>OX419704.1:8793197-11340016 GCA_948474745.1 Oligia latruncula | reverse complement strand
GCACAAAATTCTATAGAAAAATGAGACATCTCCTCTCCTCTCCGCTTGATCCATTTCCACCGAAGCTAAGCGGGGAGGAGATGTGGAAATAACGAAATCTGATTGGTTATTCTAAACACATCTCCTCTCATCTCCTCTCCTCTCCGCTTTGGTGGATACCGGGCCTAACGCTGTTTATTAGGGTTCGAGTAGTTTCGGGGATAAAAAGTTTTTAAATGTTACCTATGGCAAATGAGAAAATACCAAAGCTTTCTACCTATTTAATGAGGCCCAATATAACTTTCTTGCGAACTAGGTAGGTGAACGATAGTACAAATCGCCGAATTCTTAGGAAAATCTACAACCGTGATGACATACTTAAGTCTCTCACCATTACAACGAGTAATCACAATTTCCTTCTCATGTCTTGTAATAAATGCTTCATCATAATCAGTCTATAAAGTTCCCACTGCTGGGAGACAGGCCTCCTCTCTGTGAGAGGAGGTGGGCCGTAATCCACCACGCGGGCCTAGTGTGGGTTGGGATGTCACATGTCTTCTAATTTTTGGTCCTAAGACATGCTGGTTTCCTCACGATGTTTTCCTTCACCGTTTTTGAGAGCAGTGGTGATGAAATAATTTACACAAAGTAAAGCACCTGTCAGGGTTCGAACTTACGACCTACAACTTGTAAGTTGCGGCCGTTACCACTGGGAAACCACTGCTCTAAATAAATGCTTGCTTTCCAGTAGGTAATGTAAATAGTTCGGTGGGTGTCAATCATGTTGCCAGTGTTAAAAACTGTAATAAACGAGACAAGAGACTATTGCGGATATTAAATATCGGAAAAGAGAAAAAAGGAAACCGGAAGGCTCTGCAGAAGCCTCGGCAATATTCTGAGTGAATCACGTTTAGATTACGCCCTCCGCCGAATAACAAATGTGTAAAATAAAATAAATTGAAAACAAAACACATTCTTATTTTCTATTCACATTCTGTTTCGTGTTGGAGATTTTTCTTGGGATTTTCAATAAAATGCGGTTACGGTTTGTAAGACTAACGTCAAGTTTTCTCAGAACAATAAATGCTAAAGACAACTTAATTATGGAACCACCGCCCTTACAGATTTTGCGTGTATTTAATAAGCACTTGTGCCCAGCATGATCTGTGTGGTCGCTAAGCTTGCACATTTGGAAGATTATAAGTTTTAGTTAGTTTGTCAGTGCGTGACTTGCATCCCAATTTGTAACACGTCTCAATATAGTTTTTTTTTTAAGGCCCTTCCAGCCCTTAGTCCGTTCTTATCGATAATATACGTAGTATCTCTAAGTAGTCTGTGTCGATAATGGTCTCTCCTGTTTAGTTTAAGTGTTGCCACACTACGATCGACTACTTAAGTAATTATTAATGAAGTAAAAAGAAATTATACTAAATAATTATTATTTCTTTTCACACTCTGTTTCACGTTGGAGATTTTTCTCGGGATTTTCAATAAAACGCGGTTACGACAAATGTCAAATTTTCGCTGAAAAATAAAATGCAGAAGACAACGTCGACACGTTCTTACCGTTAATGGTAACTCGTATGTAGTTGAAGTGTAGCCACCTTACGATTGACTACTTGATATTATTATAATTATAATTCTCACTTTTGAACAACAGTCAACACGTTAGATAATGTAATTCACTAATTAGTTTCAATACATTTCACACAATTAACATCACTTTTATAATTTAAAATATCCATTGAAGGACTACACCCACATGAGTGTAGGCGCACCAATAAGTACAGACGCCAGCACATCAAGCTACTACAATCTGTCAAATTTCTATAATAGATTTTCAACTTTATCGCTAAAGCATTAGATTCAAGGTTGATTGGGAAAATTTTACAGTTTCGAGTAGCTTGATGTGCGGGGGGGCGTCTGTATATACGTACATCTTTATTTCCCAAAAAGAGCAAAGCCAACAGTGCAGCCAGAAGTGTGTCGGGGTTCCTATCAAGGTGTGTATCAAAGATGTCGGAACAGTCCTCCAGCACGTGCCGAAGGACACTCATGACTTCGCCACCGAGCCCTCGTGGATGCAAAGAACTATCTTTGTTAGATCGCCAACGCCATTTCCTGGTTATAACCGTAAGTATGTTTATAACGGGTCATGTAACCCTTCGTGTAACGTGGATCCACGCGAGACACAATGGCTTTTTAATTGTTTCTGTAATTACGGCATTCAATCCAATGCAAGAAATGCTAGTGTAAACAGTGCAGCACCATAATCGCGTAACACACCTTCAATCACAATCTGAATAATTTTGAAGGAATTTGCTAATCCATTGCTTCATATGTTCGAAAAATTTGTCTGCTCCACAACGTAAATAACGCAATGAATGTTGTTGAACTGTCAAAATGAAAGCCATTCTTATTGTAAATGTACCTGCTTAATTTCTTGGAAGCACATACGGAAACGATATATAGAGATGCGTAAATAAGTTGCAAAGTCAATCTGACACTATTAAAGTATCTCCAGTAGGTAGATCCTCAAAGGTTTCATTTTATGCTCTCAGATTAGCTGCAGATAAGCCCTAAAGACTGTATCAAAGGTAGCAGACAACAACAGAGCATATTGAAGTGTGCCGATGAAGAATATCTATGGAAGTCGCGTCAAAGCCGCCTGACACCTCTTTCAACTTTAAACAAAGGCGGTCTGCGCAGCGCCGAGGACACTCGATGTTCAGCCACTGTCATGTGCAGAGTATAAGGACCAAACTGTACCAACACTACGTTATTGGGTTTTTAGATTAGGTTTTTGAGCTTGGTTTATTTATGGTTTTAATTCGGTAGACACCAGTAGGTATTGGGTCTACAAGGACCTCATTCCTTTCTGAAACTACTTGGGCTGTCAGCTGTCACATGTCATGTCAAAGTCATGATTTATTTGCATCAATATCATCCTTAAACTTATATTTTTTTAAATATTATTAATGCAAAAGTAACTCTATCTGTCTGGCACCTTTTCATGCTTTAATGGCCGAACGGATTTCCATGACATTTGGCAAACTAGAAGACCATTACATTTTTTTTTTTCATCGAACCCATACGTTTGGGGTATCTATGGATAGGTCTTCAAAAATGATATTGAGGTTTCTAATATCATTTTTTCTAAACTGAATAGTTTGCGCGAGAGACACTTCCAAAGTGGTAAAATGTGTGCCCCCCCCCCTGTAACTTCTAAAATAAGAGAATGATAAAACTAAAAAAAATATATGATGTACATTATCATGTAAACTTCCACCGAAAATTGGTTTGAACGAGATCAAAATTAAAAAAGAAATTTAAAAACATAATATGATGGTACGCAATTCTCGGTGCGCGCGTCCGACTCGCTCTTGCCCGGTTTTTTATCCTGGTAGCACGTTTCCGTGGGATAATTTCCGAACTTTACGTGAACAAAGCCGAGGGCAAATCTAGTGTGATAAGTATATGTAAATAGAGTAAAATATGTAGGTATCTACAGTATTTAATCTAAACTAATATTATAATAAAGAGAAAAGATTTGATTTATTGTATGTTACGCTTTCACGCTTAAACAGATTTAGATGAAATTTGGAAAATGGGTAGACCATGGACATAGGATACTTTTTATTCCGATATTCTTACAGGATTGAGACTTAGGCGGGTTACACCGCGGGGCGCAGCTAGTACCTAATACAACTAAAGAACCCTATACAATTGTATTATTCCATAACATTACTGCTAGTCCCGCATTTCTTCGTTTTCTTTTACGTCTATTTAATAGCTTTGAAAATGTACAACAGATTGTACAGACACCAGCACATCAAGCTACCCGAAACTGTCAAAATTTCCCAATCAAATTTGAACCTTATATTTTAGCGATACAGTTAAAAATCTATTAAAGAAATTTGACAGATTGTAGCAGCTTGATGTGCTGGCGTCTGTACATTCTAAATTCAAAACACTGTGTAACAAATGAAGTGCAAAGATGACGTGGCGCGTTGAAGTGTAGATTACGTATAATGTGATAACATCTATTCATAGACATCCCGAGAGTCCTCAGAGTCGGGAACTCACTGAATATATTCAGTGAACTGTTTCACAATTAGGAAATTAACAATGAAATTAGTCAGTATTTCTGTGACTAACGCCGGAATAGGTATAGTCGCAATTACTGTTATATACAGAATTATATATAAATATAGTTCAGTTAGTAGTAGTTTAGTATATAACAGTAATTGCGTAACACAATAGCAGTAGTAATGGTTTTCATGTTGACAGTTCAACAACATTCATTGCGTTATTAACGTTATTGAGCAGACAAATTGTTCATACATAAGGTGCAATGGATTACCTTTAAAATCATTCAATATTGTGGTTGAAAGTATGTTACGCGATTAGGGTATGCAGCCGGTCGATTCTTTAGAAATCTCACCGTGAAAACTTAGGTAAGTTAGTTTGTTTTTGCTAGGAATTGACACTATTGACAGCTCACTCAACGCTCACTTCACCTAAGTTTTCACGGTGAGATTTTTACAGAATAGCACCGCTGGTTCTACAGAATAATTGAGAAACAAATGTTGCTCCAAGACCCCTAAACGTTAACAGCTACAAATAAAAAATTTATATCACATAATTTTATTTTATAGAAATAGGTAAGTACTGTTTCACCCACATGCATACTAATGGAAGTTACAAAGTGTCTTCTGTGGTTTATTTATAAAATCGAGTCTACCCGTATTTCTATAATCACTGTTGTATACAAGCTGTCAGACTTTCAGGGTTCTGACAACCCGTAGCGACTGTCAAAGATCCACGAATGACAGCCGGGACCAACCAGTGTGCCGTTATTTTGGGCTGCATGAAGGAACCTCCTCGTGTAGCGCAGTTTGTTCCGCCAGTTACTCAACTGAACCGAGCCCCGCGCATCCTGGACAGTCACACACAACACCTTATTTGACTGGCCAATTCTTCCCTTGCGGTGGTAGGGCTAACGCCCGCCTGGTTTGCGCCCGCACCCACCGGAGTCTGGCGTCAAGCAGCCTGCTGTGTTTCGTCGATGCGTGGGAGTTCCAGTGCCTTAGGCATCTTCTGGGCACGCTCGTTCCATCATAGACCTCATCCGTCGCTTTCCATCAGGCGATCATTCCAAGAGAGGGCCCATTCAGCAAATAAACAAAAAAGAAATTAACTCCAAATATACTGGACCCATTGTACATAGGTATGCATGTAAAACGGACGACGTGCTTATACTGAAAACCAAAGACAATACGGCGGTAAAAACAGTAAAAAGGTTTATAGCACCGTGCATTTTAATACAGACTTCTGAAATATTCAGGCTTATTCAAAAACGTGCCTTCTTTGTAGCAACGAATTGGATAAATAGGCAGCTGGTATAGACACACGTTAAATGTAGGAACGGAAGGATTGTTTTATTAACTAGTTTTACTCATTCATTAGTGTTGTTTTATTGATTTTTCCACCAAACTGCTTGAACATTTTAATGTAATTTACATATAATATGTAATATTATGTGTTACATGAAGTCGGTAAAAAGTATTATCAAACTTCACCAATGATACGCGGAAAGTGTGAATGAGATTAATATAAGTACCGATTTTTCAATGGTCAGATAACTTTTATCTGGAGAATTGATAATGGCGGTTTGACATACCTAATCTAAATACACACATCAAAAGTGTCTAGGGATCAACATATATTTTTGCAATAACTTTTCTCCTGATTGATATTAATTAAAATTTTCTTTAAGGATTCATCAAATAAAGTGTTTTCGTTTGTCACAGTAACGATAAACCAAGTCACCTTTGCATTAATAAAGAAATTTGCCATTTTCCTAATAAAGGGATTTTTGACATTTGAACCACTAACACAAAAGTTCGAAAAAAAGACTGAAATAACAGTTTTCTTTAACATTTTATTGGGTAACTTAAACAATTAATAATCCGTGTTTCTACCGCGAACACTAACAACACAAGAACATCGGTTTGGCATACTCAAAATGAGTTCATCCAAATCACGCTGTGGAATGGCCGCCCATGTTCGTTGCAACAACAAAAAAAGGTCTTCTTGCGACTGGATACCCTCCATATTCGGCAGAGCTCTTCTCTGTAGCATATCCCATGCATGCTCAATCGGGTTCAAGTCTGGCGACTGAGCAGGCCAGGGCAGGACATTGATGTTAGCTGCGGCGAGAGTCTGTCTTACAACTCTTGCGGTGTGCTGTCGTGCATTATCATGCATTAACTGAAATAAGGGACCGATTTGCACTTGTAGAGGAACGATGACGTCTGATACAATCGTCTCAGCATAAATTTGAGCGTTGAGGTTGCCTCTGATCCAAATCAACTCAGTTCTTCCGCCGATCCAAATACCCGCCCATACCATGATGGTTCCACCACTATAAGGATGGACTTCCTGGCAGGATTTTAATCGCTGTTGGCGTCCAGGGGTTCTCCAGTGTCGTATACGTCTTGTATCCGGTCTCATACCAAAACGAGACTCATCAGAAAACCACACGAAACGCCATTGTTCTTCTGCCCAATTTCTGTGTTCAAGAGCCCATTGATATCGAATCCTACGATTGTGCATTGCTATAGGTGGTACCCGTAGCGGTCTTCGGGAATGAAGGTTCACTTCATGCAAGCGCAAGCGGTTTCTGACTGTTTGGTCGCTAATTAAGTTCCCTGAAGAGTGATGAAGCCTCACGGCTAACATCATGGCGGTTATTGTTGGAGCTCTTCGAGTTAAGATTTGAATGTATCGGTCTTGTCTCCGTGTGGTGCAGCGATACCGTCCTCCATGGCGCTCAGCCACGGTACCAGTGCTTCGGTAACGTGTCCAAAGTCGACTGATAACACTCTGACTTGTATTCAGAGCTAAAGCCACAGTACGTTGCCGGGAACCAGCTTCTATCATTCCCACGGCTCTGAGCATTTCTTCCCTGCTTAAATGACGTCGCCGCTCCATAATAACGTTGGTTTTAATCAGTAGTAGGGAAACAGTAGCACTAATAATGTCTTCAATGCGTTGTATGTTTTTATAGGGAAAATATTGACAGCTGATTTTCATCTTTTACTCGAATTTGATTCACAGTTCCTGATTCAAATTATGAAATGCACCAAAAAGGATCCATATAAATTTATAAAATCATAAATTTATTACAAAGCCACATCTCAATCTCAAGAAATCCGCATAAAAATGCTTGATCCCTAGACACTTTTGATGTGTGTATATAAAATTCAAAGTCCTGACTGACTGATATATCAACGCACAGCCTAAACCGCTGGTCCTAGAGACATGAAATTTGGAGGGTGTGTTCTTTGTGAAGAGTAGGTATCCACTAAGAAAGGGGTTTTCGAAATTCCACCTCTAAGAGGGTGAAATTTCACGCGAACGAAGTCGCGGGCATAAGCTAGTCGTCTATACAAAAGCTGTCAATCAGCCGTATTTATACATCGGATAAAAGTGACGATTGAAAAATCGGCCCTAAGTCAGTCAGTAATTCTTAGAAAACTTCTTAGTAGGTACTAACCTATGTTATTTTTTTTCCCGGCACGCACTCCATGTCCATACCCGAAAAAGATTCCCTAACTAAACAATGTGTCCAGAACAATGGCAACACCACCTCGAATTTGCAAATAATCAACATCACTGCTGGCAAATTATTATTTTTTCCCAGATCCCTTTATAAGCACGAACAAAAGCCGCATTAAGCTACGAATTAAATTCATAAAGCCATAAAATGTTCCGTTGTTCATGCCACAGAACGGCCACCGTTTTGTTTCTTCAAAGGTATGATTTTGGCTTCACTAATATTGTTATACTTCTTTTTGTTACGAGTAATTGTTGAAGATTTTTTCGTCAGTTTCTCTTTGAAAGAATTCGAGCGAGACACGCAGTGTTTCAAAGAAAACTAATTTTAAACTCCATGATTAAAAACGATGTTCATTCTGTTTTAAAACCACTTGCCTGGATCGACGTGCTTGTCTCGAAATTGTGATTTAAAAAATAGCGCCCTTTTAAAGCTTCCTATAAAGAGTCATTTGATACTTTTGTAGAACGAAACGCTTTAAAAACGAGAGGAGCTGCGAGCAATTCGCTAACAAAAGATTCAACGGCCCTCTTTTATTTTATTTTCTTTCTAATGATTTGGGTACAACATAATTTGCCATTCGCGGATACCGTACAGACGCGGGTTTTTCTTTGTAATGTAACCGTTAAATTAAATCTATACGGATTTAATATTCATCCATTTCAAAGGAAATTGTATAACTTGTTAACTTAACGTAACATCACGCCTGCATTTCCAAGTTAGCACACACACACATTATAACTTATATCAACAAAATACCTTTTACAAATTAATTTCAACCTTCAATTATGGTACGCGTGTGAGGTAGAATACCTATTTGCAATTACAATTACCCGTAGACGTGACGCCTAAAAATGAAAGGGGGTAATTTAGAGGTAGGTAGGTACGTATCGACCGATCGCGAGAGCCTTCGTAATCAAATCAAGTATTTACGTCTTACGATGTACTTAGAGGGGCTTCAAATAAACGTTTTAGGTAAATACTCTTAATTTTACGATATAGAAAAGCGGGGCAATCGAATTGGTGATTGTAGTATTTTGAAATTAGCGTTGAAGGAAATTCTGCTGCCCATTTCTGATGATATTCGTAATCGATGATATTATAAAGGAAAGATACGCTACCTTCATACTAAGCGACGTTCTGTATTGTTGCATTGTTATTACAAAGTACTTACTGCGATATAATACGGAATATATACTATGGGACCAAAAAAAAATCTGCTCTTCCCTACATTTATGTTCGTATAACTCGTCAAAATGTAGGAAACAGCTGTTTTTTTTTTCGCGATTTCAGGTTTGGTCCCATAGTAAAAGTTGTTCTAATGATGAGTAAAATGATCTCTTAAGAGTAATGTGATAACCTAATCGCCACATTGTATATAGATTTAAATTGTAAATAATAAGTTAGTATAGATTTGTAAAATGACCGCACTGTCGCATTGGGTTTCGGACTACAAAATATCTTCTTGTTCTTTTCTATGTGAAGAAACTAGAATACTTATTGCAACCTATTATTCAATGATGTAGGTCTAACTACCATTAACGCGAGCATTGGTCCAGAATAAATGTTGCCCGAAAAAAAATAGCGGCCATATTCTATGTGTTGCTAACGTATGGGCGGCAATAATCGTTTATTATCCAATGAACCGTGTCGTGTGCTCTTAACCGAACTTTTAATTTAATGTCTACACAGTCTGCCCAGCGCACTCAACCGGGGCTTAGACTAACTACTTAGTTATATACAGTCGGAAAAACTATTTGATCAGCCTATTTGGATAGTTGGTTGTATTAAGGTTCCCACACATAGGCGCAACGCGACGCTAGCAGAACAATTTCTATGAAAACTTTATGGAAATTGCTCTACCAGAATCACATCGCGCCTGTCTGCGGGACCCTTTACGAATACCTACTCAATAATGTATTCGCTTTGAACTACTATACAAAACAACATGTAAATTGTTTTGCTTGTATTTCCAAACAGGTAGATACACAGGGTTCGATGTAGCGAATAGGAAATATGATGCGAACTAACCCGAGCGATGCAAATCCGAACTGAAAATTCAAAAGTTCATCGAGGTAACCGAGTTGCGGTGTGAATATTTTATTTGAAAACGTGTCAGCGAGGGTTAACAACTGTGAGTAAAGGTCTTTTCATATTGCAGTATTAAATTATCCAGCGCCGCCCGTCGCAAAAACACCCGAAAATAAAAAAAAAACATGCATTTTGCGGCGCTTTTTGCTCATATCAGCAAGCATTTGGCAACAGCCGTTACTAAAATGAGATTCCCGAGAGATTCAGAGAAGGAAGATGCAAAGTTATATATGATAATATATAACGAGAAAATAATCACTTGGCCAACAAGTAGCCAATATCGAAAGTAAACGAATGCATGAATAACTCACGACTTTTCATTGTTATCGCATAACAGTTTGTCATAGTTTTGTTCCAAAACACTGGCTTAAAATTCGATTCTGACAGTAAGCCGAAGTTGGATTATTGCAACAAACTGCAGTGGTATGTCACGTAATATTTGCAGAAAACTTTTTAGATTAAAAATTCATTGCATTAATAAAGGTTGCGTTAGTGGCAGTGGGCAGGGCACATTGCTTGCAGAACAGATGGCCGATGGGGCCGAAAGGTTCTGGAGTGGTGACCGCGTACCGGAAGACAACGCGACGGAAGAGCGTTGGAAGGCCTCCCACAAGGTGGACCGACGATCTTGTGAAGGCGGCAGGAACCCGTTGGATGCGAGAAGCACAGAACCGGTCGAAGTGGAGGTGCTTGTGGAGGCCTATGTCCAGCAGTGGACGTCTTTTGGCTGAAATGATGATGAATAAAGGTGGTATCAATGAATTCTATTAAAATTGTAGTGTATATGTAAATGGTACACCACAGACTAACCTGCAGTATTGTCTCACCTTCTCTCTTAATCCCTTGGATGGACCAAAGGTTGTCTTTAAAAGATCGCTATAAGTGATAAAACCCCCATTAAATTACTACTTGTAAAATTTCTACATTTACATATATCTGTAATATTTATGGTGTACATAATAAAGAGTATTCAATCCATCTAAGTATCTAGTGGTGCTATAAAAGAGCATGTACCTACATTAACCTATCGTCCGCAGACGTTCATCTTAAAACCAGTCAGTTTACGGTGAAATTATTGCATCAGTCGGTACGATTCGCAGACGGCCAGGGGGCACAAAATCTGTCTACGGCTTGTTACGGTTTTATTGCATGCAGACTGGGAGCAACCACCCCGACACCCTGCCTCCCTGTCCGCCCCCAACTGTCGAATGCGACTGCAAAATATTTTCTACTATTAACTGTGTTAGTGTGAAATATTGTTCATAATTATTACAGTTTTCTTCGTTGTTTATGGTTTGTAAGAATAGTTCTATCGAGTTGGTGGTTTATTTTATTGTTAAAGGTGTTGATATAAAACAATAGACAATAACGACTATGATAGATGATTAAATGATTTTTATTTCTGCAAGTAGGTTTGTACAAACACTTTTACACGTCAATCATATTTTTTTTTAAACTAGATGAGGTCGGCGTTTCCTAACTGACTATTCTGAGAAGAAAGGCCGAAACAAACTCAGAAGTCACAGTCTCTTTTAAAGTCCAGACAAAATCTTGGTCAGATCGTGTGAAAACCATGTAGATTGGTGTCTGAAATGGTCTTTTGAGGAAAGAACCACACAGATTGAGCGGACCTGTCCAATCAGTGCACGCATTTGTCAAAAATCGTGCAGCTCAACTCAGAACTTGAGGAGCTCAACGATTCGACGAACAATACCAAAGACAGGACATTTGGGTAGGCCGCATAAACTACTCAAACTGCCAGATCATGATTAAAACTAAGAAGGAAAAAAAAGAAATGACCCACATAGTCCTCACATTCACAATAATTAAATTAAAAAAAAATAATAAAAATTACTTACAAAGTAAATATTCATGTCATTGTCTAAATAAAATTCATCAATGTCAATGTGTATATAAAAAATCCGGACATAATCTTTGAGGACCATGTAGATTAGTGTCTGAAATGGTCTTTTGAGGAAAGAACCACACAGATTGAGCGGACCTGTCCAGTCAGTGCACGCATTTGTCAGTAACCGTGCAGCTCAACTCAGAACTTAAGGAGCTCAACGATTCGACGAACAATACCAAAGACAGGACATTTGGGTAGGCCGCATAAACTACTCAAACTGCCAGATCATGATTAAAACGAAGAGAGAAAAAACAAAAAATTACCCACATAGTCCTCACATTCACAATAATTAAAATCATATAATACTTTATACAGTAAATGTACATGTCATTATTTAAGTTAATAGATACTTAAAAAAAAAAAGAAAATTATTAAAGTGTAAAATAGCAAAATAAAAACAACATTCTAAACCTATTGGAGCAGCTCAATCCCAAGCCTTTTTGTCCTCAATATAGTCTTTTACAGTATAATAGGCTTTCTGACATAGTTTTCGCTTTATAGAAGATTTAAATTTATTAAGACTTAGTTCTTGCATGTGGCTAGGAAGTTTATTATAAAAACGTATACATTGGCATCTAAACGAGCCACCTATTTTTTTGAGCCTTGTTGTAGGAACAACAAATTTGTGTTTGTTCCTAGTATTTATGTTATGGATATCACTGTATTTTTTAAACAGATTAATACACACATCAACACGGTCTAGGGATATTTCATACTCAATTAAATAACTCGAAAAGTACTGGCCGCATTGGAATCTTTTATACACCGATTTGTTTGTAATTTATCTCAGACTAATTCCAAATTAAAATTTTTGAAAATTCTTTTGTTTCGGTGGCAAAAAATGTCTTGATGTATAGGAGAGGGAATTTTCATTTGTGCGAAATTTAGAAAACAATACGAATTACGTTTACTTACAGTTTTTTTTCATTTTTAAACGAAAGATAAAGTTAAAATTGAGGTATTGTAGCCATGCAACGCCGACATTTGACGAGGGCGGAGATGTTACGAGCTGTGGGAATGCTGGAAGCTGGATCTGTTCAGCGTAATGTTGCTGAGGCCATAGGGACCCATCAAAATGTAATTTCAAGATTGTGGACACGCTATCGTGCCACAGGTGAAGTAGCGGAGAGGCACCGGGGGCCAAGTCGCATCACTACCCCCAGACAAGACCGATTTTTGCAAATTACTGCGCGAGCACAACCAAATGCAACGGCGACTCAATTGGTCCAAAGGCTGCGAGTGGAACACCAAGTGCTTGTGAGTGACCAAACTGTAAGAAGGCGACTGCATGAAAGCAATCTACGCTCTCGTAGACCACTCCGGGTCCCACCTTTACGGAGAGGCAATCGTGGACGACGATTAGAATGGGTTCGGAACCACGTGGACTGGGGCCGTGAGCAATGGTCCAATGTGCTGTTCACGGATGAATCCAGGTTCGGCTTCCATCCAGATTCACGAAGGACGCGTGTTTGGCGAGTTCCTGGACGATGGAGCCGTCTCCAGAACCCTCAGGAAGTTCACCCATACCAAGGAGGAACAATTATGGTTTGGGCAGGAATTCGTCTTGGAGGACGGACGGATCTCGTTTGGGTGCGGGGCAATATGACGGTAGAACGATACGTCCAACAGGTGCTGGGGCCCGTAATCTTTCCCCACAGAACACAAATGGGGCAAGATTTCCTGCTCATGCACGACAATGCCCGGGCACACACGGCGAGAACGGTAGCAGCTTGGTTACATACACATAATGTTAGGGCCTTAGACTGGCCTGCTCAATCGCCAGATCTAAATCCCATTGAGCATGCGTGGGATATGCTGCAAAGAAGAGCTCTGAAGGAAGTTCCTGAAAATCTGGCTACAGAAGATCAACTTTTTGCGCACCTCAGAAGGACATGGGACAATATTCCGCAGCAAGACATTGACAACCTTGTTCTGAGCATGCCGAATCGTTGCCGATGTGTTATGAACATCATGGGCGCTTTCTCAGACTACTAACTTCAAGTTTATAAACACAAATTAAATGATTTTTCTATTTTTTTCAGTTTTTACTCATAAATTAAAAGTTCATTCATATACGATTTCCGTCTATGCTTCATTTTTTTTCCATAAAATCCTGAAATTTTAATTTAAGTACCTTAACCATTATTAAAAAATGGTAGAATATTAAATAACGTATCTTTTAAATATATACATGTCATATAAATAATTAACACATTGATAGTAATTCGATTTTTTAAAAATATCCCTAGACCGTGTTGATGTGTGTATATAATAGTTTGTGCTTTTCTCATTTGGTGAAAAATAATTTAATCAAATGAGAAAGGCACGAACTACTACTGCACCCTAATAGTGTAAGACACTATTACACTAAATTTGAATAATTTTTAAGCATATTTCTAATCCATTGCTCCATATGATCGAAAAATGTGTCTGCCTAAACAACGCAAATAACGCAATGAATGTTGTTGAACTGTCAAAATGAAACCCATTGTTACTGATAGTGTGTTACGCAATTACCCTGCTGGTTCTACTCGCGACCTCGCCCTGTAATGAGCTGCTGATTAACACCTCCATTTAAATAATACCAGCCTATTATTGTCCTTCTGTACGGCTAGGACCTTTCCTCATACATAGAAGCAGAGAACAGCTTTATACGAGTTCGAAACTACTAAACCCGAAACTAAAACTGTAAAACATGAATAAATTAATGTATATGACAAAAGTTACATTTCAAAATTAACTGATTATAATTCATTTTCATTTCATTTTCAAATAAACAATATCACCAGTAAGGTACTAGGACTATTTGTCTTTCTAGGACATTTCTACTCACATCTGCCTTGCTACACAACAAAAGACGCCAAAATAAGATTGTTCTCACACTTTTATTCAACTGTTTTTCCGACATTCACTGCACATTTTTCAGAATCGAAAAAGCCGTATTATATAATCATACTCCGATTCAAATAAAAGAAGGGTGAATGGCGAATTTCAAGTGAAAATATTATTAAGTGGCGGCGCATGGCGGCGCGGTGCGAACAGCAGACATAAAGATTTCAGTGATGCGTTGAAACAAGTTTTTGTTGTTTCACTCCGCAAGTCAGCTATATAATGTCTTGTTCGTAACTTCATAACTCGAACTCGACTTTACGAAACTAACGAAAACTAACTACAAATTATTTTTGTTTCCACGTGATTAATTCCGGTTGTTGTCCGAGTTGGCGCGGCTCTATTTATCTCTATCTATCTCTTAGCCACAAACTCTATTACCGCTAATTCTTCGACGCCATTATTTTTGTGCTGACGTAATAACCGGAGCGTAAAATGTTTATACCTCGGTCATAACTGCCTGTGATACGATCATGTTTTGTTTTAGCGGAACAGACAATGTTATAGTGAGTAGTTAGGTACCTACTTTCAATGTAGGTGCTGCGAAGACGATAGTTTTAACAATGGAAACAACTTGTGCCGCAGTAATTGTTCAAAGTCTCAGTAATTCCACAATGTGTCGAGAAACAAAGTTAATTATAATTGGGTCGGTTGCTTGTCGCGGTGCTTAGTGTAACGAGCTACAGTTCTGTTGTGGCTATAATCCCGGCATTGCCGTCCATTTAACGATGACAGCCAGATCTCTGCCTAGAACAGTACCTTGGAACAGTGTTCCTTGATAATGTGCCAAAATGCTTTGTACACACAGGTCTAGGGTTCGATTCCCGGATCGATCAAAGTGTTATTCGGTTTGGAAATAAAAAATGCTTTATAGGAACCGGGTATAAGTCATACAACTGGAGCATGGCATATGTTATGTATTCTATTTCCCAGAAGAAGCTCCATCATAAAAGTCATGACAAGAGGCAATAAAACTGAATGTCCTTACAGCACTAGAACTCAGTAATAACGAGGGAATAACATAAGTATGAGCTAGAAATGTCACTCGAGGGTTTTTCTATTTGCTCGCTCACAAATAAGTCGTTTCAAGTACCAGCCAATTGTATTTGAATCCTCTCGAACTCGGCTTGACTAGCCCTTTTGCCGATCCTTTGTGATTTTGTATTTTGGAATTTCAGTGCCTACTCGTTTGTTGGGTTGTACCTAAGTACTATAGACAATGAGACATATTGTAGGGTATTCTGAGACATATTGTAGGGTATTCTGAGACATATTGTAGGGTATTCTGAGACATGTTGTAGGGTATTCTGAGACATATTGTAGGGTATTCTGAGACATATTGTAGGGTATTCTGAGACATGTTGTAGAGTATTCTGAGACATGTTGTAGGGTATTCTGAGACATATTGTAGGGTATTCTGAGACATATTGTAGGGTATTCTGAGACATATTGTAGGGTATTCTGAGACATGTTGTAGGGTATTCTGAGACATGTTGTAGGGTATTCTGAGACATGTTGTAGGGTATTCTGAGACGTGTTGTAGGGTATTCTGAGACATATTGTAGGGTATTCTGAGACATGTTGTAGGGTATTCTGTGACATATTGTAGGGTATTCTGAGACATGTTGTAGCCTTTATTCGTTTGTATAATCTTGTTCTTCTATCAATTCAAGGTCTGTTTCGATAATTCCAGAATAGTTTACGACCGTGTCAATTATAGAGTAGTGTATGTGTCAACTAGATAATATGGATAAGACAGAGGTTAAAATAGAAGACGAACTAGCAGGGGATCGAGGAGGGGGATAGAGGAGGGGATCAGACCGGAATAAATCGAATGAATGGATGATTTCTTCATTTGCTAGAATATTACTAAAATCTGATTGTTAAATTGCTAGACTAAAATGTCAGCTACGAATGCTGCGATCGACCTTTTTTGTGAACATGACGTTATTTAGTATTATATTAGCAACTGAGTTGTGGAGGTCAGATAGGCAGTCGCTCCATGTAAAATACTAGTATTCAGCTGCTTCCGGTTAGACTGGAAGCCGACCCCCAACATGGTTTAAGGCTAGGCAGATGATGACTAGTGTTGGCGCCAAACACGTAGCCGAATTCTGGGCCGAGTCCATTTAAATTGCCATCGACACGCTAAGGACAAGAAGATTATATATAAAAACCGGGCAAGAGCGAGTCGGACTCGCGCACCGAGGGTTCCGTACCATCATTTATGTTTTAAATTTTCATCGGCGAGGCCTATACCCGTCAGAGAATTTTAACACATTGCAAACTTCGGAGATAAGGGGAGGAGAACGGATTTTGTTTTTCATTTTTCATCAAAAGTCGAAAACTATGCGGCCTAAAAAAAAATAAAAACTGAGAATGTGCAAACTGCGTTTTTTCATAATATATGATACCCCACATGCCATATGTATTCGAATTTTTCAGTGCCTGTTGCAAAAAATACACACATACTTTTATTTATTTCTTATTTGCAAAATAGTTGGGCTAACGTCATCTAAAACTGTTTCAAATTTCAAGTTGATAGCATTAGTAGTTCTTGAGATATCCAGCTGTGACAGACAGACAGACTTAGTCTCACCATAAGGGTTCCGTTTTTATCATTTGGTACGGAACCCTAAAAAGCAACATTCTAAACATTGCATTGACATTGTCTTCAATAAACCTACCGTCTATTCTTCATAGAGAATCACACTGCGTCTTTCTTAAGGCTGACTTTGGGTTTAATTCTTCAGATTGAAGAGAGAAACAATAGGCTGTGGCATTCAGCTGTGCGATAATCCGTTTAGCGAGGTGAATGTTGGTTATATTTCTTCATGACCATTTGTTGTAGACGTGAGCAGTGAACGAGTTATGATCTCATAAGACAATGAAATTAATGAATGAATTACACATCAATTTATGTGTACAGTCACGAGGATAAGTATGTATACACTTGGCTTTATTCAAAGGCGATTTTCTCCTTTATTGACGTGACAACGTCTTAAATTAGGTTGCGGCTGGGAGTCACTTATGAAAAAGTGTAACGCTCGGTAACGTTACGATGAGTCACCGAACGAGAGAGAGGCCCGCCGAATGCCTTGCGTCTCTCTCCCACTCAACTATTCTACCGAGAAAAAGACGTTGTCACGTAAAATCTTCGCCCGTAAAACCGACTTTACAGGCAACCATTTTTTTTTAATGAAATTTTATATTATTACGAACATAGTATTTTCGAACCTATAGGCTTATGCAAAAGTATCGTATGTCAACGTTGAATTCGTTATTTCGTGAAAAAATCGCAATTGAAAGTTGCCAAGAGCAGAGAGCAGTGGTTGCCAAGTGGTAACGGCCGCGACTTACGAGTTGTAGGTCGTAGGTTCGAACCCAGACAGGCGCTTTACTTTGTGTAAATTGTTTCATCACCACTGCTTTCAAAACGGTGAAGGAAAACATCGTGAGGAAACCGGCATGTCCTAGAACCAAAAATTCGAAGACATGTGACATCTGCCAACCCGCACTGGGCCCGCGTGGTGGATTACGGCCCACTCCCTCTCACCTAGAGGAGGCCTGTGTCCCAGCAGTGGGAACATTATAGGCTGATTATGTAAGTGTTGACATATTAGTGCTCGTGACTGTACACTGCTACAAGTCCTGCCACAGTTATTCTACCTCTATTATTGTTACTTCATCACTGTCAAAGTGTATTAAAAAAATAAATACCGGTCAAGTGCGAGTCGGACTCGCGCACCGAGGGCTCCGTAGAAATTTATAGGTATACTAGCTGTTCCCCGCGGTGTCACACGCTGCGCGGCTCCTAAGGGTCGTAGCGTGATGTTATATAGCCTATAGCCTTCCTCGATAAATGGAGTACCCAACACTAAAAGAATCATTCAAATCGGACCAGTAGTTCCAGAGATTAGCGCGTTCAAACAAACAAACAAACAAACTCTGCAGCTTTATAATATTATATTATATTAGTATAGATGAGTTTTAAATTTTTATTTTTGTAATGTAACTACACGGTTTTCGGATTTTTTCCTTTACTTGTGCTACATGACATTGCTTCTTGCCAAATTCACGATTCTAGTTCAACGGGAAGTACTCTATAGGTTTTGATTTCGGAACATAAACGCCCGTATCTTTTGATTGCGTTGACTGAGAATTTTGTTTTTTTCACTGCTTCAAGGGATTGCAGCCCTGAGTATTTGATATTAATTTCAACTTGATAACTCCTCGCGTTCCTGAGAAAAAGGATCTTGACTGACGGACAGATAGACGGACAACGAAGTGATCTTAGAAGGGTTCCGTTATTCCTTTTGAGGTAACAAGATAGCGGTGTAAGTTCCGATTGAGGCCACGCGCCTAAATAACCATGTAGCGCTTTTCAATACCCAGTAACTGGGTTGTGGAGGTCATATAGGCAGTCGCTCCATGTAAAAGACTAGTATTCAGCTGCATCTGGTTATGTTAGGAGAAAAGCTACGCTTACTAATAGGGAAAAAGGACTACACAGATGAGCGCTATACCAATAATAATCAATACACTAACATAAACACAACCAGGCGAGCGCGTGCTTAACCATGTACTAGTATTTATGTCAATTTGTGAACTAAGTTAGTCAATCAAGTTGTACTCGATAATTAAAGCCTCTCCACACGGCCTGACAGATTGGGTGATTGACGTAATTATTGTTGCAGCCCTACAGAATCCGATTACTGACGAACATGTATCACACGTAATTCGACAACCTCTGTAACTTAATAATACTGATCGATTTTCGGTTACTGCGTGTTTAACTTTTAAGATTGGCTAACTAGAGTTTTGGTGGGGTTTGGCCCTGTGTGGTTGGGTTATATCGGTCGACCCTTCGCTTCGAGTATGTTTTTCCTTAAATAAATAGATTTGGCTGTCTGTATTACAGTGCATAGGTATACAGGATGATTTTTTTATCACCATCCAAATTTTTACAGGGTGTTCTACCCATGAATATGAACAACTTTCACAATGGGACCAATACTGAAATCACGAAAAAAAAAATCTGCTGTTTCATACATTTTGACGAGTTATACGAACATAAATGTAGGGAACAGCTGATTTTTTTTTCGCGATTTCAGGTTTGGTCCCATAGTAAAAGTTGTTCATAATGATGAGTACAATGACCTCTTAAGAGGTTGCTGGTGTTTTACAAATAACCCTGTATTATATACCTATACAGCACTAAGTTGAGTTGTAATGTATCATGTCTAGCAGTCGTGGCCCAGACATATCGGTCCTGACTTACGAGTTTTAAGTCATGAGTTCGAACCCAGGCTCTGCTTTGTGTACTTATTTAATTTCATCACCACTTCTCTCGAAACGGTGAAGGGAGGAAACCGTTACGTCATGTCCTAGAGCCAAAAATTTGCAGATGTGTGACATCCGCCAACCCGCACTGGACCTGCGTGGTGGATAACGGCCCACTCCCTCTCACAAAGAGGAGGCCTTTGTCCGAGCAGTTGGAACGTTATAGGTTGATTATGATGATAATGATGTCATCATCTGCCTAGCCTTTTCCCAACTATGTTGGGGTCGGCTTTAAGTCTAACCGGATGCAGCTGAATACCAGTATGTTACATGGAGCGACTGCCTGTTTGACCTCCATAACCCAGTTACTGGGTAATACGATTCCCCTTGGTAAGACTGGTTTTCAGACTTTCGGGCTTCTGACTACCCGTAACAACTGTCAAAGATCCACGAATGACAGCCGGGACCAACGGCTTAACGTTCTTTCCGAGGCACGGAGGGGTCACGGTATGTAAAGATGGTCACCCATCCACAGACCAACCGTGGCAAGCGTAGTTTAACCTGATCGATCGACCTGTGCGGCTGTTATTATTTAGCCACGGGCCCCTCTATGATGATAATGATGTATAATTCAAAATACTTGCTGTTTTCACAGCATCTGTGCCTTAATAGCCGAAACAGAAGTAATTTGATGGCACTAACAGCCCTTCCACTCGATCGTTCTCAAAGGCGAATTACGGATATTATCAAAAATGGTCAGCAGAAATTCCTTCAAAGCTAATTTCAAAATAATACAACCGTCAATTCAATTGCCATGCTGTTCTATATCGTACAATTAACATGGTATTTATCTGAAACGTTTATTTGAAGTTCCTCTAAGTACATCGTAACGATTTATATAGGTACCTGATTTGATTACGAAGTCTCTCGCGATCGGTACGATACGTACTTACCTACCTTTAAATTACGCCCTTTCATTTTTAGGCGACACGTGTACAGATAATTTTAATTACAAATGGGTATTCTACCTACCTCCCACGCGTACTGATAAAATGAAAAATAAGTAATTTATTTTCTGTAAGTAGGTTTGTACAAACACTTTTACTAGTCAGTCGTATTTTTTAAAACTAGATGAGGTCGGCGTTTCTTGTCTAACTATTCTGAGAAGAAAGGCCGAAACAAACTCAGAAGTCACAGTCTCTTTTAAAGCCCAGACAAAGTCTTGGTCAGATATTTGTGAAGACCATGTAGATTGGTGTTTGAAATGGTCTTATGAGGAACGAACCACACAGATTGAGCGGACTTGTCCAGTCAGTGCACGTATTTGTCAAAAATCGTGCAGCTCAACTCAGAACTTGAGGAGCTCAATGATTCGACGAACAATACCAAAGAAAGGACATTTGGGTAGGCCGCGTAAATTATTCAAACTGACAGATCATGATTAAAACTATCTAAGAAGGAATAAAGGAAAAAAGTAATGACCCATAATTAAGTCATAAAATACAAATATAATGTTGATTATAAGTCTCGATATGTAATGGATCATCATCACGAACCGACCGCGGTAAGCTTAGCCTAAGAGCGTTTACGCCGTACGGCATTTCATACAAACTTTCAAGCCCGTATTTTACGAAATGAATGAACTGATTTTAATGAAACTTCATACGCATAAGCAGGATACAAAGGTCTCAAAAGTTAGTACAGAACATTTTCTAAAAATAGTGTTACAGCCAAATTAGACCGATTTTAAATATTCCATAGAAACAGAGATTTCCACATAAGACATTCCGAAAATGTTCTCTAGTAACTTTTTAGACCTTTGTATCCTGCTTATGCGTATGAAGTTTCATTAAAATCGGTTCATTCATTTCGAAAAATAAGGGCTTGAAAGTTTGTATGAAATGCCGTACGGCGTGAACGCTCTTAACCTTCGATCGACCGATGTGGCTACTATTATAATTTAGCCACGAGTCTGGAAAGGAGATGCATAGGCAAGCAATAATATAGAGGATGAAATTGAAAACCAAATCGAAATACTAAACTGTTAGATACATAATCAAAATTGTCATTTCCCAAATCTAAATTCTTGAAAAAAATCGTGTACTTAATTATCGTCTTAAATTGTGTAAACTAAGTTTTGCCTTCAAGTAGACACGAATTATGTTGCGTTAGATATTTTAACTTGGCGCACATATTCAATTTCACCTCTATATTGCTTCGTCGTCGTCGTCGACGAACGTCTTTCATCAGTTCGTGTAAGAGGGAGAAAATTGGCAAAACATTGTGAAGAAGACGCGAAGCCGAGTTTAGTTTGTACTTAGTGGGATGTTGCTGTAGAAAATACAGTTTAAACGGACGCCCGGCCGCTTCGCTGTTACGTCGGTGAAATGCTGTCAACACCGTTTTGAGTCGGAAAATCATGGAGTCACTACACCACGTTGCTATAGTAGTTTCAACTTAACTTTAACTCGTTTATAGTCACGCTTGAGTAATTTTCCTTTGAACACAACGAATCTGGTAAACGAGAAACCTAGAAAAAAACCCTATTCATTTTAATTAACTTTTATTCGTTTCGTGTACAAATAAAACGTACCTTAGTAATTCTCTTCGATGGAGGTCACCTCTGAGATAAAAAAATAGGACGATTACATAGATGTGATTTTATTACAATAACAAAAATTCAGGCAGCCTGAATTTTTTTTTGAAGATGTTATCAAAATATAATAGGTTCTTAGAACTTAAGTGCCTGTTAAAGCATTGCAATTTTACTTAAATGGTTAAAAATATTAAAAAAATATATTAATACTCAATATTTACAGTTATACAGTTTTAAATTAGGTATATTATTAATTAGCCTCCATTTCATGTTTTATTTTCATCTCCCTCATAGCATAGCAAATGCTATGAGGGTGATAAAGGCTACATTTAAGACTAGCTACATTATCTCCATGTTAGTATACTTAATATTGGCTTCTTAGATATACCAAGTAAGTACCTATCGACATGTTGTAGGTATCTACCACGGAATCTATGGTATCTACCAAGAATCCAATTTCAGGCAATATAGATTCCGATCTGTGCCTGTAGTTGTGGGTAATTGTGATATGGGTAAGGGTTAACTTAAGGGGATTACAGGACCTAAACGCAAAAAACGCAAGTTTTATAATGCCTAAAAGTATATTTATGATCGACTACAGTAAACATCATCATCATCATCATTTCAGCCGAAAGACGTCCACTGCTGGACATAGGCCTCCCCCAAGCACTTCCACTTCGACCGGTTCTGTGCTTCTCGCATCCAACGGGTTCCTGCGGCCTTCACAAGGTCGTCGGTCCACCTTGTGGGAGGCCTTCCAACGCTACGTCTTCGGGTACGTGGTCGCCACTCCAGAACCTTTCGGCCCCATCGGCCATCTGTTCTGCGAGCAAATGACAAGCACAAAAAACACTTGGCCCCTAGTACCCGGCGGCCCGCCTACCCTTGGCTACAGTAAACAAATCAGAAAAATATATGATATTCTTCAGGATATATGCTAGGTAGATAGTGTGTTGAAAACATAATATAACTAATTTGATACGATAGAACAAAATCATGAAGATACCTCTAAAAATTTTCTTTGTACGAGTACAATAAAAACCCCAAAAAATCAGCTTTCATACATTTTGGTCAAGTAGGTATTGAACTTTATATTAAACAGCAGATTTTTTTTTCGTGATTTCAGAGTTGGTCCCATAGTGAAAGTTGTTCATATTCATGGGTAGGATTAAAAAATCTTCCTGTATACGTATACTTAGGTTAAATTTTTAACCTCCTCTTACCAATACCATATGATATTAATTATTTCTCTGTATCGATATGGGCACAATTCTAAGAACTGTGTAATTCATCCATCATCATTCTGAAAATAACGGCTTATGACAGCTATTTTCAGAACGAAGCACGCACGAACACGCGGTATGATGAAAGGCATATCCAAAATTATGCTTGATAATTTAAAAAAATGCTAACCTCTGTATTATTAGCGGTGATCGGAATAGGCTGAGTATATTTACCGAAAGTTTAAAGAACAGAGACGGAAATCGGAGACTTCCTTATGACTATTTTTTATTGATTACGATTTATTAAAGCATTTATAATGTTAATGATAAAATTAGCTAATGAAAGTTACATAATTAAAGTTCCGGAAAAACCAGTAAAAAAAAATTTTGTCCAAAGGAAGTCTTCGATTTCCGTCTATGTTCTTTAATTAAACTTTAGGTAAATATACTCGGCCTATTCCGATCACTGTTTATAGACAGAACATCTTGAATCTACGGCTAGCCTCGGCCTACTTACAAATACCTATAATTTGTTAGTGCCACAAATTCTCATTTCGTTACATACAACCATAGAAATGTAAATATATCTATTTAAACAACAGTCAAAACATATTCCATCCTAACTTTATCACTACCACGCGCTCAAACTATTAACAAATTGAAATTCTACTCCAAACACACGTACAATTTAAAAACTACAGCGTGTTCCAATTTATCGGTTGCCATGGTTACAATAACACAATTGCAGTAGCTCTAACGTCCAGGAGCTCGCGATAAAAACAATTCCCTATTTAAAAATGTAATTATTGTGTGTTGCCAGGTGCTGCAATGCGGTGGAAGCCTGACCCGACTGCACTGGGACCGCACATGCTGCAATGTTGTCTTACGTCACACACTTTTTATTGTCCAAGTGGGAGCAAAATGGTGAAGGATTTATTATAAGTTGGCGAAGAAAGGATCGTTTTGTTTGAAGAGGTTAGAAGTATGTATAAATTTGATTAGTAGGTACTTACCCACTTTGTAGGTACTTACCCACTTTGAGAGTACATGCCATGAAATAGAATCAATGTGAAGACAATTTGTTGAAATAAGTGGGTAGTTGAGATGATGAATGCGATCCAAAATTCCTACTCATTCCCCGTCCATAGCAGTAGTGCGGTAGAGATTTATAAATTAATATAATTAAGTATATAAAAATACATTAGGTACACACAGCTGCATTAAGTAGTTACCCCACCAAAAGACATGTGCGTTCAAATCCGTGATAGGCCCAAGTTGGTTTTTGTATTTTGCAAAAACATTTTATTTTGAATAATGTATTGTTTTAGTGAATAAATAAGTTTAAGTAAGTATTTTTTTTTTTAATTCTGTTTTTATTATTGTTTTTTTCAATAAAACAATACTTTTGCGACGACAAGCAACAATAATAGGGTTAACATTTACGACAACTTATTCATCGTCTAAATAGACTGGAGGTTTCAAGACCGCTTACCGTGCATAAGATTGGAAGTTCAAATCCTATATAGGCACGAAATGTGCTTTTTGTTCATTATATTATTTTGATATATTTTTCTATTTTGTTTTAAGTAGTAATTATTTATAAAGAATTAAAAAATCAAGAAAAATAAAATACTTTATTAATCATTTATTAATATTTATTATTGCTATTATTTAACAAAACTATGATCTTATTTTACAACAAACAGAACAACTATTTTAGTTCTCATAAAATCAGAAATCATTTAAAAAAATAATTGATAAATAGTAGTCGTTTACTCTTCGCCGTTTTAAGTGAACGTATACAAAGTTCTAATTTGAAGGTATGGATTAATTTTATAAAGACAACGTAAGTAAGTAAAATTAATGGATACCCTCAAATTATAACATCTTTCGATTAGACAGGGACCTAAAGATATAATGACTCAGCCGATAGTAGATAACAATTTCATCGCAAATCGTATGGGCTCGCTGGCTAGTTCGTCAAACTGCCGGTATGAGTATGACGACGTTCGGTGATGCGATGGTTCGAATCCGAGTCAACACAATGGACTCTTTTTGAAGTATTCTTTAGATTATTCGTAAGGAATTCAATGTTGTAGCAGTGTAACATTTTAAAACTTGAGGGGTTAGGACATAGTGACGCTTTCTGTACATAGAAATTGGAACGGTTTTTTCACATATCAAATAAAAAACAAACAGTAAGTATGTATGATTCCCGATGAAAACTCATACCGATACCTATTAATTGGTCAACAAATAATAGCATATATACATACATGATCAGACATCAGAATACAATATTTTCCGGGTATTTAAACTAGTTTTTTGCTCCACATCGCAGCGACGATGTCACAAAGAAGTTCCGGGGAAAAACGAGTGTCCCCTGGGCAGGGTATTGTCGGCAACATGATTGTGTTATCACAACAATGTTACGTGTGGCGCGTTATCAAGTTTATAACATATTGCGCACCAGTGTTGTGAATCGGGTGCGTTTCCTTTTTATTTTTCCGCCATAACACAATGCTGCGGATAGTGGGGAAACTCATTTCTCTCGCTGCAACATTTTTACAGTAATATTTTGAAAAATTGAGTTATTTCGTGCATTGCCTTTAGTGCGAAACCGTGTGTTCTAAACCCTTTTCTTTTGTGTTATGTTATTCCCTCGTTATTACTGAGTTCTAGTGCTATAAGGACATTAATTTTTATTGCCTTTTGTCATGATTTACACGATGGAGCTTCTTCTGGGAAATATATTACCACGTATGCTCCGGTTGACCTTGTCTTGGTTTCATTTGATCCGTCACACGGTACAGTTTGCATTTTTTTTTATTTAACCCCCAAAAGGGAACACCATATTCAAAATTAATTCATTTACGTTACATGTCCTTATTTGATCACAGGTCACAGAAATTCATATCCGCACCAAATATTTACTTAATCGGTCCAGTAGTTTCGCAGCAAATTGCCTGTGACAGACAGACAAACGAGTGATCCTAAAAGGTTTCCGTTTTATCATTCGGACGTACCTATGGGACCCTTGAAACTGTAAGCTAAGCGACACTTATAGACCAATAAGTGATTGTTTCATGAAATAAATACCTTCGTTGTACTTATTATTAGACCTTAATCCTCTCCTCTATCGAATAATACTAATCTACATTTCTAACTAAATACAGTAACAGATGCAAGTTAGTTACTGGAACTCCATAATCCGCATACATACCGCCGTCAAGAAATTCTCGTCATTTCGCACCGAACAACTACGGCTAAATGGCACAGAAATGTGCCTCAACACGCGTCGACACGCATAATACGTCCCGCGGTGCGAACCCGCCTTTATTCCCGACACGTGTGTACAAAGCACTTTGGCACATTATCAAGGAACAGTGTTCCAAGGTACTATTCTAGGCAGAGATCTGGCTGTCATCGTTAAATGGACGGCAATGCCGGGATTATAGCCACAACAGAACTGAAGCTCGTTACACTAAGCACCGCGACAAGAAACCGACCCAATTATAATTAACTTCGTTTCTCGACACATTGTGGAATTACTGAGACTTTGAACAATTACTAGTTTCCATTGTTAAAACCATCGTCTTCGGCACCTACATTGAAAGTAGGTACCTAACTACTCACTATAACATTGTCTGTTCCGCTAAAACAAAACATGATCGTATCACAGGCAGTTATGACCGAGGTATAAACATTTTACGCTCCAATTATTACGTCAGCACAAAAATAATGGCGTCGAAGAATTAGCGGTAATAGAGTTTGTGGCCAAGAAGATATATAGAGACAAATAGAGTCGCGCCGACTTGGACAACAACCCGTATTAATCACGTGAAAACAAAAAGAATTTGTAGTTAGTTGCTGTTAGTTTTGTAAAGCCGAGTTCGAGTTATAAAGTTATAATAGTAGACATTATGTAAGTGACTTGCGGAGTGGAAAACCCTAACGAAAACTTGTTTCACCACATCACTGAACTCTTTATGTCTGCTGTTCGCACCGCCGCCATGCGCCGCCACTTTATAATATTTTCACTTGAAATTCGCCATTCACCCTTCTTTTATTTGAATCGGAGTATGATTAATATATTACTCCATTTCCGATCCTGAAAAATGTGCAGCGAATTTCTGAATAAAAGTGTAAGAATAATCTTATTTTTGGTTTCTTGTGCTGTGTAGCAAAGAATACCAAATGAAACTATATAACATATTCCTAAGTAAGGTATTTAAAAGGCAGATGTAAGTGGAAACGCCGGGAGGGGATGCCCTAGAAGGACATATAGGGACCTTATTGTAAATGGCCTTCAAATGCATATTGTTTATGAGCACTGTTTAAATAAGCTATAAGTTCCCCGAATAGAATAAAATAAATTATTCTTCAGAAAGGCCACGTGCGTAGTACTCGCAACCGGTGTGCGTATATGACCAGTGGGGCCATTCTTGTAATTTTAACAACGTTCACAGTCTGTTTCAGTCTCAATCTGTCAAAAATACCTCTAATTTCCCAACATTTTTGACAAGTTTTTGACATTGCTTGTCGCTGAAATGAGATAGCGACTAGATTTTGAGCATTTTAAATTACGAGAATTGGCTTTCAGATGTATGAACTTAAACAAAGCAAAACGATTGTATGGATCGTAGCAGGTTAGGTTCTGTAGTTTCTGCTCCATGGGAAAAATGCGTGAGTTTATGTATGTATGTTCCTAATCCTGTAGTAATCCCAGATTAATAAGAATAGGCCAAACCAAAGGCGTTAAAGAGATTATATCAGGTCAGCAACCCGTACACTAACAAAACAACGAAAAAGATCATCCTCTGCGAATATTTTCACGATTTTCATGTTTGGTACGAACAGCAAAAAACATACAGCGGGTAACAGTTTAGCTGACAAAAAATCCTTTTAATTTAATCAAACATGTTTTGTCCTAATAGGATTTCAATTTAAATCAGACTTTTTTGATAGACATGAATTTATTTTTATAGTTTTACAGATAACACAAGTTTTAGTTTTAGGTTAACCCGATTAGTTTCGAACTCGTATAAAGCTGTTCTCTGCTTCTGTGAAAAGGTCCTAGCCCTACAGAAGGACGATAATTGGCTGGTATTATTTAAATGGAGGTGTTAATCATCACACTAATATTATAAAGGCGAAAGTTTGTGAGTGTGTGGGGGGGTGTGTGTGTGTGTTTTTATATGTTTGTTACTTCTTCACGCTCAAACGGCTGGACCGATTTAGATAAAATTTTTTATGAAGGTAGCTGACACCCTGGATTAACATAAAGGCTACTTTTTATCCCAATATTCCCACGGGATCGACATTTACGCGGGTGTAACCGCGGGGCGCAGCTAATCATCAGCTTATAACACGACGAAGTCGCGAGTCGAACCAAAGTAATTTAATCAAATGAGAAAGGCACAAATTATCACAACAGTTGTTGTCCTTTGTTTGATATCTACACCAAAAACAATACCTACAATAAGCCACCAACACAACGAAGAAAACTAAAATAATTATGAAAAATATTTCACAGCAACACAGTTATTAGTAGAAAATATTTTGCAGTCGTATTCGACAGTTGGGGGCGGCCAGGGAGGCAGGGTGTCGGGGTGGTTGCTCCCAGTCTGCCTGCAATAAACCCGTAACAAGCCGTAGACAGATTTTGTGCCCCCTGGCCGTCTGCGAATCGTACCGACTGATGCAATAATTTCACCGTAAACTGACTGGTTTTAAGATGAATGTCTGCGGACGATAGGTTAATGTAGGTACATACTCTTTTATGCCACTAGAAGATACTTAGATGGATTGAATACTCTTTATTATGTACACCATAAATATTGCAGATATATGTAAATGTAGAAATTTTACAAGTAGTAACACAATGGACGATCTAATCGCTTAAAGCGATCTTTTAAAGAAAACCTTTGGATGAATTAAGGGAGAACATGAGACAATAGGTACTGCAGGTAGTATGTGGTGTACCATTTACATATATACACTACAATGTCAATAGAATTCATTGGTTACACCACTTTTTTGAACGCAATGAATTTTTAATCTAAAAAGTTTTCTGCAAACATTATGTGACATACCACTGTAGTTTGAAGCAATATTCCAACTTTGGCTTACTGTCAGCAAAACAATGGCAAACCGTTTTGCGATAACAATGAAAAGTCGTGAGTTATTCATGCATTCGTTTGCTTTCGATATTGGCTACTTGTTGGCGAAGTGATTATTTTCTCGATAACGGTATATTATCATATATAACCTTGCATCTTACTTCTGTGAATCTCTCGAGAATCTCATTTATTAACGGCTGTTGCCAAATGCTTGCTGATATGAGCAAAAAGCGCCGCAAAATGCACGTTTTTTTTTATTATTTTCGGGTGTTTTTGCGACGGGCGGCGCTGGATAATTTAATACTGCAATATGAAAAGACCTCACAATTGTCAGCCCTCGCTCACACGTTTTCAAATAAAATATTCACACCGCAACTCGGTTACGTCGATGAACTTTTGAATTTTCAGTTCGGATTTGCATCGCTCGGGTTAGTTCGCATCATATTTACCTATTCGCTACATCGAACCCTGTGTATCTACCTGTTTGAAAATATAATCAAATCAATTTACATGTTGTTTTGGATATTAGTTCAAAGCGAATACATTATTGAGTTAGTATTCGTAAAGGGTCCCGCAGACAGGCGCGATGTGATTCTGGTAGAGCAATTTCCATGAAGTTTTCATAGAAATTGTTCTACTAGCGTCGCGTCGCTCCTATGTGTTACCTTAATACTGCCAACTATCCAAATAGGTTGATCAAATAGTTTTTCCGACTGTATATAACTAAGTAGTTAGTGGTCTATAAGCCCCGGTTTAGTGAGCTGGGCAGACTGTGTAGACATTAAATTAAAAGTTCGGTTAAGAGCACACGACACGGTTCATTGGATAATAAACGATTATTGCCGCCCATACGTTAGCAACACATAGAATGTGATCGCTATTTTTTTCGGGTGTCATTTGTTCTGGACCAATGCTTGCGTTAATGGTAGTTAGACCTACGTCATTGAATAATAGGTTACAACGTTTCTTCAGACTGAAAAAGAGAACTTATTTACGTATTATATTTTGTGACACGAAATATGGTTTAACCCTTCACTTATCTCAGCCAGAGGGTTCGGTTTCTGCACTCCTTCTGGTGTACCGTTGAACATGAAACTCAAACTCAAAGCATTTATTTCAATTAAACCTTGTACAGGCACTTTTGAATTGTCAAAATTAAATAGTCTGTCAGTTAGTCAGAAAGTTGAAGCTAGTTGCCCATTCCAAAACGTAGATCACTATGGAGAAGAACGGGCAAGAAACTCCATGGACACTCTTTTAATCAAGATATTACAAAATCCTGGGTACATTATTCTTGTTGCTTCTATATGTGAGAACAATGTATAAAAAAAGACACAAATGAAGAAACAATTCAAAATATAAGATTAAAAATAAGCCTTGGCAGTTAAGAGATGACCAGTCTCAATCGACGGCGCCCAACCAAAAGTTGATATGGTCTCCTGGTCTATTTAGAACATCTGCAAACGATCTTGGTGACCCGAGGATTTCTGTTCTTATCTGGGGGACGCTTGTGCATTCAAAGAGTGCAAGCGCAACTGATTCCTTAGCCTCCATGCACAGAGGACATCCCGTCTCGTTCAGGCGTAAATCAGCTTTTTGTTCTCGTTGTTGAGAAAAAATCCCAAAAATATAAGAACTAAGTCAACTTATTGTATCAAAAATAAACAACTCCACCTAGTTACAAAGCAATCGTAAATAAACGCCCACCTTCATATTTATTTTGTAAGAAAACAAAAATATGTCCACTTTATTTTCACTTGATATTTGTTCTACAAGCAGAAGCCTTAGACCCGTTGTACACACACTTTCTTTTTGCCGTGAAAAAACGATGTTTTTGCCGTGAAAAGCTCCGGTTGATCCGCCGTAAGGTTTTGCGCATTTAACGTTACACCTTGTAAGGTGTACCTAACGTTAAATGCGCAAAACCTTTTAAGGGGTCATTGTACGCATCATTGTGAACAACTTTAACTATGGGAACCAAGCTGAAATCGCGAAAAAAAATCATTTATTCCCTACATTTATGCTCGCATAACTCGTCAAAATGTACTAAACAGCAAATTGTTTTTATTTTTGCGATTTAAAATTTGGTCCCATAGTAAAAGTATTGTTCATAATGATGAGTACAAAAGAGGTTTTGCGCATTTAACGTTACACGTTGTATAGGCACGGTCGTCAGCGCTGTATGGAACACTATGAAATCTTCTTGACATGGCGGGTCGCCATATGCGTCGTCGGGTGGTTTGACGTGTCATATACAAGCTCACACGATTACCTATTCTACGGTGAAGCCAGCGCGCCGTGCCGTAAAGAAATCGTGCCGTGAAGAAACCGTGCCGTAAAGAAATCGTTCCGTGAAGAAATCGTACCGTGAAGAAATCGTGCCGTGAAGAAAACGTGCCGTGAAGAAATCGTGCCGTGAAGAAACCGTGCCGTGTACAACGGTCCTTAATCATTGAACGCTTGCTGGAAGTGATCGCGATAAAAGAATAATGTGTGTACTTCACCTGATTACTTCGTTACTGAGATAACAAACACGGCAGGAGCACATTCTCACAAATAAATACCAGTAACTGTACAGAACTGTCGTTAACGTTTATTCCGCTCGTTGTAATTGCTTGTTGAATGAGCAGACAGGAGCAGAGCTTACATTTATTTATGTTCACTTTAATGTTGTTGCATTAGAGTAGTACAGTCAACCGCGCATCAGTGGGAGCAATTTGACATGGACTGAGTCTGAGTTATGTTGTTGCAGTTATAGCGGTTTTCGTAGTGCAAGTGTTGCCGGTTATATGTGATTGACTGTACTAAGTATATAAGGCGGACTTAATGTCATGGCATTATTTACCAGCCAGCATTTAAATGGTTTAAAATTGCCAATTGAAAAAAGTCTGGTAGGTATTTTATCTAGTCTATTCAAACTTGTTTCAAATTAATAATATTTTAAGTTAAACAAATATCAACATTATTTTAATAATAATTAAGTTGATTTCAGACTAACTAGCACTATTGAAAAAGTTATAAAAATGTTTGAAGTTGTAGCGTAGACTGAACTTTATGGTCTAGGATTTAAAGTTGTTTTTCATAAACTCACATTTGTTTACATTTTTGGCAAATAAACCGAGTAAGTTTCTTATCTGACTGCGTCATTAGTTTTGTAGCTGCAAGCGCGATTGCTGAACGTGAGTTCCTTGACTCCATTCCCAGGTTAGGCACAGTGCTTGTTTTTCCATCATGAATTTCTCATTAACAGCCTGGTGCCTAGTTTATGGTAATAGTCTGGCCCCCTATGACATGAGTATAGTTAAATCAGCCCACTGCTGGAACACGGACCTCCTCTCTCTGAAAATGAAACCGTAAACCACCACGCGGGCCCAATTTTTGGTTCTATATATGACATACCGGTTTCCTCACGTGTTCCTTCGCCGTTTTGAAAGCAGTGGTGATGAAATAAAACAAAGTAGAGCACCTGTCTGGGGTCGAATCCACGACCTATGAACTCGTAAGTCGAGTCTGTTACCACTGGACCAGCACTGCTCTCTGACATGACTTGATCTGCATGACATGGGACTTACACATAAATGGCGAAATGTGGGCGTAACATACACCTCAGGCTATCCATAGAGATACACACATCATCATCATCATTTCAGCCGAAAGACGTCCACTGCTGGACATAGGCCTCCCCCAAGCACCTCCACTTCGACCGGTTCTGCGCTTCTCGCATCCAACGGGTTCCTGCTGCCTTCACAAGGTCGTCGGACCACCTTGAGATACACACGCTATTATGTAATTGCTTTTTGAGTGAGCAGACGAAACAGAGTGTGTATCAATATCTATAGCTAATTAGTTTCCTTTACTGCGCGCTGTATATCCGCAAATGTAACTGATATTAGATATATCAACTACTGACAGATCAATTAAACTGATGTCTGACTTCTCTGTGTACTTGTGTATTCAATAGTACTTAGCTGCGAAGTATTGTTTAATGTAGGTAATTGAAATGTACAAGTGTCAGTATGTCAGATACACGATGTGGAGCGAAAATCACAATTGAATAATGAGAAGAGAAATTAATAACACACTTCTATCGGAGTTTCAGAAATAATTTTAAACAGCCACACATTTTGTGTACCTAATTATACTTTTAAATGGAAAAAAGGAACAGTAAAAAAAATTCCAATATTTTTGTAACAATTTCATAATTTAAAAGTGTGTCCGTGGAGTTTCTTGCCCGTTCTTCTCCATAGGTACCTACTATACTTTGGAATGTGCAACAGCTTCATATTTCTGACTGTCGGTCAGTAAGAAATACGAAGCTGTTGCCCTTGACAATTCAAAAGTAATTGGTTTATTTGACATAAATGCTTTGAGTTTGAGTTTTGAGTTTGAATGTTAAATTATACAGGTTCATGTTTGTTTTGTTTAGACACGCCAGCACATCAAGCTACTACAATCTGTCAAATTTATTTAATAGATTTTCAACTTTATCGGTAAAGCATAAGGTTTCAATATTGGTTGGCCAAATTTGGCAATTTCGGGTAGCTGGATGTGCTGACGTCTGTAGGTACCATTAAACCAGAAATGGTTTGTATTGGTCCTTACTCACATTCGCTATAACAACACTGCTTAATCACTACAGGCGGTGCTATTCCGTAAAAATCTCACAGTGAAACTTAGGTGAAATGAGCGTGGAGTGAGCTGTCAATAGTGTCAATTCCTAGCAAAAACAAACTTCACTCACTGCTGGGTACAGGCCTCCACTTTCTTCTGCCATACTTCCCTGTTCCGTGCGCCCCTCATCCAGGTGTTTCCCGCGACTTTGACGATATCATCAACCCAGCCGCTTTTGGACGGCCCTGGTTTCTTACTACTAAGTTAATATAAGCAAAAGTAGGTAAGTAGGTTAAGTTTTTTTTTTTTATCAGTATTGCCATACAAAGTGCTAAAGCTGCCATATTTTGTGCACTTCTCCTATTGATAGGGAGTGGTCGTACTTTTTGATGCGCTATGATTTTTTCCCTTCCCTCTTACATATTATATTACTATTATTTAAAGACTGTTAGCTTTAAAATTCCGTAAAAATTATCTTGTTTTAAGAAAGGCAATTCTATTAATTTTCAAAGTTTTTTTTACCCTTATTATGAACTAGCTACGCCCCGCGGTTTCACCCGCATAAGTTTCGATCCCGTGGGAATATCGGGATAAAAAGTAGCCTATATGTTAATCTAAGGTGTCAGCTACCTCCATGCAAAACCATACCAAATTTTATCAAAATTGATTCAGCCGTTTGAGCGTGAAGAAGTAACAAACATATAAACACACCCCTACACACACACACCCCCCCACACACACACTCACAAACTTTCGCCTTTATAATATTAGTGTGATATCTAAAAGTACCTCTGAAAACTGGTAGTAGAGTAAAACTAGCACCAAAGCATTCACTTCTGCAAGGTAAAGTTCTGAACTCGACTGATTAGTCTGACTTCTTGTACGTCTCGCGAATTGAATATAGGGTATAACTTACATTCATTTTATACATAATAAATTCAGGAGACGCATTCATCAAAACCTATTACTTCGCTAGATTTTAGAACCTGGATTAGTCCTGTGAAGTTAGCCGTTAAGATAGACGAATATTATTTCTTAGACATGTAAATGAGTAGGATTGGTACCGTTGCGACTTCGTCTGGCTTTTATATGAGTTGTGGGTGCACTTAATCATTTAGAAAATGGCAGAGAGTTATCAGCCTTACACCAGTCCCAGTTACCCCTTTCGGACAATCCCGCTGACCCGGCTGGCTTCGGCCTTTACGGGCCCCTTCATTAGATGCTGACATCTCTTTGAGGCGCGCGTGGAACTCGTACGCGCCGTCCGGCACGGGCCTGGTCCTGATCGGACGGTGAGCTACCCATTACTCTCCGCCCGCAGGCCCGCGCCTACAGTGGCCGGGAGTCGTCACGCGGCTCCCGACGCCCGGAGCGTCTCCCGCACCTATAGCCCTTAAAGCAAGAATAGCCCTTAGACCAATGGCTTCCAGGGCACGGTGGAGTCTCGGTATGTAAAGATGGTCACCTATCCACGGACTGACCGCGGCAAGCGAAGCTTAACCTGTTCGATCGAGAATTTTTATATGTATAATTTTATGATTTATAAAACTCTACCGACGACACTAGGAACTTTGGATTGCATTTATCATCTCAACCACCCACTTATTTAAATAAATTATCTTCACATTTGATTCAATTTCATGGCTCTCAATTATGTAAAGGTAAATCCCTAAATAAAACTTTACTCATACATACTTCTAACCTCTTCAAACAAAACGGTGCTTTCTTCGCCAACTTATACAATAAATCCTTCACCTTTTTGCTCCCACTTGGACAATAAAAAATGTGTGACCTAAGACAACATTGCAGCAGCATGTGCGGTCCCAGTGCAGTCGGGTCAGGCTTCCACCGCATTTCAGCACCTGGCAACACACAATAATTACATTTTTAAATAGGGAATTGTTTTCATAGCGAGCTCCTTACGTTAGAGCTACTGCAATTGTGTTATTGTAACCATGGCAACCGATAAATTGGAACGCGCTGTAGTTTTTGAATTGTACCTACGTGTGTTGGAGTAAGAATTTCAATTTGATATTAGTTTGAGCGAGAGGTAATAACAAAGTTATGATGGAATATTTTTTGACTGATGTATAGTGTAACGAAATGAGAACTTCTGGGACTAATAAATTACATTTGTAAGTAGGCAAAGCGTTGTTGGGTTTTTCCGTTAGGGCTTTCTCAATATAACATGGAACTTGAACATAACTGGCGACATGTGGGTGTATCTGTATACACCCACATTTCGCCAGTTCAATAACCCTGTGGTTATTGGAAAAACACCAACAACCTCATATGAGGCCATTGTACTCATCATTGTGAACAACTTTTACCTACCTACTACCTATGGGACCAATCCAGAAATCGCGAAAAAAAAATCAGCTGTTCCCTAAATTTTTACGAGTTATCACACTATAATATTATAAAGGCGAAAGTTTGTGAGTGTGTGTGTGTGTGTATGTTTATTTGTTTGTTACTTCTTCACGCTCAAACGGGTGGACCAATTTTGATAAAATTTTGTATGGAGGTAGGTATCTGACACCCTGGATTAACAGATAATCCCGATATTCCCACGGGATCGAAACTTATGCGGGTGAAACCGCGGGGCGCAGCTAGTAAATTATATTTGTAAAGAAGTAGGCCGAGGCTAGCCATAGATTTATGATATTATGTCTCATAATACAGAGCTCAGCCTTTTGTTAGATAATCTATACAAATAAATAAAATTGAAGTGTCTGTTTGTAATGTCATTAAAGCAGCTTTTTACTAAATGCATATAAAAGCATATACCTACGGTACTTATAACATTTTTTTTGGCTGTCTGTATGTTCCGGCTAATCTCCGAAACGGCTATACCGATTTTGACAGGATTTTCACAGGCAGATAGATGATGTTATAAGGAGTAACTTAGGCTACTTAGGGTTCCGCGCAAAAATTAAACTTTAAAAAGAGAAAAAAAGATTCTTCCTTTTGGAGGAGTGGTACCTATCTTCCCTAAGCGACACATGATGGATACCCAACATCCACGCGAAAGAAGTCGCGGACACTAACATAAGTTTGAATATAATTTCATAATACTAAGGGTCAGTTCACACCGAGACGCGACGCGACGCGCAGTTTTCAAGATAGAAATACAATTACAGACCTTATCTACTACACTAAAAGGTACACAATTCAGTGTCTACCTACTGCGTAGCTCGACGTAGTAGGTAGACACTGAATTGTGTACCTTGTGTGTCGCGTCGCGTCTCGGTGTGAACTGACCCTTACTGCTTATAGCCGCAATTCTCAGAACGATGGATGAAAACTTTAGTACACAGTTATTAGAATACAGCACCCTAATTGCGTAACACACTATCAATCAGAATCTGAATCATTTTGAAGCATATTGCTAATCCATTGCTTCATGTCATATGTTCGAAAAATTGTCTGCTCAACAACGTAAATAACGCAATGAATGTTGTTGAACTGTCAAAATTAAATCCATTGCTACTGATAGTGTGTTACGCAATTGCCCCGTAGGTGCCGATATCGATACAGGAAAATACTTATATTCGTATATTCTTGATAAAAGGAGGTCAACAATTTAACCTAAGTATACATACGAACCTACATACTGTCATGATATTGATTACCTACCTTACCGAGAATCTATATTAATCTCTTATCTATAGATATTACAAACATTATCTATTGACATTAGCTCCACGGGAATTCCGCTTTTACTGTTATTACACTAATTAGACAAGGAGATCTTTCATAAAAATAGACATGATGTTATTGTATCCAAGTGGATCTTGAGACGCTTTCGACGGCTACGTGAAGTTGGCAATATGTCGGTGAATATTTTATGTGAGTAGGTAAGTAGGTTCTTGACTTATAATAATAAGTAGGTAATGAAGAACTAGTTAGCTAGTTTACTTACTATTGTATAGAATCAAGTTCTTCTAGCTGAAGAGGCAGGTGTGCTGCTGAGGAGTTTGTTGCGGTACTTCTTCTTACCAGCTAAAGCGCTTAGAAGTGGTGAAGGGCGGGCGTTTTGGGAGACTGTCTTACGTGTAATTTTGATGTTCGAAAAGTGCTGATTCTCAGCCTAATTTGAAAGAATGGCTTTTGTTTTTTTTTTATAACTTACATTTTTTATGTAGGTATACATTAAAATTTCATATTACAATCTGCCCTGATTCTAACAGCCAAATCTAGCTAGCCTTAAATATGAGCCTTAATCATCGTCATAGCATAAACATACTCAGCCTTTATTGTTCCCACTGCTGGGACACAGGCCACAGGCTGCTGAGAGCGAGTGAGCCGTAATCCATCACGTGGGCGGTTCTACGACATGCCTAATGCCTATGCTTCACGATGTTTTGTTTCACAGTTTTGAGAGGAGTGGTGATGAAATAATTTACACAAAGTAAAGCGCCTCGAACATCCGACCTCGACTAGTAAGTCTCGGCCGTTACAACTGGGCTACCACTGCTCACTGTCACCCTCATAGCTTAGCATAGCAACAAATAATTCATTAAATGAAGTCTGCCAGAATTTTTGTTATTGTAATAAATTCCCGTCTATATAATTATCCTATTTTAATCTCAGAGGTGACCTCAATCGAAGGAAATTACGAAGATACCTTTTATTTGTATATGGACATGAATAAAAGTCAAGGGGACTACTTGACCTAAAGCGTGGTCACTGTCGGACTGCATGAAAAAGACAGAGAAGCGCGATGACACAACGCTGGTAATATTTGTTTTCCCAAAAAAATTAAAATAGTGCTTTAGTATGTTGCTTGTAGAAAATCAGAATGATTGTATGTATATGAGTATGGTTTTTATTGTAAAAAAAGAAAGTTTTTAGAGGTATTTTCATGATTTTTTTTCTATCGTATCAAATTAGTTGTATTATGCTTTCAGCACACAATCTACCTAGCTAATATCCTGAAGAATATCAGATATTTTTCTGATTTTGTTTACTGTAGTCTATCATATACTTTTATTGCTTCTAAAACGTGATTTAAAAATAGGATTTTCGTTTACAGATAGTCAAGCGTGGACATACAAGGTACCTACTATAGTAACGTGGTGTAGTGACACAATGAATTGCCGAATCAAAACAGTGTTGAACAGCATTTCACCGACGCCACAGCAAAACAGCCGGGCGTCCGTTTAAAGCACAGATATAGATAGACCTAGATAACGCAAGTATCACGAACTGTATGAAAACCAAGCGTGCCATTTTTTGACTACCTACTATGACGTCAAAAGCTCGCGCTCTCGCTCACGCTTACCCAGCCAGCAGTACACAGGACTGAGCGCGAAAGTGGCGGCTTATGATTTTTTATCGTAAGCTGGTGCGATTTTTGGCACGCGAAGTAGTTGCTCTTGCGTTATCTAGGTGTATCTATATCTATGGTTTAAAGTGTTTAAACTGTATTTTCCAGGAACATCCCACTAAGTACAAACTCAAGTCAGTTTCGCGTCTTCTTCACAATGTTTTGCAAATTTTCAGCCTTTTACATGGACTGATGAAAGACGTTCGTCGACGACGACGAAGCAATATAATATATTCTTGTTTGCCTATGCGTCTCCTTTCCTGGCTCGTGGCTAAATAATAACAGCCACACGGATCGATCGAAAGTTAAGCTACGCTTGCCGCGGTCGGTTCTTGGATGGGTGACTATCCATTACATACAGAGACCCCTCCGTGCCTCGGAAAGCACGTTAATCCGTTGGTCCCGGCTGTCATTTGTAGATGTTTGACAGTCGTTATGAGTCGTTATGGGTAGTCAGAAACACCGGTCTTGCCAAAGAATATCGTGTTAGTAACTGGGTTGTGAAGGACAGATAGGCAGTCGCTCCATGTAACACACTGGTATTCAGCAGTATCCGGTTAGACTGGAAGCCGACCCTAACATAATTGGCTTGTTAGATTAATACCGTCTGTGCATGTCCTTAGATTACCTCAGTACTCTAAATCTAAAATACTTATAATAAGATCAAGATTAAGATCTATCTACATTATTCTTACACAAATTATACTCAAGTCTCATCTATAATGCAGTAGAAGATTCGGATAGCTCTCTTATGCCGGGAGACTGGATTAAATTCAAATTTAAACTGCCATCGCATTCGAGCAATTGAAGAAAAATGTCGCCCGGAAACTGTACGTTAATAATAAAAGTTGAAACATGTAAAGTGCTCCGAAAAAGCAATACGTGGCGTCGTGTGCGACTTGAGTTATTGTAGGTGGAAAGACTGACAGATATTCCATTATATGTTTACTTGGTTTTGAATGCATTTGTAGGGATAATAGTTTTTCTTCTATGGTATAAGTTGTGAAAAAAGCGTCTCTACTCTAGTTTAATATAATTATATCTATGCTTTTCATCATCATCATTTCAGTCGAAAGACGCTGCTGGACATACGCCTCCCCCAAGCACCGACACTTCGTCCTCTTCTGTGCTTCCCGCATTCATCAATGTTTACCTAGGACAAACTCTCCAGCTAGATAGATCCAACTTCGAAAAAGAGGTCAATCGTCGAACCCGACATGATTGGGCAGCGGTCGGGAAGCTATACAATATCATCTCGTCCCACATACCGCAGTGTCTCAAGACGAAAGTATTTGACCAGTGCGTGTTGCCAGTGATGACCTCTGGCACTGAAACGTGGTCGCTCAATGGGCCTCTATGCTTTTACCTACTTGTATTTTTTATTTTTTTTATTATTTCATATTTATCTTGGCTTGAGCCGTTTTGTAAATTAAAATGTCTTATATAAGAGAGCTGACCGATCTCAGGAACTCCTTACCTCTACTTAATATTGTGCATTTTATTAACCAGTGCCTGTAATTTGATGTTGAGATAAATATAAATTTATGATTATACAAACTATGTATTTCTGACACGGTACATATTATACTACCCTTTTCTAAGTCCTTCCTTGTTCGTGTCAGGAATGGTGGGTTAAGACACATTCAAATTCAGGAGAGAATCTACACATATAATTAATTATTATCTAATATTAGTAGATAAGATAGATAGTCCCATTCTATGAGAGTCAATAAATTTCTATGTTCCTGTCCAGTATATATGCGTGTTGTTGTAAGACGACAACATAGATCCTCTGCTACCCGCCTACATGGCGTGCTCCCCGAAACAACAACACTCCCACTGCTAGAGCAATTATGTTAATAAATGACTTTCTAAAATATATTCCTGAGGCAGATTTATTTTTTGACTCTCAATGGACAATCGCTAAACAAGTGTCTATTTATTTAAATATGTAGAAATAATTGTTTCGTTTCTAATTTTATGTTTAAGGTTGTTTTGTTTTCAAATTTCATGTTACTCCGTTTTTTTTGTATTTATTTTTTTTAGTCTAAGAAGATTTAATTAAAATGTTAATGTAATTTTGTAGAATTAGCATAGATATTAGCGATTTGGTGTAAACTCTTAGCTGGATGAATAAATGAATATGAATATGTGCTACTAAAATACCATGTGTGCCCAGTAGATTTTGGTATGACGTCTGTTACGATATGGATGGAAGTAAATAAATCTACAAGCTACAGGGGATGTATCATTAAAACACACTACAATAAATAACACGTCGCAAAGGCATTGACGTTTATTTTTGCAAACAACTTGAACGTTTCGCCGAAACTCATTTGCTCATAGGTCGACGAAGACCAAATATACCTACGGGAGAAGAAAATATTCGATTTCCAACACCGCATCATCCAATCAACAACTTAGTGGGTCTGTGTAAATACATTACCTTGTGATGTGTCGCATCCGTAGAAATCTGCCTCGGGGCTCTTCGAGGATCCTCGGGACCCTTCGGTGCTCGCGGCTCCATACGCGCCCCTCTGATTGCCTTTTTTATTGCTTCGCTGTCATACCGTATTTCATCTTAACCTTTTTTTTCTTTTTTTAATTAGAGCTTTTCTACGTTACACGAATATGATATTATTGATAATGGTTCTTCTTTGTTTTTTTTAGCCTTTGAAAATATGACCTTTCCAATTAGTTGAGATTCTTCAACAAAATACCTTACCTTGGTAGGGAACAAGATCATTATTATAATTTTTTAATAATCGTAATTTATTTATTTCAAAAAAGTTTGGTACGGTCTGTTACAATAAGATTTTACAATTTAGGGATAAATCGTAAAGAGAGTAACGATTAACAGAATTAAATCTGGCTTCCTAGGATGGTAATCTATATTACGGTTTGCCAGCCTAGGTTCCCCAGTACAAACATTTTAATAGAGACTGCTTAGTACTATACAACGTTATTTTTAGTATATGCGAAACCTCAATTTAGTTTGTTCAGAATAAGTAACTGAATCGATTCCAATAATTATAATTTTTACCCCATGTTATATTTTGTCCCAAAAAGGTTAAAAGTTGGACACCGAACGATACTAAGTAGGATAATATCCAATCTCCGCACCGAACGGTTGTTGCCGAAATGTTGTATATAATAATATATGTAATTTTTTTTTTATTTTTTTTTTTTATTTATTAAGGGATAATAAACAACTACAACATATACTATAATACATAATGGTAATAAAAGTATAGGAAGCAATGCTGCAGTCCACTACATTATCCGCAGATCGGATCATAGGTTGCCACTAGTAATAATAATACAATGACAGTGTGTTCATCACTTTACTAAATCGTTTTACCCTGACTTCGTGACCAATTAGTTTCCATAATTCCCTATCTATATTTAGCCGACATTGCGATGCATAGCCTACAAAGCCTTAATCCTGAAATCCCCAGTCAGGCCTCAGGAGTAGGACGTGCTCAATTTTAATATACATGGGTAGCGGTGCAATATTTCTTATTCTACCTTCAGGTAGTACACCTCTACAATTACCGGCTTAGGGAGGTACTTATTTATCTTCAGTCTTCAGTATTCCAGCTAAATGTAGTTACGTAAATCTCAAATACCTGGAAGCACCGGTTCCATGAAATATTTACTTTAACTGTTCGAAACTTATGATGTTAGTACCTACCTAAAATGTTACACTGTTTTCCCACACAACTATCTTATACCTAGCCTAGGTAATAGGCTATTTGACAATGTAAAAAATAAGGTCATGATTATTGACACTCGTATAGATTATCGCTTTTAAAATCGATTTGCATTAATTTTACTACAAAACAATGTATTATTTATTAAAAAAATCCCGAAAAAACTTCATCTTTTTAAATCTGGCGCCACGTAATCGAAAACGGTCTGGATTGGCTGAACTTATGATGACGTCATGGTATAGTCAATTACTGTCTATCGTTGACAGAACAGATGACTTTTGTCTAGTATCTCGACCGTTTCAACGTTTGTTTACGTGTAACAATATGGCGTCGTGACGTCACAATACGTTACGACGCCATATTGTTAAAGATAGCGTTTTGACGGCTTATTTAAACAGTACATTTTTATTTACTATTTTCTAAAAGAAATACATTATGCAATTTGAAGTAATAGGTTTTTGTGGGCTCGTTAGACACCATTAAATAATCTGAGATGTTTATCAGAAACCAGTCAAATAGCCTATTGTTGCGCTTTTCATTTCAGATTCTAATAAAAATGGTATCTTAAACTGTAAAGTGCTGATAGGTAAAGTACGTTCTGCATCGTTCTCACATGCATAATTTTTAACATGAATGATGTAAACAAGACTTTGTAACCATATTATTTTGATTTAAAAGTGAGTCCATGGAGTTTCTTGCCCATTCTTCTCCATAGGTACCTACGCTTTGGAATAGGCAACTAGCTTCATCTTTCTGACTGACCGACCACTATACAATTCAAAAGTGGCTGTAATTGGTTTAATTGAAATAAATAATTCGAGTTATTATTATTATATCTAACTAGGTGTGAGGGATAACTCCCTTGCTACGTAACGTGTCATACCTACGCTTCTACTAGGTATCTATCTAGTTTCTAAAGCAACATAGCATAAAGGACACGAAAACATTGAGCCTCAAAACAATATCTGCAAGGCATTCAAATATTTATCAATCCGACGACCTTTTGAACTTTTGCAGCATCTGTAGTGGACTCACAGCCACAGTTTTATAGATACCGGGAAATGTATTGTTTGAAGCCCGCCATAAGAATATTACAGTGCAATATTTTTCTATGTCCACAATGTTGCACTAAAGCACGAATATGAGATATTGAACGGATAAAATATTAACCAGCATCAAGCACCAGGGGGCCTAAAAAGGCCACTTTGGCAGAATCATAAAAGGATAACATTATGACTCCTAATGGACAGTTAACTGTTAAGTTAATCGTATCAAATCCCATTGGTGAAGGATTTTTCAGTAATGTTTTTTTTTGTCTGTGCTAAAATACCAATCAATCCAATCCAAATCCAATCCCAATCTCTTTGATTATACCTATAATACGTAGTACAGCGAAAAAAGAAAAACACGGACTGTTTTCGCCATATTATGATTCATAATGTTATCTCTTCATGATTCTGCCAAAGTGGCCTTTTTAGGCTCCCAGTTGTCTGGCATTTTTGCTAACTGGGTCTATTTGATGCAGCCGTGAGGCATACTATCCTGCTAATTTCTTATAACGCACTTTACACTTTTTAATTGTTTTCTTTTTTATATTCTTTTTTACTTGAAGTGTCATATGTTATGTTGTTTACCTTTTCGTCTGTGCTAAATAAATGTATTTTCTTTCTTCCTTTTCTTTCAAACACGTTTCAAAAGCATCACTTCGATATCCTTAAGAACATGGTAGGTAAGTGAACCTCCTTTGTGCTAAAAAAAGAACATTCTTTTGCAGAGAACAACTGTGACCGAACGCAAGGTTCCCGACCACTTACGAAAACGAGAATCCAAGTGCGCCACTCGGCATTACGAACGATCTTTCTCGAAGCTAACGACAATTCGAATGACCGCATTCCTACTAGAAAACTTATGGCAAGGAAATTAAAATGAACTTAAAGAAACTATTTGAATTCTTTAGTCTTAAAGCGGCACAAACGGAAAGGACTTGTATGTCGTAGCTCGGTATTCATTCGGTTTTACTTTGTGGTTCTATTAAATGGCTCCTATTACGTACATACGGGACAGTCTATTGTTTGCAAGCGCAGAATTGTAGTTTACAAATGGCGTCCTGTTACCAGTTTCCAGGTCAGACAATAATTATAGCCCGGTTTTTGTAGTTGGTAATGTGACAAATTCCAAAAGAGAATCAAATCAAATCAAATCAAATCATTTATTTGCATAGAATGTAGGTATTACAATAGAGTTGTTGTAAAAATATAGTGAGCCGGGTACATTCTGCCTGAGTTTTGGCATGCAAAAATTAATAGATAATGTCAATAGCAATATTAATATTAAGTAGCTTATTAGTAAAATTATGAAAATTAAATAGTGATGATTAAGATACAAATAAATTATTTTAACAAGTCCAGAAATAATAATAATTAAATAATAATATTTTTGTATCAAATTAATAATGTCTATAAGTAATATTAAACTATTGAGATGTCACAAATAGGGTCATTCAAAAAATCACTTATCGAATAATAACATTTCTGTATCAAAAAAGTCTTAAGTTTATTTTTAAATTGTTGAAGGCTGTCATTTTTTATGCTGTCCGGTAGTTTGTTAAATATTATTGGGCCCATGCAGAAAACACTTTTACTAAGTAGTGCTGTTTTATAGCCACCGGTAATTAAGAGGTTTTTGTATTGGCTTCTCACGGGACCTTTCTTGGAATCCGAGACCTTAACAAACAATTTTTTATTTCTTTTTACAATAATTGCCATTTCCAAAATATATAACGACGGATAAGTAAGAATTTTCAAAGACTTAAACAGAGATTTACAACTATCTATAGTTTTAAGATTACACATAGCTCTAACACAACGTTTTTGTGCTTTAAATATGTTATCTCTTAGGCTGCAGTTACCCCAAAAAATGATTCCAAATCTCAGGACCGATGCGACTAAACCATGGTATGCTACTAAAGCAGTTTTTAAGTCAACTTTTTTTGCCAGGTTAAAAAGGACATAGGCTGCAGTGCTCAACTTTCTACACACCTCTTCTGCTTGCGGTTTCCAAGTTAATTGATTGTCTATATAAATTCCTAGAAATTTCGCGACCTTTGTTTGATTGATCACTTGGCCATTGTACTGTACATTAACGTTCGGTGGAGTTGTTCGTTGGTGAAAATGCATCACGTTAGTCTTTGGTAAATTTATTACCAGGTTATTTTTATCCAGCCATTCAACAATATTTCCAAGGCTATTGTTGATATCCTGTTCATAATTATTGATATTTGTACATTTAATCAGTGCTGTGCTGTCATCGGCAAATAGAACCATTGGATTTGGTATCTGACGGGGCAGATCATTTATGTACAGCAAAAATAGCGGGGGACCCAATACACTACCCTGCGGTACGCCGAACTTAATAATTTTACCATCAGATTTATATTTTTGTTCACATTTTGATTTATGACAAATTCTGGATATCTCCGTATATTGTGTGCGGTTACTGAGGTAGGATTTTAAGAGATTCTGCACGTTTCCCCTTAGACCGTAGCTATTAAGCTTGTTCAATAGAATATCGTGATTGACACAGTCAAATGCTTTAGTCATGTCAGTAAAAATGGCACAGATATGTGTTTTATTATCTACATTTATCATTATTTCGTGTAAAAAATCATATATTGCTGTATTAATGTTTTTATTTTTTCGAAACCCTGCTTGTTCATTACATAGTATGTTGTATTTTGTCAGAAAGTTGTCGATTAATTCATATATAATCTTTTCTACCACTTTGGAAAACACAGGAATTAAAGCAATCGGTCTATAATTACCTATATCCTCCCTACAATTCTTTTTGTGAAGCGGTTTGACTATGACCGTTTTTAAACCATCAGGAAATACACCAGTGCTGATGGCTAAGTTAATAATGTGGCAAATATGTACGATTATGTTATTTGATACAAATTTTATGACTTTCGTTGCTACTTCATCGTATCCTACGCTATTCTTATTTTTCAATAATTTTATTACCCTGAGTACGTCTTGAGGCAAAACTGGTCTCATGAACATTGTGTTGGGGTTTTCTTGTAGACCACTTGTATCAAGTGATGTTTTAGGTGAGCTTTTAATCTGATTAATGAAGTAGTCGTTAAATGCGTCTGCAATTTCTTTAGGGTTATTAATAATTATATTATTTATTTTTATCTGAGTAATGGGTTCATAGGTACATGCTTTATTGTTGATAACTTGCCAGGACGCCTTTGATTTATTGATTGAATTCTTAATAAAATAGTTATTTTGAGCCTTTTGAGTTAATTTTACAATTTTCCTAAATTGCCGGGAGTAATTTTTAAATTTATGTTTATTTTCATTTGATGGCTTTAGTCTATGCGCCCATAGAAGGTGACGCTGCTTCCTACTACATAATCGTATTCCCTTAGAAATCCACTTAATTTTTTTATTTGGTTTTATTATGACTAACTTGTAAGGAAAGCAAAGCTCATATAACAAACCAAACTGCTGCATAAATATGTTGTACGCTTCATTAACATTTTCTGTCTCATACATTTCAGTAAATGAAAGGCATTGTAGGTAGCTATTGAATTTTGTTAAGTTTTCCAGTGATAGGTCCCGTTTTTTTACATGCCATGAGTTTAGTCTATAGGTTTTGTTTACCTTAATCTCAAATACTTGTGCACAGTGATCAGACAAGGCAAAGTCTATTACTTCACATTTACATTTATTCTTGGAATTATGAGCGAAATTATCCAGACAGCTGTTACTAGATAACCGAGTTGGTTGATCAAGTTGTAGTGTGAGATTAAATCCCAAAAGAAAATATTCAAAGTCTAAACTAATGTTATTTCTTTTTAACCTATCTATATTAAAGTCCCCGCAAACAACAATTTTTTTCTTAGGGTTGGTACATAATGATTTTAAAATTATTTCTAAGTTATCATAAAAAATATTTAAATTACGTGACTTAGGTGGTCTGTATACACATATAATTATCAATTTTTGTTCTACCAGTTCAATAGCACAGCATTCGATTACACCTGTTACGGAATATTTTGTTGCATCTCCAAGTTCTTTGTATTGAAGAGACTTGTTTACCAGGATACAGGCGCCTCCCCGCTTCTTTTCTCGTCTCGTGTAACATGCGGCAAGCTTATAACTTGGTATTGTTAATAGGTGTTCTTGACTATGCACAATAAAGTGTTCCGTTATACATATGACATCTATATTTCTTCGACTTAGTGTTAGTTCTTGTAGATGAATTATAAGTAAATCTGCTTTGTTCAAAAGTCCGGCAATATTTTGATGCAGGATTCTTATATTATTGTGTACGAAAAAAATCCATATTATTGGTCGTTAAATCAGGATCACTGACGTTAATTTGTAGTTGATCAGACGTCATATTGGTATCTGGTATTTGAGGTATTTCTGGGGTATTGTTTATGTGTTTTTTATTTGTTATGGTTAAATTAGGACATAAGTTTTCCATTCCCGCATTGGCGTTGCTAACTTTAGCATAATCTTGATTGTAGTCAATAAATATGTTGGTTTTGATCTGGCTAAAGATGTCCCTCCATCCGTATTTGTTGATTTTCCCTGTCTTATGGGAAAACATGTCAAGAGTCAACGTGTAATTACTATCGAAAAAGTATGCATAGTCGCTGTTTTTTATGTCCAAACTGAGCAGGTTGTTAAATAACTCGACTTTATAATTATGGATTAGTGCACCTCTTATATAAGTTGGCGCGCATACAACAATATTTGTGTGTGCAGTGTTTTTCAGCGAGCTTTTCAAGTTTTCAATGATATCTACATACTCGCTATTTTTTATATCGTTTTCTCCAATGAAGATCAGGCAATAGTCTTGCATTGTGAAGTCTTTTAATTTGCCTTCGACAGTGAGTAACAACTCTTTTGTGGTAGCGTTATGCAGCAAATAATGACAGTAGTCAAATTCACCAGAAAATACCTCTTCAATTAACGGTAGTGCACCTGTAGTACACCTACTACTCATTATAGCGAGTCTATTTTTAGGTTTAGGTCGAAATACGCCCACTGGTTTTTTTGAGGCAATATTACCCAGGTGTGAAATTGGTGTCCGGTTTTGGTTTTGTACCAATGTGTCATGAATCATCTCGGGAGTTTGCGTTTCCTTGTTTAAAGTGTCGACTTTTATCTCCTTGAAATAATTAATCGTGGGTGCGCCGAGTGTATTTTCCATTCTTTCCGAAGTATGCGTCTGTTTTGTTTTAATACTGGCAGTGTTTTTATTTGGCGGTTGAACTTTGGTCCTAAGTGGACTACTGGCAATTACTTTGTAAGTTTTATTTTTTTTCCAATAAAACAGCATTTCTCTGCTTCAAGTTACTATTTTCTAGCGATAACAGTTCTATTTCTTTGTGTGCAGTTTCTAATTGAGTTTTGAGATCTTCTATCTCTTTCCTGTAAATGTTCAATTGGCTTTCATCTTCATCTTCAGACATATCTGGCGCGGAGTTCGAGGTACAATCCATCGTCTGCGATATTATGTCGCTGTTATCAGGTTCCGATCGCCTGCGTGTTCTTCGGAAAGTTATGTTCTCTAAGAAGTTCATAATTATAAATTCAAATTAAGAATTTAAAATAATACACAAAGAATATCACTTTGTGGGATTCGAACTCTCGTCACCCAGATGTCTTAGTACGAGTACTCACTCGGGACCACCAGGCCAGACGTGCTTAGGAATGAGTGGCGAAATTTGGTATCAGTTTAAGTTTGATCGATGATGGTTTGTTTCTCAACCAACAGGTGTCACTTTTGCCAATGGTAAAACAATTAATCAAACTGTCAACACTGACAACAGTTTGGCAACACAGATTGACATGTTAGTTTATGAGGTTTTCCATAGATGGTGTTGTACTTAACATTAACGTCATATCATAAACATTTGAATAAAAAAAACGATTTTTGGTTGACAAGTTTGAATAAGAATCACATCGAGTCAATATTGTTTATGTTACGAATATGTTCCAAGTGTTTTTAACTGGATTTCACAATTATCTATGCACAGGGATGACACGTAGCTCACTGAGGGTCTTGAATAGTATTAAGTCACTGTTTTTCAATGTCACTGCTAGTGTTTCTTGAAGTCAGTATTTTTGGATAGTCCGACACTAAAGAACGTCAATAACACTGTCACTGTTGGTCCGTACGATCGGCTTCACTTCTCTTTACTATTAGTAGTTTAAAACTTAACTTTTCTTATTTTAATATTAAATTTTCTAGAACTACGTACAATTTCAATGTTTACTTGACAGCGCCATCTACCCTACTAATGATTATGAGATTAACGTAATGATTAAGCACGATCACCTTAGATCGTGCTTAGACATGTCATGATTACGAGTAAATTAATGGCGCCCAGTGTGGGACCAATGTGGGGCCTATGGCGCCCAACGTGGGGCCCATGGCGCCCAACGTGGGGCCTATGGTGCCCAACATGGGATCCATGGCGCATTTTAGGAGGCACCGTCGAGAGACATAGAGATATAAAGCGAGAGACATAAACTCGATGTGTAACAGAACAAAAAAACTAATAATCCTCCATTAATCTACAATGTGGCGATTAGGTTATCACATTAATTTAAACCAGGTATCCTACATAACGTATTTTAAACATACATAGTTAAAATAATTAATAACAATTAACATTCTACCCGTCGGCCCTTTTTGTCGTTTTAGTATATAACAACATTAAACTTAATTTATGATTATTGGTATACCTTTGTGTTAAATTGTTGATACCATCACCCCGTTCGTATCGAGTGCCTTTTTATCAAGGGTGGTTTATTTCGTGCCAATTTTTAAGCTATTTATTTTGTTTGAAAAATTCAGTTTAACAGACTGATAACACCTTGTAATAACCGCTGTGCTGTTTAGTGTGATAACACTTTGTATATAAATAAAAACGAAATGCTTTTCGCTGACAAACGCATTACTTGAGAACGCCAGGACCGATTTGGATTTTTTTTTAATCTAAAATGTTCGTAATAGTCTTAATTAGGTTTTTATCGAAAAATCAGTTAGAAAAAAATCCCGGAAAATGTTCAAATTCGGGAAAAACTGAACGTCCTTTTTTCTATGGGATTTTTGTATGAACTATTGTTTGGACAGAATAACGTCTGTCGGGTCAGCTAGTTACTTAAAATTACTGCTCTGATGTCTACATTAAAATAGCAAGTTGGATAAAACTTGCAATAAGAACAAGAAAATAAAAGATATAACCAGTCCAATCTGACAAAAACTAAAATGTTTTAACATAGTTAAATACATAATGTTCTTGTTATTTAAAGCCTGCATTACTGCATTAGCAGCACAAAAGTGATAAACTTCAACTCGGCATCCTTTCATGGCAGAATCCGCCACCTGTTTTAATGTGAATAAAGCCTGTTTAAAAAAGAAACAGATGCGGAGCTAATGTATTTTTGGCTACTACATACGTGATTACTCCAGAGCCTAACCTAAAACGTACAAAAACAACAGACGAGCGTGTTGTAAAGCTCTTCTATTTTACCAAGTTTCTCAGATTTTTGTAAATTCGGCAACAGTTTGTGTCTCCACACTGAAAGAAAAAGCAGTAAATAAAAATGAAAAAACATTAATCTGAACTGTTTTAAACAGTTCCTTATAGCCTTTTTTTTTTCGGATGGGAAATCATCAAATGACCCCTCCCGCTCTGGGTGGAGCGGAAGGGAGTGTCAGACTCTTACTGACTAAAACCCACCCGTGTTCTTTCCTTAGCCCTTTATGTTCCGGGCCAGCGGTAACCCTTTCGGACAATCTCGCTGACCCGGCAGGCTTCGGCCCTATAGGGCCCCTCCTCGATGCTGAAATCTCTTTGAGGCGCGCGTGGAACACGTACGCGCCGTCCGGCACGGGCCTGGTCCTGATCGGACGGTGGGAGGCCCGCAAAAACAAAAAAACATTAATCTGAACTGCTTTAAACAGTTCCTTATAGCCTAACGTTCAAAACAGTATTTTTTACTGATTCGAAAACAGTTAAAGCTTGAGGCAAAATGTTACTGTCATGACAGTAAACTTTAACGTTTTAAGTAGCTAAAAGGTCACAAAATTAACTGTTTTATTCATTTGATGATATCCTTCAAACCTTTTAAATTTACTTACATTACTGACTTACGAGTTGTAGGTCGTAGGTTTGAACCCAAGAAGGCGGTTTACTTTGTGTAAATAATTTCATCACTACTGCTCTCAAAACGGTGAAGGAAAATATCGTGAGGAAACCGACATGTCCTGGAATCAAAAATTCGAAGACATGTGAAATCTACCAACCCGCATTAGGCCTGCGTGATAGATTAAAGCCCACTCCCTCTCAAAGAGAGGAGGCCTGTATCCCAGCAGTGGGAACATTAATTACCAGTAAGCATGTATGGATTACTTATATAGTTAGGTAATGTTGCCAAAACAATAACACTGCTTCACGCAACTACGTACCTATAGAGCTGAGGAACAAATGCTTAAAAATTGCCCATTTAAAGGCAGCTTTACTCTCATTTTCGGAAATGTGCCAACCTTTCCAGACTAAAACCATTCTTGGTGATCACGTGTTTAATTACGCTATCTATCAAACATTTAGTCTGCAGCCACACAATGGGCCGCTAACAAAGACAGATCGGGCAAATTTTCAATCTCATTAAGTTTTCATTTGATTGCTTTCGGTCGGGCTCCGTGATTCCAGTGGAAACGGATCTGTAACCGGCTCTTGTTAGGGGAAACCATTTGACTTTGATGTCTGCGACGTGAGTTCAGGAAGAGAAACCTTGTAGTGACTTAATTGGAAATTGAAATAAAACACTGAAAATTGCTTGTGTTTATATTTTAGTGGGATTGTTAGTAAATGAACATAAAAGGCTTTGTGGTCAAATTTTCGGTTCCTTATTTTACATACTTATCCACTCGATCAAAAATAATTTACCAATAAACTGGGTATTTATAAAAGCTCTCAATAGCAGGAGGCAAGTAAGCTCTTAAATATGATTAATATTGACATTACAATATTGATATAGCACTGTGTGACCTAAACCCACACTTCAGTCAACCTTTTCTGTGACTTATTAGTCTATTTTTACACAGAAAATCGTGACTTAAGGCGCTACGTCGAAAATAAATCGTAACAACTGATCTACTAAGCGAGCGAAAGTCATGCAATTACTTTTGAAACGCAAAAGAAGAGGATGGCTATAATGTGCGTGCGCTCGGAATAAAACGACGTATGTGCCAAAACGAATTTACTCCTTTTTTAACGAAATAAATTAATTTAATATAAAAGTACTTTGAGTAAACTTTGATATGATAATTCTCTATGTTTTAAAGTAAATTCCATTGAATAACTCTTAAGCGTTACGCCCGTGATGTCGAAAAAAGTAAAAAAATAGATATAACTTTGCATTTTTTTTTTGTATCGAGAAAAATTCATTGAATCGTGTACTTCTTTTACATGATACTAGACCAAAGAGTCCAAAAACATATACGAAAATGTTAAATCCCTATTCTACATACATTACTTAATAAGTTACACGAAATAGAAAAACAATTTTTTTTTCTTTAAATCACCGTAAGTAAGTCTAATAATGCACGGCGCTTAGCACCTTACTTAAGTGACACGTATTGTAATATACTATTTATTCCCAGACCTCGTTTTACGAAAACCTATCAAAAATCAATCATTCAAGTAAACGCGTTTTACCATTACCTACATGAATAATACATTTGTTTAGGTATTATAACGCATTTAGGTAACAGACTGCTCCACAAAAAATAAAACCGTAATTTGTATCCTAAACAATAATTACTGCGATTATATAAACATTTTTTCAAGGCCATCAATCCTGCCTGAGAAGGGAATTTAATAAATAAATGCGTCATCTTATCACATCAATCAGAGGACCGCGAGTGGCGCGAACCTGCTCCAAGCCTACTCCAGTTAATATTAAATTAAATTCAACCTCTCACGTCGCCTGCGACTGACACATGGTTTCTGTATAAACTCTCGTCAGTGAACCACTAACAGAGTATAAATAGAATTAATTTGGAATACAAAACAGAAATACATATAATGATACAGAGAGCACTGGTGGCCCAATGGTTACAGTCGCGACTTACGAGTTACAGGTCGTAGGTTAGAACCCAGACAGGCGCTTTACCTACTTTTTGTAAATTATGTATTTATTTCATGACCACTGCTCTCAAAATGGTGAAGGAAAACCAAAGGCAACTGGAAATCATGGCAAAGAAGATGCAGACTGAAAGTAACAGTATGTTTTCGAAAGATTTTATTTGTTGAGTTTGACAAAAGGCATGAAAAACTACGGGCAGAACAGGTAAGTTTACATTGCTGTTCTTACTTTTTCAAAGAAACTGTGAAAGAGGGGCTTGTGACTAAGCAAAAATAAAGACAAGACAAGACTAGTCCAGACTCCAGGCTGCTACTGAGAAATTCCTGATGAAAAAACCCAATAACATCTCGAACGAATCGAACCCAGGACCTTATGCTCAGCAGCAGTGCTTGCGAGTCTTGCGACCGCTAGACCAACGAGGGAGTATAATTATATCCATACTATAATATTATAAATGCGAAAGTGTGTGTGTCTGTTACCTACCTCTTCACGCTTAAACCGCTGAACCGATTTAGATGAACTTTGGTATAAAGATAGTTTGAGTCCCGGAAAAGGACATAGGATAGTTTTTATCCCGATATTCCCACGGGATCGACACTTAAGCGGGTGAAACCGCGGGGCGCTGCTAGTATATCCATACTAATATTATAAATGCAAAAGTGTGTCTGTCTGTCTGTCTGTCTGTTCCCTCTTCACGCTTAAACCGCTGAACCGATTTAGATAAAAGGTAAAGAGATAGTTTGAGTCCTGGGAAAGGACATAGGATAGTTTATATGTCCCGATATCCCCACGGGATCGAGACTTCTGCGGGTGAAACCGCGGGGCGCTGCAAGTAATTAATAACACATTAATTAAATAAGTAATAACACCATCAATATTGCAAGAGGCTGAATGTGTAAATAAATCGCGAAGTTGAGTCCACCGGCTGAATGAAATTAATTATGCGTGCAACCAATATGGACTGTAATCACACGGAATCACTTTAAAAACAGTTTATTTTTAATTTAACTATACGGGTTGGTATTTTAATGAGTTTATTTTAAGCTTCAATCCACAGGTCTGGTGTTGTGTAATTATTTCAAGCTGTGTCCTACTGTTTTTTACCAATGATGGAATTGAAATCGACATTTACAACACAATCCGCCTATTTTCCCACTGCTGGGACACAGGCTTCCTCTTTGTGAGAGAGCGGGTCATAATCCACCAAGTTGGTAGATGTCACATATCTTCGAATTTTTAGTTTTAGGACATGACGGTTTCCTAACGATGTTTTCCGTCACCGTTTTGAGAGTAGTGGTGATGAAATTAAATATACAAAGTAAAGTGCCTACCTGGGTTCGAACTCGCACCTACAACTCGTGAGTCGAGGATGATACCACTGAGCCACCACGGCTACATTTACAGACGGTTTATTAATGTCATTAAATACAACAATAACTACCAGCAACTCTGTTATTACGACCCACTTTATTTATTTTGTAAGTCACAGCGTTAAAACAGTAAAATTAAAATCTTCTGAAGCATTTTCTTGTTTCCATCTTGCTAAGATGATAAAGGCTTTAATTAATAATCAAGACATTCTTCGCACTATTTTTTACATTTTTGCTACAAGGAATTCTTAAACAAGCTTACAAAAAAGAAATGTTATTTCTCGAAACTATGATAACATCTTGAGTTTGCAAAAACAAGATAAGTTTTCTAATTTTCACGTCACTAAACATGAAAAAGGTAAATAGTAAGTACAAAACTACCGATGTATTCTGTAAAAATCTCACCGTGAAAACAGGTGAAGTGAGCGTGAAGTGAGCTGTCAACAGTGTCAATCCCTAGCATCAACCGTGAAAATATAGGTGAACTGAGTTGTCCTTCCACCTAATCTTAGGAATTGTCCCTATGAACAGGGGGCCTAAAAAGACCACTTTGGCAGAATCATAAAAGGGTAACATTATGAATCATAATATGGCGAAGACAGTCCGTGTTTTTCTATTTTTCGCTGCACTACGTAGGTATAATCAAAGAGATTAAGATTCGATTTGAATTGGATTTGGATTGGATTGATTGGTATTTTTGCACAGACAATAAAAAATTACCGAAAAATCCTTCACCAATGGGATTTGATACGATTAACTTAACAGTTATCTGTCCGTTATGATTCATAATGTTATCCTTTTATGATTCTGCCAAAGTGGCTTTTTAGGCCCCCTGCCCACTTCACCTAAGTTTTCACGGTGAGATTTTTAGAGATTAGCACTACAGTTTCTACGTATTTATTGTAGAGTCTTCTGCCATTAGCTTTAGATAATGCAGGCTGGATATAATTGTAAAGGTGTTCCATTCGAACGTTCAATCATGTGTCAAATATTTTGATATGGTGTTTTTGGTTCAATAGATAGGAGTGCTAGAATTATCGTGAAGCTGTATTGTTCTCTTAAAAATATATTAGTTCCAAGTCAAAGGTTTTTCAATTAAATACCACCTATAGGTATTCTAGAGGTCCCGTCTGGACCTCTACAGTACCTAACCTATGTATAATTGTATATGTGTGATCACTGTAATAAGCTCAAACCAAATATGATAGCGTACTTCAGACTGCTTTGTATCAGTTGTATTGAATATTGTTATTCTGATACAGTAATATGACCCGCCAAAGATGAACTTTCCAAGTATCCCTTGATGCGCTAAGGTAGCCCGCTAAATTAAAATTAACAAACATGCGCGACATGCGATATAATCGCGCGCGGCACGAAGGTACCGCTCCGCGCTCGTTGTGCTACTTGCGGTGCCCTTGTGTCGCCCGCGATTTTATCGCGTGTCGCGCCTGTTTGAAGGAGCCTTAAATTTTTTGCAATTTGCAGGTCAGTGTCAGGTTGCATCTTGAATTTAATATGGTTCGCTATCTTTACAAATAATTATGGCTTAACAGAATCATTATCATTAGAATCAGCAATTCAACTCGTCGAGTTAGAATTGACCTCAAATGTCATGATTTCATGAAATAGTTATTCAAAAGGGTAATATGAGCTTAAAGAGTTGCAAGATTTTTATGATTATCTTAAGAGGTAAAGTTTGTATGTTTGTATCTCTGGAACTACCAGTCGGATTTGAAAAAATCTTGTTGTATTTGATAGCCCAATTCTTGAGGAAGGCTATAGGCTATTTACCATCACGCTATGACCCTAAGGAGCCGAGCAAAAAGAAAAAAGTCAGAAAGAACGCTAAGCAAAAACAAACTAATAGCGCGGGCAGGCGATGAGATGCGACGGGGTGGGTCGGGAAAACAAGAAATTTCACGCGAACGAAGTCGCTGGCAGAAGCTAGTAATTATAAAATTAATATTTGTTACGGCTGCGAATCATATTTAGATCAACATACAACCTGATACTGACCTGCAAATTGCAAAAAACGTAAGAAAATTTTAATTTCGCGGGCTAATTGACGCTTTCGAACATCCTAAATATTTCGTCACCCTAATAAAATTGCGTAACACACTATCAATCTAAATCTGAATCATTTTGAAGCTTATTGCTAATCCATTGCTTCTTAAGCTCGAAAAATGTATCTGCTTAACAACGTAAATAACGCAATGAAAGTTGTTGAACTGTCAAATTGAAACCCATTGCTACTGATAGTGTGTTACGTAATCACCCCGCAGAATCTACTCGCAAACTGATTGCCACTTCACGCAAATATATTGTGAACATTTCCGAAGAGGTTACCCTTTTTTGTGATAGCTTTCCCTCATCAGAGGCTTGTCAAGCGAGGGATTCGAAACAATTCGGCCGCCAGAATACGTTCATTACGATCAAGTGTGATAACGGGAGCAAACGTCTTGCCCTTTCGATTTATTGTTCTTTAACAGATGAGCACGAACGAGCTTTTATGTATTTGTATACTGGAGTGTAGGATTCGTGTAATGATGTTGAATTTCCATAAGTAGGCAGTACGTTACTCGTACTCGTAAAGTCGTAATGTTAATGTTCTGTACGGAGTTATATTGTTATGCAGCACTTAAGTCAAGGCTTCGAAAATATGTCTCTTCCAAGCTTGTTGTTTTGTACATCTATAACATCAAACTGCTAACACAAATATGCGTCCTGTTGTAAATTTTGTTTTTGTAACATAAGTAGGTACCTAACTAAGACGTAAAGTTTCGATAATAAAGCTGAAGAGATTGTGTTTTTTTTTTTGTTTGAACGCGGTAATCTCTGGAGATTATTATTATTTTTTATTAATACTGTCCAAATCCGACTTGTAGTTCCAAACCAAAGAGAAAAATAAAGAAATACAGTTTTAAAGAAAGAAAAAGAAGAAAAGGAGGAAAGAAAGAAAAGGAAATAAAGGAGGAGGAGGAGGAAAGTTTTATTTATTTAGAAAATTCTTTTTGCATGTCATAGGAAGGTTATATACTATTTAACATCACGCTACGGCCCTTAGGAGCTGAGACCATCATCAGCCTAGCCTTGTCCCAACTATGTTGGGGTCGGCTTCTAGTCTAACCGGAAGCAGCCGAATACCAGTGTTTTACATGGACCGATTGCCTATTGGACCACCACAACCCAGTTACTGGGTAATACGATACCCTTTGGTAAGACTGGTTGTCAGACGTTCGGGCTTCTGACGACCTGTAACGATTGTCAAAGATCTACGATTGACAGCCGGTACCACTACCAACAGCTTAACGTGCTTTCCCAGGCATGGAGGGGTCTTGGTATGTAAAGATGGCCACTCATCCACGGACCAACTGCGGTAAGCGTAACTTAACCTGAGCGATCGACCCGTGCGGCTGTTATTACTTAGCCACAAGCCCCACAGGTTAGGAAGTATAGTAAGTATACCTATAAATATAATTATTCATGTCGTAAATCTGCTTCTATGTAAACACTCACGTTCTTACACAATGAGTACCTACTTAGACGTTTTCAAAACAGAATTAAAACCTGAAGGGTCTTACCACAAAAACTTAGATACTTACTCGTTCCCCGCGTGTCTACTGTCAATCTAACGTCAAACGCCATACACTAATCTCCTGTTAAACAGTTGTTTTGCCTAGTCGGCTGAAAAACACGGTTTTGTAGTAATAAAGGAAGTGTTCAAAGACATAAATTCTTTTTATTTAATTACACAAAACATCCCGTTTAACATAGCCGTCGTCGTGAGACCAAAGAAAAATAGCAAGTGTCCAGGAAGTTATCACGTTAAAGTTGTGAAAGTTAAATGAGGGATAAGACTTTCCACGGTGCTCGTACTCGGTGTGATAACAACTGTCATCTGTCACTTGCGGATTTACTTTTACAGGAATATGTATCCGACAACTTTTTATACAAATACCAATTTTTTTAATATCTGGATATCAGATTACAAGAATTCCCATAGGGTATTTTATTTGAAAATAATTTTAAGACATCAAGTCTATTATTTGAAATTAATTTTCAGAAATCTATTAATCAAGTCTATTATGTGAAATTAATTTTCAGAAATCTATTAATCAAGTCTATTATTTGATATTAAGAAATTAATTTTCAGAAATCTATTAGTCAAGTCTATTATTTCAAATTAATTTTAAGAAATCTATTAGTCGAGTGTACCTATTATTTAAAATATTTTTTTAGAAATGGAAGTAATTTGGATATTTATCTACTTACATATCTTGTAAGATATTTTCCCCTTCGTCATCACAATACAACCAACCTAAAAGACAAGAAAAGATAATAATCAAAATGTGCTTCACCTCTGGCACATACACAGATATCCCGGCGGTTGCCCCGTGTATAAGAAGCAGCTTCACGTAGCACGTATGTCCCGCTTGACACGGAAAATTGTGCAACGGAACTCTGATAAGTGTGAATTATCCATATAGCAGAACAAAAATCTTTCTCATTTTTAAGGTTCCGTACCTAAAGGGCACCGTACGTCACCGCACCGTACGTAGCACCGTATGTTTTTTTTTATACATAATATTTTTACATTAAATGTATTTTTGTAGTTTTTGCTAGGGACTTTGTTCTGTATCAATAAGACTATTAATGTTTGTAAAGTGTTTTGAATTTGGATAGACGTTCTAACTTCGATGATGGGTGAGGAACTTGGTTCCTTATTGTTTTATTTTTTTATTTTGCTTCTTTTTGTGTATACCTACTGTGCAAATGTATTTTTGTTATGAAATAAATAACTTGAACTTGAACTTGTCACAGGGCTGTATCTTTGAACTTTAATAAATACACTTGAAATTTTCACAGAGTGTGTACTACTAAGCCGCTATAACAACAAATAATAAAAATAAGTTAAAAATAAAAATAGGTGAAGATAAAGAAACGTGCTTTTTTAGGCTTTTTTTGCTAGATTTTTTAATAATGGCATTATATATTGTAGGGTGCAGAACCCTTTCTGTGCGAGTCGAACTTGGCCGCTTTTTTAAATCCAAGATCAACAAACACGATGTTAAACACACGTAATAATTCATTCACGTAAACATTCATGTAGCTACGGTATTAGTCGTACCTTCTTTGAACACAACATAATTTATGGAATCCTCTCCGCGACATTCATGGAAATACAATAAAGGTGCTTTGCTTTACAATAAAGGTGGGAGATTCATTAATCCGGTGACAGCCATACTCTATAATGTCTACACATTATATTAATAGACTCGTCTAATTGTGCTATAACATTATTAAGGAAATTCCGTTCGAAGCCATCGACTCAATTATACGAGTATATATGATACCTTTGAGTAACGTTATAGTTTAGGTAGAAGATCAGTGTACGATTATAATACGTCCTGTATTGGAATTTGCTGGATAATTTAATATTCTGTATATAGGTAAGCGAAGCTAATAAGGGGCTTTTGGCTAAGTCATAACAGCCGCACGGGTCGATAGATCAGATTAAGCTACACTTGCCGCGGTTGGTTTGTGGATGGGTGACCATCTTCACATAGGTACCAAGACCCCCTCCGTGCCTCGGAAAGCTGCACGTTAAACCGTTGGTCCCGGCTGTCATTCGCGGCTGTCAGTTGCACTAGCCACTATAGTCGGACTTTTAATTAGCTTCATTAAAATGACACTTCTTAATAACTCATTTCGGACTGAGTTTAGAGATAGGTATGCATGTTAAATAAGTTTCGTTTGTTTCACTATTCTGTACTAGAAAAACAAGATTTGGTTGATGGCCGCGAAAAAACAAAAATACGCCAATTTCAGTCATTTAAGTAACACGTAAGCTGTCATTTTATTGCAGCTAATTAAAAGTCCGACTATAGTCTGCCTTTATGGAAAAATTAAGCAAAATAAATGAATCAAACTCAAACTCGACAGCCGAAAACTTATTTATCATCGTAACAAACGTTTAGCACGTTTAGAATATTAAAGACAGCGAGATATTTCAATATGCCGCTGAATCTCTAAGAAAAATTCTTGTATAATTTTTTGTTTAGCCGCCGAGGGCCAACAAACTTTCCGGTCCTACCATCAAAAATCCAAGTCATCGCTATTCGACATCAACGCAATTCCGTTGGAAAAATAATCATTTTAAAACTTTTCTTAGCTAACGTCGCGGTCGGTTATATTAACACAAAGTAGGCTTATGAAATTACTGAAAATTGTTTTGGCATCCTTTATTACGAAATTGTTTTGGAGCGAGACATCATAACCGGGTAAGAATGTTATAAGTACTTACAGATATTGTTTCCTTGTCGTCGTTTCGTTGCTCGTGGTTGTTTGTTGTCGATGTAACCATCCAAAATGAGAGGTTTTTTTTAGTACTAGCACTATCCGGCAAACGTTGTTTTGCCATATAAATTATTTCGCGTGGTGTCCTACCCTACCCCTACCCTACTCCTACCCTACTCCTACACTACTCCTACCCTACTCCTACCCTACTCCTACACTACTCCTACCCTACTCCTACCCTACTCCTACCCTACTTCTACCCTACTCCTAACCTACTCCTACCCTACTCCTACACTACTCCTACCCAACTCCTACCCTACTCCTACACTACTCCTACCCAACTCCTACCTATAAACCTCACGGAGCCCGAGACCTTTCCAACGAATGCAAAACCGTGGAAATCGGTTCGTGCGTTCTGGAGTTATAGCGTCAGGAAGGAAAACCCGACTTATTTTTATATAGTAGATTAAAAAAAACATAGTTTCCAAGAACTCTGTAGATTGCGTTGAACTGACTACTTATCTAGGTGCCAAAGCCAAAATGCTTGAAAAAAAAAAACTTTGCGTCACGTCACATACGCTCGTTGACTGACACTTTCGTTTGCTTAAGCTTCCGAATTTAGCTTAGTTTTCTTTTTCGCGCTTTGTTAAAATTCAGTTTTGTTTGTTCGTTGTTAAATGTCATTGTGATGTGATGTGACAATGACATGACTTTAATTACTTTTTTTATGCACATTTTTTTGCACCATCTCAAATTTACATCCAAGTGAAATAATCAAAAAATTATGTGACGGTCCGTTCCTTGCAGTAAGTAACCAAGTTCAGCGCCATCTATCCAGCGACTAGGAAAGAGTTAAAAAATAAATAAAAAGAAAATCCCTCATTAGGACGAAATAGTAATTAAAATGTAACAGTTTCATGACTTTATTTTCATGAAGGTTTTATTAATATTGCTGGCAGTTATTAGAATTTAAAGTTGACCTTAGTTATATGAAGGGTTATGATTAAACCGTTCTGAATGATGTAGGTAGGTACTTACCTCAGTATAAGCTCTACATTAGTAACGTTTGTTTGCATTATCTACACATTCCAGGCATGTCCCAGCACCCTAATTGCGTAAAACACTTTCGAACTCTGAATCATTTTGGTAGGATATTGCTAATCCATTGCTTTACAAGTTCGAAAAATTTGTCTGCTCATCTACGTAAATAACGCAATGGATGTTGTTGAACTGTCAAAATTAAAGCCACTGCTAATTTGCTACTGTTAGTGTGTTACGCAACTACCCCGTAGAATTATTTTTGGGAAGATGCTCCGTGAGGAGTTCCACAAACCATTAAAGACATTCAGTATGCCAGCATTTATCCCTATCTGAATATCTCCCATAAAAAGACACTGCGTGTTTTATTATTGTCAACCGAACTGGGTCACAACCGTTTCATAGTGTAAACAAAGAGAGTTATGACATAACTGCAGGCCATCGCAGGCATCGCTATAATTGTGGACAAACAAGTAGTGGCGCAGCGCGGTGGTAATCCACGCCGAGCCCCGCTGATTGCTGAGTAAGTCATGCGCGCGGTGCCGGCGCACGAACGCAAACATAAAACTGCGAGCATTTATGTGTTCCTGATAAAACTAGCCGCGTTGCACCGCCGACCAGTCCTCATATTTATTACTCTCCTATATTCATTTATCACGCTCTCGTTACCCATTTTATTCAGCACGATTTTTAGAAATATGAAAGCTTTTTTTATTTCCTGGGGGCCTAAAAATGCCACTTTGGCAGAATCATATAAGGATAACATTATGAAACATAATGGACAGTTAATGAAGTTAATCGTATCAAATCCCATTGTGAAGGATTTTTTTTTGTCTGTGCTAAAATACCAATCAATCCAATCCAAATCCAATCCCAATCTCTTTGATTAGAAAAACACGGACTGTCTTCGCCGTATTATGATTCACAATGTTACCCGTTTATAATTCTGCCAAAGTGGCCTTTTTAGGCCCCCTGTATTGAATTTCCATGAAATAATACAAAAAGCTCAGTGTCAGATTTCCTAAACAAAACAACGAGTAAATATCGAAACCCGAATCAAAAACAAATGAGCATGTAATCAGCTGCCTATTAATACAATTTGCGCGCTACATTCATTTCATTCGGAACGCGAATTGTTTGTACATAATTCCTCACAAGCTGCACTCAGCAATCTGTTCTACGAATTCATTAATATTAATCTTTTCTGATGTTATTGCTGGGAATTGTACAAGGAGTGTTCCGCGGCGAGTTATGCCGGAGCAATTCCGCAAAAAGCCCGGCTGAATAAGTGAAGGCGGGAGTTGGGTGCAGTCACTGGCTCGTGAAATATAGCCCTGCATTGCTCTGAGGTGGGCTGCTCGGAGCAGGTGTCCAGCACACAGATTAATCTGTCGACAAACAATAACCGATGCCAATAACCCTCGCAACGTTACTCGTCGTCATCCCAGACCTATTCATTCGGAGATAAACGCATTTTCAGTTGGAAATCGGTTTGACTGATGTTACAGTTAATTTGAAAGTTTTTGTTTCGATGTGTATTGAAAATCAGTGTGTTTCTGTTCGTTTCGGTAGTTTTGTTTCCTGGTGTAGGTAGGTACAAATATAGTCATTACGGTATTAAAAATTCGCTCTTTTGTAATTTTATAACAGTTTCGTTTAATATTTTCTACAGTGGATCTTTTTCAATTGTAAATATGAAACATACCACTTCTGGTGTGGAAAATTCCGAGAATTCCGCTTTTCACTACAATATACTTTCTAATTTGTTGGAAAGAAAAACTTTATTACTTTTCTTTTAATACCTCATGGTGGACTTTAGTTTTGCGTTAATTTTATTGTCTAAGAAGGCTGATTGGCATACATACTGACGCCTTGCAAAAACCGTACGTACCCGTGGAGAGTAAGCCACAATATCTATACAAATAAAATTTAAGTGTCTGTTTGTAAAGTCATAACAACTTTTCACTAAATGCATATAAAAGTATATACAGTACTAACACAAAGAAAAAATCAATTTTTAAAATATTTGTCTGTCTCTTTGTTCCGGTTAATCTCCGACACGGCTGGACCGATTTTGACGAAACTTTCAATAGCAGATAGCTGATGTTATGAGCAGTAACTTAGGCTTCTTTTGTTTTAGAAATAAAATTTATGTTCCACGCAAAAAAATAAACCCATGAAATCCAATAAGCACGCGAACGAAGTCGTGGGTACAGCTAGTCGTGTATAAGATGTTGGCAATCACGGATATCTATGTTGGCAATAGATGTAAAATACCTAATAAAAGTTAATGCTATAGGAGTAAACATCATATGGACGTCAGAATATTTACTTTGGTATCATCCCGGTTCCCGGTGATGGCTGGAATCAATTTCCGGTTCACGCTAAAAGTTATAAGATAGGTACGTTATCCTATGCTTTAGTTGTTTCGTAATACATTTAGAAAAACCAAAAAAATATCTACAACTTCAATCATATATTAAAAATACAAATTATATTTAGGTAAAAGCAATTTCCATTTTTTATTATCTTACCTCTACCAGCAGCTACCCAACAGTAACCTTAATACAAGGTGTATAAAGATCACTATGATTTTGACAGTGATGCAAAATCAGACGTACAGACGCCAGCATATCAAACTACTACAATCTGTCAAATTTCTTTAATAGATTTTCAACTTTATCGCTAAAACATAAGGTTCAAAGTTGATTGGGAAAATTTGACAGTTTCGGGTAGCTTGATGTGCTGGCGTCTGTACCTATATAACTGTGATCGGACTGTTGTAGCTTAGGGTAAGCTGTCACGTAGGCACGGGCTTGCGGGCGGCGAGCAATGGGCAGCTCGCCGTCCGGTAAGGACCAGGCCCGGGTCGACGGCGCGTTGTGTTCCACGCGCGCCTCAAGGAGATGTCAGCACCAACTGACGGGGTCCGCTAGGGCGGGTTGTTCAAAAGATATAACGTGGCCCCTGGCACAGGCAACTGAAGGAACACGGGTGGGTTTTAGTCAGTAAGAGTCGGACACTCCCTTCCGCTCCGCGCAGAGCGGGATGCCATTTGATGATTTCCAACCCAAAAAACAAAAAAGGGTAAGCTGTCAAAATCGTTGAAAACAAGTTAAAGGATAATAGGTTGAAACAGATTGAAACTCACAACTTCATCATGGAGGGACGACTAGAGCGTTAGTTGAGAACGACTTTTTAAAATCGAAAACCAGCATTTTATCAACGTTCGATGCTACTCGAGTCCTAATAAATAGTTTCAATTAAAGTGTTCACAAAAATATAGAGCGAAGCGGAACAATGAAGAGCACATGACGTCTGCACCACAACGAGCAGCCATATTGTTATTAGACATTAGCTGAAGATGTCGTCTAGAATTATGGGTCAATTGTAGCGCAGCGCGGTTGCCAGCTGTTTGCGGCGGCGTCTCTCGCTCTTATTAAGTTTGACCCGTGTAATAAACCACGGTGGCGAAACCGCGCAAACACCCTTAATTTAAAGACTCATGCCGTCGCCCGAGGTGCCACACTAATCCCGCATAACATAGTAGCTGAAACATTCGCCAGATTTATTAACCAGCCTCTCATGTCGAGATAATGAATGAACCGCCGCGGAACAGCTAAACACGACGTGTTTTGCGATTCACTGTTAGCGAACTGTCTTGTCCACGGCACTAGTCGGCAGTGCGACTGTCGCGTGATGCGGTTCCAATATGCCGAGAGCACGTTGAATAATTTCGAATCTGATAAATGTTCAGAAATTCCGTTTGGATGGCAATCGATACGAGCGCATCGGGCACGGGTAACGAGTGTGACGAGCCCGGAACACCGGCTCGTTTATTTATGCTTCTCTTCAGCTACATTTATTTTACTCGGTCTTCTCAATTTATTTTGTTGCCGAGAGACCTTTTTGAATAGGCAATGTGGCGTATAAATTTCTCTCGCCCCTCGAGGACCGTAGGCTCCGGTGACTCTCCGTTAAAAGGTGCTAGGAATTAATTTTACCTGACATCAAGGACGCGACGGCGGAATACGTTAGCTCATAATGAGATAGCTCGGTAAACATGTTCCCCCCGTAACAAAGTAAGTGCCTGTTTAAATATGCGTATTATATGTTGTCTATCAACATACATATCGTACTTATGATCTTGAAGTTGCTGTGGGAAAATTTCTCATTTTTTCGAATAACCTTTTAGGGGATTGAATCAGTCTTGGGCCGGAATGAGTAAAAATATTCGTTGGAAATGAGTTCCTGATTATGGTTTTTGATGAAATGAGCACAGGGTAGAATATATAATTATGTTGCATGAATATACTGTTGGTGTTCTTTAATCCCATCCCACTTCACACTAATATTAAAAATGTGAAAGTTTGTATGTTTGTTACTCAATCACACAAAAATGGCTGACCGGATTTGGATGAAATTTGGCACACAGATAGTTTATAACCTGGATTAACATATAGAATACTTTTTATCTCGGTAACGCCTTCCTGTGGGATAATTTCCGACCTTCAGACCGGCTAAGCCGCGGGCCAAAGCTATAATAGTAAGTAAAGAAAACAATTTTTTTTTTTTCTAAAACAATGTTTTAGAAAACTTTTTTTTTCCATTGTACAGAAAGCGTCACTATGTCCTAACCCCTCAAGTTTTAAAATGTTACACTGCTACAACATTGAATTCCTTACGAATAATCTAAAGAATACTTCAAAAAGAGCCCATTGTGTTGACTCGGATTCGAACCATCGCATCACCGAACGTCGTCATACTCATACCGGCAGTTTGACGAACTAGCCAGCGAGCCCATACGAATTGCGATGAAATTGTTATCTACTATCGGCTGAGTCATTATATCTTTAGGTCCCTGTCTAATCGAAAGATGTTATAATTTGAGGGTATCCATTAATTTTACTTACTTACGTTGTCTTTATAAAATTAATCCATACCTTCAAGTTAGAACTTTGTATACGTTCACTTAAAACGGCGAAGAGTAAACGACTACTATTTATCAATTATTTTTTTAAATGATTTCTGATTTTATGAGAACTAAAATAGTTGTTCTGTTTGTTGTAAAATAAGATCATAGTTTTGTTAAATAATAGCAATAATAAATATTAATAAATGATTAATAAAGTATTTTATTTTTCTTGATTTTTTAATTCTTTATAAATAATTACTACTTAAAACAAAATAGAAAAATATATCAAAATAATATAATGAACAAAAAGCACATTTCGTGCCTATATAGGATTTGAACTTCCAATCTTATGCACGGTAAGCGGTCTTGAAACCTCCAGTCTATTTAGACGATGAATAAGTTGTCGTAAATGTTAACCCTATTATTGTTGCTTGTCGTCGCAAAAGTATTGTTTTATTGAAAAAAACAATAATAAAAACAGAATTTAAAAAAAAAATACTTACTTAAACTTATTTATTCACTAAAACAATACATTATTTAAAATAAAATGTTTTTGCAAAATACAAAAACCAACTTGGGCCTATCACGGATTTGAACGCACATGTCTTTTGGTGGGGTAACTACTTAATGCAGCTGTGTGTACATCTGTACGTTTATATAACCGTTCCATATCAACTATCAAGTAGATCCTTAACTAGTATCGTAACGAAAAAGCAAAAGCAGAAAGGTTTCCGCTCTTGTAATATGTAGATAGGAAAGCGGATAGTCTGAAATTGTTTCAGTATCGGCTGCTTTACCGTTCCGATGCGCTAACGGTTCGGAAATAGATGACGCGAGTTCAACAGTTTCTTGCATACATTTACACGCAACAAAACCAACTTTACTCATTAAAACTGACTCATTTAGTTACATCAAAGCTTTGAGCAGCTACTACTAATAATAAAGTAGATGGACTCAACGGAAATGTTACTAGCATCTATAGCTTTATGCTTGAATTCGGAATGGAGCAGAATTTCGAGCAATCCCAGCGCTCTCGTCCATTTCAGTCGATGTCCGGTATAGAGTTTGTCGAAATAAAGCGATTTTCGCGCCTTACCGCAGAGGGACTCAGAGCTACATGGTTTGTATGTTTATCTGCACTTTATTTTGCTCTAATAACTTCCACGTAAGTGAGCGCTTTTAGACGCTAAATACCTATACTTAGTACATTTCCGTAAATAGCCTGCAGGAGCAGTGGTGACCCAGTGGACATGCGAGTTGTAGGTTGATGGAGAAGGGAATTTAATAAGTAAATGCGTGAACGAAACGTCATCTTATCACATCAATCAGAGGACCGCGAGTGGCGCAAATGTGCTCCAAGCTTAGGTACTCCAGTTAATATTAAATTAAATTCAACCTCTCACGTCGCCTGTGACTGACACATGGTTTCTGTATAAACTCTCGGCAGTGAACCACTAACAGAGTATAAATAGAATTAATTTGGAATACAAAACAGAAATATAATGATACAGAGACCACTGGTGGCCCAATGGTAACAGCCGCGACTTACAAGTTCTAGGTTCGAATCCAGACAGGCGCTTTACTTTGTGTAAATTATTTCATCACCACTGCTCTCAAAACGGTGAAGGAGAGTATCGTGAGGAAACCAACCCGACCACTGGACCCGCGTGGTGGATTACGGCCCACTCCCTCTCACCGAGAATAGGCCTGTGTGTCAGCAGTGGAAACATAATAGGCTGATTATGCTGTACATAACCTGCATAACCTGCATTCATAGAGTTAATCCGTCAAGCCCCGTGCCCTATGTAGTACGATACGATATAAAATCAATTGTGTCTCACTAGCGGAACTTGAGAGGTCATAGGTGGTGTTTCCTCCACTGTATTCAGAACTTCTTACGTTTGCAAATTGCAGCACAGTTTTATGTTGTAGGTATATTGATCAACAACAATCAATACGCAGCAACCATGATAAAATAATGACTAGAAACAATAATTGAATAAAATATCAATGTAGCTCTCGAAATTACATTTGTTAGAAATCGTCTTATTTCCACAAAATCGTCTTTTCATCAAATATTTATATATACTTTTTTTTGTGGTGGCGACCGCGTATCGGCAAGCGTAGTGTGGGACGCCCCCCAGCTAGATGGACGGACGACCTAAAGAAGGTGGCTGGGGTAGACTGGATGCGGAAGACGGAGGACAGAGTGTTGTGGCGCAGCCTGGGAGAAGCCTATGTCCAGCAGTGGACTGCAAAAGGCTGAGTCGATTAATTTATAGATATATATAATATATATATAATTATTATATAATTTCGAAAGTTACAGACCATCTTTCAAACTTTCACTTGATCGGTTTTCGCGGAAACAATCTGGGAATTAAAACATTTATACAAAACGCACTCAAGTCTTATAATCTATACTAATAATATAGTTGAAGAGTTTCTTTGTTTGTATGATCGCGCTAATCTCTCGAACCAGTCGGATTTGAAAAAATATTTTCCTATTTGATAGCCCAATTCTTGAGGAAGGCTATAGGCTATTTAATGACAAGCTAAGGCCCTCAGTCTAACCGGATGCAGCTGAATACCAGTATTTTACGTGGAGCGACTGCCTATCTGACCTCCACAACCCAGTAACTGGGTAATACGATACCCCTTGGTAAGACTGGTTGTCAGACTTCCGGGCTTCTGACGACCCGTAACGACTGTCAAAGATCCAAGAATGGCAGCCAGGACTAACGGCTTAACGTGCATTCCGAGGTATGGAAAGTTCATGATATGTAAAGATGGTCACCCATCCAAGGAATAACCGCAGCAAGCGTAGCATAAACTGATCGATCGACCCATGCGGCTGTTATCACTAAGCCACAAACCCCTCATAATAAATAATATGTGTAAGTATATATATATATAAATAAATAAATGTTCTTCAAGTATTTTATATAAAAAAGTAACCCTATAATTTTATTGAGGTGTAGGTACTCATTTTTGTTAATGTTGATCTTTGAATTGCAAAAGGCAGAGAGAGTTTACAAGCTCTTTTATATTTTTATGAATAAACCTAGGTTTAGGCCAATAGTCGAGAATAAAAGGAACCTAAGTTACGATGGAATCTTTTCATCAAGCCTGGGAGGGTACTAATCTGGTCGGTCATTAATTTAGCGACTTCTGCGCGGTCGAGGTGCAAACGTCTTTGATTAATCGAATTCAATCGCAGACATTTCTTTAGAAACGTTTAAGTTTTTCCTTAATTAGCAGAATAAAGCCCAATGAATACGATGAAGTTTCTGGCATACAAAAAAAATTACAGAGCCGCAGACAATTGATGTCAAAAACTACAGCACATCGTGTGTTATCGTTTTATTATCTATCGTATGTATGTATGTCCTGTCACAGTTATTTTACCTCCGGCAGCAACCTTAGCACATTGAAAATAAAGATCACTGTGAGTTTGGCAGACTTGTCAGAAGCAGCAACTCAACAACAACCTTAGCACATTGAAAATAAAGATCACTGTGAGTTTGGCAGACTTGTCAGAAGCAGCAACTCAACAACAACCTTAGCACATTGAAAATAAAGATCACTGTGATTTTGACAGACTTGTCAGAAGCAGCAACTCAACAACAACCTTAGCACATTGAAAATAAAGATCACTGTGAGTTTGGCATACTTGTCAGAGGCAGCAACTCAACAACAACCTTAGCACATTGAAAATAAAGATCACTATGATTTTGACAGACTTGTCAGAGGCAGCAACTCAACAACAACCTTAGCACATTGAAAATAAAGATCACTGTGAGTTTGGCAGACTTGTCAGAAGCAGCAACTCAACAACAACCTTAGCACATTGAAAATACAGATCTCTGTGATTTTGACAGACTTGTCAGAAGCAGCAACTCAACAACAACCTTAGCACATTGAAAATAAAGATCACTATGATTTTGACAGACTTGTCAGAGGCAGCAACTCAACAACAACCTTAGCACATTGAAAATAAAGATCACTATGATTTTGACAGACTTGTCAGAGGCAGCAACTCAACAACAACCTTAGCACATTGAAAATAAAGATCACTATGATTTTGACAGACTTGTCAGAGGCAGCAACTCAACAACAACCTTAGCACATTGAAAATAAAGATCTCTGTGATTTTGACAGTGATACAAAATCACATGTTAAATAACTGTGAATGGACTGTACTATCGTATTTATGTATCTATCGTATGCATAGTTTAGTATATACAGCTAGTATAATTTATACTAAATCTATGATCGTATGGATGTAACTAAAAGCTATGAACATCAAATCATCCAAAACGTGACAGCAAACGTTACCAACATGAAGTAAACATGTGTCGTCACAATCTGCTCACCCCATGGAATTAGTAAGTAGGTACAATATAGTACAACCACCCTCTCACAGAAGACGCTCCCTAAAATTATACACAACATACATATTCATAAAATATGCCTCATACATTCAACTTACGAAAACAAGTTAGTAATTAACAAACTTAGGTTATTACTGCCGATGTGTAATATTTTAATAGATGCGGCCGGTTCAGGCTATGGCCGATAACCGCAATAAATTTCCGTAAGTACTCTGGATGGCTGTATTTCCATCAAACTGGCAGGAACTTCCAACTCCATTACAACGTTCAAGTTTAAACTGTGTTAAGGAAGCATTGTTTAAAATCAAATCAAACGTTTATTTGCCAGAAATGCCTGCACTGTTTTTGTAAAGGTATGATCTTATAACCTAAGTGTCATTGTATTCTGCCTGCAAGCAAGCATGCAAATTTTATTAAGTTTACATACATTCTTATTATATTACAATTCCATGCAATTATTCACTATTCAATTTATTAATTTATATAGTTAACATTCTAACTAATCTTAAATTTTTATCACACTAATATTATAAAGGCGAAAGTTTGTGAGTGTGTGTGTGGGAGTGCGTTTATATGTTTGTTAATTCTTCACGCCTAAACGGCTGGACCGATTTTGATAAAATTTTGTATGGAGGTAGCTGACACCCTGGATTAATATATAGGCTACTTTTTATCCCGATATTCCCAAGGGATCGATATTTACGCGGGTGAAACCGTGGGGCGCAGCTAGTGTTCCATAAATTCCGTGATCACCCTCTCAAGCTCCGCTAATGAGAAACAATTGATTTTCTATTGTATCGTATTAAGTACATAGGATACGCGCCGAGCTTGACGGGTTAGAAAACTTTGGAAGCCATTCTGTCAATTTTGTCTTGAACACATTGTTCTGGAAACAGGCTTCCTACACTGCGGCTAACATTAACTTAGTTTTACTTAGCATAAGCGTAGTCAACCTATAATTTTTCCACTGCTAGGACACAGGCCTGCTCTCTTCGAGAGAGAGTGGGCCATAATCTACCACCCAACTAAAACTAAAATAAAAAAATATACATGGATAGCAAAACTTCATTCATGCTTCATTTTGATGAGCGCACTCGAAACTGCAAATGTGAAAAGTTAAATCAAATGCAAAATAATTTGTAAATTATTTTCATTTCAGCTAACAATCTGGTTTTATTTAAAACGTGTTTGTGTGTTACATCGAACCTGGATAATGCGAACACAAAGGCCGCTGTACAATGTATACATTTAAAAAGTGCGCTTCATTCATTGCGCGCAATTTTCACGACTCAATGCGCCAAATGTTTCATTCTTTCGCTATTCTTAATCTGATATACGGGCATTGCCGATATAACATTTTAAAACAACAGAGAAGAGTATTTTGAAACACTAATTAAAAATTCTTTCTATGTTTGTGCACGAGCTGTTGCATTGGTGAAAACCGTCCAAAAACCGGTAAAAAAAGACAGGTTCTATTATTATTGGTTATTTATTATTTATGCTACCTTATCGCAAACACGTACGTAAACAATATAATTTATGTATTAGAAACTAATATCCACTCTAACTGGCTTTTCTAGTCCGTAACAAGCAAACACTAAAGCTATTCCCCCAAGTTGTAACTTCCTTGATTACAAGTATGGAGAAGGCGACGGCTTCATAAATACCTTAGCATTCATCATACTCAGCTTAAACTTGGTGTAACAATTTTAAATTGCGCGGGATCCCCACACCTACCTCGCTTGAATAATTCAATGAGCGCGGTATCTGTAAACAAATCTAATCAGAACTCCTATCAGAATCACTTTATATGTATTCGCTGGTGATAAAGTTATTCAGCAACTTCTTGTGCCTTTGTAACAATGTTGCCGCGTCATAACTAGGTGGTTGACTATTTAAACGTTGTGTAGATTATGTTCCGGAATAAATTAGGAATTGAAGGCAAATTATTTCGGGGACGTATTATATATTCACAGCAGTTTTTTGTTTACTGTTTCAAGGATAAAAGTCAGATAACTTTTATCAGTGGAAAAAAATTCACGTCTGACAGTATAGAAAAACTGTCAAAAATTCAAAATTTATTCTCAGGGTCGAGAGATTACCTAGACTAGACGAGACTTACTCTAAGTATAAAAGTTTGGTGAAATTCGCCCTTAAGGGTATAAAAAGTGTTCAGCTTACTGCTGGATGTGTTAAAACAAAACACAACAGAGAGCTCAACGATTATCGATCTTTTTTGTAAGTGAAAACTTCTTTTGCCGCACTTTGCGCTCATGCTGATCAGTGAACGAATCTGAACCGTCACGCTCGGGTCGGTGACGCTGTATCGCATATACTCAGCGCTGAATCGCGAATACTCGGCTCCGGTCGTCACCAGCTGTCACTGATGACAGCTGATGGCGACTGGAGCCGGATGAAAATTTCCAGTAAACGAGGCTGACCACGTTGACTGGGAGTTTTCACGTCTATCGTGTATAATCCTCTTTCCTTTATTTGCTAAAATCGTCTAAACTTACTCCCACAGTCACACATGATCCATCATTCAACTTAATCAACGTCAACCGACATAATTAAAAGTAAAAATATACAAAACACGCGACCGAGAGGTGTTCAAAATGGGAGTCGTGTGTTTCAAATTAATAAAATGCCTACTTTAATAAATAAGTGCTCCGGATGCCTGCCGACAATTTATCAAAAATTAATTTAACTGCGGAATTAAATTCAAGTAGGAATCCGGTGGCGAGATGGGCGGACGACATTGTTGCCATCGGGGGCCAAACCTGGATGAGGCTGGCACAGGAAAACAGAGGCCTATGATATAGGGGTTCGTAAAAATATGGTCTGGAATAGGTACTATCATTGACAATCCAAGATTCAATTTAAAGAATTACTATTATTACCATTATCTCGGTACACCTCACTCACTGATCCTCCACTTTATCTACTTTAATATTATTCGGTAATTTATTTAAACATAATATATTTTACATAATCTAGTTTTAAAATAATATACCCTGTAAATATTATACCTTCTTTTCATTTTAGCTTCTAATACATTTTTTGTTATCTTCTTTTTAAATGTTTCATGTAAATTGATGGCCTGAAACACAGATTTTCTATAAACCTAGATCAGGTGGGTCTACATTACAGTTAGAATTAAATTTTCCTCGATTGTAATTAATGTAAATCCTATTTGTACTTTACTTTATACTTCAATAAATTTATTGTTATTATTATATTATTATGATATGTAATCATAGATATCCGGAGATATGCCTTCACTGCATATTTGTTCAAGTTCAAGTGTCGCCACATTTTCCCCGCCTCGGAAACTCCCACAAAAACAAAAGAAATAGAAACGGCTCACATTATCAAAAGGGGCGGCTTTTTTCGCACGCACACAAGAAAACAAGCGTAACACTTTTTACCGACTTTACAAAAAGGAGGAGGTACTATGTTCGGGTGTTTGTATGTTTTTTTTTTTTTTTTTTTTTTTTTTTTGTATGTTTGTTCATCGAATACGCCGCCAATTGTCGACGGATTTTCAAAATTCTTTTTTTGTTCGAAAGTAGATAGTTCTGAGGTGGTCCCATTGTCACCAAGTTAGGATCTGATGATGGGATCTTAGAGAAATCGAGGGCAACCCTCAAATTTTATAGGCTCACTTATTGTTTTTCGCATATTTTATGAAGTATCTTGTGTATTTGTGTATGTTTGTTACCATCTCAGGTAGCTGGGCTGATGATGGAAGGTACAACTCCTTAACAGTAAGAAGTTACTCGAACAGGCAAGGACTGTTTTAGTAAATTGTTTTGATGTTTGATAGGGCATTTGCCACATTTGGTCTCATGATCATCAAGTCATGACCTGATGCTGCAGTCAGGATAGTCTGCAGAGTACCTAACTCCTCGACAACTAACAGCAGATATATCGTGTTTAGGCTCATTTAAAAGGGCTCGATGTGTGGATAAACGTACTGTTATTGAGGAACACCGAAGACCTGATGCTGAAGCCAGGAGCATCAGAAAAAGTACAAACCTTTAAATTACAGCACCGTAGTCGTGTTTGGGCTCATTTTAAACAGGACTAATTTTTAAAGTTCAATGCAATGTTAACATAAGTCTGGCCTGATGCTGCAGCCAGGATTATCAGCATCTAATCTAAAAACTAATAAAAGGAGAACTCCTCAACAATTAACGTCCCTGCATCGAAAAAAAGAATAGTTTTATAAAAAGGCGATGGGCAAGTTGACATTAGGCTATTGTAACTTAGATAAATTATAAATAGACCCACTAAAAAGCGAGAAATAAAAACTTTTTAACAAAAAAAAAACCGACTTCCAAAAAAAACACTACAAACTGAAAAATAACTTTAATTTCGGAAGTCGGTGGCAAAAACTAAAATACTGATCCCTAAGACACCGACTTCCGAAATTAAAGTTATTTTTCAGTTTGTAGTGTTTTTTTTGGAAGTCGGTTTTTTGTGATATCTTATTGCACACATGCTCAAAAGGGGCGGGCAATGGAAAGTATAGATAGAGTCACTGAATGCACACATGCAATTCTAGCATCAGCTAGGGAAGATGGGTTAATAGAAATATTTGATCGATAAAAATATCGATAGAAATCAACTACAAAAAGAGAAGTGTTTTTGGGTTTTCGGTGTATTTAGTATTGTTTATTTTTTCTGCTTTTCAATGTGGTGTATTTAAAACAAATAAAACCAAATCACGTAATAATATAAATTATATTTGTTTACAAATGACATTTAAGTAAATAAGTCGTTTCTTCAGTTTCTCTCTTACGTAAAATTAAAACTATTTAACAATCGTTAAAACCAAAATTCAATTATCCTATTGAATATTAAAAAAAACTTTTATTAAAATAACCAGGTTCCTAATAATTAATTACCAATTAATTAACAAGCAATTTTAATCTAACCAAAATATAAGATTAAAAATAAGCCTTGGCAGTTAAGAGATGACCAGTCTCAACCTTCCGCGGCGCTCGTTCACGAACATGACGCGTGTATCAGCACCATCCAGCTCAACCATTTTGTAGGGAACCGAATGATCCAACACAAGCGCCACCATCGGTGATGACAAAGTGTCTAAGAGCTTTTGGAACTAGCAACGACTTTGTGAACTTTGAAGTCACTCGAAATTTATTTTTAGGTAAAACAGTTTTCTTTATAACCCCTTCCATCTTCTTACAAATTACTACTACATCCTCAGAGGGATAAACAAGACCATCTCTGTCTTTATGTTTAATAAATCGGTGATGGTGATTTATTTCGGTAGCTAGCAACGCCGATACACAGATATTACACTTCAACTTCTTGACAAGCGCATGTGCCACAAACCCAGCCGTGTATGCCATCACCGGTAAATTTGTTTCTGTGATGTCTTGTGTGAGCACATCTATCTCCTCGTCAAATAAAGCTTGTTCATAAAGCTTATTAAGGTCATCATCAGGATCAGGATCTTCCCACAGTATATTTTGTGTTTTTTTTTTAGTAAACATGCATAATACGGTTTCATATACGTATCTTAATTTGAGTGTAGGTACAGCCCACTTAAAACGCATGTGTCTTTTCGCGGACGACATAAAACAATCCTCTTTAAAATGTACAGAACAAATTACAGTTTGGTTTGAGGGAAACTAATTATTTTCCCTGCCTGTTGCATCTATCCATTTATTTCTGGATCTTTTGGGAAACTGAAATAAAATGTATTAATTCTTGTAAAATAGGTTCTTAATATAATTTCGTATTTAGAAAAACTAACAATTATCGATATTCATATCTAAGCGCTACGCATCACTAGTGCATTATTTGACATGGGTCCGTTGCTAGGCAATTTTTTCATGTTATCTCAAAAATATTTCACAATGAAATATTGGTAAAATCCATAAATATTATAATTAGTGCAGTGATTTTTTACTTACCGGTGGTAGGACACGCCACTTGTCTTAAGGTTTGTTGTGATTGCTCTATTTTTGCAAATAAGGACGGAACAATTCGGCATTTTGTAAAAATACGAATTAACACTACACGTTCCGATGCAAACATATGACAACGGTGTTTATCGCCGCCACGCCCGTCGCGCATAGCAACACATGGTCAGGTTGATCTTCACCAGGCGACACGCGCCACGCCTCTATGCCATATCCCTCGATATCCGTGTATGTAATGCTCGAATCTGAACTGTGACATTACAGGCGAATGCTCCCGACGAGGAAGCGTCTCAAGAATTTCCTCAAGGAAACCCAAGTAGGACGACCTCAAGGAAACTCTGTCCGCCATGAGGATCAAATCCTCGACCCCATACTCCGCTGTTACAAACCCGTCTTAAAATAATGTACTTTAAAGCGCTTTCTGCTTCAATACAATATCGTTTAAAACAACATTTACGTAAGTATCTAATAAGATGGAGTGTAAACTACAATATTGGAATGGAGATTTATTAATAATTCCGAGAAAGCGATCTTTGACTGACAGACGCTTGAATTTTGTATGTAAGCTTAAATCCGACACTACGAGTACAAATTACCTGATTTATCAGACACTAGCTTTTGTCCGCGGCTTTGCTCGCGTAGAAGTAGGAATTCATCCCACTGGAACATACTACCGAGATAAAAAGTATCCTATGTTTAATCCAGTTTATAAACTATATGGAAATAGGAATGAGGAGATCCGCAGGAGAACCAAGGTAACCGACATAGCCCGCAGAATTGCCAAACTTAAGTGGCAGTGGGCAGGGCACATTGCTCGCAGAACAGATGGCCGATGGGGCCGAAAGGTTCTAGAGTGGCGACCACGTACCGGAAGACGTAGCGTTGGAAGGCCTCCCACAAGGTGGACCGACGACCTTGTGAAGGCCGCAGGAACCCGTTGGATGCGAGAAGCACAGAACCGGTCGAAGTGGAAGTGCTTGGGGGAGGCCTATGTCCAGCAGTAGACGTCTTTTGGCTGAAATGATGAATGATGATGATAAACTATATGTTTGCTAAATTGCATCCCAATCCAGTTATCCATTTTTTTTGTGAGAACCAATATCCAAACATACCTACAAACTTTCACATAAATATAATACACTAGCTGACCGAACTTCGCACCGCCTCAGATAATTTTTTGTTATTTTTTTCCCAAATTTTAATAATTAGGAACCCTCCCAGAACACCCCATCAAAGTTTCATCACAATCTGACCACAATGGTTTCGGAACGCATAGAGGAAAAACATACAAACATTAATTTTTATTTATATAGATAGATTAATATTCATATTATGATATTATATATATTATAGTAGGATTGACTATACGAAACTAAAACATAATCATACTTGCTTACCTTACCTGCTACTTGTAAAAATCTAGTCCACAACTGCCAATTACACGTACAAAGGGTTATGGTGGTATAGACATGATTTTTCTCGCTATAAATATCAATACTGTTTGCATTTTATTTTTCATCATTAAAAATTTTAAAATAAGGTTTTTCGTAGAGACGATATTAACATACATAAACTCACACCTCCTTCCCACGAGGGTAGGCAGAAACTACAGAACACCATCTGCTACGATCTCGTTTACGTTCATAAATTTTAATCTAGTTATTTTATTAAGTAATTTCTCCATTATAGTTTATCATAAACTGGTATGACAATATCATGTTTTGAATATAAGTTAATTTCAGAGGCTGCTGTATCTAGGGCGACTGGGTGGCAGGCGGTAGGCGGCAAGCGGCAGACTGAAGGCAACGTAATCAGCGACATTGATTTGATGCGGCATGGCGGCAGACACGGCCCGAGCCGAGAACCCGCTCCACTAATCCACTTAAGTAGCTTTTACTCTGCAAATATTATTATAAATATTACACTTTATCTACCAAGAGAATATTTGAATTTCCTTTCCTTTCTGGACCGCTGACTAAATTATTCTAACGTGAATAATTCGATCGATGGGGCAAAGTGCACCCTTGCATGGCCTTGTAGAGGAAGCGGTCACCGTAAGGACAAGATAATTCCCCGCATAAAGATAGAAAAACTGCGATAACCTTGCCTGGGCGTTCCTGTAATTTAAAGATAAAATATTGAGTGAGGTCGTTTATTTTTGGTCGTTGAGACGAGGTATAATTAGATAAATCTGAAATCAAACGAAATAAGAGAGAAGAGATTCGTTTTTATCTCACCTTCGGGCATAGGGCTATTAATATCTGTCTGTTTGACGCAGCCCAAACTTATCGGGGAGTTGCCAACATTAATCAACGGGGACACTCGATAACACTAAATTTTTAAGTGATCCCAACGGATATTTTAGATTTATTTACTTTGAGAGCTCTCTGAAAATGGTAGTTCGTGAAATTGTAACTGGAAGGACCTACACACATTTAGAGTGCTGTCTATTAGGATAGTAATTTATTAACAAACAAATATGTCTGATGTAGTTCACGTTATTTCGAAGTAAGGTGTTACGGTCTAGAAACTAGATCTATCTGGAGTATCTTACTGCAGAACGGAAACCGAAGCATCATGATTAATGACTCGTTCTGTAGTAGTTTTATGTTCTGTGAAGGCTGATGCCTTCAGACTAAAATATCATTATCACTTTTATGTTCTGTGAAGGCTAAAATATCATTATCACTATCCGTCCTATTACGGTCACGGCTGCTACTTCTGTCTGTCTAGTTTATTTTGATGGGCTGCTGATAAGGCTAAAATATTATACTTCTTACGATCTCTCCGTCTTTGGTAGAGCTGGTAGGAGACGGATCATAATCCTTTCATTTAGGCGCTCACACAATAAGTTAAGTGTGCTTTGTTTCGGCAAAACTTCCACTCGCAGTTTCTGTTTCGTTCAGTTCCTGAATACAAGAGGAACTTTGCGATAAACCAACGATTCAGTTACAACAAAGCCGAGCTCAAGCTATACTTCCTGTTTCACTTCGCTACACACGAAAATATTGAGATTTACCTTCGAAAACAATAGCTTTTGCCCGCGGCTTAGCTCGCGTCGAAGTCGGAAATTATCCCATTAGAACGCATTACCGGAATAAGTATCCTATGTGTTAATCCAGGTTAAAAACTATATGTGTGCCAAATTTCTCTCAAATTCGTTCAGCCGTTTTTGCTTGATTGAGAAACAAACATACAAACTTTCACATTTATAATATTATTATTATAATAGTACTCGTAACAAGACTATTGTTTACTCCCAATAACAATCACAAGTAGTTATATGGATTCGGGTATTATTATGCCGATTGCCGTAAAGGCTATAATAGGGCCAAGGTTTTGGTCAAGAGTCTCAACCAAAACCTTATGAGGCTGTCGCCGTTTTTGCGCGGCTACATGAATAAGGGGTCTGATACAAAAAGTGGTCCTTATCGAGGCGCGCATTGTGAGAAGGATCCTGTATGTAGGGTGCTAACCACCGGAAACTTGGCCCCCTTTTCCCCTTGGCGATGGATAGGTACCTACCGGATATCTATGGTACCTACCTATATTTATTTTTGTGTTCTTTTTTTTTGCAGAAACGATAAATTTTTTTATTAATATAATGGTTAAATGAATGAAGTAAACTAATAGAAGCGGCTGGTTGACACTTCCCGTGACCCAAGGGCTGGCTTTTACCTTGGCCAGAGGCTAAGCATTGCCATACAACGTGGCAATGCCGCCAGTCTCTGAGGTACATTACCAGTCGACAGTGATGCGAATGATTTTTTCGACGCTATATTTTAGTTTGTGAATAGTTAGAATTATTAATTAATTAAGTATTATTTTTTAATTATAAGTATATAATTCAGGAATTTTCCAACTAGTCTGAAAATTTCCATCACAAAACTTGGTCTATAAAGCCCTATACATTTCAACCACACGTAAACTTCCATGTTTTCGTACATAAGAGGTCCATTGAAGGAGTAATCCATCAAACGACGTGAAGTTTGTCCAACAGTGGCTATTGTGTGCCCGCCTTTAGTGATGGCTTCGACAAAGCTTGGAGGCTATATCATTATATGGGTAGCTATAACATGGCTAGTATACAGGTGTATCAATATTCGTCACAGTCCGTCTTCGAGGAAAATCGGGCTGTGATATATAACATAGATACAACGATCATTTTACAATGTTATGTTATGTTTGTTGTTTGTTTTGTTGTTGTTATGTTTGTGGTTTTGTCATATATTTTCTCTCAAATTAGTTGATGAACCTCACTGAAATCTAAAAAGAATGTATGCCTCTGAATTGTTAGTAATCAAGTTTTGATTATCTTGGATTCTTATATGCACTTATTGAAAGGATCGAACCAAAGACCCTCTTAGCGCAAATGACATAGCCTCTGTGATACATTGGGTTTCTACATTATTTATGAGAAACTGGTTTCAGCAAACATTATACACATACATTTATATCTGTAATTCGTATGGTGTACATTATTATTAAAAGCCTGTGACGTCCCACGGCAAATGCCTCTCTTCCCACTTGTCTCTGCACAAAGCTGCTAATTACCAGTTCTCCAGGAGTCCAGCTCATCCCGCTATCTCCGTCTGAGCCTGCCGCGTTGTCGGAGAGACCCATTAAGCACAACTATCTATAGTATACGTAATTAAAAGCATTCTATTCCATTCTATTCATACCTAATCAAGAAGAACTTACAGTATTACCATCGTAACGAGATTTTTCTATAGCTAGGTATACTAATGTGTTTATCACCAAAATGATATCTGTAATTACTTACCTACGTAGGATCAAGCTACAAGTTACTACCTACGTATTTATTTCATATAAAATGTCGCTGGCAAAGACGCCTTTCTTCGAACACTACATAATATACAAGCTGACGGTGTCACTCATAATTTGATACATGCTTAGCACTTTATGTATTCGCGGCGCTAGTTCCCGGGGCGCGCCACAGATGGCGCTCTATCGCTTTCCAGGCCATTGCAAACGTTAGAATTTATTATGAGCCGATTCTATTCTAGTCGGGGGTGAAAAATATCTTGCCCGCGATGAATGATATTCAGGGATTTCCAGGTAAACCTTATTCACTTCCTTGCCTTCAGAGGTTATTTAAAAATAGATTTTATCAAGCTCCTACTAAGTTAATAATAAATAAGTAAGTATGGTGCATTCAAACCTAACATGCAATATTAACGAATTCTCCATTTTCAACATATAAGTACTTTGGTCCCGTTGGTCTTTATGTCAGCGTGATTTAGTTACCATTGAAAAGTTACAAATACTAATTAATTACTATCATACCATACCATAACCATAATCAGCCTTTAATGTTCCCACTGCTGGGACACAGGCCTCCTCTCGGTGAGAGGGAGAATTACTATCAATTTAGAAATAATAGGCAACTACTGTAGGTAATAATGACCTATTATACTTAGTTTTATGAGGCTGCATTCACAAGCATTGGAGCTTGACAAGGTTTACGAGGCCTGGCCGCAAAAAAACATAAAAACCTCCAATCTGATTGCTGAGGATTTATTTTTCTAACTCCAAATTTGAAATGTAAAAGCTGGCCTCTATTGTATTTGAGTGAGGTCGCGGCACGTTCGCTGGCGCCCCGCCAAACACCAGGCTGTAATGTGAACGACACCGAACTTGTGCTAATTACCGAGGTGGCGACTCCACCACAATATGTTACAAGGCGATTCTTAAAGATTTATGATGGGAAAACAATATTTTTTGTACTAGACGTGTTCGGTGTGAGAATGTTTCGATTGCTTGCGTACAACGAAACTTTGGTCCTTATGTCCAAACGCTAGAAATGGCTGATAACTCCGAGACAAAAAACAGATTCTGTACCAAAGTATAAAACGTAAGAAAACAAACGGTTATTGAATATTCTGTAGTTTCTACCAAGTATGAAAAAAAAAAAAAAACAAAAAAATTCAAGACGAATTCAACAAAAACGCTCCATTTTATGCGCAGAGCGACGTTACAATCTATTTTTCACGTTATGCATGCGATTGCTAAGAAATATTATAATGGTAACCGGAACCGACAAACAGCGAGACGCTCGCAGCCAATGGGCGGACGTCCTCGTGACGGGGGAAGATTGGATGCGGAAGAGGAGGCTGTGCTGCAGTGAGGACGATATAATGTCTGTTGGAGATGTGTTGGGGAGATATAAGAGGACATCAATTATTGAGGTAAAGTCTTTTGTGATGAGAATTACATCAAAGTTTTAATCTATTTTTTTTATAATTTTATCAAAATGAATAAACATATTACACAATATGTCTTAGCTACTTATAATTATGCTTAAAAATAAATAAGTTACAATTGTGTCGAATTATTGGTATCTGCTGCCGAACTAGGTTTATAGCCTGTGTTTCAGCAGACAGCGCCTCAAGCCCTCGGATTGGGTACCCATCATGCTCTTGCTCATACTTGCATATCTACGCAAGTATGAGCTTAGGTAATACGGGCTGGTGTCCGCAACTCCACGTCAATGCGCGTATTTTGCGTACGAAAGTATGAGCTTACGAACAAAAGTAGTCAGTTTTTGTTAAATGATTAATATTATCAAATGGCTACTGAAATTAATTTTAAACTTTAAGACACTTTGCTATGAGTTATAGTAAAGTGTCTTAAAGTTTAAAATTAATTATTAATATTTTGTCAAAGTCATAGTCTATAACTTTGACAAAATAGCGTGTGCCCAACCTAATCGCCGCGACATTCTGTTATCTATTAAAATTCTACTGGAGGAACTTCATCATTTTAGCTGAAAGACGTCAACTGGTGGTTACAGGAACTTCATAGACAATTAAATGTATTGTGAAATGAACAGTAGCAGTAGTATCCGTATGATGGATTAATTCCTAAAATGGGATGGTACAAATCCAGTCATGTTCCATTCCATGTGTAATCAATAATACCAGTCATAGGATCACTACATAAATCTAGAATCTAGACAGTGTTACCGCAGCGCAAGATTGACCTGTAATCCAATCTCAACATGGCCGCTTCAGAGCTATTTCCAACCTAAATTCTTCAAGCTATTGTAGATTTTAATAGAAATTGAAGACTAGCGACCCGATCCGTGACTTTTTTCGTATAAAAACTTTAAAGATTTAAAACATACGAGTTTCAGTTATGAATTTTGTGTGTGTAGTGTCAGTTTTTATCTTGAAAGTTTGAACAGAAGGCCATTTTCCGTAGTTAAAAACGCTCCAAATCTGGTCGCAATCTCATCTCAACGCCAATCATTGTCAAAAACTTGTCAATACTGTTGGGATTTTAGAGGTATTTTTGACAGATTGAGACTGAGGTCAGACTGTGAACGTTCTTAAAATTACGAGTATATACCCCTCCCTCAGATTTACGACAGTTACAGATTGAGGTTTTACACAATACACAGGTACATGAACTCGAATTCATCACACAATGCTTTAAGGAAGACATGCTCGTAGCATACATATAGTACGTGCTACGGCGTAGCTGATTCTTGCTACGCCGTAGTTCGGTGCGTAGCGTAGCGAGACTGCCTCTGGCCCCGCCGCGCGGTTTCCGCAGATAGTTGTGAATACTGAATAGAACATTATAGTGCGTGCCAATTACAAGTTACTGGGTTTCTTTACATGACTGATAAATAAAAATAAAAATTGCCCCAACACTTCATCGAATGCTGCGGCTGTTTGAAATTTTTATTCATACAATACAAATAAATAAAACGGAAGTAATATTTGCTAAATACATATGAAAGTATATACGGTACTTATAACAAAAAACAATTTTGATAATGTTGTCTGTCTGTCTGCCTGTTTGTCCCCGCTAATATCCAAAATGGCTGGACAGATTTTTATGAAGTTTCGTAAGGGATACTCTGAACTCTGGGGAAGGATATAGACATACTTTTACGACATACCACACGAGCTAAGAAGAATGCTACTGTACCTTCACGGCATACAAATTTTACTATACCCAAGGGAAGCTCATTTCAATAAGTACAAACAAGTACAGTAGGGATACAAAATACAATTACCAATGCATTTGGAATATAAGCAATCAGGCTTTCCATCGTGTGCACACGAGCCAATTAATTAGCTAGTTGGCTACAGGCAGTGACTACGGGATAACATATGGATTACTGCTCAAGTATGTTAACGTGTGTTTGTTGCCTTACATTATTGGAGCTGCTTGTCTAACCCTGCGTTCCGAGATGGAAAATAATCGATGTGAGCGTGCTTAAACCCGTACCGAATTAGGGTGAGCGCGATAACGACGTTCCGTGAATCGTCATAGATGACGTCATGACATGCGCCATCTTGCGATAACGCCGACCATGCCCTAGAATAATATCACCGTAAGCGCTGTCAAAAATGACAGTGTGTGTGTGAGGATGTGTCAGTGTGTGTTTTGTTTTGATTTGCATCTTATCATAAAATTAAACTAACGTGGCATTTTCGAAATTGTGCTTCTGGCTGATAGTCGCCACCTAACCAAAGAAGAAGAAATGTGGTGTTTATACAAAGAAATACTGTAATAATATCGTTTTTACATTGAGTAAGCACTGTGAGCGCGCTCACGGGCGTTCCGAATTGTTGACAGCTCTCAGCTGTCATAATCGTGATATCTAAATCGGAACGGATGTGAGATGATGTGAGCGCTGTGAGCGATTATAGCTAATTCGGAAAGCGCCCTAAACATGTGTGTGTACATGTTTATGTCATTCGAGACATGTTTGTGATACTAAGCTGAACTTGATCATTATTTTAATTATTGTGAACGCGAGGACTATGTTGGTCATTACTCATTGTTTTTTTTTTTTTTTTTATAATCATGGTCTGCCAGTTTGAGTAATTTAAATGCGGCCTACCCAAATATCCTTTGTTCGTCGAATCGTTGAGCTCTAATGTAAAAATTGTTACCGTACCTACCTATATACGTTATTTTGACATTGCAAACAGACACTTCAATTTTATTTATTTTTTATTTGTATAGATTATAATAGATGACATCGTTTAGGTCGGAATAAATGTTTTCAGAACGTAATACGTAAGACAAACTTCAAAATGCATTTTCGACAAGATTTTCCTGTTTCCAAGCATCGAACAATATTGTTTTGTCTACAGGATCAATGTTTAGTTATAAAATGAAGCAGTGAGGCGGCGTGTGGAAGAATAGATCGCTCTAAATATGTCATATCGGGCTAAAACATCACAATAGATTGTCTGAACTGGAGCACGCTTCTGAACCTAGGTGACAGCTGACAGCGTGAGGGGTGCTACACAAATGTTCGGCTCGGCATGATTCGGCACAGCCAGGCGGAAAAATTGAATATTGTAGAAATAAATATGTTCCCTGGAGGGGTACCTACACCTAATTTTATGAACGTTCACAGTCTGATCTCAGCTTCAATCTGTCAAAAATACCTCTAATTTCCCTCCATGTAAATCAAGTTTTTCACTCAATGTTAAAAACTTGTCAAAATTGTCACTGTGACGAGATTGCGACTAGATTTTGAGCGTTTTTAATTACGGGAGTTGGCCTTCAGATGTTTAAGCGTAAACTAAGCAGAAGGAGTATGTAAGGATCGTAGCAGGTAGCTTCGAACTAAGTAAGCCGAGCCGACCCGAACATTTATAAGCGAGGGTAAATGCCGAAAGAAGTTTGCCTATAAACCACGAGCCGAATGATAGCCAAATATGTGTAGTAACTGCTTCAAGACAGATTTTTTGTTAAACAAATACTGCCAACCCGAACATGTGTGTAGCACCCCTGAGCCTTAGAAGATATTGTGCTATATTTATTAAGAGAATGCTTCTTCGAATTTAGCTGAGTTTCGCTAGTCTTTTGTTTTACTAGAGAATTTCCCCAATGTGTATCAACGCCATCACACGTCGGTACGTTTGCAGATATACAAAATAATGTCACATGAGAATCGAACAGACAGACCACGGATATCGAACAGACCCATAAAGTTGCGTCTAGACAGTGTGAGGCATGTGCTCCGAATGGCAAGCTACGCATGTGACGCATGCCTCAAGCTGAGGCATTTGACAAACCGGCCAAGTGCGTAGCACAAGGCAAAAAACGAGGGAAAAAAACATGTAGACCTCCTTTAATAGTTTTATATTTTGTTATAGCGGCAATAGAAATACTCACTCTGTGAAAACAACTGTCTACCTACCTAATACGGTTCATGAGATACAGGCCGCTGACAGTCAGACGGACGAACGGATGGACGGACGGCGGAGGCTTGGTAATAGGGTTCCATTGGCACCCTTTGGGCACGGAACGGACGCAACTTAACAATTTTCTGTAGGTCATACTAACATTTGTTTCATACGTGAATCGACCTCGTACCGCACAAGCCAATTACTCTCTCACTGCGCCAACATGGTGTCTATCGAGCAATCATTGTTGCTGACACCTTCATTAAAACCTCATTTGGCACACTACGGCCCAGCGCACACCGCTGGAGGCGCGGCGGAGAGCAATTGAAGACAACAATTTAATATAAACCTTAACTACCTTGACATACGCTCAATATAAGAATAAATTCGCACGCGGTGATCGGAGAGCCCTCAAGCTACTACAAGAGCGTACGTCTTCCACGCGCGCCTCAAAGAGATGTCAGCAATAGTGAAGGGGCCCGTTAGGGCCGAAGCCTGCCGGTTCAGCGGGATTGTCCGAAAGGGTTACCGCTACCCCGGAACATAAAGAGCTAAGGAAGGAACATGGATGGGTTTTAGTCAGTGAGAGTCTGACACTCCCTTCCGCTCCACCCAGAGCGAGAGGGGTCTTTGATGATTTCCCACCCTCAAAAAAAAACACGGACAAGGACAAGGTCGCGGGCAGAAGCTAGTTTTTCATAATCTACGCTATGTATTGACATGTTGCCAATCGTAAGTAACAATATAGTGTGGGAATGTAAACAATAGCTGCTGAGAGTACAATGGAACGTTACAATGGCCGACTTAGTTATTGAATGAAGCGATTATCCCATTATTGCTTTCTCTGACTGTATACGCTATTACTAGCTTTTGTCCATTCCTTCGCCGTTTATTTCTGATATTAACCTTTCAGGAGTAAGTTATCATTTATCACTACATACATATTATACTAGCTGCCCCCGCGATTTTACCCGCAATTAGTCTCTATCCCGTGAGAATATCGGGATAAAAAGTGTCCTATGTCCTAATCCAGGTCATGGTTTAACCATGTGCCGAATTTCATTCAAATCCATTCAGCCGTTTTAGCGTGAAAACGCAACAAACAAACATACAAAAAATCTAATGTTTTGTCTTTAACCGAGTAATAAAATCTTTAATTTAATTAGTTTAGAAAAGTCCGTCCGCCGCGAATGTCTGTCTGAACGCAAAACACAAAAAATCCATTCGGTACAATGTATTTTTTATACGGTTTTCACCAGTTTTCACCAATGGACGGAGTGATTCATGAGAAAGGTTTACTTGTATATTATTAAGATTTATATCCGTGGTGTAAACAATGATTGTTGAAGATGTCGGAAAAAATTATGCCGACTGGGAGCTTTACTGGCGCGCGACACGTAAACCAATACAGGGTATTACTGAATTATTCTTCTTATAAAGATCTAATAAACATTGTAATACGTTTCCGTAGGATAATTTCCGACCTCCACGAGAGCGAATCTAGTGATTTAATAAGTTAATTAACAATTGACCTTTTTATTGAAACTTCTGGTTAGTAGGTAGGTATCTATGAAACAGTAAAGTCTATAATTTGTGAATCCTTGCCAAACTAGTGAACTGTTTATAGCCTATCGTTCAATGGGCCTCAGGGGGTTATTGATGGAGGGATTCAGTGTTTTATTATTGTTTTGGTTCATTCTTTCCTTATAAGCCACGGATTACCAAAACTTAAGTACCACCAAACGGGGTGAATAGCAATGCAGGGGTGAATCGGGACAAAACTTTAAAATGGATTTTAGCGTTGAAATAATACAGTTTGTTGCCGAAAAGGACACGCTAATTATAATACAATAAACACATTAGACACTTTTTTGGCAACCAACTATATTATTTCAATGTTAAAATCGCTTTTACACAAACTGTCAAAATAAAAAAGTAATTTAAAAAAATAGTAATACATCTATAAAATTTTGTATATTTCCCTAATAGATTTTCATACATATGTGAATATAATGCAGTTCCAATAAATAATATTACATACATACGTGTCGAATAGATAACCTCCTTTTTTTAAAGTCGGTAAAAATACCTCGCATTTCCCTAAATTTTTTGACAAGTTTTTCACATTGATTGTCGCCGAGATGTGATTGCGACTAGATTTTACAAGCAATCAGTGCTGCCAACTCTAAAAATTATTTTATGCTAAATCTACATTCGAAAAATGCTAAAAATATGCTAAATTTTTTCGGAAAATATTAAAAGAATGCCAATAGGGAGAAAAAGAGCATTTATTATAAAATCTTTACAATACCTAGTGTAAAAGAAGCACCAATTTTGTGACACATAAAACATCGTCGGTATCCTCTTGAATAGAAGCAGCCGGTAGATATAGCGCGGAAGACGTAGATGCATAAGCCTTATAATATGTCCCTATTTTTCGCAAGTTTGAGTCAGAGACCTCGAAGGAAAAACGGCATTTGTTAACTTGTTGTTTGGCTTGTAATTCTGTTACAAGTTTAATGGTAAAATTTAAAAAAATATACAAAATGCAGACTTTATCTTATCAGGGTAAAATGCTAAAAAATATGCTATATGCTAAACTGAATTTTTTCGTGCTAAATCACTGGGGAATGTGCTAAATTTAGCCAAAAAAATGCTAAGTTGGCAGCACTGCAAGCAATCAATCTAAATTTTTGACATCAAGCAATAGGCAAAATTGTCAACATTTTTTAAGCTTGAGTACGAGGCTTTTGACTACGTCGTGTGTGTATATTTGTCTTTTTTTTTAATATGCAATGTGCGTTTTGTTTGTGCAGAATAAACAGTTTTTCTTTCTTTTTTCTTTTCTTTTTTTTATTTTGGACGATTTTAATTACGGTAATTTTGGCCTTCTGTCTGAACACGATACTCGGTCACTCTCATCCATCTAGATATACCTACCTACTTACCTTCGAAGACCATCGCTCCTCTCTTTCACGCAATCCGTCAATTAGTGTTCTGGAGTTTTCCACCAGTATCCCTTCCCGTTTTACAGAAATGATGAGTCATCTAATTACCTAATTAAGTTATTCTCAATCCCGACTCTTCTCAATTAGTATAAAATGTTTGTAACCGTGTCTCTAATACCGCTTAATTTAACGATATAATTAATTACGTATCGGTATCTGTATAGAAGTACTTGGCATAACCAGCCTATAACGTTCCCACTGCTGGGACACAGGCCTCTCTGTAAGAGAGAGAGGGCCGTAATACACCACTCGGGCCTATTGCGGGTTGGTAGATTTCACATGTCGTCGAATATTTGGTTCTAGGACATGCCGGTTTCCTCACGATGTCTTCCTTCACCGTTTTGAGAACAGTGGTGATGAAACGATTTACACAAAGCAAAGCGCCTGCCTAGGTTTGAACCCATGACCCATACCCATGACCCATGACTCGTATGTGAGGTCCATTACCACAGGGCCACCACTGCTCCACACAGAAGTGCTTACCTCTCTTTAAATAAATGACATACATCTCACGCCTTCTTCCTTCCTTCCTTCCAAAACCACAGAACGCCAACTGCTGCGATTTTTAAATAAATGATATAATTTAAATCCGCTGATTGTATCACAATTAGTGCTTGGCCAGACTGGCAGCGCGGGGCGGGGAGCGGCGCGGGTGCGGGAACGCGCGCGATCAGCCTGTCCGCAGTAGGCGCGGCTGCGTTCTGCGTGTTGTCGTATCCATTGTTTGTCAAAATATAATATGGATGAAGAAGACTTATTTTTACTAGAAAAAAGCTCGATCTAGCTTGGGAACCTCGGTCCCCGCGCGGGCCGCCCGCGCATCCACTGCGGCCACTTGTATGAACGGGCTATTGCGTGAATTACCCGCGCCCCGCGCCGCTTACCTTGCCCGCGTATCCACTATGGACACTCAAATGAAGTTCTTATGTTTGAGTAAGCCGCGCCGCACCCGCCCCGCGCCCTCGCAGCCAGTCTGGCCAAGCACTCAGTCCTTCAGCATAATTATGTAACACACAATTTGAAACATTTTGAAGGATATTGATCGCTTCATATGTTCGAAAAAATTGTCTGCTCAACAACGTAAATATCAATGAATGTTACTGAACTGTCAAAATTAAAGCCATTGCTACTGATAGTGTGTTACACAATTACGGCGTTGATCTAGTGTCGTTTACAAGAATAAAAGGATAACTCATCAAGGCCCCGAAAACCGAGAGCTTTATCAACAGAGTATACGGAAAGTAGGTTATTCGAAATATTTATTATCTTCTTTTTAAATGTACCTTTTGATTCTATTATGATCGTCTACGGGATACCCTTTAAAAATCTCTCGAACTTACTAATATTATAAGCTCTCACCTCTTCCAATTATAAGTTTGACTTTGCGTTCTATTTTAGGAGGCTCCTGTGGATACATAATATTGATTAGGTTGTGATTTCATGAAAGTTACATAATATTAGCACAGTCTATACATCATATCTTTATACTGTGATATTAGTCTTTAAAGTTGATTGTGCCTTCAAAATAGGTATCTATTATATTACTAGCTTATGCCCGCGACTTCGTTCGCGTGAAATTTTACCCTCTTAGGGGTGGAATTTCGAAAAACCCTTTCTTAGTGGATCCTACTCTTCACAAAGAACACACCCTACAAATTTCATGACTCTGGGACCAGCGGTTTAGGCTGTGCGTTGATATATCAGTCAGTCAGTCAGGACTTTGAATTTTATATATTTAGATTAAGGTTCCACTAGTCGTCGGCCCGAAAACATTGGTGGATGTGGCTAATATCTATGCTATTAGTTTTTTTATTTATTTAGTAGATATTTATCTATTAATTTATTTATTTTGTCATGCATCATTACACTAAGATATACGTCGTACGTCGAACAGTGGTGGCCCATTGGTAACAGCCGCGACTTACGAGTTGTAGGTCGTAGGTTCGAACCCAGACAGGCGTTTTACTTTGTATAAATTATTCTATCACCACTGCTCTCAAAACGGTGAAGAAAACATTGTGAGGAAACCGGCATGTCCTAGAACCAAAAATTCGAAGACATGTGACATCTACCAACCCGCTCTGGGCCCGCGTGGTGGATTACAGCCCACTCCCTCTCACTGAGAGGAGGCCTGTGTCCCAGCAGTGGGAACGTTAAAGGCTGATTATGTACAGTCAACAAAGGAGTTAAGTATACAGGAGCGTCGGATATTGTTGAAGTTTACTAAGAAACAGATGGATATTCTCGAATAAAATTTTAGTTTATTAATAGAAAACAAACAGCTCATTTATTAAATTAAATTTCAGTCCAGAACATCCATCGGTTTCTTAGTAAACTTCAACTATATCCGACGCTCCTGTATACTTAACTCCTTTGTTGACTGTAGGTACGTAATACGTCGTATGTTCATCATAATTACATTATATATGTGTATCATTTGGCTCACTCGGCAGAGCACTGCCCGACTGGCCTCACTTCCAGTAGCTACTTGTGTGCCAAAGGATTTGGGATAGAATAATGCATATGTCATAGATATTATCTGCGCATTCCTCATCCGGAATCTTTTGGCGGAACGAAAATGTGGTTGCAGCGTTTATGTATAGTTTGTTATTTGTCTTTTTTTTTTTTGTTTTTATTACGTTGCCCCACTCTAGGAATTTCTCCTGTATTGTGGGTGTGTTTACAAACATTTAAAGTCACATACACAAACAGCCAGACCCGGAACAACTACTTGTAGGTCATACAAATATTTGTTCCGTGCAGGAATCGAACCCGCGACACGCAGCGCAGAAGTCAATCGCTTAACCACTGCGCCAACCGTGCCGTCTTTGGCACTGCTACCGCAATAACCTAGAAACCGAGACTTTACCTAGTGAAGTTAGACTCAAGTTTGGGACTGATTAACTAAAATAATCCTACTTCGGCTACAGGAAGTAATCGAAGTAGGATTATTTTAGTTTACTTAATGCGAACGTTTGTGAGGATGGATGGATGTTCGTTACTCAATCACGCAAAAACGGCTGAACGTATTTGGATGAAATTTGGCGAACAGGTAGTTTATTACCTGCGGGGTAATTGCGTAACACACTATCAGTAGCAATGGCTTTCATTTTGACAGTTCAACAAGATTCACTGCGTTATATACGTTGTTGCGCAGACATATTTGTCGAACATATGAAGCAATGGATTAGCAATATCCTTCAAAATTATTCAGATTCTGATTGATATTGTGTTTGTCTGTCATCCTGGTAGCACGTTTCCGTGGGATAATCTGACTTTCACGCAGGTGAAACCGCTGGCATAAGCTAGTCTATCTACTAAAACTGAAGAGTTGGTTTTTAGGGTTCCGTACCCAAAGGGTAAAAATGGGACCCTATTACTATGACTACACTGTCCGTCTGTCCGTCTGTCACCAGGCTGAATCTCATGAGCCGTGATAGCTAGACAGTTGAAATTTTCACAGATGATGTATTTCTGTTGCCGCTATAACAACAAATACTTAGATACTAAAAACAGAATAAAATAAATATTAAGGGGGCTCCCATACATCAAACGCGATTTAAGTGATGTTTTAGTGTGAATATAATGCAATTCCAATAATATTACATACATACGTGTCGAATTGATAACCTCCTTTTTTTGAAGTCGATAAAAATGTACCTGTTATTTTAGAATATTGTGTACCTATCTTACGACTTCCATGCGAACGAAGTTGCGGGCAAAGTCTAGTGGTAGGTAGGTATTTTCCTGTAACATAAAATTTAAAGGCCCTTCAAATACAATCAGTAAAAGCAATTACATTCACAAAGCAGTCCCGTTTGATGTGGACGTATAATTATACTTCATTCCACTTCTGTCAACATCATAGTTTCTGAGTTACATACCGTACCTACTGTGTAGTTTAGCTATTCACTAAATAACCACTGTAATTAACAACACGTTCATTAAATGGATATATATTTACAAATAAGTATTATAGTTGTAGGTCGTAGGTTCGCACCCTGACAGGGGCTTTACTTTGTGTAAATTATTAGGTACATCACCATTGCTCTCAAAACGGTGAAGGAAAACATCGTGAGGAAACCGGCATGTCCTAGAACCAAAAATTCGAAGACATGTGACGACTGTACCAATACGGACTGCGCCCGCGTGGTGGATTACAGCCCAGTCCCTTTCAAAGAAAGAAGGCCTATGTCCCAGCAGTGGGAAAATTATACGCTGATTATCCATACTTATATTATAAATGCGAAAGTAATAAGTTTTTAACCGATCATCCTGAAATGTTGCATATACTTTGTCAGGTGTACAGAAACTGACATAGGGTACCTTTTGTCCCGAAAGAAGTGCTGTTCCCAAGGAAAACGACAATAACGTTATTAAGATAATAGATGGCGCCACGTGTCTTTCGAATCATGATTGAATTCTATTAAAAAAAACTTTAGAGTTAGACTTATGCGGGTGAAACCGTGGGGCTCAGCTAGTGTATTGTAAAAGTGACTGACTGACATAGTGATCTATCAACGCACAGCCCAAACCACTGAAGGGATCGGGCTGAAATTTGGCATGCAGGTAGATGTTATGACGTAGGCATCCGCTAAGAAAAGATTTTTCGAAATTCCACCCCTCAGTGGGTGAATGGGGGGAGGGTGAAATTTCACGCGGACGAAGTCGCGGGCGGAAGCTAGTGTGCAATATGTTTGGGTGTTACGTCTACATGACGCTGAACCAATCTTGACATAGAGATAGCTTAAACCTTGAAAACATCAATCCCTTGAGGGTGAAATGGGGTGTTTTATTTGAAATCCACGAGAACGAACTGGCTGGCAAAGCGCTATCGTTTAAATATATTATCAAGCCTTTGCTCAATCATTTTAGGGTTAGCTCGTAGTCTAGATATTAGTATTTTAACATGACGTGGATGAGACTACCACCCGACATTCGCAACCCAATTTGTGAGAAATATCGATATAATCCATAGTATTAATATTATAAATTCGAAAGTAACTCTGTCTGTCTGTCTGTATGTTACCTTTTCACGCCTAAACCACTGAACAGATTTCGATAAAATTTGGCAGAGAGATAGATTGCATCCCGGGGAAGGACATAGCATAGTTTTTATCGACATACCTCGCGAGCAAAGCTGCGGGCGGAAGCTAGTAATGTATACTATCGTTTATTGCGGATCACACATAAAAATACACACAATCCATATAGAACAACGACTTAAAAACTATGTTAGTAAAACTTACAAACTAACTTATCGACGACTAAAAACTACGTGGCTCAACACATGTTGGCACGTGCCTCTGCACCCAGTGCCTCATAAGGGGGCTGTCCACTTTGTCCAACAATGTCTTTAGGTCATAATAGGTCAGTCCTGTCAGAATTTTGAGTTTCTCAATAACCATTGATATCATCGACGCGCAAACTGATTCAGCACATGATTCTAGACCCCTTAGGGCAGACATGTTTCGTCGGTTATCAAAAAACAAATCTGCTGTTTCATGGAAAAGTGCAAATCTAGTCAAAATGTATGGAGCAGATTTTTTTTTTAATAACCTACTTATTTGATATTTTTCACAGGTTGCGCGTTGATGTCCATGCCATCCTGCAGATATTGACATGACCACTATTACCGACTGACAGACGGTTTAAGGTCATAGCACACGTATCAAATCGGAAAGGGATCGCCACCGTATCGCCTTTCGCCTCGGCGTCAACCTAACGTAAGCACGTAACCAAAGCGGATCAGAAGCTCCGATATGTCGACTCGGCTACGGCTAGGCGACGCCGCGCTTACGATTCGCCGACCGCTGGTTGATTTGCAGGCAGGCCACTGGAGGGGTGAGAGGGGCAAGGGTGGACGAAGAGACGTAAGCTCGGGTACGGAGAGACGTAAGCGCGGGGACGACGAGCCGTAACGCACCGCACTGCGGTTCGTGAGCTTGTCCTGAGGCGAGGCTATTACGTTACGATTTCGATTAGTGTGCGTTGCAGTAGGGAATTTCACACAAAGAATACTGAACGACTCGTTGATACGGTAACGATCCCTTTCTGATCTGATACGTGTGCTATGACCTTTAATCGAATTGGCTCGATGTATTGGTGTAATAAATAGGGACACTTGTCCACTGATTGACAGAGGGTCACAGGACCGTTCGATCTGTACAGTTGCCATTTAGCTATTACGCGGAAGAGTGGGTAGCCCGAGAAATTATTTTCTTACGTTTTTTGCGAATGTCAGCTCTGTCATTATCTGATAGCCTTTTCTCAACTATGTTGGGGTCGGCTTCCAGTCTAACCGGACGCAGCTGAATACCAGTATTTTACATGGAGCGACTGCCTATCTGACCTCCACAACCTAGTTACTGGGTAATACGATACCCCTTGGTAAGACTGGTTGTCAGACTTTCGGGCTTCTGACTACCGTAACGACTAGACGGCATTTCATATAAACTTTCAAGCCCTTATTTTTCGAAATTAATAAACCGATCTTAATGAAAGTTCATACGCATAGGCAGGATACAAAGGTCTAAAAAGTTAGTAGAAAACATTTTCGAAAAAAAATGGTAACACCCAAATTAGACCGATTTTAAATTTCCATAGAAACAGGGATTCCCAGTTATCTTTTTTTACATAAGACATTTCGCGGTTGGTCTGTGGATGGGTGACCATCTTTACATACCGTGATCCCTCCGTGCCTCGGAAAGCACGTTAAGCCGTTGGTCCCGGTTGTCGTTCGTGGATCTTTGACAGTCAGCGTAAACGCTCTTAAGGTAGAAGTGTTTATCCTCTAGGTATTTTAGCCACCAGATAAATATCCTACAAATATTATAAACGCGATAGTTTGTGAAGATGGATGGATGGATGTTTGTTAAAAGCATTGCCAGTTTATACATACATAAAACTCACCCCTTCATCCCATAGGGGCAGGCAAAGACATAACGCCACCTAAACTACGATTCTATTAAGGCGGATACAGACATTGCGAGGCATGCGCAGCGCACGGCGCTCATCGCATGCTTCGCAATTTGTGTGGACGTTCATATTCGTGGTGAGGCTACTCGTTACTCGAGGAAAATTAATATCGAGGCGTGTGTTGCGAGGCGTGCGCGGCGCATGCCTCGCAATGTCTGTATCCGCCTTTACATAATGCTTTTGCTCCGTTTACGTTCATATTTGTCACACACGCACAAAGGCCCGACCTTTCTGAAGTACATCAACAATAAGGCCTTTATTTCGTGTTTCAACGTTAATTTTTCATTTTTCTTATACCTTTGTGTATTCGGGTCGATCCTCAACAATTACAGTTTTTGTTTTCTATAAAACGTTTATATTGTTAGAACCAGTTTAAACAAACACTAGCTTCCGCCCGGTTTTGGTCTTAAAGTAAATAATTAATTAGCAGAAGTTGTGCAGACTAGCGGGGTAATTGCTTAACACACTAACAGTACTAACGGCTTTCATTTTGACAGTTCAACAACATTCATTGCGTTATTTACGTTGTTGAGCCGACAAATTTTTCGAACATACGAAGCAATGCATTAGAAAATATCCTTCAAAATCATTGAGATTACCTATGATTGATAGTGTGTTACGCAAATAGGGTGCTGACGCACGCGCACTTGGCTTTTCTGAAGAACATCTCCATAGTATATGGCCTTCGACGGCGGCCAGTTTACAGTAAATGACAAATCATATCAATGTTTCAGTCTTAAAATGAATAAGTAGATAGGATAAATTGTGCAGTCTAGCATAGCCATTCACAACCGTTCGATTCGCTTCCGTACCTACCAAATTTAACATCAATCAATACAATGACCGAGGGCTGATTTTTCAATCGACCGATAGTTTTTATTCGTGAAATAAAATTTACGTCTGACAGTTTTTGTATGGAAGAACTACGACCGCTATTTTTTAACAGCTGTTTGCTGTCTGGGGCAAGGCAAACTGGTTATCGAAATGTGTCATTTTCGATACTATAAAGTTTTTTTTTTTACGTGGAGAAATGTTCATGAATTCTGCACTACCACGGATAGTGTGAGATAGTGCAGTTATGTGGGACTATAACCCACTAAAACTCTCCACGGTGTCCTCCTCTGCCGCTTACGGCGGGAACACGGGCACGCGCTAGCACTCATCCGTGAACCCGCCGCGGCTGTCCGTCACCGAACCCTCCTCTGGGGAGTACACCCCATCACCGGCGCACCAGAACACATAGCACGCCGTAACCACCCCAGGAACCAAACCAGCACATAGGTGCCAGAAGACCCCGTGTCTGGGCACCCTTGGTCGCCCTGCGACGGGTCAGGTCATTGGCCCCGCCACCTGCCAATTTTCGGCCGCAGAATATAGGGAGAGTGGCCAACGTCATAACAACACTCCTCCTCCCCTGCGACCCCACCGCGTCCGCCATCAGACGGTGGCGACCCCGTCAAGGCCGCGGAAGGTAGGGAGAGCGGCGCACCGCAATACCGGCTCCTCTCCCGCCGCGGCCTTCAACCCTCAGCCGCGATGCCTCCCATACGACATCGCGGCCCGCCTCAGTTGCGATGTCGCCCAAGCGGCACAGCAACCTACTTGTTGGCCGCTACGTCGTCGGCTTATAGGCAAAAGCCCTGACGAGCGGCCCCTCCTCGGGTTCCTCTTCGCTACACCGTGGGTGACCAAGCCACGGCTACTGAGCCCCCCCGCCTCGACAATACGGGAACCCACCGAGGGGGTCGATACGATAACGTGTTGGATGGTTGTGAATTGACCGCTAGATCCCTATAACAAGCCGACAGTAGAACCGGAACGAGTTCAACGAATGATAACACAAAGTTTTAACTAAACTTCACCTCAGATTATACGGTAACTTTGATCGCGCGTTTAATCCCTCTCGTAATAAGTTCAGATACCCTTCTAACACAAGGTATAATTTTCATTTATAGGTTTAATTAACATGCCAGTTAATTGTGACTTTATGTGGGGACTCCCGTACGGATGGGAGCCCCCCGGGCGCCGTAATCTCTTCTGATATTTACTGAGTGAGGATTACAGGGGAATGGCATCCTTCCGCAGTCATCAATAATAATAGAATTGAATATCTTAGCGTTGCTCACTGTAGGAACTTTGCGGTTAGGAGTTTCTCTATTAAGAGCTTAGATAGGTACATATATATTTTAATATTTCATGCACCGAGGGTTCTATAATTAGCTTTGAATACTTAGCTTATATACGGGACACCACGCTGCGCTCCAAAACTGGGATTTTAGACGTAGGCAAAAGGCTTGTTGGCGATTCACAAAGGCGTTATAAAAAAAAAAGCCCCCCAAAAAAATAAATAAAATAAACCCCAAAAAAAAAATGCCTATAAATAAAATAGCGGACTGTATTAATAGGTATGGTTCGTATATTGAACGAACGAGGGGCCCGTGGCTAAATAATAACAGCCGCACAGGTCGATCGATCAGGTTAAGCTACGCTTGCCGCGGTTGGTCTGTGGATGGGTGACCATCTTTACATACCGTGACCCCTCCGTGCCTCGGAAAGCACGTTAAGCCGTTGGTCCCGGCTGTCAATCGTGGATCTTTGACAGTCGTTACGGGTAGTCAGAAGCCCGAAAGTCTGACAACCAGCCTTACCAAGGGTTAGGTATCGTATTACCCAGTAACTGGGTTGTGGAGGTCAGATAAGCTGTCGCTCCATGTATACTGGTATTCAGCTTCATCCGGTTAGAGTGGAAGCCGACCCCAACATAGTTGGGAAAAGGCTAGGCAGATGATGAATGTTATCCTTTTATGATTCTGCCAAAGTGGCCTTTTTAGGCCCCCAGATATACATCTATGCATGACCATGTTTGTTTTATTTTATGTTTCTGATTAGTGAACGCCTCTGCCTAGACTAGACTCGGCCTAGTGCCTGCCTAACTATTCTGAAAACCAGTGCACGCCACTGACTGCACTTCTAGTGTTATCGCTTGTCGTACAGCTGAAACTATAAACAGAAGACTTGAAGACAAATTAAAGAAGTTTCTCTTAATACAAGACGGCGAACATGCCACGACGTGCACTATACGATCTTTAAACTTAATACGCGGAGCGTGGCGTACGTGACACGACGGTACGCCACTAACATCTCACTACGAATAAAATACGAACGATACTACGCGATAATAAAACCTATTTCCACAAGTAACAAAGTTTTCGTCTTGTAAGTTACTTATTGATGCCGATTCGATATTCTATAGCGAATAAAACTGAGGACGCGGACGTTTAGGATGTATTACTTGAGAGTACTACTGTATGGCATATTATTATCAGAAGAGCACTTTACTTTGGTGGATTTATTTATTTATTTAAAGAAGCACGGCCACATCATTATGCTAGAATAATAATGGATACGTGTAATGTTCTTAGGAATGTGTACAGAGAGGATTAAAACGTGTGTATTTATTTTAGTATTTACTAGCTGAGTCCGCATCTTCATTCACGTGCATGTCAGAAAACATATTGGACTTCATGTGTTTTATTTTTTTTGTACGGAACCCTAATTTTTTTTCCAAAATAAAAGTAGCTTAAGTTACTCCTTATAACATCAGCTATCTGCCAGTGAAAGATCCGTCAAAATTGTTTCAGCTGTTTTGGAAATTAGCCAGAACAAACAGATACACCCAAAAAATTTAAGAATTGTTTTTTTGTTATAAATACCATATATATTTATACTTTCATAAGCATTCAATAAAAATCCGTGCCTCGGAAAGCACGTTAAGCCGTTGGTCCCGGCTGTCATTCGTGGATCTTTGACAGTCGTTACGGGTCGTCAGAAGCCCAAAAGTTTGACAACCAGGCTTACCAAGGGGTATTCAGATAGGCATCGCTCCATGTAAAATACTGGTATTCAACTGCATCCGGTTAGACTGGAAGCCGACCCCAACATATGTAGTTGGGAAAAGGCTAGGCAGATGGATGATATGCATTTAATAAAATGCTGTTATTTTGAAATTACAAGCAGACACTTCAATTTTATTTATTTATTTGTAAGTAGTATGTATCTATGTAATATGTAAAATATATATGTATAGGTAGGTTTAGGTATAGATTTATTATTAACATCTTTTTTTTGCGCGGCAGTCATAATCCAATTATTACAATTTAAATCATTGATTACAAAATTGAGTATTGCACATTGTATTGTTACCAGAACAGTAAAGGTCAGCTCAATCGGATACCAAAAAATGCTTGAAAAATGGTTTGCAAATTTTGACGGACAACTTACACATAATTATAGGTATACTTACATACGAACAGTGCAAGTTAAATAAAAAGCTTGTAATAACACGGACATGACATGCAAATATATTTTAAATGAGAACTGTCGAAGGAAGACGGAGCAACGTTGACATTTCTTTGATTCCCACGAAGTCACATTACTTCGTGTCACTTCCAAATCCTTGAATTTCCGGATATAAAATCGTTATATACCTAATTGTTATTTTTCCCATACTTCTACATAGTTTAACATGATTGGATGCCTATTTACAATACCTATTTCAGGAAGCTATAATCCATGAACATATTAATTCCCTTTTAGTCCGTCATTATATGAAACGCCAAACAGTTAACAAAATTGAGCATCACTGCTCTGTGATCAAAATCAAAGCCATTTATTCAAGTTGAGAATCAGCGCTTTGCGAATGTCAAAATAACGACATTCCCCCAAAACGCCCGCCGTTCACCGCTACCTATTGCTTTCGCTGGAAAGAAGTGGCGCAACAAACTCCCCAGCAGCACAGCAGGGGGCTTAAAAAGGCCACTTTGGCAGAATCATAAAAGGATAACATAATGGACAGTTAACCATATTACGACTCATAATGTTATCCTTTTATGATTCTCCAAAGTGGCCTTTTTAGGCCCCCTGATGTCTATTCAGAGAAAAACTTGATTCTATGCAATAGCAGATATGCAAAGTAATTTTACAGACACGGAATATTGAATAAAGTATTTACCATATGTCCGCTAGCCACGCCAATATACCAACAAATACAATGAAACTATAATCAAGCAAAAAATAAAAATGTAAACAAAACCTAATACCTCAATAATCAACTGAATACCTATGAAACTCTATGAAAATATCAAATGTATCCGTATGTCCTATACTATGGGTCTATGGTAGGTAAATTGCAGTGCAGTCCTGTGGTTTAATTTCGTGTGTGCCGGGAGCTACAGACGGCCGACACATGCGCATATTTGTTCCTGATGTTGGAATTATAATAGAAATGTCGCCCGTACCTTAACTATTAGGTTGGTAAAGGCTGGAATTTGTACAGGAAATATAGTTTGAGTCTTATTATGTTGAAGCACATAATGATGCTGCTAGGTAAGTAGGTCCGTAGGTAAGTCTGTACACGGTTTTCGCGTAACAAGCACTTGTGTTGTGGAAGTCTGAAGATGTTTCGTAACTAGGTGAAAGTAGGGTTTTCTGAATAATATTTTAATATTGAGATAAAAAGCTCGTTATTTTCATTAAACATAGTTAAGTATTACCTGAAATATTATTGAGGAAACCCTACTTACCTACCTTTCTACCTACGTACCTTTCGATGGTACCTACCTGTCTATTTTAACAAGCCAACTAATTATTTTTCGAAGTTATTTACGAATTATATCTGTAAATTTTATAGTGTACATAATAAAGAGTATTCTATCTATTTATCTATAGGACGCTGAAGTCCATTCATTTCAAATACAAAAAAAAAAAAAATATACGTTCGAATTGAGAAACCTCCTCCGTTTTTGAAGTCGGTTAAAAAGAACAGTGGCACTCCGGGAGTGCCGACAAAAGTGAAATCTTGAACAATAAACGCGTGTATTTTTTTAATCGTCTTATAAACAAAACACGCACGGTGTCGGTTATGGTAACAGTGTCGCGAGTTCAATGGTTTTTCCCATCTCAAAAAATTCCCAACGCGCCTAAATAATTTTTCACTTCAAAAATCTTTCCAGGAAAACCACAACATTGTGTGCACTAACTAGATAATAAAAACAAGATAAGAATAACGCGAAGCCGTAAACATAACTACAACAAAGGAAATATTTTCTTTCTTTCCCTTATTTTCCTGAAGAATGTTTCCTTACAAAAGCCGTGTGACAGGTGCCAGTCGAGACGAGACGCAACGATCAGACAATACGTTATTAAATTCACGATACATACCTACTTACCTATTTAATTTACTCGAGTGCCTCGTTGGTGAAGTGGTCGCAAGCACCACTGCTGAGCAAGAGTTCCTGGATTCGATTCCCTAGTCGGGAAAAGTGTTATTGGGTTTTTCTATCTGGAATTTCTCAGTAACATTTCGGAGTGTTGATATGTGCCCGGTTGATGGCAATGGCGATATCAATCAATCAACTCAGCCTATTGCAGTCCACTTGTGGACATAGGCCTCTCCCAGGCTGAGCCACAACACCCTGTCCTCCGCATCCGTCCATTTAGTGGGGGGGCCGTTCCACACTACGCTTGCCGATACGCGATCTCCACTCCTGGGGGTCTACTCCGAAGCGGTTAACCACCGTATCGGCCGAATGTTCGGTCATTTTCTACTACCTTTCATTTCCTATACTGACTATAGGTCCCGACCAAACTGTGCCAATCCGAACCTTTTTAGAACCCTTACCCTTTTTTTACCTTTTTTTTTTAATTCGTAGTAGGACAACAATATTCGAATCAGAAAATGACCGAACAATCGGCCGACACAACAATCAACCACTTCGGAGTAGACCCCCTGGTCTCGTCTGCTCCACCGGCCATCGGTCCTTCGACAGACATGGCCAGCCCACTACCACTTCAGTTTGCTTACTCTGCAAGCTATGTCGGTAACTCCGGTTCTTTTCCGGACAATTTCATTCCTACATTTTCTTTTTGTTGCTTTTTTTTTTTAAATAAGTAATTTGTTATTTTTGACTGTGTTTAGTTTTGTGATCTTCCTGTACGAGTCGCAATAAATACTTTTTCTTTCTTTCTTAAAAGTGATTTCGTTTAAAAAGATGATCAAAGACTACAAATAATGCTGTGTAAAAGATGATCAAACATCAGTCTTGGGTCATTTTACGGAAAACTTGTTGCGTATATTCGTGATTTTTCATGAATACTAAACTTATTTGAAAAAATCCTTTCAGCTACATGCAAAACAAAGAACTTGACATTTCAAATCACAAATAATTTTGTTTAGGTACATTTTATTTTTCCCTTTTTCACCAAACAAAATTGATCAAAATCAATTTCCTGCACGGTCCGGGTACAGTCAACAGCAAAAGTAGATGATCAAAATCAGAAATTCAATACTAATGAACGGAGTTCGCGTCAGAACTGCTGTGTGGCGTCGAAGTATTACTACATAGAATACTTACTACGTAGAATACTTTTGAATCACTTCGACGCCACACAGTTCTGACCCGAACTCCGTTCATTAGTAAGTATTGAATTTATGACTTTGATCATCTACTTTTGCTGTTGACTGTACCTAAGTTCTAACGGTAAGATTTCTACAGATTAGATCGGCAGATCCTACATTTAAAAAAACCGGTCAAGTGCGAGTTGGACTCGCGCACCTAGGGTTCTGTACAAATTCGTAGGTATGTAACTACAAATTTACGGTTTTCAGATTTTTTCCTTTATTTGTGCTACATGACATTGCTTCTAGAGTAGGTACCCTATAAATTTTGATTGTATTGAGAGTGTCGAAATATATATTTTTTGCGGCATAAACGGCCGTATCTTTTTTTTACGTTAACTTAGAAGTTTGATTTTATATGGTTTTAATTTCAACTCGATACCTCCACGCGTTCCCGAGATAAAGGGTCTTGACAGACAGACAGACAGACGGACCACAAAGTGACCCTATAAGGGTTCCGTTTTTTCCTTTTGAGGTACGGAACCCTAAAAACAAGATAAAATAGGTACCTCCGTAAAAATAAATCCCACAAGATCCAAACGCCTTCAATCTTACAAAAAGCTTTATAATAGTGACAAGATGATGGCGCAAGAAATCTCGTTCGAATCACGTTTGCGTAAGTACTACCCATTTAGGTACAGACGCCAGCACATAAAGCTACTACAATCTGTTGTTCTTTCTTAGATTTTCAACTTTATCGCTAAAGCTTCAAGGATCAAGGTTGATTGGGAAAATTTGACAGTTTCGGGTAGCTTCATTTGCTGGCGTCTGTACACCGATATTTAAAATAAACTCTATTTACAGACTATGGTATTGCAATTATTATTTGATGGCACGGTTGGCGCAGTGGTTAAGCGATTGAGTTCTGCGCTGCGTGTCGCGGCTTCGATTCCCGCACGGAACAAATATTTGTATGACCTACAAGTAGTTTTTCCGGGTCTGGCTGTTTGTGTATGTGACTTTAAATGTTTGTAAATGCACCCACAATACAGGAGAAATTCCTAGTGTCGGGCAACGTTTTAAAAAATATATATATATATATTTATCTGACCGCCCATTGTGTCACCCTTTGTATTGTTTCTATTATTATGTCTGTAATTTATATAGTGTACATAATAAAGAGTATTCTATTCTATTCTATTCTATTCTATCTGTGATTGACAGAATCTTTTATTAATCAAGATAGTATTTACATAAGAGAAGCTAACAGACTTAAAATAATAATATGTACTTACATGTAGGTATATGAAAATAGAAGCAAAAGAATCGTAGGGCATCAAAACATTCGTCCGCATCGCTGTCAACAGGAACAGTGCCCAAAAGGCTGGCAGCATAGCCTCGTTGTAAGGCAATGCTGATTCTTTGCCCAAGAAATAGGCCAGGCCTCTGGTCACGTGAAGAGTCGAACAACCGCTTGGCAATATCTCGAAAATTTTACTCACTAATTTCTTATTAAAATTATAGGTGTTCAGTTCCATTTCGAAACTATTAGGTAATAAGTCGGACTACCGTAGATACAAAATGGCCGCCCTGTTTTATTTATAAAGCTTTACGTTAAACGTTTTAATATTCACAACTAAACGTTTGAACTTTATCAAAGAAAAACTAGTTGGAAATTCATGTCGCCTGAAAGGTTACAAAATCCAAAACGACATTGCAGAATCACCCGTTTGACTTCGACTTTGCGAAAACATTCTCATTATTCATTTAATTCTCTGCCCTTTAAAATCATTCGAGCGGCGCTTACTCAAGTTGTACAAGCGAATAAAATAACACCTTTACAATTTAACACCCCGTCGTGAAGTTTGTTTGAGTCAAATGCAAAGCTAATACTAGCTGTATCCTGAAATAAAGACGCTAGACGTGATCAATGTTCAATCAAATTGTTTTTTTTTTTTACAAGCTTTTATATATATTATTACAAGCTTTTATATAACTTGCACTGTTCGAATGTAAGTAGGTAAGTATATAATTATGTGTAAGTTGTCCGTCAAAATTTGCTAACCATTTGTTGGTATCCGATTGAGCTGAAATTTCGCATACGCCTTTAGTTTCTACCCTAACCTCAAATCGCGAAAAAAAAACAGCTGTTCCCTAGATTTTGACGAGTTGTACGAACATAACTGTAGGGAACAGCTGAGTTTTTTTTCGCGATTTCAGGTTTGTTCCCATAGTAAAAATTGTTCATACCTAAGAGGTCATTGTACTCATGTACAATGACCTCTTAAGAGGTTGTTAATGTTTTACCAATAACCCTGTACCTATATGACGGCACGGTTGGCGCAGTGGTTAAGCGATTGACTGCTGCGCTGCGTGTCGCGGGTTCGATTCCCGCACGGAACAAATATTTGTATGACCTACAAGTAGTTGTTCCGGGTCTGGCTGTTTGTGTACGTGAATTTAAATGTTAATGGACACAATACAGGAGAAATTCCTAGTGTGGGGCAACGTTTAAAAAAAAAAAAAAAAAAAATGTGTCCTCCTGGGGCACTCACCAGACGTGTTTTTTATTTGTAAATGGCGTCTCATAGTTGACCTTGAGAAGTCGTGACTACTTAACTGGACTATGAGAGTGGAACCTTATCGTTTAATAATAAATGATTGGTTTGATTTACGTAATTCATTTGAATCCCATGGTACAGCCACTAGGGACCAATGATTGCATTGATATTATGGTAAGCCGTCCCGATGGCAGGATTATACTGAGAAGGAAGATCGGAGATTGGTTTATCCCGTAACACTGGCAGAGGAGATAGGAGAAATTCTTTCTCGACCTGAATTTATTGAAAAAAAATAGGCCTGATGATAATTAAATATTTCTTTTGTACTGAAAAGAAAACAAATAGCGTAGAGTCATCTCAACATCTCTCTCCCGTGAAGTATAATTATTATAGTAAATAGTATGTATGTGTATATAACCTATTTATTTATTTGTGTAGGTACCTAGTTTTAATAGTTTTTTTTTATACCCAATTGTGCCTCTCAACCAAAGCACCTGCCATCTAATTTCTTCACCACCCTTGGTTGACTGATAGAGAATGCCTAAGGCATTAAGTCCTCCTTTGTACTCGTACCTTTTTTACGTACCGTACGAAATTTGACAGCTTGTAGTAACTTGATGTGCTGGGGTCTGTACATTCTTAAATACTACCTATGCGAGATAGCACAATCAGCCTATAATGTTCCCACTGCTGGGACACAGGCCTCCTCGCAGTGAGAGGTGGACCGTAATCCAGCACGCGGGCACTGTGCGGGTTGGCAGATGTCACAAGTCATCGAATTTTTGGTTATAGGAATTGCCGGTTTCCTCACGACGTTTCCCTTCACCGTTTTGAGAGCAGTGATGATGAAATTAAATAAACAAAATAAATTGGCTGCCAGGGTTCAAACTCACGACCCACAATTCGTAAGTCAGGGCCGATACCACAGCTCCCTCCTAAGCGAACAAAAAGTTACAATAGGCATATAAAGATCACTTTGGCAGAATCATAAAAGGATAACATAATGGACTACAGTTAACACTTAAGATAATAATCGTATCAAATCCCATTGGTGAAGCATTTTTCAGTTAGTTTTTTTTTGTATGTGCTAAAATACCAATCAATCCAATCCAAATGAAATCCCAATCTCTTTGATTGTACCTACGTAGTGCAGCGAAAAAAAGAAAAACACGGGCTGTCTACGCCATATTATAATTCATAATGTTATCCTTTTATGATTCTCCAAAGTGGTCTTTTTAGGCCCCCAGATTTTAAATCAGTATAACATTATTGCTTGTTCAATTAATAATTACTGCGACGCCAATTCCAGCCCACAGGCGTGATAACAATATTATCCAATCCATTTTACGCTTTGCACTCAATTCAACGCGGATTAAATTGATAATTACAACCCTGTTACAAAATTAAATACATTTTGTTTGTTCATTTTTCGCTGTGAAATACGGCGCAAACCCATTATGGTATTCATAAATGATCCAATTTATATCAGCCTTAATGGTTTTACGCTTCAATACCTACCCATTAAACTGATTGAAAATAAATACCGGTGTTATGAGAGAGAGGCGAACAAAATTACAAAACGTAAGAAGTTACTTACAATGTGTAATGAACGCGGTATAGTTGAGATAACATTAAGTTATGTCAGGTTTAACATTCACAATTTCACACATCAAGTGGCTCTTGAGAGCAGTTGTTACCACTGAGTCACCAGTCACCACTGCAGTGGTGACTGGTGACTCAGTGGTAACGCCGCGACTTACCATTTTTTTGGGTTCCGTACCCAAAGGGTAAAAACGGGCCCCTATTACTAAGACTCCACTGTCCGTCTGTCTGTCTGTCTGTCATCAGGCTATATCTCATGAACCGTGATAGCTAGACAGTTGAAATTTTCACAGATTATGTATTTCTGTTGCCGCTATAACAAACAATAAAAATAAAATTAAATTAAAACTTAAAGGGGTATAAAAGAAACGGTTTTTTTTTCGGCGCTTTATGCCTTGTGGTTCGGAACCCTTCGTGTGCGAGTCCGACTCGCACTTGGCCGGTCTTTTATTTTAAATCATAATGCGGCATCACAGCTCAAGTGGAAAAATGTCAACTAACTTTTGGAGGGCACTGTGGGAAACTTAAAGTTAAAGAAAGTCCGGCCGTCGAGTCCTGTCAATGCGACAATTCTAGTAGCTAATAAAGATCAAATGCGCAAAACACGTAGGTACAGTCACGAGCATAAGTATGTATACCATAACCATACCATAATCAGCCTATAATGTTCGCTCTCCTGGGACACAGGCCTCCTCTCGGTGAGAGGGAGTGGGCCGTAATCCACCACGCGGGCCCAGTGCGTGTTGGCAGATGTCACATGTCTTCGAATTTTTGGTTCTAGGACATGCCGGTTTCCTCACGATGTTTTCCTTTACCGTTTTGAGAGCAGTGGTGATGAAATAATTTACACAAAGTAAAGCGCCTGTCTGGGTTCGAACCTACGACCTACAACTCGTAATTCGCGGCCGTTACCACTTGGCCACCACTGCTCTTTAGTATGTATACACTTTGCTTTATTCAAAGACGATTTTCTCCTTTAGTTTTGAATGAAATTTTATGTTAATACGAACAACGTATTTTCGAACCCATGGGTTTGTGTAAAGTGTCGTATTTCAACGTTGCATTCGTTATTTCATGGAAAATTCGCAATTGAAAGTTGCCAAGTGTTGACATGTTAGTGCTCGTGACTGTATCTATACATTTGTATGAAACTGACAGGTGCCAAAAACGCATTCTCTCGTCGGACGCACTGTAGTTCGAGACCCAAAGAAATAATTTCTGTCTAAAAAATCTCAGAGGCAAAGACAATAGATACAATTTGTTCAAGTCCTTAGTTCTACCACAGTCTATACATCATATTTTTATACTGTGGTTCTACTGTGTTCCGAGTTATAGCTACGTATGTCTACATAAAATGTTAAGCAAATACATCAGTCTCGAGTGTTTGATCGTCTTTAGTTTCGTATTACAATGTTAAATCCTTGTGCTATCTGTGTGTGTGTACCCAACTGACATGGTTAAGGTTGCACTAGTCGACGGCTCGATAAATAACGAAAACGAGCGCGTAAACTTTCATAAACAGACCTTTGGGCGTATAAAAAAATCACTAAATGTATTTATTAAAAAAAAAGTTATTTGAATTGTTGAATGAATTATCTATCCCTGCACGGTAACAATTTTGCCATTTTCATGCTCCGGCAGTTATTTCTTTACGCCCAAAGATGCTTTAAAATTTGTATTGAAATATGGAAGTTTCGGCGCTCATAATTTTCAAAACATTTTTTTTACGTCTTTATCCGTACATGACTACAAAATGACGAGACAAATAGATATAATTTTTAATTTACACTGTCAAACCACGATGTTAGTATGGAAGAATTACCGACTAGCGTAACCTTAACGTTGGAATTCCAGATTGGACCTATAACTTGCATAATATGCCTATTTGAATAGATGATGTCTAAGGACCTGATGTCGTACCACGTCCACGACGAACTGCTGTATTCTGGCACAATCCTGGTGATATTAAAACTGCTGAACCAGTAAAACGATGATCACTTCTGGTAAAGGCCCGGCACGGTTGGCGCAGTGGTTAAGCGATTGACTGCTGCGCTGCGTGTCGCAGGTTCGATTCCCGCACGGAACAAATATTTGTATGACCTACAAGTAGTTGTTCCGGGTCTGGCTGATTGTGGCTGTTTGTGTATGTGCCTTTAAATGTTTGTAAACGCACCCACAATACAGGAGAAATTCCTAGTGTGGGGCAACGTTTTTTTTAAATAAATAAATAATACATAAAGGCTATCCTTCGCCGTAATATCGATATTATTTGAAAGAGAACCGTAGGTAAGTCGTTTAAATAATTTTCTCGTGTAGCTTTATAATATCATCCTGTAGAAAATAATTGTTCAATACTGACGACTGACGTGCCATTAATCTTACATAAAAGGAAATTGCATTCTCATCACGCTTGCTGACTGCGTGTTGGTGATTGTAAAATCAAGTTTTTGTCCCGGCGTTGTTCTTAGCAAAATTCTTCCATTAAATTGGATAAGAAATTTTAGAATTCCGAAGAAAAAAAACCACTTTCAGAACACCCCTACAATAATGTAGACACTGTTAACTGCTCATATTACTGTAACCTCCTTTGTCAAGTTACGTTGATTATTAGGAACCTGATATCCATAATTGAACAGACTAAAAATTAATGCACTCAGCGTTTTTGGACACCTTCATTTCTAAGACAGATTTTTATGACGTTACAATATGACGGAACCGCTTTAACCAAAGCGATGTCAACGTCAATTTGTGTCTCGTTTATCTCAAGCAACAGAAATAAGTATATACCTACCTACCAGTTAGTCCCCATAAATGGCATGCACATTCAAAATTCAAATAGAATCATGAATATTAAAGTAGCAAATGTGCCTCCATCCTAACACTCCATGCATCCTCTGATTGTGTGCCGTGCCCGCGACAAGGTCGCGCGCACCGGACGGGCGCCGGCTGCCGGCTGCACGCGTCCTGCACTTACGGGTTCCGAGCCGGATGTCTCTCCTTTGTCACGTCAAGCCGGCAGTCGTACTGCACTTGTTTACCGTCTGCATAAGTGCATAGGCTATGCCTGAGGCGCATGTGTACGGAACTGCTCTGCTCTTGTTTGATTTCGTGATTGTGGCCAATTCTCGTAATTAAAAACGTTCAAGTATAACGTGTAAGTATGTAGTCGCAGTCTCATCTCGGCGACAACCAAATGGTAACAAGTACAGCGGTGCTATTCTGTAAAAAGATCACCGTGATAACTTAGGTGAAGTGAGCTTCAAGTGAGCTGTCATTTCACCTGCAGTGCGATTCTGTAACCATCTCACCCTGAAAACTTAGGTGAAGTGAGCGTGGAGTGAGCTGTCAATAGTGTCAATTCCTAGCAAAAACAAACTCGCATCACCTGAGTTTTCACGGTGAGATTTTTACAGAATCGCCCGGCTGATGCTAGGGATTGACACTATTGATAGCTCACTTCACCTACGTTTTCACGGTGAGATATTTACAGAAAAGCATTACAGGTAAATTAGAAGTATTTTTGACAGATTGAGACAGATTAGAATGCGAAAGTTCTTAAAAATACGGGAATTGCCCCTCTGACATATGAACGTAAACATGGCAAAAGAATTATGTGATGATCGTAGCAGGTGGTGTTCTGTAGTTTCTGCGTACCCCATGGGAAGGCGTCAATTTTTTTTGTATGTAAGTTTAGGTATCGCACACCTAGATCTAAACAGCGATTAACTCAAAAAAAACACTTTTTTCAGGAAAGTTGAAAAACTGATTACTATGTCCATATGCACTGCAGGAGTTTGCTGTATTGATCAATACTTTTTAAGTTGAGTAATGAAACTATTTTTGAATCTGTTTTGTTGGTCGCTAGGTAGTTAGTTAGGGAATTCGATGGTATGCATACCTCAAAAATTGAGATTTTAGAGTTAGCGCTCTTCAGATCTAGGTGTGCGGTATGTAAGTGTAACACAGGAAACTAATCAGAAACTTGCCAAACGGAATCAAACAGACACTCACGCACCGCACACGGTGCCTCTACCGAAAAGACAAAAAAAAATCTAGTTTTTTTATAGACGAAGTACAAAGACACATATTATTTAATACCGTTTTATAAATCCAGGTAGAATAAGATCTTCCTTTCAGTAAATCTCTGTCATCTTATAAAGAACACGTACCTAATCTTTCTGAGATTAAACGCTTTCTATTTGAAGCCTCCCATCCCGCATCAAAGACAAGGTAAATATTTAACGAGAGAAATCAAAACCAGATTTTAACTAGATGATATTTTTTATTTAAATTTTTTCAGTTTATTTTTCTGGAAAACAAGAGTTGTAGGTACCTATTTAGAATACAAGTAGTTAACAACATCTTTTCAGAACGTAGAATGAATTTATTAATATCCACTCCTGCTACGCCCTTCTTATTATTTTTTAACCGACAATAAAAGGGGGAGGTTCTCAAATCGACGCGTATATTTTCTTCATACGACATTCCATCCTACTAATATGCAGTAGCCGGGAGTGACAGCACAACATGTGTGATTTATTCGCCCATGGGCACTCGAAAAAAACGCCACATACACAAATCAGGCCGACATTCAAGTGGTCAACACACATTGCGGTGACACAGGACGGATATGGGCCGTTTTTATCCGCAAAATGTTCGGCTATGATTGGACATCCATACTACACTGTAGGTACTTGCCTGAAGGGATGGAAGGCAGTACATTATTCACTGCTCCCGGCAGCTGTCTCTAATTTTGTTTCCTTGGCTTCAAATGGCTACACTGAATAATAAATGTCGAGACTTTGCAAATAACACGGGTATTGTTCCGGTACTAATACAGTTCTTTTAGCTTTTAGAGGAGAATCTCTGAGCTACAGAGTGCTAGTAAACTGGTGTTATTTTCAGTTGGCTTTCTAAACTCCGCAGATGCGATGGATATCGATAAACACAATAAAATAAAAACATTTGATTTTTTTTAAGTGAAAACTTCTGGTGCTTTGGGCATTTTTGAGATAGGAAAAAACCATTGAACTCGCGCCACTGTTACCGTAAGCGACACCGCGCGTGTTTTGTTTAGAAGACGATTAAAAAAATACCCGCTACGGATGTATTCGGCTGTCCTCGCGATGTAGGTAGGTACTCGGTTTTAATGTATATCCGATATGCCCGTGACTGGTGGCAAAGTATTCTGTTTGTGTTTTGTTTTCACTTCTATCGGCACTCCCGGAGTGCCACTGTTTTTTTTGGGAGGTGAGTTTAGCCAGCCAATTTTAAATAATCCCGTATTAACGTTACTTTTTAGGGTTCCGTACCCAAAGGGTAAAAACGGGACCCTATTACTAAGACTTCGCTGTCTGTCCGTCCGTCTGTTCGTCCGTCTATCCGTCCGTCCGTCTGTCTGTCACAAATTATGTATTTCTGTTGCCGTTATAACATCAAATACTAAAAATTTTCAGTTTTTTACAACACAATAGAGTCGGCTGTAGTTTTAAATAACGTATACAAAAGTTGCGAAAGCGTGGAGGTTCTTAAGTTGAAGTAAACTTTTGTATGCCACAAAGGTGTCGTAGAACTTTCAGAAGAAGATGACAAAATAAATTGGATTTGTCATATTCCAACTCTCTCAAGTCTAAAGTATGAATTTGTAAGTGTGTTTATAGACTCGTCAGACCCCACAGTCAAACCATTACTACGGTTTTGTGGGGCTTAGTTTGTGGGTAATTCTTCAGGGACAAAATTTTCGATGTCTGTGGGTATATTTCTGTAACCAACTAAAAAAACGGCATGTAATATTTTTTTTTGTACAGTTTAGCTTTATCCCTTACTGGGACGAATTATTTGTTTTTAATAATTGCTGTCTAGGTACAAAATAAAAATATTTGAAGGTCGTTCTTCTGATTCATATAGCGCGTCCGTTTGCCATTTTCCGGAACAAAATGGTCGATGTCGCATTTTCCCTATGATACATCAATATAAATTATAATTATATCGAAAGGAAATGAATTGTCCTCTTACAAAAAAAATGTGTATTAGTTATAACTACGTTAATCTGTTTATAAATAAGTAAAATAGAAGTGTCCGGCGTATAATACTGATTAATGTGGCGTAAGCTGCGCTTGACCGTACTTGGTCGGGTAATAATAATGAGAGTCTGGCTTCCAGCGCGGGGGCAAGCCAGTCGTGCAACGGACGACTTAGAAGGTGAACGTGCGGCTGGTTGGCTTAGATCCGATGTTACGAAGGAAAATACCTGATTCATCTGTGTTTGGTTCAGGTGGCATCCTGATTACAATGCCTACTTTATAAAATTTATTTTATTGTTTTAAAACTTCAATCTGTGTTGCGTGTGATGCTTTTGGGTTATAGATTCGTGTAGAAAAATGAAAATAATGAAGTCTGTATGTACGATGAGTTATGCATGATTGTAGGCAAAATCCTGATTCATCTGTGCCTGATTCGTATGGTCAAAACCCCATATGAATAATAAAATAAATTAGTTTTTCCCCTCTCCAGCACGATAGGAGCGCTTTTGTTGCGTAATTCTCCTTGTCCAATTTTTGACCGTGTACAAGTCAGTAGTTTTAATCTTATTTATTATTATTTACTTAGCTATAACCTTTTGAATAATAAAAAAATGACAGGAGTATAATCTTGTTCTAAATATGATACTTTTGATATGTCTTAGTCCTATTTAAGAATGAATAATTATTGTTTAGAATTTACATTCATAACTAACGGTGTATTTATTACTTTTTATTTCAGTTTCTGATTAATATGTAACACATTCTGATTCATCTGGGCACAAAATTAATATCTTGAAAACTACTTTATAAAAACGAGTCCCTCATTCAAATATATGTTATTTAGTATACCTATTTTCATATGAACATGTGTTACAGAGCTGAAAGTGAAATTAAATTTTGGTCATATGGATCAGTCAAAGAATCAAATTTCGAAGAACTACCCTTGTAACCTATTTTTTACATGATGTGAAATTATAATAAATTAAAAATTAAAAAAAAAACTGAAAAAAAATAGTAGAAAACTGAATAGGTAATTGATAAGAACAGTGGTAGGCGTTTCGAAATATTTATAACACGTAGACTTCGGCTTATTGGTTGATTCACACGAATTGAATCGCCCGAACCGGGCAAATTGACACTTTTAAATAATATTTTTTTCTCTGCAGTCGATTCGCACGAAGTGAATTTATTTGTGGGCGAATTGACAACTCTAGAAAAACGTGTTAGGCAATTGGCATATTTCGAATTTTAGGTAGGTATTTATAATTTATTTATTTTCACTTCAAGACACACACATCAGTGTGGCCCTGGCTCTTGTACTAGGAGGTCCTGTATCACAAGAGCCAGACCTCTCAATTTACAGGGAATGTGATATAGAAGCGCGATAGACAAAAATGAGTTTCGTGATAGTTATGGCATGCATTAGAAGGTAAGTTTACAAATATACCTACCTATAACATAAAAGTAATAATAATATAAGAGTTTAGCAATAACGTTATGAATAAACTATACTAGCGTACAGAAGTGATAATGGTAAAATATTTTGAAAAAACTGGCCAAGTGCGAGTCGGACTCGCACACGAAGGGTTCCGTACCACAAGACAAAAACGCCGAAAAAAACACGTTTGTTGTATGGGAGCCCCCCTTAAATGTTTATTTTATTCTGTTTTTAGTATTTGTTGATAAAGCGGCAACATAAATACATCATCTGTGAAAATTGCAACTGTCTATGCTATCACGGTTCATGAGATACAGCCTGGTGACAGACAGACAGACAGACGGACAGTGGAGTCTTAGTAATAGGGTCCCGTTTTTACCCTTTGAATATTACGGAACCCTAAAAACGAGGAACTGAATTTGAAAAATTATTCTTTACATTATAGGTAGGACAATAAAATTCTGTCGTCTTTTTGTGAATACGTTGTCGGTTTCAGAAACTCAAGTCTGAAACCCCTAAAACCTCTAAAATCCTCTTCGGACAAAAAATCTGTGTCCAAAAACGATACTCTTAAATTGCTTTAAATTTTTATGGAGAGTTATGATTGCAAACATTTCCGCCTATAAAGGAAATCTGAACCCACTGTGATGATGATGAGTGAGAGTCTGAATCCCACGTTAAGTTTAAACCGGTCAAGAGCAAGTCGGACTCGCGCACCGAGGGTTCCGTACCATCATATGTTTTTAAATTTTCAGCGTCGAGCTACTTACTAGATCTCGTTCAAATCAATTTTCGGTGGAAGTTTACATGGTAATGTACATCATAATATTTTTTTTAGTTTTATCATTCTCTTATTTTAGAGTTACAGGGGCCACACACATTTTACCACTTTGGAAGTGGCTCTCGCGCAAACTATTCAGTTTAAAAAAAAATTATATTAGAAACCTCAATATCATTTTTGAAGACCTATCCATAGATACCCCACACGCATGGGTTTGATGAAAAAAAGTTTTTGAGTTTCAGTTCTAAGTAGTGGGGAACCCCCAAAAGGTATAGTTGTTTTTTTCTATTTTTGTGTGAAAATCTTAATGCGGTTCACAGAATACATCTACTTACCAAGTTTCAGCAGTATAGTTCTTATAGTTTCGGAAAAAAGTGGCTGTGACATACGAACGGACAGACAGACAGACATGACGAATCCATAAGGGTTCCGTTTTTTGCCATTTGGCTACGGAACCCTAAAAAAGTGTTTACCTACGTATCAATAGCTAGCACTCCACTGTCGGCCGGGGTCCAATTGGAGCGGAATGCATTACGGATGCATCCATGCAAATTCCAATTAGTTCTTGTTCATTTCATTTCGACTGCGAATTGCACCGACATGAAAATAATATATTTTCACGTCTCGCAAAGGAACACACACTGGTGCATGAATCTGGTAATGTGCATTTCGTGCCAAATTCAATGGCATTTGTTGTAATTAATATGTTGTATGCAGGCTTTATGCGAGCACAATTTCTTTTGTGTACGAACAAATCATTATTTTACGGCATGTTTAAAATGGAACCTCAAATAATTACCATTTTGCTTTCATAAAAGTATTAAAAAAATATTGAATTGTGTGAACCTCTAATAATTCCTATTTTCCTAAAAATACTACCTAAATGGCCCAGTAACTGACTGCGGCCATCTTGGATGTAGCGCTTGCCGGCCGCTACCTTGGCATCGCTCGCTTCGCTCGCTCGGGTCGCGCGGGGTTGGTCACAGTTCTAAACTAACCTAAACCATTTGTTCGGGGTATCCTAACTTATTTCCTGCGACCGACTGTGAGAAAAGGTTAGAAAGTTAAAGAGCCTCATTTATTTTAAAAACTATGCATCATTAGAAACTGATATGTTTGGGAGGCAATCAAACAACTAGGTAGCATCCAAGCTGGTTTATTACTAACGAGGCGCGCGCGGCGGCCCGTGCGCCGCGCGCTATACATACGTACATGTGTATGTGCATACACCACATTCCTCCACCATTACTCGTTAAATACTCTAAAACAATAAATAATACATACATTAGGGTAAACTTAAAAGAACTTTTTATAACATACTTCCTTTCTTTCCCTAACTGAACGTCCGAGTCCGGACGTCCCACTGCCCGGTTCTGTTTGTTTGTCACAACAAGATACCGCATCAGCAGATCGTTCGAGCCCGGTACTTCCAGTTTCCTTCAGCCCATCCCCCACAACAACATCCAACCCTTCTACCCGTCCATCTGAAACTTTAATATTTCCCTCTGTAGGAATAGCCGACTGTGAGGGTGATGGTGGGCATGGTGGTGCGGGTGATGACCCATTCGTAGGCATACTTAACACTGTCTGCTGCTGCCGGGACTCCGTGCATTCAGAAGTCTCAGCTGGCAAATATTCATCACAATAATTATCTATAGATTTAGTTCTAACGTTTCCTGTTTGTTTACAAATTTGATCAACATGCCTTTTACATACAGTATTATATTTTTCGATGTATACATCAAAGACTCTTATACCTAATTTTCTTATTATTTTTCCTGATTCCCATTGCGCTTTCCTACCTGAAAACCATTTACACCATATAACTTCCCCCACCTGGAAATTTCTGCTTGATTTTAGTTTAACTTTATCGTCACTCATTTCTACATTTTGACATGGTAAAATCACATCTAACCTTGACCGTAAATTTCTGCCAAACATTAACATAGCTGGTGTAATACCCGTAGAACAATGTACAGTGTTACGATACTCAAACAAAAAACTCAGTAATTTCTCGTGTATTTCACGCTGTGAGATACTTTTGTTATCCATAATACATTTTAACATCTTTTTGCAAGTTTTTACCGAATTTTCCGCTTGACCGTTACTAGCAGGATGATAAACAGGGGAAGTTAAATGCTTAATACCGTTATTATTACAAAACTGGTGAAATTCGGTGGACCGAATTTTTGTGTCATTATCAGATACTATAACGTTTGGTATTCCAAATGTTGAAAATATGCCTTTCAATTTCATAATCAATGCATTTGTGGAGGTACCGCTGTTCATATGAATACATTCCAGCCATTTACTAAACGCGTCTATCACAACCAAATAAACACTCTGGCCTAAACTCATGTAATCTATGTGGATACGATACCACGGCTGAGAAGGGCGAGGCCAAGGCGCGGGAACGGCGCGGGGCGGTGCGTTCCGAACTCGCGAGCACTCGTTACATTCACCTATCCATCGCTCGATGTCTTTATCAATACCCGGCCACCACATTCTACTGCGGGCCGCACTTTTGGTTTTTACAATGCCAAAATGAGCCGAATGTAATTCTTCTAACATCCTGTCCTTGTAAATCTTTGGAATTATTATTCTATGCCCTCTAAACAGACACCCCTCATTCATTTCCAAATCAGTTTTACAATAAAAATAAGGTAATACGGATTGACATGTAATTTTACGTGGCCAACCATGATTCATATACTTTTCCACGGTAGCTAACACTGTATCGAGTTTAGTGGCTTGCTTGATATCATCAAATGAAACCGGTTTTGTAGTGGCATCAAGAAATAGAAAAGGAATATCTTTATTCTCCTCTTCCCCCTTACAACCTTGTTGTGACTGAGGTAACGGCGCTCTAGAAAAATAATCTGCTACTAAATTATTTTTAGCAGTTATGTATTGTACTACATAGTTATATGCAGACAATATAATTGCGTATCGTTGTAATCTTAACGCTGCCGTTACGGACACGCCGTTTTTCTTTCCAAATATGGATAGAAGGGGTCTGTGGTCTGTTTTGAGAATGAAAGGTTCCTGCCTACCGTAAAGATACTGGTGGAAATGTTTTACACCAAATATGATTGCCGTTGCCTCTTTTTGAATCTGGCTATATACCTTCTCACTAACTGATAACGTCCTTGAAGCAAAAGCAATTGGACGCTCGCCGCCCTTATTATCAACGTGAGAAAGAACCGCACCTAAACCCGACGGCCCCGCGTCCACAGTAAGTACCAATGGCACTGATGGGTCAAAATGTGCTAACAGCCGGTCAGAGGCCAACTCCTCCTTTACTTTGTCAAACGCATTTTGCTGACTTTCGCCCCAATGCCATGTTACGCCTGCACGCAGTAATGTGTGTAACGGGTTTAATAAAGAAGAAGCGTTTGGTACGAAATTACGATAATAATTAACGACGCCCAAGAACCTTTTGGTTTCAAGGACATTTGTTGGACGCGGCGCTTTTAAAATCGCATCTACCTTCTTGGGACACGTCCTAAGCCCATTTTTATCTATTACGTACCCTAGGTACGTGACACTGTCCTGGAAAAAGGCGCACTTGTCCTTCTGCAATCGTAATCCCGCATCCTGCATCCTTTTAAGAATTTCCTTAATCCTACACAAATGCAATTCACGAGTGGGAGCAGTACAACAGACGTCATCTAACCAACAAGTTACGCCCTCTATTCCCGCTAACAATGTTTCCATTGCCCGTTGAAAAATGGCTGGCGCGTTAGCAAGACCATAAACTAGGCGGGTATATTTAAATAGTCCCTTAGGAGTATTTATTGTAGTGAAATCCTGTGACGAACTACACAATTTGAATTGATTGTAAGCATTACTTAAATCCAATTTAGAATACTGCAACCCTCCCCCAATTTTAGCAAATACCTCCTCTATGCGCGGCAATGGATATTTATCAATTTTTAGGATTTTATTTAGTGTACACGAAAAATCTCCGGCTATTTTTACTTGTCCATTCGCCTTTAATACAGGAACAATCGGTGTCGCGTACTCAGAAAAGTTTACAGGAACTAAAATACCTAAGTCTACGAGCCTGGCTAACTCATCTTCAACTTTATCTTTAAGGGCAAAAGGAATAGAACGCGGCTTAAAAAAAATAGGCCTCGCCCCCTCTTTGAGCTGAAAATCTATTTCGAACTTATTAAAACATCCTAATTCGTCCTTCCAAAGGTCAGGGTACTCATTTAACAGCTGCTGCACGTCCCCTGTACATTGATTATCAACATTGATTTTTTTTATAGAACTTGAAGTAAAATATATTTTAAACTTAGCCATGAAATCACGGCCTAATAGCGGTGGTCCGCCATTTGGTATAACATAAAACCTAATGTTCTGGCACGTATTTAAATATGAAACCGTACAAACGAAATAGCCTGAAGGAACAATTTTATGCCCATTGTACAAACACATTCTCAAATCAGTTTTAATTAAATTATAATTTTTAAAATGTTGCAGATATAACTTTTCTGAAATTACACTAGTACCTGAACCAGAATCTAATTCCATATCGAATTTTAATTTATTTATCTCTATTGAAATAATAATGGGATCATTATTAACATACCGCATATTGAAGAGGTCACATTCTTCACATTTGTGAGACTGTTCATCACTGACTAGGTGATGCAATTTAGATTTTTCACTTTTTGCTTTACACATTTTTTTTAAATGTCCTTTCTCACCACAATTTTGGCAAGTATAATTTTTAAACCGACACTTCACTGATTCGTGATTTTTATAACCACACACTGAACAACGCACACTGTTAACGGATCCACGTGTAGTCGAAGAAGTGGCCGCTGATGAATCTCGCCGTTCGCGAGCCTGCCCAACCCTGTAGACAGGTTCTTCCTTCATCGCCGCCGCTCCTAACCCGCCATCCACAATTACATGGGTGCGAGCTCCACGTGCGCATGCCGCCTGTTGAGCTACTTCCACCGCTTTTGTAAAGGTTAAGGTTGCCGAATCCTTCTCAAATAGACGGTCCCGTTCACGCCCTTCTCTTAGGCCTAAAATGAACTTATCCCGTAGCAACGTGTCCAATAACTCCTCACCGAATTCGCAATATACGGCGAGTCCTCTCAAACGAGCCGCCCAGTCTTCGATACTTTCGCCTTCGGATATTACCGCGTCATAAAACTTGGCTCTGTCTACGAAAGTCGACCTTTTGGGTTTGAAATGACCGCTGAGCTTCGACACTAATTCTTCGAAGGATACTGTATCTAGCTCCTTGGGATGAACCAGGTTCCTTGCCAGACGATATGTTTCATCTGACAAATGCGTGAGTAATAAGGACGCTTTGTTTCCCCCTTCTATTTTATTCAGCTTCATAAACTGGTTTAATTTTCCATAAAATATTTGCCATTCTTGATTTTTATGGTCAAATACACTTATTGATCCAATAAAACTCATTTTCTATGTTCTGACACACACGCGGGTAAACAATTATTCTCGTCGCCAAATGATATGTTTGGGAGGCAATCAAACAACTAGGTAGCATCCAAGCTGGTTTATTACTAACGAGGCGCGCGCGGCGGCCCGTGCGCCGCGCGCTATACATACGTACATGTGTATGTGCATACACCACAGAAACCCAAAAAGTTTTATAGGTTCATTAATTTAAAAAACCGGACAAGAGCGAGTCGGACTCGCGCACCGAGGGTTCCGTACCATCATGTTTTTAAATTTTGGCGAGACCTATATTCATCAGAGAATTTTAACACTGTGCACTGCTGTGTAAAATATTGCAGTTTTATGTCAGCGCTATCTCTTGACCGATAGTGGAACTAATGTAACTTTTGTTGATGATTTCTGAAAAAGTGTGCTATTTAGAGACTTCGTTTTATTTTTCCTGTAATCTGTACATAAACTTTTATCACATAGAATAATTTCAGATTTTTCTTTCTTTCTTTAAAATAAAAACGTTGCCCCACACTAGGAATTTCTCTTTGCAAACTTCGGAGATAAGGGGGGAACGGTATTTTTTTTTTTAATTTTCATCAAAAGTCGAAAACTATGCAACCTAAAAAAAAAGAAAAAATGTTTGAGAATGTGCAAACGGCGCTCTTTCATATGATACCCCCACATGCCCTAGTAGCCCCACTTCGAAATTTTCAGACCCCCTTTCAGTCCCTGTTGCAAACAATACACATGTATTTTTATTTCTTTCATCGCAAAATAGTTGGGCAAACGTCATCTAAAACTATTCCAAATTTCAAGTTGATAGCATTAGTAGTTCTTGAGATATCCAGCTGTGACAGACAGACAAACAGACTTAGTCTCACCATAAGGGTTCCGTTTTTACCATTTTGGTACGGAACCCTAAAAAGCGAACATCATTAGAAGGTCAATAAGATTTTAGAGGATCAGTTAAATATTTCCTTTTTTTTATTATAAGCTCCTCAATTATGATTAAATTACTAAGGTTTAGGTTATTAGCATGGGCCTGAGTTTTTAGATTTCACATCCACAATGCAATTACCTTGAAAACTAAAATGGATGTTAAAGCTCACTCAAATTTTTGTCTAATGGCAAGGATTGTACTAGTTCAAAGTGTGACAACCAGTCTTACCAAAGGGGTATCGTGTTACCTAGTAACTGGGTTGTGAAGGTCAGATCGCAGTCGCTCTATGTAAAATACTGGGATTCAGCTGCATCCGATTAGACTGGAAGCCAACCCCAACACAGTTATGAAAAAGGCTAGACCATTGAAGAGCAAGGATTGAATTAGAAGCAGAGAAAGAAATGGCTACGTAAAACGCTACAAATTTCAAGCTGACAAATTCCAAATTAATTTAGAAGAACCAACATAATATCCCATACTGTGCTTAGAACAATCTATCGAAGTGTGTAGGTAACTACAAACTTCTAAAGCGATACCATTAATTTAAGCAACACCATGCCGGTCGTAAATCACTCAATAAGCTCGTTATTAAATTGAGCATATCCTCATTATCCCTCGAGGTGCGACATAGTCTGTCAACAACGCTTGTCCACCCACTACTTGCCAGAATTAAGTTGTACAACCCGAGGTACAGTCACGAGCACTAATATGTCAACACTTGGCAACTTTTAATTGCGATTTTTTCACGAAATAACGAATGCAAAGTTGAAATACGACACTTTACATAAACCTATGAGTTCGAAAATACTATGTTCGTAATAACATATAATGTCATCAAAAAAATAAGGAGAAATTCGCCTTTGAATAAAGCCAAGTGTATACATACTTATGCTCGTGACTGTACATTCAGCTCGAATTGTTTGCAAAGCCAGAGGTTCCATTTGACGTGTCAGTCCGACTGTCCATTAAACCCTTTTGCTATAATTCGTGTGTGACATCACGGGGCTAAAGGTACAGAGGTACCTGTGTTAATTCCGCCCATGTTTATGTTTATCTTTGTTTTGCACCTCACCTTTATACAGGCTGGCAGGATGCAGGGATATGGACACGTAAACTAGCTAGGGTAAAATTTTTTCGTCGTCTTATCAAAAAAAACCGGGCAAGTGCGAGTTGAACTCGCGTGGAGACGGTTCTGTACGATGAATATTTTATCTACCATGTTTTTTTTTTAATCTGACCCAAATTTGTTTGTCGTAACTAAAAAAAAAATTATCATTGTACCTAATTGAAAAACCATGTTCCCCCATACATTCCAACTGAAAATGTAAGTTTGTACGCACAATATTGAGAAATTTGCTATGTTGTTTTAAGATCACAGACTTCTTATAAGTTTTACTGTAATCTATAGGTAAGTATAGAACTAGGTTCTTTATAAAAAAAAAAATTAGGCTCAGTAGTTTCGGAGATAAGGGGGGGAATGGTCAATTTTTTCGTCTATTTTCTTAAATAATTTTAATACAATTTACTTTAAAATTATGAAAAATATATATTTGAGATCCTCACACGAGTTTTGTATTATTTGTATTTGACAGACACACGAGTGATCCTATAAGGGTTCCGTTTTTTTCTTTTGAGGTACGGAACCCTAAAAAACAATTGTTTCATAGAAAACTGCAATACCTATGCGGTCAAACGTTTGGAACAGCATTTTTTTTTTAAAGGACTGTCTTAAAAATTCAACCATAGTAAAGGTTGCGCGGCGATGTCCCTTCCACCCGCAATTAAAGTTTGTACAAGAACATACTTAACAATTTTGAAAGATCTAGATGTAAAATCTAGTAATGGAGAAAAAATTTTTATCTAACGAATGATTCCCTCATCCGATCAGGATCCGACATCCACGCAGGCAAAAGCTAGCAGTATTATGTATAACATGTAGGTATAGATATCTTCTTAATGTGTAAGCATGTGAGGCAAGCTCATTTTCTTTTATTTTACTACGTGCTAGCATTTGTATATCCATAGTTCAGCTCCCTTGTCATATAAACACTAGAACTAGTCCTACCCATAAACCAAGATACTCAAGATAGTGTAACACGTAGGCTATTACGTAACACAGAATGGTCACATTAGATAGCAGAGGATCTACCCTATCGTGCCATACAATTGATTTAATATGCACCCTTTGAAGCCAAGGGTCGGCAAGTTTCAGACAACTCTCGGTCTTAACACGACATTTATCACTGTTACAAGGGACACTGCAAAGTGTGAGCATACCTATCCAAAGATGATAAATAATATCTTAAAATATGCCGTCATATTACCATTTAAAAGCCATAAATTTTGAAGGCCACGTGTCTAAGCAGTTTTTGCAAATAAAAACCGCGAAGAACAAAAGTAGCTTGGGTATGTAAATTAAGGCAGAGCGAGCAAGACATTCGCATGCAATTCACGATTTACATAGATAGGTACAATTAGAACGATGTCGCAAGGGTTACTTATATTTACATCAGCTTGACAACAGGGTCAGAAGGGGACTAAATGGGCCACTACAGTTATGGGCCACGGCGACCGGCCGTAAGTTCATGGCCAGTATAATCTACGCCGTCTGCACGCACTGGAGTAGCGTCGGGAACTCGGGAATCGGAATCTCGTCACACTTCGCTTGTCACTCCACCGCTATAAAATTCACACCATTAACGACGAAAGGGGCGGCTAACACTCCCCTAAAAGGTATCGAGAGGTACCCTTCAAATTTTGATGAATATTTCAGAACATTTCGTTGGGGTTTACAAAAATATGACTGTCGTTTCCTAAAATTAATAAAACTCAAAAATATAGGTCAGTCAGAAATCCTGCAAACTTAAAATAATTAAATCTGAAAGTGGGACACTCAAGAATTCATCATAAAATTTTCTGGATAAAGTTCTGAGCTAAAATAACATGTAACGGGAACATTTTACAGAGTTTTCTCGTGATTTTTTTCAAACGAAATCCGTCGAGTGAAACTTTTACAGAAAGATTTATTTCAAGGGTCGCCAAGCGGGTGTTCCATCTTCATTTGATGGCGGCGACGCGTCACCGGTGGGTGTCGGGTTACAGACTCGCGATAAATTACACTATTTGTACAGATTTGCGTCCACGCTTACTACTGACAAATAACGGAGTTAAAATAAATTCGCGTCCATTTTAAAATAATTTACATAACAACTAGTACAAGCATTTTGTACGGACATGAAACGGATAATTATAGCTCTTTTATTGCGGTGATGTCACAAAGCGACATAATATATCGCACACTAATTCGCATATAAATTCGTCACAGCTGAGAGCAAAGTTCACATATCCAGCAACATGCACATAGCCCGAACATATATTTTATTCAGCAATATTTAGAGAAGAGAATACACGAAACGATGACTCTTGAATGTCCCACGAGCGGACCGAACGTGTCGTAGCTATAAAAAATTCAGCAGAATGTTCGTTATGATGAGCGGTGCCACGGTCGCATTGCAGGCTGCACCGATGACCTACATCCACACAAAGCCGGTCGAACTGCTCCTAAGATTAACTTACACAATACGTGAATGTTTAACACCTCAGCCGCAGGTAATGCATCGCTGCGCAGCTGATCCCTCTTCGACGGATTAAACATGTACATTTTATAATGTGATGCATGATTAATACTCGGAAGGATTAATTTTATACTGTAGGAATTTTAATGTAGATAGGTAGATATTGTTGTTGAGCAATATAACAATGCCTTTATTGGAACCATAAATACAAGTCAAGAAAAAGTCATAAAATAGTAATTTAGTATCTAGATACTAAACAACTGTTTTTATGACTGTATCTAAATTTAAGGCATTAGATGTGTCTAGACACACCTTGAATTTCCGAGTGTGGGAAAGATAGTAAAATGTTACTATTGTTAGATGGATTTAAAACTACTTTAAAAATACAGGATCTACATTTTGTGCTTTTATTTCTGTGTTCACCGAACCGAGCTGAGAATCACCTGTCTATATCGAAAGGTTTGAGAAATGGGTAGTGACATCAGGACAGACAGACACTTTGACAGACAGTGACTTGATAAGCCCACACTTTCCGTTCCGTATTCACCAATTTTACTACGGCAAAACTAAAAGGGCCAGGACACATCGTCAGTGTAAAAAGAATTCATCCTCTATAAAACGTTAGCAAAGATGTGTGTGCACCATAGGTAACACCATCAAAACGCGGCTGAATGAAAGCGAGATAAGGCTGCAGCATCCGAGAAATTCCTTTCACCCTTCTCACTTCGCCAGATAATATTTTACAGGGGGATAAAGGACAAAGCCTCTTCAGCTTTCCGTGAAATAAATACAACTTGAAATTTTACTTCTTAATAACGTAATATTAGAAGACTTTATAGGAAAGTTAACAGAATTATAATTACGAAACTAGAATAACGCTGAACTTGTTTTGTTCAATTAATGGCCGGTTTCATTAATATATAATTGTACCCCAAACTTAGAACCATCTGCAAGCGATTACAAGGAATAGATTTTCAATCAGAATTATTTATTTAAAGAGCGAAAGACTTGTGAGTTTACCATCAAGCGTAATACTTACACTGAATGCAAACATATCGTCCTTGTCCCTGTAAAACTTACAGAATTGTAATAAACACTCTCCCTTTATGTAAGTAATCTATTACCTTGAGTGTTTATTCATGCCTCAATTTATTGTCCCCGCTCGATCGTATTTTCTAAAGAACGACCTTATTTTCTAAGAAGCTACTTTATGTCAGGGGAAACAACCGAGAAAATGGCTATGTCTTACAATAATATACGGGTTTCGCTCAGTTCGATAAAATATAGGTTTTGTTGCTACAGACCGGCAATCATAATCGCTGAAATAGTGAAGTTTCTACAACAAACAAGTGCTAATGTTAGAAACTTTCCAGACCAGAGCAAAATGGTTTCCCGTTTCAGGATATGTTTATGTTACAAATAACTTAGGAAGACTACGGAATTTCTCTTCATTTTGCTAAGTATAGTTCGACGTCAAATTAAAATGTCGTACTTGTTCTAGAAAAAATATTTTTGTTTTCATAGTTCGACGAGGTACTACGATGACACACTTAGTTGAAGGTTGGGTAAAACTAACAATTAATGTAGGTATCTAAGTTAATTGATTACCTAGATAAAGATTATGATTACACGCGAGTGGAAAAGTTGGTCACCTAAGTACTTAATCATATAAATCCAAGATAATGAGAAAAAACAAAAACTTTACTACAAAATCATCTAATGTAAACCAAATATGTTAATTGAAATTGACATTCAATCTTATCTACTTTTAATCATTACTATTTTTTTTCTTTACAATTTTTTTTCTTTTTATAGACATGAATAGGTATTTACTTTGTAATGTATAATATTATTTTAATTATTGTAAATGTGAGGACTATATGGGTCATTGTTTTTTGTTCCTTTCAGTTAGTATAATTGATGGTCTGGCAGTTTGAGTAATTTATGCGGCCTACCCAAATGTCCTTTCTTTGGTATTGTTCGTCTAATCGTTTAGCTCCTTAAGTTCTGAGTTGAGACTGGAAAGGTCCACTCAATCTGTGTCGTTCTTTTCTCAAAAGACCATTTCAGACACTAATCTACATGGTCTTCACATGATCTGACCAAGATTTTGTCTGGACTTTAAAAGAGACTGTGACCTATGAGTTAGTTTCGGCCTTTCTTCTCAGAGTAGTCAGATAGCAAAATATGATTGACGTGTAGAAGTGTTTGTACAAACCTACCTACCTACTTACAGAAATAAAATAATTTATCAATAAACATTATTATGTTATGAATGAAAATTACAGTGATAGCAGCGGTTTAAATTAATACACACGATAAAACCATCACATCAAAATGACATTAAGCTTCATTAAGGCGAGTGACACGCTACCACGCTACCAACAAAACGTTATCATTTACATCGTATACGTTTTCCATGTTTGATTGCTACGATTATCTGTGACGTGTATGTACAGACCTTTACGTAGCCGCGTAGCCGCGTAGGCCTATGAGGAGCTGCTACGAACTTGAAATAGTCGACGCGTAGACGTTGCACACCTACACACGACTTCGCTCTTTCTGTGTCCCGTAAATTCGCAAAAAAATAAAAAAAATCGTAAATACAATTCACAAATATTAATGCTTATTAAAAAGGTATTTTTTTAACGTATTTTTTTTTTTTTTTGTTAAAAAAAGATATAATAAAAATTGAAAGTTTTGAATTCAGATGCCGCCAACCGAGACAAAGTTCCGCCTTTCAAGGATTGTCGCGAGTGCCGTGGTTTTCATCTCAGTTCTATGTGGTGAGTACTCATATAGATTATTCCGCTAACTTTCGCATTTCTAATAAAGTGAAAACTTTCGCAATACATGTTGAGTGTTCTTGTTCTAGATCGAGCTATTTCGCTTGTATCTGTCGGTAACATGATGTGCGCCCGTGTTGAACGTTTTACAGATATTTCTCCGGTCTTTCACGAACATTGCCTTAAAGTTTTTGTGGTGCCATTTGCATTTTAGACATTTCATTGTATCTTTAAACTTTCCTCGACCCTTTTACAAACAACCCTTGTAATCGTAAACCAAAATGCGTATATTAACGTAAATTAGGTAATAGGTAGGTAGGTACTCTGATTTTCTCCAGTTTATTAAAAAACAACATACTTAGTCATAGTCATTTATCCATTAACAATAATCTGTATCTGAATTTACACAAAATAAATTAATAATTAGGTACCTACATAATACAAAAAAAACAGACATTTATTTTACGAAATTAATTCAATTAGGTACCGTACCTAGATTAGTCATATTATAATAATTTAAATCAAATAGGAATTACAAATCTTTATTGCACATTTGTTCAATAAGAAATTTTTCATTTTGCATTTTTTTTTTATTATTGATTTTTTTTTCTATGTAAGTATATTTTAGTATTGTATGTTTATATTTAAATTAGAAAATTGTTTTTGATTTAAATATTTTCTACTAAGTATTAGGTACACACGTTGCCTACATCTATTTTTATATACCTACTCTCCTATCGCAGGTATGCTGGAAGAGATTTCTTTACAAATAAGCACCACCTTTGAAAGCATTTTTCTGTTTCTTCCTCCTTCTCTATATAGACGTGTGGAAATATTTAAATAAATAAAACACACGTCATTGTTAACGTAGAATACGTATTAAAATTATCATGAAAGGTGAGGTGTCTCTATTTTGACGTGGATAGTTCATAAGATATTCAGCGACTGCCGCGACCTCCACGACATATGTATGGCTCCCATGAACGTTTACGTATCGACAATGTAGACATGGCAGCTATTTAATGACAGATTGCATTTTCCTTTGCTACAAAGAAATAAACGCTTTCGTTCTTGGAATCAATTTCTTGCAAATCAAATAGGTAAACTTTGTTTGTTAAATGATTCATATTTTGACACAGGTAAGCGATAAGTCCGTTGTATGACTTGTATGTTTTGTAGTGTTAAATGTATTTACTGGTGTACAATAAAGTATACATAAATAAATAGGGAGGTACTGATGTTGTTAGTACAAATTGGGTTGTGGAGGTCAGATAGATCGCTCCATGTAAAATACAGGTATTCAGCTGCATTCGGTTAGACTGGAAGCCGACCACAACATCGTTGGGAAAAGGCTAGGCAGATTTCAGGTACCGTCAAACGGGGTTCAGGGGAGAATAGGGTCGAAATTTTAAAAGAGATTTTAACATTGAAATAACATAGTTTGTTGCCAAAATGTACTCCAATATTTTTACTATGTTATAATTAACTAAGCTGTTATTTTGACGTTCACTTCAATTTTATTTATTTATTTGTATATTTTTATTTTAGAAGTATGGCACTTTTCCTGGTCTACTGCGATTGTGGGCTCCTTTAAGAAGGAGTCCAGCTCATCCCGCCATCTCTTTCTGGGCCTGCCGCGCAGTCGTTTCCTGCCATTGGGGATCCACTGAGTGGTGGCTTTTGCATATTGCTGCTCCGACATGCGACAGATATGGCCAGCCCAGTTCCACTTTAGTCCAGCATTTGTGCGGCCAGCGTTATTACAAATAAATATTTGTTATGGCCGCGAATCATATTTAGATCAACATAGAACCTGATACTGACCTGCAAATTACAAAAAAGCTGGCTACCCTGACGCTTTCGCCTTAAATTACTCCCAAAATTAATGACTTCTTTTCGTCCAACCCACCTATTGACTTTTGAGACCATTAGAGTTAAATTCGTGACCTCATTGTGTCTGTTATAACTGAATTAAGTTGTCAGGCCCGCGCCGTCCCAAATTGTTCCTAATAAAAATTACTGGCATTTAAAAAAAAACATCTTAAACCGTAACATTAGATGGCAATTAATTAAAAAACTGGCCAAATGCGAGTCGGACTCGCACACGAAGGGTTCCGTACCACAAGGCAAACACGCCGAAAAAAACACGTCTGTTGTATGGGAGCCCCCCTTAAATATTTATTTTATTTTGTTTTTAGTATTTGTTGTTATAGCGGCAACAGAAATACATAATTTGTGAAAATTTCAACTGTCTAGCTATCGCGGTTCTTGAGATACAGCCTGGTGACAGACAGACGGACGGACGGACAGACAGCGAAGTCTTAGTAATGGGGTTCCGTTTTTACCCTTTGGGTACGGAACCCTAAAAATGATGAATAACGTGACCTTTTCAAAATATTTACTAAAAATGTTTCTACTTTTCATTTAAAATTTCCCTGACTTCACCTACATCTCTACTGTAACCCTGTATGTAAGTGCGACATGACCAGCTTCGCTCATTCATTCAAAATGTACCCATAACCCAAGCAGTATGTCAGTTACCCACTTCCTCACACCCACTAGTTATAATACCAAATACCTACACTGGATGATCTGTAGTCATACACTCATAGCTACAGACAACAAACATTTACATCGGCATACACGAAGAGTAATCAACACAGAAGCCAGCTGGAGCTGCATCGTGTGAATTAATGATTATGTGGCATCCACCGGTCAGTGGCGACTGAATTATATAGCAACGTGCTATGTATATCGTACACGTGGACAATTCACTGCGGTACGCCGGTAACCTAATTTCGAGTATTGATGTCCTAGTTTTCGGTAATAGGGACATTAATCAGTAAGTGTTTTGTTATTGAATCATTTGGGGAATGGTGTGCTATTATGGTAGGTACTAGTTGGCTCGTATATTGGATTATGTAGATATGTTATTATTAGAAAGACAGAAATTAGAAACAAGCGATATACAGTGTGAGTCTTCATAATGTGCACATAACGAAATGAGGGAAACCTTAATTTTATCGACGGAAAAAATATTTAAAAAATAAAAAAATATTTAAAAGGATCTTTACCTGCTAAAGTATGGTGATTGCAAGGCCTTTCTTTAACAGTTGATAGGAAATGTCGTAATTGAATTATAAACATGGTATTTTTACGTTTAGAAATCTGATACTATGGAGAATAATTTAAAGTAATCAAAAAGGGTAGGTAATCGGGGCTTTTATTGAGTAATTTTACAATTATTGTAAAAATTTATGAAAAAATATCAGATTTTTGTTAAAAAAAAACCATAATTCTCAATTGAGGGGCGATTGTTTACACAGGGGTCACAGCAGCGAAAAATTTTTTTTAAAAAAGCTACAAAAATTTTTTTTTTTTGATTTTTTAAAATATTTTTTCCGTCGATAAAATTAAGCTTAGTTTCCCTCATTTCGATATGTGCACATTATGAAGACTCACACTGTATGTAAAAATCTTACCGTGAAAACTCAGGTAAAGTGAGCAGTCACTCCTGATCACACTAATATTATAGGATTTGTGAGTGTATTTGTATGTTTGTTACTTCTTCACGCACAAACGGCTCAACGGATTTGGATAAAATTTGGCACACAGATAGTTTATAACTAGGATTAACACATAGGATACTTTTTATCCGGATATTCCCATGAGATCGACACTTATGCGGGTGAAACCGCGGGATGCAGCTAGTCACACTAATATTATAAAGGCGAAAGTTTTTGTGTGTGTTTGTATGTTTGTTACTTCTTCACGCACAAACGACTAAACGGATTTGGATGAAATCTTGCACACAGCTTACCTATAAACAGGATTAACACGTTAAATACTTTTTATCCCGATATTCCCACGGGATCGAAACTTAAGCGGATGAAACCGCGAGGCGCAGCTAGTGATTAATACTGATGAAGTCACTTCAACTAAGTTTTCACGGTAAGATTTTTACAAAATGGAACGGTTGATTAGTATAGAGGGTAGGGTAGGGACTTCGACGCCGATTTTTTTTTTATTACTTGCGAAAGATGTCAACGTAGAGTGTTCAGAATCATGCATTGAATCCATGGTAGCAGTAGAGCTATTCTGTAATAATCTCGCCGTGAAAACGTAGGTGAAGTGAGCTTTCATTCTACTTTTACAGAATAGCATTACAGCGGGGCATAAAAAGGCCACTTTGGAGAATCGTAAAAGGATAACATTATGAATCGTAATATGTCGAAGACAGTCCGTGTTTTTCTTTTTTTCGCTGCACTACGTAGGTATAATCAAAGAGTTTGGGATTGGATTTGGATCGGATTGATTGGTATTTTAGCAAAGACAAAAAAAATAACTGAAAAATGCTTCACCAATGGGATTTGATACGATTAACTTAACGGTTAACTGTCCATTATGTTATCCTTTTATGATTCTGCCAAAGTGGCCATTTTTTAGGCCCCCTGATGCTATAGGGATTGACACTATTGACAGCTCACTTTAAGCTTACTTCACCTAAGTTTTCACGGTGAAATATTTACAGAATCGACCGGCAGGTTGCGCGTCGATTTTCCTGTTACCCTGTACATTTTTTCTACCAAAACTTAGCCTAATGAAATGGAAAAGAATAACATTCGTTAACGTCACGTTACTTTTTTATAAAAAAGCAAAATAAAGGATAACTGCAATTTGCCCTCCTGTGTATTTAATGACTATGGAAAGCTCTAATCAAAATGAAAAGATATGAAAATCACACCCGGGAGTGCAGAAGCGACCCACTTTAGAAAATTAAAAAGGGAGGACACAATTAAATGTTAATTAACAAACTTCGCACTCGGCAAGAACCAAGTTTACAGTGGTGTAGGTACTTAAGTACTTACGTAGGTAGGTATGGTATACTTTGGTACCTACTACTGAATTGGACTAATGATTTGGGGTTTATGGATAACATTTCTACTTCTTTTGACTGCTGAGCGGTGGGGTCGTGGGTTCGACCCCTTGGTCGCCAATGTTAGAAGGTTTTTCGAAAAAGCTTTTCAATTGCAGTCTGTTATGCTATTCTGTAAAAATCTCATTGTGAAAACTTAGGTGAAGTGAGCTGTCAAGTGTCAATCCCTAGCATCAGGTGGAATGACAGCTCACTTTAAGCTCACTTCATCTAAGTTACCAAGGTGATCTTTTTACAGAATAGCACCGCTGGTTTATGTAGGTATTCCCCGTAATAAGAAGGACTTTAAGAAACTTCAATCGTCTCAGCATATTGCAGTCCACTGCTGGACATAGGCCTCTCCCAGGCTGCGCTACAACACCCTGTCCCCCGCCTTCCGCATCCAGTCTACCCCAGGCACCTTCTTTAGGTCGTCCATCCATCTAGCTGGGGGGCGTCCCACACTACGCTTGCCGAATACGCGGTCTCCACTGTTTAACAAACTCCAATAACTGATAACTCTTTGCCCTGGGGATCAGGGACCCTGTGTTCGGTATTTGCGCTTGTGATTAGGTACTGTAGCAATGACGCAGTCTCGGGCAAAATCCTATTCTACTTCCTACTATCCTACTACATAATAATATAAACGCGAAAGTTTGTGAGGATAGATGCATGAATGGATGTTTGTTACTCTTTTCTCACGCAAGAACTACTGAACAGATTAGGATGAAATTTGGCACACAGATAGTTTATAACCAGGATTATCACATAGACCTTTTATCCCGATATTTCCTTTCCCACGGGATCGAAACGTATGCCATGCGGCTGAAACCGTGGAGCGCTGCTAGTACCTATTACTCATACAGGGTTATTGGTACTTAAAACAAAATCGCGAAAAAAAAATCTGTTGTTCCCTACATTTACGATGTAGGTATGTTCGTATAACTCGTCAAAATGTAGGGAACAGCTGATATTTTTTTCGCGATTTCAGGTTTGGTCCCATATAGTAAAAGTTGTTCATAATGATGAGTACAATGACCTCTTAAGAGGTTGTTAATGTTTTACCAATAACCTAACCTAACCCTGTATAAACAGCGGCGTTCGGCGATAATTTTGGGTCATATTTCGAGTTATATTTAATAAACCTCCCTTTTATAAAGTCGATTAAAAATAAACGGTGTTGTATTGATTTTCATTGGTGACCGTACAACCTTGTAACCTATTTTTAGGGTTCCGTACCCAAAGGGTAAAAACGGGACCCTATTACTAAGACTTCGCTGTCTGTCCGTCCGTCTGTCTGGGCTGTATCTCAAGAACCGCGATAGCTAGACATTATGTATTTCTGTTGCGCTATAACAACAAATACTAAAAACAGAATAAAATAAATATTTATTCTGTTTTTAGTATTTTTCCGACTCGCACTTGGCCAGTTTTTTTTTATGCTTGTTCTGCAGTTTCAAGACTGTATTATTTTTAGACTGTATTAAGTGGAAATAACATCAAATTGGCAACAAAGATTTGCAAATGGAATACCTACCTACCTCTTTTGTTGTCTGTACTCTATTGTTCTATTAATGTTCCAGTACCCTCGGAGGCCGAGACTCGGCGCTGCTACTGGTGCGGGCCGCTTGCTGAGCAGGTCCACCGCAGCCAGCGAGCGCCGCCGTGTAGGGCTCCGCACACACAAGTCACTGACTGTGACCCTGGTTTCCCGTACTGCGCCGTCGTCGCCACGGCCCCGCGTTAGTATGACTTGATTTTATTTATTATATATTTATTTAATATATATATTATACATCAATTTCGTCATCCTACCTACCCTTATCCCAATTTAATTAAGGTCGCCGCGGCATGTCTTCTTCCTTACATTTCCATACAATTTTTACATTCCTATTAGTCGATATCTGTGGTCAACCAAGGTAAGGTAAGGTGGCAGTGGGCAGGGCACATTGCTTGCAGAACAGATGGCCGATGGGGCCAAAAGGTTCTGCGAGTGGCGACCGCGTACCGGAAGACGTAGCGTTGGAAGACCTCCCACAAAGTGTACCGATGACCTGGTGAAGGCCGCCGGATTCCGCTGGATGTGAGAAGCACAAAACCGTTGGAAGCGGCGGTGCTTAGAAGAGTCCTATGTCCAGCAGTAGATGTCAATCGGTTGAAATGATGCTGATGTGGTCAACCTGCATCTAGCCACCTCATCTCTCACTCACCTACTCCTATCCTAGTCATCTACATCATCGATTTTCAAAACTTCCCTCACGACTTGTTGGAAATATTCTTCATTGTAAAATGTTCATATGAGTTTGTCTTATATACCACTACCTCCCTATATCGATATGAAATCAATAGACACATACCTACACCCTTGAATTTACAACTTGATATAGAGCTGTAGTGAATTATGTAAAACTCTTTTACTCGTAGGTATACCTGCATTCTAATCGCTACCGATTGGTGGTCAAACCCTATAATATTTTTTTATTTTTTTTTATTTGCACTAATAGGTCGTCTTTTATTTCTCACAGCTTACATAGAATCAAGATACTGCGTCAAGTTATATCAGGATGAATGTTATTCGCTGTACTGCAACTCAACCAGAACATGGCGCATGAGTTGCCCGTGCCGAGGCGATCTCTGCAACGGACCCAACACAGAGCGCGAACTTGACGCCTTCGCAGGACTGGCCAAACTAGTGGCTAGGACACAACACACACGGAACAGAAGAGCCCTCGTCACTAAGACTGGCTTTATAAACATGAATACTAACAGAAAAAATCGAATAGACAACGCCACTGTCGAAGAAAATAAAAACATTCTAAATAATTTAACAAATAACAATGAAGGCAATGAAATTGACGTAAAAGAAAATGAAATTCAAATGAACGACGTCTATACTACTGTGGCTTCTGATGTTAAAGACGATACAACAGCAGCTGGGGCGCCCCCTGATGTTAAAAGTGATGAAGCACAAATGATTGAGACTACTACTCCAGCAGTAGTGGCAGACGTCGAACTTAAAAACAGCGAAGCTACAACAAATAGTCCTAGTGATATTACCGAAGAAGTTATTAAGACCAGCGATAGTCATATGAATGAAACTAGCATACAAATAGATATTCCAAGTGCTAATATTGAAAGTAGCGATCTCAAAACTGAAATTATATTAATGAGTAGCGAAACAACCAAGGTCTTAAATGACGCTAAACTACCGGACATTTCAAGTCCTAATGTAAATATCCCAGACGTTCCGACCACTCAAGAAATTATAACCCAGACGGCAATTGAATCAAAGGCTATGGAAACAACTACCGAAGCTATTAAAACTGCTCCAACTGAAGTAAAAATGAATGAAAATAAAATGAAACCCAGTGAACAGTTACCTACAGTGGGGCCAGCAGTTACCGTAGGAGCTCAACACGACATAACTGTAGCTAAATCTACCCCTACTGTCAGAGCGATGACTACATTAAAACCTCAAAATAATACTTCTGTGCGATTCTGTTCACACATTGTCACACGCTTCACATTAGCTATAGGTATTATTTTAAATTACTTATAAGATTTAAATTAAAACTTTTATGTAATAATATTCGAATTATTCATTGTCAAAAGTTGATCTCTGTAAGTGAAGCTTTAATTGTTAGAAATGAAATGTAGAATAGTAGCGCTCATTCCATGTGATATTAGCATAGACAAATTGTAAATATTTTCTGCAATATGATTAGTAATTATGTAGATGTGATTGGCATTGGCACAAGAAATAAATACGCACAGAAAAACTTAATTGTTTTATTTATGTTTTTAGTCGAAGGTAAAATCATAATGCTTTGGCAACTGCCGGCCGGTTGACTTCGCTTCTAAACTTTTTGCTCCCTGGCTGTATGCTTCTCTTATATCTGATTCAAAAGGTTTTTCAAACCTCGTCTGCTTTATGGTCGGTCCATAATACTCAAATGTTGGAGGCGGCGGTACTTCCGTACTCTCCGAATCGTGTTTTCTTTTTTCTGTCCTAGTATTATCTGCCACTGAATGTGTAGCGTCTGTATTATCTAACTCATCAATAATAGGAGTTGGTTCCTGGGCCTTGACAAAATTTCTATATTTAAAGCTATTACCATCATTTTTCTTAGCTGATGAGAAATATAGTCCTTTGCTTTGTGAAATCTCACTTAGTTCGCCTATTATGGGAGGAGGCGGGGTCTTCGTTCGAGGTCTCACTTCAGCCCAAGTTTTTGTAGCAGTTGCGTTATTATTGCCCACTTTATTTCCTTTATCATCAAATTTTGAGTTTGAGTTTGAGTTGCCAGAAGTCGAAGCTTGTGGTGGAGCAAATTCTTTTATCCGTTTATCTCTCTGTTGTTCGACATATTCTTCTTGGCTCATTTCTTTGAATTTCTTCGCTTTTCCTTCTATTCCTTCCTTGCCAATATCCCACTCTCGAACGTACGCCTCGCGTAGCTTTTGCCTCTCTTTTTCCTGCTCTTCTTTGAGTTTATTTTCTTTTTCATTCGCTTTAGCATCTGCTTCGTTCTTTTGTTGTGTCAAAAACTCTAGCAGACAGGTAGTAAAGTCTTTTTGGTTTTCTGAAATTTGAAATATGTCATGTATAAAAAACAATGTCGGGTTAGTTACACCATTTATATCTCAAGAACGGCTGGACCGATTTTTATGATCTTTAAATAGTTGGATTTGTCTGCGCCCCGAATAGCAGAATAACTATTAAAACAAGGGAAAAATTTACAAAACATAATAATAAATATAATTCATTTGCTCATACATTTTGTATGGAACAGCTTTTTTATTTATTGTTTCTGAGGCGGTACGAAGTTCGCCGGGTCAGCTAGTAATCAATAACTATCAACATGTTTTGAATAAGAGAACAGGAAAGTTTTGAGTATGAATGTGGATGGCCATAAGTGTAGGGAAATATCGAAGAAACAATGGATGGGACTGTGTGAAAGATGATATGGCTAGAAAGAAGGTGACTACCGAGATGACGACTAATAGAGAAGTATGGAAGAAGGAAGACATGTTGCGCCGACCCCAAATAAATTACAGAGGTATGAGGAACAGGGTGTAAAGTTCACTCATACTCCATAGAAAAGGGAGGATCCTCTGACCAGACGGGCGTTGTGTCTGGCGGGCAACTGCCCGATGATTCATGTCGGGCCGTTGTATCTATGCTAGTTGCGCGGTAAACTCTTGCTTGCGAGATGCAGGATTTTGTGTGACGACAGTATGACGCGTTGTTCGCATGTGGCGTTGTAGATACCGCTACAAAATTAGGATAAAGGCAAGAGAATGATGATGATGATGAACTACAATACTACAGCAGAATTTAAGGAGTCTCTTAGACAGAGAAAACACTAATTGATGTGAAGAACTAGTACTATTACAAGATGATTTCATTGTGTTCAAGTTGGGATACCTTGGCTGTCTTCCTCAATAATTGGTGAGATAAAGCACAGCATTGTAAAAACTTGACGGAATAGGAGAGGCCTTTGTCCAAGCTCGGGACAGCATAGACTAATATAAAATCCTATCCTACTAATATTCAAAATGGGAAGGTGTGTTTGTCGCTTTGTTCGTCTATCACACAGAAACAGAACAACGGATAAACTTGATTTTTTGCATAGAAACAGTATAAGGGCCGGAAACTGACAAAACGCTACGTTTTATTTCGGAAATTCTCCGCACGTGAGCGAAGCCGTAGACAAAAGATAGTAAAAAATAATCTCACCGGGATCCTGCCGTTTTGCCGAAAAAATGTTGCCAAAATTTCACTACCCAAACAAATTTTAGCAACTTTTTTTACATTTGACTTTTTAATTAAAATTGGTAAAAGTACTATTTGGTAAGCAAGTTATTATTTAAACGTTCACTTGCCAAACATTAGGTTTGCGTTACAATTTTTTGTGAAAAGTTTATTTACTAAGTAATTGTTTGGTAAGTTATAATTTGGCAATTTTCGGTGAAACAAGGGGGACCCAATCTCACCTTTAGGTTCCTCTGGCGGTAGGCCCGCTCGGGCTCTCTGCCTGGCGCGCGCAGCCGCAACTCTTGCTGCAATCATCTCATCTCTCTTCTTGCGAACCTGTTCCGCCTCTTGCTGCGCTTTCAGAGTTTCCTCTCGCCGCTTTATCAGCTCTTCCATTTGTTTCTTGCGCTCCGCTTCATCGGTACTGAATCCGAAGTAACCGACGCCGTGTATTCGGGCCTCTGTATAGAAAATTTCGTTTTTTTAGAAGACAATTCAGGGAAGGTTTGGGTTAGATACTTTTTTGTTTCCTTTTTTCACGAGAAGTTTGATACATTAGGAGTTTGATAGATTTATGTATTTTAGTGAAAAAATGTATGAGCTAGAGGAGGTAGCTGCATTTGATTTACGAAATTATAGCGAAATCGCAATAAAATTGCTAACTAGTTGTTGGCTATTATGCCTACTATAGTACTCTTACAATATGACACCTATATTTATATCTCTCAATTTGACTGCGTCCTTAGAAACAAAGTTATTATTTTCGAAAGCGAACGCGCGAAAATCATTATAATTTAAACCTTACGACAATCTACATTAAAGTCGCATGAAAGTGGCATTTTGCAGAAAGAGATACAAACCATCAAACAGCAAATCTTGATAATGAATATCTTTATCTTTGGCAAGTAGTTCCTTTTCCTTCTCTTCCCATTTGTCTCGTAAAGATTGTAGATAATCATTTGTAGTTTGAACCAACAGTGGCTTTTCCTTTACTACTGTAGGAGTCTCCTGTGAATACAAATAAGCAAAATTAAATAAACTATTGGAAATAGATATGTTCACATTACAAATACAAGATCCTTACAGGTTTTAAATATTTTTTTTATTGTTTTTAGTATTTGTTGTTATAGCGGCAAGAGAAATACATCATCTGTGAAAATTTAAACTGTCTAGCTATCACGGTTCATGAGATACAGCCTGGTTACAGCCTGGTGACGGACAGACAGACAGTGGGAGTCTTAATAATAGGGTCCCGTTTTTACCCTTTGGGTACGGAACCCTAAAAATACTGGTAAGTTTATATGGTTAATCTATAAGGCAAAAGTAAAGGAAAACTCAGCCAGATTTATTTAAACTATAAAAAGAAATAAAATATATTCTATAAAATAGCAGCATTATTTACCTCTGGTTTAACTACTTGTTCCTCGTTTGAAGTAGGTCTGTCTTTATTTATGGCCCTCATAAGGTCAATATCTCTTTTCAAGAACATTCCCACGTCTGATTTGTGACATTTCCGTGTCCTACCCAGGCAATCTGTGAACTCGGTCCTGAAACATCAAGTTAGTTAATGCAATAAATTATGAAGGTTTAACGCCGAGATCACCGGAACGCCGGGAGACACCCGAGAAGGACATACTCGTATATTGGTGCTGTTCTTCAGAAAGGTCAGTTGCATAATACTCACAACCGGCGTGTGTGTATGACCAAATGTAAGCAAAAGGAGTATGTAAGTTTCGTAGTGGGTGGCATTCTGTAGTTTCTGCCTACCCCCGAAGAAGCCGTGAGTTAATGTACGAAAGCGTAATTAAATAACTGGCGAAACTCAAGCGTGATGGTTATCAATAACCAAAAACATAAAACTCAATTTCATGTACCCCTGTGAAGTTTTGCTAGTTAATTTAATTTGACTTTGTATAAAGTGTACATATTACATTTCAAAACTTACAGTTTTTGTATAAGGCCATTAGCTAGAATAAGTATGCCTATAGCAGTCCTGCTAGACATAGGCCTCTTCCACATTTTACTTATTTAAATTAAAACTAAGATAGATTAACGGCCCAAACCCAATTACCTATCTATCACCAGTTTTGGCATACTGCACGCGTAGCATGACGACGTTTTGTCGACAGAAGAATAGACAAAATGACACATTGCCATGCTTAGATGCGTAGAATGCGTACAAATATCTCTACAATCTGTCATTTTGTCTATTCTTCTGTCGACAAAACCCATTTCTACGATGGTTATGCTACGCGTGCTGGAGGTAGAATAACCTATCTATCTCTGGTTTTAACGTCCAAATAACCTATATCAGTAGCGATCTGTGTAGTAATTATGATACTGGCAGTTAATGATTGTACTGGCTACCATCAAAGCGATCTGCCTTTAACTAAAAATAGTTTAGTGGTTTCGGCCGTTAAACTGTGACAATTTGTTTAGATTAACTTCTCACTATTTAATAGATAGGTCAGTAATTACCATTCATCGTCGTCATCTGCACTGACAATACTTTCAGCCGGAAGCTCAATTGTTTCTTTTTCAGGTTGTTTTTCAGGCTCTTGTTGTTTCTTTGTGTTGAAGTCAACAAGAAATCTGTTAGCCAGTTGAGAGTTGCCTGCACCGTCTGCCAAATGTTCATACAATTCAGCTTTCTTCTCCAATGCTAGCCTGTAATATTAATCAAACAATTATTAGAGTAGGACAAGGTAATATATGTATTTGTTATAATGGCTCATTTTAACCTTTTGACCGCCATACGTAAAAAAATCTAAACCATGCCCTCGGCGTCAAAGTCTGTCATGTAGTCGAACCCTGGCGTGCTGGGCACATTTTGGTTTGTCATCTATACATGACTGTGGCAGTCAAAAGGTTAACCAAAATATAAGATATCTAAAACTTTGGTAAAATCAGTCCATCTAAGATGTCTGAAATAAAATTTACTTCTGACAGTTTTTGAATGGAAAAACTGTAAAAAATTCAAAATTTATTTACATGATAGGGCTTGTCTTCAAGAAAGGTTTGTCTGGCACAACCTGGAGAGGCAGCCTTGCCACATTGATAAATGGCTAATATTATTACCAGTTGCCACAGCCACACCAGTTACACAAAAAGAAACTGGGGGCAAGAGAATTATGAGATCCCACAGCCTAATCTTCTCCCAATATAATTTTCAGCTTCAGATGATTTATGTAAAATGGAGTTACATTATAACTATTTATAACCTTTCTGAATAAAAACTACTTACTTGGATTTCCTACAAGCCTCCAACTCTTCAGTGTCAACTGCTTTCAAACTGTCTTTAAATGTCTTTTTATATGCCTTTTTTTCATCTTTTTCTTGACTTTTATCTTTAGCTGAAGGAGGCTTGAAGTTCTCAAGCTTGTGCTGTGGCAGTTGCCTCTTTTCATTGACTTCCTCTTGCTTCCTTAATAACTCAGCCTTCAAACTGAATAGCTGAAAATATAGAGCGATAATTAATATTGTTTGCTTTGTGTGTTGCATCATGTCTCATATCTGAAAATGAGTCTTATTAGATAATATTTTGTTTTTCAATCTTTTACAACTTATTGGATGTGGTCAAAGTGTCATCCCATTTCTCTCCCCTGGTCTCCAGTCTTTCTTACAATGTTGTAGACCAAGTTTGCCATTACCTACCTTCTTCTTGTGATGAGTTTGGACATTGGGGTGTATATTTCTCCAGATTTGACATTCATTGCACATATTGATGCAACACCCAATGGCCTATGCATAAAGATTGGGTTTCTTGTCTTCCTATTCAGCTTGGATCCAGTGCCAAAACTAGATGGGTGACGATGGTGGGTGATAGGATGAGTGGTGGGTGATAGGATGGGTGGTGGAATGGATCTTTAGCACTAAAAGAATATAAAATGTGCGAAGGAATGTACACTTACTGTAGATTTGTTGAATAAAATCTTTTTCGAACCACTATCGTTCATCTTGAACGATGGTAACAAAAATTCCGTAGCATAAAATTAACCTATTTGCAAGGAGCGACTACAAATCAACATTATTATTTAAAGAAGATGTATCAATCTGATGATTATTGTTTACAATGTACACACAACACTATTTTCGACAGAAACTAGTCCGAATCATGCACAAATTAATTATTTATCCATTAAATACGCTTCATGAGCAAAACAATATTTATATGTAGTCGAGAGAAGTCTCTTCCTCTTGACTCTGAACCAAATTAAATCAGCAACGAGCAAAGCAACTTCTTGAGATTACAACAACAGGCTTTTCCTATCAAAGACTACAATATGATGCTGTGTTTCCTATGGGCTTTTCAGTCTATCAAAAACTCAAAAAGTACCAAAGACTACAATATGATACTGTATAATACTCTGTGCCTCTATATTATTATACTCTTTGCTCTGTGCTGTGCAATTCCAAAATAATGACTGACAAGTGACAAACAAAACAATGACAACTATGCTAGAGGTGGCCACATTCAAAACTAAAGTCCGACTTTTTTTTTTTTGCCGACGTCATGTAGTGACAGCAAAACAGCAAGATGAGCCGACGAACGTTGCACTCTGTGGTAGTTATTAATTTTGAATGTTAGTAGCTGAAAAGACAATACAAGTTTTGTTAGTTATCATGATTTTTTAATACATAAAATACTATTACTCTACTATAAAACGACACAGATATTTATAATTAATAATAATAATAGCCTCCCCGACCGTTTTCGGTCACGGTGGCCAATCTCAATTGAGATTAGCCAGGTACGCAGAAGATATTATAGTGCTCCAGTGTGTGCGCAAACACAGGTGCACTCTCTATTCATCCTTTACTCTCATAGTCGGATGGGACGGTAATCCGATACGACCAGGGAGAGTTCAGGCGCAGGACAAACGGCTTTACGTGCTTTCCGAGGCACGGGGGTATTAAACCGCCAACTTCCAAACTTCGAACTGTTACTAAGAAATTCCTAATGGAAAACCCAATAACACTTTGTCCGACCCGGGAATCGAACCCAGGACCCCACGCCCAGCAGTCGCACTTGCAACCACGAGACCAACGGCTGTATGGTCGTTGCCAACGGGGCAGTCATTATTATTACTGTTGAAAAATTGGCAACAATTATTTTATAGAAGTTATTGTATACTCTATGGTTCTTCATCTGGCAATACTGTGTGTCCAGTGTGACGCAACTCTCTAATAAAAAAAGGAACTATCGCAACTGTCTAATAAAAAAATAAACTATGAAACGTGCGCTAATCACAGATAAAATATGACAAATTTAGCGCACGTTTCATACAAGCGACGTGTTTCAACTTTTTCTATGGGAGTTCCGTCTCTTATATATGTTTATACATGTTTACTTACTCTATGTGTGTGTCTATGTTTGATAATAAAGGCTTGCTACGTCCGTCGCATAAAATCGTATTACAGTCATTAAGTAATCCAAAACCCAAATAATTTCATCAGGTTATGGGCCCAGAACGCTGTAACCGCTGAGGTAATTATCGGTTTTGGATTTCAAAGGCGAAAGACGCGGTACATAGCGTCGAAATCGAAAATTGTTCGGCGGCCATTTTGGTCAGGCGGGCTCTTGGTAAAAAACAAGGGAGCATCGCATCGTAGCGGCGGCGGAGTAGGGTCAGGCGTGTGCAGGCGTGGTTGGCGAGGTCAAATCGTCATCAAAATCCTAAAAATCAGCGAGGTACCGGCGAGGTCAAATCGTCATCGCTATCAACAAACAGCGAGTTAACGGCGAGGTAAATCGTCATCGCAACGAAAAACGGTGAGGATAACAAGATGGACACATCAATAAATTATAATAATAACGACGTGAACTCCAAACTGGAGGGTTCTCACAATTGGAGTGTCTGGAAATTTAAAATCCGGGTCCTGTTGATGGCAGCAGGGTTGTACGACAATGTCAACGGCAATAATATCAAACAGGAGGATGCCAAGTGGATCAGTAGCGACGCGAAAGCACAGGGTGTCATTGTGACGCGTCTATCAGACAAGGTTATATCCCAGGTAGTGAGTTGTAAAACAGCTCAAGAAATTTGGGAAAAACTCCACACCATCTTTGAGCAAAAAGGAGAATTGTCATTACATTTAGTACAGGAAAAGTTCTTTGCATTAAAATATGACGAAAAGGAGACTATGTCCGAGTTTTTGGCCCGAGTTGAGGACTTATTATGTAACCTGAAATCCTTGGACTCAGAAATCCCTTCTTCAATGGCCATAACTAAAATAAATACTAGTTTACCAGTACACTACTGTCATTTTGTGTCTGCGTGGGAGTCGGTGCCTAAAGATAAGCAAACTATGGCAGAGCTAACAGCTCGGCTACTAGTGGAGGAGCAGCGCTACCTATTAAGGGGTGGAGGTGCAGAGGAGGCTTCATCAACAGCATTAATCACAAAGTCGAAGAAAACAAGAAAGTGTTTTAAGTGCGGTAAGCTGGGACACTATAAAAGTGAGTGCAGGTCAAAAAATTCTAATTTTATTGGTAAAGACAGTAAAGTCTGTAGCATTTGTAAGAAATCTAATCACACTGAGAACAATTGTTGGTTCAAAAATAAATCAAAAGGTAATGCGTTAAGTGCAACTCTATTGACAACTTTCACAGGAGAAAATGTATGGGTTATGGACAGCGGAGCCACCGAACATATGTGTTTTGAAAAAGATCTTTTTACAACGTTTGAACAGTTAAATGAACCTCGAAATGTCACTATAGGTGATGGCTCCACTATCCGTGCCACAGGTTTTGGAAACATACAATTACAAGCTTACAACGGAGTTGATTGGGTTGCTACAACTTTGTATGATGTTCTTTTTGTGCCAGAGTTAAAGGTAAATTTATTCTCTGTCACAGTGGTAATTAATAAAGGTTTTTCCATGAACATGGATAGTAATTGTTGTAAAATATATAATAATAATGGTGATTGTGTTGCTTTGTCCAAACCAAAAGGTAAATTATTTATAATGGAGTTTCAGTACTCAAACAGTTCATGTTGTATTTCTGTTCCATTAAGTGAATGGCATAAGAGGTTAGGGCATCAGGACACAGAACATGTAAAAAGCATTTTAAAAAGAAGTCATATTCAGGTAAATGAGAGTGACAAAAGTTCATGTGTTTCATGTTTAGAAGGTAAACAACATAAACAATCTTTTCCATTGAGCAAGTCATGTGCTGAAAAGCCGGGTGAAATGTTACATTTAGATTTATGTGGGCCAATGGAAGTAGAATCATTAGGTGGGTCTAGGTACTACCTTGTAATAAAAGACGATTTCACAAAATATAAGTCAGTGTATTTTCTTAAACAAAAGAGTGAAGTGTATGCAAAAGTGAAGTGTTTCTTGCTTTTTGTGACAAAGAATCTTGGTTATTCAGTGAAAGTACTGCGGAGTGACTGTGGTACTGAGTTTGTCAATCGTGAAATGACAAGTTTATTAGAAAGTTCCGGTGTAATTCATCAAACTAGTGTGCCTTACACACCAGAACAGAATGGTAGGGCAGAGAGGGAGATTCGCACAATAACAGAATGCGCTAGAACAATGTTATTGTCAACAGATTTTAACAAGAACATGTGGGCTGAGGCCGTAAATACAGCAGTTTTCGTGTTAAATAGAACAGGAAAAAGTAGGATAAAGAATGTCACACCATATGAATTGTGGTTCAACACATCAATGTTTGAAGTCAATCAGTTACAGGAATTCGGTTCCAGTGTAGCAGTTCTCATTCCGAAACAAAAAAGACGTAAGTGGGACTCGAAGTCTGAGATTGGTTACTTTGTAGGTTATGGAGAGACGTCAAAGGGTTTTCGTGTTTATTTACCAAAGAAAAACGACGTTCTTGTGAAACGTGAAGTGGTTTTTATTAAAAATGGTAATACGAAATCGAATGAAAGTTTAAAGTCAAAAAATGAGTTTCCGAACGCAAAATGTTCCGAAAATTTTGTTGACTTTTATAACATAAAACGTAACGAAAATGGTGAAAGTGATGATCCGTCTTCAGAAATCCCCGATTATTTTTCGGACAGCGGCGATCAGTTTTCGGAGTGTGTAAACTTTGATTCACCAGTAGACCTGCAAAAAGATAACCAGTTAGCACAAAAACCTGAAGAAAATAAGTTGCAGCAGTCGATCCGGGAACCTGAAAAAGAAAACGAAACTTTAGTTATGTCAAATGAACAAGAAAGTAAAGAGCAGAGTTCAGAAACAGAAAAATATTCGCATCCCCAGAGAAATCGTAAGAAGCCTGAAAGGTACGGTGATTATGAGTGCTATTCGAGTGTAGGAGCAATAACTTATGAGGAAGCAATGTGTACTGATGAAAGTAACAAGTGGAAGGAAGCGATACGAAAGGAATTGGATACTCTAAATGAGAATAATACATGGGAAATAGTGGAGAGTGTGCCGGAGTGTTCAGATGTAGTGTCGTGTAAGTGGGTGTTGTGTACAAAAGAAATAAATAGTGAAAAAGTGTATAAAGCCAGGTTAGTTGCTCGTGGATTCGAGCAGAGTAACTGTGATTCCGATGTGTACTCACCTGTAGCTAAATTACCTACATTCCGCTTATTCATGGCCGTAGCAAATAAACTTAAATATCCGGTGCATCAAATGGATGTGGTAGGAGCATTTCTTCATGGAGACATTGATGAGCTAGTTTACCTAAGACTTCCAAATGGTGAATTTGCTAAGTTAAATAGATCACTGTATGGCTTGAAAAAATCTCCAAAATATTGGAATAAAAAATTTGATAATTTCATGATATCACAAAAATATTTGAAATCAAAAAATGATCCATGTTTGTACATGAAGAGACAGGGTAGAACATTAATGTATGTTCTTCTTTATGTAGATGATATTTTGTTATTTGGAAATGAGATAGATGTACTCAAAAATGAGTTGAATGATAACTTTAAAATGAAAGATATGGGTTTGGCTTCTAACTACTTAGGCATTGAAATAAAACAGAAAGGTTCTCAAACAATATTAAATCAGAAAAAATATTTGTTAAAAATTTTACAAATGTACCATATGTCAGATTGTAAAGTTATTAGCACACCAATTGAACAAAATTTCAATTTTGACCTTTTGAAAAGGGAAAGTTCTGAAAATCAGGAAGTTGAGAAAAAATGTAGGCAAATGATTGGTAGCTTAATGTACGCTGTGTGTGGCACAAGACCAGATTTATGTACAAGTGTATTCTTTCTTGCTAGATATCAGCATGTAGCTAGTGAATATTTGTATAAGTGTATTAAAAGAGTGTTGCGTTACATAAAAGGGACTTTAGATCTAGGTTTAATATTTGAAAGTGATCAGTCAGACATACTTGGATTTGTTGATGCAGATTGGGCAGGAGATACTGTAAGCCGTAAGTCAACTTCGGGGTACATGTTCTTTTTATTTAATTGTTTAGTTTCCTGGAATTGTAAAAAGCAAAACTCTGTTTCTTTGTCCTCAACTGAGTCCGAGTATATAGCACTCAGTAATGCAATTTGTGAGTCAATTTGGTTACAGAATTTACTTTTAGATTTTAGCATTAAGGTAGATATTAATATTTTTGAAGACAACCAGTCAGTTATAAAGCTTGCCTATCATAAAGAGAATAATAAAAGGTTGAAACATTTAGACATAAGATACCATTATATTGTGGAAAATGTAGAAAATGAAAAAGTTTGTTTGCATTATATAATGTCAGAGAAAAATTTGGCCGATCTCTTAACAAAACCATTGGGTAAAATCTTATTTGAGAAACATAGGGATGCTATTTTGAAAAGTGTGTAATTTAAAGTTAAGAATAATGTTTATTTAGAAATTGTATTAGTTCATGTAAATGTGCCCTATGTTATGTTTAATTTTTTTCATTGTATTGAAATGTTGTTAAAAATATTTGTTGAGAGGGGGTGTTGAAAAATTGGCAACAATTATTTTATAGAAGTTATTGTATACTCTATGGTTCTTCATCTGGCAATACTGTGTGTCTATGTTTGATAATAAAGGCTTGCTACGTCCGTCGCATAAAATCGTATTACAGTCATTAAGTAATCCAAAACCCAAATAATTTCATCAATTACACACCGAGTTAAATTTTTATGTCATTGTCATTTAAAAATTTTGATAGGACTTGGATTAGTTTAGGGGAAAAGTTAGTTATGAGGGAATGGAAGTTAGTAGGAAGTTTGATTTTAATTTTGGAAAGCCTATGGTATGTATGTACAAATCAAAAAATTGGGAATTTGAAGGACACGAAAATAATATATGATCCAGAGTATCATCATCAAGACCGCATTCGCACAGGGAACTGTCACGTACACGAATCTTATTCAGGAATACTGGACACAACGGTATAAACAAGGATGAAACAGTTCTTTTGGACAATTTAAAAAACCAAGGTTTTCGTTGGATGTCGGGTTGGATACCTACTGGCGTACTACGCGCCCCTGAGCTTTGAGCTTACCTGCCACACTCCTGACCACGCTTTATGCATTTTATGTTTGGTATCAACCCGTACGTCGTAGCTATGGAAGACATAGTTATCACGACAATATTAGAGAATTATAATCATTAGAATCACATTAAGGGGGAAGCTCTAAGGTGGCCCGCGAAATTAAAATTTTCTTAAGTTTTTTTAAATTTGCTGGTCAGTATTAAGTTGTACGTTGATAAAAATATGATTCGCGGTCGTAACAAATATGTATTTACATAATTATAATCATTAAAGTCATCAACACAACTCTCTAAGACCATGTAATCCCCAAGAATGACTATTTCATGAAATCTTGACATTTGGGGATTACATGATCTTAGAGAGTTGTGTTGATGACTTTAATGATTATATTTCTGTAAATACATATTTGTTACGACCGCGAATCATATTTTAATCAACGTAAAACTTAATACTGACCAGCAAATTGCAAAAAACGTAAGAACATTTGAATTTCGCGGGCCACGATAGAGCTTCCCCCTTAACACTTTTCCATAAGAGATTGGTGGTTGGTGGTAGAAATCCAAATTAGAAAGTTAAATTAAGGCGAAAGCGCCAGGGTAGCCCGCGTAATTCAATTTTTTTTAGGTTTTTTGCAATTTGCTGAACAGTATTAAGTTGTACGTTGATTAAAATATGATTCGCGGCCGTAACAAATATGTATTTACAGAATTATAATCATTAAAGTCATCAACACAACTCTCTAAGACCATGTAATCCCCAAATGTTAAGATTTCATAAAATAGTAATTCTTGGGGATTACATGGTCTTATAGAGTTGTGTTGATGACTTTAATGATTATAATTCTGTAAATACATATTTGTTACGGCCGCGAATCATATTTTAATCAATGTACAACTTAATACTGACCAGCAAATTGCAAAAAACGTAAGAAAATTTGAATTTCGCGGGCCACCTTAGAGCTTCCCCCTTAATGATTCTAATTCTCTAAAAAATGTACTTGTTATTGTCGCGAATCATATTTTGATCAAGATACAATCTGACACTGACCTGATTTCGCGGTCTACCACTATCCATAAGTCCGAGTCCGACTATAAAATATCCGGGCAAGGTCAAGGGTGTGTGGATCCGCCATAATAGAATATGGAATTTATTTTGTGAGATTGTGAGAATATCAACCGGAGTGAAGTTATACATAAACCAAAACGGAATTTGACGTCTCTGTATTGACCACTTGCAGGGTTTTTTATTGCTAATTTCATGGTCATCTGACAACCATCTCGCTGGCCGTGACGACAGAAATTTCTACACAACGACAAAACGGAATCTTTTGTGTACAAGCTAAACATACATAGTTTGCGAATTTTGTCATATGAAAAGTTTTATACGAAAAACACATCGGAATCAGAAACGTTACCTTTATCAAATTAGTGGCCTAAGTGCTTGAGACCAAAATGTCAACTCCAGCCAGAAGACGCCTGATGAGAGATTTCAAACGGTTTGTACCTAAATATTTCACACGTTCTCCTAAACATCTCTAAACAGCAATGGATTCTAAGCACCCTAGTTGCCATTTTCAACAAAATTTTCTTTGTGCGAAAGTGGAGTGCTGATTCATCAAATTACATCACAGTCATTCTAATTGATTTCTATTCTGTCCTATATTTCGAATTCCAGTGTAAACAGCGAAGTTTTAATACGGTGGAGCTCTTTGTGTCGCACGCTGAGAGTAAGATACGCTATAAGTAGACATAGCTACGTCACTCTCGATGTATAAACGTCGTTTGTTGGTAGTCATTATTTAGGTTATCCAAATACATTTCATTTATTCGACAAAACGGAACAATAAGTCATCGAGGAAAATCGCCAAAGATAGGCGACTACCTGAATATGGCTAGCCTGTATGAAACCTAAAAAGTCATCTCATGACCTTGATTATGATAAAGAGGTTTCCATGAGAACTATAGAGCTTTGTATGTACATTGCAGTTCATATTATTTCTTTTTTGCAAACTACTCGTACAACAATGCAAAATTAGAAAATATTTCATATTTTTGTCAACATTTATTTCCCTATTGTACCAGTGTTACACAATAATTATCCTTAAGGGATCAAATAGCATCATTATTTATAATAAGAAAGGAATATAAAAAAATAAAGAATGAAAAATATTCTGTAAACATTTTCTAGAATATCAGCTCATTAATTATTCAAGACCACTAACAAAAAACAAATAATGACTCATGATTTGCTTGCCACCCACAGCTTGCAAGAGGACCCCCCTACTGGAGTCTCTGGTGCTCCCACTGACAACAATATCATGATCTGGAATGCTGTGATATTCGGACCCCATGACACTCCGTTTGAAGATGGCACATTCAAGCTAACAATAGAATTCACAGAGGAATACCCAAACAAACCTCCAACGGTTCGATTTGTGTCTAAAATGTTCCACCCCAATGTATATGCTGATGGAGGAATCTGTTTAGACATTCTGCAAAACAGATGGAGCCCAACATATGATGTGTCCGCTATATTAACTTCTATACAGGTAAATATTATTTTTAAATCTGAAAAGAGGAAAAGCTTGTCATTTCTGGAGTTAATTTATGAATTAGAAAATAGGTATCTTACACATAATATTTACTATGTAACTAATAACAATGCAGTAATAAAGCAGATAAAACATTTGTATTTTCTTGAGTATTTACTAGAGATGGGCCGAATGTGGTTTGAACCGAATCCGAACTTCGGCCGAACATTCTGTTAAAATGAAAAGTTCGGCCGAACTTCGGTTCAATTTCAAGCACTTTCTCGAGAGCGACACGTCATGACTTATTTACGCATTTTTCTATTCCGTGTTTACTTCAATATTATTGCTAGATATACCCCGCCCCCACACCGCGCTCCCACCGCGTGGCCCGGAGCCGGCCGGTCATTAGCAAATACGTTATCGGCGTGTCGCGTGCGATTGATTGATTTTTTTAATTTTTTTATTCAATTTACGAATTGTAATCCAGATGTTTGTTAGAAGAATACTAAGTTTATTTCATTTTTGTAATAGTATGTCTAATTTTTATGTCTAATTAATTAGGCAAAGATTTTCAAAACTAATAAGAAAAACTGTAATTTAAGGTTTACATTTACAATCTTCATATCTAAAATAAATGACAATGACTGAGTAAAAGACATAATTTTATTTTACAGTAATGCTATTCTAATTCTATTGAATTTCAGTCAAAGTAGTGCAAGTAGGTATTATTTTTCTTGTGCCGAATGTTCGACATCTGAACCGAATTTCGGCCCAATGTCGAAGTTCGGTTCAAGCTGCCGAATTTCGGTTGAACCGAATGAGAACCGAATTTCGGCCCATCCCTAGTATTTACATATCTAAAAACCCACTATTTGATAAATCACAAACTCCTTTCTGTTTAATATTAAAAATCTTATAAGAATCCACTAATTACTATACTTTTATGCCCTAATACTTTTATACAATAATATTCAGTTAAATATTTTATAAAACCTAATAATGTACAATGTTTTGTTTCAGTCCTTACTTAGTGACCCTAACCCCAATTCGCCGGCGAACTCTATGGCAGCACAGCTTTATAAGGAGAACCGGCGAGAATATGAAAAACGGGTGAAAGCATGTGTAGAACAATCATTTATTGACTAGCAGGGGTCGGCTTGGATCTCAGTTAAATGTGGTGTACACAATACCTGCGCTGCCGGTCACCGGCCAATACCTCCTTATAAATTTCATTGGGACAACCATGTAAATTATAATTACATACATCATACACCAAGTTCATACTGTAAAAGTATACCAGATTAATAATAAGTATGGGTTTTGGTAACTAATTTAAATAATAATAGATAAGGAACCAAAATTTGAGTCAACAGGTGATAGATAGAAATAGCTCCACATTTATACAATTTAATTATCATTGACAATATTAAACCTTACTACATACCAATAACTGTAAGAATAGTGTCAGCATTACACTCAAATATTATCTCATGTGTGAACTACTTTTTCATAGTGAACTTTAATCCTTTTGTCTTACCATAGTATATACATGATTTATTCTAACTGTAATGGAAGGAACAATAGTTATATTGATAAATGGAAATATTTTTCAATAAAACTGTGTTTTTCTAATTAGTTAAAAATGTATGAACTTTTATCAAGTAATAGCACATGATAAAAACTTAACTAAGCTTTGCTTGATTATAAATCTAGAATGATTGAAATCACTAATCTTGGCATACACAAAAATACAAAATTTTCTTTCTAACTTGATTGTTGCATTGTCCTAGGTAACTTTTGGAATACTTGTATTTTTATTATTGATGAACTATACAATAATGTAATGTAGAAATTATAATTATTTGCTGCTGAATTATTATAATTGTTAATTAAACGCCCTAGTGGTATTATCAAGTGTTTACCTAAAATAGTACAAGTTTATTTTTAATTTTCAAAATTATTATCTATTGACACCAGTGGTTTTTTACTAATACATATATTGTCATTATTACTCTGCTGCACAAAATTAGGTCGAGTCTCATTCGTGTATATTATAAGTGTCCCAATGGATATTTTTGAAAAGTGTAGCAGTTTTCTTGTTTTCTAATAAAGCTGAATGTTTAAAATGTCTTGTGTTTCATGGACATTTTTAAGTATGTGTAATATTTCGTCTTCTAGTAAAATATTATTTTCGGTTTTACAAAATGTCTTTTATTTTTATAGTATGTAAATATTCCTGGTAATATTTGAGTATAAATGTGCCATTAGGTGGAAGCACACAGTGTAACATGTCTGGCGATAGAATAATCAACTTTTTGGTTTAAAACATTAGGGGTCAATTCATACTATAGTCCGCGCGGTAGGTATGTGAGCAGTGGGACGGAGACTCGTTACTCAGTACGTTGCAACCCGCCGCCTCACCCTCACCCCTGTCCCCAGCTCAGCGGCCAACTCTCTAGTTCCGCGCGGATTATAGTGCAGAGTCGAAGCGGTAATCTGAAACTTAACATGGCAAATTCACCTTTATCTCCACAACGCGTAATGCACGCGCACCAATCAGCGTTGGTCGCGCTCGGACGCGATATGTGCATTACGTTTGTGAAGTTAAGGGTGAATTTGCCATGTTAAGTTTCAGATTATAATGCTTCGACTCTGCGCCAGTATGAATTGACCTTAAGGGTCATTTTAGCGAGTAAAACTTACAATAGGGTTACAACTGCTGATCGTGAGACCCTGGGTTCGATCCCCGATTACGTAGATTAAAATTGGCAAAATGTAGATGTACTTTATGTAGGTAGGTACCACAGACTACAATATAATGGTAGGTATTCTACACATCTGGCTACCCCTGAAAGAGGACATAAGTAAAATAAAACTAAATAAATAAGAAAAATAGTTTATATGAATTCTTACAAAAGTATTTCTTAGTATACTACACCATTATTGCAATATAATAACATTAAAATAATTCCAACAACTTATTAACATAATTTCGTTGATAATTCTATATCAATAAATGAAAGTTCTTGCGAGTATACCTCAGGGATGGGAACAATAAAATTTATCAAGGTTTTTTTATACTTTTGATTCAGATAAATACATTTTTTATAAGAAAGTAGTGTGAACAAAGCTCAATTTGGTTACACAATTAATTCTTCATCTTGTTTTAAGGTCTTCTTTTAATTTATAATGTATTAATTCCATGCAGACTATGGCATCTTCCGCACTGTCGTGCCCATCTACAGAATTTTGTATTATCTTCTTCAAATATTCAGATGATAAGTTTCTTAGTGCTCGTTTGTATGGAGGACCCATTTTATGTGGATACAGAACACTAGTATCAATGACAGTCTCGTGAATTAATTTAAGTACTTTAAAATCTGATTCTAAACTATGCCCTATTAATATAGTTTTACTATTGAACATTGTAAGGAGTGTGGCTTGAACATCCAATAATGTTGTAGTTACTCCATACATGTGTTCTTCAGTTATTCCAGAATACCTAGTGTTGTAATCTATAATAGGGTGCAATGGTCTAATAAATGTCTCATACACAACTTTACATTCAGAATTTATCACTGTTACTCTAGTTAAATCCAAACCATGGGTGGTATAACACATCTCACAATCCAATGCATAAATCCCATAATCATCCATTTCAGTTTCTGGAGGTAGGGTCTTTACAAAGCCTTTCAAATTCTCAAAGTCAACATATTCATAAACGTGACTGGGAGCTATACAACAGCCATCAGATGTTCCATCTTGACTGCAGCACTGGTACCTTGCTTCACCTCGAACTCTATATTTGTTATTAGGATGGTAAATGCATTCCTCCTTTGTTGCTGCAAAACCAATCTTATTCACCATGTATTCTTTCTTGCATCTACAACAGGTTCTGAAAAAGCCTTTTGGGGGTTTCTGTTTATTTTGACCATAAATAATAGCCCTGCCTTTTTGCCCACTCTCATGGGGCCTAGGAAAACCATTTTGTTTAAGTTGTTCCTCTGTTAAAATCCATTTTGCAATATTATTGTATAACTTTGCACCTACAAACTCTTTTGAATTATCTGCATTTTTTCTACTTCCTATGCTCCATGAGCCCATTGGTTTGCCAGGTGTTGTTCCTGGCATATTTTGTAATGTTAAGCAATCAGATGCTGATTTCTTAACCCCTTTGCATTCCTGCAACTCTTTCCTTAAGCGACTAACTGCTAATACTGCAGAATTCTTGTATATTTGTACAGTTGAACATTTTTTACTAGTATTCAGTTCTTCATGTTGAGCTCGAGCATAAGCATCATGTGCAGTAACATACAGTTTTAAACATTCATCAATCATCATGTTTAAATATGTAGATCTTATATTTGCAGCAATTTTAGAACCAAGAGGTTCTAAAACACCTGGTCTGTCAATAAATTTTTCATTAGGTACATGAGCAACTCTTTGAGCTCCTTTTTTTACCGTTTGTGTGATAGTAGAACTAGTTGAAGGCTCACTCTTGGCTGAACTCTGACTGGGTGAAATAGTTTTTTTAGCATTTAATAAAGTGGAAGCATATGGCACATGAGCTATGCGGATCTTGGTATTACCAGTAGTGGGAGGGGTGAAGTTATTTTTAGCAAGTGTATTTTCACTGTTTGAAGAAACACTTGTAATTTTTTTTATATTATGATATTCTCGAACTTTAGCTAACCTTTGGGCCATTGTTTGGGCTGCACTCGCTTTAAAATCTGTTTTAATGGGTGCTTTCGGTGCCACTCTCATGGGTTTATCAGCTGCTCGAGATATTCTTTTCTTTCCTATGATAGTCTCCTCATCATTTATATCCTCTATCTTAGTTGTATCTTCGATAATTTTAGGCTTTTCTATGGGAACATATTCATCAAATATTTTCTTGCATTCCAATGCAATGGCATCTTCATCAGATTCCATATCAAACTCTTCATCTAGCAATTCCTCAGCGTTGAAATCATCATTATCAGATATGTTATTGGTTTCATTAAGCTTGCTACTCTCATGTTCCTTTTTAGATTCTTTAGCTTTAGAACTCTTATGGGAGGTCTTACGGTCTTTATCTTTAGTTTTATGTTTAGAATTAGAGCTATGCTTCTTTGTGTCATGTTTTCTAGATGAGCTATGTTTTGAGTCTTTTGAACTATGGTCAGAACTTTTAGAACTGGAATGCCTTTTTTTGTCTGATGTGCGTTTCTCAGTTTTGTCCTTTTCCTTGTCTTTACTTGAACTTTTGTGTTTTGATTTATGTTCTGAATTCCTTACTTTGTCTTCATGTTTCGTTATAGCTTCAGACTTAGATTTACCATCACACTTAGATTTATTTTCAGACTTAGATTTATCTTTCTTACCTGAGCTGCTTCTATGATGTGGCCTACTATTATGATTTTTATCTGAATGGTTTTTATTAGAACCACTTTTTTCAACAACTTTTTTATTGTCATTGTTATTGCTTATGCTACTTTTAACATTAACCTTTTTTAAGTCACTACACAAACTATCTTTTCTTACTTTATCATTGTCAGACTTTTCTTCATCTAATATTTGACCTAAAATATCAAATTCTGGCCCCAGGTCATCCAACTCGTTAAAGTCTGAATGTATTTTCCTTTTTTTTATTTCAGGTTCTTCTTCATCACTGGAAAAACAAGGTGCAAGCGACCTAGGCGTTGGTTGATAGGTAACTGATGGGGTTTCACTTTTTGTGCTAACTTTGGCAGGTTTATATTCTAATATTTTCTTCTTACTCGTATTTTTATCAGACGGAACATAGTTAAGTTTACTAGTGCTATTAGAACCTTCATTAGGAACATATTTTTGCAGTTCTGTCTCAGTGCCAGGCAAGTACTTTTCAGTAGATACAGTTGATCCTGTAGGTGTATATTTGTCGCACTGCACATTTTCAGTGCTTCCTGGTGTATACTTCACTGGTGGGGGGGGAATGTAAATAAAAGGTTTGGAGGACCCATTAGTATCTATGGGTCGTTGAATAGATAAACCTGCGGGTTTTCTAGGTGTATATGGTACTGGAATATGTCTCTTCCTTTGTTCAGGAACCTCCTCATTATTTTCCTCTGTGTCAGGATTGCTAATCTTTTTCAACTCGGATAAAGGTGTGGGGTTGTATGTCGCTTTGGCAACATTTGGAACTAGATTTACTGAATTACTGTCTGCAAGTGTTGAAGTCGTTGCTGTCGTTCCTGGCGTTGCTCCAGAGGCTTCCTTCTGTTGAAGAACCTTTTGTACAGCAGCCGACACTAGTTTCTGTAATATCGCTCCACTTTCGATTCCATCATTTGTTGTACTCTGAGATTCTTTTTTAACGTGTCGAAAATGACAATAAGGTCTTTCGCATAGACCATTATCATAAAAAGGGCAGTTGTATCCTTTAAAATACCCTGTCGATGGAAGCATTCTACTGTAAATTATTTTTCAATCCACTAATATTGAAGAACGAACCAAAAACCAGCTAAAGTCACTCCACTACAGATTATAAAACAAAAACTTAAAACGGATTCATTCATATTTCTATAAATTTGCTGTGCTGTATAGTACTTACTTATTCCATCACTGTGCTAGGAAAAAAAAACAAAAAGTTTTAGTAATTTTATTTTGAAAATGAGTGAATGCCTAATTCATTGACGTTGTATTAATTATGCATGGAATTGGTTTTCAGCAGATAGCAGAAAACCAATTCCATGCATAATTAATACAACGTCAATGAATTAGGTTTTTTTGAAAATGAGTGAATGCCTAATTCATTGACGTTGTTATTAATTATGCATGGAATTGGTTTTCTGCTATCTGCTGAAAACCAAAAGACAATAGAAAAACAGAGGGTCCCGGTCCGTAGCGGACAGTAACTTTGATCTTGTATGTAGGTAATCCGCGTGTATATAATAGCTCCCAACAACAAAATACACAATAACAACAGTCTACCAGTGTTACATGCTCTGCGAGTCTACCAACGCAGGCCTGTCTGCGCCTGTCTGAATGCTTAGAGGCATGCAGCAAGAAGTTGCACTGCGCCACAGAGTACATTATAGTATACTGAAACACTGCGCTTACACGCCAAGCAAGCTAAAGGGTGCTTACATAAAGAAACAGGTTTCCGGTGCAGGCGAGTCAGTGCGGGTCGGTACCGATTGCTGCCATTGACTTATAAAAGTATCTCAATGATTGCTGCAGGTGAAATAATTCCACATTAATTATGCGCTTGGTAAAACATGTACCTAACTGTTTCCTTCCGAAGATCAACCTGTAGAGATCCGCGACCGAAAACCCTCTTCTTTATGTAAGCACCCAAACGTCGTATCCACACATTTGAATTTGTGATGGTTTGTCGAGGCTCGATAGGCGTGTGGGGCTAGTATTATGAATTTGCCACCGCCCGCACCGCCTCTTTAATCTGAACCACGCTGAACGTCGAAGCTCTGTCGACCTCATCCCCTAAAGCCACGTTCCCACTAGGGCCGCGCGGCCCAGTGAGGCCGAGCCGCGCGGCCAAGCCTCGTGAGTCCTTTTAATGAGGACGCGTTGCAAACAATAGCAAAAGCCCCACGAGGCCGGGCCTCGCGACGCTTTGAGGCCGCGTAGCCCGTAGTGGGGACGCGCCTTAACATCAGTCATGGAGTTACGGCTATTTGATGTTACCAGAAAAAAAATTATTTTGCCGGGCTAAAGGAAATAAATATTTAATAATAATTTTAAAAAGGGGGGTTCTGCATTTTACTAGTATTGAATCTGCCGACAAAAATGAAATTTAATTTAAAATGTGATACCAGTGATCATACAATGAGTATTTGAATAAAATACAACCCAACCACAGCTGCTTAAAACCTTTAAAAAATGATGTCAGGGTTGTAGTTGCGAATACCAAGATGAGAGGTGGGAAATTCAAGGCAAAGTACCTATTTACTATTTCTCAATAACTTGTTCTAATGGTCATTTTCTGTCGCTGCGAAGGACGTATTATCTGATACGTGCAAGTTTCAGATATGGAATTATTTTTAAAAGTTTTACGTTGGTGTCCATCGTCGTTTAGAGGGTTATCAAAACTCGTGTCAGATTTCGTAGATAAGCTAGTAAGTGTCATCGAATATTTGTATCCAGACTTCGAAGGCAAAGCTGGTTTTACTGAATAATAGCAAGATGTTGGACGAGCTGGTGAAAGATTACTCTGCATACTTGAAGTTGGATGTGTTAAATGGTTTTCAAACCGTCCAGGATGTTGTTGATAATATGCTAACAAGACTTGAAGAATTAACCAGTGTGCTGCAAATGGTTAAACTGAAGAACAGTGATTGTGGCTCAGCTGTTTCAGAAGACATTAGCAAATATCGCAGTGAAATAACAGCACTATCTAAGAAAATAACAACACTAATCCATGTTATTCAGAAGCTTCAAAACAATGTAGATCATCTTGAAAAACAAGTGGACAAAGCAGAAACTGATTTTGGTGTAAACAATGATAACAAAATCAAAAGCTTCCTTAAACCATTCCTCAAAAGGAATAAAGAAATTGTTTCAGCAAATACTCCAACACAGCCTTATGAGAAACTAGTTTTTGAAAGTGTTTTAGAAAATTTTGAAGATGGGAAACCTTAAAAAGATAGGTTAATATTATTCTGTACCTATTTTTTTACATGTGGGATTTTTATGGAATAGAATACGTATAAGTTTCAAACCCTGTAAATACTAAAATTGTGTAGGTACTTATGTAGGCTAATTTTGATCTAATATCTATATATATTTTTATAAAGTAATCTCAAGGATTATTATGGTGCTTGCTTTGTAAGCTATAAAACAATTAATGCTATACACATTTTGCATTGTAAGTGCAACATGGATAAATTTGAAGTCCTTGTGTTATCCATATTCATCCATATTTTATTAGAATTCGAGATCTGTAAGAATCAGTGGGTTGTATATGATATATACAAAGTTAAATTATGTATACTTACTAAGAACTTTATTAGGTGCTCATTGGAATTACTTACAAATAAAAACATACAGCAGTTAAGCACATTTAACAGCTTATACACCTATTTTCAGCAAATAAGTGGAAGTTATTACCTGTGCTAGAAAATTAGAAATAACATCAAAAGAATATAAACTAATCAGGTTACCCTAGGAACTAATAGTAATGAAAAACTATTGAATAGTGCATGTGGTGCAATACAAAAAATGTGCCTAACGTTTTGACCACTCTGTTTTATACCAATTTATGTACCCCCAATGCCCAGCTCATAAAACAATAAATAGACAACAAGGGTTGTGCAATGAAATAAAAACGACAATAGGTTCTCAGTTGTTTAACCACTTGTCTGTTAGGCAAGCTTATTAAGTTCAGTAACAATAGAAAAAGTATTTGTGTCTCATTAGTGCCAGTTGAGCTCAGGCACGAAAACATCAGAAAAGGTGCAACAAGGGGCAAAATTCAAAGTTAATGTACTTAATATTAATATTCAGGCAGCTCACACAACTCACAACAAAATTTAATAGTACAAACCTTAATCATAATGGAACAAGTAGTCTGTTTGTTGACATTCCTTTTTAATATACACATATTATTAATTCTTATGTTATTATTAAACCTTATGTTTAAAAAAATCAATCCTTTTATTTCCCTGTTGATCCAAACCCTCCTTCTGCCCGTTTAGTTTCTGATAAATTGGTCACTTCTTTCAGGACTGGGTAGTAGATTCTTTCACAAATCAGTTGGGCAACCCTATCACCCTTCTTGACTTCGAAGTCTTTGTCAGAATGGTTGAAGATAACAACACCAACATTGCCCCTGTAATCTTCATCTATGACACCAGCTGTAACAGAAATTATCTATGATTGCCATTTCTTACCTAATTTATACAAGTTTTTTGAAGTATGCAAATAGCATAATTTAATAGTCTCAAGGTCTTGGTAACCTCTACAACAGACTGGTTTTACCTACTTACATTATAAGATACGACACTTCGTACTTTCGTTATATTCACTTTGTTTTTATTAACCGACTTCAAAAAGGAGGAGGTTCTCAATTCGTCGGAACCTTTTTTTTTTTTATTTTTTTTTTTATGTATGTTCCCCGATTACTCGAAGATGGCTGGACCGATTTCAAAAAATATTTTGTTGTTTGAAAGGGTATACTTTCCAGGTGGTCCCATTGTCATCAGATCAGGATCTGATGATGGGATCCTGGAGAAATCGAAGGAACTCTTCAAATATTATAGGCACACCTATAGCGATTTGGGTATTTTTTATAGTAACTCGTGCATTTGCTCTCGAAAAGCACTATTTGGTGAAGTGGAACTGATGATGAAGACCACAGATGGCCACCGGAACTACTCAATAATAAGTATTTCATAGGTTATTGTAACTTAGATAAATTATAAACAGACCCACTAAAAAGCGGGAAATAAAAACTTTTTAACAAAAAAGAAAAACCGACTTCCAAAAAAAAACACTACAAAGTGAAAAATAACTTTAATTTCGGAAGTCGGTGGAAAAAACTAAAATACAGATCCAAAGACACCGACTTCCGAAATTAAAGTTATTTTTCACTTTGTAGTGTTTTTTTTTGGAAGTCGGTTTTTCTTTTTTGTTAAAAAGTTTTTATTTAGAAGACAATTGTACTGTTTTTTTTTTAAGTTTTTAACATTTTAGTTGTCATACCTACCACAAATATATATACCTACACAAATATTGATATGTAAATAAAAGTGAGAGTTTTATAGCATCATCAACATGCACACATAACTCAAGAACTACCAATTAAATTCTTAAGGGAAAACAGTACTAGCTTCCTTTACCAAATCAAAAGTATTTTCATAATCGGTCCACAATTGATGGAAATATTGATAAACATACATAAATTAATATATATATACCACAGACAAATTGAGAAACTCCTGTTTTGAAGTATAACCTAGCCTATAAATATGTGTACATTGTGCAATAAATAAATAAATAAAGTTGGTTAAAAGTTATGAAGGTACTCAAGGATTATAGTACAACATGACATACCTAGCATCATACTGAACACAATGGCCTACATGATCATTGAAGTAATCTAAATATCTTAAGTTATATTGTATAGAATCAACTATTTTCTAACTGAACAGACAGCTGCACTGCTTGGGAGTTTGATGCACCACTTCTTCCCAGCGAAAGCACTAGGAAGTGGCGAAGGGTGGGGGTTTTGGGGGACTGTCTTATGTAATTTTGACATTCGAAAAGTGCTGATTCTCAGCATAATTCAAATAAATTACTTGTTAATTTTGATTAGATCTTTTTTTTTTTGAGATTTTGTTTCCTTCAACCTTGACATTGGCAGAATCATCGATAAAACGATGGAGCCATTATTATAAAATTGGAATTGGATTAGATCTTAGACATACACATAATTACAACCTGTTTGAAGTACCTTCATTAAGATATAGTTTAATTTTAGGAATATTGGAGCACCGTAACTACTAGCCGCTTGGCAAAATATTAATTGCCTTGGCTAAATAGTAATTGCCTCGCACGCGGCTACAAATTGATAAATAATACCTACAATAAATAAGGAGGAGCAATCGTTGAATAGAATTTATAAATCATGCATGTAAGCGGTAAGGGCACGGCTAGAAGTATTTGGAAATGTAATACTACATTATGTTAAGACTGGTTCGCAAGAGCTGAATAGTGTGTTCACCTATTGTGGTATCATAATTTTATTCTAGATACATCATCTTCACATACCTAATATAATTATATTATTAATATACACAAATATTTTTAAACATTTTAAAAGGCCCAGGAGAAGATGGCGGGACAAGCTTGACACCTACAGACAGGATTGGTCCACACTAGCTCAAGACAGACAGAAGTGGAAAGGATGAAGGGAGGCCTTTGCCCTGCAGTGGGACAACATAGGCTATTTTTTTTTTTGCCAAAAAAACAACAGCAACAGCAGCAATATCACAGTTACTCTTTTGAGTAACTGTGAAGTTTCTTGCCCATTCTTCTCCACACGAAACTACCTTTTGGAAGGTGCAACTAGAATTAAATTATTGCTTGTGTTGTAAAGCTTACAGATAAAAAGTCTATTGAGCTTGTCACGTCCCTAGCACACTTATTGATGAATAACGATAATAATTGCATTGATGCTTATCCGCAGACAACAGATAAGTAATTATAGGCATTGACATTGTAATGTTTATGCCAATATCTTAGAATATAAAATTATCAGACAAAATAAAAATTGCATTCATGTATTAAGTATTTTAGAACTTGTTTGTATGTAACATGTAATCAAAAACAAATGTCACATTACTATTTTGTTGTAATGAAACAATTGAATGAAAGTGTTTGACATTTTAACAATGGTCTTTCCTGCTTTAGGTAACTATAATGTTGAGTTAGGATTGTTTTTAGTTCAACAGGAAGTAAATGCCTCTCTAGAACATCATAGAAAGGACTTTCATGTCATGGTTTTAGCACTTTATAACCTATCTTTACCAGAAGCTAATATCTGTTAAAATGCAGGCATTTAACACTCACCGCCAACATCAATGAAGTTTTTAACAGCTAGTCCTGACCTGGGTGCTACTCTGCCGTAGCAACCGGCTGGCAGTTCGATTTGCAGATCTGTCTTCACTAGTTCTTTACCGCGTGCTGGTACTACGTAGTCATATGCACTGAAACAGAAAGAAGGTTAGAAACAGGTAACATTTCAACCATACCCGGCGGCCTAATAGTGATAATAACCTCTTCAGATCAAATCCTGCAGCTTTTTCAGAACCTTTCATCGGTGGAAATGCATTCTCACTCAAACGTGTGAATCTCAGTTCAGTTTCTAGACTTGAAGACATTTTGGATATGTTAAATAGAATTCGCTGAATAATCCGTGAAATTTTGAAAAGCGATAAGCCTGTTATTTCCAGAAAAAAACGTTCAAACGTAAAGCGATAAAGACGCCAAGAAGAATCAGGCTGCCATTAAAGTAAAACTAGAATACAAAAACCCGCCAGATTTGACGTTTGTTGGCGCCAAATCAAATTATCAGATTTTTTTTTTTTAATCCTTATTCTTGACCATGGTTACGTGTCCTTCAGCTGTAATCAATAAACATACTATTCAAAACTAACTTAAAAATACAACATAAAACAATAACAAATCATTCAAGTTCATCGATAGTTTTTACCGCTCAGTAATAAATTAATAATACGAGCTAAGAATTATAAATGTCAAAAATGATGTTGCCCGCCTCTATGATGTATTTTACCTGAAAATATTCAAAGGAAATACGGCACCCTTGCTTGCGTGTAGACCAGACCTAGACACTAGCAATCACAATAAACTATAATATACAGACAGATACATATAATATACAGATTGGCTGGCCTGTTGGTCTAGTGGTCAGTGACTATGACTGCTATGCCGGAGGTCGTGGGTTCGATTCCCACCCAGGACAAATGTTTGTGTGATTATTATTATACACTTGCATTCACTCACTTGGCCTGAAACACGGTTGTGTTTGTGTTGTTATCTACGTTGACGCGCGTTTGTAGCTATACAGACGCGGGCATGTGGGGTATTATATGAAAGAGCGCAGTTTGCACATTCTCAAACACTTTTTATTTATTTTTTAGGCCGCATGGTTTTCGACTTTTGATGAAAAATTTAAAAAAAATACCGTACCCCCCTCCTTATCTCCGAAGTTTGCAAAGAGAAAAATCTGAAAAAATTCTATATGACAGAAGTTTATGTAAAGATTACAGGAAAAATAAAACGATGTCTCTAAATAGCACACTTTTTCATAAATCATCAACAAAAGTTACATTAGTTCCACTGTCGGTCAAGAGATGGCGCTGACCTAAAACTGCAATATTCTACACCGCCGCAGTGCACAGTGTTAAAATTCTCTAACGAATATAATAGGCCTCGCCAATGAAATTTTAAAAACATATGATGGCACGGAACCCTGGTGCGCGCGCGAGTCCGACTCGCTATTGCCCGGTGTTTTTTTTGGTGGTATTTCCTATTTCTGTTTGAAAGAAAACACAAACTATACGAAGCGGGCCGCGAAAATATTCGACCTCACTTCGCTCGCTCTTACTTTTCTGCAACAGCCGACAAACTTATAATTTAAGCACCACCTATCTTAAATCTCTTTGAATTTATGTATCTTCAATAGACAGTGTGCTAAAATATCCGTGGTCGCTTCTCTCGCTCTTGCATCATACGTTCTCCTATTATCACTTCATCAGATAAAGCAAGCACAGTACAGGCATCAGCAACTAGAAGCTTAGTAGTTATAACTTATAACTAGCAGCTTAGTAGTTATAACTACTAAGCTGCGAAATGCTGCAATAAGTATGTTGTAAGTAAGTATAGAAAAACTGGCCAAGTGCGTGTCGGGCCACGCACAGTGTAGGGTTCCGTAGTAGCCCGCTATCACAATGTAGTACGATTCTGTTGTTCTTTATTCTGATATTAAAAAAAAAAGTTCATATTTTGTTTTTCAATGCAAGTTGTTACCCGTTACAAACAAGCAACTACTTCATCTTAGTCACTTTACAGGATTAATGATAGGGATTTTTTTTAGTTCAACGACTATTACTGCTAAACTAATAAAGTTATCTTAACCGCTAGTTCATGAAATGCACTGTCATCGTGAATTTTTCCTGATTTTTCAAGCCCGCAGTTTAGGTTTTAGAGGGGGGGGGGGGACGCCCTACTAGAACAAAAATTTGCACTTTAAACTTTAATATTTCGTAAATGGAGCATTAAATCGAAAAATAATTTTAGCAACCCCCAAGTCATTTTACAAGACCTATTCAACAATACCCCACACGATGGGGTAGACAACGAAAAAAATATTCATCCCCACTGCACATGTTGGGGAGCTAAGTACCCTTAAAAAAATTATTTTCCAAAATTTTATTTTACCACTTTGTCGGCGTAATTAATATACACACTCCTACAAAATTACAGCTTTCTAGTACTAACGGTCTCTTAGCAAAACCTCCGACAGACAGACAGACGGACGGACATGACGAAACTATAAGGGTTCCTTTTAAGAGTTTTAAGTACTACGGGACCCTAAAAAACAATAAATTTTAATTTTCAGTAGGTACACTGCAATACAACAACCACCGTAGGTACTACTAAGACTAGGTAAGTGTACCTAATTAAATATATTCATACAATCATAACACTGATAATGCCTAGGCCTACTTAGATTATCGAATCACTTTTGTAGGTAAGTACCCATAATATATTATAATGTATTCTGTGTAACGTGTAAGTACCATATGCAATAGACGTTTTACCGAACCTACTCTACCAACCAGTAGCGAAGGGTCAAGAGGTAAGCCGGGGTAGATATCTTTAATATGATTATATTATTCGTATTTGTCAATTCAATTCAATTCAATTTTTATTCAGTAACAATTCACATTGCGTTCGAACATAATCCAGCATGAAACATTAAAATAAACAACATTATAAGATATAGGTAGGTACAAATATATAAGAATACATGCAATTCAATTTAAATTATAAAATATGATTATGAATAATACCATGAAAACAAAAATTAAAAACCATACGTCAATAAATTAGTAGTAGTAGTAATTTAAACGAAAACAATAATCAACACTAAAAACAATAAGAGTCATACAAATCTATAGAATACCTACTGAATGACTGCCATTTTTTAAAGGGAACCCGGTAGGAATCGAGTTGTATGGAACCTTCGATAGGGCCACCTACAGCTATAAAAATAGACTGGAATACTGCGGGTCGATTCTGTAAAAATCTCACCGTGAAAACTTAGGTGAAGTGAGTTTGTTTTTGCTAGGAATTGACACTATTGACGGTGACATTTTTACAGAATAGCACCGCTGCGCTGGACTGAAATACTAAATCAGCAGGTATCCCTTTGATGTGGAATACCGCTACATCTTAGGGTAGGATCTCTATTCACTAATTTAAAAAAATAGTATTGGACTGAATATCCCTCGTAACTCTACAGAGGTGGTATGTACCTGTAGAGATATAAAAAAAGTTTACTTACTATGGGTACCGGATATGCATCCCGTCCGATTTTAGTGTGCACGTCCCAGGAATGCGTTTATGCGCGAAATGTTTATATTTATCATTACGATAAAAACTATACCTAGGCAAGCAGTTGAAAAAAAAAACGTAGGTAAAAAATATTTTTACGAAGTTAACTTTTTTTTTCAAACAGTACTGACAGAGTAACGTCACAGCGCGCTAGCTAGGTGCACAGGGTTGTAGGTATTGTATTTAAACTTAAAAAAAAATCTTCCCACATGAAATGTAACATCCTACCGCTGCCGCTGATTTTGCTGGATTCGTTTTCTCCTCTACCGATAGTTTTTTTCTTCTCTCGGTTCATTTTGTTTATAATATAAGTGTGTATGCCATCTATTTTATCTATATATTAGTATTTAATCTTGTATTTTATAGTCATTATTTCCTAGCTATTTATCCCGTATGTTGCACCTGCCATGTTTTGTCTCTGCATATCACCCTATGGTTGACTGGTAGAAAATGAATGCCTTTGTACACAATTTTTTTTATATACTTGTACCTAGTTTTAATAAATAAATGTAAGAATACCTTAAATACGACCTATACATACGTACATAACATAGCTCTACAAAGCTTTGACCATTTAATAAGCGTCTCGTCTCTCCCTAACTCCATTATACCTAATCGTTTTAAAACAACACGTAGATACATACCTACCTATATTACAATATCATCGGTCGGATCGGCTGCATATTAACTTGTACAAATAACTTCAAACCAACTCGTGAGTCATTTTTTTAAATTCTTAGTATGCGACCATAAGCGACCCAAAGAATACAAAAAATTCTACCTGCTTTATAAGAGGTCTCAGATTTGGGCACAATACGGATAGCAGGCGGGTGATCTACAGCGATTATCTCCTTCCAAAGCTGGCCCTTTGAAAATGTCGAACAACGACGGCGGGAGTCGCGTCGATCAATATTTTGTAACAAGCTATACGGAAGTTTGCATTATAATTCGATACCGCTCAAATTTGAATCACCTCCGAAGCATTTCCGCCTATAATCGTGATATACAAAACCGCAACGATGAAAAAAGTCCTTTAAAAAAAATGTCCGGAGTGCGTGTGAGATTAGTGATTTACTGTGATTCATTCGGTGAGCCCCCAAGAAGGGGAGTTTGTCCATTTTTATATTTCCAGTGTGTCCCTCGCGACATGCGCGTCGTCTCTCCGCCAGTCTCGCTACTACCGTTTCACGCACGTACACCAGCGCAATGAAACTGATGTAAATATTACTCCTACCATAATATTTACACGCGGATTGTTATTTTCAAAACATCAACAAATAGTGAAAGTGTTGTAAATACGAATTCAAGTGAAAAAAAGTGAGTTTTAAGTGAAAATTACTGAGAATTGTGACTGTGAATTGTTTCGCTTCGATCCAAGTCCGAGGAAATGCCGCCCGTACTCAATGTGCCTATTTCAGGAAGCATTTCAGCAAGGAACTTTTCGTTCTCATAACTTACGCTAGAGGTCAGTATAAAACTTAACCGCTAAAAGTAAAAGTTTTTCAGTCATATTTTATATAAAATCTATAAGTTTATCTGTAGCTATAAATACGTACGTATCGCGATCTATCTAGGGTTCAAACGCCGACAAGCTTCCCTCTTTATCAGCCCTTCTCCGCCCTTTACGCATGATCGACCGGTAGTTTTGGGGTTCACGTTCGGTGTAGGGTGCGGGTACTATGGGTATACGCGTACGTATATATTGTATAGTCACCCATAGCTATAATACCATAGAATACGATAGCACAATGCGCCATTGAGCTATTGAAAATTGAAGCTCTATACTTAAATTGGATCTTGAATCTTGAAGGATGCATGTGTAATAATTATTTTGTCCTAATAGGTACATGAATAAGTACCTAAAACGTTTGAAAAGTAAAGAGTAGGTACTTAAATTAGTTGTTAAGAAATCGGTTTATGAACTAAAATAATATTGATTCATAGAGTACGTCCGCCGCCGCGTCCCTAAAATATTTACATAAAATAGGGATTCGAGGTACCTTACCTTACTTATCTTGTTTCTAATATTTTTTTTCTTAATTATACACAAGTCGACACATATTGATTACGTAAGTAATGAAATCCATGAAATAGATCAATTTTATTATTTTATTTGTGTTGCAAAGTGCAGGAAGTAGTAGGTAAATACTTACGCAGATAACAGGTTCAAATCTGATAGGTAAAAAATAAACTGTTACTTAATTACTACATAATGTTAGGTATTTAGTAAAGTAGGTAGATAGCTATTAAGAGTAGATATTTTTTTTAAAGAATGTGCTCTTTTAATATTTATCTTAAAGTAGAGCTAGTCCCAGTTTAGCCTCCCAGAATAAAACGTGTTATTTTATCTCAGACTGCGAGTTAGTTTATAGAAAATCGACTTCATAACAACAAAAACCTGTTATAGGGACAATGAAAACGCTGCATTCACAAATAAAAAATCGTCGGTCAAAGACTCTCTTCAAAATAAAATTGTTCTGAATTACCATTCCATTCTATATAATTACCGTACATTCAACCATAGACCACTGCGGAAACATAACAACCAACCTTCCGTAAAATCCAATTTACTCAACTACGTCTACATTATTTGCTCTACATTTAACTTTAACTACCTACAACAACTAGTGACTCTATAAGTTCATATCTAGTTACCGCAACGCGGCAACGAATCGATCAAGAAGAAAGGCCAACGCTCTATCAAGCGAAATTGACTACCTGAATTAAAATGACGCAAAACAAAAGGCCCCAAAAGGCCGATGTATCCATTCTAAATGCTCTCAAAGCTCGCTCTACCTCTGTCGGCTCTACATAACTACATAAATAATATGCTCGGGAATGATACAAAACCAACCAATCTTCAATGTAACATCAATGAAGTCTTGTAGATTCTTCAGGAATCTTAACAATTCTAATCGATGCCTTTTACAATCAATAGTTAAAACCAGTAACATTGGAAAGGAGTAAATGCCGTCGTTGTGTACCGACCCGTTTGCGCAGTTTTTAATAGATCGTAAGCAGAACATAACTTTTTTATTGACGAAAAATGAGTGAAACGCCTCTATGTATAGATAGAGTAGCGAGGTAACGAGTACTGTAGCGAGCGACATGTTTGTTTTCATACCGGTCCGAATTAACGTCGCGATTGGTTCAAAATCCATAACTGGCCTCCGAGAGCCAGGTGTCGTTCACACCGCGGCCTCGCGCCTCGTCTCGTTAATCACTCGTGTACGCTATTGTTAAAGCGCGGCGAACAGCCATCTTTGTCAAATTACGGCGATTCAATTTTAATAATTAAATTTGTTTAGTGATAAAATAATCAAATGGAACAAAACGCAGTGATACCGACGTGTAGTGTTGTAGAATCGGGAGTATCGTTACATTCTCTTTTGTTTCACTAGTAGCTGACGCTTAGTTGAATGGAAGCGATACGACTACGGCGTTAACAACCAGTCGACCATTAAAAATGATGGATGATGTCGTCTTTTGCAAAAAACAGTGCTAAGTGATGGTTTTAGTGAATAATGTGAAGGGTGATGTTAGTGTTTATGTTTGAGCGTACATGCGATGAGAACTGCGTCGTAATTTGTTATACACATTGCATAAATGAGTGAAATGGCGTTGCGGAGCGCGCGGGCCCGAGCATGCGCGCCAGTTTCCTCGCAATTGCTAGGAACGCACTGAGTGTTCTCCGTTTACGTGCACATCAAAATGGGAAGGTCGAGATTCCCAGGGAAACCACTCAAATTCCAAAACAGAAAACGTATTAGTGTTCTATCGGGAGCTGTTTACCATGAGACTGCTCCAGAGAATCACCCGCCAGCGCGCGGCTCTACGGCTAATGATTTTGCTGGGGACCAAGAGGTAAAGCTTATTTGTAGTGATTTCACCATGTTTTCTCGTATGTTTCATTAAAATATGAGTGTACACACGGATATGTTGTGTTTACGTAATAACTAGTAGCATTCGAGGCGATAATCGCATAGGTAGAGCGTCAAGTATGTATCTACGTACTTTGACATTTGCGTGTTCCATTTCATGTCAACAAAATGTAAATTGTAGAGTTTAGAATTTGTTTCGTTTATTTGAAAGTTTGTTATTATGATCATTACTTACACTGCTGAAACATATTCGATGTTATTTACAAATAAACTGTAAACATTTTATGGTCTACATAACCTTCACTGCATTAAATAACATACTTACTTATCATCTTTACAACAGCTTTTAACAGTGATTTGTTAAGTATATGATGTTTTATAGCAATACTATTACATTCGTTTTAACATTAGTATGATACATAATATGAAGATTAAAGAGGAATACATGAACTTTTGTTAACCTATTGTCCGTTTGACCATTTATGTTGTTACATGAAATCAGACCCAATTTTGTTAATTTTACTTCTAAATCACTTGTTAAACATTAAACAATACTGAAATCTAGGCTCTACTGTGTTTATATCACATATTTTGCATATATTTGTAATTCAGTAGACAAAAACATTAGAAAAATCTAACATTTTGTATTTCTCAAGGTTACATACTGCCTCGCAGACTACAAAAACAGCATATTTGTATGCAATTTCATTACATTAAAATCATGTAGACTTCTTTGTTAGGATATTTTAGATAAACATCCCCTAAATAAACAGTTTTTAAGGGATTGCACAAAATATCACAATGTAGAGTCTAAATAAATTAAAAGAAAGTAGATGTATTAATTCCATTATAACATGTTTCAGGAGGAAGAAAAGAAAGAAAACAATAATGAGAAGGAGACAGATGCAACTAGCCAAAATAACAAAGTGACTGATATAACAAAGAGTAAACCAGAAAACCAGGACAAAAACAACAGTGATTTGTCTAAATCTCCTGTTAGGACCAGGTCTCAGAACAAAATGGAACCAGTGAAAGCAGAAAAACCCAAACCAGTGAAGAAAACAGTCACTTTTGGCACAGTGGAAAGTTGTGAAGATATATTTTTCCCACTAAAAAAGATCCCGCTAAAGCATCATGCGCCTCTCGTACCCATCATAAAGAAAAAGTCATCTCTGAAACAAACAGAATACTCTACATTCAACAGTATTCTTAAACCAGCTAAGTTAACAGATTTAAGCTCAAAATCTAGCTCAGAACACCATGAGGGTTATTTGAGGAAGAATTTGAACCCCTTGTCGAAACCTATGAACAAATTTTCTCAATTCAGTGAAAGCCGGTGCATGTCACCACCTCCGAGGAATGCTTCACCAATAGAGAAAGAGAGTGGGAGCTCTGCAAAGTTTGTCCTGCCTGTTAGAAGTGTGCATTCATCAAGAGTAATCAAGCCGAACAAGAAGTTCATAGATGGTGAGGAGCCAACAACAACTAGCAGTACAGCATCATCAAATAAAGTGCTTAAGAAACCTAAGTTGAAGAGGTTGGTGTTTAACAACTTGCACAATGATGATGACACTCCTGATGAAGAAGACACTGACAAAACAAACCAAAATGAAAAAACTAAAGATACACAACAACAACCATTGAAATCTTCAAATCTTTTCAAGGACAAAACATCAAATTCGTTTTCAAGCCTCAGTGTTGGACCTAGAAAGGTACATGATTTATTCTCATACGAGAAAGAGCCTTCACAGGATGAAAACTCAAATGTGGAGAGTATCGAGAAGTTAAAATCTCCAGAACCTCCCAAGGAAGACAGAACAGGGCATGCAATGAGGAAACTCATGGACATATCAGATGCAAGTAGCTCAAGTAGCACTAGCAGTGGCTCTGAGTCGGAAGATAGTTGGGACAGTGCCAGTCCTGCAGGAAGTGGCGATGAGGAAGAGAAACCACCACCAGCCAGCCCAGAGAAGGACAAATCATCAGCATCTCAGTTGCTTAGAGGAAAAATTATTCTTAGAGAAGCAAGGTTGCAACTGAATCCACCAACACAGTCTACTTCAGCTTTGGATGGTCCATTCTCTACTGTTACATCTTCATCATGTAAGTATTTGACTTTTAACTTCAAATGCCGGAATGTGGATCCACTCGAGATAACCATTCTAATTAACTTCCTTTGTGTTTCTCAGCTCCAGTTCCACCAACAACAGTAACTTGTGGTGTCTGTGGTGCTGTAAGGTTTTACAGGTTTGTAAAACAAGCACGGAAATTCGGAATATACTCATGCGAGTCATGCCGCAAATTCATATCCAAGATGTTGAAGAAGGAAAAACTGTCTCAAAAGACTGGTCAAGTTGTTATGCAGTGTTTGAAAGGCGAAGGTCAGTACATTTTTTTGTAACAGTTATAAATAAGTGTTTATGTATGAAGTAGAATGTCTAACAAAAACTTTATTTTTAGGTAACTGTCATGTTCCACCGATAGTCCGTTCACAACAGTGGAAGCTACTACGGTGCACGAACAAGGCTCGATGTCCAGCATGCTGGCTCAAGATGTGCCTAAAGGCATTCCAGGTACCACCTAGCATAAGAGCTGGCCTCACGGCAATGTTGCCTCCATTCATGAGGTCAGCTGTTAAAACGCCTGGTTGTTTGACACAGGCAAACCCACTGAGAATAGCAACCAACACTACTACAAATACACCAGTGTTTGCAATAACCAATACTGACAACGACAATAGTAAGATCTTCGGTACTCTAAAGCCGAGTAAGAAGATTGAGGAAATTGAAAAAGTAGAGGTATGTGTCGTATTTATATGTTTTTTTATTTATTAAAGTTTTTGATTTCCATTTTTGTAGTTAGATGAGTGGCTTGATAGTTACATGTTTGGTGTATTTATTTTTATGTGGATGAATTTTACAAAATTGATCTGTATTTTAGGAAAAACCTCCAAAAGACCGTCCAGTGACTGGCGAATCAGTTGAAGAAATTAACGCGAGTAGAAAGCGCCAGTTGACAAGGGTGAAAGTTAGGAAAAAAGATAAAACCGACACCAAACAAACAGAAGATCCTAAAAGACAAAAGGTGGAACTCAAAGGACCGAGAGTCAAACATGTTTGTAGAAGTGCATCTATTGTCTTGGGACAGCCTATTGCTACATTCCCTACTCAAGATGAGAAAGAGAAACAGGATAAGAACCTTCCTGTGGATGAAGAGGGTGCTCTATGTATTGTGGAGAAGGATACAGAGACACCTGACTTATCCAGCTGTGAGTCTGAGATGGATTCTGAGAACAAAGCTCCTCAGATTGTTCCAGAGGCAATAGTTACGAAAGATAATGACGTAGAGGCACAGATAGAGACCAAAAAGCGAAAGATTGAGCAACTACTGCCTATCAAATTGCAAAGCAAGGCTGAATCTAGTGAAGATGAAACTATTATGGACCTTGTACCTAAGAAGACATTCATGAAGCCTCTCTCCAATATTACAAATGTAAGTTTTAGCAAATAGTACATTGCGTTGCACACAAATGTTAACAAAGGACAAAATGTTAACATTCTTATGTATGATTTCAGGTGCGCAGTCGGTCACAGAAATGTGGTCAGAATAGACCGGAACTGATCTGTGTAGACTTCTGGGAGAGCTATGACCCTGATGAAGTATGCAGTTCAGGCTTTGGACTCATTGGCACTGGCTCATTCACTGTCACCAGACTGTGCTTCTTATGCGGGAGTGCGGGCAAGGAAAAGGTAATAAAATTGTGCTCCACTTATTACATAGTTCATATAGAATAATTATGCCAGAAGTAATATACTAATCTTTAAGGCAGTAATAATATTTTAATAATTTTTTTCCCACAAGAAATCTTTTATGTACATATTTAGCTTCCTTCTTGTGGATATGCTCATTAACAATTTAATCAACATATAGCATGTAGTCAGTGGATTAGATTTTTATATGTTCTACTCATATTATGGTATTTACATTAATAATGTTATTATTGCTTCAATATTATTATAAAGAAATTCTTGGTGTTAGTATTTCTATTACCAAACATTGCATTAGATTGATTACGTTTCTTTTAGTGCGCTTTCACATTTAGGCGACTTTAGCAGCGCGACTGACGCGCGACCGTCGCCCAGTAAGAATTTCATATTATATTATATCATATTATATTCAGAAGCGTGCGTGAAGGTTTCTGCTTCTGCCGCGCTACTGTCGCGCTGCTAACGTTCTAATGTGAAAGCGGCCTTAGTTTAGAAGTTGTGGAGATTATAGTTATTAGGTATTTAATTATTTAGGGTTTTCAACAAAAGGTATGCACATGAATTGCTATAAATTAATCAGTTTCTATGCCCAATTTGGGCAGGGTTTTGAGTCCATAATCCTATGAAAGAAAAAAATATTAGAAGTCAACTATTGATTTATGATCAATAGTTGACTTCTAATAATTTTTTCTTCCCAAACTTTCATTATTGAAAGTTTGGGAAAAGTTTTTGGGTCAGAGCTCCTGAAGTTGAATAGCCTACCTGCAGACTAATCTAGGGCCTGATCAAGATACTATATAGTGTCCAGTGAGATACACAAGATTGCGTGTAGGAATGGAATCACACAGAGCATCTTTTTAGTGAGCAACTTTTACATACATACAAACCGAGTTGCTCGCAAACAACTCTAAAAACCATGGTTTCTCGTCCTGTCGCGTGGCAGGTCGCAATGTGTGATCTGCCTCAGCTCTGCAGTGCTATTTTGTAAAAATCTCACTGTGAAAACTTAGGTAAAGTGAGTTTGAAATGACCTGTTAATCCCTAGTGTCAGGTAGGATGACAGTTCACTTCATCTAAGTAAGATTTTTACAGAATAGCATCTGAATTGGTTTACTTTTGTGTCAGATGTTGGTGTGTTCGTCGTGCTGCGAGTGGTACCACAGCTGGTGCGCGGAGGAGGCGGCGGGCGGCGGCGGCTGGACGTGCGCGCGCTGCGTGTCGTGCGCGGCGTGCGCGCGCCCGGCCGCGCGCCTGCCGTGTCGCGCCTGCGCGCTGCACTACCACGCCGCCTGCCTGCCCGCGCCGCCGCCCGACCATCGTAGCGACTGGCCCCAGGTATGTAGCAATAGCTTTTGCCCGTGCCTTCATCTGAACGCCTGTGTGATAAATTTCATCGAAGTCCGTTTAGCCAATAAGGCGAGAAAGTTATTTTTGCAAAATCACATAAATTGTTTGTACAGTAGTTCTGAAATTATAACAATAATTCCAGATATGCAGTGCATGCCTGAAGTGCAAGAGTTGCGACAGCAGCCGTGTGAGCAAGTTTGTGGGCAGCCTACCATTCTGCGGACCTTGCTTTAAGCTGCGGCAGAAAGGCAACTACTGCCCGCTATGCCAGGCTTGCTATCGGGATAATGACTTCGACAGCAAGGTATGTTCCACAAACATTATATTATACTCTTTAAAATGTACAACATAAAAATTACAGATATCAATGAAGAAATTTTTCACAATGGGCGGTATTATCGCTGCAAATGGAGAAACCGATCTTTTAGATGCAACCTTTGGATGGCTTAAAGGGAGAAGGAGAGACAATACTGCAGACATTATATCAGACATAAGTCCATTGTGGGCTCTCCCTACCAATAGCTTTTAGATTTTATAATTTTTCATAAACAATGTGCATTTTTGCTCCTTCCAGATGATGGAGTGTGGTTGGTGCGGCAGATGGGTGCACGCCAGTTGCGAAGGCCTCACTGGCGAAGGATATCAACTGCTGTCGGCATTGCCACCCTCCATCGAGTACATCTGCTGCAAGTGCATGCCACTTGATCCGCCATGGAGGAAGATGCTCACTGAACACCTCAAAGGGCGACTTCTACATCTCCTGAAATTACTCGCCAAAAATAAGAAGGCCTGTGCATTATTGAAGTTGACGCCACACAAAAATACACCGGTACCAAACAAGCCGTACCGACTCATGTCACCACAAGCTATTAGAAAGCTACACTTCGACGTCGTCGACGTCTCCATGAAGACATCGGAGACTAAAGTGTACAGAAACACTGCAAGAGGGCGGCGGAATAATAATTTCTCGCAGAACAAATTTGATGAGTCGCACACCCCACATGTGTGGCAGTGTTCATCTTTGCTACAAGATGTTGAGATGGAGAAAGAAGAAATGCCGCACACGTCCCACAAAGTCGTGAATCTACAAGAACCATTGATGCAGAATAAGGAAATATGCTTCTCTACAGGCCTCTATGGCACCAAAACAGAATTTGAAGCTGCATGTGTTGAAGTGCACGAAAATTATACTCCACAACCAAAATCAGAAAAAGCAACTACAATGTTGCCGACAACTGTACATGACGACAAATATGAGGCGATATCCGATGATGATGAGCCTATGAAGAGTTTCCCGCAAGCTCGCAGCGAGCAGGACTTGAGCCCAGTCGTCTTACGACAATCCACTGAAATGGACAATGCTGGTGATGATGTCGACAGAATCATTTCGCCATCGCTCTTAGACATCAAGAAAAGAGTAAACACTGATGGATATGTCTCACTGAAAGACTTCAATCACGACATGAAAGAGGTGATCCAAAGAACAACAAGTGACGACCTTACATCAATATACAAGGACTTATTCTCAGAGACATTCCCCTGGTTCGATTGTGAAAACAATTGCCTTCAACCCAACTTAGAAGTAGAAGGTGAACAGGAAGATTCAGAATCTATGAAAGACCTTGCTATAGCTGACAACAAAATCAAGGCAGCTGTGCAGTCTATCGAACGTCCAATGGACCAAATAGTACCTAAGTTGGAAGCTAATAGTGAGAAATTAGAAGAAGATTTATTAGAGTTTTATCCAGTAGTGGATTCAAGAGTGTGTGTGCTTTGTAAAGTTGTGGGTGATGGTTCACCGTCACTGGAGGGGCGTCTACTATACTGTGGACAAAACGACTGGATCCATTCCAATTGTGCATTATGGTCTGCTGAGGTTTTCGAAGAAATCGATGGATCTCTACAAAATGTCCACTCTGCTATTTCCAGAGGCAAAATGATCAAATGTGCATCATGCGAAGTGAAAGGCGCTAGTGTTGGCTGCTGTGCTAAGAACTGCAGCGAGACATACCACTACACCTGTGCGAGGAAGGCGACCTGTGCCTTCATGGACGATAAGAGAGTGTTTTGCCCATCCCACGGCAAAGACGTGCCCAAGAAGAGCTTGCAAAAGGATGCCGACTTCGAGCTCACCAGGCCAGTCTATGTAGAGCTTGATAAGAAAAAGAAAAGATACAGTGAAATTACCAAAGTGCAATTCATGCTAGGCTCACTAACAGTTCACAGCCTCGGGAAAATAGTACCATCTGTTTCTGATTATGAAGAGTTCCTTATGCCAGTAGACTTTTCATGTACTCGGCTGTTTTGGTCATGCAAGAAACCCACCAAAATAGTGAGATACACCATTAAGACTAAACTAATACTTGCTGAACCACTACCAGGTTTTGACTTTGGCGTGAATATAACCGTAGATCATACTTTAGATGTGCATGTAGTGGAAAGAGTGATGGCAGAGATTGGAGCCTGGCATGAGAGCGTCGAGACAGGCACTGGAAAGTCTGTCCTGATGCTTAAAAACGACAAGTCCCCAATAAAGTTCGGAAATACAGTAACATTAGAGGATTTAGCTGTGAAACAAGTGTTGGAGTACTTACTGGATAATGTATGCAAACAAGAGCAGCAGGATGAAGAGGAACCGCAGAACACAGCAGATCTGTTGCCACCTGAAGTCAAGGATGCTATCTTCGAAGACTTGAATCATGATCTTTTAGATGGCATATCTATGCAAGACATATTCCAAGACCTCAAAAATGAATTCTATTGCGCAATGGGTCAATCAGATGATAAAAGCAATGACAAATCTGATTTCCGTTCGACCGATTTCATAGACGAACTCCTGAACTCAAGATTCGAAACAGGGAGCAAGGAACTAAAAAGAAGCAAATCTGAAATGCTTCTGCAGAGTCATAACCTAAAGACTTTGACAACTGGCCGTGGACAGCAAAGGTCCAGCAGTTGGAACAACAAGTTCGACACAAGTCTACTGTCATCTACCATAAAAAGATGCAAAATGGGCAAGTCATCTACAGTGACTGGAAAACTGAGCCCCATCCAGAGAATACCTTTAACGGAAAGTCCAATAGATTCCATAAAGGAAGAAAATGGTACGGACAAGAAAGTGAAAGTGGAGACATGCACTAGTGGTGCAATTTGCGAAGAGGCGGCACATTCGTCGGGTATCACATATCGCACCACCTCGCCCAAAGAGAAGGATGAATCCAACAGTACCAAAACGGATAAGAATGAAGGCTATTACACTGATGTCATAGACTTTTACACGAAGATTCAGTGCAGCCCCATCTCCCAGTTAGACGGTGCCGCAGACTGGTCTGGTTCGGAGAGCACATGTAGTTCTCGACCGGGCAGCCCCCGTGATAACGACAATGATTTCACGCCAATACAACAACTAGATGGCGCTGAAGATAACCACCATGGAAATGATAACATGCAGAGAGGACAGACCAATCAGTTCATGTACCGAGCCAGTGGAACTGAGAGTTATACCGTGACGTTTGCCGGTAACTCGCTAAGTGGCCAGCCAGAACTTGTGATGAGGCCCTTAGACGATGGCTCAGGCAACTCCAATCACATGGAACAACCAGTGAGGTGCGACAGATGCCAATGTACTTACAGAAATAAGGAATCTTATGACAGACACGTGCCCTCGTGTGATATGATGTCCACGAGCGAAAGTGAGAGTGAGAATCCTAAATCTCCTGAAAATAGAACATTGACGACGCTGCAGAATGCCTTCCAAGGCGCATTTGCGCAACCTATGATAATACACGCAGGCGTTGTCAGTGGCACCGAGAACACCGTCAAGGCGGAAGGCATCGCAGCCAGAAGAACGTCTATCAATACCAGACAAATCACAATAAACGGAACCATCGTTGAAACGCCATCTCCAGGCCCTTCAAACGAAATGACGATGACTATTACAGAACAGATGAAGTCAGGAACTGTTATTTTCGATCAAAGTAAGACGACGAACGTGCAAGTGTCTGCTAACCAACAAATCATGTCTTCACCACAAATAGTCGTGACGCCACAGATGCTACTTCCTACAAAAACAAGTTCCGCAGGCGGCCAGAAGATAATGACGCCGCAGATTATAACTCAACCGAACATTCTGCCGTACAACATCTGTGTGAAACCAGGCAATGGAAATGGAAATATTCAACAAATTCAAGGCAATGACATGACACAGTTGCTGTCAGGACCAGGGGGCATTCAAGTTATTTCATCTAATTCGAACCAGGTTCTAACTATCCCTCAAAATCAACAAGGTAATATGATCCAAGGCCAAATGATCCAAAGCAAAAATCATTTCCCCAATATGGCAAGTGCAACGTCAATCGCATTACCGGTAAATTCAATACAGGGAATGCCACACGCGTCGATCATTCAAAATATTCAACCTATGATTCGACCCAATATGCAGGGGAATACTATTGTTGTCCCTGCAATGACAGCACAAAGGTTATCGTCGCCTAATACGCAGAAACAACAACTTATATTACCAGGTAATACGCAAAAGTCTCCAAAGAAGCAACCTCAACAGGTGCAACCAAAGCCAATATTCCAGGCAACAAACCGAGGAAGAGGTCGTCCAATTCCTAAACCTACCACGATCAAGAGGCAAACCAAAATGGAGAAGACATACACGACCATCAACCAGTCACCATTAGGTCCGGGTAATACTGTCATACAGCTGCAAACTAACAATCAGACTGGCCAGCCGTCGATTATAGTTCAGCCAGTTTCCAACCAGAACATAATGTCGGCCTATGTAGAGGCATTATCGCAGCAACAGAATCAAAACATGCAGTACATCGCGACAATTGCACCGCAAGGAGACTTCAAGACCGGTCCCACTCAGTTCATCTCCCAGAGCGGTCTAGTACCTCAAACATTCCAAATCCAACAGACAGAATCGGGAGGACTGGTCGCTGTGCCAAGCGGCGGAATACCTGTGTTGTTACCGCAAGGAAATATGGGAATATTGCCTCAAGCTCTCCAACAAGGAGCTACGATTCTACCTCAGGGGGCAATTCAAACACAAGGAATTATTTCTCAGGGCCCCAATGGTCCCACAATCCTACCGCAAGCAATACATACACAAAATGGCACTACTATAATACCACAAGGAACAATACAAGGGTTGACAAATGGAAACAACGTTGTATCGCAAAGTGGGATGGGCAATGGCCAAACGACCATAATTCCGAATACACTACAAACGCAAGGCAATACGCTAATCTCTTCAGGCCCTGGAGGTACAACTATCTTACCACAAGGGACTTTATTACCACAATTCTGTAACGACCAAGTGCTGCTAGGTTCAACACCTACTCTAGAAATGGTCACAGATCCGTCTGGCTGCATGTACTTAACAACAACGCAGCCTGTCTACTACGGCTTGGAGACGATCGTTCAGAACACAGTGATGTCTTCGCAGCAGTTCGTATCTACAGCAATGCAAGGAGTGCTTGCACAGAACAGTAGTTTCTCGGCCACAACCACCCAGGTGTTCCAAGCAAGTAAGATAGAGCCCATAGTAGAGGTGCCCACAGGATATGTCGTGGTTAACAATGTGGGCGACAGCGTCGCTGTATCGTCGACACCTAACGTGGTCACTGCGCAAACTGTACAGTCTTCGCCACAAATGAAGAATGTTAAGGCAAACGTCCCTAACCTGACACTGCAGCCGTTGCCCGATAAATCAAATAATAACAACAGACAGACACCCAAAGTAATTCAAATGAGTCCATCACAACTCACCGTTGGCTCACAATCGGGAACTATTATTTCGGGCAGACAGAGCATTAATCCGATCACTTCTCAAATACATGGCATGACTATTTCTAGCGCACCACAGATGCAAAGAGGAAACATGTCTAAACCCAGCATTGTGTCAATGTCTCCAAATGTAACACTCGTATCGTCGATCGGACAGCCCGTGATGGCGATCTCTCAATCGATACCGGCCACATCATTCCCCATGCAGTCGATTCCACTGACACAGCCAATAGTTTCGAGCTCTATTGCGCCGTCTGCCAAGAATAATTACAAGATCGAAAATTCCCATGTCATTGAAATTAGTGGAAACTTGCATGATAATTCAAGCAACCCGAATATGCCTACCATAAGTGTTACTCAGAGCATAAAGTCACCTACGCCCTGGAGGCAAATTAATCAGCCCATCAACACTTCTATGGACAATAAGATGGAACATCAAAACATAACAGTGAAACCAAGTACTGTGAACACCAGTTCTATGAATATACAAAGCAATGTTATGGCGGGGAGATCGCATCTCAACAACGACCATGACAAAGTTAATCAGAACTGTTTGATACAAATGCCTAATAACTCCATGTCTGGGATGAACATGCATTCTCACCAGTTTGAGCAGAGCCTCAACGTGAGCCACCACTCAACATCACATAGTACATCAAACAATGTCATTCAAATTACTGCTGGAAACATATACCCACCTTCTTCAGTTATGAACAGCAACTTTGATGCAGACACTTCCTTGAAATTAAGCAAAATTAATGCTCTATCAAAAGCTGAAGGTGGTCTTTTGAATTTCTCGCAAGAAATAATGGCGTCTCATTCACAGCAACATGCTAACAATGACAAAAGCTTCCAGAACATGGGAACTGCTGACAACAAACATAACTCCGACAGTTTGTCGAGTCAGATGAATACTCACAAACTGAGTAACTGCCAGATGAGCGGAAATATCAACAACTCGCCAGCGATCAGCATCATACCCCACAATGTCATGCGGTCGCAGTTACAGAACAATCAGAATACTATTTCTGTGCCTAATAACCAAAACCAAATGTGCTCGATTCCTAACAGCAACTCTCATGGACAAGTCCAAATATTAAGCTCTGGAAACAATTCACTCCAAAATATGAACATGTCGTGTCAAGAAACGACAAACAACAGAATGAACATCTCAGTTTCTAGTGACAACAGCATGCAGTCAAACCAACAGCATGAGATGTCCACTTCTATGAATTCATCGAATATGTCGCACAGCAGTAACATACAGATGATGTCGCACGATAACAATCAAATCCCAGCACCTAACCAGATCCACATTATGAATGGACAGATTCAACACAACCGCCAAGTTGACACCAACCAATTGCAGCAGCTGAATCAACAAACACCCAGCAGGACCTTCCACGAAAATCTGATGAGTGCGCAACAAAATCATAATCAGACAAATATGCTTTCCAACCGAAGTACTCCTGACAACACCAATATTATGAATCAGTCCATGAACATGCATAATTTGGGAGCCAATAACCACAATATGAACCGATCAGATTTGGGCGATCTCAACCATATGCATATGCAACAACCGATGACAAGCATGAACATGCAAAACAACAGAATGATGATAGACAATATGCAGCCTCACAGCATGGGCAGTATGAGTCACAATATGCACTCCAATAGATCTATAGATAACATGCATAATTCTCAATTGCATAACATGCAGCAGATGAATCATCACGCGAGTAATAATGCTCGAGGACAAATGGACAACAACATGCATGTGAACCAACAAATGTCGATGCAGCAGAACAGACAAATGGAGAATGTTGGCCTTCATCACCAACACCAAATGTCTAATGTCATGCAGATCCAAAATAATCGGCCCCACGTCGACAACAATATAATGAATATGCACCAGCATGTACCCAATCAAATGCACAACAGACAGCAGATGGATAACAGCATACACATGCATCACATGTCGGGAAGTGCCCCAAATATTAATTTAGGCAACCAGATGGACAACTCTGGCTCTATGCCAAATATTCACGGGAGTAGATACGACAGTAACTCAATCTCCTTGCAAAATATTAATGCTATGAATCAAATACAGAACAACAGGAGCTCCATGGAACATTCGTCAATGATGCAACATCAGATGAATTCCATGAATAATATGAACATGCACACCAATCTCAACAGCACAATGCAAATTGTCAACACTAACCATCAGTCGATGAACAGTTCAATGTTGCATATGCCGAATATTCCGGACATCAAGAACGATATTCAAAGTTCTTGCAGTGGCAGCTGTTCCAATAACAGCACGCAGTTCCCCAACAATCAGAACTCGATGGAGATATGCTCCAGCATGAATATGAACACAAATCAAAACAACATGAATATGGGCACAGGAAATATGCTGCACGGCATGAATGTGAATAACTCGAGCATGACAAACAATATGATGATGAACAATGTTAATAACAGTAATATGTATGGGCCCGGCTCTCAGAACAATATGACGGGACACGACATGTTGATGAGTTGCTCCAACTCCACAGACCACAATGTTAACAATCTCATGTCTGGACCATCCAATCACATGATGTTAAATAATTCGCAAACACACACTGCTAACAACCAAAATCCAATGATCAGCAGCCAGGTGCCCAACACAACACCAATTAATATAAACAGCTGCAGCATGAGCAGCAATAACGCGTCACAGAGCCAAAGTATAACTAACATGGACACACAAATGAACAGAAATACATTACCAGTGCCAGATCCGCCTAAATTTACTCAAGATACTTTACGAGGTAAAAATATAATGGGTCCTCCACCAACTAACAACTTACCCATGCCAAACATACCAAACAACAAAGACTGTTCTAAAGTTAACATGGTCAGCAATGAAAAGCCAAACCATACTATATCAGTGAACAATCAAATTGGATATATGCAAATGAACCCCCAGAATAATAGCAGAGTTATTAATTTACCTCGAATGAATAATACAAATGTGGAGAACAATATTAGCCAGCATGTGCCACAGCAACATAATATCCGCGTGGTCACTAATAATTCGAACAACAACGTGCCTGGCATCACGACCGATCCTCTCGCTTTCCAACCAAATAGCGAAAACAGTGGTACCATGATCAACGTTCCATTCCAGGCGATACCGAACAGTGCTCCCATGAACATCAACGTAAACTCGAGCAATAACACCGTCAATATCACAGTTCAAAATAATCTCGTTGATCCCAAAATCGCTTCAAAAGCTGCGGCTGATATAAACTTCCCGCTTCAGACGAACGCTAACTTACTCCAAAATCAGAACAACTCCAACAACTTGATGTGCATACCTGTGGCGAACAACACGATCAATTTACCGACGCAAACCAGTTCCAGCATATCATTACCAAAAGCCCCTCCTACTCAACAATCTGGAATTCCAACAAACGTCGTTAATCCAATGTCTATGAGACCTATGAACAGAGTACTGCCATTACATAGAGATGGTCAAAGCAAGTCATCTACAAAGACCACCAAAACGGTTCCAGTGCCGAAGCAGAGGCCTGTAAGTCACGACATGCCAGACTTGAACATAAAAGATGACACTATTGACAGTGATCTGGAAAAGGCGATTGCAGAGTCAAAGCGTATGATGGAACTGGAAAAAGCTAAAAAGGAAAAGGAAGAAAGGGATGCTGCTCAGGCCATGCAGCTATCAGCCGAGATACATCAAGCAAACACGAGCACGGCAGCTCCGAACATGGATACTGGAAGAATCATTGAACCTATTGAAATCAGTTCTAAAATGTCATTACCAAGCTTGGATGCAGAGATGATTGAAGTTGAACCGCCAAAAGTACTAACAGAAAAAGATACAAACAGAAATCCAGTTGCAACTAAAATATCTAATGCTTCTACTAAAGTGATGAAGAGACCTTTGGGAGATAGGAAAACGGAAGTAGAACCAGTTGTGACGAAGAAGCAGAATAAAATATCGAAGGAGAACAAACCTACCGTACCCAAGCCTGCTCCCGAGCCGGCTAAGGATGATGGACCTAAACTGATTTATGAAGTAACATCGGAAGACGGTTTCAACTACACGTCTTCGTCACTGACCGACCTGTGGGCGAAAGTTGTGGAGGCAGTACAAAATGCTCGGAAGCAATCGGGATTACCGCCGATTCAGTACAATCTACCGGCTAGTTTGTCAGGAGCACATATTCTGGGACTGAATAACAACGCATTGAGATACCTCGTCGAACAACTACCCGGGGTAAGTAGTCACTGTTATTCATGGAAATTATTAAATGTTTATGTTTGAATGTATGATATTAATAAAAACTGCGATATGCTTGCAGAAGATGCGGTGATAATGATGTAACCGCATCTTTTGCATATTTTATTTCCGGGCGGAGCAGCACTACGCATCCAACCCTGGAACTAGTTACTGCGGAATTAAAACTAAATATTTTGACATAACATTTTATTTTCATGGATTTCTGCTATGTAACACCTGATTCCATAAATTAAATTATGTTAATATTACAGGCAAGTCGTTGCACAAAATACAAGACACGTCAAGGCCGTCCGTTGAGCAGCTGGGACAACGACTTGGACTTGAGCGAGGGCTTCAAGGAGAGCCTGTGGGGCAGCGCTCGTACGGGACCGGTCGCTCGCAAGCAGAACCACGACATGTTCAGCTGGATGGCCTCGCCCTTCAGAGAGGAGCCGCCACCGTTCGGAGGACAGGAGGGAGAGAGCTCTATTTCTAGGTAAAAATCATTAAAAGTAACAAAAATTCCTTAGGTTCCTTCCTTAAATTCCTTGTTATTTCCATTTAAAAAATATCAACTTTATTTTAGTGTAAATTAAGTGTTTTTTGAATGACAGTACTATTGAAAAAGCAAAGCGCAAAATGAACTTTATTTTTAGGTATTACAGTAAATTTTCCCAAGGCTCCTATTTGTTTACATGTTTGGAAATTGCGGACACAGATTAGTTTATTTACTATCTACACTATGACTCATTAAATAGCTAGGCGACATAAAAAACTGTGTGTACATAAATTATAAAATAAATAAATAAAAAATCTACTCGATCAAACTTCACCGCACGGATAAGTTACCAAGCGGGGTACTAGCATGTGTACTTTCTTTTCATTGGTCACTTTCCATTGAAAATATATATTTTGGTTCAGCCACGTTTATGAAAACCTGTATTTATATTTATTTTCTCTTTTCCAGGCGCTTGGCAACTTTACCGCCGGCTATGAGATTCAGACAACTGAAAGAGACATCTAAAGCGTCCGTGGGTGTGTACAGATCACACATCCATGGACGCGGACTATTCTGCAAACGAGATATTGAAGAAGGTAAGTCGTTTTAACTATTTAAATATTTTCGATCGTGTCTGTCCTCTATTCTATAGCTGTAGCAGTGTTTAGTAAGACGTAATCTGTGTATTTGTTCGTAAATTGACTATAGAAGTAAAATAAATACTTATTAGCTAAACTGGGCGTTTCGTAAGCCCCGTGGATATATCGGACGCCCCTAGGCCTATGTGGATGGCAAACGTTCGAAGCAAGAGTTTCGCTTCTAAAATACGATTTTTTTTTTCATCGATCTGTCTAAATTCGAGAACATTGCTCTATAAATGTGATATGTATATGACACTTGTAGACTCCACAGTAACATACGATTGCATTCTTCCAGGTGACATGGTAATAGAGTACGCAGGAGAAGTAATCCGCGCAGTGTTAGCAGACCAGCGAGAGAAGCGCTACGAAGCCACGAGCGGGCGGCGCGGCGTGGGCGGCTGCTACATGTTCCGCATTGACGACAACCTCGTGGTCGACGCCACGCTCAAGGGCAACGCGGCGAGGTTCATCAACCACTCCTGTGATGTGAGTTATGTTAACGCCATAGAGATTAACTTTTAAGCCGATATCAGACGCTTCACTCGAATGGAAGTGAATTTTTGTTTCATTCCACGTTCACACGACACCGACAAAATTATACAGGAATGAACGTTCATCTGCACCTTTCATTTTTCGGTCATTTAGTAGTCGAGTAAAAGATACCTAGTGCGTGTGTGTGTAGTGAGAGTTGAGTGTTGTTGATTCATTGTGTTCAGATGTTTCACTTCGAGTGAAAGACACAAATGGACAGAACGTGAGGCTTCTGATATAACTGCTTTATCACGTTAACTGTCCGTTAAGTAGGCACGATAGTTAAACAATCGCTTGTCACTGAACAATGAAAATGATAAACTAAACGAATTAAAAAAAAAGTTATTGTTTTAGCTGCGATATAGAACATTTCGTCGCTCGCATGACTATCCTATCTCATTTTTTAGCTGATTTTGGTTGGGACGGCCACACTCCTCTATTCGTGATTTTTTACCTTTTTTTTGCCTTTCAAAATTATATTTTGAGATCCAAATAACATAGAGGTACGACGGTTAGTGATAAGTGTAAAGAATCACGAATAGAAGAGCGTAGTCGTCCTGACTCAGATCAGCCAAAAAATGTGAAAAATAAAATAGGACTTTTAGTCATGCGAGCGACGATTTGTTACAAGAGCTTTTATTCCTTTTATGTTAAGGGGGTATTCCAAGTTGATTTCATCATGCTTATGAGATTTTTCCTCTTCTAGCCAAACTGTTATTCGCGCGTTGTGGACATCCATGGCCACAAACACATCCTCATCTTCGCCCTGCGACGTATAACCATCGGGGAAGAGCTCACCTATGACTACAAGTTCCCCTTCGAAGAGGTCAAGATACCGTGCACCTGCGGCGCCAAGAAGTGCCGCAAGTACCTCAACTAACTATGAACTACGCTATGGAGTGAGTGATTTGATTGTGTCAATTATGCTTGTGTTGATCTATGATCAAAGAGGTTTAAAATGCTGTAAAACCGAACAAAAATACTGCAAAACAAGTCGAACATTGAATCTGTGCTAGTCCTGTAGTATTTTTGATCAGTAAATTTCCCAGCCTCACAGGTTTTACTTAACAAATAGCATAATTCTAGAAGTACATAACTGAATTAGACGTAAAAACTTAGTAATAACATGAGACGTGGGTGACATGTAATTTGGACGGACATATTTAGCGGTTCGCCGCCTAATATAAATCGATGGATCTCGTGAGAGTTCTAAGTAAGCCTATTTATAATGTAGCTTGCGGAAATGAATGCTTGATGATGAAATACTGGGTCGAGCACAATTACTACGTGTACATAATTAATTATGTATGTAAGACAATAAGTCAAATTCACATATCGCGTTACTCCCACCTCGTATATTGACACTAGAGTTACTGGAGCCTACCTAATCGGACACATGAAAACAATTTTACATGAATCTTAATATGATCTCTTTCTTGAATCTACCCAGTGTTAGAGTTGTTGGATTTTATAATAATTTTGAATTAGATTTATTTGAAAAAATCGTATTTTGAGATAGGTTTATACATTTTGTAAATATATTTTAGTTATGTTGAGTTTTTTTAAGATGGATAGGTGACTCGCGAACGGCTTAAGTGTGTGCACTTAACTTTGATGTGATATGTTGAGCCCCGGATCGCTCGGGTAAGAGATGGTTAGTGTGTAGCTAGTGTATATTTGTTCCTCATTATGTTCTTATATTTTCTCTTCACTTGTGATCAGTTAAGTCTCGACTAACATAGCGCGTATGTGTACATATATCGAGGGATCTTTAGGCATAAATAATAATACAATTAGTACATTCGAAAGGAGGGTAGCAAAGTTACAAGTACAATGTTACTTTTTAGTAATTTTATCATGTATTGTATAGTAAAATTGTAAATAAGAGGAATTATCTGTCATAATAATGAGTTAAACGACAAATCGTTTTATTGTAGTCATAGTGGTAGGTTGTACTTTATAGAGTATATTTTACGGTGTATATAATAAGTTATTTAGTGTGCGAGCGGCCCGCGGGTGAGGGGCGCGGGCCGGGGAGGGGGCGCGGCCACGTGACGCAAAATGATCGAGATGTGTACAGTTGAATGACTCCCAGTTACGAAGCACGGTTTAACATAAAAATGCACATTTGTTAGCTTTAATACTACTTCAGCAAAGCTTAATTGGTTTTAATTTAGAAGATATATATTTTTTAATATTCTAATCGATTGCCTGTGTGTTGTTTTAATTGGCAAATATAATTTTTATAGCATTTTTTTCCTAAGCATTTATAGACTGAATTTTAATGCATCACACAATAACAGTCATCACACGAATCAGTCAAATTGCTAATAAATCTGCTTCACAATTTTATTGATTTAGTAATAGAATTAGATGCAGAAACAAAGTGAGTAACAAAGCTTTGGATATTATGCCATAGGATAACAGTTGATGTACTATTTGTTACTGCATCTAACAATAGCAGTATTAAAATAACTTGTATGTGTCCCCAAGTATTTTATAGATAAATTCAATAGGACAGATTAAAGTAGGCCCGAATTAAGAGGTAACTATTAGTACTTTTTGAAATTTATACTTTAGAACAAGATGCACATAAATAAATGATAAATGTTCTGTATTTCTGATAATGGTCAGAAACATTCATTGTATAAGAATCATGAAATAAGTATACAATAACTAAGGTACATTTTTGGTGTTATAATAAGCTGTGCATACAATTGAACTTTTAATATATGTGCTAATTTGTTATACAGGTGTCTTGTTTTAGCGAAAATCAATTGATAGTTGCATATATTTGTCAATCAGAGCCCTTGTTTTGTTTTGTTATAGGCAGTTTGTCTACCTTGTAGATTATAATTTAAAATTGTTTTCGTGAACTGTGTTATTTATTAGATTATGATTAATTCACATTATATGTGATATCTTGTACAGCCATCAGATATAAGCTAGACAGCAGTCACAATATACATTTAGTACGTGAATCGGATCTTAATACTTTAGTGTTATTTAGTTGTTATTTGAAATACAAATTCCAAAGTGGGATTTATCTTTTTTGATCGACATATCTAGTAGTTTCTATTGCATAATAATTGAGCCACTTTAGTAGACAAACAGCCTGAACTTGAGAAGTAAATACAAACAAATTGATGATAGTAACATTCTGTTGTATGTGAACTGTGTTGTCTGTGTTCTCATCAACGTTTTAAATTGATATTATCCAGTCGGCCTGGAAATATCTGTAGACTAGTCCTATCGGTTTTAGAACTGAAATGATGCGAACGTAGCCATAACGGTTATAAGCCATTCTTTTTATAAAAAAGGTTGTTATATTTTGTTTACATTTGATACGAAAGTTAGTCGAAGTTAGAGCCTACATCGAGTTATGATAATAAAAGTACAGGTAATTTTAATCACGTTCGATTATTAAGAGTAACACAATATTTTTAAAGATTTAGTTTTTATTATTTTGACATAAGATTAACACGCGTTTCTTTTCCTCTTTCCTCAACATTTCTTTTGTAATGTTATTTTACAGATGGTGATCTAATGGTAATGTCGACTTAACAATTTGTGGACTATATCAATTGTAAATGGTTTATAATAATATTGACTTGTTTTTTAGACTCACGAATGCTTTAAAATTATGTACATTTGCATTTGTTAGTCTTGTATTAAGTGGCGGTGCGAGGCTTTAGGTGTAGGGAGAGCTCGTAAGGGTTTAATGTAATCCAATATAAAATCCATTTGTTCACATAAATGATTGCTGGTTCCTATAGGGCCAGTTTCTCCAACGCTAATTATACGACAAGTTGTCAAGCGCGCGTGAACTGCTTGTGGTTGGTTGAATGATATAACAACAGATTTTCGTTCGAGAAACTGGCCCATAGACACCGTTTACCTTTGGCAATCGCGCCGCCATTCGATGTTTATGTTACCGCTAGTGCGCTGACTACCTCATAAATCAGACAAAGTCGTTTTTAGATTACCTGCACAAATCCGCTGAACTGCGTAGACGTAGTTTATCAGAATCCTTCTAAACTCTTAGAAAAACCAAAGCCGCAAGTACCTAATTAATTCTTGACTAAATACACAAGTGAAATATGACGATGCTAGAACCAGAGTGATCTAAGTGACATTTTTTGCAAAAGCACTTAGATCAGTATGGCATGAAAGAATTATGATTTTTCCATGCAATTGTGTAAAAAAAACCATTTTTGCCAAAAATGTCACTTAGATCACTCTGGTTCTAGCATCGTCATATAGAATCAATCACAACGAGGTGCCTAAATTATCTTTCCGCACTTTAGTGCGTTATTCCGTATAATGCACCTAAATCCCATAAAAAGGGTTTTTAAATTAGACTCCAAGGAATCTTATTTAAAAATTCCTTTGTCTAACGGGACATGTCAGGTAGTCTATAGTTATGTGCGGTAATGTTCGCGTGTTGTGGCTTCTTGCATCAACGGTAACATAAACGTGAAAAAATTAATTAGAAATCAAAAGACCAAATCACCAAGTGATAAATCATTTTGCGTTAATTATTAAGTGTATTGCATCTGCCCTTGATATTATTTGTGTTAAAAATAATGCTTTTATTTTTAAATGTACACAATGCCATTTTGCCTAATGTTATTATAAATTATAAAGAAATTGCTTTAAAAGCACCAATTTTTACAATGCATAGTTCTATGACCTGTCTATACATTTTATTACTTTATTTATTTCTATCATTATTTTGTATTGTGGTAAATTTTACCAAAAATAAAAATACTAAAATGTGCTTTATATTTTGTTTTATTTAATTTTGTCTGTGATGTTAAACCCAACGTCCTTTTTAATAATAACAAAATGGAATATATCAATATCAAGAATCATACTAGGAAGACATACCAGAGCGACATGCATGACCTCTCAAGTTCTGATAATGCGACACAATTGATTTTCTATTGAGTCGTGCCACATGTAGTACGCGCGGGGCTTAAAAACGTGTTGACAGAACGACGCATGGCCCATCGCCCATTCAGCAAAAAAATGCCAGGTCTTGTTTTTTGCCACTTGAACCAGGAAGTCAAAGCCGTACAAAAAACACTTGTATGCCTGTTTATCTATCACACGGAGGGATGAACATAATATGCAAAAAACTGCGTCCCTTACAAACCTGTGGGAAATACTTTAAACAGGATATTTTTATATTACAGTCAGATTCAGTAGGTCCGATCAGAACATTTCTATGGATCAGAACTTTAAGTGTGCTTTTTTTGCTTAGCGTATCGATGGCAAAAACTTAAATATTTTCGGCAAAAAATTCAGCTGCGCGAAATCCGTTCACTGACGCAGTCATAAGATCTTCAAGTGGACAGGGCAGGGGCATGCGGCGAAGGATGGAAGGTTGGCAATTGCCTGTGGGGAGATGCCGCATACGCACTTGAGATCAGAGCTTCAATTTTTAATTTAGTGTAGGGTTATTGGGTTGGGATTTGTATCGAAAGTAACGTCGCGTTGACGTGGCGGCGTAAGCGCAGCGTATGCGTTCTAGTAACGCCTAAGGGTTTGTCATGTCATCAATGTTAGCAATACCTATCATTGTTTTATCAGCGACAGGCTCGCAGGACTACAATAATTGGACATAGTTTAGCAGAAAGGACTCAACCCACAAAAAGTTATTTTTGAGTTAGGTATCGAGGTTTTAAGTTTAGGTGTGTATTGCTGCAATGATGTTGTATCTGGAATTATTTGAAATATTGTCACCTATGGGCTAATATACTAATACATATTTTCATAAGTCAAGTTTTATTACACAGACTAACGCATTTTTTTGTTTGTAATTTTTTTTGCTGAGTCCTTTCTGCTAAACTACGTCCACTTATCCCAGTGACCTGCAATACCTACATAGCTCAGCTACAATACGTTTAAAAGATGGAAGACTACAGCTAGTATTAGTTGTTTGTAAGTTACATTTAAAGGAACTTGTGTTCTGTACTTCTGTCATGGAACACAAGAGTCAGTCAATCAAGAGCGCAAGTCACACAGAGAGAGCTACATTTAAATAGGTACCACAGAGAAGAAGAATAAGGTATCAACGTAAGTATTTAAAGTTAAAGAGCCATAAAAGCTATTTATTTAAATCTGCAAGGCTAATCCCCAAATGTTGACTATGCAATACATGTACTTGTTCTCCCAGCGTACGGTGCAAGTACCGTCAGTGGCGGTGTCCCAGAAATATGCTGCGGCTGTGTGTAAACCCGCACCATTCTTCTGGGTTATTGTGATTCGCACTGTGGGAATAAAAACCAATTATTAACAAATCGGTCATGTAGTTTAGGTAGGTACCTACTCGATGCTGCTCTGTAGAGCCGCTTTTCGAGTCTACCTCCGTATATTTTTAGCTAAAGGATAAACGTAGACATTTAGGGTACAGCTAGCATTGTTAGGCTACCTATTGCACTATTTCTGCCATGGACGACGCGCAATTGCATTAATGCATACATTTTCATCGTAATAACGCCAGACGAGATAAGGTACCTAGGTATTGGGTGAGCAATATCTGATTTGTAGTTATTTCTCTGTATTGTATTCCTATTCCAGGTACTTACTGATGTATTTGAAAGGTTTGTTCATTTTATTAATTCTTGTAAGGGTTTTATCAGTAATATTACTGATCCACACCGGCGATCGTGAATGGCTGTACGTGTTACCCCCCAGACACAACTCTATATTATCTCTCACGATTTTCTGTATTTCCTCGACGTTGAACGTAATATCCTAGAGCAAAATAAATTACATTAATATGTCAGTCAATCAACTCTGCCCATCGCAGTCCACTAACTGGACATAGGCATACCCAGGCCTGTGCCAAGTTATGCCACAACCACAACATCCGGCTATCGTGTAAGTAGTTAAATAACGACTAAGGACACACAGGCATAGGTCACATTTTACATTCTACAGTCACATTCAGCATCCACATCAGTTTAGTTTCTCATCTTCCATTTTCATTGTAGGTATGAATAAACCCATGATAGGCGCATTCGTGCACGCATATTGTATATTTATAGTTTGGAATTACATCGTCGTCGTCATCCGCTGCTGCAGGTGCTGGCGGTGCTGCCATAATTAGTTACGTAAACTTTATAAAATTGAATCGTTTCAATGTAATCAATATTTGTTTATGCAGTGGTGCAGTGAGTGCAATATCAAACGAACGATGACGACGAACATAAATCAATGTCAGAGTTTAACTTGCCAGTACCTACGTATAAAAATGATAAACTAGAAAAAGAAGTAAATACTCTTTACTCAGTCTTTAAAACGACTCTTCATGATCTTGCTGAAAAATGTGGTCAAATATTTAATAATTGGAGGATTCATAAACTATCAGGCAATAGAATATAATTTAGATTTATTTTTAAATTTACCGCTTCTAATAAAGCTAAGCTACAAATACAATATTCATACATGACTTATGTGTGTGAGTGAGAACGATTGTAAGTCACGGGCAAAAGTATGTATACACTTGGCTTTATTCAAAGGCGATTTTCTCCTTTATTTTTGAATGAAATTTTACATTAGTAGGAACATAGTATTTTCGAACCCATAGGTACCTATATGTAAAATTGTAAAGTGTCGTATTTCATCGTTGCATTCGTTTTTTACCCTACATTAAAATCAAAAACAAAGTAAAATGGCGGATTTAGGGTGCCATATTGTGGAGTTCGAATTTTTTTTTCTTCTAATACCATCGAGTGAAATATCAAAATTATGGGATTTAAACGGTGATTACAAAAATATATACAACTTATATGGTTAAAAGTGATTCGAAGTGACAAATCATAAAAAACACGATAAATAAAATAATTATTTCTTGTTCCCTGTTGAGTGACTTTACGGGTCAGCTAATAATTAACACATATGTAAATCGTCTGCGAAATCCTTCAAATTTGTAAACTAAAAAGCTGGAAATAAAAAACAAGTAATTAAAAAAACTAAAAAACCCGACTGCGGTAAAAAAAATTAGTTTAAAAAAAACTGAAAAGCTAAAAACAAGGCCATTTTAAATTAAATAAAAGTTGGAAGCAGGCGGGACCCATACCATTTTTTTATAATATTTTCAAACTCAAATGGGTCCCGCCTGCTTCCAACTTTTATTTAATTTAAAATGGCCTTGTTTTTAGCTTTTCAGTTTTTTTTAAACTAATTTTTTTTACCGCAGTCGGGTTTTTTAGTTTTTTTAATTACTTGTTTTTTATTCGTGAAAAAATCAAGTGTTGACATATTGGTGCTCGTGACTGTACTGCAGAAAGCACAATCGAAAGAGACATACTACAATATTACACCCATTTTATACTGTACGCCGAGCGCTTATCTGAGACGTAGCCTGAGGTAGCTGCGCGGTGCGGGAGGGATGATAGTTGTCACAAGTAACAAGTTGACGAATCAATGACCTCTCGCAACACGTCACCACACCCCTCCCGCACCGCGCTGCTACCTCAGGCAACGTCTCAGCGGTCGGCCTATAGTAAAGGATGGCCCATTAGTAGATGCAGACTCACAGAACAGTTTTCAAAACCATAAAAAAAGTTTTATTACTAACCGTAATCGTCTATGCCAGTCTATGGCTCTATGGGTAAAAAAACAATAAAAATCAAAGCTGTCACGCTTATGTCAGCGACGTGTTTCTAAACGAAAATTTCTCATAACCCACTTGGAGCTTTATTTTCTTTATTGTGTTTTTGGTATGTTTGTGTTGCGTTTTAGCTCATATTGTGTGAGGAAAAAGTCTCGCGCAGGCTGAATAAGCGTTAAAATGACATCTTAGGTGAATATGTGGTTTACGAGTTGATTGTGAACAGTGTGAAATTAATGGAGCTGAAGGTCTGGGTCGAGGGAATACAAAGGATCGTTTGTGGGGTTACAGAGACCACAACCTGCCAGGTCAGTATACTAGAATTTCTATTCTCATGATTATGCTACTGACATGGATAGAATACTATGTGTATTCATTTTCACTTTTAGTAACTTTCGATGTTTGATATTAACTTATTATTTTTTGCACAGGATGTAGTTTTCGCATTAGCTCATGCCACTGGAAAAGTGGGCAGATTCACACTAATAGAGCGATGGCGAAATAATGAACGGCTGCTGGCACCCCAGGAGTATCCCCTCAAGGTATCATGTTCTATAAATAAGTCAATGAATTGCAGAAATCCTCAAGAGACTAGTTTATTTATTCTAAAATATTCCAATGCTTAGACATAGTTACTGAATGAAAGGTAACAAAATTTTACTTATTCTATATATTGCAACAAATGTGACTGAAAGTAACTTTACTATAGAAAACAATCCTTTTTGTTGGTTCTCATTTGTCTTAGTTAATCTTTTCCCATTTCATAGCTATCCATATGTTTCCAGATACTAATGAAGTGGGGTGAATACTCCAATGATATACAGTTTATACTGAGACGGTCAGACTCTGGCAACAACCAGAAACCTCAAGCAACTAACAGTTCCAGATCTCCAATAGGAAATGGGTGAGTTGAGACATAAAACCACACTTAGGATAACATTATTGTGTAAGGTAATAGGTAATATTATGGGCTGGTGTTTGCAACTCCATGTCAATGCGCATATTTTGCGTATGGAACATTATTGTGTATCTAATATTTTGATCTTACTGTTTTAAATAGTGCACATATAGTTTTTTCTTTATTAATCACACCTAAATGTCAGTCCTATACAGGGTGGAATGGACATTGATGTGCAAACTGTAACCATGAATTCAGCCCAAGAATCTAGACCCCCTAGCGTAGAATTTTTTATTGGTTATCAAGAAAAAAATCTGCTGTTTCATAGAAAAGTGCAATATCTACACGGTCTAAATGTATGGAACAGCCATTTTTTTTAAATAACCAACGAAGACTTTCAACACAGGGGGCTTCAGAATTGTGTACTGAATCTATGGTTACAGATTGCGCATTGATCTCCCTGCCACCGTGCATAATTCTCTAACCACTACCATTCTCTCCTTTTAGCGGTCACACTACATCAAACTCCAACATGTTGGACTCTCAGAACTCCCCAAATAGAATGTCTACAACCCCAACTTATAGCAATAACAATGTGACTAACACTTCACCTGGAAACCCTGTTGGAGTGGTTAAGGGTGTGCAGCAAGCCAAAACTCCTGAGTCTGACAGTCCAGTGCTTAAAGATGTCCCACCTTACAGGTAATTATTTCCTATCCTATTAAAATTTTATAGTCTCTGATTCAGGGATTTTACGATCGCATGACAAAACAAGTGAAAGAGAATGGAATCCTCTGGAAATCTGCACAGGACAGGCTGTTAGGACCATTCTTGGGGGAGGTATACGTCCAATAGTGTTTGTCTCAGCTAAGTTGATGATGACAAATAAAAAGTGATTAATAAAAAAATATTGCAAAAAAGGCTCTAACCACACAAGAGGTGAATCACGTGTTTGGAAATCACGCGTAATTTGCGCAATGATTAGGAAGTTATGAGACTATTTGCGCCAATTTTGAATATCTCGCGAATTTCGTCCCCCACCCATCTTGTGTGGGATTCACTTCATTTTGGCCAAAGCTGTAACAGATCTACGATTATTGGATTGGCTGTGGAGGTTAATAGGTTATTAATTGACAAAACTGAAACAATTTTAGCTTGCAATCATTTACTGCTGAATAGAAGCATAATATAATCACAGTAGTATAGTTTAAAGATTGCCTTTGCTAACCTTTGCCTAATAAAGTCGTAAGAAATAGCTTTGGAAGCATTTTTGTAATAATTCAGATTTCATTTAAATATAATTATAATATGACTCATCCATCACAGTTATCGCATACTGACATTTAAGATCCCTGACCCAAATTTCCCATGATTCATAAAAACTCAACTAATACTAGTCAGTACATTCAGATAGGTAACCAAAAGATTATGTAACTAAGAAGGTCAAACAAGAACTATTTTTTCATTTCATTAATAAAACTTTATGTTTACAGCATTAATTCAGTCACATGTTACTTGTTTTAATTGCCTCTGAACAGTTTATACCCCACCTATTATATTACCATTAACAGTTACATGGAGAATATACCTTTAACACTCTATTATTTAAATATTGGATAAACTCTGCTGGTAATTGGAAGGATTATCTTGCATTTAGGGTAGGCAGTCAAAATCGAATTCATAATCTTAAAAAAAATATAATGTTCCCACTGGTGGGACACAGGTTTCCTCTCTACGAGAGGGAGTGGGCTGTTATCCAACACGCGGGCTCAGGACGGGTTGGTGGATGTGACATATCCTCAAATTTTGGTTGTTTGGAAAATCAAATTGAATAATTTTATTTCATTAGGTACAAACAGGTAGGAGCAGTGGTGGCCCAGTGGCAAAGCTGCTACCAGAATAAGGCTCTTTGTACTCGGCACGATTTTTTTTACGGTTCGGGGTACACGATTTCTTAATGAACCGCGCGCTAGAAAAAACGTTTCTGTCAACAAGCTTCTAAAGTGTAATCCATACAACATTGACGACCGTGCACGTGTACAGTCACGAGCACTAATATGTCAACACTTGGCAACTTTCAATTGCGATTTTTTCACTAAATAACGGTTGCAACGTTGAAATACGACACTTTATATAAACCTATGGGTATGAAAATACTATGTTCCTAATAATATAAAATTTCATTAAAAAGTAAAGGAGAAAATCGCCTTTGAATAAAGCCAAGTGTATACATACTTATGCTCGTGACGTACACGGCGAATAAACCGTGGTTTTTTACAGCAAGAAAAATGTATTTGTAAAACAGGCCTAGCCTAACTTCATAAGAAGTTTTCAGAAAGCACCTAGGATAATAAAACTACCATTCTTTCACAGAGAACCACCACCGCCATACCGTTCGCCGCCGCCTCCATCCCAAGCCGTCAGAAAGTCTCCCAACCGCATGCGTTCGAACCGGCCTCAACACATGTCGCCCGTCAACTTGCCAGAAGAGAACCAGGACAACAGGAGTCCTGAGGCAGTCAGCTATAACAGCCAGTATAGGGAATTGGTCTCATTGGTAAACTATCAGAGGGAGAAGTTGTCCAGTCAGCAGGTGGATCTAATTAAGGTAAAGCATTGTATGATTTCCAAAAGCAATCATTTCTTTTACTAGTATGAAAGATTTCAATCGAATTTTATTGTGATGGCTAGGTTAGTATTCGGATTCTTTTTTATTCAATTCAATTTATCAGATAAAAAAAATCATGAAAACAACAATTCAATTACGCACATACACATATATACATTAAAGCCTTGTTCGCATGGAAGTAGGTAGAAACCACACAATGTGACCTGCTATAATCCGTGTTACAATATACCTTCCTCTTTTACATTCATACATCTAGTCATTCAGCGCACAATTAAATTAGAATACCATATATTTTATGAGAGGATTGCTGTAAAACCCATCACATGATCGTTATAACTATGCTGCGTTGAAGCCTAGAAAGTTCCCCAGGGGAATATACTTGGTCCCATATTGCTTATTCTTAAAAAACCCTTTTACATTTACAGTATGATGCAGAAATTGGTTTCTGGGAAAACAAAGGCCGGGAACAAGAGCGTCAAGTAGAACTGTTACAGCAACAAATTAGTTCAGCGGACAATCAACTGCGGATCGGTACTGAACAGGTAATTGGAACTCTCTCACAAGATCGCACAAAGCAATCACCTGTTGGCACATAATTACTTGCTAACAAAACATTGTCTTACCACGACTTGCGCGCTCCGAGTCGCACGGTTTCTGTATTTTCTTTCGCGCTTCTAGATCGTGAAGCTGTGGAAGACATTCATTTGCATTGATGATATCTGGTTGATTGAAATTGATAACTAATAATAATAAAAACATTGTTAATTATTTGTTCCACTGATTTAAGACTACTTTTATTACTTGCCCCTATTACTCAGTTTCATTTATTAATGTAAAAACTTTGTGTGTTTTTTAATCCGTATGTGTATCTATTGCCCTTTTTGATGCATCACTCAGAGAGATTTCTATTGATATTTTGCTGATTGATGCTAATAAGTGGAGAAGTAGGCTTTAGTAGCTGAACCTCCTTTAAAACCTTCTGTTTTGCGTGGATATGACGCGTATTTTCCCCTAACTTGTCCTTTTTGTTTGTGTTCTTTCTCTCCGTCATGTTTACCGCAAATACACGTACAGTTCGCGTCAAATAACTTTGCCGCTCTGAAGTAGGCAATAAATCACTGCGCAGTAGTTAATCCTATGAATAAAACAGCAGCGCGCATGGCGCGGATTGGCGCGGTTAGCAAAGAGCCTAGCTTCAGAGCGGCAAAGTTATTTGACACGAACTGTATTTTCTTTATTCCTTTATTAATCTGTAGGATGTATTGTCGGACTCTTAAACTTATTTTTTTTATACAGGTGCAATCACTAAACTACGTAGAAGAGGAAAGTGAAATAGTAAAACAAAATGAGAAGACGATAAAGTCGGAGATCGTACTGGTGCGCTCGAAACTGGCGAACTGTGAAACTGAACTGTTGCAATGCAAGAACAAGATTCGGAAACTGATGGAGGAGATTCATAACGAACAGAGACTTATTAACAGTCGCCAGCAGGAAAATAGGTGAGTTGTTCTTGATTGGCACATTTGCCTGTTATAGGGCACTTATATATTATAGGGCCTAGTACCAAAGTCCCCTCCGTGCCTTGGAAAGCACGTTAAGCCGTTATTCCCAGCTGTCATTTGTAGATTTTGGTTGTTACGGGTAGCCAGCAGCCCGTATATTGTTACCCGTAACCTCCACTGTATTGTGGAGGACAGATAGGCCAGGTAAAATACTGGTATTCAGTTCCAGCATTGCACCAACTCCAACATATTGGGAAAAGCCGGAAAAGGCACAGATCGTCGAGTTCAAGGCCTAATGAAGTCTTCAAAGCGTTTGAGACAATAACTACAATTTTTTATTTTGTTACTAGCAGTGCCCCGCGGTTTACCCGCATAAGTGTCGATCCCGTGGGAATATCGGGATAAAAACTATCCTATATCCTTTCCCGGGACTCAAACTATCTCTATACTTACCAAATTTCATCTAAATCGATTCAGCGGTTTAAGCGTGAAGAGGTAACAGACAGACAGACACACTTTCGCATTTATAATATTAGTATGGATTTTCCGCAAGTTCGATCTTTAACGGACAACCTAAGCAGCTTTGTCTGATTCTAATATTTAAACTAAAGGCTTGTGAGGTCATCTGAGCTACTTGTCAACTGAAGTGAAGAGAAATTTAGACACAATATTAAATCTTAAAGGTGTTAAATGGTATTGAGTTACTAGTATGCTAAAACGAACTTACGTAATATTGCATAATGTAATATGCGAAAAGTTTTCTCTTTTTGTTACTGAGGATAGAGTAATACCATTTGTGTATTTTCGTACTGAAATTATCATTACGTTGCATATTATTTGCAAGACCTACTATTTGAGTTGTAGCTATTCAGATTATAACGTGAAAAGTGATTTTGTATATCTCATTCATGATCATGAATTCACAATTCTAAGTTCATCTTGAAAACATGTAATTACGGAAACAATTACAGGTACAGTAATAAGTACTTGTGTGAGAATGTAAATTAGATTGTTGTTTGGTTTGATGGTCGGCTGAGTTGTACTGGGAATTAAGAGACCTTGGTCTTTTGTTTGTTGATATTGTGCCTGAACTTTTTAAGGCGGAAACACATTATTAAAACGCGACGCCATCCCACGCTTACTGATTGGCCAAATGACGAAAATAGCTCAACGAGATAAAAATGTGGCCAATGAGTAAGCGTGGGATGGCTTCGGGTGTTACAAGTGTGTTTCTGCCTTTATTATCTTAGTGTAACCTTCATAACATCACGCCAAAAGTATCCAAAGACGCATGCTTGTAAAGATGAACGGTACAACAGGGGGCCTAAAAAGGCCATTTTGGAGAATCATAAAAGGATAACATTATGAATCGTAATATGGCGAAGACAGTCCGTATTTTTCTTTTTTTCGCTGCACTACGTAGGTATAATCAAAGAGATTGGGATTGGATTTGGATCGGATTGATTGGTATTTTAGCACAGACAAAAAAAATAACTGAAAAATGCTTCACCAATGGGATTTGATACGATTTACTTAACGGTCAACTGTTCATTATGTTATTCTTTTATGATTCTGCCAAAGTGGCCTTTTTGGTTTATTCCCGGTCGTCCCCGCCCCGTCGTCCCCACTGGGCACGAGTGGGAAGAAAAAGTTTCGTTCCTTCCCAGTGGTGACGATTGGAACTTTTTATTTTCCACTCGTTCCGCTATAGACCGAGAGTCAAAATGCAATAATGGTGATTGGAGATATCACGGAAACTTTTTTTTCCCATTCGTGCTCAGTGGGGACGACGGGGTGGGGACGAACGGGAATAAACCGCCTTTTTAGGCCTCCAGTTCACCCTATTTCCCCAGTTACGTACTTACGTTTTTGTCCCACAAAATAGGGGAGAATGCACCCATAAAAACTAAATTATTCTTTTCTTAGCTAGATTGATCTTATGATAATTTTCTTCTCATAACAGGCAAGCGCTGGAGCGATCAATGCTTGCTGAAATGGAGAGTTTACAAAGTCAGATACAGCAAGCAAAACACGCGACTGAAATTAACAATCTCACCGCAGAGAATTTGAAGAGAGAGGTATGTCTTATTTTCTAGTTTCATTCTTAGATTTTTGCTTAGGAAGCAGAATTTTTGATAACAGTATTGGAATAATTTAGATACTAGCCAGTCATTCAAGAACTTAAAAAAGGTCCGATAAATGAACTTTTAAATTGTGACATGTTTTTTTTTCGTTCGACTTATTTATGTCGTGTTCGACAGTCCAACTAGTTTCAAATTCGAACTAGCCTGGAGCAATTGTTCAAGAAAACTTCCATTTGAGTTCGAAAACATTAGAGAAATTCGAAATGATATCATATCTATAACGTTATAAGGATTATTCTTGTTGTATAATGAGTCAGGTTTAAGATATACTGTCCGCAGGTCGGAGTGCTAGAAAATGCCATAATGGAGAAGAAGCGTCAGGTGGAACGGCTGGTCCAGGAGATGAAGGAAGCTAATCTTCAGAGCCTGACTGGCAGCGTGGATGAGTTGCGGCATCCTTTGGATGGTATGTATGTTTTTTACATGATAAAATTGTTGATAGAAAGTTTTGTCCGATTTTTCCTTAAATATTTGTTTTTACTATTTCTGTTTAAAACGAAATCATATTCCAACTTTCTAGGTACTCGTATAATATTGACGCATAATATACATATTTCCAATGGATTACACCAACCAGTTAAACGGTATTACTTCCCCGATGACTGGAATAGTCGTTTATTACTCACTAGCGACCCACTCCTGCTTCGCAAGGTTTTTACGTCGTGATAAGTGACAAAACATCGAGATTTCTTTATTATTTTTTTTCTGCACGTTAAATATAATGTATTATTATACACATAAATCTTCCCGAATAAAGTCTCGAACGATGAAAAACCGCAAAATCCGTTGCATAGTTTACTAGACTCTAAATTTAAGAGGAATAAATTGGTCAGAAACACTAAACATACATAGGACTTCTTCTGGCGATGGCTTTTTGCGGATGCGGGGGCATTTTGAGCACTCATTCTAAGAGTGTGGACTGGAATCTCTTAATGAACCTCCTAGTTCCGATCCTCTCACTTCGATCCAATCACGTACAGTCAGCAACAAAAGTCGATTAACACTTCAGTTTTTTTTTAAATCTCAGATATTGAGCAAAATATGAACACTTCAGTTTTTACCCGACTGCGGCGAAGCCCAAAAGGAGGGTTATGTGTTTGACCTGTATGTTTGTATGTCCGTTTCTTTGTTCCCTCGTAACTTCTAAACGAATGAACGCGCGCGAATGTCACTGGCTACATTAAAAAAAAAGTAAAATGGCGGATTTAGGGTGCCATATTGTGGAGTTCGAATTTTTTTCTTCTTCTAATACCATCGAGTGAAATATCAAAATTAAGGGTTTTAAAAGGTGATTACAAAAATATATTCAACTTATATGGTTAAAAGTAATTCGAAGTGACAAATCGTAAAAAACACGTTAAATAAAATAATTATTTCTTGTTCCCTGTTGAGTGACTTTACGGGTCAGCTAATAATTAATACATAAGTAAATCGTCTGCAAAATCTTTCAAATTTGTAAACTAAAAAGCTGGAAATAAAAAACAAGTAATTAAAAAAACTAAAAAACCCGACTGCGGTAAAAAAAATAGTTTAAAAAAAACTGAAAAGCTAAAAACAAGGCCATTTTAAATTAAATAAAAGTTGGAAGCAGGCGGGACCCATTTGAGTTTGAAAATATAATAAAAAAATGGTATGGGTCCCGCCTGCTTTTTAATATCAGTCATTGAGCAAAATATTTGTTCAAAATGTCATTGTATTTCTGCTGCAATTTTGAACAAGTATTTTGCTCAACAACTGAGATTAAAAAAACTGAAGTGTTAATCGACTTTTTGTTGCTGTCCATACCTACTTGTAACAATTTTTTTATTTTTTATTACCCACAGGTTTATGTAAAGCAGGTAGCGCTCGCAGGATCATCGGGTCTCCGAGACAACTAGAAAACGCAGCGCCCACCAATAAGAATCCCCACGGAGTATGGGTATAATGTACAATGACACATTACTATAAGATCGGCCATTCAAGTTCCCCCTATCTAATACACGACGGCCTAATTTAAGTAGCGAAGAAAATGTTTAGATCAAACTAGATATAATTTTTGACTAGGTTTCTAAATCAGTTTGGCAGGAATCTCGAATGTATGTAGCATTTTAAATAATTTGTAAACAGCTGCTTTTATAAACTTTTCTTCTTTAAGTGTAGGTACTTAAGCTTTCTTTAGTATAAGTCTTCACTACAGGGTGGCAGGTACATTACCATGGAGTCGTCAGGACATGATTCTGAACGCCCTGCGTTAACATTTTTCGTAGATTATTAAAAAAAAAAATTGCTGTACAGATAAACCATAAGAAAACTGCACGCCCCGTCCACTAAACTTACCTACTTCTTTACTACTTACGTCCACTAAAAATTATATACAAACATTTTGAAATGTGTATGCAACAAGCAGTGGAGGGGCGTTCATTTTTAAAATGGTTTATCACTACTTTTGTATGTAACAGTTTTTTTTTGGTAACCGACGAAAAATTCATGTGCTACGGTCCAGAATCATGTGCTGAATTCAGCTCATAGCACAAGTATCAAACCGGAAAAGGATCAGCACCGTATCAACTCGAGCCGTTCAGTATTCTTTGTATGAAACTTCCTACTGCAACGCACACCAATCAGAATCGTAACGTAATCGCCTCGCCTCGGGACAATCTCACGAACCGCGGTGCGGTGCGTTACGGCTCGTCGTCCCCGCGCTTACGTGTCTCCGTACCCGAGCTTACCCTTGGCCCTCTCACCCCTCCGGCCTGCCTGCTGCACCATCAACCAGCGGTCGGCGAATAACGTAACGTAAGCGAGGCGTCGTCGCCTAGCCGTAGCCGAATCGACGTATCGGAGCTTTTGATCCGCTTTGGTTACGTGCTTACGTTAGGTTGACGCTTGTTTGACGGTGAGGCGAAAGGCGATACGGTGCCGATCCCTTTCCGATTTGATGTGTGCTATGACCTTTCATGGTTACAGTTTGCGCATCTATGTCCCTGCCGCTCTGTGTAGTTTAAACATTTCTTGTTATCGTCACATTTTTCCTAGGAAATATTTCTTCAATGGTGTGATTTGAAAATACAGCTTTAATCACCTGAATCTCTATCTTTTCACACTGGATTCGTGATTTAGAAACCTAGTGTCAGTGCTGCTATATAATGTGCACGATATTACTTTGTGGTACTTCTATAGTTTATGGTAGCGGTTATTTATTAGTACAGTATTTTTATCTCACGTAGCGACGCGCGTTTTACTTGTGGTAACCAAGTGTACAATCACGCTGCGAATGTGTGCGTGATGACGAGTAGCGATAGCACATAACACACACACACACACCTCCGACCTCCCCATTGTCTCGGACGGTACTGAGAGCTCCTTACACACACATTCACTGCGTGTTTTTACACTTGGTAACCACAAGTAAAGCGTGCGTCGCTTCGTGAGATAAACATACTATATTTGTGTTCAAATTAGTGTCATATTTATAATTATTACTTTGTCACAAATTAATCGTTTTAAGTGTGTATTGGAATTTTAAATGAAGTGTACTTAAAAGTATCGGCTCGATATTTTTACCTTACACTAAAAGTATTATTGTGTCTTGCCGTACTATAGTTAACGTTTTTTTGATATTGATTGATATTGGAATTGATGGAACAAGTGCATTCAAATTATTAACGATTTTATTTAGTGTATTTTTGTGTGTTGTGTTTCGTGTGAAGACTTTTTATGAATTGCGATCGTAGGTTTGAAACTAACCACACAGTAGATTTATAATAATTTGCATTCAGTTATCCATTTGACTATCTAGTTTCGTAATTTTATCCCATCTATTATTGTGTTCGGTTTATGATTGGCGGAGTGAAGATTATTTTAGCTTGGAAATGTTGAGTGCTGAGTGAATACGCCATTTTTGGGTAATAGAGTAAGTTTGTGGAACGAGTAAGTTTTTAAGTATTATCACGCCATGGGTGTATGAGTTTAGTGAACGTGACGTTTTAATTTACCATTTCAAACTCTTTTTAAACTATTTATAAGTATGGTACTTCATTATGTAAGAATCTCGACCTATATTACTGTTAATCATCCTGTTTAAAGTATTTACACTACGATTAGTTTGCAATATAGAGATACTTAATTATAATAATAAATCTAGTCGAAAGTTTAAGCCATTGCAATATTTTATAAACAAATATTAATCTTGATTTTAGAAGCATTTTAAATATAATAATGGCATTTATGACAAATCAAATTATTAATATTATAGCGTAATAGATGTAGTATGTACGAACTACGTACTTAGAAGTTCTATGAGACTTATTTGAGGAATATACTACGTTTTGTTTCCTGCATGGTAACTAATTGTATCTAGACGATTTGTGTATAATTCATTTATGAAATAAAGGACATATTGTATACTGAATTGTTGTGTATTTTTTTTCATTGACTTAGGTACAGACCAGCCAGTTCATCTAGCTACTATAATCTGTCAAATTTGAACATTATCACTAAATTATAAGGTTCAAAGTTGATTGGGAAAATTTGACAGTTTCGGGTAGCTTGATGTGCTGGCGTCTGTACTTTCAGCTTCCAAAAGGTACGGTTTCGTAGAAGAGCGGTGACCGTCACATACCGGCCGGAGTGACGGCTGTCATAATGTCTGATAGCAGCGGGGTTTGAGTTTACGGTGTAAAAAAAAACTGTCTCTTGGAAAACATACCCAACGAAATACTAACAAATTACTTTCGTAAATAGCGTTTAGCGTTTGTTTAACGTTTTTTAGTGACGTCATTCAACGTCTCGTCAATTGCAGACGCTATGAGGCGGCCACCGCTCTTCTAGTAAACTGAATTACATCGCGTCCCTCGTGCATATCTTGATCCCTTTAGGAACAAATTATGCAGATTGGCGAGCTGTGTTTGATTGATATCATATTCCAGAGTTCATTCCGTAAAAAAAGTGTTCTGTGCTTGCCAGCGATAGGCTAAAGGTGCACGTGCCCATATCTAATCTCGGGGTATCTATCTTATCGACAAATTGGGACAATAACACGACACTTCGGTTCGGATACGTTTTTTATTTTCTTACAGACTATGAGCTGATGGGGAAGTCCCAGTCCAATAGAGCATTCTTTATTGATGACATATTTTGTTAATTGAAGAATGCTAAAAGATAGTATTCTTAGGGCCTTTTTCCTGTCATTGGATTTTTTGTCCGTGTGCGTGTCTGACTCGTACGCGCACCGTCTGCATCCTATCGTTTCGTACATACTTTTCTTGTCATGTATGCCACAACACATGTGGGACATGTCCCATATTATATTGTAGTCTTTGACATGTCCGTGGGCGGGTACATCAGCTCACGCATGCGTAACACGCACGCGACCTTCAACCCGCGTGACAGGAAAAAGGCCCATATTGAAAAGATCCCCAAATAATACATGCAAAACATGCATGGGAAATAATAGTGAGGAAAAAAGTTGCAAAGCATAGTTATTAAAATTAAACAACTTCGCATTATTTATTAATCCTTATATTCAATATAACTTATTTAATGTAAGAAATTAAATCTGTTCGCAACAACTTATAATAAAGAATGTTCTTCTCTATTCAATAGATGCCGTAACGCGTAACTAAAGTTATGCCGTTATGTACTTACGAGTTCCGTGTTTGACCGTAACATAACTAATTATATTTACAACATTTCGTCAAATCGCGGAGTCAAATTAACAACATAGATTCGAAGACTTCTATCCTGTGCTGTTGTGGAGATTCAACTAATCATACTTCAAATAATTTTCGTAACTTTCTGTTACAACCACTGGACACAGTAGAAAGAACTGAATATTCATAAAATTTAAATCACATTTCAATACTTGAAAGTGTTCAAGGCAATCTGTGTGCCTTTATATGGACTAGAAACAAGTGAATACCTTTTTTATATAAAATTGAGCTGAACTTGATTTTTTTCACGAGTCAGGATGTTTTACCAATTATTCGTTTTCATAACAGCTTACACTCCCACATAAATTGTAGGGCTTCATTTAAAATACGTACTTTAGCTATCACAATTTGATACCATACAAGCACCATCATAAAAATATTGCATTTTGTATTCACTAATTTCAAATCCACATGAACCTTAAACCTAGTGTTGTAGCAAAGACTATGCTTTCTCTTCTTTCTCCCTGTTATACCGTTCTAGTTCTTTTAAGAATTGTCCTTTAGGTTTCATGACATTGGGTCGATCTCCGCGGCACTTCGGACAGAACCATTTGCCTTTAGGCTTGGTTGTGAGTGAGACGCAGGAGAAGTGGAACCACTCGATGGGACAGAGGTCGTTGTCACAGAGGATCATCTCGCCGAAGGATATCTGGTCACAGAGGCAGTAGCGTGGCTCGTCAGGATCAATAGCGTCTGTTTCTTCTGGCGGCGTTTCTGAACGTTGTGCTGCTTGGCGCGCTTTGCGTTTTTTCTTTTTGCCTATACCTGTGGAATAAAAGAAGAAATGTTAGTATTTAGTTTTACAAAAGATGAATGGAAGAATGTATGGTCGTTTTTATTTTCCAATCAGCTGCTAACATAAACCCCTTTAGTCATAAACGTTGCTTACTTTGAGGGACACTCAACACCCCTTGACGTAACAACTTCTATTGTGTCTCGTTCAGTGTCCTTCAATATGTTAAAGTTAAATAGTGATTAGCAATTGTTTAACCATACATTTTTGACATTTGAATATCACCTAACTTTATTAAACTTACTACTACTTACTTTTACTTTGTTTATAATTAACCGGTTCATGTTATTTTAGGTTTACAATGAATATGAGTACCTTTCTTGTGGGTAGTGTTGTGGGTGTGCCTCTCACTATCCCGTTCGCTCGAGTCTGCTCCGTCGGTGGCAGCACCAGCTGTGGTCCTTGATCGTCTCGCGCGTTTCGACCATCTCTCACCTGGGATGAACATTGAGATTAGTATTTATTATTTACAATAAAAGTTATTCGTGGTTGGGTGAGAAAACGGCACAATGATATGGACTTCTATGTCAATGTCTCAATCTAGATTGGGCCAGGAGATAATTAAAGAAGAGGCAACAGAGAAAGGTCTTTATGCTGTATCACTGCTGCTTGTTAAATAACAAAAAAAAATAATGACAAGCACTCGCTAATCAGTAATTACACATAGGCGGTTATCACACTGCACCTGTGGTGTGTGGTGCTGCACACCGGAGCACGACACAACGAAGTGGACACTGGGCAGTGTTCAGTGTAGTATGATAACCGCCATAAGTTAACTTTTTATCACAGTATTTTAGTACAACCATACAAGAAAAGAGATGCACCATAAAGTGGAACTTACCTCCAGATTTATCTCTATTATCAACTTTTTCTTTCTCCTTCTCATTGGTACGTTCAGGAGGTGGAGGAGGCGGTACATGCTGTGGTGTGACCACCGGAGCTGGCACCTCTTTCTCTGCAGCACGAAGTGTCTCTGGAACTGGTGCTGGCTCTTCTTTTACCGTACCATTTGTCTTTACCTCCAGGCAAGATACTGTAAACAAATGTACTACAAGAAAATTGTTTGTGTTTGGTGATAAATTAGTTTTGGTCTTTTGCCAATATGTGTTAAGATGAAGAAAATTATTAAACAACATACTTTAGTTAGTGTTGTTATGTTTATTTTCATTAAACTTTGTTATGATAAACAGTTGTTAACTTTTGTTTCTATTTTGATAATTATATATTTATTGTATTTTTGTTACAAACATATTTTTTTTATAATTTGACTTTTGTCCATTTTGTTTCAAGCAGCAAACAATGGTTTCAAAATAGGTTATAATCAAATACTCACTAAGTTTTTTATGATCTGCATCAAGTGACCGTTGTTTATTGTCAATGAGGTCTTGCAGTGTCTGCACAACTTGTAGTTTCTCGTCTCCTATTTCCTGAGCAGCCACCAGCACTGTCTGTAGCCGCAGAGCTGCACGGCTGCGGCGACGCTCTTCTGTGTTGGCTCCTATGCATACTGCTAGATGCTTCTCAGCTTCACGAAGACACTCTGTTAAAATCGTAAACCAAACTTAACACATAGCAACACAAAATCAGATAGGTTACCTCCATAATTGCACTTTTTTTACAATAAAACAAGATACAAACATCTACCTATAGGTAGTCAAAATGAAATCTTTTTATAACCATCTTTCGAAGTAACTACAGACTAGTGGTTTTGGTGTTATTTTGGTCCACTTGTACTCGCGAGTCGCAATCTATACATAGGTATGCATACGTAATGAGGTTGAAAGGCAAACGTCAACAATATAATTACAAGCTGTTGTATCAATTATTAATAACTTATACAACTGTTAATACTCAGTAAGAGCAATTATGGCCTAAAGGGCATGCAGGAATTGAAAAATTACCTCTGTAGGTTACGTCAAGCTCTCGCATACGCGATAAATGTCTTTGCAGGTCATTCGGAAGATTTTCAACACAATCTAAGTAATTTTCGACGTAACTCGCTGAAAGCAACGCTTCAGTGGACGTTTGATTCAACATAGTTAAAGAATGAACACAGTTTTCATAGTGATAAAACAAGAGAAATGAATTAAATCACTTTGAAAGCGAATAACAAGTCCACTGCATTCAACAGCCGTCCCGTCAAGCATCATTTGCGTTCAGAAACGAAGCGACTTTTGTTTTTGTTGTTTTGTAATTTTAGTTACCTAGCAATATACTGTCAAAAAAATAAAAAATTATATTTACTTTCTTTAGTTTAGTAATTCGATTTATGTTTAATATTTAGAAGTTCAATATTGAAATAATTTCCAAAGATCCAATGTGACGCCACGTCGCAATAGTCATTGTGGCGTCGGGTTTTAGTAAGGTGTTTTGTATTGGATTCCCACTTATATCATAGTATGTACTAGAAAATAAAAAAATATTGAGATCAAATAAAAAAAGGGATAGAGAGACATCGTTATCTCGCAAGAACTTTGGGTTGGATTTTTTTTTGACAAAACCCAGCTACAATTCTCGCGATAAGGTGGCTTGAGTCGATGTAGTTCGGTTTTATATTAACAGATTGCGCTACGATGCACGTCAACCGTAGAACTTTCAATGAGCAACCAACATCGCGTGGCGTGTTCTGCAGTGCAGGGCTGCAGGCCATTGCTCAAAATGGATAACGGATGGCGGTAGCCTTAACCATTGCGAGGCTCCGGGCGGTAAATCTTTGTGAGGCCCTTGCCCTTGTCCCTTGCGTAAAGAATGTGAATTGAAATTAGAAGAAGAATTTCTGATGATTGATGCAGTACCGTAATTAGCCTTATATATATGCGCCTGGTGCGAGCTGCTATAACCGCGCCCTTCAAATAATTTCTAATCATAACCGGTTCTGACAATAAAATGGATTGTCTATAAAAATAAATCTATCATTCAAAAACTAAGTTTTTGTAAACTTATTTTAAGTACCTACTTGGTAAAGTTTTGAGAAGTTCAAATAAATTGCGTTTATAAATTAGGTGAAAAAACTTTTATTCGAAAATATTTGTCAAAATTCACAATTAGACAATATGCAAATGACACCAAATACTGATCAGTACAGATAGTAAAGATTCAAGGCTACTTGGTAATGTGTTCTACTGTAAAAAAATTAAAGAACTGGTGAATGTGGCCCTGATCTGGTCATTTCTGCGCCCCTCCAGGGTCTGCGCCCTGTGCCTGGGCACCGCTGGCACCGCCCTAGTTACGGCACTGGATTGATGCGTCATGTTCGTGAACGGGCGCCGTCAGTTGGGGCTGGTCATCACTTAGCTGCCTCGGATTATTTTCATTTTAAATTATTTTATTTTTGGATTGTTGTTTTCTTACTATTTGCTGTAGGTAGGTACTCTGGACGCTTTTAACGCGTACGTCTTTTTAACATCGTTCTTACATATAGCTGTAATATTTTTGTGAAAATATAATATAAAAGAGTGTCCATGGAGTTTCTTGCCCGTTCTTCTCCCTAAGTAACCTACCTACGCTTTGGAATGGGCAACTAGCTTCATATTTTCCGACTGACCGACTTCTTGACAATTCAAAAGTGCCTGTAAATGGTTTAATTAAAATAAATGCTTTGATTTTGAGTTGATGAGAAATGCAATTCAGAAAAAAATAATGGGGCACCCCGCCCCAATAAGCAAAAATAAATGAAAATTCAGGATGCAAGAGCGAGTAAGCGAGAGGTTAAATTCAATTGACTTTTGAAAAGTAAGGCCTACAGAAATAGGAGTTCGTTTTTCGACCAAATATGTAGAAAAGTTTGAAAATGTAGAGAATGTGCCATGCAAGAGTAGAGAAGCGAGCTTGAAAACATGAACATCCCGTCTCGGTTAGGAAATGTCTTAATGCGCCCATATTTATACAGAAATAGGAGTATCTTTGTCAAGATAAGTAGAAAAGTTTAAGAACGCCAGAGCGAGCTAACGAATGAGCTAAGTACGTCCTGCTCAAATAAGAGAATAGCAAGAGCTGAAAGCCGATCTTGTGTCATCGAATTCCTCAAATACGAGGAGGGATCAAAAAGTAGTGAGAATGAGATAGAATTAATGACTATTGATAACTTAATAATTGATTTTTCTACATAGTCTCCGAGTCTCTCTACACACCGAGTCCAGCGCTTTTTCAAGGCTGCAATCCCTTTAAAAAAAAAGTTTTGTCTTGGTCCTGCAAAAAGCTCTCTACGGCATCCATCACCTCGTTATCGTCTTCGTACCTGTTTCCCCTTAAGTATTCTTTCAATTTGGGGAACAGATAAAAATCGCTAGGCGCCAGATCTTGTGAATAAGGGAGGTGGTCAACCAATTCGAAGCCATCTTGCTGAATGGCAGCCATCGCAACTGCCGACCTGTGCGCGGGTGCGTTGTCGTGATGAAACAGCACGGCCCCTTCGAAGTTTCCCTCTCCTTTTCTCTTTGATGGCATTCCTCAACTTGGGAATTAAAGCTGCATAATATTGGCCTGTAATAGTGGTTCCACGCTCCAGGTAATCAATCAACAATATCCCTTCTGAGTCCCAAAATATTGAGGCCATAACCTTGCCAGCCGATGCCACGGCACGAAACTTCTTCGGGGTCGGTGATGATGGCCGTTTCCATTGCGAAGATTGCTGTTTTGTCTCGGGATCAAAATGGTGGACCCATGTTTCGTCCATTGTTACGAAACGAGACAAAAAGTTTTCAGAATCTTCTTGAAACTTGTCCAACAATATCTTCGAAATGTCAAGTCGATTTTGTTTCTGACTGTCGGTTAACATTCTCGGCACCCATCTTGCGGAGACTTTTCTCATATTCAAAGATTGTTTCAATATGGATTGAATACTTCCATATGAAATGCTCGTTTCTTGAATTAAGTATCGGATGGTAACTCTTCGATCGCTCAATACAATTTTCTCGACTTTTGCAACATTTTCTTGGGTGACTGACGTGACGTCGATGGACTGCTGCAACGGTGTTCGTCTTCCGTGCTCGTTCTCCCTACTCGAAATTGAGAAGTCCACCTTGCGACAGTGGAATACGGCGGAGCAGACTCTTCTAATGTTGCCTCCAAATCGCAATGAATCTCTTGCGTCGTTAATTTTTTTAAACAGAGGTATTTAATAACGGTACGCACTTCGTTTTTCTCAATTTTCGAGAACACGTTCCGACACGTAGCAAACAAATGACTACATTCCATGGACGTAATATAATAGTTACGCGAAATGGTTAAGATTTTTCATCAGGGAATATAAATCCTCACGCCAAAACTGCTAAATAAACCTACGTAGATGTTTAACTTCTATTATATTACGTCCATGCTACATTCAGAAAAAAACAAAAGAGAATCGAAGATTCTTTTCTTTATTAATATTACAAATATGTATCTGAGCTATGCCTGCCAGTATTTATTTTTTTTTCTTACTAAGGAGTATGTCGTTCTCACTACTTTTTGTTCCCTCCTCGTATGTTTTAATAACTTTTAACCTTGAAAACTCCTTTCTACGCAACTGTCTTAGGTGCAATATTTTTTATGAGTAGGTAAGTACCTACGCCGATAGTTGGGTAAACTTCAGTTTTTTTTTTCTATTAGGATATATTTCAGCACCGAGATAGTTAGGTACCTAATGCCATGGACGTAATATATAGTTACTTCTATATATTACGTCCATACCTAATGCTAATGTCGTCGTTTCCTTCATGGAGTTTTTATCTCAACCGTGAAATCTCTGATCATTAATTTTGTTATCGTAAATATTAGGTAAGTACCTACTTTTTATGCCAAACTTATTTCAGTATCTCACTTATCATCAAGGATAAAATAAAGGTTTAAAAATCAACTTTTTTCTATATGCTTGTTGCGCGAGGCCCCTGCAAGAGGGAGGCCCTGGGCGGTGCCCTGCTCACCACCCCCTATAGCCGACACTGAGCGATCATCTGGTGAAGGTTCTAGTCAGTGGTGTTCTTACCCTATGGCGAAGAGGGCCATTGCCCGGGGTGGCAGACTGCGAGGGGCTCCCCTCGCTACCTGGCTTATAGCTTTATACAAGCATTACTTATTTTCTATTCTGCCGCCCCTATTTTCTTCATAAAAATGCTATACTCTTCTAGCCTGCCGCTCCGTTACTTCTATGAATAAGATAAAAATCTACCAGATCGGACGAATAAATATGTTTGTCTTTGTCTATCGATGATTCCTTAAAGACATATAATTAATTTTAGAGCCTTAAAAAGGGCGTTTGTTCTCATGTCTCGATTGAAATTCTTCAGATGCTATGACAACCAGAACATATATAATTACCAACCCAGCTATACCTATAGATACACTTATAAAGCTGTCGACTGTTGTTCTTGTTTAGAAAGTTTAAACTTGCAACAACAACAAAATCTTTAGCATTGCAACGTTAAGACTTTTAGACCTCTTTGGTCTGTCTTGCTGGACTATATGACTGGTACCTAGTCTCTAATAACTTATAGACTGAGGGAGCTAAACACTTCCATTGGCCAAATTAGGAGCAGACAAAGTTAAGGACCTGAATTTGAATGCTTCTCCAGGAAATAGAATACGAAATAATCCTACGGTAAAAGGGTTATTCCACTGAACAGCAAGGCCTTTTTCTCTATTTTTTTATTAATCAGTTGTGTCCACTGCAAGGCAAAGGCATTATTTCCGTCTTCTCCACTGCTCATAGTCCTTAACTAGGAGACAAACTCATTTCTCATTAGGTCTTCCTCTTCCCGAGATTTGTTGTTGGCTGTGAAATGGTTGTTACAAAAGAACGCTGAAGGTTATATAACCAAACAGTTTAAATAAGTTCGGCCTGAGATCATTCTTCTAGAAAAGGAAATGTTATTAATTGTGCAATATTATCATACATGAGTCGAGGTCGATTTCCACCTACAATCCTCTCCCACGTATACTTTGTCATAAAACCTAAATGCAAAACGACAGTGTGCCTTACAAACTCGCCAGCACTGGCTAGATATTCTAAAACATACTCATTGATTTAATTATTTGACATACGTCACAAATTCACAATAATTATTATGATAAAGTAGGATAGAGTGAAATTATTTGATTTTTATTTTGGTTTTTCGTGTGAATCAAGCTAAATTTTTCAGTAAATAAAATTAAGTGTTTTTTAGTGAAGTGTACCAATGTCATCTACCCTTATTTTTGTCGGGCTGCCAGAAGACTCCAGAAGCTCTATCACAAAGTAAGTACTTGCTTTTATTGTGCTTTAATGTTCTATTTATGCAGCATTGATGGCTCAAGCGGGCTGGGCAGAGATCTGACTGTGTCAGGTGGGTCGTTTGCTGCACGCAGAAATGGTTTTAAATCCCAATATTTCAGCCAGTTCAGCATTGTTTTATGATGATGCGTGCATCGTAAAAGCATGAATTCTAACTGTCCTAATATCAGGAAAGATCTACTATCAGAAGTTTATTTTGATCGGCGACAGTGGACGTCATTTTTCTGCCAAACCGAGGTATTATTTGGTTGATTATACAGGGTTATTGGTAAAACATTAACAACCTCTTATGAGGTCAAAAACAATTTGCTGTTCCCTACATTTATGTTCGTATAACTCGTCAAAATGTAGGGAACAGCTATTTTTTTTTTCGCGATTTCAGGTTTGGTCCATAGTAAAAGTTGTTCTTATTGATGAGTACAATTTACTTCCTAAGAGGATGTTAATGTTTTACTAATAACCCTGTATACATTTGAAAAAGAGCTGTTCGAACGGTTTTTAGGAGTACTTTCTTCAAGAGTTTTTATTTTGTAGAAAACCAGAAAAATACACAACAAACTAATATTTCATCAAACTATTTTTTTATATACCTACAGTATTTGCCCAAAATCTTAGATCTGCTCGGGATTATGATGAAATCGATTTTCCATTATGCCAAAATATTTCAACTTTGATTTGGTCAAAATACCAGGTGGTCGTCAACAGTCTGCGACAATCTACAAACTAGCAGCAATAAAAATGTTCTTAGCCCAAAACTTTTTCGATAGTTTAGTAGAAGGGTGCCAAAATCTTTTACGATACGAACGCAGGAAATAGCCAGTTATCTGCCTGCTCTAAGTCTAATGGCCAGTTAGGGTTTCCTATAATATTTGTATTATTAATACCTATATTATGGTTCCATTAAACCATACACAACTCCTGAAAGCATCGTCTATTCGCTATTCAGCTGTACAAAGCGCCTGAATGTTATTATTATGTAATATTGCTTTTATGTGCTTGAACGAGCGCCTCAGTGGCTCGTCATAAAATCCGTTTTAGAAACCCTTTAGTGTTTCCACGTACAATGGATCACCCGTTTTAGGTACACATTGCCTCGTTTATGTTGCATTAGCTTTTCCCCGCGACACGGTCTCAGGGTATGAGGATTTTAACTCCTAAAGGGTCCCCGAAACGATCAATAGCATTAAATTGCTATTTTAAGAATATTGTCAATCGCTTCAATTGCATTTGATAGACGATCAATTTGCGCATCTATGTGTATCAATCAGGTAGTACATAATCAGCCTATAAATGTTCCCACTGCTGGGACACAGGCCTCCTCTCGGTGAGAGGGAGTGTGCCGTAGTCCACCACGCGGTCCCAGTGTGGGTTGGTAGATGTCACATGTCTTTGAATTTTTGGTTCCAGGACATGTCGGTTTTCTCACGATGTTTTCCTTCACCGTTTTGAGAGCAGTGGTGATGTGATGAAACGATTTGTCACAATCATCACTGCGCAATCATGTACAAATTGACAATTTCATCGATCGTTTCGGGGACCATTTAGAAGCCCATAAGAGCAATGAACTTTCGAAAAATCCTTTTAGAGGATGCCTTATTTGTATAAAGCCTTCGTGTTACGTTAGTTCTTTTGCAGTTTAGTTCTAGAGGCTTCGAGCTCATTAAAGAAGTCGGTGAGTCAGCAACAAGGTTTTTTACTGAAATTCTATTGTAAACTAGGAATTAAGAAAACCAGACTGCAGTGTGTAGGAAATAAAACATCTAACTTTGTAATTACAATAAATATAATAATTAAATAATATATTATTTTTATATTTGTAATTATTATAAATAAATAGTTATTATTTTATCTACTTAGCGCTAAGCATAGGCGGCACAATACTTGTAGAGTGCTTCGCTCTAATTGAATGTGTAGGCAGTTCCAGATATATTCTCTAACGTGGGCGGCGCAAGCGCAGTTTTGCCTTGAGACCCCCAATTAGGGTGAACGACTCTCTTGTTCATGTTTTAATGCTTTATTTGTCTAAATTAGGTGTTATTGTACAATATTATTGTTAACTACAACCTAGAAAGACGCTGTTCATGTTTTCACGACCTTGTAATTTTGCTGTTTATTGCGTTCTTAGTTCAGGAGCTCGTTTTCCTTAATAGTGGTAATCTTCATCAGTTATTCATGATCATAGCAATAATATTATTGTAAATGAAGAGCTTTACTTCAATTTGGAGTAGGATGTGCCTTACAGGCGTTGCACGGGGGGGTTCCGGAATTGGTCTGTTAAGAGGAACCGACCATATGTGCTGATGGTGATCACTGGGGTGGTTTTAGTGAGGTAAAAATCCCACACTCCCCGACCTCCCTCCCCGGAGGTCGGGTGCCTTTTTAAGGATTCCCCCCCGACAACAAAAAAGAAAAAAAGGTGTGGGCTTAGCGGTCTGCATGGCCGGGGTGCAAATGTGCAGACTTAAGGAAATAAATAAGTAGGTATATTGCTTCGCAAACAGCTCGGCAACCCTTTACATTACAGCTCAGAGAATCGAACCTCCGTTCTTGCTAAATTGTTCATCATCATATCATCATAATCAGCCTATATGGTTCCCACTGCTGGGACACAGGCCTCCTTTCTTCGAGAGGGAGTGGGCTATAATCTACCACGCGGGCCCAACGCTGGTTGAAAAGTCGCGGCTAAATTGTTGCTAATCAACATTATATTTGGTATTGGGCCTCCCTCAATTGCAAAATTACTGGTAGAAAGAGAAAAAATACTTTGTGAGATGCACTTTTTGCCTAGTTCGACTCCAAGTGCTACATCTCCTGCAATGGAATTTTGCGAAGACTTTGCAGCCAAAAATACCTTCGAAATATGAAGTAGGTATATGAAAGGCTCTTAGACTACAGATATTAAAGCTGCCAGCATTGTTCGCTGGAGGCCTTATAAAGGTACTATCCAGGTGTCCCAGTGTGTCATTAAAGTTGCCACACGCCGTGTGACAATAGTTCTGTTGTCTTTGACAATTCGCCCCGCTCATTCGCAATTGGTCGAAGGAACAAGTTAACACAATAGAATTGTGTCCTTTCATTTTAGTACGGCGTTGATTTTTGCGGCCCTTTCTAATTCGTGCTGTATTTTAGGTCGGGTTTCCTGTATAATATCCTCTATTTGAATTTTCATTGTGTTGTTTGAATGATTAAAGACAAGCCGTGCAATAAGCCGAACTCGGCTCACCATTATATTGGAAGTTGTTACCTAATTTCTCAATAAAGTTTTCTCCCTCCCTACAAATTATATATTCTATCAACATTGCCATATTAATCAATTTAGTATTCAATCGGCGTCGTTGGCGTAAAGTGTCAATATTCCACGCTATTACCTCGATCAATTCTAACAGGATTAGGCTTGACGCGCTAGGACTGCGGTAACAGGATAGCGCGGGTGGCGAAGCCCTGCAAGCCCACCTACACGGTGCATGCGACGCGACTTGCCCTCTGTTATGAGTGCATATTGTATTTCAGCTAAATATGATTCTGTTTACACCTGCTGTTGGTTGAGGGTCTTCCGGTTGTCGTGTTTATTAGTAATTGAGCCTCGCCATACGGAATTAAGTAGGTGATTATTGTGGAATTATCGACTGTTTTAGGAAAGCTTACAATGGCCAGATTTTTAGTTAGTTTGAATATCTTTTTGGGGATTTTTTAAAGTAACCACATAATCGAAAGCAACTTAGTCTGACTGTAACTAGTATCATGCTATGTAACGCTAACTATCTTTGTCCAATTCTCCACAAAACTTATTGGATTAAATATATTTTGCTGCAAGCCCTGCTATTATCAGCCAAGCAAGATCAAAGACAGTCTCGACATTTATAGACTAACCAGAAATTACTAGATTCTAGTCTCGATTTGTTGTCGCAATTGCAAGGATGAGTGGATGACATTCGCTAACAAACACTGCATCATCGGAAGTTTCTGGTGTAGTCGGAGCGGGGGCGGCAGTCACGCACGAGCCGACCCGGAACAATGGCGGCACACCCTCGCGGAAGCCGACGCCATTACATGCTCGGCTACTCGCGACTGTCCGACTCCCCGTCTGCGCCTGCGGTCACCCGCAATCTTCGCTGATAACTATTGCATTCTTTTGGAATCGATTGCTTTGAGAATTATTGCTGCCAGGTGCGGTTTTGATTGGAGTTGGTCTGCATCCGACGTTGTGCGCATAGACGGAATTGATTACAACGCCATAATAACTAAATTCAAACTCAAAGCTTTCAGTTTTGAATTGTCAAGGTACCGACCCCTTGTTGACTTTGGAAGGGGCAACTAGCTCCATCTTGGTCAGAAAGTGTAGTAAGTTCTTATGGAAAGAATGGGCAAATAAACTCTATGGACACTCTTTTAAATCGCAATAAGTAGGCAACATACTTTGAAAAGGTCGTAAAAGCAAAGTTAAGATGCGCCAGTCATTAGATATTGTGATACCGATACTCTCAGTTGCTCTCTCGGAGTGTGTGTAGGTAAGCCTGTACCTAACCTTCGACCTATAATCTTTTGTTGCATTATTTCAGAAGGCATTGATGGTCTTGTTAATTTGTAGTGTTGCAGTAATAGGCCTGTCATATTATGGGATCTTACAACATTATGAAGAGCTTCATGACAATACATTTTGGGACTTATTCTACTACTAGCAGCGCTCCGCGGTTTCACCAGCATAAGTTTCGATCCCATAGAAACATCGGGATAAAAAGTATTCTATGTGTTAATCCTGGTTATAAACTATCTGTGTGCCAAATTTTGTGCCAAATTTCATGCAAATCTGTTCAGTAGTTTTTGCGTGAAGAAGTAACAAAAGATCAATAAGCGTTGTGAGTGCATAGGACTTACTGGCTTATGTCAGAGTACACTCGTATTCCCTTGATGCGATTGTCCGATTATATAACTCAGCATTTCTTTACAAGATAATATTTACTTTCTACTTTTAGCAGAACCTTGTTTTTTTCCTATTGCAGTTGTACTTCATCCATTAGCTTGAATCATGTTTCCCAAAACTTGGTACTTTGGATGCGCATGATTGCCTTCATTTGTCATGTTTTGATTCATGACATGATTCATGATTATACCTTTAATCATAACGCCGAAACGCTTGTTCTGACTAATGCTCGGTTCCTCTAAACAAAAACGAATCGTTTTGTTTACCGATCATAGCATTTTTCATTGCCAAACTGGGCATATACCTAAATAGATTCGTAAGCAAATTTTACCTGTGATAGCCACTTCCATATGGGAGGGTCTACTATGTAAAGCATGAGGTCTTTGCTTCATTATTGATAAAGATACAAGAGTCTTAATTTCAAACAATAACAGTCCGTAAATGATAAGAATCGGCCATAAGTAGCAGTAAAAACAAAACCAACCTCTTGCATAACAGACTGAAATAGTTCGTCAAAACCGTCTGCTAGTAAAGTACAAAGTAATTACTCGACACAAATCCGGTCGAGCGATTTACTAGATAATGTCGGAGTAAATAAGGATGAGGGGATCGCACTCACATAAATTAGAAAATAGTGTTTTAGTAACTACCCAGGTGGTCGACTGACACGCTGACTAATATGGCGTCGCTCGGCCTGTCTTGCGCCCGCGCAAAACGGTTTGACAGTTTACGGTCAATACTATGATACTTGAGCGCAATTTCTGGGACATCTTTACGTGTTTCCCCGCGACGATATTGACATGTTAGGCGGTGAAATGCTCGTTGGAACTGTGTCTTGTATTATTTATAAGGTGTCGGAGGTGTTGAATTAAACAAATGTGTTGCTATTTCCATGCTGAAGGAACTTAGTTGTATTCATGAAATGTCTTTATCTTTTAATAACATCCACATTACTTTATCACATTGATACATTTCAGACCTGCACCTTAATTGCCGAATAATTTTGAAAGATATTGCTAATCCATTGCTTTACGCGTATATCATGTTCGAAAAATTTGTCTGCTCTACAACGTAAATAATGCAATGAATGTTGTTGAACTGTCAAAGTGAGTCTGTTACGCAATTACCCCGCTGTATGGATCATATTCGACATGAGAACAACAAACAACATTTAATATCCATTTCCCCATCTATCCAGAAAAACAATTAACAATAAAAGTAAAAACCGAACTCTCTGGGGGAATCTTCATTTGATTGTTTGTTATTTGCCACAATGTCTGTTAATTGAAGGGTTCGATACAATGGCTATAAAAACCGAGATAGTGTCAATTAGTGGCCGTCCCATAACGGCGTTTGTCTATTTTGGTCCATGTTGGGGAACAAATTGATGCAGCTATCAAATTAAGGAAAACTTTATGGTTTACAAATTGTTTCTAAGTTGTTCACGGTATAAATGGGGGAAAGAATGCGTTTTTGTGTAGGTACCGGGGACTTTCGATCTTAGTGTATTTCACAAAGATTCGAGCTTAGTGTGAGAACGTACTTTAGAAAGACACATCATCATCATCATCATTTCAGCCGAAAGACGTCCACTGCTAGACATAGGCCTCCCCCAAGCACCTCCACTTCGACCTGTTCTGTGCTTCTCGCATCCAACGGGTTCCTGCGGCCTTCACAAGGTCGTCGGTCCACCTTGTGGGAGGCATTCCAACGCCACGTCTTCCGGTACGCGGTACATATAACATACATAACACAATCAGTCTACAATTATTTCCATTGCTAATAATCATCCACCACGCGGGGCCCGCGAAAATGTTCTCTACTAACTTTTTAGACCTTTGTATCCTGCTTAGGCGTATGAAGTTTCATTAAAATCGGTTCAAACATTTCGAAAAATAAGGGCTTGAAAGTTAGTATGAAATGCCGTACCTACGGCGTATGCGCAGTTGACGACTATCCGATGCGATGTGTCTTTTTACACCCCGTATGTTACGTGTAAAAGTGATTACGATATCGAGAACAAACAATTTCATTTCACTCAGTTTGTCGTCCTAACCATTACGGTTAGTACATTGTTATCTATGGACCGCTAATTGCTCGATTGTGGGATGTTTACTATTTAACAAGGCTTGATTAGCAGTGCCTCCCTTTCGTTGGCTATTCATTAATACGAATCGAGATCATACAATTAGAAAGTTTGTTTAATTATAACTAAAGCGGCTACCTGTTTACGTGTAGGTCTGTTGGCTTTGGTTACATTTTCTCAATTACCTCTTGTCTACGATATTGTGAAATACATTGAATTGGAGAGCTGCCTTATAGGTCTAGTTGTCGCAAGATTGCTGAGTACGAGGTGTTGACTTCGATTCTCGGGTCGGACAAACTGTTATTGGGGTTTTCCATCAATTGTATCTACGACGTTCAGTGACCTCTATTAAACAAGTATGCTGGACTAAATATACTGAACGGAATGACAGCTGTTTTTGTGCCGATTCAAAGCGCCCCGATCGAGGTTCTCAGGAACTAAAATTGGCACGTTCTTTCAAATGGACGTTGAGTTGTTTGGTTCGTCTCCGATGATTTAGGTCTAGAATACGACTTTTTTTGTGTTTTTTGTGTTTACTACGTGATATTTAGAATATTTTATTATGAAAGCATGCGCATTTTGCTCGCTATTAAAAAGGCAGCGGAATAAACTTGCACAAGTAAGGGCGATGCCAATTCATTGTTCATCTTTATTTATTCCACGTTTATTATTTTTATTAGAAATAATATTTGTATAAAGCGTGTACCTTATATAAAATGAGTTACTTAGTTATATTCTTTTATCTATACAAATAAATAAAATTGAAGTGTCTGTTTGTAATCTCAAAATAACAGCTTTTTACTAAATGCATATGAAAGTTTATGCGGTACATAAAACAAAAATCAATTTTAAAAATATTTGTCTGTGTGTCTGTTTGTTCCGGCCAATCTTCGAAACGGCTGGACCGATTTTGACGGGACTTTCACTGGCAGTGGCAGATGTTATAAAGGGCAACTTAAGCTACTATTATTTTAGAAAAATAATTAAGATTCTGCACAAAAACATTAAAACCCATGCACGCGGACGAAGTCGCTTGCACAGCTGGTATAAAATTATATCTTTTATTCGCTTTCAAAAGACATAAAATGGCTATTCTCGCAAGTATCTCGCCATTGTAAGACCGGGACACTTCGCACGTCAATATAATTGGACGCGGGACATGACTTTATTTTATTGTTTTCTTTCTAGCTATAATAATATATCTCTTATTCCTAATGGAATAAGAAAGTTTTTTTTTTATCGAAGCATTATAAATCTGACTCATTAGATGCTTAGCTTGTTGCTAGAGGGACCCGTGGCTAAATAATAACAGCCGCACAGGATGATAGATCAAGTTAAGTTACGTTTACCGCGGTTGGTCTGTGGATGGGTGATCTTTACAGATCCCTCCGTGCATCGGAAAACACGTTAAGCGGTTGGTCCCGGCTGTCATTTGTGGATCTTTGACAGTCGTTAGGGGTAGTCAGAAGCCCGAAAGTCTGAAAACCAGACTTACCAAAAGGGTGTCGTATTACCCAGTAACTGGGTTGTGGACGTCAGATAGGTAGTTGCTCCGTGTAAAAACTGGAAGCCGACCTCAACATAGTTGGGAAAAGGCTAGGCAGATGATGACTTAGCTGGTTCAGTTGAGAATTAATGAGTAAATCTGTTATCTTCATCTACAGAGTCGCGATTAGGTTATCACATTAAACAGTAGGTACAGCGGTAATTACCTCAAAGTTGTTTTTAATTTTTACTAAAAATAGAAAACTGTAGCTTAAAAATTGACACGAAATAAACGAGGTATTCCACTCAGAGCACTGATTTCAACCGCACTTGGACGAACGGCACCTGAGCACTTCTACTAACCGCACTGGATAATATGGCACTAGACACGCGCGGGACGATGGTATCAACAATTCTTGTCAACCCAAACTTTATGGTATTGTTACCAAATAATCGCAAAGTTGGAAGAAAAGGTTCCGCGGCCAGAACGTTAATTGTTAATAATTATTAATTGTGTTTGGTAGTAATGTTTATTAATACCTACGTAATGTACAATACATGGTTTCAATTAATGTGATAACCTAAACGCCACTCAGTATTATCAACTACCTATGGAAACCATGGCGGCTGCTGCGCTGAAATATGTTTTAGAAGCTCACTCCTTGAAACACCCACCTCCTCGCTCCTTGCTCACCATGAAACGTCTATCAGTTAGAGATTGCTATCATATCACAACCTTGCTTGTATTAAAGAATCTTAACTTATGGGAGAATCCATCTTAAATCATTATTTCAGCCTAAAGACGTCCACTGCTTGACCTAGGCCTCCCCCAAGCACCGCCACTTGGACCGGTTCTGTGCTTCTCGCATCCAGCGGATTCCTGCAGCCTTCACCAGGTCCTCGGTCCACCTTGTGAGGCCTGCCAGACGCTACGTTTTCCGGTACGCGGTCGCCACGCCAGAACCTCACCAAATCATTTCACCCGAAAGTAAAATGATATTTCATTTCAATCTTCCACCGCTGCACCGTTTCCAAAGAAAACATTCTCAGAAAACAATTCACTCCGCTTTCAATGTGTGTCTATTTTAAAATAGTCTGTTGTTTGAACGGTGGTTACGCGAAATGACTAAGTTTCCCTGGCTAATGAGCCGTAATGCGAACCGGTGCCGTCTCGCTACCGTGGACGGCGGCGGCGCGCCCGGAGCGGTGTAGCCGGACCGGAGACGAGCTGTACCTACGGACAGTGATCCGGCTATGATTGGCAGCTCTTCAATTTAATGTGCTTGAATTGCTGTGTATTGTAGACTTGGAATGCATAGGATAAACTGATTTTAGATCATTTTATTGAAATTGCTCTGTAGGGTCTTAGATCGTTTGTATCAAAATCTTTAGGCCGTATTCACACCCGACGTATAAAGTCGGTGGCAACGTATACAAACGGCTCACAGTCGGTGGCCAACTATAACGTATAGTCGACCACTGACGGTGAGACGTTTAGTACAAAATTAATGAAAAAACAACTTCCACCGCCGAATGACTGTCCTTTGATTCTTACATTTTGAAGTAGTGTTGGCTTATCATTTTGCGTTGAAGTAAATAAAATACTATACAAACTATGGCTTTAAAAAATCAGATTTTCCTGTTTAGCGATCGCGACACGAATCCTCCTATATACAACTACTCCTACTACTATATACATACATCTTATATACTTCTACTCTATCTTATTGTTCTGGCTTGACCACATTGCATGTAGGTTTGGCCCCTCTAGTGATTTTATAGGTTACAAAAACGTTGATCACATTCGGACTTGGTCACATTAAACTCGTTCCATTTCAAGTGTCATCTTCATTAATAAAAATGCAGCGCACAAAGCGCTGCATTTTTATTAAGACGTGATTCTAAGTATGATAAAGGTTTTCTTGAGCCTTGGAAATAAAAATCTATACCTACCAATTCCACGGGTTTCCAAATTCGCAAAAGTTACATCTTTTGCGAATTTGGACACCAACCACGATCGCTCCAAATTGTCTATGATTTATAGTGATGCGGTAGTATGAATTCTTAGTTCTGGTGCTATCGATGTTAGGTACAAATAATTAAGTAATCATTAATGATGAATATAAAGTATATTAGTCGTTTTATGGTGATCCACAATACGTAAAAGCATATGTGTAAGGTATGCTATTAGGCGCCTTTTTAATCAGCGACGCGCAGATATCGCATTCTATTCCCAGGCAAGACGTTATTGCTTTTGGTTCCTGGAAACAACCTCGGGTTTACATACTTGTCCTTCCCTACTAACTAAGACCTTCCATTACCTCCCTTTCCCTAACCATTCTGTCATTATAGGTCTGAAAACGGATTGAGGAATCCTGACTTAAGTTTTGACATTAAGTCAGTCATCATCACGAGTCTGGATTACAACGAGCACGGGTAAGTTTTTAAAGCTTTAATAATGTAGAGATACTTATCTAGATTTTTTTTTTTATAAATTCAGTGACTTAGTATTGGAATAGGTAGTGGTTATCGAATACTGGTCACATCATTGACGTTCAAAAAGTGCTGATTATCAGCCTAATTGGAATTATACGTACTTACTATCTTGATTTTGATTTGACCATAACACGCAGTACCTAAGTATTTATAAGTAGGTACCTACTTTTACCGTCATTAAATCAAAGAATTGAAATTACATAATTTACTGTGAAGAATGTGGCTACGTTAGTAATACATATTACTATTTATTATTTTTGTTGACGTTCTTTATTCATTAAAAGCTTGGTTATATTTCCTATTGCATATTCAAATCCCTCACATTGAATTGCAACCAGTTTTTAATTCACAGCATTAAAAAGCTCACAGAATAAAATGTTGGATAGTTAAATTCTCTACATTTTCCGACGTTTCGAGCACTTTTCAAGCGTTCATTTTATTACGGAGTCGTACGGTTGAAATATACAACGTTTTTTATACCGTGGAATTATTCGTAGCACTACTTTTATTCCGAAACGCTTGATTTTCTTTAAACAAGATTCCTTTTTTTTGAAGAGTCTTAAATATCTGTTGAGGTTATTGCATGTTTTGCCTTGTGTGCTGTAATGCATTTTTTATAAAATTGTGTTTTGGGGAAGTACGGTATTATCTAAAGTTTTTTTATGAACATACCTATTGCATAATTTTCCATACGTGGATGGTGGGCTGTCTAGAATAGTGCATTGTATGAAACCGTTACACCAAAACAATATTAACATACAAATAAAATAAGAAAAGCCAATAAAGTGTCCAATTATAACCGTAAATAATGATTGTAAAATACCTGTGTGATTTTAGTACATAAGTACATACTGTCACGTCCCAATTCTTTTAAGGGATGCACTATGAATACCGACCCGAAAATTGCCGAAGTTAGCCGAAGTCACGCGTAGCCATAACATGCAATGGTAGGTTTTAATAGCGAGCATAAACTATTGACAGGTCCGTTGCGCATGTACGTCACAGTAACCCATTTTCTCCGGTTCATCCGCAAATATGTCGCGGATAATTAGTTCATTATAATATTCTCTTGGCCAAGCATTGTAGAGGAGTATCATCTTATATCGTTTCTAAGGACCAACACAAAACGAATTGTTTCAAATTCTACCTCTTAGATTTCTTAGAAGATTCACAAGAGGTAACTGAAAACAAAAAGTAGCAGACCTGGCACACCGTTTTTCCCTTGTCATGGAAGCGGGATTCAGTGTGGATAGATTAAAATTATTTTCAAGAAAAATTAAAACAATTAATCAATGTAATTAATTCTCAAGACTCGACCAAACTAGGTACCTACCTACATATTTTTAGTTTGGTTAAATCAGGAAATATTTAATTGACTGCATTATTTCTTATACGGTAGATAATTGCCTGCAAAGCAAAAAATACAAGTTAAATTAATCTTATTAAACATACATACATACAAGTTAAATTAATCTTATTATATACACAAGTACTAGTTGTGTTGCAAACGATTCTTGTAAAACGCATACTACCTTTTAAGTGGGGTAATTTTAATTAAATTACCCAAGGTTGTACCGCTTAATGTATATTACTGGAACTTATTAGGTATGAGGTAGTCAAATTCAAATAAGAAATTTTTACTTCGATGATCAATTCGCAATGTTATAAGACCAATAAAATCTTATAAGTATTAGATAGTTACAGTGAAGTCGAATTCCAATAGTTTTACTGTATTTTTATTGTTTTAGTTGTAAAACAGGGAGCTTTTATGGATTTGTTTTAGTGCAAGAAGCCGTGTGTGTAATTTAGCATGATCATAAAAATATAAGGTGTCAGATTCATTAGTACCTGGGCTGGGGTATATTGGCAGTGGTAGACGAAATTTCTCTTTGGACGATAATTTTAATTTTATAATAAGGGGACTACATAGGACCTAAAGCGCGGTCACTGTCGGACTGCATAGAAAAGAAAGAGAAGCGCGATGACACAACGCTGGTAATTTATTGCAAAATATGATGCAATTATCTATTTACAATAAATCTAAAAACACTAGTGTTTTAGTATGTTGCTTGTACAATAATCTGACAAAAAATCAGAATGATTGTAGGTATATTTCTATATATTTTTTATTGTAAAAAGAAAGTTTTTAGAGGTATCTTCATGATTTTTTTCTATCGTATCCAATTAGTTGTATTATATTTTCAGTCATATTATTTTTTTCTGATTTTGTTTACTGTAGCCGATCTTATACTTTTATTGGTTGCGTATAGGTCCTGTAATCACCTTAAGTATTTACTGTTGGTTATTAACAATAAGACACTGAATAGGTATCGATTTCCTGTCCCATTGCAGCTAATATTCGTTTCTTTTAAAGCTAAATACTATTTAATAGGTTTTCCACGAATTGGATAAGTGCGCGCCAATTGTTTATTGATGCGACTCTCGGCCATTTTCTTTTTGCGTTTTACCTAAGGGCCTGTGCACACCACGTTTTTTAAACGCGCCGTTGACGCGCGTTTGTAGCGGCACAGACGTGATACGCACGCGAGTCAGCTACTGGCAGGCACTGCTCTGTAGGATAAAAGTGCGCCACCGACGCACGTTTCTAAAACGCGCGTCAACGGCGCGTTTAAAAAACGTGGTGTGCACAGGCCCTAAGACGTTTTTCAGGCTGACAACAAAACAATTAGGACTGAACAGAACATTTGTTCTTTTAGATAAAGTTTGCTTGTATTCTTAACTTATCTGTGGCAAAAGAAAAGAGTACCTATGCTTAGATAGTTTGGTCATGTTGAGAGGATCAATGAAAGGGGACTAACCAAAGGTATTTCAAGGCAGATGTGAGTGGAAATGCCGGGAGGAGTCGCCCTATGAGGGGGAGGACATGACATAGGTATCTACCTAGGTACCTACTTCCTTATTGGTGATGTTCTTCAGGTCAGGTGCGTAGTACTCGCAACCGGCATGCGCGTATGTCCAGAGTGATAATTCTCGTAATTTTAAGAACGTTCACAGTCTGATCTCAGTCTCAATCTGTCAAAAATACCTCTAATTTCCCTACATTTTGACAAGCTTTTGACATTTGTTTGTCGCCGAGATGAGACTGCGACTAGATTTTGAACGTTTTAAATTACGAGAATTGGCCTTCTGATGTAAACGGGGCAAAAGGAGTATCTATCTATGTAGGGATCATAGCACGTAACGTTTTGTAGTTTCTTCCTACCCCCACGGGTTGTGGGAAAACTCTACGATCTTTTGTAGGAAAAAACCTAGGAGTACCTAAAACTCGTTTATATTATTTCCATTTATTCTGTTTATTTATTTATTTAAACTTTTCGCACAAAAAAGGTACAAAGGCGGACTTAATGCCTTAGGCATTCTCTACCAGTCAACCAAGGGTGGTGAAGAGATTGGATGGCAGGTGCTTTGGTTGAGAAGAACAATGATAAAAATTAAAAAAGCTAATAAAACTAGGTACTTACACAAATACATAAATAGGTATATTGGATTGGTATATTGATTTTATTTAATTTGAATTTATCTGATTTTATTTGTTTTTATACGTGTGCCATTAATGGGTGTTATTTACCTGAAATAAATGAATTATTTCGTTTCTAACCACATATGGGAAAGGGGTGATGTGTCATAAGTTCATAACACTCATAACGTATTGCATGTTTTGCATTAACTTAGTCCATTTCAATTTTTATTTCATTCTCCAATACTTTTATTACTAAAGACCTTTAACATCGCATGTGAGTCTATTCTCTCAGTAAACTGAGCATAAAAATTATGTATCTAGTTTATAAGGTTACCAGTTGCGTTTACGTGGTGACATTGCTCAGCTCCGGAGTTGGGATGACACGCAAGTCCCGTCCGGGGCTGGTACGAGTCCACCGAGCACCGAGCTCATCCGATCCGATCGATACAACAAATAATGTTCGCGTGATGGATGATCCTCGCCGAATTCTATTGTTGTTCTTACAATTTTGGAAGAATGGAAGAATGTAGACTGTGCGGCGGCCCTTTGGTTTAGAGGCCTACTTTAAATTTAGGCCAGGTGTCATGATGACCTGGATGGAAAAGCTTCTGGCTTTGCGGAAGTAGGACGAGCGAGACATGTGGAATGGATTCGTGTAGACTTTTTACATTACTTAAGTGGGACGCTAATCTACGTGAGGAGCCGTGCTAAATAATAACAGCCGCACAGGTCGATCGATCAGGTTAAGCTACGCTTGCCGCGGTTGGTCTGTGGATGGGTGACCATCTTTACATACCGTGACCCCTCCGTGCCTCGGAAAGCACGTCTCGGCAGTCATTCGTGGATCTTTGACAGTTGTTACGGGTAGTCAGAAGCCCGAAAGTCTGACAACCAGTCTTACCAAGGGGTATCGTATTACCAAGTTACTGGGTTGTGGAGATCAGATAGGCAGTCGCTCCATGTAAAATACTGGTATTCAGCTGCATACGGTTAGACTTAAAGCCGACCCCAACATAGTTGGGAAAAGGCTAGGCAGATGATGATGATGAAGTGGGACGCTAATCTACTTGGTGTTTGTTGTAGGTTAATCAGTATTTTAATCCTTTTTCCAGTTGCTTTGTCGCTATCGAAATACATACGTCTGCAGCTGCTGAAATATTAGGTAATAATCGGTTGTTCATCTTTATCCATCACCCTATTGTGTAACACACTTTAATTAAATCACAATTCTAGGGTTTTGAAGGGCAAATCCATTGCTTCATAGGTTTGAAAAATTCGTCTGCTTAACTACGTAAATTACGCAATGATGTGGCTGAACTGTCAAAATGAAAAGCTTTGCGGTCAATTGTCATTTTATGCATAATCAGCCTATAATGTTCCCACTGGTGGGACATAGGCCTCCTCTCTGTGAGAGGGAGTGGGCCGGTATCCACCAACCTGGCCCAGTGCGGGCTGGTAGAGGTCACATGTTGTCCAATTTTTGGTTCTAGGACATGCCGGTTTCCCACGATGTTTTACTTTACCGTTTATTTCAAAATGATATTAATATCATTGTTTCAAACTCTTTAGATATTGCACGACTTTCCATAATCTTTTACGATCTGGACATTTTATGCGTCTCATATCTACAATATCGGTTCAACGTGGGCGATATTCTACCTCATATAGTATTTTATGCGTAACATTGCCATTAATTAGATTCTAATGTTGTTAACATTCTCCGACAATTAGAAACGGAAGCAATAAAGGGTGGTGTAGATAAATGATGCGAATGGTCGCTTAGTGTATGTTCATGTTGATAAGCGAAAGCGACGGCTGGCGCGAACATGCAAACCTGAAGCAAAATATCCAACAGTTTACGTTCAAACTGTAATGTTACTGCAACTCATGTATGCTAGGGTGAACAGAGACGACCAACTAACTAGCTAGATAAATTGAGACAGTTATTTAAGCTTACTGGGTCCCAGGAAAATGATACAACTCTCTGTCTGGAAAGCTTAAGTCACTCCTTGGATGATGAAATCAAGCATATATTACATCTCGATTAAAAAAATAACATATTTACCTACTAATATTTACCAAATCTATACTTAATATAAATTAAAGTCGCTTTTCGTGTTTATTTGTGTGATCGCGTTGCTTTTTTAAACTATGCAACGCATTTTGATACGGTTTTTACGGTCGTTTAGAGCATTTATTCGGGAAGGTTTAAGTGTACAATAACATTAGTATTAAATTGACATATATGTTAAAGAAATCTTGATGTGTTTGGTCTAGTCATAAAAATCGCAAGGGCGGGCAGTTAGTATAGTTGCATAGTTTAACATCGAAATTCAAACTCAAATATCGGTCCAGCGGCAGCGGCCTAATTGCGTAACACTATCAATCGGAATCGGTTTCATTTTGACAGGTCAACAACATTCATTGCGTTATTTACGTGTTGAGCGGACACATTTTTCGAACTTATGAAGCAATGGATTAGCAATTGGCTTCAAAATGAAACAGAATATGGACTAAAGTCGCCAGGACTGACCACTCTCGCCACCGCTTCCGCGCTTGTCTGTGAACAAGCATTTATTTAAACACAGCACGGCATAAGTGCTGCTTACACATAATTGAATAATTCCTTGCGCCTTCCTGTTGCGGTTAAAATGTCTTTAATTGTGGAGAGTAAAAGTCAATTAGATATGGACCGATATTGATTATTGAGGCACTCGGAATTCGCGGATGTTTGTCTCAGAAACGGATGTGTTTGCCGTTCCTTGGAGTGTTAGTTAGTTCTTCTATACTTTCTCTTAATGAACTGTTGGGCAACATTTTCAGAAGATTGCTTTTCTACCTTAATGTGTTAAGTTTCCGAAGGCTTGTGAGTCAAAATGATTCATATCTGACTGGTCTGTTGAAAAAATCTTCCCGCTACCATTGGAATTCTGGAATTCTAGAATTGTGTCCAAAAGCAGAACCTATCGTTCCCGAGACACAGGTCTCCTTGGCATCTATCAGAAGGTAATTAAAAACCTTCGAAATCTAGTCGCACTCTCATCTCACAATCAATGTCAGAAACTTGTCAAAAATGTAGAGAAATTAGAGATATTTTTGACAGATAGCGACTGAGATCGGACTGTGAACGTTCTTAAAATTAGGAAAACTGCCCCTCTGGTGTCCCACAGACTCGCACGGTACCCACAGGTCAGTGGATGGCAAACAAACTACTAATGCTATTGCTACTTCTCACATAAACAAAATGACACCAGACACTTCCCTATAATATTAGATATACCTAAGTATTTTCCATAAATATCCGCCTCACGTTCGGCGCTATCTTAATAGCTCAAAGTAATTTGTGTGGTAGCGCATATTTAGCGCTACCTGGCCCGGTCCACAGGTGGCGAGATTGCCACTAAGATATGGCCCCCAGGATTACTTTTGTGGTGCACATTTATTCTTATTTTGGTCGGCGATCGTGACTGGTCCTTGCACGTGCCGTTCAAAACAAACCGTAGCCTCTAGTCTAAGAAAACGACCTTTGAAATTGATGACTATATCGCCTTCCAACGAACACATTGCGCGCTGTATATCAACCAACACTTTCATAGTTCGAGCTTCCTCAGTAATGTATTGTCACAGTAATGTGTGAGTGATTCCTCAGTGTGTATTGCCTGCCTCGAAGGGATGATTTACAAACTGTTTAGTGTTGTCCAGCGCACTTGTTTCACGCTGTGCGCGTGACGTCACGATTGCTTCGAGACGAATAGCTCATTCGGTTAAGGCACATACCTTATGTAAAAGAGCTTTGCCTAAATACAGCGTTACGTCGGGCTAAAGTTGATTAGCTAAGAGATAGGAGGAATATTACTTAACATACCGCCATGGCCACATGGCGTTTTATGCAATCGTTCTTTTAAGGACTGAGATTGTCCCAGTCATTTTCTTGGCACTATTGTGTCGTTAGATTAGCTTTGAGTTTTCGGGCAACGAATATTACTGGTGATCGAATCTTACTCGTAAAAACACCTAATTCGCATTTTGCCCAGTTTTACGATTACCAGGAGGCTTTAGAAAAAATAGAAGCTAATTCAAAGTCAATTTATTTCAATTAAGCACATAGAATACACTTTTGAGTGACAAGATTTAATTACAAGCAAATAGAATTTATTGAATGGACAAAATAAACTCTAACCCTCTTAATAATAAACGTACCATTATATCAGATGAATAGTTACACACCGATTTCTCTCTTTCAGTCGTCAGTAATTTGACTTTCGAAAGAAGAAGACAAAGCGTTGTGTAACTATACGGACGCTATACACCGTTTATTAGTAAGGGGGTATATTTATATATATTTTTGGTTAATCAGTATCAACGCATCACCATTATTATCTGTCACGATACCCATAATCAGCCTATAAAGTTCCCATCCCACTGCTGCCTGCTGGCACACAGGCCTCCTCTCAGTGAGAGGGAGCGGGCCGTAATCCACCACGCGGGCGTATTGCGGATTGGTAGATGTCACATGGTTTCTAGGACAAGCCGGTTTCCTCTCGATGTTTTCCTTCACCGTTTTGAGAGCAGTGGCGATAAAATAATTAATACATAGTAAAGCCGAGTTCGAGCCTACGACCTACAACTCGGAAGTCTTGGCTGTAACCGCTGGGCCACCTCTGCTCCGGTCACCATACCCACCGTGTCAGCTTATCAGCTTGTAATTTCCTCACCACTCTCCTCTCGATTCTCTGTCAAAGGAAGCTAATTCAGCATGGTTGTAAAAATATAACATGTAAGTACGTTTAAATTAAGTACGTTTACGAGGGGCCCGTGGCTAAATGATAACAGCCGCACAGGTCGATCGATCAGGTTAAGCTACGCTTGCCGTGGTTGGTCTGTGGATGGGTGACTATCTTTACATACCGAGACCCCTCCGTGCCTCGGAAAGCACGTTAAGCCGTTGATCCCGGCTGGCATTCTTGGATCTTTGACAGTTGTTACGGGTAGTCAGAAGCCCGAAAGACTGACAACCAGTCTTACCAAGGGGTATCTTACCCAGTAACTGGGTTGTGGAGGTCAGATACGCAGTCGTTCCATGTAAAATACTGGTATTCAGCTGCATCCGGTTAGACTGGAAGCCGACCCTAACATAGTTGGGAAAAGGCTAGGCAGATGATGACGTTTAAATCCCTCGTGTAATCTCACAGACACAGTAGCGAAGGACATACGACTAATGAGGGATAACTTTATGTCACAGGTGGGAATATAATCTTACTTACATCCTTATTTCAACGGGAATTCATCTCGGACGTGCAAAGTGTGCAAACTGGTTCCCTTTGACATGCTATATCGCTGATGACATTGTAATAGGTTGAGAGGCGGCTTACACTTACGACTTTTTCCTGTAAATTCTTTTATATTAAAGATAAAAAAAAAAAAAACCCTGTAAATTCTTTTATATTAAAGATAGACTTAACAGAGTCACAGAATAACTAATAGTTGTAAGAGGGTCAATTCGAAGTTACAAAGTCTTGTTTACATCATTCATGTTAAAAATTATGCATTATTTTGTCGTTCTCACGTGCATAATTTTAGCGTAGCATTACTTATTCACTGTAATGATAACTTGTCTTTGAAAATACCATCCCCTTAACCGATTCAGTTGGTTATAAGATTGACATTATTACCAATACATTTGTCATGACTTCCATTTCTGAAGTTTTGACATTTGATAGCTTTGGACCAGTCAATTCGGTTCGTAGTCACATTAGAGTAATATTACTGTTACTTGTATATTTATTGATCTATGGAATATATAATATCCGGTGTTTTAGAAATGTCAGAGTCACCTATAATATTTGACCTTTTGGGAGAAATTATGTCACATGTCACTTAAATTAGTTCTGATTTGGGTAGGTATTTGTGCACGCCATCGTGTGCACCAATATTATAATTCGCGTGCGACTACGTGTGGGCGCACCATTACGACGCGTGAGACGACGTGTGGACACACCATTACGACGGCAGCGGAGGTGCGGTGCGCGGGCAACATCGCCGCCCGCGACGGAGCGCCGCGCCGCCACACTAGTGCACATCCGGTCGCGCAAGCGACCACTACGAAAATTGTAATTGTACTCACGCGCATAAATGTACGCAATAAATAATAAAAAGTTGATTCAAGAAGAAGGAGTTTTCATGTTACGCTCCCCTTCATGTGGCGACCGTGACAGGACCAAATGGAGGAGAGGGCAGCCATCACTTCAAGTCGGCGACCTGGTCGTGCTACGAGAGGACAACCTTATGCCTCTCGACTGGCGCATGGGGCGCGTGATGAAGTTGTACCCGGGCCAAGATGGGATTGTCCGGGTTGCGGACATCCACACCAACAAAGGTCTTATAAAACGGGCCGTCCACAAAATGTGTCTATTGCCCACGACACCATAGCTGTTGAATTAGCTTCAACGCCGCGGAGTATGTGCACGCCATCGTGTGCACCAATATTATAATTCGCGTGCGACTACGTGTGGGCGCACCATTACGACGCGTGAGACGACGTGTGGACACACCATTACGACGGCAGCGGAGGTGCGGTGCGCGGGCAACATCGCCGCCCGCGACGGAGCGCCGCGCCGCCACACTAGTGCACATCCGGTCGCGCAAGCGACCACTACGAAAATTGTAATTGTACTCACGCGCATAAATGTACGCAATAAATAATAAAAAGTTGATTCAAGAAGAAGGAGTTTTCATGTTACGCTCCCCTTCAGTATTACATAGATTTTTTTAGAAATATGTGCTGTAGTATAGTCTCCGGCAAATTATTGGTTCGCAGCAAGTATAATGGTAAACTATATATGTACAGGCTTCTTCTGGGTAAGCTCACTCCATTGCCGACTTTGTCTCTGTCACCTCTGACCTAGAGTCAAGAGCAAACCCATTGCAAAAAAAAAAAAAATGTTCATACACTCGACTGGCACGTATCAATAGCAAAGGCAGCCGTCGACGGGTGTCGTCGGCTTTGGCGTAGTAAGGGATTTTGTCTAGGGGGGCAGACATCCAGCTGAAATAACTAACCACAGTCATTTAATGAAAGATCATAAATGACGCCTCGTAATAAATAATCCCACCAAAAACATTTCATGTAAAGTAGGTTGCCTAGACCTAAATACTCGTAATGCTTTCACTGTTAAAAAGTTATCAGCACCCTTATTGCGTAACACACTATTACTCTCAATTTGAATCATTTTCAAGCATATTTCTAATCCATTGCTCCGTATGTTCGAAAAATGTGTCTGCCTAAAAACGCAAATAACGCAATGAATGTTGTTGAACTGTCAAAATGAAACCCATTGCTACTGATAGTGTGTTACGCAATTACCCTGCAGATCTAATGGAGCCAAGCCCATAACTCTACAAACCTGACATCTTGGTCAAAATGTACGGCTCTAATAAAAACCCTAATAAAAAGCGATTAATTGGATTAAACAGTAAGTAATTCTTCAATATTGTCGATTTTTCTAGGGTGGGCAAAGCAGTTTCTAGGGTAGGCTTTGCCCACCCTTGCCCCCCCTCGCTACGCCCATGGTCGCCCGCTGCAGCTGGCTTTGCCATGGACGCGTGCCGGTCGTGTGTATGCACACTACGGTGGATGACATTGTTGCCATCGCGGGTAAAACCTGGATAAGCACATGGTTAGCAGTTAGCACAGGAGAGTGGGGAAGGATAAGCACATGGTTAGCAGTTAGCACAGGAGAGTGGGGAAGGATAAGCACATGGTTAGCAGTTAGCACAGGAGAGTGGGGAAGGATAAGCACATGGTTAGCAGTTAGCACAGGAGAGTGGGGAAGGATAAGCACATGGTTAGCAGTTAGCACAGGAGAGTGGGGAATGGAATAAGAAAAGAGAGGGAAATGCTTGTCAGTAGGTGAAGTAGAACTGTGGATGATTTTGATAACGCGTTCATGGTGACACAGTGGTCTCCAGCGGGAGTACCACCAGGCAGTAGCGTGATGGGTTTCATTTTGACAGTTCAACAACATTCATTGCGTTATTCACATTGTTGAGCCGACACATTTTTCGAATATATGAAGCAATGGATTAGCAATATCCTTCAAAATGATTCAGATTGAGTGTAAAGCTATTAGGGTGCAGGTTATAATAGCCCTACATAGTAGACAGCAGTGAAAACAGTTGGCAATCCTTCTTATTAACGTCTACTTAGTTGTTTCCCGTGACTTCTGTCGCAAACAAGTTTTATGTTACCTCGGTATTTTAGACTGGATATGGTCTGTCAGTCAGTCCATCAGCCAGTCAGTCACTGAACTGTTTTATAGGTATAGATTTGTTATTAAGATAACCATACGTTATAGGTACTGATTTCCGATATTTTCTTTGTATTTATACTGGCTACTACTATACTAGCTTCTGCCCGCGGCTTCGCATATATTGTATATTCACCAGAATGCTATCTATCTCCTTGCCAAATTTGATCGAAATCCGTTCTGTAGTTTGGATGTGAAAAGGTAACATACAGACAGAGAATTTTCGAATTTATAATATCAGTATGGATAGTAAAAAAAAAAGTTTCGTTGTAAGTATGATTTACTAATTTAAAGAGAACTGTTTTGGATCTCTCTTTACCAAGCAGTTATTAAGATATTCGAGTAACGCCAATATTGATAAACGACTTTATAATTTGTCGATTAATCGTAAGTGTGCGCACCCGCAACGGGAGGGCGTAATTAAGATCAAAGTAAGTACCTGTGTACAAAGGACAGACATACAGCCGTTTCTAATTGCAAATCTTATTACTCGGGATAAGATTGTTGAGCAAATAGCCACAAGTTTGTAATCGCGTGATTTTCACCGTTAATTGCCACTTTTGTACAAAGTATGTTATTTAATCATGCTTTTTAATTGGTTGTTCAGTTTTTGTCACTTGTGTGTTGATATTTCTAGCCTCAGAAAGTTAATGATTTCTAATAAAGTAAGGACGTAAACTTAAAATATTAGGTCCATACATAGGAAATTAGCGTTTTGTCAAACTGGCCACTTTGATCTCAAGTATCTGGCGTTTGGTTAAATGGTTAGGAATTCCAAATTCAAATTATAAAAATAGGTATCCACTGAAATGGCCGAAGTCTAAAAGTTACCGCGAACGAAAACCGCAGAATGTACGAACGTCCAAAAATTATTAATCCAACATGCTCGCCCACAATTACGGGTGACGTGTACATTTCACCCGTAATTGTGGTACAGGGGATGTACTATAGATACACCTCTGCCTATACCTTTGGAGAATCCAGGCGAGATGTTTTGTTATGTTACGTCAAATTATTAAAAGTTTAATCATTAACCCCTTTATTCATAAACATTCGATTCGATTAGCGACCGTTTCATTTTTGACGTTTAAATGTCACATAACTTTAATAATCGTTTATAAACCTGCGTGTATATCTTTGGATCAATAAACTTATTATTATTATTATTATAAAGAAACCCCTTTTGGAAGACTTTTTTGTTTCATCTTTTCATCCAATCCGCACTACGTATGTTTCCCTATGCCTGTTGCCTATGCGTGTGTTTCCTGTTTTCCCTATGTACAGTTTCTATTTTTATGTCTGTAATTTATTTGGTGTACATAATAAAGAGTATTTCTATTCTATTCTATTCTATGTTTGAATCTACTCTCAAATCAAACCTTCTACAAAATAATCACTTTCTATGTAGGTTTTCTACATTGCAAAACCGTTAATGACGCAGGCAAAAAATTGATTGCCCATGACCATCTTTCCAACATTTCTAATTACTTCCAAAGTAAGTTTAAATGACTAAGAAGCGGACATTTCAACTGCCTAATGACATTGCCGTTACATGTAGATATCAATTCATAATTTATTACCTGCGTTTGCGCACTATCTGCCGCGGATGGCTTGTAAGTTTATGATGAATGAAACTAATTGCTCTTTAGATAATAAATTTGTCAATAGGGTTAGACAAATTATTATAGAAGATTTACTTATTTTAGATATGGTTGAATAATAAGACCTTTTTATGAGTGGATGTACAGTGGGTATTTAGTTCTAATTCTTATTAATGTTTTTTAGCTTTATTTATTGTACTGTTTAGTGTTCTTTTTTAAGGTGTGTTATCGATCGAAAGTGATAGAACGTAATTTCTAAAATATTATTAGGTAGGTACAGACGCCAGCACATCAAGCTACCCGAAACTGTAAAATTTTCCCAATCAACTTTCAACCGTATGCTTTAGCGATAAAGTTGAAAATCTATTAAACAAATTTGACAGATAGTAGTAGCTTGATGTGGTGGCGTCTGTACTACTGGTGTTACTTGGACATCGGTATTGTGAAACTATCAACAACAGTCGCTCTATTCTATAAGAATCTTACCGTAAAAACTTTGGTGAAGAGTGACCTGATGCTAGGGATCGCTAAGGGGCTGCCTCCACGAGCGAGAGAATCGCGGCGATAGTCTCGCCGCGCCATCAAATTTCCGCGGCGATGAAATCGCCGTGTGGAGACACGTTCTAAGAGATTGTATAGAAATACGTGGCACGACGATAATATCGCCGCGATTCTCTCGCTCGTGGAGGCAGCCCCTAAGGATTGATACTATTGACTTATGATTCAGGATATTTTTTTTATAGAATACTAGCTTCTGCTCGCGAATTGATCCGCGTAAAATTTCTTGTTCCCCCGACCCACCTTGTCGCATCTCATCGCCTGCCCGTGCTATTACTTCGTTTTTGCTTAGCATTCTTTCTGCCTTTTTTTTTTGCTCAACTCCTCAGGGTCATAGCGTGATGTTAAATAACCTATAGCCTTACTCCTCAGGGTCATAGCGTAATGTTAAATAGCCTATAGCCCAACTCCTCAGGGCCATAGCGTGATGTTAAATAGCCTATAGCCTTCCTCAAAAATTGGGCTATCAAATACAAAAATATTTTTTTTAAATCCGACTGGTAGTTCCAGAGGTTACCCCCTACATACAAACTTACAAACTTTACCTCTTTATAATATTAGTATAGATATCAGCAGTTCATCTATTCTGTAAAAATCTTACCGTAAAAACTTAGGTGAAGTGAGTTTGACGTGTGCTGTCAATACTTAGTGTCAATCCATAGCACCAGGTGGAATGTTTGTTTTTCAATTCACCAAAGTTTTCACTGTGAGATTTTTAAACAACAGGTCTGCAGTGCTTTGGGCAAACGACGAAGTAAATAAGGAACTATTTTAAAATATTCTATTAATTTTATGAAATTACTAAGTACAGATGTGGTCAGCCCTGTTGACTGCGCAGGAGCACTAAGTTATGAGGGAGCGTGTGACGCTGATGTATTTACGATGAGCGCGCGCTTTTCCCGTGAGATTACAAGCGCAGACGCACCCCCCATCGGTTTAACTCCTAATTTTATTGGCGTAGAAAGGAAGGATGAGCACTTATTCCTTAATGATGTATTAACATTGCGTGACCAATCTCAATAGTAGTTATGATTGTTTTACGTAGGTACCGATCAAGTCCACAAGTCACAAACGGCTGTACCAATTTTGATAAAATTTGGTTTGGAGGTAGCTGACACCCTTGATACTTTTTATATATTTTATAGGTACTTTTTATACATAGGATACTTTTATCCCGATATTCGCACGAGATCGAAACTTATGCGGGTGAAACCGCGGGGTGCGGCTAGTAAAATATGTGAATAATATTAGTTTAGATTATGAGGCTAAAGGCCGCACACGACGCGACACACTGGTGGAACAATTTCTGTGAAAACTTCATGGAAATTGTTTTACCGCAGTCGCGGTTGCGTTGCGCCTATCTGCGGGAGCCTTAGACAACTGAATCTAAAAAAAAATATAATTTATTTACAAGCTACTAGACTTTGTCATTTTCCCACTTGGGTAGGGTACTCTCTCTTGTCAAACGAGATAAAGAACACGCTTTGATAATCGCTAAGTTACGAGCAGTGCTGGCCCAGTGGTAACGGCCGCAACTTAAGAGATGTACGCCGTGGGTTCGAACCCAAGCAGGCACTTTATGTAAATTATTTCATCACCACTACTCTTAAAACGGTGATGGAAAACATTGTGACGAAACCGGCATGTCCTGGAACAAAAATTCGAAGTCTTGTGACATCTACTAACTACTAGGCCCGCTTGGGTGATCATGGCCCATTCCCTCTTACAGAGAGAAGGCTTTGTATCCCAGCAGTGGGAACATTTATTGAATCAATGTTACAAACAGTGCCAGATTAAGACTACTTGATGCCCTAAGCAATCCACGCCTGTAGGCCCTCCTATCCACTAGTCACCTCGTATTTTTCCAAAACATTGCCGAGGGATTTGGAAAGATTGGCGCACATCTCTCGCTATAGTGACTTTTGGGTCTTGTTATATCTTGCTGATTGAACAGCCTTGCCTTTCATGTGCTAGCTGGCTAGCAAATACTGTTTCGGTGCTGTTTCTGCCTCATGGTGCCCCCCGAGACGCAATAATGCCCTAAGCAGTTGCTTAATTTTTTTATGGGCTAATCGTTTCAAACCAATGTTACAAGTATTACCTTATAATTAACTTAACTTATCGTCGGTCTGTAGCTGTTAGCGTTCATCATTTGGATCTTAAATGGCGGTCCCCAAACTAGGCGGCGTCTGTATCTTGGGGACCAGGTTCCAGTGTGACCAGTTTCTACCGTTATCTTTTTCCATTTAGTCAATGCGATAATAAGTAGGTCAGAAGAGGTATTATCAAACCCCTAATCTATAAACAATTCGACCTAATGCCCCACCATGAATGTCAATGCCATAGAACGCCTTGGAATTAATGGGGAAGTGCTGTTACTTACCGCGAATAGTATCGGGAACAACCAAATATAATAACTAAAGGAATACTAATTTCTACGTCGCGAGAATTTATATCGTTCGTTTACATATCAATTCGTATGTATCTAATGGATTACGAATATTTTCGCTTTGTGGTCACCGGTATTTATAGACCACCCTGTAGCCGTTTTTTGTTGTAAAGACGTGACAAATACATAATTTTGATAAGATAGAAAGAAACATATTTGATTTGGGACACGCACAGGAGTTAGGGTTATGTGTGTATGCATGCATGTCCGCGATTTTCTCAGAAACTAATGAACCAATTTTGATGTTTCTTTTATTGGATCTTATTGGCAGATAAGATTCCTAATCATACATAGCTGCAATGGAATTAACAATGTTTTTTTCGAGAATAAAACAAAACTAACCGATGATTTTGTTACGACAGCAGTGGCTCCAATTTTGCCAGTGACTTGCGCTTATTCTGCAACAAGTTCTTTATTGGTTTCTACTTCAATTTCAACAACATAATGACCAATCAGATGTGCTCCACAAAATTATATAATTTACTGTAAGTTATGATCGGCAATTGAACCGGCAATGGTCTCTTGACCTGAGTCGCGGTCAATTCAATTTGCGACAGCCGACAGTTCGCAAATTCGCCACTCGCCATTCGCCGGCAATGAATCGCAATGAATTACTTTCTTCTTCTTTGTTAACTTATCTTAATCTTAATATTCTTAATTCGTCATCATATAATCATTCGTATCGTATCGCGCTCGAATGTTCCAGCAGCTTGTCGGAGAGTTGGGGGAAAATTTGACTTTAATTTCGTTGTTTTCTTGGTTTTGTTTTTGCTGCTGAGCTAGAAATTAGGGTCGGCTTGATTGACGTATTAGTCTTTGTTGAGCGGTCTAAGCTGTTGGATGTTCGAATTGATGAGTTGGTATTAAGATTTAGAAGTATAGACGCCAGCATATCAAGCTACTTATAATCTGTCAAATTTCTTTAATAGATTTTCAACTTTATCTCTAAAGCGTAAGGGTACAAAGTTGATTGGGAAAATTTTACAGTTTCGGGTAGCTTGATGTGCTGGCGTGTCTGTACCTAGAATCAGCAGTTATGATAATAATAACGATATTTTGAGTTTGTGACACATAAATTCTCACCTTCTCCCCATGGGGTATGCAGCATCTATCTGGCATTATTGCTGAAATGAATCTTTTTGGCACAGCATTGATGCACACACACTAATATAGTTGTTTGTAATATTATTTTGTTAATTTTGTATTTTGTATTTCACGAACTGCGTCCAAATAAACTTTATTCTTTCTTTCTTTATTCTTTCACGTCGGTTGCGAGTACTGTATACTGTTATACCTGACCCATCTAAAGAACATCACCAATAAGGTCACTATCTCCCTAAGGTGTCCCCTGCTGGCGTTTCCACTCACACGATATTAGGTCTACAGGTTTATTCCTTTTTTTTGAGTCGGAGTGAACTCTAACCTATACTGTCCAAATGTAAAATTGCCTATCGCCTACTAATAATTTAATGATTTCCTTTCACCATCAAAACTGGTCCCATATAGGATTCACAGGTGGCAAACATAAATACAAATCAACCATCCAATTACGATTTACACCGCCATTCAAACTAAATAGGTGTAATACCTCTTTTGACACGAACCATAGACTATAGTGGCCAGTATTCATGTCATAGACGAAATCAAACAGTATGCCCGTGGCCGTGGCCCTTCGGCATGCATCGAATAATGAGTGGTTGTCATTCTATAATGACGAGTGTTACAAATTGCAGGGCTATTCACGAAAGTAAAACAGGAAATGTTCGAAGGGAAATAAAAATGTATGCCGTGCGTGTGTAATTGGTCTAAGTTACGAAATAGCGTTGGCATGCAGGTGACTGTGTAGTCATGGCTTTTTTGGTCGATTTACTTTTGATACATTAGACTTGGGATTTTCTTGTTAGGGAGTTGAAATATTGCTCTTTTTATGGTTCCGTGTGTACGGTTTAAAATTACTGACGTGGTTTAGTTTACTTATTAGTTTTATTGTAACATGACTGCTTATTTGTGTTTCTTTGACATTAGGAAAAGTGATTTTCCGGCATTTTGTTATCACATTTTTTAGGTTTATTTACAAGTTGCAAGTTAACTTACGTAGGACGTAAGGCTGTCTTAACAGCATCTTGTGGCTAACTTGACAGGTAATCATATGTTATTCGAGCGGTATTTACTCGTATTAGCATACCTTCCAGTTCTGCTGATCCCCCGAGGGTGGATGTAATGAGCTTATTTACTGTAGCCGCTCTATAGTTTCCTGTGAGACTGAAGTATAGCTCGCAGCATCCCTATATGATCCCTATGATCATGTGGTTATAGAATACTTTTAGGTAGGTACTGCTTAGGTATTCGGAGAAAACATGAAAGCTCTTCTAATTCTTCTGCCATTTTAGTTCAGGGGGCCAAGTCTACTAATTTACAAACGATGTAATGGTCTTTCCAATATAAGTTTTTGAAATCTCTGAAAAACTCACAATAGAGAGACTATTGCATAATCAGCCGATAACGTTCCCATTGCAGGGACACAGGCCTCCTCTTTGTGAGACAGAGTGGGCCGTAAACTACCACTCTGGCCCAATGTGTTTTGGTGGATGTCTTTGAATTTTTGATTCTAGGACATGCCGGTTTCCTCACGATGTTTGCCTTCACCTACAACTTGTAAGTTAGGGCTGTTACCACTGGGCTACAACTGCTCTCTGACGAGACCATTGCAACGTTTGTAATTATGTAAACAGACCCTGACAGGACAAAACTTTTACAAGTCTTCAATTCTACAAAATAGTTAAATTGTAGAAAAAAATTCATTACTCAAAAATTACAAATATGTAGGTATGAGTTACAATTTACAATCTACAATTCTTTCGCGTTTTTAAAAGTGTAACTTATAGCATGAGGGCTATGTATAAATTGTAGACTTGTCATTACAATATTTACATATTGGTAAGGATAAGAATTGTCAGTTACAATTGTGAGGCTTAGAGTATTGTGGTACACGGACTTGTAAGATTTACAAATTTGTAAATTTTTATTGCAAATTTTTGTGGTATTAGCCCTGTGTGTGTGGAACTATCTTATGTTGTTTCTAAAATAGTAATATTTTAGATCATAAGACAGTCCCACACATAACACGCTTCCCAGCTGTTCTCAATCTTCACTAGTCCTACTACATAGAATATTTCTTCAATAGAACTATCTAATAGAGCCTCTATTACATGGGTTCAAGTGAAGGCTCACAAAACATTAACACGGCCCATGTGTTGTATCAGGCGCAGCATTTTGTGTAATCTTCCATATTAGATAGCTGCATACGTGCAGTGCATGAGCATAATATTAGGTCCTTTAACTCCTTACCTATGAAATTGCCGTTTAACGTAGAAAAAATAAACTACGTTTTTTTTTTACGAAAATTACTTCAGTAATCGAAGTATTGGCTATTAGTGAAGATGCACTTTTGCCATTTTAGTGGTAGTTCGTTGATGGCTCTGCTATAAAAATCCTGGGGATGGGATTCGATGAACTCTTTAGAGGCGTTTTTCACCGCCTCGTAGGATTTGAAATTTATCCCCTGTAAAAAGTTATCCAAATTCTGAATAAAAATGGAAATTAGTTGGTGTAAGAGAGAAAAAAACAAAAAGATCTGGTGAGTACGGTGGGTGACGGAGAGTTTCCAGTCGTAACTCCTATAGTTTTGAGTGAGACGGACCGTTGTGCGGTGCTTCGACGTGATTTTTGATTTTAAATTTGGAATTTTAAATAGAATGAAAGATATCGATCTTCACAATAGCCAGTATCCAAAATCGGCAATTTTATAGGTAAGGTTCTAATATACTTTACATTCGTTCCTGCCGCACAAGTAGGTAAATGCAGACTAGACAAAATCACAATGTTTATTTATTTTGTCGGTCGATGAATCATGATTGAGATTGGGATTGGGATTTCTCCTGCCCTTAGCATAATCAGCCTATAATGTTCCCACTGCTGGGACACAGGCCGGGATCTCAGTGAGAGGGAGTGAGCCGTAATCCACCCAGTGCGGATTGGTAGATGTCACACTCCTGCAGTCAATATTGATGACTTGAAACTTTGGAAGCTCTGGTAAGGTCAGATTAGGCCCTAACTGAGAATACGAGTATGTTTATGTAGATAGGTATAGGTCTACAAATTTCGTACTACACTCCAAAAGTTGTAGATTTAATTAAATATCTTTATCTGATACATATAAATTATTAATTAAAGTCTGACGGTGTGATCGCGTTGTTTTTCTAAACTACGCAACGGATTTTGATGCGGATTTCACAATCATTTAGAGAATTTATTCCGTCATGTTTATGTGTCTAATTGCATTACTATTAAAACCACATGTAATAAAAAATTCATGAGGTGTTGTCAAGTTTTCATTTAAGTAAGTAATAAATTCTCTATTTATAGGTATAGAAGAGCGTGTGGTGTAGATTCCCATATTAATTAATACATGCAAATAAAATCTAAGATAAAATTCTTATGCGGAGTAAAAATTTAAAAAAGGTTAACAGCTGTTCACTCAAAACCCATAGAAACAGCGATCTAATCCAGTCAGTGGGAATGGTAACGTCCACGCTAGCTTCCGTGTGCGCGGTGGTCAGGCAGCGGATGCATTCGCGGAACAATGCGCCCGCGCAACACGGTCACTGACCCCGCGGTCAGCACTGATTACCACGGAGAAGTTAACTAATGAAATGTTAGATTTTGTTTTTTACTTTAGGTGCCTGTAACTAATATGGCACCGGCTCTACTTGTAAAGGGAAGATGTCGAAATCCTGTCAAATTTAGTACATTTTGTGTTATTTCTCGATTTAACAACGGTAATTTTGATCTGTGAAATTATTCGTCACCGAATTTTGATACACAATGTTTTGACGTCTACTGTCAAAATAAATGAAGTAAAAACATTTTCTCGCACATTAGAACTCCATTTATTCATTACTCTGAACAACTGACTTGTAAAAACAATCGGACATTGTTATCCACTGAAACAAGCCGTTTAAACTGAAGAAAGCGAAAACTTAAAGAACATTTCTAAATTAACGTGTCTTCAAGTTCCCTCACAAGGAAAGTCAAAGAAAACCTCAGTTAGAAGTTCTTTTAGGACCTGTCTATGATTTCTTTGATGGAGGGAAAAGGCATGGCATACCTACCTACCTTTCCGCCGTTTTGACGTGGTTTGGTCCTATTATATATTATCCGTTTGAATTGAAGTCAGCTATCGATTTATTTTTCATCATCATCTTCCTGCCCTTATCCTGTGTTACTTGGGGTCGGCGCAACACGTTTTCTTCTTCCATTGTCCTGTCAACCGTCACGCTATCATTCACTCCCTTCTCTTTCATATCATTACTCACACAATCCATCCATCTTTTCTTCGGCCTTCCTCTCCCTCTCCATCCATCAACATGTATATTCATCACTACATCGATTTATATTTAATTAATTAATTTAAGTTAGACACAGTGATCTATGTTTATGTTGGTATAGTTAATTCTTTTTTTAAACTTTATATAGGTATAAAGCGTGGCCGCCATTTTGAAAAAAAAAAAACAAAATGGCGCGACAGTGGCATGCCTAGCTAGACCCCATTTAAAATGTTCAATCCCCTTTGTCAGCCTTCGTCTTGTGTGGTCGTTGCGTTTAACTTAACCACTTACGAGGAGTAGGTACTGACGACTCGTAGTACTGCTAGTTAAAGATGCTATCCCGCGATAAAGCATCTAATGGAGTTTCATGATGTTTTATGCGATTTAATTTCCTCTTGGCGGCACCATAGAGCTTGTAAACAGTTTTATATGTATAGAGTACTTGTCTGTTCGTTTTTCAAGAGATAGATTAATGGAGGGAAAATTGCATGTGAGCGTTAATAAATGTTGTCTTCCTGTTCCTTATATTTTAAATCTTTTCCTGTGTTTTTTGTTTCTCATTATTTTATTCTGTTCAGTCTCGTGTCAAGAGATTTTAATGTTTCAGTTATTCCAGTCAATCATAGCAGTTTTTATGTGAAATTTGAAAAAAAATCTGATTATGATTTCGGAAATCGGGAGGACACCTTGTATTTTTATTAATCTAGATCACTCCGAATACATAATTATCTTTAACACTTAAATTATGAAGTGAGCTCCCAGTTCTCGTGAGGACCGCCAGTAGACGGTCATCACAATATACCAGTTCCTTGTATTATATTAAACGTACGTATAAGTATCTTGAACACTTAAATGTGCCTCTTTTCTGCAACTCTTTCTATTGTTAAACTCTTGCTAGTATACAGAATCTACTTAATTTATATACCATTGTATAGATAATTTAATGGAGATTAATTGTGTGTTGTTTTCAAAAATTAACTTAATGCAGTAGAAACGAAAAAAAACATCAAAATATTTCTAAAAACCCCGTCAATCAAGTGTGAAACCTGAACACATTGTAGCTTGCGAAAAAATCAATTAATTGGGTTTTCATTTAATAGTTTCTTTTCACCCATTGCAGGAGAAACCCTTTTGAAAATGGCTCTTTTATTCAAAGTAGTTGAATTATAATAAATAAAAAACTAACTATGGTTTTTTAAACGATCAAATGAGCATTATTAGTCTCGCACTTTCGGATTTTCCAAATTTTTAGTATAGTATTTGAAAATAATAAGTACCTAATTCTTTTCCGAGAAATGACAAAAATTACAACTCATGCCAAATTGCGCCATGTAAATGCGTGTACTTTAACTGTTATTAGGGCTAATAACAGCCACTGTTATGTTTTTAAATAAAAGCTTTCTATCGAACATAAAGAAAGACATGCCATACAAAGAGTTACATAAAAAATTATTGTATAGTTGTTTACAACAGCCACTTCGCATGTATGTTAGTCTTTAACTCCTTTTGATTGCAAGTAGCAATTTGTCGATCAATCACATCGGTTGAGAGTTGCGACACACGGAGGAATGCTAAGTCTATCGAGGCTGTGAGTTATCGCCTTAATATCGAGAAGAATAGTCCGTGATACGCTCCACTTCACTGCAGTTGATCTGTGTTGTAAAGGCGCGTACATATCTGATTCGATTTTATCGATCGATGTGTTTGTTGATATCGAGCATTCATTAATTGATGAAGGGGTTTCCGGTAAGGAAGAAAAAACAGTGGCACTCCGGGAGTGCCGACAGAAGTGAAAACAAAACACAAAAAAAATACTTTGCCATCACTCACTGACATATCGGATATACATTAAAACCGAGTACATCCCGAGGACAACCGAACACATCCGAAGCGAAAGTTAGTATTTTTAGACCTTTGTATCCTGCTTATGCGTATGAAGTTTCATTAAAATCGGTTCATTCATTTCGAAAAATAAGGGCTTGAAAGTTTGTATAAAATGCCGCACGGCGTAAACGCTCTTAACTAAATATCTATTTAAAATAGTTTGAGTCTAATTATAGAATCTAAAAAAAGCTTCAAAATGTCAAACGAAATATTTTATTCAAAAAACAGCCATATTCGCTGGTATGCTGGTATGGTGAACTACGCCGTAGCATAGTGTGAGCTACGCCGTAGCACAGTTTGACCTACGCCGTAGCACTCTCCATCCGTCTTACGAATTTTCGATCAGGTCACGTGTCCTGACGCGAGTTTAACATTTTTTACCCATTACAAAAAAAGTGTACAACGCCGTTAAAGAAGTTTTCACTTCAAAAATCGTTGTGTGTGCTTATGTGTGTGATTGGTCGTGGTTAATGAAAACTTACGATTGGAGCCAAGTACACCCGATTCAGCGTCACCGACCCGAGCGAGGCGGTTCAGGTTTTTTTCACTGTTCAGCAAGAGCGTAAAGTGCACCTAAAGAAGTCGCGCCTGTTTGTAGGAGCCTTAACTCAATCGTTATTTTATTGTAATTGTTGCTTTATTGTCACATTATTATTGCTCTCTTGGACTCGTAGAACCAAGTATTCATTTGAAGGGTTCATGTTCAGCAGTGATGATGTTTATTTTCAGAGGGGCAATTATCATAATCTTAAGAACGTTCACAGTCTGATCTCAGTCTCAATCTGTCAAAAATATGTCTAATTTCCCTACATTTTTGTCATTGATTGTCGCTGAGATAGATTGCGACTAGAATTTGAACGTTTTTTATTAAGTACGAGAATTGGTCTTATGTTATGAAGAATATCACCCTTAAAAATAAATAATTCTCCCTTGATTATCCTTTGAGAGCGATGTTTTCTGTACTAGTCCCGTAAAACTTTAATGGCCTTTCAAGCGGTTATCGATGAAAAAAAATCTAGCAAATCTGTAAACACCTTAACAAGTTAATAATCGTAAATGCCGATAACTCACAAAGATACGCTTAATTAATACTCTTCAAATCACGTAGATCGCCTAAAAAAGAAAGCATAAATCTATCCAGGTGACAGTAATCTAACATTTCAGATTTCAGTAATAAGCATCTATAAAATAAAGAAACATTTACTTTCTAATTTGTAATAAGTTTTACAGCGAAATGATAATATGCGGTAAATTATATTGTGATTAACTGTTTATGAATCCGCGACAATGAAACTGAACTGTAAAATTACTTTCATTTTGTAAAAGATAGCGTTTACACAAGATATACAGGGTGTCCCGTAATTAATAGATCAAATAACCTCTTATGGGGTCATTGTACTTACCATTATGAACAACTTTTACTACGGGACTAAACATGAAATCGCGAATAAAAATCAGCTGTTCCCTACATTTATGTTCGCATAACTCGTCAAAATGTAGGAAACAGCTGATTCTCTTTTCGCGATTTCAGGTTTGGTTCCATAGTAATAGTTGTTCATAACGATGAGTACTATGACCCCTTAATATAGGTAAGGTTAGGGAACACCATAATCTACATGGTGTTCCCTAACCTTACCTATATTCAGGGGTCTGTCTATCAACTCAGCCTATCGCAGTCCACTGCTGGACATAGGCCTCTCCCAGGCTGCGTCTCAACACCCTGTCCTCCGCCTTCCGCATCCAGTCGGTCCCAACCACCTTTTTAATGTCATCGGTCCATCTAACTAGGGGGCGTCCAGACCAACGCGGTTTCCATTCCAGGACTCGTCCGCTTTACCAAACATGGTCAGCCCACCGCCACTGCCAGTATTGTCAAATAATTCCAGGTCGCGCTTAATGAGAATAGAAAACTCCATGAACTTAATGAAAACGAAGTTTTACATAGAAAATGTTATCAAAAACGGTTTTCGTCTAATGGTGAATTAAATAAAATTGCCTAAATGTCACCATCAGGCATCCATTTGGCAGTTTACACATAACAAAACATAATGCCAATATTCCCCGAAGGGGGGTGGGTCAGACAGGGGTGTAGGTACCTATAGTTCGCCTACATTTCGCCAGTTATGTTTAAGTCCCATGTAACAGGGGGCGAGCCTATTGCCACCAATTGGCTACCAATTCTGACTCCGGGTACAAAATACAGAGAGTACAGAAGGCAATCACATGTATGTACTTCACTTTTCACACCTACGTTTGGCAGTCGCGCTATGGTTGTCAACTTTGTCTTATGCACAAAAAACTATCGTGGTAGTGGCACTCGTATCTAGTTTATTCTGCAATATTAAAACAAAACAATAAACATAGTATTACAATACAAAAAGTTTACAGAACAAAAACATAAAATTTTGTATTTGTCAATTTTCACTATCAAAAATATGCGTTGCTCGAGCGCACTTTGTATGTAGATTGTCTTCTGTACTCTCTGTATTTTGTGCTCCGGGCGTCTATTCAAAATTCTAGATGGAAAACCCAATTACACTTTGACCGACCGGGGAATCAAACCTATAACCTCAGTAAGTACTTCCTTACAACCTCCCACCCTCCACCCATGACCTTAGTAACCTTCCCTTAAACCCCCTCCCCCTCCTGTCCCCCTTTTCCAACTTGACCTTGGTAATATCTAAAGCAAATAATACTAACACCTAGACAGGAACCGCCCCGTTCGCGTCCCTATGAACAATCATGAGAACCGTCACAGTTCATTAGGTTTGCGCCAAAACTTTCAGCATTTAAATAAGATTATTTATGAACGTCTTGTCCGATGCAACACTATAAAATAGAAGATGCCCGGTAAGCGTATTAAATGCGAATAGCTACCGGTCACAAATCATAATAATCTATGTATCTTCAAGCCGCTCGGGGGGTAGCCAGAGGCTAATGTCCTTGCGTAACGAACCCAGCAGATTTATTACACCACGGACTCATGCTCTCTCTCTCATTTCCCCAACGAGTGAGAGAGTTAGCATAATGTATTAAAGCATGTACCGCAAATCATATCGTGATTTAACTCATAGTATTCAGAATTATTTTCAAGCTGTAAATTATTGTAAGGGTCTTATGAGAACGAATTGGGTTTTGGATAAGCGCTGCGTTGAATGTGGTGGTGAAGTGGAGAAACTAGGAATTGTTATTGATTTGTGGGACTGTGATCTGTGCTGAACTTTCTTCCATTTAAATTATAACCCTTTCAGCAGCTTGTTGCTGGGAATTTTGTGTTCATTATAGTCTTCACTAGCAACCCACCTATGCTTCGCAGGGTTTTTACAACTTTAAACATTGTGATTTCTTTAGCTTTATTAGTTGATTCACAGGAATGGTTTCTTAACTTGACTGCATAAAATTCAAAATGAGCCAATACGTGCGAATCGACTCATAAGTCTTTCTTTATTACCTGTAAGCTAAATATAACATAAATATATTTGAAAAAAAATCTTCCGGAATATTTTTTTCTAAATGATGTGAAAACCGCATTAAAATCAGTTGCGTAGTTTAAAAGAACAAAGCGGTCAAACAGACAGACAAGAAAAGTTTCCTTATTTTTATAAGTATAGATTTTCCTACCTTGTGTCAACAGTTATGCTATGTGTAGTTGAATAAATTCAGTTGCTTTGCTTAAACTGTCGGATTCTTTCCGTACATCTTTGGTGTTAGACCACCAGATGAACTGGGCCCCAATTCTGTATTATTCCCCGCGAAAGCTTACACGTGCAAACCACCCAATATCTGACAGCAGAGCCTTAGTAATAGGGTCCCGTTGGCACCCTTTGGGTACAGAACCCTAAAAAGAGTTCAGTATATATACCTACTTACATAAAGATCAAACTTCAAATTACACCCATTTCCGTCTCATCGTAGTCATGGAGATGACAAAAGTACACAATACAATCAGTTAGATGACGACAAGCATTCAAAATCAAGATTGCTCGAATCAGTAGTACGATTTCAAACTAAATGTAGTCGGATCGCAAGTCAGTCAATCAGATCATCAGATCAGATCGATATCCCCTCAGGATTGTTCATTGTATGAAGCGCGATCAACAATAGGTATTCATTGACTGTAATGGTCTATACAAGGTCAAATTAAATTAGCTAGAGAAACTCCACAGACGTGATGGGTATTGATATCTAAACACGAAAAAATAAAACTGGCCAAGTGCGAGTCGGACTCGCATACGATGGGTTCCCGTACCACAAGGCAAAAACGTCAAAAAAAACACGTTTGTTGTATGGGAGCCCTCCTTAAATATTTATTTTATTCTGTTTTTAGTATTTGTTGTTATAGCAAGCAGAAATACAGCATCTGTAAAAATTTCAACTGTCTAGCTATCACGATTCATGAGATACAGCCTGGTGACAGACGGACAGACGGACAGTGGAGCCTTAGTAATAGGGTCCCGTTTTTACCCTTTGGGTACGGAACCCTAAAAATTACTTAGTTAAAAGAAGATTGTTTTTTGCTGGGTCTTTGACCACAATTAGGGTACCTACCTACTTAAAATATCAGTCTAGATACATTTTTTTTGTGTAAATTTCACAGACATCGTGGTTAGATAACCACGATAAAACAAAAGAAAACAGGTTTTATCAACTCATAGGTACTAAGTAATAAAACTATCAACGGTCGTTGACCCCAAAAAAAACATCAAATCTTTTTATTATTTTATTATAAGCCTGTGTTGTCCCACTGCAGGGCAAATGCCTCCCTACCCTCTTTCCACTTTTTCCGGTCTACTGCTATTGTTGGCCGAAATATATCTTTTTATTTTTTGTTTTAGCGTGTTTAGATATCGATATCCATCGCGTCTGCGGAGTTTAGCTAGCCAAAGTTTATATAGTTTTTAGGATTCCGTACCCAAAGGGTAAAAACGGGGCCCTATTACTAAGACTCCACTGTTCGTCTGTCTGTCTGTCACCAGGCTGTACCTATCTCATGACATGAACCGTGATAGCTAGACAGTTGAAATTTTCACAGATGATGTATTTCTGTTGCCGCTATAACAACAAATTAAAAACAGAATAAAATAAATATTTAAGAGGGCTCCCATACAACCTAATATTGTATAGATAATGGTACGGAACCCTTCGTGCGCGAGCCGCACTTGACCGGTTGTTTTAGTCTAGCTTTACAAGAACCCTGTATTTATTCTTTTACCAGCGTTACATGACAACTTAAATTGTTGTAAAATACGACGCCTTATCGCACTGGGTCATCGGGTCTGAAGAAATTTGGAGAAAATAATCTGTTAGCTTTTAAATGAAAGTTTTTTTTTAAAATGTTCATTACGTAGGATGAAACGGAGCCGTAAGTACTTTGTCCGTGATAGATTTCAGGTGTTTTCCGAGACGTAAATAGTTTTGATGTTTATCTAATTGATCGAATGCTAAATTGGAAAAAATCTTATTAAACTTTTATTTATTTGAATAAAGAAACTTGAGTTAATTAAGTATTTTCATTCATAGTACCGTTTAACGATTAACACGCTCTATATACGATTTTCTTTCACTTCGTCAAAAATGCAAAATGAAATGAAATAAAATAAATTTCATCATTTGCATACTCCAATCGAACAAACTAATTCATGCATCGCAGAAGTATGGTCCAATTAGCAATGATAATTTTAACTTTTAATGTTTTTATCGCAGATAGTCGGGCAAGATGAAAGGTATGCGCATCTTGATTTAAATGATTTTCTTTTGAACGTTCATCTCGGTCAAGTGAGCCCCTATCTATGCGGTTTCACGGAGCAGTGATTAATAGCAATCGATGCACGTATCGGAACAAAATGTGCATTGAAATGTTGCGTGTACGCATGTTAGGGTGACCGCACTTTATTGGTTAGTTTGATACAGTTTTATGACTGTGGTAGGCCGTGATTAGAGGGTTAGAACATAAATTTGAGCAGTCGTTAATCTAACTATGGGCTTGACCTAACTGATACAGTTAATCATTTCTGAGTAATTGTTGTCGGTAGTTATGTTCATGTTGAGAGACATAAAATGATCAAGTAAAACCTGCTGGGTAATTGCGTAACACACTATCAGTACCTAGCAATGGGTTTCATTTTGACAGTTCAACGACATTCATTGCGATATTTACGTTGAGCCGATAAATTTTTCGAACATAAATGAAGCAATGGATTAGCAATATCCTTCAAAATGATTCAGATTGAGATTGGTAGTGTGTTACGCAATTAGGGTATTGGTAAACAGAACGTAACATATGTTTTTTAGCGTTTTGCTCCATTACCTAAAGAAGTTCAAGCTGTTAGTCGTTTATCCAATTAACCTATAATAAAAACTAAGACAGATGTATGTTAACGTAGTTTTGACAAACAATTGTGTTATTTATATCTACCCTACATTTTGTTTCTGGGCGTTTCCCGGAACGTCTCATTTTTAACGCGGGATTTATGGTCACCCTTCACCTGCTTAATAGGAGTTTGAATAAATCATCGTACATTTTTAAGAGTGTGCATTTGTGCGTTTTTTAAACAGTCTATAAGTAGATACCTACATCTACTTATAGACTGTAACAGATGCGATGCTGCAGCGTGATGGCAGAAGTGAATAAATTATGCCATTTCGATTGCGAAAGTATACTAACGGTTACTTATTGCAGTAAATTAATTATATTAGCATTTCAAAAGTAATGAGATTTATGAGTTTTTAAATAAAGTACAAAGAGATAACAGACTGATTTTTTAATTTTAGATAGATTTTTATTGCAGTTATTATAAACCTAATGGTTCGAGAAATTAAACCACCCCAGATTTAGTTGTAACCCAGCCAATGCCGTAACGAGATAGCGCTAAAAGGGTTCCATCATTTCGCGTTCACATAGATGCGCGCGCGACGATCGCAAATCCATGCGTTGGATGTTTAATTTTAGGGCGTCTCGTTCCCGGAGCCACGAGGAAGTGCACCGGCCTATTTCAGTCCGGCCCTTTGTTGCTCCGTTTATTTCTGTTTACGTCGCGTTTCGTAACTTTACGACCGACTCTCGGATGCGCAAGCGCACGCTCTGTTGCAACAGTTATTAACGGCTGCCCGGAGCGAACCCAATAAGAAATGCTATTCTGTATTGTAGCGATGTAATCGCCCTCTCGTCAACACATGTCTATTCGATGTTAAATCGATACGATTAATCGTTTTATAATGATGTTTATAAATTATGTATTGTGAATAATGTTATCGATTAATTGAAATTTATTGTCCCTGCGTTAGCGACTTCATTTCTTTGGCCGCGGTGCATTTGTCTTTATATCGGTAGGGCTGTCAGGTGCTTCTGTGCTTATTTCGTTTTTTGTTAATGGTCACAATATTTTAATCGTATTTTATTATAGATAAAAGAATAAAAGAAAAAAAAAGAAAAGATAAAAATAAAATAAAGATATTTTTATTATCAGTACAAAAATATATTATATCGCCGGTAAAGGTGGAATCTGAATATCTGATAAAACCTTTCTACCTCCTTCTAATTTGTGCAAGTGTTTAAAGTAAAAGTTTCTCATTCTAATGAAATTGAACAGATCGCATGTCGTTAATCATTATCTATTTGTAAATCTTAATTACATATCACAGCAGAGAATGAGGATGCTATATTAAAATACCTTAGCAAAAATACTAACACCAATTAATTTGTGTACCTTAGCAAAAATACTAACACCAATTAATTTGTGCAGCTTAAAAGTAAATGTTTCTCATTTTAATGGAAATTGAACATCATTCTCAATCTAAGCAACATAGGAGAGACGACGATGTTGTTTTAAAATACCTTAACAAAAGTGCTAAAACTACAAGATATGCATTTATTCTAGCATTAAACCTTGCATTACACCTCAACGACATTCTTCTTCTTCTTATTCTTATTCGTCTTGCTGGCACGACTGTATTTTAGATCTTCAGGGTAATTGCGTAGCACACTATCAGTAGCAATGTGTTTCGTTTTGACAGTTCAAGAACATTCATTGCGTTATTTATGTTGTTTAGCAGACACATTTTTCGAACATATTATAAAGCAACGGATTAGCAATATCTATCAGATTGAGATTGATAATGTGTTACGCAACTATGGTGCTTGTTGGCCCTAAACTTTGCCACTTCCACGGCGTTGTCGACATCCCTACAACCCGCTAATGTGCGTGCATCAATAAGATAAAACCATATTCGAACACGGGTGCGGATAATTGACCTCTAGCCCATTCCCACATTGACGCAGACTCGCGGTGTACTCACGCTTATTGCGCTGCCGAGGCGTTAGAAAGCGCTTATCGTCAGCTAACTGTTTACTTCAAAATGAAGTGTCGTGATTTTTATCGATAGTCTACCGGTTGATTAATTGTTGCCACGACTTGCCCCCGCGCAGCTGGGAGTGACACTGAGATTTAAATGGTTGTGAGAAACAATACTTAGTTACCTATTGAAGTATAGCTATACCTACCTACTTGCGTAGTTTTATTTGCTTGGGAAGGGGTGGAAGATCACTTTCGAAAATACGTTTGGTGCTCTTCAAGCCTCTCTTATCTACAACAGTTACTAGTTGTTCAAAGATTTTAATTGCCACACGCTTTACTTTTAGTTTATTTTTGTCCTTCATTCATCTTTTACTCGAAGTGAAAGATCAGAACTCAAAAGTGAAAAATGTATTAGTGAACAGATTCAATTCAATGTTGGATTTTGGCACTCTGCATCATTTACTCGTCTACCGAATGATCGAAAAATTAAAAGTAAGAAGTAGATGAATTTTCATTCCTGTATAATTTTGTCGGTGTCGTGTGAATGTGAAACAAAATGAACCTTAATTGTGCACTTTTATAATTTCTTGACGATATTATCATGGACGTCCACGTCACGTTATCATGACAAGTAAAATGTATGGCTGGAAATTATATGAAGACGCTTCTAATTTCCCGTCATACATTATATAAATGTGGGCGTCCATGATAATATCGTCACGTTAGAAATCATAAAATACCCTCACGAATAAGAAATTTACACTCATTCAATGCATTAAAAACACAGCTCAGCCAGTATGTTAGACTTCTGGAGAAATAAATGCGTTGGGTGGGTCGGGTTTCGAATATGTTGAATAGTCTGTAACTGGTGATGTCGAACTGACTAGACTGCCCCGTTGGTCTCGTGGTCGCAAGCGCGACTGCTGAGCGTGGGGTCCCGGGTTCGATTCCCGGGTCGGGCAAAGTGTTATTGAGTTTTTCCATTAGGAATTTCTTAGTAGCAGCCCGGAGTTTGGAAGTTGGCGGTGTGATACCCCCGTGCCTCGGAAAGCACGTTAAGCCGTTGGTCCTGCGCCTGATCTCTCTCCGGTCGTGTCGGATGGCCGTCCCATCGGACAATGAGAGTGAGGGAAGAGGGAGTGCACCTGTGTCTGCGCGCACACTTGTGCACTATAATATCTCCCGCGCCGTTGAGATTGGCCGCCGTGGCCGAAATACGGTCTGGAGGACTTTATATTTACTGGTGATGTCGAACTTTTGTAAATTTTAATTAGGTAGTATCTATTGTTCTCAAGTAAGTGACATGTTATGTTTTCATTGAGAATAAAGTTTCTTTAAACCTAAAAGCGCACAATCCCGTGAAGCGTCTGATATATCGGCTTTTAAAAACTGTTGAATATTCGATACATAGTTAACTATACTAGAGCCTCAAAAGTGGCACGACTGTTAAAACAATATCTTGCAAAGTGTTGTTATTCCACGTAAAGTATTTCAAGTATGAAGTATTTCCACGTGGTTGGTCTCCTTTGATGTCTGCGGAAGATTCTACGCGTGTTTGCACTTGCCAGATGTATTTACGTACAGTCAGCAAAAGAGTTAGGTATGCAGGATCGTCGGATATAGTTGAACTTTTATTAATAAACCGGTGGATGTGGTCGACTGAAATTTAATTTGATAAATGAGCTGTTGGTTTTCTGTTAATAAAATTAAATTTTATTCGACAACATCCATCGGTTTATTACTAAACTTCAACGATATCCGACGATCCTGCATACCTGACTCTTTTGCTGACTGTACATAGGGAAATATTGTCCACGCTCTTCAAGTTATTTACTTTAGTCAGGAATTCATAGGTACGGTTTGACGGTTCATAATCAGCCTTTAATGTTCCCACTGCTGGGACACAGGTCTCCTCTCTAGAAAGAGAATGGGCTGTAATCTACCACGCGGGCCCAGTGTGGGTGTACTTATTACTTAGGTACAGTCAACAGCAAAAGTAGATGATCAAAATCAGAAATTCAATACTAATGAATGGAGTTCGCGTCAGAACTGTGTGGCGTCGAAGTGATTCAAAAGCATTTGTGATGGTAAATTATACCAAACATTTACTACTTTGAATTTCTGATTTTGATCATCTACTTTTACTGTTGACTGTACTTGGAATTTTGGTTCTAGAACATGCCGGTTTCCTCACGATGTTTCCCTTCACCGTTTTGAGAGCAGTGCTGATGAATTTATTGACACTTTCAAGGGCAGTAAAGGTCTATAGCAGCCATAACAATAAAATGTCTATTGTGTCTCGGTTACGGCGGGCGCCGGAACCTGTTCACACAAAGTAAAGCGCCTGGGTTCGAACCCACGACCTACAATTCGTAAGTCGGGGCTGTTACGACTGAGCCAGCACTGCTCCTGCACTCTGCTACTGCACTCACTCCTGCACTGCTTGACGTTTAGCATAGTCAGCCTATAATGGAGGAAGGGTGAGCTTGAGCAGTGGTGGCCAAGTGGAAACGGCTGCGACTTACGAGTAGATCGTAGGTTTGATACCAGACAGGCGCTTTACTTTGTGTAAATTATTTTATTAACACTGCCTCTCAAAACGGTGAAGAAAAACACCGTGAAGAAACATGTCCTATAACGAAATAAACAGTGTCACTCCGGGAGTGCCGACAGAAGTGAAAAACAAAACACAAACAGAATACTTTGCCAGAATACTTTACGAACATTAGAAATGTTCGCGCACATCTGCATACTTTTGTGCGCGCACATAATTATGCAAGCAGTGGACTCGCGTCGACGCGTACACACTTGTTGTTCGCGAACTCAGGTCTCAGTCTTACCGGAGTGAAAACATTTATTTGTCCTTTTTCATCATGTTCGCGCACAAGTGTGCTACACTGTGTGCGTACAAAAGTTACGCACAGCTTTGCCGGTGGAAACAGAGACTATCGGATCTGCAGCTCAGTACGTGCACTGTTGGAGTTCTGCACAAAATGTTTGTGAACAAATGTGCTGCACACTATTTTGGTGGAATCGTACCCTAAAGTCTGATTATACTCTTCATTTCAAGTTATTTTCTTTAGTCAGGAATTGATAGGCACGGCTTATACGTTTAGAAAGTCTTAATTAATACATTCAGTACCTCAATCTCAGGTTCCAAGTGTTGAAATTAGAACTCTATTGTTAAAATGAACCTCTCAAAACCACTTAATATCTCTCTCCTGCTATCCATTTATACGTATTTCCATGTAGCCGTCATTGCGGATTTGATTACCTTTCCATTATCATGCAATCGGTATGAAATGAAAGGCGGCGCGTACCTAGGTATCTACTGACCGCTTTGGGAGGCAATTCTCTAGTAATATGATATGATGCGACTAGTACCGGCCATGTTTAATCGCTTTAATTCATGGTAAAGTTTAAGATCTTGTACTTCATATTTTGATTTTCCATAGTATGTAAGTAGATTGTGAAAATTTGCTGTGCTGTACCTGCAAATGAAAGTAGTTACTTGGTAGGTAGAGGTACAGACGCCAGCACAAGCTACCCGAATCTGTAAAATTTTCCCAATCAACCTTGAACCTAATTCTTTAGCGATAAAGTTGAAAAACTATTAAAAAAAATTTACAAAAGTAGTAGCTTGATGTGCTGGCGTCTGTACGTAGGTATAATTAGCCTCAAAAAGACTTAAACATCGACAAGAACTCATTCAATTGTCTACTGTCTTTCTTTTTTGTATCAATGTGTAACCACAAAACATATTCTTCTTCGTGTCGCGGACTAGAGAGTATTTTAGACCTTGTTGGCCCAAAGCTTTGCCACTTCCACGGCGTTATCGGTGGCAGTGCAGAGGTCACTTTGACTGCATGTTTTGGGACACAGAGGGCAGGATAGGAGGTGGAGCATGGTTTGCGAAATAGCTCCACAACTGTCGAGGTAGGACACTTTACCAGGTTGGAGTTACATTTTCCCTACTTGTGTCCACACAAAACATATTACCTACACATTGGGTTCTTAAATGTATCAATACCATAGAAATGTCGTATATCTATGATTAATACAGTTATGTATTATGGAATACAAATTGTTGACAATCAAATGAATTCTTGTGGATGTATCCATATTTTTGAGGCCGATTGTTGTGCAAAGTTTGAGAAAAATTCTGATGAAGAAAAACTAATGAAAATGAACGAAATATTGGCGATGAATAGGTAAAGAATTTTTCGGGATATTTAGACGTTCAATATTGATTGTCCATTAGCAATCCGATACTGAAGTACATACTACTAGGAACTCAAGCGCTTTTAGTAATAAGTTATAAGTAGAACTTAGGTATAGGTACTTAAGCACGCTGTATTAGTAACGCCAGCTCAACTTAAACCCCTAACTTAGCAATAACCGTAACATAACAAAACGTAATGTTTCTTACCGAAACCATTCTACTGAGAAAACCTCTTACGCGTATGACCGGCGCTAACGGCGAGATCACTTAGATCTACAGTTAAAGCGAAAATAGCAATCTGCGCTTGCGCGGGATGAAATCCATTCTGTGTTAGAGTACGGTCACATTGATGAAGTGGTAGCGGGAAAACTAATGGTATAGATGGCCTTATGTGTTGTGCTCTACTGTGAAACCACACAATGTGATTATTTTTATCTTTATTATGTAGGTATCTATTGTGCTGATTTCATTTTATATCATGTTATGCCCCAGCTTCGCGTGGTTTTTACGACTTTACAAAAACATTAAGAACAACGCGGACATACAGACATACAGACAGACACTGATTTAATTTATAATATGCATAGAAATGTAATATATCTATTGTGCTGATTAACTCATTTTATATCATATGACGTTTATTGCGGGCTTGTCCCTTATATTTTGCAACTTTCTGAGTGCCTTATAGCTTTATTTGATCATAAATATCCTCGTTGTTAACAATCAGTCATAATTACCTAAGTACTTATATCACAATAACGAAACGCAATATAATTCATTTTACGCCCTGCAATTAAACTACAGGTAAAACCTTTTTATAGCGATTTTATTATGTCTAAACAAGTTTCATTCATTTTAGGTAGGTGAAGATATTGTGACCATTTAAATTTTCGAATTTTCTTAACCGCCGTGCCCGATGGTATTTCCTATCGGCAAAAATTACGAATTTTCCATTAAAACTTTCATGTAGGGACGAATTTTCGTGTAGGGACGAAGTTTAGGCTGTGCGTTGTCTGTCAGTGAGTTTAAGCTGTAGTCCGCGCGGAACTAGTTGGCCGCGCTTTGGGTGGGGACGGGGGTGAGGGCGGCGGGGTTGCCTATTGTTCGCAACGCACGTACTGAGTAATGACAAAGCGTCCCCGCCCCTCCGTCCCACCGCTCACATACCTAAGGCGCGGCCAACTAGTTCCGCGCGGACTACAGGTACAACTGCGGAAACTGTGTAGTAATAAGGTTGAAAAGTGGTCAACCGCCGGTGTCCGCGATGGTACCTTTACAACTTACTTTTTGATTTCCGTATTTCACAGTTTGTGTTTGTTCTAAGTTCTTAAAACGATCTCTTACATCAAAATGGTAGCCCTCTTGATCCGTTAGCTGTGCATTTTGGAAGTTGGCAACCTCGTAAACTTTAATCCATAATTAATATGTTTGTGTAATATAGAGCGATATTTCATATTTTCATACAATTATTAAAAACAGGTAAATGTTTGACAGCTATATGCAAATGACGTTGGTAACTTTTAGAGCGCCCGCTCTTAACATAGTCACAACCTTACCAGCAGACTTCTTGCCACTGAATAACTGAAGGCGTTTGATTGATGCGCTACAATGGCATCCCTGTGACGTAACTGTTGCAACTTCCGTTAGCTTGTAGTTGTAGTACAACTCGTGATGCGGGGAAATGGGGTATACCTAGAACGGAAAGACGGAAATTATGAAAAATGGAAATAGATTTTTTTGAAAGAACTGACAAAAAGAAACGCGGTTTTTCATGTAGTGGAGACATAATTCTGGTATGTATAGATGTACATATTATATCCACACTAATATTATAAATGCGAAAGTGTGTCTGTCTGTTACCTCTTCACGCTTAAACCGCTGAACCGATTTAGATGAAATTTGGTATAGAGATAGTTTGATTCCCGGGAAAGGAAAGGGTAGTTTTTGTCCCGATATTCCCACGGGATTGAAACTTACGCGGGTATAACCGCGGGGCGCTGCTAGTAATAATATATATATCGATCGATATACCTACTCCGAAAGGATATCAAATTACTCATTTATTTGTCGTAGAATCAAGATGCATTTCTCAAACAAATGCAAAAAGATCATTAGTTATTGCGGGTCACGATCCTCAACGAAGGCATACGACTTAAAGAGAGAGAAGGATGAAACGCAATACAGAAAATGTCTAATCCAAGTCTGCAGTTTGTCTCAGCAGGTATCTCGTAAAAAACATTGAGAATAAGGGTCCTTATTACTTTGTTGTAAATACTGTAACGTTATCTATTCGATTGTAATCGATGGATTTATACCAAGATCAGATTCCTTTGAAATTATTGTTTAAACAGAGAAAAGGGATGTTTGAAGTATTATTTAAATATAATTGTTCACCGTTATGAATAAGTGGTCAATTAACATTATTTACTTGCTTTTTCCGTATAATAATAAAGCTGAAGAGTTTGTTTGTCTGAACGCGCCAATCTCTGGAACCCGCAGTCGGATTAAAATTTTTGTTTTTGCACTTGATAGCTCAATTCTTGAGGAAGGCTGGCTATACTTAACATCACGCTATGACCCTTAGGAAACCCGAGTAAAAAAAAAAAGGCAGAAAGAACGCTAAGTGAAAACGAAGTTCGCGGAAGGCGCTAGTTTCACGCGGACGAAATCGCGGGCAGAAGCTAGTCTTTTATATGCGTAATATAGTAATTAATGATTGCCTGTATTTTACAGCAATAACATTTGACTTAACCGGTACTTAGGGACTTTATTATCTTTACAAGGTTACGATTACGATCCATTTAATAACGTGAGCGGTTGCATAGACGCCAGCACATTAAGCTACCCGAAACTGTAAAATTTTCCCAATCAACCTTGAACCTTATACTTTAGCGATAAAGTTGAAAATCTATTAAAGAAATTTGACAGATTGTAGTAGCTTGATGTGCTGGCGTCTGTACCTGAGTAGTATTTAGAACAACACAGTTCTAAGTAAAAAGAGTTCACTTCGCCAATAAAACCTTTTCTAAAAAAAGCAATATAGCTATATTACAGAGGGACACGTTTTCTCGCGCCAGAATCTGCGCAAGAGTTGTAACAACTAAGTAAGTGGCCACAAAGAAGGTTTTTTATGTGGCCACGCGACTAGAGTCGTGCTTCAAGCGCGTGATAGACGCTGATAGCGGCCATTACCTAGTGATACCGAGACGTATGGTCACCTCTAAACGATCTACGCTTCAGGAAGGGCCAGTCTTAATGGCTAGCTGTGCTTTGACTGTTTTACGATGCTGATGGCTCGATGGTGGAGTTCGAGGTATCGGAGTGATTGCGCTACGATAGGCTAGGACTAATTGTGACAGGATATTGTTGATGTGTTTACTTGGATGGAGTTTTAGTTATCGTTTGCATTAGGTCGTAGGGTAGATAATGTCGGAACAGGAATGAAGAAAGGTAAATTAAAGTAGTCGCTAATACATGGCTGATTTTCTGGTGATAACTGACAGTTGTCTAATTAACTTCGGCGAATAGGTAAGAAATAATTTCTTACCTACAGATCCCGGTTCTTTTACTTAACTGCAAGTTGTGTCTTTACTATTTTTTCGGTAATTTCACTCATTCCTTTGTAAAATATACCTTTTGTTCTAGGTGGAAAGTTGACTCTGTTGTGTAACTTTTGGGAGCTTTTAACTCTTTGTAACCGTAAAGTTTATTCATAAATGCAGAGCCCGAAGCTGTTCGAACATTGTTCGTACACGCTTATTGTAAGCAAATAAATTCCGAACAATTTTTCATCGATTGTTCAATCGATTACAATCAATCGATGCTGAGCAATCGCTTCTTATCGATGTTATCTAATCGCGTAAACATTTGGACGTCCCGCGTGTCGGTGCTCGGCGCTTGCTCACGAACTCCCATTGTGTCGCGTTTCACGCCCGCGCTGCGCCTGCGCCGCCATTCGAAAGTAGGGCCCTTGCCGAGAATGCGATTAAAAAAAAGTATTTGGTACACTGATTGCGTTCAAGAAAAATATTTATTCGATTGCATCGCTCTCAGATGGGAGTTAAAAATAATATAAATAACGTTTATTGTCTTCTAATACTTTGTTAGTTTCAATTCTCTCGCCTAATTTGTGTCGGCTGCTTGTTTTTGGATCGAGGAAAGATAAATAAGCCAGTTATGAACGCCAGCGGCGCAACTCTAAATAATAGATTTATCGAATTTAAAATAGTGTGCTTTTTATTCTTTTCTTTTACTAAGTCAAAAGTTAGCGGATTTAGCTGTAGTCACGATTAAATAAATTATTACAGTGAAATGACATGGTTACAGCGTCTATTTCAGCAATTTCAACATAATACTGTTACGTTTACGTAACTATTTTTATTTATAGTCCGCGCGGAACTAATTGGCCGCCGCCTTGGGTGGGGACGGGGGTGAGGGCGGCGGGGTTGCCTATTGTTTGCAACGCACGTACTGAGTAATGACAAAGCGCCCCCGCCCCTCCGTCCCACCGCTCACATTCCTAAGGCGCGGCCAACTAGTCCCGCGCGGACTATAACTTCTTCTAAACTTGGTTTTTATCCAACTACTTACGCTCGGTTTCTATAAACAAAAACGAATCGTTTTGCTAACCAATGCTAGCATTCTTTATTGCCCAACTGGGCACATAAATAGATTCTTAAGCTAATTTGACCTGTGATAGTGACTTCTTTAAGGCAGGGTCTTAATTTTGATCAATGACGGTCCGTAAATTGAAGGAATCAGCCATTAGTCTATTGGACATCATCATCTTGATCTTATCCCAATTTATTTTGGATCGGTGTAGTACAGACGCCAGCACATCAAGCTACTATAATCTGTCAAATTTCTTTAATGGAATTTCAACTTTATCGCTAAGGCATTAGGTTCAAGTTTGTTTGGGAAAATTTGACAGTTTCGGGTAGCTTGATGTGCTGTCGTCTGTACCTACCTCTTTTCCATCCATTTATTTCTATCAGCTATTTTTAGCACCCACTCTATTCCTAGCCATATCATATTTCACCGTTCACGCAATCTAAGTGGCTATATTTACTAGTGACCCATATTGGTTAATTTTATTAGACTTTTAATGCGTACTTAATGAATGAATAGCATATTCAGCCTTTTCCCCACTGCTGGGACACAGGCTCAGTACTGGTTGGTAGATCTACATATGTCACATGTCTTTGAATTTTTGGTTCTAGGACATGCCGGTTTCCTCACGATGTTTTCATTCACCGTTTTCAGACCAGTGGTGATGAAATTATTAAACAAAGTAAAGCGCCTGCCTGGGTTCGAACCCACGACCTACAAGTCCGTAAGTCCGTTACCACTGGTCCACCAATTCACACTCCACTTCCCTATGAACATAATAAACGTATACATTCGGTCTATTTTAGAAGCTCCCACCAGCTAACGCTTTTAAACTTTCCCAAATAACCCTAATAAATTACGTTAAACACGTCAATTTAATTCCCGACACTAGCTAGTATTTTTACTTTCATCCACCACCTTTCACCCGTGTCTCGTGTGTACTCGTTACTACTCATGTTACCTCACGTTGCTTTGATTAATGTATCGGTGCACCGCGGACCGTCTCATTGACAGGCAGTCCTACTGCTTGCATTGTTAGAAAATCTCACACGCTCCCAATATGTGTGGTGGGGTTTGGTAGGACTGTGAGCGGGAGCGGATGAGAAAGAGTTAGTAGGTATTGCAAAATTTTGAATTTTCGAGGATTAGTCGAGCCTTAGAGCTTCTGTTTTTATTGCAAAATGGGCCAGCTCTTAATCTCGGTCTCGCCTTGTGGAAAGCGATGGAGCGTGCCCAGAAGATGCCTATTCAGTCTTGCTTTGAAGGCCTGACGGGTTATACCGTATAACCCGTCAGGCCTTCAAAGCAAGACTGGCCTTCTTCTTCTTCCCTTCCACGTATAACTTATACGTGGAAGGGAAGAAGAAGAAGGCCGTTTATGCTCTTCCAACTTATACAAGCAAGATCAACCGATTTCGGCCGCAAAGCAGTGTTATTGTAGGCATTGTTGCCTGTAGGGTTTGAAGGATATGCTCATGCCTGCATGTATAAGAAGAGACCTTTGCCCTGTTGTGGGACAAGGGTGCCGGTGAAACGTTAGGCTAAAATTGCACTGGGCCCTCGTGGTGGTGTGAAACGGCTGGACCAATTTTGATAAAATTTGGTATGGAGGTAGCTGACACCCTGGATTAACAATTATAGGCTATATTCCCACGGGATCGAAACTTATGCGGGTGAAACCGCGGGGCGCAGCTAGTAGAACAGTGGCAGTGGTAGGTGGTGGGCAGTGATGTGGACAAGAGAAGTCAGGAATTAAAAAAACAAAGGCCAATTAGAAAGTGCCGCTTGATTGGCATTCGATTTCATATTGAAGATAAAAATTGCGCGGTGAGTTATGAAGAGGATAATATAATATTATTACAGAGCAAAACATAATTAACTTGTCTTCATTATGGCCAAAACGTGAATGTAAAAAAGACGAAAACACGAACTCTCAAAATATTAACGGAGATATCCGTATCGAAATCTATTGTGATGTAAGTTTAAGGCAGGGGTAAGGAATGCGCAGTGGTAGACCGCGAAATTCAGTTTTTTTTTTTACGTTTTTTGCAATTTGCAGGTCAGTGTCAGGTTGTATCTTGATCAAAATATGATTGGCGACTATAACAGGTACGTATTTACATAATTATAACCATTAGAATCTTTAATACATCTTTCGTAGTTAGATTTGTACAAATCTCATAAGGAAAAGTGCTTATGGTACAACTCTAACCTAAAGGGATATTTTAATGATTTTAAGCATTAATTGTGGCGCGCAACATTACTTTATTTCTATAAATACATGTCTATTATAGTCGCGAATCATACTTTGATGAAGATACAACCTGATACTGGCCTGCAAATTGCAAAAAACGTAAGAAAATTTGAATTTCGCTGTACCTGTCATAATGAGTAGGTAATAAGTAGTTCGTATGTCTCGCTGTTCTTTAGCAGTCTAGTCTCTAGCCGATCCGTCGTGCAACCTACAATGTTCTCAGTTCGTAATCTGTCAATCGTGATGCGATATCAAATGATCTGCCAGTTGTGAACTCATTTGCGCCTGCGCACATTTGTCATTCCCCTTAGTAGTTTTCATATTACTATATCTTAGAAACGTTGAATTTTTAGCTATCAATTATAATGAGAAAGTTATGTTTTCCTTATCTTTTTCGGTCATCTAGACTTTATAAACGGCTCCTCTTCGTAAAAATATGTTTGTAATAAGTAGTTGTATTTTTATACGATATATCGTATCGTATCGCCTATGGCGGTTGGTATAACAGTCGTTATGTGCAATAGATGGTGTCAGTGCCGGATTAGCCACGTAGCAGGTGTAGCAAATGCTACAGGCCCCGCTCTGTGGGGGCCCCGCGCTTGCACGTACAGAAAAGAACCCTATACCATAGGTTTATTTAAATATTAGGAAGAATGGTCAAAATAAACCTAATCTCTCCGAGATGGGATGCAAAACATTTTCGAACGCACTTCGCTCGCTCTTGCATACAAGGTTCTCTCAGAAGTTCAGAACTCGCAAGTGCGTAGGTTTTTACAAAAGTACCTACTATACTGAACATTGTTTGAAGAAAGTAATTTGGCTCAAGTACTTCAACTGACATGGAACGGAAAATAACGTATTTGTTAAGAAACATTATTTGACTAGGGAAAATCACTACACAACTAAAACTATTATGAAAAAGTTCTGTTTTATCTTGTAAACCTTCCTGTAAACCTTAAAAAAACTGACCAAGTGCGAGTCGGACTCGCACACGAAGGGTTCCGTACCACAAGGCAAAAATGGCTTTTAATGGGAAGCTTTTTCTAAAATATCTAGTCTTCCAATTATAGAATACATAACTTTTATTTCAGACAGGAGTCTATAGGGTTAGTAACAGTTTTACTTAACTTCGGGTTAGTAGGTTACAGACACAGATTTACGATTAAAATTCAGCGTGGAGCTGCATACACCTCCACACACTGAGAATAGGTACTGTTGGTGCGCTGCCCACGCGTCGTCAGAGATGCACATCTTGTCCTAGTAATGACGGAAAAGCCATTATGGGGTTTACAGGACCTAAACGCAAAAAACGCAAGTTTTAGAAACAATAAAAGTATATGATCGAGTACAGTAAACAAAATCAGAAAAATATATGATATATGGATGCTTGCTTCAGGATATATGCTAGGTAGATACTGTGTTGAAAACATAATACAACTAATTGGATACAATAGAAAAAAACATGAAGATAGCTCTAAAAACTTTCTTTTTACAATAAAAACCATACTTATATAAATACAATCATTGTGATTTTTTGTCAGATTATTCTACAAGCAACATACTAAAACATTACTGTTTTAATTTTTTAGTCCAAATAATAGATCTCTTTGTAATTAAATAATTGCTTAATATTTTGCAGTCATCGCGCTTCTCTTTCTTTTCTATGCAGTCCGACAGTGACCGCGCTTTAGGTATTATTATTCGCAAACATCCCTGATGTACTACAACGCCACAGCAGCCGCAGCAGTACTCTCAGTGCATTATTGAACGCGAAGGTCGCTGTATGCCCGCTGAGTGAACCGTTTATAAAGTGGCATAATTATTTGTCAATGTTAGAATTAGAAAAGACACCACGCCGTAAACTATTTCAGGCCAGTATGCCAAGCAAGACAAAAAACAGTTAGATATTAAATACAGGGTGAAATTAAATTAGCTAAAGAAACTCCGCAGACGCAGTGCCGTCTTTAACCTATTGGAGGCCCTGGGCACATACGGATCACGGGGCCCCTGTGCAGATAAGAGAAGATACCTAATAATATTTCATCTGGGGGGCTAGAAATTTATAGTAAATCGCACTGCAAATCACTTATTTTGTCATTGAATCGGGTACTAATAATGCGTATAATGGAACGGCGGCTGCAAAGGATGTTTTTTTTTTGAGAGTAGGCCGGGGCCCCCAAAGATCGCGGTGCCCTGAGCACATGCCCAGAGTGCCCAATAGAAAAGAGGGGCCTGCAGACGTTATAGGTATCGATATCTAAATTCAACAAAAAAAAATTGGTTTTGGGGTCAACGACCGCTGGGTTTCGTGGCTGGCTGACATGTAGTTACCTACTTGAAGTATGAGTTGAGAAAATATTTTTTTTTGTTTTGTCGTGTTACTCTTCACGTCTGTGAAGATTAGGTACACACAAAAAACTGATATTTCAAGTAAGTTCTACATTACCATCTGTCATTGATTCCAAAAAATAAATTCATCAATTAAGTTTATTTTTTGTTTTATCATGGCTAGCTGATTTAATTTGACCTTACATTTACAGAGTGGATTTTGCCTTAACTTGTTATTTTTCTTTACTTTGGCATGTTCCTTGGTGGAAAAAAGATGATAAAATAACTGGAAGCGCTTTTAATACACTGCATTACGGACCTAAAAGCGGTTCAATAAGAGCCACTTTACGAGCAAGTGTGTTGAAAAAATTAAGTTATATTATTTGTAGTAATATATTTTATTGCCGTCATGAAATCTAAGAAATCCACTCTAAATCCAAATTATCATAAAACTGACGGGAAAATGAACTACAAGGATGTGGTGGTCCGAGTTCCGGCTAGGTTCCATATTAATTATGCACTAATTACAGGAAGCGAGGAAATTGTTCTTAGACTGTAATGTTCATACATCTGGACATGAAGTTATACTTGCCTTTATTTATGCACTTCCACATCGCATTACAGAGCATTAAAAAACCAATATCCGACTTTCCATATCTACGAGACTACATTATTATGAATGAAATGAAAAACAAACACACAAATTAGACTACTACAAATTAAACTTTAGAATCCGTTCATAAGAAATGATTGATTATGTACTGAGAGTGAAGATGGCTTTAGTAGCAGCGGAAGACTAGAAAAAAACGATTGATCGATTGTGTGAAAGATGTTTGATTGAAACAGGACGATAATATTGAAACAGGACGATAATATTGAAACAGGACGATAATATTGATGTGTACTGATTTTTTTTAAAGTGAAAACTTCTTTAGCCGCGTTGGGTATTTTTTGAGATGGGAAAAAACCATAGATACCTATATGAAAGTTTTTTACATTTCTATGGAAAAAACCATTGAACTCGCGACACTGTTACCGTAACCGACACCGCGCTACATTCGGATGTGTTCGGCTGTCCTCGGGATGTATATCCGATATGTCAGTGAGTGATGGCAAAGTATTCATTCTGTTTGTGTTTTCTTTTTAAGACGATTAAAAAAATACACACGTAATTGTTCAAGTTTTCACTTCTGTCGGCACTCCCGGAGTGCCACTGTTTTTTTTTTGCCTACTTTGTGTCCCACTGCTGGACAAAAGCCTCCCCTTTTTTATTCCTCCTAAAACACTCTCACTCTCTGTCTGTGTTCCTGGGATTCCACATTTAACCCGTCTCCCGGGCACGGACACGAGCATCTTCTGGGGAAGCTCGTTCCATCATAGGCCTCATCCATCGCTTTCCATCAGGCGTGATCGAGGTCAAGAACAGGAAAAACCATTCAGGAATAATAAAAAAAAAAAAGAGGATGACTTTGGAGATGACGGCTAATAGTACCTATGGAGGAAGACGACATGGTGTATCGGAATTTCTGAATAAAAGCTGCGAGGGTGAGAGACAGCTATTTACTGTGTGTGTCCCACTGCTGGGACATGGGCCTCCCATCTGTGATAGGCAGTAAGCCGTAATCCACCACGTGGACCCAGTGCGAGTTTGTAGATGTCACATGTTTTCGAATTTTTGGTTCTAGCACAGGATTCCTCACGATATTTTCCTTCACCGTTTTGAAAGCAGCACTTTCCTTTGTGGATTTAATTTCATCACCACTGGGTGATGAAATTAAATTCACAAAGGAAAGTTCCGGACTGGGTTCGAACTACAACTTGGGCCACCACTGCTCCACCATGATTTTATTTTATGACAGTATCTTAATATGCTATGTCTTCTAGAGGTCATTTACAAGGCTAAAGTAACAAATACTCGTTATTACCATCGATCGAAAAATGTCACAGCATTTCCCAACAGTAGAAAATGTATTGAATCGTTTGTTATCCCACTTACGCGAAAGGTCCCTGGTTCGCATAAAATGAAACTGTAGTGCCTGGTAGATGTAGTGGATGGCCGCGCGAAGCTTGTAGGTCTCGTTAGTCCTCCACCAATGAATCTCGCGGGACGTTGAGTATCTTGCTTACATTGTTTCCTTATTAACATCTACGAGGTATATTTACTGCTATTGATTGGGAATACAAGGTAGTTTCGAAGCTGAATGATGGGCTACTAAATTGAAATCATACATTTAAGACAAATATATTGGTTATAGGTAGGTGGGTGTTAGGTTTAATACAGTTCGTGGATTATAATGATCAACGATTTCATCCAAAATAATAAGTGTTTATTCACGGACATAGTAAAGCCAGTACACGGCACGGCACGGTTTCATTACGGTACGGCGCGATAGCCGTACGCACCGTAGAATAATCGTGTGAGCTGGTATATATGACACGGCAAACCACCGGACGACGCATACGGCGACGGCGCCGTGCCGTAGTGCCGCCGTGTCTGTCAACAAGCTTCCATAGTGATCCATACAACACTGACGACCGTGCCTACACACGGCGGATCAAACGTAGTTTTTCACGGCAAGAAAAACGTGTTCCAGAAATCTCGACAGAATTTTTGTAATGAAAATCCGAAGTAATTTTGTCACAACAATGCATGCTATGCAGTGTTGTTCCTATTATGTTACTGTTTTCCGCATCACCTTCATGCATTATTTCAGCCATATCTATACTTATAATAAATCTGTAGAAGTGAAAATTGAAAATATAAAAAAAAAAAAAAATGGTAATGTTACTAGACCAACACCGAACCCAAAAATGTGAATAAAAATTTTTTTTTCTGTCTGTCTGTCTGTTTGTTCAGGCATCACGCAAAAACTACCGGTTCGATTACGATGAAACTTGGTATAATTATTCTTTAACATCCTGGGGGTCTACTCCGAAACGGTTAACCACTGTATCGGCCGAATGTTCGGTCATTTTCTGATTCGAATATTGTTGTCCTACTACGAATTAAAAAAAAAAAGGTAAAAAAAGGGTTAGGGGTTCCAAAAAGGTTCGGATTGGCACAGTTTGGTCGGGACCAATAGTCAATATAGGAAATTAATGGCTGTAGAAAATGACCGAACATTCGGCCGATACATTGGTTAACCGCTTCGGAGTAGACCCCCTGGGCACCACACTGGGTACTTTTTATCCCGGAAAAGTATCTATATGTATATATAATTCAAAGTCCTGACTGACTGTCTGATATATAAACGCACAGCCTAAACCGCGGGTCCTAGAGACATGAAATTTAGAGGGTGTGTTATTTGTGAAAAGTAGGTATCCACTAAGAAAGGGTTTTTCGAAATTCTACCCCTAAGAGGGTGAATGAGGGGAGGGTGAAATTTCACGCGGACGAAGTCGCGGGCAGAAGCTAGTCTTGAATAAATCTCTCTATCAATAACGTCGGTTTTTCCTTCAAGGATGACCCACTGTTCCGGCACCTTCACCCACACAAATCATTATTGTCCATAATAATAAAATAATTTGCCCAGGCTTCTATTGTGCTTATGACAATAGCGGGTATAATTTTAAGCACTATCATTCCTCGACAGAATGGCAGAATATGGCAAAGGTGCGGGGTTATATTATGAGAATTCATGAGCCTTGACTGGCATCTTTAGTTGCGGAGTCATTTGTAGGTACTGGCTTATGTAAAGGAGGCATGGGTTTTAAAGAAATAAATGAAGAAAACGTGAAAGTGATATATTAAAGCTGTTTACTTTGGCAACATCTTGGGAAAGTAAGGCATAATCAGCCTATAATGTTCCCACTGCTGGGTAACAGGGCTCCTTTCTTCGGGAGGGAGTGAGTGATCCACCACGCGGGCCCAGTGCTGGTTGGTAGATGTCACTTGTCTTAAAATTTTTGGTTCTGGGACGGACAAACCCCCGTGATATGCCCACTGCCAGCCGCGTTAGGAATCCCTAATGGGTCCGCCTTGGGATTTATTATATTTCTGTTCTGAAGGTGGAAGAAATCTTTTGCTAAGTCAGTTCGAGGTTTGCTGGTCAGGGGCCGAGGGGCCCCTTGAGGTTGGGGGCCCCGGTGTACGGCACTGCCTAGCCCTCCGATAGCTACGCCACTGCGTAAGTCTGAAAAATTGGCTTCAGATGAGTCTATTTAGGGCGTGGTTGACATAAGTTTTGTCAATAAACTATATGACAAGAAACATGTCACGGATTGCGTTGGACATCTCATAATTATTATGTCCTACATCATCTGACAAAACCTGAGACACATGTCGTGCTGCACCTGCAGTAAGATATTACTACTCGACGCACATACCTCTAGCGAGTGCTAGAACTCTAATACCGGATAGTCGGCCGTCTAGATTTTATGCAATTAAACCACGGACAACAACAATTATAACTAAATTAACACCCACGAATGATTATTTTTGTAAAGCTTAGAAACCATATCCAATTCATTGTGCTCGTGCCTAATTGTATAAGATGGATTCTTTGAACACTGACCATTTTTATTCCTTCTAGTACTTTCCATGTAAAAGTCTTAACTTTCACTCTTTAGGTGATAAAATACTTTAAATAATAGATATTCAGAAAAGATATATTTGTTTGCTGTTCGCTTAATTTTTATTTGTTCTGTGGACTAATGGAGTGCATGTAATTAATCATCAGGGCTTTGATGATTGCTTTTGTGCTATCAGATTTTTCAATCAATTTTCATTTGTATTGAACATTTTAAATACAAAGGATTCATCTAAATTAATAAAATCAGTAGGTATGAGTTAAATTCAAAATTTAGCGTTGCTGTTGATATCATAATACTATCAGCGGTGGCCCAGTGGTATCGGTCCCGAATTACGAGCGTAGGTCGTGGGTTCGGAACTAGGCATGCGCTTAATTTGTGTAAATAATTTCATCACTACTGCTCTCAAAACGGTAAAGGAAAACATCGTGAGGAAAACTGTATGTCCTAGAACCAACAATTCTAAGACAGTGACATCTACCGCACTAGGCCCGCGAGGTAGATACAGCCCACTCTCTCTAGAAGAGAGGAGAAGCAAAATCAGCGTATTATGTTAAGTAGTGGGAACATAATAGACTGATTATGTTACTGTTAATGGATGTTCTAATACACCGGGTATACAAGAAAACAACACTGCCTATGCTTCACCATTTACTTATTAGAAGGCCTAAAACCAAAGGAAGCAAACTCATCCTACGAGCAACATCAATAACAAAGTAAAAATCAAGAAGAATGATCACCTAGATATGAATCTTTGATATCACTGAGCGCATTCTCCCGAGCCATGTTTTCACTTAATCCACTTAGATAAAAATCAATACAACAATCTTCTTAATGGTTCTCGAAAACTCGATTAAAATAAACCGCAATAATTTGCTGGTTTAAGTAAGAAACGATGTTACAGTTACGTCATCCGTTTATTAGGGTTTTATTGTCGTTCATAAACGTTTAGCTTTTGGATCGGCTGTGCCTCGTTTCGAAGCACATTCTAGTAACTACAGTCCTTTCACAGTTATTTTACCTCTGATTTTGCACGACTGTCAAATCACAGTGATCTTTATTCTCATTCTTATAAGGCTGCTGTTGGGTTGCTGCCATTAACAAGTCTGTCAAAATCATTGTGATCTTTATTCTTGTCATGATAAGGTTGCTGTTAGATTGCTGCTGTCAGAGGTAAAATAACTGTGAACAGACTGTAGTTTGAGGTTTATATCCGTGCTAATCTGTGTACAAATATAAAAGGCTCAATAGTCGTAACGCTCTGCCCATTTGTTTTGTACATTAATGAGGAGTTCTGCAATGTGCTGTATAAAGTCATTAATTGAGTCTATTTTATTGCATTAATTTCTGGTTTGATTACTTGCACTTTCTTTCTCTACTAATAATGTATTGAATTCGCAGTTACTTTGTGGAATGGCGTTTAATTCATTAGTTCCATGTCATATCGTTAAGTTTGTATGTAGGGGGTAATCTCCGGAACTAGCAGTTGGATTTGAAAAATTGTTTTTGCATTTGATAGCCCAATTCTCGAGGAAGGTTATAGGCTATTTAACATGACGCTACGAACCTTAGGAGCCGAGCAAAAGAAAACGATAGACTAAGCGAAAACGACGAAGTAGCACGGGCGAGCGATGGGATGCGACGCAGATTAAGTCACGGGCAGAAGCTAGTATATGTATATTTATATAAATTCATTAAGTGAGGTATTTTATTGCATTGTTTTTTTGGTTTGATTAATTGCACTTTCTTCTCTAATCTACTAATAATTCATTGGATTCGTAGTTATTTTGTGGAATGGCGTCAAATTCATCATTCGTTCTGTGTCATATCGTTTCTATCAGCTTTGGGATGGTTCTAATTCAGATTTTGTTAAGATCGTTAATGTGCCTGAAATTGAATTGCCGTAGTATCATGTAGATACGGAAACGATTCGTACAGATAGTAATCACTAACATTAGTAATACAAATCAAACTCTTCCGATGAACGGCTTGACCTGCATCCGATCTAATATACAAAGTTCGAATGATGTTCCGAAAATTACATCCGACATTATTCATTATATAATGAAGAACTTTTGAATTTCTAATGTAACAACCAACAATGCTTCGTTTCCTAATGTAGGTTACATTATAAAGGTCAAAAGGGCCAGATGACAACCGCTGGGATTTGATAAGAAATGAAAATTAAACTAATCTCTCTAAAAGTAGACATCAGAAAGTTGGTTGTAGTACTGTAAAGGTTACTTGGCTCGCGATATTCTGTTTACTTTATCTGCTCCAAGAAAGTGAGGTACTCCGGTTTAAGATAGCCATTTATAAAGTTATGTTACGTGAATTCGAGTTGGGTAATTATTTGATCGTTTTAATTACGAATCTGTGGTCGAATCGGTCTAATTAGTTTTCCGTATTCCGGTATTCGATGTAGATCTCGCTTCGTGCTACACCGATTTCCTTGTTATCAACATATTTTATGACATTCGTGTCGTTTCCCTGTATTGGTAAACACTAGTTATTTTTACTTTTCTTACTTTCTACTCGTATTCTTTTTGTTTACCTGTTTTTTTCCCACTACTGGGCAGAAGTCTCCCATACTTTTCCAGTTCTCGTTATGTTGTGACTTCTCCGGCTAATTGGTCAAGAACGAGTCCAAATCGTCAGGCCAGCGTTTCTTAGGCCTGCTTCGGTGACGATGCCCGTCTTCAGGCGTGTGACGATCCTGGCCAATCTGTCTTGATGTATCGCATACGTATGATCCACCCAGTCCCATTTCAGCCTCGCACACTTATCGCCAAATTCTCTTTTCGTTTAACTATTATAAATTCAGCTATTGTATCTTAAAAGGTTTACTTGTATGTAGCTTCCTTCCTAATGCATTATCTCCTATTTCAACCTTTAATATACAATTAAGGTACGAGTTATGTTTCTGTTTACTCTTAAACTGTTTACTGTAAATCTTTTGGATACTTATTTCGATATTTTATTGCGACATAGCTTATTTACATCGTAAAAGAAAAGACGCACCTAACGGCATATATCACAGCATGTATAATACAGATGGTAATATTACTCTTCAGAACGCACAACATGACTGTCGTGACGTGTCAAAAGTATTATGTTCGTTTTATATTGTCTTCGAAACGTCTGTATGTCCTATAGACAACCAGAATGTCCCACCTAGACGTAAAATCTTACATAATTAGCAATTTTATAGTCGCCAATCGATGCCGTGAGAGAAAATTCTCAGAGAGCTCATAAACGTCTATTATTTCTAATATAAATCAGATAATCTGTCGGATTGTTCGACATTTCGGAGTTCGCACGGCGGGCGCGGGCGCAACCTCCATTATGGCTCCAAAGAGTTACGCAACTGTCGGGCACTACGATTTTTTCTACGTCAGAGATGTTAAAAAAAAGTAATGCATAGGCATTAGCCATGCTTCCATGTAGCCGTTCACTTTGAATGGTATCTTATTGCGGATCGAACGAATAGAAAATTATATAAATTGCTTCTCGTAGTACGCGGCCCCTCGCGCCGTTATGGGCACTTCGTGAACAATTACTGCTGCTAAGAAGAAATATATGCTTTTTGTTATGATTGACGAGTCACTTTTATGCATATTGCAGCACGATTACACGTGTAATGTTAAGGGTTTGTTTGCCCAGTGATTTATCGAGTAATTGAAAACAACCTTTACAGGAAAACCTATTCGTGCACGAATCTAGTAGTAGGTATTTTGCAACGTCGAACATTTATATTGATTTACAACGACTCCTGAAACGCAAACTAATTATTATCTTCAATTACAGAATGCATCATATTCTGATACAAATGAAAAATGCTCTGAAGGTCACCTTTTTCAGGGCCATGATCTCTGACAGGTTACAAATTGGTGCGTTTGTAACCTGTTTGAGAAGGGTGGAGTTCCGCAGGGGTCAGTTCTTGGACCTCTCCTGTGGAGCCTGGTATCCGTCACTGTCTTTTGTGTCGATCTCTGAGTATACTATGTAGCAGAAGTATTCACCATTCTAAAAATAGATTGGTACTTAGTTACATTTTGAACCAATCTGGAATGAAACCCTGAAAGTGAAAACAGCATAATCCTTGTAATTATTAAGCAAAGCAACAATTAATCATCTGTTTTCATTCCTAACGTTAATTAGGTACTTAGTTAGTTCAGGTGCCACTTCTATTTATGTCTTCTAGTATGACACTGCCTGCTTAATAATAGATGAAATAACGTTATTAGCATCAAAAGCTTCCGCAACTTGCGTGTTCGTGTTAAATTCTCATTAGAACCTTCTGCGTGATTGGAATAAATCCTTCCACTTGTTGACTGGGTTGCTATTACTGCATCTTGGTTTAATCTTTAAGATCTATTTCTCTATTCGTAATATTGTTAGAGGCAACAGATTTCTTCTCCTTCTTTCGTATCGGCATGACTCAAGAGCTAGCTATACAATGTGTAATTGTCATCATAATTTTTCTGCCCATTTAACTTGGGGTCGCGGCGTACCATGTTTTCTCATTCCATCCTCCCCTGTCAACCGTTACGCTATCATTCACTCCCTTCTCTTTCATATCATTCCTCACACAATCCACCTGTCCTATTTTTTAGTCTTTCTCTCCTTCTCCATCCAGCAACATTTAGGTATTTTCACCACTCTTTTAGTCGCAAGGAGTAATTGTAATAAGTGAAAAGGGATCTTTGTACTCATCATAATGAATAACTTTTCAGGTTTTTATTTTAATTACACCACGTACAAGAAAAGTTCATGATCTTGTGATAAAGTGGCTACCCTTTTTTGTCAGCAAAGGTGCCAAGATTGTTAGCAGGGCTATCCAGGGTGCGTCGGTGTTACTACATAAGTATAAGTACTAAGTAATTCGTATTGTCAATTGCGGACAGTTGTAGAGGATTTTTGGATTGGTTTCTAGGCTAGATGCTGGTAACACTTTCAACCACTTGTCGGTTTCCGAACTCTAAAATTACTCGACTTAACAACAGATGCGTAAAATTGAATGTATCAACGCGTTTAAGAATAGGGGTTCTAGCCGAGGGCACCGGCGCGCACGCACATTAATCAGCAGCTCAATGGGCATGTTACAGACAATTAATGTTCGATAAGTCATCGCTGGCCCGTTGTGAGGCTACGATAATTTACCCCCGGCTATTACTATTTACTACTAGGCATTAGATTTCAACGTGGTTTCACATGTGCCTTGTTCGAAAGCGCGGTTTAATAAGACCTATACCTATAAACGGGAGCAGCGATAACGTTTAGTAAATGCTCTTAACAAGTCTACTTAGTTTAAGGCCATTTGTACACACACGTTATTCTTGCTGTGAAACACTACGGTTTATTCGTCGTGTTGGCACTGTCGTCAGTGTTGTATGGATTATTATGGAAGTTTGTCGTCAGTGTTGTATGGATCACTAAGGAAGTTTGTTGACGACACGGCGGCGGCATTACGGTACGGCGGCGGTTATACGATTTTTTTTACGGCGCGGTTAACACGCCGTAACTTTTTTTTTTTCGCTGAGAAATTACGCATCTCCGCTCGTCGGGGGAAGAGACGGAGTATGTGGGACTCCCTGCCAGGGTGGCAGTATACCCACTAAAACTCAGCGGTGTTCCCTCATCGCCTTGATGGGGAGGTCATGGGAATCCGGCTCAGCCTTTGCATCCACAACCCCCCCGGCGCATGCCCGCCTAGCTGGTGGGCCCCGCATGTCCCCCCGTCTGGGGGGCTACGGGAATGGCCGGGAACACCTGGCCATTCCCGTCCGGCACTGGTGGAAGCCTGTGCAATACAGGCGAGGGTGCCCCCGCACCCGTCGCCTGCTGGCTTCCACCTGGGAGGAGTCGGAGATGACTGTCATACTGACGTCTTCTTCGACCCCTCCTCCGCCTTCGGAGCGGTAACACGCCGTACCTATTGTAAGTAAAGTAACCGTGCCGTGTATAAAGGGCCTCTGTTATGTATGTAGACAAGGTGTAATTTTATAAATGTTACGGTCCAAGGTGTTGGTGGAGTGCTATGCTGGTGCTGCACTTATCCCGCCTTTGCGTTTAAGCTAAATCCAGACCATTAATTCAGACTTCAGGGGTGAGAGACGAGTACAGAGTTAAGAGCGCTAACTCAATGTGCCACTCATTATTTTAAGACCTTATAATTATAACATAACAACATAAAATCAAAATCAAACAAAACGGTTGAGGTATTCCACTCAGAAATAATTGACTTTTACAATGTTTTCAAATTACAGTAGGTATGGGAGGACAGTGTAGGCCTGTCAAGAAGTACCAGGTTCTTGATAAAATAAAAAATGGTCTAAAGTCTACAAGGCCTACAAAGTCCTCACATTTACAAAATATAAAATAATCTAAATAAATAAGAAATCCATACTAATATTATAAATTCGAAAGTAACTCTGTCTGTCTGTATGTTACCTTTTCACGCCTAAATCACTAAACGGGTTTCAGGGTAAAAGGTTAGGCAGATGATGATTTTACTAGCAGCGCCCCGCGGTTTCACCCGCGTAAATGTCGATCCCGTGGGAATATCGGGATAAAAAGTAGCCTATATTTTAATCCAGGGTGTCAGCTACCTCCATGCAAAATTTTATCAAAATTGATCCGGCCGTTTGACCGTGAAGAAGTAACAAACTGTGTATAAACACACACATACACACACAATTTCGCCTTTATAATATTAGTGTGATGTAATATGGGGCGAGCCTATTGCACACAAACGGTCACAAAATATCCAGACTCCGAAGTCCGGACTGCTACTGTGAAATTCCTAATAGAAAAAACTCTATAACAACAACTCATCAACTCTATCTCAGTTTTATAAAAAAACTACCTGAATATGAAAGAAGAAATGTGTGAGAGTTTTGACGAATCATTTGGCCATAATTTTCGCGCCTGTACGAATGTTTGCCAAAGCCCAATCAGTGAAGCCCGGGAAATGAAAATGAAAAATGTATATGAAAACAAACAACTTGAAAATGAACGTAAAACGTTTTATTTGTGCTCACGTTGAAATGAAAGGGTGTGATCATGTGTGAGAGGATTGTGTTCAGTCACGCTTGCAGGCGTGCAAATATGGAGATGAGAGCTCATTTTGTGCAGGTGTGAAATTGAATTCGATTTCGTGGTCATGCAGATGCATTTGTTTGAATTTTCACACCGACTACTTACTTACTGTGGTTTACCTAAAGGTGTGAATTATGGGTTATGCTGAAGTTGGTTGGTCCCTCACGACCATAGTAATATTATAAAGATAAAATATTTGTTTTTTTGTTACGCTTTCACGCTAAAACTGCTGAACGGATTTGGATGAAATTTGGCACGTAGGTAAACTATGACCTGGATAAGGACATAGGATACTTTTTATCCCGATATTTCCACGGGATCGAGAATTATGCGGGTGAAACCGCGGGGCGCAGCTAATATTTAATATAGAAAACGCAAATCATCTTGGTAAACAACAGTTTCTTTTTTTACCAACTTCAAAAAAAAGGAGGTTATCATTAACGAGTTTGTTTAACTGTGTATGTGGGTTACAACTGTTACGAGGGTCAGTGTATATGATAGAAATCCTATAATTCAAAATTTTAGTAGGAACTTTCTTGATTAAAACCTATTTCCCTATAGAAAACAACTCCACTCTGTAAATGTATCCCATTAATTCTACAATGGAACATTGCGCTCGTATTCGCTCGCATCGAATAGCAACCGATTATGAATCGAGATCAAATCGCATTAATTACATCGAGTGGAACGTCGATACTTCGATAGTTAATAAAGAGCCAGGATTATATTGCAAATAAACGATCTGAACAAACACTTTGACAGCACAATTCGATTGAGGCGACAGGTGAAATGTATTGAATTAAACTCTTACATTCATTGAATTATAAATGTTTCATGTTGTTTATTTTTATGATGAGGATTCGAGGTTAATTTTGTACATGCTATATACTGTATGTATAGACGAACTGACTTAAATAATATATGTAATGCGAAAGAAGTATGTAGTTACAGTCAGCAACTATTAATCTCTTTTCTTTCTTCTTTTTTCTCAATTTTATTTTGCTCAATAACTGATATTAAAAAAAACTAAAGTGTAATCGAATTTTGTGGTTGACCGTACTTTATTGCCCCCTAGTCGGCTCTATGAAAAGTATTTTCACTTCAGTTTTCCGTGTTCTGGGAGTCTACTCTTCACGTAGGTACTAATTCCGTAGTTGCAGCAGTAGTTCCGTATTTAGGTATAACCTTCGGACTTAAGATTAAATCGGGGCCCGAACAGAATTAATGACAACACGATTTGACTGCTGTCCTTACTCCCGATGTGTTTTTGCCCGTCCGAAAAAGTTAATTAATTAATCTAGAGACTGCTAGAGACTATGGTTCATTCCGAAGTATGTTACTAATTTCGGACGGTCCGCATCTTCGTTGACTGTCTTAGAGAGTAGGGCCCCTGAAATATAATAGAAAACGCGACTCCAAAATTACTAGATACTATGAAAATACATTGTTTAGTTTTATTATAATAAAACTAAACAATGTAAATAATATTAACGTATAATCTTGTGGAGCACAACTTAACGTGCATATTTTCTGCATTTTCATTCTAAAATAAAAGAATTAACAAAACAAACGATGAGGGCGCCACTAGGTGGTTGGAGTAGCCTTAAATACAGTAAGTTTATGCACAGTATTCCAATACATTTAGCGTTTTTCCATCCCGCTTTATTAATATATTAGACCCATTATACCTACCCACCGGGAATTTCTCAGTACCTAGCAGCCCGAAGTCTGGAATTGTGACTGATAAGATAACAGGCGAACAACTCAGGTACACCTCTACCTAGCCTTTCGGGAAAAACATTCGTGATGATATGTCATGTCATGTTATGTTACCTACATAGATTCAGTGAAGTGATATCGACTGACGAAACGCATCATAACATTGTTGTTGTACTTGTTGTTGTTGTTGTAATACAATATCATTATCCTACCAACCTAATTAGTTTTTAAAAACCATTCAACCGATATGACGACATTATCCAAAGTCAATCAACGAGATCAATTTCTCAGTTCCGGTTGCCAATGACGTCACTCGTTTCCGATTCCGATTCCATTGACGAAATAATCGGATTACGTACGAGTTTATATTAATGTAACCTCAAGAGTATTCAGCGGCTTTATTTAGATTAATTCTGTTTGATTAATGAAGAGTGCGGAGAAAGTTTGGCTTGCCGTCTCCTTTGTTTCATGCCACGATTTGGGATTAGATTTACTGGCATTCAGTTTCACCTCTTTGCTCGATAATACTGGCTTACATAACCGCATTGTAGGTACTCGAATTTGTCTGTGCTTTTGTTCTTTTTTTTTTGCTGTCGATGTTATGAGATTGGATAGCTGTCGAAATATTAACTGTTTATTATGTGTTTATTAAAGTTTTATGTACTTAATGTAAATTCGGAATTAACTAAATTGTTATTTGCGAGTCCATTAAAAAGTGTTGTGTAAGTTTACGGATGGATATAACAATAACGTTTATGTTGGGGTCATCAAGCGGCGAAAATTTACAGTCAATTTCTCATCAATCTGCAACATGACTCGTTAGATTTGAATGAGGTCGTCTAGACTAGCTTTTTAAGCAGACAAAGGCATTTCGCTCAGTCTAGTATTAGGATTAAAGGCGGTTTTGTCGTGGATGACACGAATTGTTAAAAAAAAATGTAATTTATACTTACATTGGAAAGTAGCAGCGATTTGCAGTATGTGGGTCACTGTACCGCGCGTTACCGCTGTTTGAAAAGTGTAGATACAAATAAATGAAACTGAAGTGTCTGTTTGCAATGTCAAAATAAGAGCTTTTTACTAAAAGCATATGAAAGTATACCTTTGTCTGTCAGTCTGTCTGTCTGTTTGTCCCGACTAATCTCCGAAATAGCTGGACCAATTTTGACGGGAGTTTCAGTGGCAGATAGCTGGTGTTATAAGGAGTAACTCAGACTTATTTTAGAAAAAGAGTTAGGGTTCGGCGAAAACCCATGCACGCGAACGAAGTCGAGAGTACAGCTAGTCTTTTATAAAAACTATAATGAGTGTGATTCCCATCAACAGTGGGTTCTGTATCAACAATTTTGAAATGTTTATGTACAAAAATAGTTGTTATTGTGCGCTAAAAGAGAAATTATCCTTATCTAATAATAATAATTATCCTGTTATGTATTGGTATTTAAAAAGTTGCATCATGTGACGTTTAAATGGTCGCCTATATATTTGTTTGAGGAGTATGAGGAAAGGCAACTAATATTGTTATTGTGTTTGATTACAATGCAAATAATATTTCCCTCGGTTAGAAGCCCAATTGTGTCGACAGTCTTCGACAACAAAGGAGTTAAGTATACAGGAGCGTCGGATATAGTTGAAGTTTACTAAGAAACGGATGGATGTTCTGGACTGAAATTTAATTTAATAAATGAGCTGTTTGTTTTCTATTAATAAACTAAAATTTTATTCGAGAATATCCATCAGTTTCTTAGTAAACTTCAACAATATTCGACGCTCCTGTATACTTAACTCCTTTGTTGACTGTACATCTACTTTTGTACAAGGATTATAAGCTTAACCTCTTACTATTAAACCTTGTATATCGTCCGTATAATACTCGTAGTTACACAATGTTTTGTCGTCTTCTTTCGAAAGTCAAATTACTAACGACTGAAAGAGATAAATCGGTGTGTAACTATTCATTCATACTAATATTATAAATTCGAAAGTAACTCTGTCTGTCTGTATGTTACCTTTTCACGCCTAAACCACTGAACGGATTGCGATAAAATTTGGCAGAGAGATAGATTGCATCCCGGGGAAGGATATAGGATAGTTTTTATCGACATACCGCGAGGGCGAATCCGCGGGCGGAAGCTAGTCTGATGTAATACGTTAATTAGGAAGGGGGTAAGGAAGCTATGTAACTGTGAATTTTACATAACACAACAACACGCCTGTAATCCCTGAAGGGTTAGGCAGAGATGCTACAGTACCTACCCCCACATTTCGCTAGTTATATTTAGTTCCCGTGTAATAGAGGGCGAGCCTATTGCTATCAACCAGACACAAATCCAGACTCCGGGCTGCTACTGAGAATTCCCTGACGGTAAAACCCAATAACACTTTGCCCGACCTGGAAATCGAACCCAGGACCTCATGCTCAGCTCAGCAGAGCGTGAGGTCTTTGCTCGTTGCGTTGCGTTGTTGTTGCGTTGTTGGTCGCTGCGTTGTTGTTGGACGAGGCAGTCTTTGAATGTTATATCTTTTACCGCCACCCGCATAAGTATCGATCCCGTGGGAATATCGGGATAAAAACTACACTAAACCCACTTTCGCATTTATAACCATCAGCATCATCTGCCTAGCCTTTTCCCAACTATGTTGGGGTCGGCTTCCAGTCTAACCGGATGCAGCTGAATACCAGTATTTTACATGGAGCGACTGCCTATGTGACCCCCACAACTCAGTTACTGGATAATACGATACCCCTTGGTAAGACTGGTTGTCAGACTAGACTTTCGCATTTATAATATTAATATGTATATTAGTACTAGCTTCCGCCCGCGGCTTCACCCGCGAGGTATGTCGATAAAAACTATCCTATGTCCTTCCCCGGGATGCAATCTATCTCTCTGCCAAATTTTATCGAAATCCGTTCAGTGGCTTAAGCGTGAAAAGGTAACATACAGACAGACAGACAGACAGAGTTACTTTCGAATTTAAATATTAGTATGGATGGATAATAATAGCGGTACTTCGAAATGCTCTTTATCACATGGTCGTGTAAGTGCACCACAAATCACAATAGAGCACGTCTGCTATACGCCCGCGTCACCGCGATCATTAGTGACAGACGCGACGTCCGACGACGCCCAATTTCGTCATTATGTTTTAAATCCACCCGTTATCATTAACTGTCATTTTGGGTAATTTCACGAACCGTTAGATATGGAGTCTGCGGCGTGTGCGGCGAAAACGGTTGCACTATTGTTTATGGATGAGGGTGTGAAATTAAATGGTCTGAACTGGGGTAGAGGTTGATGGTTTTAAGTTCATATAAATGATATTGTGAAGTTATTGAAGGTTAAAAACAGTGGCAAGCTATGGGGTAGACCTTTGCCTAGCAGCTGTGCGCCTGTGGGACAATACAGGCTAAATAAATATTAAAATTGACAGTTTAGCTTATAATTACTTATGAGCTATTCGTTAAAGAGCAGGAATCAGTTGTCGAGTCCTGCCAAATTATTATAGGAGCTTTTCACCAGTTGTCTTGTCGGACACAGAGCTATGTAGTTATCTACCTCATATTTTGTCTAGACAAACTTATTGGCGTTATTTTTTCTAAAATACTACCTTCTTAAAAGAACGCATCCTATTCGGTGAAACGCGTTATAACTAGACGTTGTGAACGTCACTTTTCCCGCCAATTTTTCTGTCATTGTCATCGCGGTGTAATGGCGGACGCTCGCCCTCAATGCGATATTTTTGATGAATCCGAGCAATTAGAGTAAAACGCTGCTAAACAGTAATTTGAACGAATTTCCCGTGTTTAATGCGCCATGTAACTTTCTTTTTGTTGCGACGGTCAAGAGGTTAAATAGACTGTAAATACTGGAGCCAATTTGTTTCTTTTTCCAGAGACAATGGACATTATTTTCCCTTTTTTTTAACTTGTTTTTAAATACAGTTTTAGTATTCTAGGATTTGACGACGGTTATTTCCGGGTATAATCGAGTGTCATCATAGGATGATCTTTTCTAATTATAATTTACCACTTATGTAACTAAATCAATTAAAATTATTGTAGTTTAAAAACTAATATTTATTTTGATATTGGGTTTAGCTCGGTTCAAGAACTATTTTTAGTAAGGCAGTCATACAGGGAAAAGTATTCCAGTTAAAACCAATTAAATATGAGGTGTTAAAAAATTAACCTGACAAACTTTAAGAGGTGCTTTAGACTATCGAACTGAACAACTTTCACTATGGGACCAACTCTGAAATCACGAAAAAAAATCTGCGGTTTAATACAAAAGTTCAATACCTACCTACTTGACCAAAATGTATGAAACAGCAGATTTTTTTTCGTGATTTCAGAGTTGGTCCTACAGTGAAAGATGTTCATATTCATGGGTAGAACACCCTGTAAAAATTTGGATGGTGATAAAAAATTCTTCCAGTATATTTAAATGACGTTAATTCTTTCTGTACATACCTACATTTATAAACTGTATCAGATTTAAGTATTGCCTAATTAATTATTAAATGATACAGGTGTAGTTATTTTAAATACATTCAAATGTCTCTCAAAGAGCGTGTCCACGTATTTATAACAAAACGGAAACGTTTGAATACTCTGAATTGAATGCATGAGTAAAGATTTTCGCGTCACTTTCCTAAACTAATAAGCAGAACTAAACGTTGAGTCATCATTGACAACAGCTAGTTACACTTACCAGCTAATAGACAGGCCATTATTGGCCGTATCACCGTTGTACCAAGGGCGATAGCTGTTTGGTCGTGTTTGATTTAATTGAACTAATTTTGTTCGCGACCGTACGAGATAGCGCATTGAGACTTTGAAAGGCGACGGATAGAATGCTAATCATACAATACGTCATACCTAATAAAATAAAAATAAATAAAAATTAAGTGTCTGTTTGTAATGTCAAAATAACAGCGTTTAATAATAATATGCATATGAGTATAATATATGCTGTAGGTACCAATAACAAAAAAAAAATTTCGCTGTCTGACGGATGAATCTTCGTTTGATCCGGCTAATCTTCGAAACGGCTGGACCGAATTTTTATTTTAGAATAAGAGGCAGGGCTCCGCGCAAAAAAAAAATACCCATGAAATACAATTAGTTTTGCCGACATGCACACGAACGAAGTCGCGGGCACAGCTAGTATAATACTATTTATTGAAAGCCAATAAGCACATTGATTTGCTGTTCCGATTATGCTAAAAGCTGACAATGATGACTTGTATAGTCTTTGTTATAGGTACCTACATTATGCGAAATGTAATAAGGTTAATACACACTGTTGTAAGGAAAATACTCCACTTTGTATTCCAAATTACTGGCAGGTAAGTATGTCATTCTTTGTGTACGGATGGTTTTTTATCTATTAATGGTCTATTGTCATTTTGATTTTCATAATATTTGTTAGTTGTTTTGGATTTTTACTTAATTTTTTTTTTGTTTGATAAGACCATCATCTGCCTAGCCTTTTCCCAACTATGTAAAGAAAGAAAGAAAAATTCGTTTATCGGCATTACAGCAAAATAAATACACCTTAAAACTATAAAAATAGAAAAAAAAGATTATAATGCCAACAAGGCCTCAGCTCAGCATAATGTCAGATGACAACACAAGGTGTATCACCTGACGCCGATTTTCAGCTGCGGTGTAGGTACACTGCAGCTGAAATGCGAAATATTTTAGCTGTCTATAGGTACAGACAGCTAAAATATGTCGCATTTCGAGAATTAGGAAATAATCTAGGTACTCTTGGGTGTTTATTTGCCTGCCCACCTTTTTGTTGTCTGTACAAACAGTTCATAAGGTCGCGTTTGATTGTAGTACTTTCGATCGGCATTCTATCATACTGAGCATCGGAATATTGAACAAGCATCTCGTTTACAACAATATTTGTTTCTTTATGGTCGTGGTTTGTATAAGTCAGATGATATCGACGATAAAGGCGCTGAATGTGCGAAATCTGGCTTGGCTTAGTGCAGTCTGCTGCCAAAAGATATTGTTTGTGATAGTACCTACTTGTGGTCGTAGATCGAATCGTACAAAAGTTTTATAGCAATTTTTACTAGTAGATAGGTATACATTCACACACTGAGTGTGTAATTTAAAATATTCAAATATAAGATTAAATTAAATAAAAAAATAAAAATGATAGATTAAAAATCAAAAATTAAATTAAATTAAAAATCTAAGATTATAAAAAAAAAGTTAAATTAAAAATTAAATTAATTTAAAAATAAAAAATTAAATTAAAATACATTCAAATTACTCGCTTAATAAAGGATCTCCATATCGGAGAAGAGATCCTATCTGCTACAGTCTTCAGAAATCCGTTGCAGCTGCCACGCATTCTGCAGATCAGGGATACAGTTTTCTTACGGAAGACTGCATGAAAGCCATCAGTGCGATACAACGCAAACACCCCCGACGCACTACAGAAGCGAGGCAGCCCCAACATCATCCTGAATATGTTGTTATACTGGATGCGCAGGACATCCGTCGATCTTTTGGTGTGACTGACCCATAGATTTCCAGCATAAAAGGTTTGACAATACGCCTTGAACAAGATTATCTTTACTTGTTCAGAGCAGCGGGAAAATCTGCGGGCCAGCATGTTTACCTCTGACCGCTAAAGCCCTGCGCTCCCTCTCTATATCCAGATCGTCCTCAAGACCTTCGGTAATCAAGTGCCCCAAGTATTTAAATTTCGTGACTCGATTTATGCACAAGCCATTTAGGGTTATATTATGTAAATAATCCTCTATATTATTATTAAAAGCCAGTAATGTCCCACTACTTGGCTACGTCACCAACCGGGCACAAATCCTATCTCTCGCATCTCTGGTCCGCTACTGAGAAGTTCCAGATGATAACACTTTCATAATCAGCCTATATTGTTCCCACTGCTGGGACACAGGCCTTCCTCTCTTCGAGAGGTAGTGGGCTATAATGTACCATGCGGGCTCAGTGTGGGTTGGTAGATGTCACATGTCTTCGAATTTTTGGTTCTAGGACATGCCGGTTTCCTCACGATGTTCTCGTTCTGAGAGCAGTGGTGATGAAATAATTTACACAAAGTAAAGCGCCTGTCTGGGTTTGAACCTACGGCCTGCAACTCGTAAGTCGCGGCCATTACCACTGGGCGACCACTGCTTTAACACTTTGCCCGAGTAATATTATTGTAAAACATTTTATACCTGTAACTGTTGACTTAACTGCTCGAAACCTACCTATGTCAGCTGCATCCAAACTGCAATGTTGTAGCAGGCATGCAGTTCAAATGCAGTCCGTCTGTTTAGACCCTACCTGGGACGAAGTTGAAAAGTAAATTCACCAATAAGATACACCACGACCACGACGTACACTCGCGTACACAACGCTAACGGCATCAATATGCTACATACATCTAGATATAATTCGCGTGTGCCCGGTCCATTCGTTGTGCCCGTATTCCCGACGCGCTATCTCCTCGGTCGCTACACCGCGGTACAATCGTGCAGTCAAGTGGTCAACATGCAAAACACAGCTGTTAACATTTTTTTATTGATTTATTATAAGTACTTGTTGAGCAAATCAGTGGGGCTAATAAAAATGTTGTTCAGTTCAATAAAGGCTCCCGCAGACAGGCGCGACGCGACGGTGCGATGCAGTTCTGGTAGAATAATTTCGATGACGTTTTCATAGAAATTATTCTACTAGAGTCGCGTCGCGCCTGTCTGTAGAAGCCTTAAGTCGAAGTCTTTTTGTATGTTTTGTGACGACAATCAAGACAATACAGTTGTTGCCACCGTGAATCATAACTTCATAAGCAATGTGTATATTAGAGTCAGGAGTTTAATATAACTTTCAAGTTATGGAACAACAAACTGAATGTCATACTTAACAAAGTTCAAATTCTATTGCAACCAATTAGGAAGTTTTTGTTACAAATGGTTACTCAAAAATCAGCTTAGAATACATTTCACTAAAGTAGATAACTGATTAAGTGGCGATGGAATGTAAATTATCTGAGCTTATGAACACAGCAGCTGTATGTTATTGGTTTGGAAACAATAATCACTGTTTTGTATGTGACACACGTGGTTTTGAGAGTTTGCAATATCCTCGTATCGAAAGCTTCCCTTATCTTGACAGGCAAGAAAACGTGCGCGCGCCATCTGTTTGTTTATTCTTTGTTTGAACATAAAGAGAGTAAAATTCTTGTTTGCATAAAGAAAAGGGATTTTTAATTAATTTTTCGTTTCTACATTTTATGAGGCACTTCAGTGATACTAAAATTCAGTTTATTCCTTTTTCAGAGTTAGTGCTTTCATAAAAAATATGCTTTAAAAACGCAAGATATGTGTAAAACAATTTTTTGCGTTTTTAAAGCATGTTTTTCTAGGCGAATTCTAAGCATATTCTTCTAAGTGAGTGGGTAGTTGACAGGCTATCCTCCCATACCTGTTAGCACTATAATTTGAAAACATTGTACAAGCCAATGATTTTTAATTAAAAGAGTAACCGTGGAGTTTCTTGCTGGCTCTTCTCCATAGAAAACGACCAATTGGAACCGTGCACCTAGCTTCTGACGTTTCATAAGTGCCCATGTAGGTTTATGTGAAATAAAATATTTTGATTTTGAGTCGCCCACGTTGGACATTTTGACTGTAAAGCGAGTAGAGCCACGAACGAACTTACTCTCTTCAACAACACAGAAAATAGTCGTGCAGTGGCACACACAAGTCCTTAATAATTATATTTATTTTAATAACCTCCTAAACACTTTGTGCTCGTCTACCCCTAGTGAACACTTTCCGTTGTTACTGCGGTCCCTTGTTGGCTCGATTATTGTTGTTAATTTGTATCGCCTCTGTTTATCACAGTTTTGTATTTAGGACGCCGCTTGCCTCACCTGACCGTGTCTCTCTCTTAAGGCTTGGTTACACAGCTGCAACTAAGTACCTACTCGTATTGCAGTAGCAGCCCCGCCCTATGATTGTGTACTCGTACTGCCACTTGCTCCAATCGGTGACACGATGAGAGTAACTGCAATAATAGTGGCAAATAGCTGCTGCATTGTCACAAACCAGCTAGCTAGTCTATCAGGTACACCGTGCGCCGTTCGGTTACGTCTGATAGGGGAAGGCGAGTGGTGCGTAACAATAAAAACTCTGGTGAGAGATACTGACCGATTCGCACATAAATAACTCTTATGATGCGGTCACACGGTGCGAGTAGCTGCACTGCAGTAACTGACTAGGTCAGCTTGTACGCTAACTCGCACCGTGTAACCAAAGCCTTCATAGATAACTTTCGACATGGATTTGCTATGTTCTGCGTTTCCTTGTACGCGTAATTGTTTTGTAATTGTGTGGGTTATGTTAAAATTTCTATGTTTGAACTGGGAATGTACGAAGTTGTAGTTGAGATTAGCGTTTTCTATTCTAATGTGGTTTAGAGAAATGCCTGAACTTTGGCTCTCCAAGACGTCAACCACTCTTGTACGTGCACCCTGCTGCTATGATTATGGAGTGACAGGTAGTGATGTAACCAATACCATCGAATGTCGAATGTAGCTCACGAAGTCACAAGTAACGATGTCGATATTCGATAGGACTCTGGTCACGTGTGATTGCTAATTTGCTTGATTGGAGCGACGCGTAGAGGGTAGCTAGTGCTACAAGCATAGGCTTTGGTATATTTTGGGATTACACAGCTTTATTTGGGGTTATCTCAGTATTGTCAGAACGGAAATTGAAGAAAACTTTAAGTGGTAATTTGAAATATCGAAAAGTTACGGAATTTTTATGGTTTTTATACCGTAGCAGTGTATTGCATAATCAGCCTGTAACGTTCCCACGGCTGGGACACAGGTCACGCAGGCCTCCTCTCTGGGAGTGGGAATGGGTCGTAATCACCACGGGGCCAGTACGGGGATGGCAGTGTATTCAGAAATACACAAATACAGTCTGTTTTAATAATATTTTGTGAAATATGGTCGGCTATAGCAGTAAGAAAAGGGTAATGTAGATCATTCAATTAATTACCTACAAAGTTACGTGTACTGCCTTTTCCGTGTTATCGTCAATATTTTAAGATAACGCTAGGGTATAGATGTTTTACGCTCCATTAAAAAGCGGCTAATGGTTAAGAAAATAATAACGGCAATAAATTGTTAAGATGATAATTATCTACACAATTACAAGGGCGTATCGCTAAAACGCGGCGCGTGCGCTCCTACCTCTTCGGCTTTCTTCGGTGCAAGTCGGAGCCGAACTTAGATTTATGAATCACTTTTTGTTATCCGCGGCTTTGGCTTCGGGCTATTTGTATTTTACGAGTGGTTTTATTTTTATTGGATACTGCGAAAAGGTTGGACATTTATGTTGTGTAAACGATACTTGTCATAACAATTTGTGTATTTACGATTGCGATTTTTTGCAAAGTAAGTCTGTTGTCAAAGTCGCCGGAAATACCTGGATAAGGGACGCACGGAACCCGGAACTATGACAGAAGAAAGGGGAGGCCTGTCCTATACCCAGCAGTGGGTGATTCTGGACTGAAATGTTGTTGGACTTTAAGCACGAAGTCCGTAGTTCATTTTTCGTATCACTTACGGACTTGAAGTATCTGGTTGCTTGTGTGCTGAACTGTCAACTGGTTGCGCAGAACACATCGCGGCGAGTAACGCGACAATCACGAACATGATAAAGAGCTTCATGTTGACACGTTGACACTACTCGACATTAGTTTGGGGTCCGAACTCAGAATGAATTACAACGGTATTTGACAGTTGTCCCTAGCCCGATGTTTTTGCCCCTCCGAAAAATTGAATTTGACATTTGTTTTGGCGGACTAAATACCTTCGGGGCTTCAGGCGGTCCGTAGCTTCGTCGACGGACTTAGAGAGCAGACCACCCCCGAAACAAAGTCCACTAGACAAAAACTTAGTGTGAATCATTTTCTTTTTATCTGAGATCAATTAACTCAGCCTATCGCAGTTCACTGCTGGACATAGGCCTCTCCCAGACTGCGCCACAACACCCTGTCCTTCGCCTTCCGCATCCAGTCTGTTTCAGCCACCTTTTTGAGGTCATCGGTCCATCTAGTTGTGGGGTTCCACACTACGCTTGCCAATACGCGGTCTCCACTCCAGGACTCGTCGTCTATTCTACCGGCCACCGGGCCTCCGACAACCAGCCCACTGCCACTTCAGCTTGCTTACTCTGTAAGCTATGTCGGTAACTCCGATTCTTTTCCGGATAGCTTCATTCCTGATTTTATCCTTTAAAGAAACTGCGAGCATAGCGCGCTGAGCACCTTAAATTTGTGGACCAGCGCGACATTCAGTGTCCACGTTTCGGCACCGTATGTCATAACGGGTAGGACGCACTCATTGTGGCCTTAGTCTTTAAACATTGCTGGAAAGGTGACGGGAAGGCTTGCCGAAGTTTTTCAAACGCTACCTCTGCAAGCTATGTCGTCGTACGGTCGTATGTAATGTAAGATTGTTTCCCAATAAAATTATACACACGATCAAGCAGCAGGTTACTCATGTCATGTAGATCACGTATCTTTACGCAAGGTCGATGCGGTAGTAATTTAAGCAGGTAGGTAAGTACTACACGTCATTATCATTATCTTTCTCGTTAGAAAACCAGTTACTTACACATATTTATAGAATTAGATGGTATCGATTGAAATTGGTGGCATTATTGTATGGTTCGCGCTCGATTCAGCCGCGCCTGTGTAATTACAATGAGGGCCGGAACAGATGCAGGGCTGAAATTACAGACTTACGATGCGTACGTTGGTTTCTAAACGGCTGTTAAGGCTTAGTTATACAGTCTACGTGATATTTCTAATTGGGTTTAATAATAGTTTTTTTTTAATTCAGGCAGTAATCCATACTCTTTGTTGTTATGGGACATACTTAAAAAAATGTTAACAACCGTATATCAAATTAATTAAAAAAACACAATTATCTATTCTTCAAATAATTTAAATCGTATCGTTCAATCGTTCAAGAAGGTAAAATTTTTAGATCCTGACAGTACAATCTGCGACTACAGTGGCTCACACACTTGTTAAAGTTCAACTACTTTTGCATTTTTTTTTTTTAAATAACTTGTAAATATGTGAGCACCATGTATCTATCACTTAGTTGATTTACCTGTCATTGCTTAATTTTTAATTCTTTTTACCTTTTGTGGTAGACTAATTTTATTATGGGTGCATCGTGTTCACATATAATTTTTATTATGTATACAAGACCTTGCAAAACATTTTTAAAAGAGTAACGGTGGAGTTTCTTGCCCATTCTTCTCCATACGAAAACTACCTTTTGGAATGGGCGACTAGAATCATTTCTATTTAGTTTTTTTTTGACGTTCAAAAGTGCCTTTAATGTGCCTATTTGAAATAAATGATTTGACTTTGGTAAGCCCCCCCCCCCACATTATTACCCCCCCCCCCCACATTAGCGTGTGCCCGACGTGTGCACCGCAGTCAATTTCACTGCGCGGCGCGCACGTCGCCGTCGGGCACACGCCGGAGGAACGCTCGCGCCCGGCGGCGCACGCCTAATGTGGGGGGGGGGGGCTAATTGTCGGTTTTGTAATAAGCAGTCCAGAAACTGTTTTAAAATTGGAATATGAGTCCCGTTTTAAGTGACATACCTGTGGCGGCAGCGCCACATGCGAACTACGCGTCACACTGACGTGACGCTAAATCCTGCATCGCGCAAGCAGAGTTTACCGCGCAACTAGCATAATTATACAAAGTTCCGATATTAGTCGTTCGGCAGTAGCCCACCAGACACGACTGCCGTCTGATCGGAGGATCCTCCCTTTTCAATAGAGGATGAATGAACTGTAACACCCTGTTCCTCATACCTCTGTATGCCAATAAAGGCTGGCTCATCCTGTCGCAACATTTTAATACCTGTCAATGTGTCACACACATACATGATGCTTTTGCCGCAATAATTATATCGTGGCTTTACAAAACATACGCACTGCTGGAATTGAAATTAAAACTAAATAAAGACTGTAGACGTCTAAATAAGCCTTTATAGGTAGGTACTATACCTACTACAAGTTAGTGCTCAGTGCTAGCTCATAAAACTTAGCTTTTATAGAGAAATTGGCAGTTAAGTTGTTAATGCTGCAGAGTGCAGACGATCTGACGCGCAATGAGTTTATGATTAGTGATTAATATAAGTAGGCTGTTAATAGGAAAATACATCCTCGTGCGTGAGAAAATGTATAATAATAGACAATAAATTAAAAAAAAACAGTGGCACTCCGGGAGTGCCGACAGAAGTGAAAACAAAACACAATACTTTGCCATCACTCACTGACATATCGGATATACCTACATTAAAACAGAGTACATACCGAGGACTGCCGAACACATCCGAAGCGGGTATTTTTTTAATCGTCTTATATACAAAACACGCGCGGTGTCGCTTACGGTAACAGTGGCGCGAGTACAATGGCTTTTTTTCCTTCTCAAAAAATGAAGTTTTCACTTAAATTCTATTCACTTGTTACATAATCTGCCTATAACGTGTCCACTCCTGGGACACCGGTTTCCTCTCTTCGAGAGGGAGTGGGCTGTAATCTACCACGCGGGCGCAGTGCGGTAGATGTCACATGATTGTCTTCGGATTTATGATTCCTAGGACTTGCCGGTGTCGTCAACATTATTTATTGGCACCTAATTATTAGCATAATAAAGGTATAGTTTTAATAAGTAAGTTTCCTAGATGGTTTGGGAAAACTGACATTTGCTCAATTTGAAAACCCGTGCACACAATAACCACATCGGTTAGCAAGCGTTACTATAGCGGCCGAGCGCTGCAAGCAAGAATAGCCCTTACGGTGTATAGATGTAACTTTCCTCGATGGTACCTATCTACGTTAAATGCCACACAGACGACGACGTCGCCCAATTTCTAATCGATTATTATGTTCAATGTGTCAATCAATATGTCAAATCAAAGCTCTGAACGTCCATCTCAATTAATTTCAATATCTTATCGAATTTTTGTTTCTAGTACATGCCGGACGTTTCCACACGATGTCGTTTTTGAGTAGTCGTGATGAAATTATTTACACCAAGTAAAGTGCTTGTCTGGGTTCGAACTTACGACCTACGCCTCGTAAGTCGGGGTTGTTACCACTGGGCCACCACTGCTCTAGGAAAGATTCTTTCGCTTTATTGTTATGTTGCCCAGATTTATTGAGCACTCGCTTGCTTGACAATTTTTTTTGGTTGGCTAACGCAAATCAAACAACACAACACATTCGCAAGAAGCTGGCAGTATCATCACAACGATAATATTTTCTCATTGTTTGTCTTATTTCTTTTTAGTGCTTATATTTATATGTAATTAGGTATATATTATATTCATAGTTTTAATAGGTTTATATCTTTATATTTAAAATATTTATTCCTCAATATTCTTGATTGCACCTACCACTGTTTGTCTCAGCATCACCCAAAGGTTGACTGGTAGAAAATGTTATGGCATTAAGTCCGCCTCTGTACATTTATGTGCTTGAAGTATTAAATAAATAAAATAATTAAATCAAGACATGGCCCTTGCCGCTTTCATTGGAGCTGTCAATTTTATTATCATTAAGTACTTCAGGATGGTTTTAATCGGCCATGTTGCATAAGCATTAAGACATCAGCATTGTTTGGACCTCTTTGGAAGTTTTACTGGAAAATTCTACTCTAAATTAAAATAAAAAATCTATATAAATAAAAAGAAAAGTCCTGACTGACTGATTGACTGACTCATCAACGCCCTTCCCAAACCCTGACTTAGAGAGCTGAAATTTTGCACAGAGGTTCCCTTTATAATGTAGACAAGGAATAAGGAAGGATTTTTCGAAATTCAACCCCTAAGAGAGTGAATAGGGGGAGGGTAAAATTTCACGCGGACGAAGTCGCGGGCAGAAGCTAGTCATTAATATAAATGAGGCTGAGAATCAACTCTTTTAACCGACGAAAAAAAAGGAGGATGTTCTCAAGTCCACACGTATATACGTGTGGATTTGAGAACATCCTCCTTTTTTGAATGTATGACCACGTATATTTTTTACAGCATGGGCTGATTTTGAAGATTACTTTTTTATTTGAAAGGGTGTAACCTCGACATTGGTCCCATTTTTTAATGTGAAAGTTAAATACGCCATCGACAGTCCCCCAGCAAAACGGTCGCTTTTCACCACTAGTAGTTTAGCTGGGAAGAAGAAGTGGCGCAACAAACACACAAAATATTCCTTTCATCTGTTTCTTGTTTTATTAAATAATCAAAATTTCAAAGATCTCGATTCCATGCAAGATAGTCATAATCGATAGTCCAGTTCATTGTAAGTAATTCTATACCAAAGATCTATTTTATGCAACAATCAAAGCATTATTCATAATTACAAGTCGAACTGCGTAATTATTATCTAAGCTGCGCTTTTGTGTAGCTAAAAGCGAAACATTGCTTCTTATGTAATTTCTGTTAACGCATTGTCGTAAGTTGTGAAGATTAGTTTGTGTTCTATGCTAATACCGCAGGTGTTACAATTTGCATTCATCGATTGTGTTCGGCAAATAGGGCTTTCATTTTGTGACATAAATTGTAGGTAATGTTGTAGGCAATTTGATTTGCACGGATTTTGTTGTTTGGTGGGGTAGGCTTTGGGGGAAATTGAAAGTGTGTCTAGACATGATAAAATCAGGATGAAAATGGATGGTCGAAAATCGATGAAAACCCTGAAAACTAAGTTTTGTGATCAGGAGTTTAGGATAGTTGGTCCAGTGGTCGCATGTTGGTAGATGCTTAGTACGAGGTCCTGGATTCAATTCCCGGGTCGGGCAAAGTGTTATTGGGTTATTCCACCTGGAATTTTCTGGAGTCTGGATTGGTGCCCGGTTGATGGCAATAGGCTCACCCCCTATTACATGGGACTTAAACATAACTGGCGAAATGTGGATGTACCTACTATAGATATACCTTATACATCTGCCTAGCGGGGTTTCTATATATAAAAAAAAACATAACCTAACGTATGAACTTTGGATATTTTTAATAGCTTTGTATATCATATTTTTAATAGTTTTGGAACGAATTAAGAAAAAGTATAACCGCGGTGCAATTTGTTGTACGATTTCAAACATAAGCTGGAAAAAACTTCCACTGAGTCATAGAAAAACTAACTAACAATTCTCTATAATTGCACAGAATAAAATAAATGAAACCGAATCCGCAATAAATTGCAACATTACAAAATCCGTGTAACAGGGAGATATTTACAAGGAGCAGTCACCGTGTGTATTGCGGGTCGTTACCACGACTTTTTTCTCCTATAAATACTTAGCGGTTACGCGGTTCGCCGAGGAAAATAACAATTCGCAAGGAAAGGATGTGAATTTCACTAGAATAGAGAGGCAAATTGAATATGAACTTTCGTTGGGTAATGTGAGGTTCCGATGGAAAGTTATTGTCTGAGATATGCTATCAATGTTGATGAGATCTATCCACGGTACGGTCAGTTTTGATGGGATTTGTGCGCATGATTGATGTTGAATGCGACTGTGTGTTTTTGTTCGGTTTTGTTGGGCGAATGTTGTTGTTTGCTATGACGTTGATTTCGATGCTTCTTGTGTCATACTATTGATAGAAATGTTTAGATATCTAACTAAAGCCTCGTTTTCATCTATACTTACTAATAATTATTTTAAAGAGAAAAATAATTGATTTTTTTTGTATGTTTGTTACGTTTTCATGCTAAAACGGCTGATCGGATTTGGATGGAATTTGGCACATGGGTAGACCATGACCTGGATTAGGATATAGGACTTATTATCCTGATATTCCCACGAATTGGGACGTATGCGGGTGAAACCGCGGGGCGCAGCTATTTTATACTAATATTATAAATAGTACCTAATATTTATGAGTTTGGATGTAGGGGTTAATCTTCGGAACTACTGATCCGATTCCGAAAATTCCTTCACTAATGGGAAGTTTATAAAGTATTGCCGAGTTTCAGAGGACATAGGTATTAATGTTGCAACAAGAAATTTTGCGCGGACGAAGTTGCGGGCAGAAGCTAGATTGAGCTACAGTTGTTTTAAAACTATTTTATTTATTTTATTACCTATTTATGTATGTACAAGTATCTATCTGTGTCTGTAACCTACTAACATGAAGTTAAGTAAAATTGTTACTAACCCTATAGACTCCTGTCTGAACTAAAAGTTTTCTATTCTATTCTTAAACATTGTTGTTGTGTGTTTTATAGGTAACGTACTCATTGGCCAAAATGTCATGAAAATGTTTTACTCCTTGCTCTGTATTCTCACTCATCTTGCTGCCAGGGTTACGGAGTCTACTCTTAAGTCCATCAACGAATATACGGGCCCGGACAAAAATAATTGATCCGTCTAAAGTGTCAAATTTAAGTTTTCAGGGGAGCAAAAACACATCGGGCGTAGAGACAACTGGCAAATCGTGTTGTCATTCATTCTTAGGTCGGGCCCTAAACTAATCTTGTGTCCGTAAGTGATATCTACGGCTACAGTATAGGAATCGCCGCCCGTAAAGTGATCAGAGAGTAGACCTCCAGGGTCAGTATTAGCTTCAGTAAATACTAACCTGCACCACTCTAATTGCGTACCAAACTAAGTACCTATCGATCTCAATCTGAATCATTTTGAAGGATATTGCTAATCCATTGATTCATATGTTCGAAAAATTAGTCTGCTCAATAACGTAAATAACGCAATGAATGTTGTTGAACTTTCAAAATGAAACCCATTTGTTTTCGGGGGGAAACCTTCAAAAGGCACCCGACCTCCGGGGAGGGTTATCTCACTAAAACCACCCTGGTGATCGCAGCACGTGACCACTGTGCCACCGTCTTCCCTGGGGTCACTTGGTGGGCGGATAGAGTCCCCACTCTGTGCGCCCGCGACCCTAAAGGTTCACCTACCTTGTTTGGTAAGCGGGTTTCACGCAATTAGGTACCTACCTGGGGTAATTTCATGGAGAACATGAATATACTAAATCAAAATCATGCACCGAGTAGATATTGAGTGTATTTAACTGGTTCCAGTGAGTGATTTAGAAAATAATAATCATCCTTTACGTGTTTCACTTTCTATATAATTTATGATTTACATTTAATAGATACAGCTTTTTGTTGCTACGCGGTATCGTTTTCAATTCGAATTCGTTATGATTCAAATGATAATGACTTTTCATGGTACTCAATACCATTTAATTTCAGTCATTTCTATTTAATTTCACGACTTTGCTTGTACTTCGTCGAGTCGTGAAAGTATGGGGACATTTTGTTCATTCGCTTGTTTGGAAATAATATGAAAGATTATCCATCGCTTTCCATCAGGCGTGATCGAGATCATGAGCAGGCCTATTCAGCAATAAAAAAAATAAGATAAAGCTAAAAAAATAAAATAACATAAAGCTAAAAAAAAAATAAGATAAAGAATAAAAATAAGATACCTAAAGATCTATGAAATGCATATATAAAAAAAATTTGTATATTCATAGTCTGGTTCAGAAACATCACCTAGCTAGAAAAAAAAAGCCAGTGCATGACAAATAACCTACTTTTAAATTTGTTTTGTTTTTATCGACTTGTCGGAGTAATTAAGATTGACAATATTGACTGTATAGTATCTTTCACGACGTCGCGTCGCGCGTCGCCGCGTCGTCCAGTCGCAAAGTTATAAAAACCGACGACACAACCTTTTCAATCTCTGAAAAATATATTTCATAGTCTGAAACCTAATCCAGTTTCTGACAACTTTTTTACGTCAGCTGTTCGATATAAATAGAAACAGATTAAATAATCTACATATTAAAAATACACTGCTCTTCGAGACTTCCTTGTCCCAAATACCGTCGGCTTTCCTGTGACAGTGTAAATTATAGTATCACATAGTTGATTGCTCTCTTAAATGACAATAAAAACTCTTTTACGAGCGAATTAATTAAATATTTATTGACCGTATAAATGGCGCGGTAAAGTTTAATAGGTTAACTCTGCCGTGCCATATTATACCTATGTAAAACATAATGTACAGACGCCAGCACAGCTTCTACAATCTGTCAAATTTCTTTAATAGATTTTCAATTTTATCGCTAAAGCATAAGGCTCAAACTTGATTGGGAACATTTGACAGTTTCGTCGCAGCCGGAATAGCATATCTATTACGCTATTACTATAGAAAATGATTGTATTTTTGATGAGTCGCCACCAATCGGTTGGCTATGATTGAATTCCAATAGATACTTCCGTTGTTTCGCTTGAAACAATCGCTTAGGAAAGTGTGTCGCTTATTTGTTTGTGAAACGAATAGATTTTAAGTGTTGCGGTCAAAATAATTACATAACTTATCGGCACGAGTAGCATGACCACCATAGACGAATAGACAAAATGACAGGTAGAATAGACAGAATGTCATTCAATCTGTCATTTTGTCTATTCTTCCGTCGACAATACCCGTTTCTATGGTAATCATGCTACGCGTGCAGGGCCTCAAGTCTGCTATTACAATAGTGTCAGAATGGTCTATCATTGATGTCATAATTGTTGATTTTGACAAGTTTGGTAATTTACTAATATAATGGCGTCATTATGACTTTCCAACGGTCAACCACTGACACTCCATTGAAAGAAATGCATAGAATGGTAATCTCGTACATAGTGACAAATGAATTACTGACTTAGGCGGTAATCTGCTAAAATTTTGACAGTTCCTTTGATCAGTGACCTACCATTAGAACGTCATTGTGCAGTCATTGCTTTTAATTCGTTACGAGTATCGTATAGGTTCTGTGCCATTGACCGACCAATGATCGACTACCTAACGCATGGGCGGTAATGCGTTCGTGGACAGATGAGTGAACTGTCAAAATGAATTCCAAGTTCAAACTGTCGCGGTGTTGCCGCTTTCAGACATGTTTGTTGCGGAGTTAAGTTTAAGTAGTATTGACAGCCATCTTAGTGCGTTTTCACTTTCACGCTTTATTTTTACTTGACGGTTTTTTTTTGGGTTCCGTGCCGAAGGGGGCAGCCTTAGAAATTCTTTCTTATATCTATGGTGCCAACGGTACCCTACTAAGGCTCCGCTGTCCATCCATCCATCTGTCAAATCTGTATCTTTTGAACCGTAATACGTAGACACTTAAAATGTTCACAGAGTGTGTACTACTATGACCGCTATATAAAAATAAAATACCACATAAGAAACGTGTTAAATAATATGTAGTGTTATATATTGTACGGTGGTACGGAACCTTTCAGGCGCAGTCCAACGCTCACTTGACTCACTCACGACCGCTTTTTTGTGTATATTTCCTTGCAGTAATTGAAAACTTGTAAGTATATCGCAGGTAAGTATAGTTCGCCTAGATCCTTTTGGGGTACATAAGATAATCTAGTCTATTTCATTCTTATGATATCCTTGTAGCAATTTAAATCTATAGGTACCCGTCGGAGCCCATGAACAGATAATTACAGCAGGTTCAATGAATACCAAGAAACTGTAAAGAACCACGATCCTTTACAAAAACTCCAACCTTTTCTTTGTAAACTCGTAACTAACTTCATTATAAGAAAGTCCGGTTTAATAATCAAAGCATAAAGTAAGCCTCGTTTAAACAGAAGAGCGCCGTCAATGAGACAGGACACTTGAATAGGGCTTCGTACTTTTTAATAGCTTTAACTATTAAACTGTCTACGTCATCTACTGACGACAGGTCTGCTGGTTTTCACCTTCTCACTGCTACAGTGTTTAAGTAGGGTCACTTAACTTTTAAGTTGATTCGGGACAGATGTAATTTAATTTAAGTGTCAATAAAATTAAAGATTTCTAGCTAGTCAACTTGTTAAAGTAGGCAAAAATTAGTAATTAAATGATTTCTAGAATCGCTTCTGGTTATTCGTGAGCACCATTTCTGAGCTTTGCAGACTTGCAGTAAATAATTTCATTTCAACTATAGACAGTATTCAGTATCTCCGATGTCCATGGAGTTTCTTGCCCGTTCTTCTCCATAGGTACCTACGCTTTGGAATGGGCAACTAGCTTCATTCATATTTTCTGACTGACCGACTTCTTGACAATTCAAAAATGCCTGTAAATGGTTTAATTGAAATAAATGCTTTGAGTTTTTGAGTTTTTTTTTTAAATAACTTACTTTCCATCGCCACTTAATCAGTTATCTACTTTATTAAAACGTATTCTAAGTTGATTTTTGAGTGACCATTTGTAACAAAAAGGTCTTAATAAGTTTTTGGTTGCAATGGAATTTGAACTTTGTTAACTATGACATTCAGTTTGTTGTTTCATAACTTGAAAAATATCTCAAATTCTTAATTAAAATATAAGCAACTAAAATACTTGGATGCTTAACCTTCCTTCTCCAGCCGTTTTGCTGATGACAATGCGGATTTGGTGCCAATAGTTGATTATATCAATTCAAATAAGTATGACATGCAATTGTTGGGTGTTTACTCTTCTGACATAAGAAAATTCAAAGCATTTGTTTCAAATAAACTAATTACAGGATCTTTTGAATTGTCACGGGGTCGGTCAGTCAGAAAGATGAAGCTAGTTGCCCATTCCAAAACGTTGTAGGTACAGACGCCAGCAGGTCAACCTACCCGAAACTGTCAAATTTTCCCAATCAACCTTGAACCTTACGCTTTAGCAATAAAGTCTAAAATCTATTAAAGAAATCTGACAGATTGTAGTAACTTGATGTGCTGGCGTCTGTACAATACGACCGACGTAACTTGGCGGGAATGAACTTTGCGCAGAAGGCTGCACAGTAATATTTTTTAGGAACCAAATGGTGACATGAGGCGAGTGCAAGTGAGAGAACATGCGCGAAAGTTCTTAGTGCCTATCAATGGTGCCTATGTTCAGGACCGCCAAGTTACGTCGGTCGTACGTATTGTACCTATGGAGAAGAACAGCCAAGAAACTCCACTGATAGTCTTTTAAATCAATACACAGGATTATCCCCATACTAATAAAAGCTTGGTCAACCTAACCCATACAGTTTATTTTACAAAGAGGAGGCTCAGTATTGTTGATTGAATCAGAGTGAGAGTCCTATTCAAATATCGCCATTGTTTCTCTCGTGTTTAAAAATGGAACGTCCTTTCCATTTGACTTGACGTTGTCATGGGAACGAAACGTCAGCTGTCAACCTGACAGAATGAATTGCGTCATAATAAAAAAAAAGTTAGTTTCATAACCACAACAAAATAGTGAAAATCAACGTCAGAGGTAAAAGTAAGAATATAAAGTCGTTTAAAAGAGTTTTTTTTTACTGTTGAAAACGCATTTGTCTTTGCGATGAATATAATGAATTTATTGTACGTCTTGAATGGCTAAACATTAACACAAATTAGAGTTTAACGTTAAAGTCAATGAAGAAACATTTTTTTTCATTCTTTAAGAGTACTCTCTTGGTTAAACAGTAATTTGTTGCTAACGATTAGAAAAGAAATAAGTTAGTATGAGTCGAGTTATTTCTATGTATTTTTATCGTATTTAACTTACGTTGGCCTTTGACATGGGCTTCATTACATTATGTAACTTGTGAGAATTTAAAAGACGGATGTTTTTGGACCAAACCATGCGTTGTGGATGCAAAAAGGTCATTTTAAAGCCACAATCGTGCATTACAGATACGAAATAGTTATTTAAACTTCATTTGAATTACCCAGTTGGCATTTAGACTAACGACCGCAAGTATATCATGCTGTCCTCTCTATTTAACGTACAATCTTCTACTTTATTAGTCCATATCCGCCCACCGAGTGTAATAGGCTCCTCATATTTGGACCACGGCTGGCCATAAAACACAGTGCAGACTAGACCGCGTGGTTTCCTTTTCAGAACGATAGTTTAAGGTATACTACATATGAACGTGATTATGGTTGTTTTTGGATTTGTTTTTAGTACCTACCTAAGTTCGAAAATTACCTACAATGGATTTCTCGACTTAGGCGTTTTTTTTTTATTTTCTTTGCACTTCAAAAGTTTTCCCTTTTTTTCTCTCCAGAGAAGCCCAGATTTTTTTTATTTATGTATATTATCTTGAACATTGAAATCTTTGTGGAATTTCTACGTACAGTTCTTTCGCTGTCGTCATTTTCTCCAAAAGATTTCTAATCCGGATGATTTTCCATGTTTTTCTAAGTCATCATGGAACTTTAACCATAATAATGAAAAAGCAAAATATCGATATCTCCAGTACTAACCTAATGGACCACCTGTCATCGGCAGTTGTCTTGTCGGCTTTCGTCGGCGGGTCGTGCGCACGCGTCGCCGATAAGCCGGCGCACGCGGCGCGCCCCGTGCGTACAACCGCGTGGGAAACGCATTATGCCGTCTAATGGCACTTTGAGTACGCGTAAAGATTGAATCATTTTGACCAAGTAGCACTAGGGGAAAAGTGTAACAAGGAAATGTAGGTGGAATGGGGGTTAGTATACTATTGCTTTTATGGTTCTTGTCAAAGTTGTCGAACGATTGACATTTCGAATAAGATAGAGCTAGAAAACTCGCAAATTAATTTATTTAAATGTAAACTGCTCTTTAAATGCAGCTCTTCGATCAATAAGATTAAGATTATTTTGTAATAAAAATCCCTTTAAATGAAGATGAACACACACTGCTGAAAAGTTATCTGTTCCTACTTTTCAGCAATTTCGACGGTAACTGTAAATGTGGGTAAGCAATAAAAAAATGGTTGCCTGTAAAGTCGGTTTTACGGGCGAAGATTTTACGTGACAACGTCTTTTTCTCGGTAGAATAGTTGAGTGGGAGAGAGACGCAAGGCATTCGGCGGGCCTCTCTCTCGTTCGGTGACTCATCGTAACGTTACCGAGCGTTACACTTTTTCATAAGTGACTCCCAGCCGCAACCTAATTTAAGACGTTGTCACGTCAAAAGTAAACACAACAACGAGTAACACAAAACGGAAAATGTAGCTTTAACTCTGGTATTAACATGTTAAACTATAAATAAAATAAAACTAATGTAACGATTACCTTACCGGGCACACGAACTTCATTTACCTTACGTCGGCGCGTGCGCAACGAGATTCGTAGCTTTGTTTAACTGAGGCGTAGGTTTTTTACTAAATATAGACATGTTGGATGTTACTGGCGTTCACATTACCTACACAAACCCAGGAAGTTTTAGGTAAACATTAAGTTCTGTGAAAGCAGCGCATGCGCATGATGAAAGGGATGTGTTTGTAAACGATGCTGCAACTGAAGAGCCGTCAGTGGGAGTGACTTCCGAACTTTGAAACGAAACATTTTCTCCTCATACGAGTAAGTCATGCTTTGAGGATGGCCAGATGTCTGCTTTGATATGGTTTCCGCGTTGTCCCAATGGTTTTTGTAGTTTGGAAGATTTTCGTAATACGCGATGAAATTGCGTAACATGTTATTCTATTTCGCGGTTTTTGTAACGTGATCGAAAGTCTGGTAGACAATCTCCAATTTTCGCAACTAAAGCCCATTGGGCTTCATTTGCGAAAATTGGAGATTTTCTTGGACATGCAAGATGCCTGAGGCATACAATAAAATTGAAGCAAAACACTGACTTGCATCGTCTACACACTCTTTACACGGTGCAACTTTTATTGTTGTTCCAACTTAAGGTATGCTACAGGCAATTAAATCGAAACGTGTAAATCAGTCTTTACTTTCTCATAGCCCATGAAACAAAAAGATCAGGATGACCCGCGCTAAGAACGTTTTTAGATTTTTTATGCGTCTGAACTTTCCTTCTTAAGGTTACCAAGAGTGCCAACGGGACTTTATTACTAAGCCGCCCGTCTGTCTCTCAGCGGGCTGTATCTCATAAACCGTAATAGATAGACAGTTGAAAGGACATCACCCATTCTGGAATTTTTTTTTGGCAGTCCTCTATAATAATTACATATTTTTAAAGTACACTTATAACCACGGATATCTATGGATATATAGGAACTCATTATTTTTTACTAAGGCGTCAAAGTAGAGAACAATTTCGATTCGGAGATATATTATATTTGGAGGCGGATCGAAAGATGAGATCGTTATATATCTTTGTTCTCAAATTCATTACAGCGTTGTCGCCATACAAATAAAATGTTTTTACTACTGCAACCATTCAAATAAAATGTAATTCATTCCTGGCCGTCAACTTTTTATTTTTTATCCCAAGTCGCCGAACAAAAGTCAAAGTCAAAGCATTTATTTCAAATAGGCACATAAAAGGCACTTTTGAACGTCAAAAATTACAATAAAATAGAATTGATTCTAGTCGCCCTAACAAAATGGGTGATCTCCTTTTCACAGAGTGTGTATTTCTATTGCGCTATATAAAAATAAAATACAAGTTAGAAATTAAAGGGAGTCTCCATACAGGACACGCACTTTTTTCGGCATTTTTAACCTTTCTTGTGAGAGTCCGACTTTCACTTGGCCGCTTTTTTTTTTGAGGAAATTTTTAGGTTTTAGAAAAGCCTTAAAAAGTCAACAAACTCCAGCTAATAGCTTAGTTTATTGGAATGGGATGGGAAGGCCTGTTTGTCTACCGTCTCGCCTGATAGCAAGCAGCGACGTAGTCTAAGATAGAGCACGCCTGTCTACGACATTCTTTTTTGCTTTTGCTTCAAGAACTCCTGAGCACTTTAGAAAAACGGACGCTGTAAATCTATTTTATTAGAACTGGAAGGTTTTTTTTTTCTTTTTATCCTTGTGTCTACGGCATATCTACATTTTTATGAGCGGGTAATAATTAATCACAATTTAATTTAAAACTAACTGCTGCCCGCGGCTTGACGATGTTGGATATTATCCTACGGGAACGTGCTACCTGTCCTTCCCCAGGATACCATCCAGATGGATATCCTGGGGAAGGACATAGGCTACTTGTCGAGATATCATCCATCTCCTTGCCAAATTTTATCGAAATCCATTCAGTGGTTTAGGCGTGATAAGGTAACATGCAAACAGAGTTAATTTCGAATTTATAGTATACTAGCTGCGTCCCGCGGTTTCACCCGCATAGGTTTGGATCCCGTGGGAATATCGGGATAAAAACTATCCTGTGTCCTTTCCCGGGACTCAAACTATCTCTCTACCAAATTTTCAAAGTATTCAAAAAATACAAAATCGGTTTAGCGGTTTAAGCGTGAAGAGGTAACATACAGACAGACAGGCACACATTCGCATTTATGCGAGTCATATTAATATGGATGTAGCATATTAGAAATATTCAATGCCCATACAGACAGATACAGACAGCACACACAGCACAGCACCGGTACAGATGATACTTTGGGCATTCTTCACTTTCAGTTCAATCATTGAATCACCAATTCTTTTGCAAATCTTCTGGATTTCAGGACTTATTGACCTGAAGGCACCTCTCACCCTTTGATCTCTAGGTATAATAATTCCAAATGTGGCTGTATTTCATGGACTGAAGTGTGACTTTTATATCAGTAACATTTCCATAGCCATAATTAACTGAAACGTAAAATCGTGGGTACTTACGGCGTGTGGCGCAGCGGGTAGTACTTTAAACCGGGTGAAGTCCGTATTTCATATAATACTACCCATTATAATTATTATTTGAGTTAGTCACTGAACTTTCTCTTGTTTGTTGTATTTTATAACGGCTTACAAACGATGTCTTGTCTCTGACTCATCATCGTCTAGTATAAAGTACCTATTGAATCTAGGCAAATGTTCTATCAAAATATTTAGAAAGATTTTTTGTTATGTTTCGTGTTTTGCCATTGACAATTATTTTATTTGACTCAACCAAGTTAGATTGGGTTTTTCTATCTGGAATTTCTCAGTAGAAGCCGGGAGTCTGGATATATGCCCAGTTGATGGCAATAGGCTCGCCCCCTATTACATGGGACTTAAAAATTACTTCCGAAATGTGGGTATATTAAAGTTACACCTCTCCGCCTGCTTCCTAGGCGTGATGTTAATGATGTGTCGACCACGTTACTGAAATTACCCATTATTTGAATAATAAACTTTATTGGAAGATCATACATAATATTATATAGTTTATAATATACTCCGCGAACTTCATAATAGAGATAATTTCCTTATAAATATTTATTCTAGTCCACCTCTTTTCAGCCCGTAACCATCGAATGCCTGAATCTTTTTACATAACCACGCCATTTTCATGACTATTGCTTAGGTAGGTACAGACGCCAGCACATCAAACTACCCGAAACTGTCAAATTTTCCCAATCAACTTTGAACCTTATGCTTTAGCGATAGAGTTGAAAATCTATTAAAGAAATTTGACAGATTGTAGTAGCTTGATGTGCTGGCGTCTGTACCTACCAGTTCTGACGTTTAGGTATGCTTGTGGTACTTATTTATTTGGGGGTTGATTTTTCCATCGCCAGATAACTTTTATTCGATGAATAAAATTGACGTTTGACAGTTTTTGTATGACAGAACTGTCAAAATTTGTAAATTATTCCTCGAATAAAGTTATCAGATGTTTGAAAAATCAGCCCTAAATCAGGTATTTATAAAAATATAATAAATTAATTAAAATAAAATATAATAATATATTTAGGATAGGTATCTGATTTAGGGTTGATTTTTCCGCCAGATAATTTTATCCGAGGAACAATTATCTGGCGATTAAAAAATCTGCCCTTAAATAAATAAGTAATCTTATCAGACGTACACACACACACACACACATATAAACATCACGCCTATATTTCTCTAAGGGTTAGGCAGAGAGAGAAGGGAGGGGGAGAGGTGTACACCCACATTTCGCTTATTGGACGTACTAATAAATAAATTTATTTTATTTTCAGGTAAATAACACCCATTAATGGCACACGTCTACAATCAAATAAAATCAGATAAATTCAAATAAAAAAAACAATACGTACAAATGGAATGGAAACATAATATATAAAATTAAATGAAATCAGAATAGATCGAATCAAATTAGTGCTACTTAATCACAGACACATATTTAACTTAGGGCTGATTTTTCCAACGCCAGTTATCTTTATCGGAGGAATAATTTTGAATTTTTGACAGTTCTTCCATACAAAAACTGTCAGACGTCAATGTTATTCCACGAATAAAAATTATCTGGCGTTGAAAAAAATCAGCCCTTAGTATCCCACAGATTACTGTTGAAATCCGAAATCGTATTTTGATAACGTGCGTCACAAACACTTTCGCTGTGACGTCAAATGCTAATCTGTAATTGTTTTGTTCGCAAAGGTTTTACCTATAAAAGTGTGTTTTTACATGAAAAAGTGGCTATAATTCTTCATGGCCAGACTTCTGAAAACTAGATAGGGGTCATTTGTGCGTAGGCCTACCTTGACGTAGCCTTAGCTACGAAAAACCACACTTTCAGTATCGTAGGTGACTAACGAATTAGTAATCCCGAGCCTTCAGTTCTTTTCTATATATGTAATATATATATAATATTTTTTTTATATTATATGTAGTAAACGAAATCTTACCAGGCCCCAGTGGCGAAGATTCCATACAACTCGATTCCTACCGGATTCCCTTTGAAAAATGGCACAGTCAGTATTCTATATACAGGGTTATTAGTAAAACATTAAGAGCTTCATCATCATCAGAGTCATCAGAGTACTCATCATTATGAACTACTTTTACTATGTGAACAAACCTAAAATCGCGAAAAAAAAATCAGCTGTTCTCTACATTTTGACGAGTTATACGAACATAAATGTAGGGAACAGCTGATTATTTTTTCGCGATTTCAGGTTTGTTCCCATAGTAAAAGTAGTTCATAATGATGAGTACAATGACCACTTAAGAGGTTGTTAATGTTTTACCAAAAACCCTGTATAAATAATATAATCATATTAGAGATATCTATTCCGGATTACCTCTTACAAAAATTGACCCTTCGGTACTGCTAGGCCCACTATGGAATCTCTCCTATTTAATTGAAATTTTCCGTTGCCCGACAGGGTCCATAATCGTTTCTATTGAATAATACTTACCACCTATCAATGTTGATTGCAATAAAGATTAATTGAATTGAAGTGGGATCGGGCTGCCAATAAATTGAAGTAGTAATTTCTTCGTATGATTGTTAAAAAAAAAAAAAAAAAAAGTTTATTTCATATCATTTTGGCTTACATTGCATGACGAGGAGTCTCCATTTAGGCATAGAAAATGCCTGTAGTAGTTTGTCATGTCCTAAATCTAATTTCGCCGACAAAGATGTGTTTTTGTGTACCTAATCGTATGCAATATAATAATATAGGCTGTTTGTAGTCAGGTATCAGATTGCTGTCCATCATCACAATGACGACGTCTTTTGCAGAACTTTCTAACTGAACTGTTTCACATCATTCATCATCTAGCTATATCTTAGCCAAAACCTGTTCCCACCATCAGTCGTCTGTTGTCGCCAATCATCTGGCTGGGCCGCCATATGTCACGGAGATCTGGAGAAAAAAAACAAAAACAAGGTGCGGAAGTGGCGGCTCGCGCAGGCGCGCTGCACGGTTCATTTTCACGGCGCGGGCGGAGGGTGGCAGCATCGACTTAAGCAAGGGTGCCGGCCCGCGCGCGCCAGTCAGCTGACGAACCTCGTCGCGAACGCACGTCTCTTCACGCTTATACCGCGCCGGTTTCAGTGTCCGCACTCTCGTGTGATAAAAATCCCTCGTGTTTTAATCAACAATGGCAACCTACGCTCAGTTCAAACATGTCGAGCTCTACAAAATCGGGCACGGAAAGAACAGGTAAGGATTTTCTTTTAGTACCCGCAAGGATGCTGCAGCTGAATTTTCAGTTTCATCTTTGTTCTAAAGGTCAGGGGTTGAATTCCGGGGTAGTAATAGTTTTAGTGGTGCGTTTGATTAATATTTTTATTTTACTAGTACTCATCATGTCATTAATTTCAATTGTTCTAATACGTGTGATCATAGGTAAATAATTTTCATGTACACTTTCCTTCCTGAAGCGCAGTGGGAAACTTGGACTAAAATATTGACTGCATTAAAATATAAAACCACGTGTACTGAAAATACAACGCTGAAAAATATAAAACCAAAAATCGTGCACTGTAAAAAATATTACCATAAAATCAACCCTCACCCTGCGCTTGTCTCTAATTTGTTAACATTTTACCATGATTATTGTGAACATTGATAAATGAATGAAACACTATCCCTGAAATTTATTCAGTCGTTAGGGTTAAAATTAAATTATTTTATCTTTCCCCTACATCGGAAAATGTGATTTTCACGCAGTGCGTTGAACCCTGCACGCTGGTGTAATGCGGCGATCGCCTTAACTCCGATCACATTAGGCTTTACTTTATTTCTGTTATAAACCGAGGTTTTCGATCCATATCTTGAAAACTTCATCATTTTCCCGTTCCTAAATATTTTCAAATTTTCTTGTGAAACCGCAGATTTCTTGAGCGTTGCTCGTAATAGAGTTTCTGTCATATAAATTAATACTTTATGTTCGTGAGGCGTTAGTGAAATTTGAATATTCATAAATTCAATAAGTTATAATTTTTTGATAGCGAGAAATATGTACATAGAAAATTCGTAAAATATGGTGAAAGACAGATTAATATTTATTTGCCTATACTGATATTTATTTATTCGGATTCAAATTTAAAATTCGTAAAATATGGTGAAAGACAGATTAATATTTATTTGCCTATACTGATATTTATTTATTCGGATTCAAATTTACGTACGACGACAAAAAACCTAGGCACACAAATTGCACTTTTTTTTTTTAAATCTTATCATTCTGGGAAGAGTTCTTGGAAGGATTTGGGGGGGCCTTTTCCTAGCAGTGGGACAGTAAAGGCTGACAAAAAAAAGAACATTCTATCATTTTCTGCGGCAAGCTCTAGCACACTTCTAATCTTCTTCTATCTATATGAATAAAACAAAGTCGGGTTAGTTACATCATTTATAACTCTAGAACGGCTGGACCAATTTTTATGATCAAAGATCTTATAGATTTGTTCGATTTGTCTCCGACCCGAGAATAACTATTAAAACATGGGAAAATTACACGAAGAAATTTTTGAAGATAATTCATTTTCTCATACATTCATCCTGAGGCAGTACCAAGTTCAGCTAGTCTTAAATAAATAGTAGTCATATTACCGTTTTAACTACAATTTTGCGAATATTTTATGTACAGAATAATTCCCACATTTGTCCAATGTTTTATGATGGAATCACAACCGTAACGGTGATATAAAGTGTGTAGATTCGAACATGCGAAATGGCAGTAGAAGGCTTAAAACACGCAACTTTTACACTGCGTGCCTAATCTTTTCACCTAGATTTTTGTAAATGGCTACCGTCTGGTTAGGCAGACATCCAAAACGGTGGGAAAATGGGTCATTTGGGAATTACGCTTGTAGGCAAAGGTTTAAAATGGACGTGCGTGAATACATTCTCAACAAATTTCGTTTTATTTGTATGCTATGTTAATTCTAGATCCTCTATTAATTCTGTCTATTTTTGGCCTCTACGGGTTGTACCTAAGCTTATTTAATCAAATGTTCTATCACTTAAATTACTTTTAGGCATTAACAGTAAATTAAACCTGTTTGGCTTTTAAAACTTGCTAGTACAACTAAGAACCATAACCATAATCAGCCTATAACGTTCCCATTGCTGGGACACAGGCCTCCTCTCTGTGACCTGTGTGTGTGTGTGTCTCGGGATCTCACAACTAAGAACATAGGTGATTTAAAAATACCGACAGCCAGGCAAATCTTGCGATAGATTTAGTAGTTTCAGGATTTACGTAGATAAGTGAAAAGGGTGGAAAATTAATCTCTTATTTTATAATTTATTTACCTAAAACGAAGAATCAGCTCGTTTTTTGGTCGTATATCTGAATCACTTGTTCGTCTGCACTCGAATTTTTCAATTAAAATAAAATAACTACACTCTTCAAAGACAACTTTACCTGGAGGAAGCTTCACGTAAAATTCTTCGAAAGATGTGTTAATTGAAATCATTTGCATGCGTTTACAGTAATTATATTACACCTAATAAGCCTACTAATTAATTTATGACTTTTCTACGTTGCTCCGTTGTTTATTTGGTCGTGGTTTTGTTGCGACATGCATTTTTGCTCACCACAACATTTATTGAATAAAATTTAAAATTGTCTGTCTTGAAACTCCAAGGCTACCGCTTTTTGAAAACAACCAATGTAAAAAAAAAACAAATCGAATCGCTTTTACAGTCTTAAAAATTGTGCTAGTTATCTTGTTCCAGTACTATACTGTCTACTCTCCCAAATGTAAACACGCCTTCAGAACAGGCTCTCATCTCCATACATTTAGCTGTTCCATGCCAGTATCAGTGAACCAGTTAGTGCTTATTGATGATTTTATCGGCTCGTTCTTAATTTAAACGCGACTCTCATGCGCTCCCGATCGATCCTAAGCCCTTGAGCATGATTTATGGTCAAGAGATTTAATGCAAGCATAAAATCTGAACTTTCTTTCTTGTTTATGGTACGAATTTGTTTTATAAGTTTTTTGATGGAGTATTGTATGTTGCTTAATTTAATTTGTTATTCATTTAAGTAATAGCTGAGATATACAGTGGCCTCAAAAAGTTAGTTCACACTTTTCCACTTCAGCTGTGATGCCACGTTATGTTTTAATTAAAAAAAATAATCAGGTAATCCTGATTACTGATTACTATATATAACTGATGATTATTTTTTAAGATAAGTCATAGGTTGAATTAGTCAATAAAACATTATAGTGTACATTTCTAACACTTGGAACTAGAATTTTAAATCTTAATGTGGTGGGTCACAGTTGAAGTGGAAAAATGTCAACTAACTTTTGGAGATATTGTAATTAGGTTTTCTTAAATGCCGATTTCTTAGACGAATATATGCACCGTAACCAATAACGCACGCAGATTTTTTTTTATCAGTTTTACAGCAGAAAGAATTTTGAGGCATTCCGCCTTTCAGTCGAAAAAAATTCGCAGCTGTCCAAAATCTACATGAATAAAATTCTATTACATAAGCCAGATGTAACGCCAAAATTAATCCCGACAGGGGTTTCCAAATACAGTAATATGGTGTGATGTAGGCGAAGGCTATGGTGGCCGACGTCGCGTGCCAGCGGCCGCCATTAACATATCCGAAGTGTGTGATTACTTGTGGCGGACAGACAAACGCACAGGCCGGCTGGACACGAAACTAGAAGGGACAGAAGGCTTAAGTTTTTTATTTCAATGGGTAACTTGGAATGCTCTTCTTCTTCGTAGCACTCTTGTGAGAACAGTCGTGGTCCTCATGTAGTTTGTCGTCTAGGGATTGGTGTGATTCACCTCACGATTTCTCACCACCTCCTCCGATGTTTGGTATTTGTAGTGCACTCATACAAGGGTTTTTTTTTTTTAAATGGGTTTGCTCTTGACTCTAGTCTAGATCAGAGGTGACAGAGACAAAGTCGACGATGGAGTGAGCTTACCCAGAAGAAGCCTGTTCATTCTCACTTTGAAGAGTTTCGGGTTGTATGCGCTCGGAAACACAGACGCAGGTAGAGAGTTCCACTCTTTTGCTGTGCGCATTATAAAGGACATTAGAAAACGCTTAGTGCGAATTGGTGGCATAGCAACAAGGGCAGGGATGGTAAATTGCATTGCGTCTGAATGTCTGAAGGTAGAAGGGGGCAGGTGGAATGAGGTCGTGGAGTTTTTACAGGTAGTTGAAGAACACTGAAACTTGTAAATTGCGCATATAGGAAACAATTTCAGTTATCAATCTGCTAAAGGCGCAGACTACATGGGCAGTCCTAAGGACTAATATTTCCAATGGCAGAAGATATCTTTATCCAAAAGTAATTTAAATTTATGATCGTTTCTATAAATTCGTAATATCGTTTAAAAGATGAAAGCCAATTCCCGTAATTAAAACCTTTTAAAATCTAGTCGCAATCTCATCTCAGTGACAATCAATGTCAAAAACTTGTCAAAATGTAAGGAAATTAGAGATATTTTTGACAGATGGAGGCTGAGATCAGACTGAACGTTCTTAAATTTACGAGAATTGCCCATCTGACGTTATAAATGTCAGCTCTTGGTTTAGTATTTTTGGTTGGTCTGATTAATTCAGGTAAGAGTTGCTCACTCTACTTTTTTTTTTACTGTTGGTAATAAATCCCTACTGCCGTGCTGTAACTAAAATGCCGTTATCCGACATCTGGTCGATTTTTAACTTTTGATGCTATTATTTACGAATTTCGAAATTCGGAAACAGATCGATAGATATTTTTTTCTCATTATTATTAGCATCAAAGTTAAAAATCGACCAGATGTCGGATAACGGCATTTTAGTTATACAACGGCAGAATAAAGGTTTTGACAAAAACATCCGAACTCAAAAGTAGATGTGTACAACCAGATTATGTCATACGGAAGACCACGAAATATGTAAAATGAAGCAGTCTCGATCTACGCGATGTTTTTAAAGTAGTACTTTTTTTTTCAAGTCCGTTCGCTTGGTATCGTGATGGTATCGTTTGGCCTTCTGTTATTCATGCTTTTTCAGTAGCTTTGCCAGAATTCGCTATATACTCGTATAAAGGCCGTGGGCTGCCGGGGGTTGTTCCGACCTTGGCTCGCCCCATAAATATTGTTATAGGATTAACCTCATTTGAATTTACCTCTGATGAAGTACGAGGTATAGAGAAAGACCCCAAGTTTGTATAGAACTTTATTAGGTCGTAGAATCTATTTGTAGAACCGCCGTCCCCTTTATGAGCGATGATACCGCCTGTCATTAAAGGCATGTTGAACGTCCAATCATTAATTAATACCTATACTTAGTTCTTATTTATTAGCTGAAAATATATCATATAAAGGATCTATTTTATGCCCAGCCTGCTACCCGAATTTAATAATACCCATTCAATTAGGTACCAATAAAATTCCAGATTTATTAATACGAGTAGGTAACATAACAAGGAAGGATAAAATTGCAACATAACTGTTCACCATGGCGGTCGTAATGTTTATCTATGGTTCATATTTATCCTCAACGAGTCAACAAACTATGGTTAGCCCGTAAAAAGTGTCGAGGTACTAGGCATTCATAAATTACAAGCGCTAGGTACAATGTCGGTAGACCATGCTAATGGCTAAGCGACACTTATTTATTGAGGCGAGTATCGGTATGTGTCGTTAATCAAATCACGAAGGGTGGAATGCACATGTGGATGTAGTTAGCGTTTCTATGCTCACTAGACGAAGTATTTTAAGACTTGGGGGTAAATGTGAGGAAGTATTTACTATTTACTGTGAGGAATCTTTTCTATTTTGTCGCATTCCTTTAACACGGTAGTAGGAATCTTTTCATTTCGAGAAATTGCTTCAGTGTCTAATATTGTAAAGTACTAGGAAGAAGTATTATAGAAGGTTCACATAAAAACCTTGCCATTCGTTCTTGTAGATAAGTACTGGGGTGACTTCTAAGTGATTATGGCAATACATCCCCAGGCTTGTCTGTTGTATGGGTCTACTGAAGCATTTGTTCTATAGCACACATTTAAATCTTCTCCGTACTAAGTAGCAAAGATGCAAAACAATTACCAAGATCCATTTATTATATTATGGAGTTCCAGTAATTACAGGGCATTTTCTAGCAAAACCGTATTTCAACTCCTACGTAATCATTTAAACATTATCCTGTAAACATAGGTAGATGCGTTCTGCCGATAACTGCACTAGATTTTTATTTTGTATTCACCTCGACAGCGATATAATCACGGCAAAAACTCGATTGAGATGTGCGACCGCATTAGAATGATTATCGATGTATCGATAAAAAGTTGCAACATCAATTCTCCGACAGTGGATGGCGACTTGGAGAGCGCTCGACACATGTCAAGGCGCTACGATCCGTGTTGGTAAACTAATGATATTTTAATAAGGGCAAGTCTTACTTGCTTGCTGTGTTACAGTACAATGTTGGTATAGAAACGGTTTTTAATCAAGTTTTATGTGCGTCTGACTGTGCCCGCGATTTCTTTTGCGTGGATGTCAGAAAACAATAATTCATGCCTCTTTACTAAATTATTTTTCTAAAATAAAAGTAGCCTAAGTTATTCCTTTTAACATCAGCTATCTGTCAGTGAAAGTCCCGTCAAAAGATTCCTCGGAACAAACAGACAGACAGACAAACAAAAAATTTCATTTTTTTTTTTGTTTTAAGCACCGTTTAAGCACGGTAATATTATATATATTACCGTGGTATTAGAGTTTTGTCCAGCAATGGGGATTGTCCAAAAATTCTAACCATTAGATTTTATTTTATTTTTTGAAAATTTAGAGCATTTTGAGAAACTAATTTGAATATTTTGATGATTGGTTCAATAGTTATTTAAAAAAAAAAAAAAAAATTATTTTAAGTTTTTAAGGTAGGTGACGTCATCTTTGGCTTAAAAAGATTGTGCCGTTGCTTCACTAGTACATAATTAAAAATTTAAATCTGTCAACACAACGTCATCCATGTCACATCTGTCAAAGTGTCAATACTGAATACTCAAATACTGTCATAAATAATCGAATTCGAATCCTATCCTATTATCGTATTTGTTTACAAATGGTTTTTTTATGAGTAAGTGTCGTCCAAGGAATATACTACTCTCTGTCGTCACTAGAACAATCTACGCGGCGACTTAGAAATAGAATAATAACGCACGCGGCGACATAATTTTATTGTTCGTTTTCCTGAACCACAAATGACCACAATGAGCGATACTTTTGTTAAAGCTGACTCGCGAAACCTGCCTAAAGTTGAGACCGTTATGATATTAGAGTATATTTCTACTAGCAGCCATCATAGCGTAGCTGAAATAAGGGGAGCAAAAATAATAATATAATAAATATAATTTGACACTTGACAGATTGTAGACAATACTTGCCTCTTCCTTTTTAACGATAACGAGGTAACGATACAAAACTGTACAGCCAAACCAAAGGGCAAACAAGGTCAATCGTATTTTATCAAAAATATCAATAAAATATGAATATTTTTCGTAATTAATTAGTCCGTAATGATCAGTAACGCTATTCTTCGAAATGGTTTTTCAATTACAACATTTAAAAAAATATGAACAATGCCCATTTGTAGTACTGGTCTGTAGATCCGTTTCATTGCTTTAAATCAACATTTTATTTGTTGACTTTATTGTGACTGATTGAACATTTTAGCAGTTGTTTTTGTTCTGTCCATTAATTCGTGGTTTATCCTATAGGTAAGTTCTGAAGGGAAAATAGAATACCTGTCTATAAATACATAGGGGGGTGTCCCCCAGTATTAGGTACACAATTTTGCGCACGGTTGGTACCATTGCGTGCATTGGCGATATTTATTTGATAGTTCATGTACAATTCGCTAAGCCTTCGTTATATCACGACATGATTTCATTATGTAATATACAGTTTACTGAATAATAGAAATGTCGTTATGATGGACGACCTTGTCTACGAAACGACAACCTTTGTTAAACGTCTTGTGAATCAGAGGAAATAGGAAAGCGGGAAACATTGGAAATGTAGAGATAATTTTCTTGAACAGAACACAAGATTACTTTTGTACAGTATCTTGGTAGATAACTGTAAAAGTTTGCAAAAGCTCATTAATGTGTTATGGTTATTTAACCGAAGACTTGTCAGCGTGTTTGGCTGTTTTCCTGAAAATGCGCAAGCCGCATTGCGCTTAGTTCGTTCCATTCGAGTCTTGTCATCATCAGTTTATTGCTAATTTTTCAACATAATATAATTTCACGCCTGTATTTTCCACAGGGTTGAGCAGAAGTGTAGGTACACATATATTTCACCAGTTATGTATAAGTCCCATGTAATAAGGCGCAAGGCTAACGACAATTTCCAGATGGGAAAATCCAATAAAACTTTGCCCGATCCGGGAATCGAACCCACTTTATATTCTTCAATATTAAATGTCCCAGTTCCATTTAGCAGGATATACAACTCAAGTACCCTCGTTCTGAGCCTTTAAGTAAACACAAGTATTATTTTATTACCTAGTTTGTTATACAATTTTCTCTTACCTACGACTTAAGTGGAAAAGATATTAAATGCGGTAGCTTTTTGACATGTTAATCTTAAGTATTTATTGATTTAAAGTTGTTATGAATCTTCAGATCTACGGTAGCCGCGGCCGGTCCTTAGATGGGTCTACAACATATCGTTCGTTATCGTTAAGCCGCTGGGTCCGGTTGCAATTCATAGATTTTTGACAGTTGTTACGGGTACTCCGAAACCCAAAAGTCTGACAATCAGTCTTACCAGGGTGAATCGGGTACCCATTAACTGGGCTGTGGAGGTCAGTCAGATAGGCAGTCTGTCCATGTAAAATAGTGTTCAGCTGCATCCGGTTAGACTAGAAGCCGACCCCAAAATAGTAGGGAAAAGCCAAAAACAGATTGATTTAAGAGTAAAGTAGTTTATATTCACATGCGACATTGTTGTTTTACGTTATTATCAACAAAGACATCTGAGTTACGGTACAGGTTTCGACACTCTAGTACCGTGTGACCGCTAGCAGGTTGTAAATGACATTAAAGCGTCTATTTGGACATTAGAAATAGAAATTGGCCATCAATCACCACCATGGGTCACAAAGCCTTTTAACTTTTCTTCATAATGTGTAAGCGCGCTTTAAGTTGTTCGGCCATTACGTTTAAGGAAACAATTTACGCTGGCAGCTCTTCTAACGTCGTTTAGCAATGCATTTTCGAAATTTATCATTCCTCTGTGCTTAAATATGTTGGAGTTTAACAAAAACAAATCGATCCTAATTCAACACTATCGTCTTTCCCACGGATATCGGATATCTATGGTCTTTCCCTTTCTAACTCATAAATATTATTTTTTACTATCCGAGCCCGCCCTTACCACTTGACCGAGTGACTGTATTACTCATCTTTTTTTTTTTTGCGGATTGGAAATCACCAAATGACCCCTCCCGCTCTGCGTGGAGCGGAAGGGAGTGTCAGACTCTTACTGACTAAAACCCACCCGTGTTCCTTCCTTAGCCCTTTATGTTCCGGGCCAGCGGTAACCCTTTCGGACAATCCCGCTGACATTACTCTTCATCTCATGTAATATTAGTAAACACACCTTTCAATATATAATTAAAAGGATAATAAACGTATTATTGAAATCCTTAGAACGGCCTTTCCTTGGTGCGTTCCTTCAACCCTAATAATTAACGTAAAAATCATTTTACTGCCAATAAAAAAATACTTTTATTGGTTTTGGACAAGTATGTAAGTAAACATACACACTTAGGCGCTAAAAGATTATGGCTGTTTTACTTCTTTATTTTATTATCTTGCATTACCAGACTTGCAAGGATGGTAATGGTTACAGGAACATTTTATGCACGCATAAGTAAATAAACATAGAGATTTTATTTTCTATCATGCAGCAGCGTCTCTTAGAATTTTATTTTCTATCATGCAGCAGCGTCTCTTAGAATTTTATTTTCTATCATGCAGCAGCGTCTCTTAGAATTTTATTTTCTATCATGCAGCAGCGTCTCTTAGAATTTTATTTTCTATCATGCAGCAGCGTCTCTTAGAATTTTATTTTCTATCATGCAGCAGCGTCTCTTAGAATTTTATTTTCTATCATACAGCAGCGTCTCTTCGAATTTTATTTTCTATCATGCAGCAGCGTCTCTTAGAATTTTATTTTCTATCATGCAGCAGCGTCTCTTAGAATTTTATTTTCTATCATGCAGCAGCGTCTCTTAGAATTTTATTTTCTATCATGCAGCAGCGTCTCTTAGAATTAACAACAAAACGAGATCGAACCCAGTATGACTGCAAATGCCTGGATGGAAGATTGAATGGGATCACTTTCAAGTATTTACAGCATTATTGTAAATATCTTGATTTTTATTCGGATGCTTACAAGTCCTAGGATTTCCACAGTGAATTCCTTCCCCTGATTACTTTCCGGTACATTTGGTAGAAGTCACAAGGATGAAAAATTTCTTAATGATTTGTTCTTCAGTTACCTCACCATCCCTTTACTTTTTAATGGTTGCTATGAGCCTGCATCATCCCACGGCTGGGCAAAGACCTCTCCCCATGACTTCCAGCTCTTTCTATCCAGGCCTAAAGCGGACCACTGGTCTTTTGTTTTCTCCAGCTCGTCCCGACGACGCCTTCTGGCTGTGTCAGGGCTCCACGTACTGGTTATTTTGACCTACAGCTCACCATTCCTGTAACTTTTATTTTTAATTGCGTTCTTCTGCATAAACTGCATAAACTATTCCCACCATAGCCGATGTACTATTTAGCGGGCTTATTCAAGTCACAAATAATATTAACGATTGCCATTAGCAACTCGTAAAACTGATCATTAAGAAGCCATGTTCTAAACATTACCCCTCTTCCTCAATTTGTCGCGGCAGATTATCCTTAGTGAAATAGTGAGGATCAATATTTTAAAGATATTGATTAGATAACATAATAGGTTATCTAATTAATTATAAAGTAATAGCTATACGAATAGGGGAAGGCCAAAGAAACAATGGATGGACTGCGTGAAAGATATGATGATATAGCTAGAAAGGTATTGACTATCGAGATGACGACTAATAAAAGACATCTTGCGCCGACCCGAAATAAACTGGGCAGGAAAATGAAGATAATGATTGATTAGATAAAATGTACTGATATCAAGAGAGAAATTAATAAAGGACATGTTGCGCCGACCCGAAATAAACTGGGCAGGAAAATGAAGATGATGATTGATTAGATAAAATGTACTGATAACAAGAGAGAAATTAGGACATGTTGCGCCGACCCGAAATAAACTGGGCAGGAAAATGAAGATGATCGATTAGATAAAATGTACTGATACTTATCAAGAGAGAAATCTTACTGTAAGAGTATATATATCTTCTCGTTAGCAAGGAGAAAACATTATTGTTTCTTAAAGATATTTTCTTTTAAGAGAAGTCTCCTAACACTCTCAGACCTGTTTGCTTATTAAGCAATTAGTAATGATTAAAAAGCATACTTTATAATAATTAATATTTAATTAGCATGTAATTACTTATTCGTAATGTAATAAACGGCTGTGGTGAGCGTTAAAAATTAATGTGCATTAGAATTTTAAATGATGTGTCGGAGTTTCGTAGTAACGATACGAGTGATTGATGAGCTCCCTTACTCTACGAAGATGGTTTAATTATATGAATAACCGAACTCGTTTATTAGGTATCCGTAACTACTACACAGAAAAGCTATTTATCAAATCATTGTTGAAAGTTATGGGTGGCGTAACACGACCATACTTATTTATATAAGCTTTTATTGCTAAAAAATCGCCTCGATTTCATTTCCGCCTTCAAATAAAAAATAGCCGACATGACAGCGTAAAAACTTCTCATTTAGCACGTTCGCACTCAAAAAGTCGAGATGTTATAGTTTGATTACAAGTAGGTAATGACAAAATAAAAGACGCGCGCTGAAGCACCACGCGGCGCGCAGGCGCTGCGATCGCGATGACGGGCCAAGCGCATCGCGCGATCCGTTATGCGCTCGCTTCGCTTTTTTTATCGCCTTGCGATTATCGCCGGCCCGTTACACCGCCGCACGCGCACAATTTGTGCATTCACTTGCTGGAAATCGCTGGAATCCATCCAAGATTAATTACTGCCTTCCATTGTGATTATGAACTTGTAATTACACGGGCGACGCTAACTTACCACACAGTGTTTACCGTGTCGTATGTAAATGTTATTAATTATTTAATGGCTTTTTCATTATTGGAATGCGCATTACGAGGGAGCAGTTTTTGTTTGAATTCTTGACTTAATCGACGTTGAGCTGCACTACGCTGATGAGTTTAGCATAACTTGCAGTTTCTGAATTCCTGGTACCTATCCTTGTTAAAGTTGAATAGGAATAACGGTAGATTTCTTCATGTGTCGTCGTTTGTAACCATAAACAGATTACCTGTACGGAGAATGGGTTGTACAAATTTCAAAAACCAGAAGGTATTAATTTCGTAGAAAGCTCATGTAACTGCTGTGTTTTCTTTAAATTTATTCATATCCAATATATAAACCGTAAAAGCAGTACTAGCATAAGCTTTTTTTTAAACTTTCTTAACTTACAGATGCATCACAGCAACTGGAACCTTTCAACTAAGTAGATTAAAACTTACCTAAGTATCAGGCTCTATTTATCCGTATCTAGAACTTATCGTTAACAATCTTGGAAATTTCTAACAAATACTTACCAGTCAACATCAACTGCGGAAATTAATAGGTACTTATTTCACTTGTTTCTTATCTAAGTAACAAGTGTGGTCCATGATACATAAACACACCGCCTTTGATAAGATAATGTCATTCAAACAGCGTACACCTTCATGCATTTCAAATGTTTTTTTTTATCTCATTCCCACATTACATAAACTGCAATTTAGTGAAAAGCCTATGGATTCCAGCTTTCGAATAGCAAAAAGATGATCACGGAACTAGGCAGGTTTGAACCGGTAATGAGGAACTTTTGATTGATATTACGTAGAGCTGCGAAGGGGTGCTGTTTAGTACTAGATGTTGGTCATTAGGAACCTCGCCGAGGAATGGATGGTAGTCATTTGTTTGTGTGTCATCGTAAATCAATTACTTTGTTGCGAGGTGTGAAATATGTGAGTTTCTTGTAATGTTAGGATTTGTGAATGTTGTTTTAGATAAGGATTTTAATCTTGTGCAGGTGGACTTTGCATTCCATTGTTATACGAGAACAACGGCTGACAGATGTTACGCACTTTGGCTGACTTAAATATGGCATTGTTATTACAGATTTTGAATATATAAAAATTTATTAGTATTGACGAATTGTCATATTTATGTTTTTGCGTAGGTATGTAAATTTTCTGGACACTTGGAATAACTTTACTAACATTAGAAGCTTTGCAATAAAATGCTACAATAGAAACCACGTCGACGGATTTCACGTTTCAACTGTTATCAGGGTTACATTCGACTGCCTCTTTGTTCAAAACATTTCAACTATCTGCGTCAATTAACACAACTACAGATACACAACAAAAGCAGATTCGAACGCGCGATAGTCGCCAAGTCCCAACATTCTTGAAAACTTTGAAACATTGAAAGGCGAAGTAAATAAGGCGAAAGCTACGGAACCAGTTGGTGTAACGTTTTCAGTTTAATGAGCCATTGTGAGTTAAATGTTACAAATCGCTGGACAAGAGACGGAATGTCGATCGTTGGAGTATTTAGCGTGATAGTGACTCTAGCACTAAACTTAGTATAGTAGTATTGTTGGTTTGTTTTACCTGGCTTAAGTTACTGTCCGATTGGTGGTGGGTTGGTGGGTGGTATCGCTGCCGAGTGGGGTTACAGGTCGGATTCACAGTTCGGAGTGTTATTCGGTCTTTCTATTCGAAAATTCTTAATTCGCGGTTAAGACTCGTAGCTTCAATAGCAAATGGACTTAGGTATTGTATTGATCTTAGTATCGTTCGGCTAAGTTCTACAGGGATGGTTTGTGAGTCCTTTTAATCCTTACTTATGTACAGACATTTTATCACCCATTCCCATCTTGTACATGCTTAATAATTTATAGGCCATGGTGTCTACTGAATTCTTCCTACAAGTGTTGTCAGGCGGCTAACTGTCTGTATCTACATAGGATCTGGTCGTCAGTAATTTGCAAACACGTCTTGAAATCATCTAGTTTATAAAGATGTGTTACAAGTTTTATTATACTGTAGGCTTGTCCTAGCTAGATTTGTATCTTTGCCTTTGGCTCTAAGATAATCTAAGAGGCGACTTATAATTATGTTAAGTTTGTCGTGGAGTACCTAATCAGTAGCATAATAATAATTTGGAAAGTTTTCTTTAAAAAGAAGCTTTCTGAAACCCCCCAGTATTAACATAAATAGGGTGTTTGGTCACATGTTTAAGTTCAGCGCAAATAATGAATTGTTTATCCTATTCAACAATGTTTTATTAAAAAAAAAATGTGCACAGTACTTAATTATAACACAGTGAATATATTCCGTGTTAAGTATGGGACAATAGAATAAAAAGTGTTTTATTATAACACTACAAATAAACGTCCATAGCAGGCTGATGACTGCAAATTGTAAAAGCGTGAAATCGTCGCCATTTTATTATACACAAAGCATTTCAATTCTTTGCTTATTTACTTTCAATTTATAATACTTGCGTGCAATTATCTTGTGTGATTTAGATGTTGTCACATGATCGTTGTTGTCACTACTGTCTTTGTTGCTTAATTGATGTGGGTAGTCATTAAAAGAAACAGTTTTAAAACTTTTGTCTTTCCGCGTCAAATTGTACAAAAGAAATTGTAAGTCATTTGATTAAAATGTCTACTGACGACTTTCCATGTTTATTTTTATACGATTTTATTTTTTTTGATTAATTATCTCATTAAAATAATGAAATAATTTACTTATTCAAATCTGATATCGTGTCTGGCGATTTGTCTTCAATTTTCAATATTAATGACAAGATCAGATCAATCTTGATGGTATAAGTAATTACTTTACATAATTTATAAACCACATAAATAACAATTACATAAATATGCTCTTGAGAAAGTGTGGTATATACATTAATCATAAAATGTTTCACTACACCAACACGAATGACAGCCGATACATTTTTATCGAGCAGCCAATCAGTGCTCTTCGGAGATTTATGTGGGACAATAAAGATGTTAAGATATAAAATATCAAAGGGTTCAGTTGTTCCAGTGGGTCGATGATTTAATGCCCGACATTGATATAAAGCGCAATTCACACTGGTAAGGATTATCACGGGTTTAGGGTTTATGGTGCACGGAGCGTTGGATCTTGTTTCACAGGCCATTAGTGTCCGACCGAACCATCGGCTTCGGCTTCGGCCACCTTCGGCCAAAAAGCCACTTTCGGCAAAAACTTCGGGTTCGGCAAAAATGGGCCGATTTTTGGCCGAACGCGAAAGTTTCTAGCAAGCGCCGAAATTGAACGAACTGTTACGAATGCGAGAGCGCGATGAAGAGGGGACGGGCGGGGCTCATACATACTACTTAATTATATTATTATGATTGACATTATTGTGAAGTGTTATTATTTATGACAAGTTCAACAAGAACAAGTCAATAGAAACGTAAAAAATGCATTATTTTATTCACTTTTAACCAATCTTGAACTGAATTTCTCGGACGAAGGTTGTGGCGATAGCCGATTAATCGACTTCGGCTTCGGGCCCCGGCCAGAAATCTACCTTCGGTCGGACACTACGGGCCATTAAGTTTGTTAGATGCCTAATGTGGATACTGGAGCAATGCAGTATGAAAAGAATCTTATGTTCGGTGTCGGGAGATTTGTAAGAATGCATGTTGTATCAGGGAGGTTTTGTAACTTGAAGTACGTAATACGTAGGTTTATGTAACTTGACGTAGGTATACATAGATACTGGTCGTTTTAAATAAAATTATACAACCTCTAAGGTCATGTAAATGTAAAGTTTAAGTTAAGTAGGTACCAAAGCTTTCTAAAAAGGAAAATTTTGCTTCCATTTGATTAGTCAAAGCAAACGTTGGAATTCTCAGAATTAAATTTATATACTACGTAGAATAAACGTAGTAAGACCTAATTTAAGGGAAAAAAGCACATTCTTGTTTGCATAATAAATTCTCGCGTTCAGTTAACAGCTCATTTGCCGTTGAATAGACGAATAGTGAGGAAAACAAACATTCTACCAGTTGAAGTTGTCGACAAACTTGCTCACCCGCTGACCGATGCGAAAGTGTCAACAATCAACATTATTAACATTTTAGAATACTTATTTCCTCAAAAAATGTTAAGAGATTAGGAAAAGTGTAGATGGCAGATGGGACCAAAGTCGGTCATACACGAGCAGAAATAAGGTATTGCACACACAGCAGGTTTTGGGTAGGTATATCTTTACGATATTTGAATGCCGTCGCTAACATCGAGATGTATGTACCTACATTTAATACATACTGCCATAGATATTCATCATCTCAGGGTTTTGAAATCTTGCTATAACCTATAATACCTTTAAAAAAAATTCAGTAGAGCTGCCGTGTGTGACGGTCTTTAACGGGATGGCGGTGGAGTCGTGAGTGAAGCGCGCGCATGCTGTCTAAATTTACAGGTGCGCGATGATCTACATCCCGATAGGGTTTATTACCGCAGAGAGTTATGTGCGCATCTGTCACGTACATCACTAACGGTTAAAGTAATATTACGACTCAACGCAGAAGTTTCATCGGGAATATTCGTCAGATCAATACTTTTCAATTTATTCGACGTATTGATATGAACTTTTAATGACTTGTGGGTGAGCAAGCAATTTCTTATATTACCAGTTTTATCGCCATTTTGGATGCTATCGCCATTTTGGATTTCCCGGCCGTAATATCAACTGTCATTCATTAACAATCGTATGAAGGCAAATTGATGCAGCAGCAAACAATTAATTTTCCTAAAGAGTATATCGATGGAACCTTAAGTATAAGTATATAAGTTGCTTCGTGCTGATCAAGCATTTGATGCTCTTCCTAAAGTTAGGTTATGCACGTCTTCGTAAACATGGTTATTATTTTTTTGTACTAAACGAGGTAGTGCAGTGTGAAATGAAAGTTAGATAAACACCGGTTGACGTGGAACTTAGATTTACTAGATAGGTACATACATGAGTTAGCTACTGACGTGCGATGTCACAAATAGTTACGACTTAAACGATGGTTAAGTTTCCTTGTTGACATAACTTGGAAGTTTTAAGTCAACGGTATGATCATTTATAAACGATTCTTGCTTGAATTTTTGTTTCCGTTGAAGTTACAGTGCCGATTTTTTTATCGTCAGGTAACTTTTACCTTAAGAATAAATATGGCGGTTTGACATATTTTCTATACAAAAACTGTCAAACTGTCATATTTATACCTCGAATAAATGTTACCTGACCGTTGAAAAATCAGACCTAAAAGGTTCTGTCATTCTATTCTATAGTTTTCGGAAACCATTAGCTTTCTAAACCACTGACATCAAAATGTCAACGAAAACCAATAACAAATCTAAGCCACAAACAATGCTACTCCTAACCCAACATTAAAAATAAAAGAAGATAGTTCAAAAGATAAATATTTAGAACTAAGAGCTCTTTGAACGATGAAAAATGAGATCTAAACGATTTAGATCTAAGAGATGAAAGCTGAACTGGTTACCTACTTACTTTCATAATATTTCGAAAGAGCGGACACTTAGGGGTCATTATCTTTATATTACAGTTACATACTTATGACACGAATGTACCTTTTTTTGACAAAACAAAGCCTCCATTTTAATAGTTAGTCACTAGAATTACTCACGGTTCTACGAAGTCAAACAAAGTGTTTTTAAGGAAGTCTTGACAATTGTTAAATTGCAGGTCATTAAACAATTTACGTTTGAACTTACTGTTTTCGTACAAACGCTCTGTAACGATGTTATTTTGATTGGTGTAATTATTTAATCGTAACCATCCATGAGTCAGGATTTATGGGATTATTTCTTAATTATAGAATTGTTGTGAGGTTATGGTGTAGGTATTTCCTTGTTTTGATGACAATTCAGTTTTTCACCCAATCTTTAATTGTTCATGCATATCATCCCCAAATTGCTCGGCAGAATTTTACTTATAGTACACCCAAATTTCGCCAGTTATGTCGTTAAGTCCCATGTAATAGGGGGCGAGCCTATTGCGATCAACCGGCCACAAATCCAGGCACTCTGGGCTGGTACTAAGAAATTCTTGATGGAAAATCTTTGATTAAACAAGGTCAAATTAGTTTCTGGCGAATCTTCACAGACATGTTGGGTTTATGAAGTTTCGTTTAAATTTAATTTAACCTGATAATATGATTTTATTATAAGAATAACAGTTGCAATCTTAACGAATGGTTGCAAAATCTAATTAACTCTTATAAAAATATGATATAGGTACTGCTTTCTCTTCGTCTAACCACAGATAATAATAAATAAATAACACATCTTTCACATCAGTCTGTCATTACTATAATTTCTCGAGTCTAAATTGTCTGTCTCACTAATATTAAGCGATTTGTTATTAATATATGAAATTACTAGTATATTAGCTACATGAACACACATGTTCTGTAACCCACACTTAGCTTATATTGAATAGTTTCTTAGTCACGCTCCATAGCTCCTGTAACAGATATGACAACGTGCGTGCCGACAAATCGAATTTCTTCATTGCGCTGTCGCCTCTATTATACTTTGAAATAGATACGAAAGTTGCATGTGACTTTTTGTGTGTCAGAAATAACTTGTGTAAATGGTTTGTTTGGTTCCATTCATTGATATACATTGTCCTCGACCTTCAATTGTTTTAGGATGTCCCGCCTTTTACAGGCATTGTTTGCAAATATCTCGGGAACAACTCGTATCTCTCATTAACTTTATGGATCATTGGATGTTCAATGGCCGGTCAAAATATAATGCTTTTGGATTTCAATCGATGTACCGAACCCTTTGTTTTGTGAGTGATTCATACAGAATACGTATTATAAGACAAGATAGGTAGGTACTATTCTTCTGCGTATGTAGTATTATGTTTGGATAAAATTCTTAAAATGACTGCATCAAACGTATATTAAGATACAGCTAGCCCAAGAAAAGTATGCGCTTCGAAAATCTTCGCCTATCTTTGGAATACGAAAGCGCGATGATGAGATCTTATATCCAAAAATATTCTAAACTTTTGATTGACATAAGTAATATGACGAACTGCAACCGGATAAAGTAAACAGACAGAAAGACCTCATACAAACGCGCAATGATAGGTGTACTGCTACAAAGCGCAGTAGTACTCGTACAAAATTTAAAAGCATTGCCCCTGTGGGGGGTTATTTTAAAACGCGACATTCGTGCGTACTCGGAAACACGAAGATTACCGAAGCGCATACTTACCTTTTCAGGTTTACAGACTGTTATTCATCTATTTTCTCAACTCCACATAAAACTTCGTCTACTTTTAGATTACCATGCCGCATGCAACGACCCTTCTAATGTCGAATCCATAAAATATTTTTTGTTTTTATAAGCTCTTCCATAAATAGCTGTATTATTTTTTTAGAGTAGGAATCTTTGCATCCTTAAGCATTTCTGTATTAGTGATATAATAATATGTATATTCTTTGATTTGTCTTTTCCTTGCCTATTTTTCATGTTTTTTTTTTTAAATCAAACTTGCCGCAGATAATAATAGTATACATATTAGGGCCAAGAATTTGAGTTAACTTTCAAGTTATGGAGCAACAAACTGAATCTCATACTTCACAAAGTTCAAATTCCATTGCAACCAATAACTTATTAGGACCTTTTTGTTACAAATGGTCACTCAATAAAAACTTAAAAAAAAAAAAAACTCAGATAATTTACATTCCATCGCCACTTAATCAGTTATCTACTTTAGTGAATACATTTCACTAAAGTAAAATTATGACCTGACTTTAAGAATGAATGTATGAATGAATTGGACCGATCCCAGCATGGTTAAACCAGACTCGATTAATCGAATGAACCCCAAGATTCGCACAAGCTCATGTTCATGGTGCTACAGCGACCATTGCATATCAAGGAGTAGACCGGGGGGCGCGGTAATGATAGAAAATACATTTTCATAGACTGTATTGTGTTGTTCAAAACAGTCTTCACTAATTAACTGTCCCTATTAAAACAGCAAATAAAAGTTAAACTTTACAAGAAACAAATAAGTTTTAAGTAGTGTGCTTAAAAGCGGCGCCACTTAAAAAGTAAGTTAACTGATAATTTAGATAATTTGCTAGCAAAATGGTGCCGAACACAAATTCTACAATGTGTGAACTAATTTGTAGAGGCCACTTCACATGGCGTGCTTTGCTTACTAAATGGACGATAAAATCTTCAGCAAATAAGTATTACTTAGCTATTATTAGAAAGAGGTTCATTTGTTATGGAAATGGTAAATTATAGCCTGTATTAGTTTAATGATAGCGAATTTCGAAGCCATCTTTCCCTAAAGGAGAGTCGAGAATACTCGAGAATATTTATAAGTAGTGGCATTTTACTTTGTGTAAATAATGTAATCAGTACTGCTGTAAAAACGGTGAAGGAAAACGTCGGTCGTAAGGAAACCGGCATGTCGTAGAACCAAAAATTCGAAGACATCTGACATCTACCAACCCGCACTGGGCCTGCGGGGTGGATTCCCACTCCCTCTCACCGAGAGCAGGCCTGTGTCCCAGTAGGAACATTATAGGCTGAGTTTGAAAACAAATCTTTCATCGATCGATCAATTGAGAGTAAATAAACTGTCAATTATTTGCTAAACAAGCACTTGAAGATGAATGACAAATACTTTACAGACAGGATTTAGAAATGTAAGTTCAAATAAACCACTCAATATAACATATCCACGTGCCTAATATTTGCAGTTAGCTCGACGTGCAACTCATATCAAATACCTAATACCAATAGACACCACAAGCATGAAGTCCTATATTGACATAACGCCGTCGCACACTACTTGATCACGATTCCAACACGATCCCACTGTCATTTTGCTAAAAGTTCGTAATCTGCTAAATCTCGTGCATAATGGTCGATCATTGGTCGGTCAATGGCACAGAACCTATACGATACTCGTAACGAATTAAAAGCAATGACTGCACAATGACGTTCTAATGGTAGGTCACTGATCAAAGGAACTGTCAAAATTTTAGCAGATTACCGAGTAATTCATTGGTCATTATATACGAGATTACCATTCTAGGCAATTTTTTTAATGGAGTGTCAGTGGTTGACCATTGGAAAGTCATAATGACGCCATTATATTAGTAGATTACCAAACTTGTCAAAATCAACAGTTATGAAATCAATGATAGACCATTCTGACACTATTGTAATAGCAGACTTGAGGCCCAGGCCATTGCACACAGAACATCAACTTTGGCTCTTGTAAAGCTCTAAACACGTCAGTGCTTCCTAACACTTACGGATTTATGATTAGTTCGGGGCCGAAAGGATCAAGGACAACACGATTTGACAATTTTATTATTCCTACTCTCGATATGTATTTACCCCTCCGAAAAATTTAAATTGACACTTGTTTTGACGGGTAAACTACTTTTGGTCGGCGCCGAATCTTCGCTGAACTTCTTGGACGGACGGACTTGAGATACTAGACCCCCTGAACCGAAAGTCGGAGTTCTCAATTTGATGTGGTGTGCGACAGCCCTCAATATGACATACCGTTACAATGGGCATATTTTGCGGTAAAACTACCGTTCAAGCTAAACAATAGAGTTTCACTTTCATTGATACGATAGCGATCCCGCAACGAAACTTGATATCATATGTAATTGACACTCGTCGAGCTAATTTCGCTAGACCAGTAGCTAAGTAGTTACTCCTGTTTGAATGATCTGTTATGATGAATGGTCGTTCAAATTACACGGACATTCGATCGTGTGCATAGATATTAGTTTGTACATTTATCTCATTTGTTATGCGGTTAGATGTGAATTTGTTTCGTGTTGAGTGTTAATGGTATCAGTCACTCATTATAATGAAGCATTTAGTATACTGGAAAGTTTCTTACGTTTGTACGGCTGGAGAGCATAATATATAATACAGCGATCATGCTTTTCGTGAGGTCAGAATGCTGTTCAAAATATCACCTAATTAGATGGGTCAGCTAATAATCATAAACTTTAATTACCAATTTGTGTGGCAAGTGGGGTCACAATGTTTAACCGTTCATTGTGTGACTGTGTCTCTCAAATTCAAGTTTGATCATAAAAATAAGCGGTATCTGTCAATTTTATGAACAAAGTTTGCAAAAAATTGCACCACGCGGTGACAATTACCGTTTTAAACTTGCACTTACAAGCAGACACGACTTTTCATTCATTACTATCATGTGAATTTCACTGTTTATAGCTAAAGTTTTTTTGCGGTCTGTGAACCGGATTCCAACCACACGTTGAACTCTCACGACCATACGTTCCCATACTTACTAGAGGTCAATAAGAACTGGAAATATAAGTCTAGATATAAAAATATGTACGCGAAGTGGGACTTTCTTGACGCTCTACTTGCTCTGTCGATATACGAATAGTCTAGGTACATCGCCAGTTTCTACTTCTCCACATACCTATACACGTTTTCCATTGCATGCGTAGTGTCGGAATCTATGAAAATATGCCCAAGAAACCGGAACGATACTTGCTCGGAAAACATTTAAATATGCACATTGCACTCATTAAATACGTATGTTTTAAGGTTAATATATTTGTTGATATGACCAGGAAAGGTACTGGTTAGATCTCAGTGGTAATAAAATGTTATTAATGTTATCATTTTGAGCTAAATGTGGAGTTGGAAATAAATACGTGTGGGTGGGTAGAAGTGGAGAAAATTGTTGCAAGTGATTGTGTTAATGGATGGTTTTGTAAAGAACTACCATCGTCTTGCATTACATAGGAGGTACAGAAATACATATTGGCAGAAATACACAGGCCTCTTGCCAGTATGAACAAAGATATTGCAGCTTATAGGCGAAGGAAGAGAGACTTTTAGAATTAGCGAGAAGAATGATGATTCGAAATTGACCCTGAAAACGTCTTGCATCATAACATAATGTACCAATGCCTCATACAAAAAAGAAACTAAAAGGTCAAGATATTATAAGAAAAAAATGGAAATATAGTTTTTATCAAACATGCGTTTCTAGTAAAAAAATGAATAGCAAAAAAAACATAATAAAATATGCAATGTCACACTGTTCAAATACATAAACTTTCTCTGGGATTGGGAGTGTTAGGAAATAAAGTTATTACATGTATTGTACAATATCATAAATAGCCACTCGATCAAGTAGGTATATTTGCTTCGTCATCGATTATTTGCCATTGGAATGGTGAAGTATCATTTTTTTAAGCACTTTCTCGAATAAATTGTGAATTGACATGGTATTAAAATATGTATGATGTTTACCAGTGAGATGGAAATTGACTAACACACGACTTTGATGAATGATTTTATTTCTGTAAGTAGGTTTGAACAAACACTTTTACATGTCAAGAATAAATAATGTTTTAAAACTAGATGTGATCGGTATTTCCTGTCTGACAACTTTGAGAAGAGAGAGCCCGATTCAAACTCAAAAGTCACATCTCTTTGAAAATCCAGACATAATGTTGGTTAGATCATGTGAGCATGTAGATTAATGTATATTGAGGAATGGTATTTTGAGGAAAGAACACACACAAAATATTCAATTTACTGTGAGCCTCTGTCTTGTCATATAACTGCGATAATTATTCCTAGGAAACCGTTCTACGTTTTTATCATTTTCGTCTTTTGTCAATCGCTTGTCAACTAATCGGACACCTACTATTTTTTTTCTATATTCTTAATACAAATTAATAAGTCTGTCTCGACTCACGGAGGTTGCATGTACCTAAGCATCAAATAGGCTATAATCTCTGCTTTCGCATAGTGCTATTTAAATGTTATAGCAGCTGATGCGTCAATATTCGCGACCGACTTGCGATTGAAATCTTTGATGTGTTCCGCAATTCGGTGCCTCGTTCTGCTGTCATGTTGGATCCATGCCAAGAGTTTATCCAGAGAGAATACAGCCGCAATTCCTACTTTATACATAACTTAGTAGTCTTCAATATGTATGGCAAGAAAACACTGGATCACTCACAGGAAAAAATTTTTTACGTAAGGTTCAGATAATATCGAGAGTGAAAAGGTAGTCGTAAAAATATATTTAATGCTTCAATAAAAATCCGAAATCTTTTTATTTACTTAGTCGATTTTTTTTAATCGATTGGGCAATTAGAACCGTTCCGATTATAAATACCCACCACCGCATTACAGAACCAAAATAACGTTTGCAATTTGTGCATAATTTAAACAAATAAACTTTTGATAGCATTTAATTGTTGATAGTCAATTTGTTTTTCAAATTGGTTTCGTCATTACTAGTCATCATTAACTATAACTGATAGCTAACTTTCTTTGACAGCAATTAATGCAGCTGGTGTACGGATTTCGTTATTGAAAATCCATATGATAATAATAAAAAAATATGAATGATCATAAAATCCAGTATCTTGACTTACCACACGAGATTGTCGACATGTGGGACGTGGACTCTGCGGTCATTGTACCTACCGATAATAATCGTTACAGTAATTGACCTATTAGCGTCAGTCTCGACCCTCAGCAGGAGGCTCTCATTGCGTGTTTGGGCTTGATTTAGAAAGCAGTACTCCTGGTTACGGCACTCATAGTGAGGAGGTTCCTCTCACTAGAGCCCTAACCACCGGCAGCTTGGACCCAATTCCTGATGGGCCACTATTTTTTTAATATTTTTTAATGTCTTTAAAAAAAATATCATCATCTGCCTAGCCTTTTCCCAAATATGTTGGGGTCGGCTTCCAGTCTTCCCGGATGCAGCTGAATACCAGTATTTTATATGGAGCGACTGCCTATCTGACCTCTACAACCCAATGACTGGGTAATACGATACCCCTTGATAAGACTGGTTGTCAGACTTTCGGGCTTCTGACTACCCGTAACGACTGTCAAAGATCCACGTGTGACAGCCGGGACCAACGGCTAAACGTGCTTTCCGAGGCACGGAGGGGTCACGGTATGTAACCGTAGCGTAGCTTAACCTGATCTATCGACCTGTGCGGCTGATCTTATTTAGCCACGGGCCCCTCTTTTAAAAAAATATATTAAATGAAAATAATATGTATGAAAATGTAGGTAATAAAGGAAAGTTTATAATAACGTACTTAACTACATACAAACACGGAAGTATTATTACCGATTGAATCCTTCAATTATAGGAAGTATGCCTTTGTTTGGTTTGTGAATAAGGGAACAAAAATGTACTTTGTTAGTCAGACTTTATTGACAGGAAACCAGTTAAAAGAGGTTACTAATTATCTATACAACCAGCCATGCAATTGGAAATCATTATTAATCCTTTTATAATTCAAGCATCTAATGAGGAGTTTCCGAATAATTAAAACGCATTCTACGTCTAATTATATTATCGTATTAAACATTTTAAACGCTGAAACAGATTTATGAAATCAATTAAATTCTTAATCGAGTTTCATATCATACATCAATTGAATAATCGACTATTCGGGTTATTCGATGTTGCATAGTGGCACATCACTTATAAGATTTAGTAATAGGTATCGAGTAGGAATGCGAGTTAACTTATAAATAGTCGAATAAACGAACCGTGTCGGTATGAGTGGTCGTAATTGGAGGGTATCTCACGTGCATGCCTGTGATAGTCGGGTAAACTCGCCCAAACACTATTAGACCATCAAACTTTATCGATTGTATATAATTTATAATTCGATTAACACCCACGCATTTCAATCGTCATAAAATTCGAATAGGAAAACGAATTTGTTTGTATACTTTTAATTACGAAATTGAGACGTCTTATTTTTTTTTCAATTATTCGACTTCGAATATTGTCAGAGACTGTGCATACATTCAGCTGTGTTTCTCGTTATTTCTCTATTTAATTGACATTATAATATTCCGACTCTCACCTCCTAAAAGGGCGAATCTAACTATTATCAAAAGGAAACGAGATAATAATTTAATTTGATCAAATTATGTTCACCATTTCCTATGTAAATCTGAATTACCTTTCTTCGAGACGAAGCAGAGGTAATAACTCCATTTATTTTCCTATAAAATATTTGTGGCAGATTACCTTAGAACCGTTTATAGCGTACAATTTCCTTTATATCGTAAACTAGCTGCGCCTCGTGGTTTCACGCGCATAAGTGTCGATCTCTTGGGAAAATCGAGATAAAAAGTATTCTATGTCCTAATCCAGGTCATGGTCTACCCATGTGCCAAATTGCATCCAAATCAGTTCAGCCGTTTTAGTGTGAAAGCGTAACAAACAAACATCTTCATCATTATCTTTTCTCTTAGTTTAGATTTACAGCTAAGTAATCATGTCGTAATCGCTGTGGGCTTTGAAGACACCTAGGCTGCTAGGATTGATGTGTTAAACTGATGACGCTAAATTATTGCTGTAAAATGTTTACACGTATAACATGAATGGCAGATTATGTTCGTTTATGAAAACATTATTGTTAATGGTTTGCTCGGACATAATCTTTATAGCAGTTCTTTGATGCAAAAAGTAATATCAGGTAAAGGGCTAGTCGGATGTAATTGTATTATTTTGCGGTATTTTGGAACTTCAGCAATTATGTGCCAGTCTTTTAGGCACTCCCCTGAAATGATTTATTCCGGTCTGATCCCCTTAACCCCCCCTCCTTGATCTCCTTCTAGTTCGTCTTCTGTTTTAATCTCTGTCTTATCCACTTTATCTAGGTTACTCTTTTTGACAAATAAGTGCAGTCAAGAGAAAATAAACGTTTCATGTTTTACAAAATTAAATAAAGATTTTTTTTTAAATATCTCATGCGTGCTCGATGCGATTGAAGCCACGGCAGTACCCAGGGCTAGATTGATATTTGTAAATCATACTAATCATGACCGAAAACCCAACTTAAACCATTTTACACCAAAGCCTTATACTCGTAGGAAGACGCAAGCATGCACAATTGCATATAAAAGCCAGTTGGTAATTGTGATAATTTCGATACGCCAACGTTCAGTGCGGAAGAATGCGCTTGCGCTGCAGATGTGGGCTGTGGCTGTACGGGATAACCCGAAGACAGGCCGCGTTTATTGGCCGTCATTTCACGGATTTGCGGTCGAAAGCGGATCGTAGAACGGCGTTTATTGAAAGCTATAGACGTCATTATGCGTTTGTGCTTCAATGTATTGTGATTAGCAGTGGAAATATGTAGAAGCACACTTACATTTTCTGGAATCTATATAAATAAATAAAATTTAAGTGTCTGTTTGTAATACTAAAATAACAGCTTTTTACTAAATGAATGTAAAAGTATGTACGATACTTATAACAAAAACACAGTTTTTAAATTTTTGTCCGTCTGTTTGTTCTGGCTACTCTCCAAAGCAGCTTTCGATTTTGACGGGACTTGCACTGGAAGATAGCTGATGGTATAACGTAGGCTACTTTTATTTTAGAAAATCATTAGGGTTCCGTACAAAAAAAAAATGAAAACCCATGAAATCCAAATTGTTTTCGGCATGCACGCGAACGAAGTCACGGGCACAGCTAGTTAGGTATAATATAAATTCACGTAGGCGTAAATAATTAAAGAATAAACTATACTAACCCTAGACACGGAATCTATTTTCTGTCACGTTACGAACAACCCAGTTTTCTCATCTCTCGTAAAAATATTTCCCACAGAAAAAGCGTGACACGAATCCACGCATTCATTCATTTCTCATCAACACTTTGATGTCGGTAACAACAAAACAAGCAGACGTAGGCAGGCGACATGACGCCACGTCAACACGTCCCCTTACACGCAACACCGCTGTTCTGAATACGCATGCAACAATACCCTTTGTGCCAGCCCTGCAATTTGCGTTTATGGCCCTATTCAGACTTGGCCCTGAATGGGGACGCCCACCCTGCCGCGCGACGTGTACACTAGCCCTACAGTCCCACACATAATAGGGTTGAACGATGAATTTAATATAATTTTCCGCCCACCATGCAATTTTCTCAGGTCGTTATGTGCTTAGTGCATCTTAATTCTTACCTGTTCTAGCGCGCGCTGAGTATTTTGTTCCTTATAGAACATTTTGATAACAGTGATATTCAAATTCCAGTTAAATATGACGTGAATACACGACAAGCCATATCAAAATCATTTCAAGTGCCACGCAAAAATAACTTTTATGGTAGACGTACCGCTTCCTACACAATACCCAATTTACTAAACCAAATACCTGTAGACATTAGAGACTCAATGAATAGTAAAAATATAAAGCGTAAGCTGAAAGGTTATTACTTCAACGTTAATAGCACGTTGATCAAATGTCAGGTCATGGTGTTTAAGATAGACCCCAGGGGTCTAATTGTGTACTGTACATGGGACTTGTTATTTATAAAATAAATAAATAATAATGTGCAAAATGGCAACCTTCGTACACACTTAATTCAATATTATTGGTGAGATGTATGGGTCGTCTATTTGTTGGTTCGGTAAAGTAAGCCTTCATTTTAATAGCAGGGAAAAGGTAGTGCTTGCATACAAAGGAGTATATATGAATAAACATCGCGCACCATTACGGTGCATGCAAAAATTTGCAAGCATTGAAATTATGTCGAGAAAACTCCTTATTTTGTTGACAACATTTTAGTAGTAGGACCAATTTTCGCAACATCATCACGCTTCAATCTAAAAACGAACACAAGAAGTCCATAATTAAAATTCATTCAAAGCTCTCTCGGGTAAAATAATCATCGAACAATGGTACTTGTTGATCGATAAAGTTTACTTTCATTATTTTTATCATAAAATGTTATAATTTCGCTTCAGAAATGATTTATGATCATTTTACTGTTACTCCGCTAAATGGCCTGGTGAATCGTGCATTCTGATATAATATCACACTTAAGTTGTCCGATGATCGAGTATCATCAAACACTACCGTTTTAAACGTGCCAACATCATCATAGTCATCATCATTATCATTGTTATTGGCTACAACTTGTCAGACTGACATTACGACACCGCTGTTTATTGTAAGATAAAGTGGCATTAAAATGGAAAACCTCAAATCAAAACTAATCAGTTCCGTATATTATCTCCACAGTTATTTCTGATTCGGGTTAAAGATCCATCATTTCCTGCGTTTCAACACGTTATCTTTCCTTACCGTAATAACCAATTTGTGTTTACAAGGCGTTGTATACCCAAAACACACGGTCTGTTGCCTCCATAGGCGTGAAAGGCCTAAATTACATCCATCTCAGCTTTGTTGCGTAGACGTCAGTCAAACGATCCCAGATACACATCAGCGGAAGAAACTTATTATCCCTTTGTTTTCGCATTTTTAAGGCGCTTGTTTGAGGCGCTGTCGAAAGCGTTGCGGTATTCCAGGAAGTTAGGGAGCGTAACCTAATTATTTTTTTCTGATTCTTCAATATGCTAAATAATTATATTACAAGGCTTTGTTGTCTGGCTAATGGTAACTTTGTGTAATTTCGAGTTGGTGAAGACGACGTAAAATTCCGCTTCCAAACTTCCAATTGATGAATTTTCACAATTTCACAAGATGAATGATTAGCATAACAATAATATTAGAGTTCCTCCATCACAAATCCCTAATATGGTTTGTAGACAACAATAATTCATGCTGTAGCTGGACCATAACCAACGGCAAATATCTTTAAATCAAATTCAGATGTTACATGATCAATGAATGTATGCCGATCTTCCGTTCATTGTTCTTGGCTATTGCGATTGCCATTGTTTCCTCAATGAATGTTTCTGAATCGATTTGTTATGCGTAAGTAGGTTTGGTAAAAATCCCTCGTTATGTAATCCTTTTCTTCTGGTTGGTTGGTTTTTATTGGCATTATACGTTGTATATGTTCTTTTTAATTTGTTTCTTTGTTAACTTTTCATTAAGGATCATGTGTTTCGAAGTGATTCATTCCCTTTTTTTCTTGCATTCGTTGTTCTTTTACTACATAAAGATAGTCATATTACTGTATTTTTAGCGTCTTCAGTTTTTTAATGGTTTGTTTGTTGTTCTTAACTAAATCCGTAAGTGGTCCGTCATTTGCATCGATTATTTGTTTTAACACTCACTTTATTGGCTAGAGTGAAAATTATCATACCTAAAACTAGTGTCGTTACTAGTTTGACAACTTTTCCTTCAAGATGCGCCTCTTTAGCACCTATTTGCATAATGAACCTTATTTATTATCGACATATATTGCGTATTTAATATTCAATGGTGTTTTAAAGTACACCTGTTACAACTTCCCCGTAGTGATATAAATTAGTATTGATGATGTTGTGTATGTTTTCATATGTATTCAATGTTGTTTTCTTTCTTTGCAGGTAAGCTACCTAGCGAGGCGTTTTGTACCAGAGTCGGTGTTTCTACGTATCGTAAGAGAAAATAGATGTACGAGTATTTAGTATTCAATATGTAGTCAGCTACTGTAACGACAGATTCAATATTGTACGTGGTCACTTTTAATAGTGTTTGTGTTTAGAAATGGAGCTAGTTTCACGGTATCGAGGTTGGTGTAACTTTTTACATGACCATTTATTTCATTGCTTTCATTTCGATAAGTCGGATATTTTCGTAAATTAGCTCTTATTATGTGAGCTCCATTTAAAGTACATGTTCCAGAACGCGCTTCGATTGCCCATCAAATGCCACTAGGTCATCGATCAATCGTCGAATGGAACTCGATTGAAACAACATCTGTATAATTCATTAGACGTTTATGTACATTGTCCCATGCATATCAACTGAGAAGAGAGTCCCTCACGTGGATCGCGGATGCATTAGTATTATTATTTGAATCTCCTTTCACTGCGCCTGCGTGGGAGTCGTCTAATCTATCCCTTACTAATCTATATCTATCTATATTATACTAATAATAAAGTTGAAGGGTTTGCTTGTTTGAACGCGCTAATCTCTGGCACTACCAGTAGGATAAAAAAAATCTTTTCTCATTTGATAGCTCAATTCTTGAGGAAGGCTATAGGCTATATGTAACATCACGCTAGGACCCGGAGAGAGAGAATGCTAAGCAAAAAGGAAGTAATAGCGCGAGCAGGTGATGCGATGCGACGTCGCATCGCTTGCTCGCGCTATTATCTATTTATTGTTTACTATTTATCAATTTTACTATCATATACTATGTATCCATTTTACTATTTATCTATGTATTGTTTACTTTACTATTTATTGTAATAAATTTCCGGGCAGGAGTTACACCTTTAATAAAACGTAAGACATTTTGCATATAGAGAACGGAATTAATGCAACATTTACAAGTGACTATTAGTTTCTTAGTTACCGTTATAAAATAATTCTAGCTGCTATGAATGGAACTGTGTTTGGTTGTACGGACGTACAGTAGTGCGTACTTTATCGATGCTATTTCTAATTATGACATTAATAGAGCAGCTGGTTGTGATCGGACACAACTTGTATTGCTGAGAATTGATGTGAACACATTCTTTAAGTTATATTAATAGCAATAGTTATTGGTTTGCCGTTTTGCGCACTGACATTAAATATCGAATGTAATTTGATATCTATTCGTTTTGCATCGCGGTTTATAAATGGTTTTCTAAAACGATCGTTTTAGATTGTAGTTTATATTTTAGTTGATCGTCATGCGCTGTTGAAAATGAAGCGGTCTTGGTAAGAGTGTTTCCTTCTTCTAGTTCTATGACAACGCTTGTATCTTTAACCTCCTATCTAACTTTTAGATCTCATGTTGCTGTAGGTACAGTATTTTCTACTTCATTCTTAGGCACTTTTTTTTTTTCGGATGGGAAATCATCATATGACCCCTCCCGCTCTGAGTGGAGCGGAAGGGAGTGTCAGACTCTTACTGTCTAAAACCCACCCATGTTCCTTCCTTAGCCCTTTATGTATCGGGCCAGCGGTAACCCTTTCGGACAATCCCGCTGACCCGGCAGGCTTCGACCCTAAGGGTTCTCTGCTGCTGACATCTCTTTGAGGCGCGCGTGGAACACGTACGCGCCGTCCGGCACGGGCCTGGTCCTGATCGGACGGTGTGCTACCCATTACTCTCCGCCCGCAGGTCCGCGCTTACGGTGGCCGGGAGTCGTCCCGTGGCTCCCGACGTCCGGGGCGTCTCCCGCGGCGGGGGTGGGACGGGAGGCTCTCTCCCTGATCCGTCCCGCCACCTCCTGCCTCCCACTCCCTCTCGCCCCGGACCATGGCTTGCACCAGGGCCGGACGCGAGAGGTCACCGCCGCTGCCGATCGCCTCTACGAGGACACGGCGGCGGTGCCCAAGTGGGGCAGACCTCCACCGTGTATTCTTGGCTATACGAGTAGGGGAAGAGCACAGAAACGATGGATGGACTGTGTGAAAGATGATGAGGTTAGAAAGAGACTGACTACCGATATGACGACTAATAGAGAAGTATAGAAGAAAAAGACATGTTGCGCCGACCCCAAATAAATTGGCATTAGAGCAGGAGAAATGATGATTCTTATGTACTTAAATTCCCAAAAAACCGCACCGGAAAGAAAACCGGATTACCGTAACACCCGAGCACGGATATCGATCAAACACGCGAGATATCGAGAGCTCGTATCGAAATAATATGCATAAATAATGTGTAATGTCGCGACAGTAATCCTCTCGATTGACAAGCGATCAGATACGCGTCCGTACGTGATGTATCGATTTACTATACCGCATTATTGTGTTATGTAGGTATGTCTGTTTGTTACGGACTCGAGTTCAGCTGCAGTACGGATATCGTCTGAGAATGTTCCTACTGTTATGAATTGATCGTATTAAATTATTCGATTTTAGTGGTGTCAATTTGTTTCTTAACTTTGATAAATGGCAATAGTAAAAGCGGTCTTTTTGCTTGTTGAATCTTCTTAAATAAGAAGAAGCTCAAGGTTGTGACAAAAAAAAAATGTTTAGAGTGAATGGTTTTTGAAAAGAGGCAGAAGAAAAGATAACACTAGCGAGGATGAATGTCAACACTGAGATGGCAATGGATAAAGATACATAGGGCGCCGATCCCATACAAATTCGGATATGGACTGGAGAAGGAATTTTGCTTCACCCACTTATGTCTTCCTTTGTATCTGAAAACGTCTTTAATATGTATAGCAATGCTGCTGGGCTGCCATTGTTTATGTATTCAATATCTATTTGTACTGCACTGCACTTAAACGCATCGCTTGAATGACACTCACGCTACCCGAACACCTGGCTAACGTTCAAGTAGTCTATTTGAATGCTACTTTCATAATATTTAATGTTCTTCAATGTAGTGTTTTTCTATTTTCACAATAATATTTACTGTGAGATAAATAGTTGACACTTCAAAGGCGTAAATGGAATTACCAAGTATTTGCATCTTTTAGACGAGTTTGTAAAGGGGACGGGTTTTGAAATAAATCGTGGGCGTCGCCGCGGGACGAGCTTGTATATAAATATGCATGCACATTAGGAGCATCCTGTCGATTCTACGTGTAATTACTCGATATATAAATATCGATGTTTGCGACTCGATTATTTGTTTGTAGTTGATTTTGTATGACTCATACATATTTGTATTTTCAAACAAGATAATAGGTATTTACATAATATAAGCTAACAGACTTAAAATAATATTAATAAGTACATGAATATAAAAAAGAAGGAAAAGAATCATAGGGCATCAAAAATTCGTCCGCATCGCTGTCAACAGGAAAAGTGCTCAAAAGGCTGGCAGCATTGCCACGTTGTATGGCGATGCTGATTCTTTGGCCAAAAAAAGCTTGTAAAAATAGGCCTGCTCTGGTCACGTGAAGAGTCCACCAACCGCTTGGCGATATTTCGAAAAATGAGGTGGGCACTCGGACCCCATGGCCCAAACGGCCAAGAAATGGGGTATCAACCCCAAACCGCTCGAATATAATTATATAACACTAGCTGCGCCCCGCGGTTTCACCCGCATAAGTGTCCATCCCGTGGAAATATTGAAAAATTTAAATTTTTATTGAAATTGGTCCAGCCGTTTGAGCGTGAAGAAGTAACAAACATATAAACACACACACACACAAACTTTTGCCTTTATAATATTAGTGTGATTTGTATTTTAAATTGTACAGTCCACAAAACAGATAAGTATGCAGGATAGTCGGATATGTAGTTGAGGTTTAGTAAGAAACCAATGGATGTTCTCGAATAAAATTTAATTTTATGAATAGAAAACAAACAGCTCGTCGACGACATCCATCGGTTTCTTACTAAACTTCAACTATATCCGATGATCGTGCATACTTATCTCTTTTGTTAACTGTACCTTTTCAACTAATCGCACTGCTTTTATTTAAGGATGTAATTAAATCATTTGTACATAAAAGTCATGTCCGTGGACCGAAGAATTAACTGTAGCTTTTATTTTATTTATGAGGCTATTCATTTAGTATCCAACGGATGCACTTTTTATTATTGAGCTTTAAAATACGATTGACTTTCAACGAGTAATTGCAAAAGATAGTGATTTTAATTAATGTTTCTGTCAGCCTTTTCTTATTTATTTTATGCCTAAGAAGTGTTTTATCTGTGCTTAAAACTACTGGTTTTATCACAAGTTCTTTACTTAGTTGAATACATTTAAAGGCCCTTTTTTAAGGTCAATCATAGTCCTCATCTATTGCTTTCCATCGGGCGTGATCGAGGAGAAGAGCAGGCCCATTAAGAATTGTTTTTTAAAAGTCGAGAATAAAAGCGATCTTTGTGCCTCCTGAATCTTCATGTAGGTACAAGAAGAAGCTCAAGGTTGTGACAAAAAAAGTGTTTACAAATGCGGTTTTCAAAACGAGGCAGAAGAAAAGATGCCTGACAGTGTCACAGATGATATAGCTACGATGGTCGGCGTTTTCTTATATATTTTATATCTAAGAAGTGTTATAGCTGTACTTAAAACTACGGTCTTTGTCGGACTGCATCGAAAAGAAAGGTAAACGCGATGACACAACGCTGAAAAAATGAAAAAAAAAAACAATGAAATATGAAAGAATATGAATTATATATATATATATGAATGAATAAAATATGAAGCAATTATCTATTTACAAAAAATTTATTGTTTGGACCAAAAAATTAAAACACTAGTGTTTTAGTATGTTGCTTGTAGAATAATCTGACAAAAAATCATAATGAGTGTATGTATATTAGTATGGTTTTTATTGTAAAAAGAAATTTTCGCTTTTATAATATTAGTGTGATTTTACACCATAAAATTACAGACTATATAATAATATATACACACACACACAACTATTTAATGATGGAAAACCCAATAACACTACCCGACCTGGGAATCGAACCCATTACCTCACGCTTAGCAGTTGCGCTTGCGTTTACTACGAACTCTTCACAAAAGCCATAGCTAATAACTCCACCTACTAGACTTACAGCACTTTACAATACATAATCCCATCACAAAGTATAATTACATATCCATGGGGTGTGACTGTAGTAAAACCATGATTGCGTGTTTACGCGGACAACCGCTATGTGCCGAACACCCATAGGTACTGTTTAAGAGAAAAGCATGTAGTTACTGGAAAGTTACAGTTTCAAATTAATAAAGAGTTGCTGTAAAATGACAATTAGTTTGTAAAGCATCGTATTAGTGAAGTTGTTATGATTATTTTATGCTTCTGAATGTTGTGTGAGAGCACTTTCTTATTAAGGAAAATGAGAAAACGCTTGGCTACTTTTGCTTGCAGCGTTTTCCATTTTGCGAAATAAAAGAAAGTAAGAAATAATAACGTATTTGGGCACAGTTCGTGAAACATAAAATACAATATTAACAAAATAAAAAAGTGAAAATAATGTTTCACTATACAACAGTGAAACTCACGAATAACACGAAAATGGAAAATTTTATTTATTTATTTTTAAAGGTTTACCAACACTTTCTGTATACAATATAATTAGAAAGGTAACACCGGCGGGGTTGGCGGTGGCCTTTGACTTACACAGTCGCTAATTACCTACAGGTTAGGTTGTTTTTTTTATTTTTATGCGTCATCTTTGCCGCAAATAAACGTTTTTTTTTCTTTCTTTGTAACCAGCATTCTCAAAAATAAGTGTTAACACAGAAAAATAAAAATATAAAACTAAAGTTCGTTTTATAATCCCAGAGACTAATCTGACAGGTGTAATGTCAAACTTCTATAAGTACTAAAATAACGCAAACACAAAAAACTTAAATGTCAGATTAGTCTCTGGGATAAAAAACGAACTATAGTTACCAACCTGTACTGGGCCTGCGTGGTAAACAACCCACTCCCTCTCTTCGAGAGGAGTCTGTGTCCCAGCAGTGGGAACGTTATAGGCTAATTATGCTAAGTTTCGAAAGAAATATCATAGCATGAAAATCTGACGTGATTCGGTAACAATTCCAACCCGAACTTTCGCATTCATAAAATCTTTGAGATAGTCCAGCCCAGATTATCTTGTCTCCAGTCTTTCTATATGCACCACAAACACCAACTTTCTATGCATTGTGCAATAGATTTCGAAATATTTGCATCCGCACTAAACGATTGCACTTTCAAACTGTTAAATAACCTACCTATAGGGAATTACAAATCAGTGCATACAATAGACCGTTGTTTTCGATATGAATAGTTAAAACGGACATATACATTTCGGTCACGTGTCAAATGCATCCTTTACATTAACTAACGGGATTTATAGGTTATTTTATGGTTGTCCGAGTGTGACAGGATATATTTTGGTCACCCTTTCACTTATGCAGGTCATGTTTTTTGGTTCAGTGGGTCTCAAATATTTGGGGTCGGTGTGGTCACACTATCACTTTATTTTTTTATTTTAATCATCATCTGCCTAGCCTTTTCCCAACTATGCTGGGGTCGGCTTCCAGTCTAACCGGATGAAGCTGACTACCAGTATTTGACATGGAGCGACTGCCTATCTGACATCCACTACCCATTTACTGGGTAATACGATACCCTTGGATGTCACTGGTTGTCAGACTCGGGATTCTGACTACCCGTAACGGCTGTCAAAGATCCGAGAACGACAGCGGGACCAACCGCTTACCGTGCTTTCCGAGGCACGGAGGGTCTCGTTTTGTAAAGATGGTCACCCATCCACACACCAACCGCGACCTGTGCGGCTGTTATCATTTAGCCAGGGGCCCCCTTTTTTATTTTAATCACATTATATATTGAAATTGTTTATTATCCTGTATGAGGTATTACAAAATCATCATTCTCTTGCCCTTATTCCAATTTATTTGCGTCGGCGCAACATGTCTTTTTCTTCCATTTACTTACTTCTCTAGTAGTTGTCAGCGTCATTCCCTTTTCAGCCATATCGTCTTTCACACAGTCCATGGTCAATACAAAATATTGTTGTTTATTGGTATCAAAAAGTCGTGAGAAATAAGCAGGATTTTACTGTGTGGTCCTTCCTACTTACTCGTACAACTAATTACGGGTCTTTGAGTATCTCACCCTTTGCTTCTTGTAAGTGGGAAGGCATTAATATCAGGGTAGGATCCGGCATTTAACTATAAATAAGTATCGTTGACTCCATTAGGACTACCGGGTGGGCTTTAGTATCGACATAATACTTTTTGTAAGATTTATCAGGAGGAATGATAGCATATGTACTCGTATTAACATTACGTTGACCATAAATATCCCTAGGTGTGAGATCCTAGAGTTATGCGAATGGTAATATTAAAAAAAGACCAACTCTGAAATCAAGAAAAAAAAAACTGCTGTTTCATACAAAAGTTCAATACCTACTCGACCAAAATGTATGAAACAGCTGATTTTTTTTCGTGATTTCAGAGTTTGACCCACAGTGAAAGTTGTTCATATTCATGGGTAGAACACCCTGTAAAAAAATTGGATGGTGAAAAAAAAAACCTTCCTGTATACAATACTAGCAGCGCCCCGCGGTTTTACTCGCATAAGTGTTGATCTCGTGGGAGTATCGGGATTAAAACTATTCTATGTCCTTCCCCGGGATGCAATCTATCTCTCTGACAAATTTTATCGAAATCCGTTCAGTGGTTTAGGCGTGAAAAGGTAACATACAGACAGAGTTACTTTCGAATTTATAATATTAGTATTGATTCAGTACTAAAATATTCCTGGTATCTGGTCTTTAGATCAGTACAAACCGTAGACAAACAGGGAGTCAGTTTGTCTACGGTTAAAAGAAACTATACCAAACAAATTAAACTTCTTGCAAAGAACAGGATACAGAAATAAACGTCTTTGTTACTTGGAGAGCAGCAAACTAGATTACTTAACACACCATAAAAAGTGAATTCAGATTATACGATCTATAAATAGGAGGTGTAAAACAAGATTGTACTATTTAATGCTATACGTTTCCGGTTCAGGACGAGTGCGATGTGCCTGGTAATTTTAGATCAACTTGCTTGAACTAGTGGCTTCGTTCGCTTTTATGTACAGGATGTTTTAGAATATCTAAATACACGTTTTACTCGTATCTGGCTTAATGTGTAATGAGAAGACAAGTGTCACAGATTTTGTCGAATCAGCACTTAGTTCCATAATAAAAAATAAAGTCCTCCTGACCGTATTTCGGCCACGGCGGCTAGCCTTCGGCGCGGGACATATTATAGTGCACAAGTATGCGCGCAGACACAGGTGCACTCTCTCTTCCTTCACTCTCATAGTCCGATGGGACGGCAATCCCACACGACCGGAGAGAGATCAGGCGCAGGACCAACGGCTTAACGTGCTTTCCGAGGCACGGGGGTATCACACCGTCAACTTCCAAACACCGGGCTGTTACTAAGAAATTCCTAATACTAGGCTGCCTGCTGGTTCCTCTCACTCCAACCAGGATGTGGAGTGCAGTGGTGGCCCTTACGAGTTTACGACTTTGTGTTAAATATTTCATCACCACTGCTCTCAAAACGGTGAAGGAATACATCGTGAGGAAACCAGCATGTCCTAGAACAAAAAATTCGAAGACATGTGACACCTACCAACCCGCACTGGGGGCCCGCGTGGTAGATTACAGCCCTCTCCCTCTCGAAGAGAGGGGGGCTTGTGTCCCAGCAGTGGGATTATAGGTTATTAGTGACGGTATTTCAGTATGTTAATACCCTGTCATATGAAGCTTAGCTGTATGAGGAGAGCCCTTGTTCCTGCAGTAGGACAAAAATATGCTGTTTTTTTAATACCCTGTCATATTAACCTTAGGTAGGACCGTGTGACATTGAGTCATGGTTGAAAGAAGCCTATACCATCTGTGAGCCTCATCCAACAGAAATCAATAGCATAGCGAGCATCTCTCTTGAAAGTAGTCTACTTCGAGCAATTTACAGATAAATCGCTCAAGCATATATTCTGCCAGATGACCCTCCCGAGCTTTCCAGCTCAACCATCGCTTTATTGTGGATAGACAAAGCGCTTTATGCTAACCATACAAAAAACCAACATATTTATTAATCAGGAACAAAGACAGTGACATTAAATTAAAGCTTGATGAGTGAGTTACGAGCGCTGACAAAGCATTGGGTAACGGTGCGTTCACCCGTCTGTTTGTGTGTTTGTCATCAATGCTTCGCTTTTGTTCGCGACCCTCGCTCGTTGTAGTTCATTGAATTGTTGAAATTTCGAAATAAGTATAACGACAGCAGGCAGTGATTTAGCCGTGACAATGATTTTGGGTTTTTGTTGTTTGAAAAAAGGAAAAAAAAATTTTTTTTTTTTCAAAATGTCGCAAAATTGCATCCAGCCAGGAATCACCCACTGCTGGGTAAACGTTCTGTCACCTGTCACCTTACCATTCCAAAATATAACAAAACAAAACTACATATATCCATGTTCGAACGAACGAACTGACGAAATGACGCAGTGATTTAGTCGTGCCATTGATGGGTCTTTGTTGGGGAAAATAAATTGAAAACAACTTTTTATTAAGTCGGTATCAGTTTCTCTCAAAATAGGTGTGGAATTTTTTGAAGTGATAACTTCTTTAGGCGCGTTGGACATTTTTTGAGATGGGAAAAAACCATTAAACTCGCGCCACTGTCACCGTAAGCGACACCGCGCGTGTTTTGAATAGACGATTCAAAAAATACCCGATTTTAATGTAAGTATATCCGATATGTCAGTGAGTGATGGCAAAGTGTTCTGTTTGTGTTTTGTTTTCACTTCTGTCGGCACTCCCGGAGTGCCACTGTTTTTTTTTTTTAATGACTTGAAATGCATCTATCCACCATCATCATAATCAGCCTGAAATCACCCACGGCTGGGTCAAGGCCTCGTTTTCCTTCTGAAATCTATCACCTGTCACCGTAACAAAATATAAACAAAACTATATCCATGTTCGGACGATACGGCCAGTACCTACCGTTGAATACTGAGATCCCAGTTGATAGAGATGTATGGAAGAAAACCCATGCTGCGCTGATCGACGTTTAGATACGTTAAAAGCTTGTGGCAAAACCAAAACCAGCTGTATCAAAACAATAAATATGAATTTGCACAAAATGTAGATACTACAGAGGTTGAAGGCAACAGGCTCGCCCTCTTTTATTTTAATTCTCGTAATTTTAAGAACGTTCAAAGTCTGATCTCAGTCTCAATCTGTCAAAAATACCGCTAATTTGCCTACATTTTGGACAAGTTTTTGACATTTGTTTGTCGCCGAGATGAGACTGCGACTAGATTTTGAACAATTTAAATTACGAGAATTGGCCTTCTGGTGAAATGTGGGTGTACCTACTACTTATAGGTCACCTCTGCCTAACCTACGGTGAAAACTGGCGTGATGGTTACGTTATGAAAGATTCGTGATTACTTATTACTTAGTAAATAAAGCTTATTAATTAAAGAGTAGTGCCTCGGAAAGCACGTTATGCCATTGATCCCGGCTATCATTCGTGGATCTTTGACAGTCGTTACCGTCAGAAGCCCGGAAGTCTGACAATCAGTACCTATTACCAAAAGGTATCGTATTACCCAGTAGGTTGTGGAGGTCACATAGGCAGTCGCCCCATGTAAAATACTGGTGTTCAGCTGCATCCGGTTAGACTGGAAGCCGACCACAACATACATTATGTAGGTAGTTGGGAAAAGGCTAGGCAGTTGATGAATCAAACCTAACAATTCAATTTTGCCAAATGCCGCTTGTATCTTGTGCCTTAAAAATATGTTGTCGGTGTGCCTTGCTTAATAAATAATAATAACCGTATTATTATCCAGTACGTAACATTCAACGAAATAACTTAATTCCATTACCCTGGCAAAGTGACAGGGGTACAGATTTCTCCGATACCATATCAACTCTAATAGCTTTCTACGACCTAATCCTTGGCAATCCCAGTAACAGCTGTATTTTTATCACTCGTTACACCCTCTTTGTATGCAGTAGGGGTACTGCGATCGTCATTATTTTCAGGCCAGGATGTTTCAATACCGAAATGAATATTTTATTTTACACCTAAATGTTGTATATTGTTGATGTGGCTAATAAGGCAATGGCGCCGATTCTGTAATTCACAAACTAAACTAAATTTAAGTTAAGGCATCTTTTTTTCGTATTTTTAGTAGCCAATTTTTTAATCTCGTCTAAAGTTGTCTATGGAGTATCTTAATTTGACAGGACTAAACTAATGTTTATCTTCTGTCCTTTTCTTAATGAAATAGAAAGAAAAAGATGCATGAACTTAAATTTAGTTTAGTTTGTGAATAACAGAATCGGCGCCATTGTCCTGCTATCGGTCAATACGTAGGTAGGTATTAATGCAAGGTTTTGTGTACGTGGGAAAACCGCAGGATTAATTAGTATTTTAATAATTTGTCTGTTAAGTTCTAGCCTTGCAATTAATATTATTAACCTCATCATTTTTTGTGGTATTTTACCTTAATTAATGCTACATTGAATACCCATGTCATTAATATTCGGATTTAAATTTCTCATTTATTTCGGTTTTAATAACAAATTTTTAAATGTATTTATGCCTGCTCAGAACAAATTGTCCACCGTTTCCTTAATAGTGACATCTGTCTATCATTAGGAGTCAATATCCCAGCAAATTATCGTCCAATTAAAAGCGCTACGATAATATCGAACCATCAGATTCCGCGTCGTGTAATGTTGTCAATTTCCTTCCAAACTGTCTCCCTAATGCAAGGTTACATAGATTGCGTCAGCGCCAGGTAACATGTAATTTTAACATTATCGCGTAAACGGGTAACGTCCATTCTGTATTCAATGCGGGCATCCCATCGAGTGGCCGCTCGGCGCCGCCTGACATCGATACATAAATTGAATCTCACGATTCGATTCGATCACTGTAATTACTCCACAAGATCGTCGTGTACTTAATTCATCGACTTCCGACGATTACCCATATACACCGCGGCTTGTTATTATGGGAATTGATTTTATTGAGACGTAGTACGCAATCGTCGAGCAGTTTTCTAATAGCCAACCGCACAATTACACTATCAATCAAAAGCCTGCAATAAAAGTCAGTCATTATGACAGTTGATTCAGACGACGCTCGGTTTCCTCTCTAACTATTACTAGAGGTAATGCGCGTCTAAGTTTAAACGGTTATCATAAAATAATATGGGGGTATATAAATTTTACTGCATATACTTTAGTGTAAGTTTAAGTGCTAGTTAACCTAAAGAGAAAACAATAAAAATTCGATAAAAGTCGGGCAATATCTATACGGAAGCTAAAATGATATAAAATAACAATACTAGCTTCCGCCCGCGGCTTCTCCTGCGAGGTATGTCGATAAAAACTATCCTATGTCCTTCCCCGGGATGCAAGGTATCTATCTGCCAATTTTTATCGAAATCCGTTCATTGATTTAGGCGTGAAAAGGTAACATACTGACAGACAGACAGAGTTACTTTCGAATTTACAATATTAGTATGGATGCTTGTATCACATTATGTTATCACAGCAATGTTTATGGTTAGCAATGATGCGCTTCAAACAGATGTTCCTCTGGCCCAAAACAGTTCTCAAAATAAACCGTAAGGCGGCGATGGGGTAATCGCACATGTCAATCGCAGCACCCCGACATCCAATTAGGTCGTCGGAAGACGCCACAGACGCGTAATCAGACGCAGCCGTCTGCCCGCGCCCGGCCGCCCGCGCCACTCCGAGACTCATCCCATTACCTCTTACCGTTCGCTGCGATTGCTCGCTTCACCACCACGATAAATAAACCACGAGTCATCATGAGCCTCGTCCTTAACACGCCGCAATCCGCTGACATGGAACGTGACGCTCGTAGTCAGATACAGCAATGAAAGCAGCTACGACTCTCCAGCTATCGTGATCAACCGACCGGCCGCTACGCTTATTGGCAATCACGCTCCACCATTAGTCGAGCTTCTAATAAAGATATAAATTACGAAAAGTTAATTAAAACGCTTATCGCCGTCCCGGTGGCAACGCGCCCGCCATCCACGCCGCAGGTTGCTTAGAAAATTGAACGATTTATGGGAGAAACGGCAAGCAAACATCTGTTAGTGCCTGATTGATTTAGTGCCGGTGACAGCCCGTATACAAATATTTTGGTACTTTGTTACTTTCACGTCAACGTCGTGATACAAATTGAAACTAAATCAGTGTTCTGATATTTGCATAATGCTAACTCAGTGATTGTAGCGAGTTTCTCAGAGAAGCATAAATTACTCCACACAAATCTTTGATATCGTCCATAGATTTTGTACTTAGAGTGGCTACGGTACGATAAAGACAATCTGCCTTAACGGTGAACATTCCCTGATATCAAGACGGATAACAGAATGGACGCAATCAGAGGCGGAATCGAAAAGTAGCTGCTTTCCAATTCAATTCTGCCTTTTCCCAATATGATTACCATTGCGAGAGACACGGAAATGCATTAGCACAATAACTGTCAGTTCGTCCGTTAGCGCACACAATATGACGTGGACACGGTCTGCGGGCGTGATGCGCGCGCGCCGCAAATGGGTGCGATTCTCACGGGGACGGCGCGCATCGCAACCGACCGACGACCGCAGCCCACAGGGGAAGCAATGCGCTGTGTGAAAAATATAAACTTACGTAATTAAGAATGAATTAATACAATTTTTAATTGAAAATCTAAAAATATGGTAAACGAGAGATAAAACTATTAGTAAGAAAAAATTATTACCTAAAATGTTCGGAATTCTAACCATATTTAGGAGTACCTACGAAGATTTATAACAATGTTTTATGTGCAAGGTGCTCCATATACAGCCCTGTTTTAATTAGCCAATTATCGGACCAAAAGAATCAATTTCAATTCATCATTAGATTGAATTAATAAATAATATCTTTTCCAAATGAATTCTATCCTTATAAGGTGGCACATATAGCCATAACTAATTGCAGAATGAAATTGATTTCAACTGCTACCGTCTCCATAGAAAGCTGAGTTATTGTCAAAGTAACAAATTGCATCGTGCGGCAATCGTGCGCAGTTTGAGCAAGTGTCCATTAATTGTCAGGGAGGCATCATGCATCACTGATTCCCGCATGCGCGCTGATGCAACTGAGGTGAAAGGACCAGGTCCTTGTGCAACGGGGAATTAATGGCTAACTAATTATGTTTTGTTGATCTTATTGTCTGGGGTTTCGAAATGGTTGTCTATTGTTTAAGGAAATTGGTGATTTAATCTTACCTGTTTCATCAGTTTTTTGTCTGAAAGTTAAAATAGCAGATAATTCTTTGTATAGTTCTCTTGTCTTTGAAGGGAGTATTAGCGGAGGTTTGCATATTTGCCAAATAAAGTAATGGTTGACTAAATAGAAAACTTTTAAAATGCAAAAAAATTAATCTAAAGTTTTGTTTTCAAAAACAGTAAAAGTAAACCCATTTATAAATTATACGTGGAAGGCACGTCAAAAGCCAAAATTAAACTGAAAGTAAAATAAAAAGACTGTATGGACAAACATGATGTGTCTTAACAAGCTGCTGACATTTGTGTAAGTAAATCTGGTCACGGATGCGTTTCGCTTCGGGCCACTTATAGTGTGGACTCTCATGGATACTTGATGGTTATGCCAGCTAGGCTGTTTTAATAAATGTCAGTGCTTGAGAAAAAAAAAGGAATGTCATGATGGTGTGGAATGACATTTCGAAGTGGTGTTCTGTTTTTTGAAATATTATTGGAATTATGAGTTATATTTTCAAAGTAAGGGTTTCTTCACAACAAAAACAAAGCTTTCCCGTCCGGACTGTCTATGGTAACTATTTGCCAGCATATCGCGTATCTTGGAGTGCTATAGTGCTACTTTAACCCCTTTCCTCCGGCTTACGACATCCCGATGATAAGCAGCTGAAGTATACGTACAATGTTTTTGTTTCACTTTACTGTAGCGAAGAAGGAGGTTTTAGTTTTTGTTTAAAACCGAATTAGCACACCTATTTGGCTGTAATTATGAGGAGAATTTTCCTGTAGTTTAGATACATAGATGGAACACAGTATTTTTCTTTGTGGTAAAGTAAAATTACTTGAAAGTTGATTACTAATTTTTGTAAGATTTTTTTTGTTTCAAACATGTCCTGAGAAAGGTAAACTCTCGTTCCTCCTATTTTGAAAGAAATATGAGGCGGACATGAACTTTCACTGTTTATGTTAAAATATAGAATATAAAATATCACGATTTGCGCATTTGTGTTCCGGTGCACAATGATCGTGTCTAGAAAGTCGTTAATGCAGTCAAAGTCACGAGTAAAAACTAGTACAATACAGTAATGTGCAATTAATTTCACAAAAAACACATCTCCACCTAATTGCCTTCTTCAAAGTCTTTTTAAAACTTTCACATGTGTTTGGTCTCGGTTGAAAAATTTCGTTTTCAAGCGAATGTTACATGGTCCTCTATTATTTCAAAGACGTGTCGGTGTGATAGGGTGACGGCACGTTTTAAAGCGAATGAATTGCATAAAACAGAATGATTGAGACGTGAATTCGCTTTAATGGCATCAAATTAGTATTCATAAGGCCTTTGCATTAGCGAGATGAAAATCATGGCAGAAAGGCCTAATTCTGTGGGCTATTGTGTCGTATGGAGATGTGAAAGTCAAGCGAGGGGGTCGGCCAGGTTAACTGTCAGATGTTTTTTTTTTAATGTTAAACACTCGTAGTTCTTGTCAGTTTGATGGTGATCGACAGTTTTATAGGAATTTGTGTAGAAAGCGAATTTTATGAGCTGCATTTTGACAACGATGAGAATAGCAAGTGTTATTTTGTAAAAGTTGTATTTTTGTGTCAAAACAATTTCTAGCGACTATTTGTTGCAATTTTTCTCCTGTTTGTAATCATCAGTAACGGTCGACTTACTCCTTCATTTCTTGTCAGTTTCACAAAACATAAAACAGATTAGCTACATTGTAGTTTGTAGTCCACCCATCTTCAATCGCTCCCCTCGTCTTTGTAAATTCGACACCTACACACATTACCGCCCGTAAATGGTAATACCGATATGGTGTTAACGGAAAAGCGAATGTCCATATGTGCGCAAGCGCAGAGGTCGACAACACGATCAGAAATAGACGGGGAACTAGACGCACTGATGGGAGCCACTAATTATAGTGCCGACACAGGGATTCACCCAGAGGGGATGTTACCAGATCTCGGATATAACCGGGATAGAACAAATATTATTCTTACTTTTAATCTCTTCACGCTTCTAAAAGTAAAAGGCTTGTGTGCTCAGTATCGATCAGATAATTTTTTTAGTGTAGTAAAAGTCCTTTTATATCTTAACTATGCTCGGGTTATACGAGGCTAGTTTTTGAAGCTAGGATAGTAAGCAAGTCCGGGCTTACCACATGCTAGAGCTGTTTACACGATGCTAAGAAATTTTTAGGCCAGTAGCACGAGAAAAATGATCCGATTGGATAATAGCTATGCTTTGCAGCTGGTCACACGAGACTAGTACAAAAGCCAGGATATTAAAATCAGTGGTGAGGGCTGCTACTAGCTTTACATAGAACATCATCCTATCAAACTATGACACTAGCCTACTATATTTCTCACTCGCTTACTAGCCTAAAAAAGAGAATAGTTATGTATACATGAGGCGAGAGTAACCCTGCCGGGTCAGCGGGATTGTCCAAAAGGGTTACCGCTGGCCCGGAACATAAAGGGCTAAGGAAGGAACATGGGTGGCTTTTAGTCAGTAAGAGTCTGACACTCCCTTCTGTTCCACCCAGAGCGAGAGGGGTCATTTGAATATTTCCCACCCGAAAAAAAAAAGCGAGAGTAACTAGCTTGCTAGCTTAGGTACTAGCACAGTTTTTCAAACTAGGATATGAAGAATCAACTCCGGGTATTTCGTGACCCGTAAAAATCTTTAGCCCACACCACGTAACCACCATTTTCTAATATTTACGTGGACACTTTTATGTTAGGGGTTAAGAACTTTTACGTTACTATTCGTGACTAGTGACGCTCTAAAACCTCTGTGCCCGTGGTAAAATAAAATTGAAACAGCATTCGTGAAATAACAGTGAAATTGCTTTTATTTTGGAGGCATGTTCTCTGAAAATATGTTTCGTGTTATTGCTAATACGATTTGCTTACATATTATAACATGGTACCTACTTGGTAGGAAAATGCCGTGAGGAAAGTTTTAAGTATGAATGTCGATGCCTATAACAGTAGGGAAGACCAAAGAAACGATGGATGGAATGTGTGAATGATGACTTTGTTAGAAAGGGTGTGACTACTGCGATGACGACTAATAGAGAAGTACGGAAGAAAAAGACATATTGCGCCGACCTCAAATCAATTGGGATAAGGGCATTAAAGGTTAATCTTGAATGCATGCATAATACATTTTAGTGCATTTTTATAAATTGCAGAGCAATGAAAGCTCTAGGCGCGGGAAAGCGAAGCGGTGCCATTTGCAATATCATTTTATGTTAACTAAGTTGATTCTAGCCCTCCATTTTATTGTATTTAATGTTGTTTACACCACCACTACCACCAGTTTTATTTCCAGCGTTAATGGAGTAATACCGTACTTGGTCATAAAAGGTGTGAAAATGAATCCAGTCTTTAGTTAAGAGTGTGTCGACCCTAAGTAATAATCATAACTTCTCTGGTCGTTACGTAGATTGTAACCATTAACGTCTTTAAATTAACGAAACAGACATTTAGTGGATTTAATTACTTTCCATATCTATTAGGCACTGCACTATACGCTACCTATGCCATTTATCAAAACAAATTCCAATACTTAGGCACAGACAATTTTCTAATAATAATCATCAGTGGTATTTTGGTACTACTATGGTACTTGGTCCTTTCTCGCAATTAAACTCAACTAGATAGGCAAATTGATACGTCTAACTATGTTAATTTGCCAGCCATTTATGGACAGTTAGTCTAGCAATCATTTTCCATAACATTACAGAATATATCGCCATAAATATTATATATTTTGTCTGTAATTAATTACGATCTCTAGATCATTCTTCAATTCCAATCTTTATTGAAGCAATATAGATTTATATTTAAATAGGTTTGCGAACGGGTGCGAATCATAAAATGTGTCACAGAATTACGGACTTATACTAGTATTGAAGTCATAGTTTCATTTAGATGGGTCCTTGCCGGAAACTTGCGATAGTTCACAAGAACATGTGTTTGGCAGATGTGGTACTTACAAGCGCCATTTAACCCTGCTTGATAAGGCCAGCAAATATTATATACCTATCTACTGGGTTCTGCCGCGCTGTTGTTACCCCGTTTTCGCTTAGCGTTATTTCTGACATTTTTGCTTTTTGCTCGTCTCTTATAATAATAATACCTTCCTCAAGAATTGGGCTATCAAATGCAAAAAGAATTTCAAATCCAACTGGTAGTTCCAAAGATTAGCGCGTTGAAACTACGGTTGAACTATGGTTGAAACTATGGTTGAAACTACGGTTGAAACTATGGTTGAAACTATGGTTGAAACTGTGGTAGAAACTATGGTTGAAACTATGGTTGAAACTAAGGTTGAAACTATTGTTGAAACTATGGTTGAAACTATGGTTGAAACTATTGTTGAAACTATGGTTGAAACTATAGTTGAAACCTATGGTTGAAACAAACAAACTCTTCAGCTTTATTATTAGTATAGACAACTAGAAGCTTGTTAATTAACGTAAACACAGTTCTACTAACGAAGTCTGATATAATTTTATGATGAGGACGAAAGTCTCGCCTAGATTGTTTGTTTGAAATGTTAATTTTCTCTCTCGTTCGCGATTCCATCAAGATTTTATTAAAGCAGGCAGCCTAGCTAGAGGTATGTTTAATTAACCACTCTCGCTTTTACAACGGGTTTTAATTTTCACACGGACACGAATAAAAAGATCTTTGTTACCCAATTTTTTTCAGTGGGTACCATTATGTTCTATCAAGACGATATCAACACCAGCTGTCAATCGAAGCTTCAATTTCAATCATACCTTGTAATAGCTTTTTATAAAATCAGTACAATGTTTAATAAGTTTCTATACAAGTTGTTTATTTACCTGTTTTATTATTCACGATTAGTTTTTTTACCGAGTCAATGGATGTCGGACAATTGATTTCGTGATCAACGTAACTACGTTGACAGTCGTGACATAACAGCCAGTCTCGTCTTTTTACTCTATGTTCGAATCATTGGACATTGTGCTTTCTACCACAAACAATAATAACGGCTTGCATAACGTGCAAAAACTGTAAAATAGACTTTTATCTATTGGAAAAGCGAGAGTGGCTATCAGGAAAAGTATTTACTTCTTGCTTCTAGCTTGTTTATGGGCCGACGTGACGAGATTTACATAATCTGTGGTTAATGAAATGGCGTTTGCAGACGGACGGTCAATGTTTAGTTTTCCTGATTGCTTCATGTTTGACTAAATCGAGGAGCGTTAATGCGGTGAAGGGACGCCTCTATCTAGCTGTGGTGGTGCTTATGATAGGAAGGGACTTAAATTCGTTTAGGATAGGGTTGTTTAGGTATCGATTACAACAGATATCTTGCTTACTTTATTTGCTTGGATTATGATATTTCCTGGATATTATCTATTATTTTTGTTGTAACCTCAGTAGCAAAGGTCAACAGTTCCTAAATACAAGTAGGCATCCATTAAAAATAGTTATAATAAGCATTAAATTTTAGCACGTAAGTAATTTGAACACGCAAAGTTATGCCTATTTTATTTAATTTTCTTTGCAAAAAGGACACTGCACGAAAAGGTAAATAGACACGCACGTACCTAAGTACCTACCTAATGACCTCAATTAAAATAAAAAGTTGTCAGCACAAACACTCTTTTAAATAAATATAGTAGTAACAACATAATGTAGTGTTCGTGGAGTTTCTTGCCCGTTCTTCTCCAAAGGAACCTACTACGCTTTGGAATGGGCAACTAGCTTCATCTTGCTTACAGACCGACACGTTAACAATTCAAAAGCACCTGTAATTGGGTTATTTGGAAAAAAAAATGTAAGTTAGAATTCCATTTAAAAATGGTCAGCTTAGTCTTGGCTAGTGTAGTGCGGCTCTTCGACATAAGTAGGTAATCGAGTCACAGGAATCCTAATCGATATGCTCTGACATTTCGAATGCGTCATTAGCATGAAGGGTAGCTGATATCGCCCTTATCGACAAAACGCGTGTCGCCAAGCCACCGTGCCTGGCCCGCGGATCACGGCCCGAGAAATGTAAAAAATCACGAAACCCTTTGCATGAGCATGAAGTCACGAGATCACCAGTGAAATGTCTTGTATAACTGAATTTATTTGTAAAACCATCGTGAACTACAACCTTGAATTTTATAGGCTGAAACTGGCTTTTATTATGTAGCTTCTCCGCCATTTCCATTGTGTTCTATATACAAGATAAGTCTTGCCGATTGAAGATTTTTCTTCTATTTTCACAAAACAGTTAATAAAATGCACGGTCTACTTTTTAAACACATTTATTTACTCAGTGCCATTTAATATTAAATCGAATTGATTTAATAATTTGAACAGAACGTTTACCTTACCAAATAACATTCAATAGAATTAACGAGAAGCTCTATTTGTTTTGCTATTCTAAATTATTCTATGTGGATGGGAAGTGCTTGTAGCAAAACAGGTTTTTCAGCTACTGCAAGTGCTATCACAACAATGTTGTTATGTTTCGGCCAATTTTAGTTACTTACTCCAAGGTAAGAAAACTCATCACCTGTTTAAACTCTACCATATGTAGACATATTCATCACAATATGTCACTGAAACAAAATTAACGAAATATATTAGAAAAGTGTTCACAGCTGAATGTCTCCTTCACTGCCAAGCCAGTGTAGGCGTTTTATTTGAACTTTAATTTAGTATTGAAAATAGGCGATGCGTGCTTTCTGCGTAACATACATACACATACTCGTACACACATTGAATAACTAAGTAAGATATGGTAATTATATGATTTGGAGACGCTATTATTTCCATCTTTTCTCACGTCATATTTGTTTGTACAATTTGATGGAATTAAAAATACTTATACCAACTTAAGTAGTAGGTACCTCTTGTCCTTTAGATTGATTGACGTAGGTATGTTTGCATAGATATACGTTAATGAAATATTTCCAAACATTGTTGTGTGTTTTGTCTGAAAATGATTGGGTTGTAGGTGATTCGACTAGGCTGGAAATATGACTACACTTGTAAGCCTACTGTTATATAGAGATTCAGAATGAAAAGTACTGAATTCATCATTATCTTCGGTTACCGCAATGATTTCAGTAGTTTTTAGTATATATCACTAAATATACAACATAGTCTAATGCTAAATTATTGCCAGAACTTCAAAGTACCTAGCTACTATTCTAAACTGTCCCTCGATGTGTGCAAAACACCATTGACAGCGACGTGTGGTCTTAAATATGTTCTTAGTTTATATTCTGGTACCTGCCAAGTGATCCGTCAAGCCGGCCTCTCCAGTAAATACTTGAGTTTAGCAAACGGTATCACGGCACAGACGTAGTGCAGATTGTCGCCCTTGCAAACGAACGTCACATATGAGCCCGTTACGATCGTTCTGCGAGAGATTATGCAGACGCAAAACGTATCTAAAAAGTAGGACGTGCAGGGATTATATGCCGTGGCGACGTGTAATGTAACTAAATGGATTTAGTTTTTGCCCTTTTGCGACCGTACTGCACTGCGTATTCACGATTAAATTATACGTAAATTGAGCCTCGAAACTGCGCATTTCATACGCGCTAATGGACAGGATGTCAGCTAAAACGACCGCCGCCGACCGTCTTTCTCCGCTTGGCGATTACATTGTTAGTTTTGTGACTTTGCAAACGGACAAGCACAAGTATAACACGGCCCCTGAGATCATCCTGGGCGGAATAAAGGCGTAATTGGACACATCCGAGCACGCGCGACCGCGCGACACATTTATGCGAAGTCGCGACACGGAACCCTTTGGTGTCGCCGCCGCTGTGCGACGCGTCGCAATGTCGCAAGTCGCGTGTCGCGCGAGTGCTTCTGCATAATATTTTTTTCCTCTGCAGCTCTCCAGCTGCTTCACTAATGATTTCATTTCGATATGAACAGTGTAAAATGTAAATAAAAAATATAATAAATAATTATACTCAATTGATTTTCTTCCGATTTCATACTTTCCTCTGACGGTAATTACTTGTAAGTGGAGCCGTGGTAAATTTACAGCCGTGCTAAACGAACGAGCTGGTCACGCTCATCGGCACCACTAATTATTTCACACTTTCCCGTTAAAAAATAAGAGCATTATAATCGGTGGGTTGTCTCGATGGCTTCCGTTCTGACCGATCTGATGTGCATTCGATGTTCAGCTTTTCATTCTTTGCCAGTCGGATGCACTCGATCCGCTTTTTGCCGATTTTGAAATGCAAAGCGATTCAATACAGCGTCTCGTTTCCAAACAATGGGGCTTTGTATCGCACTCGAAGATTTCGTTCGTATTTTACAATACACGATAGAGAGATCTGTGATTTTCTTATCGCAGTCAGTATCTTGACTGCATAAGTGCGGATCAAAAACAACGCCCTATATATCGTAAAGAGCGAGGAATTCTTGTGCAGTTTTGGAATTGTTTGTTTGCAAATTTTATTTCGACAATATCGGCATGCTACAGCAAATTCTGGCAAAGAATCCCTTTTATGGTTAATGTAAAAGTGTGAAGCGCTTGCGCAAGATGTATTCTTGTGAGATTGTTTATGTTCTCAACAAAGGGTATTGGCCCAATTCACCAACTGATCAAAGAAGTGCATTTTAACACTGTCAATATTTTCTTAATTCGCTAACATAATAGAAATTAACATCTTGTGCTGGTTAAGTTTCTAAATTCTGCAACAATGATCCTATTTCGTCCGTAACTCCGTACCTAAGTTTGGAACAACCTAAGTTCTTTGTTTCTCTCGATACAAATCTTATTAGTTCTCCGGTCATCGGCTCGATGCGTTTTTTTTCCGTTGGTTGACAATCAGAGCGCGACATGGTACCGTACTGTTTCTTATGTTGCTCAGTGGCTACTCGCCGATTAACCGACTCCGACCAGCCAGAACGAGGTATAATGAGTTTATTGTAATTACCCACGCGCTGCAGCTCTACGTTGACTACCTGAACGGGATATTTGCGAATATATCTACCGATATGAGGGTTCATCGGTACTGTTAATGCGTTTCGGTATGCAAATAGGAGAAAGTTGCTTTGTTACAAGGAAAAATATTTGCGGACCTAGTATTTTTTATGCGGTGATAAAAATTGTTTTATGTCCTCATTGTATTCTTCTCTTTGCTTATTAAAATTAACAGATCACTATTATAAAGCTGGATAATTAAGTGATAAATCACTTTCTTCATTTAACTATCTGATTGGTCATAAATTACGTACGATAATTATAAATACATAGAAATTACTGAGGAGCTTTTTAATTCTTTTGAATTTTTTAATTGCTTGCTTAACATTGAATACATACAAATGTCATGTTTTCACCAAAAATGGTCACGATTTTAACATTTACGAATGTTTATATTTTTAACCACTATAATTAGATGTCTCAAAACCTGACGTTTTATTTAATTTTGTTTTTCCTTTCTGTTACAGGTACGTACAGTTGATCAACGGCCTTAGAGACGTAAGAAATCAATTCGGTACGTAGAAAGCGACATATCTCGAGTGGTATCATTATATCAACCCTCGACTTGCCGTGGGAGTCGACATGTGTATCCTATAGCCGTTCCCGAGTAGCCTGCGGCGATTACGCTATCGTAAATTAGTTTGTGGCGTTCAATTTGCGATAACACAGTAGTAGGTCCGTTGCAGGTCGTAAATAGTGGCAGGTCTAAGGTCCGACTCATCCAGCCACGAACGGGTTAACTTATCAGTTGTCGATGCCTATAAATTATGATCATTAATCAATTGATGTGACTAATTGGCGTTTAGCGCTTTCGTGTTGTTTACGGTAGGATTTTTTTTTAGATGTGGGGTTAATTGATGTTTCTATACGCGGAAATTGATCTTCGTTGGGTGAGACATGAATTTTGAGTAGCGTTTATCTTAGGTGGACATTTTTATATATAATTGATTTGAACACGCTTAGTTTTTATTGATGATTTTATTTTAGTGCCTTGAAACTTGACAAATGTATAAAATAAATAACCGTAAAAGTAAAAAGAAAGTCGCACCAAGAAATAAAAACAAACAATTATGAAAATCCTTCGCAGTGAAAACCAATTCACTTTTTCACACGACATTTAAAATTGCAAACTACATAATGCCATAGGGAGTCAAGCTTACCATAGCATGTTCATGTCATTTGGCACCGCCACCGTCAATCATGGCGTTTTTTTCGTGAAATACGACAGTGTCATGCGAGAGTGGGCCAGCAACATGCAAATTCATGTGATATTTCGCATGTTTGTTATACTTTTTGTGGATTTAGAATGTCATACGTGTGATCAAAGGAAATTAGGTTGGAACGATAAAGCGTTTAATATTGTATTTTGGCCGTTGTTATTTTTGATGGGTAGAATTATTTTCCATACTGTATTACAATTTTAAGGTGCGTTTTTTACTGTTTTGTTTTGCAAAATCATAATTATTTTATCATGAAATATGACGCACGAAGTCACGAAAACAGAATAATCTCCACACTGCACTATTTCACAACATTTTATAATCACGTTACTCAAACTTTCTACCGGCTGCGTGTCGGTCATCCAGTCATAGGTCAGCTCGTTGCAGCGCGGGCGCATACGTTTTCATTGCTGGTACGTCCGCAGTTAGCGTACAATTTGCAAGTAATTCCGCACTAGCCGCGTTCCCACGTTGCTTGAGTATTAACCACCTGTACTGTACCTATAAGATTGCGGTTCGGCTATAATGTTGCGTACGATGTACGATTCGGTGCAGTTTGATGTAGGATGCAAATTCTGCAGTAAATTCCTGCCGATGATATGTTATTTGAAAATGTCGTACGCCATGAAGCAAAAAGAGCTCCTCTACATAGATTTGAAACATGTGTAACGGAAATAAAAAGCAAAATACCACCAGTTTCACCAGTGATCTTTGAAGATGTCGAAGTGGTACAAAGGACAACTTAACTATAACTTTCAGAGCAACATATTCTAGAATATTTTTGTGTGACACATTTTTTTATATTACTGGCCGCCAATAGCCCAAACCGCCCATTGTCCTTTTAAAATATTAAATCTTCATTTCAAAACGTTCACTACTCAACATAGGCTCTAGATACAGTACATACGTAATGGGATACACAGAAACATTGCCTCAAGCCACAGCCAAACAATTTTGAAGCCGCATCAGCATCGTTAGTACCAACAATTACGAATATTTCGTTGCCATAAAGTTTCATACGGTAATTTGGTGTTGCCCGATACGACCGCAACATGTTAATCACGACTAGGGCTAAAGGTGCCTGACAGACGTGCCGACTGCCTTACAAACAACACACCTTGGATATCGTAATTTATTACTCTGTGGTTTTTACTTAGGCTACGTTCGGACAGATGGCAAAATGCTCGTAGCATTTTTCGTAGACACCGTCTACGCCACTTTAAGCATATTTTAGATTCTTTATATATTTTTTCTTTATTACATTTTCATACATTGTATATTATTTATATATTTTTTTAATATTTTATAAATATCTAACTTTTAAAAATATATAAAAAAAAATAGTGGCCCATCAGCGGCATCAGGGACAAGGGGTCCAAGCTGCCGGTGGTCAGGGATCTAGAGAGCCCACTATGTATTATTATTAGTATCATCTTTTTTTTTTTTATTACTAAATGAGCCCGCTCTTAACCCCGATCATCTAATGATATATGTATATTTTAGGGACTTATTGAGTTTCTTTGAATTTGGGTTTTAGATTTTTGGCTTGTAATAATTCCGATAATTTATTTAGATATCTCGCTCGTAAGAAATGCCTATGACGACTAAACATTTTGGAAATTCGCAGCGCTTTGGGTTCTAGCTCTTCAATTATATTTTGGTTTAACGAAAGGAAGAATATATTTTAACAAACAGAATGCATAGCTCTCTCTGCACATAGCAAGTGATCTCATTATGATAAGTTACGGCAACATCCGACGACCTAGATTCAGTTCCAATTTATTTAAATAAAATGCAGTATGACGTATTTCGTTTTGCGAGATTACTTTGTTCACTTGCAAAAATGTACATTGTCCAATTCAATTGAAAATAAATTTAACAAAATTCAGGTTAAACATGTTCCATTCTTCTTTAAAAATAATGTTTCTTCTATAAAACCTCTGATTTATATTATACTAGCTTCCGCCCGCGGCTTCGCCCGCGACGTATGTCGATAAAAACTACCCTATGTCCTTCCCCTGGTTGCAATCTGTCTCTGCCAAATTTTATCGAAATCCGTTCAGTGGTTTAGGCGTGAAAAGGTAACATACAGACAGACAGACTGCCAGACAGACAGACTGACAGACAGAGTTACTTTCGAATTTATAATATTAGTATGGATTAAGCAATACAGTAAAAACGGTGGACAGACTGTCAGACGGTGTTTCTTTTCTCCTAACTCCCGATTGTCATTCGATGCGCTTCAGCGAATATCGGAATTATGAACAACGGAAAGTGAAACCGAAAGTTTACAATAAAAAAATAAACAAAAATAATTTGACGTATACGTAACACGGATTAGGTACTAATTAAATTGAAAGACAAATCCGCTTCCTGTTTATTTTGTCGTACTAAAATGTAAAATGTATTAATTAGCATAGATAAGTAATTATAAACATAATGAGATCGCTTTTGCGACATTCTTCATGTTAGGGCTTCAAAAAAAAACATGGTTAATTTATTACTTGATGGTAATTTTTCATTTATTGGAAAGAGGGTTTGGCGCCGATTGGTAACTCATTCTGCATTCGAAGTGAAATCCAAAGTGATATAAATAATCGCAAAACTGGAACGGTTACAGTATTTACAAGTCCCGTTCTCAATTATACAACGTTATAATTTTCATTTCGCGATACAAATAAATGTCACCACTCATTTAGATACCTCACCGTGAGATAAGATCCCGCTGTAAACTTCTCGATCACGATTTAATCGAGTTTAAAACGACATCACTTAGTTAAAACCACGATTTATAATCGAATGTTTGTTTTCAGCTATTCGAGTTAATTACTTCCGAAAGCTTTCGAGTTTCACGCCGTATCATTAATTTTTATTGCTAGTGTCATTATTTAAGACCGATATTTTAAATCATAACTGTTATATTACATTTGGCGAAGTGATATTGTATTTCCTCCCATTTATTGTCAAGGCGGCGCGGCGTGAATAAAATTTTATTTATATTTTATTAGTTTTTAACTGACATGTCGCATTAAAATGACTTTATTAATTATCCAGGGGCTTTTAAGAATGGTCAAGATGACAGTGATTATAAGCTTTCACATTCCATCACTAACCGTATTACATAACAGCATGAGGCATGATCGGTCTCAGTTCAACACAGACCTACACATATTCGGGTTAATTAGTAAAGTTAATAAAGCCGTTCAATCATTCTTTGTTACTTTCGAACAAAGTACCGACACGGCTGCTGCTCCCCACATCATAAATCTCGAACTATCTCGATCGGTATATTTCTCCAGCACCTGAGAAACTAGTCGCGGATTGTCAGCGGAAGCGGTTTGATAAAATATCGCTTAATTAAACAAGACATGTTCCTACAACGCAGTCTTTCTATTAAAAATATCGTTTTGACACCGCGCGATCGCTTGTCACTTTTTACGAACTTGGGACGTCCGACCACGACAGTCCACTTTGAATTAATTAAGCTCGTTTAATGAAACAACAATATCAATTAGTGTCACAATCGAGTGCGTAATCGATTAAAATCGATTGACAGATGGGCGGGCGTCGTGATTATTTGACGTCCCACGCAATCGTTAAGTTCGATCCGGAAGACAATAAATGTAATTGTGTGTATTTACATTGAGGTCTGTCTCATCTAGGGCAGTTTACATTGTTGTTGGCGGTTCAATTGAGTCGTCTTGCCTTTTTGGGGCATTCTGTGCGATTGCCATGGCTCCGACATCTGCGCACAGTATACGGTGCGGCAGACACGACAGATAGATTGAATTAATGAGCGCTTTTCACGTAATCGGTTATTTATCTTTGTAGGCTGCTGCCATAAAATATATGCCTTCGTATTCAGTGATTCGCTAGGCTTCGTTGTTGGTTAGGTTTTATAAAAATAACTTCATTTAGGATGTCGAATGTGAACTTAATCTTAGGCTAACAAAAAAAGCTTGCTACAAAAAATTAAGTCATAACCCTTCTTTTGGGCTTCGCCGCAGTCGGGTAAAAATGAAGTGATTCAACATTCATCATAATCGGCCTATAATATTCCCACTGCTGGGACACACCGTGACAGGGTGTGGGCCTTAATCCACCACGCGGGCCCAGTGCGGGTTGGTAGAAGTCACGTCTTAAAATTTTTGGTTCTAGGACATGCCGGTTTCCTCACGATGTTTTCCTTCACCGTTTTGAGAGCAGTAGTGATGAAATAATTTACCCCCATTGATTCAATATTGAATTGCCTTTATTAGCTACTAGCAACGCCCCGCAGTTTCACCCGCATAAGTGTCGATCCCGTGGGAATATCGATAAAAACTATCCTGTCCTTTCTCGGGACTCAATCTCTATGCCAAAGTTCATGTAAATCGGTTCAGCGGTTTAAGCGGGAAGAGGTAACAGACAGACAGACACACTTTCGCATTTATAATATTATTATGGATTTTTACCCATTGTCACCCTACTCTACGAAAGATACTAAAGTGGGCACACAGGCACAGGTACATATGTATAAGAAACATGTTACTCTGTTGAAAGCCTGATAAAGTTGGCTGGGAGCCAATGACTCCAGCGAGGAATATTGATTGATGGCAAGCTGACGGGGCACGGAACCACGACAGTCATCTGTTCACTCAACTACTTCTTTTGATATGACTACATAATCGTTGCCTACTTTGGAAGGGTAATTTCAACCTAATCTGGGAGTTACTCATGTCCGTGAACGAAGATACAAACAGGTTCAATTTTGATGGATCAATTCGTTTCAGACGGGCAAATACATACCGGGAGTCGGGACAACTGTGAAATCGTGTTGTCATTCATTCTTAGTTAAGGAAAGGCCCGTAACTTACGGACTGAAAATACGGACTCCGCTGCGCTTTGGGATTTATAAGTATTTAAGCGACGGTTTGACTGTCTGCATAGGCATATTTAGGCAATATATCTAGGAGGTAGATAAGTATCCAATTATCCATCCATAGATACTAATATTATAAATTCGAAAGTAACTCTGTCTGTCTGTATGTTAACCTTTTCACGTCTAAACCAATGGACGGATTTCGATAAAATTTGGCAGAGAGATAGATTGCATCCCGGGGAAGGACATAGCATAGTTTGTAGCGACATACCTCGCGGGCGAAGCCGCGGGCGGAAGCTAGTAGGTACTTAATATTATACAAATGCGAAAGTAACTCAGTCTGGCTATTACTGTTTCACGCCTTAACCGATGAGCGGATTTCGATGAAATTTGGCACACAGGTAGGCTATGCCAGGGTCAGAATTAGGACATAGGATACCTTTTTTATCTCGGTAGTACCTACGTTCGCTTGAGATATTTTCCGCAAATCACACGTGTGCAGCCTGGGCAGGCGAGCACTCTACCACTGAAACTGACGTGTCGTAGAACCAAAAAATCGAAGATATATGTGACAATCACCAACCCGCAGTGGGCCAGCCTGCTGGATTACAGTCCACTCTTACAGAAAGGAGGCCTGTGTCCCAGCAGTGGGAACATCATAGGCTGATTATGGTTATGCAACTCGGGAATAAGCTTATATCAAATCCATTGAAAAATCAAACAGAATTTGTAATTTATCTACCAGAAAAATTAATCTGAACTTATCAGGAGATGGTGAAGAAGGCCGTTATGGTTGAATATTTATTTGTGTTATTTGGTAAAAGACAAACAGCAGTCAGCCGGTTTTGGAAATCGACTTCAATATTTAGACTAAAATATAAATCCAAATGAAATTGCAGTGGGGCAGTAAGGTTTTTATAGATTTGAATTCGTAAGTAGATTTGTATTCCCAACTTTAGAATACTGATATTAAAGTCACTCCAGCTGTATAAAAGAAGGTAGGTTATCAAAAGTTTTTTTATGTGTGTAATAAAAAATTGTTTCACTTCGGAATCGTGGGTGTCTAAATTATGATTACTAATTAAAGTTTTATGTCCAGTTGTAAATTACAAAATATTTTTATTTTCTATTTAAGTGTATCTTCATAAAAAGGGCACCTTTCATTTTAAAGCAATGAATAGAATTTCTCATAGCAATGAAAAAGCTAACATCGAAAGTTAATTTTCATGTCAACAAAAAGTTAACAGAATTGATCGATCGTTGGAATGTTGACTGTAGCGAAAGTGACATGTCAATTTGCCATTCTGTCTGGTTTATTGACTAAGTTTATTTAATTAATAAAACAAAATGATAAAACTACAAATTGCATGCTTTTATAAATGAACATTAAACAAATTAAGTGTAATTAATTAAAAAGATACGACTTTTATAAAAGATATCAACACTAAAATGCGAAAGGGCCGTCGGTGTTACCACTTAATAAAATAATATAATTTTAATACTTATTAAAAGGTAATTTAATATCAATGCACTAATGAATAGCCCTCTACTGATGGGGTCATGCCATTAACCTAGCTCCTAACCGTTGCATTACCGCTACTCTGCACTCTATTCGACGTTAAAAGTAAGTGCATTAGTTAATTAAGTTCATTACTTTCTTAGTAACTTGTTTGATGTTCGGATTAAGAGGCTTGCGGTGACAGTTCTGGTTGTTAAAAGTGTAAAAGGTACAAACGCCAGCACATAAAGCTACCCGAAACTGTTAAATTTTCCCAATCATACTTGAACCTTATGCTTTAGCGATAAAGTTGAAAATCTATTAAAGAAATTTGACAGATTTTAGTAGCTTGATGTGCTGGCGTCTGTACATTGACGATCGTGTTGCAGAAATTAAAGGTTAAAAAGTTGCAAGGGCACTGAACAGTCTGCTAAGAACATAATTATCTTCTTTCGATTATATTCCTCGCCTAGCCTTATCAGTGCCGGGATTACCCCTAAGCAAATGAAGCAACTGCTTACTGTGACTTCTGAGTTTGTTTCGGCATTTCTTCTCAGAATAGTCAGATAGGAAACGCCGATCTCATCTAGTTTAAAAAAATATGATTGACGTGTAAAAGTGTTTGTACAAACCTACCTAAAGAAATAAAATCATTTATCAAGTCTCGGGGGCATCATAAGGCAGAAACAGCACCGAAGCAGTAGTTGCTAGCACATGAAAGGCAAGGCTGTTTATCAGCAAGATATTACAAGACCCAAAAGACTCTGTGCGCCAATCTTTACAAATCGCTCGTCGATGTTTTGGAAAAATACGAGGCGACTAATGGATAGGAGGGCCTACAGGCGTACAGGCTTGAATTGCTTAGGACATCAAGTAGTCTTAATCGGAACCTAATCGATATTCAGTAGGCAATTCACTCCATATTACCTACTGGCAATCATAAACTATGTAAAAGTCTATACACCATAGGCAATGAGAACGGATGACAACGCAATAATGTGGAACTGTAGAGGAAGTTTAATCTTTGAAAGGATATTGCCAGCTTTTTGTTTCATTACTATTTTCCTGGGTTTACAATATTATTACCTACTCTTGGTTTCTTGCCTAGCGCTTTAATGATTTTATTCGTTATAGTCCGCATGAATGGAGTCGTAAGATTCATTTGCACGACGAGTCGCTAAATACATCAAATTCATAGAGTAGTCTAGAATTTTAAACGCTGTCAATGTCATATTATGGTTGTCAAAAATGCAATGATGATGAATATTTCGAATATTTCTGGACATCGCCAAGCGGTTGGTTGACTCTTCACGTGACCAGAGGGCTGGCCTATTTTTAGCCCAAAGAATAAGCATTGCCATCCAACGTGGTAATGCTGCCAGCCTTTTGGGCACTTATGCCATTGACGGCGATGCGGACGAATTTTTTGATGCCTAATGAGCTCCTGTCTTTTTCTTTTCCTTTTTTTATATACTTGTATATACTATATAATATGTATATTTTCGTGTTAAATTGTATGTAATAAATAAACAATTAATGTTAATAAAAAAAATGATGATGATATATTAACTAAGTATGTACATTTACTGAGCGCAAATTTTTATAATTTGTGAGTAGGTATTATAGTGAAGTAATAAAAAGTTGGATTAAATCGTTTGATTGACTGACAGAATATTAACTTTGATTAATTATTGTTTATTAGGGCACCTTACTGGTTGTAACTGTAAATCAACCTACTCGAACTCTTGCAAACCAGTGCCGATTCTATTTCAATAACTGATTGACTTCAATCTTTGGAAAAAAAAAAAAAAGTTTCGATACAATGGTGCAACCTAGTTTTTATTAAGACATTGATTGATTTGATTTTTCGTTTGCGTTACTATTATTGGATGCGGATTTAGAATTAATATTATATTGCAATTCTTTGTTTCTGGGAAGTAGAATGTTCTACTTTTTGTGATGAGGATGAGATTGGATTCCGCGAGTACACTAATACCTATAGCTGTAAAGCTCGTATACTTGGGGAACCTATGTATAGATTAAGTAAGTAAATAAGTACTTAAAGTTATATGTGTTATTGGGAATCATTATAAACTGAAGATGATTAATCTGGTGGTTTTAGCGAATTGCTGTTTAATTTTCACCTCTATTAATGGTTTTTGATGGGCTCATTAAAATCAGTGAGGGATTGGATTAATTGGTTATTATTTTGCAATATCTTTATAACAGTTCTTGTTGAGCACAGCACACGAAACTTATATACCATCAACCTGCGTGCTGTGCTTTGGTGTTTAGACTCTGATAGGCGGGGGTTATAACCGTCTGCTCGCAAATTAAACCAGTGCACTATGATTCACACATTTATAATTAGAAAAAGCACGTACACAAATCAGTAAACACGAAATACACAAAAGACACAAATCACAATAATCACAAAACAATTTAACTTACTTAACACAATTAAAAGGCAGACTCGCGACTAATTACAGGGCTCCGTCGAGCATTACGACCGCTATATGTTGCTCGATCAGTAGATTTTCCGGACTAACTCACAATTTCTATGGCGAGGCATATTTATAGTTTTGTCTCTATGGCTTACGTAGTGGGTACACCTCACCCCACCCTATTATCTTACACCAATCGGCGTGGCTAAAACAGTGGCCACGCCCCCATTTTTCAGCTACACCGGTCGTACAGGTCGCGACCTGTCGACTTCCAACAGACAGGCACAAACCTGTTCGCAGCCTTCCGTTGCTCGCCTGCGAGCAAGTCACGACCGGTTCATGCCTTGTACCGACTCCCCATGGACAAGCACAGTCTTGTTTACATTTATTACATAATCAGTACATTTCTTAATCCTAAACTTATATCTAGTACCAAACGGAGCTAGAATTATAGTGCTTCTCCTACATTCCACCCCCTGTAAGAGGATTCAGCCGACTTACATCCATTTCTGTGGGAAGCACAATAATCTTTGCTACTGGTCGACGCAGGACCCCGTTTGCTGTCTTAACATCTACAACACGGACGATACCGTCATCGCCTTGATACACAGATTGTATTACACCTTTTGTCCACGCACTTCGTTCTCTATTGTTGTCTACGATCACAACCACATCACCGACACGCACATTTGGCACACTATTTGTCCACTTCTCACGACGTTGCAGAGTCGGGAGATACTCCCGCAGCCAGCGGCGCCAGAACATGTCGGCGAGCGCATTCACCCGCCGCCACTGCCGGCGGGAGTCGACGTCCTCGTAGCTGCTCGGCGCAAACGGTGTACTCCCGGACGCCGTGCCCAGGAGCAGATGGTTCGGCGTCAGGACCTCAGGTTGCTCGTGATCGTCGTACACGTAGCTCAGCGGGCGGCTGTTTACTATTAGCTCTGCCTCAGTGAGGAGGGTGTAGAGGACCTCCTCACGAGGGGCCCGCTCCTTGAGCGTGCTTTTGAGTGCATTTTTCACCGACCTGACCAGGCGTTCCCAGCAGCCGCCCATGTGTGGCGCTGATGGGGGATTGAAGTGCCACTCGATGCCTCGGTTGGTGGCCTCGTCTCTCAGCTGGTCTTGATCCAGTTCTTTCAGGGCTGCTCGTAACTCGGTGTTGGCCCCGATGAAGTTGGTTCCCTGGTCGGAGTACAGGTGCGTAGGTTGCCCCCGGCGCGCTATCAGGCGCCTCAGGGCCAGTATCGCTGAGTCGGCGCTTAAGGTGGCGGCCAGTTCCAAGTGGACGGCGCGCGTAGCGAGGCAGGTAAATAGTGCTCCCCACCTCTTTTCGCGGCGCCGCCCTATCGCCACCTCCATTGGGCCGAAGTAGTCTACACCCACTCGCACAAAGGCTCTTCTTGTGGTTTCTACCCTTGCGAGTGGAAGATCACCCATCTTTGGTGGTATGGGTTTAGCTCTGGTGATGCGACAGTGTTGGCAATTCGCGACCACGGTCTTTACGGATGTTCTGATTTTTGTGATCCAGTACGTCTCTCGTAGGTTGTTCACTACGGTCTCGTGATTCGCGTGCAGAGCCATCGCGTGATAGTGTGCGATTAGCTTCCTTACCAGAGGGTGACGCCCGTCGAGAATAATCGGGTGCTTTTCACCGAATGTGAGCTCCTCGCAGGCAGTCAGACGTCCCCGTACTCGCAGCAGCCCGTCGTCGGTGAGCATCGGGTCTAACGACTTTATGTGGCTGTCGTCAGGTGCGGGCAACCCTTTTAGGATGGCGGCCCGTTCTCGTTGGAAGCTGTCGTTCTGGCACAACCTCATCAGGTGGAGGCGCGCCTCTTCTAAGTCGTGTGGACGCAGCTCTGACGTCGCTCTTCGTTTGCGACATCGCTCGACGAAGATCAGCACGCGCGCAATAACGCGCTGCACGCGCTTCCATGTAGAGTAGCGCTCGTAGTCCAGGAGGGGCCCGGCAGGGGCCGCCGCCGCCGCAGTGTGGACTCGTTGGATGCGCTCGAGGTCTGCCTCTGCCGCCTCAGGTTCGCGACACGCCGGCCACCGCTCCTGTGAATCACACAAAAACGAGGGGCCCGACAACCACGCTGCATGGTCATCAGGCCAAGACAATCTGGTCGCCTTGTCAGCTGGGTTGTCCGCCGTGGGGACCCAGCGCCAGTTGCCTCTGGCTGATAACCTATCTATCTCGGCTAACCTATGAGATATGAACTTTTGGAAGTCTTGTGCTTCCGAATTTATCCACTTAAGTACAGTGGCACTGTCTGTCCAGTAAAACTTTTCCCTGACTGGTAGCCCTAACTCTTTCTCAGCGGTGTCCGCTACTCGACACGCTAGCACCGCTGCCTGGAGCTCTAGCCTAGGAATAGATATGACCTTCTGAGGGGCCACCCGCGCTTTGCCAAGTAACATGGCGACCTCTCGACGTCCTTCAGAGTTACGACCCACAAGGTAAGCTACCGCGGCGTAGGCTAGCTCACTGGCGTCCCCGAACACATGTATCTCTAAATCGCTGAGGTTCAGCCCGTACCACCGCGGTATCTTAACTTCGGTCAGACTGCTCAGATGTTTGAGCCAGGCGAACCACATTTTTGCCTCTCCGTCTTTAAGAGGCTCATCCCATTGGATCCCCGACTTCCATATCTTCTGCATCAATATTCGTGTCTGGATGACGCAGGGATAGAGGAAGCCAAGGGGATCATAGATAGACATGATCGCGCTTAAAAATTGACGCTTGGTAGGTACCATGTCGCCGTTTATTATTTCAGGTGGCAACCGTTTGAACGACAGGTCAAACCCTAGTTCGTCTCGTTTGGGTGACCACGTTAACCCTAATGTTCTTTCCACCATCCCGTTTCCCTTCTCGAGAGGGACCTTATCGGGCATATCTACTTTTAACTTTTCCCTCAAATCTGCTGAGTTGGTTACCCACCCCCGTATGATAAAACCCCCGGAGGCGTGTATCTTAGCTACCTGCTCGATCAGGCTGTTGGCCTGCTCTACGGACCACGTGCTATCTAAATAGTCGTCCATATAATGCTTATCTCTTATGGCCTCAACAGCTTCGGGGTAGACGTTAACCCACTCATTGGCGTTTTTATTAAGTATGTAAATCGCCGTGGTTGGTGAAGAGGCGGCGCCAAATATCATCGATGTCATGGCGTAGGTATCTGGTTCCCTACTATCGTCCGCGCCTCTCCACAAAAACAGCTGTGCGCCCTGATCTTGTGCCCTAATCTTAACTCGCAAAAACATATCAGCTATATCGCCTGAGAACGCTATGGGGCCTACTCTAAATTTAATTAAAATACCTAACAATGAATTTAATAGATCAGGTCCGGTCAATAAGTTGTCATTCAAACACGTACCTTGAGACGTAGCAGCAGCGTCGAAGACTAGGCGCAGCTTCCCTGGTTTGTTCGGGTTTACAACACCGAAATGCGGTAGGTACCAAACCGGTGAGCTGTCCACCTCGCCTTCTACCTTGCGTGCATAACCTTCATCTACTAAACGGTCTATCTGTTTCGCGTACGTCTCAGCGAAGCGAGCGTCCTTACGCATCCGCCTCTCGATGCCGTATAACCTCTGCCGGGCCTGTCTGTAACTATCAGGCAACAGAATGTTGTCCTGCTTCCACAAAAGACCTACTTCCCATTGCGTCTTATCAGGGGTGCGTTGACTCGTACTTTCTAACACCTGTACAGCTCGTTCTACATCCTTATGTTTGCGGGTTACTTGAGAAATGCCTATCGATTCTAACTCAAACTGTGACTTTACTAAATCATGCAAATCTGGGAGGGAAACTGTTGTGCAGTTCACTGCTTCAGTACTACTGGCGTTATCAAATGGTCCATGTATGACCCAACCTAGCTTAGTAAGTGAGGCAACTGGCTTACCGGATCGTCCACGGCGGGTGTCCCCGCCGACGAGCAGCTCCCAGTTGTCCTGCCCGATCAGCAGCAGCGGCTTGGCTCCCCTCATTTCTGTGCAACCCAAGTCGCGAAGGTGCGCGTTGTCGTTGATCACTGATGAGGTCACTGTTTGTGTAGGCAAGTTCAAGTTCACTAGTGTCCGGCACTTGATATTATGGCACTGTCCGTTGGGGCCTTTTACACTCACTTGCACCACCCGCGAGGTGAGGTCCGATACGGCATGACCTCCCGCGGTTTTCAACATTAATGGCACACGTGGGCCCGGTAGGTTAGTGGCGAGCGAGCTGTCAATCAGCGACACTGTTGCCCCGTCGTCCAGCAACGCATAGCACTGATTGTCATTATCACCTTTGTTACACACTGACACTGGCACTATTTTTAGTAATGCTGTGGCTCGCCACTCACCTATATTGGTTACACACTCCGGTTTCGTGTCTTGTTTCGACCTGTCTTCGTGTAACAGTACATGATGTCTGTAGTCGCACTTTTTACACTTTTTCGCACGACAGAACCTTTTCGTGTGTTTTGTACTCAGGCAATTAAAACACACTTTTTCTTTCTTGATTAGTTCCCATCGTTCTTGTACGTTTAGCTTTTTAAAATGGTCACAGTCTTCTGTGGCATGTTTGCCGTGGCACATTATGCATTCTCTCTGTATGCTATTCTCGTCGCTCTGCGTATTTACACGATGCATCATCTGTGGTTTATTTGTGACTGGGCGTGCAGCGTTCGCTGGTCGAGTCCGTCCGCTGGTCTGCTGCTGCTTCACAGGAGGTTTAGCTTGGTCCGGTTCATACACGGTTGGTTGTAAGTAGTATGATGTAGAGCGTGTCACGTGTATGAGGAACCGTGACAGTATTTCCAAGCTGGGTGATATTCTTAGGTCCACCCCCTGTGAGTTGTCCAGGCCCATAGCGAAATCACCATACTGAGCACGTTGAACTGGCGTCAGCTTGTTCAGCAGCTCACTTACCAATTGTGGGTTGTTCAAGTACCCATCTGCTCTGACATTCTTCAGTAGCGACACGCAGTTCCTAACCGTTGACGAGAACTTCCTCAGTTCCTGGCCACTTTCCGATACCTTTGGTAACTCTCTTACCTTCTTTAAGGCGTATTGAAGTATGACGGTCGGGTGACCGTACTCTTCTTCCAGCGCGCGTATTATCTCAGTGGGGTCTCTCGACGACCGTAACAAGTCCTCCACTGCGATCTTCGCCTCTCCATGTAAAGAGGACTTCAGACGCGCTATATTCTCATGCGGCCTAAAGTTATACAATTCAGTAGTGTCCCAGTACATATTCCTATAAGATATCCAATCGGCTGGGTCACCGTTAAAATGTGGCAATTCGTAAGCCTGTCTGGGTACCGGGTGCGGGCGTGCCATGTTCGTGATCGCTTCAGCCAGCTTATCTATCTTTCTGTCTCTATCGCTCGACGATAGTCGCTGCCTTTCTGCTGCGCCCACTCCGCTATTTCCGTGTCGCTGTGTGACCGACTCGAGTGTCGATACTCGAGGTACACTTGTGACCGGAGTGGTGAAGGCGGGATAATCGTCGGGCAAACGGAATCTAACCGCTTCAGTATGGGCTGGCGTATGCATAGGTCCCGCATTGCTCACTGGGTTTCTATACGGCTGCGACACACTATTCTCGCTTAACATAGCCGGTACACGGTACATATCAGGTTCAAGATTCACTCTACTTACGTTTCGATCTTGAATCGTAGGTGCTTCATACGGCGCTGTGCCCTCGAGCGGCGCGTGCGACGCCGACGGTGCGCGTGGCGCAGCCGCCGTAAACAGCGCCGTGTCTGCCTGCGGCGCTTGGGGCGTTGTGTCTATCCATTTTTCAACGCGGTGCGCCGTATCCACCTCTGAGTTTGAGTCATCACTTTCTGCATTCGCCTCGATCTCTGCTATTTCCACCTCCATCCTTTTCTTCACCAGGCTCTCCCTGATGTGCACCAGGTCACGCTCAGCTTCGTATTCGGCCTTCTTCCTTAAGAATTCGACGCCCTTGCGACTATTCTTGGACGAAACTCTGCTGCTCCGCGTCGATCTTGCGACTGTCTGCCTTGATACGCCCTCTGCCGGCTTTTCACTGTAGTCGATTACTCGACCCCCGGTCAGCGGTATATTGGGGGCAGCCGCTGATGTTATTGTTGGTGCTATTGATGGTGAACCCGGTGGTACTTCGGACAGTAAGCCTGAGTCCGAGGCGATGGCGGCTTCCCTGCGCCGCGCGTCTGCTTTTTCAGTCATTTTGCGTAGTTTGCTTCGCGTGGTTACGGCACTTTTCTCACTCATTGTCACTGGTTAATTCGCCTATTAGCGTAATCCGACTCCGAACGCTAGTTTGTAAGACTACGCCCGGACAATCGGTTATCCGGCTCGCAAGGACCAATGTTGAGCACAGCACACGAAACTTATATACCATCAACCTGCGTGCTGTGCTTTGGTGTTTAGACTCTGATAGGCGGGGGTTATAACCGTCTGCTCGCAAATTAAACCAGTGCACTATGATTCACACATTTATAATTAGAAAAAGCACGTACACAAATCAGTAAACACGAAATACACAAAAGACACAAATCACAATAATCACAAAACAATTTAACTTACTTAACACAATTAAAAGGCAGACTCGCGACTAATTACAGGGCTCCGTCGAGCATTACGACCGCTATATGTTGCTCGATCAGTAGATTTTCCGGACTAACTCACAATTTCTATGGCGAGGCATATTTATAGTTTTGTCTCTATGGCTTACGTAGTGGGTACACCTCACCCCACCCTATTATCTTACACCAATCGGCGTGGCTAAAACAGTGGCCACGCCCCCATTTTTCAGCTACACCGGTCGTACAGGTCGCGACCTGTCGACTTCCAACAGACAGGCACAAACCTGTTCGCAGCCTTCCGTTGCTCGCCTGCGAGCAAGTCACGACCGGTTCATGCCTTGTACCGACTCCCCATGGACAAGCACAGTCTTGTTTACATTTATTACATAATCAGTACATTTCTTAATCCTAAACTTATATCTAGTACCAAACGGAGCTAGAATTATAGTGCTTCTCCTACAGTTCTAATGATCAAAAGTAGGTAAGCAACTAGGAACCTTGTAAGTAGGTAATGTCATAAAAAATGCTCAAGAAAAGCTGATTTATAAACTTAATTAAAATTAAGCACGTGCTTTAACTTATCGTGTCGGTATCGGTACCTCCCTACTTATATACCTACCTACCTAATAAAACTGGTACATACCTACTCATGGTAATAAAATTAAAAAAGAAAAATCATAATGTTCGAATGACCTGGCATTTGTATTCAAAGATATTAATTAGCCCATATTTATAATAGCCTAAAGTGATTATAGCATTTATATCGCCACTCCTAATATACAAGATGTTATCGTGCACCTCACCGATAAATTATTGAACGTACTCTGCACAGCAAACATTCAATGTTACCCATTAACACCGCCCACGGCTGCCTAACACATAACAGAACATATCGTACACAACAACATACATTACTTCCTCTGTTACAAGCGTACGCCGATTAAACTATACCAAACAATCCAATGGTCACAATACATTGTGTAGCTGTCAAACATTGTATGTTTTAAAGTAAAGGTAGGGTTGTAGACGCCCAGTAGACGGCGGCGCTCGGTTCAATGACCTCTTTTCGTGCCTGAACTATATCTAGAATTAGATGTTTCGATTGAACTTAACGTAGAGCTGACAAGAAGATCGTGGAGCTACAATAGACTAATACAGATCGTGATGCTTAGCTATCATTCTGTTTAATTAAGTTTGGCACAGATAAAGTTGGTTTTGGATGGGGTTGGCCAATTTAGTCGATTATAATTGATTCGATTAATCGAATAAGTTTTAGCATCGACTTTACACGAGCACGAGGCGCCACAAAAATACCACAGCTCTTTAAAGTAACTTCAATTTTACTAGACAATTAAAAAGCAGTCAATTCGTTTGTTAATCTGCATTCTTGTAATCTTCGTTTTAATTGTTAAATTAGTCGACTAAAATGTAATAAAATCGAATGACTGTCTAGTAATGATATATGATTATTGAGTAGTCGAATTTATCGAGTTATTTCGGGATAGTCACTTAAACTCGTTAAAATTAGGTGATAAATAGTTTTATGGAGACTATATTAATAGCCAGTAAAATAAAGTTAGTAACGGTAACAGTGAAGGAAAACATCGAGAGGAAACCGGCATGTCCTAGAACCAAAATTTCGAAGACATGTGACATCTACCAACCCGCACTAGTCCCGCGTGGCCCACTTCCTCTCACCGAGAGAAGACCCGCAGTAACACGGGCTTTTTAATTTTTCCCTTCTAACGGCTCAATACTGGATAGTAAAGGAAGGAAGGGTAATCAAAATTAACGGTATTACAACTGGTAGTAAGATTGGTAGTAACTAGGGCAACAAAGGAAAAAATCGTCGTCCTACCCATAATGAGATCCTACGCATACGCCTACCTACAGGCTACAGGGGTGATTAGTGAAGGGTGGTTGAACTTTCTAAATGTAGTGGCGAAATACAAACCTATATATTGGTGTAATGAGTTTTACCTTAGTTTGTTTTTTGGAAAGAAAAGAAAAGAAAGTTCAATGTCATGATATTTTTTGTTTTTTTTCTGAGGCTATGTTAATTTCTTCTTTGTAGGTTTTTTTTACGAATGAATAGTTTCAATCACCGGTTTTTCTGCCTTTAGACAGTGCAAATGATATTTCATCTGTCTGGCATGAATGCTGAAATTAACCTTTTTGGCAGTCGTGAGGCACTCAATATTGTAGTTTATACATTCTAGCGGTATCTATAACGCCACATGATGAGAACAACGCGTCATACTGACGTCACGCAAAATCCTGCATCTCGCAAGCAGAGTTTACCGCGCAACTAGCATAGATACAACGGCCCAACATGAATCATCAGGCAGTTGCCCGCCAGACACAAAACCCGTCTGATCGGAGGATCCTCCCTTTTCTATGCAGGTTGAGTGAACTTTACACTTTCACTTTTTTATTTTGTTAATTTTATTTTGTGTTTTTTTTACGAACTGTGTCCAAATAAACGTTATTCTTTCTTTGACATTTGAAACGTCAAATATCGCTACACAGTTTAAAGGCAAACAACCGTTTCCATATACACAGCCAAATGTGGTTACGTAATTCACAGGAGGTCCGTTACTTCAAGAAGCTCTCATGCAGCTGAAATATAAAATGTAGATCAAGACATCTCACGTAAACACGACACTAAAACATTACCACTACAAAAATATCACGTCACGAAGCGCTGAAGGCTACAGCGAATCCGTGAGTGGTCTTATTAGGAAAAAGGTTTCAAAAGCTCGGAATTTAAAAATGTAGCGAATTTTCTCTTACAAATCTCTTTTTAATTCATATTTTCTTGACTTACAAAATAAGATGAAGTAGGTAAGGTTCTCGTTTGTGCCGGCAGCTACTTCGGAAATGTCTGTGGATGGGTGGCTATATCTTCACATACGGAGACCCCTCCGTGCCTCGGAAACCACGTTAAGCCGTTGTCCCGGCTGTCATTCGTGGATCTTTGACAGTTGTTACGGGTAGTCAGAAGCCCGAAAATCTGACAACCTGTCTTACCAAAGGGGGGTTGTGGAGGACAGATAGGCAGTCACTCCATGTAAAATACTGGTATTCAGCTGCATCCGGTTAGACTGGAAGCCGACCCCAACATAGTTGGGAAAAGGCTAGGCAGATGAAGATGATAATGATGACAGGGTTGCGGGGACTTGATATGCAGCCTGTTGCCATGGATTCAGTATAATACATGATTCTGAAACCCTGCGGTCAAAATTTTGTCGGTTACTTTAAAAAGAAATTAGCTGTTCCATACATTTTGATCGCTTAGGTATCGCACTTTTATATAAAACAGTAGATTTTATTTTTGATAACCTACGAAAAATTTCTACCCAAGAATCATGTGCTGAATTCATGGTTCCAGTTTGCGCGTCGCTCGATCTCCCATGTCACTCTGCCTGTGGAGTTGATTCGATCCTGCACTCTAGTTGCGTAACACACTATCAGTTACAATCTGAATCATTTTGAAGGATATTGCTAATCCATTACGTCATATGTTCGAAAAATTTTTTTGCTCAACAACGTAAATAACGCAATGAATGTCGTTGAACTGTCAAAATGAAAGCCATTGCTACTGTTAGTGTGTTACGCAATTTCCTTGCTGGTTTAAATAAATAGGACGATATCATTTTCGCAGTTTCATTTCGAAGCCTTACAGGCAGGTTACACTTTCACTCTTGTTACCGAAATTAAATTATTCTGGGAAATTAAACTTTCGGAGACAAAGGAATATACTAAGGCCTAAAGCCCCGCTTTATGAATAGGTGATGATATTTTGCATTAGCAAAGAAAAGCTCTTTGTGAAGAGCTTTAACAGAGGAAGCACTGCGCTACCGCTGAGCAGCATTGTTGGTAGGTTTAGGTCTCTGTAAGATTATATTAATTATTTTTATTTTTAGCCTGTATTTTCCCCCTGCAGGGCAAAAGGCCTTCCTTTCTCCTTTCCAGTCCTCTTGAGCTATAGTCTGCGCGGAACTAGTTGGCCGCGCCTGGGGTGGGGACGGGGTTGAGGGCGGCGAAAAAATACTGTTTTGAACGTTAGGCTCGTATGGAACTGTTCAGTGCAGATTAATGTTTTTTCATGTTTTGTTTATCGCTTATTTCTTTCAGTGTTCTACTGGGTCTGCCACGATGTCTCCGGACGTGTCCGGCCCAGTCCCATTTATTAGGATTAGAGGCACAATAAATGAATCTGCCTCTAAAAATAATTTTTCCTCAGAGTCGCATTGATGCTCTTATCACTTTCAATTCTACGACTCTGTTTTCCAACCTCTAAAATAAAAACCCAACAGAAGATCCCTTCTCCATCAAGTCCATTCCATGTCCTCATGATGGTTAAGTACTTAAGTCTTTTAATCAGCAGTACACTGTAACTTTAACAACTTGACAAATAGGCTGAAATGTAACTGCAAAAAGCAATTGGCACTTCAATTAGTGTCCTTATCTGGTACATTTGTGTTGAAATCACTTGAATGCCCAGCATCCTCTGAATGCAAGCTTGGCGGGAGATCTTGGGTGTAATCTAATCTCCGAGTATCTTCTAATTGCATCCTGTTGCAGATATCCTGGTTATTTATTTAACTCGTTAACCTAGATGCATTATTAACCAGTTTATTGTGTGGTTTCTTTATTTCCTGAACGTATTAATGTTATATATTCATACTTATTTGGTGTGTACAAAAAGCTATGGTTTATACTCTTTACTCTATTGTTGTCACCTTTTTATTATAAGTATTCATACATAATAGGTGTGTAAAAAAAGTTATGGTTTGTACTCTTTGCTCTATTATTGTCACCTTGTTATTTTTTCTATTGAAAAGCTGTTTGGTTCAAATAAATAAAATTCAATACTTTTCTTTTAACAAGCTTATTCTTTCAACAATTAATCTGTGTTTTTATGACTAAAGATGCGTGTTTGGTACCTTACCGTTAGCTAAATTAACTTAGGAATTTATGTATTCAATTCTTTATTACCCCCGACGGAAACAGAGAGGTGTTACCTACTTATAAGTTTTTAGTGTTGGTAATTTGATTTGCGATATTACTTTTTCAAGTCCTGTTTTGAGTAGATTACAATTCATTTGCATATAAATAAGTAATCCAAGTTAGGTTATGGTAGTAAAATATAGTAGAGTTTGACAGGGAACAAATCGTTTTACTAAAGGGTAAACACAGACACAATTTAAACATTAGCTGTGTGGAAAACTCAGCATGAAGTCGCCTAAAAATGTCCAGAGATTCAATAGCCTAAGCACAATGTTCTACAATCTTCATAGCATATCAACAAGAAGGTTGATAAAAAGATAAATATCTCTATGGAAAGTCGCGGGCGTTCGCTTGTAAATATGTTAAGGCATTTACACTTTATCTAACTAAATGATCAATAATACACATCTCATATTCTAATTTCTATTATATGTAAATTATGTTGTATAACTAATCGAATCCATGGTATATATGTTGATTTTTCTTTGGCCTTTATTTTGATTCTCGGTTATACAGGTTCTAATTAACAAATGCATGATATCCGAAACAATAGCATAGGAGCACGAAAAGAATGTGAGCATACGTGTAACGAAAACCACGTTATTCCAAGAGCTGAAAAGTTACAATCCATTGGAATTTCAACCTTAGTTTTATGAGGAGAAGATTCTCTTTTGTTTTTTGAAGTGGTAAAGGTAGTTTTGTGAAAGCAAGGCAGGTGCAAAATAAGAAAAATGTGCAGGAATATGTCGGAACAAAGACTCTGGCGTCGGGAGCAGTTAACACCAGGTTAGCTGCCTCGGTAGCCCTGAGTATGTGTGGATTACAAATTAACGTGGGCTTCTTTTGTTTTCCTACTCCTCGACCTTGGGTTATGCTAATTTGGAAAGGGATTGGTATTCAAATAAGGTTTTATCCTTTAAGTTGCTAAAAGTATCATGCATTTTGTCACTTTATCATGTGTGTGATAGGTAAAGTAGTAAGTAATTGACGTGAACTATATTTTATTTATTTATTTATACAATCTTACACTATCCTTACAAGTTGCGATAAAATGGTGGTGGTCAGTTGATGCGAATACATAATTTTTCAGAAGAAAGTGCGAGCGTCTTATGTGTTGAATCCATTTCGAACGTCTTGAAAAAAATTCCCATGGTCGACCATATTTTTTTGGTAAAAAATCCAGTCCTGAAACTAAATAAAATGCTTGCTGACCTAGGTCACGCAGATAAACATGCAAATTAATTTAATGTAGCCGACCGTGTGGACAATCTGTACTAATAGGTATATGTACCTACAATTGTACAGTCAACAAAAGAGTTAAGTATGCAGGTTCGTCGGATATAAGTAGTTGAAGTTTTGTAAGAAACCGATGGATGTTCTCGAATAACATTTAAGTAATTTTATTAATAGAAAACAAACAGCTCATTTATCAAATTAAATTTCAGTCGATGTCATCCATCGGTTTCTTACTAAACTTCAACTATATCCGACGATCCTGCATACCATCTCTTTTGTTGATTGTACATACTTATAATATGTCTACTATCTTTTCCCCGTGACTTCGTTCGCTTCAAATTTCTGGTTCGCTTTTTGTTTGTTTTCGTGTGTTGATCAGTTTTGACAATCTCGTAGAAAGTAACAGATGATAGCACTACAAAATCCCAAGAAAAAAAGGCTTAATAACGACCATCCGAAATTAAACCTGACTGAGATATATTACTGTCACGAAACTACCATATAAGTATCTGATGACCAATGATTACAAACTTGTGAATACAGCTCGGAAAATATACTTTAGCCCGTCATATCAAAGTAATATGAACCTCTAGAGCAGGAAAATTAAAGTTGTACTCCACAATAGACATGTGAAATGAAATCTTAGGTGAAAGATGATACACACACCGGCAAAATTAGAGGAACACAAAAAAAAGGTTTATTTTTTGAGATTGAATGTCTATTATTTAATGTTTTTACTTTATTTGAGTCCGTTCGTTTATTTTATGCAAGAAAAAAACAAACTGTAGGGTTTATTAGGATTTATTTAATAAAAAAATTAAAAAAATGCTCTTGTCTGAAAAATTTGGATGCGCAAGAACAGAGCTAAATAAAAAAAAAAGAGTTAATAGTGCGTGTTGCCTCCACGCGCCCTTATAAGGGCTTGGGTACATCTAGCCATGCTTCTGACGACACCTTCAATCGTTTCCTGAGGCAAAATGTCCTATTCTTCAACCAGCGCCCATTTCAGGTCTTCAACATTCATAGGGGCAGGATTTCTTTCACAAACCCTTCGTCCAACCATGTCCCACACATGGTCTATCGTATTCATGTCCGGCGATCGTGCAGGCCGGTCCATCTGGGTTACACCAGTCTCATTTAAGTAATGATGCACTATGTGCGCAGTGTGGGGCCGTGCGTTATCGTGCATAAACACAAAATCTGAGCCTATGACTGGGGCAAAAGGCATAATATGGGGTTCTAGCAATTCAGTTGTGTACCTGTGTGCAGTCCAAGAACCGCCAGCAATGATGACCAGAGCTATGCGTGCCGTCAAACTTATACCACTCAACACCATAACAGACCCTCCACCGTAAGCCGTTGTTTCGGTAACATTTGCTTGATGGTAACGTTCTCCTCGATATCTCTACATCCTCTCCCTTCCGTAGATGAAATTTACACAAAAAACGGCTTTCGTCGGAGAACAAAACTCGACTCTACTCATCGGACCAATTTTGATGCTAACGAGCGAACTCTAATCTTGCAACTCGATGGCTCACCTCAAGTTTTGGCGCTTTTGCTGGCACGTATGACTTCAAACCAACTTCATTTAACCTTCTCCTCGCTGTTCGTTCAGTAAAACGTACGTTACGCACTTCTTCTAAGACATTTCGGGTCTGACCAGCCATTTGACGACGATTTCTTAAAGTTTGCACCCTTACAAAACGGTCGTCTTCGGCACTGGTTGCACAATTTCTGCCTTGCCCTCGCCTGCGCACGTAAGATCCTGTCTGTCTGTACCATTGCACATTACGGTGGATCACGGATACTGATACACCCAACGTTCGAATGACTGAACGGTAGGTGTGACCTTCCTCAATTATTGTTACAACCCTGGTGACTTCAGTTGCAGCCAAATCACTCATTCTGTATGGAATACAATGTTAACTCTCCAAACAAAACAAACGTAATGAGCTAAGGCCACCATTGACTGCATAAATCAACATTCTTATCAAAAACACTTAGAAGCTTAAAGTGTAAATAAACACTTAAGCGGGTATAATTTCTGTTAGATGGTTGAAAAATGTCAAAAAAGCCCATAGTGTTACATGAAAAAAGGGTAATCATTAAAATAACGGAACCACTTGTCGAAATACCCACAAGTTTTTAAAAAATGGCACCTTTTTTTTGTGTTCCTCTAATTTTGCCGGTGTGTGTAGTAAGTACCTAGAAGTAATTTGAACCTCACCTCAGAGAATGTGTAATTTCATCCAATTTAGTTTTTTTTTTAATCTCCAACGCCGCCGAGGCGCTAAGTACCTTGCTCTAACAATCGAAAGGTGAGGTAGAAACTAGACGCAATTATAAAAAAAAACCGGGCAAGAGCGAGTCGGACTCGCGTACCGAGGGTTCCGTACCATCATATGTTTTTAAATTTTTAATACATATTTTTATTTCTTTCTTATTTGCAAAATAGTTGGGCAAACGTCATCTAAAACTATTCCAAATTTCAAGTTGACAGCATTAGTAGTTCTTGAGATATCCAGCTGTGACAGACAGACAGAGACTTAGTCTCACCATAAGGGTTCCGTTTTACCATTTACCAGCACGGAACCCTAATGACCACACTTAAGGTAGGTATAACGATTTCTAGGTTTCTGCGAATTATTTTCTTTATTCTAAGTATCTTTAGGTATGGCAATAGTGCGGGAGCGGAGCGGACCGTTGGCTATTCCGCCCCGCTGAGCGGAATAGCCAGCGGTCCGCTTGTTAGTAACTCGAAATTCAAAATTAAGTATTCAACCGTTCAGCTACTCGATATTGCTGAAAACTCAGCCTACCGAAACACAACGAAATATTCGAAAACGCTACAAAACATAACTAGGTCAAAGCTGAGAGGAAATGGAAGTAAAAACATCTTATTTTCCCTCCCGTCTGTCACTTTATTATAGAATCACGTTTCTCATTGTGTAATATTATCTCTCAGAATATTATTGAAATAGGACCCGACAAATAAAAGCTCATCATTCACGCATAAAACACGTCGTCGTAATGTAGGAATTATGACTAAAATGAAGTAATAAGGAAGCGAAAGTTCCGTTTGTAATATAATACTAAGAATTGATTAATGTTTATTGAGAGGTTCTTTCATATTATTCATTACTAAGAACCTGTGAAATGTCGTCGTAAAGCTACCAATGTCTTTTAATGTTACCTAAAAGCTCTACGATTCCTTAAAGTCATTAGAAAGTTTTTTTTTTTAAACTTTGCAATTTAAGTAAGTACTTACCTAGTTTCAGATGGAAGAGGTTTTAATAAATAAATAATTAGCCGCTTTGAATTTTTTAAACTCGTGTTGAAATTCTGAATTCCATTAGGAATCCATTCCATCCTTTCCTAAGGAAATTATAAAAATACTAGCTGCGCCCCGCGGTTTCAACCGCATAAGTGTCGATCCTGTGGGAATATCGGGATAAAAAGTAGCCTGTAAGTTAATCCTGGTTATAAACTATCTGTGTGCTAAATTTCATCCAAATCCGTTGAGTCGTTTGAGCGTGAAGAAGTAACAAACATATAAACACACACACACTCACAAACTTTCTTCGCCTATAAAATATTAGTGTGATAAAGAAGTGAACTGTGAAATGTATTCTCAGACGCGTTGCGGGCTTGTTTGTTCATTCCATTTTTTTTTGCAAGATTATCGCTATTTACTTTGTGCTAAGTACTAAGTTACAATAATACAAGGATAGAAAGCAAACACTCACGAAAAACTGGAACTAAATAGAAATAAATTAATCGTTTAGAAAACATTAGAAAAACACGCTTTTATAAATGCACGTAAAAAAAAAAGAAACCTCATCGTGTTCAAAGTCCATTACGTGGCCTTTCTCACAAGTGCAAACACGACTATGATACGATATTCTATCATGGAATGCCATGCGGCTTCATCATCAGACCTTGAAACCTAATCGTGGTCAAAGTTCATTACAAGACTTTTCTAAGAAATCCAAAACAGCTAAAATACGATTTTCCATCATGAAGTTCCAGTTCATATCTTCCGGCTCCATCATCAGATCAGTTCGACAGTACCATATTATTGTATTGTCATCAGAACTACATACAGCTGCCAATTTTCATTACGCTACGACCCTTGGAAGATGGTTAAATTAGTTACCTTAGAGTCCATTACATAGTTAGTTACATACAAGTCGACCTAATAAAAGCGTGTTATAAAAGGGAATGCACGATGCTCGCTCAATAACTGCAGCCATCCAACGCGCGTGGTGAGATTACAGCCGGTCGATTCTGTAAAAATTTCACCGTGAAAACTTAAGTGAAGTGAGTTTGTTTTTGCTAGGAATTGACACTATTGACAGCTCACTCCACGCTCACTTCACCTAAGTTCACGGTGAGATTTTTAGAGAATAGCACCGCTGTACCTCCGATTGAAGTGTGCGCGTCGTGAGACCTCATGCACGCCTGACACTTTCAGGGAAACAAGCAAAGTCACTTTACTTAGAATTTTGTAATTAAAACCGTAAAATTATTCGGTATACTAACAAGACTTTCCTGTTAGAAATACCAAATTATTATTCTGTGGCGGTATCTACAACGTCACATGCGACACTACGCGTCATACTGACGTCACACAAAATCCTGCATCGCGCAAGCAGAGTTTACCGCGCAACTAGCATAGAAAATATACAACAGCCCGACATGAATCATCAGGCATCAGTTGCCCGCACAGGCACAACACCCGTCTGGTCGGCCCTTTTCCATGGAGTATGAGTGAACTTTACACCCTGTTCCTCATACCTCTATAATTCTAGGGTTTACACCTGACGGAGGACCAGAGAACATAAAACTGTGTTCTGTTGGGTCAAAGTTGGTGGAGGTCGATCGCCGCGTAGGCGTGACGATCTTGATAAGTTTGAAGGGCAAACATGGACAAAAATAGCACAAAATACAATATAGAAAAGTTTGGAAGGAAAAGAGTCAGGCGTTTGACTAGCGCAAGGACATAAAAAGGAAAGCACAAGGTGGCGCAAAAGTTATCACCCGATGTTCCTTGGATTCTTCCATTCATGTCTTGTTCATGTGTATTTTGTATGTGTTTATTTCACAAAATGTCCAAGTAGAAAATACATTTGCCGTCATTTGCAAAAATGATAGCATATTTCGATAGAGTGATAACTTTTGCGCCACGTGACACCTTGTACTGTCACAATCTCTTTAATTGTCGTTTTATTAATCGTCGACAGAGGCGAAGATTCTACTTTCAACTCAAAACGAACCGTAAACCGAGTAAAAACAATAGGAAATTGCATTTACAGAACCTATTTATATATATAGTGTTTCCATCTTCCCACTTCATATAACTTTGATGTCGTGGGCCGAAATGGTATGACAGTTTTACTGTGACCTAGCTCGCATTTAAGTATCCAGATTGCTATAAAGTATAACAATATAATCTCCCCCATGCTGACAAAGTCGTGGGAGGTATAATGGGCACCAGCATTGTCAGTGCCTACTACGTCGTCTCGATTATCTTCGATAACGAGTACCGAGTACGATATCGATTGATCTTTCTATAAAAGTAAACCTAATTGGATAATTGCGAATGTATTGTCGATAATACCGTGCAGTTTACGATTGTATTTTTCTCGTAGTAGTACCCTTGATTTTAATTGATTTGATTTCATACTGAAACAGAGGCTTAATATTTTAAAACTAGCTTCTGTCCGCGACTTCGCCCGCGTGGATGTCGGAAAGCCTAAGTTACTTCTTATAGCAACAGCTGTCTGTCAATGAAAGTCCCGTCACAATCGGTTCAGCCGTTTCGGAGATTAGCCAGAACAAAAAGACTAAAAATTTAAAAATATGTTTTTTTTTTGGTAGGTACCGTTTAATAATATAAGTACTTTCATATGCATTCAGTAAAAAGCTGTTATTTTGACATTACAAACAGACTCTATTTAATTTATTTGTACAGATTTAATCATCGTAGTTTGTATTTTTTTACCAGGATGTACCCTCACTTTCATCCATTCATAAATATCACTAAGCATTTAAAAGAAATCACATCCAAAAATCTCGTTTGACAGCTCAATGGGATTAGCAGTTAATAAAATTTGACGTAGCATACACTAGCGGACACTCGTAGCCGCTACGAGAGAACGAACATGACACGTGCCGCCAACTATCTCCGCATCGAGACACGCACATGTTCGCACATAGCGAACCAACATGTTCAACTGTAAGGTACTGATAAAGAGTGTCCGTAAATCAGAGTTAGCACTTGAAACAACTGTTCTTATCTATCGTTGTCACAAGCCAACATTCCCGTAAAACACGCCCCAACACGGAAAATCAATATGAGCTAACCTAGACTTTAGTAGACTGGACGTTTATCTGACCGCGTTTCGTACAATAAATCACCTATGCAAATGACTTTATTTTTTATTCACGCGCTGTCGGTTAGCGCGGCCTGTAGTGCCCGCAGCGAACACAATTGATTTTCCTTGAAAGAAGTCACCATTAATAAAGAACAGAAATTATGCCGAGTATTTTAAAGACGTCGTGGGTGCTCTCAAAACGTAAAGGAAAACGTCGTGAGGCAGTGGCGAAGGTTCCATACAACTCAAAACCTTCCTACCGGCTTCCCTTTGAAAAATGGCACAGTCAGTATTCTATATAGACAAATAGTATAATCATATATTAAAGATACCTACTCTGGCTTACCTCTTACAAAAATTTACCCTTCGCTACTTAACTGTCGTTACTATGACCAATGATCTAGTGTTACTTATAACCAATGATATTATAAGTGTTACTTTATAATATCATTGGTCGTGAGGAAACCGGCATGTCTTAGGACCAACTTTGAAGACATGTTTTTTTATTTTTTTTTTAAACGTTGCCCCACACTAGGAATTTCTCCTGTATTGTGGGTGCGTTTACAAACATTTAAACTCACATACACAAACAGCCAGACCCGGAACAACTACTTGTAGGTCATACAAATATTTGTTCCGTGCGGGAATCGAACCCGCGACACGCAGCGCAGTAGTCAATGGCTTAACCACTACGCCAACCGTGCCTATGTGACATCTATCAACCTGCACTGTGTGAATTACGGCCCACTCCCTCTCACAGAGAGGAGGCCTATGTCCCAGCAGTGGGAGGGAACATTATACGCTGATTATACTATAAAGTCGTATGGTATCGATGGCGATAATAACAAATGAAAACGCTGTAAATAACATTTTGTCATTGATGCCCATTAAATTTAAATTGTCGAGAAAGTGCACAATCGTTGCTCTCTGCAACAACGTAATGTATTGCCTTTCATTTGAAAACGAAGAGCGTTTTCTCCTGTCGTTCCGCGTATGATAAAGTTACGCGGTCTCTCATTACCGCAGATATCATTAACTTGGTCTCATTATTCGTGGCGTTTGTAGAGCAAAACCGCGCGATGCAGAGGCGTAAACCCATTAACCGGCCAACTACTTTTGATATCATACACCCTGCCTTCCCTCGCACTGCGCACGGGCACTACGCTCCGTGTAACTAGCAACGTTATCACGCCATCTCACATCCATGTCAGTTATTACAAGAGTACAGTAATAATTGCCAATATTCTATAGGTACTCTTGAAATTACACGATCTATTATGTTAGAATGTGCGTCGTGTTTAACGCACCTTAGCACGTTAGCCGATGCTATTCAAGATAAACTTTGTGTAACATAGTTACCTACGCTTGTTCAAAGAAAACCCCAGAAGCCATGATCTGGGACAAAAGGGAACCTTCGTTGTCATAATATTGGTTTGGTTTTAGTATGGGATTTATTATTTTCTTCCGGTGACTGTTTTCACCATCACTCCCCCTTTGACAACTGTTTATTTTAGTAACAGTACCCTGTCAGGCGCCATGTTTCTTTTCGTTGCGTGTGGCGCAAGCGCAGCCCAGCCCCGCCTTGTCACAATTAAACAATTTACTCTCACGCACTTTCTTCCCGTGGTTAATTATAGACGTGGCGATGCTAGGTTTGTTTAAAATATTTATATTATTATAAACATGTGTTTATTTTGTTTCACTATGCGTTTGACTTTTGTTTACGTGCGTAGTGCGCGTGCGTGAATACGATGGGCTATGCAGATCGTATTCAATAAGAATCTGTTATCATTGGATGCAGGGGCGTTGTAGGTTGCCCGGGCAGTGATGACGAGTAATCTACGCAATTTAACTCGGCGCCTGGGGGCCGCACGCGCGCGCCATACGTCGCCCCTCCGGCCAAACGCAGGCCTAACATACGAGATTACATTAAGGTGTTGCAACATAAAGATCGCATCGCAGTCGCAGCACATATTTTATGCAGTTTGTAGTAATAGTTAAGACTCAATGCGGTCGTGGGCGTTGGCAGATGAAAGACATTCGCGTGAATACGAACAATAGCGCTAAGATATGTGTTCCTTCAGCCGCTCGTTTATAGTAATAGAGGTCATAATAATGTTGATAGAAATACTGCTTCTAAATTCAATGAATTTTCTCTATTGTGTGGCTACTGTCTATGAATATGTCGAGATTGTACGCCTCCACCACTTGTCAAAGTAATAGTCTACTTTGACAAGTTTACACAGTTTACGATTACATCTCGACGAATTTTCTCATTATAACTATGACTTAAGCGAATCGACGACTCAGCTTACGTTATGTTAAGTTAAAAAGAGGTGGCTAAACAATTGCACGACTTTCTATACTCGACAGTGAATGCTCACCTTTACAATTCCATATCTCTTACATGTGGCTACATTGTGTGCACCCCATGTTTAGGCCAGAGTGTCTGGCCACTGTATCCACGGTTTACGACCAGGCATGGTGCTCATGGCCCATTATAGTCCAACTTAATGCCTCATCGGCTACTTGCCCTATAGTTATTATAATGGGAAAGCTATGTAGGGCGTGACAACACTCATGTTCTTTAACAGTAGGTACCTAGTGATAAAGAAAGCTGTGCCTTTAGTGCCATTGCGATTAGTTACGCCCAGTTTTATGTGTGGTTGACAAGTCTTTCGTTTGTTGACTAAATGGGACATTGCTCTTAAAAGTTATAGGTAAGATAAGGAATTATATACAGTTTGTCCTCGCACAAAGCACCTTTCTATTAACAATTTTCACTCGCAGCGTTTCAATATTTTGCAGTCTTCATCCACGTGATCCCAAGAGCTATTTCAGGGCTGACCATAACACTCGTAATTGTATTCCTCATCAAATCGTCATTCATATACGCATTAGTTATCCAAATTTACTTAAATAAACTAGCAGCTCTGTTTTATTAAATACTTTGTTGTACAGTTTGTTTTTTATAGTATTTAGTGCAATACTATAACAACTAACGAGTTCAAAGTTACCTACATTCATGCCCCATGGGAGAAAAGCTTTCAACTGAAATAATAGGTCAGTTCTAACAGTAATAGAATGGCGGCACTATCCAGTCTTCATCTCAGCACACAAGTACTAACTACCAGCTAGTAGCAGCAGCTAGGTACCTAGGTATCTCGTCATTGTTATGTCGAGGAAGTGTGACCGGACACAGCGCCGCCCGGCGCGCTATCGATTCATTTATCTGCCGAGATAGTGCCATTTGTATAATGTCGATAGTGGTCTGTTTGGAGAGGTACGTAATGATCAGGGGAAGTTATTGCCTGTGGTTGTTGATTGTGCGGCTTCCGTGTTGATTTCCATGAGGGTTTAGAGGAAATGGGACTATATAACAAGAAGCATACATAGTATACTTAATAGTTTATACCGTACCGATGCCGGCTGGTTGGGACCATTGCAGGCCTTCAAAACGCTTCAAAGCTTCAAAACGATCGCCTAGGTATAGAGAAGGAACTATTAATAATATCAGGTCTCAAGTTCAGGATGTTTTCCTTCATCCTTCGTAACCCCCTTACTAATAAACGTTGTATAGCGTCTGTATAGTTACACAACGCTTTGTCTTCTTCTTTCGAAAGTCAAATTACTGACGACTGAAAGAGAGAAATCGGTGTGTAACTATTCATCTGATATACTTAATACGTTTATTAGTAAGGGGGTTAGTTTACTGAGACAGCAAAAACTTACACAAACATAACTGGCGAAATGTGGGAGTACTAACTAAACTAGTTGCCTAAGTGGAAACAAGGAGTGAAGTTATATACATCACGGAGAAAGTTTAATTAATTTCAGCGTATTCGAAGTCGCAAGTCAGTTAACATTAAGATAACCATACAAACCCCTGACAAAGACAACTGGCAACTTGTAGCTGCATCAAAATAAAACTTGAATTAATCAACGAACCAAACAGAGCTACTTAAATCGTCTCTGGTGGCTTCCACTCGGGGCTCCCGCGATCGCGAGCCCCGATAACATCCACCTCATAAAACCAAGTATTTGCTCTACCAATCCGGGCGTTATCTTGCCATCTTGTTGCATTAACTACGCCGATTTGCCAGCCAAGTTAAACGGTTATGACAGTACCAGCCTGGGTTTACGCGAATGCCGTGTAATTGAATATTTTCTAGACGTTTGTAGTTTAAAGCTGGGTATCCACTAGGTGCGCATTCGAACTGTGCCCCGCGCATCTGCTTTGCCTTTATAGCCTCAAACTCAAAGCTTTCATTTCAGTTATTTATTTTTTTGACATTGATTACATTCTGTAATTATTTTTCTTTAACTCACACCCTGACATTGACCCTGACAACTTGAATTTTTTTAAATTATTTTAAATGAAAATCGTTTACTTTTACCATGTTTGTAAATATGTGAGCACCATGTATCTCTATCAGATAATTAATTAATTTATATGTCATGGTTTCATTTTTAATTCTTTTACCTATTGTGGTAGGTATAGTAATTTTATTTTAGGTGCATCATCTTCACATATTATTATTATATAATTAATGTACTTAAGCAAAATGTTGTAAAACTATTTAAAAGAGTAACGGTGGAGTTTCTTGCCCGTTCTTCTCCATACAAAAACTACCCTTTGGAATGGGCGACTAGAATCAATTCTATTTTATCGTAATTTTTGACGTTCAAAAGTGCCTTTTATGTGCCTATTTGAAATAAATGCTTTGACTTTAACTTTGAGTTTAACCATTTTCAACTGTCAAAGGAGTCAGTCAGATCAGAAAGATGAAGCTAGTTACCCATTCCAAAGCGTAGGTTAGGTTCCTATGGAGAAGAACGGGCGAGAATCTCCGTGGACTCCAACTTAGGGTCGTTTTATGCAGACACAAAGGAGGTGCGCGGAGCACAGTTGGTGGGCCCACGTTGTGGATAGCCAACTTAATAGGTAGTAGCTCTGCCTTTGAAGCAGTTTAATAAGGAGTCTAGAGGTTAGACGCTGTTTATCAATTTACTTTATGGGCGATTGTTCGCATCTTTGTTGAAGGTTAGATACGCTTTCTTTGACCTCTATTGAAATGTAAATACGTGGTAGCTTCTTGGTTATTACACTTCTATTTTCTGCATCAAATATTTCGCGGAATTTACGGCAAATTATATAAACCAGCTCTGTGGAATAAAGTTCGATAAAAAAAATACTGGGGCTTTATATTTTAAAATGAAAGTAAAATTCAAATATGGCTGTATTACATTTCATTGCGGAATTTTCTAAGTCGGATTAAGATGAAAAATATAAAATACTTTTCTTTTCGTAACCAAATTTTTAGATTTTTTATATTCGTATACTACCTTCCGACCGCGAGGTATGTCGATAAAAACTACTCTATGTCCTTCCCCGGGATGCAATCTATCAAATTCAAATTCATTTTATTAGTGTGCTCTCTGCCGAATTTTATCGAAATCCGTTCAGTGGTTTAGGCGTGAAATGGTAACATACAGACAGACAGACAGAGTTACTTTCGAATTTATAATATTAGTATGGTATTTTTGGGGTTTTTGTCTAGCGTTTTGTTGATTCTTCTAAACATGAACAATTTAAAAGTACCTACTTACTTGCCAGCATTATCCTATCGCACCTTTCAAACGATCAATCGAACAATTATAATCATCATTAATTCTGGATGCCAAACAAAAATTCTACGATACACAATTTTCCTTTTAAACCATCATAGGTACCTACTAAACATAATATTTAAGCAGCCTGGCAACCCCATCAGTTCGAATTACGATTTGATCAGGAAATGAAAGTGTTCCCCCTCTTCCGGAAGTGGTTCCCCTCGGCCACTGGTCAGGTAGGGAAGTAGGGATGCCCATCGGTCGCCGTGTCCAGTTGCATGTCAATTACCTACATGTATTAAATTCTAATGAGTTTGTGTATCGATTTTCGATTTAGTTAGGGATTGGCTTTTGAAAATCGGGGTGGATACCGATTCATACGAGAGGGTGAAATATAGGGTTGAAAATTGTTATTGGTTTTAAGTCTGTTTTTTTTAAGTGAAACATTAATTTTACGATTCATGTAATAACTTTAAAAAAATATTATAAGTAGGTAAACATTAACCTAACCCTCAGATGTGTCGCTTAACCAACCGAAATGATTGTTTGAAAAATATTGGAACCTAAAAGTGTCAGTTGTTTGACAGCACCAACGACACACATACAATGCAAACACATCAAATAAACGTGTTTCTATATCTATAGAGGTATGAGAAACAGGGTGTAAAGTTCACTCATCCTCCATAGAAAAATACATAAATGCTAGTCACGCGGTAGAATTCGCTTGCGCGATGCAGGATTTTGCGTAATGTCAGTGGGATGCGTAGTTCGCATGTGGCGATCTAGATGCCGCCACTTATCTATTATACTTAATAAAGAGTATTCTATTCTATTCTATACTTTTAGCTCATAATTTAACACCCCCAATTTGTTCGTTCACAGGGTGCCGAACGCCCCTAAGAGCTGCATTGCGGAGATCTTCAACGCAGATCAGACTGATAGCAGCCCAGTGAAGAATGGTGCAAACAGGCCTCGCGCACCACGTGACACCCCAACTCGCCCCCGCGACACGCACTCCAGGCTCTTCGGACAGGTGCGTCAAGCTCAAGTAAGCGTTCAGTTTTTTTTTTTTACATTGTTTACGAAGCTTTGGAGAAAGGATCAAGCATTGTGTGCAGGAGATATGATAATGGAGATACCATTCACCCCCGGGATACGCATCTCAGGGACAGGTTTGTATACTCAAAGATAATTAAATCGCGGTTACTAGATTTTAAACCAATTTAAAGGTATCTTGATGTAGGTAATGGATGGAAAATATGAAACTACGAAACCGAACGAACCGAAACGAAATGAACCGATTTTAATGAAACTTCATACGTATAAGCAGGATACAAAGGCCTAAAAAGTTAGTAGAGAACATTTTCGAAATGTCTTATTTAAAAAAAGATAACTGGAAATCTCTGTTTCTATGGAAAATTTAAAATCGGTCTAATTTGGCTGTAACACTATTTTTCGAAAATGAAAGTACTATTAGGAAGAAGAAGGTTATCTACTAACTTTTTAGACCTTTGTATCCTGCTTATGCGTATGAAGTTTCATTAAAATCGGTTCATTCGTTTCGAAAAATAAGGGCTTGAAAGTTTGTATGAAATGCCGTACGGCGTAAACGCTCTTAACGATAATAACAACACGAAAAAAATACTAGAGTGCTATGCGAATAAATCGCATCCACTTCCATGACATTCTAATCATTGCTAAACACACCATAAAATCTCGTTAGTTAAAATGTGATTACTTGCAACAGGTGGATGCAAATGCCCTATAAAACCTTAGCCTTAACACCCACGGCGAATGACGTGGTGGGTCTGTGGTCTAATCACTCGGCAATTACGTGAACGGTAAAAGTAAATCGATTCCAGAGTGGTGTCGCGGACTCGCGGACGTATCACATGGAATGACAGTAGCTCTGTGAAGTGGAGACTTATGTCCCTACGACAGGTGTGTCGAACTCGATATTATAATATTTATGAATGGCAGGTAGCGATTTAATGATTTGTTTATGGGTAAGTCGTAAGGTAAGGATCGACAGTTTCGTTTTTTGGAATGCCTACCGCATTATTAGTGAAAACCCTGCCTCCTAAGGGACCCTCCTGTGACTTAGGGAGTCAGTATTCGTAGGTAGCTTTAGATTATTTTCTCAGACAAAGATTTGGATTTAACCATTTGGATTTTAAATGATTAGACCACCAACCATCCACCTACCTACACCAATATCAACAAAAGTGGTGACCTATTTCTAAGCCTAAGTTTTTAAAGACGATTTGATGACTGTTCCGGGATGCCCTTAATAATCTATTTTTACGTAACGTTTCAGACTGTAAACAACCCGATGGTGACTGACACAATCCGCAGTCACATTCAATTTGGGGACTCTGAGATGAACGGTTCAAGCCCCCAGCACTCGCCATCCAAGGCGTATGGCAACGGGAGCGCTTCGTCGACCCCAAGCCGAGGTGAGATGGACCTCGGTGGACACTGTGAGTCGATCTCAATGTAGCCACGAAAGAGCACGGCTAGTAACGCTCACGGAATGACCACGGACACGAGACTACACGCATGGTCGTGGAATGGCAATCGTAATTAAGTTTAGAGAGATTTTTCCCAAATTGATACTTTTAATTGAAGATTCTAGTAAATTAATGACGTTTCTATGAACTTTCTGTATAATTTTACGGTCGTTAATTGTCTTGTCCGATGTTTGTCTATGCCCATGCACATTTATTAAAAAGTAATTGCATAGCAATCAGATTGAAACGGACCGGAAAGTTACTGGAAAGAATGTATCGTGTCAGTTTTGAAATGTTAAACTTTGTGGTTAGCGAGTCATTTGTGACTATCCATTCCACGTTCGAAATGTGTGAGATCGTTCACAGAATTCGCAGTATTTAATGCTCGTATTGGTTTTTACGAGGATTTTGCGAGTCTGCGTGCGATCGCTCTGAAACCGTGCTCAATTCCAAATATTTGGCACTCGTGCACGCTAGGAAGAAAACGCTTCTTACTATACATATCTACATATTTAATATTATACAGTTACGCCCTGACTTTCTTCTTCCACTTATCTACTCACAAACAATGTCTACTGAAGTTTCAATTACTTAATATGACTCATTGTAATAATCATTACACTTAACAGAAAATAACAAACTCAACGAGCCGTGCTTAGCTTAGAATGGAGCATGATTACAAAATAATATTTAAAACTGAAATAGATACTAAAGAATTAATCACACCTACCTATTATGATTTTACTTGAATAACAGTTTTCATTACCTACAATAACAAAATTAACGATAATACCTGTGATTGCACGCGAAACTATTACACTTATTTTTAAGCATTACTACGAAAAGGATACAGTATATCTAGGTTAATGTAACCATCAGAGCATTATAGCTCCAAAGTTAGGTCCAACTAGTGTGGTAGATCGAATGAAAACCGTTTGTTCTGTGAATGGTAGCATCGTACGCTCCACCGAAGAGGAATCCTGTGACAGGCGATGGAGTGTTCCTGGCGCCGCAGCGTCGCCGTCACCCTGCCGCCAGCCTGCGAGGTGCCGACCCCAGCCCCGACGATTCCTACACCCAACTCCTGCACCCACAACCGACCCACAGATACTACACCAACGAATGGCCCCCAAAACCAGCTAACTACTACGTAGAATCCACCATGAAACCCAGCCTCACCACCAGAATGACTCCTTACACACTCCTCGGCTTGGAAACCGATGACCCAGACATGTGTCATCCTGTCATAGACCCGGATTCTTTGTCGCCCCAACTTGTTCTCAACCGGCATTGGCCACCATTCCCAGCTCAGCACTATTTAGAGCCCAAGGAACATAAGATTCCGTACCACCCATTGCCTCCGTACGCATTTGTGGGAATGCATTCCGCTTTGGGTGAGAGGCCCACTCCTGATTATAAGTATGATCCGATTCCTGCATTGGGAGGACCGATAGATCCATATTTGATAGCCAATACAAATCCTCCACCGACTCTATTCAAATACGAGCGCGACGGGCCCATTCCCGACGTGATGCCTCTAGCGACTCCCTTGGTCCCTGGTCCGCATACCCTGACCGGTTTCCCGCCAATATTCCACAAACACGTCCCTGGATACATTTTTGATCGCAATCGGCATGCAGAGGACCTCCGACCTAAGACGTACTTTGTAGACTATGTTCGCCGAAGACAGATGGGTGGGTGCTCAGTTTACACTGGAGGAATGTTGTTGTTTTCGCACCAATTACTCTGATGGAATTTTTCAACGACACAAGATCATTTCATCTGAGAGAAAGCTTGTCACTTTTCATTTGCTGTATATACAAAAGGGACTGGAGATCGAAACCTTCGTGTTTTTAAATTGAGCACCCATTACCGTTTTATAATTTGCTCAAATTAGGGTTTAGTTTGACCGTTTCTTCTTAGTGAGCAGTTTAGGCTTGTATAATGTCGTATAGCGCTTATTATCGTGTCCTGCTTGTAATGTTGTCGAGTATTCGTTGTTGTGCTGTGTATAAATAATTGTGTATTACGTGCCAAACTATATCTTTCTTCTATTTCGCACGAATCCTCTTCTTCTATCTATTACTCATTTGTAAGTAGGTTTAGATGTATATCATTAGGTACTCTGAGTACTGCTTTACTTTATATAAGTAATATTATTGTAGGCAGAGTTGTAGGTTTCATTGTTGATATTATATTTAGCTTTTGTCAATTGTATTACCGCTGTACTATAAAGTATGATCGTCAATCAAATACTTAAGACTGTCTTTACATTGTTTTGTAGGTCTTTTAAACTGTAGCTAGGGGTATTCCACACACGTATTTTTGCATGTTGAAAATTACATTTCTTTCAAAGTCTCAAGTAGTTTTAACAAGACTGATTATAAAATATTTCCATTTCATTAGATACTTTTTCACAAAATTAAAGTTTTACTGAAATGACACTGTTGCTTTAGATGTGCGCTTACTAACTTACTGATAATACTTATCGAACCAATGTAATATTTTCAGAAGGCAACCCGATCACCGGTGACGGCTACAAATCGATGAACGGCCAGATCAACACGGTGACGTCAATCAACGGCAACAGCCACATGATCCCCAACTCCACGCGCGTGCCGCCCGGAGGCTTCTCCTCCGGACTGTGGTAAACATCACCACTGCCGACCGCCCACCTACACAACCACACCGCTGCGAAAGACCAGCAACAAGTCGCCGCCAGTTATCGGCATGCGCAGACCGATTATACTCTAAAGCCGATGCTTCATTCGAAGATGCCTCGAAAACGACGTTCGACGCTTTATTTATTTATTAGCCTCAGATCGAGGCAGACCGTGTAAACCTATGCCTCGATCTAAGGCGAACAAACGCCTCGAATCAAGCAACGGCTTTAAAGTATACACATTTAACGGTACATAATGAAAAATGCATTTAGTTCACTTCCTATTATTTCGTTAATCAACTAAAGGGTAGTATTGGCAAATTTTAGTAACGCCATTAAATTTATGCACTCGTAAATTGCAACGTCCATTAAGATTTGAAAGGGTATATGTTGTTAATTACATCCTTAGCCTATCTCAATAACAGTTTCATCTTTTGAATAATTTAGAATAGTTTATAGATATTTTTGTAATAGTAGTATTCGATAGTTATTGTAAAGTTAATAGATTCGCAATGTGGAACTTGGCAATCATAATCAGTAAACTGTTAACACGCGATCATAAATATCTCAAACAGTTTCGTTTATGATTTCAAAGTTGTACATTGAATTATCTTAAGAACTTGAAATTGTACTCTTTCACACTTGTACGAATATGTTAACCCATTGATATTGTGAATTTAGGAGTGAGGAAACGTATCAGCAATATACCAAAACGAATAGTGCCTTGATCGAAGATGAGGGAAATTCTGTAAGAATTGATGTACAGTTGGTAGGCGTAACGTACTAAGCATGAAGATTTAATGATTATATATCTATATTTCGCGGTATAGAAATAGTAATCATGCGGCACTCCAGCTAATTGATACAAGTAAATTAACATAACTTTAATATTCGACACTGCATAAGGGTCTTTAATCTCATTTGTTGAATTTCATTATATTAATATTTAAATAGAGGGATTTATAAAATGCATTTATTTAAACTTTTTATACGAGTTTTTTTTATTTTTTAGTTTATTTTCTACTCGTTTAGAAATTATTGTATGACGGATTTGAATTTTTGGTCGATTATCTGTTAACATATTATCGGATGATCAAGTACGTATGACGAAGAATTATGTTTCTATGCGTAGTGGGGACCGGTAGAATTAGCGTAGGCATATCATCTTTGTAAAAAACTTTTTAATATAATCTAAAATGAAATTGCATAATCACTGGCCTAATTATAACAAATGTTAATAGATAATAACCATTATTTCAAAATAAAGTTTTTTATTAATAACTTTTGTGTTTTGTTTTTTGGTCCTCCTATAAAATTCCTATATGCTATTGTGAGCCTCAGGCAGGCCGGAATATTTTTGTACGAAAAGATCAACTGTCGCGTCGTTAACTTCGACCCACCAAAATTGCAACGTCACCTCGATGGGACATAAGGGGACTCAACTATCGGGAGGTTCCTGTTCCGGATAAGGCGGGAGGAAACGCCCGGGTGTCACCATTGTGTGGATCGCCCGGAGGACACGGTGGAGCATACGCTGGAAGTGTGCCCAGCCTGGGCAGAACATCGCCGCGTCCTCACGGCGGCGATCTCTCGCGTCCGGCCCTAGTCCAGGCCATGCTACGGAGCGAGAGTGCATGGGAAGCCGTCGCCTCCTTCTACGAAGCAGTAATGCTCTCGAAGGAGGAGGCGGAGCACGTAAGGGAGAGGCAATCTTTGCGCCCTCACGCCCCTAGCTGCCGCAGGAGACGCCCGGGCGTCGGGAATCGATAGCCGATTCCCGGCCACCGTAGGCGCGGGCTTGCGGACGGCGAGCAATGGGCAGCTCGCCGTCCAGTAAGGACCTGCGATGCTATTCTTTAAAAATCTCATCGTGAAAACTTAGGTGAAGTGAGCTCTGTCAAGTGTCAATCCCTACCATCAGGTGAATTGGCAGCTCACTTCACCTAAGATTTCGCGGTGAGATTTGCAAAAAATAGACCGGCAGGCCCGGGTCGCGACGGTGCGTTGTGTTCCACGCGCGCCTCAAAGAGATGTCAGCACAAACTGACGGGGCCCGTTATGGCCGACGCCTGCCAGGGTCGCGGGTTGTTCGAAAGAGATACCGTGGCCCCTGGCACAGGCAACTGAAGAAACACGGGTGGGTTTTATTCAGTAAAAGTCTGACACGCCCTCCCGCTCCGCCCAGTGCGGGAAAAGTTATTTGATAATTTCTCAACCAAAAAAAAAAAAGAGGACAACTAGAGGTTAATCTACATTTTATCTATAAGCTATAAATCCCATTATCTTTTCTAAGCTGGCGTTCATTATTTAATGAAAATGCCTGTAGATAGTGTAGGTACGGATTGACGGTTTTCTGTACCTATTCCACGACGAGACCACTGCCACGACTTTCACAAACCATTGGAAATAATTTATATTTAGGGCTCAATGAGATAAATAGTTGTACTTAACAAAAATTCTAATAATTTACTTATAAATTAACAATAAACATTTATACCCTATCAACACTGTCCACAACTAGATTCTCACTCTCCTTCTCTTGTTTAGCTACATTGTTACTTCTTCTTTCTTTGCTGGGTGGTAGGTTGGCAGGAGATTCTATCTCAAATGTGACTGGTCCGTCGTTCTGTATGCTTACTTGCATGTAGGCTGCAAACTTGCCATCTGGAACAGATTAGACAAATGAAAACTTAATTGTCAAATACTTTTTTGAAGACTCCAACACCGCATGGAGGTCGGAACAAAGAAACCTATATATAAACCTACGCCTGAGAAAATACGTAGGTACAGACGCCAAGCACATCAAGCAAACAATCTGTCAAATTACTTTAATAGATTTTCAACTAAATTTTTTCGCTAAAGCATAAGGTTCATAGTTTATTGGGAAAATTTGACAGTTTCGCGCGGGTAGCTAATGTGCTGGCGTCTGTACATAATAAAAAACGTTGTTCATCTAAATAAAAAGGACTGCAGACTGTATGTGAGCTCTGTCTGGAGCATAAAAACTCGGATGTTAATCTAGCATTAGATTTTAAAAGTGATGCTAGTGATCTCGATACTTGTGTGACGTGGATTACCACGTCACACAAGTACACACACACACACACTTGAACTGGCCATGCCTTTCGTTTTGACAATTCAACAACATTCATTGCGTGATTTACGTTGTCGAGTAGACGATTTTTTTTCAAACGTAACAACTATCAAGCAATGGATAAGCAAATTCCTTCGAAATCCGTCGGATTGTGATTAACAGTTTGATACTCAATTGCGGTGCTGAATGGCTGTGTGATAAGTGATTGATTGATTGTATGGAAATTCTTAGTCCTAGGTCCTAGGGAACTAGAGTGGGGGTTTTTATTACAATGCCATCTAGTAACAACCAGCTGAACTACATGAGTGGCTACAAGAGTATCTACATAAACTAGATGGCGCTAGTTGTGCATAAATCGTATAAATCTGCCTGCATTTTCTAAATTTACACTCTTTAGCTACATACCTACATAATACTTGCATTGTTTATATTGCATACATTTTTAATTATTAGTAAATAAACAATACATTTCTCAATAAGTATGGATATGAGGCAACTTGAAATAAAGTTAACATTCTCTATTATTATAATCACAACAATTTTCAGTATCTGATAAAATGTAGTTAAATAGGAAACATACCCTTAACTTTATCTGGTTTGTAAGCATCCTTCAACATTTGTATGAAGTTTTCATAAAATTCTTTAGATTTGTCTCCTGGCATTGCATGATGGAAGTCAGGCTTGTTACCCTAAAAAATCAAATAAAATTATTAAGTAGTTTGCAAAACATGGTTGATTAGTACAGAGTTACAGACACCAGCACATCAAGCTACCCGAAACTGTCAAATTTTCCCAATCAACTTTGAACCTAATGCTTTAGCGATAAAGTTGAAAATCTATTAAAGAAATTTGACAGATTGTAGTAGCTTGATGTGCTGGCGTCTGAACATAGATGTTTTTTTGATGCCCTCCATGTTCTAATAATAATCCTTCAGACTGAATTTCGGTCATGGAGACCAATCTCAGTGGAGATCAGCCTTCGGTGCGGACGATATTATAGTGCAGACACAGGTGAACTCTCTTCCCTCACACTTATAGTCCGATGGAACGGCAATCCTACACGGCCATAGAGAGATCAGGCGCAGGGCCACCGGCTTAACCTGCTTCCCGAGGCATGGGGGTATCACACCCCCAACTGCCAAACTCTGAGCTGTTGCTAAGAAATTCCTAAAGGAAGACCCCAGTAACACTTTACCCGACCCGAGAATAGAACCCAGGACAAGCTCAGCTCAGGCTCAGCAGTCGTTTTTCGTTCTTTTAGTACCATAAAACTTTCTTGTGGGGATATTATTTCTCATGGAGGGATGATGGAAGCCTGTCTTCTGTAAATAATATCCACAGCTGAATACAGGCATCAAATTGACATTTTCAGCAACAGTTAATGGTCATGCAGTTTATTGCCATAAAAGCAGGTTTGTTAGGCAGACTTGGGATCTTTTTTTGTTGCTATCAGTGGCAAAGAGGAGGTTGGCTGACAGAAAATGCCTATATTTGTGTGCTTAAAGTATTAAATAAAGAGGAATTAATATTTTTTTTTTTACAATTTTAACTAGAACAGATGAATGCCTGTGAAAACTTACTTTCCACGTGTTGTATAGTGTGAACTGGCTGACACATAATATTTCTAATTCTCTATCAGAAACACTTTTCTTCCATTTCTTCTCAGATTCATCATCAAATAACTTGATGCTCAATATCTTCCGTACTCTGAAACATTTTGATAGATATATAATTATATTGACAGTGTTTGTATGAAATAACTGTCAACATTTCAAAATTATTCCTCGAATAAAGTTATCAGATCATTGAAAAATCAGCCCTTAGTTATACATATTATAGAGAATAGTTATGCTACTACTACTTTATAGGCTACGCTGATTTTCAACACACTCTAAAATTGATTTTTTGGTGTTCACAATAAAATTAATAGATTTTTCAAATCAGAGGAATTTTAGAGGTCCTGTACCGTTTCTGTTACTTCATCATCTTTTAGAAAATGGTAGGTACTTACATGTATTCCATATCCTTCTTGCTATCACTATTTGATATTCCAATAAATACACAAATACCTTGACCAATATTGCTTATAACTTCATCGTTTACTGGAATCAAATAATATTTTATCAACCATTCATTAAAATACACCACAAAATTAGATTGAATTAGAATACTAGACTGAAAAAGGCTGTTAAGAACAGCCTAATATAGCTGGTAAAAAGTTCATTTAATTGAATAGTGCTTTTTTAAAACACTTTAATTAAAGTTTTCTAGTTAGAGATTGATAGAAAGTTAACCTTAAAATTATTATTACAAACTCACCGGTCACTTTAGCGTTCATAACTCGTTGTATTAATGCTTTCATTTTGAATGAATATTCCTTTGTACTCTTAGTACAATAAAATTAAATACATTTATTTATAATTTTCGCGACAATAACATACTTTGACATTGACAGTAAGTCATTTTTTTTTTTTTTTTTTTTTTTCCTTTTGTTCCTTGTGGAACAGGCTAGGGTCAGGGACCATGCTGCCTAGTCATCAGTTGGTATTTTTTGGTAAATTCAGTTAAATTCATCAGTTTATTTTTTAATGTCTAAGGTAAATCCAGTTAAATTCATTAGTTTGATATTTATCCATAAGTAAGTAAATCCAAGTTAATTCATCAGTTTCTTATTTTTCATAAGTAAAGTAAATCCGTGTTAATTCCTCAGTGTCAGTGTTATAATATATTTAATTCACTATAATCCATGTATAAGACTTTATTCTACAAAATCTTAGGTAAAATCCAAAATATAAGTCAATCATAAAAAGGCTATTTCTGTAAGAGCCTTATGTGTCAAGTCCTTGTCTTTTTTTTTTAAACCCCAACTGACGGGGTTTGAGGTTATCTTTATAATTATTGATATTTATTAACATTTCCTAACAATAAAAAAACAAAATAAGTAAGTATTACGAAATTAAATGGAAAACTATTTATATTTAAAAAGAACATTATATACACAAAACAGATATCTATCTTTATACACAAGGAATTATATTTGCCCAACTGTATTATTAATGAAATTAAACAAATGTAAATACGTCGAACTATTTACAAGGAGAGCCTGGATGGAGCGCGGTACCAAATCAGGACTACCATATATTTCAATAAGCTCATCCATTAGCACAAGGCGCTGGATACCAAAAGATGAGCAATCAAAGAAAATGTGAGCTAAAGATTGCTCAACTTGGGAATTACAATGATCACAGAGAGGACTGTGCACAATTTTCAGACGAAACAAGTGATAATTTAGACGACAATGACCAAAACGAAGCCTGAGTATGGTGGAGTAAAACTTCCTGTTCATGTAAGTATTGATTTTACAGAACCAAGGCATGGTTCCTATGGGAACATTAAATACAGCATACCATAAACCTTTATTTTCAATTTGAACTGTGTGATTCCAATGCCTTTTCCATATACCAATGGACCTTTTTTTCAATAGAGGGACAATGTCTGCGCATGGAACAGATATGTTGAGGAAACTACTAGAATCAGGGACATCATCAGAATTTGTTAAAGTTCTGGCTAAAAAGTCAGCCCTTTCGTTTCCCAACACACCAATATGTGAAGGGACCCACATGAACAAAACCTTAATATTATGAGAAGACAAATGCAGCCAAGACTCTTTTATTAATGAAATTAGATAGTTCGTATTAGAATTCAACCTATTATTTTTGAGATTTTCAAGAACACTCATGCTGTCACTGACTATAATCCATTCACAACATCCATCATTTTTATGTTTAATGTGTTTTAAGGCAGCAAGAATAGCCACAGCCTCGGCTGTGAATATACTTGTGTTTGAGTTTATTTTATAACCAGTACCAGTATTCAATAGCCCATCGTAAATAGCAAATGAGACTGCAGACTCAGTTTTCGAGCCATCAGTATACACAAATCTATAATCAGTAAACTCAAGTAGTTTACTATGTACATCTTCCTTGGTGGATAAATTGTGGTCAATGATGATGTCAATTGCAGGAAATTTGCTGTTAAAATCCCCCTGATAACATGGAAGAAGAGATGACTTATGAATTTGCAAAGTTTCAAGAAAATTTACATATTGAGAAAAACCCTGAAGTATATATAGAGAGTTACAAATAGTTGGTGTACTAGATTGTTTCAAATTTGAAAACAGGTGATTATTATTTTTACTATACAGTTTTAATAAAAACCTTTCTTTCAAGTAAGAGAATCTTATACTTAATGGAGGAAGTTTACATTCAACTTGCATTGCATTGATTGGAGTGCTTTTAAATGCTCCAGTAATAAGTCTCAAGCTTTTATTTTGTATTTTATCAAAGATATCTACTATCCTTCTATCACCAGCAAAACAGAGAAAACCATATTCAAAATGACTACGAATCAGAGATTTGTACAAAAGCAACAATATTTTTGGATCAGCACCCCAGGAGGTTCTACACAAAGATTTCAAGACATTGAAAACTCTGTTAGCTCTTGAACTTACCAATTCAACATATTTTTTCCAAGAAAAATTATGAGTAAAAGTGACACCTAAAAACTTAGCTTCATGAAAAATAGGAATAGAAACTTGATTGTAATACACAGAAGGACTGAAGTTGCTAGCTTTACCAAAGACTACTAGTTTAGACTTAAGTGCATTTATATCTAGATTTAAATAAGAAAAGTATGTAGATAATCCATCTAAAGCCTTATTTAGACTATTTGTTATATTTGTTAAATTTTTCCCAGACAAGTACACTACCAAATCATCAGCAAATTGAAGATTTTTGACTTCAGAACCTAGAATCAAATTCAAACGACGAATATACAAAATGAATATTAATGGAGAAAGTATTCCTCCTTGACAAACTCCAACAGAAGCAAACCTTGGCCCATATAATTTATCATTATACTTAACATAAACTTTCCTTTCAGTCAAGAATTCACGGATCCAGTGAACAATTTTGTTTGGAATTCCAATAAGAAGCAATTCAGAACAAAGAACATCAATATTGACACTATTAAAAGCTCCAGCAACATCAAAAAATACTGACACTAAACAATCCTTATTAATGTAACTATTTTGGATATCAAGCTGTAACTGACAAATACTTTCACGAGCCGATGTTCCTCTACGAAAACCAAATTGATTAGCAGGTAAAATATTGTTTTGTTCTATGTAAAATTCCAACCTTTGTTTTATTAATTGTTCAAAAATTTTACCAACACAAGATGTAAGTGCAATAGGGCGATAGGAATCGGGGTCTGAACGAATTTTATCAGGCTTCAAAATAGGTACCAAACAGTCAGACTTCCAAGAGTGAGGTATATCATTGTTCAACCACAGATTATTTAATACTTTGAGAAAAATGTGCAAACCTCTATCACTAAGCTTTTTCAACATAATATAAGGAATACCATCCAGTCCAAAAGCACTATCTTTTCTAGAACAGACAGCAGCCATGAGCTCCTGTATTAAAAATGGTTTTATTAAGAAACTATTTACAGAATTTGTGTCACTGGCAAGAGGAAAATTGGGTTTATTATTTACATAGTCTGGGGTATATTTTTGCAGAAAATCTTGGATCCAACTATCATCATTATTGTTGCAAGAATATGTTTTATTAAATTTCCGCATATATTTCCAGATTCTCGACAGAGGCGTACATCGATTAAAGGAGCTGCAAAGTTCAACCCAACTATTTGATCTTTCTGTTTTCAAAGTAAGTTTTTTGAGGGCTTGTAATTTTTTAAACTGTATAAATGTTGTATCTGAGGGATTGTTTTTAAAATTAATATAAGCCAACTTAGATTTTTCAACTGCTTCTGAGCATTTTTTATTCCACCAAGGAAGAGGAGGGGATTTAACTAAATTCCTATGAGATGAGTTATTCATAGAGGAATTAGTATGGAAAGAAACTGGCGTATTCGGAAGACACTTATCAATTGCAGAATGCAAAATTTTACAAAACGCAGTATAAGCTTCCAATGGAGCAAAGTTTTGGTCCTGAAAATTAGATAATACTAAATCTACATTTTGTTCATACATCTTCCAATCAACCAATTTAAAGTTAGGATATATGGGCAAATGTGTGTTGCTACTAGTGTTTGCTAAACTACTATTATTTACAAAAACTTTAATAATTACAGGAAGGTGGTAACTGCCGAGTGGATCATTATGTACAAACCAATCACAAGAAAGAGCCAATGATGGGGACACCAAGGACAAATCTAAAGCATTTGGACGCCACGTCAAAGAACCGACTGTTGTCACTTCACCATTATTTAATAAAATTAAATTATTATCATCAATAATCTCCAAAATATCCCTACCTCTTGGATTTGTAGAATTACATCCCCATGATGTGTGATGGGCATTGAAATCACCAGCAAATATCATTGGTTCAGGCACTGATTTGATTAAAGACTCAAATTTATGTTTATTAAAAGAAGGAGTGCAATTTGTTGGACAATAAAAACTTACAATACTTATTTCTATATTATTTACAGTAATTCTTACGCAAATATTTTGTAAGGAATTGTCAGAATATGTATTTATGTTTCTGTAATCTATACTATTGTGAATTAAAATAGCTACACCATTGTGCTTGTTACCAATATCATTTCTTTCTATTTTGTATCCTCTAATGTTAAAATGTTTAATAGGTGTCAACCAAGTTTCTGATATAATTGCTACATGTATGTTATGGTCATAGAGAAATCGAGTTAATAAAAGCCTATTACTTAAAATACTTTGTGCGTTCCAATGCATGATATTAAGATCCATTGTTATGAGAGGAAGTACTATTTCTGAATGTGTGCTGTAGAATTTCTTTTATAGATGTAGAATTTATGGGTTTATCTTTTTGGCTTACTATAATTTTTGTTATTGCATTTGTTAGAGTATTCATGAACAAATCTGACTTAGATAAGTTCATAATCTGAGTTTCAATACTTTTTTGTGTTAATTGCGGAAATGAATTTTCGTTGAATAAATCTGAATATTTGACGGCTCTGGATTTAATTTTACTTTCCTCAATTTTCTGTTTTTTTTGGGGACAAGTGTTTGAAATAGCGACATGATTGCCACCACAGTTGGCGCATTTTGCGTTTTTAGGGTCTTCTTTGCATATCTTAAAACTATGGTTAGATGTACATATGGAGCATATTATATCATTTTTACAGTATTTAGCAATATGCCCAAACTTCATGCATTGAAGGCACTGCTTTACAGGAGGAACGTACACGCTTACCTCATGTCTCCAAGAGTCTAGATACACATATTGTGGCAACTCTGTTGATGCAAAAGTCACCGCGACAGTTTGAGTGGGCTGGTATGTGACCGCACCACCCTCACTCTGACTCTGCACTCGGCGCATGAAGCGCCTCACTTGTATGACATTTCTGGAACTCCCAATTAACGCAAATATTCTTTTATTTGATAAGTCCGTAGGGACTGAGGTTAGAACCCCAGTCACCTCGGTGTCGACAGCAGGTATTGTTGCTATAAACCCCATTTCTTCTAAAAGTTTTTTATTTTGCAAGAAAACATTTGCATTATTAGATAGATCAAAGGTGATACCAATTTTATATTTATTTATTGACCTCAAATGTAGTATCCCAGTCACACAATATTTCCGGATGGCATGGGATATGGCCAGCCTATCCTTGTCAGTAAATGTTTTGTTCTCATTCTGATGAGATAAGAACACGATATATTCGGATTTTTTACTGTTTTCAGGGTACTTCCTTGAATATCCTGGAACTTTAAATATGTTATACTTCTTGCTGCAGTCTTCATCAGAGTCAGAAGAAGTATCCACTGATGCTCGATCGTCAGGGGGCTCCGCTTTTTTTCGTTTCTTGCTTCCCCCCATCTTCAAATCACTATTTACACTTAACTATGGATTTAATATATCTAATTCTTCCTAAAATATACAAAGAAATATACAATATTAATAATTTTTTAGAAAATTATTTCAATTTTGGCGCCTTGTACGTTTCAAGGTTCCCGCGCTTTTTCTGACAGTAAGTCAGTAACAGGTCCTGTCAAGTGTCAGTGTCAATAAATAAATTGCAGCAGTTTTTCTTCATTCAGCCTATTCAGCAGCATTTTCTTGTTTTATTACTGAGGTGCAGTGTTTCATATTTTTATGGATATAAAAAAAATAAACAAATTAAACACTTTAAATTTTATGAAACATTTTCTAGTCACTGTAATTTTCTGTTGCATTATAGTTCAGCTACTCGATACGAGATGGCGCGTTTCATTATTATGATATTTGTTTTATAAGTCGAAAGATGGCGCCTGTTTGTTTTATTTGAACCTTTTCAGGATCACTATGATCTTGCAGTATTATTTCATCACCACTGCTCTCAAAACGGTGAAGGAAAACATCGTGAGGAAACCGACATGTCCTAGAACCAAAAATTCGAAGACATGTGACATCCGCCAACCCGCACTGGGCCCGCGTGGTGGATTACGGCCCACTCCCTCACATTGAGAGGAGGCCTGAGTCCCAGCAGTGGGAACATTGTAGGCTGATTATGGTTATGGTATATGATCCTGCAGTTACTCCCAATAACATTAAATTCATTGCCTTCTTGACAAAGAGATTTAATGTCTTTGCTTGTTGATAATGTCATTGGTCTAATGCCAGAATTCGATTTCTAGGTTTTACATACTTCTAAGTAAATACTGGGTAAAATTTTAAACGCATTTTATTTTAATTCGTTCCTGAAGCAGAAACACTACATTATGCGAAGCAAATTAATTAATACTGACATAGTTAGTTGCTTACAGTGTTAAAGGTTTTTGCTACCAACCTGCTAAAACAAAAAAGTAGGTAGTTTCCTACCTACAACATAATGTACCTATGAAATTAACCCACCTATGAAGTTTAATTTAACCAGTAGGTTTAGGGTCCCATGGGCAACCTTATGGAAACGAAAAGACTAAAAACTAAGATTGGACCATTACCTATAGGTACCTACCTAATTACCTATGTTAAAAAGGCAAGTTAATAGTAAAGTACCTACTTTGCCGTTTTTATCTACATATGTACTTATAATTTAGTAAGTATCCATGTAAGTAAATAATGTTCCGAATCAAACAACCTACACATGCAGTTTAAATATTTAATTTAACCTCACTACAACCATAAATCATTACAACATAGGTAGGTACATTAAAACACATTTTATTATTTTCAAACAATTCCAGCTGAAGACTGAAGGGCACAGCACCAGACACCTACAAGTTACAAGGTGGCACTCGCACGCGGCGGCAAGGTCAATCCCCGGGGCGATGCGCTTACGCAGGCAAACGGAGTAGCAGTAGGTCTGCTTATATTATAATGGCCGCGTAAACAAACGAATGCTATCCGCGTTGCTGAATTTTGGGCCAAACAAATCGACAGTAAGAAGAAGTAGCTCTGTTAAAAAACCGGCCAAGTGCGAATCTCACTCGCGCACTGAGGGTTCCCATTCCCACCCACCATAAGTAACTATTATCTACCATCTCATCTCATTATTAGAGTTCTTACTTTAGTCCAAATTTAAACCTTCCAGACAATTTTAGTAATACACACATCATCCGCGTGGATCCACGCGACACGTAATGGCTTTTTAATTGTTTCTGTAATTACGGCATTCAACCGGTTAAAGCTTGGACTAACTCTCAGTTTCTGAATTAAGAATTTGAAGTGAAGAAAAGAAAAAAGAAAATACGGTGAAGTGTTTTCATAGAAATTTTGGATTTGGAAGGCTACATTCGTTCAATATGCTAAACCGGAATTTCTATTATTCGCACACCTAGATCTAAACAGCGATTAACTCAAAAAAAACCCTTTTTTCAGGAAAGTTGAAAAACTGATTACTATGTCCATATGCAGGAGTTTTCTGTACCTATTGATCAATACTTTTTAAGTTGAGTAATGGAACTATTTTTGAATCTGCTTTGTTGGTCGCTAGGTAGTGAGCTATGGAATTCGATGGTATGCATAACTGAAAAATTGAGATTTTAGAGTTAGGTAGCTCTCTTTAGATCTGGGTGTGCGTATCATCACTTTATCTATTTAATGGGAATACCAAAGTGAACCTTGTGGCACAATTTGTAGTACCTATGTGGGGGTGTGTATATGTGTGTTAAACCCTTTTTACAAACAAACCTTCTGTTTCCTCTTCATCCTGTGGTTTAGGGCAAGTGCGTGTGCGCACGTCACGTGCCGCCGCCACGTGCGCGCCCGGACGAGCCCGAATACCGGCGCGTGGGCGTCACCGTTCATGGAAACAATTTAGTTACATACATCCTACTTTATTTTAGGGTTTTCGGATGTGGATTGTTTCTGGCGGTTAAAATGCAGTTTGGTTTGATTAGGTTTTTTTGATTGTTTAACCTAGTAGGTAGATAAAAGCTAAGCTGCACATCTAGGTACTTGGTTTTTTTTTGTTAGTCTTTGCTGTCCATCTGTTGGGCTAAGGCCTCCCTGAAATCCTTTCAGGAACTCTTTGCCCGCGTCACCGCAAACCAGCCCTCGCGGTACTCGTCCTTTCTTGCTTGGCTGGCCTCGACGGCGCCGTCCATCTTTTTAACACCCATTGTATGGAGAACATTGTATGGAGGGGTCCGTGGTTAAATAATATCTGCCGCACAGGTCGATCGATCAGATTAAGCTACGTTTGCCGCGGTTGTTCTGTGGATGGGTGACCATCTTTACATACCGAGACCCCTCCGTGACTCGGAAAGCACGTTAAGCCGTTGGTCCCGGCTGTCTTTCGTGGATCTTTGACAGTCGTTACGGGGAGTCAGAAGCCCGAAAGTCTGACAACCAGTCTTACCAAGGGGTATCGTAATACCCAGTAACTGTGTTGTGGAGGTCAGATAGGCAATCGCTCCATGTGAAATACTGGTATTCAGCTGCATCCAGTTAGACTGGAAGCCGACCCCAACATAGTTGGGAAAAGGCTAGGCAGATAATGTTGATTGGCGTGGTTAGCTAACGTATGGCAAATAATTTAATTTAATGTTCTGTGTCCTGTAATGGTAATTACTTTACATATATCTAGTAGGTATTATAAACAATCAAGTATTTTCTAACTGAACAGAGCTGTGTTGCTGGGGAGTTTGTTGCGCCACTTCTTCTTCCCAGCGAAAGCACTAGGAAGTGGTGAAGGGCGGGCGTTTTTGGGGTGGTTTTGGGGGTAAACAGTAGTTAGTGTGTTACGCAATTACTCCGCAGGCTTTATTTAAGTACCTACTCATAAAATAAATTCAATCGCAAGTCGGCTGATGTTTTATGTCGTCACGTTTTTCATACACCTGCGATTTTTACTTACGTAGCTACAATATCAACAAATAATAAAAATAAGTAAGTAAATAAAAGTCACGCGAAATTCAACACTACCTAGCTATAGTCCGCGCGGAACTAGTTGGCCGCGCCTTGGGTGGGGACGGGGGTGAGGGCGGCGGGGTTGCCTATTGTTCGCAACGCGTAATGAGTAATGACAAAGCTCCCCCGGCCCTTCCGTCCCACCGCTCACTTACCTAAGGCGCGGCCTATTATAGTCCGCGCGGAACTAGTTGGCCGCGCCTTAGGTATGTAGCAGCAATGGATTAGCAATATCCTTCAAAATGATTCAGATTGAGACTGATAGTGTGTTACGCATTTAGGCTGCCGTAGTAGTTATACTATTATCCAATTTAACTCTAACCGGTTCCAAATTTTTACAGGGTGTTCTATCTACCCAATGATATTATAAGTGTAAATCATTGTATCTACCCATGAAAAAGAACAACTTTCACTATGAGACCAACTCTGAAAATCACGAAAGAAAAATTCTGCTGTTTCATACAAAAGTTCAATACCTACCTGTAAAAATTTGGAACCGGTAAAAAAAATAATTTTGAATACCTAGGTATTAGGTATACATAGTATTTTTATCTCACGAAGCAACGTGCGCTTTACTTGTGGTAACCAAGTCTACAAACATGCTGTGAATGTGTGCGTGAAGACGAGTAATGTCGGCACATAACACACGCACACACACACACTTCCGAATACGCCATTGTCTCGGGCGGTACCGAGAGCTCCTGCGCTTACACACACATACACAGCGTGTTATTGCACTTAGTAACCACAAGTAAAGCGCGTGTCGCTTCGTGATATAAAAACACTGTAAATAGAGTGTGAGTGCCTCCTGAACGAAAGCGGCTTAATTTAAAGAATTTTTTTTATATCGATAAATGTCATGAAGAACTTCCATCTCAAAAAGGCTACTTCACGAAAGATCTACCAACTGCCCCTAAATCTTTTCAGTAAAACTTTAAACAATAAACAAACTAACAAGAGTTCGAACTTCAAAGTTAGTCGTAGACTCGTAGACCGTAATAATACAATTAGTGTCGGTACCTACAAACTAAATTATTAGCACATGGCATGCAACGCTCACTCATAAGTTCATTACTCTCATATTAAGTCGTAACATATTGTGTAACAAAATGGCCGGTCCGGTGGGGCTAACACGATTAATTTTAGTTAATGATAAAACAGCCAATTGACCTTTTTGTGATAACCCTAAATTTGGAATTTTGACCTTAGTACCTACATAAAAATCATTTTCTACAAACTTAGGCTCAAGTTGAAAGTAATATTTTTGTAGGTGATAAACCTTAATAATAAGGAATCTAATTGTACCAGACAGAAGTTCTATTCTACTTCGAATTAGAAAAAAAAAAAAAAAAAAAAAACTAATTTCGGAAAAAAAAAAATTGTGGGTTCTATTATGATTTCTGATTAAATAAAAACGGGAAAATATGCGTCTAGAATTGCTTCATAAATATGCAATTAAAAAAAAACTCATTCATATACAGTTTTTATTGTACGAACTATTTTCAGTATTTTGACCTTCAAGGTAACGAAAACTTTAAGAAAAAAAAAATAGAATATACAAAATTGGCACCTGGGAGTTCTACTCGTGCATTTTTAGTGAACTATTGAGTAGAAATTTTCAATAAAAAAAGTGGATGTCACTTTTTGGGGCAAAAAAACCATTGCTGTGCTGTGTGTGTGGGGGTGTGTTGTGGGGGGGGTGTGTGTGTGTGTGTGTGTGTGGACCTAACCTGAAATCGCGAAAAGAAAATTAGCTTTTCCTTACATTTTGACATACATAAATGTAGGGCCATACAGCAACGTGGTAATGCCTCCAGTCTCTTGGAGAAATTAGCAGTCGACAGCGATGTGGATGAATTTTTCGAAGCTATATATTTTAGTTTGTGAATAATTTTAGTTAAATTAGGAAATGTTATTTTGTTATTTTTATTAATTAATTAGGTATCAGTTGTTATTATTTTCATCATCATTATCATTATCACCGCTGGACCTTCCCAAGCACCTCTACTTCGGCCGGTTTTGTTTTGTTACTATTTTACATAGAGGTAAACAGTATTACAATAAATTCAGGTACCTAATATAAAGTGAAAGATAGAAATAGATAAGTACACAAAGATTTAGATGAAAGGTTGTGATAGATGATATTTGGCTTTACATTAATTGCTACCATGACACAAACACAGTACCTAAATGTTTATACTGTGACACAAACCACGTGTATAATATTAATATCTGACGTTAGAAACAAAACAAGTGTCTATTTTTATTCTTAGTAAGTAGGTACTTAGATAACATTATCTATTTTAGTACATTACATTCTGGAAGCACAAGTTCTAATCTACCATAACATTAATAATAAACCGTGACGTAAATCCATACTAATGTTATAAATTCGAAAGTAACTCTGTCTGTCTGTCTGTTTGTATGTTACCTTTTCACGCCTAAACCACTGAACGGTTTTCGATAAAATTTGGCAGTGAGATAGATTGCATCCCGGGGACGGACATAGGATAGTTTTTATCGACATACCTCGCGGGCGTAGCCGCGGGTGGAAGCTAGTATTAAATCTTACGTAAATATTACATTGTCTCGTAAAAAAAATATAACCAATTACCTATAAACTCGCTCAGAAAACTCGACAGTCACCCAGACATGTGCCTAAGGTCACGTGTTTGAATTAAATCTGTTTGTATCGTCAACGTTATCAACACAACGTGACGGCCATATTAACAGGCGTTAATTGAATAATTACGGTATGCAACGTTTTGGGTAGGTACTTACAGCGTTTTTGTGTCAATGAGTACCTAACCTACATCGTAATCGGTTGTAGTAGTTTACAGCAGTAAGCAAGTTAGGGTAATATTTCTCCTGCCAGGGTCGCGGGTTGTTCGAAAAAGATACCGTGGCCCCTGGCACAGGCAACTGAAGGAACCTCTCGCTCCGCCCAGAGCGGGAAAAGTTAGTTGATAAATTCCCACCCAAAAAAAGGGGTAATATTTCTAGATAGAGTTTGTCTTAGGCCTGAAACTGTGTTAAGCGGGCACCCGCGCGGTTTCATACAAAAGTGCTCCGTCGCGGGGACCCGTCGCGGAGACCGATTTACGCAGTGTCGCTAGTTCAATTTTAACGGTGTGCTTGTATAGTCGTGTCGATGGAGAACTTAATATATTATTACGTAGCAAAACGACGACTAGCAAAAAAAAAACGACAGCCAGTAAGCTTTAACAAAAGTGCTCCGTCGCGGGGACCAGCGACGGGTTCCGTCGCACGGAGGCGGGCCCCGTTGCGTGGGTGCGGGGCGCGCCTCCCCGTGACGGACACCCGCGCTGGTCCCCGCGACGGAGCACTTTTGTATGAAACCGCGCGGGTGCCCGCTTAACACAGTTTCAGGCCTTAGATACAGTGGTGGCCCAGTAGGAATGGCCGCGACTTACAAGTTGTAGCTCGTGTGTTCGAACCCAAGCAAGCACTTTACTTTCTGTAAATTAGTTCATCACCACTGCTCTTAAAACGGTGAAGGAAAACATCGTGAGGAAATCGGCATGTCCTAGAACCAAAAATTCGCAGACAGGCACTGGGTATGCGTATTGGGTTGTGGTACGGCCCATTTCCCTCTCACAGAGAGGAGGCCCGTGTCCCAGCGTAGGGACATTATAGGATGCATATGAAGTGAAGAAGTGACTGAATTAATTCTAATCAGAGCATGTTCCAAACAAAAAGGTAATCATAGTAAGGATGGAGGAAAAAAAAAAAAAATTGTTGCGAAATGTATGGAACTCAGAATCATAGCGTTTAAATGAAGTAGGCAGTTATTATTTTTATCAGGAAACGTTGAGATTCACAGGTTTCTGAATGAATAATAATCGTCATCAATTTAATAAGATTCTTAAGTATATAATTTTCATAATTTATCAGTATTTTATTACCACGCTACAATCACCTTTAATGTCTGATGTCCAAAGAATAGACTATGAATAGACATCACGTTGACGTGCAACGTGCAACAGAACACACGGAAGTTCTAGAACGCAATGCAACACAAGTTTAACCTCACAACAAGGCCTTTCCGCGCTCTTGTAGTCATGTCGTTTACAATATTTACAGGGGCATTGAAAATGCATCTATTTTACACTTCATTAAATTTACATGTATACACGTGACTTGAAGCGTGGAAAATGTGTAAACGGACATTAAATAAGTTTTGTGAGGCTTTTCCTGAACAACTTTTGTGAGGCTTTTCCTGAACAACTTTTGGGAGTCTCTTCCTGAACAACTTTTGTGAGGTTTTTCCTGAACAATTTTTGTAAGGCTTTTCCTGTATAAGTTGTGTCCTAAGGCTTTTTTTCCTGATCAATTTTTGTGAGGGATTTCCTTAACGAGTTTTATGAGGCTTTTCCTGAACAAGTTTTGTAAGGCTTTTAGCAGCGCTTATGAGTTTTTTTCTGTTGTAAGTGCAAATCCTATGTGATATTCATTGAATTCTAATGATGTCAGGGCAATTTTGTTCAAAATTAAACACTTGTAATGAATAACTTATTTATTTGCATAAAGATTAATATCATGTTTATAAAAACACCTCCGCAAATCATGCATTATTTTAGAACAAATTTGATTACCATAAAAAAGGTTATAGTGAGTCAACACAAACAATTCCGTCATACATGATTTTTGCGTAACTTAACCGTTTACGCAGCGTACGCAACGGAAGCTCTCAAAAGGAATAATTTTTCCCGTTTTTGCAACATTTTTCATTGATGCTCCGCTCCTATTGCTTGTAGCGTGATGTTATATGGCATATAGCCTTCCTCGATAAATAAATGGACTATCCAACACAAACATATTTTTTCAATACGAACCAGTAGTTCTTGAGATTAGCGCGTTCAACCAAACAAACAAACAAACCCTTCAGCTTTATAATATTAAGTATAAAATCAAAATATTTTATTTCACATAAGCCTACATGGGCACTTATGAAACGTCAGAAGCTAGGTGCACGGTATAGACTAGCTTGTGCCCGCGACTTCGTCCGCGTAAAATCGCTCGTACCCTCGACCCACCCCGTCGCATCGCATCGCCTGCCCGCGCTATTACTTCGTTTTCCGACATGGCTTGTAGAGTAAGCAAACTGATGTCTCCATGGAATGGATGTCTCGCTATGTTTGTCGACGGACACGGACCGACAGCTGTTGGAGCAAACGAGTCCTGGGGACCTAAAAAGGCCACTTTGGCAGAATCATAAAAGGATAACATTATAAATCATAATACGGCGAAGACAGCCCGTGTTTTTCTTTTTTTCGCTGCACTACGTAGGTATAATCAAAGAGATTGGGATTGAATTTGGATTGGATTGATTGGTATTGGTATTAGCACAGACAAAAAAAAACTAAAAAATCCTAATGGGATTTGATACGATTAACTTATCAGGTAACGTTGGCGTTTTTAGGCCCCCTGGAGTGGAGACCGCGTATCAGCAAGCGTAGTGTGGGACGCTCCCCTGCTGGATGGACCAACGATCTTATGGATGCGGAAGGCGGAAGACAGGGTGGTATGACGCAGTCTGGGAGAGGCGGTTCTTTCTGACCTGTTTTCTTGTTTTTCGGCTCTTAAGGCTCGTAATATAATGATGTTAAATAGCCTTAAGCTTCCTCAAGAAATAGGAAATGCAAAAAGATTTTTTAAAATCCGACTGGCAGTTCCTGAGATTGGCGCGTACAAACAAACTCTTCAGTATTCAAATCCAAATTCTTCCGCTTTATTATTTATTAGTATATGATTAGGGGTAGTTTTGTTTACCCTAACATTACGAGTATATGACTTCTCCAGTCAGTGGGCTTTTCTTCAAAAGTGGGTCAGATGTTCCTACTTGATATAGTATAAGATCACACGCAATACTCGTATTGATATTACCATTATCATTAATCTGCCAAGCTATTATAGATAAATAGATTATAAGTACTTAGAAGCTTAGTATCTAATTAGCACGCGATGCAGGATAAATATTAGTTTTGATAAAATTACACCGATTAAATTCATCGATAGAAATACAGAGAAAAGATTAGATTTTCAACATGCTTTTATTAGCTTTACGTATTACCCAGTAACTGGGTTGTGGAGGTCAGATAGGCAGTCGCTCCATGTAAAATACTGGTATTCAGCTGCATCCGGTTAGACTGGAAGCCGACCCCAACATAGTTGGGAAAAGGCTAGGCATATGGTGACTAGCTTGTTCTTGTGCTGTTCTGTTGTACTTGTCCGCAGAAACGCCGGAACACCACGTGCTGCGCCCAGAAGTCATCTATGACGACGGGCAAATAACAATTCGGTACACGCACCACTAACGCCTTGAAGTTGACGTTGCAGTGCGACTTCAGTAACTGCACCGTCGGCGTGTACCTCGCCTTCTGGCGCACGTACTCCACGATGTCCTCCTCCTTAGTGGTGTAGTGTGGAGATGTACATCCCATCCACAGACCAACCGCAGCAAGCGTAGCTTAACCTGATCGATCGACCTGTGCGGCTGTTAATATTTAGCCACGGGCTCCTCACAAAACAAGCTAGTGATGTATTTTATACTAAAAATATTATTTACTTAAGGGCCTGCGTCGCCTGAAATAAATGAATAACTAAGAGATCAAGTAATCCCTCAGGATATCCTGAATGTGTCATCACAGCTGAAGTGGAAAAGTGTCAACTAAATTTTGGAGGCCACTGCACATTGCAGTGACGGAATCCTAGTCAAAAGCTAAAGCAGGGCTAGCGTGACGTGCTGCATCACGCTTGCACTAAACGGAGGTTAAAAAATACATTGTTATCTATTTGACGTAGGTTAGTTTATTTTTAACGCACGCTAGTGTTTCTTGCAACGTGACTAAATGGCAACCCTGCCGGAACGTACGCAGCGCGTGCGCACGTGACGTGAGCTAGTGTATAACGTAACCCAATTCTCAGCAAACATACTCGTATATAATACGTTCGTTTTGTGCCAGTGTTTGGAAAATACTGATTAATTTACAAGCTGTTTAATCAACTTTTGGTACTAGATTTATGAATTTCGTAATAATAGTTATCTCGAAATCTCTAAAGAAAACTTCTCAGGGATCTGTCAGATAAGACATGTCGGAGCCATCCAATTTTTAAAATATAGGTAGTCCAACAAAATATTGACGTGTAAATGTGTCTGAAAAAGATCTATTTACATAAATAAATAAACATTTAATTTAATTTCAAAACATTTGAAATCCCAAAACAGTTTTGGTATACTGTTCTTGTTGTGTGATGGCCCGGATACTGGCAATCTAATCCGACGAGTTCTCTATTACTGTCGTCAATCAGCCTTGCTGTGTTCTAGTGCACCCATACCCTTCAAACTGTATCTTAGTACTGGCAAATAAGACTTTTCAGCGTTGCTTCTGAGATGGCAATACTCCTGCGATGCCTTTGGTATGCGCATGCCCATCAAATAGTTAGTCAGTGAGCCCTTAACTTAGTCGGGGCGTCTGCTTGATTCTCTTATGTGAAGGTGCCACACTGCTGTTTAAAAGTGTTTACTAACATTACCTAACATGAAAACCTTTCTGATTTCTGAAAAGCTTTTTGATTAAATGTATTATTAGATCACAATGTTAGAAAATGTTTGTAAACATTTTATAACAGCAGTGTGGCAGCACCTTTACATTAAAAACAAATCCTTTTGTTGGTCTGGAGGTGGATTTGTGTCGCAGAGTATATTCCACCTCTTATTCTGCTCTCTGTGACCTCTGAGTTGCCACCGATGTCGCCGACGTCATGAAAGTGGCGACATTTCGAGCTTCCACTTTGAGAGGGAGCAGGTTCGTAATCAGCCTATAATGTTCGCACTGCTGGGACACAGGCCTCCTCTCGGTGAGAGGGAGTGGGCCGTAATCCACCACGCGCGCCCAGTGCGGGTTGGCAGATGTCACATGTCTTCGAATTTTTTATTCTAGGACACGCCGGTTTCCTCACGATGTTTTCCTTCACCGTTTTGAGAGCAGTGGTGATGAAATAATTTACATAAAGTAAATCACCTGTCTAGGTTCGAACCTACGACCTAAAACTCGTAAGTCGCGGCCGTTACCACTTGGCCACCACTACTACCATGAGCAGGGAGCAGGTTACCACGGTGTATTACCCAGTAACTGGGATGTGGCGGTCATTAGGCAGTAAAATACTGCTATTCAGCTGCATTCAGATAGATAGACTGGAAGCCGACCCTAAAATAGTTGGGAAAAGGCTAGGCAGATGAATGTTACATAACTCACAGAATACGTTACATATTCGTAGTATATCAACACCAGTAGGTACATAGAGGCAGCCCTGTTTTTACGCTTACGCACCCACCAGACGCGACGCTTGCGCACGTGAGCGCGAGGTCGACGCTTCCTAACCGGCGATAAATTATTCACAATGAGGCCGACCAACTCGCTAGCCGTTACACTGAATTGCACTGTGATACATGTTAGATTACTGTGCATTAAAGTAAATAAAGCGCTGTTTTTTTTTTACCGACTTAAAAAAAAAGGAGGTTATCAATTCGATACGTATGTATGTAATATTATTGGAATTGCATTATATTCACATATGACAATCTACTAAGGCTTCCAAACAAATATTCAAAATTTCATAGACGTATGTATGTATGTTTGTCCACGCATTTCTCAGCAACTATTAATCGGATCGTGACCTTTTTTTTGTATTAGCTTACATTTACTTCAACTTAGGGAACAGTGCAAGTTTCATTAAAATCAGTTCAGTAATTTTCAAGATATGGACTAATACGTGTAAGTGTGACGGCCTGGCGTATTGATACGAGCTACGGGTGTAGTGTCAAAGGGAAAACATCTCAAAACCTTGGTCAAATTCTAGTGCAACAACTAAAAATTACCAAATAAAAAGTAATTTAAAAAAATTAAACCGACTTCAAAAAGAAATGAACTCAAAATTATGAAATAACTTTAATTTCGGAAGTCGGTGGCAAAAAACTAAAACTAAAATACAGATCCCAAGACACCGACTTCAAAAAGAAATGAACTCAAAATTATGAAATAACTTTTTATTTCATAATTTTGAGTTCATTTCTTTTTGAAGTCGGTTTAATTTTTTTTTTAATTTTTTTTTGTTATTTATAAATAGCATCTCGCCAGACGTTGCTTGCCTGTGGGTGCCTCAATAAATTAAGGCCTCTGCTGTAATTCAGTTGAGATCGTAGGTAAAAGAAGGAATATTTTATAAAGAAAGTGGATGTCTATTGAAATAGCAGATCGTCGGCTCCATCCATGACATAAAACACAACTACACATAGACACAGAGACATAGAGATCATAATATACATGACTGTAACACCTATTGGAACCTATGTTTACAAATAAATGAATTGAATTGAACTAACATGCTTTATTACTTACATAGACGAAGTAAACATACGTTATATTAACCAAGATGTCTTGTGACTACAATGTTATTTTCATTCAAATGATTGTTTATTCAAAAAAGAGGTCAAATCCATTTCATATTCATTTAATATCCAATGTCACCCTATTCACGTGATCGAGCGGAATCATTCGAGTAAAGTAGTAAACGATTTATTTTGAATTTTGATGGGAAAAGACCCCTCTTTTTAGGGTTCCGAAGGGTAAAAACGGGACCCTATTACTAAGACTCCACTGTCCGTCAGTCAGTCTGTCTGTCACCAGGCTGTATCTCATGAACCGTGATAGCTAGACAGTTAAAAGTTTCACAGATGATGTATTTCTGTTGCCGCTATAACAACAAATACTAAAAACAGAATAAAATAAATATTTAAGGGGGGCTCCCATGCAACAAACGTGTTTTTTTCGGTGTTTTTGCCTTGTGGTACGGAACTCTTCGTGTGCGACTCCGACTCGCACTTGGCCAGTTTCATACATCATGTTTATACAAATACCTAAATAAAATTGAAGTGTCTGTTTGTAATGTCAAAATAACAGTTTATTTTACTAAATGCATATGAAAGTAAGTAGGTATACACAGTAGAAACTTAAAAAAAAAATGTCTGGACCGATTTTGATGAAATTTTGTATGGGGATACTTTCCAGCCAGGGCATCAAACTCATAACTAAGCCTATATTTGAACTGCTAAATTCACATGAATCTACTTCAATTTTTTAGCCCAACTGGTTCATGACTATCTTGTAATAAAAAAAAATTTCATATCGAATTAATAGTACCTACTAAAAGCATAGTAGCCTGTTACAATGTCTTGACCTTTAATAGATAAACTCTATTACTAGGTATTAATCAAATTGTTATCTATTTATTCTAATAAGCTCGGGGTTACCTACCTCTTCACAATAATAAAAATTATTTAGATTTTAGTTATTTTAAGTACACTTCGTCGTCGTATCCCTTCAATAACATTTTATTTTTCCAGTTATGTTCTATTGCAATGATATTTCATCCAGATTAAAGTACAGACGCTCACAAACGCAGCATAAAACAATATCAAAGAGCTTTTCAATTCACTGACTTCTGAGTAAATACACAATACACGATAATTTATAACAAAAAAACTAGCTAACTTATTATACAAATACATACAAAAAAAAATGGTTGCCTGTAAAGTCGGTTTTACGGGCGAAGATTTTACGTGACAACGTCTTTTTCTCGGTAGAATAGTTGAGTGGGAGAGAGACGCAAGGCATTCGGCGGGCCTCTCTCTCGTTCGGTGACTCATCGTAACGTTACCGAGCGTTACACTTTTTCATAAGTGACTCCCAGCCGCAACCTAATTTAAGACGTTGTCACGTCAAAAAAGGACACTGCGTCGAAGTAGTCGTCCGCATCGCCGCATGGAAACGTGCCTAGAAGACTGGCAGCATTGCCACGTTGAATGGCAATGCTAATTCTTTGACCAAAGAATGATCCAGCCCTCTGGTCACGTGAAGTGTCGACCAGCCGGTGAGAAATTTCCTTAAAAAGGAGACGCGCACTCGGGCCCCATGACCCGAGCGTTTCGAACCCTAAACGGCTCAAAGCTGTGTAGTTACCCATAAGGTTACAGTATTTGCGCCGCTTGAGGATCTCAGCAGCCGCAGCAGCGCTCTGTAACTAACTACCTACGTATGAATAATAATTAATAGGTAGTATATTAACACCATCAATTTGCAGACGCTAACAAACGTGACGTGACGTGATTCCGAAACGGTGTGACGGACGGCTAACATTGTTATCATAAAGTTGAGCCAAACATGTGACCGGAGTATGCGCTGCGCACGTGTCCAACTAGGTGACATAATAAATTCATTGACACCGGTGTGATGACGTCATCGATGTTCGAGCTAGGTGATAATTAGCGAACGAAATCATTCGTTTTAAAAATTATTTTGGAGGGGGATATTCTTGTTGTATCTAACACGTGAATGAAAGTTGAACAAACATAGGTTTATAATGGTAGTGATAATGAGGCCAGCGCAGATTGGGGCGGGCCGCACAACCACGCAACGCATTTCAAAAATTCAACGCTTCGTACATTTTCAATGAACCAACGCTACACATTACAGGCGGGCCACACCACACCGCACTTTTTTGTGTGAAAATGCGTTGTGCTGCGTCCCGTTGCGGCTGTAATGTGGCTGTAACTAACTGACCGTTGGATCCAAACTACGAAACTATGTCTATTTCCACCAGAGCTAGGTGTAGCGGAGCGGGTAAGACCTGGTATGAAGATGCGCTTTGCGCGTATAAAACACTTAGCTTCGGTGAAACAACTTTGGTGAATGAAACTGTATTGGTTTTCTATTGGCTTTAACTGTAATTTTTGGATCTCCGCCGGTAGTTACGGGTCATCAGAAGCCCGAAAGACTGACAATCAGTCTTACTAAGGGGTATCGTGTACCCAGTAATTGGATTGTGGAGGTCAGATAGGCAGTCGCTTCATGTAAAAAACTGGTATTCAGCTGCATCCGGTCAGACAGGAAGTCGACCCCAACATAGTTGGGAAAAGTCTAGGCTAATAGCCCTATGAAAACCCGGGCTCTACCCAAAGTTATGGAGAAATACAGATTAGTAACTAAGACAACAACTGAACTTCCTCAAAACAAGCATAAACATTGTTCTATAATAGACAAGTAGTCTATGGCTGTATCATACATACCTACCAGATAATAATGTTCTAGTTCAGTACCTCTAGTATTTAATAGTAGTCTATGTTCAGTACTAGAAACGATCATGTGCTTCACATACTTAGCGAGCGGTTCTAGGAAAATTAGTTTCCAACAGACGGAATTATAAAGGAAAAGAGCCGTATTGAGTGTACAATAATAATTACTCATTTATTTATCGACCCCTTGACTATTCAAATGTGCCTGTTTGTGTGTGTAATTTGTTTATTTGAAATAAATGCTTTGAGTTTATTCCATTTGACATTTTTTTAGATACTGTTCCTAGTTGACATTTCTGATATTGTTATTGTTAATATTTTTACTGATATACCAACGATTTGACATTAATTTGTATTTTGGATAGAAAAGCACAAAGGTACTGTTTATTTCTTCAGAAATTTCTTCCGGTAGACCTGCGACAGGAGAGATAGTAGTGGGCTATAATCTAACACGCGGACCCAGTGCGGGTTGGTAGATGTCATCTCTTCGATTTTTTGGAAACATCGAAAACATCGGAAGGAAACATCGTGAGGAAACCCTCACGATGTTTCCTTTCACCGTTTCAAGAGCAGACACAGTGTGTAAACATGAAGATACAAGAAAAATGTAGGTTCTTAGGTAATTAACTGAGTAATGTTTGCTGAAATACACACTGTGGACGATTAATTGGAGCGGGTCATCGAACAGTTGCACAGACATGTATGATTGTGTGTTGTCTAGACTAGAGTATTATCTATGAGTAGGTCGGTATATACTCACGACTTTTTTCATACTTTCCGATAGTCTCTAGTGTATGTATACACAAAGACATCAAAGACTGATAGGTACCTACGTTGTACCAATAACAACGTACCAATCAGTAATTATAATGACTATTTTATACTCTACTAGATTATAATGACTATAATTCTGTAAATACATATCTATTATAGTCGCGAATCATATATTGATCAAGATACAACCTTACACTGGCCTGCAAATTGCAAAAAACGAAAGAGACTCCGCTCCAGGCTGCTACCGAAAAAGTCCTGATGGAAAAACCCAACAACACTTTGAAATACAGATAAATTAACACTTTATTAAAGCAGGAAACAAGAATTAGTAGCTAAGAAATCTATTAACATAGTACGCATTAATAAGCACATTATTAGCATGATTTAGTACTTACCTATAAAAAGTTCGCAGAATATGAAAATATCCTTAATTTTACCTTGTTGTTCACGTAGGACTTTGACCGATAAGAATGTGTAGGCGTTGGCACAACAAGGCAATAATAATTTAATTATGTAGGTGTAATAGACAGTAGAATTGTTATACGGGAGGAATAAATTAGGTATTAATTCATCAAAACAGCTGTCACGCATAAATGGAATCGGGCTGGACACATTTGCCGCATGTTAAGCCGCGTACGCACGTACGAACAAAACATGGTGAACACGAACATAATGGATCGCCACGAACATTTTTGACGAACACAGGTTATGTTCGTTAGTGGTACGCACGTGCGAACAAAGTGTTCGATGTTCGTGTTCACCATGTTTTTGTTCGTACGTGCGTACGCGCCTTCAGACGAACAATGGGCCAAACTTACGACCCAGCGTGGCAATCGACATTACGGCAGGCACGTAGATGACGGGATGAGCTAGACTTTTTTAATAAAGATTGGTCCTTGGCAGCTCTACGGGGAAATTACGTAACGCACTAACATTAGGAATGGCTTTCATTTTGACAGTTCAACAACATTCATTGCGTTATTTACGATGTTGAGCATATTTTTTTTTCGAACATATGAAGTAATGGATTAGCAATATCCTTCAAAATGATTCAGGTTCTGATTGATAGTGTGTTACGCAATTAGCGTGCTGGACAGAGATAGGTGGAAGGAGATTAGGGAGGCCTTTGCCTAGCAGTGGGATACAGTAAAAAAAAACTAACATTTTTATGTAATAAATTATCTATTGAATCTGTTGGCTGAGCTTCCTTTCAATGAAAATGCGCATAGCATATATAGCATTGTAACACAGTGGTATATTCAAGTAATTTACAGTTTAGTGAAAATAAAATTAAACTAAACTACAAATAGAAGATGACAAAAACAGAACAGTTGCTAGGCAACAACTTAAGAAGAGAACTCTTAGAACATAGTGCATTACATACAACCTTCATAGTTGAACAGAATCCTTCGATCAATAATTATTGATCGAAGATTGAATCTGTTATTATTATTGTTTACTTTATTTCAAACTAACTTTTAAATCACCATTAGCAACGCAGAAAATGAGATGCTATTATTCCATTTGACATAATTTTTTAGGTAGGTACCTACCTACTGTACCTTGTTCACATTTGCCATTTCTGTATTAATATGACATGTATAATGTAATGCAAACGATTTGACATTAATTTGTATTTTGTATTATTATATTTTCCTAATTATTATTTAAAATTTATATTATTGTTAAATTTGTGTAAATGGGATATCCCATTTACACAAATTTAACAATAATATAAATTGCATGCTTACGTGACGGTAGAAAATGAAGGACAAAAAAACATCTGTATATTAATTACTCATTATATGATTTAATTTGATTTTTCCTCCTTTTTTGCGGAATGTTCACGGTTTTAAAGGTCATATTTGATGAGATGAATGATAAGATTTCCTTAATTTTCACCTAATGTTGGTCACTCATCAAAATAAGTTACAACATGGGTCAATGAGTTTGAACCTTGCGGAATAACAACCTACAAGTCTTAGTGTAGATATTATAGAAATAATATCTACACTAAGATTTGTAGGTTGTATGAATAGATATCTACATAGAAATGAAATATTGAGATACACAAGAAACGAAAAAGATGTTTTTAAACGTTATTATTAAAAAAAAATACTTGACACATTATAACTGACTTTTCTTATTTTATAACATCCTTTTCGCTAGTTTCTACTTAATATTTACTCATTTTGACAGTTCAACAACATTCATTACGTTATTTACGTGTTGAGCAGACAAATTTATCGAACTTATGAAGTAATGGAATAGCAATTTGTTTCAAAATGATTCAGATTGCGATTGATAGTATGTTACACAAATAAGGTGCTGATAACGTTATCACCGCTGAATCCGACCAGTCTTCATCAAAACAAATAGATATTATTTATTTTATTTCTGATAATAACTACTCGCTGCCAATGACCTAACCGAACATGTTACTATAATGATAACAATATCATGTTTGGTTTGATAACGTTATTTGTATTTTTGGAGATGAAACTGCGTATTTCGGTGAATTTACATATCGTCCCCGTAGAGCGAAAACTCATTAAGAGTAAACTAGTCGCGAGCTCGAACTCACTGGTGGTCATGGCCAAAAAGCACGCTGTCTCACCTGGCTTCGTGTCCGACAGAGATGAGCAGTTAGCCGCTAGTCTTCACGAACCACGTCTACTTCTCACACAGAGAAACACCATTCCGAACTGATAGGCGCGTAAAAAATATCGGAAAGTGCTTCGGAAAATCGAGTTTTATGAAAAAACCACTGCGTAAATCAATTACAAATAAAGTTTATTTTACTCTTCGATAACTGAGCTTTGTCGGAACGGACTTGAAGTTCTTTTATTACTTATTCACATCCAAAGTTACGTTAAAAATAACAAGAAAAACGAATCTTTGTTGGCTCATAACTTTTTAATGGCTTTTTATTTTACTACTTATTCTGTTTCCGTACAGACAACATTAATAATAAGACAAAACGATATCATGTTTAACTTTGAATGCACAATATCGAACAGTGGAGTAATACTCTCCCGAAATTTGTATGGAAAAAATATCGGCAGTGTAGTGGCACCTTAAGTCGAAAAATTGTGTTTTGATATAATGAGAACTAAAGTTTTTGAAAATAAAAATCGTTATAACTTTGGCTTGCCTTTACATATCTTTAAGTTTTTAGCTTTAATTTGAAGGGAATAAAATATAATTATTTTATAAGCTAAAACACGTGAAAAACTTCTTATAATTGAGATTGAATTCTCATTATCTCAAAACACAGTTTTTCAACGTAGGTATAATTATTAATTAACTCTTTCTTTAAAAATGTATAGGTACCTACTTAAATCACTCAATCTGCCTAGCCTTTTTCCCCAACATGACCCCAACATAACCAACATAGTTATGTTGGGGTCGCCTTCCAGTCTAAGGAAGGCAAGTCTAAAATTGCAAGCTATGGTTAAAAACCTACCTACATAAAGAAAATCAAAGAAATACCTAAGGATACAATACTTTACTTTATTTACCTACGTGTGCGCGTGACGTATACGTATAATGACAATAAGTGTGCGCGCACGCACGTTTATCTCTCACGTGTTCATTGTTTCCAGCCAGTGTTTAACTTTCACTTGACGGTTATACGTGGTTCTGTGTGGTTATCTCTAACAGTACCTGCTACTTCCATTGTCTTTTATGGTTGTTTGTGAATTCTTTATACATTACCAATCAGGTTGCTCAGTAGGTGGTACCTACGTACCCTTTAGCAAACCTATGCTGCGGGGTTAGGTATTGACAGCAATGTTATGATAGTTAAGACTACGTTGAGCTCCTCAAGTTCTGAGTTGAGCTGCACGATTTTTGACAAATGCGTGCAGCTCAACGGCTCAGATTGGACAGTCCGCTCAATCTGTGTGATTCTTTCCTCAAAAGACCATTTCAGACACCAATCTACATGGTCTTCACACGATCTGACCAAGATTTTGTCTGGACTTTAAAAGAGACTGTGACTTCTGAGTTTGTTTCGGCCTTTCTTCTCAGAATAGTCAGTTAGGAAACGCCGACCTCATCTAGTTTAAAAGAAATATGATTGACGTGTAAAAGTGTTTGTACAAACCTACTTACAGAAATAAAATCATTTATCATTATCACTATTTTATGTGTGAAATGCTATCGTCGATTATCATGCTGTATCATAAAAAAACTGTAATGATTAAGATAATCTAAATCACTTTCCCAGTCTATAAGCTTTCTAACTTTGAAAAAGCTAGCAGAATCTTGCTGCAGAACTTGACCAAATCTGCAATAAGTAAATCTGCTAAGTATCATAGTTGAGAATATACCGACGTAGGTATGAAAAAAAAATGCATCTTCGAGAATACAATAGGGTCATAAACGGACGCTACGCGTAGCGGACGTGGCGCGACTTCGCCATAATTCCTGCCACGTGACATTTATTGCTTCTAAGGGTCAGTTCACACCGAGACGCGACGCGACGCGCAGTTTTCAAGATAGAAATACAATTACAGACCTTATCTACTACACTAAAAGGTACACAATTCAGTGTCTACCTACGACGTCGAGATACTGTAATTGTATTTCTATCTTGAAAACTGCGCGTCGCGTCGCGTCTCGGTGTGAACTGACCCTAAACGCTAATTTAGGCCAAGCAAATAATATCTTGCTAATATTCAATTTAATATGTAGCGTGTCTTTCAACGTGGCTCGTGAATAGTGATGATATTTGGCGTGGACAGGCTCGCATACACTAACAAGCTAATAAATCTTATCTTAAGCGAGTTTTTTTAATTGGACAGAATTGAGGAGCTTTTGCAATGGTTTTCTATGTCAACGTGTGTTCGGCAGTGTCTTTTTTATATTTGCGTAATGGGGGAATTGCAACAGTTACAAAAAGCGGCCAAGTGTGAGTCGGACTTTCACACGAAAGGTGAAAAACGCCGAAAAAGATACGTTTCTTGTATAATTTAATTTTTACATTTATTTTGTTGTTACAGAAATATACATTCTGTGAAAATTCCAACTGTCTATTATTACGGTTCATGAGATTCAGCCCGCTGACAGACATACGGACGAACGGACGGACAGCGGAGATAGGCTTAGTAATAGGGTTCCGTTGGCTCGGATTTCGATACGGAACCCTAAAAATTAGGATTAGTTTGTGACTGATTTTCCACCATCACTAGGTTGATGACTTAGATTATCTTTATAAAGGCACCGCTCGTTGCCCGACTTGCGGTGCCTTTCTGTCGCGCGCGATTTTATCGCGTGTCGCGCCTGTTTGAAGGAGCCTTAATTCCACATGAAAAACAAACACTCTCACAATAAACCACAACTCCACTTGACTCGCCGTCGTCTCTAAATTCTGAAGTTTAGGTAATCTACGATAATTTTATTTAAAATTATTAAAATGTGAAGCTAATTGAACTATAGATAAATATTATATCAAACTACGCGGTTTCACCTACTTACATAAGTTTCGACTTCCGTGAGAATATCGGGATAAAAAGTATTATACTATCTCCTAAATCCAAGTCATGGTCTACCCATGTGGCAAATTTCATCCAAATTCGTTCAGCCGTTTTAACGCTATAGCAAAACAAACAAACATAAAAAAATCTAATCTTTTCTCTTTACAATGTTAGTTATATGTATAAGTTTCAGACACGTGTATACTCGTAGCTTGTATTAATTTACATACAAAACTATGGAAATACTACTGGAACGTGTTCCCACATGCGTCCATTGAAATTAGAGGTAGGTACAAACTTACCTACATTAAACGATCTGATGATTATTTGCTTGACTAGGAGCATTTTTCGGTTTAAGGTCACTCCTTGATCGTCATGCCTGTATTCATACACTATAAACAAAACATAAGTACTTACTGGATCCTTTTTACTGAAAAATATGTCGCGTAACTGGCCGTATTTTTTTATTGCATTGAGTTAGAAGCTTGATTCAAGCAACTTTATACCTCCACGCGTTCCGGGAAAAAGGTCTTGACAGACAGACAGACAACGAAGTGATCCTATAAGGGTCCGTTTTTTCCGCCAGACCAGTCCAGTTTTTGGCCTAAACTAATTTTATTTGAATCGAGAGCAGTGTAATGGCCTGCCTATCCCAAACGTAGGTATCCCTAATCTTTGAGGTGACAAAACTAACATAGTGCTGGGCTGGGTGGCTGGGTGGCTGGGTGGCTGGGTGGTTGGGTGGCTAGTGCTGGGTGTAGCATATTCCACCCTATTCCATCCAAGGCTTCATCTCAAAACAGCGAAGGAAAACATCGTGTGGAAACCAGCATATATTGTCCTAGAAACGAAAATTCGGAAATATGTGAAGCTACTAAGTCTACCAAGCCGCACTGGGCCCGCGTGGTGGATTACGGCCCACTCCCTCTCACAGAGAGGAGGCCTATATCCCAGCAGTGGGAACATTATAGGCGGACTACGCATGCTATCCAAGGTTAATGCTTAATTGCGAACTTTTTTAACCGACTTCAAAAAAAGTAGGAGGTTCTCAATCCGGTTGAATTTTTTTTTTGTTAGTTTGCTCAGAACTCCGTTATTTATTTTATTATATATTGCCAACTTGCAAAATTCTTTTTATTTGAAAGGATACCTATACATACTTTCAGATTGGTTACACAGAAATTCCATCAAAATCGGTTCGGTAGTTTGGTTTTTATACCAACATTTACACGTGCAGCCTGTGGACCAAGTATACCCAACGGGCATACAGTGACCTGCGCGTCCAGTACAATAACGCATTCAGGGTGCTTTTGGGGTTGCCGTGGCGTTGTAGCGCGTCAGGGATGTTCGCGGAAGCGTGCGTCGACGGGTTCGCCGCGATCATGCGGAAGCGATGCGCTTCCATGATGGCGCGCTTGCGCTCCTCCTCCAATGGCATCCTGAATGTGTTTACAGACCGGTGGGACTCTCCCCTCTTACGAAGGTGGGTAAGTCTTCACACAAACTTATACAAATAAGCAGTGTTACTTGTTTATTATTGTAAATTTAATTTAATGTAATTTAATTTAGTTTAATTTAATTTGATTTAATTTAATTTAATTTGAATTTAATTTGGTTTGATTTAATTTAATTTATTACTAACATTAGGCTAAGTTATACTACTACTAACAATATATGGATGTAAATCTGAAATAAAATATTTGAATTTGAATTTGAATTTGAATTACTAGTAAAAAATGTACTTAAAACTTTTTTACAAAATAAAAACAAACGACTTCAAAAAAAAAAATTACATATTTCGGAAGTCGGTGTCGTTGGTTCCGCATTTTCGTTTTTTGACACCGACTTCCGAAATTTAGTTATTTTTCACTTTGTAGTGTTTTTTGTTTGAAGTCGGTTATTTTTTTTCCATAACATAATGAATGCTTAAAAAGGTGTACATAATTTAACACTATGGTTGTTGCCTGGTGTCGTCTTGGTGGCCACTGGTAGTGGACACCAGGTACTTATACGGTAGCAAATGTCTTGCAAGTTACACCGCCACATGAAACTTTGTACCTTACATTATTTCGTGGAATCCGTTGATCATTGAATTACTGAGTTAAGGCTTGTACAAACAGGCGCGACACGCGATGTAATCGCGCGCGACACAATGGCACCGCTCGTTGCGCGACTTGCGGTGCCTTTGTGTCGCGTGTCGTGTCGCGCCTGTTTGAATAAGGCTTTAGCGATATATTTCCACTCATTAGGGTATCATTTAAGCTATCACCAATTTAATTAGTTTTGTGTTTCTTAAATAATAGGGTTTGTCCTCCAAATAGTAGATCTGTCACCAAAATGTAGTCACCAAACAATGCAAAATCAGTTCCACAATAAATCACCTAAAATCCTGAGATATAAGGTCTAGTACCAAATAAATGTTTTTGTATGTATTATAATAGGTGTGTCCTAATAAGTATTTAAGCAAACTAATTTAAAGAGATCACCAATAAATCATATTATGTTACTAGAAAATTGCATTAAGTTCAAATATCCTTTTTCCATATCCTTCAAGTATCCTTTTTCCATATTTTTTTTCTTTAAAATTTAGTCGTTTCTGGCACTCGCCGGCCGCTGCCGCGGCACCGCTCGCTTCGCTCGCTCGGCTCGTGCGTAGGAGGTCACAGTTTTAACCTAACCTAACCTAAGCATTTTTTTTTTAATAATTAACCTCGTAACTAATTCGGTTCTCGATAATGTCCGATCTCTTATTTTACACATATATTAACATTAATTTGATAATTCATACCTGGGAACAATTTTTGTTTATCTGAGAACGAAAATATTTCGTGGTGATAGATCTATTTATTAGGTGATACAACTTGATGACAAATATAAATTTTGGTGATAGAAAATATAGTTCCCCACTCATTATAATATAATAATAATAATAATTTCATTTATTTCAGGTACCACATAACCCATATCAGAAAACATATTTCAATTCAATTCAATTGCTGGTAACTTTACATACCAGACCCCACCGTGCCTCGGAAAGCACGTTAAGCAATTGATCCCGGCAGTCATTCGTGGATTTTTGACAGTCGCGTCTTACAAAGGGGTATCGTATTACCCAGTAACTGGGTTGTGGAGGTCAGATAGGCAGTAGCTCCATGTATAATACTGGTATTCAACTGCATCTGGTTAGACTGGAAGCCGACCCCAACATAGTTGAGAAAAGGATAGGCAGATGATGACGATGTAGGTTATATTATTATTATTATATTATTAATATTATTTAAACTCTGATATCTTATAAATATTATGTAAATATTAAAGTACCTATCTAGCACTTATTACTATCTAATAATCGGGTAAATACAATTACAAATGAAAGAGATGTGGCTGTGTACACCTCCGGCGGAAAACAGAGGGCCAATTCTCGTAATTTTAAAAAGGTTCACAGTCTGATCTCAGTCAAAATCTGTCAAAAATATCTCTAATTTCCCTACATTTTTGACAAGTTTTTTGACATTGGTTGTCACTGAGATGAGTTTGTGACTAGACTTTGAACGTTTTTAATTACGGGAATTGGCCTTCTGGCGTGCTTTTCTGTTTCGGTGACCTATATAGGCCAAAACACACCAAACATTCCACTCAAATCCAATCAAAAAAACAAAACGCACGCACAAACGTGCAACTTCCTATCCGCACGGCCGCCCGGCTGTCGAGAACGAGGCACGTTGAGCGAATCGACGCACGTGTTGAGTTCGACTCGTCTCGTGAGCCCTGACACAATTCGCGATCAGTGATAGAGCGTATCACTTGGCGAGGAAACCTTATGACGTGGTAACTCGTGATCGCATGTTTTAGGTATACCTACCTTAGATTTTAGATTTTGTAATTTTTTTTTTTTTTGGATTCGTGGATCTTTGACAGTCGTTACGGGTAGTCAGAAGCCCGGTCTAACAACTAGTCTTACCAAGGGGTACCGTATTACCCAGTAGCTAACTGGGTTGTGGACGTCAGATAGGCAGTCGGTCCATGTAAAACACTGGTATTCAGCTGCAACCGGTTAGACTGGAAGCCGACCCCAACATAGTTGGGAAAAGGCTAGGCAGATAATGAAGGTATGTTTTTTTTTTTTTTTAGGTTTAATGCTTGTTTTATAGATTTTATTTGAGTTATACAGTGTTAAATTTAGCTAGCGTCTATATAGGGTGACTGGTAATTAGTGACCGATACTTAAACACCTGATTTTACTCATCATTATGAACAACTTTTACTATGGGACCAAACATGAAATCGCGAAAAAAAATCAGCTGTTCCCTACATTTATGTTCGTCCAACTCGTCAAAATGTAGAGAACAGCTGTTTTTTTTTCACGATTTCAGGATTGGTCCCATAGTAAAAGTTGTTCATAATGATGAGTAAAATCACGTGTTTAAGTATCGGTCACTAATTACCAGTCACCCTATATATATTCAGAAGTGATGAGGATATCAAAACACGATAAAATAAAATTAAAAAGAAACGACCGCTGAACACCGCGAACGACTCTACGTACTTAGTTATTTGAAGCATGAGTTGAGTATTGTTTTCTATTGTTATATCGTTTTTAGGTATCGATAGTGATACCCATAACGTCTGTGAAGTTTACACCAAAAAAAAAACCAGATTTTTTAAACTTATATTTCAAGTCGACGGCGCCAAAAAAATCTTTTTAGTTTTAGCATGTTTAGATATATCGATACTCATCTCGTCTGTGGAGTTTCGCTAGTTAATTTAATTTGACGCAGTAGATTCTACAACATCTTCGTTGTATCCATTCTGTTGTAGGAACTAATGAGAAGGGAACTTGTCACGTGGGAGTGTGGGACATTCCATCCATCCCCTGTGTTGTGTTGTCTCGAGGCTCATTCCAGGAAACCAGGATTAATCAGGCTGGTGACCAGTTCAGGGAGGACTTGCAGCACTGTATGACAAATAAAATATTTCCAGATGATTTGAGCAGCATTTCGCTAAAGTGGTTGTTTCTTAGGGATCTATACCCAAAGGGTTCCGGGCCCTATTACTAACCCTCTGCTATCCGTCCGTCCGTCTGTGTCCGTCTGTCTGCCAGCGGGCTGTATCTCATGAACCGTAATAGGTACTTAAACAATTGTTTGTTCACAAAGTGTGTATTTCTATTGCCGTTTTAACAACAAATAAAAAAAAAATAAAATGAAAGGGGGTCTGGGGTAGACCATTTCATTTTTAACTTTATTTTACTTTTTTTTTGTGGATACAAGAAATGTGTTTTTAGGCGTTTTTTACCTTGTGGTACGGAATCCTAAAAAGAAGGTCAAACGTGTTTTCCAGTAAGTTATTAATATTTTTGTTTTTGCAGGCGGTCAACGAACTCTTTAATAAAACGAGAAGCCAATTTGATATCTTATCTCGAAAAAAGAAAGTATTTACTTTCGAAACATATTGCGAAACATATTGCTTTGCTATTATAATGAATGGCGTTTATCAAATATAAACGTGACTACAAAATGAAGGCTGCAGAATAAAGGTCGCTTAGTAGATTTCGTCATTAGATTAAAATACGAAAATTGCGAAGACACAAATAAAAAATGGAGGCCTTGTTCAAAAGACAAGCGGTTTGAAAAGAGTGCAACGAACACCGATATTTTAAGAAAACAATTTTTTAAAAAGCTTTTAAACATATCGTAGAACCAACAAGATTTATTTTAGTCGATTTCGTCACAAAAATTGCGAAGATTCAATGTAATCAGATTATACATAGATGACAGAAGGACATTTCGTCCACAAAAAAATTGTTGCATCATTGTCAAATGAAATCAAACTAAGTTTCCCAATCGATCAATGTTTTCATTAGCTACACCAGTTTTTTCTGTACAAGACCTACCTACCATCGGCTCTTGCTCTTTGTGTTAATGTTTCTGTAGAAGCTGCTCTATCGGCTTACCACGGCTATGTGTCATCTGTACTGAGCTACGGATTAATAATTTGGGGCAACTCGGTCGACATCGACAGAGTTTTTAAAATTCAAAAACGATGCATCCGGGTTATCTACAGGGCTTGGTTCCTAGATAGTTGCAAACCTTTATTTAAAAAATGTAAAATTCTTCCAATTCCTTGTATGTATATAAAAGATATCTGCCTCTTTACCAAAAAACATATGCTCTACTTTAAACAATATAGTGAGGTCCTAACTAGACAAAAAAGGGCTAAATTTCGCAACCTACTGTATCAACCACCCTGTCATAAAGATATCTATAAGAAAAATGTGTTTAATATAGTTAATAGTAATTAGTTTATAATAACTTACCAAATGAGTTAAAATTATTACAGGGGAATGTGTTTAAGACAGAATTGACTGAATGGCTTCTAAAGTGTTGTTTTTATAGTATTAAGGAATTTATGGAACATAAAAATTGAAATTTGTATATTTATTAGAATTTTAACAATAGAAATTAGTCAATTGAATAGTGAGTAATTGCATGATAATAGTAGATAATAATAATAGTAAAATAATAAATTGTATGTAAACTTAATAAAATTTGCACGCTTGCTTGCAGGCAGAATACAATCACACTTAGGTTATAAGATCTTACCTTTACCAAAACAATGTATTTCTAGCAAATAAACGTTTGATTTGATTTGATTTGCATTCCAAAATCACCTCCCTATGTTCGTTTTTAGGGTTCCGTACCCAAAGGGTAAAAAAAGGACTCCACTGTCCGTCTGTCTGTCTGTCACCAGGCTGTATCTCATGAACCGTGATAGCTAGAAATTTTCACAAAACACATGATGTATTTCTGGTTCCGCTATAACAACAAATACTAAAAACAGAATAAAATAAATATTTAAGGGGCTAATACAACAAACGTGTTTTTTTCGGCGTTTTTGCCTTGTGGTACCCTTCGTGTGCGAGTCCGACTCGCACTTGGCCAGTTTTTTAAAGCCTGAATGAGAACTATTTCGGTGTCATGGTCTGCGTGTCTACTTTCTCACAACATCGTCGTAAGAAATCAACAATTCACTTTTTATGACATTTACGAGTAGTACTGTTTGTTGTTGTTCCCTACATCATCAGCGGGGTAATTGCGTAACACACTATCAGCAGCAATGGGTTTCATTTTGACAGTTCAACAACATTCATTGCGGTATTTACGTTGTTGAGCCGACACATTTTTCGAACATTACGAAGCAATGGATTAGCAATATCCTTCAAAATGATTCAGATTGAGATTCATAGTATGTTACGCAATTAGGGTGCTGCTCTTTAAACAGCTCCTGAATTCCAATCTCCCCTTTGTTTCTTATTTAAAAAACACAACAGCACGCATCAAACAAGACCTTACGTCATAGGATTATAAGCCAGGCTTCCATGACGTTAATCCGTCGCACAGGCCGCAAGACACTGCAGCGTGCGAACTATTTCGGTGTCACGGTCTGTGGGCGCACGGCACGTGTGTTTCCGACCGCGCCACGTGCGGACCGACCTACATTGCTGAATGGCGGGTCGCCGCCCGACATAGCGGCGGCTTAGCAATGCCCTGAGAAACCAAAATAGAACTGCAGTTGTGGAAATAGAATGAAGACATAATAGTGCTCACTAGTATCTAATTAGTGCAATTAGTGGTTTAAGATTGGAGTTAGTCAAGTACCCAAATTGCGTAACACACTATTAATCACAATCTCAATCATTTTGAAAGATATTGCTAATCCATTGCTTCATAATGTTCGAAAAAAGGGTCTGCTCGACAACGTAAATAACGCAGTGAATTTTTTTTTTTTTTTTTTTTTTTTTTTTTTTATTTTGTAAGTAGGTTTGTACAAACACTTTTACACGTCAATCATGTTTTTTTAAAACTAGATGAAGTCGGCGTTTCCTATCTGACTACTCTGAGAAGAAAGGCCGAAACAAACTCAGAGGTCACAGTCTCTTTTAAAGTCCAGACATAATCTTGGTCAGGTTATATGAAGACCATGTAGATCGATGTCTGAGGTGGTCTTTTGAGGAAAGAACCACACAGATTGAGAGGACCTGTCCAGTCAGTGCACGCATTTGTCAAAAATCGTGCAGCTCAACTCAAGACTTAAGGAGCTCAACGATTCGACGAACAATACCAAAGAAAGGACATTTGGGTAGGCCACATAAATAACTCAAACTGCCAGACCATGAAAAAAACAACAGAACAGAGAGAATAAAAAAAATAATATATAGGTATATATGTAAAATGACCCACATCGTCTTCACATTCACATTGAAAAAATAATATAATACTTTACAAAGTAAGCAAATGTCATTGTTTAAAAAAAAAAATCATCAATGTCAATGTGTATATAAAAAAGAAAAAAAAAAATCATTCAAAATGCAGAAATTGGAAGCAGCTCAATCCCAAGCCTTTTTGTCCTCAATATAATCTTTAACGGTATAAAAGGCTTTCTGGCACAACTTACGTTTAATGAAAGATTTGAATTTACTAAGGCTTAGATCTTGAACGTGGCTTGGTAGTTTATTGTAAAAGCGTATACATTGGCATCTGAACGAGCCACCTATTTTCTTGAGCCTGGTTGTAGGTACAACATATTTGTGTTTGTTTCTAGTATTTATATTATGGATATCACTGTATTTTTTAAACAATTTTATATTTTTATGGGCATATAAAAGATTTTCATAAATGTACTGAGAAGGCACAGTCATTACATTAATCTCTTTAAATTTGTCTCTGAGAGAGTGTCTCGGACTTAATTTATTAATTGATCGAACAGCTCGCTTCTGCAAAACAAAGATAGTCTGAATATCGGCGGCATTTCCCCACAATAGAATACCGTACGACATTACACTATGAAAATAGCTAAAGTACACTAAACGAGCAGTCTCTATATCAGTTAAATTACGAATTTTTCTAACAGCGTATGCTGCAGAACTTAGCTTTTTTGACAATTTATCTATATGTGGACCCCACTGAAGCTTAGCATCCAAAGTTATGCCCAGGAATACTGTGTTGTCTTCAGGATTCAATTCCTCGCCCTTTATCAACACATTAGTTTTCACCTGCCTTACGTGGGGTAGCGTAAACTTAATGCATTTGGTTTTCTTCTCGTTTAGAAGCAAATTATTAACATTGAACCAGTGGACTACTTTCGAGATCGCGCTATTGACATCGTCAGTAACCAACTGCTGACGTTTAAGTTTAAACAAAAGAGAAGTGTCATCTGCAAACAACACTATATCATGATGATCCTTTATGAGGTACGGCAAGTCATTAATATAAATGAGAAACAAGAAAGGACCAAGAATTGAGCCCTGTGGGACTCCCATTGTTACTATAGATCCGGGTGATCTTTTTCCATTAACGTCAACGCTCTGAATCCTTTTACTCAAGTATGAAATAAGAAGATCCAGAGCAGTGTTTCGGATCCCGTAGTGGCGGAGTTTCCTGATTAACGTTTCGTGAAGAACGCAATCGAATGCCTTGGACAAATCACAAAAGATGCCCAAGGCATCGCATTTATCTTCCCATGCATTATAAATATGTCCTAATAGTTCAACGCCGGCATCAGTAGTTGAACGACCCCTTGTAAAACCAAACTGTTTGCTATGTAATAATTTATGTTTATTAAAAAATCTTTGCATTTGGTCTAAAATTAATTTCTCAAAAATTTTACTAAAGGTAGGTAGTACAGAAATAGGTCTATAATTTGTGGGGTCTGATGTACTACCTGATTTAAACAAAGGTATTATTTTACTATTTTTCATAAGGTCAGGAAACTCCCCATTGTCAATACAACTATTAAAGATAATAGCTAGAGTAGGCGCTACAATGTCAATAATAGACTTGGCTACTTCTACAGAATTACCCCACAGATCTGCAGTCTTTTTTACATTTAAAGTGTGAAAGGTTTTAATTATATCTCTACAGGTAATATATTCAAAACGAAATTCCGAATCGCAAACATTAACATTTTCCTTAAGCAAAGACTCAGCAACAGAAGGTGATGAGTTTAGTGATTTAGTAGTTGAAACGGGAATATCCGAAAAGAAATTTTCAAATGCCTCGGCGACTTGTGTGTCTGATTTTATTATGTTGTCATTAATAGACAGGCTGTAGTCAGTATTTCGGTTACTAGATCTTCCCGTTTCACTATTAATAATATTCCAAGTCGTTTTAATTACATTACTGCTGTTTTTAATCTTTGAACCCAAATAACGTGACTTGGCCATATAACAAACTTTTTTAAATAATTTTGAATAATTTTTAACATACAAATTAAATTCATCAGTGTTAATATAAGTCCTTTCATTGTACAGTTCATAAAGCCGTGTTCTACTTTTATGAATACCAATGGTAGCCCAATCACTGAACGATGCATTACTATTAACCGAAATAGTCTTGGGAATAAAGGTGGAATCAAATTGTTTACAGTATACATTGAAAAAATTATCATAAAGATGATTAGGATCAGCCTGAATAGACAAAACTGGTAATTTATCAATGAGTTTAACTTTAAAAGCCTCCAAGCGACTTGCAGTTTTGGGGTTAACAGTGATATCCTTTTTAGCCACTTTTTTGTTTTGATTTTGAATAGTAATCCTTTGCCCGCAATGATCAGAATCTAGTAAAGTTATAATTTCTTTGTGGCTTGGTATAATATCTGTATATATATTATCTAGGCATGTGGCACTAGTAGGGGTTATTCTTGTGGGCTCCAAAAATAGGTTTAGAAGATTGTAGGACTGAAACAGACTTAAAATTTTACTACAAGAACCTGAGTTTTCTAATAAATTGACATTAAAATCACCGCAAATGATAACGGACTTGTTTGAGTTACAAATCCTGTGTAACACTTCATCCATTACCTTTTCAAAGCAGTCATACAATCCTGAAGGGGGTCTATACACACTTAATACAATAGAGTGCTCCAATTCTACACAGGCAATTTCAACCGTACGCTCAACTGATAGGCTCACAATATCTATACGATCTTTAAATTTGAGCTGGTTACTTACTAAAATTAATGAGCCACCATGTATAGCATTTATTCTGCTAAACGAACTACCAACCTGGTGATTATTAAAATTGAACAAGAACTGGTGGCTTTTCAGCCAATGTTCTGTTATACAAAGTATGTCAATACTATTAAAATTCATAAATAATTCTACTTCTAATTCTTTGTTCATAAATCCTTGAATATTTTGATGCACTAGGTTGATACTATTGACTGATTTTAAGCTTTTTTTGCATACATTATAGCTAGAGGTTGCCTCTATTGTCTTAATTTCTAATTTAAATTATTAGCAATGTCATTAATAGAGACCAAATTATTGGCAGAATTATTTATAATGTCATTGCATTGCTCAAAAGAAGCAAGTTGTTTAGCCAAATTTTTGGCTGTAATAGAAAAAAAATAAGATAGCGACACAGCTATCTGTCTTTTATAATAGTCAGAAAGATAGTACATAACAATGTTATATCTATCTTTTGTCAAATAGAAATTATTACTAACATAATTGTTAATATCAACTAAGTGGAACATGTTATTATTAAATGTCAAGTTATGCATTGTCATATTCAATTCAAATCTTAAGCTATTTTCTTCCTGTGGCAAACTGTTACTATAAGGGAATGTAAACAATACAACTTTTCTTAAACTAAGATTGCATAATGTTCTATGATACTGGAGCAGTTCTCCTTTGTTTACATTTCCCCTATTACCTATAAAAATTAATAAAGTTGTATCCTGGGTAAAGTTACATTTAATAATTTTTTTCATAATATGAAACAAAGAACAACCAGGCATACAGTAATTTATTATTGAGTGTCCCGGATATTCAGCTGTTAACAAGTGTCCTAAGTCCTTACCGATCTCATCACAAAATAACACAATATCATTATTTAAAGTTTGTTTACACTGTTTATACGAACTATTAGTAGAAGGAATTATCAAATCAACACAGGGCTGCACTAAGGTGGTATTACAAGTTGTCAATGAATGGTCCGGTGTGACATTGGTTGGTGTTTGACAATGCTCACAGTTGGTTTTTTGTGAGTTTACCAGCTCATTCATTGCCAACACATATTCCCTCATTAGGTCTTCAGAGGTATTATATTTGTTGGTCATTGAACTAAGTTTCTCCTGTAGATGGTCAAGTTCAGATTGCAAGGTCTCTGTGTCAATGTTGTACTTCCTAGTACTCTGCTCCAAATTATAAGAATACATGTCTAATTGTTTAATTAAATTCAACCTTTCTCTATTCAATTTAACGTTTTTGATAAAGAACTTTTGTCTTTTTACCATTTTTTGTGTTTTAACAATGTATTTATTAATTTTAATGTATTTTTTAAGTTTATTTTTACTACTTACTACCCTCACTGAATTATATGATTTTGATTCATCATCAGCTGTCAAATCCATAGTGTATGTGGGGTTTATGGTAGAAACCATTGACGGGGCAATAGGCAACAACTCATTGAACAGACTTTGGTTCAGCGAGGCGGTGATGTTAAGATTGGTCGTCTCAAGTTGTGTTATTTGACTTTGAGCCTCATGTAGCTGCTGTTGTAATATATGTTTTTGACTAAGAGCTTGTTCATACTCTGTGCTACACTGGCTGAACCCGTCCACAACAAGTTGAAGTCTATCCCGTTCTTCTATGGCATCAGTGTATTGATTATATATCTGAGCCATTTCAATTTTTAACTTCCTATTCTTTTCATGGGCATCAAAGAGCACCTTTTCATTGTCATCTATTTCCTTAATTAGTTGGTCACAGGACTCCTTTGACGCCTTTAAGGCGCTCAAAGCCTCATTGAGTTTGGACTCTCCGAGGCGAGCACGGGCGCTGCGAGTCATAATCATGATTAAAACTAGTAAGGAAGCGACAAGAAATTAGAAAAGAGAAGGTAGTTGTGGCAGCAGTAGAGAAGATGATTAGTTTAAAAGGAAAAATGAAATTTAGATGTAATTCTAAGGAGTTCTGTCACCAAACCAATGCAAGGTTATGTTTACGTTCAAAGGTCATTGGCATCAATAAAAAGCCTTACTAAAAATGAACAAACTAATTGCTGGTTTAATTGTAGTACGTAAACAAACTAATAGCAAGTAAAATATAGAGTATTGTACCTGATATCAAGATGACAATGCAAAATTCACTTGCCGGTAACTGTCACCGATTTACATAGAAATATTTACACTTAATTTGCACTAGCTATTTGAATCTAACACAATATACACATTATTATCCTATTTACTTGAGGAGTAGTTGGAAATAGGCCTAAAAAACAACGAAATTTAATATTTAAGATTAAAATTACAAGAACAAATTTTTAACAGCTGTTAGCTGTAGTGTTGCCACAGGAAAAAATGTTGTTGAACTGTCAAAATGAAAGCCATTCCAGGGTTGTTGTGTTGTGTGGCTGCTATACTGTCATTTTCATAACAAACATTATGTTGCATGCTACCTAAAGAGATAGAAAAACTGGCCAAGTGCAAGTCGGACTCGCACACGAAGGGTTCCGTACCACAAGCGAAAAACGCCAAAAAAAAAGACGTTTGTTGTATGGGAGCCCCCCTTAAACATTTATTTTATTCTGTTGTTAGTATTTGTTGTTATAGCGGCAACAGAAATACATTATCTGTGAAAATTTCAACGGTCTAGCTATCACGGTTCATGAGATATAGCCTGGTGACAGACCAAAGAGAGTTATATCGTCGTTGTGACAGACGGACAGTCGGACAATGGAGTCTTAGTAATAGGGTCCCGTTTTTACCCTTTGGGTACGGAACCCTAAAAAAGTACCTACTCTGGTAGATTTTAGCAGCTTGCTAAAATCAATAACTCTGCAAATTTTAAGAGCCAGCACAATACTTTTCAAAGATAAAACAAGAAAAATCGTTAGTTATTGAATGCGCCAATCCTTAGCAGTAACTCGTCAATTTATCATTGGTTTCTCAATAACAATTACGTTAATTAGTTTAATGAGTGACACTCACTGGTATTTAGGTCAAGTGCTAGTAGACATACAACTTGTAAATATGCACAGACTGTACTGACACGAACACTGTGTTGATTTGCATCAATATTGTATTATGTACAAATTCACAAGTGCTCGCAACGTAAGAAAAGTATTTTTTTATGACATGATGAGTTTTTATAATATTTTTCTAACGTGACGATATTATCGTGGAGGTCTACGGCATTGCGATAAGCACAGGGAAGTAAAATGTATGAAAACATACGAAGACGCATTTTTTCCGTCCACGATAATGTTATAGCATTCACGTGTTTCTATATGTTACCGGCCAAATCCGATTTTAGGATGAACTAGTTTCGCCTAGGCCAAACCAGTTCTCCCTACACGAGTTGCATGGTTGCGGTCGGTCGATAGGCGATGTAGGATGCTATTCGCGGGGCTCCGTCAACATAGAATGCAAGAGCGAGCGAATGATTATAAGAGCCTAGGCGAAACTAGTTCATCCTAACATCGAGTTTAATTATAAAAATGCGCAATGTGTGTAATGTATATATAATTAGGCTATGGGCGCACTAAGATTTTAATCGTTGCGATTTAGTTATAAAATCGCAAACACGAAAATTTTTCAAGCGAATTTTCATGCGATTTTTTTCCGCAGTGCGCGGACTGTATATTAGTATTGTCTACAGATTGAAGATTATTTATCGCAACGATTAAAATTCGTAGTGCGCGCATAACCTTAGAAAAACGCATTTTTTCCGTCCACAGTAACGTTATAACGGGCACGAATTTTCATACATATGTACATAAGGACGTGGTCAGGGACGACATCAAAGCGCACATTTGGTGGCAAAACTGCAAATTGGCCAACAAGCATTTGCCCACAGGTGACTGAACACCTGTAATTTAAAAGGTCAATGCCTCATACTCAGTGGTGTCGTTGCAGATCAACTTAGCTGTTTTCATCCCAGAGTTAAAGATAAATGCTGATAATGGCTAACCATCGAGTTTTTAAGCATCGTTGCTTAGCAACAGCAAGGCCGGCAATGTTTCTCTTGACAAGGTTCATTACAAAGTTCAAATAGACAATGAATTCGTTGAGCTCCTTGTTGAGCTGCATACTACTGCTACTGACAAATGCGTGCGCTGACTGGACAGGTCCACTCACTCAATCTGTGTGGTTCTTTCCTCCAAAGACCATTTCAGACAACAATCTAAATGGTCTTCACATGATTTGATCAAGATTAAAACACTGACCTCTGAGTTTGTTTCGGCTTTTCTTCTCAAAGCAGGCAGGATGGAAACGCCGATCTCATCTAGTTTAAAGAAAACCGGCCAAGTGCGTGTCGGACCACGCACAATGAAGGGTTCCATAGTTGGAATGAATTTATCCCAAGAACAAACTTAACATTGTAGTTGAAAATCATGTTCTCCCATAAATTGGTTGGTCGACTGTTACTCGTAAACTTGTAAAGCCTACTTAGCCGTGATAGTTTTTCTTTTAATTTCGGTAAGTATATACTTATACTACTGCCGTGAATTTTTCACATATCCAAAAGCAAACATTTAGTTGGCTGGCTGCACACTTGACTCTAACATAAAAAGTAATTTAAAAAAATTAAACCGACTTCAAAAAGAAATGAACTCAAAATTATGAAATAACTTTAATTTCGGAAGTCGGTGTCTTGGGATCTGTATTTTAGTTTTAGTTTTTTGCCACCGACTTCCGAAATTAAAGTTATTTCATAGTTTTGAGTTCATTTCTTTTTGAAGTCGGTTTAATTTTTTTAAATTACTTTTTATTTGGTAATTTTTAGTTGTTGCACTAGAATTTGACCAAGGTTTTCAGATGTTTTCGCTTTGACACTACACCCGTAGCTCGTATCAATAAGCCAGGCCGTCACACTTTCACGTCTTAGTCCATATCTTGAAAATTACTGAATCGATTTTGATGAAACTTGCACTGTTCCCTAAGTTGAAGTAAATGTAAGCTAATAAAAAAAATGGTCACGATCCGATTAATAGTTACGGAGATATGCGTGGACAAACATACATACATACATACGTCTATAAAATTTTGTATATTTGTTTGGAAGCCCTAATAGATTGTCATATGTGAATATAATGCAATTCCAATAATATTACATACATACGTATCGAATTGATAACCTCCTTTTTTTTGAAGTCGGTAAAAATAGAGCACTTTAAAGCTAAATATTTCAGAAATAGATCCCTGAATCCAAAAATGGTTTTCAAGAACCCGCAATATTTTTGAAAGACCTATCTAACGATACCCCACGTCACGGGGTAGACGGTAGACGAGAAAAAAAAAACTTTGGGAGGTACCCTTAAAAAGTTTTATTTCATGATTTTATTTTACCACTTTGTCTGCGTGATTAATCACATCTCAATCATCACAAGAAATTTGATCGTTATTTTACAAACAAAATTTCCAGTTGTTACATTGATTGCTCTCAATAGCTATTAAAAACCACAGAAGCCCTCTATGAAGCCTTTCTATTGAAGTATTGACATTTAACACTTTCCTTTGATGTCACATCACATGGCATTTATTGCATAGAGAACGCCCTCTGGGAGCACGTGGCACTATAGAATGGGAGAACCTACAAAAACATGTGGTTATAAAAACACCCAGAGTTCTTTGTAAATCTAAAAATAACATATAAATATTTCTAGAAGCGAGCATTTGATAAGCAAAACATATTTGTGTGTATGTAGTCAATATTTTTCAGTCATTAAGATTTATTTTAGCGTGTTTTGTGTTTCAGCTGTTGTAAACACGACTGCAGAGCAATGCAATTGATAAGCAACCTGCGAAAATGGTTGTGCCTCCTACTTATTTTTTATTTATTTATATTTATTATTTATTTATTACCTAGGTAGTAGGTAGTAGGTAATCGAGGTAGGTACGCCTAATTAAGGGACGAATTGCAACGAAAATCAATCAATACGTACACACGACGACACATAAGCATTTCCAGTTTTAGCTGACCTCGCATTTTATAGGCTTTTTGTTCAATGAGATGTCAGCCTATACTGGAAATGTATACCTTGATATGTGTTCGTGCGTACCAGAAATTTGCCCTTTTTACTAGGTACTAGCAGCGCCCCACGGTTTCACCCGCATAAGTGTCGATCTTGTGGGAATATCAGGATAAAAAGTATCCTATGTGTTAATCCTGGTTATAAACTATCTATGTGCCAAATTTCATCCAAATCCGTTCAGCCGTCTGTGCGTGAAGAAGTAACAAACATCCATCCTCACAAACTGTCGCGTTTATAATATTAGTAGGTGTGATTACCACTTTTAAGCTTTAGTGTCTTATGAAACCGGTAAACGGTCACACAATAACGGCTGTCGAAATCGGAGCGTTTTTGACACGAGCGTTCATGACGGCCGTTATAATAATGACGGAACCGCTTTCCTAGGAAACCAAAGCTTTAACCTATGATTTCCTTAAAGAGCGGTGGCCGCCACATAGCGTCCGCAATTTACCGGCGAATGACGTCACTGAAACGTAATATATGAAATTAAGTTTGTGTCTTTCCTAGAGAGACAACCGTCACTGCGGTCGTTATCTGGCGGCCACCGCTCTTCTAGGAAACCGTAGGTTTAGTAACAGGACGGGATACTGAAAGCAAAAGTATCGTTGGGATGCTTGAAAAATGTGATAGTAGTATGCGTAACATAACCTAAAGTATGATCTTTTTTTTTTTTCGGGGTGGAAAATCCTCATGGATGTCCTCCGCCCTGGGGCGGGCGAAGGGTTCTGTCAGACTCTTACTGACTAAAAACCACCCCGGTGTTCCATCTCACACTTACACCGGGGGTCGCGGGAACGTACGATCCTTCCGCAACACCCGACTGGTGCCAGCCTGCTGCGGGCCTCCTCGGATCAGGGGGGGAGTGAGGTGTTTGACTCCCCCGCGATGTTTAGTAGGGGCGCGCGTGGATCACTACGAGCCGCCACCTCGGGTCCTAATGTGTGGGGGGCGACGGACGTCCTTGATTCCGTCGCCCATGGACCCATTTAGGGGGGCTGGAAGAAGGGCGTTGTCCGCCCTTCGCCGACGCCCGGTGCACCTGCTGCGGGCCGGGTGAGTAGACGAGATCTCCCTCTCCTTTTCCGCAGCCTCCTTCTGCGAGACGCCTGTTTCGCAGAAGGAAACCACCGCGTCCCAGGACTCTTCGCTGGCGACCATAGACTCGACACGGCTGGCAGCGGCAGGTCACTGCCTACTTCTAAGATGAGGGCACGGCCCGGGTCCTCCCAAGCGGCACACTCTGCCAACGTATGCCAAGTCGTGTCTACCTTAGTTAACCTACCTCATCTAATCGTAATATTCGTATTACCATGAGGATACGAGCGACAATAATGTATAATAAAAAAGTGTCCGTCTGTAGTGAATATTAATGGCAACGTGCCACAGCGCCAACAGCAATGCAAAATGTGTGTTTTTTCCTTCATCGCCATTTTATTATGAATCAGCATGAACACGTGGATGTATAAAAAACTGCATTTTTTATCAAAAGTTTATAAATCACTGGATTTTTATAGGTACTGCCGGTCGATTCTGTAAAAATCTCACCGTGAAAACTTAGGTGAAGTGAGTTTGTTTTTGCTAGGATATTGACACTATTGACAGCTCACTCCACGGTCACTTCACCTACGTTTTCACGGTGAGATTTTTATAGAATAGCACCGCAGTAATGCTATTCTGTAAAAATCTCACCATGAAAACTTTTTTACAGAATCGACCGGCTGGTTTGCATTTTGTCATTTTCAATTACTCTGCCTGTTAAAACACAATTTTCCTTCTTACTCCAACACCTCAAATCGAATTACCAACAGGAATAGCTTCCATTGGTAAAATTCAACGACTCTGACACTTTTAAAGATAATGGTTACATGTTGCAAGAAAATATTTAGCAAACCCGTGATTGGAATAGGTCGGATAATTTGCAACAGGCTTGTGATAGCTCCATGGGAGTAACCTGAGTATTAGTAACTGTGTAAGGTAACAACATGCGCAATCAATAGACTTCTGTCTACTGTAATGCCTAAATGAAAGCCTAAAGCGCTGTTGAATTTTCATCGCTCAGCGCCTAAAGTTGAAAATCCAGTGAAAACGAGCACAATTCATTTTATATTTTGTTACTTAGAATTTAGAACTTCGACTTATCAATTGAAACATGTAAAAACTGAACATAAACATTCATGTTGATTTATTTCTAGGAGCTGATTTCCATAGCAGACACTATTCTGAATGACAATGAAGACAGTTCAGTAGGTTAACTCTTAAACATGACAAACTACGAAACAAGTATGTCGATGCGCTTTACAAAAGGTCAATCTGATTTGAGACGAGAAGCATTTACATAAAAACAGGAAGTACTTACGATTTATTCTGGCAAAACTCCACACAAATACCCGGTTTCTGGCAAATTCCTTCATTGTAGCCCGCGAAATTCAATTTTTTTTACATTTTTTGCAAAGAAATTTTGAATTTCGGTCTTTCACCTTAGATACGGGGTTTATTTATATTTATAAGAAGTTGTTTAAAGTTAAATGCCGTGTAAACGTCGTTAATCAGTAAGTACTTAACTTTAAGCAACGTTTGTAAATAAAGGGGTCAATGCTAAAGTAGCTTCTTTAATTCTCAAATTAAGGTTAGGAAATGAAGAGGGCTCCATGGTTATGGTTTATTTTACTTTAAGTCTAAGTAGGCAATGCTGTGTGACAATGACTTCATATGTAATAAGCTAATATGTAAGTAGTATGGGACGAGTCTATTGCTTAGCTTATCTTCTACTGATAAATTCTTAATGGAAAAACCTAATAACTAAAAATTATTTAGTTTGATGTAGATAGAGTAACGAAAAATAAACGAAAATAAAATTATTCTCTCTTGTCATGTTATCGATGTGAGTTTATTCGATCGAACAAAATGTTTTACTAATAGCTGATTTTACCAACACCTGATAACTTCTAATCGAGGAATTAAATTGACGTTTGACAGTTTTTATGAAAAAATAATAATTTGTATGAAATAACTATCATCATCTGCCTAGCCTTTTCCAAACTATGTTGGGGTCGGCTTCCAGTCTAACTGGATGCAGCTGAATACCAGTATTTTACATGGAGCGACTGCCTATCTGACCTCCACAACCCAGTTACTGGGTAATACGATACCCCTTGGTAAGACTGATTGTCAGACTTTCGGGCTTTTGACTACGTATGAAATAACTATCAAAATTTCAAAATTATTCCTCGAATAACGCAGATGATTGAAACATCAGCCCTAACAAGAATATCTATTTTGATACACACCTAAGTATGTTTATTAACGTGACCGGATATTTGGCAACAAACAATAGAACAACTAATAATCTCTTTCGATTTCTTTGACGTCAACGGAAACGGAATAACACATGGCTAAATTCTGTAATAAATCTCTTAAAAATGTTTCTCATTCCTGAGAAAAACAACACAATATGTTCTGCCATGTCCCACCGTTAGAATAAAGTGAAGAAACAAGTGTTATTTTGGTTACTTACTTGTGTTTATTCTACAAATCAACTGGGAATCCTCAAAATAGAAAACCTGAAAAATCTATTTTCTTTTATATTTAGTTAAATGCTTTATTTATAACTAGCTTCCGCCCGCGACTTCGTCCGCGTGAAATTTCACCCTCCCCCCATTCACCCTCTTAGGGGTGGAATTTGGAAAAATCCTTTCTTAGCGGATGCCTACGTTATAACATCTACCTGCATGCCAAATTTCAGCCCGATCCCTCCAGTGGTTTGGGCTGTGCGTTGATCGATCACTATGTCAGTCAGTCACCTTTGAGTTTTATATATTTAGAAATACTAGCTGCGCCCCGCGGTTTAACCCACATAGGTCTCGATCCCGTGGGAATATCGGGATAAAAAGTATCGTATGTCCTAATCCAGGCCCTGGTCTGCCCATGTGCCATAATTTCATCCAAATCCGTTCAGCCGTTTCTGTGTGAAAGTGTAACAAACAAACATCCAAACACAAAAAATCAAATCTTTTCTATTTATAATATTATATATAGTCAAAACTTATGTTTTGACTATATATATAAAATGCATTTAATTAAAGTACCTACTTATTAATCATTGAGCTTATACAGAACAGAGGGTCAACTTTCCTGAAGAAAGTGAAGGTACTTATCTTGGATAGGTAACCGATCAAATATGGCATAAGGCATAAATTTTTTTAAAGCGATTTTTTTAAACATCACTTGTAATAGACATAAATTAATAAATAAAACTCTCTACACCGTTCAAAAATGTTAAAGAAAGAAAAAAGGAAAATATGAAACAAAATTATCATCTGCCTAGCCTTTTCGCAGCTATGTTGGGGTCGGCTTCTAGTCTAACCGGATGCAGCTGAATACCAGTATTTTACTTGGAGCGACTGCCTATCTGATACAAAAAATAAACAACATTAAACAAAATTATATAAAACGAAATTAAAAAAACAGAAAGTCCTGTACGAGCCCAAAAGGAGACGAGAGACTGGGACTCCCTAATTGCGTAACACATGATCAATGACAATCTGAATAATTTTGAAGGATATTGTTAATTCATCGCTTCATAATGTTTGAAAAATTTGTCGGCTCAACAACGTAAATAACGCAATCAATGTTGTTGAACTGTCAAAATAAAAGCCATTTCTATTTTTAGCGTGTTACGCAATTACCCCGCAGTTAAAAAATTTAATTCTCACCAAAAAACTACACAGCCCTATTTTTATTCAAACTCAACCTCGAACCACGTGGCTGGACACTCGACTAAATATAATCTGTTTACATACAAGAGACCTAGATATTCCGCATATAATATTATGTATACTGCACAAACAAAGGGGTACATATTTCACACGTTTCACGGACTTCGGAGTTTCGTCGTCAAGTCGCCAGGTGTGGCACATACTTAGGTAATTTGGGCTGCCGTACCACGTGGGGTTATGAATAACTTTCTGGGGCGTATAAGTTTAGAATGTGATCAGAATTTGTATACCTATTATGAGCGGAAAATTACGTGAAATGTTTTTCAGCTAAATTAAAAATACATTGAGCCGCGTTGGTGTCTAAATTATTTATTTTTATGTGACATTGGGTAAAATTTCGTGGTATTGGTCGCGTTTCAATGCTTGTGATAATCGTGCTGACAGGTTGACACGGCTTATTTTTTTTTACTAGATTTTTGGGAGGTAGGTAGCTAGGTATTAGCTACAACTCAATTCTAATGACATATCATTACCAGGAGTCATGCGGGCTCATCCAGACTACTGATGGCTAGGGAACCACCGACGAGGAAGTGAACAGTTCCCATATTAATGTTTGAATTTGGATATTACCTACATACCTAGGTTTTATTGCATAAGTAATGTTTTTGTTATCGACATAGCTAAAAGAATTAGCAAGCTGAAGTGGCAGTGGGCCGGCCATATCTCGCGAAGAACCGACAACCGCTGGGGTAAACGAGTTCTTGAGTGGAGACCGCGACTCGGCAAACGTAGTGTGGGACGCCCTCCGGCCAGGTGGGATGACGATCTGCGAAAGACTGCAGGCAGATGCTGGATGCGTCAAGCTGAAGACAGGGCGCTATGGCGCTCATTAGGGGAGGCCTATGTCCAGCAGTGGACTGCTATAGGCTGATGATGATGATGATGATGACTTGTTTTTAGAGAGAATAAAAATAGCTCGGAAAATATCCCACGAGAAAGTGGTACAAGACAAAATGTAGCCTATGTCCTTCCCCAGGATACCTACCATCTATCTCCTTGCCAATTTTTTTTTTTTATTGAATCCTTTCAGTAGTTTATATGTGAAACGGTACCTACCTAACATACAGATAGAGTTACTTTCAAATGTATAATTATTATTAGTATGAATAAAGTACGTATAAAGAATTGAGTAAGTATGGATTTAAAAATAACATGCAATTTCAATAAAAAATTTTTCAGAAAATCCACCTCCACGTGGGTCTATTCACAAAAAATCAAAACATTCTCAAAAACAAGGTAGTTTAAGTAGGTATGTATTTTGACGCTTTTAAACCTACTTATACGTTATCGTTGCGTACATGTGTAGGTATAAATATGTCACATTGACAAATGTTGGTAGGTAGAACAACGTGAGACGTGGCCGAACATGTGCACTTCCGAATCGCCGCGCCGCGCCCGTCACAACGTGACCTAGGGGCGCACGCCCGCGCCGCCGGCCGCACCGCGACGCAGCTGAACTGAACTAAAATGTCACGTAGGTATTTATAGATATTTTTGTTTTAGTTTTTTTTGCTGTGTATTATTAATGTATTTTTTTAACTAAAACCTAGTATAAATGTAGACTTTTTCATAGAATTTTGTAAAATAGATGTCTTTTAATTTTGCCGCAATAGGTAACGAAGGCTATTTATAAATTTTAGGTTTAAATTTTTTAAATATTTTTTTTTATCCTAAAAAGAAAGCTTCTAATTGATAACAGCTTTTGTTTACGTGTCATAAATATAAATGCATTCTGTATCTTCTTATAATAAACTGCTTGGTATTCAATACATATAGGTACTTAATCTATTATCAATTTTAAACACTTCCACCTGACCTATACTATAATTTGCCTTCGACCTTTTTTACTACAGATACTGCATTAACGAGCATTGCCAGCAATAAATTGTATTTATAAATAACTTGATATCCATTTAATTACAGTTACCTATGTATATCTATAATTGTGCTAGGCGTAAACTTCGTAACTATAAAGCTTACTTAATTGGTGTAATCTTTTTGCTAAAGAATAGAATACTCTTTATTATGTACACCATATAAATTACAGACATAACTATAGAAACTGAACAAAGGGTGACACAATGGGCGGTCTTATTGCTAAAAGCGATCTTTTAAAGACAACCTTTGGATAGATTAAAAAGGGGAAGGACAGACAAATACTGTAGGTAGTCTGTGGTGTACCATTTACATAATACAATATATACATACATAAGGTATATTATACTAATCTAAATAAATATATACATACAATAATAAACATGAAACAGGAGCAAAGAAAATATAATGATGATGTTTAAGGAGAGAGGAAGTGCTTTTTAACCATAATTGTGTTTTTATAATGTTATTAACTTATTATACCATACACGTGACCTGTTAAGTAACAGAGAACCAGCACCAGCTTCCTAGCTGCGTAACACGCTTTCAATCATATTCTGAATGATTTTGAAGAATATTGCTAATCCATTGTTTTTTATTATATCCGAAAAATTTGTATGTTGAACGTAAATAACGCAATGAATGTTGTTCAACTGTTAAAATGAAAGCCATTGCTACGTTTAGTATGTTGGTCAATTACCAAAAGCGCCACGTTAGCCCGAGAAATTGAAATGTTCTTAAAAAAAATGCAAGTTGTACATCAGTGTCAACGTAAGAAAATTTGAATTTCCAGGTCTACCTTGACGCTGCCCCCTGAATATGCAACTATTTTGCTAAGATCTGCAAATGCTCCCAAAATGTCTATAATCCAACATTGGTTTCCCCATACAATTATAAGCAACACATTTCTATAATTACCTCGCCAATCACTGGTCTTGCTAATGTTCACAGATTACGCAAAACAATCGTCACGTTGTTGAACGTTACGTACTCCATTTTGTTATCAAATATTTTTACTCTGTAACACCATTGCATCAGTACCTACCTACACTACCTACTTACGGGAAAACTCGTAAAACGGCTGACCCAGTTTCAGTATGTTTGCGCTATTTCTATAATTCTGTGAAACGTTGATTGTGATATTATTATGTTCCCTGGAATTGTTGATTGTGAGGTGTTTCTACGTCACATTTTTATTTAGATAGATTAAATATTTTTGATAATTTTTTTTTTCAGAAACATTTTACCAAAGAATTCGTCTTTTTTTAAGTGTTTTCTGTAATTGCTCGGCGCCTATTTATTAATCTTCTTTCTAACCATACCCAAGCAAAGTAAATAAAAAAAATATAATCCATACTAATATTATAAATTCGAAAGTAAGTCTGTCTGACCTATTCACGTCAAAACCACTGAACGGATTTTGATAAAATTTGGCAGAGACATAGATTGATTGAGAATCTATCTCTCTATATATATGTCTCTATCCTATGTGTTAATCCAGGGTGTCAGCTACCTCCATACCAAATTTTATCAAAATTGAACCAGCCGTTTGTGCGGGAAGAAGTAACAAACACACTCACAAACTTTCGCCTTTACAATATTAATGTGATACATACCGGTTACTGATATTATTATGTATTTGTGTATTTGTCGTTTAAAAACGACAAGCCGTGTGCCCGATGATACTTTCGATCGGCTAAAATTTCGACTTTCATAAAAACTTTCATATCTATTTAACCCCTCAAGGGGATGAATTTTCAAATATCATTCCTTAGTGCACACTTTCATTCTAAGTACAAACACATCAAGCTACTAGATACAATCTGTCAAATTTCTTTAATAGATTTTCAAATTTATCGCTGAAGCGTAAGGTTCAAAGTTGATTGGGAAAATTTGACAGTTTCGGGTAGCTTGATGTGCTGGCGTCTGTACATACCTATAAGGAAATTTTGTGCAATATTTTATGTTTCTAGACCCAGCGGCTTAGGCTGTCCGTAAAAAGATTAATTTTTATTATGTAGATTATCCACATAGGTAGGTACATAATTTTTATGTGGATAGGAAATATAAAAAAAAAACCGACTGCTTTTTTTTTTATTTGAAACTTGTTTAAAAAGGGCTTTTGATTTGTTTGCACGAAGTAATCAATTATCACTACTTAATGTAGCTGCTTTGAAATATAAAGTTGTGGCCCAGTGGTAACGGCCGCGACTTACGAGTTGTAGGCCGTAGGTTCGAACCCGGACAGGCGCTTTACTTTGTGTAAATTATATCATCACCACTGCTCTCAAAACGGTGAAAGAAAACGCCGTGAGATAACCGACAGTCCTAGAACCAAAAAAGACATGTGACATCTACCAACCCGCACCGGGGCCGCGTGGTGGATTACGGCCCACTCCCTCTCATAGAGAGGAGGTCTGTGTCCCAGCAGTGGGAACGTTAAAGGCTAAAGCTAACGTTAAACGTTAACGTTATATGTGATGAATATGTAGGTAATCATCTCACTGCAGGGGCCCCTCTTCTCCAATAGAAAAATAAGAAATGAACCATTACTCAAATGATTCACAATATGAAGTTTATTATGCAAGCAGTATGTTTACAAAGTTCGCCAGGCACGCGTGCTTGAAACGTTGCCTCTTATCGGACGCACGTTTTCACGCGTCAAACTGAAAAACATAAAAAAGGAGAAAAAAATATAGGTCGTGCGCTAGAGTTGCTGGCTTACTGTTCGGTTCATAAAAAACTTATAGTACCTACTTACTTATGGTTTTTTTTTATGAATTTGACAATCATCACAGGAATCTTTATAAAAACTGAATTTTGTCCAATTCGGTATTACCTAACATTTTCGTGAAAAAGGATACAGAAATTCATTTTCTTGGATGGGATGGGCTGGCTTATGTAGTCTCCTTTCCCCTCATTACAAAATAAGGTTTCAATCTGGTTTAAGCCACCGAGCCAGTTATTTGATTAAGAACCTAACTGTTATAGAAATGCCGTTCTTTAAACAAAAATGACAGCTTAGTTCTGTGGTAAGTTGTCATTTTAGTATTACGAACTTTGCCAAAATCGAAATAAAGTTCGAAATACAAGTAGGTACTGCCGGTCGATTCTGTAAATTTTCACGATGACATTTTTAACCCCCGACGCAAAAACGACGGGGTGTTATAAGTTTGACGTGTCTGTGTGTGTGTGTGGGGGTGTGTGTATGTGTGTGTGTGTGTGTGTGTGTGTGTGTGTGTCTGTCTGTGGCATCGTAGCTCCCGAACGGATGAACCGATTTTGATTTAGTTTTTTTTGTTTGAAAGGTGTATTAGTCGGGAGTGTTCTTAGCTATGTTTGATGAAAATCGGTCCAAGATGGCCGCCGCTACAAAATGGCGGATAACATATTTTTTCACAATTCCCTCAATATGGGTATCAAATGAAAGGGCTTCAATAGTAGAATACTATACACTATAACAAATTTCAAATCCAAGATGGCCGCCACAACAAAGTGGCGAATTACATTTTTTTTTCTCAACTCCCTCAATATGGATATCAAATGAAAGGGCTTGACTAGTAGAATACTATACACTATTAAACATTTCAAATCCAAGATGGCCGCCACCACAAAATGGCGAATTACATTTTTTTTCACAACTCCTTCAATATAGGTATCAAATGCAAGGGCTTGACAAGTAGAATAATGTACACTATTCTTATTGAAAGGGAATGAGGAATATTAACTACCTAACGAAATGAAAACTAAAAACTTGAAAAATATAATCAAACAAAAAAAATCAGTTTAGTCTTAAAAATTATTCTTCAATTATAAAATTTTTTGACGGATAAAAAACCTGATTAAACACCAAATTACTAGAATCTTAAAACGGAAGAAAATAAAAGAAATGAAATACAAAAATTAAGGAGTCCCTACAAAAAGCATGAAATAAAAAATTAAATTAAAAATTTAAAAAACCCCCGACAAAAATAAAATTAAGGAATCCCTACAAAAAGCATGAAATAAAAAAATCTTATGGAAGTCGGGGGACCTCAGAATAGAAGCTGTTCCACATGCAGAACGGTCCCCCGACTTCCATAAGATTTTTTTATTTCATGCTTTTTGTAGGGATTCCTTAATTTTATTTTTGTCGGGGGTTTTTTAAATTTTTAATTTAATTTTTTTTATAGAATAGCACTGCTGGTTTGAAGCTAGCTAAATAAAAAGTTAGTTTTTATTACTTATTCAAAATCTTTACTACCCAACTGGCAAGCAATAAACATGATGCAACTTTTACATACCTGCGACAATACTGCCATGTATGTACCTCTAGTGAATACTAAATCGGTAATAACTTTGACGCATCCATCCATACTATTACACTACGTCGATTCTATATACGAGTCTAGACTAATATTATACTTAAAGAGAAAAGATTTGATTTTTTGTTGTTTGATGTTTGTTTGTTGCGGTTTCACGCTAAAACGGCTAAACGGATTTGGATTAAATTTGGCACACGGGTAGACCATGACCTGGATAAGGACAAAGGTTACATTTTATCCCGATATTCCCGCGGGATCGATACTTATGCGGGTGATACCGCGGGGTGCAGCTAGTAACATTAAAAAAATCGAAAGAACTCTATCTGTCTGTCTATTACATTTGCATGTTTGCACACGGTTAGACCATGATCTGGGTTTGAAGTCCTAGCTCAGGACATAGCCTAACTTAGGACAGAGGATACATTTTATTCCGATAGGAAGTTCCCTTTGGATAATTTCCGACCTCCAAGCGGGCGAAGCCGCGAGCAACATATAGTAGATATTATAAAAAAAAGCGACAAATGTACTCTATGACACAAAGGCGACATGTTTGTAAACGTGACGTAGTCGACATCATCGGCATGTGTCTGAGTTGCATGGTGCAACATGTGCTTCTTCTGTTGTTTGAATCGACCAGTCTTCAAGAGCCTTGTTGAACTCTGAGCTAAATATACTGACTAGTGCCTGCTAAGCGGCCAGTCTTGGCGTCGACTGTCGAATTGAGCAGTAAACTGAAAATAGATTTTTAATAGGTAAAGATAATTTCAAGTCCGTAGTCGACTGCAGGCAGCAGCAGCAGGCGATGTGTCGCAGCGACACTACTAGTTGGAAAACGAAAACAATACATTTTTAGTCCGGAGTTTGGATCTGTGCCCGTTCATTGGCAATTTGGTCCGCCCCTTTTACAGGATGACTGGCGAGAGTTCTGCCTACCCTTCGGGGAATACAGGCGTGATGTTATGTTTTGTCAAACGTGATGTATGTTTCCAATTGATGTTATTTCAAGTTAAACAAATATCAACTTTATTTTAATGGTAATTAAGTTGATTTCAGTGACTAGCACTATTGAAAAAGTTATAACAATGTTTGAAGTTGTAGCGTAAATTGATCTATAATGTGTAGGAATTAAAGTATTTTTTTCATATAGGTACCCATATTTGTTTACATTTTTGGCTACTAAATCGCGAACGCAGACAAACTGGAATGAGAAAGTTTATAGTGGACTAGCTTCTGCCCGCGACTTCGTACGCGGATCCTGTTGGTTATGCCAGCGACAACGGGGTAGTCAAAATCGAAGATCTGAAACGTCTGATGTCGAATTCTAAGAACCCGGGGACTGGATAACAACGGGATGCGCGAGACGATTCGAGACGTCATTTTCAGGCAATAATGAACCAATAGGGTAGTAAACTTGGCCTTGCACTTTGAATGTTGGCATAAATGGGCCTTCTGAAATCTGTTTCGCAACAAAAGATGTCATTTGATAGGCATTATTGTACGAACGTATGTTGTCCAAGAAATGTTTTGACTGTGATGGTCACCGATTAGCAGTGATCTTAATATTTCTGGAGGATTTTGTAATATTTCAATACCGTTTGTTTCTTTTTGCTATTTAACAGCTTCACAAAAAGTAAAATTTTTAACCATACCTCCGATGGCGGAATATGTGGCGTAGTCAATCATAGGAGTATACGTAAATGCACTCCGTTCCTTATCAACCCAAGGAAGGTCGCCATGCCCTACGGCTATATCTTGAGACACATCCGATTCTTCAGATGATATCGACATTCTGTTCAGAGAATGTCGAAGTCGATCAGAATTCAAACGTTCGTTGCGCTCTTCTTAATCTGTCTCTTCATGCCGTACTCCAGCAATTCTTTCTTTCTCACTTTCTGATTATGAATATTTTGTTGTGCGCGTGTTCGGAACAATGTATGATAATCTCACCGTATCAGCGGTCAGTCGCGCATCATATTCTTCACTGGTCTCTAGAGATCTGGATGTAGATGCGTAAATACGCTGAGAACGCAGGCGTGCTTCGCGAACCGAAGAGGTTTCCACGGAGCGAGTTGCAGCCTGATGTTCTCAAACAGCATCAAGTCTCTCCTGACGCTCTTCGGTAGATTCTTGGGATCTTATGATCCGCAATCTTTTAGGTATTTTGGAACATTGGGAAAGATTTTACCTCTTTCTAGGCATGGTTATAGTTTTATTATGAAGATACCTGATCAATTAAAATCTAAGTGACTGCTCCCCTACCAAGGGTGCCCAGACACGGGATCGTCTGGCCCATGTGCTGGTTTGGTCCCTGGGGTGGTCACGGCGTGCTATGTGTTCTGGTGCGCCGGTGATGGGTAGTACTCCCCAGCGGAGGGTCCGGTGACGGACAGCCGCGGCGGGTTCACGGATGAGTGCTAACGCGTGCCCATGTTCCCGCCGTAAGCGGCAGAGGAGGACACAGTGGAGTTTTAGTGGGTTAGAGTCCCACATAACTGCACTATCTCCCCGTGGTAGTGCAGAATGCATGAGCATTTCTTCACGTTAAAAAAAAAATTATGGGGGTTTTGGCCAGTAGAGTCAAATTTTCAATGATATAACATCGTCATCGAAAATCAGTCCTAAACTGTTACCGCCTTCACCGCGTGGAGGTGAAATTAGTGATAGCTTAGATTTCCACATCAGATGTTTCTGATCTTCGATTTTTATAAGTCAACAGGAAATGCCCATCAGACCGAATAACTTTTACTAAGACGTCATTCCTATATGTGTTATGGTGTAGCTGGGCTCTTGGAGTTCCCCATCAGGTGTTCCAGATCTTCAAATTTATTCTCTCAGCAGAAAATCCTCATCACGTGGAACAATTTTTGCTATGGTACTATTTTTGTATCTCTTATAGTTAAGCTGGTCTGTTTCGGTTCTGCATCAGGTGTTCAAGTTTCCAAGAAACATTATAGCCTGAATGTTGTCCAGCCATAATAACTATACAACAAAAAAAAAAACATTCAAATCCGTCCAGTAGTTCCGAAGATCGGACGCGCAGGCCCGAGGCGTGTACGTACTCTGATAGAATACCCTAACAAATGTTCGCTGTGATTCTTTAAATTGACATAACTTTTTTATTTATGAACCGATTGACATGAAATAAACACTAAATGTTAAGTGAAGCCTACTACAATATATTAGTGAAAACCGCATCTGAATCGAATAAGCCGTTTCTGATATTAGCGTGCACAAACAAACAGACAAACAGACAAACCGACAAACAGACTAACAGACAAAAAAAAAATTAATTCCAATTTCGGGTTCGGCATCGATATAATAACAACCCCTGCTACTTTTTTTTTATATATTTCCATTGTACAGACACCACTTTTCTACAAATTTATTATATGTATATAGAATATAGATAAGACAAAAATTAAAACAGAAGACGGACAAGCAGAGGATCGAAGAGGGGGGGTGGAGGGGGGATCAGGGGATCAGAACGGAATAACTCGATTAGTCGGTGTGTGTCTTTGCTAAGAGCTGTATGGTGCAACATGTGCTTCTTCTATTGTTTAGATTATAGAGCTCAGCAACCTAATTGCGTAACAAACTATCAATCACAATTTTAATCATTTTGAAGGATATTGCTAATCCATTGCTGTATATTTTCGGTAAATTTGTCTGCTTAACAACGTAAAGATCGCAATGAATGTTGTTGATCTGTCAAAATAAAATCCACTGCTACTGTTAGTGTGTTGCACAATTACGCCAATAGTGGCTTGTTCACTATTTAATGGTTCTTGTTAATCATTAAACTAGACCACAATATATGCTGGTATTCATTATGGAAGAAAGACAATCAGTTGCAGCAATTTATAAACTGCTGACATGCCGCATTCACTAACCCTTACTTAAAAATACACTACAGTCAATATACATTATATTTCCTAACAACACTTTTAGCACATGAAGTATAAAAGCACAGAACTTTATTTAAGAAAAAAAATGCTGGTCACGTAGAAAATCCAACAAGAAAAAAGAAAATTTTTCTTCAAAAAAGTATTGGCCTAGCCACGTGGGAAGCCAACATCAAACAACTTAGTTTCAAACTTATGTTTCAAATTGATGTTATTTCAAGTTAAACAAGTATCAACTTTATTTTAATGGAAATAAAGTTGATTTCGGAGTGACTAGCACTATTCAAAAAGTTATAAAAACGTTTGAAGTTGTAGCGTAAACTGAACTTTATTAAGTTATTTTTCCATAAACTCATATTTGTTTATATTTTTGGCAAATAAGTCGCGAATGCAAATTACAGACTGATATTGTATAAAAAGCTTAAGAAAGATAAACGTGGGAAGAAGGTCTACATAATCTGGTGATGTTCACTTAGTTGCAGAACATTCGCGTCGTCGGAGCACGTTGTGCCCACAACATGGAGAACAACGTGACCCGTGTGTATTCTCGGCGTTGAATTATACAGACTTATGATAATATTCGACACGATTTAGCATTCCATGTGCTGGGTCTGTAAGTATGAGTAAGTTTGTGTACGGAGTTGTTTTGGTTTTAGAATGTCGCACTGGGCCCGCGTGGTAGATTACGGCCCACTCCCTCTCACAGAGAGGAGGCCTGTGTCCCAGCAGCGGGAACATTATAGGCTGATTATGCTTATGATTATGTGCACGTTTTATGTAGAACTAGCTGCGCCCCGCGGTTTTACCCGCGTAAATGTCGATCCCGTGGGAATATCGGGATAAAAGCCTATATGTTAATCCAGGGTGTCAGCTACCTCCATACAAAATTTCATCAAAATTGGTCCAGCCGTTTTAGCGTGAAGAAGTAACAAACATATAAACACACACACACCCCCACACACACCCCCTCACAAACTTTCGCCTTTATAATATTAGTGTGATAACTATAATACATACCATTTCCTCCTAACACAAGCAAATCCTTGCATAAGAGGCCCGTGGCTAAATAATAACAGCCGCACATGTCGATCGATCAGGTTAATCTAAGCTTCGGATGGGTGACCATCTTTACATACCGTGACCCCTCCGTGCCTCGGAAAGCACGTTAAGCCGTTGGTCCCGGCTGTCATTCGTGGATCTTTGACAGTCGTTACGGGTAGTCAAAGCCCGAAAGTCTGACAACCAGTCTTAGCAAGGGGTATCGTATTACCCATTAACTGGGTTGTGGAGGTCAGATAGGCAGTCGCTCCATGTAAAATACTAGTATTCAACTGCATCCGGTTAGACTAGAAGCCGACCCCAATATAGTTGGGAAAAGGCTAGTCAGATGATGTCAAGCAATTCCTTGATTAAAAGGTGATCTCCAGTAGCATGTATTGAAATGTCCTTTGTAATTGAAATATACATTTTTTTTAACGTAACATCACGCTTGTATTCACCGCAGGTGTAGGCAGAAGTGTACCTCTGGCTGGTACTGGCGAAATGTGGGTTTGTGGTACTCCCACATTTCGCCAGTTATGGTAAAAGTTTAAGTCCCATGTAATAGGGGGCGAACTTATTGGCATGAACCGGGCACGAATCCAGACTACAAGCTGCTTCTGAGAAATTCCAGGTGGAAAAACACACACTTTGCCCGACCCGGGAATGGAACCCACGAACTCAGCAGTGGCGCTCGAGGCGGTGCGGTGTCTCTAATACATAATGGATTGCAATTTTTATTAGGTAACAGACGCCAGTACATCAAGATACCCGAAACTGTCAAAATTTCCCAATCAACCTTGAACCTAACGCTTTAGCGATTAAGTTGAAAACCTATTAAATAAAGGATGTCACCAAAATCTGCCCAAACGAAGTACCGTGGTACACAGTGGCATAAAATAACCTTGATCACACTGAATAATATTTTTTCTTATGCATACCCCGGGACGAGAATAAAATAACTTTTATCATAACAAAAAGCACGCTATTTTGGCACCCTTTCATCGGCACAACTACCTACCTTACTTATTGAAAGAAAAAAACTGTCAAGTTGACAGCTGTCTGCTGTCGTGTAAGGATAAAGATACAATTATTTTCGAATTCCTCTGTTTTTTCTCTAGGATTTGGTACACGTGTACCTCGAGGTACATGTTTGGGCAAAGTTGTATGGGTTTTTGTTGACCTCCTTTGATAGATTGTAGAGCTTATGTGCTGGCGTCTGTACAATGCTGCAATAAAGTTTAAAAAAAAAAAATAAAGAACTTATGCATCTATTATGTGTTATTTATAAAAATATTCTACTTCAACTACCTCAAAATATTCTACTTAACCAACCATTAACCAACCAACCAACCACCAACAAAGATTTTTTAGAGGACAAAACTTTCAGTAAAAATACCTTATTTATTAATTAATTTTGTTGACATTTTAATCTGTAATTCCGAAGGTTACCGTTCTCTATTATTGACTTTATTTTTGACATAATTATCTTATAGGTATTCTTAAGTATTGACATCTCTGGGTTATTGACAACTCTATATTTTTGACATCTTTGTATTAAGTAAGGACAGTAATTAATTTTAATAGTGATTTGTGGTAAATAATAATTTTGCTTTATGTAAATTTGAAGGTGTTTATTGTATTGTTTTTTTTCTCTTTTTATTCGGATCGTGTATCTTAAACAATATTTGCATGCCGTAAGGTAAAATGTACTGGGACTCTCCACAAAATAACCATATTATATGTATACCTACATTTTTGGCAAATAAATGATTTCTTTCTTTCTTTCTTTCTTTCTTTCTTTCAACCAACCAACCACCAACCAACCAACCAACCAAACCAAACCACAAACCAACCAACCAACCAAAAACAACCATTAACACAAAAATAACCATAACCATTGACAACCAACCAACCAAAGCAAACCAACCAACCAAAAACCAAACCAACCAACCACAACCAACCAACCAACCAAACAACCAACCAACCAAACCAACAACCATAACAATAACCAAACCGGAGCCGGAACCGGTATTCCGGGTTGGAATAACCATTTACATAATTATGCTAAGAGTTCTGTTCACGCATCATTAAATCCAATAAAAATACATTCCTAACATGTTTAGAAATATTCGTTTTACGTCCTTTGAAATGGTATAAAAATCAACTAACAAAACACCATGAATTAATTAAATAGAAATAAAAATCACCATCGATTCAACTCTCCCAAACAATTGAAAAAAAAATAAAAAATAAATTCAAACATGGCGATTGAAGTCACACGTTCGGTACCTACACGGAAGTCCGTGTCCTACACGTGCTTTAAATGTACGAGAAACCGATAGCACGTCACGTTACGCGTGACAGGTGACTACGGAGTGAAGTGCTACGGGAACCCGCTACGGGCTACGCGCTACGGGCTACGGGTTACGCCTACTGGTTTTTGGAGATAAATTCCAGGGTTTTATATTATTTTATAGTCGTTTTAGTAATTAAGTAAATGTTTTCTTATTATTTGACTTTGTTGATGTTTGGTTCCAAGTGTCTTTCTATAAAATATATATTTAAAAAAATACCTATAGCAAATTATTTCAGCATGCTTAAAATTTTCCAAAATATAAAATGTCCTCTGATATTCCCATAAACTGAAAATTAGTTATTCTTAAATCAATATAAATTATTTTCTCTACCTTATCGAAAAGCAATAAGGAACCTAACAAATAACAATACATACTGGATATCGCATACCAACAGCACAATATACCTACATACGAGTATTTCCTTATCTACTACTAGTACAACTTGCGATTTCTACCGCATTTACTATTTACGAGGCGTCTGTCAGCCAGTGTGTTTGCTACACGTGTCGTATCGACGAACTGTTTTGAAACCCAGACGTTACGTGCATATTAACGACTAAGGTGTCATTTGAGTTGTTACAATGTTTAGACTTCGTCTTATTACAAAACGACATCTAACTTTAGTTCTAGACTAAACCTTTGAGACAGTATTTGTATTTCGAACTTTATTTCGATTTAGGTAAAGTTCTTAATACTAAAATGACAATGACAACTTAGCACCGAAGTAGGCTGTCATTTTTGTATAAATAACTGCATTTCTATAACAGTTAGGTTCTTAATTCAATAACTGGCTAGGTGGTTCAAACCTCCACATATTTATTCTTAATTAGGATCATAAAAACCAAGATTCCGTCACTGTAATTACTAATAAATTAAGCAATTGATCAATTAAGACACCTCAGTAATGATATCTATATATAGTATCAAAGTAATATTGACATTCCATAAAGGCACTGACACGGTGGCACACAGCCAAGAATGTCATGTTAATATCATCCCATTCAAAGTGCGCTCTTATGTGGCGTCAGGTATCTTTGATATGACCAGCACCATTATTGCTTATCACACTTTCAATGATTTGATGGATATTGCAAATCTATTGCTTCACATGTTACAAAAATTTGTCTGTTCAACAACGTAAACAACGCAATGACTGTTGTTGAACTGTCAAAATGAAAGACATTGCTACTGATAGTGTGTTACGTAAGAAAATGTGTGTAAAAGTCAATTTAAATGAGCGTAAATAGAATTATTTCCCCAAAAAAGATTTCCCTAATTTAAGGGGGAAAGTTTGCTATTGAACGAAGCCGTAATATGTGGACGCATTTGGATACATACAAATTAATTCAGAGGTTGACTGTTTCCTGTTCAACACAAATAGCTTTCATACCCCAGACACTAATAAATTTTCTTACAAGAGTAGGTAAAAAAATATTGCAGACTAGCTTTTACCCGCGACTTCGTCCGCGTGAAATTTATTGTTCCCCCGTCTCACCCTGTCGCATCGCATCGCCTACCCGCGCTGTTACTTCGGTTTCTCTTACCGTTCTTTCTGATATTTTTTTCTTTTGCTCAGCTCTTAATGATCCTAACGTAATGTTAACAATAGCCTTAACAATAGCCTTCCTCGAGAATTGGGCTATCAAATGCAAAAAGAATTTTTCAAATCCGACTGGTAGTTCCAGAGCTTAGCGCGTTCAAACAAACAAACTCTTTTGACTCTCTGACTTTCTATACAAACGAAAAACAAATCAGCTGTTTCATCAAAAGTTCAATACCTACTCGACCAAAATGTATGAAACAGCAGATTTATTTTTTTCGTGATTTCAGAGTTAGTCCGATAGTGAAAGTTGTTCATATTCACGGGTAGAACACCCTGTAAAAATTAGGAACCGGTAAAAAAAAAACCACCTGTATAGAAGGCCGTATATCCAACGGCTAATCACGTTTCCCGACATGTGCTTACTTATCTGTTAATCCACAACTTGCAGACAGTATGTTACACATGCTTAAACACAAGACACATGCATATCTACGTACGTGTATTTTCTAATAATAATACCGAACGTAAACAAAATTGTATTTTTGCCAAAATAAACAAATTAAAAGCTATTGTTGCGATCAGGGGAACCACCGCAACGTGATGCGATCAACGTGCAATATTCTTAATTTGCACGTTTTTTTCTTTTAAATAGAAAAGTTGGGAAGAAATGTGTATTTAAAAGTGGAAAGTTTTCTATGTTGACATTATTGTGTTGTTTGTTTTGTTACAGTTTGGGAACGTGGACTTTTATATTACCGGCAACGTGACATAATAATAACTTGAAGATATTTTATTGCTTTTAGGGTTGTGTGCTTTGTGTTACAGTCGCGAGAGTATGTTCCTGACACCTGTCACTTCTAGTAGCTCTCTTCTTCAGCCTTTCGCCACCCAATGCTGAGTGGGTTTAGTCCCATCTCTTCCCCGATGCGTTTATAGCTACAAAAATTGCCCTTTATAAACGCATAGGGGAATAGATGGGACTAAACCGCTGAGTGTACAGTCACGAGCACTAATATGTCAACACTTGGCAACTTTCAATTGCGATTTTCTCACGAAATAACGAATGCAACGTTGAAATACGATACTTTACATAAAGCTATTGGTTCGAAAATTCTATGTTCCTAATAATATAAAATTTCATTTAAAAATAAAGGAGAAAATCGCCTTTGAATAAAGCCAAGTGTATACATACTTTTGCTCGTGACTGTAGGCATCCTGCAATGCACTCCACTATTCTCTGTCTCTAGTCTTCTTAAGCCAGAGTCGTCCAGCAATCTTGACCAGGTCTAGTAGCTAATAAAGGTCAAATTCGTAAAACACGTATTCGTTTCTATGAAACTGATAGGTGTCAAAAACGCCTCTCTCGCCGGCTGAACTGTAGCCAGTTACTACGAATGTTGAATGTAAGTCTCTCTATTACCTTGAGAATCAGATCGTGTCGTGTTTCGTATGGCATGGTTGGTGCATCTGCATAGGTAGTGTACGCGAATTGATGAAAACATATGACAGAATGTTATTTTAGCAGACAAGACAATACTGTTCTTACTATGGCCTGAAATAAATCATTGATCCCCTTGCTACTGGGAAAATATTTTAATCTCAGACCATGAGGTCTAAATTTTTTTTTATTAAAGTTATTTTATCAAGAATCTCTTATTGACCTTTTGCGGCACAAAACTATAGGGGCGGAAAACTAGAGGTTACAGGTTAACTTTTTGAGTGTAAAAATACTTGCGAAAGTTGTTCATAGTTTCATTCGTGGAGTTTCCGATAAAATTGTTTACTATTCGAACACGTGGCTCTCGGCCAATGCGATGTTGCTATTGCGTGGATAGTAGGTACGTAAACAAAGTACCTACGTAGACTAAATTGTGTTCCTTGGAACCTAAAATACGATTCACGTTGGGTTAGTTAGGACACTTTTTTATAGAATAGTGTTTTGTCTCTGCATCACCCTAAGGTTGACTAGTAGAAAATGCCTCAGGCATTAAGTCCGCCTTTGTACAGTATTTCTTTTACTTGTGCATAAAGTGTTAATAAATAAATAAATAGTGGTCAAGATATGGTATAGGTTTAAGAAATCCCTTGGCAAAATGGATTGACAGGAGAGGAAAGTATAAAAGAGGAACCCTAAGCCATAACTAGAGGTTTCTTGCAGATAAATAATACAAGTAAGATGATGTTCAAGCAGGGAAAGCAGTTTTCATTTTGACTTTGATTGATAAATTTTTTGGTGGTCGGTGCTAAAATGTAGGTACAGTATATCAGTCTGACAGACATACATTTACGATTTTCTGGACTATTTTTGCTACACAATGTTTAGAGGAAACCCAAACGACAATAAAGTTTCTAAAGTAATACTAATACGTGGGAAACACCCATATAAATAGACCAGAAAAATTCCAAGAAAACTTCCTTTAAAGACAAACCATACAAAATAGGTACCTACAGCTACCTACTCAGTTACAATAAAAAACAACAATAAGTTTCCCCATCAAGTGTTGATTTCTAATCGCTTCACGTTGCATTTGCGAACGGTCTATTGTTTCAAGTACTGTTATGTAGGTACCTACTTGCGCGTGCGACGAATCAAACGACGTCGGTGTTGCGTCGGAGCCGTGACGAATCGCGACGACGTGGGCGACTGCAGCTATGAGTGCAATCTGCATTTTAACAGTAGGGCTGACCAAAGAATATCTAAGATTTAGTAACGTGTCCTCAAAATTATATTTTTTTTTTAATTTCTGTGATGGCATCATGTTTTTTTAATTCTGGTTCTTACTTGAAAGTACTTATAGTTTCAAAATTTTCGGGATCTTTTCTCTCGCTAGTTTTCACGATTTTTAGTAAATCTTCTACAATCCCGATTCCTAAAACATCCCTTACAATCTTAAGCATCGATCATTTTTCGATTAGTTAACATTTATTCTATTAAAAGTTCAATACATTATTCGTTTCGTTAATAAAGCTTTATACAACGAAATCTATTGTTTTCGACCGTTTATTGTTGAGGCAACGTCCCTACAGCTACGCCGCGGCCGGTTAGAGCGCACGCGTGCTTACCAACGTGCCTTCGACCTACCTCAACGCGTGTCATCAAGTCATTATCCTGCTGCATGCACAAGTTACACAGTTTTAATTACCCGATTAGTTTATGTAAACCACGTGTCTAATAACGCGACAGAATTACCGCTCGAACAACAATTTTTATTAGGTATAGGTAGGTACTTACTTTGCAAATTTTCTGTAACGTGACAAACGTTTTGCTTTGTCCGGTCCGTCGTTCGCTGAACGGAATTTTTATTTTTATGCGATGCGATGCGATGGCTAGAGCTACGACGGCGGAGGCCAGCCTATAATGTTCCCATTGCTGGGACACAGGCCTCCTCTTTCTGTGAGAGGGAGCGAGCCATAATCCACCACGCGGGCCCAGTGCGGGTTTGTGAATGTCACATATTTTCGAAATGTTGGTTCTATGACATAGGCTAAAGGCTACTTTCAAATCTGGATATGATGAAAATATGATGTTGATGACAATGAGATGTTTTTGGAGCTATCCTTATGTATCGAATTGCTCGCACGTGTTTGGCCACATTATTTTTTAACTCGAACATACTACATATCAGATAAATGAATATATTGTGCGAAAAACGCCGTAATGTTTTTTTAACTCTAGTTTTCAGCAGTGTCAGTTCTGGCGCTTTATTATTAGCTTCGTAATTCAGATACATAAGTACTGTCATACAAAAACTTTCGTCATTGTTTATCATGATAAATTAATTAGGTAAGGACACAAACTTATCAGTATTATTAATATACCTACTCGTAATACCTAATAAAACATCGGTTTGCCGTTTTGTTTTGTCGAAAAATACAAAATGTATTTACGTAACTGTAGGTAAGTATTGAAGCACGTTGTATGTAACGGTTTACGTGTTTATCGATTCTAGGTGCCTACTTACCTAGTCGAATATTTGACAAAAATTTTGTTTTTCAGGCACGCACTTGGCCGGTTTTTTTTTTATTATGGAAAGAATAACAATTTAACAGAATAACAATTTGGGAGAAAACATGCGTCACATCTACGCAAAACGGCCATCGCTCAGCATAATGCTAAGACCCTATACGAGACAGAGCCCCAACGCTGGTTTTCAGCGTCAGCCGGCGTTGACGTGGTGACGTCAGCCAGTGCGGCTGTTATCAGTGGCTAAATGATAACAGCCGCACGGACCGATCGAAGGTTAAGCTCGTTTCGTCGGTTCGTGGATGGGTGACCATCCATTACATATCGAGACGCCTCCGTTACTCGAAAAGCAAGTTTAGCCGTTGGTCCCGGCTGTCATTCGTAGATCTTTGACAGTCGTTAAGGTAACCCAAAAGTCTGACAACCAGTCTTCCCAAGGAATATTGTGTTACCCAGTAATTGGCTTATGGAGGGCAGATAGGCCGTCGCTGCATGTAGGTATAATACTAGTATTCAGCTGCATCCGGTTAGACTGGAAGCCGACCCAAACACATTTGGGAAAATGCTAGGCAGATTGATTAAATTCGTAGAATTAGCTCAAAATACGTAGAATTTCACTATTCTCGTTTTCGTTTTCCACTTTTCAATTTCCCGATCATTAACTCGATAAATCCCTTTTATAAAAGATCCGTTCTCTCCCTAGAGACCGTTCGATCGAAAATCCATTCCATTTCGGTCCAGAGCGCACTCAAATTGAATTACTGTCGGAACCGGCTCCAAACTAAGTTAGTCTATCGGGCTAATGGGAGGAGGCGCGTAGGCATGGCACGTGTCTCCTGTGCATGTGTGCCTGATCGAACGCACACATGCATGACACGTGCATGTTGTACCTACACAAGTGTTAGCAGCATTTTTTTTTTCTAGGAATATCGACCAGTAAAAACTTGTCATTATGCTTTGTACAAGTGCCAGACATGTGCCAGATTAATTTAAATACTTTTTTGCTTCACGGTGCACCTGACTGGTGACTGGCTATTCTAATCTGCCTCATATTATTATCATGAGTAAGAGCTATTTTCGTATATTAAACGAGGATGGTCATAGACGTATGTAGTTTTAATTGAATTTTGATTGTGAGAGTGTTGATTATTTACGTAGGCAAGTCTGAACAGCACCGTAATTGCGTAACACTATTAATCTCAATCTGAATCGTTTTGAAGGATATTGCCAAATGCTAATCCATTGCTTCATATGTTCTAAAAATGTGTCTCCTCAACAACGTAAATGAGGTAGGTAAGTACTTGATAAAATAAAACAAAAATTATCACTGAAATTCAGATACATCTAAATCTGTAAGCCGACGCCAAATCCGTAATAATAAAGCTGAAGAGTTTGTTAGTTTGAACGCGCTAATCTTAGGAACTACCAGTCGGATTTGAAAAAATATTTTTGCATTTGATAGCCCACTTCTTGAAGAAGGCCATAATACATCACGCTAGGATAAGAGCCGAGCAAAAAAAAAAAAACAGTCGGAAAGAACGCTGAGCGAAATTAAGTAATAGCGGAGGCAGGCGATGCGATGCGACGGGGTGAAGGTCGGTATTTCGCAACACTCGGTATTATATTTTAGGCTGTTACAACAATATGTAGCTTTATCTACAACGCCACATGCGAACAACGTGACATACTGACGTCACGCAAAATCCTACATCGCGCAAGCAGAGTTTACCGCGCAACTAGCATAGATACAACGGCCCGACATAAATCATCGGCATATCATCGGGCAGTTGCCCGCCAGACACAACATCCGTCTGGTCGGAGGATCCTCCCTTTTCTATGGAGTATGAGTGTACTTTACACCCTATTCCTCATACCTCTATAAATACATTTCAGCAAAGCTTCTCAACATCTTATTACCCTGAAAAACCGAGAGAAGAAAATTAATAGGTATCCGTCATTGTGGCACATGCCAATGCGAGTGCCAGTTATATAACTGTGACACATTTGCTGATAAAGTTTGTTGTTCCAAGTGTACCTACGGATGTATGTACTATACGGTACAAATCATGATGTAATATCGAGACACAATGCTTGTACAACGTGCTTAGTGACTCAGGAACTGCCTCGAGACTCGAAAGTCACGTTGCAAATTTGAGCAAATTCTTAACAATAGACGGTATGACGGTGGTAAATCTTAGTGTGCATACACATGAGCGACACGTATCGACAACAGAGGCAACAGCAACCGTCGACAACATGCAGGTCGTGAAGTTCTTCTTCTTCATGTCGCTGGCACGACTGTATTTTAAGTCTCGTTTTCCCAAAACTTTGCCACTTCCACGGCGTTGTCGGTGGCAGCGCAGAGGTCACTTTGACTGCATGTTTTGGGACACAGTGGGCAGGATAGGAGGTGGAGCATGGTTTGTGACATAGCTCCGCAATCACACCCTTCTGCCGTCCCGTCAAGGTAGCCCCACTCTACCAGGTTGGACTTGCATCTTCCCACTTGTGTCCGGAGACGGTTCAGAGACTTCCAAGTGGGCCACGGAAGGTTACACCCTGCAGGGAGATGCTCCTTTGGTGGTAAGTAGTGAGAAGGAGGGGGAGAGTATCCTGCCACAGTTTGCTACGGGCGTCGGCCGGTAGCTGTCCGCCAGATAGTGGGTGTGTGCGCCAGATTTCTGTTTGAATTTGTCCACTGCGCATGCAACTCTTCGGACTTGTGTTGGAGCTATGCCAGCTGTGGGATATAGTGCGCTGATCGGGGTCGATTGAAGGCAGCCGGTAATCGTGCGGCAGGTTTCATTTAGAGCAACATCTACTTCCTTGGCGTGGGCGGTGCCTCCCTGGGCAAGTGGGCACGCAATACGCATATTCACCCGCAGAGAAGCAGAGTACCAGTAGTCCGGAGAACCTGAGGTGACGCACCCCAGGTGGTTGAAGTTAGGCGCCTGAGCAAGTTGTTACGGGAGCCGACTTTTTCCTTAAATTTGAGACAGTGGTTCTTAAATGTCAGCTCCCTGTCAAGGGTGACTCCCAAGTAGGTAGGGTTACTGTAGTGTTCAACGGTGACACCATCCAATTGATGTTCAGTAGGTATGCGTCTTGCCGAATAGTTGCGGAGATGGAAAACGCGTGTAGTTGAGCACCGTACTCAAATACACAAGTGACACGTTGTCGATGGCAGCCGCCTTCGCGTCGACAGTTGCAGTTGCCTGTTTCACCGTAAGATTATAATCTATCTCGCGAAATTGTAAACTGCCGATATATTGTTAACTGTGCCGTACTGTTTACAATATAACGTATTCATTTTCGATAGTTTCTAATGGAACACGAATGTGACATCCCCGCTTTCTTCCCTGTTGAATGGCACGTGTCATAGTGTTACGTGTAGACGGTATGATAGTCGATGCATTGAGTTGAGAGCAGGCGTCGACATGTGTCTGAAAATTCACACCTACCTTTCAGAACTTGACTCCATGCATTCTTTAGTTATCTCAGTCACACACGCAAAAAAATATTTGACACGGACTTGAAAATGGAACACGAATGTGTCCCCTTGCTTCCCTGCTGAATGACATATGTCAAAGTGCTGCGTATGTGTGCGTGCGTCATTTGGCATGTGTATGGAGTTGATTGTAGGTTTGTAGGTATTGTGTTGATATGAGAGAGTGTTAGTCAACGTGCGTGCTGATGATGACTCACGGACCGGCCCACGTTGCGCCCGCGCTGCGCCGCATACAACGTCACAGACAACGTGCGTGGACAACGAGCTACGAAGCGAAGCGTTTTTGAAGGTGGCATTTTTCGTAACAAAAACTTAAACTTTTTTTTTTGTATGGTGATTTTTTAATGAATAATCAAATTTTTTTATATTCGAATTAAAAAAATAGTAAAAAAAAACGAAGATTTATAAAATATTATGTTTATTACAATAACCAAATAGTCTAGCCCAGAAAACAAACTACTTACATAATTATTCTAACTAGCTAGACCTATATAAATACCTTATAGCAACCATTATGCTAAGGGCCTTATCAACCAGACATCTAAATTCTAATTCCACCCACGTGGCCTCACGTCTATTTTTTCCTAATATCAGACGCTATCTTGACTAAGTCTAATCACTTAGTAGGTCCACGTGCGCCAGACAGTGGTCCTGTGTATACCGACACGTGTTTTTTCATGCGAGGTGAGCGCTCCCCAGCCGAAGCGTTTGGGCCCTAGAGTTGTCATATGCAAAGGGGTAAATTTTCCCGGGAACCTGGGAGAATGGTCGGGGCGAATTTGTTAATGAATGGTGGGTTGGTTGGTATTGTGGGTGTTGTTCGAAAGTTGTCATTTTCTTGTGACTTAGAAGATGTTTGACTTTGGTGTTTGTTTCTTGACTTACGATTAGGAGAAAAAAATGTTAATGTGTCGCGTGTATGTGAAGGTGCATGTGTGTGTGTGTGTAGACTTCGAAATACATAGAATCATTTAAAAAACTTATAAGTATAACGTAAAGTTAGGTTTCATGAAAATTGGTACCTATTGAGATATTTCAATTACGTACCTTAAACTAACTCAATAGTATTCCTTTTGTAATAATTATTGCTACTATTTATTGAAGTGTGACCTTTGCGGAAGCTATTATACAACTTGAATAACTCATAAAATTATGGGTAGTAAAATAATATCACGTATTATGTAAAACTAAATACTAATCATAATAAACATATTATCCTTGAGGTAGGTAGGTAGTACTAACTAAGAATACTTTGTTGCTTTTACGATTTCGTAACAACATGGAAACTATAGGTATACATTTAAATGAATAGTTTAGGTAATACATACGCACGTTGGATGTAGTTCAATTTTGATACATTGTACTATTTTATCAAATACCATGCAATCCAAATAGTGTACTTCCAAAGTTCCAACTGAACATTAATAATGCTTAGATAATTGCTTTTCGAATGATTAGAAATCAGAATACATTGATTGATGATCTTATTTGAGTTCGTACCGCGTAGCCATAATAATTTGTGTAGCCCATAATTTGTAAATATTGTGCACACTTAAAATTAAATAAACTAAAAAGCAACCATCCGATGTTTTTTATTTATTCAATGGTTTTCTTAACAGGGTAACGTAAACCACAGGACTACAACACAATACTCTGTCTCCCTCTACGCGCCGAGCTGACAAGCCGAAGCAACGCGGCCGTGTTCGATTTTCAAACAGCCGGCCTCGCCAACTGCTGAACTAGCTCTAACTCATTCCACGTTCGGTATTGAGACGGTTCGCACGCGCCCTTCGCTCTCAATAGTGTATCGCTGTTATATTTGTCAATAATACTGACAAGTCGTGTTACCTGTTTAACTCAGTGTTTATAAGCTGTATTGTTTAGCCAACATGTGTGAGAAAAGGACCAGAAAGATTAAGAAAGGTACGGTTTGTTTTCTTTTTTTTTAATTTTGCTGTATAGCCTAGTTTTGAGTTATGATCTGTGGTCGCGATGAGGGTGGGATGGAATGGGAGCCGCCTCTCTTTAACGGAGAAAATATGGATTTTGTCGAAGGCTTAGTAAATATAATTATGTCTGTTTAAGTTAATGGGTTTTGGTTGATTTCTAGTGATCTTCATACGTTTGAGGGTACTTTACTGTCAAATGTCATAGTTCTGCTAAATGTTTTTGAAAATTGGCGGCGAATCATTTATTTTTGATTGGTCTCGCTTCTTTTTCTACCGTTGTATTTCATCAGCTACATAATTATACTGAAAGTTAACTAGATTGCATAATTGTAATTGGTTTCATTAGGTCCTGTGTAATAACAACAAGTACGTCCTGGACCATAAACATCGTTCTCTATTATTTTATTATTTTAACTTTAACAAGAATACCATAATTTATGCTAACTGTTTTGCTTTTAAGAAAATGTTTTTACTCGTACAAGAGACCGTAAAGACCGTGTTTACCTATAAAACCTACTTCTCCATAAAAAGGGAAATGTGAACTTTCATAGTCAAGGGATAAGGTTCTATTTGCCTTGCTGTTGGTCTAGTTATTGTAAGATTCTAACAATAGGTTAAAATCATAACAGCTACGCCGTTGCCTTTCTCAACGTTGGAACTGACCTATCACAAGGTTTCATAATACGATCAACACTGGCTGCATAGAAGCATAGTTTATGATAACAATACCTTCTATTTTTAGATCAAGTTATAAGCTTGCACATACATCTTCATTAATCAGGTAGGTAGGTACATGCATATGAGTTTGACTTGCAAATTCCTTGTTTGACGTCGAAAAAAACAGAAATATAATAATCAATTTGCCGTTTCCCAACTACGGGACCCGATCGGCTTCCAGTTTTACCGGATGTCGCTGGATACCAGTATTTTACATGGAGCGACTCTCTGACCTCCACAACCCAGTAACTGGGAAACATTATACCTCTTGGCAAGACTGGTGGTCAGATTTTCGGGTTTCTGACTAGCCCGACTGTCAAAGATCTACGAATGACAGCCAGGAACAACACTGCTTATCGTGCTTAAAAAAACACAAATAAATAATTTACTTAAATCCTTACCATTAAAAGAACACATTAAAATTCATCTGTACTTAAATTACTCACAGAGTATAATAGTGTATATCGAATTTATCAAAAGGCCTATTGCAAGTTTACTTTCGAAGGTTACAAGTTGACTGATAAGTTATCAAGACGAGTTGTATGCTATTTAAACTCCTTTGATGATATTACGGACGTTTAAAGTGAAAAATAAATAGAAAACCATTTTAAAATTATTTTCTTTGAAATTGCATAAGTTGAAAACATTGTTAAAAACCAGATACCTACATCATAATCATTATCATTTCAGTCGAAATACGTCCACTGCTTGACTTAGGCTTCCCCCAAGCTCCGCCACTTCGACCTGTTCTATGCTTCCCTCATCCAGCGGATTCCTGCGAACCTCCTTCCCCCCAAATGACAAGCACCAAGAACAAACCAGATTAGTAACTCAAACATTCACGTAGACAATAACTTAGCATCTTTAATATCTGACAGCAATAAGTATTGTGCAATTTCTACTTATTAACTCGATAAGAAACAAAAGGTCTGCGATATCATCAGTTTGCAATGCCGAGTCAAGTTACGAATAAGTGAGAAGAGAAAACTGCACAGAATGTGCCGACGATTCAGATAAAGACTACTGCGAACTGTGATACTGGGAAGGTTGTACCCAATAGTAATAATATGTATGTCAATGGTTGTACCCAATATGCAGTCACCGATAACAAAGCAACAAGGCCTCATAAGTCTGCTATTAAAATAGTGTCAGAATGGTCATTAATTGTTGATTTTGACAAGTTTGGTAATCTACTAATATAATGGCGTCATTATGACTTTCCAATGGTCAACCACTGACACTCCATTGAAAGAAATGGCATAGAATGGTAATCTCGTACATAATGACAAATGAATTACTGACTTAAGCGGTACTCTGCTAGAATTTTGACAGTTCCTTAGATCAGTGACCTACCATTAGAACGTCATTTTGCAGTCATTGCTTTTAATTCGTTACGAGTATCGTATTATATTCTGTGCCATTGACCGACCAATGATAGACCATTATGAATTTAGCAGATTACGAACTTTAAGCAAAATGACAATGGCATCGTGTTGGAATGACGAATTTATAAAAATAGCAGACTGTCTGTTGGTGTAATCCTCTTTAAATTTTGTATTTATTTACTGGCTGAATATAAACATAGCTGACGGCTACTAGCAGTCTGGCAACCTCTTTAAATTCGTTTTTGTATTTTTAAGTTTGGAACTTGTACAGAGAAAAGGAACACTTGCATTTGTTTTGTGCAGGTGCTACATGGTGCATTGTTTGATAAGCTAAACATGTAAAATGCAATCATTAATATTATGCACCTCCCACTGAGAGGAGGCGTGTGTCCCAGCCCAGCAGTGAGACATTATAGGCTGATTGATTATGCATGCAATCAAAAGAAAAGTTACAGATAGTTCTGATTTTTAAGTATTTTGGTAATTGCTTAATTTAATAATCTTATATCCATTTTTAATTGTTTTACTAATGCTTATAATTAAGAATTAGATTGTCACGCGATAAACGAAAAGTTGCTGATATTTCCGCTTTGTAATCTAATAATTGCATAATTCGATTCATCTCATCTCCATCTTTTTATTACCTACTTATCTAGCCGCATCTGTATCATCTATTGATAATGCCGATGCGGCTAAATATCCAATGGTATATTTATCTACCTACCTACTTACCGATAAACCGATTATAAAATTTGCAGTCGCGTCGCGCTTTCCATTGATTTCTAATGGAGAAAGCAACTCGTACCTTGAAATTTTTTTTTATAATTATCATTTACATGTAGTGTAGGGATTTCAGATGCCTACGAGGACTACCTTTGATTAATCGTAATAATGTTTCGGTTTTCCTATTAAGTATGTAGTTTTTGGGTCTGAGGCCTACAATCTAAGTCCATCAACGAAGATACGCCCGTTCGTAAATATGTAGTTCGATACTTCGGAATGAACCCTACTCTCGTTTAATTAACTTTTTTGGATGGGTAAAAACGCATCGGGAGTCAGGTCAGCTGTGAAATCGTGTTACCAATCAATTTTAATTCGGGCCCCACACTTATCTTCCGTAAGTCCGTAGGTGATACGGAGTAGGAAACGCCTGTAACTGGACAGAACTATGAATTTTGGGCTTAGAGAGTAGACTATAGAGAAATATTACCTTACCCAGACATTCTAATGAACATAATAATTCATACTAATATTATAAATTCGAAAGTAACTCTGTCTGTCTGTATGTTACCTTTTCATGCCTAAACCACTGAACGGATTTCGATAAAAGTTGGCAGAGAGATAGATTGCATCCTGGGGAAGGACATAGGATAGTTTTATCGACATACCTCGTGGGCGAAGCCGCGGGCGGAAGCTAGTATCAACTAAAGGAATCTTAGTTAGCTACTTATATAATTGAATTAACAAATCGTCCCTGCCATTGCAAATCAAGGATTTAACACATAAGTGTTAGGTAACTAAGTAAACCTTAAACATTCTTTTAGTTTTTTAAATGAACTCGAATAGATACTACTTATGAAAATCAAAAGTTATTTATTCAAACTAAATTGAATGAATCAGCACTTTTCGAACGTCAAAATTTCGTAAGACAATCCCCCAAAACGCCCGCCCTACACCACTTTTATTTTTTAGTTACCAAATAACTGAACCACAGATACCTACTGTTAACTGCCCAGCAAAATACGAGTAGCTTAGCCGCCTTGCCTGGCTAGTTTAAACAATATCTGCCAAGGCCGTTCATTGACCGTTAAGTGAAGGCCTATGTACAAAGAGAACGGACTTCAACGAGACAATAATAACGATGTACCTTGATATGTGCTTATGTTACTTACAGCTTTTGCAATAGGTACAGGAGTTGTAAGAAAGGGTATCTATTTTATTGGGTTCCCGTTGTTTTTTTATCAACAACCGGAATGACAACGTTTAGTGACGGAAGATTTTGTATTTTCTGCAGTCATTTAAAATGTCTTTTGTTATAACAATGGCTGAATTATTTTATTAATTTGTAAATGCAACTCACTAGTGTACACTGTACAGTCATTATTCTGGCGTTTGCAAAGCGTAGACGCAACGTAGCGAAGGTCGTAGGCTCGCAGACGCATCGTAGGCCCGCGTAGGCACCTCGTAGGTTCGCCTTAGACTCAACGCATACGCCGCGTTAAAGTGTGCTTTAAAATTATTTTAATTTTTGTACGACTGACAAATGACAATCGATTAAATTAATAACAAACAATTTGTAAAAACTATTAACTCCCGCCATTGTTCTAAAACCTTTGTCCTTCTATTCATCAGAGGCCTTAGTGTGAGTTTTTTCGACTCACGTAAACTCACGTTCGATTGCGAGCGCGTTAGAATTTTGTATAGGAAATTAGGTTTCTCCTAGGGACCACCAGATGGCGCTATAACTTTTTTCCATATAAAATTCTAACGCGCTCGCAATCGAACGTGAGTGAAAAAACTCACACTAAGGCCACAGATTTTATTTCGCAACCAAGACAAGTGAGATACAGAAACGACGTATCGGAAGATATCTTTATTTTTGAAGTCAAAAACTATTTTAATTTTAAAAAGCCGTAAGTAACAAAAAAAAAAATGGTTGCCTGTAAAGTCGGTTTTACGGGCGAAGATTTTACGTGACAACGTCTTTTTCTCGGTAGAATAGTTGAGTGGGAGAGAGACGCAAGGCATTCGGCGGGCCTCTCTCTCGTTCGGTGACTCATCGTAACGTTACCGAGCGTTACACTTTTTCATAAGTGACTCCCAGCCGCAACCTAATTTAAGACGTTGTCACGTCAATAAGTTTGTAAGAACCAGATTTATTAATAAAAATATAAAATTGTTCTCTGAAAATGTAGCTTTCCCACACAATACTGTGTTCGGTGGCTAAAGAAACGTTATAATGCTCCAATTCACTAGCCGGCCATACTTCACCGAGTATTTGCCTCATTAAGCTAATGGTCGACATGAATATTTTAGTACATACCTACGTGGCCTTTCTTTTATACTGTGTAAAAATAACATTATCTAGTTTTGTATTGTTGATTTTGTATCAATGAATTGGCATCTTTCAATTGTTTTTCTCCGGAGCGGGATACATAAAAACAACGTTATCAATCGAATTGGCATGAGTCACAAGATACATTGACCGCGATATGACATCGTAGTCAGTTAATTTTTTTGACGTGACAACGTCTTAAATTAGGTTGCGGCTGGGAGTCACTTATGAAAAAGTGTAACGCTCGGTAACGTTACGATGAGTCACCGAACGAGAGAAAGGCCCGCCGAATGCCTTGCGTCTCTCTCCCACTCAACTATCATTCAATTCCTTGTTCCTATTGTGCAATTTAATTATATTCATATCAATAAATATTCTACCGAGAAAAAGACGTTGTCACGTAAAATCTTCGCCCGTAAAACCGACTTTACAGGCAACCATTTTTTTTTATTTAAGGTACTTAAATGCTCTTGATCTCTCCGGTATTCCATGGAACCCACTTCAATTTGAACGTAGAACATAGCTACAATTTTCAAAAAACCTAAAGGTACTAGAAAGGGAATTGAATTTTTTATGGAGTCTGGCATGCTTAAAGTCGCACCATTTTGTTTTTTTTCAAAATGGCGGCCACGCATTATACCTATATAAATCGATAGTTGACATCAATGCAAACAGAGAACGTAAAAGGACTAAACCCCGTAAAGTGACACGTTTCCGAGACATTATCGTTTAAAGTTGATCTCGTGACATCCATATTTTTTAACTTGCTTACATCTTGTTGTTTTTAAAGCTGGCATATGCGCTTCGCGACTAAAGACCTTTTTCTTAATAAAGATTTTTTTAAATCTTGTTGCTTGGATGTCACAAATAATCACACTGAAAATTTAAAGTAATCAAACATTTATGCATTCTTTCTCTTTCGTGGGCTACGTTGAAGTATCAACATTAACTACAATGTTATTGAATCGATTATTCGATACAGTATGACGCATACCTATCGCATCGAAGTTTGCGCTTTTAATTGAGTATAGGGGCTGCCAAATGTGATTAATCTCTTAATCTCCGGTTATCGTAGGTTTAATCAGCGACATACCGACTGCCGCCGGGTGCGCGCCGGTCGCCTCGCCGGTCGTCGGTGCAAAATTGAAGTATCGATCGAGCTATTTTGGTACTCGTAGGTTTAAAATGATAATGCTTCAATTCGTTTTGAATTATTTACTGCATTCGAGGCTGGTTGCAGCTGTACAAACTGAATGTTTTTTTTTTAAACGTCAAATCTGACTTTTTTTGCTACGTAGCCTTTTTGCAAACTGCTTATAGATCGACATAACGGTTTGTTGGACATTAATAAACACCATTGTATAAAAACCACGTGAATTTCGTTCTTACCACGTATAAATAATTTATTTATTCGCAATTCGCTTTGCAGTTGAACCCGGTGAGACAAAGTACAGGGGTGCCAATGACCTTAGGAACTATATGATGACGTTTTAGGCTTTGAGGATTCAACACTGTTTCTTTCTGGGCCATTTTAGTTAGGTAGAGCTTCTATAGTCTGAATGTAAATGTCTGACAGCCGATGCTTTTAAATAGAAACTAGCTGTTGCCCGCGACTTCGTCTGGGATCCAGGATAAAAAGTAGCCTACGTCCTTACCCAGGTCATGGTATACCCATGTGCCAAATTTCATTCAAATCCGTTCAGCCGATTTAGCGTGAAAGCGTAACAAACAAACAAACAAGCTCACTTTCGCATTTAGAATATTAGGATTAGGATACTAATGCTAGGTTCACTTGAATTTTGTTATCGTGTTTCTTTAGATTTTGATATCACTCCATTCAGTCGAGAGAAATTCCAAATGTAGGCTAAAAAATTCATTTCAAACACTATTTTAATCAAAACTATAACGATTATAATGATGTTAAAAATAACTAAAGGATACAAATAAAACATCTCACTTGCCTCAATTAATTGAGGCCAAAACACATTCACCGATAGTCACATGTTTTCTTGCGTGTTCCGAGTTTCGACTCATCACACGCCAACGTGAGTGTATTGCAGAATCCACTGCTGACACAAGCGATATTTACATTTATATTGAGAGGGACAAAGTTTAATTTCATTTATCTAACGTGATGCTGTTCTATAACTGGCAGCCGTGGTGTGTCGGGTGAAAGTTCGTTGACCTAATATGACGTCATCGGATGTCACGTGGTAGACTTGCATTGTTGAAGGAACACCGTTATGGGAAATAAATGAACTGTCATTATGTATAATGTCATTGTATGTATGTCATTCTCGGAACAACACTAGTGCGAATTGGATTAAGCCTGCATTAGATTTTTTATATGCATAGGTTGTCATTATTTTATTTTCTCTCATTTTTGAGTAAAAATAAAAGGAAAGTTATTCTCATTCGAATAAGGTTGCAGTTGGGTTGCTGCTGTCAGAGTAGAGGTAGGTACATCCTTTACAGCGGATACGCGATTGACTGCTACGAAAACAATATGTGTCACACTGAATAAATATTGAATGGGATTTACCGCCTGCTGAAAAAATTATGAAAACTGGACTCTAGACAGATATTAGGGAAGTCTGTTGCGTAAATAACGTAAGTATAAATTACATCACAAAACTATTGATATACCGTATTTACTTATTTGGAATTACTATGAAATGATTAATCAATACAATAATACCTACATAGCGGTTTGTAGTTAAATAAATCATTGAACCTACTTCATTATTTCGAGTTGGCAACACCCACAAGTATTACATTATCAGTATTTATCAGTTTAGCAACCTAGCGACACCCTATTAATCACTATGCTAATAATAGGCACATAAAAAACTCCATTCGATGATTCGACACTAAAACGAAATACTTAGACGTCACACAGCCGCAACACGATTTATCTACTAAGAAACTACGCGCGTGTGAGTCTGGCAAGTCTGTAACGTAACGTGACTGTCTGCAGCCACGGAACTGACTCACGTTGCAAGCTGCAAGTCTGCAGTCTGCAGTATTTATTTTCTGTCCCTAAACTGTTCCACAGGCAGTCACGTGGCTGTTACACGCGTATCGCTGTTTTTGTTGCCAGTTTTTTGAACGCACGCCGCGCCTTGCCCATAACGTGAGTTACCGCGTTTGAGCATTGTTCTGACAGATTGATTTTTTTTAATGTCGAACTGCAAGCCAAGGCTTCTTTGCATTGTTCCTTCTTTTTAATTTCCGGGGGTTACAGAGAACACGTGATACTTAACAAGGTCTTTGACTGTTGTTTTTGTAAAGATAGCTAGGTGACGATGGTAATTAGGTTCTGACGTATTTGTTGACGTTTCTTATCAACTGATAAGATTACTATGTTTCGATGCATTCCGCGTCTACGGAATGAATTGGGATTGCCTTTGATTCGCTGGTAATTAGTTAGGTAGGTGCGCTTTTATATTTCGACAGGCTAACAATTTATTTTTAGTTTTGTTATCAAATGCAGTTTTTTTTTTTAATCCGATTGATAGTAGGTATTATAGGTACCAGAGATTAGCGTGTTGAAACAAACAAACGTATTCTTCAGTTTTATAAGTACCTTTATCTAGATATTAAAACTATACTATAGACAGATTAGTACCTCCTAGTATAAAAAGATAGATCGAAGATGGTACCTACAAAATTGTTGGTTCAAATGCATCAATGTTATCTTATCATACAAATGTTTTTTAACAAAACATTGATGAAATCTTCTCATATTGTAGGTGCGGATATATCGGATACGCAGTTTCCCCGACCGGGTCAAGGCACTGCCATCCTGTACATACATACATACATGGTACATATGTATGTGTAGGTAGTTATATTATGTACTGGCTGCTGACCCGGCGAACTTCGTACCGCACCGCCAGCCGCTCCGCCCCGCTTTTTAAATCTCTGATATCTTCTAAGATATTCATTAATATATAGCTTAAGACACTCACAAATAATTTGACTTTCTATTGGTAAAAGAATTTTCAAAATCGGTTCAGTAGATCCAAGATTACCCCCTACAACCTCTGAAACGTTACCTCTTTATAATGTTAGTATACCTAGATACAGTGTGGTTTTCGAACGGCCTGCCCACACGGTTGCCTTGGCCTGACTACTAGTTAAGTTAGGTATCTATACGTGATAGTTTACGGTATTAAAATGAGATACAAGTTTCAGTTACGTAACGCATAACCTACCTAATACCTGGTACTTACTTTACAGCATGTGAGTTTGCAAGTTCATATAAAGGTAATTGCATACTACCTATATTGCATGTGTTATCATTCGAATTTTAACTATGGAAACCGTTCCATAGTCAAAATTAGGTAGGCCTAAATTATTCTCTATGCATTTTTTTCAGGTTACACTCATACCTCCTTACTAATAAACGTATTATATCAGACGAATAGTTACACACCGATTTCTCTCTTTCAGTCGTCAGTAATTTGACTTTCGAAAGAAGAAGACAAAGCGTTGTGTAACTATACAGACGCTATACAACGTTTATTAGTACGGGGGTATATTTTTTGCCTATTCTGTATGTATTGATCTTTTAACACGTTCGTCATTTTGAAAACGAACGCAGCCATTGTTCCATTGTTTTGCGACTCTTGTACGACGATGCTTATGCACTGCGCGTGGATTCAAGACAACCTTTTGAACATTTAAAGAATTTCCGGAGGGCTTTGGTCATTATAAATTGGGCAGGGAATTATGATCACTCTCCATCCAAACTTAGCTGTAAGTTCCTCGTCTTTGTTGATTATTTAACTAACAATATTTCTCCATCTTTCCAGGTTCTCACCTTACCCGCCTGCGTGAAGCCAGACGCATCCAAAGGCTGCAGAGGCTGTCATCACCATCCACCAGCGATGACAATACCACTGTATCTGTGTCAGTGTCCCCGTGCCCGGTCGCCGTCGACAAGAATGCCCAGAACAGGGTCATTCTCGAACTGGCCTGGAAGACGGTCGCCCTTATGCACAAGAACAGACTCATCCAACAGAAGATCATCGCACTAAAAAAGGAAACCTCAGAATTCGTTGCTGCCATTATGAATAACCCTGAAAATAGAAAACGCTACATCGAACACATCCGCTTGTACGGACCCAACCCACAAGTGCAAATACAAAACGTAGAAAATTCTCCAATACATTTGGAACCTAAGGTGTAAATCAAATGCGGTTGACATCGGAACACAATGAGTGAATGAACGAATGAGTGACGTTACTTTGTTGAGAATGAATGATTGATTGAATGTTACTTAAAGCCTGTTGTTGAGTTATTTAGCTTTTTATCTTTACTTAAATACCTTGTATACTTCTAGGTTACTGATGTCTAACATTGGCATTAATTGTGATCAAATTATTTAAGAATCATTGTTAAAATCTTCAATTCGTAGTCGTGATTTTCAAAATTATCTATTCCAGTCTACATAGTATTCTATATATTTAAGATTGTAAACAGCGCCCTAATTGTGTAACACACTATCAATCTATCATTTTGAAGGATATTGCTAATCCATTGCCTGTTTCATAATGTTCGAAAATGTGTCTGCACATCAACGTAAATAACGCAATGAATGTTGTTGAACTGTCAAAATGAAACCCATTGCTACTGGTAGTGTGTTAGGTAATTACCCAGCAGTTACTGCTGTTTTCACACATATAGTATTGGTGTACCCATCCCAGCAATAAATAAATAAAAATTGCAGTGTCTTATGTAAAAATGTTGTGGCTAATGATAACTTCTTGTTGTTTTAGAAGTAAGCTACAAAAAGGTTGTAAGTAAGAGGCTGTTATTGATAAGGTAGTCATCTTCGTACCATTTCTACGGTCAAACATCGGACCGTTAGGGTTTTTGTGAATGTTATTGGCGTATTATTTACGCGGGACCGGGAAGATAGGGTAAAAAAATGGTGTTGTTAGGGGTAATTTGACTTCATTAGGACGAGTTGGTACTTATGTGTACCACAAGTGCTACAAATTTGTACCAGCTCGTCCTTGAGAGAAGTGTAGTGACGCTTTGTCGCTTTTGTTCCCAGTTTTTAGCACCTGGTTGCACCAGTTGATGGTTGAAGCGCAATGTAACGCTGTAATGACAAGTTGAATGTTATTTCTTATTAGTAGCACAAAATTCTCCAAATGTAATCAAATTTTCTGCGAAAATTAGATGTTTTCCGTAAATGTTTATTACCTATAAGGAAAACATACCATATTATTCCTTACCCTGATGTAAATTTTCCAATGTATGTAGGTATCTAAAATGCTGATTAGTGATCATTATTACCAATTGAAAATAACTATGGTACGAAGAGCTCGAAATGAAAGGTTTTCAAAAAATACTCTTAGCACGTAATTTAAGTTATTAGAGTTTATTTTAGTTTGTAATTAATTTCTACAAAACATCTTTGTATTCGTTGAGCAGGCACTGTGTTAATTGGACCAAGTGAAGAAAATGACAGCTTTTTAGGAATTCATGTTCTCACTTAATATTTATGACAGCTCATTAATTTAGATAATAATTTTGTAATTACGTTCTAGTAATCCAAAACCACCGAATTGTGGATGTCCTATGTGTGAAAATCTTATATTAAAGAATACCGTAATATCAAAATAATTTATTTGGGCTTCTCAAAAGGTAAAACAAAGCTTTTAATTTATCTTACATTTTTATATAATATCAACCTCGAAATCTGTATCACTTCTTGGGGTCATTATCCTGTAAGAAATGTACAAACGCTCGCTCCTGCCATCTAGCGGCAAAATACAAAACCAAATAATGTTCCTCAATTTCCTTGGTTCAATCAACAGCTCAGCCTTCTTAGATTGCATTTAATAGGAATTAGTATAATGAAGAATGCACAGATCTACCAAGCACTGTGTTCATTTAATTTAAATGTACGTATTTATACTGAGTTCAGTATACCTACTTATTACAAAAAACATTAGGTACTTTAAGTATTTCACCCGAATGTTTTTGTATCCTTGTATGATTTGTTAAAGCGTTACTGTAGGTTTGTAACTTAAGTGGATACGAAATTACATTAAGTGCGAAATTCTAAAACGTGAATCCTTTGAAGAAGTATTATTGTATGATTGACAAGCTGTTATTTATAATTTATTGCACAAGGCTCTTGATAAGTGTATGTGTACCTACGTTAAAAATCTTGACTTTTCTGACGTGGTTTACTTAGATCATAAGTCAATTTTGAAAAATACACTAGTCTCTCGAATTTTCGTTGTTTCCTTTTTGTTCCTCTATAATACCTAAGACCCTACCAATATTAAAAATGAAAACATTAAGGAAGAAGTTTTTTACTGTTTTTTACATTTCTATGCTTTAATCCTAGGACCACGTTCGCATGGACGTAAAAATATCGCGGGATTTTATCGCGCACTGGATTTCAACTCTCGGTTCGGTGTTGAATCGAGCATATTGAGAATCCAACAGAGAGATTTCCAGCGCGTCAAAAAACATCGTTGGATTTTCGACTCAGCAGTGCGCTGAAAGTGCCTACAGTTCGCGAAAAAATCCCGTCGCGAAATTTTTACGTACGTGCACACGTGGATTAAAAGTGAAAAATTGCTAACCATTGACTGGATGCATGTGGTTAATATTGTTAACTGACCTGAAAGATTTAGAACTTCTGGTGCATTAACACTGAGAAAGCAGATTTATTGTAATTTGATGATTCAGGTCTTAAAACTAGACGACTAGACCTCACAATTAAATAACGATCGTACATACCTTTGGTGACCGCAGGCTCTGATCTCTATGATTCATGTCAAACGATGGGAAATACGCTATAAGCAAAACTTTCCTAAAATTAAACCAGGAGCCAATTTAGCAAAAGGAAACCTTATGCTATATAGCGATAAAGTTGAAAATGTATTAAATAAATTTGACAGATCGAGGAGCTTCAAGTGCTGGCTGGCGTTAGCGTCGATTCCGAGAAGTGACGTAACAATTTAAGGCACCGTTCAACGGCCTCTAATCTATAGACCGTACTAATCTTTACATAGTATAAAACAAAGTCGCCGAAATGTCTGTACGCGCATAACTTCTGAATGACTGCACTAAATTGGGTAATTCTTTTTTTGTTGTGTTCGGTATTGCCAGGACAAGGTTTGTAAGAATGAAAATTTCGAAAAAAAAATTGCACCTTTGCGGAGCTGGGGCGCGGGCGGGTCGCTAGTAAATTTATGATGAAGAGGTAAAATTCAATACAATTCCGATTCGAAATTCTTTCACTAATGAGAAGCTACCGTATTGCCGAATGTCGTAGGATATAAATTTAAAGTTCAAGAAAAACGAGAAATTTCACGCGGATGAAGTCGCGAGCAGATGTGTAGCATACCTATAAACTTAGATCGCATGTGCGTATACCTATGTAAGTACTAACTAAGCTGCTAATAATAAGTATCTGCTAGCTCATCGATCGAACGGTTAACGCCTTAATGTTATATGAGAGTGAAACCACTACCTACAGCGACTGATGGATTGGAAAAGAATAGGTAGGGTAATAAGTAGGCCACCTTCATAACAGTCTCAAGGATTATTTCTCGGCTCTAAGCTTCATGGCATGGCGCTGCACTTCTTACCTACCAACCGATATAAGTTTAAAAACGTGACTATGTGAAAAATCAATGGAAGCTTTGAAAGAGAAATCGTCTAGTATCTACTTGTGAGTGATTCATTTACCTAATGATCAACTTCTCAGGAACATCAAAATTACCAAAAGTTCTACGCCATCTAGCGTCGAGTGGTTGATTTCATTGGTTACCGCCATCTACCGGTGAATAGGAAAACTAATAGATCACTGTCATCTAACGGGAAATAGATAAACGTTTTGATGCAACGACATCTAGTAGTCGAGTTCTAGCGTAATGTAAGTAGGTAATTCCTTAGTAGTTTCCATGTATTTCTACTAGAAAGCGCTTTTAAATTTTAGAAAAGAAAATAAAAAAAAACCTAAATGATTTCTGATTACCTGAGTTTAACTGCTGAACATTGAAATAGATTAAATAAACAAAACATTCGCCTGAGGGCATTGCAAGATCCTCGGCTGGACCTAAACCTCGGCTCGGATCGGTTTAGGTTCGCTCGGCACGATTCAGCTCGGATAGGTAAGTACAACTCGGCTGGGCACTTTTCGCCTTAGTCGGGCTCGGTTCGGCACGATTCGGCTCCTCTCATCCAGCTACTACCAGCCTCCCTGCGAAGATCGTCACTTCTTCGTAGCTTCTAGCATCTTTCAACTCTACTTTCGCTGAGTCAGTCAGCACGAGTAGGTAACATCTGTCTTCATTTCACCAAGCAGAATATACATTTTTGTTGCTTTATTTTGTGTACACCTGTAGGTACATACTGTCGATATAGTCTGTAAAAATCTCACGGTAAAGTGAACTGTCGTCCCATCCCGTAAAAATGGTCCTTTTTATCCAAGATGCTAATCTGACATTGTGTTTGCGTTTTTTTTATTATAAAAGTTTGACATTAGACCTGTCAAATTAGTATCTGGGCCACTGACCTCTAATAAACCCTGTATAGGTCAGTGATCTGGGCACATCTGGATTAAAAAAACTGGCCAAGTGCGAGTCGGACTCGCACACGAAGGGTTCCGTACCACAAGGCAAAAACGCCGAAAAAAACACGTTTGTTGTATGGGAGCCCCCTTTAAATATTTATTTTATTTGTTGTTATACGAGTAGCGGCAACCGAAAAACATAATTTGTGAAAAAAATAAACAATAATTTGTTTATACATAGGTACGTAGGTATGATCTCGGTAGTGATTATCATTCTCCATAATGAATTTGAAAGGAAGGAAGTATCTATGGCTCTATTTACAAACATAATTTCAAACTTCCTCATTGCAAAAAAAACTTATCAAAAGTTTCTTTGATAACCAGCGCTATTATTTTCGAGTTAACGGAAGTGTTTCGCGAGCATAAACAACCGATTTTATTATCAAATTATAATATAAGAGAGAAGCTATACCAGTATGGTCAATAGAAGTCATTCAAATCATCAATTCATCAGTATGGCTCAGTCAGTCTGACCTAACGCGCACGACACACTGTCGGGAAATCGCCGCGCGACCCTTTATGTATTAACAAACAATTCGGACTATTAGACAAATTGTCCCGGAGTTGTGTGTATTTATGACGTGCGAAAAGTTGTGGAAAATAGCAGTTTTACTGTTTCATGATAACTTTTTGTGTCAATCCTAGTTGAAAAGTTTTAGAAGTTATACCGAGTGAATTTTGTATTTTATTATAACATTATTTTGTAGGTAAATGATAAGTGATAAAAGTGTAGATATTATTTCACACAATAGTACATAGAAATGTATTGTTTTACAGGGCTGACGTTAGCAGAGATACCATTGCACAGTTCCAATAATATAATCTTTTAAACTTTGTAACCAGTGATCCATTTAAAAAAGGTTTTATTTATTTATTAAACTTACACCCACTGTCTCAACACATATACACGAATTCTGTAAAGTGCCTATACTTACAGTATACATACACCCAAGTCTGAAGTAGGAATTCGGCCACCTCAATATGCTAATTATCTTCGCTTGGAGATCGCAAATTGCAATGAAAAACTTCCAACCGGTATTCTTCGTTTAAATTATCAACTATTATTATTTTATTCATTTATTTTAAAATGTATCATAAAACGGTGAAGGAAAACATTCTGAGGAAACCGGCAAGTCTTACGACCAAAAAATCGAAGACATGTGACATCTACCAATCCAAAGAGTGGGCCATAATCCATCACGCGGGCCTTGTTCGGGTGAACAGGGCCCGCGTGGTGGATTATGGACCAGCAATGGGAACATTATAGGCTGATTATGCATTATAAAACCGTTTTGCTAGCAAGTTTCTTTATGATGAAAATGGGGGAGATTCGCAATAAATTTCCCATTAGTCATAGATTACTAGGAAACTGTCTCTAACAAAAAACTTCAAACGCCAACTGTTTATGAAAACAAAAGAAAAGCTATAAAAGATCGTGTGAACAAACATTGAGACTATTAATAAAAGCTTCATAAATGATTGTATCGTAATAACTCTCATCTTTTTCTATTATTGAACAACCTGCACTGGGACCGCGTGGTGGATAACGGCCCACTTCCTCTCTCCGAAAGGAGGCCTGTGTCCCAGCAGTGGGAAAGTTATATGCTGATTATGCTTTCTATTGATAATTAATAAAAACTGAAAGCATTTATTTCAATTTAACCATTTACAGGCACTTTTGAATTGCCAAAATTAAATAGTCGGTCAGTTAGTCAGAAAGTTGAAGCTAGTTGCCCATTCCAAAACGTAGATCTCTATGCAGAAGAACGGGCAAGTAACTCCAAGGACAAATATATTACAAAATCCTGGGTAAATTTTTCTTGTTGCTCTAATCTATAGATACAGTCTCTTTTCGTGTCTATAGGTGACCGCGTTGTCCTTCTAAACTACATAACGAATTTTGATGCGGTTTTCAGCATCATGAAGAAAATTTATTCAGGAAGGTTGCGCATAAAGTATTAATATTAAACTAACCAATAATAAAGAAATATCGATGTTTTGTCTAGACGTAAAAAGCGTGGGAAGCAGGCGTAAGACGTTGCAAACGGTTGAAACTAAGCTTGGCAAAATTCAAATTTAAGTCGCCATAACTAATGTTCAAAATCTGTCGCCTTAACTAAACAACCAATCAAATGATATTATGTCAAATCAATCAGTTCCTCTCGTGAATATAAATCAATCAATCTGGAATGTTCGGTTCAATAGCGTCGCATGCGCAAGTGTTTGTACTAAAGAGTAAAGTATCCACGTTGTGTCGTGATAGGGACTAGTTGACGTTACAGGGGACGCCATCATGGATTTATACAATCGATGTGACATTGATGCTAAGGACAAATTGGAAAGGTGAAAGTTCAGGATGGTTAGGAGTAGTAGTAGTAGTAGAGTTTACCGCACAACTAGCATTATGCACAACGTCCCGACATGAATTGTTGGGCAGTTGCCCGCCAGCCAGACACAACACCCGTCTTGTCAGAGGATCCTCCTTTTTCTATGGAGGTTGAATGAACTTTACACATCCTGTCTTCCTCATACCTCTATATACGTGTAAGATCCCGAAAGTCTCATAAACGGCATACAGTACTTACCTACGCCAGATTATCATAACTAAAACTAAACTAGACAATATGATAATTCATAACCAAACAACTGACTAAGCCTTCCTCAGACCACAGCTAAACAAGCACCCTTTTTTACAAAGATATCTTCACTAAAAAAAACTGGTATTTTCTTAAAACATGTGGTTAATTACTTGATGGCCAGTTTAAAGTTTTAGAAGCTTTATGGTCGTTCATATTGTATAACATTTTCAACGTACTTACTATGAAAATGTTATGCAATAACCACCAACGTTACATATAAGGCCGTGCTTCTTTTAGAGTTATTTCTGGGTTGCTGTCTAATTAACAAGGCTAAAACTGAAACTATGAGAAGACAAGGAATGGAAACAAGACAATCACGGGATGACTTTTTCTTTCAATGGGGATCGTTATCTAAATTCGATGTTTGATCCGATACAGCCTGTCCCTTGCCGCCCTCTCCCAGCGACGCCCAAGCCGAGGTCCGTACTCCACAGGGGCTGTAGCGTATAGTCGCTTAGTTTTTACGTTTCTTAAGCCCTGTCTGGAAGCTTTAATTTATTGAGGCATCCACAGGCAAGCACAGTTAAGCAGATGACAACCTCATAGGTTGGACTGCGAGATGCCATTTATAAAAAAAAAAAAAAAATGTTTTAAATTAGGTCACTTTTCGTGTCTAGTCTGTCTGTGTGATTGCGTTGTTCCTCTAAACTTCGCAAGGGATTAAGATGCGGTTTTCATGGTTTAGTGTTCAATTTTTTTTTTTTTTTGAAAAAATGCCATATACAATTATATATGTAGTTCTTTTACAAAATAGACCAAAATGGAAAAGTATCCAACCAAACTTGAAACCAGATGACATGGTATAAATTTAAAGTATGATCCGGTAGCAAGAATTTTAAATACATTGCCTGGTCAAGGTGAATGTGTTTGGGCTTTAGAAGTTAAGACTACAATAGGTTTATTTGTATAATACTCGTACATTACCATAATCAGCCTTTTAATGTTCCCACTGCTGGGACACTGGCCTCCTCTCGGTGAGAGGGAGTGGGCCGTAATCCACCACGCGGGCCCAGTGCGGATTGGCAGATGTCACATGTCTTCGAATTTTTGGTTCTAGGACATGCCGGTTTCCTCACGATGTTTTCCTTCACCGTTTTGAGAGCAGTGGTGATGAAATAATTTACACAAAGTAAAGCGCCTGTCTGGGTTCGAACCTACGACCTACAACTCGTAAGTCGCGGCCGTTACCACTTGGCCACCACTGCTCTCACGCGTACATTAATGTATTAACATATTTGGCTGCCAACCCGCACTGGGCCCGCGTGGTGGATTACGGCCCACTCCCTCTAACAGAAACGAGGCCTGTGTCCCAGCAGTGGGAACATTATAGACTGAGTATGTTGTTTGTTATATATTTGGTTGAAAACATAATTATGTTCGGTGAGTCTATGAATATCTAATTTTAAGTAGGCGCTCAATATTAATCGACAAATAAGTAATGCATGATGTGCTTACCTGTAAGAAATTGGTACACTAGTCTCTGTCTATTGGGTGTAACTCATATCTTTGAATCAGTGTACGTAAAATAAAGAAATCTTGATGTTTCGTCAAGTCGTTAAACTACTTAGCTAGTTATAAATTATTCAACGTTTGATAAGTATGTAGATATGCTGATCTGTAATCATATCTAATCTAAAATCTTAATTTTGCTTTTTCAAAAAAATCCATATTCAATAGCAATGAATGAATTCCATTATTCTTATAATATAGTTAGTTACTTATTTTCTATATAGGCTTCCTGAATACGATCCTAGAACAGAGTTAACAAAATAAAAAAAAACAAAAGTAAATTCTACTTACTTAAAGGTACTTATAATAGTTTGAATTAACTCAAGAAAATATCGACTACTTTTAATGCACCTAAACTCAAGATTATATAAAAACAAAATAAAATTAAATACTCGTCAAAATGTAGGAAACAGATTAGTACAATGACCTCTTAGGAGGTTGTTAAAGTTTTACCAATAACCCTGTATATTTATTTAGATTAGTCTATTATACACTATGTATGTATTTATTGTAATATAAAAATGGTACACCACAGACTACCTACAGTATTTGTCTCTCCTTCCAGTCCTTGCCCTTTTTAATCCATGAAATCCATTCAAAGGTTGTCTTTAAAAGATCGCCGCCCATTGTGTCAGTCACCCTTTGTAAAAATCCTATAATTATTTACATACTAGCTGCACCCTGCGGTTTCACCCGCGTAAATGTCCATCCCGTGGGAATATCGGGAAAAAAAGTAGCCTATATGTTAATCCAGGGTGTCAGTTACCTCCATACAAAATTTTATCGGAATTGGTCGAGCCGTTTGAGCGTGAAGAAGTAACAAACATATAAACACACCCCCACACACCCCACTCACACACTCACAAACTTTCGCCTTTATAATATTAGTGTGATTATAGAGTTTTCTAATCTCTTCTATTCTCTTTTACTGTCACGGGGCCTACAATTGGGACAGGTGCCTTCAAATATATCTGCGGTTCCAAGACGCATTCACAGACCAATAAACTCGTGAAATCGTGCTCAGATTTCGTCCTATGTAACATAATGCGTTATAGTTTTGTAACACTTCATTCGATTATTTTAAAACGAGCTTCTGCCCGCGGCTTCGCCCGCGTAGATGTCGGGAATTGGTTCCGTTCAGTGGTTTAGGCGTAAAATGGTAACATACAGACAGACAGAGTTCCTTTTGAATTTATAATATTAATATGGATAGTATGGATTCTTACCAGAAGCATAAATTTAAATTTTCATATAACTTAAGAAATGCTGGGTTTCCCTTAAAAACTTTCAACCCCTACAGAATTATTTTTGAGAAAAGAGTAGCCTATGTCCTTTCCCAAGATGCCATTTCTATCTCCTTGCCTTTTGTGTTAATCCGTTCAATGGCTTTTTTTTTTTTTTTTGCGGATGGGAAATCATCAAATGACCCCTCCCGCTCTGGGTGGAGCGGAAGGGAGTGTCAGACTCTTACTGACTAAAACCCACCCGTGTTCCTTCCTTAGCCCTTTATGTTCCGGGCCAGCGGTAACCCTTTCGGACAATCCCGCTGACCCGGCAGGCTTCGGACCTGGACGGTGAGCTACCCATTACTCTTCGCCCGCAGGCCCATCGTGAAAAGGTAACATACAGTCAGACAGTTCGAATTTATAATATTAGTAAGGATGACAAAAAAATCGACTTCACAGATGTTACCAGATAAATATACATCACATAATATGTATATTTATTTGTTTTTTTAGGCTTTATCGATATATCCTTATCATAGATTCATCTCAGATAGATACATAGTTTAAAATAACTTTGATTTCTTGAAGCATCTAATAAAATGTGACACAAAAAACTACTACTATTTTTTTTTAGAATAAACACGGATACAAATTTCTCGATTTCAGTCGATTATTCATGTTGTTATCTGTTATTCGGTCATTAATGAAATTATTAAAATATAATTTAAACTTGATCACCACTTTGTTTCTTATTTGAAAATGAATTTAGCAATTATTAAAAAAAAACCTTGAATTTTATTGTTTTAAGTGTGTTGTCTGCTTTTATATTTTGCTGGCATTTATATTTATCTACTGTTGTTACCGTCGTAAGCATCAAGCCACAAACACAAATTAGGTATTATTTTTTAAAATAAACAATTATAGTTTGCGTTTTAGTTACAGCAAACCTTTGCCAAAAGATTTTTATAGCAAAGTTAAGCAGTAGGTATTGAACTAAAAAGTGCTGAAAATCCTAATACCTACGTTAGAGTTTACGAAACTTATGCAACATTGCGCAACCAAAAATTCGATTCGATTCGAACCAAAAATTCAAAGACATGTGACATCTACCAACACGCACAAAACCTATAATAATCTAAACCTCGCGACGGATCTTGATAATGGTTTTCACCATCATTTTGTATATTTTTTTTTGTCTTATGGTTGCTCCCTCTCACCAAGAGGAGGCCTGTGTCCCAGCAGTGGGAATATTATAGGCTGATTATGTATGGTTGCTAGCGTGACCTCCATACCTCCATATTATCTACGACAAGTGCGAAACTGTTTTTCGTAACCAAATATTAAAAAACAAAAACAAGAAAATACTTGATAGGCTTTTAAATATAACATTACCGAGTATTAAATTAATATTTTATGTAGAAGAGGTATGGTCATGTTTTAGTTTATTTTTAATTTAATTTTGATATGGGTAATTTGATTTTGATTTAATTTAAGTGAATTTTTAAATAATTTTGATTGAACTTTGATTGTGATTTTGATTTTAATGTTGATCTTGATTTTTATATTTATTTTAACTTTGATTTTAAGTATAAGTTTAATTTTAATTCCAACACTAACATAGTTTGTAAGTTCTAATACTAACTAATACAATATGGAGGATTTCTGAATTAAATGATTTGAAATAAAATTCATACATAGATAACTGGTCATAATTAAATAGGACACGTTAAATTATTGCCAAATAGACGAAAAGCTTTTATGATTTCAAAATGTCAAGTCAACAATTTTATCAACAGTCGACATAATAATGCCTACATTAAGAAATGTCGAATATACAAGTGCGTCATCAGAATTTAATTTAAACATAGGTATTGACAAAAAACAAATTAGTTTTTTTTTTTTTTTTCAATTAGGCGAAAACCAATGACAGACGCATAAGAAATGCATTTCGGATTTGGAATCAGCGCGCGATGGTAGAATTTTTCGTTCGTTTAAAAAATCTACCTCGTACTGTGTTAAATTAATACAATTTTCTACACATAAGTATTTAAATTATACCTATTTATTATTGTCAATAGAAATTGGAACAGTGCAATAAGAATCTTTGTCGATAGCATACAAAAAAGGGTCAGTGAATCGTCATAAGGGAGTGATCCAATAAAATTAATAGAAAATGAGATAAATAAAATCGATTTGTATAACTGAAAATGGCTGGGAATAATGAATGTTGACAGACCTCTTCACATACCTAGACAGTAACATAAAATGAGAATTAGACATTTATCTAGTTAGTGTTATCACAAAGCAAAAATAAATCTTCTACAAATACTTATTATGTGCGAGCAGTGTCAATAAATACATAAAACGCGATTGTTGTGTTTTCATAACTTACTTCAACAGTGCAGTGTGCTCAATTGTAATAAAAAAACAATTAAAATGATGACAGGCGAAGACAAAAGGCCAATCAGCCGAACCAGAGTTATTTTATCACAGGTAAGTGTTAATTTTATTAATATTTAACAACAAACTGTTAATTTATTAACAATTGTTTTGTTGTAATTCAATAGGTATACCTATTTTAATAGTTAAGTACCTAACCATAAAACGCTAGTTATAAATTCAAGCGTTAAAAATGTATGTATAGCGACAAAAAAAACATTAATATAATTTTTACCTACACGAAATTACAAAAAACTGCCACCTATGTCTGTAAAAAAATCAAAAACCTTAAAATTATAAGGTTCGAATTCTGTGCTGATTACAATCTGTAATCTACAAAAGACTGACAGTTGTAAACCTCATTTTAAAAGCTTAAAAATATTAACTTTACCGTCCCTGTTACATTTACGAAACTGCCCTTTTTGTCAGGCGCAACCTGTCTAAGTTTTCACAAGTAGCCTGCGTAGAGCCGATATGCTGCATTTGGTACCAAACAAAACTGCAATGTTTCGGAAAAGCATATTCGCAATGGCTCCAAAGGTTTATAATAAACTACCAAAGTGTATCAAATCAGCAGACAATATCAATGAATTTAAAAAGAAGTTATTTCTGTTTCTGATTGAGAAGACATATTACTCTATTGATGGATTTCTTAATGACCGAATAATATAATTATGTGTAACTGGTTGTGAAGTATTGCTTGCTTGTTAGAATAATGGGACTATTGTATATATTACGTTGACTTATATTTTAACTATGTAATTTAATGCTTTTATCTGACATTTCCTGCTATTTTAATTATAATCGTTATTAATTATTGATATTATTATTTTATTATTATTTGTACACTACCAAGTGGTAGGACATAGATATCATAATATACTTGACTGTAACACCTATTGTAACCTATGTTCACAAATAAATGAATTGAATTGAATTAAATCATTCTGAGAACAAAAATACTGGCTGGCTAACTATACAGGAGAATGTTTTTTTTTACTGGTTCCACATTTTTATAGGGTGTGAATAGTGACTTTCACTATGGGACCAACTCAGAAATCAGGAAAAAAAAATCTACTGTTTCTGTTTGACTTGACCAAAATGTATACAATATGTAAACTTTTACGTTTTGGTTTAAAAAGTTTTGTTTTTCGCGGGAAACAAAAGTGTATGTCAGTCGCACTCATTTGTTTTTGCTACGTTAAATTAAGTAGGAAACATGCTCTGTGTTAGGAAAGAAAATATTTTGTTGTTTTTTGGTTCTGTATAAAATCATTATGGTGATTTTTTGCTAAGTATCAGTGCAATTAAGAAATACCAGTTTATGACAATCGTTAAGAACACCTTGGCGATTTCATCCTCCGTCACTGGCAAGGTAACAAAATTCAATCGTGTTATAGCTTTTAATGGTTTCTTGTCACACAACGGGCTATGCACGTCACCATTATGTTTTTATTAGCCTTCAAGAGATCAGTTTCAATTTGAGGTCAGTGACACTCGTTTAACAATCCTTCAATTCTATCTTTAACATGGCAACGAGTCCAATATTAGAAATATAGATCAATGAATATAAAGGCCTCAATCGGTATAAAGTAGTGAATTAGTCGATACATATTTTTAAATAAATTATTCCAAGTAAAAAGCTAATCAGAGTCCTTAGCACGTACGCGGGGAGTAAAACGTAAGTATCTATTTATAACGTAAATTGGAACGATTTTAGAAACGAAAATACATATCAAATAGTATTTTGGTTAAAATTTCTGCTTTAAACCTATAAAAGGAGAAACTGAAGAACTGGGTTGTGGAGGTCAGATAGGCAGTCACTGCATGTAAAATACTGGTATTCAGCTGCATCCGGTTAGACTGAAAGCCCAACATAGTTGGGAAAAGGCTAGGCAGATGATGATGATGACCTATAAAAGGAGAAACTGACTGACTGACTGACATATGACATGGCCGAAACTAAACTACTGGGACTAGGGATGTGAAATTTTGCACACGGCTTCCTTTTTTGTAATGTAGGGGAGCAATAAGAAGCGGTTTTTGGAAATTTAACCTTTAAGGGTATAAAGGTAAAAGGGGGGATTTTTTTTGTATGAAAAATCACTAAGATCATTAAATAAAAATGCATTCATGATTAGGTACTGGAAATAATATAATAATAATAATAATTCTTTATTTTCGCAAAAAAGTGAACAATAACACTAGTAACTATGATATGCTAAGAACTGCATTCCAGTACATAGGCATTGGTATAAAAAATGATTTCTTTGTTTAAAAAAAAACAGCAAATGATCGTTTGATAAAATTGTCACTATTGCAGATGAATTGAATTGATAGCTCACTTACAGACGCCAGCACATGAAGTTACCCGAAACTATCTAATTTTCCTAATCAACTTTAAACCTTATGGTTTAGCGATAAAGTTGAAAATCTATTAAAGGAATTTAACAGATTGTAGTAGCTTGATGTTCTGGCGTCTGTACCTACGTCGAGATAAGAAGTCAATGGACGCTAAATTTAAAAGTAAACGGTTCTGATAAAATACGTCATCACTTTGTCTCGTGTTATTTTTATAACATTCAATGAACATAGGTCAGTCTGTCAAGTATCTTATTTATTTATTGATAGCTTCCAAATGGACGTTATTGCGACACAATATATATATACAATGGAACTTGAGAACTATTTCAACAGTACCTAGGTACCTACCTATTTGTATTTAATCAACAACTGATCAAATGGTCTGATTTCCAAAGTCAATACTTGTTTATCTTCTTGTACTTGTATATCAATAACTTCTGCCCGTGACTTCGTCCGCGTAAAATTTCTTGCTACCCCGTTCCACCCCGTCGCATCTAATCGCCCGCCCGCGCTGTTGCCCAATTCGATCGTTTTGACTTAAAGCGTTATTTCTCACTTTTTTCTTTTTGCCCGGTTCCTAAGGATCGTAGCATGGCGACGTGTAATAGCCTATAAGCTCCCTCTAGAATTCGGCTATTAAATGTAAAATTAATTTTTAAATCCGACTGGTGGGTGGTTCCAGACATTAGCACGTTCAAACAAACCAACTAGCAGCGCTGCTGTGTTAGCTATATTATTAGTATAGATAGATTACCAACGGGATACACTACAATTACTTATCTTCTTTCGTCTTTTGTTTTAGCTAAAACTTCCTTTTTTGTATAGGTACTTATAGATTTTTTTTTTCAATATCTTGCCCTTATAAAACACAAAGACTTGTATCTATTCTTATACCTTATTAGTCTTTAGTTATACTATGAGAAGTAAATTAAAGTATTTTATGGCCAGGAGGTTTTTATGGCATAAAGCTAGGAAATAGAGTATCAATATCCAAACATGGTTTTTAATTACACATTATTAAAGCGTCGAAAACGACCTTACACGGAATTAACATACATATATGGCCTAATCAATCAATCAATGGTCAGACGACACGAATAAGAAGGCTGCAGTACCTATCTATTGAGCGATCCACACTGCAGAAGACCGCATTGATAAATGATTTTATTTTTGTAAGTAGGTTTGTTGTACAAACACTTTTACATGTCAATCATGTTTTTTTTAAACTAGATGAGGTCGGCGTTTCCTATCTGACTAATCTGAGAAGAAAGGCCGAAAGAAACTCAGAGGTCACAGTGTCTTTTAAAGTCCAGACATAATCTTGGTCAGGTTATATGAAGACCATGTAGATCGATGTCTGAGGTGGTCTTTTGAGGAAAGAATCACACAGATTGAGAGGACCTGTCCAGTCAGTGCAAGCATTTGTCAGAAATCATGCAGCTCAACTCGAGACTTAAGGAGCTCAACGATTCGACGAACAATACCAAAGAAAGGACATTTGAGTAGGCCACATAAATTACTCAAACTGACAGACCATGAAATAAACTAACAGAACAGAGAGATTATTAAAAAAATATATAAAATGAATAAAATGACCCACATCGTCTTAACATTATTTGAAGACGCGTCGTAGCCTAGGTAGGTATGTGGTCGCGATTCTCAGCATTGAGGGAACGACGAAGAAGAGAAAGAGAAGAGAATCAATCAATAGATTATATTTAGTAGTACCAACGTCTCTCTTTGTCCTAATAAGCTAGTATCCTATCCTACAATATATTAATATTATATGTTACGCCAAAGTTTGTGAGGATGGATGGGTGGAGGTTTGTTACTGTTTCATGTAAAAACTACTGGATGGATTTAAATGAAATTTAGCACACATATAGTTTATGACCAGGATTAACACATAGGATACGTTTTATCCCGATATTTCCACGGGAACGAAACTTATGCGGGTAAATCCGCGGGGTGCAGTATACAAATAATAATGAGACCACGTTGCAGGCATAGAGGGCATTATCTTAAAAAATATATAAAAACAATTACTTATAAAAATCAAGAAAGGCCAACACGACACTAAATTGACATCATCATGAGTCGATTTTGATCCACTCCCTGTCTAAGAGATCAGTGGCCTCAGTGTGAGTTTTTTCGACTCTCGTTCGATTGCGAGCGCGTTAGAATTTTATATGGAAAAAAGTTATAGCGCAACCTGGTGGTCACTAGGAGAAACCTAATTTCCCATAATACAATTCTAACACGCTCGCAAAACTCACACTAAGGCCACAGGGCTGTGTCCCAGCAGTGAGAACTTTATAGGCTGATTATGATAATGATACGACAGCAGTGGTGACCAAGTGGTAACCGCCGCGACTTACGAGTTGCAAGTCGTAGGTTCGAATTCGGACCACCCAGACAGGCGCTTTACTTAGTGTAAATTATTACATCACCACTGCTCTCAAAACGGTGTAGGAAAACATCCATCGTGAGGAAACCGGCATGTCCTAGACTAGAACCAAAAATTCGAAGACTTGTGACATCTGCCAACGTGGATTACGGCCCACTCCCTCTCACCGAGAGGAGGCCTGTGTCCCACCTGTGGGAACATTATAGGCTGATTATGATATGATATTTATGTAGATATTTCGGGTAGCGTAATTCCTAAATACGTACATCGATTTTTATGTGTCTTCTTTTCTTAGCGTATCGATGGCAAAAAGTTCAAACGTTTTTAGCCCAAAATTCAGCTGCGCGAACTCCACTCACTGACGCAGTCATAAGATCATCGAGTGCACAGGTGACATGTGGGCATGTGGCGCAGGATGGAAGGTGGGCCATATTGTCTGTGGGGAGGTGCCACATATGCACTTGAGATCTGAGCCGACCAATTAAAAATAATCCAATCTTCACTAACAATGTATCATCATCTGCCTAGCCTTTTCCCAACTATGTTGGGGTCGGCTTCCAGTCTAACCGGATGCAGCTGAATACCAGTATTTTACATGGAGCGACTGCCTATCTGACCTCCACAACCCAGTTACTGGATAATACGATACCCCTTGGTAAGACTGGTTGTTAGACTTTCGGGCTTCTGACTACCCGTAACGACTGTCAAAGATCCACGAATGACAGCTGGGACCAACGGCTTAACGTACTTTCCGAGGCACGGAGGGGTCACTAACAATGTATAATATATCCCAAATAGATATATACCCATTGTCTTTCCAGGTACTCGCATGTCTAGCGTTGGACTTCTTGCTGATCGGGCTGGGCCTGTCCATCAGTTTCGTCACGATGGTGTTACCTGAAGTGCTGGATGCCAAAGAAGGACTGTCTATTACTAAGAAACAAGCTTCCTGGTTTGGTGAGTACATCTTCATATTTTTTATTATCTTAATATCTGTGGGTGGGATTTATTTTGACAGTTCCATAACATTCATTGCGTTAATTACGTTGAGCAGAAGAATTTTCAAATATAGATTTAAAGCAATGCATTAGGAAATTCCTTCAAAATCCTTAGGATAATGATTGATAATATGTCGATGGGGTGTAGTTCGATAAACTATATAGCTGATCATGGGTCTCCCGTTATTATTTTCCGGGCTAAAGGCTATGGGTACTGGTGTAATTACAGGTACATGAGACATTTCAGGGTTTCAGCTTTGTCTTTGGGATCACATAGATTCTGTGGTACCTCTGGTGTTGCAAATAAATGATCGTAGGTCTTTTTTAAGAGGAAACGGGCGTGCGATTCTCCATACAAATGTATTCCCCTTTTTCTTCCTGAATAATACCTCTAAAGCATTTCTTTTTCATAGTCAAGGTCAACTGTAAACACGTCCCTGGCATTAAAATATAATGACCCTCTAAAATCGGACTACTCTGTAAAAAGTTATGCGTGGTCATACATTAAAAAAAAATATATACGCGTCGACTTGAGAACCTCCTCCGTTTTTTCATTCGTTAAAAGATTACGAAGAATGCCCTATTAAATCCCAACACTACTATGGTGGTATGATTTAGTCCCACCTTACCCCCAGGGGTACGGCCAGGGGTATGGTGGGTCCGGAACTCCGGAGTGTTTTTACCGCCGTGATTAGAGGACTACCAGACAAATTAGAAAAGTTTTTAACATAAAAAAAATTATAGGAACCTAAACATACTGTTTGTTAAAATGTTAATGTAAAAAATTATTAAATCGGCTCAGTTTTCGAGGAGAAAAAAGGGGAATACAAAACGTCGATCTCGTCAAAATTTTTGTGACAATTTTGGTCTGAACTGCAGCGCCTGCAGCTGTCCCATATCACACAATACGGGGGCAGACTTGAGATAAAGTGACGTCAATAGTTTTGTAGCGGTATTTAAACGCCACATGCGAACAACGCGTCATACTGACGTCACGCAAATCCTGCATCGCGCAAGAAGAGTTTACCTCTCAACTAGCATAGATACAACGGCCCGACGTGAATCATTGGGCAGTTGCCCGCAAGACACAACACCCGTCTGGTCGGAGGATTCTCCCTTATCTATGGAGGTTGAGTGAACTTTACACCCTGTTCCTCATACCTCTATAGTTTCTTCAAATAACTATTTATCAAATTCCTCGCAGGCCCTGTCCCTCTTAAGCCTTAATAAAAACAACGCCAATCATTCGTGTACCTAATTTGTAAAAATAAGCTTTTTAGTCACTTGACACTATCCTTATCAAAAGATTAGATAACAACATTTTCTACGTTGTATTCCATACAAAATAATTAATATCTTTACTACCTTTCAAAATTTCGTTATCATAGGTAAATTATGTCTAACTCGTATCTGAAAAGGAGCGAAAATAGAATTATAGATAACTTACAATACGACTGACGTAACTTGGCACTAAGAACTTTCGCGCATGGTCTCTCACTCGCACTCGCCTCATGTCACCATTTGGTTCCTAAAAAGTCGTCGGTCATATTCTACAAGTTATCTTAACATGCATCAATAGATTTAGTTTATTTCTGAATAACTACAAATACCCTTCTAGATTCCTTATCTTAATGATCCATTTTTACATAATAGGTCAAGATTATCATATTATTTCAGTTTGAACGAAATAGATTGGTGTTATAACATTTTTAAATAAGTCTAAACCAGTCGCCAGTTCCGGCAGTGTTTTTCCATTAGGAATTTCTCAATAGCAGCCCGCAGTCTGGGCCCTGTTAATAATAATAATCATTTTAGTATCAGGCTACTAAGGCCCATAGATAAAATACACAAAATAATCTTATACAATAATAAACTAATACATATTAAAAACCTTAAAACTATGAACTATACACGTAACATTGTCGGCGTCGTGTTTCGCTGCGTGGTGTCGCGTAACCGTCCACGGAAACGTCGATATACGACACCTTTCGGCCAAAAGTCCTCTTTCAGACAGGTCTGTAGATGTTGGGTTGGAACTCGTACCACGAATGACTTGAAGTTGATGTTGTGGCGCGATTCCAACCTTTCGACCTTTTTCGTTAATGTTACCTACTTATTTTATTACTTACGAAATGTGTCATTTACACATACGGCGACAGCCAGCGCCGTGTCAGTCAACAAGCTTCCAACGCCTCGTATTTTAAAATAAAAGGAGTAAAAATAAAGTTATAGTTGGCCCTCGGGCAACTCGGCCCGTGTCAACTTAACCCGAATAATAATACCCCGATTACGGCATAGTATTTATAAAGAGAGTGATTATTTGTACGGCCAGGCAGAAAATCGATATTTTAAAAGAAATCATTACGATTTTTTTTTTTTTTTTCGAAGATTTTGGTTTTCCATTTACATACAAACCAAGAAAACATTGTTATCTACAAGTTCTACAACGCCTATTTCAATTATGATACCTATATAAGAAGCCTAAGTTCATTAGGTTTTCGGGTTCCGTAGCCGATTCGTCATGTCTGTCTGTCTGTCTGTCCGTCCGTATGTCACAGCCACTTTTTTCCGAAACTATAAGAACTACACTGTTGAAACTTGGTAAGTAGATGTATTCTGTGAACCGCATTAAGATTTTCACAAAAAAATAGAAAAAAAACAATAAATTATGGGGGTTCCCCATACTTAGAACTGAAACTCAAATTTTTTTTTCATCAAAAATGATATTAAATCTTCAAAAATGATATTTACGACTTTAGTTATTTTTAACTTCAAATTGAACGTACCCGGCTAATAACAAGTAGAGCTCTGTGGGTATTATTTACATAAAATTAACAAAGTCTAGAAGCTAGCAAGGCGTACAAAGGGTGACAAAGGTCCGTTTGTAAGTAGCCGCTAAGTGCGAACTTAGCAAAACGGTAACTTAATATTAAACACATCAGGGCATAATGAGGCCCATTCATAGAGATGTGATGAATCAAATTTTTTTTATCAAAATTTTTTTTTTTGCCTGAGCAAAATAAATCATTTGACCTTAACAGATTTCATGGCACTAGTTTAGTTTTAACAGTAGGTCAGGTAACCTACCTACATTACTTCGAAGATATCGAAGGGGTACTTGGTTAAAACTGGAATTAACGATAAAATATTATCGCTGGAACATTTTTAGTTTTAACAGTAAGTCAGGTAACCTACATACTTCGAAGATATTGAAGAGCTACTTGGTTAAAATTGGTTTTAACGATAAAGTTATTGCTGGAACCACTGGAACATTTGTTATTTGACAGAAAATATATTTCGATTGGTACATAAGAGAAGATTTCGTGATGGTTCATTTTTCTTTAAATACCCCAATAAGAAGATGCACTAATCGTTAACATAATCGTAGTAATATTTGTGTATAATATTGCCATGTTACACAAATGGTAATATCGTATACCTAATGCTTAGATTTATCTTCATGAATAACAAAGTCTTAAGACTTACATAATGTTGATTCTAGATTACTGTCAAAGCATAGATTATATTGCTTGTTTGATATCGCATTACAATATACATATATATATATTATGTAAACTACACAGAATACAGTCTACACAGTCACTACACAGTCTACAACACAGAATAGCCTTGAGATCTGTGCTAGTGATAAAAATCTTGTACCTATTTTTTCTATTATAACGAGCTTGTTATTAACGAGCTTTGTTTAAAGTCTTTGCTTACTTATAAAAGCAGTCACTGCACATGTCAGACAACCTAAACCGCTGTGTCTAGAAGCGTGGCATTGCGTTATTTACGTTGTCGAGCAGACACATTTTTCGAACATATGAAGCAATGGATTAGCAATATTCTTCAAAATGATTCAGATTGAGATTGATAATGTGTTACGCAACTACTCGACGACAACCGAACACCCGCGGTGTCGCTAACGGTAACAGTGGCGCGAGTTCAATGGTTTTATCCCATCCCAAAAATGCTCAGCCATATTATTCAGCATTGATCCAACACGTTATTCGTACCTACCTATTAAGTTGTCAAATTGTAACAGATCTCTTCTCCTACAGGTAGCATGGCCTTCCTCTGCCAGCCACTAGGCAGCATATTCTCCGGGCCGGTACTGGACCACTTCGGCCGCAAGAAGGCTCTGTTCCTGGTCAACATACCCCATGTGGTAGCGTGGCTTCTCATGTACTACGCCTGGGATGTTCCTTCGCTTTTCATTGGCAACGCCTTGCTGGGCATTGGGACTGGTGTGATGGAAGCGCCTTCAGTCACTTATATTGGGGAAATAAGGTAAGAAAAAACGATTAGTTTTCATAATTAATTGGACCATGTTGATTTGAAAGGCAAAAATAGATGATACCTATTAACTACATTATAGTAGGTAGGTAGGTCTAACTTCGAGAAAGAGGTCAATCGTCGAATCTGATTCGCCTGGGCAGCGTTCGGGAAGCTACGCAATCTTCTCGTCCCACATACCGCAGTGTCTCAAGACGAAAGTCTTTGACCAGTGCGTGTTGCCAGTGATGACTTATGGCACTGAAACGTGGTCGCTCACAATGGGCCTTATAAGAAGGCTAAAAGTCACCCAAAGGGCAATGGTGATGGCTATGCTTGGAGTTTCTCTGCGCGATCGAATCAAGAATGAGGAAATCCGCATGGGAACCAAGGTAACCGACATAGCCCGAAGAATTGCCAAACTTAAATGGCAGTGGGCAGGGCACATTGCTCGCAGAATAGATGGCCGATGGGGCTGAAAGGTTCTGGAGTGGCGACCGCGTACCGGAAGACGTAACGTTGGAAGGCCTCCCACAAGGTGGACCGACGACCTTGTAAAGGCTGCAGGAACCCGTTGGATGCGAGGAGCACAGAACCGTGACCCTAATGTGCCCAGGGCCTACAATAGGTTAAAGACGGCCCTGGCTCGATCGTGACCATTACTGAATTACTGATCATTGAACGTTAGTCTACGTGGCATACTCCTCAAAGACCACTACAATCCATAAGGGATGCGTCATGGTGATCATCATCATCATCAAATGCAAGTAGGTATAGCAGATAAAATGTCCTACGGTTGAAAGATTTGGCAGGGTTATGAGACATCACATACCTTTTCTTCGTGTTAAAAATATCTTCAATCCAGTTCTTTACAAATTTTTCAGTGACCCATCAATACGAGGCATCCTCACAACGCTGACCAACGGGTTCACATCGACGGGCATGTTCGTGGCATACCTGCTGGGCACAGTCCTGCCCTGGAGACAGGCGGCGCTGCTGGCGCTCACTGTGCCACTGGCTACCATGGTGCTGGTGCTATTTGTAAGTACTTCGCTCGTAAACATGATCATAATAATCGAAAGACGTCTAGGTCCAGTCAGGGCAATTACTTTATTACCTAATTGACATCCGTCTATTCTATTTTTAGGGTTCCGTACCTCAAAAAAAAACAAAACCCTAAAAAAAAAAAACAAAAATTATTTATTTCTCCAACATAACTTAGACTAAACAGATTAGTGATTGGAGCCTCCCTTTAAGCAAGTAATGCCTGTATAGGGAGGAACCCTTATAAGATCACTTCGTTGTCCGTCTGTCAAGACCCTTTTTCTCAGGAACGCGTGGAGTTTATCAAGTTGAAATTAATATCAAATACTCAGGGCTGCAAGGGATTGTAGCCCTGAGTATTTGATTGATATTAATTTCAGTGAAAAATCATCAAACTACTAAATCAACGCAATGAAAGATACGGGCATTTATGTTCCGTTTATGTCGCATTTTTTGACACTCGCAAGGGAATCAAAACCTATAGGATGCTTCCCGTTGACCCAGGTTCATGGAATTTGGCAAGAAGCAATGTCATGTAGCACAAATAAGGAAAAAATCCAGAAACCGTAAATTTGTTTTCTTTGTTCTTTGAGTTTCACAACGTCGTGGTCAAGGTCTCAAGTTATAAATCCATACTAATATTATAAGTGTGTCTGTCTGTCTGTCTGTTACCTCTTCTCGCTACCGCTGAACCGATTTAGATAAAATTTCGTATAGGTATAGTTTCAGTCCCGGGGAAGGACATAGGGTTTTTATCCCGATATTCCCACGGGATTGACATTGTGCGGGTGAAACCACGGAGCGTTGCTAGTAACCAATATCTTATAACCGCTCAATAAATCTACGTTGATATAGGATAACACTATTTAGCCTAAGAATATTTCATTTAGTGGCATACATGCAGGAAATTTGTCCAAAATACGCTGCAATACTGAGATGATCCATTTACTTATAGTTAAAATAAATAAAACAAACTGGATTAAAAAAATATTCCACGGTAAGGTCAGCCTGTAAATAAATTTAAGTACCATTAACTTTATTTATAAGATCAATCTTATTTGTTTGTCCCCTTTTATTCTATATTTGTTGCATATGTTATGAATACAGCCAAATTGGTCATTTGAATAAAAAAATGTTGATGGTCTATTAAAAGAATACGACCCATCATCGTCATTAAGGCTCTCCCCAACAGACGCGTTATTATCGGTCGATAGTATCGGATTCGATAATGCGATACCTGTTTTCGGTACATTGTGTATTAGGACTGTTAGAAAGTTACAGACTGCAGCAATAATAACGACGCAATAGAAGTAGGACGCTTGCGTTGCTACGTCCTGCGATATTCCGATATGAGTTCTTCGAATATTTTGTAACATGATGCAAGATCTTACACACAACTGCATTAATAACGTAGTGCATGGGGGGCTGTAGTGTAGGTTACACGCACGCACATGCTAAAAATATCGGACTATAAAAACTCAGCTGTTTGGCAATTCGGGACGCATTATCGCAATAACGCATCCGATATTATTAACCGATAATAACGCGCCTTTGGGGGAGAGCCTTAATGACGCCTAAATGAAGCCTTTATTTATTTAATTATTATGGTTAAAAACTTGTTGAGGTGCTAATGTTGCTATGGTATTTATAATATCACTCTTTCATAATCATGTACTGATCTAGGGAAGAATGCGGAATAGTTCTTATTCCAAGGGCAAATTAATTAATTAAAAATAATTAGACTTATCATTGCCATATTTACTATTTTTTATTCATTAGTTACTATTTTTAACAATTGGTCGAGTTAACCACGGATCAAAAAACCGGCCTTAGGTCATTTAATTTAGTAGGTACTTAGTTTTAATAGTTAGTTAATATACATACAATAAACAACCTAATACTTACTTAAAAAATTAAAAATCATAATCACCTTTAAACTTGTCTTGCTTTTTGCCACGTGGTTTTATACCTTCACGTTTAGTCAAAAATGCAAAATACTGTTTCGACTATTGTAATGCCAAAGCACTCGATGAACTCTGTTCGATGCAATCAGCCTTGATACTTCCACTGCTGGAACATAGGCCTCCTCTCTCCTCGGCAGTAAACCACAACGCGGGCCCAGTGCGGATGCGTGCCGTGCGTGGACACCACATGTCTTAGAATGTTTAGTCCTTCACCGTTTTAAACAGTGATGATGAAACAATGATGAGATCATTTACAAAAAGTAAAACCTGTTTGGGCCACCATTGCTCTTGGCGGTACCACTGGTCTGCTTGCTGTTCTGTAATTTTAGTCTCATGTGTAAGGCCCTTTGGACATGTACGCTACTCTACGCTACGCGTACCTATAAACCGCGCCGTAGAAAAAACGTGTCCGTCAACAAGCTTCTATGTGCTGACGACCGTACCTACACACGGCGTATAAACCGCGCCTACACACGAAGTATAAACCGTGCCTACACACGGCGTATAAACCGCGCCTACACACGGCGTATACGCCGCGCCTACACACGGCGTATATACTGTACCGTAGATAAAACGTGTCTATCAACAAGCTTCTATAGTGATCCATACAACACTGACAACCGTGCCTACACACGGCGTATAAACCGTGCCGTAAAAAAAACGTGTCTGTCAACAAGCTTCTATGGTGATCCATACAACACTGACGACCGTGCCTGCACACGGCGTATAAACCGCGCCTACACACGGCGTATAAACTGTACCGTAGATAAAACGTGTCTATCAACAAGCTTCTATGGTGATCCATACAACACTGACGACCGTGCCTACACACGGCGTATAAACCGTGCCTTAGAAAAAACGTGTCTGTCAACAAGCTTCTATGGTGATCCATACAACACTGACGACCGTGCCTACACACGGCGTATAAACCGTGCCGTAAAAAAAACGTGTCTGTCAACAAGCTTCTATGGTGATCCATACAATACTGACGACCGTGCCTACACACGGCGTATAAACCGTGCCGTAGAAAAAACGTGTCTGTTAACAAGCTTCTATAAATAAAAATCTTGTAAGTAGATCATCATTTAATTAATGATGATCTACTTACAAGATTTTTTATTAGATTTTTTATAGAAGACGTTATTTTAATAACACAATTGTAATTATTTTGGTTAAAAACCGTAAAAGAAGCGAGTCAATCTCGAACTAACACAGCAAGTGTTCTGTACCTATTTGCTTAGCATCATTGATCATTTTCTATAGGTACAGGGTTATTGGAAAAACACCGAAAACCTCTTAAAAGGTTTTTGGTGTTTTTATTACTATTGATAAAACAAAATACACAAACTTCTAATCATCTGGTATGTGATTACTCTTTATTTACACTATAGCGTTGTTTCGCTTTATATCTTTATGATAATGATTTAAATATGTATGTCAAAATACAATAGATGTCTGTGTTTCATTGCAAAAAGCCGTTAAAACAACGTTGATAAGATTTACACGAACGCTTACAATTTTACAACGTTCATTGAAAGGACATGTTAGGTTTTTGTATGGAGGCTGGGCTTCTGCTGTGAACAGGGAAGAGATTATATTTTTATGAAAGTACATAAATTAAGGAGACTTTGCATATATTTTTTAAACGCAGGGCCCTTAATTATTATATTTTTTTAATAATTATTATTAAATAAATAAATTGCAATCCACAGTAATGATTGATTTTGGCAACATTTTTCGGTTGGATGTCATTATTGTCATTGTGAAATGTGAACGTCAATCAAGTGTCAAATTCAATTCAATTTTCAACTGAGTACCTACTGACAACTGACTAGTGTGACAACCTTACTGACAAAGGTAATGTTTTCATAGATTCCATTGGGAGGCAAACGAATTTTAGTAATGTAAAGGAAAACAATCAGAAGGAGAAGTTTTAGGATTATAATTCGCACACACACGGTCACGATACTCCAGTTAATCAATACAAATTAAAATAAACTTATAAGAAACTAAAAAATATTTTTTCTAAGTCTGACGTCTTCGTAATAAGCTGAATCACCATGGAAACCAGATACAGATTAAAATGGTTTGTTTTGTGCAATAAACCATGGTAATGGTATGTACCCTACAGAATCAATGCCATACATACAAATCATGGAGTTCATTCGTTGGTTTTATTTTAAGCCATCTAATATTGTTTCAGAATATTTTAAATAACATGTTGTTCCTAAGTAAATAGTTGAATTTAAATCAAACTAACAATAATTTGCTTTAAAAAATGATATTTAAACATTTTTTCTTTGTTTCAATGTGCAAAAATAATATTACCTACACGACACCAAAAATGTCTGGGTTTAAAATATTTATTTATTTAATAATGGTGTTTTTAATATTTTTTTTTGTTTTTGTAAGGCCATCCTGAATAAGTTTTCCTATCAGAAAAACCACACATGACAGCTGTCCAAAAAAAAAATTTTTTAAGCCCGTTTCATAACATGTCCTTTATATCTCATTTTACGTCTAAACGTCCGTCGGTAGCAGTTTGTTTTGTTAAACGTAGCGCAATGACAATCCAGCTGAACGTTGTTCACTTGATTTAAATAACGGAGTTGTTTTGTAAAACAACTAGCGGTTTTGTAAAACAGCGGATTCTAGAATCCATCTGCGACATCTATACTAATAGTAAAGCTGAATAGTTTGTTTGAACGCGCTATCTCTGGAACTACCAATCGGATTTGAAAATTTCTTTTTGCATCTGATAGCCCAATTCTCGAGGAAGGCTATATATATCTAATACCACGCTAGGGCTCCTAAGAGCTGAGTGAAAACAAAAATAGAAAGAACGCTAAGCGAAAACGAAGTAATAGCGCGGGCAGGCGATGCGATGCGACGGGGTGGGTCGGGGAACAAGAAATTTCACCCGGACGAACTCGCAGGCAGAAGTTAGTCACATGCAAGTCTGATAAAATGAATACTCTTGCACTCTAATTAATGAAACTCGGAAGTTACACCAGTAGTTCTGTCAATTTATTTGTAACGTTACTCCGGTTCTTGTTGAGGGCGAATGCTTTTGGATTAAACATTGGCGATCATTTATGTTTACAATGGCTAAAGTTTGCTTTGTATAAAACTATATTGTATGTAAGTACATCATTAATCTTAAGTAGGTAACTGGGTATACTTATTTACCTACCTACTTGCGGTCAGCACGGCTACTAGGCTTGAGGTCATGTCATGGGCACGATTTCCAGCGTCAATGTGTATAATGAGACACTTTGCTCATCATTCATTCATTTTTAATTCATTTCATTTTCTGTGATCATTATTTTGCATACAACTGGATCAGCCTTTAATGTCCCCACTGCTGAGACTCAACAAGCCTCCTCTCTAAGAGAGCATTTCCGATATGCAAAGGCTGCAATACTTTGATAATCCCTATGTCCACATTCTCAAAAGGTTGCTTTATTAATTCCAGGTACCAGAAACACCAATATGGCTGCTATCAAAGGGTCGTCAAAAAGAAGCTCTAAGCTCCCTCTGCCGTCTTCGAGGCTGGGCGAAACCCGAAGACGTTAAAGAAGAATTTGATGAACTTCTACAATACTATGAGAAATTAAATCGATGTGTTTTATGTGCCAAAGAAGGAAAGATTGTTGAGCCTTGTGAACACCATAGTACAAATTCTATCAAGAAGACAATTTTGAAGATAAAGCACGTGTTCTTCGTAAAGGAGACCATGAAGCCATTTTTATTGGTGATAGCGTATTTCTTTTTCTACACAATGAGTGGTGCGCTGCCAGTGAGACCGAACATGGTGAATGTGTGCAAGGCTCTTGGAATGAAATATGATCCGAAGACGATTGTTGTAAGTACTTTACACTATTTTGTCTTTCCTCATATCCTTACTCTTTGTAACATAGATCCACGCGAGACACAATGGCTTTTTAATTTTTTCTGTAATTACGGCATTCAACCGGTTTTTCCCATATCAACCTCCTTTAAAATGACAACCCCTCCTTTAAAAGTTACCTCTTTACCGTATTTATACCTCTATACTGTCTTTTCTTACCTGTGCTTCGTCTGTGTACAATCATCAACCACTATTAGCCCTTCAGCCAGAAGTTAACATTAATGCTTTATTAGTACGGTCAGCAATAAAAGTCGATTAACACTTCAGTTTTTTTAACCTCTACCTACAGCCACTCCTACAGAATCATGTTTGCCAAAATAATGGTTGTTAACTTCTGGTGTAAACCTTGCATTGTAGACCTGTTTCTTATATTTAGAAGAATAAACCTGACACCTTCAATAGGAAAATCAGTGATTTGTAATCTTGCTAATAACAATATAACCTATGCACTTTTTTGTATAATTTTACAGCTGAGATCAAATGTGGTTAGCCTTAAAGAACAAGTTCATTACGAAATATCGGAATGGGATTGCATAATTAACATTTAAAAATGCATTTCAGAGTAAAATATTTAAACATCTTAACAGTAAATTCAAGGGCATATCTATCAAGTTTATAAATAGTTTCATCTCTCGCATCACATATTATATTATGGCAATGGGAAAGTATTTAATCTTGTTCTTTTATTTCAAATCTTTCAACCAACTGTAAACTCAAATGAATCTACTTCAAGAACACCCCCAATTCCATAAAAAAACTCTATTTTATAATTCCAGGTCGTCATTGGCGCACTCTTCATAGCAATGAGTATGCTGTCAGCTATCATAGTCAAAACTATTGGCAAGAGGAAGCTAGTCATCGGTTCTATGTTAGGTACTGCATGCTGCAGCCTTGCTATCAGCATCTACGCCAGGACGAACGTTCCTACCACCGTCTTCTCATACGAGATAGGGACCTTTGCTGATATGAAAGAGATTCTGCCTGTGGTCTTGTTCCTGATGCTCATTTGCTTCAACAGCCTTGGAATACCTTGGGTGTTGCTGTCTGAAGTGTTTCCATTCAGGTATTTTTTTTTTGTTTGTTCTACTTTGACGTATACTACTACTACTACATGTATTTTTAGTGTTAAAGTAGCATCTGTAACTTGTACGCACGACATATCAAGCTATATATGCTTATATTTCCAGTATAAGCTGACTTGAAAAGCCTATACCTATAACGCATGGTCAGCTAAAACTGGAGATCTATAACTTGATATGTACTCTACTGTTTTATACTTTAAGTCGGATAACAGTTGTTTCTGTGAAATTAAAAATAAATCTAGTACCTACATTTTATGCAAAACTTAAACTTTAAAAATCTAAACATGGTTTTCAGTTTTCTAAGTTTTTTTTTTGTATCGATGCTAATCGTGTAAACCTTATAATATTTATTATGTTTGTGGTTCCCTTTACTTAAAGCTTATGTTCTTTGTTTCCAGGAGTCGCGGTATCGCCACAGCTCTAGCAGCAGCTTCAAGTTACATCATCTACTTTGGGGCAGCCAAAACAAACTATAACATAGAATATGCCTTCCACCTTAGCGGAACATTTGGCTTATACGCTATTTTCGGCTTCATAGGAACAATATACCTCTACCTATTACTCCCAGAAACTGAGAAGAAAACTTTGGCTGAAATCGAAGCGCTATACAAAACTGATAGAAAAATATTCGCTGATGATTTCGTTATAAACGCCTTTAGGAAAAAGAAGCTCATAAACAGTGATGCCAACACACCGATGCTAGTCAAATCTATAAATTGAGCATAGTTAAGAAAATTGTATTTAAATACTTGCATTGCATTTACTGTTAATGCGGAGGACCTCAATACTGGAGCAAAATTAGTCAAACTGACAGCAGATTGTTTGAGTTTGAGTGTTTTGGGTTCTCTAGTAGTTCTTGTATCTACAATTCTGTTTATTTTTGGTTAGTTAATTAGGCCTGATGTCAGTGTCCTCGAATAAAGAAAGATTTCATCGAAGTATACCTATGTATGTAGTAAATATTAAATAATTAGTCTAATTTAGCAAATTAGTGTTATATGTCTAAAGTGTATCGTCTGAAAACTATATTGTAAGAAGTTATTTAGTTTATACAGTATTAGGGTAATTTTTACAAATGTACTATTTTGTATTTATTGATCTAGCTTCCTAAAGACAAGTTGCGGTGCTATTCTGTAAAAATCTCACCGTGAATACTTAGATGAAGTGAACGTGGAGTGAGCTGTCAATAGTGTCAATTCCTAGCAAAAACAAATTCACTTCACCTAAGTTTTCACGGTGAGATTTTTACAGAATCGACCGGCTATTCCGAAATATAGGCATTTAAATGTTGTTGTCATTTGTACCTACATAAGTAGTACTAATAATAATTTGTATTTGGGATTAAGTACAGATTTAAAAACTTGTCAATATGATTATAAAGTTTAGATAAAATAATATTTTATTTAATATTTATTAAAAAATCATGTGAACCTCAGATCGAGACTGATCTTGATATAATATAGATGGACGTGTAAATAACGTTGCTATAATAAGAACCTATAAAATAAATTGTTTTCATTAAGTACCGAAAGTTGTTTTTCTTCTCTTTTTATGATTACTTCCCCTAAATTAGTAAAAGTAAAATGCGCTTAAAGATGGCGCCTTAGACAAAAAAAAACTTATCAGCTTTCATAATTATTGATATTGTGTAGACAAAAGCGGCTACCACATCACAACAGGCTGCGGAAATATTGTGGTAGGTACGAACGAAATGTATGAAATAGTTTCACAGCGGTAATCGTCAGTGAGATTATAATAGGCATACTAAAAAGCGCCTACCAAAACACACCGAAAACCCTTACGTGCGTATGTATGTATGTATGTACCTATGCAAGTTGCTAATTATGAAATAAAAATGCTCGTATTTATGTAATCTAGACATTAAATTCTTTTAATAAATCGTTTCAGTCAGCATAAAAATACTGCAAAATCATAAAGAAATCACTGGTTTCTGGTTTTGGTAAGTTTAAGCAAATATAGAACTAAAGGTGCTCGACCTGATTCTTTGTCTGTAACTGGTGAATAAGAAAAATATAACCTATAATTATTTTCTGATTTAACCCTTAGTATGCCGGGAACGTAGATCCACGCGAGACACAATGGTTTTTAATTGTTCCTGTAATTACGGCATTCAAGAGGTTAATCAATATAAAATAATCACTTAATAACGGTATCCATAATTTCGTCTTCGTTTCTTAGTCGTTGTGATCCAGATCACAGGTCTCTCACATCTTATGTTATTGCACGGTGGTTTTGGGTACCACCACGAGTGAGATTTTGTAGAACTTGTTTGCGTTGTTTTAGCTTCAGTTACCTTTTCAGTTGTAGTAGCTTTTGACTGTGTTGTCTCAGGGGGGCTGGTGGTGGTGGTGGTGGTGGTAGTGGTAGGGGTTCTAATATCCAGCTCTTTCAAAGTATTATTTTCTGTTGGTGTAGTGTCAGTCGACGTTTCGGTATAAGTCGTCTGCTCAGTATAAGTCCATGGCTCAATATAAGTCGACGGCTCAGTATAACTCCATGGTTCAGTAGAAATTGAAGGCTCAGTAGTAGTTGACGGTTCAGTAACAGTAGAAGTTTCTATCATCATCATCAATCTTACTAAAATTGGCTCAGTAGAAGTCGTCGGCTCAGTAGAAGTCGTCGGCTCAGTAGAAGTCGTCGGCTCATATGTTGGTTCTTCTGGTGTATAAGCCTCCGTTTCTTCTTGTACTGTCGTAAACCACGAGGTAGGTCTGTCACAAGGTGGTTTGTCATACGGATTACAGATTTCTTCAATTTTCTCTATTGAATTAGTTTTGATGTCATTTTCAAGATAGTCCGACTCTGTTATGTCAATCGGGACTGTACTGGAATCCGGGCGAGTTGGTGTTAATGTTGATAATTTTCCATCTTCGCAACTTACCAATCTGAAACCTGAAAAAAATGCAATGTTTTATTAATCATTTTTTTTTTATTAAATTATTTGAGTGATTCTAACAGTTTTATAATGTTCTCATGTGTGTCACTATTATAGATGGGCTTTAAAATAATAACACAAAGCTGTATTTAATTTTTTTTTTTAACAATATTTAAATTTATTTATTTCTAACACACTTAACTTATTTTACAATTTAACACTAAAATTTATATACAAGTATATAATAAAAAAAGAGAAAAAGGCAGGAGTTAATACACTAATTTCAAATTAGTGTATTAACCGTTTAAACTTAATAATAATTCGTACATACATTATTCATGATATCCAGATAATCTTCTGCGTTTTCTACACCTCGTGGAAATCCACGTATGAGGTCTTTCACATCTCTTATCTTTACACATAGCTGGGTACGACCACGTAGTTTCAGTATATATTGGCTGTCTTGAAGTTTCTGGTTTGTCAGTAGGTACTACAGTCGTAGACAGAGTAAACTATAGACTGCTGCATAGCTTCTTTTTTATTCGCACAAGAAAAAGAGAAATATATTAACTTCACTAGCAAAGAAAAGAGACAGAGTAAGAATATTTCGGTCCCTTACTGCGTGTCGGCTAAGCACATTAATGTGCACAACAAGTTTGACGTTTATGAAGGAATAATAAAATAATACACCGCGAATTAAACGGAAAATAAGACCTTTTTCGTGCATAATTAAATAATAGTACATTTGCGCAACTGTGAAAATACGGTGCAGTGTAATAAGCTGTAAAAATAATAGTATGATGGAGATTGTCGGATTTTTTGTCCCTTTCGGTGACACGGATACCATGAGTCTATAGAACTCTGTCTACGACTACAGTACCTACAGAGAATGCGTTCTTGACACCAGTCACAGCGACAATTCTAGTAACTAATAAAGATCAAATTCTCAAAAACACGTAGGTACTCATTTATATGAAAGTGACAGGTGTCAAGAACGCATTCTCTCGACGGCCGGACTGTAGTTATTGACTCTATTACTGCCCAAGTTGATGGTGAATCTTATAAGTTTAAATTCATATTTATTATTGCAGTGTCAGGTGCTTTAGGTGTAGTTCCTAAAGTTTATAATCATAATGGCAAGTTTTTAAAACTGTACCGCATTCCAAAAAATATAAAGTATAATATTGAAATACAAATTATTATTAGTACTAATGACAAGAAAATTTAAATGCCTATATTTCGGAGCAGCTTATAATTAGGAAGCTAGATAAAAAAATATAAAATAATATGTTTGTACAAATTACCCTAATACTGTATGATGATATATAGTACACACATCAAAAGTGTCTAGGGATCAAGCATTTTTATGCGGATTTCTTGAGATTGAGATGTGGCTTTGTAATAAATTTATGATTTTATAAATTTATATGGATCCTTTTTGGTGCATTTCATAATTTGAATCAGGAACTGTGAATCAAATTCGAGTAAAAGATGAAAATCAGCTGTCAATATTTTCCCTATAAAAACATACAACGCATTGAAGACATTATTAGTGCTACTGTTTCCCTACTACTGATTAAAACCAACGTTATTATGGAGCGGCGACGTCATTTAAGCAGGGAAGAAATGCTCAGAGCCGTGGGAATGATAGAAGCTGGTTCCCGGCAACGTACTGTGGCTTTAGCTCTGAATACAAGTCAGAGTGTTATCAGTCGACTTTGGACACGTTACCGAAGCACTGGTACCGTGGCTGAGCGCCATGGAGGACGGTATCGCTGCACCACACGGAGACAAGACCGATACATTCAAATCTTAACTCGAAGAGCTCCAACAATAACCGCCATGATGTTAGCCGTGAGGCTTCATCACTCTTCAGGGAACTTAATTAGCGACCAAACAGTCAGAAACCGCTTGCATGAAGTGAACCTTCATTCCCGAAGACCGCTACGGGTACCACCAATGCACAATCGTAGGATTCGATATCAATGGGCTCTTGAACACAGAAATTGGGCAGAAGAACAATGGCGTTTCGTGTGCTTTTCTGATGAGTCTCGTTTTGGTATGAGACCGGATACAAGACGTATACGACACTGGAGAACCCCTGGACGCCAACAGCGATTAAAATCCTGCCAGGAAGTCCATCCTTATAGTGGTGGAACCATCATGGTATGGGCGGGTATTTGGATCGGCGGAAGAACTGAGTTGATTTGGATCAGAGGCAACCTCAACGCTCAAATTTATGCTGAGACGATTGTATCAGACGTCATCGTTCCTCTACAAGTGCAAATCGGTCCCTTATTTCAGTTAATGCATGATAATGCACGACCGCACACCGCAAGAGTTGTAAGACAGACTCTCGCCGCAGCTAACATCAATGTCCTGCCCTGGCCTGCTCAGTCGCCAGACTTGAACCCGATTGAGCATGCATGGGATATGCTACAGAGAAGAGCTCTGCCGAATATGGAGGGTATCCAGTCGCAAGAAGACCTTTTTTTGTTGTTGCAACGAACATGGGCGGCCATTCCACAGCGTGATTTGGATGAACTCATTTTGAGTATGCCAAACCGATGTTCTTGTGTTGTTAGTGTTCGCGGTAGAAACACGGATTATTAATTGTTTAAGTTACCCAATAAAATTTTAAAGAAAACTGTTATTTCAGTCTTTTTTTCGAACTTTTGTGTTAGTGGTTCAAATGTCAAAGGTGACTTGGTTTATCGTTACTGTGACAAACGAAAACACTTTATTTGATGAATCCTTAAAGAAAATTTTAATTAATATCAATCAGGAGAAAAGTTATTGCAAAAATATATGTTGATCCCTAGACACTTTTGATGTGTGTACTTCTTATAAAATAATTTTCTTACAAAACAACATACACTTTACAAATATAACTTATCTCATTTGATAAATAAGACGAATTATTTAATATTTACTACGTATACTTCGATGTTAAAATTCTTTTCCACTTCGACAAAATTGGTGCAGTCACTTTTGGCCCGTGTTGTGATCGACCAAAAACTTTTGGGTAGGTAACGAGAGAAGAAATACGGTTATTTACTACCGTGTAGTACGGTACGAAGACGATGCTGTGTTCGACATACTTACGGGTGACGAAAGTTGGATTTATTGTTATGATCCTGAAACTAAAAGAAAGTCTGCTGTCTGGGTGTTTTCTTCCGAGGAGTTGTCAACTAAAGTGAAGAGAGGTCGAAGCGTGGGAAAAAGATGGTAGCCTCGTTCTTCGGAAGGACAGGTCATTACGCAACAATTTTTTTAGAGGATCGAAAAACAGTTACTGCAGAGTAGTAGACTAACAATTGTTTGTCACTTGTCTTGGAAAAAGTTCGGGAGAAACGATCTCGCAGTAAGAACCTCCTTCACCACGATAACGCCTGGTCGCACACCGCCAATCAAACTACCGACTACTTGGCGACGTCAGACGTGTAATTACAGGGTCACCCTCCTTATAGCCCCGACCTCGCACGTTGCGATTTTTATTTATTTCAGAAAATAAAAGAAAAACTTCGAGGAAAACGTTTTATGGACGCCGAGGAAGGAGTGGCTGCGTTTCAAAATGCAGTCGAAGAGACCTCTAAGGACGAGTGGGCAAAGTGCTTTCCTCAGTCGAAATGGACACTATTTTGAAAATATATAATAAAACAAATAACTTGCCAGTTTTTTATTTTCTAAGAACTTTCAGTGTCACCCTCGTATAATGGCACTAATTGAAATATTCAACAAGAAACAACACGACTCCCATGCATGAATATGAGACAAATATAGAGGCTACTTAATCAATATTTGCAATTATACTTGACATCACTTTCTGGCTTATTTCACACGTTTCAGCCCTACTTATGGACTGTTATTTTCCATTATTTTTGTTTGATTTGGAAAAAACTTTGAAACAATAGTATATGAAACCCCATTCGGCTCCCTGTACTTGGGCTACTGAGGGAAACTACTTTCATCTTCACCCGACTCCCAAAAAATATTGGCACGAGGTATCCAGTCAAAATATTATCTATATTATTTACTGATTTAATCAATACAAAACAATCACATACATTAATAACGATATCCATGATATTGTCTTCGTTTCTTAGTGGTTGTGATCCAGGTCACAAGTCTCTCACATCTTATGTTATTGCACGGTGGTTTTGGGTACCACCACGAGTGAGATTTTGTAAAACTTGTTTGCGTAGTTTTAGCTTCAGTTACTAGTTCAGTTGTGGTTGTGATGGTGGTTCTAATTTCCGGCTCCGTCAAATTAACCTTTTCTGTGGGTGTAGTGTCAGTCGACGATTCAGTATAAGTCATCGGCTCAGTATAAGTCCATGGCTCAATATAAGTCGACGGCTCAGTAGAAGTTGACGGTTCAGTTACAGTAGAAGTTTTAGTTTCTGTTACACCAGAAATCAATCTTAATAAATACTTACCAAAGTTGTAGATGTTATAACCGTAGTTTCGGATGTCTCCGAATATGTGGTTCTTTTGGCATATAAAACTTTGTTTCCTCTTTTACAGTCGTAAACCACGATCTAGGTCTGTCACAAGGTGGTTTGTAATATGGATTACAGTTTTCTTCAGATTTCACGATTGAATTATAGATGTCATTTTCAAGATAGTCTGACTATGTTGTGTCAATGGGGACTGAATTGTAATCCGCGAGAGTTCGTGCTAATGTTGATAATTTCCCATCTTCACAACGCGCGTACCAAAGGGAAACCTGAAAAAGATGAAATGTTTTATTAATCAATTGTTTGTTGAATTACCTGACTGATTTGTACAGTTTTCTAATGCAGCACTGTTTTCATTATTTTAGCTGGGCTTTAAAATAATAACACAAAGCCATATTCCAAATGAGTGTATTAACGATATAAACTTAATAATAATTCGTACATACATTATTCATGATGATATCCAGAAAATCTTCTGTGTTTTCTACGCCTCGTTGTGGTAATCCACGTATAAGGTCTTTCACATCTCTTATCTTTACACATCGTCGGGTACCACCACGTAGTTTCAGTATATCTTGGTGGTCCTAAAGTTTCTGGTTTGTCAGTACTAATTATTGACTGTGTTAATGTCGTAGTTGATGATAGATCTTCTAAGTTAAAATCTGCCTTTATTGTTATAGTGTCAGTTACTTTAGGTATACTAGTCTCTTTTTGTGTTGTGGTTGTTGTCAACGGTATTTTTGTAGACGTACTAAATGCTTCTGTTGTTGTTGTTGTTGATGGTAGACCTGATGCTTCAGTTATCGTTAAGGGTGGACTAAATGTTTCAGTTGTTGTTGTTGATGGTGGACCTGATGCTTCAGGTGTCGTTAAGGGTGGACTAAATGTTTCAGTTGTTGTTGTTGATGGTGGACCTGATGCTTCAGGTGTCGTTAAGGATGGACTAAATGTTTCAGTTGTTGTTGTTGATGGTGGACCTAATGCTTCAGTTGTCGTTAAGGGTGGACTAAATGTTTCAGTTGTTGTTGTTGATGGTGGACCTGATGCTTCAGTTGTCGTTAAGGGTGGACTAAATGTTTCAGTTGTTGTTGTTGATGGTGGACAAAATTCTTCAGTTGTTGTTGTTAATGGTAGACCTGATGTTTCAGTTGTCGTTAAGGGTGGACTAAATGTTTCAGTTGTTGTTGTTGTTGATGGTGGACCTGATGCTTCAGTTGTCGTTAAGGGTGGACTAAATGTTTCAGTTGTTGTTGTTGATGGTGATTTTGGCGGTTGTGGTGGCCAAATTACTGTTGGTGGGGACGAAAATATTATTGTTGGTATCATGGTTTCCCGTGATGTTGGCGGTAAAGTTGATGATGGGGGTAGCAACGTTGTTGGCAGTTTCTGGGTCCATAGTATCCACGGTATGGTTGGTGTTGTTGTAGGAGGCCGACTTGCCCATGGTGTAGGTGGTAAAGATGGTGGCGGGGGTGGCGACGTATTTTGCTCATGGGGAGGCCAATCAATAAACGACGAGGTTGATATTGTTACTAGTACTCGGGTTTCTTCTGATTTTGGCGGTTGTGGTGGCCAAATTACTGTTGGTGGGGACGAAAATATTATTGTTGGTATCATGGTTTCCCGTGATGTTGGCGGTAAAGTTGATGATGGGGGTAGCAACGTTGTTGGCAGTTTCTGGGTCCATAGTATCCACGGTATGGTTGGTGTTGTTGTAGGAGGCCGACTTGCCCATGGTGTAGGTGGTAAAGATGGTGGCGGGGGTGGCGACGTATTTTGCTCATGGGGAGGCCAATCAATAAACGACGAGGTTGATATTGTTACTAGTACTCGGGTTTCTTCTGATTTTGGCGGTTGTGGTGGCCAAATTACTGTTGGTGGGGACGAAAATATTATTGTTGGTATCATGGTTTCCCGTGATGTTGGCGGTAAAGTTGATGATGGGGGTAGCAACGTTGTTGGCAGTTTCTGGGTCCATAGTATCCACGGTATGGTTGGTGTTGTTGTAGGAGGCCGACTTGCCCATGGTGTAGGTGGTAAAGATGGTGGCGGGGGTGGCGACGTATTTTGCTCATGGGGAGGCCAATCAATAAACGACGAGGTTGATATTGTTACTAGTACTCGGGTTTCTTCTGAAGTTGGCGGTAAAGTTGATGGTGGGGTTGGCAACGTTTCTGGGGTACCAGAAGGCCATATTATCCACCATGGTATGGTTGGCGTTTTTGTTGGGGCCCGGCTTGTCCACGACGTCTGTGGTAGAGTTGATGGCAGGGTTGGTTGTGATTTTGGCGGTTGTGGTGGCCAAATTACTGTTGGTGGGGACGAAAATATTATTGTTGGTATCATGGTTTCCCGTGATGTTGGCGGTAAAGTTGATGGTGGGGGTGGCAACGTTTTTGGCGGTTTCTGTGTCCATAGTATCCACGGTATTGTTGGCGTTGTTGTTGGTGGCCGGGTTGCCCATGATCTTGGCGGTAAAGTTGGTTGCCGTGGTGGTAAACCGTTTAGCGATTCTGAGGGCCAGTTTATTATCGAAAAGGTTGGCGTTGTTGGTGAATAATAAGTCCTAGTTTTCTTATATTTATTTTTCTTAAGCTTCTTCCATTTCTTTTTCTTCGGTTTCTTTGTTGGTGCTGCTGTAGTAGACGTAGTAGTAGAAGTAATCGTCGAAATACATGGCGCAGGCGGAGTGTTCGGTACCGGTACACATGGCGCTGGTGTATTGTTCGGTACACATGGCGCTGGTATCTTGTTTGGTACAAATGGCGCTGGTGTATTGTTTGGTACAAATGGCGCTGGTATATTGTTTGGTACAAATGGCGATGGTGTATTGGTCGGTACAAATGGCACCGCTGTAGTGCTAATCATCTGTGGTGCAGTATCAGTAAAGCAATGAACCTGCGGTGTTACACACGGTGCTGGGCGATTGTAAGAGAGTGGGGGTGGGTTCTTTACATCCAATTCTGAATCTAGGCAAAATAGCTTATAGGTTTCTCGACAATCTGAAAATTCATAAATTTTTGTAAGAAAAAGTATTATTTGCACAGCCAAGCGAGAGTATAAAATGTTCATTTGAAATTAATAAAAATACAGACAAGTATTTGACTTGATCATCCAGTATCAGCATTGCCATACAACGTGGCAATACTGTCAGCCTTTTGGGCACGTTTCCTCTTGACAGCGATGCGGACGAATTTTTTGATGCCCTTTTATTATTTCCCCTCTTGTACATAATTATTAAATATTTTTTTAAATATTTCTCGGGACCTTTGGAAGGCGTACGAGGGGCCGAAGCCAACTCGCAGATGCGCCATAGGAAATTATTATTATTTTAAGACTGTTAGCTTTTTAAATTGAGGGTCCCAGATGTCACATTCAAGTACCACTTATCTGGCCATATCATTCGAATAAATGCTTTTTTAGCATCCAATTAAAATTGACTGCAGTCTCACCATTCATAATTTTATTTTACTAGGCATTTATTTATCCTACTTAGGTCGCATTCCACCAAACTTTTATACATAGAATAAATCTTAAACTGAGAATAAATTTTGAATTTTTGGCCGTTTTTTCATATTTTATTCCACGGATAAAATTTATCTGACTTTGGTAAAATCAGCCCTAAATATGCAAAATATTATAAACGTGAAAGCTTGTATGTTTGGATGTTTGTTAATCACGCAAAAACGGCTTAACGAATTTGTAAGTAAGGCACACAAATAGTTTATTACCTAGATTAACACATAGGATACTTTTTATCCCGATATTCCCACGGAATCGAAAAACTTATGTGAGTGAAACCGCAGGGCTGCTGCTAGTTTATTTTTATAACTAGCGGCTCGCCCCAGCTTCGCACGGGTGCATTTTTTTTTTCGAATTTCAAAAATTTTCTTTCATACCTTGTCCTGGCAATACCGGACATAACAAAAATTATCCAAGTTAGTGCAGTCGTTCGGAAGTTATGCGCGTACCTACATACATTTAGGCGATTCATTTTTATTTATTAATACAGGATGAATTTCCAAGTGGGCGTGGATCGTAAAATCCGAAACTATGAGGAATAGCGAAAAGTACTCAAAGTAGTCACGGGCTCGATTTTGATCAAAACTAAAACTGCATCATTGGATTTTTGAAAATTCAATATTTCTAGCCAAGATACGAACCCGTTTATTTTGAAAAGCACACTGTATTATTTCACCATTCGATAGTGTCGCTGATAAGGATCCAATTCTGGGAAGTAATGACATACGGGAAACTAAAGAAAAGAGCTCATTTTTAACAAAATACTTTTTTATTTTTCTTATGTTACCTACCTAATAAACCATAACTGATTAATTGTTCAAAATGATGACCATTGTTTTCAATACATATGCAGCTGGATTCGACGTCTCAAGGATTGTCCTGCATTCAAAATTTTAATTTAGAACATAATGTTGTGAAGGTGACTGCGCTGCGAACATGGTACAGGTAATGTCGGTAAGTATGAATACTTTAAAATAAGAAGCAGTTTATTAAAATCCAACATTTTCCTTAAGTTTGCCGTATGTCATTACTTCCCAGAATTTGATCCTTATTAGGGACACTATCGAGTGGTGTAATAACACAGTGTGTGTTATTTTAATCAAAATCAACGGGTTCGATTCCCGGCTAAAAATATTGATTTTCCAAAATCCAATGATGCAGTTTTAGTTTTCATCAAAATCGAGCCCGCGACTCCTTTAGGTACTTTTCGCTATTCCTCCTAGTTTCAGATTTGGCAATCCACGCCCTCTTGAAAAATTCATCCTGTATATACTTAGATAAGCACACAAACAGTACAGTCACTTCCAATTCAAATATAATAAAAACAACCAAAATTGGTATTTTGGTAACCACACAAATATCAGGTATTCATCATTTTGACGTCGCTATGAATTTTAGAGGTATATACCAGAATCTCAGGGCATAAAAAAAATTTGATTTTCATATGGAAATCACAAAAAAAAATGTATGCCATGAGATTCTGGTAGACCTATATAAGAGCAGAATTAATTTTCGCTTGTTTATTTCATCATACGTTATTTGAATCATTTTCATCGTTAGGAATTAAGATTTGGAGTAAAACTAAAACCAAAGTTAAATTATTCATATTTTTTATTTATTAAAAGGAAAATAAAAAGGAAAATCTTCACTTAGACATTAATTACAAGCAAAATCTTGTTGGCCTCCCGGACAAGGGTTACTTTGCGCTGCCGAATGTTTTCTGTACCCTGAAATAGGACAGAAAACACGTTACTGTTAATTTATTAAGTATTAAGTTTTATCTGTTTTACTCCAAAATTAACCCCAACGAATGACCAACTATTTCAAAAACTAAACCTGTATATAGGGTCAAATTAAATTAGCTAGCAAAACTCCACAGATTTGATGGGTAACGATATCCAAATATAACAAAGTAAAAAAAGAAAATAATTTGAAAAGAAGAAAATATTTTTTTATCACATCTATTCAAAAAGAGCTAGTGTATTTTTCGTAAACAGGGAGTAAAATAGCTCTTTAATCCCTAGGGACTAAAAGTGATTTGAATTTGGAATGTGGATATTGTTAGTAAAAGTTCCAATCACCAAAGAGATCAATCACGAACATTGTATGAACAAGTAACAGGCTGTATGAAAAAGTAAAACGTGCGCGAGCCAAATAACAAATAAAAAGTTTGTGAAAAAATAAAAAACGCGCGAAAAGCATTCTGCCTTCGTTCGTAATTGTTTACTTAAAATTGTATGTAATTTTATGTAATAAATAAACGTACTATTCTTATTCAGAACCCCTCGCTGCGCTCGGGATTCTACTCTAGAATCCTTCGCTCCGCTCTGGATACAAAGAAACACTCTCGCCTTCAAAATAGTTGTTAGCTCCCTTGGCAAACAATCTAATATTTTTGTAGGGTCATCGACCGCAGTCAGTGTCGTCACTTGAAATTTCAGTTTAATAATTCTGTTTATTTTCGTGCTAATTTCACAGTCGAGATTGGTATCGGTATTTAAATACAATAAAACAAGAGAAAACAGGTTTTCTCAACTCCTACTGCAAGTAACAACACTACCAGCAGTCGTTGACCCATAAAAGAAAAAACATCAAATCTTTTTACTTTTTTTTTTGCAATTTTGCCAGATAAATTAATTTAACCCTGTATTTTTTGCATTTAACATGTGCTGATTTTTTTTCCTTTTAATGAAAATCAATTTAAAAGTCCTTTAAAAAATAACCAAGAATTTACGAAGAACCAATAAATTGTGCAAAATATGCACCTAAATTAAAAAAAAATAACAGTTTTTCCGTGTTCGAATTGCAAAACGACAGATACAAATAAGTATGCCAACCAAAACGTTTTGTTAGTTTCACAACAGATACAAAAAGACACGTGCTACTAAAAAGCCCCTTGAATCACGTGTTCGAGTTGCTGTTCTTACGCCATTTCAATCCATCTACAGTCTATTCAAAGTTATTTTACCTCTGATTTTGTATCACTGTCAAAGTTACAGTGATCTTTAATCTCGTAACAATAGAGTTCCTGTTAGAGGGGCTTGTGGCTAAGTAATAACACACGCACGGGTCGATCGATCAGGTTAAGCTATGCTTGCCGCGGTTGGTCCGTGGATGGGTGACCATCTTCACATACCAAAACCCCTCCGTGCCTCGGAAAGCACGTTAAGCCGTTGGTCCCGGCTATCATTCGTGGATTCGTGGTAGTCGTTACGGGTCGTCAGTAGCCCGAAAGTCTGACAACCAGTCTTACCAAGGGGTATCGTATTACCCAGTAACTGGGTTGTGTAGGTCAGATAGGCAGTCGCTCCATGTAAAATACTGGTATTCAGCTGCATCCGGTTGAGACTGGAAGCCGACCCCAACATAGTTGGAAAAAGGCTAGGAAAAAAAGCAGGTAGGTATAAAAAGTTACTTAAGAACATTTTCGAAATGTCTAATTTAAAAAAAGATAACTAAAAATCTCTGTTTCTAAGGAAATTTTAAAATCGGTCTAATTTGGCTGTGACACTATTTTTAGAAAATGTTCTTAAGTAACTTTTTAGACCATTTGTATCCTGCTTAAGCGTATGAAGTTTCATTAATCAATCAAGTTTCAAATCAAATAAATAAATTTGAATTAAAATCGGTTCATTTCTTTCGAAAAATAAGGGCTTTAAAGTTTGAATGAAATGCCGTACGGCGTAAACGCTCTTAAGTTTGACTCTGTACATCTGTGCCTGAAGTATTAATAATGAGTTAGCAATACATACGTGCACCAAAATCGCAGTTATATTCGTACATGTCGCACTGGTCGAGGAACGTCCGCCGACTGCAGCCATCCTCTGTGGCAGCACACACCATGCTATGGTCGTGGATACACACTGCTGCCAATTGGCAGTAGTTTATTGGCTGAATAAAGGATAAATCAATTAGTATATTATGCTTCAAAACTATGTAATTCATGCAGGTTTTGAAGAAAAGTTAGGGTGAAATTGGCAGTATTTTTTTGCGAAACTATGGTACGATATGGCAGAATAGTCCGGAAAAGGAGAAAGGTGAAAAGGTGAGCTGGTGATCCAATGTTAGGTGAAGTAAGCTGTCATTCCACCTGATGTTACGGATTGATATTACTGCCAGCTCACTTTAAGCTCACTTCACCTAAGTTTTCACGGTGAGGTTTTTACAGAAATGATCGGCAGATCTTTATGCGGTTACCCTAAAAACCTTCCTTCCTACCTACGTAAATGGGTACACACACAGTACCTACACACGGCGACTTATCAAGCTATACATTTCCAGTTTTTGCTGACCTCTCATTATATAGGTTTTGTAAAGCTTAATATTATTATGTAGTCGTGCGCACCTATCTAAACCTAACGATTAGGAAAAATTTGTTGTGCGTCATACTAAGCTGTGTTGAGATTTTCTGTGCTATCGCTACATCGAGTTACATAAAGGTTTCTAAGAAACACTCGGGATAGAACCTATGGTAAATGTTTATAAATAAGAACTAGGTAACTATCAGCTAGTTACTGGGAATAACCACTCCGAAACTTATAGTCAAATCATGACGAACATCATTTTGCATGCTGGTACAACCTTGCTTCCTTTGATGTATAAAACATGTAATATTTCGTAATTCTATTACACGTGTCAACAAATCTATTAATAACATCACAGAAGAAGCATTTTTGTTTAGTTTTACTAATGAAATCGTTAACACTAATGACTCGACTAGCTAACTGCTGCTGATGCGTTTGTACAAATATAGCATAGGTAATCAGCCTATAATGTTCCCACTGCTGGGACACAGGCCTCCTCTCTGTGAGAGGGAGTGGGCCGTGATTTGGCCGTGATCCATCTCGCGGGCCCAGTGCGAGTTGGTAGATGTCACATGTCTTCAAATTATTGGGTTTCATGTATTCCTTCACCGTTTTGAGAGCAGTGATGATGAAATAGTTTACGTGCGAACCTACCTACTCGTCCGTTATCACGGGACCACCAGCAGGAACAAATGTATCCCCACCACACACTTATAAGTCTGTGATCCCCACATAGTTATGATCAGTGCCTACAGCGGTTTAAGTACCTAGTAGGTATATTATTTTGAGGGCTCGGGTCTGATCTTGCTTTACTTTTCGCATTTCTAACTGACTAATCTGTTTTCTGGAGAAGACCACAACATGACCCGTTTAACTCGTGTCAAGAAGGTGGGGAGTAGGTGTGGAACAAGAAGTCGGTAGGTCTTAAGACAGTTCTGTGGTGATGGGCTCCTAGTAAACACTGGGAAAGGTTAGCAGAGTATTTAAGGGAAACATTGTTGAATAAAAAATTTGTTCATATTACATAAGTCAAATGCTGCTTTGTCCAATGTACTGACGTTAATACTGAAAGAAAAGGCACAAATCTTTAAAATACTGAGAACAAATTAACGTATCGTGGGTACATACAAAATTATACTACATAGAAATAAGAAATATACAAAACGTATAGACAATGTTGCAGCCATTAAATCAATGGTTGCAGCCAACAACGCTGCAGTGTTCACAGATGAAATAAAGGACACTATTATCAGTGCAATAATAATTGCTAGGGTTACCAATACTTTTTTTTGTAAACTAGTTTCGCTTGGTACCTAGGTACTTGTATCGTTATGATTTCGCTAAGGTTTTACAAATATTAAGAAAAAAATAACAATAATGCCTTACCCAACAGAATAAATAAGATCATTTTATCCAAACATTGTTCAATGTATTGTTTCCAACAGTACGGCAGTTAGCCGTTGACTGTAACCTATCGATTTTGTATTGTAATAAAATATTTATGACTCTTTCTCTCCAACAGTCATAAATTAAATTGACTTCACAACTTACTTCTTTGTAGTTTGGCTTGTGACTACATTGTTTGTACTGTTAATTACTGGAAAATATATTTGTTTTCTTGGCAAATAAAGTGAAACTTTCCGAGATAGTATACAATGTGGAGATGACAATATAAAAATAAATAAAAACACTGACAATACTAATGTATAGGAACCATCAAATAAATCCTAACGTTTAAATTTAAAAAAGTGATTTTTTCGGTTTAGGCGCATTAGGGCTAATTCTCATTTTGGCAACCGACTCGCTAATGGACTACTTCTCATTATGGCCACTTCTCATTTTGGCTACTTCTGATTAGGGCTACTTCTCACTTGGGCTACTTCTCACTTGGGCTACTTCTCACTAGGGCTATTACTCATTAGGGCTACTTCTCAAAATTTGGGTTTGTTTATTAGAATAAGTACTGTCTTTATGTATATAAACATGTTTATTCATTCATAAGAGATCAATTACATTATTTTAAGAATAAATCAACATTAATTGAACCAATGTAATATGTAAGTATACAATATTATAAGTATTACTTCTTGTAATTACTTTAGGTCTGGTTTGAAATTAACATTTATTTATTTATAACATACACAAATCAATAGTTAAAGGATAGGTAAACCTTACTAGGTGTCACTTCTTTTAATTACATTAATTTCAATAAAATCAACATAAATCCACACAATAATCAACAAACAATATTAATTAGGTATATCTTTATATAAGCGTAAATGAACAGAATAATTAACAATCAGTATTAATTAGATTCCTAATTAATACTGATTGTTGAATATAAGAAGCTGGTAATAAGTCATTTTCTTGAAAAATTTAATAACTGTTATTTGACCATTTTTTAGTTTCGTTAGTACTTTTTTATACTTTTTGTCGTCAGGTTGTCAATCCCAAATTTGAGAAGTAGCCCTAATGAGTAATAGCCCTAATGAGAAGTAGCCCAAGTGAGAAGTAGCCCAAGTGAGAAGTAGCTCTAATCAGAAGTAGCCAAAATGAGAAGTGGCCATAATGAGAAGTAGTCCATTAGCGAGTCGGTTGCCAAAATGAGAATTAGCCCTAATGCGCCTAAACCATTTTTTCGAAGATATTAAATAGCTTATAAGTGTAAACAAAAAAAAGAAAACCATCTTTATATTGCGACAACAGCGCTGTGTTGTTGACCCAACAAACATGGCCGAAACCTGCAAAAAATGGTATAGGTCAGTGTGTAGAGCACACAATTTTTCAGGTTTGTAAAAAATGTAACACTTGTAAGTAACAACTTCAGCATGCATGACTCTTATGTCTCAAGCATAAGTTATATTATGCATTAGTTCGCATCGGGAACAAATTTTAAACAACAAAACAATTTAGATAAAGTGATAATAGCCACAGAATTAGTGAAGCGGGGCTACGTCGACATAGGATGCTAGAGCGAGCGAAGGGCAACCCGAGGTTCGGTTTGGTTAGGTTACTTTAAACCCTTTACACAGAAATAGGAGCCCCGCGAAGCGGGGCTACGTCGACAGAGGGTGCCAGAGCGAGCGAAGGGCACCCCGAGGTTTGGTTTGATTAGTGTACTTTAAATATCATGACCAGTCATTATGTATAATAGCTATTTAATCACTATGACTGTAACATATATACAAACTGGGAACGTCATTAGATATACGAAGTTTAATTTATTGTTGTATTGTCATCTCCACATTGTATGTCAGGTTTCAAGAAAGTCCCGAAAAATTCACTTATGAGTTACAGAAGACTAAGAATAAAGTTAGCTTGAAGTATGTTTACAAAATAGGGAAGGGTTGCCCTTTCGCGATCTAGTCTTCTTTTTAGCGTGTCGATGGCAAATATTGTTTGAAAAAAAGTTTAAATTTTTGTTTGGCCCAATACCTATTCATCAACGCTAACACCATTCACGGATGTGCATAGCTGACAGTCTGACAGATGAGATATGCCATTATCTGTGGAGAGACGCCGATTGAAGATTGGAACCATCTGAGAAACCCCACATGTGGAGATTGTCTTTGCCACGGCCGATACTCTAGTTTCTTTTTTAGAAAATTAGGAAAAACCATCCAAAATCTATGTTGCAATTAAGTCTAATCTATTGTGAATTCCCCCTGATACCTACGTTCTACTAATTAAATCCTCTTCTTCTTCTTGATATCGCTTTTGTGAGTGTCTCAGTCCAACAATTGCGATTTTCATTTGTTACCACCACGTCACATACCTAAGTACAAAGCCGTTCGTACCATGACTTTACATTACTAAGAACTGTAATTCTTTAAAATAGAATCCCAAACACTAAGTACAGTCACGAGCATAAGTATGTATACACTTGGCTTTATTCAAAGACGATTTTCTCCTTTAGTATAGAATGAAATTTTAGGTTATTACGAACAAAGTATTTTCGAACCCATAGATAGGTTTGTGGAAAGTGTCGTATTTCAACGTTGCATTCCTTATTTCACGAGAAAATCAACATTGAAAGTTGTCAAGTGTTGACATATTAGTGCTCGTGACTGTACATGTTTCTAGTTTTTTATTCGTTGCGCCTAATTATGAAAGTACGTTGGCCGCTGCCGTATGCCGTTGATCCTGCGCCTGATCTCCCTCCGATCGTGTCGGATTGCGTTCCGTCCTATCGGGCTATGAGAGTGAGGGAAGAGAGTGCACCAGCGTCTGCGCACACTCTTGTGCACTATAATATCTCCCGCGCCGAAGGCTGATGCCATGGCCGAAACATGGTCTGGAGGACTATTATTATGTGCTAATTCTGGAATAGCTGGGTGGAAGGGAACCTGAACATGGTAACCCGTTATCATTGAAACTTTAAATCCTGATTAAACATTATATACACGTGTCAGTGACATCTAAACTGCCTGGCGGTCACACAGTAACGATCCAAGGATTTATGTTTATTGACGAAGTGACTCTTTTATTTATTTAGGATTTTACTAAAGCTTATGATGAGTCTTTATTATCTCTAAGAAAACCTAATAAAACGTATTATTACTTTATTTTAATCAGCCTTAAGGAGACTACATGACCTAAAGCGCGGTCACTGTCGGACAGCATAGAAAAGAAAGAGAAGCGCGTTGACAAAACCCTGGTAATTTATTGCAAAATATGAAGCAATTATACTCGTACATATATTGACAAAAAAATTAAACCACTAAGTGTTTTAGTATGTTGCTCGTAGAATAATCTGACAACAAATCAGAGTGAATGTATGTATATTAGTTAATATGCTTTTTATTGTAAAAAGAAAGTTTTTAGAGGTATCTTCATGATTTTTTTATATCGTATCAAATTAGTTGTATTTTGTTTTCAACACAATATCTAACATATCTAAGTATCATTTTTTGACGAATGCATAGGTATTGCATCTGTAAATGTTGCCAACGTTATCAAAAGGCTGCCACTGGCTGTCCGAGTGGTCGCAAACGCTACCGCTGAGCATGAGGTCCTGGGTTCGATTCCCGGGTCGGGCAAAGTGTTATTGGGTTTTTGGTTCTGAAACTTCTCAGAAGCAGCCCGAAGGTTGGATTTGTGCTCGATTGATGGCAATAGGCTCGCCCCGTATTACGGGGAAAGAAAGAAAATACATTTATTTAGCACAGGCTAAAAGACACAATACTCCAGATACCTACGTACCTACATCAGATATAAACAAATAAAAAATCAAATAAAACGTATAAAGTCCGATGTAAGAAATTAGCAGGAAAATGTGCCTCACGGCTGCGCCAAAAAGGCCCAGTTCCAATGATTTCAAAAGTAAGGATACGCCCGTCTGAACATTTTACATAGAAGTTCTTCGTTCGAAGTTTGAAGTTCGCGCGCACCACTGTCAACTGAGTCGCGTTGGCCCTAAAACCGTCATTTTAGGGCCAGCGCGTTGGTGCCATTTAGTCGCGCCGTTAGCCCGGTCCTTACACTAGTAATAATATGTCAATGCCCAGTTCAGCAAAACTGCTAGACAACTAGTGCCTGACACCGATTTTCAACTGGACCTGAGTGACATGGGACGGCGAATTGAGGCTGTACTATAGGTACTATTGTAATAGGTACGAGAGTACAGGCGCGATGTTGTGTTAATATACTTACAAACCCTGCACCACAAATTAACATTAAGAATCGGTTGGTTAGTTAGCTCGCCTTGACAGTGCAAGGCTGGCGTGTACTGACTTACCAAAGAAAAGTTTTTGGCGCGAAAAATTTCGGACACATAATTTTAAATTAAAACTTTTATTTTGTACTAGATTATATTACTTGGTGTTGAGTGTTGGTGGTTTTTTTTTAATTATTTTCTAGTTTTAAATGATTTACTTAATTACAATTTTTCTTTTTAAACTTTCAAAATGGTGTACAAAATCACAGAAATGACGGAAGTGGCACTACCCGTCAGCAGGATAAGATCGTTTTCTGCACAAGTAAGTACATAATTAATCTTTTAGAGAAATACCTACCTTAAGAAAACAGGGCTTGAACTCCTTTTACTTTTACGTGGAAAGTTTACCATCAAAGGCCTGCATAAATTTATTGCATTTTATGTTTTTAATTAGGTTTTATTTTAAAATAATGTTTTATGATTTAAACAACAACACACAACTACAGACTGAAGAACGGGAGTATGCTAGAGCCTCAGGACTGGTCATTGTAGCGTTTCTTGGGGCCTACGACCACCAGTAAACGTTGGAATGGTGATAATGATGATACTAACAGTACCTAGGTATAAAACATCATTAACAAAATCATGGCATGAGGATGCGAAGGAGTCTTTGGTCAGCTGGACCCGGCCGCTTCTGGATCCGCGGGTCTAGTTAACCACATCATTTATTTTCTGTATTCTTATTGGTTAACTGGACCCACATTCAAACTTAAAAAAACATCTATTGTTTAAAGCTACCCGTGGGTACAGTCGAGACAAAAAGACACAAAGACAAGGGCACGAATCTGGTAAAGAATTTTAATTGTCAAGTGAGAAAATGGTATTCTTAAAAAATCATTATTATCATCGTATAATAGCCAACATAGAAGTTAAAGCAGGGGTGACCTCGACATAGATTTAAGAAACACTGTATTTAACGTTAGTCTTTATATTTTTGAATAAATTTATTATTATTATTATTTATTATATTTTACATAACATTAATTTATTATTATTATAATCCTCCTTTTGGGCTTCGCCGCAGTCGGGTAATAACAACACGCAGCGTTTAAAATGGCCCACAATGACTGGAACGCATGAAAATCATAAGATTATGTAAATAGTGCAATAACATAAAAAATGCTTTTATTACATCGATCTACAAGTAATTAATACATGAGGCAGTGGTGGCCCAGGGCTTGTGGCTAACAACAGCCGCACGGGTCGATCAATCAGGGTAAGCTACGCTTGCCGCGGTTGGTCTGTGGATGGGTGACCATCTTCACATACCCCTCCGCACGCAAAGCACGTTAAGCTTCGTCCCGGCTGTCTCCTATTCAAGGACTAAGTTAAAAACCCTCTCGTATTTCTAAAAAATTTAGGCTAACGAAAACATTCCAACCTCTAATCTAATCATATCAGTATTCAAACCCTTAAAATGATATACATATATAACGTAAGGATGGAGAATGGATAAAGTAAGAAATGAGTATATAAGAGGAAGTCTGAAAGTAGCGCCAGTGACAGAAAAGTTGAAAGGAAATCGTTTGGCTTGGTATGGGCATGTGATGAGAAGGAATGAAACGCATGTGACTAAAAGAATGATGAATATACATGTTGATGGATGGAGAGGGAGAGGAAGGCCGAAGAAAAGATGGATGGATTGTGTGGGGAATGATATGAAAGAGAAGGGAGTTAATGATAGCGTGACGGTTGACAGGGGAGAATGGAAGAAGAAAACGTGTTGCGCCGACCCCAAGTAACATGGGATAAGGGCAGGAAGATGATGATATATAACGTAAGTAGGTAACCACTAACGTTACTAAACGTACTTCTTACAATACTACGTGGACAGTAAAAACAGCTGTTGACAAGGTCGTCTTGGTTCAACTAAGAGAGCAATCAAAAAACGTTCAGATGGTACTTCAGCATCGAGATAATCTTCCGTGCAGATTTTTTGTTGACGATTTCCGTGAACACTTTTACGCATTGTTTGTTGATAGTGTCAATGAAAGTTAAGCAGGTACTCAATTATTTAATTAATAAATGCCCTCCCGTCGTGGCTGCTCAACTGCACGGTTGGCGCAGTAGGTAAGCTATTGACTGCTGCGCTGCGTGTCGCGGGTTCGATTCCCGCACGGAACAAATATTTGTATGACCTACAAGTAGTTGTTCCGGGTCTGGCTGTTTGTGTATGCGAGATTAAATGTTTGTAAACGCACCCACAATACATGAGAAATTCCTAGTGTGGGGCAACGTTTTTTAAATTAGAAAAAAAAAACTTAAATGGGACATGCCGGACAAACCGTGGGCCCAAATAGCGCAGAATTGGTGCCCTGAGACAGTGAGGCGGGGTCGTGGCAGACCACGTAGGAGATGGCGGGATGAGCTGGATAGGTTCCGTCCAAATTGGAAGGAGGACGCGCAGTTATTAAAAAAAAATAGCTGTTCCATACATTTAGATCACGTAGGTTCACTTTTATAAGAAACGGTAAATTTTTTTTGATAACCGACGAAAAATTACTGATCTGAATTCATGGTTATAGTTTACGAGTCGATGTCCTTACCATCCTGTATAATTATATCCTCCCAATCGATTTCAGTCACGGTAGCCAATCTCAACGGAGATTAGTCAGCTATGCACGAGATTTTATAGTGCACAAGAGTGTGCAAAGACACGGGTGACTCTCTTTTCTTTTTCTTTACTCTCATAGTCCGATGGGACGGCAATCCGACACGAGTAATTTCTAATAGAAAAACCCAATAACACTTTGCCCAACTGCCCCGTTGGTCGCGGGGCAGTTGATACCCTGCTATGTTGCAAAGGTCGTTTCTTAAGCAATCGTATCCAATAGAGATTTTGGAACTGGTGTCAGGGATCGTAGTCCGTCCATGACGGTCTATTTCTTGCTTATTGTGAGCATAGACTAGTAGAAAGCAAGAGTTACATGTACTGCAGCACAGTCATTTTAAATCTGATTTTGCAACACTGACAAAATCACAGTGGCTTTTATACTCCTTGTTATAAGGTTGCTGTTGGATTGCTGCTACTGACAAGTCTGTCAAAGTCACAATGATCTTTATTTTCGTTAAATTATTGTTACGGTTGTGTATGACGTTGTCAGAGGTGAAATAACTGTAAAAGGAAATAACCAGGATCATCACCTCTTAAAGCAGGGCAGAAGTTGAACTGCACTACTTTTTTTCTATGACGTCTTAGTACAAAAAAGTAGTGCTGTTCAACTTCTGCCCTGCTTTAAGAGGTGATGGTAAGCCCTGATTAATATGGGTATAAACCCAAGTTTATTATAGAAATCCAACAAAAAAATCATAAAATATTTTTTTTTTGTTTGTCCATGTTAAAATATCGATAACCATCACGTCTCCGGAGTTTCGCTAGCTTACTTAATTTAACCCTGTATTGCAGCGCTTCAATCGTTCTATCTTCGCTATCTCTGCTTCTGAATATTTAATCAAAACTTTTGTTTCACAAATATTCAACAATAAGTAACATTGTAACCCACCATGTGTAGTCCAAAGTTGATTCTAATGAAATATTTTCAGATAGATGATCTGAAAATATTTCATTAGAATCAACTTTGGACTAGCCTAGCCTTTTCCCAACTATGTTGGGGTCAGCTCCCAGTCGATAATACGATATCCCTTGGTAAGACTGATAGTCAGACTTTCGGGCTTCTGACGACACGTAACGACTGTCAAAGATCCACGAAGGACAGCCAGGACGGGACCGTGCTTTCCGAGGTACGGAGCTGTCTTGGTATGTTAGGATGGTCACCCATCTAATGACCAACCGCGGCAAGCGTAGCTTAACCTGATCGATCGACCCGTGCAGCTGTTATTAGGTACTTAGCCACAAGCCCCTCCTTCACATAGTGATATTATTATTGATTGGCAAAAGATTTCCTTGGCGATAAAGGACAGATGAATATTTGATATGGAGCGGAATGCTACAAAATAGAACACGTGTGGGGTGGATTCGCGTGTTCATTTATATTATGCATTCATAATATAATTCATGAACATATAATGGTTACTATTAAAGGTCATAAAGATGATTAGGAAATTACCGATGACTGATGGGCACAATTATATATACTTAGAGTTAACCACAACAAAGTCGACTCTTATAATATCTATGACTTATTATTGTGGAAAAATTGGAAAACTTGGGGATTCACAGCCAAATAAGATCTAGCGAAATTACATGTGTCTGAATAAATGTAAATGTGGACTGGTCTGGAGACTTGGTCTAGTGGTCGGGCTACTGCTGAGCATGAGGTCCTGGGTTCGAGTCCCGGGTCGGGCAGTGTTATTGGGTGTATCCACCTGGAATTTCTCTGTAGCAGCTTGGAGTCTGGATTTGTGCCCGGTTGATGGCAGTAGGTTCGTTTCCTATTACATGGGACTAAAAACATAACTGGTGAAATATTGGGGGAAGGGTGTACTATAGGCACACCTGGATAGGTGTTCCCGAGGGGTGCCTCGGGAACACAGACGTGATGATATGTTATGTTAGATTCAGCCTTATTTTATTCTGCCGCTTCCAGCGGAAGAATAAAAATATAGGATTGGTCTGTTTTCCTGTTTGTTTTCCTTTCTTTTTTTGTTTGGCCTTTCCTGTCCTAATTCTGGACTAAGGCCATCTCCCAAGTCCTTCCAGGATTTTTTTTTCCCACTCGACCTCAAACCCGCCCTTGCAATACGCGTCCAGGTCATGTCACCACCACTTTCTGTGCCTACCTGTGACAAAAGATATTATCTCGTAGCCGAATCGTCTGCATTATAAAATGCATTATGCAAAGTTGTATGTCTAAGTATTTACTTAGGAACAATTTGTAGATCGGTTATCTATGATTGGTAAATTTTCCTGTTCAGCTTATGCTTTGCTACCTGAGCAAGAATAATATATTTTATTTTCCATTTTCCTTATAAAAAAGGCATGATTTTATTTTGTACCTCTTACTTTTTGTACGTAAAGCCGTCAACATCACGTCATGTGATTTAGCACGCTAAGTTCACGTGCATTCTTGCTTTTCAATAGATGTTCAGTACATTGGTCTTTTGTACCTTAAACCGCCCAAAGCTACCTAATTTGGGCACCAATTGCATTATGCGTAAGTAATACGGATTTGTTTCGGGTCTAAAGACCGCCATTCAATTGGAAATTCAAACGGACTGTTTTCGCAATATTATGATGCATACTGTTATCCTTTTAAGATTCTGCCAAAGTGGCCTTTTTAGGCCCCCTGTTCTTTCTTCTCTTCGGGTCCTAATAAGGATCTACTAAGGAATATGAACTGGTGGGCTTCAAGACACTGTTTATTTTTTTACTGTCGTCATCATCTGCCAAGCCTGTTCCCATTATGTTAGGGTCGAAACCAGTTACTGCCTCATCAGTCTGCACTGTTCATAACTTGTATGGTCGATTTTTTCCTGCTGCGGAATCAGGGTTTTTATTGCGTGACTGCAATCTTATATTTTCCTCTGATATTTTCCTCTTCTAATAGCAGTATGGAACATATTCATTTCAAATATTTTATTACTTACGCTTATACCTACATGGGCCACATATGAAACGTCAGAAGCTAGGTGCACGGTTCCAATTGATCGTTAGGAAACGTTTGATCAAGTTTCATAACAAGTTATCTTCAAGTTTCATAGGAATGAAGATAGAGCCAGCAAGAAACTCCACGGTTGCTCTTCTTAAAATATTTGGCGTGTAAATGTTTTCATTTAACAGTGTTGATATTATGTATGAGAGGACAGCGTATGCCTGTCAGCAAGTACGAGGTATTTATCATTACATAAATATGCAACATTGTATACCGATGAACCTTATGACTAATCCATCTAATGTTTTTATTAAACAATAGCTGCGCCCCGCGGTTTTACCCGCGTAAATGTCGATCCCGTGGGAATATCGGGATAAAAAGCCTATATATTTATCCAGGGTGTCAGCTACCTCCATACGAAATTTTATCAAAATTGGTCCAGCCGTTTGAGCGTGAAGAAGTAACAAACATATAAACACACACACTCACAAACTTTCGCCTTTATAATATTGGTGTAATTGTTACAGCTATTAGCAAGTATGGCACTGAACCTGCTTCTCATGGACTTGGGTATGGCTTACAGTTTCGCCACAATAGTGATACCAGACCTACTGAACGCCCCAGGAGGTCTCTCATTCACAGACACTGAAGCTTCATGGTTCGGTAAGTACCAACCTGTACCCTATTAGCGTAACGTTTTTTTTTTAATGTCGCAGCATCATGCTGAGATAGGAGCCTTTTGGCCTCGTATAGGACTTTGTTTCATTTTCCTTTTGTTACTTTTTTTTTATTTAACTTGGATTTTTATTTTACTGTGTTTAGTTTGTGATCTTCCTGTACGAGTCGCAATAAATACTTTTTCTTTCTTTCTTTCTAACACATTATCAAGCATAATCTGAATCATTTTGTAGGATATTGCTAATCCATTGCTTCATAAGCTTGAAAAATTTGTCAAATAACGCAAGGAATGACATGTCAAAATTAAAGCCATTGTTACTGTTATTGTGTTACGCAATTACACCACTGCTAAAACCTGAACCTCAGGTCATCTTGATAATCGTTTTTTCTCTGTCTACGTTACCAACTTTGTCTTTAGGAGACCACTGATAGAAAAGCATCTCTCAAATTGTGCCATTTAATAAATTACAACCTACATCTTCATCATCTGCCTAGCCTTTTCCCAACTATGTTGGGGTCGGCTTCCAGTCTAACCGGATGCAGCTACCAGTATTTTACATGGAGCGACTGCTTATCTGACCTCCACAACCCAGTTACTGGGTAACACTATACGCCTTGGTAAGGTCAATAATCTTAGATAATATTCACATTCACGTCGTGATTTTTTTAATATGCTCATGTCTACTAAGTTTTTTATTAATAGGTACTTGTTGGGCAAGTGATTTTAATATAATATTAAATCAAACAAAACCTGACGAGAATTATAAATAGTTAAAAATAATTAATTATAAATTAAATTATTTAAAATTAATAAATAATAATTTTAAATACCTAATTTAATTATAATTATGAAGCATAAAATTATATTATTTTAGTTATTTAACCGGTTGAATGCCGTAATTACAGAAACAATTAAAAAGCCATTGTGTCTGGTGTAGATCTACGTTCCGTACTAATGTTAATAGTATTTTTATTACAGGCAGTATATCATTCCTGACACAGCCATTCGGAGCTCTAGTATCAGGACCATTTGTGGACTGCGTCGGTAGGAAGAAAGCCACTTTCCTAGTCAACCTGCCCCATGTGATAGCCTGGATCCTTATGTACTTCGCGTGGAACGTTCCTACCTTGTTCATTGGGAACGCACTACTGGGACTCGGAACAGGAATCATGGAAGCGCCTATCAACTCCTATGTAGGAGAAATTAGGTAAATCGAGAAACTATACTTGCAATATGCCTAGCCTCTTCCCAACTATGTAGGGATCGGCTTTCAGTCTAACCAGATGCAGCTGCATAAATAATATTTTACATAGAGCGACTAGCTATCTGACCTCCACAACCCAATTACTGGGCAACACAATACCCTTTGGTAAGACTGGTTCTTAAAGTTTCAGGCTTCTGACGACCCGTAACGACTGTCATAGACCCAAGAATGACAGCAGAAATGAAGAAACTATACTTACTGAATTTAAATCCCATGTTAACTTGCGGGTCGCTTAGTTATTTTTAAGGGCAATCTTTTCAATATTCAACTGGACTTCGAATCGGACTGTCAAAGCACAGAGAAATTATCTGAAAACTCAATAAGCCAGCAACGTGCAGCAACCTGGAGCAATACCTAAATCATCATTCATCATCATTCTCCTGCCCTTATCCCAATTTATTTGGGGTCGGCGCAACATGTCTTTTTCTTCCATACTTCTCTATTAGTCGTCATCTCGGTAGTCACCCCCTTTCTAACCATATCATCATTTACACATTCCATCCATCGTTTCTTTGGTCTTCCTCTACTCCTAAAGCCAATGCCTAAATGCAATCTGTAAATTTGCGAACTATGTGATGACTATTTATATTATATCCATATGTTTCAGTGAGCCGTCAATACGTGGAGCATTATGCACCATCACCCAGTTATTTCTATCCATCGGTGTATTTGCGATGTACTTCCTGGGCTCCGTGGTCACGTGGCGCATCGCTGCCATCATCTGTATCTCCGTACCCTTCACTTCTATGCTTCTCGTGTTATTTGGCGCTGTAAGTATTCAGGCATATTGCAAACAGTGAAACGGTTGTAGCGGTATCTACAACGCCACATGCGTACAACGCGTCATACTACGTCACGCAAATCCTACATCGCGCAAGCAGAGTTTACCGCGAAATTAGCATAGATACAACGGCCCCGACATGAATCATTGGGCAGTTGCCCGCCAGACATAACATCCGTCTGGTCGGAGGATCCTCCCTTTTCTATGGAGTATGAGTGAACTTTACACCCGGTTCCTCATACCTCTATACGGTTATTAACACATTTAAGAAAAACCGGTCAAGAGCGAGTCGGACTCGTTTACCGAGGGTACCTTACCATCATATGTTTTAAATTTTCATCAGCGAGCCCTATATTCGTCAGAGAATTTCAACACTGCGGTGTAGAATATTGCAGTTTTAGGTCAGCGCCATCTCTTGATCGAGAGTGGAACTAATGTAATGATTTTGAAAAAGTGTGCTATTTAGAGACATCGTTTTATTGTTCCTGTAATCTTTACATAAACTTCTATCACATAGAATAATTTAAAATTTTTCTCTGTGCAAACTTCGGAGATAAGGGGGACCGGTGTTTTTTTTTAACATCTTTCATCAAAAGTCGAAAATTATGCGGCCTAAAAATTGGGAATGTGCAAACAGCGCTCTTTCATTATGATACCCCACATGCCTTACATACATTTCATAATTGCAAAATAGTTGGGCGAACGTCATCTAAAACTATTCCACATTTCAAGTTGATAGCATTAGTATTTCTTGAGATATCCAGCTGTGACAGACGGACAGACAGCACCATAAGGGTACCTTTTTACCATTTTGGTAGGGAACCCTAAAAACGGGGTGGAGTGGCAAAGGGCCCACTGACATATTATCATTGTAAGCTATGGAGTCTGATTAATGTCCCAAAATAATCCATATTGAAAATACAATTACTGACTAATATACATATAAACGCGTTCACAATTATATGCTTCCGAATAATAACTAGACAGCTAATTTAGTTGTTGAAATTTAGTTTTTTGAAGTCGGTAAAAAAATAGAATAAACAAAATAAACTAGATTTCATCATTTTAAAATTGACCTTCAATAAGCTTTTAAGGGCTGATTTCTCAATCATTTGATAACTTTACTCGAGGAATAATTTTGGAATGTTGATAGTTATCTTATACAAAAACTGTCAAACGTCAACTTTACTCCTCGAATGAAAGTTATCTAGCGATGGACAAATAAATCAGCCCTAAATTAAATAAATCGTTCCATGTTCTTTTTTAGGTGCCTGACACACCAGTATGGTTATTATCTCAAGGTCGAGAGAAGGATGCCCTAACGTCACTACGCTTCCTTCGCGGGTGGACCACACCTAATAATGTAAAGGACGAGTTTGACAAACTGGTGGTGTACTCCAAGAGCTTGGACGGATGTGCTATCTGCTGGAAAGAGAAACGGGAGGAGTCCGAGTGTGATCACAATAAGATGAATGTTTTTAAGAGGTAATTATTTAGGATAACAGATTTGACTAGTTGCAGTTGGTCAAAAACTGTTCTAGTGAAACTTGACATGTTTAAAGACAGACTCAATGTTTTTCCACATAATAATTTATATAGAGCAGTGGCGGCAACGGCAGCGACTTCCGAGTTGGAAGTGTGCGTTTGTGGAAATTATTTCATCAGCACTGCTCTCAAAACCGTGAAGGAAAACATCGTGATGAAACCGGCAATTCCCAGAACCAATAATTTAAAGACATGTTACATCTGCCAACGCGCACTGGGCCTGCGTGGTGGATTATGGCCTACGCACTAAGAGGAGGCCTGTGTTCGAGCAGTGGCTGATTATGTATCTTCTTGAAACCTTAAATATCTACTTGTTAAGGTTTTTGTATCAACCTTGAGTGTCTAAGGTAAAAGTCATGAATTTAAAAAAATATATTAAATACAACATGAAAACTTTTGTAGATTCTTCGTAAAGTTCAACATAGTGATGCTGTGCAAGGAGACCCTGAGGCCCTTAACCCTCACCATGTTATACTTCACATTCCTCGTTATGAGTGGCCTCACCCCGGTCAAACCAAATATGGTCAACGTTTGCTCTGCCTTCGGAATGGCTGATGACAGCAAGAACATTGTGGTAAGCATTTCTGTTTTTATTACCGTTATCAGCAGCCTTGTAATTAAGATTATTATCAGTACCATTACTCACCCATCCACGGACCAACCGTGGCAAGTGTAACTTTACTTGATCGATCGACCCGTACGGCAGTCATTACTTAGCCACAAGCTCTCTCCGTACCATTATTAACTGTCTTTTTTGCCTTTTTTTATTAATTCTCAGCCTAGTTTGAATAAATGACTTTTGATTTTAACATCAGTAAACATATCATCATCGTCATTAGAACTTAAATGTTTAGCAATAGATGTCAAGTTGTTAACAAGTATTCTCGGCTCTTTACATCGTCGTTTTACATTTTTACCAACTAATTGAAACACTGCTATCGTCTTTCATTTGTGTTAATTAAAAGAACAATGGCACACATGTGCGAAAAACTGCTAATTAGATGCACAAAGTCTGTCACAGCTGATGTCGCAGTTTATTTGTCATGTTTTTCAAGTTATGTTTAGGACGTCAGTAAATGAGACAAATCACTGTCCTATTGCCATCAATCATGAATACATCTGCCTCTAACAGACTAAGCCATTACACAGTTTTCGACAATCATTGCACAACTTACAATATTATTTTTATCTGTGATAATTTGTTTCTATGCTTATTAAAATTCCTTCCATAATCTATTTGCACATTTATTGAAGTTTGAATTCGTATCTTAACCGTGGTTAGTAAAAATAAAACAATTTAATGTCATCATTAATAAACTTATTACTTTGTTTGCAAACAACCGAATCACTCCGTTTCATCGTAATATTTTTCTAGCAAACGACTTCTAACTTTTAGCCTACTAGTATACTGCTCAAAATACTAAGGTAGTAAGTTGCTAATTTGTATTTATATTTCTAAAAACAAATGAACATGTTCATGTCTTTCTCTACTGTTTCAGGTAATGGTAGGCGTAATAACACTAATAGCGAGCATCGTCATAATCGGCATGATAAAATCCTTGGGCAAGCGCAAAATAGGCATCACAGCTATGCTTGGAACAGCGATCTGCTGCACTGCTCTCAGCATCTACGCTGAAACACATCTGGACAAAAACGTGTTCTCATACGATCCTAAGACATTCCCTAAGGAGAAGAGCGTAATCCCTTTGGTATTCTTCTATCTTCTTACTATTTTCACTGGGCTTAATGTGTCCTGGGTTATTCTAGGAGAGGTGTTTCCTTTCAGGTGAGTTAGCCTTTCTGTTTCAATGACTATTCCAATACTCTAATGGGTATATTTGAATGATTAACATTACATTTTCTTTATCAGGAGTCGAGCCTCAGCTCAAGGTACCGCAGCTGCCTGGAACTACGTGGTCACTTTCATCGGTGCCAAGACCCTCATTGACTTGGAGACTCACTTCAGACTGACCGGTGCCTTCGCCACGTACGCTGCCTTCGCTTACCTCGGCACCATTTACCTTTACTTCTTCATGCCTGAAACTGAAGGAAAACCTCTCCAAGAAATTGAATCCTTCTACGAAGGACCACTCAGGATATTCGCCGACGATTGGTTCATAAACATATTCAAGAAAAAGAAATAGTCGTTTATATTTATAGTTAATTAATATATAATTGTAGACTAAGAACAAATTAGACTAGATCAAATTCTGTTTAATATAAATAATAATTATTACAAGCCGCATTTTGATTTTTATAGTCTAGTTGCAGTTTTCTTAAAATTGAGCAGTGAGTATTATAATAAATTAAAAAACTATAACATCACGTATATTTCTACTGTTGGGGATCCTCGATTTTAGCCATAAACAAGGGAAGAGAGCTCTTATTGTCCCACAGGACGGCAATGAAGGGTCGGTTAACTTTGAACTCTACGGAAGGTTCGTCGTATGACAGTGCTACTGCTGCGAAGGCTGTGGCAGCGGCTGCAGTACCTCCTTTTTCGTCGATAGACAACGTCGCAGAGTGAACTGCTGAAGATATGGTCGGCGAGTGGGCTCCGTATGCTCCAATCCCATTGAGCTCGGAAAAATCACGACGGAACATGTTTGTGATACCCATCTGAAAAGAGGATAATTCATAAAGTTAAGTCAGTATTTCTCCGATAAGTATCTAAGGTTAGAAATATAGTACCTATACTAAATTAGTGGGGCTACATTAGATGTAGGTAGATTTAATACCACTACTAGACCCAACGCTCAATCTTTTCGGAGAATAAATGCTGAATTATCTGTGGTGGGCTTGTTATTGTTGTGGTAACATAGTTTTTTTATTTTGTTAATTTTGTATTTTGTGTTTCACGAACTGTGTCCAAATAAACTTTTTTCTTTCTTTCTTTTTAAGTACCCTCAGAGCAAAATGAAATCATCCATGTTTGTATGATTTTGCTTTAAAATGGTGAACTTGTGGCTAAGAAATAACAGCCGCACGGTTCGATCGATCAGGGTAAGCTACGCTTGCCAAGGTTGGTCCTTGGATGAGTGACCATCTTTACAGACCAAGAGCCGTTGGTCCCGGCTGTCATTCATGGATCTTTGACAGTCGTTACGGATCGTCAGAAGCCCGAAGGTCTGACAACCAGTATTACCAAGGTGTATCGTACCTATTACCCAGTAACTGGGTTGTGGAGGTCACATAGGCAGTCGCTTCATGTATTATACATATTATTATATAGGGTGACTGGTAATTAGTGACCGATACTTAAACACGTGATTTTACTCATCATTATGAACAACTTTTACTATGGGAACAAACCTGAAATCGCGAAAAAAAAATCAGCTGTTCCCTACATTTTGACGTGTTAGACGAACATAAATGTAGGGAACAGCTGATTTTTTTTTCGCGATTTCAGGTTTGGTCCCATAGTAAAAGTTGTTCATAATGATGAGTAAAATCACGTGTTTAAGTATCGGTCACTAATTACCAGTCACCCTATATATTATCGACGGGTATTCTGCTGCATCCGGTTAGATTGGAAGTCGACCTCAACATAGTTGTGAAAAGGCTAGGCAGATGATGATCAGTTATAACTCAAAAGACAGATAAACGACGCCAGTTATGAGGAAAATGTTCAAGATAATTAACTTGTTCGTTATGTAAAAGGTCGTTTGCGTCACAAACCGGATTTTTTAACAAAACCACATGAACAATAATGTCTTATATCTACGTTTTGAAGATATATAAAGATTGAATAAAAGAAGTCAAATGTAAGAAGAAGTCATAAATCAAACATCCTAAATTAGCTTTCTTCGTACATAGTAATTATGTTTAGATACACTCTTGAACCATCCAAGTACTTTTGGTGCATTTGGAAATCTGAGATCTCCGTGCCTCGGAAAGCACGTTAAGAGTAAACTAGTCGCGAGCTCGAACTCACTGGTGGTCATGGCCAAAAAGCACGCTGTCTCACCTGACTTCGTGTCTGACAGAGCTAGTATCAATGATGAGCAGTTGGACGCTAGTCTACATGCGCAACGTCTAATTCTCACGCACAGAAATACCGTTCCGAACTGATAGGAGCGTAAAAAAATTCGAAAAGTGCTTTGGAAAATCGAGTTTTATGAAAAAACCACTGTGTAAATCAATTATAAATAAAATTTATTTAACTCTTCGATAACTGAGCTTTGTCGGTACAGAGTTGGATTTGAAGATTTAACACTTCTTTTGTTACATATTTACACCCAAAGTTACGTTAAAAATAGCAAGAAAAACGAATCTTTGTTGGCTCATAACTTTTTAATGATTTTTTATTTTACTATTCTGTTTCCGTACAGACACAATTAATAATGAGTCAAAACGATATCATGTTTAACTTTGGGTGCACAATGTCAAACAGTGGAGTAATACTCTCCCGAAATTTGTATGGAAAAAGTATCGACTAGTGGCACCTTAAGCCGTTGGTCCCGGCTGACATTCGTGGATCTTTGACAGCCGAAAGTCTGACAACCAGTTTTACCAAGGGGTATCGTATTACCCAGTAACTGGGTTGTGGAGGTCATACAGGCAGTCGCTCCATGTAAAATACTGGCATTCAGCTAGACTGGAAGCCGACCCCAACATAGTTGGGAAAAGGCTAGACAGACGATGACTTGAATAAAGTTGCAAGTGTATATTATAGATTATTATTGTTAAATGAGCACTTACAGTTTTCAAAACAACCGTCAAATCCGTATCAGCTCTTATTGTAAACTTGGGCAACTCAAGTTCCGTGTCCAAGGCTTCGAAGCTGAGGTAGTTCTGTAGCCTTTCATCAGTCAGAGATGCTAGTGTGTTCCTCATGCCCATTAATTCATGGGGTAGAATTACTATCAAGTGGTATTCATCGCGCTGGAAATTAAAAACAAAAGATTATTTGTTAATTATTTCATATAAGTAGGTCATATAAAGGCACAAATATTTATTGGTACTTTTGACGTATCTTGGATTAAAATAAAGCAATGACAGGTACAGACGCCAGCACATCAAGTTACTACAATCTGTCAGATTTCTTTAATAGATTTTCGACTTTATTGCTAAAGCATAAGGTTCAAGGTTGATTGGGAAAATCTGACAGTTTCGGGTAGGTTGACCTGCTGGCGTCTGTACATTAATTATGTGATAGATACCTACATGATGAATATGATGATCAGATAATTACAAATAATGTTGTAAAAGTAGATTTTCCAAAAATATTAGTAAAAATTTAGTGTGTGTCTGTCATCTTCAAACGATGGATAGAAAAGGAACGATGTTTTAAATTGGCTTAGAGATGTCGTGATGTGTGGTGCAAGCGGGCCTAACCAGTAAAACTTTCCATTAAGTAGACTCCACAGTCTTGATAATCTCAATAACAAAACATAATTCCTACTAATATTATAAACGCGAAAGTTTTGGATGAATTTTGGCACACATAGTTTATAACCAGTATTACCACATAGGGTACTTGTTATCCCGATATTCCCACGAGATCGAAACTTATGCGGGTGAAACCGCGGGGCGCAGCTAGTCATCCTTAATTACTGTGATGACTTTTGTTATATCACATGATTCTACATTTCTCACTGCTATGCAGTCACTACACATACCTTAAAATCATAAAACTTCACAAAACCGTCTCCACTTACCTCAAAAGGCAGCACAATAACTTTGGCATTGCTGGTTTTATCCATACCGGTCTTGAACATCTTGCGCATACGCATGAACTTAACAGATTTTGATTGACCATTACTAAGGTAGAATTCCCTAGGCAAAGTTGCTTCTACTCTGAATGGCACTTCCCACAGACCTTTGAAGTAAATGGCATTTACCAGGACCATTTGCGTCGTGTAATCGAGAGCATCTGGAAAAATAAAAATGTTTCTGTTAAGAAATATCAAAATTGACTCAAACGAAAAAGCAGAAAAATATAAAATCTTATTATTTTTCCGCTTTTTCGTTTGCATGGAATAACAGCTTTACCTATATTATTTATTTGCTTTTAACTTTATAAAAACTATTTATTTCTGCTTCGTCTTCACATTAAAGTTATTCACATTCATTCAAACGTTGCTTGTATTTATTAAATCAAAATATTTTTGTGTTTTGTATGAATACATAAGTTTACTTCTATAATTGCACCTCAGCCTTCCAAGTGTTGTTGTGTTTCTCACTTAAGTTAATTAATTTTAAATTACCTTAATAACATTTGAATGTGATAATAACTTTGAAGTATTATTCATTACAATAACATCCAGGATTGACTTAATAAAGTCCTGCACTGCCACCATTTAGGCATTTAAATTTGCAATATACAAAAACAATAAGTAGGTACCTAAAAATATTTATTGGAACAAAAACATACTAAAAAATTTTGTGTACGTTAATACTGCGTTAGTTTAGTAACTGTGTCGGTTATTAGCGCCTACCCCAGGAGCGGAAGACCACTGAGTTCCTTAACAGCAATTTTGGTTTATAAACTCTGCATATTCTGCAATGGGGAAACCTAGGTGCATATATTGAAGAAGGGCCAGTTTAAATATAGATAGGAATGTAGAACTTGTAACATAACTGGTTCAAGTGCGTCATAACGAGGTGTTCAACTCCATCATTCCACTAACCTTATCCACAAGATGCAAAAGTGAATGAGAAGAATCAGAAATTCTGAACATAATAATTATTACGTAAATCTATATAAATAAAAATGAAATGCTGGTCGTTGGTAATTAGCGCATCACGTGAGAACGGCTGTACCAATTTGGATATTTTTTATTTTAAAATGTTCGTAGTAGTCCGAATTAGGTGAGATATGTAGGTAAGTATTTCAGAATATACCTATGAGTACCTACTTAAAAAAACCCAATAACGTAAGCAATCCACCTGCGTAGGTTCTTTTAAGAAAAAGATGACACATTTAATATATGCAGAATCTTTTTGTTTTCCTGGTGACAATGAAAACAATATACAGCTTGACAGGGAACCGCGACGTATTCCTTGAAAGGGGTTATACTATACTAGAGGTCATTAGCAACAAATTTAGTCCAGAAAATAAAAAAAAAATATAAATACATATTATTATTTTATTTCTGAGATTATGTAAGTTTTGGGTTTCATCGGTTATTAAAAATCTTGACCTGTTCCATACATTTTGACCGCGTAGGTATTTCTATGAAACAGCTGATTTTTTTTTATATTCTACGAAAATTGTCTAAGCTGGTCTAGAATCATGTGCTGAGTTCATGGTTACAGTTTGCGCTTCATTGTCGCTGCCAGCCTGTATATATTTTTAACTTACCACCGAGCGATTTCTAAATATAATACTTATAGCCAGCTCGTGCTGATAAACGAGAAGATCTCAAGTCCTTAAGTCAAAACATAGACCATTTTATATTTACCTGGTGGGATAAGGTTTTGGATCTGGTTATCAGTTCTGGACGCTACCCAGCTGTTGATCTGGCGTGCAGCTTCCCCTGCTCTTAGGAAAGAAAGATTCGTGACATCACTGTTGAAGCTGTTTATGGCAACGTTCTTGAAATTCTTTTCGATAAAAAAATCTTCTGATAGGAACAAGTTGTTTGCAACTCTCAGAAGATTGCGGGAATTGCGAGCCTGAAAAATAAATAAATGTTATAGACAGTATTTTTTTTTTTTTGGAGAAGAGGGTCAAATTTTACTCAAAGTTACGTCTTCTACAAGAATAGTAGGAAGGAAGCCATGAACAGTTGTATAAGATGATTTCCACCAAACAGCTCGCATCGCATCGGATCAGAAAGGATACGAACGGATACGGCGACAGCCGATCACGTCCGGCAGGATGTCGACGCATACGATCGGCGGACCGACGAACCGGACACGTTCGCAAGCGACGGTACGGAACCGTCGCTTGCGAACGTATCCAGTTCTGCGCCGGGTCAAATAGTTACATTGACATGTTCTAATTTTTTAATATGGTTGAAGTTGACGTAGTTTGTTGCATTAGAATAAGAAGAAAATAGTCACAAAACACAGAAGAGGAAAAGAAAATTTGGACGACAGCCGAAAGGATTCGATCGGATACGATGACAGCATACTTTCGGCTACGATCGCATGTCGTCGAAGACACCCGCGGTCAAGATAATATAGACTTTAAATACTGCGTACACGATTTAACATCGTTTAAAGATTGTAAAATCCGTTCCGATCCGATGCGATACGAGCCGTTTGGTGGAACCTTAACTCTTTTATGGAAGCTGGAAAAAATATAATTAAATTTCGTTCAACTACTGTGTAGGTAAAAAAAATATCAAATGTAATCTTAAGCAATATTACTTAAGTATTTTGTAGGAATGATTGTAACTATCCAAAGATGTTATTAACTGTATCGACTATAACGCATACATATAAAATGCTTCATTGTAGATATACTTAGTTCGATATTGAGATAGACGCATGATAGCACAAGTTTAAACCTCTGTGGTTTTTGGTTGCTATTTTATATGAAGAGTCCTGTATTCTTTTGTATAAATGATAAATAAATAAATAAAAAAAAGGTAATAGTGAAAACATTCATATTTATGCATTGTAATATATTCCTTCTAATAAATTCTATATTGTGGCATTATGTCACCATAAATTCGTCTATATAATAATTGCATAGATTGCCAATTCTCATTCTATTCTTAAAATCGAGCTAATTTGACGCTACACTACTTACTCGAAGCTCCTCAGAAACCTTGGCGTAAGCTGGTGCGGTGGCATCCACCTGCATATGCAGTGCGCTTGTGATCTGTGCCTGTGTTTGCCCCGATGCCCCTTGCTGCAGCAGGGCCAGGAGTGAGGTGATGGAAAATGGCGATACCACTATGTTGCCCGAATGCAGGGTATCGATAGTCTGCAATAGTTTAATTAAAAAAATTAAAGAAAAAATAAACATGCTTTTTGGCTACTTATATTAAATGTTACAATGATGAACTATATAATCGAGAATATTTAATTAAGAGTCAAAACATTGTGAAATAATTTCTTCAGGTACTCCAAAACTAATCAGAAAAATTAAGTTAAGTAATGCATTTAAATACCTTTAATAAATGAATTCCGAAATTTGTCACTGAGTACAACAATGAATTGGAACCTGGAGCCTCCTCAGTAGGGAAGTTAAAATTCGATGGCGTAGGATTAAATTGAGTCTGAGGTCCAGTAGGTCTATCGAGTGAATTTTGGCGACTGATGGCCTACTTAATGATATCTCAGGTGTACTTTGACCTCCTTGCGATGTCTGAGGAGACGTTAGTCTGTCTTGTCCTGTCTGAGATGAACTTGGTGCTCTTACCTTTAATAAATGAATTCCGAAATTTGTCACTGAGTACAACAATGAATTGGAACCTGGAGCCTGCTCAGTAGGGAAGTTAAAATTCGATGGCGTAGGATTGAATTGAGTCTGAGGTCCAGTTGGTCTACCCAGTGAATTTTGGGCTACAGCGACTGATGGCCTACTTAATGATATCTCAGGTGTACTTTGACCTCCTTGCGATGTCTGAGGAGCCCGTAGTCTGTCTTGTCCTGTCTGAGATGAACCTAGAATAGAACCTAGTGATATCTGATGTATAGTCGGCCAATTTGGTTCTGACATATTATGTGATATATCTGGATTTTTCTGCCCATATTGTGCTTTCTGAAGTGCGGTTCGTCTGATTGGTGAAACATGGGACAAAAATTGTTCAAACTGCGTTGTCTTTCTACTAGGTGTCGTTGATGTTGATATTTGTCTGTTGAAATTGTTCCATTTATAATTGTTAGGCTCATCAGTCGAGCCAAATTCTGACACAGCAGTCTTTTGGATTTCCACTGATGTCGGCAGCTGTTTCTTATTCGGTGATTCATTTTGATGTACTCTTCTTTGTGCATTTTTATCTAGTTCATTGAGATTTGGGATTGAAAGTGGTAAAACTGGAAAACCGTCAGGAGGGTATATAAAATCTGGGTTCAGAAGAGAATCACGTTGAAAATATGGATTTTGTGTCTGAACGTTTAACATCAAACAGCAAAGCGTTATACCTGTAATGAATTACATTATTTTGTTGTTATAATCTGAAGTAATTTTCAATCGATTGAAAGTACCCTGAAACTGACTGCAATTATTATAATAAAAACCGCACAAATAGTCTCTCCTAAAAAAATGCATCATAATAATTATGTACTTTACTATGAGTAAATAAATTCTTGTCTCTTGCTATTGGCCCGACAGCGCAAGTCACACCGGGAAACTATACACAGTAGATATGTAAAAGGGCACGTTCACAAATAACGTGTATTTGTGTGACGTCATTCTAGTTGTTTATATATCTCTGTCTCAAACTTATCGTATATTTTCAAAACAGCTTTCTCAAAATGGTATATAGGTATATATATTTTTTGGCTATTTCACTCTAGAGGCCAGATGACTCGTTTTTACACAATAATTATGAGAGATTGATAACTGCAATGTGATAATTACAATGTGTCATATGAAAAATCGGCGAAATAACTATTTGCTAAAGTACTGTCCATGTCTATTTTAAAACCTGTTTATCTTCTTTTATACAATGTAAATAATACTCACTTTTTAACAACATGATTGATGTGTTTGAAACAGTTAGTTTGTTTATCACTTGTTGATCCCAGTTACGTGTAGGTATTATTTTGTAAATCACTTTATCAATGCGCAAGCGCACAGTTCACATGCACTATCCACTGACACTACCGGGCGAGTGGCCGTAAACAAGATCTCACGAATAAAAAACCGTTTTCGAGAATCACAGAACTTTGAACTTTTTCGCCGTTTAATAAAGTTACATTTGCATTGGACTTACGCTCCGCAATATTATTTGATTATTATGCGACTTGTCATTCTACTTAGAACGTTTCGCTTCATAATCATACGGTTTAATTTTAATAAAAATACTTATGTAGGAGATGTAGTCGGGTCTAAAGATTTGGTTTTCCCGAGCACAGCCGGTTTGTGTTTTTCCTTAGCAAGCCTTATTTACATGTTTAAAAATATACTCCTTATGATATTTTATGAAATACCAACAAGATGCGCAACTTGGATGTTTTATCAAGTTGTCGATGCTCAAATTATTAAAAAAAATTATGTTGAGGCGAAGGGAGGGGCTTGTCGATAATACACGCTCTGGTCGACCAAAGGTTAGTGACGCTTGTCGCGATCAGTTCGTGGATAGGTGACCATGCATTACATATCGAGACCCCTTCGTGTAAAGCCGTTGGTCCCGGCTGTCATTCGCAGATCTTTGATAGTCGTTACGGGTAGTCAGAAGCCCGAAAGTCTGGCAACCAGTACCTTACCAAGGTACCTACTCTTACCGTGTTACTACTGCCTATCTGACCTCCACAACCTGGATTGTGGAGGTCAGATAGGCAGTCGCGTAAAATACTGGTATTCAGCTGGTTGCAGCTCTACTTCTTCATGTACACAATTACACATCCTTCTTTTGTCTTTCTCACAGAATTTTTCAGTGGATGGCCAGTGAGATTGGCATTCTGTGTTTCAATTTCAGTGTTTAAAACATTCATAATTTTAGCAGGGTAAGTAGATATTTTATTTTATAAAATCTTTTGATGATCTGAAACTAGGGTAGCCAACCCACAAGTCTACTCCTATTTCATTAGCTCAACTGTGGCTAACGTAGACAGAGTATCTAATCTATAGACTCATGGTATCCGTGTCACCGAAAGGGACAAAAAAATCCGGCAATCTTCATCATACCTACTATCATTTTTACAGCTTATTACACTGCACCTTACCATTTTCATAGTTTCGCAAATGTACTATTATTGAATTATGCACGAAAAAGATCTTATTTTCCGTTTAATCGCGGTGTAGTTTTTATTATTTCTTTCATAAACGTCAAACTTGTTGTGCACATTGATGTGCTTAACCGACACGCACTAAGGGACAGAAATATTCTTACTCTGTCTCTTTTCTTTGCTAGTGACGTTAATATATATCTCTTTTTCTTGTGCGAATGAAAAAGAATATATGCAGCAGTATATAGTTTACTCTGTCTACGGTGGCTAATGAGACACGATTGCATTTCTATTGTTAAAATTATAAATAAAATTTAGATTTTTCAACAGTTGACGATAGGCATCTCTTATATTATTTTCCAATACGTTAGGTATTCTTAAATTTCTTTGATCTTTTGTTACACGGATCTTTATAACTTTACCTACCAAAGTCTAAAAAGACTGAGTTTTGCAATATTTTACTTAAATCTCTTGATTTAGATAAAATGTTGCAAAAAAATATTCAATCCAAAGACTCAATAGGTATTTATTATTTGAATGTGATATGGATCGGGGTTATATGTATAATTTATGAAGATCATTTTAAACAGTAGCTAACTCTTGTATATAGTTGCAGTAGTTGCTAGACCGGTTCGAACACAGCGGACTACAGAAAAGAAATGAGAAAAAAAATGAACTGATTTTTTGTTAAACTATAATAACCGCACGGATCGTTCCAAGGTTATTAAGCTACACTTGAATAGGTCGGTCCGTGAATACCCATCCATTACATATCGAGACCTCTCCATGCCTCGGAAAGCAAGTTATAAGCCGTTATTCTCGGCTGTCATTTGTAGATAGTCGTTACGGGTAGTCAGAAGCCCGAAATTCTGACAACCAGTCTTACCAAGGGGTATCAAGGGGTGGGTTGTGGTGGTCAGATAGGTAGTCGCTTCATGTAAAATCCTGGTATTCAGACAGAATGATAACACCGCTTTCTTGTTTCCTTTCTTTTGCATTTATTGCTCGGCTTGAGTTGAGATTCGCAAGAGCAAACGTGCTCGGAAGAAGGAAGTATTCCACTAAAATGCTGGTTGGGATCCTGACCTTACTTCCGGGATTGTCCTGATAGCCGTGGAAACTTACCTCTCCACTCCTCAAGCACCTAAATTTTGCCCTCTTATCGCTACGTCACTATGTGCTAGCGACAGTTTTTGGGGGCCCATTTTTGAGTGTGAGAGTGTGAAAGATAAGTGCAATCTGCTAGTCGATAATAACATTGATCAGGCAGGGCCATAGTCCTTCCATAGTTCTAGGTAACCAGTTTACTTTAGCCACACAAACCCAAATCCAATATCTTTGTTTTCATCTCCTCCAATAGTCTTGCAACAACCAGGAATCGTCCTTGGATGCACTTGCATAGTACATACAGGAATAATCGTCGGTTGGTATCTCATTTTATTTTCGAATGTTTAACGGGCCTCTGCTGTTGGCTTTAGCCCCTCATTCGTCTTCCAAAGGTCCGGGACCTCAGGAACCCAAAATAAGTCAGACGTTTAAAAAAAAACGGTATTTCCAATAATAATTTTATTTTAATTGCATTTACTATTCATAAATCACTGATAAATTATAATACCTACATTTAAAATTCCAAACTGTTTACGTTTAAAATAGGATAATAGATAGCATTTCGTCTTTTATATTTCGATATCTTCGTCCATGTTTTATACAAGTCACATTATTCCAATAAATCATAGATTTGGTCGAAATGTTATTTAGTTACAATAGGTTACCATAACAAATATAATTTATCAGCCAAAATTAACGTATAGGTAAGTACTGTTGTTTTTATAATTGGTAAGCAGAAGTAAGTTCTATTTAATTTTCTTCAAATTCGTATAGATTAATTTTATGCTGTTGGTACATACTTATACCTATATAGGTATTAAAAAACATACAAGAGACAGGTAAAATATAACATGGGAATATTGTAAACAACATAGCACAGAAAGAACACGTTTTCGAAAGAACTTTCGAAAATGGGGTGGGTGACGATCCAACAGGCCTTGGTAAGTAATAATTTAATGGTCTTCCAAATCCACTTTAAACCTACGACGCAATAAATTCTCCATAGTTGAAATAACAAGAATAAATCTACCGTAAATGCAGATTTATTGGAATAATAATACTTATGATCATTTGAGTTTTTTGAACATAAATAATAATCTTAGAATTTAATTTTACCGTTTGACGAATTGACGATTGACAATGTGATTTAAATATTTACATTACTTACAAACTAAATGAATTAGCACATACCTACCATTAAACTACTTATTTCTTAAAATTTCTTACTCGATGCTATTACAATATTTGTCTAAAAATAATCTAAAATAAGTACCGGTAAAAATCGTTTATTGGGTCAACCACAAATTCTTTCAAGTCCTTATTGTTTTTGTTATTTTAATCCAGTCAGTCAAAATATTAAATCAAGTTCTTCATTCTTATTAGTCAGTTAATTTCTTTCCAAAAATATTCATAGTCAATTTAACCTCTCGAATGTCTTATGTTACACAGTCCGACATAAGCAATTGTCTTTCTATTGTGTCTCTAATTACGACAATCAAAGAGTTAATCCTATAAATCAGTCCATTTTAAATCAAGTCAGTTTTAAATCGGCTAATTTTAAAGGGCAACATCATTTCGAAAATATTTTAATCTCAGTTTCAATTAACGGAATTATCCTCTAAAATATGATTCTAACACTTAATCTGTCTGTAATTCATTAATTTTAGTATTTTCTATAGTATAATAGTGTATTTTGTCTTCAGATACTAATTTTTTATTCATTTTATTTTATAAGCCTCAGACCTTTCACAATATTTTAACAACAAAAGTAAGCATTTCGCAGTACAGACGCCAGCACATCAAGCTAAACGAAACTGTCAAAATTTCCCAATCAACTTTGAACCTTATGCTTTAGCGATAAAGTTGAAAATCTATTAAAGAAATTTGACAGATTGTAGTAGCTGGATGTGCTGTGTCTGTACATTGAATTTATGGCAATGACAACTTAAATTATAGTTTAAAATCTAACACAACCTATCTCCCCTCACAATTCCTAGCATCTACAACTGACAGTTCATTGGCGGCTCGTATGATTCTCTGTGCGATGCAACATGGTGGCATGTCATAGTGCTCCAACGGGGCTTTATACTCGTAGAACGGCGCAGCCACCGTGCGCACCGCCCGGCGAAGAATCGAACAAGTGTACGACAAATTCGTTGCTTTCTTCTCTGCAACTATAAATCTGTAAATTAAAAGGTTATTTATTTTCGAACAAGATAATATTTCCATAATTAATATACAGGTAAAACATTAACAACCTCTTAAAGAGGTCATTGTACACCAACAACCTCCTTTTACTATGGGACCAAATCTGAAATCGCGATAAAAAAAATCAGCTGTTCCCTACATCTTGACGAGCTAAACGAACATAAACATATGAAACAGCTGATTTGAAATTATTCTTATGCTAACTAGTTAACCAACATGTATACAATAGGTGTACTACCTAACATAATTAATGCAAGACCTCATACACCCTAAGAGTACTTATTGAGTTAAAAGCATAACAATGACCAAAAAACTGTTTTTAAAACTAAGTAACTTGAAAATCATGTTGAATGTGCCCAAAAGGCTTGCAGCATTGCCACGTTTGCGTTGTATGGCGATGCTGATTTTTGGCCAAAAATTGGACCGCCCTCTGGTCACATAAAGAGTCAACCAACTGCTTGGCGATATCTGGAAAATCCAATGTTTCATCTCTAAACGGCTCGAACTTATATCACTCCCCACAAGATTGTAAAATAAAATAACGAAGATCAATAACTAGAAAGATTGTAAAATAAAATAACGAAGATCAAGTATCTAGACAGAAAAAAAAGTATTTATATGGAAATATTGGTTTTAATTGGAACAACAAGTAAGGTTTCACCAGTTTCATCCGTCTGCTTCTCATATAATTATTTATCAGCTCTTAAATTGTTAAGGTCAAGTAAAAAATTATAAACAACTATATTTTAACAACAACGAAAACCGGAATGGAAACAATTAAGTCTTAATTTGTTTTTTATGGTACGTAAGAAAACTGTTATTCCAATTAAATCCAATAGTAACATTCCCATGAAAATGTATAATAAGGTAGTAACTCTGTCTGTCTCTCTGTATGATACCTTTCACGCCTAAACCACTGAACGGATTTCGATAAAATTTGGCAGAGAGATATATTGCATCCCAGGAAAGGACATAGGATAGTTTTTATTCCGATAATCCCACGGGATCGTCAGTTATGCGGGTGAAACCGCGGGGCGCGGTTACAAAAAAAATCTTCGCGAAAGTCTCACTCCTTTTGAACCCAGCTTCTTCCAAAAGTGCTGACCTGACCTGCAGTAATAGCGACGAACAAAGGTCTGAGAAGGTCTTAGCCCAGCGGGGTAATTGCGTAACACACTATCAGTAGCAATAGCTTTTATTTTGACAGTTCAACAACATTCATTGCGTTATTTATGTTGTTGAGCCGACACTTTTTTCGAATACATGAAGCAATGGATTAGCAATATCCTTCAAAATGATTCGGATTATGATTATTAAGATAGTGTGTTACGCGATTATGGTGCTGGGCCCTCAGTCTTCTAATTTAGAAACGTTTCAGTGGTCTGTCGATTGTGTATTATTGACACATTTTGTTTGAACAGCCGTGAAATGTCATATATGAATCAGTAGCAGCGCCCTGCGGTTTCACCCGCTTAAGTTTTGATCCCGTAGGAATATCGGGATAAAAAGTAGCCTATATGTTAATCCGGGGTGTCAGCTACCTCCATACAAAATTTTATCAAAATTGGTCTAGCCGTTTGAGCGTGAAGAAGTAAGAAACATATAAACACACACACAAACTTTCGCCTTTATAATATTAGTGTGATAAGTAGGATTCTCTTATACGTACATATTACACATCTGCAGTCGCGGCAACAACTCCTTTTTCCTCAACAACAACAGCGCGTTTCTCACAGCTGCCACTGCGATGACTGACGGGTACTCGCCACAAAGGACCCGGTCGACCAGCAGACCGCACATGGCTAGGAATGTAGCCGCCACCTCGATCTCACCAGCATTGTGCGTGTCGCACCACCAGGATAAGTAGGTTATGTACTCTTGGGCGACTATTGGCTGGTTTGGGAAGTTCTGTAATAATAAAATAGGTACGTTTTAGGAACTTCTTCTTCGCGTCTCAATTGCAATCTAAATAGATTCGGCCCAGAATTTGGCTGCGAGTTTGGAACCTTCAGTAGCGGCAACAGTTCCTGTAACGTGCAGACAACAGAGGGGCAGGGGGCCTAATAAGGCCACTTTGGCAGTTTCATAAAAGGATAACATTATGAATCATAATGGACAATTGGACAGTTAACTGTTAAGTTAATCGTATCAAATCCCATTGGTGAAGGATATTTTAGTTTTTTTTTTTTTCTGTGCTAAAATACCAATCAATCCAATCCAAATCCAATCCTAATCTCTTTAATTATACCTACGTAGTGCAGCGAAAAAAAGAAAAACTCGGACTGTCTTCGACATATTATGATTCATAAAAGTTATTCTTTTATGATTCTGCCAAAGTGGCCGTTTTAGGCCCCCAAGTTCTCGTAATTTTAAGAACGTTCACGGTATGATCTGTCTCAATCTGTCAAAAATACCTCTAATTTCTCTCCATTTTTAACAAGTTTTTGACATTGATTGTCTGAGATTAGTAGTAGGTACCTAATTAAAAACCTTAAAAGTGTAGTCACAATCTCGACTAGACTTTTAACGTTTTTAATCACGGGATTTGGCTTATATGAACTGATAAGGGACCTTCTTTCTCAGGCGTCGTTCCCCCTGGGTGTAAGCCTCCTCCTTTCCTTTTTAGTGTTCCGTACCTTCAAAGCAAAAAACGCCACCCTTATAGGATCACTTTGTTGTCCGTCCGTCTGTCTGTCAAGAACCTTTATCTCGGGAACGCGTGGAGGTATCGAGTTGATATTAAAACCATATACTTAAGTTTACAGACCCTTGAAGCTGTGAAAAAATCAAACTTCTAAGTTAAAGTAAAAAAATGATACGGCCGTTTATGCCGCAAAAAACGTATATTTCGACACTCTCAAGGGAATCAAAAAAAGGATACTTCCCGTTGACCTAGAATCGTGAAATTTGGCACGAAGCAATATCATGTAGTACAGTCACGAGCATAAGTATGTAAACACTTGGCTTTATTCAAAGACGATTTTCTCCTTTAGTTTTGAATGAAATTTTATGTTATTACGAACAAAGTATTTTCGAACCCATAGGTTTTTGTAAAATGTCGTATTTCAACGTTGCATTCGTAATTTTTATAAGTGTTGACATATTAGTGCTCGTGACTGTACAAGTAAAGAAAAAAATCCGAAAACCGTTTTGTAGTTACATAGGTACCTACAAATTTGTACGGAACCCTCGGTGCGTGAGTCCGATTCGCACTTGTTTCTTTTTAAATTCAGTATAATTATGTATCATTTCACAGTTATTTTACTTCTGATTTCATAATTATATAATTGAATTTCTTTTTTTTTCATTTAAGTTGCAATGAGGTTGCTGACAAAGATAATTAAATAACTGTAAAATATAAAAACTGGAGATAATCTTGCCTCTTATTCCCCTGGTAATTGAAAATATACCGAACTTAGTTTTGTCTATGTATTTTGTGATAAGATGAAACACAAACTTGTTTCCTCCAAGTGTCACGGATCATATGGTTGAGGACAAATTCTGGTAAAACCAGATTTCCTTCATGTACGTCTTTTGTCTTAGGTGAGGAAAAACAGCTTCTAGCAAAAAAGAACTGGTTTTCTTTACTTTTTTTAAATTATTCTTGTCAATTGAGAAAATCCAAACGCCACATATCCCAATACACGTGTCTCCGCCTCTTCTTGACGCCCACAAAAAGGATATCAGGTACTCGAAAGGGGAAGCTGGACAAAATTCGAGATCCGAGACAGAAATTTCAAAGCCTAATCAGAAGTCACCAGTGGTCCAGCGCCATGGAGGTCAATAACTTGGGATCGTGGAGCTCTAAGCTTTGGATCTTTGTCAGTCGTTACGGGTAGTCAGAAGCCTGAAAGTCTGACAACCAGTCTTACCAAGGGGTGTGGTATTACCCAGTAACTGGGTTGAAGAGGTCAGATAGGCAGTCGCTCCATGTACTACTGTTATTCAGCTGCATCCGGTTAGATTGGAAGCCGACCCCAACATAGTAGGGAAAAGGCTAAGCATATGATGATTTGTGGAGGTTGGTTATAAAAGCCATTTAAGGTTAAATTCTCTAAGTACAATTTAAAATACAAGTAGGAATAAAAGTAAATCAAAAACATACCAATCTTATCATCACAGCTCTCTCTGCAACCAGCAGCTTATCAGTCGTGAAGGCCGAGTTAGAGTGTTTGACCAGCCTCGTCGCTGGTAAGAAGGGGCCATTGAGCTTCTGCGCTATCCAGAAGCACGCTGCTGCAACGAGCTGTAGCTTGTCCAGCTGGACGTGTCCTACGCCCAGAACAGAGTCAAAGTACCAGCACGCTGCCTGGATGATGGCTGGGTTGCCGTCAGCGCCCTAAAATGGGAGAAGATGAGTAAGAAGCCTAATGGTTGCCTGCATAAACGTAAAATATAACATCGCAACTGGGGGTCTAATACCAAAGCACGAAGTCCGTAGTTTCAGCCGAAGTAACCGCCGTTTCTAACTAAGAATGAATAACTACACGATTTGACAGTTGTCCAAACACCTGGTTTGTATTTTCCCTTCGAAAAATTTAATTTGACACTTGTTTTGACTGATCCATTGCTTTCGGACGGGCCGGAATCTTCGTTGACGGACTTAAAGATAAACCCCCACCTCCCTGAATTCTCCAAAGCGTTGGGATGAAGTGTATTGGTACAGCCCAACGACGATATAACCACAGCCACATTACGCCAGATGTTTATTCTATTCTATATTCGGGACACTTACAGCTAATTATATGGTTACTGATTATATAATATTACCTACTTTTTGTACGTACCTATTATTTTTTTATATATTTTACATAACTCGGGACCATGCGGTCCCGGTCCTTTGGAAGGCGTACGAGGGGCCGAAGCCAACTCGCAGAGGCCCCTTACGAAATTTTAAAGAAATGCGGCACCAACCGACGATTATCCCTGTATGCACTATGCAAGTGCGTACGTATTATTGTTAAGATATATATAGAATAAAAATTTTGCAAAAAAAATTGTCCTTTAAATTTTTTACATTTACTTACCTAACGTGTTTAAATATAAAATTTGTATGCCAGTCCTTGGCGAAACATGTAAGATCATAATTCTATTTAAAGGACCTTAATTTACCAGGTTTTAACGCAAATAAATATATTCTATTCTAATGTAAACAGTGTTCTTACATAATATGCATTTGAAGGCCATTTACAAGTTTCCATTGATAAACACTTGAAACAAAAAAGACAACAAAAAAGATCGGTACTACAAAATTCCTATAACACAAAGGAAACAAAATAACACGATCGAATCACTCAGACGCAACAATTACTTTTCCATAAAAACCTTTTCACCAACAAATATGCTTAACTTACAGTCCAACTTTTAATTAGCTTCAGTAAAATGACACTTTTGGGACTGAGTTTAGAGATATGCATGTCAAATAAGTTTCGTTGTACTTTTCTGTACTAGAAAAACAAGATTTGGTTGATGGCCACGAAAAAACAAAAAGACGCCAATTTCAGTCATTTAAGTAACACATAAGCTGTCATTTTACTGCAGCTAATTAAAAGTCCAACTATAATACTTATATGTTCATAATATGCCTATTGCCATCAACAGGCACATATCCAAACTCCAAGCTGTTATAACACTTTACACAACCTGGAATCAGGAATGAGGAGATCCGCAGGAGAACCAAGGTAACCGACATAGCCCGAAGAATTGCCAAACTTAAGTGGCAGTGGGCAGGGCACATTGGTCGCAGGACAGATGGCCGATGGGACCGAAAGGTTCTGGAGTGGCGACCGCGTACCGGAAGACGTGGCGTTGGAAGGCCTCCCACAAGGAGGTCCGACGACCTTGTGAAGGCCGCAGGAACCCGTTGGATGCGAGAAGCGCAGAACCGGTCGAAGTGGAGGTGCTTGGGGGAGGCCTATGTCCAGCAGTGGACGTCTTTCGGCTGAAATGATGATGATGACAACACCTGGGAATTGAACCCTATAGCTCATAAGTCGACCTAGCGACCACTAGACCAACGAAGCAGCGAAAAGCAAAAGAAGCATTGATTAATTATGGACCTTATTTTTTTTTACATTTATTTACACACAGACATGTTGACCTTTTGTAGGTATTTGGGAATTTTTAAAACCGTGTCTTTTGTATGGCCCTGTTTACGTCTAGTTTACATGATACAACGCGTGCCCTATTGTTTATCAATCTGAAAAACTCCCGTTTTAATTGTCATGACATTCATTTAACCTCTATGGCTAGTTCACCAGGGGAATAACACCCAGGAATTACGGACTGTTATTCATCGTTATTTCCTATTACATTTAACTGACAAACTCTTCCAAAATAAGGACAACATATCGCTCACCTAGCAGTATAATGACACATCTACTTTTTTCTTATTTTACAGAAATGAGGTTTAAAGATTTTGCAAATGTTTGAAACGAAGTTGTGACTTCATTTTTTAAAGACAATTGGTTAATAGAAAACAAAACAAAATAAAAACTTTTGTTTTCTATTAACCAATTGTCTTTATTTCTTGGTTTTCACATCCTGTATAATTATGGCTTTGGGGGCATATATGACATTTTTGGAAGTTGTTAAAAGTATAACTTCTTTGACTGTTATGAAGCAACTTCTTCTTTGACTGTTATGAAGCAACTCCTGGAAGCCTGAAGTGGAATTTTTTATCCTTTAGTATCTATTAAGGTCTATACTAGTTGCTAAAACCATAAAATCCAAGATAAAATGTAAAATGAAGTCACAACTTCGTTTCAAACATTTGCAAAATCTTTAAACCTCATTTCTGTAAAATAAGAAAAAAGTAGATGTGTCATTATACTGCTAGGTGAGCGATATTTTATATTTATTTAAAGACGACACTTAACACAAGGTAACAAATTATGTATTTTTTAATCTCATTCTGACAGTTAGACGATTTTTAAATCAACCGGTTTTTGTTTTACTTTGGTTATCATATTAACACGAACAGAGCGACCAACTATAGAAAATATGACCGCTAGGACACACTAAAATAGTGGGCTTTGACAACATGGAAACTTATTGCAAGACATCGCCTCTTTGCATTTTGATGCTCAAACAACAAAACTAGGAGCCAACGCTAACAAACATTCTCATCGAAGCGAAATGTTTATTTAATAACTGCAGAAGCTTCTAAAACCTATTTTAATATCGGATAAGTATGGATTGCCTTAGTGTTTTATGACAATAGGTCTTGTTTGCATAGATAAGAATGGCCGAACAAACAAATTAGATAAACTGTAAAGTAATAGATAAAATAAAAAGTTCACTTACATTAACTTTCATGAGCCAGTTGATAACACAAGCCCTGGTAATACTCGCAGTCCTAGGCATTTGCAGCGGCTTAATCTCCTTAGCCAGGAGGTATTCAAACACATCTGTCGTATAGTCCCGATGTAAGCTCCGCATATATGTCCTTTTCCCTAAAAACAAAATTATTTACTACCCACACCCAATCCATCTTTTTTTTTTTTTTTTTTCTAATCCATCTGATGCGAATATTACACAGAATAAACTGTTAATGACCTAGGCTTAACAAAAAATATCCACGGTTATTTGCACAAGTATTGAGTCATAGTGAATGACAGAGTTTGTAAATATTCACCAAACAGTATGTGCTAATGGTGCAGATTCCCTTGTTCACAAACTAAACTAAATTTAAGATCAGTGCATCTTTTTCTTTCTAATTCATTAAGAAAAGGACAGAGGAGATTTTAGTTTAGTCTTGTCAAATTAATCAGCGCCTGACACTACTCCAAACAAGTTTAGACGTGATTAAAAACTTGTCTACTAAAATTACGTCCATTTACCTACGTCAGGCGCTGATTAATTTGCTGCTTCTGTCCTGTCGCGAATCGCAGCTAGTATTCATATCATAAATTCGTTGGTCTGTATGTATGTTACCTTTCACAGATTTCGATTTAATTTGGCAAGGAGATGGCATACTATGGAAGGACATGGGCTACTTTTTGGTACCACGTTCCCGTGGAATAATTTCCGATATCCACTAGGGCGGAACTGCGGGCAAACGCTTGTCAATAAATATTATGCTATAGGTAGACCAGGTCAATTCCCGTAATTAAAAACGTTCCAAATCTAGTCGCAATCTCATCTCACCGACAATGTCAAAAAGCGTTGTTCAAATTACGAGAATTGCCCCTCTGATCATTACAATCATCAGATGTTACGAAACTGGCTCTCAAATCTTTTTAGTATAGATGTCATATATGTATATCTCATATAGCTCCTGCTGACACGAAAGAAAAAGAACACGATGATATAACGTAATTGAAAAATATAATATCCCTAGGTACTTACAGAAATCAGGCGTTCTTAATCTGTCATGTATACTCTCATTGAACTTCAGACGACGTTTCACTTTATCGTCAGGCTTCTCTTGCCTGGCTACGACAGGCGGGGACAGACCCTGCAGCTCTCGACTATGAGGCCTTTTCAGACTCCTCTTTATATTCCTCACACGATTCGGTTCTAAATTAACCTTCAGATTCGGCGTGACAGCGCTCAACACTGCGCCTAATGCATTTTTCTTTTTATTCTCAACAAAATACCGTTGACTACCTTTATCATCCAAGTATCTCTCATCATCACTTATAGATATAACACTGGTATTTTTTTCTTTTTCACATTTGTCATTGAAGACGGTGTAATGCCAATCTAAGTCTTCACTTCTCTGTCTAATTGTGACATGTTTCGTATCGATGTTCAAGGGATGTTTGAGTATACGTGGAACTAATTTACTTGGACCAGCCTTAGGTATACTCGTACTTTGAGCGTTGATAGTATTCAAAGGACGTCGATGTGGAACTTCTTGCTTGTGAACCGTTTTGTTGTCCACCAATAAATGTTTCGGCAAGGCTGGTAAAGGATCCTTCGGTAACGGTATTCTTGTTCTATGCACATTTTCTTTATCAGCGTCGTGCCTCGAGGACGCCATATTATTTAAATTATAACTTACACAATAATTGAAACTTTTTAAATACATTCGATCACGACCAGCATGACCGTTAGTATAAGAGTGAAAATTTTAAGTTTTAATGACAAGCTCTAAAACTACCCTCATAAAGTTTGATATCGTTTTTGTTAAACTTGATGAGGGTAATTTGAGTGAGATGTTTACGACCAAGAATAAAACCAAAGTAGCCAATTCAAATAAATAATTTAATCTTAACCATATCACAACATTACAAAAAATAAATAATAACTTAAAACTAACTTACAAACTACGCTGTGTACTTTTTCATAATCAAATGCATCTGGTTGTTTTAAGAAACTTGTACAATCTCACAGCAAGGCATAAAGTACATCAAAATGTATGAATAAATACGAGTAGAATGGGTGGGCTCTCGAGAATGCCGAAGGCAAACGATGTTGATGACTCTACAGAGTACGAAAATGAAACACCAAAGTGTTGGTGACAGGAATTTAAAATGTCAGAATCTTTCAAACAGGTACTGCATCGTCAACCATGAATGGTTTTTCGGGGTCAATGACTTTGCCGGCGACTACGACGAGGTTGTCGAGGGTGTCCAAGATGTAAAAGATGAAGGGATGTTCCACGTTGAAGCGGCGGAGAGACTTGGGTGGTGCCAGGGGTAGGTTCTTCGATAGTTCCATTACTGGGTTTCCGGCTGTAAATAAACATAAAAGAAATTGTTAGTACCGATCATGTCTTACTAAATAATTCATTCAAAACTTCAACTCAAAGCATTTTATTTCTATTAAACTAATTACAGGCACTTCTGAATTGTTATGGAGTTGGTCAGACAGAAGTAGGTTATTTGCACATTCCAAAGCGTAGTAGGTTCCTATGGAGAAGAACGGGCAAGAAGAAACTCGATTCAACTCCATTTACGTGTAAATAACAATAGCAACAATAGATAAAACCCTTTGTATGACTGGACGACCGACTGACTGAAATCAGTTTCAATATCAACTAGGGAAAACTTAATCTCAATTAAATCTAATTGACAATTACCTGTGATTTCTGAAGCAGAGCTGTCAGCATCGTCAACGCGCACGGCAACGTGCTGCACCAGCTCCTGCACGAACAGACCCTCGTCTGAAGACACGCCGGTCAGGTCAGCGTCCCGGCTGAAGATGTTGCTCACACCAAACTGGATAACACAAGGAGTAAATTTAGATAAGTATAAGTAACAGCAGTCACAATATAATACCAGATGAAACTTATTTTGCTAGTTAAAAAGTATTATGTAAAAAAAATATAGATGGTCAAGATTTTCTTAAAAGTCAGCTTTTAGTATTATTATTAACCGACTTCAAAAAAGGAGGAGGTTCTTTTAACCTTAAGATCAGAAAATATGTAACTTGATCAAGATATATTGTCAACATATTTAACTCAAAGAATATTCTAGCTATATGCATAGTTGTCATCTTAATCTGGCAGAACCGCACACATTTCCCCTAGTCCCTAGGAATCGGAATCCGGGTAACTGTTTCACGGATATTTCACATTGACATAAAACTGTCGAAAGATAAGTTTAATGCTCTGTATCTTCACTTTCTGATATAACTTTCTTTGTGTCTATGGCTTAACATATACTCATTATAGGAACAAAACAATGACAAACCTTAGCTAACGCAGCGACGGGCTTAGTAGTGGTTTCCACGGAGAATGAAGGAATGGAAACTTGCAGGTCTTCGTCCTGCAGGCTGTCAAGGATATCAGAGAGTGGTGCGACGGGCAAGTCAGCTGTCAGCCTGATCAGACCGTCGCGAGTGCGGGGTACTACCAGCAGGAGCGCGTAGCGACCACCCTGATGGTTAAAATAAATTGATTAAAACAAATAGTTCATAGGAACTTGGATTTTAGGTAGGTATTTCATCATTTTACTTCGACCGGGTATGTGCTTCTCGCATCCAACGGGTTCCTGCGGTCTTCACAAGGTAGGCAGTTCCTCCATTTAAAATACTATTATTTGGGTTATCTGTAGCTCTTACTATCCAGCAAGGCATTAGTTGGAATCATTCAATATAAATTTTTCCTCACAACACTTACATCATAAGGCAACTTGATAGCCTCAGCATCGAGTTCAGGCAGTGAGCCAGTCTTGAAGCTGCCCCTGGTCTTCATCATAGAGACCTGCTTCTTCTCGGTGTTAGACCTGTAGAACAAGCCAGGCTCCACGATTTCGAAAGGAGTCTTCCAAGATCCTCGGAAGTACATGCCGTTGAAGATGATCATCAGGGAGTCGGAGATTGAGGCTGCATAGATAAATGACATATTAAAGTTAGGATTGGTTATTTTAAAATTAAATCTCTTGCTTGTGATTTTATGGGGCGTCTATTCCTTTTAACTGCAAGGACATTATTGTAATTCTTGACTTGTATTTACATTTATTTTACAAGAAAGACTATTATTATTAGTTCAAGAGAGAAGTTGTGAGAAATCTCGAAGATATATTGAAAAGATAACTTACTGGATTTCTTTCCAACACTGTTCACAGAAAGGCTAGATGACACATCACGAACTTCGGGCAAAGATTTAAGACTCCTAGCATGGTTTCTCGCCTCGACTGCCACCATAGTTTCTTCATCATCCTCAGATTCAGTCTTCTTGGGGAAAGTCTTCACTAACTTGATCTTTTCCTTAATGTTCTTTGCAGGTTTGTACTCCATGTGAGAAATGTCGACTTTCTCAGGAATGTCGTCAACAGCAAAGGAGATAAGTTTCTCATTTGTTTCTTTAGGCGGCATCATTTCGGGGATCTCCTCATTTTTGTTGTTTTCCGTCTTGTCAGAGATCTCGATGGTGAATTCACCCTTATCTTCATCATCATCTTCCTGCGCATGCAGATCGGGATTGTATCGCTCAACAGACCTGACCTCAGTTAGGTAGTAGTCTTCTAGAACCTTCTTGTAATCATCATTGATCGTGTAGTTCTTGTAGATGTAGAAATAGTTCTTCAGCTCTGGTTGGTTGTATTTGTATTCGTGGTTGTTCTTCAGCCTCTCCATGATGTATCTGTATGTCTTTCTGGTGAGCATTGGGTCTTGAGGCAGGTGTAAGGCGGAAACCAGCTGTTCTCTCGTCTCGCCACGGGCACCTTCAGCGAGGATGGCTAGGATAGCTGAGTAACCGAGCGGTGAGAAAGCGATGTTTTTGTTATCGTCGATGTAACCCTGCAAATGAAATAAACGTATTAAATTAAAATTCCAAAAGTAAATCAGGGCAGGAAAAAGGACACAAATGGGAAGAGAACGGATCTCTTCCCATTTGTATAATCAGCCTATAATGTTCCCACTACTGGGACACTGGCCTCCTCTGTGTGAGACGAAGTGGCTCGTAATCCACCACGCAGGCCTCTTGCTGGTTGGTAGTTGTCATATGTCTTAGAATTTTTGGTTCTAGGTTTTTTCGGTTTCCCCAAGAGACCTTGACACAGCAGTAAACGTAACAAAACCATATCATATTGATTCCGGAAGTAATTGGATAATATATTAAGTTTACAATGTTGGGCCGGCTAGAAAACGTAAACTACATGATATTAAACTATAAAAACTAATTGTTATTGTTTACATTGTTTGTCTTGTCTATGCAGCCATCTTTGTTGTTGCTGTGTTATTTATTATAGTCACGAACGCTAGCGTTTATGAAAACATCCGTGATCGACTCAATCTCCACATTCCTTAGTAACTACATACTCGTGTACATGTAGTCTTCGGACATAGTCGACATCAATTAGGCCTGCAGCAAGACAATTAGTGTCGCTATTGACTGGAAATCGTGCCATGCACAATGTGGTCTTGGTAACATAGACCACCCTTTTACATCCCGTGTGTATAGCTGGGGGCAAATCTTCGCAGTCATGTTAGGAGTACTCACTTGAATACGTTTAAATATACATTCTCTAACATCCAACATGAATTTAAGCATATTGTAAATACTAGACGTTCTCAATTGTAAGTATAATTTTATTGACAAATTGGTTGCAAATGATATAAATGTTAGCCGATAATTTAAACAAGGTCGAATTGATGAACCAGAAAAGTTAAACATTTCAATTGCTTTCATTTGTAATACAACATCTACAATAATGATGTTATCAGCAGAACAGTAAGTAAGTATCGCAAGTAATACCAATTCAGCACCCTAATTTCCTAACACACTATCAATCATAATCTGAATCATTTTAAAGGATATTAATAATAATCGATTGCTTCATGTGTTCGAAAAATTTGTCTACTCAACAACGTAGATAATGCAATGAATGTTGTTGAACTGTCATTATGAAAGGCATTGCTACTGATAGCGTGTTACACAATAACTTCGCTGGAGTATACAATTTTCTGAGCAGAAGAACCCAATTAGATGCACTTGACTAAATTGCTCAACCCCAGGAGATGCACTATGAGACCTACAATAAGACAAGAAAGAAATAATAATGATGATTACCTGGAAGATTGCTGTGGACAGTTCACTGGTCGCTTCTCCTACGAAGCTGGTTTCTTTGGGCTGATTGGAGCGACCCCTCCGAAGCCATCGTGCACTGCTTAGACCCACCACGAACAATACTGGAAAATAAAAGCAAAGAAACTATTATTTCTAGAAGGCAATAATCACTACGAGAAATACCTTAAATATATCGAAGCTTGTGAAAAATTCAAGATTCTCCTAACTGGACATCGACATTAATGCTTTATGTACAGTTATATAGATTCAGATACACCTGTAAAGATATTTTTTTAATTGCAATCAAAATATTATGAACTCGTTTTGTGGATTTCGAACATCGACGTAACTGCTAGGTACTTTTTTGTTTTTAAGTCTGCTTTCCTAACGTAAATACGCTTTCTAAGTGCTTTGTAACTCATTTTTGGGAAAAACTACATTTACGTCAATGTTTCTCCAAGTGAGCGATATGTACAGTTGACTGCAGTTCAGTTGTAACACTTCGCCTTCGAGCTGGCCTAGCGTAGCACGGAGTTTCCATATAATAAGATATATCTATATATCTTATTCTATTGTAGCTATACTGCTTACACTGCTACCTGCTACCTTTATACTTATACTGCTACCAGTTGACTTTGAGACAAGTAACTACTAAATCGACTCATCATCACTGCTCTCAAAACGGTGAAGGAAAACATCGTAAGGCAATGAATGAATATCTTAGAACCAAATACCCGCACTGGACTCGCGTCAAGGATAACGGTCCACTCGCTCTCCCCGAGAGGAGGCCTGTATCCCAGCAGTGGGAACATTATAGGCTGATTATGAAGTAAATCGACACGGTCCCTTTCTCTCCATATAATCTGAGCCAGGTCAAATAGGTGTGAAATTACCATCATCTTCATGATCACGACAACTATTGCCATATTAGCATCATTTGCGAATTGTCAACAAGTTAATGTCTGTAATATTGACTCGATTAATTCTCGATGTAACTGTTCCGGACGGAATCGAGTATCGATATAAGACTGGTTCTCGAGACATCTCGAGAAGTGGGTCGAGTACGTGTAGCGGTATCGATGCATGTGTATATACTGGTAACTGTTCGCTGCAGGACAATTTATTTATAGACTTTAAGGCCTGGTTTACATTGAGGCTTACGACTTTATTAAGCTTGCTTTTTATGGGTGCTTGTGTTGTTGTAGCTTTGTTACTGCTGAGCAACAACACACAAGTCGTGCGTTTCATTCCCAGGATGGCCATAGGGAACTAGCTGCGCCCCGCGGTTCCACCCGCGTAAATGTCGATCCCGTGGGAATATCGAGATAAAAAGTAGCCTAATGTCAATCCAGGGTATCAGCTACCTCCATACAAAATTTTATCAGAATTGGTGCAGCCGTTTGAGCGTGAAAAAGTTACAAACATACACACACACACTCACATACTCACAAACTTTCGCTTTTATAATATTAGTGTGATACCTCCATACCACCATAGAATATAAAAGATTATCTATCTATACTAATAGAGGAGCTTGTGGCTAAGTAATAACAGCCGCACGGGTCGATCAATCAGTTTATGAGCTACGCTTGCCGCGGTTGGTCCGTGGATGGGTGACCATCTTCACATACCAAGACCTCTCCGTGCCTCGGAAAGCACGTTAAGCCGTTGGTCCCGGCTGTCATTTGTGGATCTTTGACAGTCGTTACGGGTTGTCACTAGCCCGAAAATATGACAACAAGTATTACCAAGGGGTATCGTATTACCCAGTAACTGGGTTGTGGAGATCAGATAGGCAGTCGCTCCATGTAAAATGTTGGTATTCAGCTGCATCAGGTTAGACTGGAAGCCGACCGCAACATAGTTGGGAAAAGGCTAGGTAGATGATGATCTATCTATACTAATAATAAAGCTTAAGTTTGTTTGAACGTGCTAATCTCTGAAACTACCAGTTGGAATAAAAAATAATATTTTTAATAGCCTATTTCTTGAGTAAGGCTATTGTTAAGCTAGGCTACTTAACATCACTCTAGGACCTAAGGAGCCGAGCAAAAACAAAAAAGTCAGAAAGAAGAACCGACAACGAAGTAATCAGAGCGGCAGGGTAATTGCGTAACACACTATCAGTAGCAATGGGTTTCATTTTGACAGTTCAACAACATTCATTGCGTTATTTGCGTTGTTGAGCAGACACATTTTTTGAACATATGGAGCAATGGATTAGAAATATGCTTCAAAATAATTCAAATTGATAGTAATAGCACATTAGGGTGCGGGTAGGCGATGCGGTGCGACGACGGGGTGGGTCGAAATTTCACACGGACGAAGTCGCGGGCAGAAGCTATATTGATAAATAGAAACTAGTCTTGTGGTGTGGTAATGTTCCAATACATATTTCCCTCATCTATAATGGAATGGTTCTCGAGAAAGCGATTTCTGCTTCGTGAAAGTTTCCAATTTATTGTCCACATAAAATCCTCTCGCGATACATGCATAAAATTACAATTTATGATAGTTGGAGTCTATCGGACAGTTTATTGAGATTAGAAAATTCATTCTGCTATAAATTCCACTTACTTCAATGTATGGACCGAAATAGAGAGAGCTGCTTTGGAGATGGCTAAATAAAATATTACATGTAAGTATCACGTTATAAAAACCCTGAAAATGTACAGACGCCAGCACATCAAGCTACTACAATATGTCAAATTTCTTTAATAGATTTTCTACTTTATCGCCAAAGCATAAGGTTCAAAGTTGATTGGGAAAATTTGACAGTTTCGGGTAGCTTGATGTGCTGGCGTCTGTACCTATTTGTACCCCAGAAGCGGCAGAATACGATGAACTTTTAAAACTATGTAAAGTTAACTGTAACAATATTGTGACAACTAAATAGTCTATTACTATTAAAACGTCTTTCTTCATTGTAAATAAAAACTGGCCAAGTGCGAGTCGGACTCGCACACGAAGGGTTCCGTACCACAAGGCAAAAACTCCGAGAAAAAACACGTTTGTTGTATGGTAGCCCCCCTTAAATATTTATTTTATTCTGTTTTTAGCAGTTTTTAGTATTTGTTGTTATAGCGACAACAGAAATACATCATCTGTGAAAATTGCAACTGTCTAGCTATCACGGTTCAAGAGATACAGCCTGGTGTCAGACAGACAGACGGACAGTGGAGTCTTAGGTAATAGGAGTAATAGGGTCCTGTTTTTACCCTTTGGGTACGAATCCCTAAAAATATGCACCTAGAAAATTACTTTCCATAAAGAAATATTTTACTTTAAAGCTTATAATTATCATCATCTGCCTAGCCTTTTCCCAACTATGTTGGGGTCGGCTTCCAGGCTAACCGGATGCAGCTGAATACCAGTATTTTACAAGGATCGACTGCCTATCTGACCTCCACAACCCTGTTACTGGGTAACATGATACCCCTTGTTAAGACTGCTTGTGAGAGTTTCGAACATCTGATGACCCGTAACGACACTACGGACGGAGGGGTCTTGGTATGTGAAGATGTCACCCATCCACGGACCACCCGCGGCAAGCGTAGCTTAACCTGATCGATCGACCCGAGCGGTTTTATTACTTACCCAGAATCCCCTCAATTTACTTTAAAGCTTACATTTTTCTAACTTAATATCTTTAATTAACATTACCAGCCAACAATATAAAACCAGCAATTTATCTAAAAAGTTAATGGTAAAAATAAAATCGCTTTACTGTGCGCAGTGCATTGGCGCTAATTGCGCCACAGCGAATCTGATTACGGTGCCGATTATCGACAAGAGACGTACGCTAGAGTGCGCGGGCGCAGCGCAGCGCAGCGTCACGGTCGAGATGCGATGCAACCATGCAAAGGTATGTACGGTAGTGTGATACGATATTAATATGATAGGCTTGTTAATTAAGAGTAGATAAAAAAAAAGTGCGCATGCACATGGAAACCAGAAATAATGATCTCGATAAAGCACTGCTGTTGAGAGTTAATTAGTTGAGAGTAAATTAATATTGAAGGTTTATTACCTACTATCTTCTGCCTACGACTTTGTCCGAGAGAAATTTCTTCTTCAACCCACCTCGTCGCATCGCATCGCATCGCCTGCCCGCGCTGTCACTTCGTTTTCGCTAAGAGTTATTTCTGACTTTTTTTCTTTTTGCTCGGATCTTAAGGATTCTAGCGTGATGTTAAATAGCCTATAGCCTTCCTCAGAAATTGGGCTATCAGATGCAAAAAGATTTTTTCAAATCCGACTGGCAGATCTAGATTAGCGAAATTCAAACAAACAACTCTTCAGCTGTATTATTAGTATACAGATTATCCCACCAAAAACATTTTCATGTAAAATGTTGCCAAGACGAGACCACATATGTCTCGCACTGTCAAAAAGTTAGAGCTAAGCTTCTAACTCTACACGCCCCTGCTCTACAAACCCTAACTAACTTCACAAACTCTACACCTGAAGCTTGGCCGTTTCGTTACTACAAGAATTAACAGAAAAGTAATGAACAGTGAATTAATTTTTCACCTTACGCCCATATGATGGTAGCGAGACGAGCTATGCAATTGAAACTTTAGGTATATGTTTGTACTATTGATATCCCGAGAATTTTGTTTATCTGGTATAATCCAAACCCAAGTTATGAGGGTTCAAAACAACGACGAAGCACTTCGAGAAAAGGTAGGTAGTGGCCCTGCGCTTCGCTTGGCTCGTCTTGGCAGGGGCACTATCGTGCCCCCAGATTAGTGTAGATTTACCGTTCGGAAGGTATTACAGCGGGGTAATTGCGTAACATACTATCAACAATGGGTTTCATTTTGACAGTTCAACAGCATTCATTGCGTTATTTACGTTGCCGAGCAGATACATTTTTCGAACATAAGAAGCAATGGATTAGCAATATCTTTCAAAATTATTCAAATTGAGATTGATAGTGTGTTACGCAATTAAGGTGCTGATATTAGAACAATATCTATTATATAGTGATCCTCCACGTCCATGAGAATAACTCGTATTTAACATTAAAAATTCTGAACTCCTATTTTTTTTATTTTGTAAGCCAATAAAGTATTTCTAAAGACCAATATTTTAACTCCGCTATATTTCATTGTCAAGATAAAGACAAACGTACAAAGCATGGGAATGGCATGCGCCCGAGCCGATTGCTCCAATGTGAGGTAAAGTAAAGCACGGCGCGGGCGCGGTGAACGCACTGCGCTGACCCTACACCATTGTGCTTGAGTAGCGTCAGCAAACATGAGAGATGTGAGAATAGCGCACACTAGATGACTTACACCTTAGTGTTACATTAGCAAGATGATGATGTTAATGTAAAAACTATGAGTATTATCAATTTAAAACGGTTTTAAGTGTCCGATTATTCTGTGATATTTCTTCTTATAAGCCCGTTTTTAAGAAAGTATATCTACTTGGTACCTATACAGGGTTATTGGTAAAACATTAACAACCTCCTAAGAGGTCATTGTACTCATCATTATGAACAACTTTTACTATTGAACCAAACCTGAAATCGCGAAAAAAAATCAGCTTTTCCCTACATTTATGTTCGTATAACTCGACAAAATGTAGGGAAGCAAATTTTTTTTTTCGCGATATCAGGTTGACCTCTTAGGAGGTTGTTAATGTTTTACCAATAACCCTTTATAGGTACCAAGTAGATATACTTTCTTAAAAACGGGTATAAAATTATATTATACTCGACAAAATGTAGGGAACAGCTGTTTTTTTTTTCGCGATATCTGGTTTGGTCCCATAGTAAAAGTTGTTCATAATGATGAGTACAATGACCCCTTGTTAATGTTTTACCAATAACCCTGTATAGTTTCGTCTAATACCAAGTGGATGACGGATACTAAACAATTAATTAGCGGGGAGGTGATGATGATAATTATTATTATCAGAATGAAACGGTTTTTCAACGGCAAAGTGTTCTGAGTCTGTTCTATTCCAGGCAGGAACCCAAAGTATCTATTTCATTTGTTGCCAAAATAGGTGCCTGTTGTCAAGTGATTTGATTAGCTGTATTTTGCCGATTTATCTCGATCAAGTTTTTAAATCGAGGACGAAATTGTAACCTCCTTAAATCGAGAAGAAGGTGTTGGTTAGTTTAAATCGAAATTACCTCAAAAAATCTTCTAATTTTCTTTCTGACCATTAGAATTATTTTTGCAAGCCGTACCCAGCTCTCTAAGTGCATACCTCTCTCGAAAGTAATCACAACGAGCCAGAGAGTAAAATAATAAACTTTGTTGTAAAACTCCTTACTTGTACCTACACATAGTCGTATAATTGTAGATATTACTGCATGTGACTACACACTCACATATTTCTATATAAATTCCAAGCACTGCGAAACAATGTTCACAGATAAATAAAATTCTAGTGGATCTGTTGTTATTTTCTTTATTTTTACTCTGTGGTCGTTAAAGTAAAGGTGAACATCGAACATGAACTTTTCTTTATTTCGAAGCGTAGCTATTCTTTCATTGTCATTTCGAGAAAGACATAACTCTTAATCACTCATGTTTTAACAAATTGTCTTTATTTTAAAACTTCTTAACCAACTACGGAAGAGGAAGGGAAATAAGTACCTACCTATTTTATTTTGTGAGATCGAATCTTCTTCATAGGGCTAATTTTACCAAAGTCAGAAATATTTTATCCGTGGAATAAAATTGACATCTGACAGTTCTAGGTATGGAAAAACTGTAAAAAATTCAACTTTATTCTAGGTATAAAAGTTTGGTGAAATGTAGTCAGGAAAGTTACTTGTTAAGCAGCTCACCCTACGTCAATTTGCCGTGTAATAGCTATTTTTGGCGTGTTTGCTGCGTGTGTGCTACTTTCAAAGAATAACAGTTGATATTTGAACCTACGATCCATTTAAGTTGGTAGACAATTTGATTAAAAATTAATTTCCCCGACTTATCACAGATTAGAAATACCTATGAGTACACCTACCTGTCCTATACTAAAATGTGTATTGCCTTAATTGCAATTTACCTCTACGTAGTTTTCCCATGTCTGCCCATGACGCCTACGCACACTAGTGTTAGAGTCTCAACAGAGACCGTTACAATGGCTGGTCATAAGGCACTATGACCATTACCGCCACTTCCTTAGAAAATGTTCAACTAATCTTGGAATATTATTACGAGCCCATTGATAGGGTAGGATACAAGATAAGTATTCTATAAGTTCAAACAAAACAATTAACTGACGTACCTACTGTAAAAGCTCATGAATATTGTCGTATATTATCTGCTTGACCAAAATAACAGCCAATCAGATAACTTGAAATAAGATTTGACAGCAGATTGAAAATAGGCTCGGTTTCTGGAAAACGTAAGAAAACCTGCTGATATATTTTGTAAAAATCTTACCGTGAAAACTTATGTGAAGTGAGCTTGAAATGAGTAGTCATTCCACCCTGACACTATTGACAGGTCACTTCAGCTTAGTTTTTACGTTGAGTATTTTACAGAATATACCGGCAGAAGTTATTCCCTAAACTAACTAAGTATGTATACTTACTTATTTTACTTAGGGCTGATTGTTCAATCGACTGATAATTTTTATTCCTGGAATTAAATTGACGTCTGACAGTTTTTGTATGGAAGAACTGTCAAAAATTCAAAATTATTCCTCCGATAAAATTATCTGGCGTTGGAAAAGTCAGTCATTAGTCGTCCGTACTTTACTTAATACAATAACTAAGTAAAGTACAAACATGACTAAAAATCGACGTAAAAACTTACACAAGCTCATGTAATTATCATGAATGCAAGTTTCACACATTATCTAAGCATACGGTACTCAAGTATTCATACTCGTTCCACACGAGGGACATTAATATTAACGCGACAAGTTCGACGCGTGCGCTCATAGCATGTCCTGCATTTAGTCGCTATTCAACGTTAACTTTCGGATTTTATGGTTTTTAAACCGGCATTATTTGTGACTACAAAGCACGAGCAAGCTTTTAAAGCATTTTATTGATGAGGCTAAAAGAAACCAATGGGTATTCAATTGTCTAAAGTTGCATTTTGATTCCAGAAAATAACAAATAGGGCAATTTTTTCATTAACTATTTCAGGGTCAAATTAAATTTGCTAAATAGTTTGTTTTTATATGTCATTTTGTCTATTCTATCTGTCATTTTGTCTATTCTTCTGTCGACAAAACCCGCGTCTACGGTGGTCATGAATTATGATAAACAGTCTAATCTGAGATCATCTGTGTTTAGAAAAAGCCCTTAAAATTCTTGTTCTTCAACTATTGCGGTAACAGATGCAGCCACAGATAAAAAAATGCAGTCACGTACCAAAGCTAAAGCTATGTTGTCTCGTCTCCCTTTGTCTTCGTAGTTTTTACTAAATGAACGGATGTCCATTGAAATTTAAATTATCTTCGAAGAAGTTCACTGGCTGGCTTGTAAATAATAAATAAGTAAAGTTACTTGGCGCATCTTACAATTCTGTAAAGTGAATAGGAATTTGCAAACATAAACAGCGGAAATTATTATCTTGCTATCGGCAAAAACCAGGCTTAAAGATACCTACACAATTTTATTCGATAATATTCTAATAATAATATTCTAGGTCTGGTATATTACTGCCAGACACTAAAATAATATTTAAAATACGAAATTCAAGGTCACTTTTGCCTTTTAGAGACTACTAGCAGCGCCCCGCGGTTTCACCCGCATAAGTGTCGATCCCGCGGGAATATCGGGATAAAAACTATCCTATGTCATTTTCCGGGACTCTACTATCTTTATACCAAATTTCATCTAAATCGGTTCAGGCGGGAAGAGGTGGTGGAGAACAGACAGACACACTTTCGTATCATTTATAATACCTACGACTACGATGGATGCGAAATTCAAGATCACTTTTGCCTTTTATAGACTATTTTTAATACACACTGGTTTTCCAAGAAAAGCTAAGATACTTGTCTGATACCTACTCATGGTAATACCACAGCAAAAACATAGTAATACATAACAATAACAGATTTATTCCGAACTGATTTTCTCACCCCCTCGATTCCCTGCTAGTTCGTCTTCTGTTTTAATCTCTGTCTTATCCACTTAATCTGGGTTTACTCTTTTTGACAGCTACCTAAGTACAGTCAAGAGAAAATAAACGTTTCATGATTTATAAAATTAAATAAAGATTTTTTATTTTATTTCTTTTGCGTGCTCGATGGTTTAGGCCATAGAGCAACACAGGCCACCGGCGAACCGGTTCGCCGGTGGCCTGTGTTGCTCTATGGTTTAGGCAAAGGTGTACCTACAGGGTCAAATCAGTTAAATTAGCTAGCGAAACTCCGCGGACGTAATGGTTATCGATATCTAAACACGATAAAACAAAAAAATAATTAAGTAATTTGACTTTTTTTTTGTGACGTCACCGATCGTTTTTGTTTCCACTTATTGTAGTCGCTTGTAATAACAGATTAAAAAACAGCTTTTTATTGTGTAAACTTCACAGATATTATAGGTATTGATATATCAACACAACAAAGCTGCTCTACTAAGCTGCTAAGATAGTTCAAGTTACAAAATGTCCAGTGGTCGTTGAACCCCAAGAAAAAACATCAATTTTTTTTAGTTTTTTTTTTTTTGTAGGTAAATATTTAGATATCGACCCATCAAGACTACAGAGTTTTGCTACTCTGCAGTCTTGATGGGTCGATACCAACTTTAATTTGACCCTGTTCATACTCACATTTTGCCAGTTATTGTAATAGGTGAGCTGACCCTTATGGTAAAACTTTGAACATAACTCAACTGAGTCGTGGCTGATAAGTCACGTTGTTTGACACAAAATTAAATACTTAGGCACGTTAATAATAAACCTACCTCAATAATGACAATCAACGAAGGTCGTTTATAACTAATAAATACGTAGTTATGATAATAATTCCCTGGAATTACAATTATAATTGTCATAATTAAACATGGCATCTCGATAATACGTAGTTGCGAGTAATTGTGCTGCATTTATTTGTTAAAAAAGCCGGATTTCATAGTGTACATTTTATTAAAACCACTGCAGCCGGTCGATTCTGTAAAAATCTCGCCGTGAAAACTTAGGTGAAGTGAGTTTGTTTTTGCTAGGAATTGACACTATTGACAGCTCACTCCACGCTCACTTCACCTAAGTTTTCACGGTGAGATTTTTACAGAAGAGTTTGAGGTGGGAAGAGCAAACATGGCCCCGTGGTAACCACTGAGGTACTACTACGTAAGTAATATAGTTCAATGGACAATGACGGCGAATTAGGCCCGGCGCTCATTGGTGGCACGGCATGGCAAGGTATTTTTAAGCGACGAATAAAAATATAACATAATAGAATGGAAATAAAGTTGAAATTTCAATGTTAACGGTTGTAGGTACAAATACAATACCGCGGTATGCTTAGGAATGCCGTGTCGGGAGCTTTGGAACGCTTCGGCATCCCTCGGAACGCTTTGGCAGTTTTCGGGATACCGCGGCAAGACAGCGCCCGCCCGAACCCCGCGGCCTCGCGCGTAGCTTCATTCACAGAGTACATTTATACTTCACTAGCTTCTGCCCGCGACTTCGTACGCGGATCCTGTTGGTTATGCCAGCGACAACGGGGTAGTCAAAATCGAAGATCTGAAACGTCTGATGTCGAATTCTAAGAACCCGGGGACTGGATAACAACGGGATGCGCGAGACGATTCGAGACGTCATTTTCAGGCAATAATGAACCAATAGGGTGGTAAACTTGGCCTTGCACTTTGAATGTTGGCATAAATGGGCCTTCTGAAATCTGTTTCGCAACAAAAGATGTCATTTGAAAGGCATTATTGTACGAACGTATGTTGTCCAAGAAATGTTTTGACTGTGATGGTCACCGATTAGCAGTGATCTTAATATTTCTGGAGGATTTTGTAATATTTCAATATGTACTTTCCCACCTGAGCAACACATACCGTTTGTTTCTTTTTGCTAAGTATTTAACAGCTTCACAAAAAGTAAAATTTTTAACCATACCTCCGATGGCGGAATATGTGGCGTAGTCAATCATTGGAGTATACGTAAATGCACTCCGTTCCTTATCAACCCAAGGAAGGTCGCCATGCCCTACGGCTATATCTTGAGACACATCCGATTCTTCAGATGATATCGACATTCTGTTCAGAGAATGTCGAAGTCGATCAGAATTCAAACGTTCGTTGCGCTCTTCTTAATCTGTCTCTTCATGCCGTACTCCAGCAATTCTTTCTTTCTCACTTTCTGATTATGAATATTTTGTTGTGTGCGTGTTCGGAACAATGTATGATAATCTCACCGTATCAGCGGTCAGTCGCGCATCATATTCTTCACTGGTCTCTAGAGATCTGGATGTAGATGCGTAAATACGCTGAGAACGCAGGCGTGCTTCGCGATCCGAAGAGGTTTCCACGGAGCGAGTTGCAGCCTGATGTTCTCAAACAGCATCAAATCTCTCCTGACGCTCTTCGGTAGATTCTTGGGATCTTATGATCCTCAATCTTTTAGCTCCTTTGGAACATTGGGAAAGATTTGACCTCTTTCTAGGCATGGTTATAGTTTTATTATGAAGATACCTGATCAATTAAAATCTAAGTGACTGCTCCCCTACCAAGGGTGCCCAGACACGGGATCGTCTGGCCCATGTGCTGGTTTGGTCCCTGGGGTGGTCACGGCGTGCTATGTGTTCTGGTGCGCCGGTGATGGGGAGTACTCCCCAGCGGAGGGTCCGGTGACGGACAGCCGCGGCGGGTTCACGGATGAGTGCTAACGCGTGCCCATGTTCCCGCCATAAGCGGCAGAGGAGGACACAGTGGAGTTTTAGTGGGTTAGAGTCCCACATAACTGCACTATCTCCCCGTGGTAGTGCAGAAAGCATGAGCATTTCTTCACGTTAAAAAAAAAATAAATGGGAGTTTTGGCCAGTAGAGTCAAATTTTCAATGATATACCATCGTCATCGAAAATCAGTCCTAAACTGTTACCGCCTTCACGTTACGCGTGGAGGTTAAATTAGTGATAGCTTAGATTTCCACATCAGATGTTTCTGATCTTCGATTTTTATAAGTCAACAGGAAATGCCCATCAGACCGAATAACTTTTACTAAGACGTCATTCCTATATGTGTTATGGTGTAGCTGGGCTCTTGGAGTTCCCCATCAGGTGTTCCAGATCTTCAAATTTATTTTCTCAGCAGAAAATCCTCATCACGTGGAACAATTTTTGCTATGGTACCATTTTTGTATCTCTTATAGTTAAGCTGGTCTGTTTCGGTTCTGCATCAGGTGTTCAAGTTTCCAAGAAACATTATAGCCTGAATGTTGTCGAGCCATAATAACTATACAACAAAAAAAAAAAACATTCAAATCCGTCCAGTAGTTCCGAAGATCGGACGCGCAGGCCCGAGGTGTGTACGTACTCTGATAGAATACCTTAACAAATGTTCGCCGTGATTCTTAAAATTGACATAACTTTTTTATTTATGAACCGATTGACATGAAATAAACACTAAATGTTAAGTGAAGCCTACTACAATATATTAGTGAAAACCGCATCTAAATCGAATAAGCCGTTTCTGATATTAGCGTGCACAAACAAACAGACAAACAGACAAACAGACAAACCGACAAACAGACAAACAGACAAAAAAAAATTAATTACAATTTCGGGTTCGGCATCGATATAATAACAACCCCTGCTACTTTTTTTTTATATATTTCCATTGTACAGACACCACTTTTCTACAAATTTATTATATGTATAGATTAGCTTAGCGTCGTTCATGCTGAAACGTATCCTTGTCGAACGCGCATTAACCGCGCGTTAAGACCGCTCTGAAGTAGATATACGATTATTGTGTAAATGCTAGGCGCTAGCACGGTGTCTAAGGACGCCTCGGCAAGCCTAAAGACGCTTCGGTATGCTCAAGGACGTCGCGCCATACTTAAGGATGCCACGGCATACTTACCGTCAGTGTGCGCTTACATGTAGGGATGCCGAAGGATCCCCTGCCGTGCCGTGCCGCCAATGTGCACCGGGCCTTACGAGTTGTAGATCGTAGGTTTGAACTCAGAGAGGTGGCCTGTGTCTCAGGAGTTTGAAGATTATAGGCTTATAATGCTTGCATGCATGCAGGTCATAGGTTACAAACAGGCCACTCATACCTACTTTACTGCTCTGAGACTTGATTAATCTAGGGGGTTCCAAATCACAGAGTACTTTTATATGTTCCAAATTCTCATTAGTATAATGGAGGTACCTATCCTTACTAAAACTAATATCCATACTAATATTATAAATTCGAATTGTTGTGTATTGATTGTCTGTCTGTATGTTACCTTTTCACGCCTAAACCACTGAACGGATTTCGATAAAATTTGGCAGAGAGTTAAATTGCATCCCGGGGAAGGACATAGGATAATTTTTATCCAGATATTCCTACGGGATCGACACTTATACGGGTGAAACCGCGAGGCACTGCTAGTTTATTATATGTCATAAAAAGTTTTTTGCATAAAACGAAGTACAACTTTTCAAGCCATTCCATGTGATATTTATCTTAACTATATACCTACCGCCTTTAAAACATTCTAGGTACCTACTTGAATATGTTCAACTTGAATATGTTCAACTTGCAATGTCAATAAAACAGATGCTCATCGGAATTTGTACGATAAAAAAACATCTTATACTTCGATCTTGGTGATGAGCTCATGACTTGGATAATACACATAAATAGAATAAGTCTTGACATACCTTACTTACTTGTTAACTTAACATACCAACAGTGATTGTCACGGGTAGATAAGTAAATGTAAATGTGCAATATACACAGTTAAAAAAGTTCCAATGGCTATGCAAGAAGACCTTAATTGATCCTGCGTTGCTATTCTGTAAAAATCTCACCGTGAAAACTTAGGTGAAGTGAGCGTGGAGTGAGCTGTCAATAGGTAGTGTCAATTCCTAGCAAAAACAAACTCACTTCACCTAAGTTTTCACGGTGAGATTTTGACAGAATCGACCGGCTGCAACCACCCTAATTGCGTAACACAATATCAATCTCAATCTGAATTATTTTGAAAGATATTGCTAAACCATTGCTTCATCAGTTCGAAAAATGTGTCTGCTCAACAACGTGAAAAGCGCAATGTATGTTGTTGAACTGTCACTGACAGTGTGTTACGCAATCACCCCACTGGATGATAAGAATAATCTCGGAGAGTCTCCACCAGTGAGGTCACTAAGTCATATTCCTCCTACGCATGGGGGGCAGTCAGAAATTCACAGAAGAAGCGAATCCCTGAAAAACACCTTAGCATAATCATAACGTACCCATCGTGGGATGAGTCCCTATGAGGCCTCCTCTCTGTAAGAGTAAGTGGCCATAATCCACCATGTGGGCCCAGTGTGGGTTAGTGGATGTCACGTCTTAGAAATTTTGGTTCTAGGACATGCCAGTTTCCTCACGATGTTTTCCTTCAGCGTTTTGAGAGCAGTGGTGATGAAATTATTTACACAAAGTAAAGCGCCTGTCTAGGTCGGAACCCACGATCTACAACTCGTAAGCCGGGGCCATAACCTCTGCTCTTAAAGACCTTTCAAAAGAGAAAATTAGGATATGTTTGATTGCATGTAGTCTATCTTGGGTATCTTCAGCAGTCAAACAGGTCTGAAATCTGTGCTAGTAATCTATCTTTAAGTGGAAACGTTCCACCCGCTGAAGACCTACATGGACCGCTGAAGACATACCTTGGATAACCTGGAAATCTTTAAACAGACTCCGGACCTAGATTGGCCGAAGCAAGGAAAACCTGTTCATGTGAAGATTCATAGACGACTAGCGACTCCGCCTTGAAGTGTAAATGTGGTGCTGTTTCACAAACGATGGGGCACTTAATACCGTGTCCTGCGCGTCCTGTCAGCTGCATGTTACAGGAACTGATGGACGCTGGTGATGGCGCCAAACAAGTAGCCGAATTCTGGGCCGAGTCCATTTAGATTGCTAACGACACGCTATTATGAAGAAGTGGAAACGTCATAATTATCACTATTGACGTTCTGTCGATTCTCTTTTGTTTACCTAAAAAGTAGATTTCACCTAATCCACCAATCACTGGCGTTTCTCTTCTGTTTATCTTTGGAACATTTGAATTTTAAATAAATTGTTCGAACATTCTAACCGTATCTTGTTTCATCCCCAAACTTTCACCAGCTTTCAACTATTAATTTACAAAACTTATTTGTTAGAAACATGCGAATTAGCATGCCAATATAATATGTCGAGCTTAGATAATAAACTTACATAATAGTAGCGGACGCATTTTCACTGTTCAGCTATTCTTATGATCTGAAAACAATAAAACAACATCGTTAGCCAAGTTCTACGCATTTATAAGTTCATGAATCAAGTAACTATTGTGGTTTCGCCTGGTCTCATGAAAATATACTGAAAGGAGTAAAACGAATCACCTAAAGATTTCAGTGCTAAGCAGTGTTTCTGTAGGACCTATAAGTTCAGTCCCTTTCAGCTAGATCATTTTCACAACTCAAGCAATAAGATTAGATACAAAATTATGGAAGTGCAGCAAGGTGAAGTTTTGTTTATAAACTCTCACCTTTTTCCCATGAGAAAAATGGTGACAAGGCAGAAACTAGGTACAGAACTCCATCTGCTACTTACAATCCTATGTTATAGGTATAATTTGATAGAATAAATTATGGTCGTGAGTCTACTAGCTCTATGTGAATTAAAATAAGTAGGTAGGTACTTAAAAACTTGAACATTGATTCATCGCTTAGCATTACAAACCATTAGCATATTGACTAATAAATCGGGAAAAATCTTTTATAAGAAAATGCGATGCGCACATTTTAGAACGCAATAAAATAGCGGTCGTGTGAAAAACAAAAAATAATTAAAAACTAGTTGGTTTATAACTAGAAAATCTTGAAAATTAAGTTTGGAAGACAAATTAATAAAATTATTCTTCTGACAGTGATCGATGACATTTCGTTCACAGAATTTTGAATTCTATCGTTTGCCGATACGGTTGAAAATTGTATTTAATGTTGGAACTAGTTATACCGTTTTAATTCCAAAGTTCGGAGTACAATGATTTATTGACAATAAGTGATGAAAAATGACCTTGAACTTTTGTGAAATAAATACGCCCAAAAGGGGCACCGAATAATAAAATGTATGACGTGATTAACTAAACTCCGATATTTAATTTGCTAAATGACAGCTGCGATCAACCTTTTCTTGTCATGTTGACAAAAAAAGGTCGAATGCAGCAGTCATTTTAGTCTAGCAAATTAAAAATCACAGTTTAGATATATTATTTTGCTTGCAAATAAAATGTTAAACATAAATTTTTTACATAGGTTCTAATAATAATAATATTAAAGGACCGGGACCCCATGGTCCCAAGAAATTCATAATAATAAAATATTTTTATATAGAATTAATTGGTCCAATGGATGCCCAAATGGAGATTTTGGAAGGAAGAACTCATATACTAATCAAGTAATCATACTTTAACTTGACTAAAACAATTTTAATTGGAAACTTAATTAATTTATGTGACTTAAAAGAACCGTCAAAAACACCTTAACCTTTCAAGAGGTTTAAAAAATATATATATACCAGGAAAATATTCTGTCACGGTCAGAGGAAACATCCTAACACGAATCGTCATCTACCTAAATAACATATAAGTAAACCAACTCAAGGTGGAAGAGGCGCTAACTAAAAAATAATACTAAAATACTGGCTTGAGAATTTACCAAACAAGCAAAAGAATTAAAAGAAAAACTAGTCCCTACTTCGTTAGTGGCCAGTTATTTTTTTTATTTTTCTTACTTGTCCCAAGACCTAGTAGGTATATTTTAAAGATAAAACAAATGGACTGTTATATAAATCAAAACAGTTTTTCCAAACCATTGTATTCAGAAAAAAATGGCATGGCCCGATTTCCACTGTAATTAAGACTATGCAACTATGTCAACAAAATATTTTTTCCTTTTAATTATTGATTTAATAAGTGTCACGCATAAAATTAGCTTTAGCCCGTTAACCTAAAGAATACTCGGTAGCTATGACAAATACAGAACCTTATAATGCGAATTTGATAAAGGCCTAACCATGAAAGCAGGGCCCGTTAAGCCGCGCACAACAAAGCCAAGTTGACCTACATTCCAATAAATGTCAACGGCCGTCTTAAAATAGTAAGCAACTACTTACATGCAGGCTTGCAACACAGGCACTAATTAAAAATTAAATACACTTTTTTTTTAATAATTGCAAATGTCAAAAAAGCGCGGGAACATACGGCTGCGCTTGCGCCGAGCTCGATAGAGAATGACGTGCCCGGAAGCTGGCGGGGCGCGTTTATATCTAGACATTAAACAGTTATGTTTGAAGGAGGTACAGTGGACATAGAATAGGCGCCGTGGTGCCGTATGCTGCATTTCTATTACTTTTTTCACTATCACATCAAGGTAGGCGTGTGACATTAGCAGGATAATTGCGTAACACACTATCAGTAGCAATGGGTTTCATTTTGACAGTTCAACAGCATTCATTGCGTTATTTGCGTTGTTGAGCAGACACATTTTTCGAACATATGGAGCAATGGATTAGAAATATGCTTCAAAATGATTCAAATTGAGAGTAATAGTGTGTTACACAATTAGGGTGTACCCAGTTTCGTCGACTTATTTTTCCAAATTATATGAAACTTAAACTGCTGTTTATTCCATGACCATGGTATAATAATGCAAGATTACCTTCTAGACAGTACCTATCAGGAAGAAGGAAGACGCAGAAATAAGCGAATTCTTTTCAGTTAAATCTGTGAAGACAGCCAAGTTATCTTAGTGACATGCAATCAAATTAAAATTGCAAGTATAGTGAGCCAAGTATCGTCGTCAAGGTAGACCAAGAGATAACGTTTGCAGGGCCAACATGACCAGAGATCGCACAAGACAGGGAGGTTTGGAAGGAAAAAGGGAGCCCTTTGTCCAGCAATAGGACACAAATTAGGCTAACAAAAAAAAGTATAGTGGTAATTCTATCTAAAACTCAAAATTATAACAGTGTCTTTTGCCCAGCTGTGAGATGGGAAGCACTTCTAACGATAGAAAAGATAAAGGCTATTCGGTATTCTAAATTCTAATAGGAGTATCGTATTGACTAGACTACTTAGAACGTAGAATTCACAAAAATATCGTCAAACCCGTTTAAAATTATATACTAATAATATGAGAATAACATTACAAATCTTTCGTTAAATTTTTCGAATCATGTAGTACAGTGAATAACCTATGTAGTAATATTAAAGCAACGGAGAACGCAAATTAACCGACCTTTCTGTGGTTATTCAACAGAAAACACTCAATGTCACTAATCAATCTCCAAAATCATCGTACAAAATAAAATATATCGTCTTTTCTAAACATTATCAAGTCTATATCATTCCGGGATATCGAGCACGCGAAACTGATAAATGCAACAAAAGAAATCGCCAGTGGAAGAAAGGTCCGCAAAACTAAGCGCCATCGCCACACAGACTCTCGTATAACGCGCAATCAATTTCTTTCTTATTTATTGCTTCTCATAATTTAACATGGCGCGCGCAGTAAGATTATTCTGATAAAAAGACGATTTTAAAAGTGGCCCATGCTATCTTCTACGTTTATGTTTTGTTTTCAAGTGCTATGTTTTTAGTTGTTTTACTGTCTCGTTTTTCAATACATATCATAATTTAAAATTTTATTTCGCATATAATATATGCATATCATAATTTAAAATTTTATTTCCTGTTTATTTTATTTTAGGATAAGGACACCTGACTCCTTAGTCTAATTCTTCTTCCACAAATATTAAAAAATCACTATTAAACGCACCCAGATGCACAAAACTTTGGCCATTTCCAATTACTATTTCTATAATCTTCTTCGGTTCTTCTACGACTTCACAATTATCTTCATCTTCATCAATTAGTTCAGGATGTACATCCCAACTGCAACCTCATCTCTCTGTATTTATTCGAGTCGTAGCTAATCTTAATTCTGCGCGTGCACAGCCAGTGGCGGGACAAGCAATTAGTGTGTTTAATTAATGTCTAATTACAGCTAACCCGTTCTTTATTCCTTGTACTCTTTTTCAACGAGTTTTACCAGATTCTGTATTACTGAGTCAACTACACGCGTTATGTAATTTGGAGGTTAATTTGGCCTATATAATTGTAAAGGTTAAAAGACCACCTAAAGCCTCTTCTCTTGAATCGATCTTTACAACTAGCGAATGCTGCTTTTGACATAATTAGCCACAGCCTGTAGTAAACAACGTTGGTAACGGGTATTTGACAGACCTCCCAGGGTGCGCCAGCCTAAGCGTTATCAGCCTATAACGCTCCCTCTGCTGGGACAAAGGCCTCCTCTCTGTAAGAGGCAATGGGCCGTAATCTACAATGCACGCGGGCCCAGTGCGGCTTGATAAAATGTCTCATGTCTTCAAATTTTTGGCCCTAAGACATGCCGTTTTCTCACGATGTTTTCTTTCACCGTTTTTGAGAGCAATAGTGATGAAATAAATTACACAAAGTTCACCTGACTGGGTCCAAACCCACAACTTACATCTCGGATGTCCCCTCGGCCGGTACCACTGGTCCACAACTGCTCTCTGGGTGCGCCAGACTAATCACTTCTTCTGCTTAGCGTGTCGATGGCTATCTAAACGGACTCGGCCCAGAATTCGGCTACGTGTTTAGCGCCATCACTAGAGTCCATAAGTTCCTATAACATGCAGCTAATAGGACATAATGTTTGTTTTTTTTATTCCCAGCAGCTAATTTCACCCGAGGCTCCGGCTGGATATACATAAAAGTTTCTCCCAAGATGAGCCACAATTTCCTGCTCTGGCTAGGTCCCATGGCACATGAAAATATCCTCACCTATTACTTACGTATTTAATTATTCCTTGTTCCATCTCACCTGTCACCTCTTCCTGCGGAAGACATACTCCTATTAATGTTACTAGGAAACGACTGTTTGTTGTCCGTTTAACAATTATTTTAACAACACAACAGCTATGTTGCATTGCCGCTGATTGGTTGATTGCATGTGCTACAGTAATCTAATAATCAGGAACTCGACTTTTCCTTGTATTATCGAGATGAAGGAAAAATATTTAATGCCTAATGCCTTTAGTGGTTATTGACTTATTGTTTTTCTATATACAGGGTGGAATTTTCGAAGCGTACCTGGAGGAAAAGTACTATAAATACTGAACACAGCAAATTTTACTCAAAGGAAACATTCCTTTACTTTTAAAAAGAAGCAAAACTGCATTTATAGATTTTTGAAAATATGCTTGCCACACCCGGGAATCGAACCAACTAAAATCCGAAAAAATAGCATCCTATATAGGGTCAATGAGACTTGAATCACAGCTTGAATAAATCGCAATTCGCAACAGTAACCAAAGTCGAACGATCACGAAAATGTCAACGAATGAGGTCACAGTAGTTTTCACCTACATTTTTCCAAGATCTTTCAAAATACAAAACTATTATTTTTGCGGTAAAATGGGCTTCTTCTACTTTTTGTAATATTAATCATACTTAGTTCTACTTAGTTAATAGGTATATTGTTCTGAAAATAAAGTTTCCATTGTATTCTTGTAAATATGAATTTCTAAACAATACGCAAGCGTAGGTAGGTACTGAATGGTGTAATCAACGTGATAATTATATACTTTAGCATCTGGTCAAATACTGACCTACAAACACCAAGTTATGACCAACAGAAAATGAAATTTTGAAATCTATAGATTTTGACATCTTCTATATACTTACATACCTACACAAATAAATAAAATTGAAGTGTCTATTTGTACCTAATGTAAAAATAACAGCTTTTTACTAAATGCATGTAAAAATGTTTTTCTCTTGTAAGTACCCGTGCGTATAATATACTTATTATACGCACGGTAATTACAAGAGAAAAATATTTTTAAAATTTTGTCTGTCTGTTTGTTCCGGCTAATGTCCGAAACGGCTGGAATCCTGGGGAAGGACATAGGCTACTTTATCGACATCGTACGCGGGCGAAGCCGTGGGTGGAAGCTGATATTCCATAAAGTAAAAACCGGCAAAATGTGTGTCGGCCTGCACGCACGTTGAAGGGTTCTGTGGTTATGGTAAATTCTCCAACTGCACATGGGTCAATATCAACAAAGTGATTTTTTGTTCAATTTTGGTGGCGAATTTTTTTCTTCAGTTTTCGTGAAAAATAATGACCTGGTATAAGAATAGAAAGTCCAAGCTGGAAGGATCTTCAAGAGGTCTGAGAATATCTCGATAACTTTTTGAGATATTTAGTTCAAAGTCTAATGTGGCCACCAAAATTGAAAATCGCCCACCAAAATCGAAAGTGCCCACCAAAATTGAAAATCAGTGGCACCAAAATTGGATTAGAAGGTGAATCTGAAACAATGTGTAAGGTGGATATCTCGGGAAATATTATTTCAGCCTGTTCGGGATTGCTCTTTATTCTTGATTTTCTTCTTGACCCCTGTAACACAGGTTTTGCCTAGCACGGGGGTCATTGGTCATTTATTTTGGACCAGGATATTCGCATGCTTAAATTGTCACTCTGTATTTGTGTACTTACCTTTTTATGTCAAATAAAATGTATTATTTCCTTTATTCATTTACATAACCTTATTTTATTGCATTTTTAAATATTTCTTAAATATAAAATAAGTATAAAAAACATTTAAAAATATAAAAAAATAGCAATCCGCCGGTGTCGGGAGCAGGGTCCAAGCTACCGGTGGTTAGGGCTCCAGAGACAGGAACCTCCTCACAATGCGAGCCGTATCGAGGAGTACTACCTTCTGAATCAGGCCCTTGACCCAACCGCCTAACGAGAGCCTCGATAGATGTTACTCGAGGCTTTCGGCCATCAGTCCATTGGCCGATACGACAATCGGCACAATGATAGCCGAGCTCACATTCCACATGTCAACAACCTCGTGTGCTAAGTCGAGATATTTAATTTGCTTCTCTTTCTCAGCTTTCACGAGGTTCCCGTCACGTGGAATGGTAACATCGACAATCATTATCTCGTCTATCACTACTATACCAGGTTTATTGGCAACAATAGTCCTGTCAGTAATGATAGACCGATCCCAGTACATTTTCAAGAACTGGGTCGGGCACATACTTGTAGTACGGTATCTCAGAATCCACAAGTTTATATTTCAAAGCAAGTTGCTGGTGAATAATCCTAGCTACTTGGTTATGTCTGTGCAAGTACTCGCCGTTAGCCAGACAAGAACAACCAGATATAATATGTCTGATAGACTCACCCGGACAATGGCATGCCCGACACACGTCAACCGTCCCGTCCTTCATAATATGTCTCCGGTAGTTATTCGTTAAGATAACTTCGTCCATAATTGCACAGACAAAACCTTCAGTTTCCCCGAAAAGGTCACCAAAACGTAGCCAGGATACGGACGCTAAGAAGTCTACACCGGGCTCATGAAGAGCCCGATAGAAGCGCCCGTGAAGCTCCTTGCTTTGCCATACCTTCTTGCGGTCATCAGTAGAAAGTACTACAGGTTTGCACCAGTTCTCTTTAGCCATGGAGAGCGGGGTGAGCCCCTTGTCCACTGCGACCACATCACGGTGCATACCCACTTCGGCTTTTAAAAAATATTCCCTGAGACTGCACACCTCGCGGTTGTGGAGGGTCTTCGCATTTAAAAAGCCTCGACCCCACACTTCCGCGGGATATACAGTCTCATCACCGATGATCGTGGGTGATGCATCCGGTTTGCGGTCAGTAGTGTACGGACTCTTCTATCCAGGGCGTCGAGTTCGGTCTGAGTCCATTTGAGTATGCCGAAAGAGTACATCAAAACCGGCATGACCCAACCATTGAAGGCGCGCACCTTATTTCCGCCCGAAAGAAGACTATTTAATACCTTCTTCAGGCGACAAAAGAAGCGCTCCTTCAACGATTCCTTCATGTCAGCATCGTTTATGCCTAACGCTTCCGACATACCCAAATATTTATAGCTTTCGAAAGAGGAGAGGGATCTGAGGCTTATGGAATCGGAGAGTTGAATTCCCTCGGATTCCATAATCTCCCCTCGCTTTACATGCATGACTGCATTATTATTATTTATTATTATTCTTCTTTCTGCCATTCTCTTTTTAAGCAGCCTCTCTTCGGTGGTCTGTTTTGGCATTCTAAAAAGCAACAAAATAAAAATATAATGATAAGAAACTTGGTCATTAGTAGGTCAAACTAAAACTCAAAGCATTTATTTCAATTAAACCATTAACAGGCACTTTTAAATTGTCAAGGAGTCGGTCAGTCCGAAAATATGAAACTATTTCTAAAAATATGAAGCTAGGTCCTTATAATAATAGACCACTTAGGTACTGCCAAGTAGATACATAATATTTATTTGTTTGCTAATCAAACTGAATTGCAACTTAAAAACTGGCTTTATAGGTACAAACAATACTTACAGTATATACTTAAAAGTTGGTGGCTCGTTTTCAATTTTGGTGGCGTGAAAACGCCACCAAAACCACCAAAATTGAGCCACCAAAATTGAAACCAGATATAAAAAAAATCTTTAAAAATAGGGGTTTTAAGTTACAATTTATTTAATATCACTGATTTATGCGTAACCCAAATCACTACCTATAATGTGTACCTTACTATTAAAACACTTTAAAATTAACAGCAAATCGATCCACCAAAAATTTAACAATTCTTGTCCCCCGTGCCACCTAAGATGATACTTACGTTTTTGGCGGAAAATCAGAGCACTAATCACACACCTGTTACGCGCAAGTCGGGGCGCATGACTGACTCCGCATTTACACAATCGTGCTCGCTATTCGCCTCGTGGCTCGACGAACTATTCGACGAACCATTCGTATACGAGCCCCGTCGCGAACTACTGTTCACACATTCGCGGGGTGAATCGCACACGAACCACGACACGAACCACAACACGAACATGGAGGACGTGGAAATAATTGCGGCATGCGCGCTACATCTAAATATCTAATGAGTTTATACAATTATTTAGATAGGTATCCTGCGTAAAAAACGTTAAAAAAATATTCTTTAATTTAAAGTAAATAAAAAGTAATTTAAAAAAATTAAACCGACTTCAAAAAGAAATTAACTCAAAATTATGAAATAACTTTAATTTCGGAAGTCGGTGGCAAAACTCAAATACAGATCCCAAGACACCGACTTCCGAAATTAAAGTTATTTCATAATTTTGAGTTAATTTCTTTTTGAAGTCGGTTTAATTTTTTTAAATTACTTTTTATTTGGTAATTTTTAGTTGTTGCACTAGAATTTGACCAAGGTTTTGAGATGTTTTCCCTTTGACACTACACCCGTAGCTCGTATCAATAAGCCAGGCCGTCACACTTTCACGTCTTAGTCCATATCTTGAAAATTACTGAATCGATTTTGATGAAACTTGCACTGTTCCCTAAGTTGAAGTAAATGTAAGCCAATAAAAAAAGAATGGTCACGATCCGATTAATAGTTACGGAGATATGCGTGGACATACATACATACATACATACATACATACATACATACGTCTATAAAATTTGGTATATTTGTTTGGAAGCCCTAATAGATTGTCATATGTGAATATAATGCAATTCCAATAATATTACATACATACGTATCGAATTGATAACCTCCTTTTTTTTGAAGTCGGTAAAAATTTAATAAAAATTTAATTTAAAGTAAAAATTCTTCTTTAATTTTAAGTTGCTGACTGGCAATCTCATACTAGTTGATATACGGTTCCATGCATCGTATATCTTTTGTCTGTCTTTATGATTGCGATGTTTTGGGTTCCAAATGAGCTCTTCCTTTTGATAAAGTTCTAGGAATTCTAAAATTCGCCCTTCACTCCACTCCATTTTGTTTACACGTCCTGTTGGGTCGGGCGCTAGCAGTCAACTGAATGCAGGCGATTGTGTAAACAGTAAGTTCGTGTTCGCGGTTCGTGCCCTTTGATTCGCGTCCGAAAAACCGCTCCCAACGCGATCTCGCGAATCGCGAGGCGATCCACGAGCCGAATAGCGAGCCCACTGTTTACACATGCGGGTTCGTGATTCGGCTCGTGGTTCGCCTCGCGGTTCGCGCGATTGTGTAAATGCGGCATGAGAGATGTGAAATAATAAAACGCGATTGATCGCACACGCACGAAACTTCATTTTATAGTATGTTGAATATGTGCCACCAAAATTTTGATTTTTGCTTGGACAAACTTTGATCGAGTATCCTGTGCTTCTTAGTTAGATTTTCTAATATAGTTAATTGTTTTTAGATAATGTGTCATAAGCATACACTAACGAATTTGTTTATTTTTTATTATATAGCAAATTGTTACTTTGGTGAATGCAATTATATCAAAAAATGGAGCTGGGACAAGCCACCAAACTTGAATTACAAGGCGATTTTTTTTTCCTGATAATTTAAATACACATTTATAAAAAAAAATGTGGCCCTAATTGAACCAAGTTACGTAGTTCACTATAAAAAAAAATAAGAAACATCCTATCATTTAACACCTCGATTCTCAACGTGGACGCGTAAAATTTGCTGTGGGGATATTCACCCACATGTAAGTTTGAAATCGCAAAAAAAATATCTTATGTTATAGGTAATACTTACTACAAAATAACGATTTTCGGAATTTTTCCTTTACTTGTGCTGTGAAACCTTGCTTCTTGCCAATTTTCATGATTCTAGGTCATCGAAAAGTGGCCTATAGGTTTTGATTTGTTTGCGAGTATCAAAACATATCGCACATAATATTACGTACAAACGAACGAAGGGGTAGTAAGGGTTCCGTTTTTTCCTTTTGAGGTAAGGAACCCTGAAAACAACCTAATTGCAGTTTACAAGCAACAATCCCTGAAAATCTGTAGTTAGAGGCGTAGTATGTAAAAATGCTGTGCATAAATTGTGATAATAACACCCAACCTACTACACTGTATGAAGACTCGAATGACGTACAGTCAGCAACAAAAGTCGATTCACACTGGGAATTATGAACACAAAAAAAAAAAAAAAAAAAAGGGAACGCCACGACCAAAACCAATCTCCGAAATGCAGTGTGTTATTGGTTTTTATAATTATTTACATAATAGTACATTACAATACGTGTGACTTAAGTAGTCCAATTGCATCAATAGATTTAATTAAGTCACACTTATTTTTTTAATCACGGCTAATCTTGTCTATGGAGTATCTTAATTTGACAGGACTAAACTAATATTTTTCTTCTGTCCTTTTCTTAATGAAATAGAAAGAAAAAGATGTACTGAACTTAAATTTAGTTTACTTTTTTGAACAAGGGAATCGGCGCCATTGTATAAGTAAAGATTTAGTCCGTAACAGAGAATCTAGGACACATTCGCATTTACAGAAAGTTTACACCATTATCTGATGAGGTCTCGATTCTTCATGCATTGTTGGATAAAAAATATTGCTACCTATCACATTGTCGCGTTTCGTGTATGAGACGCAATAAATTGTCCTTTTCTTTTGTAAAAGTTACAAGATTCTTAATCATTCGACATCGTCACCTCATTTTGGTAAGATCACTGAAAGATTTTGCATTTTTTACATACTTATGTATATGTAAAAAACATTTAGTTTATATTCTTTTTATATCTTGTATCCGAAACGTTTGACAGTTTCTGTAATAAAAAACTGTCAAAAACTCGAATAAAAGTAATCAGACAGTTAAACAAAAATAGTCGTCAACCATTCAAACTAAGTGTAACAATAAGCCTCTAAAATCTTGCTTATTCCCCCTATCCCGGTATCCCGGGATCCTTCCTTCTTCTTCAAAAGTAATTAAAAATTCTAGATTTTGTTTTATTACTCTTGATTTTTGTAGTGACCTGAATACTTACCTATCCAGTCTTCCATCTAGCTATTTATTATCCACCGAATAGTTAGGAACCGCTTTACGACTTAATTCCGTCTTATCTGACCTACTGTCAGGCAAATGAGTTGTAGTGTGCACGACTTTCAAGCCACAACGTTCAAGTTCGTTCCAATTCACCTTTAAGGTGCAAAGTTCACTAAAGGAATTCATTTCTTATTTATAGTGTTGTTTACGTTGGAGGAAACAAAACAAAATGGTGGTCGTCTCGGCTACCTGCCGTCGAGGCGCGTTCCTTAACTTCTATGCCCTTCTCGGAATCCTATTTTAATTAGTTTGTTTTGTTACCTAAATAGGTGTATGTTTTGTAGTGCGTAGGTTACCTGTATGTCGGCGAATACCAGAGGTTGTGTTTTTCTTTATTTTTCATGCTTCTTGTAGGACTTAAGTACTTAGGAGATTTTAAAACGTAATGCAATTGCAAATGTAGCTGTATCTACAGTGCCAAATTAAAATAGCTAGCGAACCTCTGCAGACGTGATGAGTATCGTTATCTAAACAGGATAAAATGAAAATAATAAAGACTTGAGGTGTTGTCGAACGATGGCTACAACAATTATGTTCACTCACAGTGAAGGATCAGAGCTGCATTCCTGGGGCGGCAATAATATGTTATCGCCTCGCATATGTGTGCATGTGCATACACACAAATGCAAACGACGTATGACATAAGAAGATTGAATTATCCTTAAGATTGATTGATTGAAGTATCCAGAAGTCTGCGCAACCGAAGCGCGCACAGTACTGGCGCGGTTGGTTCTCTTCTCGAGTTACGAATTAATTATATTATATACTAGCTTCTGCCCGCGGCTTCGCCCGCGAGGTATGTCGATAAAAACTATCCTATGTCCTTCCTCGGGATGCAATCTATCTCTCTGCCAAATATCGAAATCCGTTTAGTGATTTAGGCGTGAAAAGGTAACATACAGACAGACAGACAGAGTTACTTTCGAATTTATAATATTAGTATGGATTATTTTTATTGGGGAAACCATTATTAGATATTATTTATTTCCTTCCATCGGTATCACCTCACAACGAGCATCACAATAGGATAGGTACTTTTTTTATCCCTATAGGATAATTTCCGAAGGACATGCGGGCGTAGTCACGGGCAAAACTAATAAAATATCATATTTACAGCAACTGCACTGGCTTACATTTTCACAACTTATTGGTTTGGTGCAAATATAAACAGTAATTGAAAGAAGAAAAAAGCGAACGTCTCGCATCACTATTTATTATTATTTCATGAGTAAAAAGTAGACGCCATTTACTTTTAGCTCGTCAAAAAATCGGTCAACATAAGCTTGAACGTTTGTGCCAAAATTCTACTTTGATTATACGAAAGCCTGTTTGCAAACACTTAATATGTTAAATGCTACCGTCTAAAATGATTTAATGACCCCTAAAATCCGTATTAGTTTCTCTTTGGATACTAAATAATTTACGATTTTTATATTTAAATCTACGTCCTAGTAACTTATTTCTAAAAAAACTCAAAACAGCTGAAATGTTCTATGTAATTGTAACTGCTCCGTCGCGCCCTTACACCAACGCGTTGGTGTAAGGGCGCGCTAACTAACTGCTCCGTTGGTCTAAGGGCGCGTTCACACGAGCGCGATTGTATTCGCGCGCGCCTCGTGTATGTACGCGTCGGTTCCTCTAGAAAAACATTGGAATTAAATGCTTCTCTTTTGAGGGAGCGATGCGTACGCGACGCGCGTGCGGTAGAAATCGCCCTTGTGTCGACTGCTGAGCGTGGGGTCCTGGGTTCGATTCTCAGGTCAGGCAAAGTGTTGTTGGGTTTTTCCATTAGGATTGTTTTAGTAACAGCCTGCAGTTTGGTAGTTGGCGGTGTGGTACCCCTTGGCTCGGAAAGCACGTTAACCGGAACTGGGTTGTGGAGGTCAGATAGGCAGTCGCTCCATGTAAAATACTGGTATTCAGCTGCATCCGGTTAGACTGAAAGCCGACCATAACATATTAGTTGGGAAAAGGCTAGGCAGTTGATGATGGAGGGGTCTCGGTATATAAACATGGTCACCCATTCACAGAGCAACCGCGGCAAGCCTGATCGATCGACCTGTGTGGCTGTTATTATTTAGCCACGGACCCCTCAGGCATGTAGATTTTACATATCATCGCTAAATTACCAGAATCATTAACTTGTAGTGTAGAGCGCAGTTTCTATGAATAAATCGATCGATAAAGACAGAGACTGGGATAAATACGGCGGAGATTTCTTGAAAACGGTCAAAAAGTTGATTTTTTAAAGCTTATCTCATAAACCGTAAATAATTTTTACCAAAAAAAAATATTTTTCAAGTCTTATTTTAATACCTACAGTGATGGAACTCAAATCATAATTAAACCTACATTAATGCATCAAAAAAATCTTCAAATACACCTCTTAATTGTCTTTAAAAGAAGTTTATCCCTTCATTTACAATTTTAATTATAATTAAAAATATACCATTAAATTTCTAATGCCAAACTGCATTCAGTGATGGATTATTTATTATTAAATAGGTTTTGTAAATAGATAAATTGCTTCATATTTTGCAATAAATTACTAGCGTTATGTCATCGCGCTTCTCTTTCTTTTCTATGCAGTTCGACAGTGACCGCGCTTTAGATCATGTAGTCCCCAAATCCTTTTTTTGTATGAATGGTCAAAGATCAAATCCTAATTGCGTAACACACGATCATTCACAATTTGAATAATTTTGAAGGTTACTGCTAATCCATTGCTTTATATGTTCGAACAACTTGTCTACTCAACAACGAAATTAACGCAATGAATGTTGTTGAACTGTCAAAATGAAGGCAATTGCCACTGATAGTGTGTTACGCAATTACCCCGCTGATCCTGATGGGTTTTCTTTTAATCTACGTGTTATCATTCATTCAAATTGTTCTGGCTGTACGTATAAGGGCGCGTACACATCCGTTGTACAGGTCCGTTATTTGATGGCGTATACATGTAGTTGTATGAGCGAGTTCACACACAATACAGTATTCCGGATCCAGTAAAAAAGAAAAAGAGATCAGATAAGATCCGTTAAAAAGGATCCTGTAAAAACGGACGTTCTATGTGTACGCGCCCTAACTGTTGCTTAACTCCCATAACAAATAATACTTGGCCGCATTGTAGGTACGGCGTAATCAAGGTAGCCTTAATAGCATCTGTTAAAATATATTGTCCGAGGTTGCTACACCGGATAAACATAGAACATGTTACAATAACTGACGCGAAATACCATTATGAAACAATCACACTAATATTATAAAGGCGAAAGTTTGTGAGTGTGTGTGTGTGTGTGTGGGGGGTGTGGGGGTGTGTTTATATGTTTGTTACTTCTTCACGCTCAAACAGCTGGACCAATTTTGATGAAATTTTGTATGGAGGTAGCTGACACCCTGGATTAACATATAGGCTACTTTTTATTTCTAAATTTAGCCTTATAATAACATCAGTTATCTGCCAGTGAAAGTCCCGTCAAAATCTGTCCGGCCGTTTTGGAGATTAACCGGAACAAACAGACAGAAAGAAAGATTTTTTTATTGTATGTTTGTTATACCGTTTATACTTTCAGCATTTAGTAAAAAGCTGTTATTTTGACATTACAAACGGACACTTCAATTTTATTTATTTATATAGGTAACTATAAATGTTATATGCCTGAATTTGACTAAGGCAAGCCGCTTGTGTCCACAATAATCCCCGTTTACAATGAGGAGATGAAACTACTGAATACTCAATAATTATATTTATTGCTGCCACATGTGAACTTAGATGGTAGGTTTTATAGAAATATGATTATTGTGGACCCTGTCGGGCACAGCAAAAGTAGGAGAGAGGAACTGGTCTGGCAGGAACACCATCAGGGATTTTAATTTTGATAACACAAAAAATTTGTCGCTTTTACTCGAAATTTATCGCCAAATATCAGAATTTGTCGGTCATTGGTTCAAAAGATATAACTAAGGGTTTATAGGTGGCCGATCCAGATCGGCCACCTAATTGGCCACAAGTTATGGAAAACACATCTTAGCTAGGTAGTTTTTGAGATATAAATGTGGACCTGCTCGGGAAGACTCGCTCCAGATCGGCCACCTATAAACTCTTTTGAACCAGTGACCAACAAATTCTGATATTTGGCAATAAACGACTAATTAGCGACAAATTTTTTGTGTTATAAAAATTAAAATCCCTGATGGTGGCCCTGCCAGAGTCAGTGACTCGAGAGGAAGAGGGCTTTTATTTGAATACTTAGTGAGGAAACTAAAGTACTAAAAAGAAAAAGGATCTTAGCTTACGTCGCGACCACAAAATTAAAACTATTATGTCCTTTAATTATTTTATTTTCTATTCAAAATCGCGTCTTAAAAATAAAACTAAGAAAAAAAAATCTTACGCTACAGAACTTAATAAATCAACCGAAAATGTCCCACCACCTTTTGTTGTCATTGTTTTCAGTAATTGGGGAGCTGGATGTGGATGGCTCCGTAATCGTCTGGGTCGTAATCGGTTGGTTTGTAGGGTGAATGGGTTGGTTTGAAGGTTGAATTGGTTGGTTTGTTTGCTGGATCGGTTGGCCGTAGACGGGTTGGTTACTAATTGGTTGAATCGGCTGAGCGTATATCGGTTGGTTCGTTGGTTGAATCGGCTGAGCGTATATCGGTTGGTTCGTTGGTTGAATCGGCTGAGCGTATATCTGTTGGTTCGTTGGTTGAATCGGCCGACTGCTGACAGGTTTCTTTACGTTTTCTATGGGCTGGCTAGGAACTTGTTGTTGAATTGGAATCGACTGACTATGAGGTCCTGGGGGTTTATTTGGGATCGGCTGAGGTTTAACAGTGTCCTGACCTGAAATAAAAACTTTCGTTTTGAAACGTGGACAAATAAGTTAATACGAATGGGTTGGTCTGCAATACTTGTTGAAGCTACACTATTGATACTGAAACAACACCCACAAACTGATCCTGTTTCTAATACTTTCAATTACTTAGTGAGCCATTTTTTAAAGTCGAATAAATTGTTTAGAAACCCCTTTACATAAAAACGTTGTTTAGTGTTAAGACAAGCTGCTGCTTTAGCAATAGCCATATGAAGATCCGGCAAGATGAATAGGAATAACCATCATAATAGGTACAATGATGGACGTCCTTTCAAACATCTCCGCACATTTTTAGCATAGATACCTACGTCAAAAAGTGTATGGTTAAGCAGAAGTTTTATAAATGTGTTAAGTAATGATTACTTAACATTACCAATGTATCTAAATAAAAATCTCAAATTCTTTCGGACAGACAATTACGAACAGTCTAAACCGCAAGGTCTAGAAGTATGAAGTAGTATGATGTAATAAAGTACTAAAAAAATAAAAACAAACAAACAACAACACAATAAAGACAACAACACAATAAAACAACAACAACTTAATAAAGAGTATTCTATTCTATTCTACTGTATTACTGTATAAAGTACTTTTTTATAACGGACGCTTTTAACGTGCACGTCTTTCTACATCGTTCTCACATGCATAATTTCAACATGAATGATGTAACCAATATTTTTTAACAATATTACGATATAAAATAGTGTCCGTGGAGTTTCTTGCTCGTTCTTCTCCATAGGTACCTACTACGCTTTGGAATGGGTAACTAGCTTCATCTTTCTGACTGACCGACCCCTTGACATTTCAAAGTGCCTGCACTTCGTTTATTTTTTTTTTTTTTTGAAACTAGCAGCGCCCCGCGGTTCACCCGCGTAAGTTTTGATCCCGTCGGAATATCGGAATAAGAACTAGCCTATGTCCTTCCCCGAGATGCAATCTATCTCTCTGCCAAATTTTATCGAAATCCGTTCAGTGGTTTAGGCGTGAAAAGGTATCTAACATATAGACAGACATACAGAGTTACTTTCGAATTTATAATATTTGTATGGATAAATGCTTTGAGTTTGAGTTTTTTTAGTTTGAGTTTATGAAATCTTGCTTAAGAGTTCCTTATATAGTGAAAGTGAGCAGTAAGGAAGAATTTTTCAAAACCTTCACGTCCCGAGAGAGCAATGGTGGCCCAGTGGTAACGGCCGAGACTTACGACTTGTAGGTCGTAGGTTCGAACCCAGACAGGCGCTTTACTTTTTATAAATTATTTCATCACTACTGCTCTCAAAACGGTTAAGGAAAACATCGTGAAGAAACCGGCATATCCTAGACCCTAAAAAAATCGCTGACATGTGACATCTACCAACCCACACTGGGCCCGCGCGGTGTTGTGATTCCTGACCCGACCACGACATGGAACGGAAATTTGACTATGGCACAAAATGGTTATTCGGTGGCTTATAGTATAGCCCACTCCTCTCACACAGAGGAGGCCCTGGAGGGGCTTGGAGGGCCTGGAGGAGGAGGTGTCCCTGAAGTGGGAACATTATATAGGCTCATTATGCTTTTACTATCCCCTAGAGAGGTTTAACACGGAGTAAAAGTTTCTATAGAAGTTTGTCATCTTTGCCGATGGTAAATCCCATCGCCATTCGCCATGGTACACGACTTGTCCTAAAATAAGAAAATAAAAATTTTAGATAGTTACCATTATTACCAAACTTATTATGGAGATCAACAAACTCGGTGGGCTCCTCAATCTTTCCTTCAAACAGCATCACTCCCTTTTCATTGTCCCAAATGAAGAACAGGAAGGGTCTGTCAATTTTCAGGTTGACGAAGCTGTTGATGAGAGGAACCACCATGCCGGCAGTGGCTGCAGCAGCCACTGTGCCTTTCTCGTCAACTTGCATGTATACTTTGTGGAATATGCTGTCCAGGTGACCTGTGGCTGTGGGGTCTGCGAAAATGCCTGAGAGGTTTGCAGCAGGGGAGAATAGAGTTGTGATGCCTATCTGGAAGGTTAAAAAATAATAAGATGAAATAAAATAATAGTAATAGTAGGTATTTAAATTATGATATTTACTAGCTATTTATTCAAAAAGACAGAACAGTTACAATTTCCAAGCTAACACGCTGCGATTATATTTGTCACTCTCTAATATATACTTAAATATATAATGTGGAAGATATTTTACGTTATTCTAATAATTTGTAATTTTTTTACGCAACATTTGTTTTAGGATATTTTTTTTTTGCATTATGTATGTAAGTATATTTAATATTTTAGTGTAAGACGTCACAAATCAAATTCTTCTCTTCTTGTTCTCACACACTTTTGTCTATATTTGTTTTTTATTTCTACTTTTGCAGGTCTGCTGGAAGAAATTTCTTAAGAAATAAGCAGTAGGTACCTTTATACTCAATACTAATACATATGTCGTATCTGTATCCATTTTACTGTGTGTAAGTACAGACGCCAGCAGGTCAACCTACCCGAAACTGTCAGATTTTCCCAATCAACCTTGAACCTTATGCTTTAGCAATAAAGTCGAAAATCTATTAAAGAAATCTGACAGATTGTAGTAACTTGATGTGCTGGCGTCCGTACATAAATAATAAAATAAATAATAAGTTTATACTATAAGTAATTTAGTGTGGATAGATTTTTTTATTTTATTTTAATGAAAGTTAATTCTGTTACATATGTATGTGTAATTTTAGATACCTAAGTTATTGATATTTGTACAGTCACGAGCATAAGTATGTATACACTTGGCTTTATTCAAAGGCGATTTTCTCCTTTAATTTTGAATGAAATTCTATGTTATTAAGAACATAGTATTTTCGAACCCATAGGTTTATGTAAAGTGTCGTATTTCAAGGTTGCATTCGTTATTTCATTAAAAAAAGTCATTGAAAGTTGACAAGTGTTGATATATTAGTGCTCGTGACTGTACGCAGTCAACGGAAAAACATAGTGGACTATATATAATACATATTTTATTTACAACACCTGTTTTTACACCCTCTCTGTTTTTTGTTTTTGTTTGTTTTTGCAAATAAGAACTTTGACTTTGGTGTCGCTGCCGCTGTAGTCCATCATCGGACACCAAGCTCTCTTCTCCGTTGCACGGTTGTAGAAGAAAGGCAATGGTTCTGACGAGGTTTTTTGGTCCAAGGGTTTTGCAACAACATTCACTATCTCTAAATTTTACTTTAGACATACACTTACATCTTTTAGTACTGACACCATATCATTACTGTACTCAACAGTGAACTTGGGCATGGTAAGGATGACGTCAGACGGCTGCAGCATCCTGGATATCTGCAGTACACCAATGTAGGGCAGGTCACGGATGAGAGCCACCCCAGCGTCACGATCTTGGGGAACTAGCAGGATCATTGAGTAACGTTTACCCTGGAAGGAAATGCAATTGTTTGTTTTTTTATTAAAACTAAAATAAGGCTTGAGCATTGATAGATAAGGAAATAAATAACTGGCCAAGTGCGAGTCGGACTCGCACATGAAGGGTTCCATACCACAAGGCAAAAACGCTGAAAAAAACACGTTTGTTGTATTAAATATTTATTTTATTTTAATTTTATTATTTATTATTAAAGTAAAAATACAACTGAGTATTTTGTGAATATTTCAAGTGTCTACCTCTTGCCATTATTGATATCGAGCAAAAAAGGGAAAAAAAATAGCGTTTGTTGTATGGGAGCCCCCCTTAAATATTTATTTTATTTTGTTTTTAGTATTTGTTATTATAGCGGCAACAGAAATAAATAATTTGTGAAAATTTCAACTGTCTAGCTACCGCGGTTCTTGAGATACAGCCTATTGAACCTACCTACGGAACCCTAAAAAGGATAAAACGTAACCCTTACGGCTTACAGGATCACTTCGTTGTCCGTCCGTCTGTCTGTCAGTCTGTCAAGAACCTTTTTTTTTGGAACGCGTGGTGGCGTCGGTAATTTGTGATACGTTTAACGTTTGTAGGTAATGAATGAATCAGTCTTCAATTGGGATTAATAAAAAAATCGACTTAAACTTGAATCATGTGTGAGTCACAAATGACCAGACCAGACGAACGAAATTATAGTAGAGGATAATATGCTTTTTTTTTTTTAAACGTTGCCCCACACTAGGAATTTCTCCTGTATTGTGGGTGCGTTTACAAACATTTAAATTCACGTACACAAACAGCCAGACCCGGAACAACTACTTGTAGGTCATACAAATATTTGTTCCGTGCGGGAATCGAACCCGCGACACGCAGCGCAGCAGTCAATCGCTTAACCACTGCGCCAACCATGCCGTCAAACCTACTACCTAACGCACGATTTAAAATTTTAAACGATATATTTTCTCAAGACTTCCTGGGTGACTACCGTAACTGCAACTACGGAGAACATCAATTAAATTGGTTCGTAGAAATAATACTTAAAACATTCCGAAAAGATAAATATTTCTAGATAAGCTTTGATAATAAAATTCTAAAGTAAGGTATGCATGTGACCTCTAGTTTCTAGCATACATTGCATGCAAACGATGCATAATAATTGCAATTTAACCATTATTCATAAATTTAAAAAAAAACGGTGGCACTCCGTGCCGACCGAAGTGAAAACAAAACACAAACAGAATACTTTGACTGATCACTGACATATCGGATCTACATTAAAACCATAGATCCGTGATTAAAACCGAGTACACCCCGAGGACAGCCGAACACATCCGAAGCGGGTATTTTTTTAATCGTGTTATAAACACAAGACGCGCGGTGTCGCTTACGGTAAAAGTGGCGCGAGTTCAATGGTTTTTTCCCACATCAAAAAATGTCCAACGCGCCTAAAGAAGTTTTCACTTCAAAAAATCTGGTAAGTACGACGATAATTCGGGCGATAACTTAGTTTGCACTATCTAAGGCGATAAAACACGATTTTTATCAAGAATTTAGATTTGGGAAATGACAATTTATAACGATTATGTAGCAGTTACTGCACTTCCTATTTCGATTTGTCGCAAGTTTTCAATGTCATCCTCCTGTATACAGGGTCCCATTAAAATAGATGGACAAATGTTAACACAGCGCTCAGTACGTCTAACCAAAGACATCCAAACAAAAAAAAAACACTGATTAAAGTGATTTTATTTTGACCTAAAATAATAAATTGCCGGCACATTAGTTTTATTTTCGTTAGCTGATTATTTTTCTTGTAAGTACATATATAGGCGTTTTTCTTATATATATTTTATATACCATTTTGGTGGTCTGAATGATTTCTAAAAGCTTGTCCATCTGTTTTAATGGGACCTTTAAAATTATTGTAAAAGTTATGTAAGTAAACCAATAAACATATATTCAATCAATTATTTATTTATACCTCGTATGGCAGTTCCACAGCGTGTGCTCTCAGGTTCTCCACATAAGCGTAATTGAGTTCTGCTTCCAACTCCATCATGGCGACGTTCCTACAAACACCGTCTTTGAAGAAACAGTCGGCATGCGTCAGCTTTGGTGCGAACTCGTTTAGCCAGGTGCCCTTGAAGTACAACGCGTTTGTCACTACCAGCTCCGTTTGTGGAGATATATGCGCTGGAATGTTGTAAAAGATGAGGATAATGAGAGAAAATATACAAAACTTCCTCAAAATTCTCTGAGAGATTTCCTTTTTTTCGAGACATTCATATTTCCATAAATAGTTATAACAGGAACTGATGGACGCTAGTGAAGGAGCCAAACAAGTAGCCGAATTCTGGGCCGAGTCCATTTAGATTGCTATCGACACTCTAAGAAGAAGAATAGGTATTTTTCCTTCTTTGTCTAGTAACATCGTCTGTCGAGTCGCTAGTGGCTCAGCACTTCATTCTTTCAGTTTTAATAACTTACGTCTGAAGACGTTTGGAAGAATAGAACCCAGTGCTATTTGGGTTTTTCCATTACGAATTTCTTAGTAACAGCCCGGAGTTTGGAAGTTGGTGGTATGATACTCTCGTGTCTCGGAAATCACCTAAAGCCGTTGTTCCTGCGCCTGAACTCTGTTCGGTCTTGTCCGATTGCGTGCTGTCCCAGGATATGAGAGTGAGGAAAGAGTGCACCTGTGTCTGCGCACACACTTGTGCACTATAATAATATCTAGCTCCCGCGCCGAAGGCTAGTCTCCGTTGAGATAGCCCGCCATAGCCGAAACACGGTCTGGGGGACTATTATCATAGTGTTGCGCAAATTAACTCGAAATATTTATCTGGCAGCCTTGATATGTGAGAAGCACTTTACATAGACAGATCAGGTTAAAACCACCTCAACTTAACGCTAGAATATCAACTAGAACTTGCATTAAATGAGTGAAATCTACCTTGATCAATAACATTCGGGATGAGCCCCTTAGTCTTGCTGCTAACCCATCCGTTGATAATGTCTGCAGAAGTCCTTGGGTCATTGAAGTCCAAGTTGCTTACTTCAGAAAAATAGAGGCGCTTGGCCATCATCTCGTATTGCTTCTTGAGTTGCAGCTTCTTCGACACAAACAATCCGTTTGCGCTTTGGACGAATACACTGGTTTTGTTTACCTGAAATTAATTATGTATATAAAGTATCGAAACCGCTTAAATGCAATAAATTATACCACATACTTGATATCGCCTTTTCTGACGATATACAGAAAATGAACAAAATCAGTCGCGAAAAAAAACTGCTGTTCCCTACATTTTGACGACTTATGCGAACATAAATGTTTTAACAGCGGTTTTTTTTTCGCGACTGATTTCGTGTGACCGGCAAAGATAGTACCCAATCGGATCATTTTACTCTACAGACTAAGTCATCGCAATGCTTCGTGTAAACAGCACAAGCTTGTGCTAAGCCAGGACAGCAAGCCAGAATCGTATACGGAGCTGTTCTAGCTTGCTATCATAGCTTTGAAAAACTAGTTTCGTGTATCTCGAGTATTAGTGTAGCTTGGGTATACATTTTTATAACTGCCAATAAAATTACCTGCAAATCCTTCATAAATGCGCTCAACAGTTGTCTATAGTCATCTTTATTGGGTGCCAGTCTTAAAGCAGTCTGGATTTCTACAGCAGTAGGCCCAGAAGCACCTTCCAACAACATTGCTAGTGTTGACTTAATGCTGGCTGGAGAAACCATGACGTTGCCACTCTTCCCTTCAGCGCAATACCGAAGGAGGTCGATGTCAAAGTAGTTCAGTCGTGAATTTGAACTGCCGGAAAGACAGTCCAAACTTTGGAGTGAAGCGAAGATCAAAACTGAAATGAGGAAAATTATAAAATAAATAAACGACAGCTTCATATGTCTGGGCTATAAACATGTCCGATTGTCTGCGAACCATAACATTATCCCATTAATGTTATATTTTTCTATGTCCACAAAAAAATTACAATCCGAATTACATGTATTTATGTATCTTTAGACAAAACGAGTTCTTATCATTCTCAGGCAATAAAATCAACTTCAATAGAAATTTGCATTCTTCGGATCAATGGCATTGCTAGGTATTTGCTATACCTATGTTTGTATGTTCAGACCATTTTATAGTTATGCTCAGCTAGGTCTACACAAATATTGATGCTTCTGCTGATACCAATTTGCATCATCATTGTGTCCCTCAATATTTTATGCTGCTTTTATTTCTTTGCAACTTTTACAATATAGAGCCAAGATGTCACATTTACAGATCCGACAATATCATGATAATCGTCCTCTTAAAGGGACAGGACAATGTTGATGATGTTTTCGTATTTGTTATTATGATATTTATTATATTGCTGGATTCGTTGTTATGAAATATTTAATATAATAATATTGGCCGATTTATTTGGGTTTGTCGCAGAATGTCTTTTCTCAAAGTCAAAGCATTTTTTCAAACAGGCACTTAAAAGGTACTTTTGAATGTCAAAATTAACAATGAAATAGAATTTATGCGTCGCCAAAAGTTAGTTTTTGTATGGAGAAGACTGGGGAAAGAAACTCCACCGTTACTACATTAATTTTATAAGTAATTATACGATGTGAAGACGATGCATCTCTCAGTATTCATCCTCTTTCACGCCATGTCATCTTTCACCAACTCTTTCACCCAATCCATTCATCATTTCTTTGGTATTCCTCTAGATAGCCGGATGGCTATTCAAAACATTTCTCACAATCCCATACTACATATTATTATCTTAAATCTGCATCAACGACATCACGAATAGGCTAATGATACCGGTTTCATTTCAAAGGAAAATTATAAAGGTCGTTCCGAAGATATTAAATACCTATTTCCTATCTTTTATAATGAAATCATAGAATGCACATACATTAAGTATTTATGTGACCATAAGAAATCGTTAGTTTACTAGATACACACTATGGATTGTAATTATAAGAAAAAGTCCCAAGGTTGAGATATAATTATTAAACATAGGTATAGCTGACAACAATTTCGAGTAAAAAGTAGCATCGATTCAATTTGACATTCGTGAATACAGGCAAGTTGAATCACCGATTTATTAACAAAAAAAAGCTACATAACAACTTCGCACTCCGCAGCTCCGTGAGAATAACATCGCAGAAAAAAACCAATATAAAAGTTTTCACTTCAAAAAATTTAAAATGACTTACCAGCAGCTATCGTGGAACGCATTTTTTAAGCTTTATATTGTACCTATTTACATAATAAAATAACAAAACCGGTAGACGATGCTGATCGACAAACCGACGACCACAAGCAAGTCGTCAAATGAACACACTGACTTGGATTCTTAAAGAAACCTGCAAGATACTGGTCTGACGTAAGCAAAGAGATGACTAATACATACGACCTTTTCATTTTAAACTTAAAACAAGTTATAGCTGAGCTATTTACGTTCAATTTAAAAACTTATTTGAATCCAGGTTCAGGTTTTTTTAGTTATTTTCAAAATATTATTTTGTTTACATCCTTTTTGGTGTCTCTAAATGGGATATAATTATGTTTTTAGGCACCGATATGATTTTTTTAAGGTTTTGCAGTTGTCATAATTCAATTTTTGAAGACTTCTGCGAATATAAACTCAGAAGTTACATTAGATTAAATTAGATTGCTTATCTTGCACAGTTTTCTAAGAAGCTTATTTCTCGGACATTGCGTTTTTATTAAAAAAATCTGATAGATATTATAATCATTTAAATGCCAGATTTCGTATCCGTATTTAGCGAGCACGTTTAGTTATTGTAATTTTTTTTTTTGAAAATCGCTAAATTTTCATCCGGTTATGTAGACAAACAAAATTACTCTTAAACTAATCATGGCTCACAAAACTGATGCAAGAAGCATCCATGGTGTCTATAATGCTGCATATTTTAGAGCACAAAAGAACCTCGTATATTTCGAAGATCCCGTTACACAAGAGATTTTTGATTTTAGTTTTTCAAATTTTTATCCGCCGTATTGGGATAAGTTATTTTAATTGAAGTTATGCTCTTCGCTTCCCCTACACACCACAAAAATGCGCCTCATTGTACAACATTCAACTTCGCCAAACGTCACCCTTCCTCCGGTTGTGGGTTGTGGTTAACCTCTCGAGGTTACTGTGACTAGATTATGGCATTACCCTTGTCCTTCAATAGCGGTTCATAATAGCGGTTTCCAAAGCCTACAGAAAAAGATTTAACTACAATTGTTGGTGGTCTTCTCGACTTAAACCAGAATCATTTATATAGACAGCAGATGCTGTCTTTACATTACTATTTGTTAAATCTACCGCAGGACACTGCTGGACAAGGACTTTAGCTAGTAGTCAGAATCATCCAAGCAATCATCTCGAGTCTATTGCTGGATCTATGTCCAGCATTGGACCGCGATTGGAATAGCTATAGACCTTGGCCTATCACAACTTGCGCCACTACATCTCTACACCCAGTTCTCCGCCTTCCGCATCCAGCATCTACATAATAAACATCTTAATTTCACTGACAAACAAAGCACAGCCTAAACCGCTGGGTCTAGAAGCTTGTTTTGCTACAATCCCTTTTACGACGAAAGTGAGCACTAAGGAAGGATTTTTGAAAATTCATCTCATTCAAGTATGGAAGTGCGTCATTTATGCTGGTGGGAAATCCCATCGGGTTCATGGTTTGTAGAAAATTTAAAAACCCCCAACACAAATAAATACCTCTAAAGAGTAAAAATACGTATTGGCCCTTTAAATTTAAGAGTCGTTGCGTCGAGGGTAATGAAAACGCCAAACAGAACTTATAAGTCGTAGGTAATATTTGATCCAAGCGTCGTCATCACGTCGGGGGACGGCTAATGCAAATAGGAATTTAACAGCAGCAATCCTTTCTACAATATCATACATTAATTATTGCTAATTAGAAGTCCACTCTTTCTTCATCGGGGGTTAAATAAAACTCATGTTTATCACAATCATCGTATATTTGCGTCCATTTCCTTTAAATCCAACAAATGACATACAAATGGCATTATTCAAGTATTTCTTCTCAGATTATTGTGAGCTGAGCTGCCAGAAAAAATTATCATAAAACATAAAAATACGCTTACATTCAATATGCTATTTTTATTTTTCATCATCATCTGCCTAGCCTTTTCCCCAATTATGTTGGGGTCGGCTTCCAGTCTAATCGGATGCAGCTGAACACCAGTATTTTACATGGAGCGACTGCCTATCTGACCTCCACAACCCAGTCGGTAATACGATACCCCTTGGTAAGACTGGTTGGCAGACTTTCGGGCTTCTGACGACCCGTAACGACTGTCAAAGATCAACGAATGACAGCTGGAACCAACGGCTTAACGTGTCGTACGTGTCGTGAGGTATGTTTATTAAATGTAAATATATTTTATTCATTCTTAAATCTAAAGTTATTATGTAGACGAGTGTCAATTGTCATATCCGTGACCAATTTGCAGCCATCTTTCTTTTCTCTTTTAATAATGATCTTGTCTTTAACGTGTTACAACTATTACAATTGATCTTAAGCATTGCAATTATTATGAAAATTATCATTCATCAAACCCTAACTATCATTAAAATTACTGTCACATTGATCATCAAATTATAGTTTGAAGGCTCCATCAGCAAGGGATGGATCAGCCACGCGACCGGTGAACAGCAACTGTCTCGTGGCTTCATCCTGGATGAAGAACAGGAACGGCTTGTTGGCTACTACCTCAGCATAGGCTTCCGTGTCCTCGCCGAACTTGTTCACCAACTCTATTTCTGTTGAATAGGAGAAGATTTTATAGTTACTTTTGTTCGATTTTAAACCTATTCTGAGCCTATCTACATGAACCATGTACACTATGTACAGCCTTATTCATCTTACTGTAAGACAAGCCTCATCACCATGCTATCCCCCCCTATTCCCCCCCTATTTTTCCCTGTTTTGTGGCAATCATATTTAGGTCTTGGGCAATCATGAAATATATATGGCAAACATCCTGCTAGGGCTCTTAAGAGCGTTTACGCCGTACGGCATTTCATACAAACTTTCAAGCCCTTGTTTTTCGAAATGAATGAACCGATTTTAATGAAACTTCATACGCATAAGTTGGATACAAAGGTCTAAAAAGTTACTTAAGTTTTCTTAAATTTTCGAAATGTCTTATTTAAAAAAAAATAACTGGAAATCTCTGTTTCTATGGAAAGTTTAAAATCGGTCTAATTTGGCTGTAACACTATTTTTCGGTAGGTGTCTGTAATTTATATGGTGTACTTACATAATAAAGAGTATTCTATACTACCTTAACAAGCTTATAACTTTGTGATTTATCATGATACAGTTTTGAAATTTTGTACATAGATACTACTAGACACGTGTTTCGGGTTTCGCATTATACTAAAAATAATGTTGTATATTTATATGGTGTACATAATAAAGAGTATTGTATTCTATTCTGTAATCTTAGCTTAGCTCTCTCTACACAAGGTTTTGAAAATGTTTTCTTACGGGTGGCGGAATAAGCAACACTGCCAAGTTCATTGACCTCGATGCCAGATCGCTGCAGCACCTTGGAAATCATAAGTCTCTGGTCTATCAGTTGACCACGAGCGATGCCAGGGAATGATGCTGTTGCTTCGAAAGCTGATCGGACGCCAAGCTGTAAAGATGAGAATAATTAATTCAAGTGAGAGAAGATGTCTTTCGTGTACATAATATATTATATGTCGGCGCAGCAAGTGGCGCTGCCTCGTTTTGTTACTAGAATCAGCGAAAAGGTCGGATGAGAGTGACACTAGCTGGTGACAATCACTTTAGCAGAGCGCCTCGTCGATGGTTGCGTGGATGCCATGATACACACTATATTATACTAGGAGAGCCACACGTCCACGATGAACAGATTCCAGCACAATCTTGATGATATTGAAGATTACACGTTGACTACAAGTTATATAATGTTTTTTTACCTTACATAAAGGCTTTCGGAAATGAGAGCTGGTATTCTTAAAACCGATAACCTGTACTGTTATTGGTTTTAAGAAGAAACGCTTTCTTTTAGCCGTTTAACTTTCTCCAGCTGGTTTTACGAGATTATGAATCATGACAATCGTAACTTAAAAGAATTGGTAACTTTTAGCCACCACGAGCAAAATACCGGGTACAGCCGCTAGGAAAAATAATTGGCTGTTCCTAAAAATGGTCATACAAACGAACGGCACGCGTCAACGGCAAACGCAACGGATGTCGTCGACACGCGCCGACAGCAGCCGTTAACACTCGCTGACTCGTATACGGCGAGTGTAACGGCTGCCGTGCCTCTCGTATGTATGAGCACTAATAACGTCAGTGCCTCGTGAGTGGCGCGAAAATTAGCTATTGATTGGGAGTCTTAAGTCAATCGTTCGCCATCGATGTCATTTCTTCCTTAAGTCATACTATTGTACTTAAGGAAAATTTCAAAGGTCATCAGTCACAGAATACTAAGTATTGTTCTCATGAATTGACCAATAAGCATTGTCTGAATATTTTCCAAGAATTCAAAACTTTGCGGTCCAAAGCCATATGACGCAATAAACGTGGATATGAACAATTCAAACATATTAATTGAGGTCACGATTTTTGATAATTTCAACAGGTAAACTTACCGGACAATACCGAACACAACAAAAAAATAATTATGCAATTTGGTGCAGTCATTCGGAAGACATTTGGCGACTTTGTTTTATACTAAGTATGTAAGGATATGTGTAGATAGATGATCTCATTTAGCAAACCAGTAATTTGAAACCCTAGAATATTTTGCTAAACAGGTAAAATCATAATGGTAGATGACAAGTTTGGATAGCATACCTAAAAATACAGGGCGTGACGTAAATAGTGGTCCACCATTAAGGATTCGATATTCCAGATAACCCTACCCTGTTACTCCTGTAAAGACTCGTGAAGCCACCATTTCAATGCTTTTTCTGTTCTTCTATTTCATAAATTAATTGTTTTCTATAAAACAAGCTCCTTACCTCTCTCAAAACGCCATCCAGCTGTGAGGTGTAGTCGAACTTGAACTTGGGCAGAGTGACGTCGACCAGGTACTCTCGAAGGTTGTTCAGCTCCAAACGAAGGTCACTGAGGTCATTCAGCACGCGGGGTAGACCCATCAGGGAATTAGGCACTATAATATACATCGCGTATTTCTTGCCCTGCGAAGACGATGAAAATTGTTATAAATTATCATAATAATTCGTATATATGTGTTATGTTTTGATGCATGGTTATTGGTATGAAAACCGTTAGCTATGTCACGTATAAAGGCGGCGTGACGAGTACCTTGTGCAAGAGAACTGTCTGTTAACACCGACATGTTGATAAATTTACCATATTTGCTTAACTGCTTAATTGAAAAAGCCGTCAGGCCGTTGGTCCCGAATGTCATTTTTGTAGATCATTGACAATCGTTACGGGTAGTCAGCAGCCCTAAAGTCTGACAACCAGTCTGCCCAGTTATTGGGTTGTGGAAGGTCAGATAGCAGTCGTTCCAGGTAAAATACTGGTATTTGGCTGCATTCGACCACAACATAGTTGGGAAAAGGCTAGGCCGGTGGATTGATTGAAGTGTTAATGTAAACTCACCTTGTAAGGCATCCTCAAGATCTTAGCATCGTACTTCGTTGACTCGGTGTAGTAAAACTTGTCGTTGACATTCATGAAGGGAATGGTCTTTTGGGACTTGGCTGAGACGTAGAACTGGCCAGTCTTGGTGGCGTTGGGTGCGAACTGGTGAAGCCAGCTGCCCTTGAAGTACAGGGTGTTCAGGACCAGAACCACCATGTTGGCAACGTCATCTGAGTAGGAGAAAAAGGATTAGAAATTGAATTTAGAAAACAAACAGTGTCTATGTCTATTCATATAGTTAAAATTGAATTGTCTATTTTAATGTCAACATAACAGCTTTTTACTAAATGCATATTTAAGCATATATGGCAAAAAAACAATTTCTAAAATGTTTGTCTATCTATGTCTGTTTGTTCCGGTTAATCTCCGAAACGGCTGGACCGATTTTGACGGGACTTTCACGGACGGGAGACACTTTATCGGTTTCCGACATCTACGCGAACGAAGTCACGGGCACAGCTAGTTAATTTTATATTTTGTGCATAAATGAGGTTTTGTAAAAAATGTACATTCATTTCGTTTTATTGTGCTACTTACAACCAGTTTTGGAGATAGTGATCGACATAAAAATAAACTAACACACTTTCGAACACATTTTCACTGCTGTGATTTGCTGACCACGACAATACCAACGCTTTTATTATTTCTAACGTGGACATTCACGGCAGGGAAGTAAAATGTATGTTAAAAGTCATCATCGTCGTGTCATTATCGTGAACTGAAAGGGGATTGAAGATTTTTATATGGAGCCTTGCATACCTGCCTACTGTCGCGCCATTTTGTTTTTTTTTTTTTTTTTCAAAATGGTGGCCACGCTTGATATCTCTTCAAACATCTTTGCAACAAGATTTAAGCAAATTAAAAAAATATGGATATCACGACTCACGTGATCAACTTTGAACGTTAATATCTGGGAAACGTGACGCTTTACGGGTTTTGGCCTTATTATGTTTAAAAAAAAACAAAATGGCGGACCGATAGTTATGCTACGGATCTTCAAAGCCCTTTAAAAGCGTCTTCATATATTTCCATACACTTTACTTTCCTGTGTTATCGTGATGCTGTGGACGTCCACGAAAATATAGTTAAGCAAGAAATTAAAAAGCGCACAATGAAATAACATGCCATGATATTTAGCAACAGATAAAAACCAACAGGCTTTAGAAACCGGGGATAAACCAGATGCCACATGTGATTAGCTTACATAAAAGACTTTCATACAAAACTATGTAAATAATAGATACCATTGTATCATCACACACATCCGTTAGCTATTCAAAATGAATATATGAATGAGCATTCAAAAATTCTAAATAACACAAAGCCACTTCCACGTATTTTCCCAATTAAGTTTGAAGCTCGTTGCCACATTCATAGAGTCTAATAACATGATATTATTCAGTTACAATTTTACTATACAAATACACACCCTATGTGAAGTAATTACGGCCATTTTTCATGTGTCACCTAAATAATTACATCCAGTACAAAGCGCATCTGACTCAGATTGACAGGCCATTCACCGGTACGCAAATAATTGAGTCACTAACAATACAATACCTAACAATAAACCCAGGAACAGTATTATATACTGCAATTCCAATTATTATTACTCAGTATTATAATGTATCTTCCGACATGGCTACGTGCGTGGTAATTGCGTAACACACAGTAGCAATGACTTTAATTTTAACAGTTCAACAACATTCATTGCGTTATTTACGTTGTTGAGTTGACAAATTTTTCGAACATTATGAAGCAATGGATTAGCAATATCCTTCAAAATGATTCCGATTAAGATTGATAGTGTGTCACGCAATTAAAGTACCGTTTCACGTTATTTTACTAGCACTGTTGGTAAATTACTGGAATTCATTAGGACTATCTGTATTAACATCTATCTATCGGTAAACAAGACTGCTTACCGTGCCTTCTCAATCATCTATTTAGCCATATATCATATATCCATTTTTCCACACATCCACGGTAAACAAGACTGCTTGCCGTGCCTTCTCAATCATCCATCCAGAGGGATAGGTAGATCCTATCCCTCTTCTACAATTTTTATCCATGCTTCTACAGGCTGTAAGGAACATTGACGCTCAAACTGTTCCCAGGAATTCAGCACACTATTCTAGAACCTCCAAAGCATAGGTTCTTTTTGCTTAGAACCTTTTGCAAAAATTCTTCCTTCCATCCATCCAACCATATTCATCTTCATTCTCAACTATAGTTATTCATCCCTCTATCTTCAATAATTAATCTTTTGAAATCTCCGCTCTTATGCCGGGAATACCAACCTTCGTCAACCAGCGACGGGATACGTCCCTCCGTGATATTAGAGACCCAAGTGTTGATTTCCTTCGAAGCGACGGCAGGGTCGTGGAAGTTGACGGTCTTCAGCTCAGTCTTGTAGAACTCTTGCGCAATGGCTGCGAACCTCTGGCGCGGTTGCGCGTTGTCACCGATGTAGATCCTACTGCCGAGGTTCAAGATTGATTGTGATTTTTTCTGGAAAAGATAGATAGTTTTCATTATTATCTTATTTGTTACAGTTACTACGCTCATTCAGATTAATTGCAAGAGCGGTTGCGGCTCAGCCAAGTCCTTTCTTTTCAACGAACTGTGTCCAAATAAACGTTATTCTTTCTTTTCTTTTAGAATACTTCTCTAGGAATTGGTATTTGTTTTATTGGTTTTTGGTATTTTCGATAGTAAAGAACCACATTACCTATGATTGTCAAAGGACGATTATTACACCGGGATATCCCAAGACGGCGCAGTTCTTTGCGCGATTTGTTATTAAAGAAACTTAAAATCCGATGTAAAAATAACAAATTTACGGATTTGAAAAATAATATTCTAAAAATATAAATAAATAAAATTCTAAAAATAACGGATTTGAAAAATAACTCAAACCTCCTTCATGTCTGAATGCAGTTCATAATTTTATTTATTTATAGTCGCAGATTTACCGCCTAGTGCGAGTAAGGAAATACTCGTGAATTTGACTAGGCATGCGATTTGTAATTTTAACCGTACGATATAAGACATCAGCTGTAAGACGTCAGTTGTAGATGAAGGCTTTCGAGTAATTCGCAGAACTTTATGGATGGGACTCTAAGCACCTGTTCAGGAGATTTTACGATACTACTTTATATTTGTTAACATTTTGCACATCTAAACGTGCTGCCATAATCAGCTGGGACACAGGCCTCCTCTCTTCGAGCTGTAATCTACCACGCGGTCCCAGTGCTGGTTTGTAGCTGTTACGTCTTGGATTTATGGGTCCTAGGACATGCCGGTTTCCTCACGAGGTTTTCCTTAGAATAGAATAGAATAGAATACTCTTTTTTCTCTTTCTCTTTTTGTTTCTCTTTCTTCTTTTATTTCTCTTTTTTTCTTCTTTTTTTTTCTTTCTTTTTCTATATTCTCTTTTTTTTTCCTTCATCGTTTTGAGAGCAGTGGTGATGAAATTATTTACACAAAGCCTGCGTGGGTTTGAACCTACAACTCGTAAGATGGGGCCACCACTGAGCCACCACTGCTCTCTTCATTCTGTCATCTTCATAAATTCAATTCAAATACAAGTGGATCTTTACACCATAGTGTATGGAAATCCGATTAGTCTTAAAAATAACGTATTATTGATGTTTCTAAGTAAGTCTTGCTCATACTTTTAAAAAATTCTGGGGTTTGTTTTTCAGATATTTATGACTCAATGTGTATTTTGACGTTGACCGTATTCGGTAGAAGTACATGGAATTGCTATTTGTCATTTTTTATTGACGTCAAACCTACCTACCTGAATGTCGGAAGTTCTTCATAGCTTTATGTTAAAGAAAAATAGGTTTATTGAAGTGTCCAGATTGATAATAATCGCTCAATCTGTAATAAACCAGACCAGAAACCAGAGATCCAGCGGGTGCATTGCGCTTTTTACGTTGTTGTTGATAATGTGTTAAGCAGTTAGGGTGCTGGGCGAGTTGAACGAACCACTGCGCCGGCTCCAGAAGTAGCCAATAAGATTGCCATGTTGTGTATAAAACCTCAACATGACTGCTTCATATAACACTATCACTTATTGACGTGTAAAAGTGTTTGTACAAGCCTACTTACAGAAATAAAAATAATTTATCATTTATCGCGTGAACAAGAAGTACCTATAAATCGTGATGAGATGAATATTTATTATAGTTTTAATATCTGTAATCCAAGTAGGTACGTAAATAACTAGATACCTACCTACCTACTTTAAAATAATTAAGAAAAACATTAACAATACGCAGTGGCGTAACTATAGGGTGGCATTGAGGCAAAATGCCACGGGCCCCCAGCCAGAGGGGGACCCCGCCCCGAGAGGACCGAGCATAGGAGGATACTAACATAAGTTTAGAAATGCAAACTTTTTTTGAAAGTGTCCAACAAAGGACATCATTCAGGTTTCGTACATTTTGTACTTTTTCCCCATTGTTTGTCAATTTTTTTGGACAGGACCTCATGCTCAGCAGTAGCGTTTGCGACCACTAGACCAACGAAGCAGTCAGGTGTTAAATGTTGTAGGGGAAAATATGAAATCCACGCGGAAAAGTGCTAATAAAAAAAAACTATAACGTTGGTTGAGCTTCTTTACATTAAAGGAGGGCCCCATCCCTTGAATTTGCCACGGGCCCCAAACGGTATAATTACGCTACTGCCTCGACGTAATACCTAACAATAAAACTTCTATTGTGTCTCGTTCAGTGTCCTTCAATGTGTTCACCACAATTTGAGCAGTGAATAAGAACTTTTTTTTTTTTTTCGGATGGGAAATCATCAAATGATCCTCCCGCTCTGGGTGGAGCGGAAGGAAGTGTCAGACTCTTACGACTAAAACCCTTTGCCCTTTATGTTCCGGGCTAGCGGTAACCCTTTCGGACAATCCCGCTGAATGAATAAGACCTTGTTCTAAGATAAAATACTTAAATTACTACGTCATCAACAGCTACCACAGGAGGCGATAATCGAATTAGTTTTTTAATTAACAGTTACAACGGAACCATTAACTTTATCATGAAAAACTATTGAGCCAACTTGTATAACCGATTTGCTTGATTATTGCAACTCACGTGTTGACTTTAAAAAAGCAAATAATTTGTTAAATTGATAAACAATTGTGTGAATTGCTAACACAATGCAACAATATCAAATTAACACACCGAATATACGATGATCAAACTGATAATATTAATTACAATCCTGTTGACTAAGATTCAAAACCCGAAAGCTGCAGACAAGCGCGATACCACTCTAGTAGAACATTTTTTATGAAAACTTCATGGAAAATGTTCTACCAGAATCGAGTCGCATCGTCGTTCGCGCCCGTATGCGGGAGCCTTAATCAAATAATTAAAAACTTTGGCGACAAAAATAGTCTGCCGAAGCCAAACCCAAAAAAGAAGCTCGCAGCTAGTACCTATTTAGTAGGTATTTAGAAGCTGACGTAGATAAGACTAATAAAATAAATCACTTATCGGTTCTGGCGTATAAGTACCTACCAAAATATAAAAAATTCCATAACCCAACCACGAAATATAAGATCAATGAACTCAATGTTGATGACATACGACATAGACGTAACAAACGTGAATGCGTAGTAATATACGAAGAAAAATATATGAGAAAGAGAAATATAGGAAATGCCTTTGCGCCACACACACACCACAAGTTGTTCACATCTATGTGAGGCAGTACTTACCTGCAAAGATTCTATGATGTTGGAGAATTTCCTCCTGACTAGGTTCCTGTCTAGATCGAAACCGAGAACAGACGCGAGCTCGTTTTGAGTCGCTCCTGTTGCTGCTTCTGTGAGGATGGCCAGGGCCAGCTTCAGACCCAGAGGTGAGAGCAGGAAGTTCTGGTCTGAGGATGCTGCTACGCGCTAGAAAAGTAAAATGGCTTATAAGGTAACAAATAACAATAACAGAAATCTGGATGTTTAAAGCTGAAGTCAATCGCACTGCACATTAATTGCGTAACAGACTAACAGTAGCAATGGCTTTCATTTTGACCGTTCAACCACATTCATTACTTTATTTACGTTGTTAAGTAGACAAATTTTTCGAACATATGAAACAATGGATTAGCATTATATAGGGTGACTGGTAATTAGTGACCGATACTTAAACACGTGATTTTACTCATCATTATGAACAACTTTTACTATGGGACCAAACCTGAAATCGTGAAAAAAAAAACAGCTGTTCTCTACATTTTGACGAGTTAGACGAACATAAATGTAGGGAACAGCTGATTTTTTTTTCGCGATTTCAGGTATTGTCCATAGTAAAAGTTGTTCATAATGATGAGTAAAATCACGTGTTTAAGTATCGGTCACTAATTACCAGTCACCCTATATATACCGTAACATTACCTATTATAATTAGTTGCATTCATGCAGGTATTGTGCATTACGAACCTATTGGGTTTACCCAAATTGATAATGTGTACACCAGAAGGTTGCTTGGAAGGTAATCAAACCTCAGATATCCACGAACATGCTTTTCCATATTCAGGCTTGTAACATCATTGGGTTTTCCCTGAGATGATTAAATATTATAGACCGCAAAGCTTGTGTGTAACCTCTGTTTAAATATTATATGATTTTATGAATAGATTATCCGACTATACACAACAATAGTAATAATTATGCTTATAGGGTCATGATTATAAGGGATGCGCTAAGACATAGGCTAAGACAGCTCGCGAAATTCAAATTAACTTACGTTTTTTGCAAATTGCAGGTCAGTGACAAGTTGTATGTTGAATAAAATATGATTCGCGACCGTAACAAATATAATTCTGTAAAATATGGCTTTACAGAATTAAGTATAATCATTAGAATCAGCAATACAACTCCTTAAGTTAGAATTGGCCTCAAATGTCAAATTTTCATGAAATAGTCATTAAAATAGAGTAATATGAACTTAGAGAGCTGTAATGATTATAATTTTATAAATAAAAATATTTTGTTACGGCCGCGAATCTTAATTATTCATATTCATATATTTATTTGCATTCCATAATGTTGTAGAGGTGTTACAATATTTAGATCAATATACAACCTGATACTGACCTGCAATTGCAAAAACTTAAGAAAATTTAAATTTAGTGACACTTTCGCCCCAAGTGATTTCAACTGTCTAGATTAGAGTTCCATTTTCCCTGTTACAAAACTAAATAGCCCCTACATCCCTACTTTTTCCCCTTTATTCTACAATCACCAAAATTACTTAGGAATATGTACAATTGCGTGCAAAATCTCATGTCTCGTCACGCTTAAACATCTCACCTTAGTCAACGTCCAGTCGAATTTATCATAATCAGCCGGAGCTGGGTTGAAGATATCCGCGTCCCAGTAGTCCAGGTCGACGAGAGTGTCATCTGGCGCTGGTGTCACCGCAGCGGCTTGGATGTGGGAGTCGGCAGACACTACCACTTCTCGTCGTCGCGAGTAGTCTCCGAACACGTCATGTAGGGCTTGAGTATCTATCGCCATGTCTGACGATGCACATAACGCGAGACACGCTACGGACAAATGAGTTAGTATAGGTTATCATCATGATATTGTTAAGATAAAACTTGATCTACGCAGGACTATTCAATGTAATCTCTAGATAGGCTCATAATTATTTCAGTCGAAAACCGTCAACGTCGCCTTTCCAAGGATTGGTGATAATTCATTCATCGTCATCGTTCACCAACCCGACTTTACCCACTGACAAAGCGTCACGCTTGTATTTGCTGCTTGTGCCAATCCCCTCGCTCCTGTGCCTGACGTATCCAGGTTCTACCCACGATGACAACATCAAAACACATTGAAAATATCGGAAATACTTATGCAAGACAAAATTATACACTTTCCTGGAAAAAAATATTTCCTACAACTCTCAGGTTTTGTGGAAACTGTGCCAGATTTAATTCCAAGATTTTGGCTCTTAGGACTTATTTATTATTCCCTTGTTGTATAATGTCTTACTTTTAATTCGATCATATTAAGAACGGGTATAATGTAGGTAAGTGCTACATTATATCGTTCCCTATTAAAACTTTGGGGAAACCCAAAGGGTTAGCCAATAGACAGCGGTATACCTATTCTAGTTTACCCACATTTAGTCAGTTATATTCCTGGGGTGAAGCTGATGTTATGTTATGTCAGATCATCCACAATATTTATAATGTCATCAATGTCACTGACCTAATTGCTTAGAGATGACTGTATTTTCTTTTTTAAGCGTATGAATAAATCAGTTGTAAAAGTGCGGAGATCCCCATGGGGAAAACCACTAATTTACCGAAGCAGGTAACTTGAGTGACGTGCTAAATAAACCGTGCAGCTACATATACGCGTGCATAACATTTTACTATTGGCGTTTAGCAACAGTTAATTCTTTTTTTTTTTATTATCAGCCTTTTCTGTTCCAATGCAGGGCAAAGGCCTCCCTTCCCTCCTTCCACTTATCCCTATCCAGTGCTGTTATACGCCCATCCTTGTGCAAAGAGTCGAGTTCGTCCCGCCATCTCATTCTGGGCCTGCCGCGTTGTCGTTTGCTGTTGTTTGGGACCCTTTGTGTGGTTACTTTAGCCCAAAGCTCCTCCGGCATGCGACAGATGTGACCAGCCCAGTTCCATTTTAGCTTGGCAGCCGTGTGACCTACATCGGCAATTAGTAAGTTTAACTCCAAGGATACTGCGCTCCATTGCTCGCTATGTTATTTTATTCGGGAAACTTACAGCTAACTTATACTTATGTTCTTAAAAAAAAGAAACAAGTAAAAACGAAAAATAGGCCAGTACAAAATAGGTTTATCTAGATAACAAAAATCTGAAAAAAAAACCTACAACGTACCAATTTGTTTTTGTCTACTGCCATCTAAGGCCGGTGAACCTTTACTTAATTCCAGTTCATTCCACCATCTCATTCTGGGTTTGCCGCGAAATATTGACTATATACAACATTAGTTTTTGTTTATACTAAACCCGAAAAGGGGTCATCATTAGAAACAACTTTTTCTAAAAACAAAATCATCGAAAAAGTTGTTCAAAATGATGAGTACAAATGATCCCTTTTCGGGTTTAGTATAAACAAAAACTAATGTTGTATTTAATAATTATTCAAGTACCTATACGTATACCTCCGGAACTGTTTGCTATTGGTAAAACACACTTATTATTCATTTTAATATTCGGTTATTTTTCCTTATTATTTTCCTAGTTGTCAGGGGCTTCACCTAACATATTTTCAATCCTAGAGAATTCGTTTTTAGGGTTTCGTACCAAAATGGTAAAACGGAACCCTTATGGTGAGACTAAGGCCCGGCGCCCACTATCGGCATCGGCACGGCCGAGGATTTTTATGCGACGAATAAAAATGTAATTTAATTGTATGACAACAAAATTTAAATTTCAATGACACGGTATGTCGGATAGGTACCCTATCTTTATTTTTGCACCTACGATGATTATTATCATTGAAATTTCAATTTTATCGTCATACAATTAAGTTACATTTTTATTCGTCGCATAAAAATCCCCCCAGCCGTGCCGATGCCGATAGTGGGCGCCGGGCCTTAGTCTGTCTGTCTGTCACAGCTGGATATCTCAAGAACTACTAATGCTATGAACTTGAAATTTGGAATAGTTTTTGATGACGTTCCGACCGGTCGAAGTGGAAGTGCTTGGGGGAGGCCTATGTCCAGCAGTGGACGTCTTTTGGCTGAAATGATGATGATGATGATGATGGCCCAACTATTTTGCAAATACATACGACATACCCCGCAATCGAAGCCGCGGGCGGAAGCCAGTAGTAGTATATACCTACATAGTTTTACTCAGCTCTCCACTTTTGGTCGTCAACCTATCTGTCTACGATGTAATAGTTTCTTACTGGTTTGTGGTGTCCCCTTATAAACTCGCCACTTCAAACAGTCGTCTTTTGCCCGAGACGTATCACCACATACATTCTGAATTATACGGCAAGCTACTTTGTCAATGTCTTCTAGGTTTACGCGAGCCTGTCTAGAACTCATTCATCTTCATCACTACAGCTAGACGAAGACACGAGCCATAAGGCCGCCCATTATTATGTTTTGTAGTAATAATCGTATTTTTTTTTGTTACCTATGTATTTTCTGGTGTACAATAAAGTATAAATAAATAAGACACTATATTTCTATATTTCTCTATCATTCCAATTCCTTCACCGGTTTGGTTGTGCGTGTTCCTCCGTCAATTTGGAAGTCAGCTTGATAATCAGACTTATAAATAAAAGAGGTACCTAATGAATCCAAAAACTACACAGTTAACTATTGCCTTAAATTTGGATCTTCATCTTTTCGTCTCGATGGTACAGACGCCAGCACATCAAGCTACTACAATCTGTCAAATTTATTTATTAGGTTTTCAACTTTATTGCTATAGCATTAGGTTCAAAGTTGATTGGGAAAATTTTACAGTTTCGGGTACCTAGCTTGATATGCTGGCGTCTGTACCTACTCTTCGTTGTTGTTTTTATATTGTTTAAACCCAGCGGCCACGTTTATAGACGCTTTATTTGGATGAAGCCACCAAATTGAAACGTACACAATAAAGGGAATCAATTTGGTTTAACCGTAACGTAATGAATCATTTTGCATGGTCATAACGATGTGTACCAACAGACCTACATACATCTGCGGTATCGTTCACACGCTATCTAGCTGACCTGCTGATAACCTGCCATATTAGTCGTGATGACAAGCTAATAATCTTTCACTTCAATATTTACTAGTTCTTTTTATTGAACTAGATTTCAGTTTCTCCTAGTTTAAAACAAACAGAAGAGGATGACTACTTTATATCTTTAACTGTTTCGTGGTGTGGAGTTTCTTGCCAGCTTTTCCACGTAAGAAACGACCAATCTTCGAATAACGAATCATGCACCTAGCTTCTAAAGTTTCATAAGTGCCAATGTAAACTTTTATGTGAAATAAAATATTTTGATTTTAGGTTATTTCATCATTTATTTGCAGAAAATATACCTAGGTGTTAGCAATTGTAAAAGTTGGTGGTTTAATGTAAAGTACATACATATTTTGCCTGTTTTGGGCATACATTTTACATGATTACTACTACACTACTTAGACGTACGAATTTACAAAAAACCGGCCAAGTGCGAGTCGGACTCGCACACGAAGGGTTCCGTAACACAAGGCATAAAACGCCCAAAAAAAAATTTTCTTTTATATCCCTTTAAATTTTAACTTTATTTTATTTTTATTATTTGTTGTTATAGCGGCAACAGAAATACATCTTCTGTGAAAATTTCAACTGTCTAGCTGTCACGTCTCATGAGATACAGCCTGGTGACAGATAGACAGACAGACGGACAGTGGATTCTTAGTAATAGGGTCCCGTTTTTACCCTTTGGGTAGAACCCTAAAAAGGTATAGGTATTATACTTATGTCGAAAAGTCAATGTCCACACATAGCGGCACTGTGTTGGCTTTATCTGTAGAAAGACAGTTCGGTTGGCAGGTCTGCAGCAAACAATCAGTTCCCGAAACAGTCCTTAGCCTTACTAAAACAGAGGTTGCGCTTGCTATTGAGCAAACCGGCGACGGGCGGCGTGGAGGCGGTAGAGGACACTTGTAGATTCGAAGAACCCTCATTTGGTTTGCTGAACGTACAATATGACCGACGTAACTTGGCAGGCCTGAACTTTGCGCAGAAGGTTGCGCAGTAAGATTTTTTAGGAACCAAATGGTGACATGAGGCGAGTGCAAGTGAGAGAACATGCGCGAAAGTTCTTAGTGCCTATGTTCAGGCCGCCAAGTAACGTCGCTCGTATTGTAGGTAACGGTCGGAAAGATGAGTGTTGTGTCACGAAATGGAAAAGGCATTTTATAAGCTAAACGGGTTTCTATTGTCTAACTTAATTGATTTGCCATTACTGTGCAATTAAGATGTGATTACATTCCACGTCATGTTTTGAGGATAATGTTGGAACTTCAAACAAAACATAACATCAGAATGTAAATTATTGAAATACGAATTCCGATCACGTCTGTGTTAGATTTAAAATGCCCCAAAGTGGGATCCCAAAATCAAGAATGGTGTTGAAAAACTCGCGAATGACTGACAAAACTGCGCAGACTTGAGAAAATAATTTATACCATACCATTTTTCTTGGCTTACAAGTACAAATACTGGTATTCACCTGATTCCGGTTAGACTGGAAGCCGACCTCAACAAAGTTGAGAAAAGGCTAGGCATAATTGATGATATGTTGTGTTACAAGTTGGACTGTAAGACCTGGAGTTGATGACGGAAATCTGCTGAATGCGAGAAGCGCGGATCGGTCTTTGTAATGATACTGGCGACTGAATGTTTTTTTTTTATTGCTGAATAGGCCTGCTTTGACCGAAGTCACGCCTCATGGAAAGCGATGGATGAGGTCTATGATGGAACGATTATGCCCAGGAGATGCTAGGTATTTTAAGATGATGATGATATTTTAGCAATCACCGATGTATTCTCACGAATTCACGATCATTCCCTTCCCATCTCTTCTTTTCAAAAAAGAAATATATGTCTTCTCCACGAATTTGACGTTATCGTCATCTTGTTACTAGGAAGGCCACTATAGATGTTTCCAAGGTGCTAATTACCTAATGATATAATAAATAATAAAAAACTGGCCAAGTGCGAGTCGGACTCGCACACGAAGGGTTCCGTACCACAAGGCAAAAACGCCGAAAAAAACACGTTTGTTGTATGGGAGCCCCCCTATATTTATTTTATTTTTAGTATTTGTTGTTATAGCGGCAACAGAAATACATAATTTGTGAAAATTCCAACTGTCTAGCTACCGCGGTTCTTGAGATATAGCCTGGTGACAGACAGACGGACGGACGGACAGCGAAGTCTTAGTAATAGGGTTCCGTTTTTACCCTTTGGGTACGGAACCCTAAAAATGCTTAGAAGGCAATTATGTAAAACCAAAACAAACCAACCAGAACCAGTTCTATACCTGCCAAACCAGTTAGGTATAGAACTGGTTCCAAAATTTCAAACTTGAATTTAAGTACTTGTGCTTGCAAAAGATGGCGGAACTTTCGGTTGTTTCCAAGAAGTGAGATTTATTTGTGTCTAGAATTTTGATCAGACAACTCGACAGCATGTCAGAAATGTGTAGAAACATCAGCTCTGTGTGGGTCAGAGTCTGGAGCCTATATTTGAATGTGAACGTAGATCTATATCAAAATTGGTCCAACTTTGTAATTAGTAGGTAATTGAGTGCCAAACATTTGTCAGCTTCAAGATACTTCATCAGAGCGCTCTGTTACAATAATTTCTATACATTTGTCGACATACTGTTTTGATTAATTATCCTGCAAGGGTTACTAATTCCTGCAAATCTTTTCCAACCTGTTTTTATCGCTGCTGTGCGTTGTTCTTCCTCATATTCTTCTACGCTTCGTTCTACATGTATTGTGTTGCCTTGTATAGCCATGCAATCTCGCTTTTATCAGAAATTTCGGATTACCCTTTTTCTCAAGTTGTGGTGTGGTCTTACGAAAAAGGATCATCTTCATACTTCATAGTCATCTCTTTTCAATTCTATTCTCAAAGTCAGTTCCGTTTCCGGGACACTATACTTTTTTATTTGAGCGTCTTGAGCACTACATATACTTTTAATACTTTCAAACCCCCTAACTATTTTCAGTTGTTTCTGAGAATTTCAAGGGCGTATTGATCTCAATCAGTAAAGTTTTTCTTTACGCAGAAGTTGGTAGGTACAGTAAGACATTCATGAAAACTCTTGTTATAAACTTGAATTATATATGTAGGTATGTTTGTCTCTAGCATCTGCACAGAAGGCTCACTGACATCAACTTGCAAAAAACAAAGTTGTTATAAATACTCGGAGCATATACCTACATAATCAATAACGATGACCTTTTACCATTTTAAAGGGTAAACAATGTTGTCAAACGCCTACAATTTAGAGAACTGGAAATCTATTAGCATTCTATTCAAATACATGCGAGTCTCCATTAGATAATAATAAAATAAAGTAAACATGGTCAAACAAACTCACCAGCAAAAAACACTATAATTATCGATGCCATGGCGATTACACTTTAAATACGAGGAAAACCACAGAAAGATCTTAGGTTCAAGGTGAAATACGGACTTTATGTTGAGACCATTTGACTATTATCACTACAACTAAGTATGCACTGAAATTTAATCTATGTTCATTATCGAGACGCGAGTTCACCAGTGGGAGCGCAGACCACGACTAAATACTGCCCGCAGTACGCACGGCTTGACGAGGAAGGTTTCATAAAGGCGCGTCCACTAGGGCCGCGCGGCTCTGCTCCGTGAGGCGAGGCTCGTGAGTTCTTAATGGGGACGCGTTGCAAACAATAGAAAAAGCCTCACGAGGCCGGGCCTCGCGAGGCTTTGAGGCCTTGAGGCCGCGCAGCCCGTAGTGGGGACGCGCCTTTATATTTCTGACATTGCAACCGGTTTATCAACGTGCGAACAACACTCGTATATAATCAGTGAAGTTTGTTTTTAATCTGCCTTTTTATATTTACATCTTGGGATACATCATTATCTGACTTAAAAGTCCCTGGGTAAACGAAAACTGGATGCTTGCAGCACTTCTTTAAGCTCTGGCAGTTTGTATTAATAAAGATCAGTGAACGGTTTTTGCAAACGAGTAGGTACCGAGATTTTGTAAAAGGTTCTATAATTACCATGTTCAATATTCAATTGTTCATACATCCTGGTGACTCACAACTTTTTTTTGTTATTAACACCATCGGCAAAGTACAATCTATTTGTTTGTCAGTTGGTCTAATGAGTTAAATATATGAAAAGCAGTTCTATCTTGCGATCTATAGATTTGCAATTTGTCTGGCATAAATTAGAATAAAGGCAGAGGATGATGATGATGATGAGGTACGTAGTGTTATTGTACCTTCTATTCTGGATGATCATCTGGATTCCGCAGTGAACGCTCAAGGATCTTCAACCATTCTTCTTCTGGGCAAGTGTACACCTGCACAGAAATAGGAAATAGACTTAGTGTGTAACTAGTTTTGTTTACTGTCCAAATTTTATGTATTTTCTCCGCTCTTCCTCTTTATGGAAGCAGCCACATCTTTTGGACAAAATTGACCATATTATTCGCAGTACTCTTACATCCATTTTAAATGTGGCTTTGGACGACCGCGCGTGGCTGCAAGCCTCACTACCCATTCGTTTTGGTGGGCTCGGCGTCCGCAAAATTTCTAGCGTAAGCCTACCGGCGTTCCTATCCTCGGTCCACAGCACAGAAAAGTTAACCACACGAATTTTGATTCCTGCTCAGGTTGACTCTGAAGTGCCGTGTTTGACCGATGCAGTGAACGCCTGGAAAATGGCTTGCCCGGACACGGTTCAGCCCGAGAACCCGTCTTCCCAGAGACAGTGGGATGAGCCGCTCTGCAGGTTGGTACGGAATAAACTTATTAATACGTCCACCAATACTGCTGAGCGAGCCCGCCTGCTGGCTGTGGGTGAATGGGAGTCGGGCCTCTGGCTTCAGGCGCTACCGTCACCCAACATAGGCACTATGCTGGGTGACACCACATTCCGGCTCGCTACATGTTTGCGTCTGGGTGCTCCTTGCGGAGCTCCACATCGCTGTCAATGCGGTGAAGCAGTCGACTGCCTCGGACACCATGGCCTATCCTGCAGCAAGAGCGCTGGTCGGATGGCACGGCACGCCAGCTTTAACGACATCATCCGTCGGGCTCTTGTCACCGCCGGGGTGCCAGCTGTTTTAGAACCCAATGGCTTGGCACGCGACGATGGGAAGAGGCCAGATGGAATGACCATAATGCCTTGGAAGTTGGGTAGGCCTTTGGTGTGGGATGCTACCTGTGTCGACACCCTCGCGCCATCCCATCTTCCTAGCACGGTGGGCTGTGCTGGGGCGGCTGCTGCAGGAGCAGAAAACCTCAAACGGCGCAAATATAACAACCTTATTGGGAGCTATATGTTTGAGCCGTTTGGGGTTGAAACACTAGGGCCTTGGGGTCCGAGTGCTCATCAAATATATCGGGACATCGCCAAGCGGTTGGTTGACTCATCACGTGACCAGAGGGCTGGCCTATTTTTAGCCCAAAGAATAAGCATTGCCATCCAACGTGGTAATGCTGCCAGCCTTTTGGGCACTTATGCCATTGACAGCGATGCGGACGAATTTTTTGATGCCCAATGAGCTCCTCTCTTTTTCTTTTCCCTTCTTTTTTTTTATATACTTGTATATACTATATAATATGTATATTTTAGAGTTAAATTGTAAGATAATTAGGTATTAAAGGTTAGGTTAGGTTATCGTTAGGTTAGGTCATAAGTAACAATAAAAGACTCTTGCTTTTTTGTTTTGTTTACTAAAATCTTTTTAATTTGTTTATTTTTTTGTGTGTAGGTACTATACAACCCTACTAATGCTTTCTTTGTAAAAATGTATGGACGTATGTCTGAAATAAATATAAATTCGACACCAGCAATTTATATTAAGCTAACTCTTAAAAATGTACTTTACAGTACAGGCATAAAAAGGGTAGCCGTTAATACCCACATAGGCTTCAGGGCTTTCCCTGAATGCTCTCCTTGTCTATTTCTGCTACGCATTCCTATTTCCACCTCTCATTCTTACAATATGTCTGTCACTGTCTATCTTGGTTTGACTTTGATACAAAATCTCAAATGGAATACCAGCCCCAACGCAGTAATTATGTGCATACCATGCATTGTACCTATACCACAGATCTCAGAGCTTTTAAAGCTGCAGGTATATAACCTGTGATGTCGCGCCACAGGGTGAAATCCGTTACTTAACCCGTCGCATGTCCATTAGCAGACACAATAGAAATTCTATTGTTATCGGTACTACCCTGTACGCGCGACATGCGAAGCGAAGGGATATGGAAGTCTCAGACATATTTACCTCTCATGTCTTCTTCAGAACACTGCACCGCTCCGCTGCCATTCTATTTTTCAAATCAATTCAATATATAAGCTCCATGTGCCGATATGATCAAAATACTAACTAAAAACAAGTGCGAGTCGGACTCGCACACGAAGGGTTCCGTACCACAAGGCAAAAACGCCGAAAAAAACACGTTTGTTGTATGGGAGCCCCCCTTAAATATTTATTTTATTTTGTTTTTAGTATTTGTTGTTATAGCGGCAACAGAAATACATCATCTGTGAAAATTTCAACTGTCTAGCTACCGCGGTTCTTGAGATACAGCCTGGTGACAGACAGACGGACGGACGGACGGACGGACAGCGAAGTCTTAGTAATAGGGTTCCGTTTTTACCCTTTGGGTACGGAACCCTAAAAACTACTAACTAAAACTAAAAAAAAATACTAATAACGGTAGGATATAACCACGGTAGGATATAATCAAGTCCTCCACACTGCATTTCGATCAGCCGGGAGCGCGGGCAGCAGCGGGAGATGTTAGTTAGAGTACACAAGTGTGTGTGCAGACACAGGTGCACTCTCTCTTCACTAACTCTCTTAATCCGATGGGATGGCATGCAATCCGAGACGACCGGAGAGAGATCAGGGCCACCAACGGGGGGACCAACGGCTCAACGTGCCTTCAGAGGCACGGAGGCACCACACCGCCTACTTCCAAACTCCCGGAGTTTGGAAGAAGCCGGGCGGGCTGTTACTAAGAAATTCCCAATGGTATGAAAAAACCCAAATACCACTTGCCTGCTGAGCGTGGGGTCCTGGGTTCGATTCTTCGAAACGTCTTCAGACGTAAGTTATTAAAACTGAAAGATAGAAGTGCTGAGACACTAGCGACTCGACAGACCATGTTACTAGACAAAGAAGGAAAAACACACACTTTGTCCGACCCGGGAACCCAGGAAAACACTCGGCAGTCGCGCTTGCGACCACGAGGCCAAGGGCAGTCAAAATGACGGGATATACCTACTTGCAATAGGAACTATAGATATTTACAATGTAATTTTCGAAAGGAGATCGCCTGCTCCTTCGACTGGTTTACATAAATGATAACGGTACTGTGGCCTCATATAAAAATGCAATATTTATAGCCAAGTAATAAACAAAGTGGGTTTACTGTATACCAGTATTGGTTTTAACTGTAAACAATATTGTAGTTAACAAAATAACAATCTAGTTTCTCATAATCACACTGATATTATAAAGGCGAAAGTTTGTGAGTGTGGGGGTGTGTTTATACGTTTGTTACTTCTTCACGCTCAAACGGCTGGACCAATTTTGATAAAATTTTGTATGGAGGTAGCTGACACCTTGGATTAACATATAGGCTACTTTTTATTCCGATATTCCTACGGGATAGAAACTTATGCGGGTGAAACCGCGGGGTGCAGCTAGTTATACATAATTGACTCCATTATAATAATACCTATACCGAAACGGTACTATAACCGGTCAGTTCCCTTTATAGTGTTTCACCACTTTAATTACTACTTTTCATGTCTCTTGTACATTCGGGAAGATTAACTGTTAAGCAAATTGGCACCCTACGTAATTTTTTCGTGTTGAAGCCATTTCATAAACAACTGTCAAAGTTAAGTCTCTAAGTACCTAAGTGTCACTAAGTGTAACTATGTCTAAGTACCTACATAGTTACCTATAATCAGCCTATAATGTTCCAACTGCTGGGACACAGGCCTCCTGTCTGTGAGAGGGAGTCGGGCGTAATCCACCACGCGGGCCTAGTGCGGGTTGATAGATGTCACATGTCTTCCAATTTTTAGTTCTAGGGTGTCGGTTTCCTCAAGATGTTTTCCTTCACCGTTTTGGGAGCAGTGGTGATGCAATAATTACGCAAAGTAAAGCACCTGTCTGGGTTCGAACTCACGACCTACAACTCGGAAGTGGGGGCCGTTACCCGGGTCACCGCTGCTCTCTTACCCAGTAGGTACAAATTGATAATACACAAATCTCCTGCCAAACTGATAATACACATATTGATAATACACAAATCTTCTGTCAAACTGCAGTACAATTTGCCGGTAGTGTTCTCGAGAGTTAACAACGGACAATTTAAGTTGGACGTCAATTTGTTCAATAATAAATTTCCCTCACTTTACCTTTACTAAGATAGATACCAGTTTTTCATGTGTGGTCTAAAGTTCCAAACCTAGAGTACCAAAAGAAACTTCGTATCTGTAATTGGAAGGTGAACATTTATAATAGTTAAAGACTTCCAGACAGTTTTTCGGCCACGGCGGCCAATCTAAACGGAGACTAGCCTTCGGCGCGGTAAATATTATAGTGCACAAGTGTGTGCAAAACACAGGTGCTCTCCCTCTTCCCTCATTCTCATAGTTCGATGGGACGGCAATCCGATATGACCGGAGAGAGATCAGGCCCAGGACCAACAGCTTAACGTGCTTTCCGAGCGACGGGGGTATCACACCGCCAACTTCCAAACTCTGGGCTGTTACTAATGGAAATGCCTAATGTAAAAACCCAATAACACTTTGCCCGACCCGAGAATCGATCCCAGGCCCCACGCTCAGCAGTCGCGATTGCGACCACGAGACCAACGCGGCAGTCAACATAGTGAACATTAAATGCCAAGCATAAAAAGCCGAAATCCTCCGCCCTACAAACCTATTTGCAGAGAATTTAAACTTCTTCACCGTTTTCCTTGTTTTTTAATCAGACTGTGATGACGTTTGGAAAGTTTATTTTAACCTAACGTAAATTTTTTGTGACACAGTTTTATCGACCACAAAAGCACGCGTGCCTTTCCCAAAAGATGTCATTGCCAAGTTTTGTAAATATCGTATGTATTTGCCCTGAATAAAGATCCCCGTACATTATACAGGGAAAACAAACAAATAAAACTCTTGCAAGAACGGAACAAATAATGATTAATGTTTTTATTACGAAAACTCGACAATCATCAGAAACACCGATATAGTCATACTGCAATATTATCTTTAACAATGCTATGGTTGCCTGTAGTGCTATTCTGTAAAAATCTCACCTCACCGTGAAAACTTAGGTGAAGTGAGCTTAAAGTGAGCTGTCAATAGTGTCAATCCCTAGCATCAGGTGGAATGACAGCTCACTTTAAGCTCACTTCACTCAAGTTATCACGGTGAACTTTTTACAGAATAGCACCGCTGTACCTATAAAGGTGAGGTAGGTATATAAGGTAGGTACACGTAGTAGTGTAATGAAATATTCCACTCACGCGTCCATTGCCAAAAACTAACGCAACTGTATGAAACGGCAACGCACACTAATCGGAATCGTAATAACGTAATGGCCTCGCCTCGGGACAAGCTCACGAACCCCTCGCTTACTTCTCTCTCTTACGCCTCTTCGTCCACCCTTGCCCCTCTTATCCCTTCGGCCTGCCTGCACCATCAACCAGCAGCGGTCGGTGAGCAGCGCGGCGTCGCCTAGCCGCAGCCGAGTTGAGGTATTGGAGCTTCTGATCCGCTTTGGTTACGTGCTTACGTAGGTTGACGCCTGTTTGACGGCGAGGCGAAAAGCGATACGGTGCTGCGGTAATATTCTTTAAAAATGTCACCGTGAAAACTTAAGGGGGAAGCTCTAAGGTGGCCCGCGAAATTCAAATTTTCTTACGTTTTTTGCAATTTGCTGGTCAGTATTGAGTTGTACGTTGATTAAAATATGATTCGCGGTCGTAACAAATATGTATTTACAAAATTATAATCATTAAAGTCATCAATACAACTCTCTAAGACCATGTAATCCCCAAATGTCAAGATTTCATGAAATAGTCATTCTTGGGGATTACATGGTCTTAGAGAGTTGTGTTGATGACTTTAATGATTATAATTCTGTAAATACATATTTGTTACGGCCGCGAATCATATTTTAATCATCGTACAACTTAATACTGACCAGCAAATTGCAAAAAACCTAAAAAAAATTGAATTTCGCGGGCTACCCTGGCGCTTTCACCTTAAGTGAGAGTGGAGTGAGCTGTCAATAGTGTCAATTCCTAGCAAAAACAAACTCACTTCACCTAAGTTTTCACGGTGAGATTTTTACAGAATCGACCGGCAGATCCCTTTCCGATTTGATACCTGTGATATGACCTTAAGACTAGAAATAGAAGATTAGAAGTAACTTACTTCAAATCATGAGTCGACGCAGGGCCGTCTTTACCTATTGTGCAGGGTGTGCGTTGCACACGGGCGCAACGGTCCTAGGGGGCGCCGAGCGCCGGTCGCTTCGGAGCCCCACTCGGCGCGCGCGATGGCCGGCCGCGGCACTTTCAATGACCAACGTAAAAAGAGCTCCGCTTTCCATACATTTTGTATAGCATCTGGAGCTCTTCTTATATAAAATTTGTTACACCAAAGCAAGCCGCGCCACGAGCGCGCGAGCGGCTTTTACAATATTAACTTTTTTTCAACATGAAATAAACCTTATTACACATTATTAAAGATTATATTTTGAGTGTGTAGTAGTGAGTGTCGCATCGCTCGGCGGCACCTGTTTCAATGATTCGTTTGAAAACACGCCGACAATCATATTGCGAATAATGCGAATTCAACTGTTTGGGATAGACAATAAAGTTCAAATTGCCATGCCATGGACGAACGTCAAGTGCGCGGCATTTCTGAAAAGCGTGAGTACGCGTGGCGCATGCCGCACTGTTCTACCGCTCGCTACACGTAATTTTGCGAAATAAGCCTTGGCGCCATGGATTAAGTTTTATATTTGAGTAAACATGTAAATATGAAATTTACTAAATATTTGCGGCTTTTCTTTTGATTGAAATTTACCCAATAAGTAAGATTTAATTTTGATATTAGCTGAATTAGTCTGCCACAAGCACAACTGTTGCGAATTTCGACGGGGTCGGAGCACTCGTCAAAAATTATTTAGCTACGCTACCAAATTTCAGTCTGAAAACTGAAAAAACAAATCATTTTTTGAAAAAAAAACCATAAACTTGTGAAGGAAGGAAAGAGTGACAAGAAAAAACAAAGGTTTTTTCTTGTCACTCTTTCCTTCCTAAAAATACTTTTTACCCGTGTGTACCGGCCCTCGCTCGCAGTGAGCTTCCCAAAGTAAAATGTTCCCAATTGATATTAAACTTTGTTTGATATCAGGTCGTACCTAATTAGAATGAAGAAATTTCAAAATTTAGACATTGATATGATGTAACATAACAAAAAAAAATCAGCTGTTCCCTACATTTTGACGAGTAATATTATGCGAACATAAATGTAGGGAACAGCAGATTTTTTTTTTTTTTTTTTTTTTTTTTTTTTCGCGATTTCAGGTTTGGCCTCTTAAGACCTCTTAAGAATTTTGGGTTAATTCATTAACACCTTGTAGACATGTTAACATGGGTACGTTTTGGCTTGTTAGGGTAAACACCAGAACACCCTGTATAATTCTAAATATACAGTCAACAGCACACCATGGTATCCAAAGCCGACGAATTTCTTCTTTATCTCCAAACAATAGTTTATTAACCATTGGGGAAATTTGACAATTTGTGGTAACTTGAAGTGCTGTTACTTGAAATTTGTACCCATTCCATTTTGCCGCGCGTAGGGTTACCATATGACAGGCGTTTGCCGCATTTGACAGGCATTTTAAGGTTTAGACAGGCGTGCGGCCGGCATTGGTCTGATACAGGCATTTTAAAATTTTGCGCCCGTGCGCAGTAAAAGCAATATTGATTACACAGGAAAATTACAAAACTGTATCTTGTGAAGATTTTTACGTTTATATATTAGAAAAGAAAGAACTATTAAAAAAAATAATGTCCTCTGACAAATATCAGTAATAAATATCTTTCTTCATTATTATCTGTTGGCTTTTACTTATTACCTACAGCGTTTTGCTTTAGACAGGCATTTTTCTGAAAATTCAGGCGTTTTAGGTACCGTAGACAGGCATCCCAGTTATTTAATAATAATAATAATAACCCCACCGCCGTATCTCTACGTTGACGTCGTGGTGGGGCTTGCACGCTCCGCACTCTAGGCCTGTGCCGGAAGGGTTTACTTTGCCGGAACAGGTCTAGAGTTAGGAGCCAGACCAAGAGAGATACAGAAATCCGCAGGGCAGCATGTGGCGAGCTGTTGGGCAGTAGCGACCCCACGGACCCTATCTCCAGGGAGAAGTCTTGTTCCTCACCTCTGGCTTGCCTTTATTGGCCGGCTGGAGTGAACAATGACGAGGAACAGAGCTCCCACCTCATTCTTGCCTTTATTGGCTGGCTTGAGTGGAGATTCGCAAGAGCAAACGTGCTCGGAGGAAGGAAGTATTCCAGTAAGATGCTGGTAGGGATCTTGACCGTACTTCCGGGATTGTCCTGATAGCCGTGGAATACCTCTCCACTCCTCATAAGCACCTCAGGACATGTTGCCCCCTTGCCGCTACGACACTATGTGCTAGCGACCGTTTTCGGGGGCCCATTATTGAGTGTGCAAGTCACCCCCTGCCATTTAATCTGTGTAATTTATAGAGAACATCGGTCAGGCAGGGGCTATAGTTTTTCCATAGTCTTAGATAACCAGTTCACTTTAGCCACCAAAACCCATAATCCAATATTTTTGTTTCCTTATTTTGCAATAGTCCTACACCAACCGGGGGTTGTCCTTGGGTGCACTTGTATAGTGCGAACAGGGATAATCGTCGGTTGGTGCCTCATTTCAGTGAAAATCTCTAACGGGCCTCTGCGAGTTGGCTTCGGCCCCTCGTACGCCTTCCAAAGGACCGGGACCCCATGGTCCCGAGATATGTTAAAATATAAAAATAATAATAATAATCATTTTATTTTCAGGCAACTAAGGCCCATAGATAAAATACACAAAATAATCTTATAAAATAATAAACTAATACATAATTAAAAACCTTAAAACTATGAACTATACACGTAACATCGGCGTCGTGTTTCGCTGCGTGGTGTCGCGTAACCGTCCACGGAAACGTCGATATACGACACCTTTCGGCCAAAAGTCCTCTTTCAGACAGGTCTGTAGATGTTGGGTTGGAACTCGTACCACAAAAGACTTGAAGTTGATGTTGTGGCGCGATTCCAACCTTTCGACCCTCAGAGTCCAATTGGTCTTCACCTTCAAATACTGCACGACTTCCTCAGTTGTCGTGGAGTGATGCAGACGTGAAAGGTACAGCTGCGTCGTAGGCACAGCAGGGCGCAGCAGCATGTTGGGTCCACTCGGTGCGGTGCCACGCAGGTTACGAGAACAGGGCTTCTTCTTCTTCCTTTCCACTTTCGTGAAACCCTCCTCATCAACCTGGCCGGCTCTTGGCAAAGAGCAACGGACCGCAGTCAGGGCAGGTTGAGCACCCTTTACCAGTTTTTCCCCTTTTCTGGTTTGTCGCTTAGGCTGCGACGCATCTGATTTGCCGCTGGTGACAATAGCAGCGTAGGCACGTTTAGGGGTCGACGTACCTACTCGTGACGTTTCCGCAGCCGGTGTTGTGGCGCGGGCGACGGCGGCATGCTATTTACATATGGTAACCCTAGCCACGCGCTTACTAGGGGACGCTTTTTTTTTTAACTAGGGGGCGCTTGGGTAATATTTGCACACGGGCGCTACATGGGCTAGAGACGCCTCTGAGTCGACGGCTTGATTGAGCGATTACTGATATCTGTGACCATCCAGGAAAAAATATTAATTTATTTTTATCTTTCTTACGAGAAAATATTGTAACTTAGTTATTTATGGCTGATAAGATACTGAGAATAAGCGTTTGTTGCAGCAAACACTTTGTTTGTAAACAGCACATAGCATGTAATCGCCACGCCCGGCAGAGCGTCTAGAGACGGCAGTTTGTCCACTGCCACCGTCAATGAGACGTCAACGAGAACGAGAGGACGGCGCCGAAATAGAAATACATACACATAGGTACATTTACTATGGGCGCGTGTCCACAGCACACCGCATTTTCCCCCCGGTGTAGTACCTCCGCGCGCCACTCACACAAGCGCGCGAGGACTATCGCCTCCAGATCCCATGGCGGCAGTCCGGCAAGGAGGCGCGGGAGACGCTCCGGGCTTCGGGAGCCACGTGACGACTCCCGGCCACCGTAGGCGCGGGCCTGCGGGCGGGGAGTAATAGGTAGCTCAACGTCCGATCAGGACCAGGTCCATACCGGATGGCGCGTACGTGTTCCACACGCGCCTCAAAGAGATGTCAGCATCAAGGAGGGGGCCCCTTAGGGCCGACGCCTGCCGGGTCAGCGGGATTGTCCGAAAGGGTTACCGCTGGCCCGGAACATAAAGGGCTAAGGAAGGAATACGGGTGGGTATTATAAGTCAGTAAGAGTCTGACACTCCCTTCGCTCCACCCAGAGTGGGAGGGGTCATTTGATGATTTCCCATCCACAAAAATAAAAAGTAAGTATCTGATTATCGGAGATAAGTTGCGTCGCTGATGACCCTGTCGGCGAAGAGTCCTGTCGGCAAAGTGTCCTGTCGGCGAAGAGTCCCGTCGAAGTAAAGTCTTGTCGGTGTTCAGTCTGTCGGCGTAGTGTCTGTCGGCGTATAGTCGTACACTCGTGATATCACGCTCGGTTTGAATAATCTCGTTTCTCGTTGATGTCTCGTTGACGGTGGCGAGTGGACAAACGGTGTAAGGCGCCGTAACTGCGTTGAGCGCATTACTTCTGTCATTTAAAGCCGTCAGTTTCTATAGGTCATTAGTGTCGTAGTGCCAGTAAACGGTGATACGCTTGGTTTGTATGGTAAGTGTTGACAATGCCGATTCTAAAAGCGGCCGCTGAGGCTTCCCCATCCATGCTCTATGGTAAACATCAAGCAGAACAGTGATCGTCGTAGGCGCAACGCATAACTGCGAATGGTTTGATATTCCAAATTGGAAGAGGAGTGTCTGTACTACTCTTTTAGCCTTGCGTGGGATCACCACACGTCTCACGTAATATTAATTAAAATTACTCACCTTCCAATATAATATATATAAAAGGGAGTTAGAATGAGAAACTGTGCAGCTTAGGAGCAATGAAATACAAAATAATGTATAAAAACTTTATTTATCCCATTTTCCCGTCGGCAAAATAACATTATGCTTCATAAAAATAAATATCAAAATTTAAAAAACACCAACAGAAATTAATAAAGGAACAAAGACAACAGATTAGGTACATTATTATGGCCAATCATTACATACAGCACTGCTGGCGAGATTCGTCTATTTACATTATGATACAATAATTTTATAGTTTTTTTCACATCCACTTAGCACCACGAATCAAGATACTAAATAATGAAATACAATTATTACTAAAATACGAATTACGAAAACCGTATACAAAAATAAAACCATTTGGAACGTTGTGACTGGCAATACCAAAATACTTCTCGATTTCTAAATTTGAATCTTTGATCGAACCCCATGTCAACGTCTTATGATTAGTTAGGGTCAGTTCACACCGAGACGCGACGCGACGCGCAGTTTTCAAGATAGAAATACAATTTACAGACCTTATCTACTACACAAAAAGGTACACGATTCAGTGAGCTACGCCGCCCTTAGACAACCAAACACAAAAATCTAAGCTAGGGGTGTCCGCAATTTACCGTCGAATGACGGTACTAAATTGTTATTCTTCAAAGTCGTTCTCCGTTTTTTGACACCGTAAAGTCAAACCGTGCTGCCATCATTTTCATGACGGACGTTTTGTGGCAGTCATCGCTGCCGTAACCAAAGCTTGACATGAGATTGAGCTGCCGATTCTCTGATCAGAAACTTGAACTGACTCTTAGAAACCAGAAACAAAAAAAAAACCTCTACCAAAATTAACTATACGCTATTTTTTTCTAACTTAAAGCTGTATCATTTATTGCTTCATAAACTTCAACTGAATCTCATATCGAGTAATTTAACTTAACTAGCTTCATATTCGAATACAGACTAATGGAATAATAATAATTATATACAGATATATTTTGTAATCGCTAAGGACTAAGATTTGGAAGGTGGGACGTAATCTTCTGGTGTGCTCGTGAATAATACCGTGAGGACCCAGAAATGTAGGCAGACCTGCAGACAAAACATAAAGCATTATATTATTATCATGAGATGAAATCAGACCTACACGCACGGATCAGCATATTTCTGTATCTCTGTGGCGGCATCTACATCGCCACATGCGAACTACGCATCACACTGACGTCACACAAAATCCTGCATCGCGCAAGCAGAGTTTACCGCGCGACTAACATATATACAACGTCCCGACATCAATCGTCGGGCAGTATCCCACCAGACACAACACCCGTCTGGTCGGAGGATCCTCCCTTTTCTATGGAAGATGAGTGAACTTCACACGCTGTTCCTCATACACCTATATCTGTATGTCACTGAGAGACGTCACTCTCTACTTCTCTAGAGCGAGAAGTCGTCGAGTAAACTTTTTTTTCATTGCGAATAAGTGCTGATGCTTGCGAGCGGACTTCTTCTCTCTCTAGCTAACGACGGCTCTCAGTGGCAGATAGAGATACAAAAATGCCGATACGTGCATGTAAGTGTGATTTCATCCTAAATCGCTATGACACAAACACAGAAAATATCATATTTTTAAGGCAGCTGATGGAAACATAACATGTTTGCTTCATCAAACAGACAGACGGACAGTGGAGTCTTAGTAATAGGGTCCCGTTTTTACCCTTTGGGTACGGAACCCTAAAAAGCGACTTTAATGCCGTTGACCGTGCGGATTCGACAATCCATCTGCGACAGATACACTAAATATCTGTCGCAGATGGATTGTCGAATCCACTGTTTTACATAACCGCTAGCTGTTTTATAAAACAGTTCCGTTATGTAAAACAACTGAACAACGTTTAGCGGTTTTTCATAATTTCTAAACACCTGTGTGCAACGAGTAATATGAGTCAAAATGACCTTAACTCAAGTGTAAACAGTACAATATTAATTAAAAGTTATCAGAGTTTTATGAAAGACGCTTATTTTGACTGCAGATAAGTTATTCTGCATTACGTCTAAACGTCGATAACAGTTTTGTTAAACGTAGCGCAATGGCAATCCAGCTGAACGTTGTTCAGTTGTTTTACATAACGGAGCTGTTTTGTAAAACAGGGGATTCGACAATCTATATGCGATATATCAACCACTGGGCCCGCGTGGTGGATAATAACCAACACCTTCTCACAGGGAGGTGGCTTGAGTCCCAGCAGTGGGAACGATAAAGGCAGATTATGCTGTTCAATCTCTAAATCTGTGTGGTTTTTTCCTCAAAAGACCATCTAGACAATCTCAGATATCGATCTACATGGTCTTCATAAAACCCGACCAAGATTATGTCTGGACTTTAAAATACCTTTGACCTCTGATTTTGTTTCAGCCTTTCTTCTCAGAGTAGTCAGATAGGAATCGCCGACCTCGTCTAGTTTTAAAAAATAATGATTGTCATGTAAAAGTGTTTGTGCAAACCTACTTACAGAAATAAAATCATTTATCAATATAAATACTCACCATATAACCAATGACAAACATCCTAATGATGGGGTATCGCTTCACCATGATGCCCAGTCGTAGCGAAAACGCGGACAGCGTCGTCTGCGTATTAAGCGCCCGCGCACGGCGACTTTCGCTCTCTTGTAAGTGTACCACACTATGCGAGAACTTTTCGCGGTTTGACATTAGTTCTGCCTTTAATTTAGACTGAAAAATGAAAACAATTATATTTGTAACGTCAAAGATTGGGTGACATGTGCGCTTGGTGCTAAGTTGCTGCGTTAAGGCTACTCTTTCGAAAAAAGCTTAAAAACAGCGTGCAGATGAAGCAGCTTTTCTCCGGAACTTACAGAGAAATTACATCTGAAAAAACAGTTGGTAATCTACATGATATGAATCGTAATTTGGTTTAGCCATAATTTTTCTATCGATATCACCTATTAAGAAAAAAAACCACCAAATCACCTCCAAATCGTTGAGATGAAACCATTTTACTCCTTCATTTTTTATCAAAAGAATATTAAAAAAATATCTACTGCTTTGCAATACAAACGAAAATGATTTGGTTTTGTTACTTTTTAAAAACATGTATATTTTTTAATTTAGTAAATTAAAAATGCGATCGTTTAAAGTCCGTGTCTATATCATCCCCGCACTCGTCCACGAATTCAGTGCGGGGCGCCTCGTGTTGCTAGGCAACGCGTTGGCATGCGGGTGCATGCGGGTGGCGGAGTGGCGCGGAGAGGGGTAGTTAGCTCCGCCCAAATGCACAAGGTCGTTGGCATGAATACAAGCCTTAAGTAAAAAAAACGGCCAGATTTGGCAGGGTGCAGGGTTACAGGGTGGCACATCAAGCTACCCGAAACTGTCAAATTTTCCCAATCAACTTTGAACCGTACGCTTTAGCGATAAAGTTGAAAATCTATTAAAGAAATTTGACAGATTGTAGTAGTTTGATGTGCTGGCGTCTGTACATCGACAAACTGCAACCATGAATTTAGCACATGATTAGACCCTCTAGCGGAGAAATATTCGTTTCATGTAAAATACTGGTATTCAGCTGCATCCGGTTAGACTGGAAGCCGACCCCAACATAGTTGGGAAAAGGCTAGGCAGATGATGATGATGCTAGGGATAAACACTATTGCCAGCTCACTTCAAGCTCACTTCATATAAGTTTTCACAGTGAGATTTTTACAGACTAGATCAGCAGGTCGATTCTGTTAAAATTTCTCCGTGAGAAGTTAGGTGAAGTGAGCTGTCATTCCATCTGATGCTAGGGATTGACACTAATGACAGCTCACTTAAAGCTCACTTCACCCAAGTTATCACGGTGATTTTTTTACAGAATAGCACTACCGCTGGGCTTATAAAACAAAACTACTATATACTCACTTCTAATTTTTCCAACTGTATCCTAAGCATATTATTTTCGCCCAGCAAGTTGTCGATCTTCGTTTGTCTCTGCACGAGTGTTTGTGTCAGGTAGTGTATCTTGTTGTTGTCTATGGTATCATAATCCGCGACGTTCAGAGCACTCGAGTCTGTGGTCTGGACCGTGGAGGACATGTCGCGAAGATTATTCAATTCGTGCTCTTTATCTCGTAAAGCTGTTCGTAAACTGGCGATTGTTTGGCCTGTCTCCATTTGTATGGCTTTCATTTCCTGTAAAGAGTTATATTAAAGAATTAATTTTATATCTAAACTATCAAAACTTCTAAACTAATCTTACAAAGAGGCAAAATTGTTTGTTTGTTTGTAAGAAGTTTTTCTCTGGAAGTACTGATTCGATTACGAAAATTCTTTCACTGATAGAAACCTACACTATTGTTGATTGCCACAGGATAATATGTTCTATGGTATAAGTAGTTGACTTCCATGGCAGGTAGAAGTGAGTTATTAATAATAACAGTTTATTTATAAACGAGGAAATGCGGTCGGAGAGACTTTTGAAAAATCCTAAATAAAAAGTCGTAATTCGAGGTTTGGCTCTCGCCTATTCTCTCGCCGGAAGTCGGCGGCAAAAAACTAAAACTAAATAAACCAAGACACCGACTTCCGAAATTAAAGTTATTTCATAATTTTGAGTTTATTTCTTTTTGAAGTCGGTTTAATTTTTTTAAATTACTTTTTTAGTTTTAGTTTTTTGCCACCGACTTCCGAAATTAAAGTTATTTCATAATTTTGAATTAATTTCTTTTTGAAGTCTGTTTAATTTTTTTAAATTACTTTTTTCGTTTAAACGTCTCATAACTTGAAGCAACGTTTCTGAATAAAGGGGAGAATGTAAGAATGTCTAGAACTTAACGAAACTGGCCATGATCATGAGCTGGTCCCGAACGAACGCGCAGGCGCTCGCGAGTTCTTTGCACGTTGCAATTGCTCATTAGGCGTCACATTGATATTATGATTTGAAATTCGGTTTATATAATCGGTATAATATTGTCTGTCACACAGAGCCGTCTTCTACGCATTCTGTATATCAAACTAAGTAACATTGCACGAAAATAATTGTTAAGAAACGACTCTTGTTTTTGATTTGAAAAATCGCTGTTTAGGGTAGCGCTCAATGTAACCCACGCAAAGCATTGTGCTTATGTAGGGATCGTGTCGTGGGAGCTTATAAGTCCTTGTTTTCGTAAAAAAAAAAACTTAAAAAAAGACCTTCAGTATCTCCGTAAGCAAAAGGTCCAGGTATGGTTTAGAGTCCGCGCCACCACTCATTTCCGGTAGTTCGACTTTTCGCCGTCGGACTTGAGTGGTGATGCGGACCCACTCATGTCCGATAGGCGTGACGCCTCAGTCATGATAAAATGACGTTGAAATAAACGTTTAACTGTTTAGTTCGACTTTTCGCCGGCGGACTTGAGTGGTGATGCGGACCCACTCATGCCCGAACGCCTCAATCATGATAAAATGACGTTGAAATAAACGTTTTAACTGTTTAGTTCGACTTTTCGCCGTCGGACTGAGTGGTGGCGCGGACTTTAGTACAATAGTAGAATTACAATGACGCGTCTTTTTATAACCCCTTATACTTTACCTTAGCGACAGCGACACAGTCGGCATCGGCTCTGTTCCTAGCCGCGCGTTCTTCTCTCAGTGCGTCTCGTAGCGCGGCGACAACGCGCTCGGCCGCGCCGTGTCGCGTCTCTACTTGTTGCACGTATAGCTTCATGTCGCCGCATTCCGAGCGAACGTTCGCGACGGCGTCTTGGAGCTCGTCGCGCTCCTCTCTGAAGTAATAACAATTTATGTAAAACTACCTGACTCCGCGAACTTCGTACCGCCTCAGAATCAATTAATGTTATGTTAACTTATTAGCTGAATTAAATTCATATCATACAAAATGTGTCCCATGTTTTAATAGTTATTCTGCTGTACGGGGCGGAGACAAATCCAACAAATCAAAGATCATAAAAATCGGTTCAGCCGTTCTTGAGATATAAAAGGTGTATCTAACCCAACTTTGTTTTATTTATATAGATAAAATATGAAGCATTTTTGAAGGAAAGAAGATAATTACCCATTCAAACATTTTCCATAGGTACTAATATTATAAAAAGATAAAATTGTTTGTTTTTTTTTTTTGTAAGAGGAACTCTCATATAGTATTGATCCCATTACTACATTATTTTATAAAATAGGCAATAAATAATGTATAATGAATTTTTGTAAATTATTTTCTTAAAAAAAAATTAGGCACCATTTTACGAGGGACAGAATTTATGGCTAGAGCGGCTAGACTAGGTATACTAATTATAAAGCTGAAGTTTGTTTGTTTGTTTCAACGCACTAATCTCTTGAATTATAACCAGTCGGATTTGAATAAATCTTTTTGCATTCGATAGTCCAATTCTTGAGGAAGGTTATAGGCTATTTAACATCACGCTACGACCCTTAGGAGCCGAGCAAATTTTCAGAAAGAAAAGCTATGCGAAAAACAAACTACGCTAAGCGATATCGAAGGAGGTACAGACGCCAGCATATCAAGCTACCCGAAACTGTCAAATGCTTAAAGATGCTGCTGCTTTAGCGATAAAGATCAAAATCTATAAAAAAAAAATGACAGATTGTAGTAGCTTGATGTGCTGGCGTCTGTACCTACTAGCGCGGGCGGGAAGAGAGTTTTATAAAAATGGCTGTTATTTTTGTATATCTTACGATTTCCACGCGAACGAAGCCGCGGGCAAAAACTAGTCATCATCTGCCTAGCCTTTTCCCAACTATGTTGGGATCGGCTTCCAGTCTAACCGGATGCAGCTGAATACCAGTATTTTACATGAAGCGACTGCCTATCTGACCTTCCCATTACTCCACAACCCAGTTACTGGGTAATACGATACCCCTTCGTAAGACTGGTTGTCTGACTTTCGGGCTTCTGACGTCCCGTAATGACTGTCAAAGGTCCACGAATGACAGCCGGGACCAACGGCTTAACGTTTGCTTTCCGAGGGATATAAAACAAAATAAAACTCACTTCAACTGTTCCATCTGCTGCATCAAAGCCTTCGTATCTTCAGTGATATCAATCCCCTCCTGTAACTTCTTTATCTCGCTATCTTTCGCCAGCAACATATTCTTCACTCTCAGTTTATAAGCCTCCCAGTCCTTCTCTAGCCTCCTACATTCGTCAATGGTTTTCTGCAGGTTTGCCTGTAGATCATTGACGGTGGATTGTGCGTGTCTAAAGTCGTTTTCTAGTTTAGTATGTGCAGCTTCTCTGTCTTTTGTGCTATCCTGCAGTTTTAAAAACCTGAAAATATATGTTATTTTAGAAGCTTATAGAGGTATGAGGAACAGGGTGTAAAGTTCACTCATCCTCCATAGAAAAGGGAGGATCCTCCGACCAGACGGGTGTTGTGTCTGGCGGGCAACTGCCCGATGATTCATGGCGGGCCGTTGTATCTATGCTAGTTGCGCGGTAAACTCTGCTAGCGAGACGCAGGATTTGTGTGACGCCAGTGTGACGCGTTGTTCTCTTTTTGTGGCGTTGTAGATATCGCTACAAGCTTAACAAAACGTATATTTTTTATTTTTATTAAAATGTTTCTTATTCTTTAAGTATTTCTCAGGCCTTAGTCACGACTGATCTTCTATCAATCAACGATCAGGGCCTTTCACCGTCTACCGCTGGACATAAGACCAGTGGCGTAACTATAGGGTGGCATTGGGGCAAAATGCCACGGGCCCCCAGCCAGAGGGGCCCCCGGCCTGAGAGAGCCATGAGCACAGGAGGATCCTAACATAAGGACAGAAGCAGTTAGGTGTTTAATTTTTGTAGGGGAAAATATGAAATGTACGCGGAAGAAGCCGCGGGAGAAGTATGAATAAAAAACTATAACGTTGGACAGCTTCTTTACATTGAAGGAAAATGACTGTCATGAAAATTATGACAGCGACAAAATATTTAAATCGTTAGATTCGCCCTACCTAGTCAAAAGATAATAGCGTTTCAGTTTAGTTTTGACGCCTCATCATCTGCCTAGCCTTTTCCCAACTATATTGGGGTCGGCTTTCAGTCTAACCGGATGCAGCTGAATACCAGTATTTTACATGGAGCGACTGTCTATCTGACCTATACAACCCAGTTACTGGGTAATACGATACCCCTTGGTAAGACTGGTTGTCAGACTTAGTTAGTTTAGTTTTGACGCCTCTAATACACAATGACGCTGTGACTTGACATGATTGTCATGGAAACGCTATTTAATAATGTGTGAGATGAGCTCACTCTAATCAATTACTGTTAGCCTGCACCATCCCACTGCTGGGCAAAGACTTCTCCCCATGACTTCCAGCTCTTTCGATCCAGGGCTAAAGTGGACCACTGGTCGTTTGTTTTGTGTAGCTCGTCCCGCCATCTTCTACGGGGTCTACCGCGACGCCTTCTAGCTGTGTCAGGACTCCATTTGGTGGTTATTTTGGCCCACAACTCATTGGGCATACGGCATACAGCACACGTGGCCAGCCCAGTCCCACTTCAGCAGCATAGCGGCTTTTTGAGCAACGTCAGTATGGACACTTTTTTGCGTGTCTAAGAACGGTGAATCTAGCGATTTAAATCTTTGGGCGGGGTTTGGCTTAATGTCAAAAACTGCTGTAAATGACAGATTTTTATGACGACTGATAATATAACGGAACCGCTTTCTTAGGAAACCCAAAACTTAACGCGCCTATTATATACGCGCGCCGTGTGAACGGTTGCATGGCTGTAAAATACTCTGTAGGCAAAACTCTTAGGAATAAAACCTGGTACAGTTAAAAATTTAAGAAAAAAATTACTTCTCTTCTAACTCCAAATTCGTATGTCTCAATAAAGCAATTTCGTTTTCTAATCTTTGGCTTATCTCCTTATACTTCACCACTTCAGCAACTTTATGTTGTTGTATCTTCATTGACAGCATTTGAACTTGTGACGTCAGTGACTGCTTCTCTTCCGTAAGATGGCGATTCAAAACTTCAGAAGTGTTTTGCTTGATGCGGATTTCTGCTACTTCTATAATTAGAAAGAAGGCTTTATTGACTTTTTTCACGAGCAGTAATATCATAATCATCAATTACCGCCCGACCAACTTCATTCACTGCTGGGACCTATAGGCCTCTCTTTTTAATTTTTACTTGGTTCTCACCATTTACTGCCTAATTTATTGGTGTCATTGACACTGCTCTAGAAAAAAAAGGTTAGAGAACATCTTGAGACAAATGTCTAGCAACCAGCTGGGCCCACATGCTGGATTACTCCCCCACTTAGTGGACTCACTGAGAGGACGCACGAGTCTCAATAGTGGGAACATTTAGACTTATTATGTTGCGAGTGTTTATTTATTAAGTGAGTTTGCCATTATAAGTTACATATCATATTTTGAAAGGCGTGATAACATAGTTAATTACGATAATATCCTTATCAGTTATCACTACCATGAAAGATTGCCAGCCATTTTGATAAAAAATTAACCAAAAAAAAAGAAATTCATGCTGTAATCTATACTTATAATAAATCTGTAGAAGTGAGAATTCTGTACATTGAAAATATCAAAAAAATAAATGGCAGGGGGTGTTACTAGACCGACACCGAACCCAAAAATGTGATTAAAAAAAATGTTGTCTGTCTGTCTGTCTGTTTGTTCAGGCATCACGCAAAAACTACGGGTTCGATTACGATGAAACTTGGTATAATTATTCTTTAATATCCTGGGCACCACACTGGGTACTTTTTATCCCGGAAAAGTATCTATATTATATAATTCAAAGTCCTGACTGACTGACTGATATGTCAACGCACAGCCTAAACCGCGGGTCCTAGAGACATGAAATTTGGAGGGTGTGTTATTTGTGAAGAGTAGGTATCCACTAAGAAAGGGTTTTTCGAAATTCCACCCCTAAGAGGGTGAATGAGGGGAGGGTGAAATTTCACGCGGACGAAGTCGCGGGCAGAAGCTAGTAATAAAAATAAATGCGAAGCTAGAATGTCAGTGATATATTTATTTACTGTAAGGGCATGATAATAGACACCGTGTTTGCCTAATCTTTTGAGTTCCGCAAAACCTTTTAGCGAAAAGAAAGAAAAACAAAGCCTTAAGCAATTAAAAAATAAACTGTCACCAAACCTCATTAGTTACACAGAAGACATGCAATAAATCTGTAAAAAAAAAAATTATCCCACCTGGACTATCTACATCATTACCATCCTCCGTCTTGCGCAGCCTTTCAAGCAGTTCAGCAACCTCTCGGTTCATTACGTTGAGCTCGTTCTTCAGCATTGCGTTCTCTACCTCCATGTTTTGCATCTTGTACGTGAATTCTTCAATGCCTACTAGTTCCAAGTCTGATGGTAAACTCCTCCCTGTAAAATTGAAGCATTGAAATTATTGCGTCATTTTCGTAAACGGCCAAGGCTTATTTTTAATCTTATATTTTGAATTTTTTTTTTTACATTGTTCTTACATATAGAAGCAACATGAATAATGTACCCAGGATTTTGTAATATCTTGATTTATTTGAGTGTCCATGGAGTTCCTTGCCTGTTCTTCTCCATAGAGATCTACGTTTTGCAATGGGCAACTAACTTCAACTTTCTGAATAACTGACCGACTATTTAATTTTGACAATTCAAAAGTGCCTGTATATGGTTTAGGTAATTGAAATAAATGCTTTGAGTTTTTAATTAATTGAATGTCTGTTCACAATCCAATTTATGCACAAGTTTTTTCAGAAATACTCTACCAAATTCAGCAAATAGTTATTTTATTTACTGTTAGCCTGCATAATCCCACTGCTGGGCAAAGGCCTCTTCCAATAACTTTCAGCTCTTTCGATCCAGGGCTAAAGTGGACCACTGGTTGTTTATTTTTTCCAGCTCGTCCTGCCATCTTCTACTGGGTGTGCCGCAACGCCTTCTACCTGTGTCAGGACTGTCAGGGCGCCACATGGTGTTTATTTTGGCCCACAGCTTACTGGGTATACGGCAGACGTGGCCAGCCCAGTTACACTTCAGCTTAACGGCTTTTTGAGCAACGTCAGTAATCTGTGTTTTAGAGCACAGTGTGGTGTTGCAAATATGGTGTCAATTTGATGCCTAGAATACTTAAACTGACCATACGTCCCGTTTTGAATGGTCCCTTTCCTCAGTCATCTGTCCCTTTGTCCCCAAACAAAGCTTCGGGATGCAAAATAGTCCCGTTTTAAAAACAAATGTCAAAGGTAATTGGATTTAATAAGAATGGTGAACTGATCAGATTGATTTTTATATTTTACAATTTGTTCGAATTTATTTAAAAGATTTCTAATTGTAATGAAACATTAACTATTTATTTTAAATTTTCACGCTGAATGGCTATTTGTTAAAATAAAAATTATAATTAATCTGAATTATAGTATAGTGAAGAACATTAATTGTATTAAGTTACACTTTTTCTAAATAAAGAAAATTAAAAAGTTGTGTTTATTTCATAACCTGCTAACTGTCGTTTACAAAGTCATGTCCCGTTTTGGGTTGAAAAATAAATGGTCAGTTTAAGAATACTGCGCTCCATTGCATGTTGACAAACCTTGAGTTTAAACTTTGAATATTTGTCAAAGACCAAGTCTGGGATCCATAGGTCAGAATGGGAAGGATGCACATGTCCATAATTTATTGATTTAGTGTCAAAGGCAGATTTCCATTCATAAGCTCTTTCATGGACCAGTAGCTCTTCCAGGCATAATTTATATTGTTGTGACAATACAGTTGGGAAAAGCTAGGCAGGTGATGATGTCAAAATGTCAATGATGACCAACATTATTAATTTAAGTATAAATAAACCATTTTGAAGCATAACTTTTTGAAGTATAAATAAACTATTTTTAGAGAAGAATTACCTTATATGTTGCTGTTTTTATTACTTTGATAAAACAGAAATACTAACTGCAAAAACATGAACTGAAAAGAATATAAGTAAAATGTTTATTGCCACTTGATTCGGGCATAGTTTATAGATATTACTGTCAACCTGCATCATCCCACTGCTGGGCAAAAGCCTTCTAATGTTTTTTTTTTAACTGTATTATGCCACTCAACATATGTCATCAATATGGGTGATCTTTGCCCAATGGCAAAGATCACCCATATTGATATTATGATAATAGATAGAAAAACATAATAATATACTTACTTCTAAGTTTTAATGAGTGTGCCAAGTGATCCAAATAGAGATTGGTGTCAATATCCTTGTCCTTGACATTCACATCGCGGACTAATGTTTTAGGACAATGATCCAGATTGTATTGTCGTACTGGACTGGATTTCTTTATTGGAGACCTCTTAGACTTAACTGAACCGTTTCTTGAAGAATCTGGATTGTCTTTTACGTGACCTCGCGATTGATGATATGAATTAGGTGGAGAAATCTTCGTTGTATCTGGGATAGGCATCGCTTTTCTCGGACTACGACCCACCGTTTTTTTCTTCGGCAACCAAGCGGTCTCCAAGGTGCTATGAGAGGCACCATAATCTGCTCCACGGTGATCAATCCTTTTTCTTGTAACGTTATGGTTTCGCAGAGCCGCGCCGGTCTGTTCATCCAGGTTGTTAAGGAGGTTCTCCGCCTTCCCGGCGAGGTCCGCGAACCATGCCATTTATAATAATTATTTTATGCCTAAAAATAAAAAAATATCGAATTTCTTCATTAAAACTTTCGAGTGGAACATCATAAATCCTGTTACTTCTAGCGTCGGTTCCGTAATATAATATTCAAGATGAACGATCATGGAGAAAATTCACATACCGGGCATCAGGAAAATGGGGGGCCGTGGTTTTAGTTTCTCCGAATAATTTTTTGTCTGAATCAAAATCAAAACATCACATCACATCTTCACGACAATCTGACACTTGACAGTTGACACGTAAACATACATCCCAATAGAGATGACAATACATGATATTGTTACGGTTTTTATTGCTAATGGATGCATAGACTAAAGTAGCATCTCTATGTCAAACCTCAAACACAGAACATATAGTCAGTGTTGCCAAATCGTTCCTTTTGGAACATTTTGCGTTCTATTTTACGTTCATGCGTTCTCTTTGCGTTCCCATTTTTTGTGCGTTCTCTTCGTTCCTTTTGGTCTAAGTACTACTTCACCTCTAGCGATGACGCCGCGCCGCCGCGCGCCGGTGCAGTCACCATGGTATAGAAAAGTTTTAAGTCTGTGTACTGAAGACTAGGCTGTAAGTACTTAGAATCCTTTGCCTAACCAGAAAGGGTGGATCAAACAAAACTTAAAACGCAAACATTGATTACCAAAGAGTAAAGTAACTATAGAGGAAATTGATTACTCTTTTCGTAGGAAATAAATTTAATTATCAGACACTTTAACAGCCCTTATCACGCACGCCCGTGACGGCATAAATCTTCAAGGAGGTATAAGAAAATATGAGCCTACACAAAATTTTGTATACAAAAGAAAATTTCTTATAAAAGTAAGCAGTAAGCTGTAGCACCATTATTTTGTGGCTGTAGTATATTATTATAATATTATGTATCTCTAAGTAGTCTGTGATATTATGGCTCTAGGAATGGTGTTTTTTTTTTAAATAATTAATTTGATTGAGGCTGCCATCAACCTTTTTTTTTTTTTTTTACATATTTTTCATTTGCGTTCCCTCACCGCTAATTTCGTTCCTTTTTGGACATCCCAGCGTTCTAAATCTTCAATCACTACTGGCAACACTGCATATAGTCCCTAATGTCAAATCAGCAAATGTAAAGTTTGAAGTCTTAAATTTTTATCTGTGTTTGTGACACAAAATAATGGTTTCTTGTTTTGCCGAAAAAAATATTTTCCATTTTTACATTAATACATGAAGATATAAGTGTTTTTTACTATTCATATCATGGATTTTGAAAGTCCAGATGTAGAAAAAGATTTTCCAGGCTTGTATGCGTCTGAAAGTGGCAGGAAAAGTAATGAAAGTGACTGTAAGTATGCGTATTGAGAATATGCATGTATTCATTATTATTCGTCGCAAAACCATAATAACCCATACCAGATTCATGGCATAGGGACCCACCTTTATAAAATATTGGAAATCATCATTTAAAATTAAACAAATATTGTTAACTGTGTGCATGACCACACAGGATCAAGTTCACCCTGTGTGGTAGTGATTAAAATTTTAATATACCAAAATGCATTCTCAACATTCCTATAAATTCCCAATATCCTTCATACGCTACAAAATAAAACCTCACTGCTAAATAAAACAACCATCACACAGATAACCTCACATTAAACTATTAAGTTATTTATTTTAATTTGTCCAGTTAGTGATGGAGCTGATCATGAAAAGCCAAGCAAGAAAGACCTCTTAGGAAGGCGCAAAGAAAAGAAGGAGAAGAAAGATAGAGGATATGCTGCACTTGAGGGAGAGAGCTCCCCTGAGGAGGATACTGATACTAAGTCAGTTATTATTGTTTTTATTTTTGTAACCATTGTTACTGGTTCACAATCCCGTGAAAGGGTTTTAGGTTTTTTATATCCATACTCATGTTATAAATGCGAAATAAACTCCTGTCTGTCTGTTATCTTTCCACACCTTAACATCTGAACAGATTTTGGCACATAGATAGACCGTGGCATAGGCAACTTCTTACGCCAGGTGCCGTGGGATAATTTCCGATCACCAATCCAGCGGAGCCGCTGATACAAATTTGTAGGACATAGTGTTCCAACCCATAGAATTGTAAGCAATAACCAGGAATCCTGCATAAATTGATATTATTATGTTCCTACCAGACTTGTGTTTACACCATATTTACAGCATTAGGCATATAATTTGGATGTTGGAAATGGCTTTCACATATGGTAATGCAAGAAACAGCATTTTTTTAACCTTTTGACCGCCACGGTCACGACTACATGACAGGCTTCTGTAGATAATTCGTACAGTTGCGCCCGCGCTACCGCCGCGTACGGTTGTTTATCGACGGTATAGATATCGTTTGCGTAACAAATAGCAGTTAATGTGTTATATTTCTGGTGATACAAGGACTAGTAATGTACTGATAGTGTTTAAGTTGTAAATTAGTTGTGATATATTGCAAACAGTGACGATTAGGACACATAGTGTGATTAAGAAAAAATTATGGGTCTACCCACATCTAACCTATAAAATAATAACTAGAATTTTAAGTGTTTTTTAGTGTTTGTGATGGATAGTGACGACAGTGGGGATGGTGAAGAGGAGAATTTGATGGTCACGGGAACAATGACCCAGGAAGAAATAAATCATATCATTATTGGGTCGGATACAGGAAGGAAAATTATGGAGGTTGATCTAACACAAAATGAAATCAGAGACAGAGACAGTAGCAAGGATAGGAGGGCAAATAAAAGGGCTGCTTCTAAGGAGAGGGAGGAAGGGGAATGGATTACAGTGGGAAGGGGAAAAAAACCAAACTGTAACAGTTCTGATAGTCTCGAGCACGATGAGTTGTGTGAGGTTACAATCTCATGTAAAGAAAATTTACCAAAACAAATTGGTATGGCTAAGATTCTGAAGGAAACAGGAATTCAAGGCATTATAAAAGTCACATATAAGAGTCCATACAAAGTTGTGCTACGATTTAGCAACTATGAAAGCTCTGTAAGTCTGATGGAATGTCAGAGTATAAAAGATAGAGGCTGGACTTGTAGAAGATCAGGTGAGATACTATACTCGTATGGAATGATAAGAGATATAGAAATGGATTTGTCCAATGAAGATATTATGAATACATTGGAAAGCAGTGTGGAGATAATAGCGGTTAAAAGATTGAAAAAGAAGGATGAAAATGGAACTTTTATTGAGAGTGAGACAGTGCGCATTTGCTTCAAAGGTCCGGCCCCTCCACCTTATGTAAAAGCATATGGATGTAGAATGAAGGTGGAACCATTTATGTTCCCTGTTACACAGTGCTCGAAATGTTGGAGGTATGGACATAGTAGAAATAATTGTCCAAGGAAAACTCAGATATGTCCGAAATGTGGAGGAGAACATGAAAATTGCGAGACTACAAACATCAAATGTATTAATTGTAAGGGTGGTCATATGGCACTTGTGAAATCACTTTGTCCTGTGTTCAAGCGGGAGAAAAATATCCGAGAAGTGATGTCAAGGAACCAGTGTACATACAAAATGGCACTAAAAGAGGTAGGTGGCTATGCAGGATATGGGACCAAAGCCAATTATCAGAGAGAAGCCGACCTCTCAACAGCAGAAGTGACAGAGACCGTGGAGAGTGAGACAGAAAAAGTACGAGACACATCTTGTACCCCGAGGGAGGTGAGTTATGCAGAAGTGGTGAAAACACCTTCTAAAACAGAACGTCGCACAGTGACCACGGTGCGTCGCCTGAAAAAGCCTGACGAGAAGGGTAAAAGTTCCGCAAATAAAAATCAATTTGACTGGATCTCAAGTTTTGATTGTGGAACACAGGAAGGAAATAAAAACGATGCCGATGAGAAGAAAAGATTTGAGTTACGCGTGGTGATATCCAGATTGAAAGAGATTATCTGTTCAGATATGGAGTTTGAAATGAAGCTGACAGGGGTACTGAAATATATAGTAGGAGAAGTTATTGGTTGGCTGAAAGAATACTTTACTATGGAATTTGTGTGGAAGTTACTGGGAGGACTGACAGTTTAATGGCTAGTTACAATAAAAGTACAGTTAATGTGGCTCAGTGGAATGCAAACAGCTTACCAACTAAATGTAGGGAATTGGAATTGCTGCTCCAGCAAGAAAAAATACACATTGCACTTATAAGCGAAACATGGTTGTCAGAAGAAGTTACCATAAGGATAAAGGATTACAATATTATTAGAGCTGATAGGGAAGATGGATATGGAGGTGTGTGTATATTTTATCATAAGTCAATTAGAATGGTGCAAAGATCTTTTACACCTGCAAATGGTAGTATTGAGATCCTTATTACAGTGCTGAATGTGCCGGGGCTGACCAACATCATCTACATATATTGCCCACCATCAGCTAATGTAGGCCAATCTGACTGGGACCAGGTGTTTAGCCTGTGCAACTCAAAAACGATATTGGCTGGGGATTTTAATGCACACCATACATTGTGGTCATGTAAAACAGACACAAGAGGTGAGAGAGTTTATAGAGCAATGTTTGAAAATGACTATGTATGCATGAACGATGGAAGACCTACAAGGATCAGAATGGTGAATGGACATTTGCAGCAGTCGTCGCCGGATATAACGTTTGCCACCTGCGACATAGCAGTAAAAGTGACCTGGAATCCCCTGAATGAAACGTTGGGTAGTGATCACGTAATTATCAAATCCACACTCGGTTATGAAAAATCAAATGCATATATGAAGAAAAGAAATTACAGGGAGGCCCGGTGGGTAGAGTTCCGGCAGAAGACAGAGCAGGAGTTTGCATTTTTGGTACCGTCAGGCGAGGTGCAATCTGATTATAACCTGTTTGAACACAAATTAAACCTTGTAGCCGAAGAGACCATTCCATGGATAAAAATGTGTCAGGACCCCAGTTCTAAATTTACCCCAAAACCATACTGGAATTCAGAGATCTCACAAGTTGTTGCAAAACGTCGGCTAGCTTTAGCTCAAGTGCGACGGAACCCAACCCCAGATAATTATGACAAGTACAAAAATGGAATAATACACGCCCAAAAAGCTATACAGAAGTCCCGGCATAAAGGTTGGTCAGAGTTTTGTTCAAGCATAGATAATGAAGCATCTGCTACAGAAATGTGGAGGAAGATGGGATGGATGAAGGGTATAAAAGCAAGACAAACAGTAGATCCTTTAAAAGCCAAACAGTTATTGCATTCCTTGACTCCTGACACTGTTGGGGAAGTACCTCCAGAACTAAGAGACAGGGGGGACTGCACTTTGAGTAAAGAGATAACAATGAATGAACTGGAAAACTCTCTGAAAAGCAAAGACACCTCGCCGGGCACCGATAATGTAGCATACTCAATGATTTTTAATCTTTCTAAGTCTGGTAAAATATTTCTGTTGCACATTTTTAACTTAATCTTGCAAACTGGGCTAGTGCCCCAGCAGTGGCGAAATATTAGAATTGTTCCAATCCCAAAACCGGGAAAAGATCCTACTTTATTGTCGTCTATTCGTCCCATCTCGCTCATGTCATGTATGTGTAAAACATTCCACCATATTCTAGGGAAACGATTGGAATGGTATGTAGAGAAGAAGAAATTACTCTCTACAGCTACAGTAGGTTTTAGGAAAGCTCATTCTACTTTAGATAATTTGACGCGCTTGATAACAACAATACAAGTAGGATTTGCTAGAAACACGCCCACATTAGCCTGTTTTGTTGACATAGATAGCGCCTATAATAATGTAAACATAAGATCGTTAGTTGAAGTTTTGGAAAACATAGGGGTTAGTCATAAAATTAATCAATATTTGTGGAATTTTTTGTCAGATAGAAAATGTCAAGTTATATTGGGTGATAACAATAGTATGGTAACGAGACATACAAATAGAGGCTTAGCACAGGGAGATCCAATGTCGCCTTTACTATTCAATATTGTCACTATGAACATATGTAAAAGTATCGAAAACGTCAGTATTTCACAATATGCAGATGATTTTGTCTTGTATAAGTCTATAGATAATAAGAATGTGGAGGAGGCGGTAATATGCATGAAAGATTCCTTACATATTATGATAAAATTACTTGGAGATATTGGTTTATTTATATCAGAATCTAAGACTAGTTTATGTATTTTTAATAAAACAAGGAAAAATTACAATATCTCGATAGAAATAAACTCAATACAAATTAAGGTGCATAGTAAAATTAAATATTTGGGTCTATGGTTGGACAGTAAGTTGCGTTGGGGGGCTCATATTAATGAAATATGTGAAAAAGCATACAAATTTTTAAATATCCTCAAGACCCTAGCGGGTAAGTCATGGGGAGTACACCCAAAACATCTTCGCAGGCTTTATATTTCATTAATTAGAGCCCGAATTGATTACGGTGGTTTTTTGTATGGTAGCAGTGCTAAAACTCACTTAAGAAAACTAAGTATTTTACAGAATAGAGCTCTCAGGATATGTGGTAATTTTATAAGAACTACACCAATCCATGTAATGGAGAGTGAAATGTGTTTGCAACCTCTCGATGTTAGAAGATTTTGGCTTGGGTGCAGATATTGGTTGCGAACAGCTTCACTCTCTAATAGTACAAAAGACTTAATAGGCGAACTTGCTAGCTTAAAGGGACACTGGAGAGGGAAAAATGAGCCAGTTTTGATAGAGGTACATAAACAATTAGTTGATAAGGTTATTTATAAGAGTGACCAATTGGAGATGTTTATGTTAGACACATGGATTTCAAATATCAATGTAAGATCCTACATCCATAGTACATGTGACAGTATGGATAGACCTAAACGAAGGTATAATGTTATGGAGCTACGTGACAGGGTATTGGCTGAAACTCGAGACAGATACAGTGAATATTATAAATTATTCACAGATGGATCAAGGGGCACAAGGGGGGTAGGTGCAGCATTCCTAGACCCACAAAGGAATATACATATGCAACTTAGGTTGCATGAGGATGTCTCGGTGATGAGAGCAGAGCTTACGGCGATCACAGAGGCATTATCGTATGCTAGTAGTGTAGGGGAACAAAAGATAGTTATATTATCAGATTCCAGAAGCGCTCTACAGCATTTGGCTCGGTGTGTCTCGGGTATCCGAGGTATTCCGATAGCCTATGAAGCCTTGGGTCTAGTGCACAGATTGCAGCAAGAAAATATTTGTGTCGAGTTTCAGTGGATACCCTCCCATGTTGGATTGCTAGAGAATGAGATTGTAGATCAGTTGGCTGGGAATGCAGTGGATGATGGTGTGGATGTACTGAATCAGCCCTACGGTTGGGAGATTATCCCAGAGGCTAAAAGAGTGTGTAGAGAGAAATGGAAGAAGTCGTTTAGAGAGTGCTCACAAACAAAGGGTGCTTGGTACTATACCATACAGGACACACCGGGTTCAGTGCCTTGGTTCGAATGTGCCAGCCTCTCCAGGGAGACATTAGTTGCGGCTCTCAGGTTGCGGGCTGGTCATGTTCCACTAAACAAGTTTTATAATCTTATGGGGGTTAAATCATCGCCACTGTGCGATGCATGTCCGGTACCCGAGGATATAATTCATGTGATGGTGGAATGTGACCAGTATCGCGAACTGAGGAGGAACCTGTTGACAAATATTGATCTCCACAATGGTGGAATCAATTTGATTCTAAACCAGCCAGTGACTGAAGAGGCCCAGAGTGTTTACAGGTTCCTAAAACGGTGTTTGAAAGAGAGAAAGGATAGAGAGGGGGAGAGAATGTAGGTCAGGAACTGTATTTGGGGGTGCGTATTTGTGTTTGTGTGGGTGTGTGTGTGTGTGTGTATTTGTGTGGGTGTGTGTATTTGTGTGGGTGTGTGTGTTTGTGTGGGTATGTGTATTTGTGTAGGTGTGTGGGGGTGTGTGTGTGTGTTGTGTGTGTAGGTATTTAGGTATAGTTGGTGATGTGTGTGTGTGTGGGGGTGTGAGGGATAGAGTGGAGTAATGGGTGGCCATGGTGGATGCCCATTACGCTACTATAGGAATGATCCCATGAGGCTGGCATAGTCACCTAGAGTGCACTGAAGCCTCCAAATATTAGATTAAAAAAAAAAAAATAAATAATAATAATTCGTAGTTTGGCGCCAAGGGCATGTTTTTGTTTTTTTGATGTCATGGTCCAAAGGTTAAAGAATGCTCTTATGAATTTTCGTCATTTGGTTCAGCACATGAGCTGGGGAGTTTGTTGCGCCAAATGCACTAGGAACTATTGAAGAGCAGATGTTTTAGGAGGCTTACTTATTTAATTTTGATGTTCAAAAATTAAATAAGTAAGCTTATTCTCAGCCTATTTTGAATAAATGATTTTAAACTGCTTAAGCTACATAATTTAACACCATATTCCAAAATTAATATGTAAATTTTTGCCAGAAGTCCTTCGAAATCTAAGAAAACAAAATCATTTAAATTCCCAACAAAAAGTAAGGAGAAACGTGAGAAATCTCGTGATAAAGAAAAGGTATTAGAAGACGCAGCAAAGCAAAGGGAGAGGGAAGAAAAAGAGAAGAAAAAAGAAAAAGAACGGGAGAAAGAGAGGGAAAGAGAAAAGAAAGAGAAAGAAAAACGAGATAAGTTGAGGGAGAAGGATAAGGTGCGTAATATATTTAAGGTATGTAACCCCTCCTTTCTATCATATAATTATGTGTGTTTGTTGTTTTGTACTTTTTTCACGCAGCAATGGAGGTCCCGTATTCGGAGCAGTGTGTTCTTTCTTTGGTAGAGTTTTAGAGCCATTTTTAGGGTTCCGTACGCAAAGGGTAAAAACGGGACCCTATTTACTAAGACTTCGCTGTCTGTCCGTCCGTCTGTCTGTCTGTCACCAGGCTGTATCTCAAGAACCGCGATAGCTAGACAGTTGAAATTTTCACAAATTATGTATTTCTGTTGCCACTATAACAACAAATACTAAAAATAAAATAAATATTACGGGGGGCTCTCATACAACAAACGTGTTTTTTTCCGGTGTTTTTGCCTTGTGCACCCATCGTGTGCGAGTCCGACTCGCACTTTGCCAGTTTTTTTAATGTCAGTAAAATCCTGATGGGTAGACCACGGGAGCGAAGGCGTGTGTACAAACTTACTTTACCTACGTGTGTTAAGCCGGATTCATACTACTGTGTTGTGTTGTGTCGTGTCGTGACGGCTTCTGACGCAGTGTTAGCCAATCAAAACTCGTTGTAATTTGCCGTAGTCCTGAACAGATTCGTTTCATTGGTGTATCCCGAGTCACGACACAACACGACACAGTAATGTGTCTGTGGCTTTAGCATGTCCGTCAGGTAAGAGAGTGGGAGGTGGAGCGCGAGCTTATCCATAATAATTATTTAGGACATCGCGCGTTTGGACTCCACACGTATTTGCACGTCTAACTCTTACGTGCTCTTACCAAGTGTCCGAGCTTCCACAAGGATCTTTCGTGCGAATATTTAAGCCTACTGGCACTACAAACGCTTCCGAAATAGGTACGTGGTTATTTGAAAGACAAACACTAGTGTTTTATTGTATGTGACAAACAACAGTGTGAGTATGCTTGGATGCTAAGGGTCATGTTGAGAGAATGGATAAAAGGTAATTAACATTTGGAATTATATGAAGGAAGGGCATAGACTGATCTACTTAATTGGTGACGCAAAAGGTCAAGTACTCGGTATTCCCAACCGGCGCACATTTTGACCTAAATGTATGAACGTGGGTGAAGCAACTGGATTACTGGAGTATGATCGCAGATCATCGCATTCTGTATTTTCTGCCTTTCCACTATGAGCGAAACAGCGTTTGTTTATTGGGTTACTACAGATTACATGGAATAACCAACATAAAATCTTGAATTATATAAAAATGTATATATTGGTATACTACTTAATAATGGCAATCATTCAAAAGATCTTAGCATGATCATTCTGCCTACCCCATGAGAATAAAGCGAGAGCTTGTTATGTTCGAAAGCAGTGGTGGCCAAGTGGTAACGGCCGCGACTTACGAGTTGTAGGTCGTAGGTTCGAACCCAGACAGGCGCTTTACTTTGTGTAAATTATTGCATCACCACTGCTCTCAAAACGGTGAAGGAAAACATCGTGAGGAAACCGGCATGTCCTAGAACCAAAAAATTCGAAGACATGTGGTATCTGCCAATCCGCACTGGGCCCGCGTGGTGGATTACAGCCCGCTCCCTCTCACCGAGAGGAGGCCAGTGTCCCAGCAGTGGGAACATTATAGGCTGATTATGGTTGTTATGTTCAAAACAGATATACTCGTAAATATACTTCCTGTTTCATTTGCTAGCTGTTTCATGTGATTGTGACTACATGATTATGGTGGACATTGTGTATTGTACGGTGTGTATACATGGTTCATTTACTCACGTAATGCGTCGCATTCAGTATGTACAGTCAACAAAAGAGATAGGGGTGTAGGTCGTTAATAATAATAACAAAACCTTTATTTTCAGGCTACTGTGGCCCATTGATAAATACCTTACAGACTAACATTATATTATAATAGTATAATGTGTGTTAGTGTATAAACTTAAAACTATGTTAGTAACACTCACTTCACTCGAGCACTGTCTTTGTGCGATCGTGTGGCACTTGTCCGCGGAAGCAACGGAACATTACACCTAAAGGCCAAAAGTCCTCTGCCATGACGAGGTGCAGGTAGCACGTAGGTACTCGCACCACGAACGCCTTGAAGTTGACGTTGCGGCGCGATTCAAGCAACTGCACTCTCGGCCTGTACTTGCTCTGCTGCTGTTGTCTCTTGCTGTGTTAAGTACCTACAACACCTAATTTTTAACCCAGGTAGTGCGAGTGCTGATTGGTCAAATCTTTGACATTGCTCTGATCTGAGTGGCGCTTCTGTTCAAAAATAATCACAAGCGTTTACAATGAGAAATGCTTGCATACACCAATTATGGTACGGTGTTGCTGGCTATTATTCGCAACTTCACAACTAAGCCCGTATTTAGCGTCCGGGCATGGGGCAGGACTGGATTTAAATTAGATTTACTCATCATTTCAGCCGAAAGACGTCCACTGCTGGACATAGGCCTCCCCCAAGCACCTCCACTTCGACTGGTTCTGTGCTTCTTGCATCCAACGGGTTCCTGCGGCCTTCACAAGGTCGTCGAGATTCACTCGAACTATGTACTCAAAAAAGGCCAGGAACTGCGCTTTTATAATTTCTAACATTGCTGCACGTTCCTGACGTTATCGTGGACGAAAATTTAAAAGCGTCTTCATATAGCCCTGAGTATTTGATATTATTTTCAACTTGATAAATCCATGCGTTCCTGAGAAAAAGAATCTTGACCGACGGACAGACAGTCGGACAACGAAGTGATCTTAGTATTTCCCATACATTTTACTTTCCTGTGTTATCGTGATGCTGTGACGTGGACGTCCACAATAATATTATCACGTTGGAAATTATTGATAAAGCGCACATTCTTTTTCAAAGAACTCGCCCCAAAGATGGTATTTCTAGTCCGCATACCAAACTCTTTTATTGAATGTACCTAGTAAATGTTTACTGCAGTAGGTCTCATCAAAGAGATTTAAAATAGGTACAATTGTAAATAATTTAATGTCTTAGGTTCTCATGAACATTCTTCTCAAACAGTACCTATAGCTTAAAAATAAATAATATTGACAAAGGTTTGAGTATATTTATCCAAAGTTATCAAAATAAAGAAGTTACGTAGTACAGTATCGAACTAAGCCAATTAGATATATGTATTTGTACAGCGTCTGTTGACTAATAGCGAAGGTTTCAAATTACACGATTCACTTTGGTTCACCTTTCGAAATGTAAATTATTAATGGGTACCTATAGAATTTTGTTTGAAAACATTTTTGTAGCAGCTTTGTGAAAAACTGTTGCGTTTTCAAATAAACGACAAAGTCAACTGCCCAAAAAAAACTGCTCTAACAAGGAAAATATTATAAGAAAATACATTTTAAAATATATAATGAACACAATAAATATTAATGAACTATGCTCGACCTTGCTGCCAGTTGACAGCCAAAATACTCTTTATTCCTTTCACATAAGGATCCAAATAAACTCGAAGGAACATGACACATCCATTGTCTCAGTAGCCTTGCACTCCGCGCATTTATTTATTAGAACTGTCTTTGTTTAATCCGAAGTAATTTTGTTTCATTAAAAATATATAAAACAAATGTAGTGGAAAGTGTCTATGTTTAAGGAACGTATATTTCTACGTCAGGTTAAATTTTCGCGGTTCATCAGTTGATACGTTTTGCATAATTTCACTGTTCAGTGGGTGTAGCTCCGACCTTGAACAAACGGCAGCAGAACGGTCGGTCATGGTTTGCTCAGTTGGGTCTCGAATGCGCGTCATGCATCACCTACGCAATGTTTTCTCAAAGGTGCGCGAATTTACGAGTTCTTTTTTTGTTTATTTTTTTTTCCTTATCAAAGAGTTTCTAATCATTTGGCCAAAGTCAATGCGATAGATTTTATTTTAAATTCGTACTTAGTTTAAATGGTTGTTTCGTGAAATAAAATCGGTCATGATCGTGTATTGAAAGTTGATATATGTAAAGTGGTTAATGTGTTGTTAAGTTAATTTTAGTAACTATTACTTGATTATAGGGTTATAGGGTAAATACTGTATTGTTTCCAATTTAACGATTTCATTGCAGTGCTATTTTTATTTATTTTATGCTACATTGATAAACGTATCCAGTTCTATTGTTGACAACACATTTTTTGTGACACATGTTCACTATTATTGTTCAGTAGGTACTTTATAGTGTGTTGTTTAACAGGAAAAAGAAGAGAAAGCGAAATTCAAATTAGAATCTAAGGAGAAACTGAAAGATGAGAAGAAAGATAAGACAAAAGATAAGGACAAGGAAAAGGTGAAAGAGAAAGAAAAGGAAAAAGTTAAAGACAAGGATAAAGATAAAAAAGATAAGAAGTTGACGAAAGTTCCTTCTACATTCACTTGTGGGATTCCCTTCGAAGAGATATTTACTTTAGGAGGTAAGCAAAATAATTTTGCATTTATTGTTATTTATGACTGACTACCCGCCAGCCATTGCCCGTGACACCCTTTGCGTGGTCATAGTGACTCTGGTTCACTACGTCAATTAACGGAATACTAATCAGTACTAATCAGATACCTACGTTATACCTGTAAACACCATTAAGTTTCTAATATAATAAATGGAATAAGATAAGCGAATTGAAATTCTTCTTTGGTTTTGGCCTGTGATACAGGTTTATCCTAGTACAGGCATCTAACATTATTATTCCTTTGTAAATTATTTCTAAGACTTTATGTAAATATTTTACCAATTTTAATACTGAATAAAAAATAATGCATAATAATGAAATTTAACAAAGGTCAATTTTCATACGATTGAACAGATGGTCAGTAGCTTGATGATGCATGCATTGTGTTGCACATTATCGTCATCGTAATTGAACGGGCTAATGTCACTGGATTGTGTAAACAGGTCTTTATTTGGTGCTAGTATGGCCAGATTTTTATATAACTCCAGTTTTCTAGCTACCCTCATTATATGGAACTCTAGCTACCCTCATTATATGAAAAAAATAATAAAAGTTGAATAAAGTTATGGCGAAAGCGCCAGGGTAGCGCGCGAAAATCTTTTTTTTTACGTTTTTTGCAATTCGCTGGTCAGTATTAAGTTGCGTTGATTAAAATATGATTCGCGACCGTAACAAATATGTATTTACAGAATTATAATAATTAAAGTCATCAACACAACTCTTAAGACCAAGTAATCCTACTGAATGTCTATTTCATGAAATCTTGACATTTTAGGATTTTTCTAACTTAACAAGTTGTATTATGATTCTACCCAGATGTTGATGTGATTTTTTCTATCCCACGAAAAAAAATCTATGGTTTCTATTTTCACTTCAGCTTTTAACTGGTCATCATCTGCCTAGCCTTTTCCCAACTATGTTGAGTTTGGCTTCCAGTCTAACCGGATGCAGCTGAATACCAGTATTTTACATGGAGCGACTAACTATCTGACCTCCACAACCCAATTACTGGGTAATACGATACCCCTTGATAAGACTGGTTGTCAGACTTCGGGCTTCTGACTACCCGTAACGACTGTCAAAGATCCACTGAAGAATGACAGCCGGGACCAATGGCTTAACGTGCTTTCCGAGGCACGGAGGGGTCACGGTATGTAAAGATGGTCACCCATCCACAGACCAATCGCGGCAATCGTAGCTTAATCTGAACGATCGACCTGTGCGGCTGTTATTATTTAGCCACGGGCCCCTCTTCAGCTTTTAACTGGTATCTCTATCTAATCTAAAATAGGAATATTAACATAACATAACTCCGGGAATCCCCGAAGGGCTGCAGAGATGTACTTGTACTACACCCGCATTTCACCAGTTATTTTTTAAATCCCATGTAATAGGGGCGAGCGTATTACATGTGGCATTACCATCAAGCGAGTAGAAATCTAGACTCCGGGCTGCTACTGGGAAATTCAAAAAAACCAATCTAATACCTAACACATTGCCCGACCTTAGATCGAAGAAAAATAATAGTATTCACTTTGTTGCAAATGGCACTCCATTCCGGTCTGATTCAGGTTCTTTTTTACATTCCGCGTACAATGTTTTGGTATCTTCAAAGTGTTTCAGAAACAAATGATTGAAAATGACGCATAAGAAGGATAAACAGCTGACTATGTTTGATTTTAAGTTTTACATTCTTCTGCTAAACAATCCGATTGAAGATATAATCAGTAATCATACATTCATGCCTCTATCGGTTGAAATATAAACAAAAATATCCTTTATTCCAAGTTCGTGGCTCGACGCTCTGAGGGGCTCGTGGCTAAATGATAACAACTGCACTGGTCGATCGAAGGTAAAGCTACGCTTGCCGCCGTTCGGTTCGTGGATGGATGACCACCCATTAAAATTAAATATCGAGACCCCTCCGTGTCTCGGAAAACACGTTCTGCCGGTGGTCCCGGCTGTCATTCGTAGATCTTTGAAAGTCGTTACGGGTAGTCGGAAGCCCAAGTCTGACAACCAGTCTTCATAGGAGTATCGTGTTACCCAGTAACTAACTGGGTTGTGGAGGTCAGAAAGGCAGTCCCTCCATGTAAAATCCTGGCATTCAGCTGCATCCGGTTAGACTGAAAGCCGACCCCTACATAGTTGAGAAAAGGATAGGCAGATTTTGTGGATCCATTATTTCAAGTTGGCGAGTCCCTTTTACTATGTTGCACACCTTTTTTTATCTGCGGTAATATTGATTTTTGCACCATTACTTTTATCGAAAAAACCATCATCGGACCAGAATTATCTGCGATGCCTAAAATGGAGCATTCTTTTCAAGGTAAATGATAACACGGCGTGTAAACATGAATAAAATTCTTTGGGAGTAAAGTTGTCTGTTGTTAGTTACTATCTCACGATTCTGCGCTCAGCTCGTGTCTTTGTTATTTTTATTCATTATGAACCCTTTTATTCGCGGGTTTTCTACAGGCGGTAAGTTTTTCGTATAGTCCTTAGTTATTTTTTATTTAGATCAAGGTAGCAACGCTTTATTTTTACAATGTTATGTCGCAGAACTAACGAAATACTGAGAGCTAAGGGCGCTGACCTCCTTGTTTTCATTTCTTGATTCTCCCTCCTCCCCCGGTTATCTAGCCCCCACTTTCAGTACATTTGCGCCAATCACAATAGACATCTACGTTCATCACCCAATCGTCTTCTCCGATGTCCCACTCATCGCACAGACTTCATTCACTGTTCCTTCTTCGTTTAGTCTATCTCTCTGTGGAATGCGCTGCCCCAGGAAATCAGGATGGCAACCAACAGATTATCCTTTAAAGTTAAGGTTCGCGAGCACATTCGCAAGAAGATAGCAGTATCGTCACAGCGCTAATATTTTCTCATTGTTTGTCTTATTTCTTTTTAGTATATTTATGTATATTTATTTGTGGTTATATTTATATGTAATTAGGTATATATTATGTAAGTTTTAATAGGTTTATGCGTATATTTATAGGTATTTAAAATATTTATTCCTCAATTTTCATGATTGCGTCTACTACTGTTTGTCTCTGCAATCTGCATCACCCAAAGGTTGACTGGTAGAAAATGCCTATGACATTAAGTCCGCCTCTGTACATTTATGTGCTTGAAGTATTAAATAAATAAATAAAAACTTTTCCTAATCGATTTAGGTTTAACCACGTACAGTCTAGCACAATCGGCAAATGATACGGTGCAATTTAATAGTAAGAACTCATAAAAATACCATAAAGTTACAATAACGGATGTAAACAAAAGACGCGTGTACGACGGAAATGTTGATTGAATGTGACATGACGTGTTCTGGTTAGCATTTTTAATCTGTTTTATTACTTATGTACGTGATTGTACATGTGGTTTACGGAATCATCACTTGTACATGTGGTTTACGGAATCATCACTTTTATATGTTTATGCTGCAACAGGCTAAGGTCGATATGAAAATAGGTTTATAGGAATTTTTATTAAAATAAAAAAAAATTAGTTAAAACCGACTTTTCTGTGACAACGTAAATGAGTAATTATTGTGTAACTTAAGAGTAGGTACTATAGCGATTGACTACAAATAAATTCGCGTTTAAACTTACACATGTTTCATTTCAAGCTTTAAAAGACGAGCCATTAATTTGATAACACATTGGAATTTGGATTGCCAATATAAGGTAGTTCTACTTAGGAAATTTGACCTTATTATCCACCCAGAATAGCCCATGTTAGATCCTTTTCAAAAACCTCTCATGGTCCGTTGCTATGTTGAGAGGCCCGTGGCTAAATAATAACAGCCGCACTGGTCGATCGATCAGGTTAAGCTATGCTTGCCGCGGTTGGTCTGTGGATGGGTGACCACCTTTACATACCGAGACCCCTCCGTGCCTTGGAAAGCACGTTAAGCCGTTGGTCCCGGCTGTCATTCGTGGATCTTTGACAGTCGTTAGGGGTAGTCAGAAGCCCGAAAGTCTGACATCCAGTCTTACCAAGGGGTATCGTATTACCCAGTAACTGGGTTGTGGAGGTCAGATAGGCAGTCGCTCCATGTAAAATACTGGTATTCAGCTGCAGCCGGTTAGACTGGAAGCCGACCCCAACATAGTTGGGATAAGGCTAGGCAGATGATGGTCCGTTGCTATGTTCTCCAATCAGTGCACTCTACTTAGATTCAAGATGAAGTTAAAATAATCATCATCTGTCTAGCCTTTTCCCAACTATGTTGGGGTCGGCTTCCAGTCTAACCGGATGCAGCTGAATACCAGTATGAAGTTAAAATAATCATAGCATGAAAATTAGAGGGTTATAAATTATAACAGTAGCATAATAGAGACAATGTGTTTATTTAGCTAAGTTTTTGTCAACACTAGGAATTGAGTGAAAAGTAGTCGTTTTTTATTGTAACTTTTGACGTTCAAAAAGTACCGATTCTCAGGCGAATTTTAACAAATGATTTTTTAATATTCGGGTAAGCAGGTTGACTTGGCATTGTTGTAAAAACCTCATTACTACAAATAGCTCTATCTTCGGAGTCCCTCTAGCCCCTCAAGCTTCTTGTAAACAAAGTTCCGAATCTTACTCGTTTTTCTTTTTATTAACGTTTATCTACAACTTGTTACTTCCTGTTTCAGTGGCGTTGCCAATATTCGGAGTGCCGTTAGCGCAGTCGGTGGAGCGTTCACGATGTCATGACGACACCGGTCTGCCTCTCGTTGTTCGAGACAGCATCGATTACTTGCAGGTACTCATAACTACTCAATATTTTTACCTTGATAAATACCATTTTTTCTGCAATAATACGCTTTAAAACCTATTACAACAATTAAAAAAACGGTTATAATGTAGACACTAGACACGCACATAAAAGAGAAAATATAAAATCATAAAGTTTAGGAAAAGTTTACCAATACTTTCATAAATCCCTCTCACAGTACTTCTGACAGACAGTACTTCTTTTGATGTAAGATGTTCGTGACATAAAATTATGTTAATGGTTGGTACGATTGGCAATACCATCATGTAATTATACGGGTATTCAGTTGCATCGCGCATCTGCAGAGTAACGGTTCAAAATTGCCTTTTATGTGCCTGTTTGAAATAAATAATTGACTTTGACATCAGGTTAGACTGGAAGCCTACCACAACATTGGGAAAGGCTGGGCATTATTATTTCGTGATTACTGGTAATCACGAAATAATAATGCCCAATGTGAGCAACGTAAACAAGCAAAAATTCAAATAATTTGAAGGCTTACTCACCGGGGGCTAGTCTTCTGGAAGTCTGAGAAGAATCTGCTGTCAAACCACATCTCACCAGTTGTGATTAGTTAACCACAATAATAATAACTAATCCTGTAGGTAGACATAAGATTTAGCAACAGCCTTATTAGGATATGCTTTAAAAGACCGGGTCATTATATTCCGTACAAAGGTTGTGTAGTTGACCTAGTATGTACTTCAAACGGTAATTTAGAGTGACAGTCTCAATGCTTCGTCGCGATGGTAATTTATCTCAACCGTTCTTCTAAACATACGGTAATTTATTGTGATTATGATGTATATGAGTCTATTATACAAGTACATAGTTTGTGCCTTTTCACATAGTCTCGGCCCTATTTAATATAAATGATAATGGCGATATCTGTGAAAAAATACATAATTGTCGCAATTTCACGGCAGATGCTGTTTAGGTACTAAAGAAAGAAAGAAAGAATAACGTTTATTTGGACACAATTCGTGAAATATAAATATAACAAAATAACGAAAATAATGTTTTAACTACAGTAGTGTGGTGCTTCAAATCACGGCTGCGCCAAAAAGTTCATGGTACAGACAGTAGAAAAAGATGAAAAAAAAAAAAAAAAATTGACAAATTTTCGCCTGTTACCTGTCGGTTTTATTAAATAGATCCCTGACAGTCGGGTACCCGGTGGGCAACCGGGAACATTATACCGGTACGTAATAAAAAGCTTTCGGACTTCTCTATACATTTTGCAACCGGGCAAATGGACCCCATGACCAGTGGCGTGCCTAGGGGTCAAAATTAGGGCAAGCCCACAGATTTTCAAGGTATAAAAAAAACGCCCAACTGAGGGATTGGCTGATTTTCTTGTTGTTAATGGTTGTTAGTAGTACTAACATCATTATTATAATTTTGGTAAGAAAAACTTATTTCAAGCATCAGTACGTAATTGTCATCTATACTAATGAATGCGTAAAATAAATGAACCACAACGCTTAGCCGGACCTTTTTTCATTTTGCTTGTCACTTGCAAAATTTGTTCAATCAAAATGCACTAGATGGCCTCCAAATATTATCGATTTATTGTTATTTTCTCGTACGCATTATTTTATGAATTAGGTACTTACATTTTTAGAGTCAATTGATAATTTTAACATGAGCCACTACATAGGTTTGTCATATCATATTCATACCTAATAAACGATCAAATGAGTAGGTACCTATTTTATTTATTCTGTCTTCTTGACTGACAAAAATACTTGTTTTTATTTCCGAGAAGTACCGACAATCCGACAGTAATTTAAGATTGGCTACGGTGAAGTAAAGAGTTATTTATTGGCAGAAAATTGCAGAAAACTCAATGTATTTACGTACCTTTTCGATGACAGATTCCGAACACATAATGATAAAAGAACACTATATTCATTAACCATTTACAAAATCATAGGGAATGACATCACCGATCACCACAATCAATATTTTTTTCAAATAATAAAACCGCCACTGCCCATGACCCGTGTGTACAGTGCACAGTAATGTTATTCAAAGTTTTGTTAATGCCACTTAATATTGTTCTATCATTAATGCAGCAGACTTCCTTCTTTGTTTGTATTCAGTTCAAAGATATTGTGTAAAACGGACGAACCTATTAGCTGCATTAGCTACAGGTAGAAGGATATACGGTTCGTGAGCCGATTAAACTCATGCATTGTTGAAAACACCACATAATGTTTTAATCTTGATGCAGGAGTCCAATTTTCAAAGATAACTATTATAATCTAACTAGTGAACAGTAATTTTGCAGAATTGTGAAAGTGGAAAGGAGCTAAATCCTATAGATATACAAAATCGTAAAAACATCTTGTTTAATAGTTATTTAGACTAAACAAGGCTTCTTAAAAATAGAGGAGGTTCTCAATTCGTCTGTATTTTTTTTACTGGGGTAGATTTTGAGTTAGCTTCAATAATACGTATTTATGTATGTTGATTATGTTATAATAACTTCCTGTCAGTGTTATTTACATAGCAAGTGGTGGTATACGAATTTGTGTAGGTACCACAAAATAACTTAAATTTTTTGAAGTCTGGCAAAAAACGAAAATACAAAAACCAAAGACAGTGACTTCCGAAGTTATAATTATTTTCCACTTTTTGGTGTTTTTTTTTTGGAAGTCGGTTGTTTTTTTTTAGTTTTTTATGATGTCCAAAGCCTCTTTCCTCCACCCGCTACTGTAGCGTAGAACTTAGAAGAGATGCAGCGCATCGAAGTTTGCTCTTGCCACTTGAAAACAAACGTTTTCATGTGGTATAAAAGCTTTTATTCGCTGCTACCAAATGATAAATTATTTAATTTTTGTAAAGTAGGTTTTGCACAAACACTTTTACACGTCAATCATATTTTTAAAAAACTAGACCTATATGACTACTCTGAAAAGAAAGGCCGAAACAAACTCAGAGGTCACAGTCTCTTTTAAAGTCCAGGCATAATCTTGGTCAGGTTATATGAAGACCATGTAGATCTATGCCTGAGATGGTCTTTTGAGGAAAGAGCCACACTCAGATTGAGAGGACCTGTCTAGTCAGTGCACGCATTTGTCAGAAATCGTGCAGCTCAACTTAAAACTTAAGGAGCTCAACGATTCGACGAACAATACCAAAGAAAGGACATTTGGGTAGGCCACAAAAATTACTCGTAATGCGTAGTTGACTAATGTGATGTGTCTTTTTACACCCTGTATAAATCAGTGCCTGTAATAATGATGTTCAGATAAATAAAGATTTATGATTTTGATTAACAAACACCACCACTCAATCGATCATCAATGCTCTTATTATATTTTCAGGCGCACGGTCTAAAGTCAAACCAAATCTATAGACAAGAACCCGACAAGATAAAACTACAGCAGCTAAAGAAACTCTTCACAGATCGAGGACCTACCTTTCCTTATCATTGGGACGTTGCAGTGGCTTGCTCTATTCTTAAATGCTTTATTAGGTAAGTGAAAATGAGTCCTACTTATTTTATCGACCCGCGGGGTAATACACTTACAATCCCTTTCGTTTTGACAGTTGAACAATATACATTGCGTTATTTACGTTGTTGAGCAGACGAATATTTCAAAAAATGAAGCAATGGTTTAGCAATTTTTTGTTCAATATCTTTCGGATTGTTAGTACAAGACACAAAACACAATTACGGTGCCGCACGTTCGGTTCACGCCGAATTAGACTTAATTCCCGCCTAAACCAATATTTGTATGGGCTTCACATAATTGTTCCGGGTCAAACAAACTGTTTGCTATGTGAGATTTGTGTTTATAAATAGGGGAGAACCCTTTACCGAGGGTCTATTTATAAACAGGAAAATAAATATTTTTCTTCTTTAGTAGAAAATAAATATTGTTCTTTCTTTCATTTTAGTAGTAGCATGAAAAAAAATGCTACACCCAGTCGTGAAGCCGGGATCGGTTCAGAGGGGCTCGTGGCTAAATGAAATAACAGCCACACGGGACGATCGAAGGTTAAGCTACGCTTGCCGCGGTCGGTTCGTTGATGGGTGACCATCCATTACATATCGAGACCCCTACTTGCCTCTGAAAGCACGTTGAGCCGTTGGTCCCGGCTGTCACTCGTGGATCCTTGACAGTCGTTACGGGTCGTCAGAAGCCCGAAAGTCTGACAACCAGTCTTATCAAGGGGTTTCATATCCTGCCGGGTCAGCGGGATTGTCCGAAAGGGTTACCGCTGACCCGGAACATAAAGGGCTAAGAAAGGAACACGGGTGGGTTTTAGTCAGTAAAAGTCTGAGACTCCCTTTCGCTCTACCCAATGCGGGAGGGGTCATTTGATGATTTCCCATCCGCAAAAAAAAAGAAAAAAAAGGGGTTTCATATTACCCAGTAACTGGGTTGTGGAGGCAGTCGGTCCATGTAAAATACTGAAACTCAGCTGCATCCGGTTAGACTGGAAGCCGACCCCAACATAGGAAAAGGCTAGGCCAATGATGACATACATTCGATAGAGGCGACATTCCTAGCATGGTAAAAAAGTACTACACCCAGTCGTGAAGCCAGAATGTATTAGAAACTAAGGTATACCCAAGACACTCACTGGCCCCATAGTCTTGACCGTTACAGTCTATAAGGGCTGCATAATTTGTTAATAATTAAAAAAACTATCAAAACAAAAGCTTAATTACATTGAAAGCCGCTGTGCTGTGCTGTTGGTATTGGAAGAAGTGTAAAATATTGCAAACTTATCTTGCGTGTTTTGCCGTACCATTAGTAGTCTTTCCGATATGCAACAAATTGTTCAATTATTTGTAGTCCAAGCAATTTATTTGCGGCTTCTAAAAGCGTGATCATGCATGCATACTTTAACCAGTATAAACCGTCATTTTCACTGTAATTCTAAACCATACTTTTATCAAAATTCCAGCGAACTTCCGGACTCTATTCTAACACAAGAGCTACACGGTCAGTTCGAACAAGTAACAGCTATCGCCGAGCCGCAGCGCGAAGCAACCATGTTGTCTCTCATAGCCAAGCTGCCGCCGCCTAACTACAGTCTGCTGGGCTGGCTCATGACGCACTTTGCCTGCGTTGTGGCTAACGAACAGGTGGGTGGACACCTTTGTACCCGTTTTTATAGTAACTATACAAACCGTGACTCGTGGTCGCAAGCGCGACTACTGAGCGTGGGGTCCTGGGTTCGATTCCCCGGTCGGGTAAAGTGTTATTGAATTTTTCATTGGGAACTTCTTATTAACAGTTTGGAAGTTGGTGGTGTGATACCCCCGTGCCTCGGAAAGCACGTTAAGCCGTTGGTCCTGCACCTGATCTCTCTCCGGTTGTGTCGGAGAGAGATCAGGTGCCTTCCCATCGGAGAATGATAATGAGAGTGAGAATGAAAGAGTGCACCTGTGTCTGCGCACACACTTGAGCACTATAACATCTCCCGCGCCGTAGGCTGGTCTCCGCTGAGATTGGTCAACATAATCAGCCTATAATGTTCCCACTGCTGGGACACAGGCCTCCTCTCGGTGAGAGGGAGTGGGCCATAATCCACCACGCGGGCCCAGTGCGGGTTGGAAGATGTCACATATCTTCGAATTTTTGGTTCTAGGACATGCCGGTTTCCTCACGATGTTTTCCTTCACCGTTTTAAGAGCAGTGGTGATAAAATAATTTACACAAAGTAAAGCGCCTGTCTGGGTTCGAACCTACAACCTACAACTCTTAAGTCGCGGCCGATGCCACTTGGCCACCACTGCTCTCGTTTTTTTGTACACCCGTTCCGTTCCTCTAGGTTCTTCTTGAGTTCCATAAGTTCATATGAAATCCTTGAGTTCACATAAAGATTCGCGATTTCTCTGCGCCAGACTCACCAGGAAACGGTCATCCCGTGGTTGAGTACATGGTTTTCTTCCAGAACCAGGCCTTCTAATGACGGAACCAGTGAATTGATATCGCTGTCGTCCTCTGGACTATCGAAAGACTCGCATTCCTGAAACAGCGAACAAGAACTTCCATCAATTCGTGGCACAACAAGCAGTTCAAAGAGTTATTTTCTTCCACCCGTTTAGCACGCCTAAATCTTAAATTTGACTGGTACAAACTTTTTTCTACTATACAACACTACACTAACATGCCAGTAACATATTGAAATGAATAAAACACTTTTCGTATTGCAATTTTTAACCTCTCTGCTCGACTAGATTTTGACATATGACATACTAGCTGATTCGACGGGGTGTTGCGAATTACGTCATGATATTCAGGAATTAACTTCAACTTTCAGCATCCGAATTTATTAAGAAAAATGTGTTACCGCGCCTATTTTGTACAATAAGTTTGTGGCAAATATCTTTAACTATATGCTGAGGTCGGTCAAACCGCGTCATTTTACTGCGAAAGTTGTATAAAATAGATATTATTACACCTATCCAAAAGTTAGGCACATTAATTTTCGCTGAAGATATGTAAATAAACCACTTAATCTCTTGATGAAAATATGCAAAAGGGAAAAATAAAAATATTGTCATTCTCTCTGCATTCTTACTTTTACCATTTTTCATACATAAACTACATATAAAACATGATCAAACCTTGATAAAAATTACTAAAAAATGTGATGCGACGTGACACTTCTTAGTGCTGACCATCTACCCAATTTTCTTATTTCGATTAAAAAATGTCATAAAGCCTAATCGATAAATAATCGGTGTTTAAAAAAAATAAAAAATTTGTAGAATCGGAATAAAAACTCTTTGGTATATTTTTCATGAAGTAATTATTTTTTTAAATATAATCATTTTAATAAGTACATACACGTACAGTGTGGATAGGGGTGTAACTTTTTATGGTTCCCTACGTACGAATGAAAAAACGGAACCCTTATAGGATCACTCGTGTGTCTGTCTGTAGGTCTGTCACAACCGATTTGTTTCGTATCTACTGAACCGATTAAATTGAAATTTGGTACACATATAAATTTCTTTGACTCAAACACGGACGTGTAACATAAATAAATTAATTTTTAAAGGGGTCACTTTTTGGAGTGACATTAGAAAATTTAAAAAAAAGCCTTGCTTACGTAGGTACCGTGTAATATATCAAATTAAGGGGTTTCGTGAGGGTCACATAAATATTATTATAATAACAAAAAAAAGTTATTTATTATTTTATTGAAAATAGAAACAATATCTCTGAAAACACAGCCTAAAATTTAAAAAAAATACAAAATATAGTTCTGTGATTATAGATTCCAGGAGATCTTATCAGAAGTCTGCAGGGTAATTTAGTAACACAGTATCAGTAGCAATGAGTTTCATCTTGACAGTTCAACAACATTCATTGCGTTATTTACGTTGTTGAGCAGACACACTTTTCGTACATAAGGAGCAATGGATTAGCAATATGATTCAAAATGATTCAAATTGAGAGTAATAGTGTGTTACGCAATTAGGATGCCGGTCTTAAAATAACATAGTAAATCTCTAAATATACTGCGTACATTTGGTCATAGTCAAAACATGTTCGGGATGTTATATTCAACTAGCTTCTGCCTGACTTCGTCCACGTCAAATATCACCCTCCCCCCATTCACCCTTTTAGGGGTGGAATTTCGAAAAACCCTTAGTGGATGCCTATTCTTCACAAAGAACACACCCTCAAAATTTCATGTATCTATTACCAGCGGCTTAGGCGTTGATATTATATCAGTCAGGGGACTCTGATTTTTATAAAAATAGATTTAAAATCGGTATTAGGGTTCCGTATCAAAATGGTAAAACGGAACCCTTATGGTGAGACTCAGTCTGTCTGTCTGTCACACCTGGATATCTCAAGAATTAAGTACTAATCCTATCAACTTGAAATTTGGAACAGTTTTAGATGACGTTTACCCAACTATATTGCAAATAAGAAAGAAATACAAATATAGGCATGTATATTTTTTGCAACAGGGACTGAAGGGGTGTCTGAAAAATTCGAAGTATAAAATACTAGGGCATGTGCGGTAACATATGAAAGAGCGCATTTCAGCATTCTCAATTTTTTTTTTTTTTTAGGCTGCATAATTTTTTTTTAATTACAAACATTAGTTATAAGCTAAATTCTTGTTACCAACAACATTGCCTTGCCTATGGACTATGGACCCCTTATCTCCGAAGTTTGTAATGAGAAAAATCAGAAATTAATCTATGTGATAGAAGGTTATGTAAAGATTATAGGAAAAATAAAACATTCTCTAAATAGCACACTTTTTCAGAAATCATAAACAAAAGTTACATTAGGTAGTTCCACTATCGGTCAAGAGATCGCGCTGACATAAAACTGCAATATTCTACACCGCAGTGCAGTGTTAAAATTCTCTGACGAGTATAGGCGACGCCGATGAAAAATTAAAAACATCATGGTACGGAACCCTCGGTGCACGAGTCCGACTCACTCTTGACCGGTTTTTTTTTTAATGTTAAGCTTAAAACACTTGTTATAAAAATAAGATTTTTGGCATATTCGATCTTAAATAGCGGCCAAGGGGGTTAATTGCAGACTTTGGCTGTAATAGTAAGAAATGGTCAAGATGTTATTCCCCATAAGAAAACATGAAAACAGTACTTTTCTTTTCTGGCCGGCCCTTTAATTTTTGGGTACGTTATGAATGATGAGTCTAAGAAAGACAAACTTATTTTTGCAGTCGATAATGATGTGCATTGTACATGCGTAAATATTCAACCCAACTACGGAACCTTTCACTGTGCGTGGTCCGACATAAACATGGCCAGTTTTTTTAAATTTCGTTGGGAAACTACCACAAAAAAAAACAATTTCTATTACTCAAGTACCTAAACTAATAGAAACAAAAACTACCAAGCTCATACAACTAACAAAACATATTGAAATGTAAAGTGATTGTGGAATACCCAATTTATACCATTAATTTATTTATCATCATTCCCAAACTTTTGCTAAGCCTACCTAAAAAATGTATACCGGGCATTCTGTAGCAAACTATTAGAAAGTATCAAAAATAAATAGTAAGTAGGTACAATAAATAAAAATAATTTTGAACGGCGAGCGCATTCCGAAGATAAATTCAAATATAGAATCAATTCGGCGCGAAATTCAATAAATGACTATGGTCAAAGGTCCTCAGTTATTGACTCAGTTTTAATAATTATAGTGCCCAAAAAACTATTAAAATAACATTAGAAAAGCATAAATCAATATTATAAACAATGCATAATATATTTAATGCTTAAAATAATTTTATTTCAGTTTCCGAGTATCGATTTCCGAAATTCGACATATTAATTACCCGAATCAATCGAAATTAAAAAAAAAATCGTTTAGCATAATCGCTTTCGCACATCATTACTATAAAAAAAACAATAATGGACTGCGATTTTGAACACAAATTGAGTAGCGGTAATGAATAATACGTGTTAATGGGCCTGTGCTTAAATATTACGTTAACATTTGGGCATTTTACGGTTTAAAATATCATTTATTTCTCAAAGATTTACATAATCACTTAATGAGAAACAAAGTTTTAACATGCAGGTAATTGTTAAATAAAATAGACCAGAGCGCTCGTCGTGCAGTTAGGAAGTAGATACATAATTAGTTACTTTAATAAATTTGGCAAGTGGGTACATCATAATAAGTTACTCGAACGCGCGCGTCGTTGTAAACATCGAGCGCGCTAGTCTTATCAGCACTGTTGTAAAGCACCGTTTTCGTGTTGTTTATAATATTTTCTTTAATATTTGTCACATTTTAAATCTTACCTACATGTGTGTGCGTGACATTTGTGAAAAGTTAAATGTAAACACGCAGGATTGGCGCGAAACTTCGACATTAGATATCAAAAAACTTCATTACCGCTACTTATTTAACTGGAACAATGGATGAATTCGTCACATAATTAAATGATGTATTATTCACTGCCCCTGTGGTGGAGTTTGGATGTTCGAAATCCCCAATTTTTATGTTTTTTAGCCTCGACCACCACTGTCAACAAAATGGCGATTATCGCATTTACAGACTTGAATTGAATAAAGGTAAATTAATATGCTTGCGCGCTAAATATGAAATATTTAATGGCGTTAACTTAAGAGTTTTTTATCCAACTCTCTTAGTTAACGCACATTCATAAGATTGGATGGGTAGCATAACAAATATTTACATAATCAATGTAGGGTGTCGTATGTCGTAATTCCTGGGTCCAATGGGACCCAGTTCCGAGCCGGCGGAGGTTCGTGTGTTCGGGTCCATTCGGGGGCACTTCCGAACTATACGGTTAAACACAGGGGAAAAAATTAGACCACCCAGTTGTTTTGCAAATAAGTATATTTCACATCTTGCGGAGTAAGGACAGAATAAATTACCACCCTTTGTAAGTTGTATTAAACTCGGTAGACATCGTTTTACAATACTTTAACTTTTGTAATTTCTGTTTCCAGGCGAATCACGCGAATATTCAAACGATAGCGACTGCCATGGGTCCTGCGCTCAACATGTCTTTGAATCTATTGACTTACCTCATCTCCAAGGCAGATAAACTCTTCCCAGACGTCCAATTGACTAAGTAAGTAGAACCTGGAGCTGATTACACTCAAACGAATAAGCATACGGACATAGGCAAACCAAAAGCAATCAGGCATTGGCAACCAACGTCGGTGATTTTGAACCGTCACGCGTCGTCACGAGCTACCGCGCTACTTAGACCGACATGAAGATTTGGATAAAGGATAAATCACGAGAGAAAAGGGCTTTGAAGGTCTATGGCATACCTACTGTCCGCCGTTGTTTTTTTGTTTTCAAAATGGCGGTCACGCATGATACCTATTTAAATCGATAGTTGACATCAATGCAAACACAAAACATAATAAGGCCAAATCCCGTAAGAGCGGTTCTACACTACATCCGGTCCGAATCCAAGAAATGTCGGTCCGAAGTGACCATAGTCCTAGTATTTGTATGAGGGGTTGCGCACTAGATCCGAACTCTTATCCGTCCGAATTTAGCACATTCCCAATTCGGATCTTTAATTCAGATTCGGATCGGATATAGTGCAGAACCGCTCTAAAGCGTCACGTTTCCGAGATATTAACGTTCAAAGCTGATCCCGTGACATCCATAGTTGTTGAACTTGCTTACATCTTGTTGCATAGAACATAGATGTTTGAAATAATCACTGAAGTTCCGTTTAGTCCTGTGTTTTCCGTTTGCATTGATGTCAGCTATTAATTTATATGGTTACATGCGCGACCGCCATTTTGAAAAAAAAAACAAAATGGCGGACACTATAGGTATGCCAGGCTCCATATAACAATCTTCAATCCCCTTCCACTTTCTGATCTAAACCGAGACAACTTTAAACAAATTATCTGCGATTGCTGTTATTGGATGAATAGACACACAATTTCAGCAAAAATGCCAGAATAAAGCCTACAAAAACCGACCTATTTTCCTGGATTTGTGCGAGAGAGATGTTTCAATGATTATAAACCAATTCCTATGCCTTTTCTCTTACAGATACGTACCACCTCTCGCATCAATTCCCCCAGACTTCCCAGAAACGGCCCCAGAGATAAGCCTGGAGCTGCGCAAACAAGAGTCTTTATTAAATCAGATACACGCTGAAATGCACGCTGGATTCATCACTCCAGCCCGAGACCAACAACTATGGGAGGCGCAGAGAATTGTTACACAGTTAAAGGTAAGATCATAATTATTATAAATATTTGGTAAGACCACAGTAAGGTAATTCAGCTAACCCTCTGCCTAGACTTTTCCAACTGTACTGGGGTCAGCCTACAGTCCTGTATCTTAAGTGGAAAGAAGGGAGGCCTTTACCGTGCAGTGGGACAACACAGGCTTTTAAATAAATAAAGTGGCTTACAACAAAACCGGAACGAGCAAATTCGATGTGAATTTTCCATCAGGCGTTCGGACATCTGACGGCCATCAAGACTTTTCATATCACCGATGACTGCTTAAACCGAAGCGAAAATATTCTCAAAATGTTCCGTATAGAGATGATTATTATTATTATTTAGCTTAAACTTTCATTACCGGCTTCCCTCTTACCACCTATCTATTTATATAATTTACTTGGGCTAGTCCTTCAAATACCTACTAAAAGTGGTCGAGTCCAGAATATTCTACTGGGCTCACCGCGATGTTTGTTATTGCTGCTGTTCGGGACCCATTGTCCCACACAATGGGTTCCAAACAGCAACAATAGAATCTAAAATGAGCAGCCTTGAATGAAATAGACAATACTCACTCATTACTACTCCTCATTTGCGTGACAGGGAAAATACAGCTTCCAATATTTGCAATGGTTATTTAACTAACCAGTACCAACTGTTTTTCAGTATCCGCATGTGGTATTATTTCGAGTTAGTGCAATGTATTCCATACATAAAACGTTGCCCCACACTAGGAATTTCTCCTGTATCGTGGGTGCGTTTACAAACATTTAAACTCACATACACAAACAGCCAGACCCGGAACAACTACTTGTAGGTCATACAAATATTTGTTCCGTGCGGGAATCGAACCCGCGACACGCAGCGCAGCAGTCAATCGCTTAACCACTGCGCCAACCATGCCAACATTACGTAAGTTATCTTAATTAGTACTTCTTCTCCCTGTCCCATGTTACTTTGGGTTGGCGCAAAATGTTTTTCTCTCCCATCATCTTCACAATCTATCCATTTTTTCTTGAGTACACTGAATTAAAAATATTGCAGCTCCTCCTAAATATAAAACGTATACTTTAGTTCCAATTAATCAATGAAACCACAATAATGAGGGTAGACGAAAATACCTCGAATCAATTTCAAATAAACAGTTCCATTTTTTAAATATTACCGTTATTTACCACTGCTGCACAACATTTTCTTAATACATTTTGAAAAAGTACTTTGTGCAAATGAAGTAAATATTCAAATTCAACAATTTTGTACGAGTCATGCATGTTTTGTAAATGGCACGCGCGCATTGATCAGCATTTTTCCGTCGCCTTGCACAAATTATAGTGTAACGCGACAGTACACGATCAACATTCATAATAAACTGTACTCGTTCATAACGCATTAGTTAAATATACTCAATAAACCATTATCTTTGACTATCCGTGACTTATCAATATCATTCAAACTAACATCCAAGGTGTGGTGAGCTACCCAATCAGCACCGCATACAAATTTAAACTTTAAATTGTTGTTGTAATTTTGGTGGTTTTCATGTTTTATTTATCATATTGCAACGTAACTATGTATAATAATAATAACACAAGAACTTGTTTGCTAGAGGTTATTATGACAGTGGCATTAGTCACACCGGTTCCTTATCGCGGTTGTGTCAATTTACTTAACTATTATTAGCTCAATCAATAAAATAACTTCATTACGTTTGCTTCCGGAAATTCACCGGCGAAAATATGAAATCTTTGGTCATTAGGAGTGTAAATCCTTTGATCATCAAAACCCTTTAGGTAAACGACCTTCGAATTACCTACTTTTATCGGCCTATTATTACTACCTCGCTTGATAAATGCATTAGTGATCGCAATAATGTTGAAGAGAAGTTTCGTATGATTTTTATTGCTATCTCAGCATCCGTTTTTTTTTTCTATACTAATTATAAAGAGGTAAAGTTTGTGAGGTTGTGGCGTAATCTCTGGGGGTCTACTCCGAAGTGGTTGATTGTCGTGCCGGCCGAATGTTCGGTCATTTTCTGATTCGAATATTGTTATCACACTACGAATTAAAAAAAAAAGGGTAAGGGCTCTAAAAAGGTTCGGATTGGCACAATTTGGTCGGGACCTATAGTCAATATAGGAAATGAAAGGTAGTAGAAAATGACCGAACATTCTGCCGGTACGGTGGTTAACCGCTTCGGAGTAGACCCCTTGGATCTACTGAACCGATTTTGAAAATTCGCAAAAGTACGCCGAGTCAGCTAGTCTATTATAAAGACGTAACATTTGTGGGTTTGTACGTAGGGTGTAATCTTTAATTCAAAAAATTGTTTCACTAATGGGAGCTACGGAGTTACAGTATTGCCGAGTGTCATAGGATATACTTTATGTTAAAACAAGCAATTTCACGCGGACGAAGTCGCGGGCAAAACCTAGTACACACGACAACTTATCAAGCTATATATTTCCAGTTTTAGCTGACCTCACATTGTAATATGCTTTTCGTCGAGAAGTCAGCTCATACTGCCGGTCGATTCTGTAAAAATCTCACCGTGAAAACTTAGGTGAAGTGAGTTTGTTTTTGCTAGGAATTGACACTATTGACAGCTCACTCCACGCTCACTTCACCTAAGTTTTCACGGTGAGATTTTTACAGAATAGCACCGCTGGAAATGCATAGCTTGATATGTCGTCATTCGTACCTATATAATTTGAATACAGTACATGTGAGGAGCCCATGGCTAAATAATAACAGCCGCACCAGATCGATCGATCAGGTTAAGCTACCCTTGCCGCGGTTGGTCTGTGGATGGTTGACCATCTTTACATACCGTGACCCCTCCGTGTCTCGAAAACACATTAAGCCGTTGGTCCCGGCTGTCATTCGTAAATCTTTGACAGTCTTTACGGGTAGTTAGAATCCCGAAAGTCTGACAACCAGTCTTACCAAGGGGTATCGTATTACCCAGTAACTGGGTTGTGGAGGTCAGATAGGCAGTCGCTCCATGTAAAATACTGGTATTCAGCTGCATCCGGTTAGACTGGAAGCCGATCCCAACATAGTTGGAAAAAGGCTAGGTAGATGATGATGAGATTTTTTTTTAAATATTCACTCAGTGTCGGATCATTGAGAAAATCATTAAATACATTGACGTCATGGATTCCTAAATGAGTTGCGTAACGACGGGCAAGACAAACTTGTTTCGAATCGAAAGTATCTTTAGCCATTAGCGTACAGAATTAATTAGTGAAGCTTGAATGATAGAAGCTGAAGACAATCTTTAAACGTTTTTTATTACAAGAATTTTGATAGGTTCTGTCTGTTCTATGTCATGTCACTATTCTCCGATAAGTCGCGTTAAAGTTTCTTCGACAGGTTGTGACGGCATTAATATAGTTCCAATCGAATATTATGTTTTAATTTACATAAACGGTATCTTTTATATACAATACAGCACAAATGCAAATTTATTATATAAGTAAACGAATTATCCATTAATAAAAACCTTTTATTACAGAGAAAACTTCGCTCAGTACAGAAATCTGTGGAACCGGCAAACTCTTTACAGCCACAACACGCCTCTTTGGACGAAAAAGCAGAGAACAAACCTGAAGAAGAACCAGCGCGAAGAAACTCACAACCATCACAACCGACACAAATAACAGAACTACAACAACATACACCACAAGAAACAACTGAAGTGAAAACGCCGATTGAACCAATCCTAGAGCCCAAAGAATCGCCCAGCACAGAACCGATATTCGAAGCAGAATTCGAAGACAATTTTGAATTCCCGAAACCCGAAACTAAAAAAGAAACGCCCGAACAAGAGATCCCTCCCGCAGAACCGGTTAAAGAAAAACCGAAACTAACTGAAAAAGAACTCAAAGTATTGAGACTTGAACTTGAAAACGCAGAATATTTACAACTAAAGTCATTACTCCAAGCGAAAATCAACTCGGAGCAGTTCGAAATAGTAAAGCTTAGGAGTCATGTTGCTTTGAAGAATAAGCAGGCTGAAGGCGCGCAAAGTGCGAAGGACAGTAAAGAAAATAATACACCAGAGGAACAAGAATTAAGACAAAGACTGATGAAGGAAAACGCGTTGTTAGAACAAAAAAGAGTTAATCTAATCAACCAGATCTTCCAAGAAAGAATTGCTTGTATACAACTGAAAATAGAGCTCGCTATGAAAGAAATATTATCGAAATCATAAGCTTGATAGTGAGTAAAGTAAGCAACCATTCCTAAAGTGTTGTGAGGTTTAATAATAATCGATAGATGACTTTTGTTTCTAGCTTCTAATGGCTCCTGAAACATACCCAATAAGGAAAATCAACAATTCGCATTATACGATTTCACAAGCGACAGTTAATCATAACGTATAAGGAACATAATGTAAGTCAAAAGTCCCATTTTAATATATAAGCTATGAAGCCACGATACATTGAAACACGACGACTATCGACGACATCACGACACATTGTAAACGGGGCCTAAGGGTGGTTATAGACTTGCCCTCACTTATAAACGTATTATATTAGATGAATAGTTACACACTGATTTCTCTCTTTCAGTCGTCAGTAATTTGACTTTCGAAAGAAGAAGACAAAGCGTTGTGTAACTATACAGACGCTATACACCGTTTATTAGTAAGGAGGTTGGAATGTAATGTTACCAGTGATTCGTCATGTAATTTTTTTCCGCGAATCTCTACTTTTCCTAATGAATGTCTACTAGCAATATTTTAGCTAGCACAACGTAACCGTTGACAGCGAGTGGTCTTGCTGCAAGTGTTATTACAGTCCATTCACAGTTATTTAACGTCTGATTTTGCATCATGTGACCTTTTAGGGTCCATCCATTGTTGAACCCTAGGACAAAGAAAAAAAAATGTGACCTTTGTGAAACGACCAATTGGAACCGTGCACCTAGCTTCTGACGTTTCATAAGTGCCCATGTACAGACGTCAGCACATCAAGCTACTACAATCTGTCAAATTTCTTTAATAGATTTTTAACTTTATCGCTAAATTATAAGGTTCGAAGTTGATTGGAAAAATTTGGCAGTTTCTGGTAGCTTGATGTGCTGGCGTCTGTACGTTATGTCAAATAAAATATTTTGATTTTGAACTTTATTCTCTTCACCGGTTTACGTCAGGTAAAACAAGAGTGAATGGAATGTAACTAGAACTGTCAACTTGTGCATTGGTTTGTTAGTAGATATCGACCGTAATATAGTCTCAAATATATTACATAGCGTAAGTTTTATTTATTAATATAATATTCGTTAAATGTTGTTCGGCTAAGGAAGTAACAAAATGGACTATTAATGACATTGACTCATTTTAACAAGGCAATCTTAGCTCTTGCGCATATCTAAGACTGCAGTAATATTTATTTTTTACCTAAATACCTAAACTATAGAACGTGAATGTGCATTAATAATGGGCTCATTATAATAACTCAATTTTATATTGGAAATAATTTGACATTGTAAATGGAAATTATTATCATGATGAAGTCGTAAAGCATTAAAGAACTTCCGTATTTAATTTATAGATTAATCAAATTTTATTGATCAAAAATAAATGTTGTTCAAAGTATTTTTCTTTTCTTTCACACCTCAGTCCACCAGGTTACTCCTAACGTGAATCGCGTTTGCTTACTGACCTATAGGGCGAATCGCGATTGGTTTTAAGGGGCTATAGAGTTTAGCGCGAATCGCGGTTGGATATATACCAGGGCTCTATAGAGTTTAGCGTGAATCGCTGTTGGATACAGGGCTATTTAGCGCGAATTGTGCTTGGATAAAGGCTATAGAGTCTAGCGGGAAACGTGGTTGGATATAGGATATAGCACGAATGATGATTGGATAAAGGGCGATAGGTTATAGCATCCATGTATGCGCAGCACGTGATCACTACGTGCTACCGACCTCCCCAAGGTTGTGGTAAGGAAGTCTTGTGAAAAACTCACGACCTTGAACTGATAAAACATTTAAAATCTTTTCATAAAACGTTACAGCTGACGCACATACTTATGTAGGTACCCCACCCCGACTAAAGTATCAGAACTGAGCAATAGGTACCTACGTAATATGGGCTTATTCTAGAATTATTGTCTCTATCTTGCAATAATTATTTAGCAATGTTCTAATTGCATAACGATATGGCCTTATCATCTGTATATCGAAACACTATCGCGATAAATACGTATCTAAATTACTTATAGATTTCTTGTAAAATGATAGATGCAGGGTTTAAAACATATTCTGTAAATGGTCAGTCATATGACTTCTGTATTGAATTAATTCATATTTTTCCTACTATTTCAGATCTTTGCTCACACAAGAGTTTCTGTAAAATAATGACTATTTATTTTTTATATATTTATATTATTAGCGACATCGCTCTAATAGGCACAGTCGGCGTAACATTTAGGAGGATCAGTCGGCATAACAATGCCATCATTTGGGAGGTATAGTTGGCGTAACAATGGCATCATATAGGACGTACAGCCGGCGTAACAATGTCATCATGTAGCACATACAGTCGGCGTAACAATGTCATCATTTAGGAGGTACAGTCGGCGTAACAATGTCATCATTTGGGAGGTATAAGTTGCAGTGGCGGTACCTTCATAGAAGCAGAAAAGCCCGGCTTGCCCTAATAAAATCATAATTCACAACAACAAAATCAATAAAAAATATATTCAAAAAATTCCAGTCAATTAACTCGAACTCAAACATTCATGACATATAATACAATTTCGAAATCCGAACTAGCGCTAACTTTGGGATAGGTTCGCGCCAAATTCGGAATTCGGCTCTAAACGCTATACAATGCGTTCAAATGCGCCATCTCACTCACACTTAGTCTGGCTTTTTACCTGGCTTGCCTTTCCTTTCTCTGTCTCGCAGTTTTCGCATACAAATTGCTATAGAAACGTTTACATTTGTTGATATATTGGTAAGTACTTATACACAGAGTTCTATGAAATGAAAAGCCAGGCTTTTGAGAGGCATGAAGTTCGCGCAAATGCACTATCCGCGCGTTGCGTTGACCCGCGTAAAGTTAGTTGCGAAAGCACGTGTGGCGGGCGCGATGAGTCGATGACACGACGCGACTCAAACAAATTGTTATTGTTTTGAATACTTACTTTGAGAATTAGTTTTATTATTTGAAAAAAATATTGATTGTGGTGATTGGTGATGTCATTCCCTATGATTTTGTAAATGGTTAATGAATATAGTGTTCTTTTATCATTATGTGTTCGGAATCTGTCATCGAAAAGGTACGTAAATACATTGAGTTTTCTGCAATTTTCTGCCAATAAACAACTCTTTACTTCACCGTAGCCAATCTTATACTGTCGGTACTTCTCGGAAATAAAAACAAGTATTTTTGTCAGTCAAGAAGACAGAATAAATAAAATAGGTACCTACTCATTCGATCGTTTATTAGGTATGAATATGATATGACAAACCTATGTAGTGGCTCATGTTAAAATTATCAATTGACTTTAAAAATGTAAGTACCTAATTCATAAAATAATGCGTACGAGAAAATAACAATAAATCGATAATATTTGGAGGCCATCTAGTGCATTTTGATTGAACAAATTTTGCAAGTGACAAGCAAAATGAAAAAAAAATATACGGTCGAATTGAGAAACCTCCTCCTTTTTTTGAAGTCGGTTAAAAAGGTCCGGCTAAGCGTTGTGGTTCATTTATTTTACGCATTCATTAGTATAGATGGCGCTTATGACAATTACGTACTGATGCTTGAAATAAGTTTTTCTTACCAAAATTATAATAATGATGTTAGTACTACTAACAACCATTAACAACAAGAAAATCAGTCAATCCCTCAGTTGGGCGTTTTTTTTATACCTTGAAAATCTGTGGGCTTGCCCTAATTTTGACCCCTAGGCACGCCACTGATAAGTTGGTGTAACAATGGCATCATATAGGACGTACAGCCGGCGTAACAATGTTATCATTTAGGAGTACCTACCAAAAGTTATCGCAAGTGTCAGAATCTACTTATTAGATCAGGGCCTGCAGTCTCGACATAGATAGCGACGCTGTCGCAAACTAACGATCGCAAAATAATACCGAAAAAAATCGCTTGCCGTAACGATCCTTACGACAAACGCAAGTCTCTACATCCGAGATACCGAGCAAAATCGTAAAATAACTTGACTTAGCGATGTCGGTAGGCTAGCGAAAAACGTATTCATAGTTCGGTTATTTCAATGACAATTATTGGCCGTAACTAAATCTCCTTGAATACTGGGAAGATTAGAGAACATGATTTAATAAAAATAATTATTTTTCTTGAAAATTGTATAGTAAATATGTAAACCATATCTTTAAAATACTATTTTTCATGGAAACTAATATGTAGCAATAACTATTTCAAAGAATTTTAGTAACTTGTTAAATATGTGAGGACATTCAAATCTACCGCCTTGCAACATTATTCTCCTAATGCCAAACATGTCAAGTGTCAAATCATTATGGTCTTGTTTATTTGTTGTCATGGAAACTATAAATTTTCAATGGTATTTTTGTATTTTCTTAATAATTTTTCATAGATAGCCAAGGTTTCAGTATATTATTACGCGGCCAACACATTTCTGGCTCAAGCGGCGACCCCACTGCTTAAATATTCTCATTATAGAGTAAAGATAGTTGCATAATGAACTAATGACAATGGACTCTACAGATAGTCCGTAATGCTGTTGGATTTGAAGAAATGACGACTAACGTTCACCGAGGAGCTCGGTAAACAAGTCTCGTGTTATTCTGTAAAGGTACAGATATGAAGAAGTCCTACGGATTTTCACTTTCGTGGGATTTCCGTCTCAGCCATAGCAAGGCTGTCGGAGGATTCACAGAGGCAACATGAAGCAAGCGGTCCACATTTCGGAAGGCCACATAGCTTGGAGATGCGTCATTTGTGGTCTCTATCTCCTGTAATGAGGGAACGACACAGAAGGAGAAGACGAAAAAACAATTTGAACTAAGTGAATAGTGAAAGTTTTCATTTGAAAAATATTTTTGGATAAGTAAGGTGGTATGTGCAACATTCGTCTTGTAAACAGTTCTAGATTGTAAGAATGTGTGAACTCAGGAGATGATTCTGTTAATTGGAGGTTTAATAAAGTGGAAAACATGATTTTGCAGTTGTGTGTTATGTTTTTTTCAATAGAATAGAAATATTATTTATTGCAAATATTAGACTGACATCAGTTGTTACAGTTGTGAGGAACTGTATTCCACAACTTGTGTATGTACATGTTTACATTTATCTAATTTAGCATGCATGTACATTTTTAAACAAAATACAAAAACTAAATAGTAGGTATGCAACAAGTTTTGTGTAAACAGTGTCTAGGTTATTTCCCCCTTACTAATAGACTTTGTATAGCGTCTGTATAGTTATACAACACTGTCTTTTCATTTCGAAAGTTAAATTACTGACGACTGAAAGAGAAATCGGTATGTAACTCTTCATCTGATATAATAGATTTATTAGTAAGGGGGTAAGAATGTGTGTAGGTACCTACTTAGATGATGATTGTGAGATATTATTATTATTGTTTATACATATTGGTTTAATTAAGTTGATTTGCGGTTATGTGATATTTAAGTATTTTGCAATAGACAGAATAGATAATAGATTTAATTGCAAAGTATGTACATATTGAAAGCAGTTGTTACAGTTGTGAGGAATACATGTAAGTATGTACATTCTATCTAATTATAGTAAGTATGCAAATTTTGTACATTTAAACAAATTACAAAACTAAACCTTTGTTCCCATTAAATAAGTACTACCGAACTGTATCACCGGTGGATATACTAGGTATGTAACAAGTATTGTGTAAGCACTGTCTTAGATTATAAGAATGTGTGTAGTTAGGAGATGATTGTGATATTAATAAAGTTGAAAACATTATTTGCTTGTGGTTATTTATTTACTTATACATATTAGGTAATAAAATACTGGCATTCAGCTGCATCCGGTTAGACTGGAAGCCAACCCCAACATAGTTGGGAAAAGGCTAGGCAGATGATGATATAAATATAGGATGCTTCGCTCCCATCAAAAAGATTTCATTTAGGTATGTCTTTGGCTCGCCGACCCTCGCCGACAATCACCACATTAGAGGGCTAATGTGGTGATTGTCGGCGAGGCTCGTTCGCACGTAGTATGTTCGGAACAAAGACATTAATGTACCTATCTTAAATCTCTTTGGTTCGGAATCTATAAATAGGTGGCCTTAAAAGTCCCATCGGTACAGACACACTGAGTAGGTACGCCCATTTCGCATTATTTTTCTTTATAATTACTTACAAACACCCAAAATAATAGTTTACGATCGATATCCCACTTAGCGGGCTGTCAAAAATGCTCGCAAAATATATTCGTAAACATAACGAAAATCGTAAAGTTTGCGACAAACTTCGGTACAATACCGATGACAATCGATAACTCTGAGAGTCGAGACTACCAAATATCGCTAAATCCGGATCGATAGGACTTTGCGACCGAATTCGGTCGTAAAGCGATCGCTATCTATGTCGAGACTGCAGGCCCAGGTACTCTACAACCCATTACATAAGAATTCGCAGGTTTTCATTCATAAACATTGATACTTATGTATCAAGACTTGCATATCTAGGTACTTTTGTACAGTCAGCAGCAAAAGTAGATGATCAAAATCAGAAATTCAATACTAATGAACGGAGTTCGCGTCAGAACTGTGTGGGTGGCGTCGAAGTGATTCAAAAGATTGTAAATTATACCAAACATTTACTACTAGTACAGCTGCCATATATTCGTGATCAGTTTTTACTCCTATTGAGTTTCTGATCTTGATCAGAAACTCAATAGGAGAGAAGCAACAAGAATAATGTACCCAGGATTTTGTAATATCTTGATTTAAAAGAGTGTCCATGGAGTTTCTTGCCCGTTCTTCTCCATAGAGATCTACGCTTTGGAATGGGTAACTAGCTTCAACTTTCTGACTAACTGACAGACTATTTAATTTTGACAATTCAAAAGTGCCTGTACAAGGTTTAATTGAAATAAATGGTTTGAGTTTGAGTTTGATCATCTACTTTTGCTGTTGACTGTACATCGACCGTGCCTAGATACCTACTTACATATCTAAGTACATACTTTTACAATGTTTGTTACTTTTATTTTTCTTGTATCGAAACACCTATAATTCACGCTACAAACTAATATGTAATTAATATAGGAGATGACATGATCTACAAGCAATCGAATCAAGTATCTAATAAAAAGTAATTTAAAAAAATTCGGTGGCAAAAAACTAAAATACAGATCCCAAGACACCGACTTCCGAAATAAAAATTATTTATTTCATAATTTTGAGTTAATTTCTTTTTGAAGTCGGTTTAATTTTTTTTAAATTACTTTTTATTTCGTAATTTTTAGTTGTTGCACTAGAATTTGACCAAGGTTTTGAGATGTTTTCCCTTTGACACTACACCCGTAGCTCGTATCAATAAGCCAGGCCGTCACACTTTCACGTCTTAGTCCATATCTTGAAAATTACTGAATCGATTTTGATGAAACTTGCACTGTTCCCTAAGTTGAAGTAAATGTAAGCCAATAAAAAAAGAATGGTCACGATTCGATTAATAGTTACGGAGATATGCGTGGACAAACATACATATATACATACATACGTCTATAAAATTTTGTATATTTGTTTGGAAGCCTTAATAGATTGTCATATGTGAATATAATGCAATTCCAATAATATTACATACATACGTGTCGAATTGATAACCTCCTTTTTTTGAAGTCGGTAAAAAGTTTCAAGTAGCAGTAACTTTCAAGAACGGTTTGACGCCTTATTACGTAGGAGCCACTATTGTTATCGTTCTACGGTCCTATAGGTATATCTGGCACTCGTATTAAGGGGCTTACATGACCTAAAGCACGGTCACTGTCGGACTGCATAGAAAAGAAAGAGAAGCGCGATGAAACAAAACTGGTAATTTATTTGTAAAATATGAAGAAATTATCTATTTACAAAACTATTTAATAATAATTATTCCATCACTGGATGCAGTTTGGCATTAGAAATTTAATAGCATATTTTTAATTATAATTAAAACTGTTAATTAAAGGATAAACTGCTTTTAGACACAATCAAGAGGTGTATTTGAAGATTTTTTTGATGCATTAATGTATATTTAATTATGATTTGAGTTCCATCACTGTATTAAAATGAGACTTGAAAATATCATTATTTTTTTATTGGTCAAAATTATTTACGGTTTATCAGATACACTGCTTTAAAAAACCAACTTTTTGACCGTTTTCAAGGGATCTCCGCCTTAAGCCTAAATAGTGCCACGCTATACCTAAGTAATACAGGGTACAGACAGACGCCAGCACATCAAGCTACTACAATCTGTCAAACTTTAATAGGTATTCAACTTTATCGCTAAAGCATAAGGTTTAAAGTTGATTGGGAAAATTTTAGTACCTGATTCTGAACCGAAAAATTGCTGTATGTTATACTTTTACTTTTTGACCGCGTAGGAAATTGCACTTTTCCATGAAACAGCTTTTTTTTAAAAACCAACGAAAAATTTTTTACAGTTTTCCAGAATCATGTACTGAATCCATGGCAACTCAATGTGCGTGGATGTCCCTGTCATCCTGTACCTATAGGTATTACCTATTAACTTTACCTATCGACCAAAGCAGATGGTTTCTCCAAACCATAAAGCGGAAGGTGCTATACCACAGGTAGAAAGCAAAATGGAAGGATATTTGTGATCATATGATGGATGCCAAACAACAGCATTAGAAGTAAGCGCCCCGCGGTTTCAACCGTATAAGTGTCGATACCGTGGGAATATCGATATCGGGATAAAAAGCCTATATGTTAATCCAGGGTGTCAGCTACCTCCATACAAATTTTTATCGAAATTGGTCCAGCCGTTTGAGCGTGAAGAAGTAACAAACATATAAACACACCCCCACACACACCCTCCCACACACACACACCCCCACACACACACACTCTCACATACTCACAAACTTTCGCATTTATAATATTAGTGTGATATCTGCAAATCTTAATTTCTTAAAAAAAATTGACAAAAAAAGCAAAAATTAAATTAAATAACCTAATTATTCCGAGATCGACCTGGCAACATCGCCTGCAAGTGCTTTGAAAGATGATTCTACTTTCTGTTTTTTTTTATATAGGTATAAAAAATACACATTTGCGTACGTATTTATAAGCACATTTAAAACAATACGTACAAAAAATCGTGTAAAAAACTATTTTATATGTTCCACTTATTATGAAATTACAGGCGTTGTAAACAGTCACGCGATACTGGCGAAGACAAAAGAAATATTCCATCCAGTGCACCGCAATCGAGTCTGCACGCCAGGGGTCGTAACTATCCGGACTTAATTATCTATTATTTTATTACGCAGCCAATCTTGGAACTAAAAAGATAAATTTAATGCTAAGATGAAACAATAAAATCGATTGCGGATACGATTAGCTAAAAGTTATGTTATACTAAAATGATTCGATAGCAAGTCTTCTAGATCCATACTAATATTATAAATGCGAGTCTGTTACCTCTTCACGCTTAAACCGCTGAACCGATTTAGATGAAATTTGGTATAGAGATAGTTTAGAGTCCCGGGAAAGGACATAGGATAGTTTTTATCCCGATATTCGCACGGGATCGATCCTTATGCCGGTGAAACCGCGGGGCGCTGCTAGTGATTTATAAAAGAGTGTTCGTGGAGTTCCTTGCCCGTTCTTCTCTATGAAAGAGTAGTAGGTAAGTACCTATGTACAGTCACGGCCAGAAGTCCACTTACACCGCAATGATCATTATCGCCTGCGCTATACGGGCTGCGGCGCCTATACACACATACGCATTTTTATCCGTGTGAGTGATGTTCCAACGCTAACAAACTAACATGTCGTGTAGCATCGCGCATTCGCGCTACGAGTAGTCATAGATGTGGTCAATGCCAGACAAGGATGACAATATCAGTAACTTGTTTCTTTATCGCAGTCTGATTATTTTTTTCATAGTAATGTAAAATTTCAACAAGTGAATATAAGTTAACATTAGCTAGATCGGTAACGAGGCTGCACTCGCTAATGTGAACGGGATAGGTGTAGGTTCGAATCCTAGTTGTGCCAGTTTTTTTTTATGTTTTATATAATTATTATTATTTGTATGTTTTAGTAATTTATTTTAGTAAATTACTTTGAACAAATAGATGTTACAATAAAGGTAATTTATTATTATAATATGATAATAAATGAAACAAATTTTGATATGGTAACATTGTAATATTTTTTATACAAAAGAAATCCTTTACACTTATTTATGTTATTATAGGGCCACAATATTTGCCTTGGCTTCAATACTAATATTAGCCTGCATATTGAATTGAGAAGAATACTAAAATAGCAACAACAAGATAACACAAACGCTCGTAACTATGTTCACCAACCAACAATAGCGAATAGTGGAATAATTTAGGTAAACTAGTAAAGTAGTTAAAATATGAGGGTAGATTTACAAAGTGAACTTATCACTTTGTTTCAAATCTACCCTCATATTTTAATAACGACGCTAAGATTATAATTGTAAAACGAAAGAATATTCGTTTAGTTGTGGAATATTTAAAATATTTGTTAGCAACTCGGCATTTTTATTCACATGATTGTAATACTTAAAAAATATTTTTCATGTTTGATGTGAGACTCGAACCCGAACGTTCGCCATGCGAGGCACAATGCTAACTACTTTGGCCACCGTAACGCTCACTTAGCTTATTGAAATTTGTAATAACAATCATAAGCGGCCAACAAGTTGCCAATGTGTAGTGTTGTCAAACGTTCTTATAGAAGAAGGTCATAAGTACAACTAATATTCTTATGCCATAGTTTTGTGAGATTGCTAGTCGACTTCTGACTGTTATAGTACTTACCTACTACTCTTTGAAATGGGCAGCTAGCTTCGAGTTTTCTGACTGACTGACCCCTTGACAATTCAAAATTGCCTGAAACTAATTTATTTAAATTAAATGCTTTCAGTTTGTCTTAGAATTGGGACTGAGAAAATGTTACCGTGTAGTGTACAGTCAACTCACGAACACTAATGATGTATACTCTTATCAACTTTTAAAATTGAGTTTCGCCCTATTGTACTGATTGTAATTTTATTTTGTTACGAACATAGTATTTAGGAACCCACACTATTACGAAATAGTTCTTATCTCGAACTTGTAATCGTTATTTCAAGAGAAAATCGCATTCTAATTTGGCTATGAATGTATATACATAACATATCGATATAAAGTCAAAAAGAGGTGATGACTAATTGGGCGGATCTCCTCAAAACAATATTCTTGACAAAAATAATTAAGATTTTATAAACCTCGCGGCAGAGCTTCTATTTAAGGCCAGATGTATAGATATATCAAATATAAAGTATGTGGTAATGAAGGCACCCCAAGCAGTCCATTAATTTTGGATATTTTCCAAAATCATTAAAAAACGTTGTTGCTGATAATGTCACATTGTGAGAATAATGACGTTATTGTAAAAAATAATGACGCAATGTTGCCGACAATGAGTTGAATAAGTATTATAAATATGGAGATGAATTTACATGTGACTTAAATACTATTTTGGGTATTATTTTGTTATGATATTATGATATGGACAAGGAAAATAAAATGCAATATTATAATAAAATAATATTTTTTGACAAAACATTTAAATTAACATTTTGCAAAAACAGCTTCTTTTAGCCTTCTTATAAGGCCCATTGTGAGCGACCACGTTTCAGTGCCATAAGTCATCACTGGCAACACGCACTGGTCAAAGACTTTCGTCTTGAGACACTGCGGTGAGACGAGAAGATATTGCGTAGCTTCCCGAACGCTGCCCAGCCGAGTCGGACTTGACGATTGACCTCTTTCTCGAAGTTAGACCTACCTAACTGGACAGTTTGTCCCAGGTAAACATACACGACTTCAAGTGTAGCGTCTCCGATCTTTATGAGAGTGGGTGTTACATGGGCATTTGACATGACCTTCGTTTTGTCCATGTTCATTTTAAGACCCACTCTTTCGGAGACTCTACTGAGGTCATCGAGCATTGTACTGACTCTGAGGTCCTCCATAGTCTCAGCCATGACTACGATATCGTCGGCAAACCGAAGGTGCGTTATGTACTCGCCATTGATGTTAATGCCAGCCCCTTTCCAGTCCAGAACCTTAAAGACGTCCTCCAGTGCAGCGGTGAACAGTTTCGGAGAAATAACGTCTCCCTGTCTCACACCTCGCTGCAGAGGGATAGGTTTCGAGGTCTGATCCTGGAGTCGGACTGACATAGTGGCGTTTTCGTACAGACACTTCAGCACCTCGATGTACCGATAGTCGATCTGGCACCGTTGAAGAGACTGCAGTACAGCCCATGTCTCGATCGAATCAAAGGCTTTCTCGTAGTTCACAAACGCTAAGCAGAGAGGCAGGTTATACTTTTCGGTCTTCTGTATAACCTGTCGTAGCGTATGTTTGTGGTCTACGGTGCTAAAGCCTTTACGGAATCCGGCTTGTTCGGGACGCTGGAAGTTGTCAAACCTGCGCGCGAGACGGTTCGTGATGACTCTCGAAAACAGCTTGTAGACATGGCTCAGAAGTAAGATGGGCCTATTATTCTTAAGAAGGGCATTGTTGCCCTTCTTAAAGAAAAGTATCACCACACCTCTGTTCCATGCCTGTGCAGGTGTTCTACCCTCGAGTATGACCGAACCAAACAGCTTCTGAAGGGCCTTCAGAACGGGTTTTCCGCCGGCCTTCAGCAGCTCGGCCGTAATTCCGTCATCACCCGGCGCCTTGTTGTTTTTGAGCTGCTTCAGAGCCATCCTAATCTCGTACAGGCTGACGTCCGGGATGTCTTCGCTATAGTGTCGGGTCAGTCTAGCTCTTGGGTCGTTTGCCAGATTCGTAACTGGGTTACTTGTTGACGTCTATAACTGTCCATAGAATCTCTCGATCTCTCTCAACAGCTCAGGTTTGGAGGATACGATCCTGCCATCATCGGTCTTCAGTTTAGTAAGCTGGCTCTGTCCAATAGATCTATAGCAAAGACCTTGGAGCCTTTATTTCGCTCTATCGCGTCCTTAATACGGTCTATATTATAGCGGCGAAGATCGCTTTTCAAGGACTTAGAGATCCGTCTATTGAGTTGCCGGTAATTTAGCGCATCATCTGAAGACTGCAGGATCATCTCGCGCCTCTCCTTCATGAGCCGTAAAGTCGGATCAGAGAGCTTCTTTTCTAAATTCGTACGAAGGGTCTTGAAGATCTTAGACCCGACCGTATGGACAGTTTCCACGAACCCATCGTTATAATCGTCCACGGAGCTCCCTAGGCATTCGAAACGATTCTGAAGTTCGAGCTGAAAGCTCTCGGGGTTTTGGACCTGAATAGGTGCTGGGCGGAGCGTAGACTTCATCAGTCGAGATCTTTCCAGCTTGATATTTAAGTTCAATGTGCCTCTTACCATGCGGTGATCGCTTCCGGTTTTCACCGCATTGATCACAGAGACATCATTGAAAATTTTCTTCTTCGTCGACATAATGAAGTCAATCTCATTTTTAGTTGCACCATCCGGGCTCTGCCAGGTCCACTTTCTGTGCTCACGTTTTCTGAAGAAGGAATCTCCAAATTGTCCCACTCGCAGCTCATCATCGTTTCGTTTACCCAGTTTCGCGTTAAAGTCCCCCATGACAACGACACACTCTCGATCTTCACCACGTTGCTCACAAGGGACTTATGGACGATAAACCCGACAGCATCTTGGGACTGCTGGTTACCCTCCCGGAAATAGAGCAAGTTTCCGGATTTGAGACTTATCAAGTCTTCCCCTCTCTTCGGACTTCAGATAACCCCACTATACTCCACTGTAACCTGATCAATTCTTCCTTAAGTTCGGTGATCTTCTCGTCGGTCCAGAGTGTACGCGTGTTATAAGTTGCCAGGTCCAGTTTTCGGTGATTGTGGTAGCCGGATCTCTTCCGGGGATTCTTAGCACCCCTTGCCTCACCGTGGCCTTGGCCGCTACCGTAGCCAAGGGTAGGCGGGCCGCCGGGTACTAGGGGCCAAGAGTTTTTTGTGCTTGTCATTCTTGCGCGGGGGTTGCCATAATCGCCACGCTTGGCAGGTGGGTTGGCGACCGCAGTATGGTATGGTGGTGGAATGTATAGAGAACGCTGCTGCCCATTCTCCGGTACGACCCTTAGTCGCCTTTTACGACACCCACGGGAAGCATGGGGTGGTGCTATTCTTTAAGTCCGGCACCACACAGACCAATCCTTTACGTACTGGTACATATTTTGTATCTGCTCCGGACTGTTACCGTCTTTCGTTCAATTTGAACACTTTCGTATCTAAACTCATTGTTTATATTGTAGCTACGATATAATGTCTTCACAGAGTGCCTTACGCAGACCACCTTGATATGTTGCAATTATAAATGCGAAATCTTCTAAAATATTGGTGAACTGATTAACGTTCACATTCTATTCATGTGTATTACAAAGACATAATATGTCAGCTTCATTTTTCGGCTAAAATGACAATAAATTTCAAATAAACGTTATGCAAACAAAAAAAAATAACAAAAACCTCGAAACGAACAATAGCACCATGCAGAAAGATAAAATAAATAAAATAACGCAATTAACCATACATTCATTATAAATTTGTTAAAAAATAAAAGAAAAAGTGTATTTTTCCGAATTTGCCAAAAAAATATGTTATTGTACAGACGCCAGCAGGTCAACCTACCCGAAACTGTCAGATTTTCCCAATCAACCTTGAACCTTATGCTTTAGCAATAAAGTCGAAAATCTATTAAAGAAATCTGACAGATTGTAGTAACTTGATGTGCTGGCGTCTGTACCAAGCTTTATGCCGAAATTAACGGAAACCAACAAAAACACGATATATCTAACTATTAGGTCGAATACTAAAATCATTATCGGTAACAACCGTCATTGCTCAATCAAGACAATATCATTTTTAGCAACACGTGTCATTGTCGTCTCATGCGACGTTGCTGAAAATGATGTTGCCAATAATGACGAATTCTAGAAAGTTCACCATTTTACAAAATAATTAGGTAAATTCGTCGGAGAGAGTGCCACATGCAGTATTAGTTTCACGCATACTTCAACTTTGTTACATAAAAACACTTCATTATGAAGAAATAATTGAGATACAGTCAAAAATAAGAATGACGATTGTGATGACAAACTTTGGAGAATCAAAATGAAATACTTCCTGCTCAAATCACGCGACGTCCTTACACTCCAAAGCTTGTCAGCCGACTGAGGCGCGGGGTGAAGCGTCGCTTAAACATAATTTAACTATTCGGTCGCGTTTCGTTATAAGTAAAAAAATTACACACAACATTGTTGCCGATAATGACGCTTATTTTTTGAACATTGTTTGATTACATTTTAAAGTAACTTTTAATAAAGTTTTCTAACATTATTCTAATGAAAAACGTTCTTTATTTATCTAAGTTTAATATTTATTCACACAATGTATCACATTCAATACACTGAATTTTTTATGTCACGAAATGTTGGAAACTATACCCAGGCGACACGCCAAATATTGCCGATTTTTAAAGTAATATTTGAATATCTTTATTTTGTGTGATTTAAAGCTCAAAATGGCTCCGATAGCATCTTTATAATTTATTTAAGTAATGGAATAAAAATGTTTGACTTTGAAATTCTTTAGTATTGATGAGTATTGTAGCGAGACATAAATTTTGGCCCTCTGAAATATTCACCCAATTCATTATTTTATAGCAGAAACGTAAGGTCTCAAAAGCAACCGCTTGGTTAGCCAACCGTTTGCATGCTTACCGCTGTAGAAGTAAAAACTGGCCAAGTGCGAGTCGGACTCGCACACGAAGGGTTCCGTACCACAAGGCAAAAACGCCGAAAAAAACACGTTTGTTGTATGGGAGCCCGTTAAATACTTATTTTATTGTTTTTAACAGACTTTAAAAAAGGAGGAGGTTCTCTATTCGACGGTATGTTTTTTTTTTTTTTTTTTGTGTGTTTGTTACGCGATTACTCCGCCAATTGTGAACCGATTTTCAAAATTCTTTTTTTGTTCGAAAGGGTATACTCTCGAGGTGGTCCCATTATCATCAAGTTGGAATGTGATGAGAGGATCCCATGGAAATCGAGGGAAACCCTCAAATTTTATAGGCAAAGCTATAGCGATTTAGGTATTTTTTAAAGTAACTTGAGCATTTGTTCTCGGAAATCATCATTTGGTAAAGAATTACATTACACAATTACATCATCGGAACTACTCAATGACAAATATTTCACGGGTTGCGATTCGATTACTTTACTATGGTTGCTAAACGATTTATCCTCGTCACAATGCGTATGGTAAGTGGTTGTTGAGAAGTTCTCCTGGTTCTTACCAGGAGAACTCCTCAACAATTAACGTCCCTGCATCGGGAAAAGCAACATTTTGTAAAAGGTGATGAGCAGTTGACATTAGGCTATTGTAACTTAGATAAATTACAAACTGACCCACTAAAAAGTGAAAAATAAAAACGTTTTACAAAAAAAAAACAACCGACTTCCAAAAAACACTATAAAGTGAAAAATAACTTTAATTTCGGAAGTCGGTGGCAAAAAACTAAAATACTAATCCAAAGACACCGACTTCCGAAATTAAAGTTATTTTTCACTTTATAGTGTTTTTTGGAAGTCGGTTGGTTTTTTTTTGTAAAAAGTTTTTATTAAAATTACCTATAGTAAGTAACCCTTTAGAATTTTCTCTTAGATTTTTTCAAGGCGTATATTCCTTTCTCTGAAAAACCTTAACACACCGAAAAAAAGCACTGTCAAAGTTGTATGGAATCGGAATGAAGACCTTTGTAAGTGATAGATCAGGATATTCGTTGCGTAAAATAATTAAAACGCACATTTTCTTGATAATTATTTTCTTTATTAATAAATTAAACTAACATTTATACGACAGTTTTCAACATTTTCTTCGGAGTGACCATCGTCTGAATGATTTCGCAATGTAAATTGCAGTAATCGTTGTAATATAAAAGCTTGCTCGTCCAGTTTCCATACATGAATTTGCCACCGCGTATGGAACGAGACATAGCTTGAAAATCCATGCTAAATACATGGCGACCCTGAAAGGATTTTGTTGTTATTACAAGCTTTTATACAGGATGATTGGTAGATGGGTGCAAAGCTTTAAGGCGAAGATATTAAAGACAATTTAGAATCTTTTATGCCATGGTTATCTTCGACGAAGTCTTAGGTACCAATTTTTTTTTACATAATTTTAGTTTTTTTTTCGAAAATTCCCAAAATTTTAAGTAAACGGCTCACCTGTTTATGGCCTAAATGAATTCATTTTTATTTAATTAAAGTAATGTGTAAGCAATCAAGCAAAACATGTTTTAGGCCTCTGTGTCATTACATTAGACATAAAAAACATAAAAATCAGGTAAAAAATAATTGGTAAGACTTCGTCTAAGACAACCATAGCTTAAATGGTTCTAAATTGTCTGTACTATCTTCGCCTTAAAGCTTTGCACCCATCATCCAATCAACCTGTATAACTTGCAATGTTTGTATGTATGTTAGTTTGTTTAGGTCAAATCTTGTAAGCTGAATTAAACCTCTTCCTCTTATCCTACGGAGTTGAAATTTTACACGTTGATTCTGTTTAGAAGACAATGCATTTTTATGATGCATGACCTGATTCTACACCTAGGACTGGCTCTAGTCGAGGGAACTCCTCAACGGTCAACAGTACAGTCACGAGCACCAATATGTCAACACTTGGCAACTTTAAATTGCGATTTTTTCACGAAATAACGAATGCAACGTTGAAATACGACATATACCTATGGGTTCGAAAATACTATGTTCCTACTAATATAAAATTTCATTCAAAAATAAAGGAGAAAATCGCCTTTGAATAAAGCCAAGTGTATACATGCTCGTGACTGTACGTAAAAACAAGAAATTTTATATTTTGATGAAATTCTAAAGTTCTATGTTATCGTATGTTTTATTTAGTTAATTAAAAGCTTGATTTTTACTTTAAAAAAATGTTTTAAAATGGTTTTAAAAGTTATTTACTTAAAAAAAAATTATTGCCCAAAGATAATTATCAGTCTGCCTGTTGAGGAAGACTCGTTCTTGATTCTATCTCAAGCATTAATTGAAACTAGTTTCAACCAATCAAATGGCTCTAAACCAGTTTTAGGTAATGCTCGAGTCATGAGTAAGGTTCAAGAAGAGGTAAGAATACGGGCTTAAGGGTAAGAAACTCAGGCTAGGTTTGCAGCGTGGCTGGTAGCAGCTGGATCAGAGCAGCCGCGGATCGAGCCAAATGGCGTTTCATTGGAGAGGCCAGTGTCTAGCTGTGGACTAGGCACTTTAGGGTAATGGTGATTTTGAATATAAAGGGTACAACAAAGAGTATAATAATAATACGGGAGGGGTACAAAAAATCCTTCACGAAGCCGTCATCTACGCATCAAGTCTTCTGTACATCAAACTAAGTAACTTTTTATTTTTGGTGTGAAATTTCGCTGTTTACGGTAGTGAGCAATTCAATATCTCCGTAACCAGAAAGCAGGGCCGTCTTTACCTATTGTGCAGGGTGTGCGTTGCACACGGGCGCAGCGGTCCTAGGGGGCGCCGAGCGCCGCTCGCTTCGGAGCCCCACTGGGCGCGCGCGATGGCCGGCCGCGGCACTTTCAATGACCAACGTAAAAAGAGCTCCGCTTTCCATACATTTTGTATAGCATCCGGAGCTCTTCTTATATTTGTCGAATTACACCAAAGCAAGCCGCGCCACGAGCGCGCGAGCGGCTTTTACAATATTAACTTTTTTTTCAACATGAAATAAACCTTATTACACATTTTTTTTTTTTTTTTTTTTATTCAGCCTATACTGTCCCACTGCTGGGCAAAGGCCATTATTAAAGATTATATTTTGAGTGTAGTAGTGAGTGTCGCATCGCTCGGCGGCACCTGTTTCAATGATTCGTTTGAAAACACGCCGACAATCATATTGCGAATAATGCGAATTCAACTGTTTGGGATAGACAATAAAGTTCAAATTGCCATGCCATGGACGAACGTCAAGCGCGCGGCATTTCTGAAAAGCGTGAGTACGCGTGGTGCGTGCCGCACTGTTCTACCGCTCGCTACACGTAATTTTGCGAAATAAGCCTTGGCGCCATGGATTAAGTTTTATATTTGAGTAAACATGTAAATATGAAATTTAATTCATATTTGCGGCTTTTCTTTTGATTGAAATTTACCTAATAAGTAAGATTTAATTTTGATATTAGCTGAATTAGTCTGCAACAACGGCCACAAGCACAACTGTTGTGAATTTCGACGGGGTCGGAGCACTCGTCAAAAATTATTTAGCTACGCTACCAAATTTCAGTCTGAAAACTGAAAAAACAAATAATTTTTTGAAAAAAAAACCATAAATTTGTGCTTTATTTTTTCTTGTCACTCTTTCCTTCCTAAAAATACTTTTTACCCGTGTTTACAGTGGCCCTTGCTCGCAGTGTTCCCAAATTGATATTGAACCTTGTTTGATATCAGGTCGTAATTAGAATGAAGAAATTTCAAAATTTGGACATTGATATAATGTAACATAACATCTATATAGACATGTTAACATGGGTACGTTTTGGCTTGTTAGGGTAAACACCAGAACACCCTGTATAATTCTAAATAATACAGTCAACAGCACACCATGGTATCCAAAACCGACGAATTTCTTCTTCATCTCCAAACAATAGTTTATTATCCATTGGGGAAATTTGACAATTTGTGGTAACTTGATGTGCTGCTTGAACTTTGTACCCATTCCATTTTGACCGCGCGCTTACTAGGGGACGCTTTTTTTTTTTACTAGGGGGCGCTCGGGTAATGTTTGCACACGGGCGCTACATGGGCTAGAGACGCCTCTGCCAGAAAGTTTCCAGATATGATCGAGTATAAAAATAAATAATAACGGGAAGAACAAATGACTCTTGGCTTCGTTACGGGTATTTTTACACCTGTTATAAAGTAGTAGATGAAATCTTCCACGAGAGTAGTTGAGAAGATTCTCATGAAATGGTCTTAAGGTGATTTGTTATGTTAAAAGCTGCCAGATTTAGTACAGAAATGTAACAACGCATCGGCAAGCTCATCGATGAATCTGGTACGCATGTAAAGGCAGAGGAACGCTTTTCATTCAGTGAGGACAAAAATCAGACTATCACCATTTGAACAAGATAAAAAATATGTTATATTAGTTGTATTTGTTTGTACCTACTTTATAAATACCGCAGTGACCTGTTGTAGTGTTGTAGAGAGCCTGGAGCAGAGGTTTGAAGAACACATGTTCACACATGTTGTTTATGCGTAACCTGACTATTTCCTTGTTGTTCAACGTACTCACAGATATAGCCTGAAAAATATTTGAAGTTTACGTTGATGCGCTGTTGACAAATTGGTCGGGTCTTTAGGTCACATCAACGCCGGCTGTCGCTGAAAACCAGCGGTGGGGCTCTGCGTTATGCTGAGTGATGGCCGTTTTGCGTGGATGTGACACATATTTTCCACCAACTTGTTCTTTTTTATGTTTGTGTTCTTTCTCTGCGTCATGTTTACCGCAAATAAACGCATTTTATTTTTCTTTTTCTTTCTCATCATCATCTGCCTATTCTTTTCCCAACTATGTTGGGGTTTTTTCTATCTATTTAACATATTTAAGATGACCATTTAAAATGTTTTGTTTTAGAGAGGGGCTTGTAATAAGTGCCCATATACACGAGCGGCGAGCGTCAACGTCACAGGCTACTGTACACGACACCCGTCGACGCCCGACGTCCACGCATCGGCGGCTGCTGTCGACACCGTACCGCTCGAGTATTTGAGAACGTTACTCAAATACACGAGCGGCATGTTGTCGACTTCTGCAGTTGCTACTGCCGTTGACGCGTGTCGCTCGTGTGAATGGTCACTTATGTATTTTACCATTTAGTTTCGTCAGTTATCGTGAGGCCTGCGTGGCATTGTTTACCCACATTGTTCTTTTCTTATGTTCAAAGTTTATGGGATACACTTCAACATTTATGTGGAACTTTTGCATACTCACTTTGATTGACGTCATATTTTCTTTTACCAAAACGTCGTATTTTATCCACACATCGTTATACACGTATGCCTTAACTTCTGCGCAATATTTTCTTTTAGGCGCTTTACAAGTTGTGTAGTTTGTCACCTTTAAATCGAATTCTCCCTGAAAATTTAATTAAACACATGCTTCAATAAGTTCTGTTACCAAAAAAATCACCATTTCCATGTGTTAACAACAGATTTTATCACGACTTCTTCTTTTATCTGGTATTGGCACTTTATGAAAATAGTTAACGCTGTGGTAACAATGTTAGCCACTCAGCAAAGTGGTAAATTGGTTCACTAGGTACGTGACTAGATGGCTAGTGATTTAGTGCCCAAAGGTGCTGGGGTCATGATCAGCCACTACATGACGGACCAACCGTCTCCCAAAAGCAATAAACTTAGGTTGTTGACAAGCTAGTTCTCTTACATTCATGACATGACTTCAGGCAGAATTGGGCTAAAGAATTTGGCCTGTCAAGCTCGATAAATCTGGCGTAGTAAGGTAGAAATCTCAGTTACTCTAAGATTCGCAGTAAATAAGTAAGTAGGGTAGGTAGGTACTCACATATTCAAAAACAGAGGGTGTGACTATTATACAAAATGAAATAAAAGTTATTAATTTAAACATTGCGTGCAGTGTGCTCATTTTATGAAAGTACGAATATGTAACATTAAAACATTGTATCACTTAAATGTTTGGAAACAGTTTAAATAATCATTATTCGTAGGATATTAACAGTGCCGGATTAAGACTACTTGATGCCCTAAGCGCTCCACGCCTGTGCTCTGTCCAATAGTAAATTAGTATCGGTCTTTAAAAAAAATTAACGTATTTATTACAACGAGATAGCCGACTACGTAAGCACCGTACGAAAGCATTTTTTTATTATTTATTGAAATGCAACTTGCATCTTCTACAGGCATTACATTCGCGGACAATAGTTTTACTGTTTTTAGCATAATCTGCCTCTATACAACGTGTAACGTTAAATGCGCAAAACCTCTGAGGTCATTGTAATCATTATGAACAACTTTTTCTATGGGGCTAAAATTAAATCGCAAAAAAAAAATCTGCTGTTTAGTACATTTTGACGATTTATCCGAGCATATTATGCTCGCATAACTCGTCAAACATTACATTTACATTAGGTACACGTACGTACGTAATACGTTTACATTATTTTTAGTATATGCGAAACCCGAAACACGTGTCTAGTATTTTTATGTAAAGAATCTATGTAGGTACAAAATGTCATAACTGTATCTTGAAAAATCACAAAGTTATTAAGCTTGTTAAGTTACCTGTTTGTCCGTACAAAAACAGGGTGTGTAAAACATTATAATAACAGATAGTCTAATTTCATTTGACATAACTTTCATATGATATAATTTTCATATGCTATAAAAACATTTAACCTGATTTCATATGATCTAATATATATAATCTATATGTCGCATCAGCGGGTGGCCGAGATGCGATACATCGGGTCTTCTTCACGATCCGACATAGTTTAGATAGGTGTGGGCACTGCAGTGGGTACTCGAACGAAAAGATTATTTTAATTTACAGTAACTTTAATAAACTAGCTATTTACAACCGAAACGCACACGTGCGTCGGAAACAAACACGTGCGTTGGTATTGAGCGATTGCCGAGACTGTCCGAGCTCGATGGTCGACTGTAGACTGACTGTCGCAACACTCGGTCTCTCCACCAGTCCTCGCGGCATCCCCTCCACCGACGATCGTGTCCAAGCGGTAGGGCTCGCTTGCGTTTCCGATCACATGATTCTTCGTTTACCAAACAAATCGTTAGATGGCGCTGTTCACTGTACTGTGTTGCCATCTATCCACGACACGGCCATCCCTGACTAGCACCCGTCCTCGGGTGTAGTACCTGCGGACCAAATATACTCACAGAGTAAACAAGCTCGGCTATCCTGCCAAATATCTAAGGTAACTCGGCTATCCTGCCATTACCTAATAACTAAGGTAACTCGGCCTATCCTGCCAATACCTAATAACTCAGGTAAATCTATCTCATTGTTACTTTAATTTCTCTAGTCTTCATTTACAGTGCCTTGTTGTCAAGGTTTCGCACCCCCAACATTAATCATTAGAAAAGGTTCGATCAGTAAGTTGAACCAAAGAAAATCAAAATTCTAACGAATCAGTTATTATTAACCAAAATCTGTGCAAAAACACAGTCCCAGAATCACACCAATGATTCTTACTAGATCAGTTGTCACATAAGCTACTGCACATAAGGTGCGGTTGAGACTCGTCACCACATGTGCTTACTACACATGAGGCGCTTTGTGCACCAACACAGACTAGAATGGACCAGTTGATTCTCAGAAAAAGAAAACTAACGCAATATGTGCTACAACACATGAAACGCTCTGTGCACCAACACAGACTGGACTCGACCCATTGATACTCAGTAAAAGAAAACTAACGCAATATGTGCTACAACACATGAAGCGCTCTGTGCACCAACACAGACAGGGCTCGATCCATTGATTCTCAGAAAAAGAAAACTAGCGCAATATGTGCTACAACACATGAAGCGCTCTGTGCACCAACACAGACAGGACTCGACCGCGATCAACAAGTTAAACCATCAAAATTGTAACAAATCAGTTAGAATTTACCGAAATCAAACTCGTAGGCAATGTATACTCAACTCGTGAAACTTTCATTGTAATCTGTGCACCAACACAGACCAGAATCGCACCAACGACTCTCTACATATCTACCGCCACATATGCTACAGCACATGAGGGGCTCTGTGCACCAACACAGAAAAGAATCGCACCAACGACTCTTAAGACATCTGCCGCCACATATGCTACAACACATGAGGGGCTCTGTGCACCAACACAGAAAAGAATCGCACCAACGACTCTTTAGATATCTGCCGCCACATATGCTACAACACATGAGGGGCTCTGTGCACCAACACAGAAAAGAATCGCACCAACGACTCTTTAGATATCTGCCACCACATATGCTACAACACATGAGGGGCTCTGTGCACCAACACAGAAAAGAATCGCACCAACGACTCTTAAGATATCTGCCACCACATATGCTACAACACATGAGGGGCTCTGTGCACCAACACAGAAAAGAATCGCAACAACGACTCTTAAGATATCTTGCGCAATATGTGCTACAACACATAAAGCGCTCTGTGCACCAACACAGACAGAAATCGCACCAACGATTTCTTATAGACCCATCGCCACATGTTACTCATGAGGTTTGGTCTTAAGTTTTGAGTTTGAGTGTACAAGCCATTCTTAACCAAAGGTGGTCTCACTACCACTGTCATCAACTATGACATCTAATTCTCGAGTAACTTGGTGATCGGGTATCCTTCTCACACAATCATGAGGGTATTCTTAGGCTCGCTGAGTCAAGCGCCTTTATAACTAAAAAGCCCTAAAAGCAAACTTAGCTAACTTTACTTTAATCAAATCGAATGTTATCGTAATTGCATTTTTTAAGACCCTGTGTCGCGTGGTCTATTATATCATCTAAGCTAATATCAGTCAACTCATCATCAGTTGTCACTAAGCTAAGTCAATACACTTTGACGCAACACAATCTTTGATGATAGAGTGACAGAATCGTAATAAAATGGATGTGACTCACCCAGTATTCATCAGTACACTGCTCGGATTACCGACATAGCAAACTTGAACCGTATCACTCGCTATTAGCTGCTGCTGCAGGCGCTGGCCCGAAACCGCCTGGGACCCCCACCATACTGGCGCCTACATCATTGCTTCGTGGACACCTCGAAGCAAAATGTCTGGTGTTGCCGCATCGAAAACAGATACTGTAGGGCACTGCGATCCTGCTTGCACAAGTTCTTGTGTGTTAACCTGTAACCAAAAATTCAAAAGCAGTGCATGTTCCACTCGGCCAATTCTGACAATTTACGGCTTCTAACTTTTGAAATAAGAAAACTTTAATCCACTTCTTATTGTCAAAACTACCTCTAATTTAACTAAACAAACTTTGAATAATCTTAGCAAAAACGAAAGCGAAAATCATCAACCAGAGCCATGTAAACAAACTTTGATTATCTAATCATAGCGAAAATCATTTACCAGAGCCATGTAAACAAACCTTGATTATTTAATCATAGCGAAAATCATCTACCAGAGCCATGTAAACAAACTTTGATTGTTTAATCATAGCTAAAAATCATCTACCAGAAACGGACCTCTGAACTTCCGATCTAACATGGTTATAACCGTCTAAGAACACTACTGCCCTATAGAGCCTCCAGACGTAGGTAGCGGGAACTGGAGGTAGATGTCCAGGGTCCCGTAGCGCCGCGGCAGGGTCGTCCAGCCGCTCCCCTGCGGCGACGGTGGTGGCAGTATTAGTAACCGCCTCCGGGCCTCAAGCCTTCAACAGCGCACGTAGACACGTGCGTCTGTGCAGGTCCAGGTGCAGAAGCGAAGTAGGCAGGCAGAAAGGTGGAAGGAAGGAAGAAAAAAAACCCTGTAATCAGTCGGTTTGTCCGTTGAGGTGATGTCCGGACACACGCGACCGACTGACATCCCGACAACCGTAGTCTGAGTTGTCTACGGTGGACAGCAGTGAGCTGGCATCCACTGGTTATTGAGATGTGGCAGCCCAGGTGGTGCGTTACAATAGAAACACATGAATAAAGAAAGGTAAAGAATGACATCCAAATGTGTAGGTAGGTGAAGAAGAACTATAGACTTTCTTTTCACTTTTAAACCTACGCTACGAATAGATCTGGATATCCTCCGCTGGATACATGGTTAATAGAAATAAGATAACAAGATTGTAGGCCGCTTAAGAAGTTATTATAACAAAGAATTGATAGGTACCAGTACGGATAACGGTTACATTGTGAACGCTTAGAAAAGTGAGCTGTAGGTAGATCTAAGTTAACCGTGGTACGCGTAAGAACACTGAACAATTCTAATTTACAAAGGATTCTAATTAAAACGTTGTTATTTAAGTTATAAAGAGAGTTGGAACAACTATAAGCGGCGAAGAAATAGGTGTTTGCGACACTCACTCGTCTGGGGTTTTTTCACAACACTTAGGTCTTTGGACCCGCTTTACGCAGAGGACATACAGCGATCTGCGTGTCCAATATAATAACGCGTTTAGGATACTGTTGGGGCTGTCGTGGCGTTGTAGTGCCTCCACTATGTTTGCGGAAGCGCGCACAGACGATTTTTACGCCATTATAAGAAAAAGGACCGCCTCCATAGCCGGCCGGCTACGCACCGCCACCAATAGTCTCCTGAGCGTGTTCTCAGATAGGTGGGACTCCCCTCTGCTGCGTCACTGGGAGAGGATCCATACCAATTGATAGTCTATTTTATGTCCTCCTTATTACTAACACTAGTCATTAAGTTATTTTGTTGCTACTAACACTATGGACTTACGTCTGAAATAAAGAATTTGAATTTGAATTATTACATGGTAGTTATAAAAAGTTAGTACTTCAACAAATAACTGTCGTGAAGTTTTTAGATAATGGTTTCTTCAGCCGCGTTCCCGTCAAATGAGCTCCCGGGTTTTATATAGCCCGAGGTTGGATAGTTCTAGCAATATTTTGGTGGAAGGAGAACACAGCCAATCAGGACGTAGCTGGAGTGTTGCCACTATAATTCCTTCAAGATCCATTATAAGAGTTATTTTTGTTAAAAAATAATTAACAGAAATAACGTGTAACGTTACATCTTATAATCTAATTTTGCTCTTAGTTTTCTAATAACACGAAATCGCCAACCGAAAATGTTGTTATAGCTGCCTTTGTCCTATCATAATATTACTTTGCAAGTAAATGTCGGGTAGAAACGTAATAAAATCTCAAGTTGATGGTCGCTAATCGCAACGCTACATATGATTCGTTCTGTGCTGAATACACGCGTTTGACCAATACTAATCAACGCAACAACGTTATTAACTCGTTTGCCACTTAATTTAGCTGTACAACTCGCTTTTACTAACTTGCATTCAGCACCAGAATTGTAAACAAAACAATACAGCTCACCTTTATTTTGTAACGTGCCTGAGGGTAGTTGTGTGACGTCCACTCGCCCTTCACTACATCCAACACATTGACCACCATCCGCTTGCTGCCACTGCTCGTGCAGGGCCGCGATATGTCCTGGTTTCTCACTTGCAGCACACGAAGGGTTTCACTGACGGCTGCGAGGCTGCTTGGCTCGATTCTTAGAGCGTGGAGTGACTTTGTCCTTATCCAGATGAAATCCAGGCAAAGAAATATCGCACCATGACGTCATCGCTCAATTCTCCATAATTTTTTCAGCTCGAGTGTATCCCAGTTCTGATGTCGCATCAGCGGGTGGCCGAGATGCGATACATCGGGTCTTCTTCACGATCCGACATAGTTTAGATAGGTGTGGGCACTGCAGTGGGTACTCGAACGAAAAGATTATTTTAATTTACAGTAACTTTAATAAACTAGCTATTTACAACCGAAACGCACACGTGCGTCGGAAACAAACACGTGCGTTGGTATTTGAGCGATTGCCGAGACTGTCCGAGCTCGATGGTCGACTGTAGACTGACTGTCGCAACACTCGGTCTCTCCACCAGTCCTCGCGGCATCCCCTCCACCGACGATCGTGTCCAAGCGGTAGGGCTCGCTTGCGTTTCCGATCACATGATTCTTCGTTTACCAAACAAATCGTTAGATGGCGCTGTTCACTGTACTGTGTTGCCATCTATCCACGACATATATTTGATATAATTTTCATTTTCTCTAGTTTCAGTTAGTATAACGTTCATTTCATATAATTTTCAAATTGTATAATGCTCTTTTTATATAATGTTCATTTGACCTAACTTACATATGAACTCATTTTCTAAGATAACGCATCGTTCTTGAGAAAAGCAATTTATATTGTAACCTAACCTCAAAACATTAAAGTTGCATCGTCGTGCATCGTCTCCAGCGCTGCGGGAAGTGTAACCCCTTCGCCCTTATGCTCACCTCCGCAGCTTCGGCTGGCGACCAGCCTCAGCCGCTAGGGCTCGCACGGGTGTCTATGCTTTGTTACAGCGAGCGGGGGTTGCTCTCCCTCCGCGCCTCCGGTTTTTATATACACTCTAGGGTAGGAGCCAAAAGACTACGTAAAGTCGGGGTGCCCCGATTCGGTTTTGGAACAGATTCAACCTATTAGCTGCAAGCCTAAAGGGTTTAAAGCAACCTAACCTCGGGTTGCACTTCGCTCGCTCTTGCATCCTACGTCGACGGAGCCCCGCAAGGCGGGGCTATTTGTGTGTAAAGGGTTTAAAGAAACCTAACCAAACCTAACCTCGGGTGCCCTTCACTCGCTCTTGCATCCTACGTCGCCTATTGCGTTCATTGAGTTTGGGTGCGGTAACGGTAACGTAAGTATATAGCGAAAGAAGAAAAGATAATTCGGAAATAATTCGGAGTATTGAAAATCGGAATGTCGTTTTTAGGAAATTGTGTAATAGGTAATAAGTCAATATGTAAAATGTTTTTATTCCAAACGTTGTTTTAAGAGATAAAATGAATAAAAAATAAATTGTTTGTCAAATAACACGTTATCAAACAGAAGTTTACCTGGTAATTATTTTGTATAGTGTATTATTTGGCAAACTTGTTGTTGTATAATGATGAAATGACAAGTATTTGTTTTTGCTAATCGTTGCTTGTCAAGTAAAAAGTTGTAAATTAATTTTTGGTGAATTGACAAAGTAGATATTTCCAAATTATATTAAACGTTACTTATAGATTTTGAATATTATAGTAACTGAATATTATATTAGTTGAATATTATTTCAAATGTGCATTATATAAACTGTTCATTATACCATATGAAATTAGGTAAAATGAAATTATATCAATAATTCATTATATCATTTGATCGTTATATTAAAAAAATATATATATTAAATGAAATTAGGTCTTATGATCATTAGAACTTTCGTTATTATATCAAACGTAACACACCCAAAATTTTTTGGAATCGAAACAACTGAGTTTTTTTAATTAAGCGACTTCTTCCTTTAACTATTAACTGTCTTAGACATTTTGGTTTCATCGAAAGGTTTGCTAAATTATTAGGTGCCCAATGAAATAGCAGTGAAGGCCATTCGATTTTCGAGTTTAGAGAAAACTGATATTTAGTGAAGAATTCTGGGAAATTTTAAAAATAAAATAAATAAAAATTGAGTTTCCTCGAATCCCATGAATTTTTACCTAGGCTTTATGGGGTGCTTAATTGTTGCAAATGGGTCCCTCTATCACGTTCTGGGAGTAATACGTCAAATAAACGTCAACACAACGTCATAATTATCCCGCCGATAAAACCCTCGGGTTTTCAAACAGCCATAATATCAGCTGCTTTTCATGTGCCAGCTATTTTTTTTTCAATGCTGCTTATGGTGCCCCCGAGATGCTTAATTTGGTTAGGGGCTAATCCGGTACTGGATATGAAATAAATGTTGCATGGTCCGCTAAACAGATATGATCTACGAATATGAGTAGGTACATAACGTACCTACATAATCAGCCTATAATGTTCCCACTGCTGGGACACAGGCCTCCTCTCTGTGAGAGAGAATGGGCCGTAATCCACCACGCGGGTCCAGTGCGGATTGGTGGATGATGTGATGTCTTCGAATTTTTGGTTCTAGGACATGCCGGTTTTTTTTTTTTTTTCGAATATGTGTGTTGTCATGATATTTTACAAGTACATAGTTTAGTTGTTTATTATCTTGATAGTATCTCAATATGAAGGTCAAATAAAAAAGTAATTAAAAAAAATTCGAGTCGATTTATTTATTTTTTTAAATAACTTTTTTATTAGTATTTGATGTTATAGCGGCAACAGAAATACATCATCTGTGAAAATTTCAACTGTCTAGCTATCACGGTTCATGAGATACAGCCTGGTGACAGACAAACAGACGGACAGTGGAGTCTTAGTAATAGGGTCCCGTTTTTACCCTTTGGGTACGGCACCTAAAAAAGAATAGGACGTGGCAAAAAGCCATACAGGATGTACAACTCGCTATCAATTCGACAATTAATCGCATGACAAAAGCAAGCCCCTGAACTGTGGCTTTTGTGTGTGAACCCGGCAATTTTTTTCTCTTATGTAGGTACAGACAGGCACATCAACCTACTACAATCTGTCAAATTTCTTTAATACATTTTCAATTTTATTGCTTAAGCATAAGGTTCAAAATTAATTGGGAAAATTTGTCAGTTTCGGGTAGGTTGATGTGCTGGCGTCTATACTTTAAAAATGAAATCGTGTCTAGGCTACTTGATAGCAAAAGTATTCGTACTACAATCTACATACAAACTAAAACAGGATACGACAAAAAATCAACAGGGATCGTTGACACGATTTCTTCCGGCTATCCGGCCGAAATTAAATTTTAATAATTCTAAGCATGACTTGCCATTAGTCATTCGACATCGAAAACGGTGAAACCAATCGCTACTGTTTATACTGTCGCCTACACTGGATAAACCTGTCTTTAGCATTCAATTTTAAAGCTTATGGATCTTGAAAACATACTGACCTTGATGCAGTAGGTAGGTAGGCAGATCTCATAGAACCTAATATGCTTCGGTACCTAATGGATTGTAGCATTTCTGGTCGTAGGCGTCACTGGCCAGCCATGATGGTCACAAGAGGCCAAACCCCAAATCTGTATGCAAATTAAACGCGAATGAGATCACCACATTGTGAAGATTTCGACCTTCGCATTTTGGTACATAATGTGGCTATTCGGCAACAACAGTTAGCATACCTACATGAAATAATCACGTCAAGGTTGGGTTCAACGATTCTGTTTCGCTGTATAAATGCATAGGTAATCGTTTTGCCCTATACTTACTCGTTAACATACCACGACGTTTTTGCAAGCATTGCCTACATACAAGAAACTCATAATGACATGAAAGAAATACCTATACCTACTAACACCGACATAGATATCTTTGGGAACTAGTGCGCTTGTCTAGAAAGTATTCATTATAAAAATATTATGTTCAGAAATGTTTTTGAACTGAACAGTTTGATTATAATGTCTTATAGATTAGATTAGTTCGTCAGATACTTTACGTTCTTAGTCGTCATATTTCTTTTTTGATGTTGGAGTTTGTATTCTAATAATGGACGCTGAAATTACCTGTAATTAGCCGTCTAGTCGTTTCTAATCTTGTTCAGGGCTTCATTAGCATAAGTGTTTAATAACATCTTTGTTCATGAACAAAGTACCGTTCTTAAGGACTTAAACACACCTCATTAGAACAAGACAATGCTGTTTTATGTACAGGTTTGTGCTAACCGTATTTATATTTCCTAAGCATGTCATCATTTGAGAAAATACCATCACATTTCTAATTTTATAAAGCTTGTGGGTGTATTTTCGGATATCCGCGGGATCCGGTCCCCTTGTTTTTCTACTATTCTTATATCAATGTTGGATTCATTTATTTCAGACATCATTCCCTCATAGAAAATGAGATTTGCCTGCCTGAGCGAAAGTTGATCATTGATGTCACTAGCCCCTATGAGTGTAGCCAGTCTTGTTAGCCGTCGACAATTAATTAACATAAGGTCAACCGTTAACCTGCTCACCTAGTTTCTGCATATACAACTGAACAGAGAGGTGTTTTGGTAGATAGGTACCTACATGTACAGGTATCTAATACCAAAACATGTGACATTTTAATACGATATTGGGATTAAGAAGTACGAATTAGGTTGTCATTGAGAGATATGCATTTATAGGTCATAATATATAAGTCTATATCTAGTTCATATTAATTAGCAACCAACAGACCTTGTCCTTTTATAATTATCAGCATTTAAAACACAATTGCAGTGACCTACCTATTAAATATGAGGTAAACTGCACTAACAAGAAGAATAAATTACATGAAACATGAGTTTGCACTCATAACAACGCGCAGGTATTTGCTTTCATTGCTAAAAGTACCTCTCTATCTAACTACCATCAAATTTCGTCATTTTTCTTTTGTTGATCCCAAGAAAACAGTCCAATTCGTAGGTTGGCACATCCACAGCACATTAGGTATGTAGATGCCTGTGATTTCGTCATACTAGCAAGCCTACAACTAAAATGGAAGTATGAATAAATCAACCTTGTTTAAAAAGGTATGTAGCTCGGTGATTTATCTGTGTTGAGTAAGTGTGTATTATCTTTTGTTACTTACCTTGCCTGTAGGTTTTATCATTGGATTTTATTTTATACTACCTATATCTACCTACACGCGTAAGCACTGCAAAGTGATATGCCTTTCAACATAATTCAATTGTTGCTAGCACTTGAGTATATCTCAGTATCTACCCAGAATTATAGGTATATAATTGAGTATTTAATTATCTATTTCAATTTACATCTACGATTCATAAGGAATAGTTCGATCATTAGAATCAGGGTCACTAATGTATGCATCTGAGTTTGTTTAGATACTCCCGCAGATAAATATTTAGAGGACATAGTCGAGGCAGCAGATAGTCATACGACTCATATGCATAGAATCTATGCAACGAAATCCCGGAAGTCTGAAACAATCCGATCTGTAAATACTTCACCTTAGCGGAGTCTCTCGTTAGTAGCTTATATCGTTCTATGAACTCATCTATCTAGTTCTATATTTAGTGGGAGAGTTATATTTAACCCCCGTCAAAACTGAAGGGTGTTATAAATTTATCCATATACGTGTGTTTGTTTCTTGTGTCACAACTTACGCACGGACGGATTAGAAGTGAAGTTTTTTTATTCAAAAGGATAATATAAAGTGATTCCACGGATTCCGCGGTACCTATTCCCAAGTGATGAGTGATACTTTTTTTTTTGAAAAACGAAAAAACATGAAGAGCCTTCGAAAACGTCTTTGCGTTGCGGTAAAAAGTGAGACTGACTTGAATTGTGTTCGGAATCCATTGTATCACACAAATATTTCTCACCGCAAGCGCTAACAACTTTAACAATTTTCGTGCTAACGGTGCTTCCAACAAAACTCGTATGAGTAGGTGAATACAGCCGTATCAAAGTGCATTCGATTCTAGTCTCTACACGAGAGCAATACTTGTTACAATCCCGATCGTGCTCTACTGTGAATAATCTATGTTATCTGTTGTAAGATATTGTTGCAACAATAATCTCGTTGTTTGTGAGAATCGGGTTTCTATTCAGTTACTAATTATCTAATGACTGTGAATTATTAGTGATAAACACTAGGTCTCAAGTAAATATTGACATTCATTAACAGAAGTGCTTCCAGAAATAAATTCGTGTTCACTAAATATTAACAATGCAGTGTAAAGTGATTTTGATGAATTTGGGACATTGTTTTAATATTCATTATATAATGAGGCGCTCGGCGATCGGTCGCCGCCTTGCGCGCTTTCACTCTGTTCGCTATTAATTACGTATACACGATTGTATTCAGTCGGTTATATTTACTCAACTGTTTCGACTGCTGAAAAGATAAAGAAATAGCTAAAGTGGCGCGCTACACGACGCTCGTATCTTATCGCATCCACTCTATTGATCACTCGACACATATCGCGAACGGCTCGCCTTCTACGGACGACTGTGCCACCTTTATTGTCCAATTTAACATATAGACGTGTACTGTTATAGGCGCGATGTTACCGGTGAACTCATAATGTGCGTCGTACAAAAATAGAAATACAGTGTTTACAGGAAAATAGTATCAATAACAAAGTGTTGCGGTTTGTAATTGAACGGAAATGGCGGCCAAATCACCAACCATGAGTGTGAAGTCGCGCGAAATAATCGGCGAGGAGCAGTTCAGTCAGCGCCGCGAAGTGTTCGGCAAGCACGACACCGTGTTCCTGCCGCCCGCGTCGCCCACGCCCGCCTCCTACCGCGAGGTTGATCCCATCATCACCTCCAACCACGGCAAGACCACCGCAAACTTCAAGCGCAACACGCCTGGCTACTCCAGCATGCGGGAATCGCGCACCGACGAGCGGGTCTTCGACTTCCGACCCAGGAAGTACTCCGACAACTTCACCTCGGAGCTGAACCAGAGCGACGATGTGCAGTACAGACACACCATGACCGAGAGGACGCGCCGCCTGTCCAAAATGCGGCGCGACTTCATGACTTCGAACCTACACGAGCCAGGTAGTACCAGTCCCTTCAACCGCTCTGGGACGCGGGCTTCCATGCCGGCTAACACTAACACTTCGCCTTTAAAATATAAAATTGAGAGTCCCAATTTATACAAGTTCCCGTTCGCGGAGCCCTACTCGACACCGACACCGGTGCGCCGAGTGATTGTTCATCTAGGACCCGCCGATGAAGAAGGCGGTGGTAAGGAGAACCAAGATCCAGAAAGACCGCGACATCAAAGCTTGACGCATGAGCCACCCAATAAAGTGGACCAACAAAAATTGTTTGAGGAGATACTGAAAAGATATTCACCACAGCGGAAGCCAGTCGACTGGCAGTTACCTCCCACCAAGCCCAGGGTGATCGCGTCTGTTCCTAAATCTAACTCTAGTGTGGCCGACAGTATTGATAGTGGAGATAAGAACGTCAAAAACGAAAAAGGTGATGATGACGTGTTTGAGAAGAAACAAAATGGTGAAGTGGCAGCGGCTGTTCTAAGTGAAAATTCTGTGGAAAATCCCGTAGAAGTTAAAGCTGAGGTCATAAAAAATGGACCGGAATCATTAAGTACGGAGGCTGGCGCAGGCAAGGAAAGCGAGTCTAAGACATCACAATCTGAATTAGATGAAAAACAAGATCAAGTGCCGGAGCTGTCGACAATTCAAAGGCAATTGAGTAAAGACTCTGCCAAAAAACCTTTAGACAACAAAATCGTAGATTTAAGTATACCTGCACTGATACAGAAAATGACTGCAGAGGCTGACAACCTGGAGAGTACGAGTAAAATACAGAAAAAAGTGAAGAGAAAACGTAGTTTCTTAGACAAGTTGCTAGGTCGCAAGAAGGACAAATAGTAGCGATATATTATAACATTGATGTGATATTGAATATACTGCAAATAATGCAGGACAGCCAAAGATTAAAAGAAGCATGACGTCATTTCTGTAATCTTTTGATATGTAGATATTTCTTTATATCGCAAAGGAATAAACCAATAGATTTATTTATATCTAAAATAATTAAGGCCAGTCTTCGTCTGTTTTTTATCGTAATGCATTGGTTGGGTTATCACTAGCTGATAATACTAAGTGCCATGTGACACGCCCTATCTGCCAAATTCAAACGGTTTTATAACAAATAATGTTTAATGTGAATAACTAGTTTATAAGAGAATTTTAATAGTTGTGCTATTAACGTTATATATTTTGTTACTATTATTATTTGTTTAATTAATTAATACTTGGTACATCCTGTAAATTTTCCGTAAACGTGCCTTAGTTTATCAAGAGGTAGAATTCTATGATGTCATTATCATTACTATTAATAACTTGTTCCATATAAAAATGTTACAATTCCCATACAAATACTTCAGAGTTCATAAGCTAGTGAGCCTTCGAACCAAATATTTTCATAATAAATTTATTGTTTTTAATCATTGAATTTTATTGATACTCTTTAGAAATAAAATAAAAGATACACAGATATCGTCAATGAAATTATATTCCAGAAAAGTCAAAAGTCAAATAAATATAATTAAGTACATAAATATCACAGTGCTTTTCTTACAAAGTATATTATAAATAAATTACTAAGGAATTTCAATGTTGCACACTATATGAAAGTCAAACGCAAATGCCATTTTAAAAACGTTGATGTTTTAATTAATTGGTTTTTAAATTAATTCATTTATCTAGGTAAGCAACTGTTAGTGCCATTTGGTCTTACTTGATTGATTGCTTAATACATACATGGTAGTTACGAAATCAGATCTAGAATGTAGTGCATGCACAAAACATAAATTTTCGACCGACATTTTAGCTTTGTTATGTACCTACCATTGTATTTTTATTTGCGTGACTGAGACGAATTCAATGACACCTTTTTGTCGAAAATGGTTGCAAGCAAATTGGGTACAGACAGAAAATTATTCGTAATATACATAAAATATATAACAAAACCGCAAAAAAAAAACTTTTGGATAAGCATCAGGGAAATGACAATAGGCAATTATTTTGCCATAACCTACAACGAAAATATCACAAAATAATTGTACCTACTTATTATTTATATTGTGTTTTTATCCGGTTGAATAAGGAAATAACTGTGTTCATTTATACAAATTATACTTTTCAACGTACCTACGTTTCAAGTTTACAACTTGATAATTATAATTAGAAGAGGAATCACGTTTTTGCCATATTCAGGAGTTACAACGCACTGAATAGAAGAATTTGGAAATGAAAAAAATATCACTTTCATTATCCACAATCTATTTCTGACCCCATAAGGACAGTAGGTACTGCTCAAATAACACATTGTTTTCTAAATCAGTAGTTTTAATATATTTTCAAATATATTATAGTACCTAGTTGTTTTAATATATAGTTATTGCACAAAAAGCGACATTCTGCTATTAAAATTTAGCGGAATGATATGATTTTATTACAAAATATATACACATAATCTGCATTCGCGATTTATTTGCCAAAAATGATAAACAAATATGAGTTTATGGAAAAATAACTTTAAATACCTACCTACACAATAAAGTTCAGTTTACGCTACAACTTCAAGCATTTTTATAACTTTTTCAATAGTGCTAGTCATTCTGAAATCAACTTAATTACCATCAATATAAAGTTGATATTTGTTTAACTTGAAATAATATTAATTTGAAACATAAGTTTGAATAGACTTAACATAACCTCACGCCTTCTTCCCATGGGGGTAGGCAGAAACTACAAAACGCCACCTGTTACGATCCTTACATACTCCTTTGGCTTTTTTTTTGGGTGGAAAATCATCAAATGACTCCTCCCGCTCTGGGTGTCGCGGAAGGGAGTGTCAGACTCTTACTGACTAAAACCCACCCGTGTTCCTTCCTTAGCCCTTTATGTTCCGGGCCAGCGGTAACCCTTTCGGACAATCCCGCTGACCCGGCAAAATAATACTCCTTTAGCTTCGTTTACGTTCGTACATCTGTCGTCGCACGCACGCCGCCGGTTGCGAGTTCTACGCACCCAATCTTTCTGAACTACATACACACATATGTATTAAGATTCGAATACTATTATTTAATATCGACGAGTAGCAAGCATACGCTGCCTAAAGTCATACAAACCTGTAAGTATCTTCACTACTATAAAATTTCAGTCCATGATTGCCTGCAAATACTAAATAGCAATACTCTGCTAAGCAAGCAATGTAATAGAATAGGCGCTGACCAGGGCCGTCTTTACCCGAGGGTGCAAGGGGTGCGTGCCACCCGGGCGCAGGGTCTTAGGAGGCCAGGGTAGCCCGTGAAATTCAAAAAAATTACTATTTCATGAAATAAATATCAATCAATAGGGTTTTATGAACTTAGAGGATAGTATATCAATACAACCCTCTAGGACTTAGAGGGCCCTCTAAGAGTTAGGGAGGGGGGAATTGACTTAGAGTCTAAGTCAATTGCAAGACAAAATATACAACCTGACACTGACCTGCAAATTGCAAAAAACGTAAGAATAAAAACACAAAAAAATAACACGTAAAATTTAATTTCGCGGGCTACTTTGGTGCTACTCCCTAAACATTGTGAACTCCAAAAACAAGTTTTTTTTTGTTGCCAAAAACAGCCTACGGACGGTTTTTGCACCCCGACGCCCAATATGGTTAAGACGGCCCTGGCGCTGACCTTCTTATTACAAAATCAGTTCTTACTTAGTCCAAGCCTTCGAGCATTAGTATTGTATTTTATTTAAACTTAATTTGGAGCATGTTAAAGTTCTTAATACAAAATTTACAACTTCGACTCGGGTTTGACTAGTTTTTGTAATTAGAACTTTAACTTTGACATAATAGAATTGCAAATTGGAAAAAGGCTCGGTGACTCAAACCTAAGTCAAAGTTTTCGCAAGTCAGCACTTTGGAGCACCTCTATTAAAATAGAGTAAATTGATAAACTGATCGGACTTACACACTCATCAAGTAACCATTTCATGTCACCTATTCAATCTTTTTTCATCGATTTATTCATTATAAATTCGAGTATCTGTAGACAACTCAATAATAAAATAAAAATATTAAACAAATATGATGTACTTCAGTACAGACTATTTATAAGTAAATTATATTTACTACAATAAATAAGTAAGTCTAATAAATAGTGTTAAATCTAAATATAAAATCTAAATACATTTCAATTGCAACTAGATATTTATTAGTACTCTATCAGCTACAGCATTAAGGCCTGTTTGCAGTACAATTAGGGCGCCTTCAAATTAGCCGCAACCAATCGCATTGAGCAGTGGTGGCCAAGTGGTGACGGCCGCGACTTACGAGTTGTAGGTCGTAGGTTCGAACCCAGACAGGCGCTTCACTTTGTGTAAATTATATCATCACCACTGCTCTCAAAAGGGTGAAGGAAAACATCGTGAGGAAACCGGCATGTCCTAGAACCAAAAATTCGAAGACATGTGACATCTACCAACCCGCACTGGGCCCGCGTGGTGGATTACGGCTCACTCCCTCTCGCAAAGAGGTGGCCCGTGTCCCAGCAGTGGGAACATTATAGGCTGATTATGTATGTGTAATCGCACGACAGCAGTGCGGGCGCACGTGCTGCACATACATTATTCAAATTGTGAAAATGCTCCATAAAGGACATAGCACACGTATCAAATCGGAAAGGGATCCGCACCGTACCAACTCGACTCAACTCGAGCCATTCAGTATTCTTTGTTACCTTAAGGCTCTTTGTACACACAGATTTTTCTTGCCGTGAAAAACTATGGTTGATTCGCCGTGTGTAGGCACGGTCGTAGGTACGTGTTGTATGGATCACTATGGAAGCTTTGTTGAGAGATACGTCTTTGAAGTGAAAACTTCTTTATGCGCGTTGGGCATTTTTGAGATGGGAAAAAACCATTGAACTCGCGCCACTGTCACCGTAAGCGACACCGCGCGTGTTTTGTTTATAAGACGATTAATAAAAAAATACCCGGGCGGATCTCCTCAAAACAATATTCTTGACAAAAATAATTAAGATTTTATAAACCTCGCGGCAGAGCTTCTATTTAAGGCCAGATGTATAGATATATCAAATATAAAGTATGTGGTAATGAAGGCACCCCAAGCAGTCCATTAATTTTGGATATTTTCCAAAATCATTAAAAAACGTTGTTGCTGATAATGTCACATTGTGAGAATAATGACGTTATTGTAAAAAATAATGACGCAATGTTGCCGACAATGAGTTGAATAAGTATTATAAATATGGAGATGAATTTACATGTGACTTAAATACTATTTTGGGTATTATTTTGTTATGATATTATGATATGGACAAGGAAAATAAAATGCAATATTATAATAAAATAATATTTTTTGACAAAACATTTAAATTAACATTTTGCAAAAACAGCTTCTTTTAGCCTTCTTATAAGGCCCATTGTGAGCGACCACGTTTCAGTGCCATAAGTCATCACTGGCAACACGCACTGGTCAAAGACTTTCGTCTTGAGACACTGCGGTGAGACGAGAAGATATTGCGTAGCTTCCCGAACGCTGCCCAGCCGAGTCGGACTTGACGATTGACCTCTTTCTCGAAGTTAGACCTACCTAACTGGACAGTTTGTCCCAGGTAAACATACACGACTTCAAGTGTAGCGTCTCCGATCTTTATGAGAGTGGGTGTTACATGGGCATTTGACATGACCTTCGTTTTGTCCATGTTCATTTTAAGACCCACTCTTTCGGAGACTCTACTGAGGTCATCGAGCATTGTACTGACTCTGAGGTCCTCCATAGTCTCAGCCATGACTACGATATCGTCGGCAAACCGAAGGTGCGTTATGTACTCGCCATTGATGTTAATGCCAGCCCCTTTCCAGTCCAGAACCTTAAAGACGTCCTCCAGTGCAGCGGTGAACAGTTTCGGAGAAATAACGTCTCCCTGTCTCACACCTCGCTGCAGAGGGATAGGTTTCGAGGTCTGATCCTGGAGTCGGACTGACATAGTGGCGTTTTCGTACAGACACTTCAGCACCTCGATGTACCGATAGTCGATCTGGCACCGTTGAAGAGACTGCAGTACAGCCCATGTCTCGATCGAATCAAAGGCTTTCTCGTAGTTCACAAACGCTAAGCAGAGAGGCAGGTTATACTTTTCGGTCTTCTGTATAACCTGTCGTAGCGTATGTTTGTGGTCTACGGTGCTAAAGCCTTTACGGAATCCGGCTTGTTCGGGACGCTGGAAGTTGTCAAACCTGCGCGCGAGACGGTTCGTGATGACTCTCGAAAACAGCTTGTAGACATGGCTCAGAAGTAAGATGGGCCTATTATTCTTAAGAAGGGCATTGTTGCCCTTCTTAAAGAAAAGTATCACCACACCTCTGTTCCATGCCTGTGCAGGTGTTCTACCCTCGAGTATGACCGAACCAAACAGCTTCTGAAGGGCCTTCAGAACGGGTTTTCCGCCGGCCTTCAGCAGCTCGGCCGTAATTCCGTCATCACCCGGCGCCTTGTTGTTTTTGAGCTGCTTCAGAGCCATCCTAATCTCGTACAGGCTGACGTCCGGGATGTCTTCGCTATAGTGTCGGGTCAGTCTAGCTCTTGGGTCGTTTGCCAGATTCGTAACTGGGTTACTTGTTGACGTCTATAACTGTCCATAGAATCTCTCGATCTCTCTCAACAGCTCAGGTTTGGAGGATACGATCCTGCCATCATCGGTCTTCAGTTTAGTAAGCTGGCTCTGTCCAATAGATCTATAGCAAAGACCTTGGAGCCTTTATTTCGCTCTATCGCGTCCTTAATACGGTCTATATTATAGCGGCGAAGATCGCTTTTCAAGGACTTAGAGATCCGTCTATTGAGTTGCCGGTAATTTAGCGCATCATCTGAAGACTGCAGGATCATCTCGCGCCTCTCCTTCATGAGCCGTAAAGTCGGATCAGAGAGCTTCTTTTCTAAATTCGTACGAAGGGTCTTGAAGATCTTAGACCCGACCGTATGGACAGTTTCCACGAACCCATCGTTATAATCGTCCACGGAGCTCCCTAGGCATTCGAAACGATTCTGAAGTTCGAGCTGAAAGCTCTCGGGGTTTTGGACCTGAATAGGTGCTGGGCGGAGCGTAGACTTCATCAGTCGAGATCTTTCCAGCTTGATATTTAAGTTCAATGTGCCTCTTACCATGCGGTGATCGCTTCCGGTTTTCACCGCATTGATCACAGAGACATCATTGAAAATTTTCTTCTTCGTCGACATAATGAAGTCAATCTCATTTTTAGTTGCACCATCCGGGCTCTGCCAGGTCCACTTTCTGTGCTCACGTTTTCTGAAGAAGGAATCTCCAAATTGTCCCACTCGCAGCTCATCATCGTTTCGTTTACCCAGTTTCGCGTTAAAGTCCCCCATGACAACGACACACTCTCGATCTTCACCACGTTGCTCACAAGGGACTTATGGACGATAAACCCGACAGCATCTTGGGACTGCTGGTTACCCTCCCGGAAATAGAGCAAGTTTCCGGATTTGAGACTTATCAAGTCTTCCCCTCTCTTCGGACTTCAGATAACCCCACTATACTCCACTGTAACCTGATCAATTCTTCCTTAAGTTCGGTGATCTTCTCGTCGGTCCAGAGTGTACGCGTGTTATAAGTTGCCAGGTCCAGTTTTCGGTGATTGTGGTAGCCGGATCTCTTCCGGGGATTCTTAGCACCCCTTGCCTCACCGTGGCCTTGGCCGCTACCGTAGCCAAGGGTAGGCGGGCCGCCGGGTACTAGGGGCCAAGAGTTTTTTGTGCTTGTCATTCTTGCGCGGGGGTTGCCATAATCGCCACGCTTGGCAGGTGGGTTGGCGACCGCAGTATGGTATGGTGGTGGAATGTATAGAGAACGCTGCTGCCCATTCTCCGGTACGACCCTTAGTCGCCTTTTACGACACCCACGGGAAGCATGGGGTGGTGCTATTCTTTAAGTCCGGCACCACACAGACCAATCCTTTACGTACTGGTACATATTTTGTATCTGCTCCGGACTGTTACCGTCTTTCGTTCAATTTGAACACTTTCGTATCTAAACTCATTGTTTATATTGTAGCTACGATATAATGTCTTCACAGAGTGCCTTACGCAGACCACCTTGATATGTTGCAATTATAAATGCGAAATCTTCTAAAATATTGGTGAACTGATTAACGTTCACATTCTATTCATGTGTATTACAAAGACATAATATGTCAGCTTCATTTTTCGGCTAAAATGACAATAAATTTCAAATAAACGTTATGCAAACAAAAAAAAATAACAAAAACCTCGAAACGAACAATAGCACCATGCAGAAAGATAAAATAAATAAAATAACGCAATTAACCATACATTCATTATAAATTTGTTAAAAAATAAAAGAAAAAGTGTATTTTTCCGAATTTGCCAAAAAAATATGTTATTGTACAGACGCCAGCAGGTCAACCTACCCGAAACTGTCAGATTTTCCCAATCAACCTTGAACCTTATGCTTTAGCAATAAAGTCGAAAATCTATTAAAGAAATCTGACAGATTGTAGTAACTTGATGTGCTGGCGTCTGTACCAAGCTTTATGCCGAAATTAACGGAAACCAACAAAAACACTATATATCTAACTATTAGGTCGAATACTAAAATCATTATCGGTAACAACCGTCATTGCTCAATCAAGACAATATCATTTTTAGCAACACGTGTCATTGTCGTCTCATGCGACGTTGCTGAAAATGATGTTGCCAATAATGACGAATTCTAGAAAGTTCACCATTTTACAAAATAATTAGGTAAATTCGTCGGAGAGAGTGCCACATGCAGTATTAGTTTCACGCATACTTCAACTTTGTTACATAAAAACACTTCATTATGAAGAAATAATTGAGATACAGTCAAAAATAAGAATGACGATTGTGATGACAAACTTTGGAGAATCAAAATGAAATACTTCCTGCTCAAATCACGCGACGTCCTTACACTCCAAAGCTTGTCAGCCGACTGAGGCGCGGGGTGAAGCGTCGCTTAAACATAATTTAACTATTCGGTCGCGTTTCGTTATAAGTAAAAAAATTACACACAACATTGTTGCCGATAATGACGCTTATTTTTTGAACATTGTTTGATTACATTTTAAAGTAACTTTTAATAAAGTTTTCTAACATTATTCTAATGAAAAACGTTCTTTATTTATCTAAGTTTAATATTTATTCACACAATGTATCACATTCAATACACTGAATTTTTTATGTCACGAAATGTTGGAAACTATACCCAGGCGACACGCCAAATATTGCCGATTTTTAAAGTAATATTTGAATATCTTTATTTTGTGTGATTTAAAGCTCAAAATGGCTCCGATAGCATCTTTATAATTTATTTAAGTAATGGAATAAAAATGTTTGACTTTGAAATTCTTTAGTATTGATGAGTATTGTAGCGAGACATAAATTTTGGCCCTCTGAAATATTCACCCACCCGCTTCGGATGTGTTCGGCTGTCCTCGGGATGTACTCGGTTTTAATGTATATCCGTTATGTCAGTGAGTGATGGCTAATTATTCTGTTTGTGTTTTGTTTTCACTTCTATCGGCACTCCCGGAATGCCACTGTTTTTTTTTCTACAGCGCGGTTTATACGTTTTTTAAAGAAACCGTGCCGTGCACACAAAGGGCCTTAGTATAAGTGGTAAGAAAAAAGCAACTGTTGGCACCAATTAAAATATGGTTTAGGTGAAACTTCACCGATACTGTTTACTTACAGATAAGAATCTAACAAGATTATGCAACCATTTCAACACGAAAGTTAAAGTTTCGCGTGTTCTGCAGCTTTCTAAACACATGAGAACAAATACCAAACATTGCTGAACTATGACATTTCGACAATACGACTCTAATCTACCTCTGTAAGAAGCAAAGCATTTCTAAACAAGACTCGACACTCGCGGAACACCTTAACGTGTATTTTTGCTTGCACAGTCCAAATACAATTCACAACTGCAGTCATAAATTAGAATTAGAAAGAGGTTGTTCCGCGAGTATACTTATTTTTTCTTAAAACTTGCTTTTACAAAAATAAATAAGTAATTACAATTTTAAAATCACATTGCAGCTACTAAAATACATGTTCAAACTAAAACTACTGGTTGTATGTAAAAAAATCGATGTTATTAATTACTATTAGGACCATAATAGTGATAAATAACCATGTTTTTTTGACATACACCTTAAATTATTAAAAAAATCAGCGATTTGCAGAACATCGCGATTTAATATTATTAATTTATCTTCAGAAATATTAGAAGACACTTGTTTAAAAGCAATTGATTATAAATCAAACAGTAAGCTCTGCTCATTGCTTATGCTTTCAAACGGTGAAGGACAACATCGTGAGGAAAGCAGCGTGTCCTAGACCAAAAATTTAAAGACATGTACTGACAGCTACCAACACGCACTGGGCCCGCATAGTGGATTACGGCCCACTCCCTCTCACAGAGAGAAGACCTGTGTCCCAGCAGTGGGAACATTATAGGCTGATTATGTATGCTTTCAAAAACGACAAAAAATCAGCACCAAAGCTACGCTCTTAGCAATAATAATTGATCTACTTATTACAAAAAAAATATCACACTCGAGTCTTTTTGGAATCTGGATCTAGCCGTCTTACAGCCGCCTCTAAAGAGAAGAGATGATCATCTTCAACATCCGGTGCAAGTTCCCTCATAGCTGCTGCGAGGTTGTATACATACTCCTTGTTAGGACCACTGGGGCCTTGGCAGCTTGTCACTTGTTTCGCTATCTCGTCTATAGATGCTTCTCCTGAAAGTAAATTGTCTTTTGTAAGTATTTAGAAATGAAAACTATGGTATTAGGTAGACAAGATGGATCATTATAAAAAGTGCTGGTTGATTAATCAAATAATAATCAATTTTCACGTCTTTAAAGGCGAAATCGCGATTGGTGAAAAAAAAAATACCGAAGTGAACTGCTATGTTAGCACGCGAGTTTATAAAAGATGCTTAAATTAATCAATGGGAATCACTTTTGAACACCCTATATGTGTAACCCTTTTGAACAGCCTTTGAGGCGATTGTGCCTTTGTACAGCTCTAGATGTTCAGATTGCCATTTTGTCAATTAAAAATATGAAAAACGAAGCATGTAGGTATGTCATTTCTGTATAGTTAAAATCACAGTAATATTATAAAGGCGAAAGTTTGTGTGTGTGGGGGTGTGTTTATATGTTTGTTACTTCTTCACGCTCAAACGGCAGCATAAATTAAGATAAAATTTGGTATGGAGGTAGCTGACACCCGGGATTAACATATAGGCTACTTTTTATCCCGATATTACCACGGGATCGAAACTTATGCGAGTGAAACCGCGGGGTGCAGCTAGTATAATATAAATAACCAAGAATAGGGAAAACACAGACATATGAACACAAGGAAGCAAAGTCATGGAAATACGATGTACCATAGACTGACTACCTGCTAATTGTTTTGTAAATAGCAATATTATGTGGTAGGAATAGTACATAAAGGAAAATGGCAAAATAGAATGGATTAGTTGCATGTAGTTTACAGCCAGTGAAGACCTTCATAGTGTGTCCCATGTAGCAGGAAATGGAATTATATGCAATAAACTGTGCTAGGAATATAGTTTACTAGCTTCCGCCCGCGGCTTCGCTCGCGAGGTATGTCGTTAAAAACTATCCTATGTCCTTCCCCGGGATGCAATCTATCTCTCTGCCAAATTTTATCGAAATCCGTTCAGTGGTTTAGGCGTAAAAAGGTAACATACAGACAGAGTTACTTTCGAATTTATAATATTAGTACGGATTGTAGTAGCAAATAGTTATGTTCAATGAGCCTACTTAAATGAAATAGCAACGTGATTCATTGTGAAAACACAATAACTTGTTTAGCAGGAACTAAATGTTGTAACACTCAGTTTTTTGTTACCAAGCTCAATCTGCCTAGCCTTTTCTCCACTATGTTGGGGTGGGGTTCCAGTCTAAACAGATGCAGCTGCATTCACCAGTATTTAACATGAAGTGAATGTCTGTATATCAAACTTTCACAACCCAGTTACTGGGTAACACAATAAGTAAGACTGGTTGTCAGACTTTTGGGCTTTTGACTACCTGTAACAACTGTATGTACAAATGATGTAAGCTATAAATGGCACCTGCATCCTACCTATTAATTATACAAGAGTTCTGCACTATTTCTCAACAGTTTTTTTCTATTGTTGGCCTAATTATGCAGTCAGGAAGATCTTTGCAACCTCAAATTACATTTCATTAAACTATTGGGCTATTGGAAGATGATTGTGGCTAAATACCAATCATTCAGGTAAAAATGGGTATTTAAACTGCATTTTCTGCATTCTATAGATATAACCTTGGCTGAGGGAGCATGCAAAAGCTTAAACATTCATTCTCACATATCAAATTACAACCTATCTTACCTGCATAAGATTCATTTTCCTCCGTTGCCACATACAGAGTCAACTTAAATGGTTCAAGAGTATCTTTTGGGTGGAAAGTGACGGTTCTCTTGATATATCCATTCTTCTCTCGGAAGTCCAGGTGCTCAGTTACTTGGTCTACATCTTGTTTTCTTATTTTGTATGCTACGCCCCATACTTTGCTATTTGGGTCATCACTTTGGATCAGTGTTACAACTCTGCCTGGCTGGAATAAGAAATGGTTTATATTATTCATTGTCTGCAATGTCTGCCTTGCCTAGTATGTTGGGGTGGGCTTCCAGTCTAACCGGATGCAGCTGAATACCAGTAATTTACATAGAGCGACTGCATATCTGAGCTGCACAACCCAGTTACTGGATATACAATACCCCTTGGACGCCCTTGGTAAGACTGGTTGTCAGACTTTTGGGCTTCTGACAACCTATAATGACTGTCAAAGATTCATGAATAACTACTTTACATACTTTTCGAGGCACAAGTGGTATATATTATTGTGATTTCTATAACTTGTTTTACTTGCATAATTATTCAATCACTTAGGCATTTTTAAACGAGTGACCACACATGGAATGGAAAACTGATGAGGCAATTAAAGATTATTTCCTAGAACCCTAGACAAAGAAAGTTTTTAGTTATACAAGATTGGTCGAAACAAATATAGACAGGGTATAGAACTAACCAACCTTCTTGGTAGTTTAATTTAGAGATAATGATATTTGATTTCATCTTAAAAGTAGTAGCAGTGGAAATACTACAACACCTTTGGAGGGGATGCATATACACCAATATTACTAATATTACTATTGATTGATGTCTTCTAACAGGTCAGGTGTGTAGTACATACCATGCGCGAGAGTCAAATGGAGTAAAATGTGAACAAACCAAAAGGAGTACTGAGTAATTATAGAAACTGCAGATGTAAATAGAGAAATTGGCTTACTGGCCTGCCTACTCTACTCCTTGGGCGTAATATGTATGTGATTATTATTTATTAGTGTGGGACGCCACGTGTCGATACTCTTGCGACATCCCATCTTCCTGGCTCGACATGCTGTGCTGGCGCTGCTGCTGCGGCTGCGGAAAACCTCAAGCGGGGAAAATATAATAACCTTATCGGAAATTATATTTTCTAACCGTTTGGGGTTGAAACCCTCGGCGGAAATTTTGAAACTGCGGTTTGACACTTCCCGTGACCCAAGGTCTAGGCTCTTACCTTGGCCAGAGGCTAAGCATTGCCATACGTGGTAAGTGCCAGTCTCTTGGGTACATTACCAGTCGAAACGATGCGGACAATGACATAGTTTAACATTGGATTTTTTCATTTTCAGTGATTCCAAAAAGAAGAGTGTTCCTAATAATTATTTTTGTTACCAGAATACCTCTCACATAGAGAAGAGTGTAGTGTATAGTTGATTATTAAATTAAGCGTTTCATTTGTATTGTTGAGGTTTAGATTGATATTCTATAAATAAGACAAAAAATATGATACTTAACCATGTTTTTATTTTATTGTAATTTTTTTTTCAAGGGAGTCTGGGGTTTTTTTTTATTTCACCGAAATGTCCGGGGTTTTTGAAGTTTTTTCCGGGGTCACAAATTTAGCTGATGGCAGCCCTACCCACTGACCACTAATTGGTATTAGTTATTATTATTTACATTTAATATTTTAATTTACAGAAATACACAGATAAAATAATATGTATTACGTTAGGTCGCATCTTGCATCATAATTTGATTTCGGAACTTACTTTTCCAGGTACTCCTCGGTGATCAATGCTGTGTTGATAAAATCTTCTCAAGTAACCTTTTATATAACCTACAACCTTGCATTGATAGTTGAAATCTACTTTCCATACCAGTGATCCGTACCCAAAGACCCACATCGTCTGTATGTTTTTATTCAATTACCGTTTCAAATTAATCGAGTCAATAAAATAGGAACATTTTTTTTTTATTACGAACACAACAATACAACAAATAAATTAACAAACTGTCAAACAAAACTCAAACTTTAAAACTTCAAAGTGAAGTTCATCTTATCAAAGTACTCTGTGGTGAAGTTTGTCATGTGTGAAAATCGTAGACAGAGTAAATAGAGGGCGCTTTCCGAATTAGCTATAATCGCTCACAGCGCTCACATCATCTTACATGGCGTTCCGATTGATATCACGATTATGACAGCTGAGAGCTGTCAACAATTCGGAACGCCCGTGAGCGCGCTCACAGTGCTTACTCAATGTAAAAACGATATTATTACAGTATTTCTTTGTATAAACACCACATTTCTTCTTCTTTGGTTAGGTGGCGACTATCAGCCAGAAGCACAATTTCGAAAATGCCACGTTAGTTTAATTTTATGATAAGATGCAAATCAAAACAAAACACACACTGACACATCCTCACACACACTGTCATTTTTGACAGCGCTCACGGTGATATTATTCTAGGGCATGGTCGGCGTTATCGCAAGATGGCGCATGTCATGACGTCACCTATGACGATTCACGGGACGTCGTTATCGCGCTCACGCTAATTCGGTACGGGTTTAAGCACGCTCACATCGATTATTTTCCATCTCGGAACGCAGGGAGAGTAATCTAAAGAGATGCCACTTTGCAGGGTGTCCCGGTCCGTTCTACAAATTTGAAAGTCCATAAATTAACAGAAAAAATCCGCCAGAAACAGGGTTTTTCTTTTTCTTAAAATTTCCTAGATGTCCCTAGGTAGCACGAAAATGTACATCTTTTCAAATCGTACCTATGCATTTACAATAAATAGTGTCTATTCTATTCAGCCAATGTTTGAATTGTTTATTATTCTCCCATTCACTTCTGTAATGCTGGGTGTAGTGCTTATTTTTAAACGGAGCTTCCATACTGCCAAATCTTGAAAAGTAATATTTTTTCACGCGGAATATTCACATAATAATGAACTCTAAACAAATGAGCCTGAGTGAATGTTATGATTGGTTACGTGACGTGAGCAGTATTTTTACCGACTTCAAAAAAAAGGAGGTTATCAATTCGACACGTATGTATATAATATTATTGGAATCGCATTATATTCACATATGACCATCTATTAGGGCTGCCAAACAAATATACAAAATTTTATAGACGTATGTATGTATGTTTGTCCACGCATATCTCCGCAACTACCTATTAATCGGATCGTGACCATTCTTCATCCATTTTTGTATTGGCTTACATTTACTTCAACTTAGGGAAAAGTGCAAGTTTCATCAAAATCGATTAAGGAATTTTCAAGATATGGACTAATACGTGTGACGGCCTGGCTTATTGATACGAGCTACGGGTGTAGTTCAAAGGGAAAACATCTCAAAACCTTGGTCAAATTCTAGTGTAATATTTAAAATAAAACTATTACCTACTTATTACAAACAAAATATTACAGTTTTTACTTAAAACTAAAAAATTACGAAATAAAAAAGTAATTTAAAAAAATTAGACCGACTTCAAAAAGAAATGAACTCAAAATTATGAAATAACTTTAATTTCGGAAGTCGGTGGCAAAAAACTAAAACTAAAATACAGATTCCAAGACACCGACTTCCGAAATTAAAGTTATTTCATAATTTTGAGTTCATTTCTTTTTGAAATCGGTTTAATTTTTTTAAATTACTTTTTTTTATCTCATTCATTACTGTTAGACGGTAGTAATAAACGAAAAAGATGAAACGTGAACGAACGACATTGGATTGTTAGTTTATGGTCGGGAATTCCCGTGAAATTATATTACATAACAGTGTTACCAGCGGTAGATTACAAAATAGGACATTTGAAATGAATTAGGTACTATAAAAAAAAGTCGCCATCTCAAAAGTCCGAAAGTCGCTAGAAGTCGCTAAATAATTATTTTTCGCTAAAACGATTTTCTTATCGGCTAAACATTGTTAAAATCCGCTAGATCTAGCGAGTGAGTCGCTAAAGCGGCAACCCCTTTGGCCTTACCACTTCATGTTTGTTGTAGTCGGGATTTTCCCGGCTGTGCTCCCTGTGTACAGACGCCAGCACATCAAGCTACTACAATCTGTCAGATTTCTTTAATAGATTTTCAACTTTATTGCTACATTTTAAGGTTCAAGGTTGATTGCGAAAATGTGACAGTTTCGGGTAGCTTGACCTGCTGGCGTCCGTACGTTTCGTTTCATTCAAACGTTTCGTTTCACCTATGGTCAATTGTGATACGGCAATGAGAGGACTGCCGTATTTTCTGAAAAAAAATTGTGGATTGCCGTATATAATACGGCATTTGCCGTATTAATAACACCGTTGGGGCAGGTGCTCAACAAACTCCTCATTTTTTAAATTGGTCAAAATAATAACTACCACATAATTTATATTAATACGCAAAATGTCACCAATGCTTTTATTTATACTAGAATTAGTTATGTTAGGTTCGTTCCGAACCACGTTCGAGTGAATAAATTACTTATCTTGTAACGACTGCATATTTCGCAGACCAAGTATGCTTAGTGTACGAACTGAGTGAAAATGCATCCAGCGGAGCGTTCAGCGTTGCGTGCAAGCGGCGAAGGAAGGAGAAGGCCGCCACTCAGGACACCTACGTGTTAATGCATCTGTTTGACACAAACGCCGCACGCCCCGCCCCGCTGAACGCTCGATTTAAGCGGGCACTCAGGCCGTACACTTATTCTTGCCCTGGCGACGACTGCGATCACCCTCCGCGGGGAGTAATAGTGTTCTGTGCGATCACCAGTCGACAAGTAGTGCAGTAGCGGTAATATTGAGAGCCAAACACTGGCTTGCCACAAATAATTATGAGATGCTGAAGGAAGCGCCCTTCCTGGCCCACCACGGTGTTAAGGTTCAAGGTTGATTGGGAAAATTTGACAGTTTCGGGTAGCTTGATGTGCTGGCGTCTGTACATGACCTATGTATTTAGAATATAAATGGTAGGTACACATACCTTTTTTTTTTTTTTCGGATGGGGAATCATCAAATGACCCCTCCCGCTCTGGGTGGAGCGGAAGGGAGTGTCAGACTCTTACTGACTAAAACCCACCCGTGTTCCTTCCTTAGCCCTATAAGTTCCGGGCCAGCGGTAACCCTTTCGGACAATCCCGCTGAAGGTACACATACCTTACATTGAACATTAGTAGTTTGATAGGGTAGCTGGTAGGTAGTATCATAATCACAAAGCACCTAGAATTAGATAAATCAATGCAGTGCACGGAATCGCAGCGCCATCGCCACCAGCGCCTTGAGACGGCAGTAGGTACTAATAATCACCCGGAAGTAAAACCAAATATGAAAGAAAAATAACTTGACGGACTATGGCCCGAATTCCTCTGTCGCTGATGTCGGTCGCTGATGTCGGTCGCGCGTACGAATATACGTTGTGTTTTATGAAGCACCACACTGTGACGCTGACATCAGCGGCGCGCGAGTTGCTACGCGCCGCTGATGACGCGCGTCGGTCTCGCTCGTCAGCGCCGCGTTCGTCGGTCGACTGACGCGCTATAGAACGCTATGAGCGTCCTCACTCTGTTCCCGACCGTCGGCACGCGCGCGTACAGTCGCCCGCCACCATGAACATTGATACCGAACGTGTGATTGAATTAAAAAACTTTTCCTCGTCCTGACGTAGCTTTTCAAATAAAGTAGAAAATTCACCATTCGTCACCCTATCAGCAACAATTGGGTGAATGTGATATCTTTTTTTTCTATATTGACGCCGTCTCCGCTTGCGTAAGTATGCTGCAGCAACTAAACAATTTATAAACGGGTTCATAATAATATCCCAAATTCAAACTCCGCTTCACAAATCCACTTGGAGACGCCTGTACCGTGGAGCGGTCAGTATCGCACTACGGATGTTTTCATTGGCGCTGATGGTCAGCGCGCTACGCGACTGACGGTACGCGACCGACGTCAGCGACAGAGGAATCCGGGCCTAAATTTTCACAAATACCTACGCAGTCAAATACCACAGACACAGAGTACTTCTTTTTGATAGACTGCTGAAAATACTCTGGCATTGCAGTTGCCAGTTGCATTTGTGGATGTGGTTTGTTTACATGTTTACTTACTCTATGGTTCACAGAGTACTTTTTGATAGACTGAAAATGTGGTTGCATTCAAAAATGGCTTAAATCGAAATCAAAACGAAATCTTGGATCTTACAATCTCGGAATATCATATTCACCAAATTGTGGTTGCATTCAAAAATGGCTTAAATCGAAATCATAACGAAATCTTGGATCTTACAAACTCGGAATATCATATTCACCTAATTTTGGTGATGTTCAGTACCTACAAATAGATAATAATGACTGGTAAAATTACTAAGAAAATGAAACATTCAGAATAACTGGCTTCAATGTCTGTAGCTCAGAGACTGTGTAATGAAATCGTAGAGCCTGCCCTAGAAAATCCCAATATTGGCGCATTTGTGTTAAGTCCAAGAAGAAATGAGACTCTATCATCTGGTTCTGGAACTAGCAGACGATATAGTTCTGTCACCCGATCTCGAACTATTCCAGTACCGAAAAAGGGAACATCCAGCTTTACGACACGTGATACTATTGGTCCAATCCGATCCAGCAATCGATACAAAGCCAAAGCAAATGAATCTCGAATCCCTAAAAGGCCTGTCTTGTCAAAAGCAGCTAACACACCCTCCACGGATGGGCCTTCGACGTGTGATAATGAATGTATTACTAATGTTCGTAGACGGGACAATCGCTGCTCTCATATTTGCCAATGCTCTCCTAGAAAAATTAATTGTAAAGCTAGCGATAAGCGAATTCAAACACATAGTAACCAACTGCATGCGTTTTTGGATAAAGCCTGTTCACAAGTGGTCGATACAGTCACTTCTGGTACACAGTTTGAAGACATGTTAGACAATAGCTGTGCACAAGTTGTTGTTACAGCCACTGATGGTACACAGTTTGAAGTCGTGGTAGACAATGACAGTAGGCATCGGCGAGATAACGAGGCAATGTTGGCCCAGACGAGGACATCATTAAAATTGACTCCGAACAAATCCAGAAATCTGAAATTTACCGAACCACATAAAAGTAAGCAATCAAGTAATGTGAACTACCATTCTTGCAAACGATGGGCTCTCGCTCAGTCGCCTAACGTCCGTGGACCCGACTTCTAAACTTGCTTTCACAAATTATAATAAAAACATCAAGGTATATCATCCTTACTTTTACTTAAAATATTTACACACCTACTCAATCATTCATTGCATTCCACAATGTGTACCTACCTACTTAGGTAGTAAGTAGCTAAAGAGCAGTGGTGGACCAGTTGTAACGGCCGCGACTTACAAGTTGTAGGTTCCTTCAACCCAGACAGTCGCTTTACTTTACGTAATTATTTCATCACCACTGCTCTCAAAACGGTGAAAAAAAACTTCGTGAGGAAACCGGCATGTCCTAAAACCAAAAATTTGCCTGTAAGGTATTTATTTATGGGCCAAAGTAGCCTGAAAATAAAGGTTTTATTGTTATTATTACGCGCCACAGAAACCGATCATTTTGTTCGTCAACGACGACGGATTGTGACGACGGCGACTAAAACCTATAAAGTAAGAACTCTGGTCGAGGAAAAAAGTTTTTTTTTTGTTCTACCTACTAGGTACAGACGCCAGCACATCAAGTTACTACAATCTGTCAGATTTCTTTAATAGATTTTTGACTTTATTGCTACAGCATAAGGTTCAAGGTTGATTGGGAAAATCTGACAGTTTCGGGTAGGTTGACCTGCTGGCGTCTGTACTAAACCGATTTTGATGAAATTTCTAAGGGATCAATCTGAAAGTATATCCTTTCAAATAAAAAATGGGGTGTTGCTGTGTCATGGACACGGCCGTGTGTTGTATTGTATGTATCTACGTGAATACGTTTACGTAACGGGGTTGATCCGCTCGGCCGCATTCATTCTTTTACGTTTCCGACACTGCTTGACTCTGGCTTATGGTGTTATATTGGTACCATTCGATTGCTCTTGAGAAGCCCTTTCCAACCGTATATGATCTCTGTATTTGGATTTGGCTTTTTGACGCGTATATGTATATATTTTTTAAATTATTTTTCTTTTTAACCGACTTCCAAAAAGGAGGAGGTTATATGTTCGACTGTTTTTTTTTATATTTGTTCAGCGATTACTCGAAGACGGCTGGACCGATTCCTTTTGCCCCTTTCCTCTTTCCCTTTGAAAGGGTATACTCTCGAGGTGGTCCCATTATCATCAAGTTGGAATCTGATGAGAGGATCCCATGGAAGTCGAGGGAAACCCTCAAATTTTATAGGCAAACCTATAGCGATTTAGGTATTTTTTAAAGTAACTTGAGCATTTGCTCTCGGAAATCATCATTTGGTAAAGTGGAGCTGATGATGACCACAGATGGCCATCGGAACTATTCAATGACAAATATTTCACGGGTTGCGATTCGATTACTTTAACATGGTTGCTAAGCAATTTATGCTCGTCACAATGCGTATGGTGAGTGGTGGTTGAGGAGTTCTCCTGGTTCTTACCAGGAGAACTCCTACTCCAAAAAAAAAACAACCGAGTTCTAAAAAAAACACTACAAATTGAAAAATAACTTTAATTTCGGAAGTCGGTGTCAATAAACGAAAATGCGGAACCAAAGACACCGACTTCCGAAATTAAAGTTATTTTTCAATTTGTAGTGTTTTTTTTTGGAAGTCGGTTGTTTTTTTTTATTTTAACACATTATATTCACTGTCACTATTTTACACTAATGTTTTGTATATGTCACGGCTAATAGCCGAAGTGCGGCTACACCTAGTTTTAGCCGACCGAAGTGCGGCTACACCTAGTTTTAGCCGACCGAAGTGCGGCTACACCTAGTTTTAGCCGACCGAAGTGCGGCTACACCTAGTTTTAACCGGCCACATGCGGTTCGTGTGTATTTCGGGAGGCGACATAGGATGCAAGAGCGAGCGAAGGGCACCCCAAGGTTAGGTTTGGTTAAAACTAGGTGTAGCCGCACTTTGGTCATTAGCCGTAACATATACAATCGATAGATTTTGACGAGAGCTGACGATTGCAACTTAAACGAACGTCGTAGCCTTTCCGAGCCAAAAGTATACTAAGGCCCGACGCCCACTATCGGCATCGGCACGGCTAAGGATTTTTATGCGACAAATAGAAATATAACTTAACAGTATGACAATAAAATTTAAATTTCAATGACACGGTATGTCGGATACCCTATCTTCATTTTTGCACCTACGATGATTATTATCATTGAAATTTCAATTTTATCGTCATACAATTAAGTTACATTTTCATTCGTCGCATAAAAATCCTCATGCCGATAATGGGCGCCGGGCCTAAGTGGAAATCTCGATAGCATCAAAATGACCTCAAAATGGCGGTGCTTAAATTCCCCCTCTACCGCGCGCGATGCGTCACAGTCCTCAATTGGCGTAATGAATTCTTTGATCCTTTAGCTATCGAATGGTATAATTGAATTTAGGATGGAGATGATAAATATGGAGCTGCACCAAACTGTACTTATCCCCGGATTTTATTATCATTGGCTTTTTTTTTGACTTGCCTCCCAATAAGGAAACAATTTTAAAGACTTATTCACGTCAAAAAGAATTTTTAAAATCGGCTTTTAAATAACGGAATTCGGAGGTAAAAACATTAAAAAAAAACCGGTCAAGTGCAACTCGGACTCGCGCACCGAGGGTTCCGTACTTTGTAGTTATGTAAATAGTTCATCACGGTTTTTTTTTAATGTACAGACGCCAGCACATCAAGCTACCCAAAACTGTCAAATTTTCCCAATTAACTTTGAACCTTATGATTGAGCGATAAAGTTGAAATTCTATTGAAGAAATTTGACAGATTGTAGAAGGTTGATGTGCTGGCGTCAGCACCTACAAATTTACGGTTTCCGGACATTTTCCTTTACTTGTGCTACATTATCTTGCTTCTTGCCAAATTTCATGATTCCAGATCAACGGGAAGTACCCTATAACATTTTGATTCCCTTGTGTCGAAATACTTTTTTGCGGCATAAACGGCCGTATCTTTTTTTTACGATAACTTAGGCGTTTAATTTTTTTACAGCTTCAAGGGACTGTAGAGCCGAGTATATGGTTTTAATTTCAACTCGATACCTCCACGCGTTCCCGAGATAAAGGGTCTTGACAGACAGACGGACGGTCCGACAACAAGTGATGCTATAGGGGTTCCGTTTGAGGTACAGAACCCTAAAAACCAACTGAATTGGCAACCTCCTCCTTTTCTTGAAGTCGGTTAAACACACGTCCACATGTTACGTTGAGAAGCTGCGATACTAGCGCGCCAGCACAGCTTCAACGCTGCAATGCGTGGCACATCTTTGAGTTCGACACGAAGGCTATGACAGAATTACATCAAACGATTTTTGGTTGTGACTTATGTTGTTATGAGCTTGGTAGACAGTAGACACTGCTCTAAATAGGCCTCTCATATCTTTAATGGGAAAGATACAAAAGAAAACAAATGAATTGAAATGATAAAAAGTTTATTCCTAGTCCACTACGACTGCATACAAAATTAGTGCATTCTTGAAATTTTACCTTGTTTTGTACCTAAAAAAATAATACAATAACGTGTAAGAGACAAATACATAATAACATTTAATAAAAAGGCAAAATTTTGTCAGTACATTCATGAATTAAATTATTTCAAAATATCATTGGATATGTCAGTAAACAAATAATTATAACAGTCCAAATCTGTAGAATATCGATGTAAACACAGATTTGACCTGGGAATTGTAAAAAGGCTCACAGGCCCACTATAAACAATAACAAAAAGTAGCACTTATAGTATTCCTTATCATACTATAAAATCAAATATAATATTACGCATCCTTATTGAAATTTCCAGAATTTCCTTAAGGACCTAATATAATAAATACTTTTTGAGAACTACGAGTGCAGAGAGTGATCATTTTCTAGTCAGTCTATTCAAGCTTTTTGTATTAGCTTGCAACATCCACACATGTGCACCAATCTAACATTACGTTTCTTCTAAGCCTTTATTGAGGCTTCTTTTCATACATCTCTGCAATAAAATATACACTTCACCATCAACAATTTTACTAAACTGTGATGTGTAATTATGCTAGCTATATTTTATTTTATTAGTGTATAAAACTGCACTACTTATTGTATATTGTCCATAGTGGGCATGTGTCAGAAAGTCAAGGCTCACATGTTCTGTTGCGCCGGACTGGCTGGCGGTGGCTGAGCTTCTAAATTTTTAATCAGCTGAGCCAACCAGTGCTTGGTTGAATTGTCCTCCTGGAGACATGCTGCGAATGTGGAATCCCTCAATTGATCTGGCAGGCACTGTCTTAATGCTTCTCTAGCTCTTGCATTGTCAGACAGGCGCAGGTAGCATCTCACTACATGCTTCAACAAGCGTGCGGACGGGTCTTTGGCCAATGATAATACCATTTTTCCTAATATCATAGCTACATGGGAGAATCTGTCATATGTTTGGCAAATATAGCAAAGTCCACTGTCATCTAGCAATATCTTCTGTAAAATGAATGTGGCAACAGTCTTGGATAGTTCAGATCCATTCTCCATAATACGTAGACACAGTGGTATTATTTCAGTGGTCAACAGAAAAGTTATAACTTCCTGTTCATCTGTTTTGACTAAAGCTCCGATGACTCCGAGGCTAGTAAGGCGTAGGTATTCGAATGGACGCGTTTTGGAAACAGTGTGGAGGAAAGGATAAAGGAATAACGGTACGTGTGCTTGAAGGAAGGCCGAACGGGTCTCGGGGTGCGAAGCGACGCATTGCATGAGCGCCAACGCGTTGCAAACGCGGTTGCTCTGGTGAGCCGTGAGCGTCGGCGGGATCATGGCCACGTAAATGTTGGTGATCTCCTGCAGCAGCGCGGCGATAGTGCCGAAACTGTGCCACAACATGGGCGCTAGGTCCGGCACATTTTCACGCTTCTTACTCAGTTCCAGTAACGCATTTTCTCGCGTCTCAGGATTGCACAACTCCAGGATCCACGAAAATATCTTTTCCCTGTCCACGGACTGCATGTTCGCCGGGCTCTGCTGGGTAGTCATGTTAATCATTGATCTTGTTCTAATGCTTTAGCACTGGCTTTTTACAATACACGTAGGCTACGTGTAAGGTTAAATTCATTGTATTTTTGTAATATAGTTAAAAAGTTCACAGAACCATGTGTTAATTTATTATTTGCTTTATCGGGTAGTAACTTTAATACTTTGTTAACGAGATTATAATTCTAACTAATAACTAACTATTTCTCGAAAGCGTCGGACAATCGACGACATTGACATGAGCGTGACGTTCAGTTCAGTTTGACCACAGAACACTATTACTCATAGAGTTTGACAGCCAAAGAAGGGCATCCGTATTTTTTATGTGCTCTGTGGGCCAACCTAAAGACAATGAAAATTAATAACCTAAAGGCATGCCTAAAGGTATTTTCACTAGACTTACTAACGCTAGTACCGGGCGGTTTTATTATTTACAAGCCGTGCGCCCGCCCGTTGGGGTTTCCCATCGGCAAAATTACGTCTCTCTTTAACATTTTATCATGCACTAAAATTATAATAGGGAAATGATGCGTACTTCTCAAGTGGGTACATTTATTAGTAATACTTATTTAATAGAGGTCATAGTAGAGGTCAGTGGTACTTATGATAATGTCAGTTGTATGTCCTTAAGGGGCTATTACATCTTCTTACTTACTACTTTAGATTTAGGACGTCGGAAACCATTCTTGTCCTAAATCGCATCCTAAATCGGATCCTTCCTTCCTAAATGCGATTAAACTATCCTGAATTTAGGAACGACTAAATATCGGATCCGATATTTAGGAAGATGTAATAGCCCCTTAAGGTGAGCGCGTTCACGAGCGCGAGCGTTCCGAATTATTGACAGCTCTCAGCTGTCATAATCGTAATATCTAAATCGGAACGCATGTGAAATGACAGCTTCTTCTGCCACTTGTATTGATAATGTTTTGACGTGACAACGTCTTAAATTAGGTTGCGGCTGGGAGTCACTTATGAAAAAGTGTAACGCTCGGTAACGTTACGATGAGTCACCGAACGAGAGAGAGGCCCGCCGAATGCCTTGCGTCTCTCTCCCACTCAACTATTCTACCGAGAAAAAGACGTTGTCACGTAAAATCTTCGCCCGTAAAACCGACTTTACAGGCAACCATTTTTTTTGTAATTGTGATTACTTACACAAAGAAATTGTAAATAAGTTGCCATCTGATCACAGTGGACAAAAAATAACATTTAGCTCCTACATGCCTTTACAAAAAATTCAAATAAGGTTTAGGACAATTACATGTAAAAAGTTAGAGAAATTAAAAAATTCTTTGGCCAGTAAGTTATGTGATCAGAATTTTAATAATATAGGTGACCCAAATGAATTCTACGCCGAGTTCTTTTCAATATTAAACGCGCAGTTTAATGACACTTTTCCACTAAAAACTAAAAATATTCACACAAAGTTTTTATTTAGTGACTGGGCGACTCCAGGTATTCGTAAAAGCAGGGAAAAACTTTTTGAACTCTATGGCTTAAAGCAACATATGAATAATACAAACTTTCAACAGTATGTTGCAAAATATTCAAAAACTTTTAAAAGTGTGTGCCAAAAAGCTAAAGCTCTTTATATTAGCAATAAAATAAAATCAGCTGATGATAAAATAAAAACTACTTGGCAAATAATAAATAATGAAACAGGTAGGAAAAAACAGCGTAACACTGAATTTAATTTAGAGACTGCACATGGCCCCATCAACTCAGATGTAGAAATAGCTCAGGAATTTGAAAACTTTTTTTCTAATATTCCCCTTAAAACTACTGAAGCTTTAAATTCATCCCCCACGCTTTCTGCTGCCTTACTTAAAAAGAATGTAAAGGCATGCCCTTTGGAGTTTAGGTTTCAGCATACAAGCCCCCAGGCTGTTATAAAAGCTTTTAGAGATCTTAACATTAAATCAACAGAAGATCTCTGGGGAATGTCTGTAAAAGTATGTAGATCTTTCATCGAAACTATTGCGCCCTATTTAGCTTTCATATTTAACACCAGTGTTGACCAAGGAGTCTTTCCGGATCTTATGAAACATAGTAAAGTAGTACCATTGTTCAAATCCGGTGATAGTAAAGATCCTAACAATTATAGACCTGTGTCAATTCTACCAGTTCTCAGTAAGGTGTTTGAAAAGTTGATGCTCAATCAAATGTTATGTCACTTTAATAAAAATTCCATCTTTCATGAACACCAGTACGGTTTCACCAAAGGGCGTTGCACTACTGACGCCGGTGTTACCCTAATAAAGAACATTTTTAACGCCTGGGAAGAAGCACAAGATGCCATTGGAATCTTTTGCGACCTCTCTAAGGCGTTCGATTGCGTAAACCATGAGACACTTCTGATGAAACTGGAGCACTATGGAATTAGAAAAACAGCACTTGACTTGCTAAGATCATACCTGAAAGATAGAAAGGTTAAAGTTCAAGTAAACGGCGTAAACTCATTAGGGTCTGAAATGACAATGGGTGTTCCTCAAGGTTCGATATTGGGTCCATTCCTCTTTTTAGTTTACATTAATGATTTACCCCAATTACTTCAAAATCAACCGAAGATGGTGTTATTTGCAGATGACACATCATTAATCTTTAAAATAGACCGACGGTCACAAAATCTTGACGACGTGAATAACTGTATTCTTCAGGTCCAAGATTGGTTTACGGTAAATAATTTAGTACTTAATGAAAAAAAAACCAAATGCATTAGATTTAAATTACCGAATGTTAGAAGTAGCGAATGTGAAATCATATTGAATGGCCAAAAACTAGAATTTATTGATCAGACAGTTTTCCTAGGAATCACGCTAGACGAGAAATTACAATGGGGACCTCATATAACATCTATTGCGGGGCGGCTAAGCTCCGCCGCTTATGCTGTTAGAAAGATAAGACAGTTAACAGATGTAGAAACCGCGCGTTTGGTCTACTTCAGTTACTTCCACAGTATTATGTCATATGGCATTTTACTATGGGGTCGGGCTGCTGACATTGAATCCATTTTTATTTTACAAAAGAGAGCTGTCAGAGCCATTTACAATCTACGTCGTCACGAATCTCTTAGGGAACTATTTAGAAAGGTTAATATCATGACGGTACCTTGCCAATTCATTTATGAAAATATTATGTATGTAAGAAAAAATCAACATCTTTTTAATAAAATAAGTGATAGGCATAATTTTAATACTAGAAATAAAGATAAATTAGATCAACCTTTTTTCAGATTATCTAAAGTACATACATCTTTTATGGGGTACTGTGTTAAATGCTACAACAAAATACCTTGTGACATATTGCAATTAAATGAAAGAAAATTTAAAACTCATATTAAAAGTACACTTTGTAAACAAGGATATTACAAATTAGAGGATTATATCCAAGATAAGAATGTTTGGAAACATGCTGGTCCTGCTCCATAGGACAATCTAAAAGTCTAGACAACATCAAACTTGTTCCAAATTTAATTTATATTATATATATATATATATTTTAATATGACATCTTATTTTAATTCATTTTTTTTTACAATCTGCGACTACAGTGGCTCACACACTTGTTAAAGTTCAACTACTTTTGCATTTTTTTTTTAAATAACTTGTAAATATGTGAGCACCATGTATCTATCACTTATTTGATTTACCTGTCATTGCTTAATTTTTAATTCTTTTTACCTTTTGTGGTAGACTAATTTTATTATGGGTGCATCGTGTTCACATATAATTTTTATTATGTATACAAGACCTTGTAAAACATTTTAAAAGAGTAACGGTGGAGTTTCTTGCCCATTCTTCTCCATACGAAATCTACCTTTTCGAATGGGCGACTAGAATCATTTCTATTTAGTTTTTTTTTTGACGTTCAAAAGTGCCTTTAATGTGCCTATTTGAAATAAATGATTTGACTTTGAATGAATTGATGCTGTGAGAATTTATAGCTAATTCGGAATGCGGCCTTGATGTGCTGGCGTCGGTACCTGGTTTTAACTCTTTGTCGCCACGTGTACCGAGCATTGAAAACGGTATTCCTTGTCCTTACCCCACCTTACCCTGTGCGTAACCTCCTCGCCAGTCGCCACTCTAAAGCTCCAATTTTAAGGAAAGCTAACTAGGAAATTCGCGGATGTAATCGCAGTTAGAACAGATTGGATCCGATTAAGTGTAAATTGGAAGTCCAATCGCTCTACTTTCTAAATTGTCTACGATCTAGGATAGTGTAATCACGGCGCTAAACCTTTTCACACCTAAACCACTGAACGGATTTCGTTGGCAGAGATATAGATTGCATCCCGGGGAAGGACATAGAATAGTTTTTATCCCTATATTCCCACGGGATCGGCACTTATGCGGTTGAAACCGCGGGGCGCTGCTAGTCTTAACTAAATTAATAGAAATGTATGGGGAAATGCCCTATCTTTATAATAAAAACGACAAAAGTTATTTCTTTTTATTTTTAAACGACATTAATTATTATTTTCTTTTGTTGTTTTGATAAATACGGCGCCCGCCATCGATAGAAAATTCGAAACGTACATACAACCCAGTACGATCCTTCTTCACAAATGGAATGCGTCGTCTGTCCGATTTAATTTATAAAAGTTGACTGAGTTTTCCGATTAAGCGCTTATTACACTATCCAATTTTAAGGAAAGCTAACTAGTAGGAACACTCTAACTAGGAAGTCGGAAGCTAGTGATCACACTACACTAAATTGGATTCTAAATCGGACAGATGACGCATTGTGTTGATACCGTGGGAATATCGGGATAAAAACTATCCTATGTCCTTCCCCGGAATGCAATCTATCTCTCTGCCATCGAAATCCGCTGTGGTTTAGGCGTGAAAAGGTAACATACAGACAGACAGACAGAGTTACTTTCGAATTTATGATATTATAGTGTGGATAGTATATACTCGTAGTATGGATTTCTTTTTCTGTGGGCAATGCTGTCGTTTCCCATACAGTCGCCATGTTGTATGCAGCATTTATATAAAAAATACTCTTTGGTAGCATTCGCGGCAAAGCGCGGACGCCGACTAGTCGTTCTAAATCGTAGCACCGTGATTACACTATCCTAGATCGTACACAATTTAGGAAGTAGAGCGATTGGACCTCAAATTTCCACTACATTGGATCCAATCTGTTCTAACTGCGATTACATCTGCCGATTTCCTAGTTAGCATTCATTAAAATTGGATAGTGTAATAAGCGCTTTTGTGACATTTTCTTCACTTCCTCAGACTAGTATTTCGAGTATTTCACATTGACATAGAAAAGTTCCTATCACAATTGTTGGAATAAAAGTTGGAATGCAAACTTCTTAATACTTTGTCAATATAGTTTTTCTTCTTTTCTATCTGTCACTCCTATATAATATGTCCTGTCAATGGTGTGCTCCTCACGTTTAATATACCATGCTAAATAACTATTTAGTGTTGTTTCAATTCATTTCAACAGGTTATGGGCCCAGGCCGCCTGTGTAAGGTTATACCGTTGATGTAACCAGTGTATAAAGTAATAAGTTGACCAAGAAGACAAATCCTCAAAAAGTGACACGCGGTTGCCGGTTTTTAACTTTTCAGATTTTTCAGGAATTGTTAAAAATGTCAGCGAATAGTTCGTTGCTATCTATTCAAAAACTTACTGGCCGTGATAACTGGTCGAGTAGGAGTTTTGCCGTAAAAGCATAGGTACTTAGAACATGAGGAATTATGGGAGTGTGTGGAAGAGGGACCCGCAGCTGATTCAAAGAAAGCTTTGAAGGCTGAGTCCAAGTTAGTATATTGGTGGATCCAATAATATATGTTCATATACAAGATGCCAAATCGGCAAAAGAGGTATGGACTAATCTTTCACGCGCATTCCAGGATTCAGGTCTTCTCCGGAAGGTTGGCTTATTAAAAGATTTGATCAATACAACACTAGAAAGCGATTGAGAGTTCGGGTGTAAAAATTAGTGCAGATTTGATCAAAACTAAACTCTTACAAGAAGTTAAAGTATCTGACACTACCGCATTTTACACAAACTCCGTTGTTTTTGTTATAATAAGTATGGACATTTGAGCAAAGATTGTTGGCACAAGAAAAATGAATCTGAAAATAAAAACAATAATAATAAAAATGGTTTTATAGCTGCTTTTCCAGCCATACAATAGGAAGGAGTACATTAATAAAAACTTTGAAGTTTATTTAAAAAAAAAACATGGCATGCTGCATCAAACATCCAATCCGTACACTCCGGAGCAAAACAGCTTAAGTGAAAGGATGAAGATTTAAGTCACATGAAAATATGTAGGTGTAGAGCTATGGTGCACATACCAAAGGAGAAACAAAAAAACTTGACGCAAAATCAAGAGAATTAATTTTTGTTGGATATTCTGACTATATTAAAGGTTATAAGTTCATAGAAGCTAAAAGTAGAAAAGAAGTTTTGAGCAGAGATGTTACATTTCTTGAAGCAAGTGTAAAAAGAAACATGGTAAATACTGGTGAGAGCTGAAAGTGATAATGTTCATGAGGATATACTTCCTACACCGAGAACTCCGGTCACTGGTGTTTCAGACACCTCAAGTTCAAGTACGTATGATGCTGAAAGTGATAATGTTCATGAGGATATACTTCCTACACCGAGAACTCCGGTCACTAGTGTTTCAGACACCTCAAGTTCAAGTACATATGATGATCTCACAGACGAGACATACGTACCAAACGAAAGCGATGGTGATTGCGATGGCGACTCCACACCGATATTCCAGAGACATTCAAAATCACGCCGACGACTTGAATTAAATGATAGAAGACCCACATCATATATTTGCATGAATGCATGAATGCTGAGTCAACGCCAAGCTTAGCCTTATCAAGCACTGAGGCAGAATATATGTCTTTAGCCTCATCTGTTCAAGAAGGGCTCTGGCTAAAACAATTAGAAGAAGATTTTTGGCCTGAACTTGCAAATATTTCAATCATTATTTACTGTGATAACCAAAGTGCTATTAGTATTTCAGGTACTGAAAGTTATAACGCACGAAGCAAACATATCGATGTCCGGTATCATTTTGTGAGAGAAAAAGTATCAACCTATCAAGTTTCTGTAATAAACAAGAAGAGTCAAGATATGGATGCTGATATACTAACGAAGCCATTGCATCGACCAAGGCATGAATTCTTCACCAAAGCCATGGGTTTGCATTCAGGAGAGGATGTTGGAATAAAAGTTGGAATGCAAACTTCTTAATACTTTGTCAATATAGTTTTTCTTCTTTTCTATCTGTCACTCCCATGGACGTAATATATAGAAGTAACAGGACCGAGCACTCGTTCCAGAAAAACGAGCAGACAGAGAGGTGACCTATGGACCCGTTTGTCCCTTTCTAATAGGGTGACCAAACATTTTTTATACACAGGAAAATTTAAGGACTGACATTCAATATATTGGTACAAATAAATAATAAAATAATTGTTCTGTCTGACCTAGCATGAATACATTTTAACGTTAAGTATCGATAATGTATGTAAATTTTGAATCTAAAATACAGCAGTCCTTTAACACGTTGGTGAAATTTAATGCAATATGCGCACTTTGTACGACTATCATACAGAGATAATAATAGTCCTCAGTTTAATTAAATACTATATTTCAAAGTAATATTTTCGATTCATAATTCAATTACTTACGTGAATGATGCGTACCTTCCCGTCTTCATCAGTGCTAGGGATAATGGTGTAGGATAAAATTAGTGATTTCGAGTTACGATATCGCTAGCTAGTGTCATATGAATAGCTCACGAGAGCCGCCGGTCGATTCTGTAAAAATCTCACCGTGAAAACTTAGGTGAAGTGAGTTTGTTTTTTGCTGGGAATTGACAGCTCACTCCACGCTCACTTCACCTAAGTTTTTAATTCGGAATAGAAATTTTTGAGATTTTTAACCCTTTAACCGCCATGTCATAATTCGCGTGGAGTGCATCTAGCGCCAGCAACCTTTAGGTACAATTTTGCATAGTGTTGTAAAATATAGTTATCGATAAACAAACTAATGAAATAAATAAAACTTACTTATTTTTAATCAAAGGTTTATTTCTTTTCTTTTTTTTCAAACATACGTTATCTAGTCTATTATCCTGCGGTCAAAAATGACAGCATGACATTTAAAAATGACATATATGTAAAAATTTGATCTGTTTATTACGATTAATGTATAAAGTGTTAAAATATTGGGACACATAATATTAACAACAAATAAAATAACTAAATCAACTTTTTTTTTCTTTAAAACAAAATAAATAGGTAAATACACATATTATTATTATCTAGCTGTCTTTTTGACTGTAGGATAAATAAACAGACTAGAAAAACAAGAGTGATTTACCGATTCATTAATTATCACTATCCGTAGAACTGCCACTACTACTAATATCATTAATTGATTGCTGCAATATATTTAATAGTTCGTCGTCGTCGTATAACATTATCGACAAGTTCTCGATACTAGTTTAGAAATAATAATAAAGAGAGCACGTGTTATCACGGTGATGGCGCTAGCGCAACTGACGTTTATTCAAAATATGACTTTAGTTGACCTTGAGCCGCACGTAAAATTACGGCGACGGCGTTCGCGGATCGTCTGCACTAGTGACGTACTGGCATAAGTCGGTAATTTATATTTCTTTGTTGATTTCTACACTTTTTTATTACGATTTTTTACTTAAGCTTATTTGGTTTTGAATAAATAATTAAATCGTTAATAAACTATGAAATTTGAATGAATGTTTAGTTGATAGTTTGATAAAAAACAGGATGTTTTTTTATTAATTTAGCATCAGGAGTTTCATATGTGGTACAACACTAGTCTACGTGAAATCACGGGTTCGGCGAAGTAGGTTGATATTTAGACGTATCACGAATTGAGAACTATTAATTATTTCATTTAATTAGCTAAAATATGTATCTAGTACTGTTTAAAATAAAGTATTAACACGAAATATACTAAGATTTAGTAAGCAAATTCAATATCTATTGAACATTTTTTAAATGACAGGACTTTTACGTAATATTCCGACGTGGCGACTGAGGTATTATTCTTACAACACGTAATATTACGGCGATGGCGGTTAAAGGGTTAAAGAATAGCGTCGCAGCACCCTAATTGCATTAAAACCTCTGAATGACAATCCCTTTCACTTTGGCAATACAACACAATCTGTGATGCTTCTTAGGATTGAAACAAAATTCGTAACAATGAGTATTGTTGAATAAGTTGTGGAGATTAGTGGTGCATCCAGGGTTTTCTCCTTCCAGCGCACGCCCTTGGGAGCAGGTGAGGCATATAAATGAACACAAAATGGAAATAAAACCAAGTCATATAATTATAATATATTTATCTTTACATAGTATAAAACAAAGTCGCTCCCGCTGTCCGTAACCTTAGATCTTTAAAACTACGCAACGGATTTTGATGCGGTAGATGAAGTGATTCAAGAGGAAGGTTTATATGTATAATACATGCATATTATAGTAGAGAATAACCGAGAAATTCAAAGATTTGTAATGTGATGTCGTAACAAACATATTACGTATATTTACGTCCTCCGAATATCGTACACCTCTATTACTTTTACTTTCGTGCGTTTCCAATATATAAGTGCCGGACTAAAGTGAAGGCTGCAGACCGTTGAGTTTTTTGTATTTTTTTGTGACACGAGAATTTCATCCAACCATTTTTGGCTAATTTCTTCAATCTTCGGAAAGCTGATATAACAGAAAAATATTGCTCTTTTAATCATACGATACGAGGTACAAAATATAATTATTACATACATAATATTAGTAGATACCTACTTTTATTCACAAATAAACGAAGCCAATAATAATGTCTTCTGTTTACAAAACGCCTGCGGCATGGTCCCTCTAGCCATGTTAGTAAACAAAATCTGTATTATTGCTTACCTGTGAAAGGATATGCCGCATCCACCATAGGATTCGCTTTTGCACGATTTTACGCAACACTTTTTGATCATTTTCACAAAAAAATACCGTCGATTTATCTGTTCATGCGCCCATGGTTCAAAACATAAGTATACTATAATGTACTCTGTGACATAGAAAAAATCGCCATGACAATGACACATTTCAGGGTTACCACAGTAGTTTTTACGAAAATTATTAAATAAATAAATGAAGTTAAAAACAAAATAATATCTTGGCTTTTACAGTTAAATTACATAGAAACTGAAAATCTATTAAATCAGTAATACTTACGTATTTTTATAATGTATCTCAACCAAATCAGAATTTTTCCAGTTTATAAGATTGGATCAAACTAGTTTACTCGATTATAAATAATTATACAACTTACATATACCACCAATCTTAATTAAACTCCCACAAAGCACTCACGTCCTTACAACCACAATAAACACATCACTACAATCACACACACAACATATTATACTCACACTTTAAACACAACACTTTAATTGTGGCACACCCATACTTCATAGTATTTTTTAATTTGTACCTAGTTATTTAAATACTGATTCCCTATCAACAGGCATGCCTAATTAGGGAACTCAGTGAGTCAAGTTCTTTTATGCTGCTGTAATGGTTCATATGAGCTTGTTTTTGGTGAGAGGACGGAGCAGTGCCTAGTTCCTGTAATACAGGTTAATTCCTAGCGCGGGACGGGGTCTTGCCCTGCTCTCCACTCTAACATGCCTATGTCTCTGTTATATGTATTGCTGTAGTATATAAGTTACTCTGTACTCAAATGTTTTTGCTTAATAAATATTATTATTATTATTATTTATTTCTATATTTTAACATATCTCGGGACCTTGGGGTCCCGGTCCTTTGGAAGGCGTACGAGGGGCCGAAGCCAACTCGCAGAGGCCCGTTAGTGATGTTCAATGAAATGAGGCACCGACCGACGATTATCCCTGTATGCACTATGCAAGTGCACCCAAGGATAACCCCCGGTTGGTGTAGGACTATTGCAGAATATGGAAAAATAAAAAGTTGGACTATTGGTTTGGGTGGCTAAAGTGGACCGGTTTCCAGGAACTATGGTAAAACTATGACCCCTGCCTGATCAATGCTTTATATATACACAGATAAAATAGCAGGGGGTGACTTGCACACTCAATAATGGGCCCCCGAAAACGGCCGCTAGCACATAGTGACGTAGCGACAAGGGGGCAACACGTCCTGAGGTGCTTATGAGGAGTGGAGAGGTATTCCACGGCTATCAGGACAATCCCGGAAGTACGGTCAAGATCCCTACCAGCATCTTACTGGAATACTTCCTTCCTCCGAGCACGTTTGCTCTTGCGAATCTCCACTCAAGCCGGCCAATAAAGGCAAGAATGAGGTGGGAGCTCTGTTCCTCGTCATTGTTCACTCCAGCCGGCCGATAAAGGCAAGCCAGAGGTGAGGAACAAGACTTCTCCCGGGAGATAGGGTCCGTGGGGTCGCTACTGCCCAACAGCTCGCCACATGCTGCCCTGCGGGTTATTATTATTATTATTATTAGTTTGCTGGTCTTGTAACCAAGCATAAATATTTACAAAAGTAATTATTTTCTTAGTTGCTACCTTCATGACTTAGAAGTTAAATATTTGACTGTTCGGTCAATTAAATAATTTTACCATATTTAACAATTTTTATCTCCTGGCAATTGAGAAAAAGGGACAGACGGCTCTTTTGTGGCTCTCTCTTTCGGCACGTTTTGCCTCGGTTACGACAATGTATCTAAAATAAACCCAAGGCCCAACTAATATGGTTCATTTTTGAATGACGCGATTTATCGAGTGCTCGGTCCTGTTACTTCTATATATTACGTCCATGGTCACTCCTATATAATATGTCCTGTCAATGGTGTGCTCCTCACGTTTAATATACCATGCTAAATAACTATTTAGTGTTGTTTCAATTCATTTCAACAACAATTCACAATGTATCACAATGGTATTTAATTTCATTGCAGCGCAGCGTCTAACTCCGCTAGGAGTAATAGTGTTCTGTGGTTTATGTGTGGTTCTGTGGTCTACAGCTGTCAGTTATCAGTTACCGTCAGCCCTACTGTCTGCTATCAGAGGATTTTGTGTATTTTTATTTAATAATTTACTAGTCTAGTATCGTGAACATTGTGTCCCCTTAAAAGTTTTAATTCTAACCTATTGCATAGTGATTTAACGCTGTATTACTTCACCATATTCCCAATTATAATATGTGAAAGTTGTGTTTTCTACGACTTCCTACCTACGTTTATTGGTTTGTATCATTTTAATTTTATCTGTTCGTATTAAACGTGTTATATTTCAACCTACACAGTGCCGTATGACTTAGAGAGTAGTATATTCCTTGCGTATGACCCTGTGCTGATTTCTGTGTAATACTATCAGTCTCCGGTTGATTCATCGCGTTGACGCCATTGCTGGGTATAATTAACTTTAATAAACAAACTCCACTATGTAAGCTCAACGGGGCTACACTAGTGATTCTGTTTTCGCACACATTAAAAGAGCAAGTATGTGAAACTAGGTTTATTGTGACCGGTCATGAGTAAACACTTGATTGTTCAATATTGTACAGTGTACTGTATCAATAAATGACAAAGGACCTATTAAAGACTGTAGAGCCTATACTTTCTAGAGAATCAGTAATAAGGTTCTGCCTTTCTTTGCTTTCTACCAACACCAAATATAGTTTTCCGTTTATTATTACTGGCTTGTTGAAAATTGCTTCAATCAGTGAATTTGGATGTAAAACATATTGATAACATGGAAACTTACTACCAAACCAAGTGAAAAAAAATTACATGCCTTCTGAAAGTGAGATGTGTTAAGTATTTAAAGAATTTTTAACTTAGGTGGAGCATTACAAACAGCAAATCAATATTTCTATTTCTAAATCAAAATATTTTATTTCACATAAACCTACATGGGCACTTAAGAAACATCAGAAGCTAGGTGCACAGTTCCAATTGGTTGTTTCCTATGGAAAAGAGCCGGCAAGAAAGTCCATGGTTACTCTTTTTAAAATAATTGGCTTTGACAATGTTTTCAAATTACAGTGTTAACAGGTATGGAAGGACATTGTAGGCCTGTCAACAAGTACTAACAAAAAAGAAAATGGTCTAAAAATCTACAGTTTACAAGGCCTACAACATTCTCACATTCACAAAAATAAAAGAATCTATTTAAAAGATAAAATAAAAACAATCTATTCTACTAACTATTCTAAGTAAATGTTGTATGATAAGTATATGTATCTAATTATGTATTTATTGGTTATTCTTATGTAAATGGTACACCATAGACAATCTGCAGTATTGTCTCTCATTCTCCTTTTAATCCATCCAAAGATTGTCTTTAAAAGAGCACTTTTAGCGATAAGCCCACCTTTTGTGTCACCCTATGTAAAATATCTACATTTGTATCTATAGTTTATGATATGGTGTACATAATAAATAATATTCTAGAAATCTTACAAATTTATAGTATGTGTACCTATTACTACTTTACTTCTAAAGACCTATATTATCAATGATTTTTGTAGAGAAATGGAGGTGTCCCACTCCCTGACTCTAAACGAGTCTGCCCTGCAACAGCTACCTGACGACAAGAAGCCTCACTTTATATTTGAATGGCTCCGATTCCTTGATAAGGTGCTTGTGGCTGCACATAAGGTAATTATTATTGTTAAATACATTTCGACGATTCCTACATAGATAAGGTCAAGTCAAAAACCAAGGTTTACAGGAGAGCGTAATTTGTGTTCAACACACACCCTAGAAATAATTCTATGACCAATAATAAATATTTTAAAACAAGTAAATAAATAAAATTTAAAAAAAAATCGTATGTCACATGGATAATCTAAAGCCAATGATACAATAAAAAAAATGCCATTTTCGACATGTCTTTATATACGTAGGGACCGTCGATTTGTTATTGTGATGTTGAAAGAATATTTATAAATAATGTAACTTGAGTTAACTGTGACTTGATTAACATTGTAGTAATTACTTTCATCTTTTCAAGAATAGTAATGAAAACATGTAAGCTATGCACTGATTTTTTTATAACTAGGTCAGATTAAATTAGTTCATAATTATGACTAGGATTGTTTATTCATTTCAATAAGTTTAAAATTTATCACACTAATATTATAAAGGCGAAAGTTTGTGTGTGGGGGTGTGTGTGTGTGTTTATATGTTTGTTGCTTCTTCACGCTCAAACGGCTGGACTAATTTTGATAAAATTTTGTATGGAGGTAGCTGACACTCTGGATTAACATATAGGCTACTTTTTATCCCCATATTCTCACGGGATCGACATTTACGCGGGTAAAACCGCGGGGCGCAGCTAGTATTGAAATAAAAAAACAATCCTTTTTGATGTTAACTCTGATATTGTAATTCTTACATGCAAACAATCACATTTTGATTGAGTGATTAACTCAATGATGACTTGAATAGTTGATAGGTAAACATGAGTTTCATAAATCATCATCATCTGCCTAGCCTTTTCCCAAATATGTTGGGGTCGGGTTCCAGTCTAATTGGATGCAGCTGAATACCAGTATTTTACATGGAGCGACTGCCTATGGACCTCCACAACCCAGTTACTGGGTAATACGATACCCCTTGGTAAGACAGGTTGTCAGACTTTCGGGCTTCTGACTACCCGTAACGACTGTCAAAGATCCACGAGTGACAGCCGGGACCAATGACTTAACGTGCTTTTCGAAGCACGGAGGGGTCACGGTATGTAAAGATGGTCACCCATGCACAGACCAACCGCGGCAAGCGTAGCTTATCCTGATCGATCGACCTGTGCGGCTGTTTTTATTTAGCCACGGGCCCCTCTTACCTATTAATAAATTTACAGGGTGGCGATGTGGAGGATGGCATACCTATACATCGACGCACAACCACCATGGATACAGTACATGATTTCGAATCCTTCAGCGTTTAAATTTTTCGTTGGTTATAAAAAAAACGACCCGTTCCATACATTTTGACCGCGAAGGTGGGATTAGGTGTCCTTTTCTATGAAACGAAACAGCAGTTGTTTTTTGATAACTTGCGAAAAAGTGGCCCAGTGGTAACGGACACGACTTACGAGCAGTAGGTCGTAGGTTCGAACCCAGACAGGCACTTTACTTTGTGTAAATTATTTCATCACCACTGCTCTCAAAACGGTGAAGGAAAACATCGTGAGGAAACCGGCATGTCCTAGAACCAAAAATTCGAAGACATGTGACATTCACCAACCCGCACTGGGCCCGCGTGGTGGATTACGGCCCACTCCCTCTAACTGAGAGGAGGCCTGTGTCCCAGCAGTGGGAACATCATAGGATGATTATGATGATGATGCGAAAAATTTCTACGCGATCTAGAGTCGTGTGCTAAATTCATGGTCACAGTTAGCTTGTCAATTTCCTCCTGTATAAACAATATTTATTGAAGCAGCACCCTAATTGCGTAACACACTATCAAATATCAATCTCAATCTGAATCATTTTGACGGATATTGTTAATTCATTGCTTCATAAGTTTGAAAAAATATATCTGCTCAACAACGTAAACAACGCAATGAATGTTGTTAAACTCTCGAAGTTGAACCCATTGCTATTGATAGTGTGTTACGCAATTTCTGTTATCTTCTGTTGAAAGAGATTCATCTATGGGTTTTTTAATTGTTTTCCAACAGTCTGACATTAAAAGCTGCCAGCAAAAACTAGTGGCCCAGCTAGTGAACCTCTTACGTGAGAACCTCGGCTGCCCAGCAAGGAGGTTGTTAGCAAGAAACCTGGCCACACTGTTCTCAGTTGGGGACACCTTCCTGCTCTTCGATACTGTGAACAAGTGTAATGACATCATCAAGGTTAAAGATGATTCGCCTTCCTATTTGCCGACAAGACTGTGAGTAAACGTTTTAAATATATAAATCACTAGCTTCTGCCCGCGACTTCGTCCGCGTGAAATTTCTTGTACCCCCACCCCGTCGCAACAATTCGTATTCGCTTAGCGTTCATTCTGATTTTTTTTCTTTTTGCTCGGCTCCTAAGGGTCATAGCGTGATATTAAATAGCCTATAGCCTTCCTCAAGAATTGGCCTATCAAATGCAAAAAGATTTGTAGTTCCAGAGATTATCGCGTTCAAACAAACAAACTCTTCAGCTTTATTATTAGTATATAGATAATAGAGTTTCATTGTATTATGTATTGAATTTTAAGAAAGTGACTCAAACACAAATCAGAAAGAAATGAAAGGGAGAAAGAGAAGATAGATGGAATGAGAAGAAACAAAAGAATGAGATGAGAAGGTACAGTCAACAAAAGAGATAAGTATGCAGGATCGTCGGATATAGTTGAAGTTTATTAAGAAACCGATGGATGTTGTCGACTGAAATTTTATTTGATAAATGAGCTGTTTGTTTTCTATTAATAAAATAAAATTTTATTCGAGAACATCCATCGGTTTCTTACTAAACTTCAACTATATCCGACGATCCTGCATACTTAGCTCTTTTGTTGACTACATAATATCAAATCTGTTTGGTGGATGTCAATTTTTCCACCAAACAGATTTGATTCCCACACAAAACAAATGTTTGTATGGCTTAAGAAATTGTCTCTTTAGATCAGCGTGTTTGGGTCTGTAAATGCTTTTAAGAAACAGCAAAGTTCTAAAGTAATATATCTGTAGCGGTATCTACAACGCCACATGCGAACAACGCGTCATACTGACGTCACGCAAACTCCTACATCTCGCAAGTAGAGTTTACCGCGCAACTAGCATAGATACAACGGCCCGACATGAATCATCGGGCAGTTGCCCGCCAGACACAACACCCGTGTGGTCGGAGGATCCTCCCTTTTCTATAGAGTATGAGCGAACTTTACACCTTGTTCCTCATACCTCTATATATCTATACTAATAATGAAACTGAAGAGTTTGTTTGTTTGAACGCGCTAATCTCTGGAACTACCTATCCGATTTAAAAGAATCTTTTTGCATTTGATAGCTCAATTCTTCAGGAAGGTTATATTAAGATCACGCTAGGACCCTTAATAAGAAACAAGTCAGAATGAACGCTAAGCGAAAACGAAGGAATAGCGCGGGCGATGCGATGCGACAGGATGGGTTGGGGTGACAATGAATTGCACATAGACGACGAAGCAAAAGCTAGTAATTAATAAAAAAAAAAACAAAAAAAATTAGGTACAATACGACCTACGTAACTTGGCGGGCCTGAACATAGGCACTAAGAACTTTCGCGCATGTTCTCTCACTCGCATTCGCCTCATGTCACCATTTGGTTCCTAAAAAATCTTACTGCGCAGCCTTCTGCGCAAAGTTCGGGCTCGCCAAGATACATCGGTCGTATTGTATATCCAACGCTGCGAAACTATTTCGAAACATAGAAGCTCCATATTGAGTCCACTTAATGTTACCCCTCACCCAATTTAATGTCCCATGGGGCTGATGGGGCTAACTTAATTGTCCCATAGTTTACAAAGTATGTATTTCTAAATGCCAACACAAAAGGTCACAGCTACATAGTACATGAACAAAGCAGCGCTGTACATTCTGAATAGGTTTGAATAGCGTATGTAATAACTGGCTGAAGTGTGTCAGTAATAAAACGTGGCAACTTTATTGCACTATGTTTGCTTAAGCCAAGTGCTCATTATAGCCGCAACGGGCCGCAGCGCATCGCATTTTCATACAAAAACAATGCGATGCGGCCTGCCTGTAGTGAAGGACGAGAGTGATGAAGGAGGATTTTTGTAATGCGTTGCGTTGCAGCAAGGTTCGCTTCATTCTACGCTAGCTTTAAATGCACAGTATTGTAATAATCTAGGCAACTATCAAATTGTAAAACTAGATACTTACTTAAGTGTAACTACTGAATTTGGGTAGCCTTATAATGCCTAGATTTTATAGCATTGTCAAAAATGACTAATACTATTTTTAGCATACATCATTTATTTGTTAGGTCATAATGGAGTGCAGTTACTTTTTGCAAACAATAGTTATTGTGGTGTTCGCTATAATCTCTTATTAGGGGCTTAGGGTTTAGAGTAAAACTACCAGATTATCAGTAAGTACACAACAACCCAACGGGCACGTCCAGTCGCCACGGCGGGTAAACCATGACTGACTCGAGCAGTGTTGCCATTGAGTTGTGTGCTATATTTATTTGTATACCACATCTCATCATTGATTTAACCTGTAAGTATAAAATATAAAAAATAATTAAATCATGAAACAAAATATTAGGTATGATTTTACGCGTGTTTTCAATATAAGCCCTGCTCAGGTTTAAATCCCCAGTGAGTCTCATCGTGCATTACATAATACGTCAACGAAGCATGTCTATAATGAGCTTATTACAGATTATATTTTTATAATGGCATTATGTTTTTTCCATGCATAACATCATCCTTGTATTCAATAAAGGGGTAGGCACACGTGTATTACTAAAATACACTAGTTTTCGCCATAAAAATAAATTCCATGGATGATATGATAGGCACCAGCACTCCTAACTGCGTAAAACAGTTTCAATCTCAATCCGAGAGTTTAGAAGGATACCTATTACTTGCTAATCCATTGCTTCTTAGTTTTAGTAAATTCGTTTGCTGAACAACATAAATAACGCAATGAACGTGGCTGAACTGTCAAAATGAAAGAAAATGCGATCAATTGTCATTTTATGTGTGTTACACAATTACCCCGTTGCAGAGTCTATTGCGACTAACTGTTAAACATCTAGACTTGGAACTGTCTTCAAAACAAAACAAGACCGCTTTGTCCGACCCGAGAATTGAACTCAGGCATAATTTCACTCCTACATTTTGTAAGCATATGTTTTTTTCAGGGCTGCCATATGTTGCTTGGGTAGTATGTACGAGAAACTCGGTAGGATGATGGGGAGATCTTATGAGGAGACTGTGTCAACCCTAGTCAAGTCCTTGAAGAATGCAGAGTCGCAAACACGGCTCGAGATTATGAATACTCTTGAAAAGGTTTGTTATACACAATATTTATTCGCATTCCACAATGTGAACATAGGTGGTAATATTTTCCCTCTTTTTAAAAAACAAGGCTTTAGAACAGGTTTAAACCACCGAGCCAATTATTTAATTAAAAACCTAACTGTTATAGACATGCAGTTCTTAATACAAAAATGACAGCTTAGTTTGGTGCTAAGTTGTCATTTTAGTATTAAGAACTTTGCCTAAATCGAAATAAAGTTCGAAATACAAATAAACCTGTTAAGGTTTAGGCTAGAACCAAAGTGAGATTTGGTTTTAGTTTAGTTGAATTAAGGATCGAATCTGCGATTAACTGAATTTGCTATTTTCTCGAAACTGCTGGTCGATTCTGTAAAAATCTCACCGTGAAAACTTAGGTGATGTGAGTTTGTTTTTGCTAGGAATTGACACTACTGACAGCTCACTCCACGCTCACTTCACCTAAGTTTTCACGGTGAGATTTTTACAGAATAGCACCGCTGCTATTTAATAAATGGCGCGCGTTTGGCGAAGGTGACCTTATAGGGGTCGCGCTACCCTACTGCACGGGTTCAACTCAAGTCAGACAAGTCCCGGGCGTTTACCGCGTTTTTCATAGTTCAATCAGTCTCGAGTGAAGAAAATTATAGTAAACTAGCGAGAGATTTCTTTATTATATGTAAGTTTAATATTAATGTATTATGCACATAAACCTTACGGAATAAATTCTCTAAATAAAGAAAGAACCGGTGGTTAGTTTAGAAGAACAATGCGATTACACAGACAGGCACGACTCAACAAAAAAAAATTACAAATAAAAAAATGCGTTAGTCTGTGTAATACAACTTGACTTATGAAAATATTAGTATATTAGCCCATAGGTGACAATATTTCAAATAATTCCAGATACAACATCATTGCAGCAATACACACCTAAACTTAAAACCTCGATAACTAAAAACAACTTTTTGTGGGTTGAATCCTTTCTGCTAAACTACGTCCAATTATTATTTCATCATCTGCCTAGCCTTTTCCCAACTATAGTAAAAGCACTGCGCAGTGCTGCACACCCCCACCCTATTTCAAGTTAAACAAATATCAACTTTATTTCAACGACTGTTAAGTTGATTTCAGAGTGACTAGCACTATTGAAAAAGTTATAAAAATGTTTGAAGTTGTAGCGTAAACTGAACTTTATTGTGTGGGTGTTAAAGTTATTTTTCCATTAATTCATATTCGTTTACATTTTTGGAAAATAAATCGCGAACGCAGTTTACACAATTATGTTGGGATCAGCTTCCATTCTAACCGGATGCAGCAGTGCAGCAGAATACCAGTATTTTACATGGAGCGACTGCCTATCTGACCTCCACAAAGTTCCTGGGTAATGCAATACCCCTTGGTAAGACTGGTTATCAGACTTTCGGGCCTCTGACGACCCATAACGACTGTCAAAGACCCACGAATGACAGCCGGGACCAACGGTTCACCGTGCTTTCCGAGATACGGAGGGTTCTCGGTATGTGAAGATGGTCACCCATCCACGGACCAACCGCGGCGAGCGTAGCTTAACCTGCTCGATCGACCCGTGTTGATGTTTATGATATATGATATTTCTTAGCCACACAAGCCCCTAAGCAAGTACTTTTTTAGAATACATTATGGAAATTAGTTATTGTTATCTTATCAGTTTGGCAGTTGGCACCTACCTTCCCGTGTGTAAAAAACGTCTAGCTAACATTTTCATGTTTGAATATTTAAAAAAAAAATATAATGCGGTTATACTATTTCATGATTAGGTATGGAATTTCTCAGTAGCAGCCCGGAGTCAGGATTTGTGTCCGGTTTATATGGCAATAAGGGCGCGTACACATAGAACGTCCGTTTTTACAGGATCCTTTTTAACGGATCTTATCTGGTCTGTTTTTCTTTTTTAGTGGATCCGTTATACTGTATTGTGTGTGAACACGCTCATACAACTAAATACGCCATCAAATAACGGACCTGTACAACGGGTCGCTATGTGTACGCGCCCCGGGACATGGGACTTAACATAACTGGCGAAATATGGGTGACCTATAGGTACACCTCTGCCTAACCTTTCGGGGAATACAGGCGTGATTTGTTATGTTATGTTATGATTAGGTCAATCATGAAATAGCATAATCATTTAAAAATGTTATTTTTGACAAATAATCTGCTAGTCATGGCAATTGTTTATCAACACATTTTGTTAGTTCAACACACATGTCTAAAGTCCCCCTTCACGAGAAGCTATAAATTTTGTAAACACACATTCAGGGGTTCGCAACATTTGGATCAAATAAAAAAAAAACAGTTTTGGGATGATTTTTATTTTTCAACATCAGCGTGAACTTATAAAATGGCGGCCCAAATGTTTACGTTCCATGAGTCAGACGCGTTCCAGTACCACAAAACATTAGACGACAGCGCTTTATATCGCTAAAAAAATATATCCGGACCAAGTGAAATTGCTCGTTAGTTTCGTATTAAACGTATGTTACTTTGAGTTGATTGAATTTGGGATTATTGTTGTTGATTGAATTGTCGCTACGTAACTTAGTAGAAGTTCTTTATTTACAAAATTTATAGCTTCTCGTGACGGGGACTTTATTGTCATGACGCCATAGCAAAACAATAATACTTATATCTATCAAAAGAATTCTTTGAAGTTGTTGAAGATGATTTATTTATGCATTTTTACCCTGGGGCAAAGGCTTCCGTGTTCACTCCTTCCATCTTTCGCGAGCCCGCGCATCCTCCTTCAGTTTGGACGCAACCTACCCATTTCGTCCCGCCATCTCCTACGTGGCCTGATATGCCTTAATTTATTTTATTTTACGACTAAATGATTTGATAATTTGACAACAGAAGAACTTTTCAAAGATTTGATAGGCTTCTCGAAACCGGTATTATATTATTGTACTCTGCCAGATCTGCGTGGGCATGGGCACGGCTGCCCCAGCAGCAGTGCGCGAGGTGTCGCGCGCAGCCCGCGCCGCGCTCGTGTCGGAGCGCGCGACGGCGGTGCGTGCGGCCTCGGCACACACGCTGCGGCACTTGTTACCGTTGATGCGATTGACGCCGGCGGATTTAGATGCTATTGCTGCGGCCTGCTTGAGGGCTGCACATTCCAGTGATTATTCTTTAAGGTGAGTTTGTTGATGGATTTTATTATTGCATCGTCCGTCCTGGCTTATTTAAAAATTCAAAACTCAAAGCATTCATTAATTTTTTTGGAACGATGTTTCTTACTGCACGCTATACTCCGTGAGTTCTACTCTGTCGTTGTACAGAAGTGTCGTCACGATTGTTATGTGACGTAACAAGTGTGACGGTCAAAATGTTACACTTTTTTCAGTTTAGCTGACATTCGCCTAGTGTGTAAAAGCGAACGCAGCTTTGTTCCAATTGGGTTTCCAAAAAAAAACCTTTAAAATTGTTTTTTTTTTTCGGTGTCGACTGTTTTTTTGAAGTGAAAACTTCTTTAGGCGTGTGGGCATTTTTTGAGATGGGAAAATACTATTGGACTCGCGCCACTGTTACCGTAACCGACACTGCTTCAGATGTGTTCGGCTGTCCTCGGGACTTACTCGATTTTAATGTATATCCGATATGTGAGTGATGGCAAAGTATTCTGATTGTGTTTTGTTTTCACTTCTGTCGGCATTCCTGGAGTGCCACTTTTTTTTTGTAGCTGGCTCTTAGCCCCGAGATGTAGAACTTTAAACAGTCGATGACAACTTATTGTCTTGGTAAAATATATTATGCCCAAGCAAAATTAATGATAAATGGGGTATAGTAAAGCTCTGAATCAAGGTCTGAATAGTTGAATGATCGAACTGAAATATCCTATGTAGCGGTATCTACAACGCCACATGCGAACAACGCGTCATACTGACGTCACGCAAATCCTGCATCGCGCAAGCAGAGTTTACCGCGCAACTATCATAGATACAACGGCCCGACATGAATCATCGGGCAGTTGCCCGCCAGACACAACACCCGTCTGGTCGGAGGATCCTCCCTTTTCTATAGAGTATGAGTGAACTTTACACCCTGTTCCTCATAATATACATCTATATCCTATAAAGGAATAACTATAAGTATTTTTTATTGTTTCTTTTAACAGATGCGCCATAGCTGAGTTGCTTGGTGCGTTGATAGCAATAACTCAAGCCGGCGAAGTAACAAATCTAAATTCCAAATTGAAAGTTGGAGCTCAATCAGGTACCATAATCAATTTATTCTTATTGATAACTCTAGTATAGCACACACCGCTACTTTAAAAGACCTAAGGCATTTCATGTTATTTTTCAAATATGTGTACCCACCATACATAATCAGCCTATAATGTTCCCACTGCTGGAACATGGGCCTCCTCTCTGTGAGAGGGAGTGGGCCGTAATCCACCATGCGAGCCCAGTGCGACTTGGTAGATGTCACATGTCTTCGAATTTTTGGTTCTAGGACATGCCGGTTTCCTCACGATGTTTTCCTTCACCGTTTTGAGAGCAGTGGTGATGATAAAATTTATACAAAGTAAAGCGCCGGTCTGGGTTCGAACCTACAACTCGTAATTCGCGGCCGTCACCACTTGGCCACCACTGCTCTACCATAACAATTCTATTTTTACTTGCAGTCCAACAAAAGAAAGACCCGCCGAAGAACGTGGTATCACTAGATGAGGCACTAAACTTGTTGATGGGCGCGTTCCTCCGCGGCGGCACATCGTTCCTCAAGGGAGAGATCATCAAGTCCAGCTCTGGAGTTAACCGGGAAGTGCGCGTTTGTGTTACACATGTGAGTGTGCAGCATCTTCCTATGAGATAGTTTGATGGCTATATGGCGATAGGCTGGGTCAGAATGTTGGGGTCTACGAATAAAGGGCTTTGAAAAATAATCTTAAGGAGAGGTGATCGTTGGTTCTGCAGACTGCCCCCACCCTTTTTAGGGTTCCGTACCCAAAGGGTAAAAACGGAACCATATTACTAAGACTTCGCTGTCTGTCCGTCCGTCCGTCTGTCTGTCACCAGGCTGTATCTCAAGAACCACGATAGCTAGACAGTTGAAATTTTCACAAATTATGTATTTTTTTTTAAATAAATATTTATCCCATACAACAAACGTGTTTTTTTTCGGCGTTTTTGCCTTGTGGTACGGAACCCTTCGTGTGCGAGTCCGACACGCACTTGACCAGTTTTTTCTTATGGTTTCCTAGTATGTATGCCAGAGGAAAAGAAATACATGTAGAAGATGGATGGTCGGGGCAAGATGAAGTACAGAACTCGGCCGTAAAGAAGGCAAATGAAGTATTAGAAAAGAAATCGGCATTGTAGAGCGCCGTCTCGGTCACTCATGCATTTTCTGTCTTCAACTCCATCTGCCGCAGCTGTACGGTTTCCTGAGACAGTCCAAAGAAAAACATCGCCGTCACTTATGACGTCAACATCTGTCACGTACCGCCGTCCCGCTTCGCGACGTGTCTACGGCCTTCTCACATAAATGTAGTTTACTTTTTGAATCATTGATTTAGTCTATTATAATACTATCTACCGGACCACGGAGTAAAACTGCCTCACAGGATATTGGACCTTATTTAACAGTAATAATAGAGGTTTAAGCCGCGTGAATCGGGTGTGACCTATTTGGTCACGGTGGGGCTTGACGGTTGGGGCCGGCTGTGACCTATTTGGTCAACGCGACGTTTTACTGGAAGCTGTGTCAAATCCGTAATTATTATAAGCTTATCTTTATTCCTCAGGCATATGTGGTGTTCGTACAAAATATGGGAGGTGTATGGTTGGAACGCAACATGACTACATTCCTGAATCACGTGTTGGACCTAGTTGCTAATCCTAAGGCTGCTAGCTCACATGTGGACGCTGTTTATTCTAGGTAAATTACACATACAAGAAATACTTAAATCTTTATAATTTTGATTATTTTTCGACTACCAGTTTCTGGTTACCCAGTTTTCTTCACTTCCTCGAGACGCCATTTCGATGCCAGATTTATTTCTTCACGAGCATGTGCCCGATCTAGTCAAAAATAGTTAACTGTTTACTATTTTTGACTTAGTCGTGCCTAACTAAATACTTTGCGCTCGTTTCTAATCATGACGTTATTATTCACTTCTGAACAAAAGCCCCTCAAATTGCCGTTTAATTGAAGATGACACAGAATACACGCTTCAGTCAAAACCTTTCTCCCCAGAAAATGCATCAACTTCATATTACGCAACACTCTCGGCAAGATGCTGGGCGAGAAAGCGCAGGCGTCGGCGTGTCGCGAGATCATACAGATAGTTATCAAGCAGATGAACAGCATTGACTTCAACCCGGAGAACGCTAAGGATTGTAACCAGGTACGTTTAGTTGGCAAAAGACGCAATATTGATAGAAGAAAAAATTTTATAGTCACAGGTACCTATTCAAAGTCAAAGTCAAAGTCAAATCATTTATTTCAAATAGGCACATTAAAGGCACTTTTGAACGTCAAAAAAAAACTAAATAGAAATGATTCTAGTCGCCCATTCGAAAAGGTAGTTTTCGTATGGAGAAGAATGGGCAAGAAACTCCACCGTTACTCTTTTAAAAATGTTTTACAAGGTCTTGTATACATAATAAAAATTATATGTGAACACGATGCACCCATAATAAAATTAGTCTACCACAAAAGGTAAAAATAATTAAAAATTAAGCAATGACAGGTAAATCAAATAAGTGATAGATACATGGTGCTCACATATTTACAAGTTATTTAAAAAAAAAAAAATGCAAAAGTAGTTGAACTTTAACAAGTGTGTGAGCCACTGTAGTCGCAGATTGTAAAAATGAATTAGAATAAGATGTCATAAAAAATATATATATAAATTAAATTAGGAACAAGTTTGATTTTGTCTAGACTTTTAGATTGTCCTATGGAGCAGGACCAGCATGTTTCCAAACATTCTTATCTTGGATATAATCCTCTAATTTGTAATATCCTTGTTTACAAAGTGTACTTTTAATATGAGTTTTAAATTTTCTTTCATTTAATTGCAATATGTCACAAGGTATTTTGTTGTAGCATTTAACACAGTACCCCATAAAAGATGTATGTACTTTAGACAATCTAAAAAAAGGTTGATCTAATTTATCTTTATTTCTAGTATTAAAATTATGCCTATCACTTATTTTATTAAAAAGATGTTGATTTTTTCTTACATACATAATATTTTCATAAATGAATTGGCAAGGTACCGTCATGATATTAACCTTTTTAAATAGTTCCCTAAGAGATTCGCGACGACGTAGATTGTAAATGGCTCTGACAGCTCTCTTTTGTAAAATAAAAATGGATTCAATGTCAGCAGCCCGACCCCATAGTAAAATGCCATATGACATAATACTGTGGAAGTAACTGAAGTAGACCAAACGCGCGGTTTCTACATCTGTTAACTGTCTTATCTTTCTAACAGCATAAGCGGCGGAGCTTAGCCGCCCCGCAATAGATGTTATATGAGGTCCCCATTGTAATTTCTCGTCTAGCGTGATTCCTAGGAAAACTGTCTGATCAATAAATTCTATTGCCATGCCAGGCCTCAATCCAGTCTCCGGGATGCTTCTGAATTTTTTAAATGAAAATCTCAACAGCACTGCCCAACCTGGGATCCAACCCTAGTCCCCACGCTCAAGCAGTCGCACTTGCGAACACTAGACGAAAGAAGCAGTTAAAATTAAAGATATCAGCTTTCTGCCAGGAACACTGACGACTGCACAAGTAACATCCAAGCCAAAAAGGACTATCTTTTCTTTTTTCACACATATCAATTCGGAAAGGGATCGTCACCGTATCGCCTTTCGCCTCGCTGTCAAACAGGCGTCAACCTAACGTAAGCATGTAACCAAAGCGGATCAGCAGCTCCGATACGTCAAATCGGCTACAGCTAGGCAACGCCGCGCTTACGGCTCGACGACCGCTGGTTGATGGTGCTGTAGACAGGCCGCGGGAGGAGTGAGAGGGCAAGCGTGGACGAAGAAACGTAAGCTCGGGTACGGAGAGACGTAAGCGCGGGGACGACGGGAACTGCAAGTTGACCACGCACCGCACCGCGGTTCGTGAGCTTGTCCCGAGACGAGGCGATTACGTTACGATTCCGATTAATGTGCGTTGCAGTAGGGAGTTTCATACAAAGAATGCTGAATGGCTCGAGTTGATACGGTGACGATCCCTTTCCGAGTTGATATGTGTGCTATGACCTTTAGGCCGTCCGACATAACCCTCCGATGCGGCGGCGAATGACCAGATCTCCAAGACCATAGGATAGACCCTAAATTCCATAGACCTCTTCCATTGCCATGAAATTAAAATAATATATCATTTCTAGGAAACACTCTTCAGCCAGCACTTACTAGTATGTGCCTTGATGGAAGCAGGTGAACTGGCGCTACAGCTGGGTACTTCAGTGCAGAACCTCGTGTCTGATACGTCGCTGAACATGCTAGATGCTATTTGTACCGTAAGTATTCGTTTATGAAGGGTTAATCTTTATGTAGTGTGAAAAATAAACTGGCTTGTGTACTGTTGTGTTTTGTGCCGGTAATTACCTGAGACTAGAGATGCCGATGCATTCCACCAGTTTCTATGACAAATCTTTTACTGTTCAAGCAGTACGGTTATGGAATGACTTGCCCGTGTCGGTAAGGCGTGCTCAATCTTTGTCCATTTTTAAAATTATGGTTAGAAAGCACTTCCTCTCTCCTTAAACATCATCATTATATTTTCTTTGCTCCTGTTTCATGTTTATTATTATATGTATATATTTATTTAGATTAGTATAATATACTTTATGTATGTATTTATTGTATTATGTAAATGGTACACCACAGACTACCTACAGTATTTGTCTGTCCTTCCCCTTTTTAATCCATCCAAAGGTTGTCTTTAAAAGATCGCTTTTAGCGATAAGACCGCCCATTGTGTCACCCTTTGTATTGTTTCTATTTTTATGTCTGTAATTTATATGGTGTACATAATAAAGAGTATTCTATTCTATTGATGTTTTTGTTATGTTATATTGTGTCATAGGTAGATCATAATATGTAGACTAGAGTGCATAGGAATTCAAGCAATTTGTTTTAGATATCTTTTAGCCTGTTCACATCTACACATGATCCTGTGAGCTTGTTTTTTATTTCTTTATTGTACACATAATAAATAACTAAGGTTACCGGGTAAAAATTGCCCCAGGCATTACCTTTACCTTTTTAAAAGAGTGTCCATGGAGTTTCTTGCCCGTTCTTCTCCATAGGTACCTACGTTTTGGAATGGGCAACTAGCTTCATCTTTGTGACTGACCGACCCCTTGACAATTCAAAAGTGTCTGTAATTGGTTTAATTGAAATAGAATAGAATATTCTTTATAAAAAAAAAAAATATGATTTGAATTTGCACAGTATTTTTTTACTTGTGTAAAAACAAATAAATAAAATTCTTACACTAAGCTTTGTGTTATCAAAGCCCGAAAAATATAAGCATCCTTTAGTATTCAAGCGCACTAATTGACCTACACGTTTATGTTCACGTGTTCACTTTTCGTGTGTCACGTGTTTGTCTGTTACATTATGTAGTTACATTAGCTGCACAAACTTTAACCATCTTATTCATTCAACCCCAGGTACTAGAACATCCCTGTGTAGCAGCACGCTTAGCAGCCGCCTGGTGCGTCCGCTGCGTGTGCGTGGCGCTGCCGTCGCAGATCACGCCGCTCATAGACAAATGCGTTGACGCACTCGACGCGGCTAGGCCTACACCGCATCATATTTCTGGTAATTATGTCATCATATATCAGTTAGAGGCGCTTGGTACAAGTTAACAATTCATGTCCTGCAATGGTCGATTCATCTATTTTCATTGATAGATCTTTATAGTGTCCTCATCATAGCAGGGTATTTGCTTAAGTCGTAAAAGGAATCCTCAAAGTCGCCGTTGGAAAAGATAAATGCAGGATTCAGGAATCACTTCACTTACTCAACGAGGCTGGCCTTCCATATTATACTTTTCATTTCCTCTAGTACACACATCAGTAGTAGGTAACTAAAACGACAACATAATATGGCGTTTTATCTATTCAAGAAAATGTTATACCTTATCAATTTTCTGCTGTGTAGGATATAGAAGAGGTATTTTACATTATTCACATTTGTTTTTTTATTTATCATGTGGAACCTGACGACTCATGGAGAGCGTATCACAGGGTCCATAAAATATCAAAGACCTTTGCCTAATTCATTCATAAATCTTCCAGGCTACTCAGCAGCTCTATCGGCTATCCTAGGAGCTGTTCGTCTTTCACCTCTAGGCGTGCCACACGGTCGGGGCAAAGTAGCCTTCAACGCTGCCGAACAACTATTGAGGTCTGCCGGACAAAGCAGTAGACTGACCGCTGCGAGGACCAATGCGGGCTGGCTGATTGTTGGTGCTATTTGTACGCTAGGTAAGTGAAATAACGCTTTGATAAACTCGGTATCTAATACATATTTTAAAGAGGTAAAGTTATTTGTATGTTTGTAAAAAGTAATCTTTGCAAATCTAATGCGATTACTAAAAATATTTAACTGATGGACAGGTGCACAATTCCCGACTGTCATTCGCAAATTTTTACCACGAGAGCGAAGCCAGGACAAGGCTAATTTGGCATAATTTTATTCAAAAAAGCAAAATAAGTAAGCTATCCATAATTTTGATACATACCAACTGTCTAACGCGAGCGTTCTCAGATGTTGGTGTTATTATTTCGATATTTCTTGTCCCATTTTGTTTATTTTTACTTTTACAAAGATGAATAAAGAAGTATGAGGAACAGGGTATAAAGTTCAGTCAACCTCCATAGAAAAGGATTGTCCGACCAGACGGGTGTTGTGTCCAAATGTACTCTGTGGTCGTGTCTGGCGGGCTTCTGCCCGACGATTGATGTCGATTGACGTCAAACTTCGCTTGCGCGATGCAGGATTTTTGCGTGACGTCATTGTGATTTTGTAGTTAGCATGTGGCGATGTAGATGCCGCCACTAACTCACATTGCTTATTATTACTTTTTTTTGCTACATTTTAGGTGTGCCTGTGGTCCGTGGCTTGCTACCCAGAATGTTACTTCTATGGCGTAACAGCTTCCCTCGTTCTGCAAAGGAACTTGAATCTGAGAAGTCCAGAGGAGATGCGTTTACTTGGCAGGTAAGATAAAATGCTTAACAGTTCAGTTAATTAAACTGGCATCATCCACTTAATTTCTTACTTGAACCCCTGATTACGGAAAATATACTAAACTGGTTTCATAATTCATATCAACTTTGATTAGTTTTGCAATCAATTACAGCAATGAAAGATTTCAAGTGTTTGCATACGCGGGGTTAAAAAAATTTATTCGTTTTTTTTTCTTAAATCACGATTTCTGTACTCTATACTTCTGAAATGTCGGACTTCGCCCCGTTCCAGATCCATGCCTAAAGTACAACATAATCTGCATTCGCGATTTATTTGCAAAAATGTAAACAAATATGAGTTTATGGAAAAATAACTTTAAATCCTACACAATAAAGTTCAGTTTACGCCACAACTTCAAACATTTTTGTAACTTTTTCAATAGTCCTAAACACTCTAAAATCAACTTAATAACCATTAAAATAGAGTTGATATTTGTTTAACTTGAAATAATATTAATTTGAAACATAAGTTTGAATAGACTACATAGTTTTCCGGGTCTATTCTGTTCCACTGTTCGCTAGGCAAAATTCTCTCATATTCTTCTTTCTTTCAAAGCATTTTACTTTCTCAGGTGACATTGGAAGGCCGAGCTGGAGCGCTATCAGCATTACACAGTCTGCTGATACATTGTCCTTCGTTAGTCAACAATGATGATACGGCCAAACGTCTGTCGCAACCGATAGATGGAGCTATTGCGGTTCTTACCAAGTAAGTGTTGTCAGCCAATGACTAAAATGTCTGGAGCAGTGATGACATTATTTTCTTGGTGGCCGTTATAATTGAAACTAAAAAAATAGGTAAAATAAAATATAAACGAAATATTGAATTACGATAAAACAAGAAAATTAGTGGAAAAAGTTTTTTTCAGTTTATACAGGTTGATTTTCAGGGCATATCAGGGCTAAATCCAAAACTACCGATTGTAGGGCAAATGACGATCTTAAGATATTCTAACATTAAAGACATTTTTTATTTAGTTTGTAACAATTTTTGACAAGCAATCCGTGGTGAATAAAGCAAATAAAATAATTACAAGGTGTGTGACCTCCTACACTATTCCCGTCTCAGGGATTCTTTTCGTCTTACAACCGCGTCGGTACTCCAATTTAACTGATGACAGTCGTAGACCACCGCAACCGCCACCGCCACCAACGCTACCACCTTGATCGTCCACATAGGATCGGGTACATAGGGTCCACGCTGAGCACTATACCTTCTTCCAGCGTCAGCACCGTAGTCCGCTCGTACGGCGGCGCGCTGAAGGCCCCGGCGGCGCTGCTGCGCCTGCGTGTGTACCAGGCGTGCGGCGCGCTGGGCGCGGGCGCGGCGCCGCCGCCCGCGCCGCTGCTGCGCCTGCTGGCGGCCGAGCTGGCGGGCTCGGCGGACCCCAGTGGCGCTAATGTGGCTACAGGTATGTACCAGGCGTGCGGCGCGCTGGGCGCGGGCGCGGCGCCGCCGCCCGCGCCGCTGCTGCGCCTGCTGGCGGCCGAGCTGGCGGGCTCGGCGGACCCCAGTGGCGCTAATGTGGCTACAGGTATGTACCAGGCGTGCGGCGCGCTGGGCGCGGGCGCGGCGCCGCCGCCCGCGCCGCTGCTGCGCCTGCTGGCGGCCGAGCTGGCGGGCTCGGCGGACCCCAGTGGCGCTAATGTGGCTACAGGTATGTACCAGGCGTGCGGCGCGCTGGGCGCGGGCGCGGCGCCGCCGCCCGCGCCGCTGCTGCGCCTGCTGGCGGCCGAGCTGGCGGGCTCGGCGGACCCCAGTGGCGCTAATGTGGCTACAGGTATGTACCAGGCGTGCGGCGCGCTGGGCGCGGGCGCGGCGCCGCCGCCCGCGCCGCTGCTGCGCCTGCTGGCGGCCGAGCTGGCGGGCTCGGCGGACCCCAGTGGCGCTAATGTGGCTACAGGTATGTACCAGGCGTGCGGCGCGCTGGGCGCGGGCGCGGCGCCGCCGCCCGCGCCGCTGCTGCGCCTGCTGGCGGCCGAGCTGGCGGGCTCGGCGGACCCCAGTGGCGCTAATGTGGCTACAGGTATGTACCAGGCGTGCGGCGCGCTGGGCGCGGGCGCGGCGCCGCCGCCCGCGCCGCTGCTGCGCCTGCTGGCGGCCGAGCTGGCGGGCTCGGCGGACCCCAGTGGCGCTAATGTGGCTACAGGTATGTACCAGGCGTGCGGCGCGCTGGGCGCGGGCGCGGCGCCGCCGCCCGCGCCGCTGCTGCGCCTGCTGGCGGCCGAGCTGGCGGGCTCGGCGGACCCCAGTGGCGCTAATGTGGCTACAGGTATGTACCAGGCGTGCGGCGCGCTGGGCGCGGGCGCGGCGCCGCCGCCCGCGCCGCTGCTGCGCCTGCTGGCGGCCGAGCTGGCGGGCTCGGCGGACCCCAGTGGCGCTAATGTGGCTACAGGTATGTACCAGGCGTGCGGCGCGCTGGGCGCGGGCGCGGCGCCGCCGCCCGCGCCGCTGCTGCGCCTGCTGGCGGCCGAGCTGGCGGGCTCGGCGGACCCCAGTGGCGCTAATGTGGCTACAGGTATGTACCAGGCGTGCGGCGCGCTGGGCGCGGGCGCGGCGCCGCCGCCCGCGCCGCTGCTGCGCCTGCTGGCGGCCGAGCTGGCGGGCTCGGCGGACCCCAGTGGCGCTAATGTGGCTACAGGTATGTACCAGGCGTGCGGCGCGCTGGGCGCGGGCGCGGCGCCGCCGCCCGCGCCGCTGCTGCGCCTGCTGGCGGCCGAGCTGGCGGGCTCGGCGGACCCCAGTGGCGCTAATGTGGCTACAGGTATGTACCAGGCGTGCGGCGCGCTGGGCGCGGGCGCGGCGCCGCCGCCCGCGCCGCTGCTGCGCCTGCTGGCGGCCGAGCTGGCGGGCTCGGCGGACCCCATTGGCGCTAATGTGGCTACAGGTATGTACCAGGCGTGCGGCGCGCTGGGCGCGGGCGCGGCGCCGCCGCCCGCGCCGCTGCTGCGCCTGCTGGCGGCCGAGCTGGCGGGCTCGGCGGACCCCAGTGGCGCTAATGTGGCTACAGGTATGTACCAGGCGTGCGGCGCGCTGGGCGCGGGCGCGGCGCCGCCGCCCGCGCCGCTGCTGCGCCTGCTGGCGGCCGAGCTGGCGGGCTCGGCGGACCCCAGTGGCGCTAATGTGGCTACAGGTATGTACCAGGCGTGCGGCGCGCTGGGCGCGGGCGCGGCGCCGCCGCCCGCGCCGCTGCTGCGCCTGCTGGCGGCCGAGCTGGCGGGCTCGGCGGACCCCAGTGGCGCTAATGTGGCTACAGGTATGTACCAGGCGTGCGGCGCGCTGGGCGCGGGCGCGGCGCCGCCGCCCGCGCCGCTGCTGCGCCTGCTGGCGGCCGAGCTGGCGGGCTCGGCGGACCCCAGTGGCGCTAATGTGGCTACAGGTATGTACCAGGCGTGCGGCGCGCTGGGCGCGGGCGCGGCGCCGCCGCCCGCGCCGCTGCTGCGCCTGCTGGCGGCCGAGCTGGCGGGCTCGGCGGACCCCAGTGGCGCTAATGTGGCTACAGGTATGTACCAGGCGTGCGGCGCGCTGGGCGCGGGCGCGGCGCCGCCGCCCGCGCCGCTGCTGCGCCTGCTGGCGGCCGAGCTGGCGGGCTCGGCGGACCCCAGTGGCGCTAATGTGGCTACAGGTATGTACCAGGCGTGCGGCGCGCTGGGCGCGGGCGCGGCGCCGCCGCCCGCGCCGCTGCTGCGCCTGCTGGCGGCCGAGCTGGCGGGCTCGGCGGACCCCAGTGGCGCTAATGTGGCTACAGGTATGTACCAGGCGTGCGGCGCGCTGGGCGCGGGCGCGGCGCCGCCGCCCGCGCCGCTGCTGCGCCTGCTGGCGGCCGAGCTGGCGGGCTCGGCGGACCCCAGTGGCGCTAATGTGGCTACAGGTATGTACCAGGCGTGCGGCGCGCTGGGCGCGGGCGCGGCGCCGCCGCCCGCGCCGCTGCTGCGCCTGCTGGCGGCCGAGCTGGCGGGCTCGGCGGACCCCAGTGGCGCTAATGTGGCTACAGGTATGTACCAGGCGTGCGGCGCGCTGGGCGCGGGCGCGGCGCCGCCGCCCGCGCCGCTGCTGCGCCTGCTGGCGGCCGAGCTGGCGGGCTCGGCGGACCCCAGTGGCGCTAATGTGGCTACAGGTATGTACCAGGCGTGCGGCGCGCTGGGCGCGGGCGCGGCGCCGCCGCCCGCGCCGCTGCTGCGCCTGCTGGCGGCCGAGCTGGCGGGCTCGGCGGACCCCAGTGGCGCTAATGTGGCTACAGGTATGTACCAGGCGTGCGGCGCGCTGGGCGCGGGCGCGGCGCCGCCGCCCGCGCCGCTGCTGCGCCTGCTGGCGGCCGAGCTGGCGGGCTCGGCGGACCCCAGTGGCGCTAATGTGGCTACAGGTATGTACCAGGCGTGCGGCGCGCTGGGCGCGGGCGCGGCGCCGCCGCCCGCGCCGCTGCTGCGCCTGCTGGCGGCCGAGCTGGCGGGCTCGGCGGACCCCAGTGGCGCTAATGTGGCTACAGGTATGCTTGGATGGCCTTTGTTTTGGGTTTCTTACCCAACTGCAAGGAGGGGTTATGTTTTCACAGTTCTCACAGTACCTCAGTGTCTGTAAAAACAATATGACATTGTTTTTACAGACGTGTAAACCAATCAGCTATGTCAACAGCGCTTTTACGTGCGAATCCCCTTCTCGCTCTTGTGAATTACACTAAAGGCGCACTCCACCTAACTATTATACCTAGAATAAGTCCTATCCTGAGAATAAATGTTGAATTTTTTACATTTTTACCGTACTAGAACTGTCAGACGTCAATTTTATTCTGCGAATAAAAGTTACCTGACTTTGGTAAAATCAGCCCCTAAAGGGATTACATACAGGATAATGACCCTCTGTGTGTGTAACTTTGATTCCACCTTATGTTGTGTGAATAGTTGATCCATCGCCATAACTTACTATAATAATTATTATTATTCTGTGTTTCATTACCAGGTACACTTCGAAGCGCGATGCATCCGCGTGACACTATACTGCTGGGCGAAGAAGGCTGGATATACGACACCGACCACGCTGAAATCGAGGAACAGGTAACTTACTAATATAATAGATAAAGCAGAAGAAGAAGATGCGTGTGGCATTAAGTCCGCCTCTGTACATTTATGTGCTTGAAGTATTAAATAAATAAATAAAGCACGAAACCGTTAAATGGCATGACGAGTTTTGGAAAAAAGTTCTCCGTTTTTTTTGAGCGTTTATTGTCAGACATATACGGGCTGGACTTTTGAGATGGGGTGGTAAGTTATCGCTATATGAAAATAAGCTTAGGAGAATTTCGCCTAATCAGTCCGTCTTAAAAAAAGTAAGTTGGATATTTTTTTCCTACGAAATGAAAGGAAAAAGTTTTTGGGCGATTTCTTAGTTTTTGAGTACTCAAATCTCAGTTGGTCCGATAGAGTTTTTGGCCCATTTTAAAAACAGGATCGATTGGCATCAAAAAAGTTTTTGTGAAAACTGCACATTTCCTTGCGGACTGTATTTTTTTTTTGCAAAATTTGTTAATGCAGGTCAAAACGTCTCAAAAAGTTAAGGACAGTCTCCTAACCCTAAGACTGCATCTAGTTTTAAAAAAACATGATTGACGTGTAAAAGTGTTTGTACAAACCTACTTACAAAAAATAAAATCATTTCATATCATCATCATCATTTCATTTCATTTCATAAGATCGTTTTCCTGTAGTTTCAATGGTTATATAAGGTACCTGCCTTTACTGCCACGTCTCAAAATTCGATACTGTGTGACAGCCTCTTTCTGTGCCATATTAACGCCCGAGTACTGTAACTCAGACAGTCTAATGAGCGAAAAAATCTAATATTTCACTTACGTTGTTGGTCATTTCTGTGATATTTATTTTGATTTGAGAGCATTTGGACCACGAGTTTCCGACCCACATATTTTTTTAAATTGTGTGTTAGCCATTAATATAATTAGAATTTATTATCTTTATCGCAACGCCTGGCGGTGAAGCTGATCTCGCCGCTGAGCGCGAGCGGCTCGGGCGCGCTGGAGCACGACCCGTGCTGCGTGTACCGCGGGCTGGCGGGCGCGCAGCCGCTGGGCGTGGCCGTCATCGACGCCTCCGTGCTGCTGTTCCCGCTGATATTCTCGAGAGCTGCGAATAAGCACCGGTGAGTGTTTTAGCCCAGATTCGCGCGTTTTTTACTGCGGCGAAAAACGCGCCCGTGCGTACCTCGGCTTAGTCTTTATAATCACACTAATGTTATAAAGGCGAAAGTTTGTGAGTGAGTGAGTGTGTGATTGGGTGAGTGAGTGAGTAAGTGAGTGAGTGAGTGTGTGATTGGGTGAATGAGTGAGTAAGTGTGTGAGTGAGAGGGTAAGTGCGTGTGTGTATGGGGGTGTGTGTGTGTGTGTAAGAGGGGTGTGAGGGGGTGTGTTTATATGTTTATTACTTTTTATCCCGATATTCCCACTGGATCGACATTTACGCGGGTGAAACCGCGGGGCGCAGCTGGTATAGTCTAAAGCCATTGAAATAACATTAAAAAAAAACTCTAAAGTGGCACGCTTATTAAAAGTCATAGACAATTTATCTTGTCGCTGGGCATATGTTTAGATTTTCTTCCTGATACACTTTCTTTAATAAAAAAAACATTTATGTAGAAAACTTACATGTTCCAGAGTATTTCAGTGTGTTCTATAAATAACTTTTATTATTTCACAGACAACAAATGCTAGAACATTTCGCAGAATGTATCAAAATGTCAAAAGGTGCCCGTCAAGAAGCTATACAAGTGAACATATACACCGCTTTGCTGTTAGCACTGAGAACATTGGCTGAACTCAAGAGTTCGCTGGGTCAGGAGGCTGTTAAAAATATTGCTACGGAAATTGTTATTGTGAGTACACATGTTTTTAATCTTCTACAAAGATCTTACATTTGAATAGCTTGGAGAAAGAATAAAAAGAAAAGAAAAGAAATATAATTTAAAAGAGTGTCCATGGAGTTTCTTGCCCGTTCTTCTCCATAGGTACCTACGCTTTGGAATGGGCAACTAGCTTCATATTTTCTGACTAACCGACTTCTTGACAATTCAAAAGTGCCGGTAAATTGTCTAATTGAAATAAATGCTTTGAGTTTGAGTTTGAAAGGTCGTTTAGTTTTAAGGTAAAGTATAGTGCGGTCTATCGAAGTCCCACAGTAGATATTGATCGAGTCAATAGTCGATGGTCGATCAATGAACGTATTCATAAGAAAAGTATTCGTAAGGAACGGAAATTATCGACGCGTCAAAATTAATAGTGATACATATGCAGGGTTTCAGGGACATCGACGTGCAAACGATAACCATAAATTCAGCCGTGCTATTCTGTAAAAATCTCACCGTGAAAACTAAGGTGAAGTGAGCGTGGAGTGAGCTGTCAATAGTGTCAATTCCTAGCAAAAACCAACTCACTTCACCTATGTTTTCGCGGTGAGATTTTTACAGAATTGACCGGCTGCACTTGATTCTGCACCCGAAAGAAATTTTTCGTCGGATGTCAAAAAGAAATCTACTTCTTCATAGAAAAGGGCAAAGGCCTAAGCGGTCAAAATGTGTGGAACAGCATTTTTTTTTAAAATAACCGACGAACAATTTCAACTTAGGGGTTCAGAATCATGTAATGAATCCATGGTAAAAGGATGCGCGTTGGTGTTCCTTACCCCGTATAGTATTAAATCATTCAACCAATCGCAGCAGTTTTCGCTCTTGCAAATTTGTTAGCTAATTTTGTGTTGATTTTCGTTACAGAAACCGGGTGTAAAAACTTCAATTTATTAAATACCTCATGCTCTCCCCAGAACGGTCTATCAGCGAACAGCGCAACAGTTCGCGCCGCGGCCGCGTCGTGTGTCGGCCGTCTGTGCGGCTGTATCACTGAAGCGGAGAGCCAAGCTTTATCTGAGAAAGTCATTGCTTTAGCTCGCACATCGGTCAATCGGTAATTATACTAATGGCAGTATAGTTCGACTTCCGTCGAAGGTTTCATCGTTTTCCGGAAGAACCATTATATTCCCGCTTAGAACATAATGTCGTTGATGCACTGATTCTTTCACTCCCATATTGGATCACTTTGACGCTCTGAAAATAATCATCATCATCTGCCTAGCCTTTTCCCAACTATTTTGGGGTCGGCTTCCAGTCTAACCGTATGTAGCGGAGTACTAGTATTTTACATGGAGCGACTGTTTATCTGACCACAACGCAGTTATTGGGAAATACGATAATCTTGGTAAGGCTGAAAATAATATCATACCTTTTTTCGTTTCAACATCATTTAATCGGATCGAAACCAGATTTGCTAGTTAATTTAAAAAGGCACAGTATATGAGCTGTGATAATATTTCGAAGTGTAACAATAAATAATCTTTTATCTATCTATAGGTCTGTGCGCGCAGCCGCTGCAGCCGCTGTCGGCGCTGTACAGAGAGCGAGAGGCGCGACGTCCAGCGCTACAGCACTGCCAGTGTTGAGGGCACTCGCGCAAGATACGGCTGCTGTTGAGTTACAAGTAAGTTGAATGAAAACACATGAAAACAGGTTTGCGCAGTAAAATATATTAGTATCAACACACGGTAATAATAATCAGCCTATAATATTCCCACTGCTGGGACACAGGCCTCCTCTGAGTGAAAGGGAGTGGGCCGTAATCCACCACGCGGGCCCAGTGCGGATTGGCAAATCTCACATGTCTTCGAATTTTTGGTTCTAGGACATGCCGGTTTCCTCTCGATGTTTTACGAATTTTTTTTTCCAGGTCTGGTCACTCCACGCCCTCTCAGTACTAGCAGACGCATCAGGTCCAATGTTCCGTGGCCACGTGGAGTCTACTCTCAACTTAGCTTTAAAGCTACTGTTCAGCGCGCCTCCCTACCAAGAGGATCTACATCGTAGCATTGGAAGATTGCTGTCTGCTTTGATTACCGTTGTTGGGCCTGAGTTACAAGGTAAATAAAATAAAAAACGTATTTGTCGGATTGGCCCAGACATCAGAAGTAAAACACAAGTTTATTCAATTGAACAATCAGTTATCTTAAATCTAGAAAATACAGAAACGAAATACTAAAACTAATAACGGCAAAAGGCGGTCACATAGGGCAGTACTGACTGTCAGGGACAGTGGTCCATGCACCCACCGCAACAAGGATAGTACTAATTGTCAGAGACAGCGTTCCACATCCAATAATCGGGCAGTACTGACTGTCGATAGACAGTGGTCCGTGCACCACGACGCAACCGTTGGAAATGCGTACCGATCAAACAGCGCAGCTCCTTATAAAGGCGATCGCTAGTGGGGGGGAAACCGTTACAATATTTTACTAGATTGGATACCAAGTCCTTTAGGCCAAATGATCGATAGAGTGAATGATTTGCGTCTGGTGCACGTTCCACTAGCGCCATCTAGTCGCCGTCTCTCACAGCTGCTAATCAATGTGTCTGCCGACATATTTATAGATATTATTAAAAATATTTTTCCCTTGGCTAAATAATAACAGCCGCACAGGTCGATCAATCAGGTTAAGCTACGCTTGCCGCGGTTGGTCTGTGGATAGTTGACCATCTTGACATACCGTAGCCCCTCCGTACCTCGGAAAGCACGTTAAGCTGTTGGTCCCGGCTGTCATTCGTGGATCTTTGACAGTCGTTACGGGTAGTCAGAAGCCCGAAAGTCTGACAACCAGTCTTACCAAGGGGTATCGTATTACCCAGTAACTGGGTTGTGGAGGTCAGATAACAGTCGCTCCATGTAAAATACTGGTATTCAGCTGGATCCGGTTAGACTGGAAGACGACCCCAATATAGTTAGGAAAAGGTTAGTCAGAAGATGATTTTTCTTGAATGTGTAATTCTGTAAAAACTGCCATAAAACTAATGCCGTCTTTTGTATAGACTTTTTTCTGAATCCTAATCATGACCCCGAACTTCTGTAACCAATCAACAACGGCCGAGTGGACCAATCTGAGTCTTTGAGAGGGCGAATAACAAGCAGCCTTCAACGACCGGTATTGAAATACGTTATGAATTTCGTTCGGCCTAAGTTGACGGTTCAATAGTAAATGACAACGTATGGCGCGCCATTCATAACCATTTTGTAATTGAATAAGGTTACATTACATTACATTTCACGTCCACCTGAACCTTGTTGAACATTATACACACAGCATAGCCGTTTATATCCACTCAATACGCTTTCGTGCCGGATCGAACATCTGTTAATGTTATCGAAGGAGTCTTCTAAAGGTTGTTTACAAATCTGAAACCTGTAAATTTTGACTATTCTTACGGCTCTGCGGTCGGGGACTAAACAAATCAGGTACCCGAAAATGTGTCATTGTCGACTATGAAGCCTGTCGAATGGTTGTGAATAGCGATGCTGTTTTACATACAAAAATGCATTTATACGTATCCAGGCAACTGTTTGGTGTGTTTTTTCTATAATCAAATTGAAAATTCTTTTTTTCCTACAGTGGTAGCAGTAGGTCGGTTCGTATGTGCGTGCGCAGCGTTAGGCGAATTCTGCGCAGGCGCAAGGTCCGAGGCCTTAGGCTGTTTGCAGCAGTTGCAGATGTTCGCGCCCGATCACATCAACCTGCACACGCTTGTACCACATCTCTGTGTAAGTATTAATGTAGTCGTGTACATTACCTTTTTTAATTAATTGGCAAAACTTCGCAGACTTCATGGGCATCGGCTTATAATAGTGTTGATATTTTAGGCGGATGTTAAAAATAAAATAAAAAAAACGTGAAAATTGAAAACGCAAAAAAAATTTTTTGTTCAACTCTACATAGAAATGATAGAGAGCCATAGATTATTTATCAGTGCTATAAATAGTGTTTATTGTTTTATTGGTACAGATACCTATTGAGTCTGTGAAGTTAACCACTTGCTCACAACTTCAATTTAAAAAACGGCTTGTATTATAAGCGATCGAGTTCCATATGAAACGTCGTCGTAGACAAAATCGTGCACTATAGTTACTTCAAAATGTCCCTGTAAGACTAAAAATAATGTGTTATTTGTTATCAGCGCGACCTATCAAGTTCGGAGCTAACAGTTCGCCGCGCAGCGCTCTGCTGTCTGCGTCAGTTGTCGCAGAAGGAAGCCGCAGAAGTATGCAAATACGCGCTCTTGGCTAAAGACCACGTGCCTGCTAAGCCTTACTGTGGTAAGTTATAAACGTATTACATCCATGCTAATATTATAAATGCGAAAGTGTGTCTGTCTGTTACCTCTTCACGCTTAAACCGCTGAACCGATTTAGATGCAATTTGGTATAGAGATAGCTTGAGTCCCGGGAAAGGACATAGGAGTTTTTATCCCGATATTCCCACGGGATCGACACTTATGCGGGTGACACCGAGGGGAGCTGCTAGTTTAATATAAAAAATAAACATATTTTTGAGTGACGATTGATTTCGTAGAAAAATAAAGTATCATACCTACATCTCAAAACTGCTCGAAATATAATTCTAGTAATCGTTTTCTATTATTCTGCCCTGAATTTCTGACTTCAGTGACACAGGTTTGCAGTACAGTCACGAGCATAAGTATGTATACACTTGGCTTTATTCAATGGCGATTTTCTCCTTTATTTTTAAATGAAATTTAATATTATTAGGAACATAGTATTTTCGAACCCATAGGTTTATATAAAGTGTCGTATTTCATCGTTGTCTTCGTTATTTCGTGAAAAAATCGCTATTGAAAGTTGCCAAGTGTTGACTTATTAGTGCTCGTGACTGTACATACTTACGGCTCTTTTCACACATGGACTGACGGACGGCTTGTGACAGTTTTCAAAGCCGTAGACTTTTCACACGTAAACGAAACCGCTTGCCAAGCGTAAAGTTGAATATCGAAGTCTTCACGACCTAACCATCTAGTATTTCTTGTTACAGGTGTCGTAATCACAGAGACCGGTCTTCCCGGTGCTCTATTCACTTTTCTGGACAGCGAGCGTGACCCCACAGCGTTGTCATACGCGCGTGACACGTTGACTTGCTGTCTTTTAGCGGCGGCAACACATCGGAGTGTGAGGGACTGGCTTGCGTTAGCAAAGAGAGTGCTTACTATTAGACTAGGTAATGTATCTGTAATCCTAACTAATATTATGAATGCGAAAGTATGTTTGTTTGATACCTTTTCACGCCTGAACCACTGAACCGATCATCCTGAAATTTTGCATATACGTTGTCAGGTGTACAGAAACGGACATAGGGTACCTTTCGTCCCGAAAAAAGTGCTGTTCCCGAGGAAAACAACAATAACGTTATTATGATGATAGATGGCGCCACGTGTCTTTCGAATTAAAAACAGGACAACCTCTGTCGGGTCAGCTAGTAATATAATCTTAGCGTGTCAATGGCATATCAAATTGCCTGCCTAGCCTTTTCCCAACTATGTTGGAATCGGCATCCAGTTTAACCAGATACAGCTGAATCATCAACCATCTCTGAAGCCTAATTAGTGCCACTAGAGCACCCTAAGAGTACCCAGATATTTAATTAACCTTAATCGGAAAATCAAATTATACTTACAGAAGACAGCAATAATCCAGAGACAGACTTCGACGCGGAAGGTGATGATGATCAAGCAGAGTTCCACGCTGAATCGGAAACGTCTACACATCCTGCGGTACAGTCAAGATGGCCGACAAGGGTATGTAATAATTAAGTCAGCCTTTGATGCCTTTAAGATCCGTAGAGGTAACCGACATTGCCCGAAGAATTACCAAATTTAAGTGGCAGTGGGCAGGGCTCATTGCTCGCAGAAAGGAGCTCGGTTCTGGAGTGGCGACCGCGTACCGGAAGACGTAGCGTTGGAAGGTCTCCTACAAGGTGGACTGATGACCTTGTGAAGGGCGCAGGAATCCGCTGGATGCGAGCACAGAACCGGTCGATTTAGCGGTGTCTGGGGGAGCCCTTTGTTTAGCAGTGGACGTCTTTCGGCTGAAATGATGATGATGATGGGGCGTGCATAGAGCATCTTTGCTGAGGAGTTTATATGCTTCTAGCTTCCACCATGCGGGCCCAGTGCGGATTTATCATGCATAAATGACTTAAATATCTGCTTGCCTAGCCTTTTTCTAACTATGTATGTTGGGGTCGGCTTCTGTTTTATCGTCGTATTACTTTCTACTCAGGTGTTCGCAATGGAGTGCATACAGAAGATAATGGGTGCGTGCGAGGCGACCGGCGACAGCGCACACTTCGACCTCGTCAAAGCCAAGGAGAAGCTACAGAATAACCCAGAGGGTATGTACAGGAAACTTACTTTATAGAATAGGGTAATTGTAATTTTGTTTTATTTTGACCGCGTTTAAAAAATAACATTTAACAGCAACAAGAAAGTAATGAAATATCCTCAAATGTAGCCTAGCTTAAAATTGTTTACAAGACACGTCATATAGGGGGGATGACGTCAGACCTTGTGGTTCCGTGGGTATTTCGCACCACCGCGTAAAATTTTCATTTAGTGCGACAAGGAAGTCGGTACCCCTTCAAAAAAACTTGACAAGCATTGTATCTGTTCCATGTTGGCAGAAATGCTATATTTGTTTGAGTGTCGTAATCCATACTAATATTATAAATTCGAAAGTGTGTCTGTTCACGCTTAAACCGCTGAACCGATTTAGATGAAATTTGGTATAGAGATAGTTTGAGTCCCGGGAAAGGACATAGGATACTTAATATTCCCACGGGATCGACACTTATGCGTGTAAAACCGCGGGGCGCTGCTATTAGTTTATAAATATTCTTTCTTAGTTTTTCTTTAGCATGAATAAGCCCGTCGCTGTACCTTAATTAGTAATGGTTTTGTAAATGACCTTTATTAATATTTTGGAGTACATTAAAGCATATCTTTGGTTGCACATTTTAAATACCGCCTTATACTTTCAGGTGACTACCTGTCCATATACCTATCAGACCTCGTCCGCATGGCATTCGTGGGCGCCACAGGGGAATCTGACGCGCTCCGGCTGTGTGGCCTGAAGACTTTACAGATGATCATACAGCAGTACGCCAGGGCACCAGAACCTGACTTCCCTGGACATCTGTTGTTGGAACAGTATCAGGCGCAGGTGCGTGTGTCGATGGCGAGGCATTCGCCTTTCAAACTTATGAGTATATTGCGTACTTTTTACACCAGTCAACTTTATAACCTCCTTTCGAAAATAGTATTTTCGGTGCAAGAAACTCCTCGTCCAAATGAGCCATTATCATTGACCCTGTTGATTGATTCCATAAAATTATACGATGATATTTTGACATTCTTTTCAGTTCAACTACCTGCTGGGACAAATTGTCAAAAATCTTTGAATTTCTTTTCCCACATTAATGTGTTATTCCTTAATATATAATCTTGTATACAGGTGGGTGCCGCAGTACGTCCCGCATTTGCCGGCGACACAGCATCGCACGTCACAGCAGCCGCGTGTGACGTGTGTTCAGCATGGATCGGCTGCGGGGTCGCTAGGGATATCAATGATCTGCGGAGGTATGTACTAATATAGGCTGAATTTTAGAAGAGGGTGCCATTTGGCATGCCAACCGTTAGAGATGCTAAAATTTGATCTTTGAAATCCATCTAAATATTTCAATAACATCCATACTAATAAAATACACCTACCTTTACGTTACCTTTTCACGCCTATACCACTGAACGGATTTCGATAAAATTTGGCAGAGATAGATTGCATCCCGGGGAAGGACATAGGATAGTTTTTATCACCATAACTCGCGGGCGAAGCCGCGGGCGAAAGCTAGATTTACATTAAAAAGTTTTCACGATGCACGACATAATATATTATAGTTTTGTAAAATTGAGAAACATCATCTCTATGGTTTCAGAGTTCATCAACTGCTAGTCTCCAGTTTGGATAAATTAAACACTAAAGGCAACACCACGTTAATTTACAACGAAAGTATGGCAACACTGGAAAAGTTGTCCATTTTGAAAGCATGGGCTGAGGTAAGTTACTGGGTCAATCAATTTGATATAAAATGTCGTATAGGTACTCAACCTACTCGTCAACCACATTCGAGTCAGCCCTTCGTTTTGCTAAAATACGTTTTTTTTTTAGCATTGGGATGTGATCTAGAAACATGATACTTTTGCATTTACCTGTTGAAAAATTTTGACCATTTATTATTTATTTCAAGCCCAACCAAAGTCTTACCAATCATTAAAACCCACAGGTGTATATAGTAGCGATGGTGAGCAACGGCAGCGCCCCGGGCAGCTACGTCAAACAACTCGACACGAAACCGTTCAACAACCGCGCGGAACTCGCCAAATGGCGCAACCAGTTGCTTCAGAACAACAACCAGATCGACAACGCGGAACCACAAACGCCTGAGGATGAGGAGTATGGGGAGTTTGAGTCCAAAGGGGAGAGTCTGCTCAAATTGGTCGAGCCGGAGTTGGAGAGTTTGGGCGAGAATTGGATTGCCGCGTTGAAGGATCATGCGCTTTTGAGTTTGCCTCCTGGTAAGTGACGAGATGTTCTAAATACTATACATAGGATACTGTTTAGTTGGTCAACTGTTCGCAAGCATGATAGCTGAACAAGTGGTTCTTGGCTCAGTACCCGGATAAAAATGGTATGTAAACGATGGGTTAATTTCAAGTAGGTTTGCCTCCTATTTCGTCTGACTAAAGTCGATAGTGCCATGCGCATTTCCTCATATATTATTTTATTATTTATCCGTTGGTACCTGTTTGTTATTTTTTTATTTTTGACCTTTCATCCCGAAAAAAGGACCTACTGTTTCCGATGAAAACGACAATAACGATCTTATAGATGGCGCCACGTGTCTTTCAAATTTTCAACTTTAACGCGCGCGAAGCCGTTGGCAGAAGCTAGTTTGAAACAAATACGGCCCGGTCATGATTTTATTTATTTAAATTTGAAAAAAATCTTCGACTTGAAATTTTGTATGCTAACTGTACTATCTGTCAACGCAAGCCGCCATTTAGGATTCCTTTCTTTAAGGGGTAAGCTCTAAGGTGGCCCGCGAAATTCAAATTTTCTTACGTTTTTTCCAATTTGCTGGTCAGTACTAAGTTGTACGTTGATTAAAATATGATTCGCGGTCGTAACAAATATGTATTTACAGAATTATAATCATTAAAGTCATCAATACAACTCTCTAAGACCATGTAATCCCCAAATGTCAAGATTTCATGAAATAGTCATTCTTGGGGATTACATGGTCTTAGAGAGTTGTGTTGATGACTTTAATGATTATAATTATGTAAATACATATTTGTTACGGCCGCGAATCATATTTTAATCATCGTACAACTTAATACTGACCAGCAAATTGCAAAAAACCTAAAAAAAATTGAATTTCGCGCGCTACACTGGCGCTTTCACCTTAATGCATCGGCTTATATTTTGTCTACAGAGTTTGCATCCCAACTCCCGCACGGAGGCGGCGCGTTCTACTCGGCTGAGACAGCGGAAGCGTCCCGACAACATTACGCGCGCGCCTGGCCTTCACTACTGTACGCCGCGTCGTTGAGATTCAACGCTAATATTGCACACCCACAGACTGATAATGCTACGGGTAAGTCATGTTGTTTGATTTCCGGTATGACGAAAATCTGAACAACCGTTGGTCAGAAGTCACATAAGCCCAAGAAGTCTACCAATATTTCGATGGGTCCTATGTATAAGGGCTAATGTGCAAATTGACAACTTTTCAATAGAGGCTCTCAAAGTTTCAATTTGATATATTTTTTACATGCTTGAACTGATGTTTGTGACACATTGCACAGTTATTATGACACATAATGTTCGTGGCCTTTATACGTTTAAAATTGTGCCACATAAGCCCTTTTACTGCAGCAAAAAATAGTATTTTGACCTGTAAAATGTGTATTTTTTTGTGCACGTTGTCAACTAGAGTAAAAAGAAGCATTTAACATAAAAAATGTGAAAATTACGTATATGACGATACGACCAAATGACGTATATTGTCTTCTATAGTTGTGGTTCAAAGGTTTGTGGTTGGAGTGATCTTGATAATAATGTGGTAATTTATTTCAGATAAATCTGAAGGCGCATTAGACAACAGATCAACGAAGACTGAAAATGGGAACTTTGAATTTTTCGAACCTGTCGACGAGAGATTCCATCTATTGTTCGGTAAGAATTTCTTTCAAAATCGTTATTTTGAGTTTAACCTTTTGACCGCCACAGTCATGTCGCATGCTTAATGGAATACTAACTTAACTCAAAAAAGTCGATTATTGGGAAATCGCAAAAGATCTTGCTATGACGACTTATGTACTACTGTTGACGCATAAAATTAAAACTGATTTGATTTGATTATTAATTAATCATGAATGCTTGTATTTTGAACGTATGATTAACTATTGATGAGATTTGAGCAAAAAAAAAAAATCTGACTTATCTACTAATGGGATTGACCCATTAGTAGATAAGTCAGATTTTTTTTTTCCATTAAGCATGCGATGTATAGATGACAAACCAAAATGTTCCCAGCACGCCACGGTTCGACTACATGACAGACGCCGAGGGCACGGTTTTGATTTTTTGACGTGTGGTGGTCAAAAGGTTCATTGTACATCACGACCAATAACTTAAAAATCTACTTTTCTTCTAGGCATTTGTACCGAAGCCCTCTGTGCACAACGGGATATGACCGACGAGAATATAATCTCCGTACTTTTGTCTCTGGTTACACTTCTCGATGCTCCAGAGAACAGGGCCAGGTTACTGAAAGACAGGTAAGTTTTAGATTTCTCATTCTTATCTATAGAAATTAAAATAATTTAAATTAAGGGGCTTACATGAACTAAAGCGCGGTCACTGTTGGACTGCATATAAAAGAAAGACAAGCGCGATGACACAACGCTGGTAATTTATTGCAAAATATGAAGCAATTTTTTAATTACAAAAAATCTATTGCTTGGACTAAAAAATGAAAACACTAGTATTTTAGTTTGATGCTTGTAGAATAATCTGACAAAAAATCAGAATGATTGTATGTATTTGTATCTTCATGATTTTTTTCTATCATATCAAATTAGTTGTATTATGTTTTTAACACACTATCTACCTCTATCTAGCATATATCCTGAAGAATATCATATATTTTTCTGATTTTGTTTACTTTAGTCGATCTTAAACTTTTATTGTTTCTAAAACTTGCGTTTTTTGTGTTTAGGTCCTGTAAGCCCCTTAAGTATAGCTTTGAGCTAAAAAGCCCTCTTCTGAACCTTTTTTATCTCCCTCTCATCGTTATAATGAACGGCTGACCGTTCGCGATATTTTTTAGTTTTCTCCCGAACCCAAACCGTCTTCTTACAAGACGAGTTCTAACTTTATTACAAATCCAAACCTACGAGGTCGTTATTGTATTATTAACTTTATTCAGAGCATGGTAAAGTTCTTAATACAAAATTGACAACTTAGTCTCGTGTTTGACTTAGTCTTTATAATTAGTACTTTAACTTTGTCGGAATAGAGTTCGAAATTTAAAAATGTCTCGATGGTTTCAACCTGGTTCTTTTAATCTTTGTTTTGAAATAAGGCCGTACATGGGTCTCAGTGTTACAGTGGTGCTATTCTATAGAATCTCAAAGTGAAAACTTAGGTGAAGTGAGCGTGGAGTGAGCTGTCAATAGTGTCAATTCCTAACAAAAACAAACTCACTTCACCTAAGTTTTCACAGTGAGATTTTTACAGAATCGACCATTTTACAAAGAAGAAGACGCAGCATTATGCAGCATACTAAGTAGAATCTGGATATGTTGGATACTTACATTTATCCATAATATTATGATCCCTGTGTAAGTAGTTAAATAAACTTGTTTACTTTATGATTATTCAATTAATTTGTTCCCAGATCACTCGCTATAGAACTGTGCCAAATAATCCACCGAACAGGGCTTACTCAAGAGAGCATTGAGGCTCTACTTCTAGCTGCTGATGTGCTGAAACTAGTCATAGATGGCGCCAGGGAGCAACTGCATGCTAGTATGCAGGCTAAGATAAAAGGTAAGAAGAATGTTAAATATTACGAAAGTACTTATTTTGTTTCTAAGGGCGAATTTCACCAAACTTTTATAAGTCTTATCCTGCGAATAAATGTTGAATTTTTGACAGTTTTTCCATGCTAGAACTGTCAGACGTCAATTTTATTCCACGGATAAAAGATATCTGACTTTGATAAAATCAGCCCTAAACTGGGAGAGAAAATAGAAAGACTAGACGTCTCATACACCCCGAAAATGATAATAGGTCAACTTCGGAGCGGATGTTTCGCTTCTATACGATGTGTTATTATTTATTTTTCTTTTTCGTGGTCTAAGCGTGCTTATATAGAGGTATGAGGAACAGGGTGTAAAGCTCATTCATACTCTATAGAAAAGGGAGGATCCTCCGACCAGACGGGTGTTGTGTCTGGCGGGCAACTGCCCAATGATTCAAGTCGGGCCGTTGTATCTATGCTAGTTGCGCGGTAAACTCTGCTTGCGAGATGCAGGATTTTGCGTGACGTCAGTATGACGCGTTGTTCGCATGTGGCGTTGTAGATACCTACACATTAGTTTTTTACCACGTAACAAAATTTTCATCGACCTTGCGGTGGTGTTATAGGGGGAGTATGTATAAGCACCGGACCGGTGTCCATGAATAATAAAAAGTCAGTTCGTTGTCAAATGGAAAAATCGGTCGTGTACATGTATAGTATTTTTATCTCACGAAGTTACGCGCGCTTTACATATGGCAACCAAGTCAGTCATATGTAATGTCTTGCGGTCAATCAATTACATCATGATATATTTTGTGACATTGATATGATTAATTGTTACCAATATCGAATATCGACTAATTAAGACATCGACCGACTGCAGCCTAGTTGCACCCTGACTTACCTTTTGAATAATTCCATTTCTCCCACAGAACTAGCACCAAACGAGGCTACAGACGGGTCCACACCCCAATCAGTCCTCGAAGTAGTCCATACATTAGGCGAGGGAGGCCCTACAGGCGACTTACCTCCTGGCAAGTCCGTAGTCTTCGCGTGTCTAGAGGCATGTCTATGTCTTTTAGTCCGAAGGCTCCCGGCCTTGTCTCCAAAGAAACATGGCGGCGCTGTAGGTGTCATCGGGGTGCCGAAAGGATTGGGTGTTCATGGTGATACTTTGTTGGTGAAGAGTTTGTCGGCAATGTCGGAATTGCCGTCGCTGACTAGTCCTCAGGGTGAGTTGGTTAAAATCTGTTTTAATGTAATTTGTTATTAGTAAAACTTAACTATTATAAAAATAGTTACGGGTTTTTATGGCTCAAAACTTACGCGTACTGCTAATGTGGATGTATATGGAGTCCGGACACCTAATTGAACTGAGCTACCGCGTCGGAACGGCGTCCTATAAACCGCTTACCTCAAAGATTGAACCGACATATTATTGCCATTCTTCAAGGCAAAGTTAAAATGTCACTTGTCATTTTACCGGTGTAATTTTAACTCTACAGCAAGACTCTTTGACCGCAGAAACACGCATAGCGGTAGCACCCCAGACGAGCTCTTTAACAACAGAACTACCGGATCATATGTAAAACCTTTTCCATGTGTTACAGGTGCACTATCTATCCTGCCAACAATCCTGTACCTCGCAACCGAGATTCTCCGTGAAAGTAAAGGAGAAGGTGCGGCAGCGGAAGCAGGAGTAGTGTTGCTGCAACGAGCGTCCGAGTGTCGCGTAGTGAGGTTGCACGAACACACCAATCAACAACACGCGCAACTGTTGCAGAGCGCGCTCGCTAAACTCGTGGAGAGGGTTAAGAGTGGTAAGTTATGAGCTTATGAGTAACAATAAGATTACAATCTAGATCATGTTACTATGGTGTTCAATTGATCAACAATCATGATCATCATCACCACTCATCACTCATAAGAGACACGAGGCACTTCCTGTCAAACGTCCAAAATGTTGTGATTTCAAATGTTTCCAAAATGTTGTGTTGTGATCCAACATAAAAGCTGGTATCAAAATTAAAGTAATCTGCGTTCGTGATTTATTTGCCAAAAATGTATTAATGGAAAAATAATTTTAATTCCTACACAATAAAGTTCAGTTTACGCTACAACTTCAAACATTTTTATTACTTTTTCAATAGTACTAGTCACTCTGAAATCAACTTAATTATCATTGAAATAAAGTTGATATTTGTTTAACTTGAAATAGGGTGGGGGTGTGAGCACTGCGCACTTTTACTATAGAAAGAGCGATAGAAAAAATCTCTTAGAACACACACCAGAGGAGTAATTCTCATAATTTTAAGAATGTTCTCAGCCTGTCCTCTGTCAAAAATATCTCTCGATTTCCCTACATTTTTGTCAAGGTTTTGACATTTGTTTGTCGCAGAGATGAGACTGCGACTAGATTTTTAACGCTTTAAATTACGAGAATTGGTCTCTAGATAAGCATCAGTTTGTACAGAATTGAAATGACTGTCCTTATCCTATTTTATGTATTATTTACTTGCCCACAAGTCGTAACCTTAGTCTTGTTGCAGGATGTTACTTTTATATCATCTCGTGTGACAATTCCGTCAAAATAATCCCTATCTACTATCACCATGTATCATCATTTTCATCAGACGAGCCAGAACAACGCATCGAGCCGGTGATAGGAGCGCGCGGCATGGCCGTCGTGCTGAACAGAGCGACGCCCGCGCCGCCGCTGCACTACCCTTGCATCAACCACTTCAGGCAGTGTCTGGAAACTAATGATAATGAGGTATTAACAAATACTATATATATAGACTAGCAGCGCCCCGCGGTTTCACCCGCATAAGTGTCGATCCCGTGGGAGTATCGGGATAAAACTATCTTATGTCCTTCCCTGGGATGCAATCTATCTCTCTGCCAAATTTTATCGAAATCCGTTTAGTGGTTTAGGCGTGAAAAGGTAACATACAGACAAGTTACTTTTGAATTTATAATATTAGTATTTTGTGTTATAATAATAAGCGTACATCCCAAACTTACATAAAACGTGTTTGTAATTAATTATACGGACATCCACAATCTTCAAGTTGGAACTTAGTACTTTTGATACTGTAGTAGGTCTAGTATAGGCGTTTGCAGAACGCAATGTATCGCAGACGTGACACTAACGCCGCATTTTTCATATTATGTATGCTAGCCTAGCGCAATATATACATTTACGTAGCAGCCGTCAATGCCATTGCAATTAGTTGAATTAGTATTAACATACTATCATAATCAGTCTATAATGTTACCACTGCTGAGACATAGGCCTTTTCTCGGTGAGAGGGACTGGGCCGTAATCCACCACGCGGTCCTAGTGTGGGTTGGTAGATGTTACATGTTTTTGATTTTTTGCTGCAAGTACAAGCCGGTTCCCTCACGATGTTTTCTTTCACCGTTTTCATCACCACTGCTCTCAGCAGTGGTGATGAAATAATTTACACAAAGTACCATATATTTTGTCTTACAAACGAAATTCCTTCAGAATATGAATATTCAGCGACCGAACCTCACTTAAAACTTCCCCCAGATATTCTCGTCGTGCTGCTCCGTGCTGCGCTCGGTGTGGTCCAGCAGCGCGCCGCCGGCCTGCGTGTCGTGGTGGGCGCGCGGGCTGGCGGCCAGCGTGGTGGCGCGCGCCGCGGCCGCCCGGCGCCCCGCCGACATGGCGCACACGCGCGCGGCTGTCGCCGCCTTCACGGCGCTAGACGAGCTGGTCAACGCTGCGCCGGATTCTGCACGTGAGTAGAACATTTGTGTATTTGTCCCAGCCTGCGTGTATTCCATTGGGATCGCGGTCTAACTGCCGTATTGATAGTCGCACCACTGGTATGCCACATACGAGAATGGCTATCGCAGTCTTTACAGCCCTTGATAAATTTTAAACCTCTCACGTTTGCCCGCCTACCTATCAACACACCCCACGCCTCAGAATAGTTGAATGGACGCAGTGAAGTCATTGTTTTCACAATGACAATAGAACAATAACAATAGTTGTGTACACAAAGAGATTTAAGATTACCTAGAGGGGCCATGCAAAGAAATGTCTTAGAAAAACTGTGATCCCATGTCTCAGTGACGCCATCTGGCGTAGTATAGCCAAATTAGAGCGGCAATTTATTCAATTAGATTCAGCTATCGCTCGGTAGATGGCCAGTGTGGCTAGTGTTGCCAGATACGATTTTCAATCGGTGGATTGAAAATCGGATCAGTGGTGCCTGAAGAACCTAATATAAATCGAATCAGTTAGATAAATATCGAAAACTAAACAAATTAGGCAAAAATTGTCTCAGAAAAAATATTCTACAATTTTATTCGCTACTATTCATTGTCCGTATCTCCGTCTATGACAAGGTATCGGTTTCAGTGTGTTTTTAAGTAGTTATTTACATTTTAAAATAAAATACGCGGTCGCGTTCCGGAACGGTATAGAGAATAAGCTCTCTCTTTCCCTCGCCAGGCCGTTGCGATGAAGGCACGTGGAACGCGCGCCCCTCGCACCAGTGCCCAGCTCCGCTAGGAGTAATAGTGTTCTGTGGTGCCTAGTCCGCTGCCCACACGCATACTGCGTAGACGCGTATTTATTAACCTACCGCGCGCTTGCGCGGTAGGTTAATAAATGGGGGAGGCACGTGCCTCCCTCGTGCCGCCATTGTAACGCGAAAGAATAATTATTAAGGGTCTTCGTTCCAAATGTTTAAAACAAAAAATTAAAGTGTCCTAAACTAACTTTGTGCCTATAATACAAATATACTCTATGTCTAAAAGGTGGTTTCCCTAAGATAACCTTTAGATTCATACATTTAAATGAATATTATCGAAAACAAAATCGATATATAATATCACATCTCTGTAAGGCAGTATACTCCGACTTTTAATTAGTTTTTAATTCTACTAATAATTATTACCCTGTTTTAAAAAATCAATTTAACATGGATCGATTTTGAACTGAATGTTACTTGAATGAATCGAATATTTTGTCACACCACTATTTAAATTTCGTTAAAAAGTGGTAACACTTAAGCTGACATTTTACCCAACTATAGTAAAGCTACTCAACAGTAGATGGCGTTTAATACAAAATAAGCAAATTTTCTAGATCTATCTACGAAAATTATTTTATTCTAATTACTGAGTAAATATAGATAATACATACGAAAATAAACTGAAGGTAGGTCCAGTTGTTCTACCATAACGAGATTTGCAGTATCGTAATGCGCAACCCGGCCATATTTCCATACAAAATATTTTTCTTTTGTTGGACACGAATGCGTCAATGCGACTTCACGCGCAGGCGTACCATACTAGACTGAGAGACTCGTTACCGGTATGTAACAAGTATGGGATCACGGTTTTGTTCGCTATGTCCCGTCTAGGTTAATAACTTTAATGTCTTTGTGTGTACACTTGATGTACCATTGATGTTGCGAGCACTTTCTCTTATGTACACTTAGTGTACCATTAACATTGCGAGCACTTTCTCTTATGTACACTTAGTGTACCATTGACGTTGCGAGCACTTTCTCTTATGTACACTTAGTGTACCATTGACGTTGCGAGCACTTTCTCTTATGTACACTTAGTGTACCCTTGACGTTGCGAGCACTTTCTCTTATGTACACTTAGTGTACCATTGACGTTGCGAGCACTTTCTCTTATGTACACTTAGTGTACCATTGACGTTGCGAGCACTTTCTCTTATGTACACATAACGATTAAAAAGTTAATGCTGTTCCAATTTTGCACGTCAGTTGATGACTTAGTTTAGATTTGTGGCGTGAGTCGGATACCGCAGACCGGTTAAATCAACATAAATACACGCAACATGTTTTGGCTATGACCCAAGTAATTTCATAAAAATATGTTTCTTAATAAAGGTTTTGAAAACATAAACACATACATTAATTAATACATCTTCATCATAAGCCAGCCTACTCTCTCTCAAAAAGAGGAGGCCTGTATCCCAGCAGTGGGATCGAAGTTTTCATTGCTAGTAGACTACTGCACTATATAATGTTTAATACACTAATCATCGTAATGTTATTTTATATGCTGCTATGTAGAGGAGGGACCTAAAGGTAATAAATACTATTTAAAATCATAAACAATAGTTCAGTTACGAACCACGCGAGCGCCTCGTTGGTCTGATGGTCGCAAACGCTATTGCTGAGCATGCAGTCCTGGGTTTCATTCCCAGGTCGGACAGTGTGATTGAGTTTTTCTAGCTGGAATTTCTCAGTAGCAGCTTTGGAGAAATTTACGTCCGGTTGTTGGCAATAGGGTTGCCACTATTACATAGGACTTGGACATAACGGGTGAAATGTGAGTCTATAGGTACGGTCACCAAAGGAGATAAGTGCGGATATAAGTCGGATATAGTTGAAGTTTAGTAAAAAATCAATGGATGTTTTTCAATAAAATTTAATTTAGTTAATAGAAAAACAGTTCATTTATCAAATTAAATTTCATTCGAAAACATCCATCGGTTTCTTACTAAACTTCAACTATATCCGACGACTCTGGTTACTTGTCTTTTTTGTTGACTGTACACCTCTGGCCAACTTTCGGGGAAACGTGGGGGATGTTATGTTATTTTGATTCAGTCATCGACTTTTTTGTTTTTATTTGCTTTAAGAGTAAACTAGTCGCAAGCTCGAACTCACTGGTGGTCATGGCCAAAAAGCACGCTGTCTCACCTGACTTCGTGTCCGAAATAGCTAGTGTCAGTGATGAGCAGTTAGACGCTAGTCTACACGCACAACGTCTAGTTCTCACGCACAGAAAAACCGTTCCAAAAAAAAAACGAAAAGTGCTTTGAAAAAACCGAGTTTTATTGTAAAAACTGCTGCATAAATCAATTACAAATAAAGTTTATTGAACTCTTCGATAACAGCTTTGTCGGTAGATTTTACAGTTCTGTTATTACTTATTTACACCCAACGCGACGTTACGTTAAAAATAGCAAGAAAAACGAATCTTTGTTGGCTCTTAGCTATAATTTTTAATGGCTTTTTATTTTACTATTGTGTTTCCGTACAGACAAAATTAACAATAAGTCAAAACGCTATCATGTTTAACTTTGGATGCACAATGTCAAACAGTGGAGTAATAATCTCCCGGTATGGAAAAAATATCGACTAGTGTCACCTTCAATTACGAACATCAACCATTTCTGCTTACAGGTATCAAGCTGCTCTGGCTACTAGTACCGATAGTGATATCGTACTTGCGCGAGGGCACAGAGCTACAGCGCGCCGCGCCGCACGTACGTGCGTTACATGAGTTTGCGCTGCAATGGCTTACCAGGGTCGGGCCTAAACATCCACAGGTATAAAAAATAAAAATTATATTAAAAAATATACTTTCAAGAATTAAAATTTTGTGTTGTTTTCAATCACTGGAAATTGTTGTTAAGTGTTATCCTTATAAAAAAAATGCCTTGTCAGAACATTTCTTAAATATTGGTTTTCGCATGAGCGTATATGCGCGTTATTGTCGCACTCGCGCGCGTACTGTAGCAGTATCTACAATGCCACATGCGAACAACGCGTTATACTGACGTCACGCAAAATCCTGCATCGCGCAAGCAGAGTTTACCGCGCAACTAGCATAGATACAACGGCCCGACATGAATCAGCAGGCAGTTGCCCGCCAGACACAACACCCGTCTGGTCGGAGGATCCTCCCTTTTCTATAGAGTATGAGTGAACTTTACACCTTGTTCCTCATACTTCTATAGTACCATATTCCGCGGCAGACAGTGCTTTATGTACGCGGTGTGGCTCTGCGATACGAAAGGTTTAATACATAGAGAACATTATGTTTTGTTCTTGCTAAGATTGGGTTGGAAATACATATACATTCGACGGCACGGTTGGCGCAGTGGTTAAGCGAGTGACTGCTGCGCTGCGTGTCGCGTGTTCGATTCCCGCACGGAACAAATATTTGTATGACCTACAAGTAGTGTTGTTCCGCTGTTTGTGTATGTGAGTTTAAATGTTTGTAAACGCACCCACGATACAGGAGAAATTCCTAGTGTGGGGCAAAGTTAAAAAAAAAAAAAAAAAAAAAACATACCTAAATCAATTATTTGATTACCCTACTTTTTAGGGTTCCGTACCCAAAGGGTAAAACGGGACCCTATTACCAAGCCTCCGCTGTCCGTCTGTCGCCAGATTGTATCTCATGAACCGTGATAGCTAGACAGTTGAAATTTTTACAGATGTATTTCTGTTGCCGCTATAACAACAAATATTAAAAACCAAAAAATAAATATTTATACAACAAACGTGTTTTTTTCGGCGTTTTTGCCTTGTGGTTCGGAACCCTTCTTGTGCGAGTCCGACTCGCACTTGGCCAGTTTCTTTTGTTCATCAAACGAGTGAGCATTATATCTATCATTACCTTTAGATGAACTTAATCCTACTGTCCTTCCTCAGGAATTCAAAACTATGATGCAACAATCGTCCGAGTTGCGCAACAAGCTAGAAAACGCGTTGAAAGCGAACCAAGCGAGCACGCGGGCCGGTCGCGCGGCGCAGTCACGACCACTGTTCGACGCGAAACCGGCTAAACCCACCATACAACTGAAGACAGACTTCAGCGATTTTAGGTAAACTTTAAGCAACAGGATTATGAATGTGAAAGGATCAGATTGTGTGAAGCATGTCATGGAAGTAACACTTTTAATTTGACGTCATTTAAGTTAAGTTTAACTGTTTGCCAATAATCCATATGATCTTTATGTTAAACGAATGTTTATAAAACTACATCCAGTAAAGAAATCTCTCTTATTAATATGGTCTTAACACATTAAGCCTTCGTGTACAGGCGATTGTTTTTCGCTCATTGGATTTTCAACGTAGTGCTCAGCGCCGAGAGTAAAAAATCCAACAGTGTGTTTTTTGACGTACTGGGATGCGCTCAGTTGAATTCTCAATGCTTGGGTCAATACCGACAGTTGAAAATCCAGTGCGCTAAAAATCATCCGTGTGCACTTGGGCTAAATCTCATACAGCGGTTTGCAATATACAATTCTATTACTTGCGGTTATCTTGAACGGTGAAGGAAAACATCGTGACGAAAAAAAAAACAAAAATTTGAAGACATGTGACATCTTACCAACCCGCACTGGGCCCGTGTGGTAGATTACGGCCCACTCCCTCTCAAAGAGAGGAGGCCTGTGTCCCAGCAGTGGGAACATCATACGCTGATTATGCGACTGTAATGATGCCTAAACAGCCCATAACCATATAACCATAATCAGCCTATAATGTTCCCACTGCTGGGACACAGGCCTCCTCTCCATGAGAGGGAGTGGGCCGTAATCCACCACGCGGGCCCAGTGCGGGTTGGTGGATGTCACATATCTTCGAATTTTTTGTTCTAGGACATGCCGGTTTCCTCACGATGTTTTCCTTCACCGTTTTGAGAGCAGTGGTGTTGAAATAATTTACACAAAGTAAAGCGCCTGTCTGGGTTCGAACCTACGACCTACAACTCGTAAGTCGTGTCCGTGAACTCGTAAGTCGTGTCCGTGATAAACAAAACTAAACAGCCCACCATATTGTAATATTAAAGAAGGGTTTCGCTTCTTTAAATAATAAAGGATCTCTAATTATGTGGACCGAGTGAGAAATTGAGTATTTTAGTATAGGGCCCAGAGGCTAGCAATAATAATACATCCCACGCCGACTTCGGGTACTGTTTTTGTTTCCGATCACTAGAGGTTACAAGCGTGTGCTCGATGTGGCTAATGTAACCTATCTTGAAGGTACCAAAAGCCTCCAAAATTTTGTTGTCATTTTTCCACTTCAGCTGTGACACCCCCACATTATGATTTAAAATTAAAATTGTAGTGATCCAAATGTTTGAACAGGTATAACGTTTTTAACCGACTTCAAAAAAAGGAGGAGGTTATCAATTCGTCGCGTATACATTTTTTTTATTGACTAATTCAATTAACTATGACTTCATCATCTGCATAGCCTTTTACCAACTATATTAGGGTCGGCTTCCAGTCTAACCGGATGCAGCTTGATACCACAACCCAGTTACTGGGTAACACGATACCTTGGTACGCAAAATACGCGCATTGACGTGGAGTTGCGGACACCAGCCCGTATTACCTATTACCCGTTGGTAAGACTGGTTGGTAAACTAATTCAACTACCTTTGACTTATCATAAAAAATAATCCCTTAGGAGGAGGGAGTACCTGTATATTTTTGAAGTGAAAACTTATTTAGTCGCGTTGGGCATTTTTTAAGATTGGGAAAAAAACCATTGAACTCACGCCACTGTTACCGTAAGCGACACCGCGTTTTGTTTATAAGACGAATAAAAAAAATACCCGCTTCGGATGTGTTCGGCTGTCCTCGGGATGTAGTCGGTTTTAATGTATATCCGATATATCAGTGAGTGATGGCAAAGTATTCTGTTTGTGTTTTGTTTTCACTTCTGTCGGCGCTCCCGGAGTGCCACTGTTTTTTAATTTTAAATCATCATGCGGCATCACAGCGAAGTGGAAACATGTCAACTAACTTTTGGAGGGCCTGTATGAGATTATTTATTTTACGCAAGGATTTCTTGTCATGTCTTTTATGTGTATTGTCATGTCTTATTATTTACTTGTTTAGACTTGTAGTAAGTATAATTCCTGTTTTAAATATTGACTACCCTGAGAATGATTCTGGTGACTGATACCGTAAATGACCGAACTCACGCCGCGGTTTGAGTTTTGGGTAAAGGCACAAATATAGATAGATCTAGATAACGTTACTTGCGTTATCTAGGTCTATATATATATCTGTGTGTAAAAGCCTTAGGATAAACTACGGCAATGCATGATGCCCCACTGTATTAACTTGTATTTAATAAATATCGCAATATGCGATACAAAACTAACTAGAAAACGTATTTATTTATACGGTAAAATTGTGTATGTGAGAGTGTATTTTTTGCAACTACTAAACACATTAACTGCCCATTGTAGATATTTTTTTGGTCGTTAGATTATTGTTTTATCAATATAATAATGAAGACTGCCCTAAAAGAGACCCCATCTACACTGAAGGCTAATTCCCGTAACTAAAAATTTTCAACATCTAGCCGCACTTACATCTCAGCGAATGCTGCTCACAATCAATGTCAAAAATGTATAAACATTAAATGACGCAGAGAAAGAACACAAAAAATAACAAGTTGCGGAAAAATATGCGTCATATCCACGCAAAACGGCCATCGCTCAGCTCGCTGGTTTTCAGCGACAGCCGACGTTAACGTGATGATGGAGGTAGAGGTAAAGGTTAGAAGTATTGTTGCCAGATTGAGACTGAGATTTTAAAGCGAACGTTCTCAAAAATACGGGTTTATTCCCGATCGTCCCCGCCCCGTCGTCCCCACATGGCACGATGGGAAAAAAATAGTTTAATTCCTCCCTAGTGGTGACGATTGGAACTTTTTATTTTCCACTCGTTCTGCTATAGACCGAGAGTCAAAATGCAATAATGGGGATTTCACTAAGAGATTTCACGGATTGTTAAAATTTTTTAATTACAACTTTCTGAGCAAGAGTGAACAATGAACAGTGGGGACGATGGGGCGGGGACGACCGGGACTAAACCAAAATACGGGATTTGCCCCTCTGATAAAACAAGTCTGCAATAATGAATTGCATTTTATTTTTAACGCATTATATTAATAGATATGACGTGGAGAATGAAGTATGCACAATTTGTACGCTGACTATAATATTAACCATTCCATAACTAAGTTATTTAAAGCAGTTCTTTGCGAACACTATACTGTTACCTTAACATATTATATTTATACACATAACTCCTCATTTTAGTAGATTTAATAATAATATAATATAATTATAATAATATACTTATAATACATTTTAGAACAATAATATAGATTAGAGAGATGCCTAGCGATCTCGTTATATCGTAGATATTAATATCCTATATTCGTAAAATAATACAAGATCCTTACTATCGAGCAAACAGGTTTCCAAAGAGTGGTCGCACATCTGACGGAAAATCCGTCGCGTATCGTCGGTCGCGTAACACCAGAAGGCCTAAAAGGGCCACTTTGGAGAATCATAAAAGGATAACATTATGAATCGTAATATGGCGAAGACAGTCCGTGTTTTTCTTTTTTTCGCTGCACTACGCAGGTATAATCAAAGAGATTGGGATTGGATTTGGATCGGATTGATTGGTATTTTAGCACAGACAAAAAAAAAAATAACTGGAAAATGCTTCACCAATGGGATTTGATACGATTTACTTAACGGTTAACTGTCCATTATGTTATCTTTTTATGATTCTGCCAAAGTGACCTTTTCAGGCCCCCAGAACGAACAAGTTGATATTAAAACATTCAACCTTACACACTCAATCGACGATGCGTTAGTGCGTCGAGCGAATATGGATGCGACCAAAGTTACGCCGGACGCATCTTCCGTCAGATGTGCGACCAACCTATCCAACACAATATTTCGACGACCGATTGACTTTTGCTCTTGTGAAAGTAAAAATTAAAACGTACAGTTAAATAAAATAAAGGAGATGGCAAATGATTTCTCTTACATGTTAATGAATAAGGGGAAGAAGTATTCCTAAGTCAAAAATATACATACGATTAAAATAAATATATTCGTAGCAAAAAAAAAAAAAGAAATATAGAAAATTATAAAATACTCGTATATTTAGAAAATTAACGTTTTTAACGAAATGAAATTATATGGAAATCAACAGTCCTGTGATAGTTCCTGAAAACAGTTTTAAATTATGAGGATTTTATTTGAAAATTGCAGATATGAATGTAATGGTGATAAAGATATTTTTTCATACTTTTGGCATTCAAATTAATCAAACTCTTGAAATATGATCTATGTCTAATTTAAATGTCAAATGGCTTCATTTAATGGCTTTAACTTCTATACAAAATTATTTTTTAAATATTAAAACATGTTATTCGGTCTCCATTTCATTCATATTGCGCACGCGGCGACAAAAGATCCAATATGCCAAATTTTTATAAATAAAAGAAAATTTCTTTATTATGCTTCCATTTACACATGTTTGAGTTTTATTTCACTTGTTCCTATAAATAGGGTATTTGACTGTTTTATAATATCATCTTAAATGGTCTAGTATGGACAGCATATCAAGCTACCCGAAACTGTCAAATTTTCCCAATCAACTTTGAACCTTATAGTTCAGCTATAAAGTTGAAAATCTATTAAAGAAATTTGATAAATTATACATAGTAGCTTGATTTGCTGGCGTCTGTATGTACTACATATACATAACATCACGCCTGCAATCCCCGAAGGGTTAGACAGAGAGAACAAATTTCACGCAGACGTAGTTGCTAGCAGAAGTTAATTAAAAAATAAATCTAGGATGACATCAGTACGATCCATGTTTTAATACAGTCAAATACCCTATTCTGGCTTTTATAATTTATTAAGTTTATGATAGCGCTGAATTATTTTAAATTTTGAGTTACTTTGTCTTCAAGTCAATTATATTTAGCATTTTTATTTTAAGAAAATTATATTTATTTAGCTCTAAGTTGCATTGTACCTATTTTTAAAGCTTTTGGTTCAATAAAGAATATTAACATAGTAACAATCTGTTGTTTATTTTCTATTTCCGGCAATAAACCTGTAAGTATACCTCGTATACGATAAGTATCAGTCTGGCTTGCCGGTAAGTACCCCGTACTACTAGGTAACTTCCTAGAACACCGTCGACTGAACTACCCCCGTATACTGAGAGAGTTAAGGTCACCACATCGCAGCTACAAAATGTGGGCAAGCAGTGCTTACGTGAGAATAGTGTAGCTACAGCTTTTTACAGTTGCGTTGTCGCTAGTAGTTGCGAATGTCGTTACGTTGTGGCTAATGTTTGTAGGTAGACAGATCGTTGCGTTTGCGTTGTGACCGGCCGCTATTACGCGGTCTCACTTGTGGTCGCAGTCACAACGCATCGCCCACACGGTGTTGATTTTGACAGCCAAATGTGGTCTGTGTGAATTAACTATTTATCATACAAAGTAGCGCTCGTCCACGTGTTGTCAGTGTGGTGCAGCACACATTACAGCCGCGCCACAAACAAAATTGCAATTTTGTTTGTTTGTTTCGTTTGATTTAAATTTAGAATTTGAATTGTATTCAGTCCAGTGCAATGCGGCTTGCTCACATCTGGGCGGGCCGCAACGCAACGTACGTAATGCATAGCGGCCGCAAAACGACGAGCGATCCCCCAGTGCGTTGCCCACTCAAATCTGCGCTAGCCTTTTGTTAAACTTTTCCTGACGTATTTTTATACATATAAGTAGATAGAAGACTTATAAATATAATGAAAGAAAACAGTTTCATCAAATATTTTATTACAACAATTACGTCATCATCAAATATCATACAGTTTCATCAATAACCATTTTGTCGCCGTTTTCTGACGAACTCTTGTCTTCGTCGTTTTCCGTCTTCGTTTTCTTAGCTTTAACTGTAACAGAAGAGATAAATCTTTGTAAATTGATTGATATAAAGATGGACAAATGCACTGGTTGGTCTTATTGCCCTTTTTTGCCGAAACATCCACAAACTTACTTTTAACCGTGTTCAGTTTGCGTCAGCTAAACAATATTCAGAAATCGACTACCCTCGCCCTCAGACGTAATAACAATAATACTTCTAAGTATTGAACCTCGTGAAAGCCGAGAAAGATAAACAATTCAAGTATCTTGACTTGGCTCGCGAGGATGTCAACATGAAACTCAGCAATCATTGTGCCGATAGTCGTGACAGCTAATGGGTCAATAGCCAAGAGCCTCGACTAACACCTAAGGAGGCTCTCGTTTGGCAGCTGGAGTAAGGGTTCTATTTAGAAAGCAGTAGGTACTTCTGGACACGGCTCGCATTGTCGGGAGGTTCCTCTCTCTGGAGCCCTGACCGCGTAACTTGGACCCTGTTCCCGATACCGGTGGCCTACTATTTGTTATATTTTTAAATGTTTTTATATTCTAATATTTAAAAATACAATTTATCCTATGTATTCATTGAAATAAAGGAGAATACTTCTATTGTATCTCGTTCAGTGCCTTTCAATGGATTAAATAACGAATGTGAGGACTACGGAAGGATTTTAGAAAATTCACCCCTAAAGGAACTAAATAGGGGATGAAAGCTTGTATAAATAAAAGATCGTCATTTTTGCCGACGGGAAATTCCATCACACACGAATTGTAACATAATAAATTCTTACTGCGCGCATATGGAGGCTGCGTGGCGACGGTGAGGTACCCTGTATGACCGGGAGTGCTCTGCGGCCAGGTGCCTACCACGTAGCTTGTCTCGCTGCTTGGCTTCTCTTCGATAGGGGATGCTGAGCTCTGTGAAAGAATAATTAAAATCATTTTAAGAAGCTGACATCATGATGTGGGTTTTATTTTATTTTGTAAGGGAAAACAAACAGTATTAAAAATGAACAGAAATAAAAAAAATCCCAGAATACAACTGAGATATTTATGTACAGACGCCAGCACATTAAGCTACTACAATCTGTCAAATTTCTTCAATAGATCAAAAGGCCAAGACACAATGCCCAAGGACACAATGGACAAGGCCATTTTAAATTAAATAAAAGTTGGAAGCAGGCGGGACCCATACCATTTTTTTATTATATTTTCAAACTCAAATGGGTCCCGCCTGCTTCCAACTTTTATTTAATTTAAAATGGCCTTGTTTTTAGCTTTTCAGTTTTTTTTTAAACTATTTTTTTTTACCGCAGTCGGGTTTTTTAGTTTTTTTAATTACTTGTTTTTTATTTTCAGCTTTTTAGTTTACAAATTTGAGAGACTTCGCAGACGATTTACTTATGTATTAATTATTAGCTGACCCGTAAAGTCACTCAACAGGGAACAAGAAATAATTATTTTATTTAACGTGTTTTTTAGGATTTGTCACTTCGAATTACTTTTAACCATATTAGTTGTATATATTTTTGTAATCACCTTTTAAAACCCTTAATTTTGATATTTCACTCGATGGTATTAGAAGAAAAAAAAAAAATTCGAACTCCACAATATGGCACCCTAAATCCGCCATTTTACTTTGTTTTTGATTTTAATGTAGCCAGTGACACTCGCGCTACCAAGACAAATCTAAAGACGTATAATTTATCCAAATCCGTTCATTCGTTTAGAAGTTACGAGGGAACAAAGAAACGGACATACATCTACCTACATACATACATACATACAGGTCAAACACATAACCCTCCTTTTGGGCTTCGCCGCAGTCGGGTAAAAAGAGCGAGCCTGACATATCTTATCCATGACATTAATATGAAGGTAAATTATTGAGCACTAAATAAAACCACACATCTATAAAAACCGACCCTGACCAAAGAAAGATGAGATACCAAATTAAGGAAATAAAATAGGAAGTCACCTTGGACAACCGAGTTATAAAAAACTTGCAAACTGCCTAATAAATACAAAAATAAGTTTGTTGATTACGCACATCTCTCATTAGCGACAAGTCTATGACCATGACGTCACCTCATCATCGCCTGATGCGCGTGAGTTGATGGACGTTATGACAAGCTATTAGAACTAGACGTGCTTGATAGCTCTGTACAGTGTGCAATCTGTATGTAATTGCTTTTGAATAAATGAGGATGCCTATAAACTGCAAGAGGTAATTCAGTAGGTGTACAGGCAACAAAAGAGATAAGTATGCAGGATCGTCGGATATAGTTGAAGTTTAGCAAGAAACCGAAAGGAGGAAAAAATGGAAAAAATGTAGTATACCTTGTATATAATAGTGTAGTATAAAATTTAATTTTATAAACAAACAGCTCATTTATCAATATCAATATTGATTAATTTGATAAATGAGCTGTTTGTTTATAAAATTAAATTTTATTCGAGAACATCCATCGGTTTCTTGCTAAACTTCAACTATATCCGAAGATCCTGCATACTTATCTCTTTTGTTGACTGTACGTCTGGGACGAGCTAGACTATCAATGATGGCACTTTACTATATCCATTGACAACCTCAAGACTGGAAGTTAGAAAGAAAGAAAGAAAGAAAAAAGTATTTATTGCGACTCGTTCAGGAAGATCACAAACTAAACTAAACACAGTAAAATAAAAATCCAAGTTATATAAAAAAAAAGTAACAAAAGGAAAATGAAACAAAGTCCTATACGAGGCCAAAAGGCTCCTATCCCAGCATGATGCTGCGACATTAAAAAAAAAAAATGTCGCATCGCTGGTATTCTGATATGATGATGGCCCGCTGTGAAAAGTTCAAGTTGAACCTCATAGCAATTTTTCTAGAGCTTTTTTTTTTGTTTGGGTGTGCGGCGAATGTACCTACTTGTATCCCCCTGGGCCCCCGACTTATGGTACTGGAAGGAACAGTGGGGTTTTATTCGGTAGGAGTCCGTTCTTCCCAGACGGAGAGTGCCCAAGGGCTAGGGAGGGAGGCTAGATTAAAGATTTAAGGCTAGAATTAGATTTTAATTTTTAATTAGAATTTAAGTTTTTTAATTAGTTTTTTAGTTAATTTTTAATTTAAATTTAATTTTTTAATTAGATTTTAATTTAATTTAATTTTAATTAGAATTTAATTTAATTTTAATTAGAATTTAATTTTAATTAGAATTTAAGGCTAGAAATTAAGGACAAACCCTATTATAAACGCCATCATTGCGCTTTGGCGAACTAAGGGATTTCTAAATAAGGTGTTGCGCCTACGAAAACGTAGAATTACCTAGCTATAGGTATTACACTTATTCCCTTCATTTTAAAGATTTTATTTGACCTCCTTTATCTCCCTATTTCGTTTGAATCACGACTTTTTGACCACCCTTTATACATATTTAAGTGGTTTGTTCGGTCACAGTTCAACTGGCCATTTTGGTCAAAGGTTGGAGCTAAGGCTCTGCTAAACGGAGGATGACGCCACCTCATCATCAGCTGCTAAGAACGTAGTCCGACGTGTGTTACGTTCACTATTAGGTGCAGGCCACTATACGTGCTCGATGGTACCGTACACTCGATGCGTCAGTGCTTATTCAACTAAAATTTATTGAATCCGTATGAACACCTACTGGTTTAAAACGACATGACGTCCAATGCTATAAAACCCATAACTACCCTGCGCATTGGATGCGACATTTGTAAGCAGAATACCCAAAAAATTTTTGGAACTGAGACTCTAGAATCTAAAGTTTTAAGATGCAGAGAAAACTTTGCGTGTCCATGGCAAAAAGGTCTAAATTGGGACATTCATGGATCCGTCGAAGTGGTCGAAGTGGAGGTGTTTGGGGGAGGCCTATGTCCAGCAGTGGACGTCTTTCGGCTGCAATTATGACGATGATGCATCCGTCAAGCAAGTCACTATTCTCTTGGACGCCTTATGCTTCGAAGATTTAGGTACATACGTCTATAACTTTACAGCTTCAGAAACATACATAATTTGAATAGCGTAAAGCCTATGTTCACGACGATACGCCAAGGGGTCAGGGCGCGGGTATAATTATCGATGACACGGCTCGGGGCTCGTTGCCTCTCGTCCTTCAAATATCGCTATCACTAGTACTGACTGTATTTATTTTACTCCGAGAATCGATTACACACGCATACTAGGATACCTACATATTTCCAAAGGTATATATATCTACTGTAAAAGGTGATGGCGAATACCTACATCGTAAAAGTTCGCAAAAAGGGGCAACCAAAAGGATAAACCACTCCACTCCATCTCTAATCTTCTACATGTCGTTGGCGAGCTCCATGTAACATGGAGTTACTTAAATTTTGTTGGCCCAATACTCGTCGATTCCACGGCGTTATCGGTGGCAGCGTAGAGGCTACTTTGGGTGCATGTTTTTGTGAACAAAGGGCAGGATAGGAGGATTGCTAGTAGGCTCGAAACAATAGACCAGGTACTGAAATATTAAAAATCAAAATCGCGACACTACGTCACAATCGGCGAAATCGGCAGGCTCGGTCAACGGTTACAAAGCCTAAATTTAATCTGTTACATTTTATGCGTTGCAAAACCTGTCCTATTCCTAAAAATAGACTCGATGGTTACGTGAAACTAGCCTCAAAGTTAAATAAAAAGGACACTTTTTACAGCTCACTTGTCTGGTTCTTTGTACAATACAGGTCGCACAGCCATTCTAGGCCTGCATACAGCCTTATTAGGGGTCATTAGTTAAATGATAAGGGCAAGTAATCTCAATCCACGGAAATATGGATGATTCACAGACATTTAGATTTAATACTAATAGCATAAACATGTAAGAATTATTATCTATACAAATTACAAAAACATTGTGCAACATCAAACTAGGACAGTAATTGGCGTAGACACAACAAAATGAAGATATAATTTTTATACGAATAATTGGAATCGATTATTTCGAGGTCTGAGAATTGAATATTTTTGTAGATATCTATTATTAAACTGTTCTCTCGTCACGCGAAAGTAATTAAACAGATTCAAACCCACTGTTTTCAAAAGCATATTCGAATAGTTTTTCGATTTCGAAAGACTCCCAATGCCAGTGACACACCTACTCAGTAGCATATAAATAGCAGATTTTAATCAGCACTACCTAAATCAGCAATCCCAATTGCGTAACATCCTTTATTTCACATTCCTAAGGATTTTGAAGGAATTCCATTGCTTCTTATGTTTGAAAAAATCGTCTGATCGACAATGTAAATAACGCAATGAATGTTGTTGAATTGTCAAAATGAAAGGCATTGCAACTGTTAGTGTGTTACGTAATTGCTCCGCCACCGCGAATTATATATTCACTATCTAAGGAAAGATTCAATGCTTTGCTTAAACTAACGTCGATGAAATATTTGTATCTATATTTGCCTTATCGTGAGAGGTCCGTGGCTAAATAATAACAGCCGCACAGGTCGATCGATCAGGTTAAGCTACGCTTGCCGCGGTTGGTCTGTGGATGGGTGACCATCTTTATATACCGAGATCCCTTCGTGCCTCGGAAAGCACGTTAATCCGTTGGTCCCGGCTGTCATTCGTGGATCTTTGACAGTCGTTACGGGTAGTCAGAAGCCCGAAAGTCTGACAACCAGTCTGTAACTGGGTTGTGGAGGTAAGATAAGCAGTCGCTCCATGTAAAATACTGGTATTCAGCTGCATCCAGTTAGACTGGAAGCCGACCCAAACATAGTTGGGAAAAGGTTAGGCAGATGATGATATTTGCCTTATCGTGCACTACGTTATATCAACCTGTTGTACCAACAGAAAATAATATCTTACAGCACAAACATCGACTATCGCAACCGAAGTAACAGTTAACATCAAGTGAAAATACAAAACAAAAGGATTATAGGGAGCTGGATTTAGATGCAGTCGCGTTTAAATTTAGCGACACCGACAATACCCACCGAAAAACGCCTTTCGTAATCAGGACTATGCACACGGCAGACTTAGCACGAAAGTGTCAAAGATTACGAAAATTAAAAGAACTTTAATAACAACATCTTATACAACCATGAACCAATTGTGTCTTTCATAATTTGTTATGAATATTAGCCAAAGTGTGTGTAGGTGTAAGTCTAGAGTTCAGCAGTGATGATGATGAAATAATTGTGCAGATGGCGTCTGTCCCAAACCATTCATGACATTCATCAGCATCAACATCATTTTCAGCTTGTATAAAACTTATATGTAGTAGTGGGTTGATGATGATCATGATGACCATAAGACAAATAATAATAATAAACGATTTATTTTCAGGTAACAAAGACCCATAGATACATATCTTAACCTAAGTATACCTACATAATAATATAGGAACAAGTTGGTTAGTAAATAAAACTTAATAACTATAACTTAATAACTTAGTATCACTTGGTTGCACTAAGTCTTTGGGAATACCACACCCTGCGGCCAAAAGGTTTCTTCCATCACCAGGTGCAGGTAGCATGTTGGTATGCGCACCACACACGCCTTAAAGTTGACGTTGCGAAAAAAAAAAATGCGAAAATAAAATGAAAAAAATGAATGATGTGAAATGTGATGTCGCGAAAGGGTACAAGCCTATTTTTATGTCAAACATCTCAGTCCTTACTCCCACAGCTTTGTTAGCTCGTCAGGCCTGTCAGCCAATCCTTCCATACTTCGCTTAGAACCTCCTTGACCAATACCTTGATACGACCAAAAATCGCTAACGCATCTTCGAGGACGCTCGTCTACCCAGCACAGGTACCGGTGAAATGACAAGGCGCTTGCGGTGGCGCCACGCGGCTCGCTAATCACAGAGTGGTGCCGTGCCAGAGATGTCCCCTCTCATTAGGAAGATTACTAAACTTGCTGGCTGGCTGCACCCTTGCTTTGTTTAGAACCGCTGTATGCAGTGTGACGTCAGTATTTCATAAAGATTGTATTTAGGAGTGCGACAGTTCGGCGTTGCAGGACAACAATGACAGATCAAACACGAGAAAATATAAAAGACTAGCAGCGCCCCGCGGTTTCACCCGCATAAGTGTCGATCCCGTGGGAATATCCGGATAAAAACTATCTCTCTGCCTAATTTTATCGAAATCCGTGCAGTGGTTTAGGCGTGAAAAGGTAACATACAGACAGACGGAGTTACTTTAGAATTTATAATATATTAGTATGGATGTAGGTACAGGATTTCACAAATCAAATGAAACCATAACCAGTCCACTAGCTAACTTTAATAGATTAGTTAGAAGTGCTTCGACCTTAACACGGAGTGTCCTTCGAAATTACTTAAGTTTCAAAATTAAGGTCAATTCGTATGGTTCAGGCACATACAATTTAATCAAAGCGTAAAAGTAGGAGTAGACTTAGATAATCGTATAGTCTCTGGACTCTCTGGTCAAAGAAAATTCGATTTCTCGTAAAAAAAGGAATATTTTGACAATAATATAAAGGCTGTGCTGTGTCTTGCTGTGGTCATTCTATGATAAGGCAGACCTAAGCAATGGACCTAAAGAAATATACTCTTGAGATGCAGACGACCTTTAAAACAATAGAGGTTGCAAAAACACAATTAATTGGTCAAAAGCAAAAAAAAAAAAACAATTATATTCAAATATTTGCTAAAAGTCTAGGACTCAATCGCTGTAATGACCACGTAAGTGTATAAACTCATAATTGGAAACCTTGACAGAGTTGTGGCGAAGATTACACTAATCTAACCCCGGCCCAGCAGCGTCTCTAACCACAACTGAACTTCGTCTCCTGACCTTGGCCTCTTCTTAAACTTGTGTGTTTTTACTTCAAAACTTGACACTACAAATAAATAAATCCATCAATCAGCCTAACCTTTTCTACTATGTTGGGGTCGGTCTCCAGTCTAACCGGATGCAGCTGAATACCAGTATTTTACATGAAGCGACTACCTATCTGACCTGCAAAACCCAGTTACTGGGTATCACGATACCCCTTGGTAAGACTGGTTGTCAGACTTTGGCTTCTGACTACCCGTAAAGACTGTCACGAACACATTAACGTGCTAATCGATAAATAAATAATATAAGAAATAGATAAAACATGAAGCTGCTTGTAGCATCGGTAATAAATGCTACGATACTTCATTTGATCGGGGGTATACACATGGCGACATTTGCATTAAACTTATTGAAAGTGTTAAGAAATTACTCAATGCGAATAATAATAAACTTGCACTTCGCTGCCATATTAACAGAGATATCAAGACATTAACCGTTGAAAAACAACATAATGTCGAAGGCATCGCTCGTTGTGCGCATAAGCTGCGCGCACGCACCGCAATTACGTAACATAAATCCAGAGTCGAACGCGCCGTGATCGATGGACCGCTGTGTTCCCAAACACAACAAAACCATGTCCACTTGTTACATTTTGATTTATTATATCAACTTTATTTAGATCGCATTGTTAATTTTAGTCAACCGTATCTTACCTACGTTTTATTACTCGACAGTGAAGGCTAACCCAACAGTTATGCTTTACTTTGAATATATTAAAATATAATAACACATTTTTGGTTTTACCTCCATCAGCGAACATAAAATAGATAAGCTTTTATAACAAGAAATAATCGACGACGTACTCTTTCTAATACAAGCGATTAAACGCCCATAAAGCCCAGATTAAAACATAAAACCTTCATGCTGTCAACACAGAATTTAACCTCTCCACTGGATGACATAAACGAAAAAGGAAATAAAAAGTTTTGAAAAAAAGAATAACGAGCAAAGAGGCGCATTAAGAATTGAGATAAGAGAGATGGACGGGCACTCAACGGCGCGCGGCCGACTTTATTATTTATTGACACTTAAAATAATTACTGGCCGGTTGGCCCGTGCCGAATGTGGCTCTCGTGTCGAAGACCTTACGCCGATGTGTTTGAACTATAATAGATATGCTATTTGCGAAGTTATCGGAGATAAATGTGAAAAAGGACAACTAAAGCCAAATAAGTGCTCCACTTTAGATATTTATGTTTGCTTGAAACGACTTATTTATTTTATTTATCTATTGATGTACACACATATAAACAAGAAGTAAGGAACAGAAAAATACGTACAACTTAGTACAATTTTGTTATCATCATCTTACAAAGCAGAAGACTTCTTCTATATATTGATCTAACAAAATTAGCTCTGAAATTTTTGCTATGGTACTACGGAAACACTAATTTGTAACAAGATACTTAAAAGAACTAGTGAAGTAAATAAACTTAGCAGTTCTCACTTTCCTCCTGACGCTCTTTACTACAAACCTTACACACAAAACAAAAACAAATCAACAGCAACAAAATACCCAGAAATACGATATGCAAATAAACCCAACCGTAAAAGAAACATCGATAAAACGTCACCGAGCTGCCAAAACGGTTACAATATACAAGAAGTGTTATCGGCAGGGCATGTTACCTGTCACCGCAGTGACAAACGGACGGACTGTGGATTTAGACGTTCATCCTGGTCGGTGAAATGAGAAATAAAACGCTGCTGTAGGATTATTGGAGCGATAAGTTGGGATTGGGACAACAGAGGTTGTTTTTGAAGAGGATAATATGGGTAGTGAGAGAGTCAGAGGTGATGTGTAGGTCGATGACATGGAAGAAATCATAGAAATGACATAGATGTGTTTGTAGATCAGAGAGAATCACCACAAAGTAGACGCGAGCGATCCAGCATGTCAGCGGGATTGTCCGAAAGGGTTACCGCTGGCCCGGAACATAAAGAGTTAAGGAAGGAACACGGGTGGGTTTTAGTTAGTAAGAGTCTGACACTCCCTTCCGCTCCACTCAGAGCGGGAGGGGTCATTTGATGATTTCCCTTCCGCAAAAAAAAAAAACGGTCCAGCATAGGTGCAGGTTGATGATAGTGAAGATAAACTGAGATGTTAGCCAAATGGATAAAGCATTTATACTAGGCTCTTTGAGACGATGATTAACTAGCAACGAAGGGATCACCAGTTTAAATCCGAACCACTGAAGTAGGTATCTTAGCGAACGTGCTTTAGATATCAAGGTTCGACTTCCAATTTAACCATACGAAAATTATGAGTTAATACAACTGCTATAAATACCAAATATATTAATAAATAAGTAACATAAGATACGTTTTTTACTAACAAATGAGTCATGATACTTGATTAAAAATAAATTGAATTGAATAATGTGCAACACATTAAAATGTAAAAACTCATATAAATTAACTTCTATATTATGAAGTGCGTGTGGAATTTGATAGTCGAGCAACAAATACGGCTTGTCCCATGTCGTAGATATGGTAAAAAGCGTCGGTAGTCTGCTGATAGTACACACGCGACCGCCACCTGCGCGCTGACGTGTTCAATATCGAGCATTTGTCCATACAATTAGTATACGACTAACCATGAGATGGACTCTGTTTCGGAGTCGGTTTTTTTGGTAACATTTCATAAAGCAGGTGCAGCTTAATTGAATATGTATCTTTATATGTCTGTCAGAGGATTGGTGACACTTGAAGTAATGTGTCCCCAAAGGTAGACAGTGGTCATGCAAATTAAGCTTTAGCAGCTGACAGCTGGGTTCGTTGCATACCGAAGGCGAAGGAGGGTGATACAGTGTGGTTTAGGTCAAGCCTGTGTTCAGAAAAGATCTTAGATATATAGAAACATAGCAGATTAAAAAATGATTGATAATTATATCATTACGAAATCCATCGGGGGCAGGGCGATACACCTCATGGTGGGGGTCAGGACATCTAGTTATACGAGAAGATTGCTGATGGAGTAAAGCTGTGACCGAATGGAGGCCAAGGTTAAGCCAAAGAAACTAAGGCCGTCCAAAAGCGCGTTGGGTTGATGATGTCGTCATAGTTGCGGGAAATACCTGGATGAGGGACGCACGGAACAGGGAAATATGGCAGAAGAAAGAGGAGGCCTATACCCAGCAGTGGGTGATTCCGGGCTGAAGTGATGAATATCATTATATTAAATGAAAAGCTCAATACTCCATCAGGAATAACATATTCAAATCTATCCGCACATAAACCTACAAACCGCAACTCAAACCGCATCATCACTCAGTATTCCCACAGCGAGACGCGTGTTTTATTCGATAAAGGGACGATACAATCGGCGCGTCAAGAGTATCGATACATTCGATACTCGATTACGCAACGATTAAATCGAGCGGTATCGTAAATCAATCGAGCTATTACGCCGCCATCTGTCAGTAATGAGAGCGTATGAATCACGCCTGATACCGCCCGCGCTATCATACGCTGAGATTTATATTTGTATGGGTTTTGTGGGATCTTGAATATGTATGAGCTATTGATATTATATAGTTCATGGTCAGGATTTAATTTCATACTGTCGATAGACCTGCCAATCTAAGATCTCGACTTGGAAAACTAAACACAAAAGTGAAAGAAAATAGCTCTTCTACGATGCTTCTACCATCAGGCATTTTTAAATTCATATTGAAGATCCTTTTGAGTTCTAATATTATATTCATTTGCTCCGGGTTTTGTTGGTATTAGGTCCTCGTCAGACAGATCAGTTTTTATATCATCCAAAGTCAATGGATCTCTCTCAAGACCTCATAGTGCGGAAAAAACATGAACGCGTTTATGGTTGGAATATTTTAGGATTTTCAACTGTATGCCGCATTTAAAGCGTTACCTGCTACTGTGTCGATTTCCATCGCAAATATTTTATAAAAGACATCCAAAATAATCCTGCGGTCCGTCTACAGTAATTTCACGCTTCCATTGCATCTGATTATCGTCACCGTGTCGGTACGGCATCGGCTCCCGACTGACATTCCTCGCACGCCACCGACCGGCCGGCTCGACGCCGTCACATATTTTATCACACCACTCAGCCACCTAAATCACTCATTTGCCCATAATGACTCACACCCACGTTAAAATTACGCGACATTTTAATACCCACATTAATAATCACGAACAAAACGACATCTCGGTCAATTTTGAATCTTTAATGACGGAAAGGGTGCCCGGGACACGCAAGGATACGCTATTAATATTATTATACTTTGATTTTAAACGTTCAGCGATCCATCTTGCAAAGATCGTGGCTGCAACGTCCTTTAATTTCGATAAGTACAGCTTTGATTGATTCCATGTTTCGTAACGCGGTGAGCAGACAAAACATTGGCCAATATTTCCGTTCGGATAACAAATAAGCTGTCACTTTGTACATGAGAAGTTGAAAGCTAATTAGTATGACTGTAGAGTAAACTGAACCTTGATCTGAAAATCTGAACGTGGATAAGTAATCTATTGCATAATAAAAGTTCGACTTGGTAAGTTTCGTACATATGACTGTAATTTTAACACTAAACGAAGTGCAATGGCACGCGTACTGTTGGACCCCCCGTGAAGCTAATGCGATTATGCGAACCGAGCGATCGATTATCGGTTGAATCGATTGGTAATAAGCGAGCGCTTTCACCGAGTATGAATGTCAAATCATGAGCATAAAATCTGGATCGGAAAGTAATCCGACCGAATGTTTGTATCGATTTTAAATCCTTTTAGTGACGGTCATTTGTTTTAAAAGCCCAGATTATGTTACAAGTATGATTAAAGCTAGGTTATAAATATTACAAGAACGCCCTTTTCATTGTGTCAGATTTGCATTTAAAACTTAAAGTGATTGGCTGTTTCCATTTTTTGTCTTCGGGTTAATAATGTTAATATAGGTTTTTTATTGCTTAGTGTTTTTTACTAAGGGCTGATTTTTCAATTGCCAGATGACTTTTATCTGAAGAATAAATCAGTCAAACCTTCAAATTTATTCTTCAGATAAAACTTATCTGACGATTAAAAAACCAGTCCTTAGTCATTTTGGACAGAGCATCTTAAAAGCAGTTATCTTTATAAGCACCCAATTTGCCAATCGTCATAAATCAAGGGTCAATCAAAGAAAGCCTATCGTTACTGGAAGCCCAAACACATTTCCAGCACTTGGTGTCAGCTTCTAGTCCAATCAAAATCGGCTAAACTCAAAAAGAAACATGGTTTGGCATAGGTGTATAATAGGCATATATTGTGTATGTATGTAGGTATAGTACCTACCTATTTTCTAAATTTAGTAACGTAAAAAAAAAATTAAGGTCGATTTTTTACTTTTAAAGTCCGAGAACAATAAATTCCTTTAAAAATCTAATATTTGATGAGTGGTATGACTGTACCATTTCCGTTTTTTTGTTTTTAGGACCATTTGCTCGTAGGACAATTTGCTTATATGACATTTTTGCTAAAATGTCGTTTTGTTTATACATATAGGTCGCTTTGCTAATAGGACTTTTAGATACTGAGGGATACACCCACACTTCACAAGTGATGTTTAAGTCCTATGTAAGAGAGTGCTCACAGAAATTAGAGCTTGAACCATATACTATACGTGATATATCCTATTCTTTGCCAGAAACCGCAAGAACCACAACAATCATTATTACAAAGCTTACGTTAACAACAATTATTTTAATGGATACAATTTCAACATGTTAGCGGTACCGTATGCAGTTTACGCATACAGGCAGATAAATGATGTCTAATGCAGGAGCCTGGCATGCAATATTACAAGCAACCAACTTGATTAATAAGTCATTCAAGTGTCAAAAGTACAGGTTAATGATTACGTAGAAAAATCATGTTTATGGAAGTTTTGCATTAAGCGGTAAGTTGGAGGAGGAGCAGTATGAGCTAAATATTAATCATTCGCATTACAGCTAGCAATTTTCTAGTTTGAAAGAATATAGCAGTCATGCAGTTTTCTATTTTTATTAAATTATCAGCCATAACCGTTCTGAACATAACTACAGTTAAGTTAATAACTTGTACTGTAATGTAAAGGTAAAAAATCAAGAATTTCGTATTTTTGCCGTCAACATAAAACACCCCTCTCTACCCTTCCCTTAAAAAGGGTAGTTTTTGAAATTTAATATTTTATTTACCTAAATAAGTATTTGTGCCAAGTTTCTGAAACGAAGGAATGAGATTTTTCACACATAGTGTATTCCTCCTTTTCACCACAGCATGGCAGGGTTGATTTTTTGAAAAATAATTCCATACGTTTACATAGTTTTTTGACCCTAACATTATTTATACGAATTTTCTATTTAATCGAAGCAAGCAGTAAAATCCTCCCCTAAAACTTAATTAACCCTTTTCACTAGCCAGGCGTTGATTTTCGAAAAATCCAAGAACAACGTAAATCTTATTCTTGTCAAGATCATCAATACCAAGTTTCAAATTATTCGGACCGCGCGTTAAGATTCTTCCATTCGAACATTAACACCCCCTAAGCTCCCTACTGCGGGTAGTTTTAAAAAGCTAATAATGTCAAACCAAATTACCTATTTATGTAAATATTCGTACCAAGTTTATAAACTCAAGGAATAAGACTTTTCATATAAACGAAATCCCCCCTTTCTACCCCTCAGGGGTAGAATTTCCAAAAATTCTCGATTCATAATGTTATCCTTTTGAGTCTGCCAAAGTGGCCTTTTTAGGCCCCAAGCTCAGTCCGTCTACTTGGTTTGGTGTAACGGGCAATTTCAACTTTCAAGGGAATTCTCAATTTCTCAGGCCAATTACGGCCATTCAAAAATTGCCAACGCGGACGGTATTTCACGTCCACACGGCGGGGTATTGGTAAAGTTTTCAACTAGCAATAATCGCACCTCGGATTAACCTCATTGGTTACGATATTGCCTCTGCGCAAAGTTAACTTTAAAGATTCTCGGCTCGAGCCTAACCAAATCGCGGTAACGAAACCATAGCGAGATCTAATTCGATCCCAACGCCATCTATCGAGGCAGGAGGTAAACATATGCCTCCACGAAGAAAAGTTTGTTTTGGATTTAAATAATAAAAACGTGTCTATATAGTAGTTTTTGGTGCATAATATTTTTCTGCAGTATTAAATATTTTTTATGACGTCATTTAATGCAAATCTTTAACGAAAAAAGAGCGTAAGACTGCGAAAGGGAGAAGTTTGGTAATGTTATAACAACGTGGTTTTTTAGATAAAAATAAATAAAGATAATCAAAAAAGAATAAAACACTATTACTTATTATTATTATAAATGACAGGGATTTTTACTTTTTTAATTGTCGGCAGTGACAAAGGCGTTCTGTGGCGCATCGAATGCATTTCGGCTGCGAAAATAGTTACACGTAGGCTTTTCTCAGACAGTGTTGTGAATGGGACAGTGTTAGTCACGACTTGGATTGTGATGATTTTTTGTCAGGTCGTGACGCTTACCTTCCGTGTCGGAGGTCGGATGAATGGGTGGTGTCCATTGATGTCCGACAAAAGGGAACTCGGACTTAGGGGCGATTTTTTAATGTTGTCATGCATTGTACCTATACACTTGTGAGAATTACACTTCACTGCATCTCATCAACATTTTAAATTAATTCTTTGACTTTCGTTTTGTGATTGCGATGAAAATTATGAGTTTTCCCGGGTATTGAAATTTAGTTCCAATAAATTCCGCCAGGTGGCGCTTTTGTGATGTAAACATAACCCTCGTAGTTTTAGGCCCTCTGTTTATTTTGAGTAAGTTTGCAGTTGTTGTTGTTGTTGTTGTTTGTTTGTGGTTGTAGTTTTGAGTTTGTTTGTTTACTTTCTAAACTTATTCTCGTAGATATTATTATCTAATCAGAAATCCGGTACAGTCCGTCGATACCAATGGAAACAGGCAGGTCGTCGGTCGTCAGCAGCGGCGTGACCTGACGCGGTCCAGCGGTCACGTCCCCCCCTCCCCCCTCCAACTCCTCAATGAACCTCAACTGTATCCTCCCCCTTTCTTAGAAACCCCACAAAAAGCCCTAAGATTCCCCTGAACACCATGACATTGATTGATTTGAACCAATCCTTTTGTTTTGATAACCGTGCAATCACGATATTCACTACTCTATTCTATTTTAAGAACTTTTGTGTTAGTTGTATTGATCGTCTATTGTTTGTTATTTTTGTGCGAAAAGCGAGCAATTGTGTCTTTTTGGAAAGTTTATTTTGGTAACTTCCTAGAACGGTTGTCTGAGGATTTTTTCTGCAATTTGATGACAACAAAGCGTGGCGGTTATTACTTTATTAACCTGAGAACGTTTATTGTAGTTTGTAGATGCTTATATTATTTAAAAGGGGGTCGAATCCAGACTATTGTTGAATATTTTTGTTAACAATCCAGTTTGTAATTTTAGAGAAATCTTTTGCACTGTAGGTATAATCTTCTTTTCTATTGGAAGATTTGTGGTAGGTATGTAACTCGTTTCAGTTAATAATCTAAATCATTCTCAACCTTATTTTACCCACAATGCATTTTAAGAATTTTTTTTCTTACCACTTGTCGCAAATCTGAAACAGCTATTGCCACGATTATATTTAAACGTATAATATTAAATAGTAAGGTAGGATATATAATTTTCTCTGGGTCTTCTAGTAATAAACTTCGCTAATCATTCAATCAATTCCTTCAAAAAAAACCAAAGAGAAATCACTAAACCACCATAACTCCCTTGTAAGTTGTACCTACTTTCTGTGCAAATAAAGAACTATTCTATTCTATTCTAAAACAAAAGACAAACAAGTTCAACACAGAGTATTACAATTCGTAACAAATCTCAACATAGCCCCAGACTATTGTAATCTTAATATCGATACCGATACCAATCTTCATCCTTCAACAGAATCGGTGTACCATACCACTAATCATTAATCTGGAACAGTACGGGTCAAGACAATGGTTTCCAAATGGAGATCATTTACTGCTTGTGCAACCATATTTTGTTTCATTTAGTCATTTTAACACGTAAGATCAACACAGTCAAGGTTTTAAATAATTAAAACCTGTTAAACCATGGGTTTTTTGAGGATATACGTGAAGTATAGCATGAAATCAGTCTCATAAACAACAATACATTAACATAACTAGAAGAAAATCTATATAGGCCTTGTATAGACGCCATAGTAGAACAGCGGTAACGGGCGCGACATACGAGTTGTAGGTTGTGGGTTGGTATACAAGTAGGCACTTTACTTTGTATACCTAAGTCATTTCATCAACATTGCTCTCAAAACGGTGAACAAAAACATCTTGAGGAAACCGGCATGGCCTAGAAACAATTCGAATTTTCGAATACATGTGACATCCACCAACCCACGTGATGATTATGGACCCCACTCCCTCTCACAGAAAGAGGAGGCCTGTGTCCCAGCAGTGGGAACATTACCGGTTGATTATAGACGCTAATGTGCTGGTTGGTATAACATAGAGAACTTCGGTTCGTAACAAATCTCAACATAGCCAAAGACCATTGTAATCTTAATATCGATACTGATACCAATCTTCATCCTTCAGAATCGGTCACCAATCATTAATCTGGACCGGTACGGGTCAAGACAATGGTTTCCAAATGAGATCATTTACTGCACCAACTGCTTGTGCAACCATCTTTTGTTTTATATGATTGTGATTGAAGCCATGTAATGTCAATGATTCGGAACAATGGTGTTGATTTGTTGCAATAAAATGTTTAATTGATTTGTGTTGAAAGATCTTATCGAATCTAGTATAGATTGAGCTACTTAGCTAACCTACTACGCTTTGGTATGGGTCACTAGCTTCATCTTTCTGACTGACCGACTCCTGGAAAATTCAAAAGTGCCTGTAATTGTTTAATTGAAATAAATGCTTTGAGTTTTTCGAGCTGATACTGTAGACAATACACCAATTTTTTCTTTTGCATGAAGATAATATGAAGTTTCATAATTTTGGGGAATACAATTTTGGACCTCAAAGTGAAAGAAGTTATATAAAATAGTGTGAGATTGTGCAACTTTATCTACCATAAAATATTACCAAAATACATTATCATATATTGATTTACACCCCGAAACCACCCGTAGATTCACATTATTCCCGAGAAATTTAAATCGTACACATTAATACTCCTTACTTGTAAAATCACAGTACATTGTTAAATTATATACATTTATTTTGCAAAAATCTTCAGGTGTAAACGTCAGGCTAAATGGCTAATTATTGTTAATACTCTTAACAGATTATTTAAGGACTTGCACAAGTAAATGCATAGAATAATTTCCTAATTTATATACTTGTGCAATGTTCTTATGCATGACTAAACTGACAGAGCGACACATTTCAATTACTGATACGAGTCTTATCCGAATGATGGTGCTATCGACACTATTGTACTGCAAGTCATAAGAGAGTACTTATAAATAAATCTGCCTGCATTTTTCCAACTATGTTGGGCACGGCTTTCAGTCTAACCGGATGCAGCTGAATACACTTTATTATTACACACTTCACACACACACACACACCCACCCACACACCCCCACACACACACTACACACTATAATATTACACACACACTATATTATTTATGCTGTATTTTACATGGAGCGACTGCCTATCTGAACTTCGTAACCCAGATACTGGGTTACTCGAGACCTTTGATAAGACTGGTTGTCCGACTTTCTGGTTTCTGACGACCTATAACGTCTGTCAAAGATCCACGAATGACAGCCGGGACCTACGGCTTAACGTGCTTTGCAGCTTCATTTGAAAGGTGATGGATATAATATAATAATAATATAATAATCATTTTATTGTCAGGCAACTAAGGCCCATAGATAAAATACACAAAATAATCTTACAAAATAATAAACTAATACATAATTAAAAACCTTAAAACTATGAACTATACACGTAACATTGTCGGCGTTGTGTTTCGCTGCGTGGTGTCGCGTAACCGTCCACGGAAACGTCGATATACGACACCTTTCGGCCAAAAGTCCTCTTTCAGACAGGTCTGTAAATGTTGGGTTGGAACACGTACCACAAAAGACTTGAAGTTGATGTTGTGGCGCGATTCCAACCTTTCGACCCCAATAATGATGAATCTAATAACAAATCTAATAATATCTAATAATGTGATATCTAATAATGTTTAGAGCTGAGATAATAAAGTTTATAAAAATTGAGCGTTTAGAATTTTTTAAAGCGAATTCTAGTACCTATGAACAAAGCTGGTAAAGAATCTGATAACAGAAACCTATCTAAGTCGCAAGTAGGTGACATGATTGATAAATTTACAAAACAAATAAATATTTTAAAGCTCATTTAAAGTACATTGACAATTAATAATAATGACTTTATTTGTCATAAACGGTTCTCATTGAGTGGCAGTAAAAACTTTATCTCAAAGTGTAATTTTATTGTAAAATTACTACATTCCACACACCCACGTTATTTGTAATAGTCTATTAATTGCTATTTAGCTTTTCAATAAACTGTTTTAGATAAAGTCATTAAAATTTTAAGGGCCACTAAATGATACGAAATAGGGCAAAAGCCAGTCATTTTGGTATGTCGCAAACGAAGATTGAACTATACATATATAGGTACTGTAAATACTACTCATTAATGAAACAATTGAATTAGTCAAAAGCCCTAAAGATTTGGTTTGAAGTAATTATTATTATATTTTCCATACCAACAAATAAAATCTTACATATTATTTTTACCAATTACTTTAAAAATAATACTAGAGAGATATCGATTAACAAATAACTCTAAAAACTGCAAGCGGAACAAAAAGGGCCTAGTAGCGACCCTTGGGGAACCTCTAAATCTAGCAGAGGATTTCGATAACTCAATTAATTATAAATTGTCTCTGTCTTTCCTACTGTTAATCTTACATGGAAGGTGGTAGGATGATGTGATTAGCCTTTCTTATCTTTCTTCATCACTTCGCTTTGTCTTTGACCACAGTGTCGAAAACATTTCTTAGTTCATTTTTCTGTGAATTATTATAATAGGTTTTCGGTTGCTCTCGGGATCTTTTATTTATAATGTATTATCTGTAACTGTGTCTAAATGAAACAGTTTATAAATTACACCATCCCCGAATCCAAGAGACAATGGGTACGGAGCGGTTACTAGATCGGGGTCAGGCCGGGTCACGAACTGACGGTCCCGCCAGTTTTGGGTCACTCGCTACCTTTAAGAAGTGGCTTAACTTTAAGTTGGGCTAGAACAATGAGACAGTCGATACTGATATAGTTCTGCTAATACTTGATATATTAGCCATTAACTATGTGGAAATTCGTATCCTGTTCAGATTTTCTGGGATTATTGATCAGTATGCATCAAAGAGTTTCAATGCTAGTTTGGATCTGGTAATTAATCAGTTTTATCTCTTTAGTTTCATTATCGTTTGTCTTATTATACCGCATTAATGCAACTTTTATAATAGTAGCCAGAGAGTAGGTCAATATTTCCCATAACACAAATCCTGATCAAGTCAATCTGAGAGTTAAACTTTCGAAGACATCTGTCATCAAGTTTCAGTCTTCGAATTGAATTCGTCCAATAGAAATCGATCGGACATTATTAACAAAGACATTATTAAGTCCAAAGAGCAGTAGCCGAATCTTTCAACACCCGATTATACAACATCACACGCCCACCGGTGTCAGCCCCTACAAAGCTTTGTCATTTCGTCAAATCACCGTCCACTTTCATATCGTGATCCAAGGATATTAATAGCGACTGTGTAATTTCTATCCGGTCAAACCCACGAATACTATTGTTAGTACTGCGGACACACGATCGATCACAATTACGGATGTGGTGCTTAATCATATTTATTCAATTAATTAATTTCAATGAGCTCAAGGTGAATGGTGTTCGTGTGAGGCTGGAATGTTCAGTTTAATTGTTTTAGTTTAGACTTTATTCAAACCAGCAAATAAGCTTTGGCAAATTAACGCATTTCAGCAACAGCTTTGTAACAGTTCAGATCCTTGATATATGTAGTTTCAAAAGCTTTGAAAATATTTATCAATAAGAAAGGCTTTCAATAGATAAGCCAGTAGATGCAAGATGAGCCTAATAAGTTGCGTTAACATAACAACAGTGCATAACGAAAATGTCTCAATAATCCGCAACAAACACTAAAACCGCTGTTGCATAAATTGAAACAATGTACGCTGCAAGTGTGAGCGAGTGACAGCTAACAAAACGTAACAAAATGTCACATAGAGAAAATAAATCGCGGGGAAAATAAAGCATTTCGCCCGTGTCCCCGTTTCGAGCGGGCTTGGAGCAGCGCTGTTCCGCGCACCACCATCTTGATACGGTTTAGCGTTCGTGGGAACACACCTCTCCGAGCGCTAATTTATTGCCTAGCGTTGCACTACATGGGACTGACGACTCTATCCCGCCTGCCACGGCATTACCTCGTAAATTCACATCGCAAATGAGAGCTAGCGAGCCGAAATCCACAAGTGCGCTGTCAAACGATGCTACGTTGTCACACCGTATTAAATTATTTAGTTGGGTAACGCTAAGCGAATTGTTAATGCGGTTCTGTGGTTAGCATACCATCTTGTATTTTTGTTTCGTCATCCGACATTGGTTGTTATGCGTATGTGATTATTTAGTGCGTCAATTGTGCAGTGGTCGCCTCAGTGCGTTGCAATAATGCACTAAATTGGCTTGCTAGGTCGCGGCTTTAAGCCGCTACCATTTTGTCATATATCAAGGCTTGTTTAATTATAATATAACGGGTATTAAAATACACTTAACGGAGCCCAGAGTCACTGAGATAATTTTTTGTACTGCACAATACTTGCATACTAGCATTGTGATCATTTTTTGTACTGGTACTGGTAATAGTTGGGAACCTTCTCGTTACGGAGATATTGAAGGTCAACATTCCAATTTTTACTGACGTTTTTTTACGAAAACAAGTTTTTAATGTCCCCACACACAGCTTTAAATATCCTCACGACCCCTGTACGGTGCATGCACCCGTAAGGACTACTGCAAACAGCTTTTCACACCAAAAATGAAAGTCGTTTGCCAGAAATTATTTTTGTGCACTGTTACTTAGTTTGATGTACAGAATGCGTAGTAGACGGTAATTTGATAGGTCTTTTTACACCCCGTATAATCGAATGAAAACCGTTTAAAATATTTTGCAATTTGTGTCTCCGTTTATAGTTTTCAGCGCATTTCGAAACCGCGCACCTGCACAATTGAAATTGTGGCAACTCATACCCATATATTTGTGTAACCAAAGCGATACATCACTACGTATCATCCTCAGTGGATCAGATTAAGCAGTAAATTGAGTCAAACCGCTCACTAACCGGTGGCATAAATAAATACGAGCGTGCCAAATGATGCACGATTCGCACTATACGTTAATCATTTACACAATAGTTACGTGTAAAGGGGTGGTTAGACCAAAATAAAGCGGGCATTAGGCACAGAACATGTAAAACAGTCTGCTCTGATGATTTTACTGTTTCGACCGATATTTTCCGGGTTGACTTTAGTTGGAAGAACATGGTGTACTTTGTAGTATATACCTATACAAGGTGTATCAAAAAGATGTGAAAACAAGGCGTCCCATACATTTGAATCGAGTAGGTATTGACGTTTTGTTTAGAAAGACTCATTGGCTCAGGCATTCAAGACAAGTGGAGTAAAGTTGGGACAGAATGGTACCCTAGAGATAGCAAAAGGAACAGAGAAAGATAATATAAAAGATGGGAAGATGAATTAAAGCTCACAGCGGGTCCATATTAGAGAAGTGTTGCGAGGCATAGGACTCATTAGATGTTGTTAGAGGAGGCCTTAGCCAAAGGGCACACTGAACTAAGAGACATTCTGTAAACTACTGAAAAAATACGGCAACGCAAAGGTGTCCAGAATCAAAAGGGCTTATTATTATGGGATGAATGATTTATTTCTTCGCGAATACGATGATAGTTGCTTGGAGAAAGTTGTTCAGTTTGATAGTCTGTAACACACCCTTAATTTTGACGACACCTTTTTGATACAACAAGTATATTAATCAGTACATGACTGTTTATATGCCTAAAGGTATAAAGAATCTCCATATTAATTTCATAGTCTGCCAAGAATCTTAGTCCAAGATTAGCTGACCCATAGAATTAAAGTCTTTGCTCTATGATCAGCTAGTCTAAACGCACCATAACAATAGTTCAAAACCATAAACTTAAGGATCATCTCATAAATATTCTAGTACAATGCTGTGATTGCGATCGACGCTGATGTAATCACCTTCGCTTGTAGCATTTCAGTAATCAAGTGAAGATGAGTTAAGGAGTAGTGCTATAACGTTTCTCATAATCTTGTCACTGATACTTCCTGGCCTGTGGGTACTATTACTTACACAAATCATTTGCACTGTACTATCAAAATGCAAATGCATGAGAAATACGAAACTGTATCCGTAGGCTGTATCTGTTAGTTATGATTATGCATTTACCAAATGTATTTAAGAGCAGTGGCCTTAGTGTGAGTTTTTTCACTCACGTCCGGTTGCGAGGCGCGTCAGAATTGTATATGGAAAAAGTTATAGCGCCACCTGGTGGTCACTAGGAGAAACCTAATTTCCCATACAAAATTCTAACGCGCTCGCAATCGAACGTGAGTCGAAAAAAGTACTTGTGTCTTTGGCTGTCCAGTAGGACCAAATGTTAATGTAGTTTTTGACACCCAACGGTATAAAAAACATTTGTAATCGTATATAAAGTCTTAGCTATAGCGGTGCGCGGCCCAGTTAAGGGTTGTCAGTCAGCTGATAACAAAAAAAGGGCATGCGTCGTCTGTTTTTCAGGAAGCTTCTAGAAGTTTCGTCTCCCCCTAATTGGCCGAACAGCAACGGGAGGCATTTCTGCCAGAAGCGCGCGAATTTTAACAGGAGCGGTTGAAATTAGGTTCGCATTTTAAGTTTTTATTTAGTTTACCAGCCAACAATCGTTATGGAATACATACGAAATGACTTTGTTTTTTTTTTTTATATGTTGCCCCACACTAGGATTTCTCCTGTATTGTGGGTGCGTTTACAAACATTTAAACTCACATACACAAACAGCCAGACCCAGAATCTGAATATACTTCGAACATAACAATTTGTCGTACTAAGAATGCATGTAATATCGAGTTGTTGAAACATATAGAATCGATTTCCGCACTCAAATACACAGATTTGTCTCACATAGCGTACCTTGACATTCACATTTCCGAGTGTTGTACTACGTAAAGGCAGGTTTATACTGCCCCCTGACTTGACAATTACAATCAGATTTGTGACCGCGGTATACTCACTAATGTCAGTGAAGGAGTTAATGTCACTGGCGTAGTTGGTACTGTATTTTATTTTGTGGTTCTACTTGAGAATAGTACTGCTATAGACTTTTTACGACAGCAAGAAGACGGTCTTGTTAGACTCGGGCATTAAATGCCTTTTACGTTCAGCAGCAGTAGTATTTGTTTTGGAAACATAGCGTATGATCTGTAGGAACTACCTACAAAACAACCACATAGCGTTTTTGCGTAAGTTATTGATGAGACTTTTTGTAAATAAATAATTGTTTCAGGCAGGCGCTTTTCTTTGTCTAATATTGTATTACCACTGCTCTCAAAACGGTGGAGCTAAACATCGTGAGGAAACAGGCATGTCCTAGAAACAAAAAACTGGCCAAGTGCGAGTCGGACTCGCACATGAAGGGGTCCGTACCACAAGGCAAAAACGCCGAAAAAAACACGTTTGTTGTATGGGAGCCCCCTTAAATATTTATTTTGTTTTTAGTATTTGTTGTTAAAGCGGCAACAGAAATATATTATTTGTGAAAATTTCAACTGTCTATCTACCGCGGGTCTTGAGATACAGCCTGGTGACAGACAGACGGACGGACGGACAGGCGAAGTCTTAGTAATAGGGTTCCGTTTTTACCCTTTGGGTACGGAACCCTAAAAATCGAAGACATGTGGCATCTACCAAACCGCGCTGGGCCCGCGTGGTAGATAATAGCCCACTACCTCTCCTTAGAGGAGGCCTGTGTCTCAGCCGTGCGAACATTATATGCTTATGCTAAACATAAATCTAATGCTAGAGCCACAGACATTTCAAAATTTTGAACTAGCAGTATGAACGTTACTTTAGTACAGCGTATAGCGTTTGATTCCGTGTCGCGTGTCATTGATGTAGATGTCCATTCCACACGTAGATACAAGCTGGTACAACACACAACACATCTCACATGTTTGTATTTCATGGACGATCAATAAATACTGCCATGTTGGCCTAGAGTTTGCAAGTTCGACTGAAGATGGGATTCCTGGGTTCAATGTACAGGTTGGGATAAAGTGTGATTTTTTTAAGTTAGCCCCCGCTGCCCCACTGCTGGGCAAAGGCCTCCCCCAAATCCTTCTAGGCATCCTTTTCTAGCCTCGATCCAACCCTAGCGGTATGCGTCTAGGTCGTTTCGCCAGGCACCCACCGTATGGACCCTGTTGCCCAGGCAGTGGTGGCCCAGTGGTAAAGGCCCCGTCTTACGAGTTGTAGGTCGTAGGTTCGAACCCAGACAGGAGCTTTACTTTGTGTAAATTATTTCATCACCATGCTCTCAAAACGGTGAAGCAAAAACATCGTGAGGAAACCGGCATGTCCTAGAAACAAAAATTCGAAGACATGTGACACATACCAACCAGCACTGGGCAATATAGGCTGATTATGATTATGACTATTTATAGATTTCAAATGCGTAGTTTAGCACCAGTTACGTGGTAGTAAAACAGATATTATCTACATTCGATTAATTTATACACTACCCCATAATTTAGGTCTCACGCAGCTTGAATGAATTTTATAGCTTATAAATCCAAAAGTTCACTTATTTGCATATGAAGAATAAATTACCGAGCGATATGCACTCAATTGCTAGTAAATGATGAAAACGAATATATTACCGAAATAAACGATGGAGATATAAATATTTCATCTATAAATAATAACTGTTATGTCGGGTGTAAATGTCCAAGTTATGAGCGTGCAATGGACATGTGTTTTACATTCAATCTTAACGCAATATATGTAGGTCGTAACATTTAAATTACTCGAAGACATTGGGATGCTTTTAATTATTTAACCAGTATAAAATTTGTGGTGATTTGCTTGTCGTAAAATAATGATGTCGGTACTAAAATCAACACTAGAGACTGGGGTGGAATATGTTACGACAAAAGATAATATATTTTTTAAACTTACAATTGCTAGCTAGGCTGCGGGTAAAGACATTAAATACAATCATGGATTTAACACTACGTCATGGTCAAAATGGGTGCAGAGCTCATATAATTGTAAACTGTGATATTAAAAATACTCGTATATGGAAACTACATAGCATATGCATAGCATAATCAGCCTATAATGTTCCCACTGCTGGGACAAAGGCCACCTTTCAGTGAGAGGCCATAATCCACCACGCGGGCTTTATGCGGGTTGTTAGATGACATATGTCTTCGAATTTTTGGTTCTAGGACATGCCGGTTTCCTCACGTTGTATTCCGTATTCTTTCACTGCTTTGAGAGCAGTTGTGATGAAATAATTGAAACAAAGTAAAGCGCTTGTCTGGGTTCGAACCTACGACCTACAACTCGTAAGTCGCAGCCGTTACCACTGGACCATCACCGCTCCAGGAAACTACATATTTCTTTTTAAATGGGCCCAAAATAATTAACTAACTGGAAAACAGAAGCGGAATCTCATATAAATGTCATCTAAAGGTCATCTTTTAGAAGAGAAACTTTGTGCATCCTGTTGGGACAGGTCAACTCAAAGCTGCAATGGCTCTTTCTGCAAAAGGCCCTTTGAGGCCTTGCATTGTTAGACTCACATAAAAACCTAATAATAATATAATGTTTGGACTTTAAAAGATACCATCACCTTTGAGTTTGTTTCGGCATTCTTCTCAGAGATCAGTCAGCTAGGAAATGTCGGGTAGTTTTGAAAAATTTACGTGTAAAAGTGTCTTAAATCTACTTACAGAAATAAACATTTCATTTCACATCAAAGCGTGTTTTGAAACATCGATCAAATTTGCCGACTACTGAACTCAGATTTGTCCCATAAACAACAAAATCAGAAACACTGAAATGATATTACCACTATTACTTCTAATAGCAGACTGATTGCTGATCTACGTTATATTCATAGTAATTATCTCCTATTCAAAACACAATCCAACTCAATCCTGACTGGCAATTACACTATATTACAAGTGTCCTAAGATTTGTGTGACAGCGATTTTAACAGACCGCTACAGTAACATTAAGGTAGTTTACTTTCTATTACGAGGCAGCAGCTTCTATTAAGGTATCTGATTGAGAGGAGTAGATTCAATATATCTTTCTGGGCGTTAATAGCGAGGAACTATCGACTAGCCTATTATTTTGTCAAGTTGGGATTTATAGATTGCTGCGCGTAACGGTACAGCTGTGTCGGAGTCCTATGAACATTTGCCAGTGTATGCTCTTATATAGGGCGTTTGTTCTTTGATAGTATCAGACAGGATAAGGACTAAGTAAAGGTTACTTGTGTACTGGGAATGGATTGAGTTAGTGTAGGCTTCGATTGGGTGGGTAACTGTTGTTGGCGAAGAACGCTTACAAGCGTTTCATATTTCAGACTCAATCTTTAGGGCTAATCTGAAAGGGTCCTTGGGAATCGGGTTACCGGTATAGAAGACGATTGTTGAATCTATAACATCAAAAGCACCATCTGATACAAAATTGTCTTCTCAACGTTATTTATACTTGCAGCTGATCTTGTTTGGCAATTTCCAATACAATACTTAGCCATATTCTAAATACTGTTTACGCAGATAAATCTAAATTCAATTTCAACTCCGTTACAAATATCAATATCGAGCAGTAAAGTTTTTTCATCTCACTAACAAGCACGACCCAGCTAACGATAGATGTTTATCACAGAATCTGTCCATTGCTTTACGAGACACCTCTAACCCCGTCACTATCGGAATGTGAATTCAATGATTTGAAATTCTAAAATTCTGAATTAACATTCCACGATCGATATACAGTTGGTCCAATTTCGACTTTTAATCAAATAATTTGGAGTTGTGTAGTGTAGTGTATAAGTTTTAACACAAGAGCCGTAACGAGCGATTTCACGGCGCAAGCGCATCCTTTCGCCACGGCTGTCGGCCCTCGATCACGCCGCCATCTTGGCTGCGCGTGCGACAGATACGTTGCGTCACATGCGCCAACAATATAGAGAGGATCGTGTTACACTGCCCTAAATCTCCTTTGTTCTTTGATTTGCATGTGTAGATGTTTAGCTAGTGTTGTACAATATGTTGCTGGTTAATGTCGATGCATTTCAAGTCAGATGAAGCTGTGTGTAACAACATAATGATTAGTTCTGCTGACATACATGTATTGGTACATATTACAAATGCAGTTCGATGAATTTGATCATAACGAAATAATAGCCTGTATGACAGACAATTAATACAATTGACTTATTGACCCCAGCCCTGGGACATTAGATAGTAAACAGAATGAAAATAGTCATGATATCATTCGGAATATATAGCATTCTAGTGCAGTTTATTATTTTCCAGTCCTTGTAAATCATCGATTAATTGGATTTCATTTAGTCGAGATAATATCTTAACATTGAATGCGGGCGCGATTTTCATAATGACTACTGTAAGATTAAATGTAAAATCGTAATTATTTAATTCTCTCTTATTGATATAGCTTTAAAACAGTTTTTAGAGAGTCATATAATATATCTATTATCCATCGTCATTTCGTTTAAATTAATAGGACGCCGACGGCGCGGGCGACGATACAAGATGAAAGAAAGAATTTGTCGATTTTCGTTTTATTTATCTTACTTGATCTTCTTCGTCTATCATTCTTAGAACATTATGTAAGCATGAGTACAAGGTTGCTAAAAACATACAGGTACAGCATTATTGTTAGCCGATGCACGAATTGCATTTCTAATTTCAACGAAATTTTATTTGATTTTTTTCTTTTTTATCTCAATTTCTGTAATCAATATTTACCCAAAATTGGTGGTAAAGGATATAATGTCAAAAAGATTGGTATAGTTTAGCGAATTTTAGATCTAGGTCAACTTTGCATAGGTTGTGTAGTTAGCAGCCGAACCATTTCAATTCATCACTGCCAGTATAATGTAGCTTTGTGTATATCCTGCTCCCAGGTTAATATTCTACCTATTAAAATACAGAAAACCCCGATTACATCAACACAAATCCAGATCTCTCAATCAATCAACATCACACAATTATAATCAAATTCTCACTCATCAAACCAATTTCTATTAGCATTCACGAAATCAAGTCGCAATCGCGGTGTGCCACAGGGGACAATGTTTGGACACGCGCTGGCCGCGCGACAGCGACAATGAGTCGCGTCTCGATCGCGCGATTAGATCGTATCGCTGCGCACGCGCCGAGCTCCGGTTTAGATTGGACCGTGAAATTAAAAGCGATTTATAGTTGTGCTTAATGGTTCTACGGATTAATTGTTAGGAACGTTGTTTAATGTAGGATTATTTATTTAAGTGGGTATTGAGTGGGATTTGTGTGGAATGATTGAATTTGATGTGGCTATTTATGTAGATAATTACAGTTATTATGGTTTATTAGTAACACTTTTGGGTGGTACTTTTGCTGTTCGGAACAGAGGAGCGAGAGCTCAGTTCAATTGCTGTTAACAGTTTTCGTTTGAAGGAGATTTTGAATGATGAAATAAAAAAAAAATTGGAATAAGATAATTCAATAAATGAGTAGGTACTGAAGTATGTTTTTTCGGTAGAAATAAAAGCAATAATGTCTAAACACCAACTTCATCCATGAAATATCATCCAAGGTAATATCACAATCAAGCCCAATTCAACTTGATTTTTTTATTCACCACAAGAATGACAACATGATGCTGTTCGATTGTGCGGTACATACCCACGTACTCTTGACTTGACAGTCTAAGATACCGTCAGTTCGGGTCTTTATCTCATCACCCATCTTGAGCTCTATTGACTATTTGAGCTGTTCAAATTTTGAAGGGTCCTTACAACATGAATTAAGAGATAACAGAATGTTATTATGTACGGAATTTTAACTTATGCTGTGTGTATTTTTCTCTTTTAATACTTGCTTCGCTTGCGTTTCATTGTTTGTGTCTATACGGCAAAAATGGGATCATTGAAATCTCTTCTCTCCTAATAAACTAATGGAAATTTTACACACATACATACTCACACGCACACAAACACTTTCACCCTCACTTCCTCTAAATGATTAAAAACTTACTCATAGTTTTTTTTCTTTATTCATAATTTATTGTAAGATTTCCTTAAAGATGTGAAAGTCTGGAACAAATGTCTTCCGTGTATTTTGTGTTGGGCGTTAATAGCCGCGCTACAGTATTTTACTTTTGCAGCTATCTTTGTCTTTTTTGTTAAGTTATACCTAAATTTTTCCCAATTATTATTCTATTACTTCTTTGGCTAATTTTGTGTTAGCCACCTTTACCTACCTACTTGTTCAATGAATAATAAACAGCGTCCATCGTATAAAAACAATTAATCGTCGTCGTCTTGCAATGTTCTGGTCATTGTAAGAGCCGAAATGCTTTTTAAATGGGGCGTTTATGCGCATGAGTATTTGGTTGAAGCATATTCAAATGAAAATGAATAATTTCGTTGTAGGCGTAAAACAAAATATGTTTACTTAGATATTCGGACAAATAAACAAGTTAGTCTTAGAATTAGTCAAACAATGTTAAATTCAGGTATCACCTAATTTGCATATAATTTAAATAGATTTCAAATTATTACCAAGATCAAGACATTAGGTTGTCCACACCAATTATTCAATCAAGATTGAAATGCTCCAACATTTGAATATTATTAAGACAAGAAAAACACAGCTCTAAGACAGAAGATAATAAGACGAAGCTGTGATCAGTCATATCGGTAAGTAATGTGGGAATGAAAACGAGCCTTTGTTAGTCCACAGCTGCATGGAGAAATAAATCATTTCGGTAAATAATGCTTTATCTAAATTAGGACAGACGCTTGCGTAGATTGTAATTAGGGAATGTTTTTAAGTATTGAAGTGTGAGATTTATTTGTAGCTATGACTTTTTATTTTTACTCTTGGTGAATGTGATGTTTTTCGAAATCTGTAAAGGCCGATTCCTAAATTTGTGGACCGTTATTGGTTAAAATGAAGACTCTTGTATCTTTACCTGGCTATGACTTTTTATGTTTAGTTCTAGCTCCTGGTGAATGCAATCTTTTTCGAAATCTGTAATGGCCGATTCCTATAATTTATGGACCGTTGTTTGTTAAAATTAAGACTTTTGTACCAATAATGAAGCATAATTATATACAGCATATACATAGCATATATTATGCTCATAGCTTTTAGATGGAAGTAGCTATCACAGGTAAAATTAGCTAATGAATCTATTTAAATGCCCAGTTTAGCAATAAAACATGCTACCAATGGTAAGGAAAACGATTCGTTTTTGTTTAAAGGAACCGAGCATTAGTCTGTTACTAGATGCAGAGGTGTGGTTGTTTTGTTCCATATAAACTAAACAAACCCTGAATTAGCAGGCAGAACTTTTAATGGATCTTTCGACAATGTCCTTTAACCAGACTGTGAAAACACATCACAGTGATTGCGAAACTGTAATGGGAACTGTTAAACAGCCAATAAATACAAACTAGATACACTCAGTCCAAACAACACTTTCTAAAACCTTTTAAAATCCTGCGCAGATTAAGGCCTCGCACACAGAATAAGGCCACATTAGGCACACATAACGCCCCTCATACACTACAGTGGAACAAGCCTCCCGTTCTATAATGGTCGTATAATGGTGACAGCGCTATTAGGCGCTCGTTGATTTGCGACGGGGGTCCCGCTCTCGTTTGGCATAAACGGCTCAGGTGGGCCTTATTAGGGTCGCAAATATGCGAGCACAAGGTCTGTTGTCGTCAGGATGGCAGTCATGGCAAGTTTCATGAGTTAATAGTCATATTAAACAGGGATTTCTGTGGAATAGCGAACATGTACGGAGACTTTAGCCCTAGAGCTTGCTTGAGTCTGCTGAAATGGCAACAACTTTATTTTCTTTTAGTGACAGAAATAGGAAATCAGAACAGTAGTAGCCCAGTGGTAAAGAGCAGCGGGGGCTCAGTGGTAACGGCCGCGACATACGAGTTGTTGGTCGTAAGGTTCAAACCCAAAGCAGGCACTTTACTTTGTGTGAATTATTTCATCACCATTGATCTCAAAACGGTGAAGGAAACCATCGTGAAGAAACCGGCATGTCCTTGAACCAAAATTTTAAGATATGTGACATCCCCCAACCCACACTGTACCCGCGTGGTGGATTATGGCCCACTCCCTCTCACAGGCCTGTGTCCCAGCAGTGGGAACATTATAGGCTGATTATGTAGCTTTGTAGGTATAGGCAATAGACACATTCATTATGAAAATCTTAAGCACAACACCAATAAATTAAACTGTTCAACGCATGTAGATTATTTGAAACGTACATACACATGTGATCTTGAACCGTGTCAACGCACTTTGAACTTTGAGAGACGAAATACCTCCGTTATAGAAACTGAAAGTGAAGATATCACTATCGATGCAGACATTCTATACAATGGAATGAACAATGTTGGGAAGCATTACATGAGTTCAAGAATGATAAACAAGAGAAGATCAAATAAACAATTGACTGATTAATGAACAAAGCAATAATGATTTTGGTGAAGGAAAACGTCATGAGGAAACCGGCATGTTTTAGAACCAAAAATTCAAAGATGTGACATCTACCAAACCGCACTGGGCCCGCGTGGTAGACTCCACTCCCTCTCGAAGAGAGGCCTGTGTCCCAGTAGTGGGAAAATTACAGGCTAATAAAATTATGCTTATGCTAAACAAACCAAATCATTACATTTGCTGCTACCCGATTTTACTGTTATAAGCGTGCAGTGACTGGACAGGTCCACTCAAATTTCTGTGGTTCTTTCCTAAAAAGTCCATCTCAGACACTAATCTGCGTGGTCCTCACTCAAATGATCTGACCAAGATAATGTCTGGACTTTAAAAGAGTATGTAGCCTCATCTAGATTTGAAATATTATTGTTTTTTTAACGTGTTATAGTATTTTTTACAACCAATTTAAAGTAAGCAGTGGTGGCTCAGTGGTAACGGTCGCGACTTACTGGCTGTAGGTTATAGGTTCGACCCAGACTGGCGCTTTACTTTTATGTAAATTATTTCATCACCACTGGACTCAAAACAGTGAAGGAAAAAACCGGCATTTTCTAGAACCAAAAATTCGAAGACATATGATATCTACCGCACTGGGCTGGCGTGGTGGATGACAGGTCACTCCCTCTCACAGAGAGGAGGCCTGTCTCCCAGCAGCGGGAACATTATAGGCTGATTATGCTTGAATCAATTTACAGAACAAAATGTCATTTATCATTAGAACAGACAGGATCAAGCATTGAAAATGAAAACCAACATCGCAAGCCCAGAACAAAGTCCAAACTAAATCAAACCGAAGGCTGCAGCTTGAATCACTTGACATTTAAGCAAAATAAGCCCAGTCAAACGCACGTGTGTTAACTGTAGAATAGAAAATATATTAGCAGCATGCGTTTACGAAAATTTATGAATACTAAATACCGCAACGACTAACAAGATCCAGTTTGGCAATTTATCAACGTCCAGCCACTCAATTGTGCGAGATTGGCTACTTTCGACTTTATCTGATACCTTGCTTAAGATTTAGCGGGATTTATAAACAGAAGGGATTACGGCGACCGGCTGTCTGGCGGGCAATGATTTAAAAGCTGTAGAAATTGCGGCTCATTGAAATAAATGTTGTGGGGTGATTTATGAAATTTTTAGTTTATTTTGACAGCGTTTATCCGGGTATTGTTGCAGAATTTATGTTCTTATAAATAGTACATTTGTTATACTGGTAGAAAAAGGTGTGCCGAGATCTTAGCAGATAAGGGTTATGGAAGTTGTATCTTAATGGAATCTTATGTCTAATCGCTCATAGGTTTGAAAACCTCTTGGTACCTACTGAAAATGGCCGTCAAGGATGTTTCGGTGCATGAAAATCTCTAATTTAATCTATCCTAATATCTCTGGCACTACCAGACTGATTTGAAAAAATATTTTTGCCTTTGGTGGCCTAATTCCTGAGGAAGGCTATAGGCTATTACTGAGCCCCTAGGAGCCGAGCAAGAAGCAATAAAGTCAGAAAGAACAGTAATCGAAAACGAAGTAATAGTGCGGGCAGGCGATGCGCTGCGACGACGGGGTGGGTCGGAGGAGCAAGAAATTTCACGCGGACGAAGTCGCGGGCAGAAGCAAGTATCTCATAATTAAAAGGACATTCTGTTTACGATCTCCGTGTAAACCTTACAAAACAATTCCTTGACCTCTAAGGCTCTAACCTTGTTACACAAGTAAGGATCTTCAGCGCACATAAACCTGATTACGAACAATTTAATAATCTAAGACTAGAGCCGTTGCATACATATTCATACACACGAGGATTTAGATCAATGATATGCATCAGCGAAACCATCGTCATTACGCCGCCAATGCACCACAGAAGCTGTAAATCAGCTTAACCCAAATAGGAAAACACCATAAGATCCAGCCAAGTAATCTAGTAATGCAGTCTTAATATATGACTATGGGCATACCCGGGCTGCTTTTAGCTAGGTTTTAAAAAGCCCTGCTGATTTTCCCACGGATGCTCAGCCTTTGTTGTTAGGCATGTGCCGCGAGTCAAGAATTTTATCGATAAACTTCAATCTCTTGCAGATTTTTTTGGAAGTGTCGCTTTCTTTGAATGCTAATACGACAGAACTGTTATTGTGGACATTATAAAGTACGAATTATGCTGTTTATCTAGTATCATGTTCAAGTGACTGAGCTTGTTATCTACTAGTTGACTCACTTTGACACTATGTTTTGCATATCTGATAACAGGGTAGCGATTTAATTTCCATTTTATGTACTAAGTAGGCGTGGACACATAAAAACGTTTTACGATTCATTCATAATTCTGTCACTCTATTCTACATTACAAGCTATATAGTTAAATTGAAGCATTATAGCAGGCCAGGAGTGCGTTTTATCGATAATCGATAATAGTAAACATGTCGTATCGACAGCACTTGGCTACTGTTTGCGAAACGTGACCGCCCGCGACAAACGGCGCGCGTGACGTTTCCGAACGCAGCCCGATATGTCGCCGATACGAGGCACATCACTACACACCACTTTAACCTTTATTACAAAAGCCGTAACAAACATATTCCTTTACTCGATTGTCACGTCAGAAATTTTTCCTACGTATTATTTAAAGTTGATATAAAGTTTATGTTAAAAGCGTTAGTACAGCAATTTTCATGCTTTACGTGTTATGGAACTTGCGTTAATGGAGATAAGCTTAGTTTAGTTATAATAAACTTTAAAAAATATTGTAAAATTACCGGAAAATCCTCTTCAACATTGAAAGTTTTGACTAAACAAACCTAATTAGCTTTCTTGTAGTTTGTAATTTGGGATACATTAATTTGAAGACATTCGACTTGGTATCTTATGACAATTGTCCGGTTTCCGAATCCTGAGACATTCTGAACCGGATTTTATCTATTCGATTGTGTTATTGGTAGGATATCTTGACACATTCGCGATTCTAAACACTCAGTCATACAATGAAATTCTATTATTATTATTATTATTATGAGCCTGTGTTGTCCCACTGCAGGGCAAAGGCCTCCCTTCCCTCTTTGAAATTCTATGAAATTGATAAATTTGTCGAATCAATAACTATTAAAAGATTATCTGAGGACCTTAGGAACTGGGTATTAGTCACTATTTGAACACTGTTATTAATAATTTGGTCTCCTTCCTCGTGTCGCTGGCAAGACTGCATTTCAGATCTTGTTGGCCCAAAACTTAGCCAATTTCACGGCGTCATCGGTAGCAGCACTGAGGTCACTTTGACTGCATCTTTTGGGATACAAAGGGCAGGATACGAGGTGGAGCATAGTTTGCGACATAGTTCCACATCCACGCCCTGCTGCTGTTCCGTCGAGGTAGGCCCCACTATGGCTACTATACCAGGTTGGAGTTGCATCGTCTCACTTGTGTCCGGAGACGGTTCAGAGATTTCGAAGTGGACGACGAAAGGTTACATCCTGCAGGAAGATGCTCAATTGGTGGTAGATAGTAAATAGGAGGGAGAAGAGTATCCTGCCACAGTTCGCAACGAGCGTCAGCCGGGTTCTTGGCAGAGACGCAAAATATAAGAAAATTTCAAAAATAGCCAAAATAAACACAAACAAATGTACTGCTTTCTTAACACCTTTATTTCTTGTATTTATAAGATGCAAAACCTACAATTTCAGCGTCAAATCATACAGTGTCACAAGTATCTCAATTCCAAACGGTCGTATTCTATTCAGGTTACGATCGGCGATAGTGCGATCGTTGAATAAACCTAATACGTAAAGAACACAGAAGGTTCGTTACACAAATGCTTCGAGCTGTATGTGTGTGTGATGCTGACATCGAGGATTGGAAGACCTGGAGTTGCTCAGTGAGCGCTACTCTATACAATGAGTCTGATTTGATCCACGCAAGTTTTTTTGGTGGGTCGCAAATATCCTTCCTGCTGGAATTTGGCCAAACAGACGGGATGAGAACACCCCCTCAATGCAGAGGGTGCTCTACAGTTCGCACGGATTTCAGCTGAATATTTTTCTAAAGAAAAAGTCGCCCAGGACCAAGACCAATGGTCCCGGTCGACTTTTTTCGATGATGATGACGACCATCGCGACATCAATTCAACTGAAGGAGGATTTTTTATTGAGCTTTTAAAGTGCACCTTCTCTCCTTACCTATTCAATGGAAAAATTCCCCTCGCATACCCTGCAACAGGCGGGTGACAACCGCCGACAGCCATGATGACTCACAAAGAGACAATCGCGCTGAAGCTCAGCCTATCTGATTGTGAGCCACCTGGGATGAAATACTATGCGCTTGTTGGATCAAGTCATCATTGTAAAGAGGAGCTGTAGATCTGTAGGGTGTCTTGTTGACCTGCATTTATGAATAGTAAATACAAAGATCGCCTTAAACAACTGTTTTTCAACAACTGTTCAAAATTTAATAAAGCATTGGAAATAACTTCTGCTGAAAATTAAGAAACTTGAGCAGACCCTGTCTATTTCGTGATTTTTAGGGTTCCGTACCTCTAAAGGAAAAAAACGGCCTTATAGGATCACTTTGTTGTCTGTCTGTCAAGACCCTCTATCTCGGGAACGCGTGGAGGTATCGAGTTGAAATTAAAACCATATACTCAGGTCTACAGTCCATTGAAGCTGTGAAAAAGAATCAAACTGCTAAGTTAACGTAAAAAAAGATACGGCCGTTTATCAGCTAAAAAAGTATATTTCCAAACTCTCAAGGGAATCAAAATTTATAGGGTACTTTCCGTTGACCTAGAATCATGAAATTTGGCAAGAAGAAATGTCATGTAGCACAAGTAAAGGGAAAAATCCGAAACATACCTAAAACGTACGGAACCCTCGGTGCGCGAGTCCGACTGGCACTTGACCGGGTTTTTTCTATTATAATATACTAGCTTCTGCCCGAGGCTTCACCCGCGTGGGTGCCGGAAATTATTCCACAGGAACGTGCTACCGGGACAAATAGTATATGTATAAGTAGTGTATATGTGTTTCAGCAGGATGCCATTTTTATCCTTGCCAAATTTAATCGAAATCCGTTCAGTAGTTTAGGCGTGAAAACGTTATACATACACACATCAAAAGTGTCTAGGGATCAACATATATTTTTGCAATAACTTTTCTCCTGATTGATATTAATTAAAATTTTCTTTAAGGATTCATCAAATAAAGTTTTGTTTTTGTTTGTCACAGTAACGATAAACCAAGTCACCTTTGCATTAATAAAGAAATTTGCCATTTTCCTAATAAAGGGATTTTTGACATTTGAACCACTAACACAAAAGTTCGAAAAAAAGACTGAAATAACAGTTTTCTTAAAAATTTTATTGGGTAACTTAAACAATTAATAATCCGTGTTTCTACCGCGAACACTAACAACACAAGAACATCGGTTTGGCATACTCAAAATGAGTTCATCCAAATCACGCTGTGGAATGGCCGCCCATGTTCGTTGCAACAACAAAAAAAGGTCTTCTTGCGACTGGATACCCTCCATATTCGGCAGAGCTCTTCTCTGTAGCATATCCCATGCATGCTCAATCGGGTTCAAGTCTGGCGACTGAGCAGGCCAGGGCAGGACATTGATGTTAGCTGCGGCGAGAGTCTGTCTTACAACTCTTGCGGTGTGCGGTCGTGCATTATCATGCATTAACTGAAATAAGGGACCGATTTGCACTTGTAGAGGAACGATGACGTCTGATACAATCGTCTCAGCATAAATTTGAGCGTTGAGGTTGCCTCTGATCCAAATCAACTCAGTTCTTCCGCCGATCCAAATACCCGCCCATACCATGATGGTTCCACCACCATAAGGATGGACTTCCTGGCAGGATTTTAATCGCTGTTGGCGTCCAGGGGTTCTCCAGTGTCGTATACGTCTTGTATCCGGTCTCATACCAAAACGAGACTCATCAGAAAAGCACACGAAACGCCATTGTTCTTCTGCCCAATTTCTGTGTTCAAGAGCCCATTGATATCGAATCCTACGATTGTGCATTGCTATAGGTGGTACCCGTAGCGGTCTTCGGGAATGAAGGTTCACTTCATGCAAGCGGTTTCTGACTGTTTGGTCGCTAATTAAGTACCCTGAAGAGTGATGAAGCCTCACGGCTAACATCATGGCGGTTATTGTTGGAGCTCTTCGAGTTAAGATTTGAATGTATCGGTCTTGTCTCCGTGTGGTGCAGCGATACCGTCCTCCATGGCGCTCAGCCACGATACCAGTGCTTCGGTAACGTGTCCAAAGTCGACTGATAACACTCTGACTTGTATTCAGAGCTAAAGCCACAGTACGTTGCCGGGAACCAGCTTCTATCATTCCCACGGCTCTGAGCATTTCTTCCCTGCTTAAATGACGTCGCCGCTCCTTAGTAACGTTGGTTTTAATCAGTAGTAGGGAAACAGTAGCACTAATAATGTCTTCAATGCGTTGTATGTTTTTATAGGGAAAATATTGACAGCTGATTTTCATCTTTTACTCGAATTTGATTCACAGTTCCTGATTCAAATTATGAAATGCACCAAAAAGGATCCATATAAATTTATAAAATCATAAATTTATTACAAGCCACATCTCAATCTCAAGAAATCCGCATAAAAATGCTTGATCCCTAGACACTTTTGATGTGTGTAGTTACTTTCGAATTTATAATGTTAGTATGAAGAGCTAGAATTTTTTATGGAACAGGACTTTTTTATCGGATTTTTGATGATGGATGCATTAAATAGAGCCAGGAAGTTTTTAGACAACAGCCACATAAGAATCTGCATCCACCTGGATCTGGCCTATAACCCAGTAATTTAAACACATTGCAGAAACAACGAATGCCTCAAAGACCTTGTTCACTGCGTAAGTAAATACGACGGCAATAACTTCAATATAACCAGGTGATTTAAGCAAACAGTAAAATATTCTCACATATATTCCTCGAAGCAATCAATTTACATCAATCAATCAATGAGTTTACCTAAGTTACTTCCATTTAATTCGAAACACGATCACTATTCACTGTGATAGGCGGGTTAGTACCCCATCCACTTCAACTTTCTGTAGCTTCAATCTACGTCACTCTAGGATTTATCAGGGGCTCGGAAATCAGCCAGGTTCATTGATAGACCGGTAGCGAGTGTTTGTGAGACCATTAAGGACTTAAGAACTTAGGAAATTCACTAATTTCTAGGCTATATCGACGATGAAGTGACAAGAACCTTTATCTACCAGAACATAATTTTACAGGAAACGAAAAAAACGTTTTATTTATTTTAAACGCAAGGTATGAAAAATATTATTATTGGTTATATATCCTACTATACCCGCTCCTTGTATAATATATAACCAACAATAATAATATTTTTCATACCTTGCGTTTAAAATAAATAAAACGTTTTTATCGTTTCCTGTAAAATTATGTTCTGGTAGATAAAGGTTCTTGTCACTTCATCGTCGATATGGAATTTAAAATATTGTTCTCGAATGTTTAATTCAAAATCTAAAATGATACGAAAGCATTTCGACGGGTTTATTAAGAGTCAAACGAAACAACAAAATCAATTTAGAGCAGGGACTTGAAACGTTACTCAAAATAACGTTACGCCTAGTTCCAGTACCGATAATTTGTACCGTTCCACCAGGATCGTAACAAAATTAATTCCTTGGCTGTAACGATACTGTCAAACGAAACGAAATCTTAAACTTACTTTTTATCCCGATATTCCCACGGGATCGACATTTACGCGGGTGAAACCGCGGGGCGCAGCAAGTAGTTTAATAATTCCTGGGTCTGATAAAGCTATTCCTTTTCTTAATTTATAAAACAGCATATTTTCGGATAACCACGATGGAAATCGCTACCCTCAATGCCCAACCATTGACTTATGACCGCATTAACTCAGCACTACGCGTTTCACGGATCCGCGTAGGTCCAATTATCCGCCGAATCGACTGTGTATCCGCGGTAACCCCATTCATATCCGCAGCCCCATTCAATTTAGGACGTGTTACCATTTAAGGAAAGTTCTATTTTAAAAGGCTATTCCTGTGGGCCTAAAATTAAAAGTCTGATTATGTAATAAAGTCTTGTGAAGCTGAAAATAATGAATCCAACTATGCGACTGTAGGCAGACTTTCAATTTAAAACGCCTTTGTTAACCAGCCTCTTAAGTCGAATAAAGTAGTTTAATTTAAAACCTTGAGCCTTTGACGTAAGGTTCAAAAGTGCGAAGACAGATTACGTCCAAAATAAATAAAAGTAAAGTTGTACTTTTAATTATTTTGTTGATCTCTCTTCAGACGCAAAGTATAAGGTAAGGTAACCAAAACATTTAGACCTGTATTTCTGTTTTTTTTTCTCAGGGCTTACATGACCATTTTTTTTTTTTTTTGCGGATGGGAAATCTTCAAATGACCCCTCCCGCTCTGGGTGGAGCGGAAGGGAGTGTCAGACTCTTACTGACTAAAACCCACCCGTGTTCCTTCCTTAGCCCTTTATGTTCCGGGCCAGCGGTAACCCTTTCGGACAATCCCGCTGATTTCGGACAATCCCGCTGATTTCGGACAATTTACATGACCTAAAGCGCGGTCACTGTCGGACTGCATAGAAAAGAAAGAGAAGCGCGATGTAACAACGCTGGTAATTTATTGCAAAATATGAAGCAATTATTTAATTACAAAAAATATATTGTTTGGACTAAAAAACTAAAACACTAGTATTTTAGTATGTTGCTTGTAGAATAATCTGACAAAAAAACAAAATGATTGTATGTATATTAGTATGGTTTTTATTGTAAAAAGAAAGTTTTTAGAGGAATCTTCATGATTTTTTTCTATCGTATCAAATTAGTTGCATTATATTTTCAACACACTGTATGCTAGGTAGAGCATATATCCTGAAGAATATAATATATTTTTTCTGATTTTGTTTACTGTAGTCGATCATATACTTTTATTGTTTCTAAAACTTGCGTTGTTTGTTGAGTTCCCGTAAAGTCAAAGTCAAATCATTTATTTCAAATAGGCACATTAAAGGCACTTTTGAACGTCAAACAAAAAAAAACTAAATATAAATTCTAGTCGCCCATTCCAAAAGGTAGTTTTCGTATGGAGAAGAATGGGCAAGAAACTCCACCGTTACTCTTTTAAAATGTTTTACAAAGTCTTGTATACATAATATAATTATATGTGACCACGATGCACCCATAATAAAATTAGTCTACCACAAAAGGTAAAAATAATTAAAAATTAAGCAATGACAGGTAAATCAATTATGTGATAGAGACATGGTGCTCACATATTTACAAATGTAAGCCCCATATCCAGCTGACTCCACCAAAATACACTCAAAATCAGTCCCCAACGCGACCACACAATTACTAGAATGGCCTTAAACCGGTCCAAGTACACGAACAGTAGGCTATGCTGCTACCATGTGATACTGTCAATTATCTGCTCGTTAGCCCTGATCGATCCTCGGCGTGTGTTGAAGAGTCGTAAGTCAGCCGTCTAATGTGTCAGGCCAGGTCAGTCGAATGGCCCAGATCTAGCCATTAGTAAATTAAGAGCCGATGGGAGATAGGCTCTGAGGTATGTTTTGTTTGCTTGAATATTTTAAGTTGGGTATTTGTTTTAATTAGATTATATTGTGGAGTTGAGGGTTAGGAGTTTTGCGTGACTTTTGATAAATGGTCTTGTGTGATAGTAACGGTAGTTTAAAGACATAATACACCTTCTCTGTAGATCCGGTTAAATTATTAGGCAAATACATAGTTTAGTCTGTCCGGAGATATCTGCCTTACTTCTATTTACGTCTTTCATCGACAATCGCTAACTGAATGGTCGCCTAAATCCACTCAAGTTAATTCAACGTATTTGCTTTCGAGACACTATCTAACACCATCCGGGTTAAGTTCAAGGTGGTCAGCAGCAATAAATGCTTAATTCTGATAGATTCAAAATAGGATTTAAGTAGTCGATGCAGTTTGCCTTAAGAGTCACATAAATACAAAAATATAAATCATCATCTGCCTAGCCTTTTCCCAACTATGTTGAGGTCGGCTTCCAGTCTAACCAGATGCAGCTGAATAACAGTATGTTAAATGGAGCGACTGCCTATCTGACTTCCACAGCCCAGTTACTGGGTAATACGATACACCTTGGTAAGACTGGTTGTCACTTTCGGGCTTCTGACGACCCGTAACGACTGTCAAAGATCCACGAATGACAGCCGATACCAACGGCTTAACGTGCTTTCCGAAGCACGGAGGGGTCTTGGTGTGCAAAGATGGTCACCCATCCACGGACCAACCACGGCAAGAGTAGCTTAACCTGATCGATCGACCCGTGCGGCTATTATTTCTTAGCCACAAGCCCCTCCAAATACAAAAATATAAATACAAATGGAACCTTACCTTTTGCTTGAGGAAGGATAAATCCCTTACGGGAACTGTCCTTCTGGTGACTTTGATCTCAGACTGCAGCACTTCCATAGTGGAAATCTCTTGGAAGCCATATTCTTGTAGTGCTAAGCATGTTCGCTGCACTTGCTCGATGCATGGAGAGAATGAACAGAATCTTCCACCTAGAATATTAAACATTATGTTTTAAACAATAGGGTTTAATATCTAACATATATATCATAATCAGCCTATAATGTTCCCACTGCTGAGACACAGGCCTCCTCTCGGTGAGAGGGAGAGGGCCGTATCCACAGCGTGCAGCGCGGGCCCAGTGCGACTTGGTAGATGTCACATGTCTTCGAATTTTTGGTTCGAGAACATGCAGGTTTCCTCATGATCTTTTCCTTCATCGTTTTGAGAGCAGTGGTGATGAAATAATTTACACAAAGTAAAGCGCCTAACTGGGTTCGAACCTACGACCTGCCACTACTGCTCATACATATAATAGTATTTTGAAGAAAGCTAAGTTGATGACGGTAAAGCTGATGTTTACGGGTATATATTGGGATTACATGAGCTCATTTCAAAGCGAATTCTGGCATGAAGAATATTGTAAAGCTTGAATTAAAGCTTCAATTAATAGTAGTGATCTGGGGAAATAAATTATACGATTTTATTTGTTTGCGAATTACAATTTACAAGCACTAAGTTTACTATTGTATTTCGATGCAATTGCTTTCAGTAACATTTTAGGGTTTTGTTCAAATATATCGTAACTTTAAATATACAAATGACCTCATAACGGTTCATAGTCAATAGTGCATCGTAGATGTAAGATAGCAATGACGAAGTCGCATCGTACGCTACACTATCGAACATCTCCGTATTGTGTTAACTCGTATCACAATGGTAGGACTCGATAATGTCCAGAGGGATCCCTCGCTCCACGTCAGGATCCGTTCGGGCTCATAACAATGTTTGAAACGGAGCAGGGGCGATCGACCTCGCTATTACACAATCCAAACAAAACCAAGACGTCTTACCACTTCATAATGCGCGCGCGCACGTAAAAAAGATCCAGACATAACAAAATGTCGACAGATGTTTTCATTCCCATGTGATAGATACGAGATGACCGGCTCGAGACTAAGATAATGTACCCTTTTTGTTACCGCGATACCGTTTTGAAATTTTTACAAGTCCAAAATGCTCAGGAAGAGACACATCGTCTTTTATGTGGCCCGCTTACTCTTATCTGTCAAATCTTATCGACCAATAAGGACAGCAGACGTCACTCACTCTGCCAATCTGAGCGGCGCGGGCGCTTCACTGCGGGGGGCGAATTTAAAATTGTTCCATTTTTAAAATGTGTATCGCGTGCCTGGATGGTATAACCCGCGCTCTATTAACATAATGCTGTTAGAGACGCTTAGTGGTACGTAATGAAGTCATTATAGAGTATAATCTTCAAGCCTTGACACACTACGCCACAATATGTGGCATGGAAAAATGGCAATAGTTTACATTGCAGAGCTTAATTGAAGCTTAAAGGTAGAATCCATATTTTAAGCTTTTGAACAGTATTCATTTGAAGTAAGTCGTTAGTAAAATATATCCTATGACTTCCCATTAGTGAAGGAATGTTTGAATCGGATCAGTAGTTCCGAAAATTAGCCATACAAACTCACATACCTACCCCTCTTGTGCAAAAATTAATAAACCACGTGCCATGGCAAAAAAGACATTTGAAAATAAGCCAAGGAAAGGTAAAAACGTCTGTCAAGAATAAGATCTTTCACACGCTCTACACAGACAGATACAAATCATATAATATTTTCGCTCGCAACATTTTTACTTTCGACATTTTTGTGGTGTAGTCTGCAAACTGTCACCACAAAGGTTTCTAGCTGAGGTCGAATAGGTGGTGAAATATGTAATACACTATCTTAATGCATCACGAGTCACGTAGTCGCTTCGAGTCGACTCGACTCGATTCGATAGCGGGAGGGCCAAGTATCGAGTTATCTTAGTAACATGATTCCAAGTGTTCAATTAAAGTTAATTAATCACTGATGACGATTTGATTAGTTGTTTGTAGATAAATGAAGGCTGTTTATCTTATTAGTATTTAGTGGGCATTTGAAAGTTAATGTCTCCGAAGATTTCGTTGGTAGGGTTGCCAGGATTTTAATTTTATCGTGGGAAATGTTAGAGATCGTATTGAGATTTATTGGAAAATAACTTTGCGCTCGTTAACCTTTTTACTGCACCTGGCACCTGGGAAACCTAGATCTTTCGAATATTTCTCGTAAAACCGGCTGCACTTTATATAAATAAACTTTTATGGTCCTTTTGTGAATTCTAATTTACGTAGGTACAGAAGTTGTTTAATGACTTTCGAACTGTATTACCTATTTACCTGCATTTGAAGCGATCCCATTTTGACGCGAAAATAATTTCATCAATTTTTTTTTCACAAGTTTAGGAAAGCAATCCTGAACTGAACATAACGTGGACCATATGAACGTCATTACAACACCAAGAAAAAAAAACTTAGCACGATTGAATACGGACAAAAACTACTCTTATAACATTGCTAAATCTAAACATGCTACAAAACAGCCATACACCAAGTTTATGCCTGTCTAGTGTCTATGTACGGTACAGCAAGGTAAAGGGTGAAGTGAACATAGCCGTTAGTCATCCTCGGTGCGCTTGCGCAGTCTGTGGGTCAGGGCACAGGAATGTCGCCTAATTGACAGATTGCTGAGGACGGGCTTGTCACTGCTGCTTAATAACACCGGTGCTTTAGTAATTGTTTAGCAATTTAGAATTTGGGCAACCATTTTGGAGGTATTGCGAATTTTGGAGTGACATAGATTGTAGGTTAGGTTATTGGGCATGTGGAGGAATGAGGGAAATGTCGCGAGGAGAGTTTTAAGATGAATTTCGATGACTATGAGAGGAGGGGAAGACCAAAGAAACGATGGATGGACTTTGAGAATGTTGATATGGTTAGAAAGAGTATGACTACCGAGATGACGAGTAATAGAGAAAAATGGAAAAAAACTGGCCAAGTGCGAGTCGGACTCGCACACGAAGGGTTCCGTACCACAAGGCAAGACGCCGAAAAAAACACGTTTGTTGTATGGGAGCCCCCTTAAATATTTATTTTATTTTGTTTTTAGTATTTGTTGTTATAGCGGCAACCGAAATACATCATCTGTGAAAATTTCAACTGTCTAGCTATCACGGTTCATGAGATACAGCCTGGTGACAGACACAAGGCAAACACGCCGAAAAAAACACGTTTGTTGTATGGGAGCCCCCCTTAAATATTTATTTTATTTTGTTTTTAGTATTTGTTGTTATAGCGGCAACCGAAATACATCATCTGTGAAAATTTCAACTGTCTAGCTATCACGGTTCATGAGATACAGCCTGGTGACAGACAGACGGACGGACGGACGGACAGCGAAGTCTTAGTAATAGGGTTCCGTTTTTACCCTTTGGGTACGGAACCCTAAAAAAGACATGTTGCACCGACCCCAAATTAGTTGGGATAAGGGCAGGAGAATGATGATGAATGACGATAGATTTTAGGTTAGTCAAGTGATTTGTTGTGTATGAAATAATTTTATGTGTCGAGGCTAATCAATAACAGCCGCACGGGTCGATCGATCAGGTTAAGCTAAACTTGCCGCGGTTGGTCCGTGGATAGGTGACCATCTTTACATACCAAGACCCCTCCGTGCCTCGGAAAGCACGTTAAGCTGTTGGTCCCGGCTGTCATTCGTGGATCTTTGACAGTCGTTACGGGTTAACCACCACAGCAGCCAGACTTACCAAGGGGTATCGTACGTGGTATTACCCAGTAACTGGGTTGTGGAGGTCAGATAGGCAGTCGCTCCATGTAAAATACTGGTATTCAGCTGCATCTGGTCAGACTGGAAACCGACCCCAACATAGTTGGGAAAAGGCTAGGCAGATGATAGTGTCGATGTAGAGTGACAGACAAGGACCTGTTGGCAGTCCGGATTAGAGATACTTACAGAAAGAAAACATTCTTAATGTTGGAGGAAAGGTAAAAAAATCGAAGAAGCGGTGGAAAATTCCAGTCCCTCGGTTAGGGCGAAGGAATATCGTCTAATTGACGGATTGCTGAGGGCTTGCACTGCAGCTGAATAACACCGGTGCTTTAGTAATTGCTTAGCAATTGACATTTTGGAAGGATTGCGAATTTTGGATTGGCATTGTTTTCGGAATGGGCAATTTATTATGTCGACGAGGCATATGACCTACTACTACTAATGGTATGGATAACAGACTAAGGAAAAGGGAAAGGGATGAATGTGAAGAAGCCGTGGAAGATATTTTGTCTGGATTTTTTCCCAAAGTTTTTTGTAACAACCACGAAAATTTTAGACTTGGGAATGAGTTAAAGGTTTTTGGGAAGTGTTTAATCTAAGATAATCAGCGGTGCTATTCTGTAAAAATCTCACCGTAAAAACTTAGGTGGAGTGAGCGTGGAGTGAGCTGTCAATAGTGTCAATTTCTAGCAAAAACAAACTCACATCACCTAAGTTTTCCCGGTGAGATTTTTACAGAATCGACCGGCTGGATAGACATTTAGCAGTACAGGTCGATTCTAATCGAGCTTCCATTCTTGCAGATTTTACTCGTATTGGGGCAGCTAAGTTAACGATTGGAATGATTGACATAATTCGTATGGAGTAAAAATTTCGTGGAGACTGGTGGTAATATCATATGACATTTCTTTCGTGTGCAAAATAAATGGTATATCTATCTATGGCAACGCTACTAACTACCCTTTACAGTAACCATTAACGCATTAACTAAAACAGTCTAGCCATTTTAGAACTCAAATTAGGATAAAGATATTTTAAGTTGGGCGTCGTAAAACAACGTTAAGCCCTTAGGTCAAGACATAGCTATGTCACCTAATTGATAAATTGGTGTGGTGGGCTGGCAGTGTCACTGCCGCTTAGTAACGACCCCTTTGTTCTTAACTAATTGCTGCCCTGAGGCGGTTTTAACTAGATGATTATGAAATCTAATCTTATAAGCGAATGATTGGAGGTAAGATTGGGGCGATTTTAAAGTGTGAAGGTTAGTTTCTGTGACTTATTTCCTTATTATGGAGGTGTTATGTTTAAGTGACTATTGGTTAACTACTTTAAAAAAGTAAGTTAGGATTTTGTGCTTTTCAAGTCCAGTTAGAATTTGGGTCCGGCCTGGATTGCTCAGGCAAGAGTTGTTCCGGATGTTTGTGCATGTGCTATTTGTGGCTGTAGACCCAGATAGATAGGTACATAACTCGACCGAGTATCTACTGTATATTGTACTTACACCATCAAATAAAAAATAGATTTCCAGAAATGACACACAAGAAATAATCACTGAGGCAGTGTAAAGAAGAAGCTTCCTACTCATATTTGGGACCTTCATCATAACGCTTCTAGAATTTTTTTTTATAACAACAACAACTTCATTTACTTTTTTTTTATACTGGCGATGGCGTAAGCAAAGAAACTGGCACTCAAAATTAAACACCAACCAAAACAAAATTAATACAAGATGAAGAGACAGAACAGAATCTCTAAACACTGTACTCAAACTGGAGCATTGAAAGCAGTAATTTGTAGTGTCGTAAACACTATAGACAGAGATGTAAAGCGATCTAAATGTCAAGTCTAGTACTGAAGATATCGACACAAGTCTAATCCTGGCAGACTGCAACAATATGCGTTACGTAACAAGGGCTTTGAGCCGTAAGTACCCCCCATTCACTGGCTGGTTTAGTGATGCTCCATGTTTGGGATATCGATACTTTGAATGTCAATTGAAATTGTTAATGTGTAAAGAAGAATTATCAAAAACGAGACATATAGAACGAGGAAAATAACAAATTGATGACTGCAATGCGTATTTACATATACAGGAAATGGGTTTTGTATCGATTTTGCGGTGCGTATTCTTAAAAATAAACTTCTCATTTACACGTACAATACGAATATCTAGTAGTAGTAGTAGATCTCAGCTGCATCTGTTTCCGCGTATAAAACTTAATTCACCCATGAACCTGACTGTACTAATGTTGAGACTGAAATGTGTGCCTTTATCGATTACACCATCCCATCACTACCCCAGACGATGTAAAGAAACACATCACAATAGCCCCGTGTCGCGTCACTAACAATACTGGACAAGCCATTGATGTATTAGTAAAGATAACGCGGTGAAATCACATGTGTAGCCTGCGCGTACGCGTAATGAGGTCGGCTCGCAATCCACTCGTGCGCATACCGTATTGTTCTTTCAATGATCCGATTGGAATTAAGCTACGTCGATACTGCGTCGCTTTGTGTTGGGTAATGTTAAATTGTGGTTACATTTTTATGTAATGGAAGACAAAAGAAGCGTAACCGACATGGTTAGCACAAACTCCTTCTCAATTTCATAAGATTTTTTAAGAATTTCATCAACTTCATGTCTTTTGTGTACCTATTTTGAAATAGATTCTGGAGCATTAAACCTTAAATAAGGCTCTCTCAACTATGTCTTCACAACAATCCAGAGATTGCTGCACTAAGAAGAAGAGAAGAGTCCTCCATCACAGCTTGTTCCAGATTTAATTTCACGGCTACCCATATATACCCATATACACTCTGAAGTCATATACTTTTCCAACTACATATTCCACATTATTTTTCCAACAATTCGTACATAGGCGAGGTGTTTCGCCCGCGTGCGGCATGGGGCGTCGTCGCCGGGGTGGCCCGCGCATGCGTCGGCCCCGCCCCCGCCCGAGGCTGCGCTCGCGCCGACAACTCGTACTATTATCAACATACCACCTATAAACCCAATGTTGTAATTTAATGTAAACAATCATGGGAAGTGGTAAGGATTGTTCTGTCATGTTTGTTTGCGATATGATATTCATTTATTCTTAACATTGTAAGATAAAGTCTTAAAGGCTCTAAGGCTCTCCTAGTTTTGAGGTTAAGTTGTAATAACTGTAATGATAATGAAACACGTATGTTAAATTATAGATTGCTTCGTATTATTATGCCTGAATGATGGTGATTAGAGCTTGTGCCTGTACATCTACTTAGGTAAGTACTCCTCATCGATGAGTCACCATTTGAGGATAGCTCAAACCTCAAGAACCCGACAGAACTGCTAAATAAGTGAATCAAACAAAATATAATCAAATACAATTTACATTTTTAACGACTTATACCGAGAAGGCATCCGATCGCGGATAATAAAATTCCAAGTACGATGCGTTCAATTAATTTAAAAAACATTCGTTAATTTTATTAATGCGCGCAAGCCAAAATCTACGATCACTGGAAGATGTGATCGCGAACGCCTTCTCATTTTCGAAATTAGCAAATGAATAAAAAACAAAATGTTGGTAACCGCCAACAGAGTGGACAAGATAAAGAAATATACGGAGAGGTGCCTGCGTTCGAGGGTCCAGATAACAACATTAACGCCGGGGAGGCTGGCGAACAAAACAATAGAAAGGGACGCTAATACTCGTTCATTTCCGAAAAAGTTAAATTTTGCAAACTTGACACCGAAAACTCAACTCTATCTTGGAGACCACAAAGTGCAAAACTAAAAGCAGCAGAAAAAGACATAAGTCACGAGGCAGTTCAGCAAAACGATGATACAATTGGAGGAGCAAAAGGGACAATACACGATGGTATTGATAGCGAAATGAGTGGAGTAAGTTTTTCTCAGCCACCCAGCCTGCAACATAATTAATGGTGTTCGTGTTGGAGACGAATTTATAAATTGGCTTTATTCCGTTTTTAACAAAGGGTGGGACATGTGTGATAGGGCTGATAGTCAATCTACGAGAATGCGACATAATTAGCGAATCGTTTTCAGGATTAATGTGTGATAATATTTGTCTGCGAACATCCAAGAATCAGATAAGAATAGTTAAATATACGAGTAAGAGAGAAAACAAATTACTAATTAATACGAATCTTTGCTTGTGAGTTGCGAAGATCGTCTTCAGTTTATTTATGACAATAGGGACCTGGTATTCATTTGGTACATCCGTAAATTATTTCGTCACCACTGCTCTCAAAACGGTGAGGAAAGCGGCATATCTTATAACCAAAAATTCGAAGACATGTGACATCTACCAACCCGCACTGTGCTCGCATGGTGGATGTTGGCCCACTACACACGATTATGGTGAGAGGGTCACCAGTAGGAGGCCTGTGTCCTATAATAGTAGTGGGAACATTATATGCTGGTTATGTGTGTGATTTATTTCTTTAACTATATGAGCCATAGAAACAGTCGCGTAACTGTACGATGATTTTGATGGAGTTAAAGTATAGAATATTGTCGTGATGGCCCAGAGGTTAAGGCCTAGCTTCACATGCACGAGGTTGTGGGTTCAAATCCGGGCAAGTACCAATGTGACTCTTTCAATTCATATGTACTTTCTGAGTTTATCTTGGTCATTGCTGACATTGGTGAAGGAAAAACACATCACCTGGGCTTATTTATCCATACTAATATTATAAATTCGAAAGTAACTTTGTCTGTCTGTATGTAACCTTTTCACGCCTAAACCACTGAACGGATTTCCATAAAATTTGGCAGAGAGATAGATTGCATCCCGGGAAAGGACAGGATAGTTTTTATCCCGATTTTTCCACGGGATCGACACTTATGCGGGTGAAACCGTGGGGCACTGCTTAGTACTTAATATAAGTCGCCGACCCGTCACGTCTTGAGCAAGCGTTGTGATCAATGATCGTGCCTTCTCTGTTTGAGAAGACGCCTTTGCCCAGCAGTGGGGCTACTAGGCTGGTATTATTAAACTAGAGGTTACGATAAACTTTAAAAGGAAAACGTCTAATAGCAGACTCCAATAATTAACGGACCGTTATCGATTAAAATTAAGATTCTTGTATCTTTACCAACAATGAAGCAAAGACTTCATAGCTTTGCATAGCCTATGAAAGTAGCTATCACAGGTAAAATTAGCTTACGAATCTATTTATGTACCCTGCATTCTAATTGCGTAACACTCTATCAATCTAAATCTGAATAATTTTGAAGGATATTGCTAATCCATTGCTTCATATGTTCGATAAAATTGTCTGCTCACCAACGTAAATAACGCAATGAATGTTGTTGAACTGTCAAAAGGAAACCCATTTCTACCCCGCAGTTTGGCAATAAAAAATCCTATCATTGGTAGGCGATAGGAAAACGATGTATTTTTGTTTATAGGAACCGAGCATAAAAGACTAGACAAACAAGAACAACAATAACAAAAACTGGCCAAGTGCGAGTCGGACTCGCACACGAAGGGTTCCGTACCACAAGGCAAAAACGCCGAAAAAAACATGTTTGTTGTATGGGAGCCCCCCTTAAATATATATTTTATTTTGTTTTTAGTATTTGCTGTTATAGCGGCAACCGAAATACATCATCTGTGAAAATTTCAACTGTCTAGCTATCACGGTTCATGAGATACAGCCTGGTGACAGACAGACGCGACGGACGGACGGACGGACAGCGAAGTCTTAGTAATAGGGTTTTTACCCTTTGGGTACGGAACCCTAAAAAGCTACTATCAAAGCTTCGAAGAGAAATTATAAACAAAACAGTGAACGCTTCACTCAGTAAAGTTACAATATGAAATGCTAAGTGCTATGCAATTGTACGATGGCGGATAAGAAAATAAGTAACAGAATTCATGTTAGACTATAATAGAATTCCAATTTGCTATCAGAGCAATAACATCTTGACTGTATTAATTCCATAGGTCGCTTCTCTTACATTGTTTTTCTTCAGTTTCTAGTTTTAAACTTTGCAATTTACTGTTTGGAAATATTGGAGCTACAAAAGCAGAGTCTACACACCATAGATTTTTGGGTGCAAGATTGTTTTAATTGGTTGTTTTGACGTCGTCTAACTAAGTTGTATTAGCTTCTATGCCAGTAACCGTTTTCTGTAATATATATTTTCACTCTGATCTGACCAATGATTATGTCAGGACTTTTAAAGAGACTGTGACCTCTAGCTCAGCTCACAGAGTAGTCAGATAGGAACCGCCGACCTTATCTAGTTTTTAATACATGATTGACGTGTAAAAGTGTTTGTACAAATCGTGGTACAAACTTACAGAAATAAAATAATTTAACATTTATCACATTTTTCTTCTGCTTTCAGATTAGCGTTGCAGTTAACGTTTTCGTCTGTCAGTTTAACTGGTACTTAGACTTAATAGCAAACACAATCAGCAGCAGCCATCCGAAAGATGTAACACAAAATATTGTTATTATCTTAACCGCCTTCAAATTCCATTCTCACCAATAAATAAGAAAAAGCGCAATCGGGATCGTAAATGTGAGAGAGCATTATTTGTTTCGCATATAATAATGGCATATTTAGTGGGCGATATCAGTTAATACGGAGAGGCTGGCATAAATCGGCGCGGGCGCAATCTAACATCGCGGCGGTCCCTCGCCCCGCCCCCCGCGAGTAACTCACTGCTATCTGCCCCGAATATTGTTAATCAGTGTATCATTAGCTCGCGAGTACGACACACACTGTCCGTTTCTGTGGAGGGAATTAATTAATATTATTTTCAGGTTACATTGTTTTTCTTCTGAAAAGCTTTTAAGAATCCTTGCAGTTCTATATCTTCCTGTACGTACACTTAGCATAAAGCATAATCAGCCTATAACGTTCCCACTGCTGGGACACAGGCCTCATCTCGTTCAGAGGGAGTGGGCCGTTATCCACCACGCGGGCCCAGTGCGGGTTGGTAAATGTCGCATGTGTTTGAATTTTTGGTTCTAGGACATGCCGGTTTCATCACGATGTTTCGCTTCACTGTTTTGAGAGCAGCGTACACGTACAGTTAATACTTCCACAAAACATAATTTACTATGTGACTTGAGTATAATAGCCACCAATCAGACTGTTAATGACACTGATTGAGGCAATTTTGGTTCGAGGGTCAATGAGAATGACTCATGTTTAAGAGGTTTTCTGTCAATTATTGCATCTACGACGTAGGCGCAAATCTATCGCTCTTTTGACCCTTCGCATCTTCGATCAATAAATAGTACATTGATCGAAGCTTCGCATGGCATTGTTTGTGGTGTTTTTTTAATCCTCTCTTGTACAGGCCGTAGTGCAAACGCGGATATGGTACATGGACTCAATGGAGCCACGCAATATCGAAATAAGTATCTCTTAGTTGGAGATTGTCTGAAGCGGCCGAGCCAAGTCTAGATCGGGATCTATTAACCGACTTTCGAGTGGATTGAGGATTTCCAGTTTGGCTAGGAGAAGCCTGGGGACAGGTATTGTACTACGTAGGTATAAAACAAACGATTCAAATAAAACTATCAAATTCAGCATCAGAAAAAGCATTTATAAACGTCGTAATTCGCACCAAAATGCAGTTCGTATGTATCTGCGATGGCTTGGCGCACGATAGCCGCATAGCGCACAGCCGCGATACAGATAAAGCTAACGGGGAGGCGCTGCTATAAATACCAAAACGAACCAAACGCTAACTCTGTCCCACTCATGCACCCCTGGTACTTTCAGATGAGTGTTCGTTCTAATAGTTTTGTCCTAGAAGTTCTGTTTTAGGAAAAAAAATATAAAATGGTCAAACTACAACATAACAGACAGTATTCTCCGGGGTTAGGGCGCTACCTCGAAAATCTAAAATCCTCGAAAACCTACTAAGCGAGCGAAAGTGAATTAAATTAATTAAATCTAAAGAAAAAAGTAAAACAAAATATATAAATTTGCATTTTTTTTTATCGAGAAAAATTCATTGAATCGTGTATTCCTTTTACACGATACTAAACCAAAGAGTAAAAAAACATATCTATACCGAAATGTTAAATCCCTATTCCACATAATTAACAACTTACACGAAATAGAAAAACCACTTTTTTTCAACATATCACCTTAAGTAAAGGTGTATCTTCGGATATCTATGGTGTATCTATAGTACACCCACATTTCGCCAGTACAAAAAAACCATCTCCCATATAAATGCGGTACAATATAGAGAAAATACAGGAAGCTACGTTCTAAAATCTAAATATGGAACTAACTAAGCAAATAAATAATAGGTAGGTATCTGTGAACGTCCTAGAAACCAGGCGAAGGGTTCATAACGGATCTTGTCATAACCACAATGCCTGTCAGAATTGGTAATATAAATATGAAACAATTACTTTATACCTGTCTATAATGTCCACGGCTAGCGATTTCGTGTCACTGATTTCATTGTATGTAAATATCCACAATGTAATTAACCTCTACTTAGCTACAAAACAAATAATTAATCCTTAGTCCACAAAGTGTCAAAGTTAAGATACAGCTCAAAATGTAGGACACCTGTTTACCATATCTGCGACAAATCGCATACCATTGGGTTGGAACTAATTTCATATTAGAAATAATGGGTTAAAACTGGTCATAAATGCCAAAGGTGTTCAGCGGTCACTTCTCGTCCCGCCCACTATAGCAATAAAGTATTTTACAAGTGATACAAGAATTGCAATCGTACGCCGGATCTCCCGTTGCCTTAACCTTATAAATACTGCGCTATTTATTTCTGGAAATCTGTATGCTCTCATCAATATCGTTTGAATGTTGTTCTGGGAAGGTTTGTGGGGGAAATTGGTGTTGTGTAAGGGTGCTGTAGGTAAATGTCAGCTTAATTAGGTACTCAATTGAGAATGTTACCACAAATTTACCACAAAAATTCTATTATTGCAGTATTTCAAGATCTTATATAGAGAAATTCCATTGCCACTAAAAAACCCAGCCCTTATTACACGGGCTGGGTTTTTTAAATGAGACTTACGGGTGAAAACCGAAACTTCGACTGCTTTTCACCAAACTTATGTTTTTGCCATGAAGTCACATTTCAAAAATTGACCTTGATTGTCATACATCTTAATCCTTCGTATGAACGTGGATCCACGCGAGACACAACGTTGTTTCTGTAATTCGGCATTCAACAGGTTAATGACAAAGTTTTCTTTAAATAAACTCATTTCCTAATTAGTTTCGGAAAAGTCAAGTTTACAAGTTTAAGTCCATGTTAAGCATCTTAAATTACCCAGTAAAACACACGCCTCTAACTCCACACTAAAACTCGGTCGTATATCAAGGTGCGCATACGCAATGTACGGTAGCGACAAGGCGACAACGCGACAGCGCGCGCCCGTGTCGCGTGTCGCAGCGACATGTCGCTACCTTATACGATTATACGCAATGAATGGAGAATGTGCGTGCGCGCTTAAACGGGGTAAGGTGATGTAATTAGAAAAGTTGCGTTTTGTTTTTTTGTTGAGGAAGGTTAAGGCCTCCGGGCGTCGAGTCAGGGGATCGAGGAGGGGGGGGATCAGACCGGAATAAATCGAGTCTATAATTGGCGTACGAAGTCAATACCTACAGAAAATCAAAGGAATAACAATTGATTATGGGTTTATCAAACCACAATGGGTTCGCGTGGTAGATCACTGCCCACTCCCTTTCGAAGAGAGAAGGTCTGTGTCCCAGCAGTGGGAACATTATAGGCTGATTAAGTTATGGGTTTTGAATATTTTAACAGAAAATATGCAAATGGAGCTAAAGCTAAGTCTAAAGGCAGTTAGATATGCAATCAAGTATCCAGGTAAGTACATTGTTTTCCATAGTTGGGTATTTTCAATAAGCTATGTACAAAATCTAGGATTTTCCATGCTTTTCAATACTTAATTTTATTAAAAAAAACTGCATTCAATTGCATGTAGGTACCGGTTCTATAAATCAAGGTTAATGTGTCAGTTGCTATAAATCTTAACAGTGATAAATATTAAATAGACCATTAGGGGACACGGTCTTTGAACAAATTACCACAACAGGCAAGAACACGAATACTTCCATAGTAAAAACATCAACGCGCTCCACACGATATTCTCTAACTACCTAGTGTCATTCGGCATGAATATTAATAAACACAGCATTACATATCTTTTCTAAGCAACACTACACGCCTACGTTAGTCTGAAACCTCCAGTAAATCATTATAGGACGTGCCAATGCCTCCCGCTTCACTTACCAGCCGATAAGGTAATAAAACTCATTCACACGTTCGTCAACTTAATAGATGCCTTATTAAAAACTCACCGCACGAATTGAATCGATTCACTTTACTCGCCCCGCGAATCGATTTATTCACCGATGTTCTCGATTCAAATTAATATTGGCAGCTGCGTTTACGCGCCAAGTACGTTTGATTTAAGTTCCAGTTTTCCAATATTTAAATTTATTCGTGTTCCATTTTGGGAATGCTTTATTTCCTATGTTTACTTCAGCGGCTTTATGATTAATGCCGAATAGATGTGTTTTTAATTGAATTATTTAATAGGTTTTGGTTAAATACTGGTTTCCTGAGGAAATTCCAATATCTGCTCCTACCTACACCAATTAAGTCAAGTGATACATGGTACTTGTAATGGTTATATTTGTTCAATCACCCAGATTTAATTGGTTTACTTGATTTGGAACATTGAATTAACAGCGTTCGCCAAAGTGGACACTATAATCATCAAAGAAGTGGAATTTATGGGTTCACTAATAGGTAGTCCAGAGGTATACAGTTTCTAGACATATAAACCTACCTAGTATTTTCAATTGGTAAAGATAAAACATTATATTTGAGCCAAAAATAGACCTATAGGACTGTGTAGGACATAAGATAAATATCTGAACCACTCCTATCCCGAGACCGTTGGAACCTGCTTGCTTGCTTTGATGCTTATGCTAAGCATAATCAGCCTATATGTTCCCACTGCTGGGACACAAGCCTCCTCCCTGTGAGATAGATAAATAGGCCGTAATCCACCACACGGGCCCAGTGTGGTTTGGTTGATCCTTTTGACCGCCACAGTCATGTATATATGACAAATGAAAATGTGCCCAGTACGCCACGGTTCGACTACATGACAGACTTTGACGCCGAGGGCACGTTTTTGATTTTGTGACGTGTGGCGGTCAAAAGGTTAAATCCGTGGGTTTGGTAGATATCACATGTCTTTGATTTATTAGAAAACTTGTTGGAACCTATTGCAAAGGGTCAATTACCCTCTGCAAAGGTCCTTACTGTCCTAACGCCAGCTAATGCATGGCATTCGGAACTGATGCAAGAATGAATTTCGGGACAAAAAAAAACACCTTTTCACAACCACAACATGGGTTATTTCAGGTAGTACAATACAACAACAATGCCTCGTTTAAATTACACATCGCACATCGCCGATTTCGCAAGCCACTGTAGTGAAAAGGTTAATCTTATAAATAATATCTAATCTGGCTCAAACACCGTCAATAAATCAGCTTATTTAGCCCATATCCACGTTCGACTCCAACATTCCATCCTATTAACATTTAACAATGTATGAGAAATAGTATCGGTTAGGGCACATAAGTACGCATGCGATTTATTTAGCAATTGAGTGTAGCCACTTAAAGGAATCACAGCGCGGAGAAGCAACAAATTGAACAGGGTTGGCAATTACTGAAGACAATGCGTGCGTGAGAGTCGGGCGCCGCGCACGCAGCCCGCGAATTAGACTCGTTATCTGGACCTGGGTAATTAGGGAAGGTTTCCCACGCGCGAACCCTAACACTCACAGGTGGACTTAGACTTGTTTTTGTTCGGTTCTGGTTCAATGGTTGGTATTTGTCACTGCGAGGCCATTGTTGAGGCTACGGCATGAAATTCTTTCATGTGATTCCGGGTGTTGGGAGTTTAGAATTTGTTGAACTGTCTGGAGTGTTGTTACACCATCTACATATACCTTTTATTTGGTAGAGAATTACATAATAATTATGGTTCGGCGAGTCTTCTGTTTATTCAAATGTCACAACACATTTCTTAAAACATTGGTCCTAAATTCAATCTCCTTTGTACCTATGTGTATTCATTGAGACTATGAGATGGAAGTTTCTAAAGACCTAACTTGACATTTAATGGTTAAAAATCTAATAATATTTAAGTAAGACCATTTCACATATTATGCAATATTTTCACGAGCGCATGAAATTACAATAGAAGCACCATATTGGTGCGGAAAGCTCAAAAGCTATGTTAGGTGCGCAAGCGCAGGGCGTTACGCCCCCAGGCGGCTGATGAAGACATCACGCGGCACGCCAATTGATTAGTCGCGCAACGGTCGGCGATGCGAGCGGACGTGTTATTATACGACGTTAGACACGCGTCCCCGTTACGGGGATGATGCCACAACGTATGAGAACGATGCTAATTCGACAAGTTTGCAATTTGCATACATTTTCGATGAACTACAACCGTTAAATACTGACATTGTTTTACAACAGTTTATGCTCGCTTATTTTAGTCTAGCCCAATATTTACAATATGCACGCTTTTAGGTTAGATTAATGTTTATTATAAAACGTTTCCGTTTAACTTACGGGTCAAGTAAAGCGGGTCTGCTTTAATCTGCATTTGATTCATTTCATAATAGGCACTTAAAACCTATAAACGAATAAATGTCCAAGTATAATTATATTATAATATAGAGCAGCGTCGGAATAAATTGCGATTCTCAGACAATTCTCAAACATAAAGAGCTTCTAAAACCCCATTTATTCAGGCTGTATTATAAAGTACGAAACTTAAACGCAAACAAGTGGGAACGTTCTAGGCAGAGATATAAACTCATTTAACTAGCCGAGGTAACAGTTCAATAGGGAATTATTGCTCGAATTACAGAGTCTAATCGATAGTCGCACGCATTCGCGGATAGCCATAGAAACTGCGTCAATCGCATTTAGCGGGAACCTTTAACGTACGTAATTAAGCCTTTAAGGATGCAATACATCCCATCGGCTGATAATTAAGGAGTTCAACAAACGAACAGTATTTTGCTGGCGACATTTACTACGATACGGAGATAAGAGGGAAGGTTGGATAATACTACATTGTTGGTAATTGACAGTTCCTTGGTACAACATGAATTAGTAGGACGTTCAAAATGTGGTATTAGGGGCCACTTACGGTGGAGTAATGAAGAGCCAATAATATGATGTTACGAGTATTTCGAGAAAGTGCGAGAGGCATGTTTCATCACGTAATTTAGTGTCGAAGAATGTGTAAACATGTTTATATACAATCCAGCCAAAACATAACAGTTTAGCCGGTAAACAGTAGAATTAGTAATGTGTGAAGGCATTTGGCTACTAATATGCCTCACGTGATAAACAATACTTAAAGCAGTACCGAACAGGATAGACGCATGTTTTATTTCTTCGCTTGGAGCTATATTGCCACAGTATTAGGGTGCGTATACATCGAGACGGAATGCACCAACTTAGGTAGAAACTTCGGATTGAGTGTTCTATTTCGGAGGCAAGAATCCATCTAGCAAAAAATGTTTATTGATGTGTTCGCACCTTAAAGATTCAAAGATAAAGTATTATTCATTCAAAGGCTAGGCAACCTTTTTTGTCGGAATTCATATAGTTCACTAAATAACTATTCGCATGACCTGCAATTGTAATTTATGTTCATTAATTACATATCTAGACAAATTGCATAATAAATTAATGTTTAAATTGTAAATATATAGAATTAGATAAACAAGATTTTCCTTGAGTTGTGGAGCAATAAAATATTTAGTGCCCATTCTGTGTTAATGTAAAATCTTAATAAAATTGTGGTAGCAATTATAGAAACCATTTTGGTCGGCTGGAAAGATAAAGTTTTCTCGCGCATATTTGTTTCTTAGGTTGAGCTCCATAGTTTCTGAGTTGACCTAGACGATTACTGACAAATGCTTGTACTGACTGGACAGGTCTACTAAAAACTGTGTGGTTCTTTCCTCAAAAGACCATTTTAGACCATGTGGTCCTCACATGATCTAATAAAGATTATGCCTGGAATTTAAAATAGACTTTGACCCCTGAGTTTGTTTAGCCATTTCTACCGTCTCATAAAGAAAAAGGGCACAACCAAACATTTTTTTCAAAATTGAGTTATATACTTACATATTTGGAATCAGAAAAAAAGGCGCATTTATGCCAGTTTTTTTTACTAAATTTTGGAAAAAAATGTTAGTGTGCCCTTTTTCTTTATGACGGCAGATTTGTTCCCAGGGGTCGTCAGATATATGAAATGTCGACTTCACCTAGCTTATTTTTTTTATATGACTTGTAAAAGTGATTCTTATATCCTAAGAAAAAAAATCATTTAATTTCTTATATCAAGAATGTAAGAAATTAACATAATTATGTTATATGTTAACTTCTTACATTCTTGATATAGCAAAGTTCTCATACAAATAACGCTTAGTGCACAAGAATGGGTGTAGCGTGTCTTAACCCATTTGCCATAGAACACCGCAGGCGCACTGCCTAAGGGCTGGTTCTAACGTAGGAAAACATCCAGCTAAGCGTATTAATTGCTCCCATAAATGATTTTAATGTGAGGCATTAGTCTGGGCACTTAATACAATTTTAGTTTTATGCGTTAATCTGCGGGATTTATATGAAGATGTTTTTTTTTAAATAAACTTCGATGCTGGCTTTATCATGTGTACATAGTGCCCGGGATAGACGAGGCTAGTTTTTGTAAGCTAGGATAGCTAGCTAGTACAGTCGCCGAGAGAGATTTCGAATGAAATTAAATTTGATGAATGAACTTCTCTTTTTAGGGTTCCGTACCCAAAGGGTAAAAACGGAACCCTATTACTGTCCGTCCGTCCGTCTGTCTGTCTGTCACCAGGCTGTATCTAAAGAACCGCGATAGCTAGACAGTTGAAATTTTCACAAATTATGTATATCCGTTGCCGCTATAACAACAAATACTAAAAATAAAATAAATATCAAAGGGGGCTCCCATACAACAAACGCGATTTTTTGCCCTTTTTTGCTCGATATCAATAATGGCAACAGCAGGGCTAGCATGGGCTGGGGATAAAACTTTTGTCCACCGGTTATTTCCACTGACAAGGGATAAAATTATTTTATCCACCTGCCAAAGCACGGCAACAGGGGGAAAGAGAATTATATCACTTTTTGACATTAGACGTGGATACTCACCCCCCGCCTATAGCATGGCGACTAGTGGAAGAGAAAAATTACAGATATTTTGACATAACAAAGGGAGAAACTTGTCCTCGTCTTTAGATGGTGGGTTTAAGTATATCTCTTGGAGAAAATATAATTAATTGTAATATAAAAATGTCTCGTGCTTACTGGAGCTTAGTGTTGTCGTCGGAAAGGGAGAAAATCGAGCGAAAAATACACCGGCGTTCAATTTGAATAAAATAAATTTATACAATAAAATAATAATAATAATTAATAACAATAATTTATACAATTTAAACAATAAAACAAATAAAGTACTTTCGCTTACGACGATATTCTCGACTATTTTGTAATTTAATAAAAGTTTTCTTATAATGGCAATAATTTCGGGGACAAGCGTTTCCCCTGGTTTGTCCACCGTGATAGTTTATCCACCCATGTCGCCATGCTCGGAGGGTGGACAAAATTGACAGAGGGGAATAGTATTTTGTCCTCTCCCCGTGGATAAAATGTCTCCGGCCATGCTAGCCCTGCAGGTAGGCACTTGAAATCAAGCTAGTGGAGACTCACTTCTTTTGTTTCTTTATGCCCGAGATACACGAGGCTAGTTTTTCAAGGCGAGGATAGCAAGCTCGAACTTCTGTATACTAGCCTGGCTCGATGTTCTGACTTGGCACAAGCTAGTGTTGTTTACACGATGCTAGTAAACATTGCGGTGACTTAGTCCCTAGAGTAAAATGTTCCGATTGGGTACTATCTTCGCCGGTCACACGAGGCTAGTACACAGGGTAGTAAAATCGGTGGTGGGGGGTGCTAATAGCTCAAAAATAGAACCCCATATTATTAAACTATAACACTAGCTTCCTATCTATCTCACTAGCTTACTAGCCTAAAAATGAGGATGGTTCTGTATACACGAGGTTAGAGTGACTAGCTTGCTAGCTTACTAGCACTATCTTGCTATGCTAGCTTCAAAAACTAGCCTTGCATAGTCGGACATTACCCTAAATCCATGCCTTATGCCCAAAAGCGCGGTGTTGGATTTTCCACGCTCAGGTTAGCGCCAAAAGTTGAAAATCGAATATCCTGTTTTTATATAGGAATTCATTTAGATGTCGCCTAGTGTCGGTGAACACGGGCATTAAGTAGTTATTTAGATACTGACAGGAGTTTTTAAACAATACCTTCAATTAGGCAGTCAGATGTAATTCAATGATTGTAAACAATAAAGCCAATATATTGATATTAATAATACACATTGTTGTCCACATCCTGGTAAGAGCATTACGTTTTTATCACATAATTGACTTGCAATTTAGTTAACAAGACACATGACGTATCCTTGCGAGTCAATCAATGGAGCAACTACTTATAGGATGAAATTGAAAACATGCTGCAAATCGAAATAGGACAGTAACTGCTACATCCATACTAATATTATAAATTAGAAAGTAACATTGTCTGTCTGTATGTTACCTTTTCACGCCTAAACCACTGAACGGATTTCGTTAAAATTTGGCAGAGAGATAGATTGCATCCCGGGGAAGGACATAGGATAGTTTTTATCGACATACCTCGCGGGCGAAGCCGCGGGCGGAAGCTAGTAATCATTATAAATAAAATTGTCATTTCACAAATTTAGTCTTAAAAAAAAATCGTGTAGTTGTCGTCTTAGATAGTGCAAACTAAGTTATTGTCTTGAAGTAGACACGAATTATCGTCATCAAGATTTTTTCTCAAAATTGAAATTAAAGTATTAATTTTAGCGCGCGCCCGAAAAACAATCTATTCATCGCAGAGTTCACAACATGAAGCAAGTTGGCAACGCGTTGAATTGGCGGTATTTACCTAATTTTAACCGTCCCTACGAAAAAAAGTGCGCGGCACGACGTTGCCAAGTCGCTTGCCTACGCTCACGTAGGTATGTGCATCCCTTCCCTTAATTACATGCTCTAAATTTACCTACTTGATAACACGTTGAATTAGATGTTTTAATTTATCGCACCTATTTAATTTCATCCTGTATAAGTAAACAAAGGTCGTAACGTTTTAACGAGAAAAATACCCATATATTAACTCTTACGCATAGCTTAGCATTAAAATAAATTCCCTTGCAAAATCACTGGTTTTATTACATAAGCAGTAATAATAAACAAGGACCAATCGGTATAAATTAAGCGGTGGTCGACAGCCGCGTTTACACCGACGTTTGAGGATATTGAAACTAAATCATTTCAACGTGACCCGAGCGTGGCTGAGCGTTCGAAATCGAATAATGAAAATCCATATCGTGATTTTCATTGCGGGGTCTGTACAAATGCATTTATATTTGTTGAGTATAAAGGGATCAATGGATGGTGTGACGGCATTTCGAAATGATATCTCGTGCAGTAGACTGTATAACAAAATACAAATAACACCACTAATGAAGTTTGATTAAAAACTGATTTATTATTTTTAAATTATGTATCCGGCTTGAGGCTTGTTTGTAGTTGTTAATTTATTTGATTTAGATATCACGCTTTCAGGCTGGCCAGTTAGATCAGATTCGATACGATACCGAACCGGGTATCTAACTATTCGATTGTTCATTAAAAACATTCAATAACATGACAAGAAAACTGCCATTTGCCAATCATTTAAACGCTAAACTAATTAATTAGAACTTTGATTAGATCAATGGTGTTCTATTTTCCAATTAAATGTTATGTATTATGTCAAAAATTGATTGCGTTTCATTATTGCATGCAAAATGATAGATATAGATTATGATCAGTAATTTGAATTGTATGAACCTGGTTGCGTGGGTACTTGCTTAGTAGACCCCCCAGTGAATATTGCGTAGGGGGATCCTTAAGGGGTCGCCATGACCCAAAGACCACCTGGGCATTGACTGTATCAGTTAACCCTTCGTATACCGGAACGTATATCCACGCCAAACACAATGGTTTTTTAATTGTTTCTATAATTACGACAAAGTTTGGATAAGACAGAAATTAAAACAGAAGACGATCAGCAGGGGATCGAGGAGGGGGGGTGGAGGGGGGGTTCAGGGGATCAGAACGGAATAAATCCATTCAACCGGTTAACGTCTAGATAGCCTTCAATCTTGAAGAAAGTTGTATGGTAGTAGGTAGGTACCTAAACAATGACTTTCAGCTGCTATAAGAAACGTTTAACAAAATTCAAGATTTTTGATAAAACGCGAATAACATGGTCGTCCCTTCTTGTAGATTATTAAATCTTACGACTGCACTACTGCATTTATTTCGTGCTCAACTTGCTGCATATACCTAAGGACCGGAGTAACCGAAATAGCTTTCAGAGTAAGCCAGCTCAAGTGGCAGTGGGCTGGCGAAGTTTGTCGACGGACCGATGGCCGGTGGAACAGACAAGACCTGGAGTGGAGACCGCGTATCGGCAAGCGTAGTGTGGGATGCCCCCCCAGCTAGATGGACCGACGAACGTAAGAGGGTGGCTGGGATAGATTGGATGACGAAGGCGGAGGAGAGGGTGTTGTGACGCAGTCTGGGAGAGGCCCAGCAGTGGACCGCGATAGGCTGAGTTGATTGGTACCTCCATGAAAGTACAGGGCTCTCATTCAATGTCTAAGAACAATATGAACTACAATGAAGACACGTTTTTTTATGCCTTTGTGTGGCAGGAGATAGAATTTTAAGAAGAAAATTACAACAATACACAAGTGAAACAGCAATTTTAGGCTTGCGCAAGCCAAATACAGCGGGGTGATTGCGTAACATAGTGGCTTTTATTTTGACAGTTCAACAACATTCATTGCGCAATTTACGTTGTTGAGCAGACAAATTTTTCGAGCATATGAAGCAATGGATTAGCAATATCCGTCAAAATGATTCAGATTGTGATTGATGGTGTGTTACGCAATTAGGGTGCTGGTACTGCTGGTCTTATCACGCCAATATATCTACATAACTCATACCAACATTGGCGCCAATCAAAGCCAAAGGCCTCACAAGTGCGCTCGTAACACCACATAATTAGAACAATGTAATCTATAGAAAACAAATATAGTGCGCGGGCGCTTGTGACGTGTGACCGGAATGCAAGCCGCAGGGCGCGGCGAGTCAAGGTAAGGGGTCAGAGAGAAAGGCACGCCTAATGTCTGTGTTAATTTCGTATTAAACTTATTAATATCAATGTTAGCTGGTGTGCTTTTCCTTCTTGAGGACCAAAGTTTTGAAGAGAAAGAGACGAAAGACTAGTCTCTACCTTCGAGTCGATGCAATAGTTAGGATGTTTCCGAGAATGCTGCAGCAGCATAATCCAATCAACCACCGGTTTGGGAAGTGTATTATAAGCATAATCAGCCTCTAATGTTCCCACTGCTGGGACACAGGCCTCCTCTCGCTGACAGGGAGCAGCCCGTAATCCACCACGCGGGCCCAGTGCGGGTTGGTAGATATCACATGACTTCGAATGTTTGGTTCTAGGTCATGCCGGTTTCCTCACGATGTTTTCCATCACCGTTTTAAGAGCAGTGGCGGTGAAATAATTTTAATTAATAGAAATAATACCTAATACTAAAAAAAAAAAAAAAAAAAGTTGTCTGGGTTCGAACCTACCTAGGTCGTGTCGTACCTACAACTTGGAAGTCGCGGCCGTTACCACTGAGCCACCACTGCTCTCCAAAGCAAAGCGTGTAGCAAATAATAATAACATTGACTGCCAAGCAAGATCGATCAACTTAGCATATCGTAAGTAGTTCACTGCTGAATATAGGAACGTCCAAGTACCTACCTAATACCATAACATCCGGTTACTGGTCTACCGAATTCAGTCTACCTGCAATGGGATGATCCTATCCTCTAGTTTGTTCATGTCTTTTAAGGGGCTTGCATGACCTAAAGCGCGGTCACTTTCGTACTGCATAGAAAAGAAAGAGAAGCACGATGACACAACGCAGGTAATTTATTGCAAAATATGAAGCAATTATTTAATTACAAAAAATCTATGGTTTGGACGAAAAAATTAAAACCTATTTTAGTATGTTGATTGTAGAATAATCTGACAAAAAATAAGAATAATTGTATGTATATTAGTACCTATGGTATTTATTGTAAAAATAAAGTTTTAGAGGTAAATTCATGATTTTTTTCTATCACATCAAATTAGTTGTATTATGTTTTCAACACACTATCTACCTAGCATATATCCTGAAGAATATCATATATTTTTCTGATTTTGTTTACTGTAGTCGATCATATACTTTTATTGTTTCTAAAACTTGCGTTATTTGTGTTTAAGTCCTGTAAGCCCCTTAAGTATTCCTACTGCTAGCAGTAGGAATCTACAAGCTTGAATTTTGCTTTTATTTGTTTTAAATAATTGTAATAATTTACTTTAATTGAATTTAGATTGAGTAAAATTAATTGCCAGTTCAAAATGTTAGAAGTTATGTTTCCGTTTATAGACAGATCACATTATTTCAGGTAATCGATTTTAAGGTATACCTAGGTATTATGCATATTTCACGCACATAAATATTTTACAAATTATTTGATGAAGTAGACAAATCAACAAGTTTAATGGACAAACAAGGCTGATTTATACTTATGACTGGAAGCGAATCAACCAGCTTCGTCTTCGTGGATCATGTTTTAAACGTTAATAGCTCTCTTTTTGATAAAAAAAAAAACCGGGCAAGAGCGAGTTGGACTCGCGCACCGAGGGTTCCGTACCATCATATGTTTTTATTTCATTGGCGAGGCCTATATTCGTTAGAGAATTTTAACGCTGCGCACTGCGGTGTAGAATATTGCAGTTTTAGGTCAACGCCGTCTCTTGACCGATAGTGGAACTAGTGTAACTTTTGTTGATGATTTCTGAAAAAGTGTCCTATTTAGAGAATTCGTTTTATTATTCCTGTAATTTTTACATAAACTTCTATCACATATAATTATTTCAGGATTTTCTCTTTGCAAACTTCGGAGATAAGGGGGGACGTTATTTTTTTTTACATTTTTCATCAAAAGTCAAAAACTATGTGCAAACTGCGCTTTTTCATATGATACCCCACATGCCCTAGTAGCCCGACTTCGAATTTTTCAGACCCCCTTTCAGTCTATGTTGCAAAAAAAAATAAAAAAATAAAAGTATTTCTTTCTTATTTGAAAAATAGTTGGGTAAACGTCATCTAAAACTACATATTCCAAATTTCAAGTTGATAGCATTAGTGCTTCTTGAGATATCCAGCTGTGACAGACAGACAGACAGACAGACTGAGTCTCACTTTAAGGGTTCCGTTTTACCATTTTGCTACGGAACCCTAAAAATACCTAAGTTCAGCTAGTTTTTTTGAGATAGAAAAATATTCTGTTTTTTTATGGGCCTTGCTTAGGCTCTGTGTCAAATTCCGTTAAAATCGGATCAGCAGTTTTGGTGTCAAGAAGCAACTAACAAACAGTCAGCTTTTGAATTTATTATGAGATGGACCATTTGACATTTCACAATATTTGCCTTCTAATTCTGAAGGCATAAACACGATACTTTACAGGTGCACTATAGCCATCAAAGCCTGGCCATAGATCAGTATTGCAATAACTAATTAGCAAACGAGATATTGCGTCCATCAGAGGATTGACTGCAGTGGTAGAATTTATGTGGGATGTATCGGTATTTCATGAAAGTGAAGCAATTATGGTATCTACTACAATTCTTGTTTTATTGTCTGGATGACCATTATAGCATTATAAAAACATGGATATGCTTTCTTACAGGCAGATAGAATCGACCTACTGTGACAAAGTTTGGTAATCCAAGCTTGGTAAAACGATATGTAAGTACAGTCACGAGCAAAAGTATGTATACACTTGGCTTTATTCAAAGGCGATTTTCTCCTTTAGTTTCGAATTAAATTTTATGTTATTACGAACAAAGTATTTTCGAACCCATAGGGTCTGTGTAAAGTGTCGTATTTCGACGTTGCATTCGTTATTTCACGAAAAAATCGCAATTGTAAGTTGCCAAGTGTTGACATATTCTAGCTCGTGGCTGTACAGGATTATAAAAATAATTTTGCAGAAATGATATTAATGCTGCTCATTTTCAAGATAACATTATTTAGGAACTCGAATTTTATAACAAGGGAAATGAAATTAAGACCAAAAATTCAAAGACGTGACATGTGACACCCGCACTGGGCCCGCGTGGTGGATTATGGCCCACTCTCTCTCACAGAGAGAAGGCCTGTGTCCTAGCAGTGGGAACATTATAGGCTGATTATGCTATGCTACAAGCCTGTCGATGCCAATAGGCTATTTGACAATGTAAAAAATAAGGTCATAATTATTGACACTCGTATAGATTATCGCTTTTAAAATCGATTTGCATTAATTTTACTACAAAACAATGTATTATTTATAAAAAAAATCCCGAAAAAACTTCATCTTTTTAAATCTGGCGCCACGTAATCGAAAACGGTCTGGATTGGCTGAACTTAAGATGACGTCATGATTTAGTAAATTTCTGTCTATCGTTGACAGAACAGATGACTTTTGTCTAGTATCTCGACCGTTTCAACGTTTGTTTACGTGAGTCGGGACGTCACGACGCCATATTGTTAAATATAGCGTTTTGGCGGCTTATTTAAACAATACATTTTTATTTACTATTTTTTAAAAGAAATACATTATGCAATTTGAAGTAATAGGTTTGTGGGCTCGTTAGACACCATTAAATAATCTGAGATGTTTATCAGAAACCAGTCAAATAGCCTATTATGAGGCAATAATAATAAAATCATCTTTAATTTAGTAAAGTGGAGAACGCATTAGGTACCCGTTTATCATTTTTGCTGCATCGCGCATGTTTAGTAACACCTATGTGCCTTACAGGCGTTGCACGGGGGGGTTCCGGAATTGGTCTATTATGAGGAACCGGGACCAACCCTATGTGCTGATGGTGATCACCGGGAGGTAAAAATCTCACACTTCCCGACCTCCTTCCCGGAGGTCGGGTGCCTTTTGAAGGTTTCCCACCGACAATTAAAAAAAAAGGTGTGAACTTTAGCTAGTAAAAAGCGATAGAAAAAACCTCGTCATTTGACACTAATAATACAGTGTTGCCATCAATTTTATTACTAGCAGATCAATTTTAAAATTGTCGACACCGCGCCTAGTGTTTAGGCTAGCCCATACAAGGCTTGGTAGGCGTGGTGATTGCCCACACCAATTACCAGCCATATTATTAGAACTATTCGCAATGTCATTACTGAATATAAATCAAAATAATGTATATTAAATTTTAATTTGTGGTGGCAATACCTAGAGAGAATTAATTAAGTAAGTTAAAGCCTATTATGTTGTTACACGGTTGTCATTTACAACCTTAAAATTGTGGCGGAGTTTGTACGCAAATTGGGAAATAAATTGTTTGGAGAAAATGGTCGATTTATTGTTGTTATTTGTTACGATTTAATTGGTATTTTCACGGTTCGTTAAGCTTTGAGATAAGGGTTTGCGTAGGCTTTAGAGCCAGGGTTTGATAAGGCTGTAATAAAATTGTTTGTTTGCAGGTTTCTAATGCAAAACAATGCATAGTTCGATTTAAAATAAGGGTCCTTCCAGAAAGGACCCCAATACATAGACAGGGTGGTACAGACAAAGACGTGCAACGTGCTTCCATAGATTCAGTAGGGTAAAATTTGAAAGAAGAAGTTGAAATTTTACACGGTTATTAAAAAAAAAATAAATGCTGTTCCATACATTTTGACCGCGTAGGTTGCATTTTTGTAGGAAACCGCAGATTTTTTTTATAACCGACGAATAATTCCAATGCAGAGGGGTGTACGGAATCCATGGTAACAGGTTATGCGTCCATGTCCCTGTCACCCTGTATAATACATCTTAATTTAAAAAAACGTTTAAAATACACTTAAACACGCACACAATACTAATAAACACACTTAAAACACTTCATGCCTACGGTAAAACACAGAATCAGATGTTACATTACTAGCTGCGCCACGCGGTTTCCCTCGCGTGTTTCGATTCCAAAAAAAATCTGGCGAGGGCCCCCCTTATCACCTAGGGGTATAAAAAATAGTCTACGACCTATTCTCAGACCTACCAAATATACACAAAAAATATCATAAAAATCGGTCAAGCCGTTTCGGAGGAGTTCGATATAACCAACACTGTGACACGTGATTTTTATAATAAGCAAGATTATACGTAGTACCTACTTCACACATCATTTCTGCCATTTTATCTGTGTAACTTATATAGAACATCATCGGTCAGGCAGGGGCTATAGTTTTTCCATAGTCCTAGATAACCAGTTCACTTTAGCCACCAAAACCCATAATCCAATATTTTTGTTTCCATGTTTTGCAATAGTCCTATACACCAACCGGGGGTTGTCCTTGGGTGCACTTGCATAGTGCGAACAGGGATAATCGTCGGTTGGTGCCACATTTCATTGAAAACGTCCAGCGGGCTTCTGCGAGTTGGCTTCGGCCCCTCGTACGCCTTCCAAAGGACCTGGACCCCATGGTCCCGAGATTAAAAAAAAAATTATATATAATAACAAAACATAACACAATAAAATAACATAATATGCAAAACAGAAACCTCAAACAAACTACTTCCCTCGTTTATCTAAACATAAAGCAAGTTAGGTACATGTAAAGCTTAAAGTTCGCCCAGCTGTTGACATTGTGCTTTGATCCACATTCGAGACCAGTTTCAGCAAGCTATGGACCCTATGTATAGACGTGTAGCGCGCATTCTACGTGTGTATAATGTTAAGTTCATATTAAAGTTGGTTGGTGAGTAATAAATAACTACTAGGTACCAGTAAACAGGGTGGGGTAGGAATATGATGGGTATACCTAATTTGATGACGTATGGTTTGACTATGAATATCGTCGCTCGCATGACTAAAAGTCCTATCTCATTTTCTCATTTTTTAGCTGATTTGAGTTAGGACAACTACATTTTTCTCTTCGTGATTCTTTACGTTTTGTTGCCTTTCAAAATGGTTATTTTTTGAGATCCAAATAACATAGAGATACGACGGTCAGTGAAACATGTAAATAATCATGAATAGAGAAATGTAGTTGTCCTAACTCAAATAAGATAAAAAATAAGATAGGACTTTTAGACATGCGACCTAAAACTAGGTCCAAAATATTTTGACGATATGACGTCTATCAAGCTGGTTTTAAAAGGTGTCGACTTTTATTGATGTCTTTATTTTGTCTTTGTAATGGACATGTGTAGAACTCACTAATCCATACTAATATTAAAACTTCGAAATTAACTTTGTCTGTCTGTATGTTACCTTTTCACGCCTAAACCACTGAACGGATTTAGATAAAATTTGGCAGAGAGATAGATTGCATCTCGGGGAAGGACATAGGATAGTTTTTATCCCGATATTCCCACGAGATCGACACTTATGCGGGTGAAACTGCGGGGCGCTGCGCTGCGCCTGCTAGTAACAGCCTAATGCCCATCTGCGTACTTCTTCTTCGTTCTTCTTAGGTAATTATCGTCGAGATTGGATGATGTGGACGTCAGTGGGCAGTGATCATTATTGCTACAGTAAAGCAATTAAAGTTTTTTTTTTTTGTTTTTTTTTAGCGGTCAGACCGATATGGCGCGGGCGTGTTGAGCTGGACTCCTTTAATGATGATTGGTCCTTGGCAACTCTGGACAGAGAGAGGTGGAAAGAGAGTAGGGAGGCCTTTGCCCCCTAGTGGGACATTAATGGCTAATAATAATAATACATTTATCTTTCAGACATACATAGTCCTCTTTACATACCGAGACCCCTCCGTGACTCGGAAAGCACGTTAAGTCGTTGGTCCCGGCTGTCATTCGTGGATCTTTGACAGTCGTTCGGGTAGTCAGAAGCCCGAAAGTCTGACAACCAGTCTTACCAAAAGGGGTACCTATCGTATTACCCAGTAACTATTGGGTAATACGATACCCCAACGACAACCCAGTTGGGTTGTGGAGGTCAGAAAGGCAGTCCCTCCATGTAAAATACTGGTATTCAGCTGCATCTGGTTAGACTGGAAGCCGACCCCAACACAGTTGGGAAAAGGCTAGGCAGATGATGACATAGTCCATTACAAAGCATTGAATTAAAAGAGATAAAATTAAATCACGCCTGTATTCCTCAACGGAACAGAATACAAATAAATATCTGTAAATGGTGTGTGTAGGTACTTAATATTAGACAACAAATCAGTTTGTTCAAACAAGGACCGTCTCGCCCAACTTTTGGAAACAATACACAGAGAGGATTGGGTCTCTCATTCCTCACATTCCATATTTCCAAGCATAAACTGTATCATGTCTGTGTGGTGCCGGACTTAAAGAATAGCACCACCCCATACTTCTCGTGGGTGTCGTAAAAGGCGACTAAGGGTCGTACCGGAGAATGGGCAGCAGCGTTCTCTATGCATTCCACCACCATTCCATAATGCGACCGCCAACCCGCCTGCCAAGCGCGGCGATTATGGCAACCCCCCCCCTTTTGGGGGAGGCCTATGTCCAGCAGTGGACGTCTTTCGGCTGAAATGATGATGATGATGAAACTGTATCATACTTAACAACGTAATCATCAACGTAAGTAACATGAAACAGAATAGCACACAAGCCGATAGACAAGACACTATAATATTATATTATACGTATTGTCTTTATGATATTTAAATGACCAAGAATTAACATGTCAACATTGCGTGCAGACCTGACCTTATATTATTTACTTACCTATTTCATATTTTATGCTAGATTTATGGAGCTACTTACTGGCCAATCAGTAGACGGCACCCGTGCGACTATTATCATTTAATTATAAAGCTGTAATAATTGTTTAGTAGGATACTAAGATTAGGTGTGAGAGCACCATTTTAGGGTAGTGCAAATTAGGTTCTATTATTCGCTATTATGTGCCAAATCAGTATTATTGTAATCACGGAATATTAACTTCGTTGTCTTGTTGAAAATTATGATTTCCCTAAAGCCTGCGAGGTAATTGGGTAACACACAGTAGCAATGGCATTCATTGTGACAGTTCAACGACATTCATTGCGTTATTAACGTTGTTGAGCAGACAAATTTTTCGAACATGTGAAGCAATGGATTAGCAATATCCTTCAAAATCAATCAGATTTAGGTTGATAGCGTGTTACGTAATTAGGGTACTGGTTTTCTACGACAGCGGCAATGAGGCTATGAATATTTTTAGTATTTTTTGCAGAGCTATCTATAGGTACAGACGCACATCAAGCTACTACAATCTGTCAAATTTCTTTAATAGATTTTCAACTTTATCGCTAAAGCCTAAGGTTCAAAGTTGATTGGGAAAATTTGACAGTTTCGGGTAGCTTGGTGTCCTGGCGTCTGTACAATGAACATCAACAAAATGATTGGACTGTTTCAACAAAACATTTTTTCTTAGGATTTCATAGTCTTTCTTTCAGTTTAGCCTAGCTGTAGCTAATACCTACTCATTATTTAATTGGTATAAATTCCAGCACAATGATAGAGGTTCGTAAAACTGTACAACTGCAGTACAAAACACCTACGATGTAAAGATATTGCGCAATTTGTGTATAATGTTTGCGTGTTTGCTGTAGAACTGACAACATTGCCCTAATAAGAGCTGGGTGTAAAGTTTATTGCGGGCTATTTTACACCTATGTTCAATACTATAACTTCTTATAAGCAATGTGACGTAAGTGGCTGTTAGGGGTATTACTTATTCGTAGGTTGAGGGATAATATAGTTGAATAGGAAATTATATATAGCAGCTTGCCTTTTAAACCTAAATCAGCATAAACCACATTCAATATCTATTCAAAAGATTATCGAAGTATATGGCTGCTAGGGAATTAATATTGAAATGGAATTTGTCAAGACGATGGGTAGATTCGTCTTCGAACACCGCCATATGTTGTCTGTTAACTGGATAATTCTATTCGGGATATTCTTGCTATTTCATAAAAGAGATTATTTTGAGGTTGGATGATGATGATTCCACAACCCAAGTCAATGGAAGAAATTATCAGCTTATTTCGATTTTATAGGGAGTTGCAGCTTTAGAATTGCACTAGGGTTCACTCTAGGCTTAGCCTAGTTACCTATAGCCAGATGGGTTTTCAGTTTGATGCTGTTATTTTAGATCACTGCTCGTGTGAATGTGAACATGTTATGAGACTATCTAGGTGACTCCCGGCCACCGTAGGTGCGGGCCTGCGGACGGAGAGTAATGTGTAGCTCACAGTCCGATCAGGATCAGGAGCAAGCCCGTGCCGGACGGCGCGTACGTGTTCCACGCGCGCCTCAAAGAGATGTCAGCAATAGTGAAGGGGCCCGTTAGGGCCGAAGCCTGCCGGGTCAGCGGGATTGTCCGAAAGGGTTACCGCTACCCCGGAACATAAAGGGCTAAGGTAGGAACATGGATGGGTTTTAGTCAGTAAGAGTCTGACACTCCCTTCCACTCCACCCAGAGCGGGAGGAGTCATTTGACGATTTCACAACCTCCAAAAAAAAGACTACTAAGGTAACAATTTTTCCGCGCGAAGTAAAAACTTTTTGTCTATTTTTAGCTTAAGACGGAACAAAAATATAGAACCACTTAGTTATATACCAACAGTGTCCCTCAGCCAGTACATAACACCTCTAATATCAACAGGAATTCTATTCACTACAACCGGCTAAGTTGTAATTCAGTTAGCCAAACAAAACGCTGTATTAGTCATATGGTCTATTGTCCATAGCTGTCGGTCCCGCTGCTTTATCTTAATTGACTGCAATTTGATTTAGTGGCGCAACTGTTTGCCAACTTACGTTTGCTATAAAACAACACCTATATACTGCACGAATTTATTGCCGAATATACTTTAACAACAGCATGTATAAGTTGGTGTTTAAAGGCACGCGCCAATCTAATACAACATTTCGAAAATGATCCGTCACTCAAGTTTCAATCTTGTGTCGTGGTGTGTAGAGTTCTAGTTTGTTAGTGCTGTTTGAATTTATGAGGTTGTCAAAAGGCATTGTGTGAGCAACGCCTAAGGGGACAAGTTATGTCACACAGTTATTTCTTGTACAACATGTCTGGTAGGAAAGTAACAAGGATATAAGATCTGTATCGCGCCATATGAATTTGATTGAAGTTCAGGGGGCATACTATGAATTTGGACTCAAGATTAGATTCTAAATTAGTTTTGATTGAATTAATTTGTTCATGCTAATAATATTACATCAGTTTCTATCACAGAACGAGTACGATTAAATTTTCGAAAGAGATTCAGCTGTCTTTTTTTTCAAAATGGTCGACGACGGACATTTTAATTTCGTTTGACAGCTACCAATTCGTATTGATCGGTCATAGTAGACCCCCAAAAGGTATGTCAGTGTTATCAGTAAATGACTGAATGAAGTGTGCACAGTTCGTTCCTTGATCTTTATCAGTAGAGTTGGTTTAGCAAATGAAACTTGTCAGCAAATAAATTTATCACGAGTGATACGATAAGATTTGTACACTGTTTATTAACTGCCTGTTCGCCGCATAATATACATATAAATGGAAACTGGTTTTGGAATATTTGATGATTCATTGATATGTCAAAGTGCGTGAGAAATCTATCTTATTTCATTTTGGGGAGAATTTAGTTACTAACTTTGCTGGCCTTTTGACCTCGGCTCATGCCAGTTACCACGCGGGCCAAGTGCGGGTTGCTTGGACATGCCGGTTTCCTCACGATGTTTTCCTTCACCGTTTTGAGAGCAGTGGTGATGAAGTTACAAAGTAGAGCGCCTGTCTGGGTTCGACCCACGACCTACAACTCGTAAGTCGGGGTCATTGCCACTGGGCCACCACTGCTCTCTCATTGGTTAGTCTTGTTAAAAAATATTTACGTAAGATATCTATATCTGTAAAATTTCTTTATTAGATTTTCAACTTTATCGCTAAAGCATAAGGTTCAAGGTTGATTGGGAAAATTTGACAGTTTCGGGTAGCTTGATGGGCTGGCGTCTGTACCTACCTACTAAATATATAATATTCATTTTCAGTAAACTGCAATATGAAAATAATTGGGGTTGGTGAAAACAATTTACCAACTGTTGAACTCCAAGACCATTGACTAGTTATTTCTTTAAGGAATCCTAAGGATACAAGATCCGCCTTTATTAAAAAAAAAACAAATCATTTAACTACATCCTTATACTTACAATTGAACCACGCGGAAGCAAGTACCACACGAATGACGTCACACAATGATATATACGAGTGTCAGCAGCAACTAGGAAACCTTTAATTACATTAACAACATGTTTATCGTTGCATCTTCTTTATTCCTAGTATTTTCTCAGGTAATGTCAAGGTACAAATTACTTGGAGTTACCCGACTTCCTACGTTTAGGTACAAAAAGGAGTACTTTTACGGAGTTCGGAGTACCACAGGGTTTTACTTTGCATCGGGTTCTGCTTACACCTAAGTATGTATGTTTCTCAGCGAACAAGAAGACAGGAATCTGTCAATATACAAACATCAGCCGGTAAATATTAGAGGGTCCTATTTTTGAAGTGAAAACTTCTTCAGGCGCGTTGGACATTTTTTGAGATGAGAAAAAACCATTGAACTCGCGCCACTGTTACCGTAACCGACACCGCTTCGGATGTGTTCGGCTGTCCTCGATTTTAATGTATATCCGATATGTCAGTAAGTGATGGCAAAGTATTCTGTTTGTGTTTTGTTTATAAGACGATTCAAAATACTTGTTCAAGTTTTTTTGAAGTGAAAGTTTCTTTAGGCGCGTTGGGCATTTTTTGAGATGGGAAAAAACCATTGAACTCGCGCCACTGTTACCGTAAGCGACACCGCACGTGTTTATAAGACGATTAAAAAAATACCCGCTTCGGATGTGTTCGGCTGTCCTCTGGATGTACCTACTCGGTTTTAATGTATATCCGATAAGTCAGTGAGTGATGGCAAAGTATTCTGTTTGTGTTTGGTTTTCACTTCTGTCGGCACTCCCGGAGTGCCACTGTTTTTTTGTTAGTATTTTTCTATAGATATAAGTACCCTTTTATTTTTATCATTATAGACTTCGCTGCAAAGAACAGTAAGAACGCATTTGATGATATCAACAGCGTACCTAGAGAAGCTGGTCACCTAGTCACCTTCACTACCTTCACTTTGGATGAAGCGAAGGTAACATACAAACGGTGTTATAATTCTTCACCAGGAATCGTCGGTTACTAGTAAATATTTGAGCATACCTAGTTCTCAGCAATCTACGGTCACGGACTGACCTTTGCCACCCCAACTTTGCGATCCATGACATCATCAACAGGTGGATGTTTAACCTGATGTAATTCCTTAGTCACAGAACATAAGAATCAACGGAACATATTTATCGATATCGTCGAACAATAATTCAATCAACACATAATAAGGTCATGGTTGAACCTGGTTCAAACTAAACCTTTAGCATCGATTAGTATTCGTTACAAACGCATATTAATCAATCGGTATGCAGTTAGTTTAGAATTTAAGTTTATTTAGATTTTGTTAATTTGTGGAGTTTAATATATTATTCTTGTTCACAAACTAAACTAAATTTCAAATTTCATCTTTTTCTTTCTATTTCGTTAAGAAAAGGACAGAAAATAAATATAAGTTTAGTCCTGTCAAATTAGTCAGCACCTGACGTAAATTGACGTATTTTTAGTAGCCAATTTTTTAATCACGTCTAAACTTGTCTATGGAGTATCTTAATTTGACAGGACTAAACTAATATTTATCTTCTGTCCTTTTCCTAATGAAATAGAAAGAAAAAGATGCACTGAACTTAAATTTAGTTTAGTTTGTGAACAAGGGAATCGGCGCCATTATGTAGCTATACTTATAGTATTGTTTAAAAATAACTAAGGCGGACGGTTAACTATAGAACTACATATTCATAGTTATTTTAAATTTATGATGACGACGAGGAAAAGAGAGTTTAATGTGATTTTAGATATTTTCAATATGTAAATCTTTTCTTTGTAACCATGCTATCAAATAAAAACCATATTCAAAAAGTCTGAGCTATACCTAAACTCGATGATTACAGTAGATTTGCATAAAGCTGTCCACCACGCGGGCTCAGTGCGTCTTGGTGGATGTCACATCATGTCTTCGAATTTTTGGTCCTGACATACCGGTTTCCTCACGATGTTTTCCTTCACCGTTTCTGAGAGCAATGGCAATGAAATAAATTACACAAAGTAAAGCACCTGTCGTAAGTCGTAAGTTGTATACCTACAACTCGTAAGTCGCGGTCGTTATCGCTGGGCCACCACTGCTCTCCATTTCTATGTAACCAAGTATTAAAAAAAACATATTTAAAAAGGTTTGAGCTAAAAACTCGATGATGACAATAGATTTGCATGAAACAGTACTGTAAATGAAGCAACAAAGTTCTAAATAGTCTCGTGGAAAAACTGAATTCACTAGTGAATTCAATCGTGCCAAGATTTTAGGTAACACAAACTACTTATGGTAAAGAGTCCACAATAATCTTAACATATCACAGACAACATTGAAACACAGAAAAATGCACTCAATTATAAACCACTTAAATTCAAAGCACAGACACACACAGCCTCCTACATTTTTAATGCACAGGTCACTTTCCGCCATCGTGCCCGCGTTGCTTTCAAGTAATTCCACAAAGGGCACTATTTTTCACTGGCTGATAATGTCCTAGGCAAGACAGCTAAGCTAAAGGCTTGTCTTATTAGCCTTTCGTTCGTTCCCTTGAAGACCACCATGGGAGAGGGATTTCTTGGTTGGATATGAGTCATGCTCTGCGGCCACACATTTGTTACTGTTTCAAATGTTAAGATTGCGGGGTTTAAAGTAGGCGATTTAAGTGTATCTTGGGGTAAATGCGAAAAAGGTTTGTGAAAGTGTTCTGTTTGCACTATTTCTTGGCTTTTTATAATGTCAAGAGCAGTGTTTATTGGTGGTAGAACTAAGGCTTAATTTGTTTGTTGTTGCTTCGTATTTTTTTTATAGGAAAACGTCCAAAAAGTAGTCATTTTTGTGTTTTTTTTTTAAATTAAAACTTCTTTAGGCGCGTTCGGCATTTTTTGAGATGGAAAAAACCATTGAACTCGCCCCACTGTTACCGTAAACGACACCGCGCGTGTTTTGTTAGACGATAAAAAAAAGTAATTTAAAAAAATTAAACCGACTTCAAAAAGAAATGAACTCAAAATTATGAAATAACTTTAATTTCGGAAGTCGGTGTCTTGGGATCTGTATTTTAGTTTTAGTTTTTTGCCACCGACTTCCGAAATTAAAGTTATTTCATAATTTTGAGTTCATTTCTTTTTGAAGTCGGTTTAATTTATTTAAATTACTTTTTATTTGGTAATTTTTAGTTGTTGCACTAGAATTTGACCAAGGTTTTGAGATGTTTTCGCTTTGACAGTACACCCGTAGCTCGTATCAATAAGCCAGGCCGTCACACTTTCACGTCTTAGTCCATATCTTGAAAATTACTTAATCGATTTTGATGAAACTTGCACTGTTCCCTAAGTTGAAGTAAATGTAAGCCAATAAAAAAAGAATGGTCACGATCCGATTAATAGTTACGGAGATATGCGTGGACAAACATACATACATACATACATACATACATACATACATACATACGTCTATAAAATTTTGTATATTTGTTTGGAAGCCCTAATAGATTGTCATGTGTGAATATAATGCAATTCCAATAATATTACATACATACGTATCGAATTGATAACCTCCTTTTTTTTTTGAAGTCGGTAAAAATACCCGCTTCGGATGTGTTCGGCTGTCCTCGGGATGTACTAGGTTTTAATGTATATCCGATATGTCAGTGAGTGATGGCAACGTATTCTGTTTGTGTTTTGTTTTCACTTCTGCTGGCACTCCCGGAGTGCCATTGTTTTTTTGTATAGAACTTTCGAGACGAAAATACATTTTATTTGATTTTATGATTGATAGCTATTTCTCATCATCATTCTCTAGCCCTTGTCCCAATTTATTTGGGGTCGGCGCAACATTTATTTTTCATCCATACTTTTCTATTAGTTGTTATCAGTAGTCATCCCGTTTCTAGCTATATCATCTTACACAGTCCATCCATCGGTTCTTCCCTTACTCTTATAGCCAAAAGATTCATACTCAAAACTTCCCTCACTTTGCTTAACTGTAACTAACAAGTTCAATAATTATATGAATGCAAAGATAGAATTTGGATACCTATATAATATTTTTGGAGATTCTTCTACGTGTAAGACAAAGATTTCCTGCCTTACCACAACGTGGATACACAAGGATCATCATCTGCCTAGCCTTTTCCCAACTATATTGGGGTCGGCTTCCAGTCTAACTGGATGCAGCTGAATACCAGTATTTCACATGGAGCGACTGCCTATCTGACCTCCACAACCCAGTTACTGGGTAATACGATACCCCTTCGTAAGACTGGTTGTCAGACTTTCGGGCTTCTGACTACCCGTAACGACTGTCAAAGAACCACGAAGACTGCCGGGACCAACGGCTTAACGTGCTTTCCGAGGCACGGAGGGGTCACGGTATGTAAAGATGGTCACCCATCCACAGATCAACCGCGGTAAGCGTAGCTTAACCTGATTGATCGACCTGTGCGGCTGTTATTACTTAGCCACGGGCACCTCGTAGATACACAAGGATAATTATGATAAATCGTAACGCATGATACTATTGATGAGTCCCTTCAACATACAAACGGTACAATACTAACACAAAGGTTTGGTCAAACTTCGTTACAGTATTAGTGGACTTCGAAGAGAATAGTTGTGACATTTCTCATGCATTTGTTATAGCTATTGTAACAGACATCACGGAACGGCTGACCATTTATTAATAGGACATATTTGGACAGCCATTGACGTGTAATAAATAAACGTATACAACTTAGAATTTGAACCGAAAGTCGGTTAGTTACGGGGGTATTAGACGTGATTTTGAAACGTTTCGATTGGGCTTGAAATATTTAGTGGTGACAATGTCTCTATGAGTTAGCTGTTGTGGCAATTTAAGTGGTTAACTTACATAGTAACGTGTCATAATATTATTATTAGGTTATTGCTTGAAGAAGTTCAACTACTGCAATTTAATTTATCTACTCGAAGTTCCAACCTACCTCAAGAAAATTCTTAGATCTTGTGGCATATCTAGAGAACGGTTACAAAATTCATATAGGTACCTACTTAGGTCATCATCATTCTCCTGCCCTTATACATATGTATTTGGGGTATAGTATCTGTATATTACTGATACTGTACTTACGCTTCATTTTCATTCATTCTCATCATATTTATGATTTTGTATCCTTTTATGATTTTCTTACTAAATATTATATTTCGCACTTTGGCTGTTACACAAAATATAGAACTCGAGTAGTTTCTGTGTTAGCACTCTGCGAATCACTCTTAAACGAATCTTCTCTAAAGAATTAGGTACCTGATTATAAATTATAATTTTTCATCATTTTACACAATAATATTCTTGTTATGACATTTAAGTCAAACGCGTCAATCTGATGTCTACTTATTCTTCTAATTTCCTATGCAGTCTAATCAAAGAAGGTCGCAGTAGGATTGTATTTTCTAAAAATCATTTTATATCGTTTTGGATAATCTAAATTTGGTTTTTATACTTAATTGCGTTGTCTACTAAATAATGAAATTCTAAATTATAATTATAATATTCTTAAACGCACTCTCGACATTAACAAGGAGGTTATATACGTCTTGGCTGACAAAACTGGCGGGTGAGACGGAGATGGCTAGAAAAAAGTAAAAGGAGAGAGAGAACGAAGGAATTCGAAAAGAAGGGTTGAAAAAATACGAGAGCTGGGATCTATAAAATCGGTGTAAAAGAAACGAAGAAAATAAGAGAAATAAGAGGAGAGACGGTGAAGAATAACGGAGAGCCGTGAGGTGTTTTGTGCGGACTGACTGTGCCGTCAATTCGACCCGACCGACGCCTGTTCTGCCGAGCCAATTCGACGGTAACTGAGCCGTCGACTGGCGTCGACACCCGTTCCGCGGAGCCACATAGGTGCGTTCAACGGCCGTTCCCCGGAGCCGTCCTGAAAACCTTCCTATCCACTGTGAGCGTGGAGTGCGTTGTAGGTTTATCTTTTTTTTAATAAATTTTATTGTACTGTCTACTTATAAATTATTTGTTAGGGATAAGTAGACACGACAGGGGTCGGCGCAACATGTCTTGTTTTTCCATAGAGAGAAGTATGGAAGCAAAAGACGTATTGCGCCGTTGAGATAACGACTAATAGAGCCGTCACTATATACTATATCATCTTTCATATAAGTACCTACCTCAGACCAAATAAAAAACCAAGACAGAGGGCTGTCAGCGGGATTGCCGGCCAGCGGGATTGTCCGAAAGGGTTACCGCTGGGCCGGAACATAAAGGGCTAAGGAAGGAACACGGGTGGGTTTTAGTCAGTAAGTCTGACACTCCCTTCCGTTCCACCCAGAACGGGAGGGGTCATTTGATGACTTCCCATCCGCAAAAAAAAAAGGGCTGTCAACAGTAAAGTGAGGCCGGTTTCGTAAACACGTGTGCACATAGTGAGGTGTAGTTTGAATGATTGGAAATAGTTGTAAATGTGTGCCTGTGATCGTGTATGCACAATTGCACAGAGCGGAGATGTTGTTTTTGCATGCTTCGCAGCGCTATGTCTTGACTTTTTATTTGGCTGAGGTACCTACATGATTTTTTTTAACTATTCAAAAAACATTATAGGCTGATTATGCTATAGCTTATTATCCGCAATGTATTCTATAATAGGTACGAGTAGGTTTGTAACTGCTCAATATCAAGCCATAATTCCTTTACCCAATCCACATTACATCAGCAGCCACATATTGCTAATTTATATATCCATTACGCAATATATAACCATATACATAGTCCGTACATGTTTCAAATATGCCTATTAAGAGTATTAGCCATTATTGAGCATATAATAGCGTAAGGAAGTCTTTGAAACGGCTGATCAGACTAATTTAGGAAAATAAAGGGCCGTACGTTTTGAGTGAAAGGAAGATTAAGTTACTTAAGTATATTGGATGTGATTATAGTAACGATGTATCTACGATGTAGGTAGTATGTATAGATTTACGAATTAGCGATGTATATCATGTGGTACTGACGTTAGTGGAAGAAGATTATCGTTTTAATGACGTAAAGGCAGCTTAGTCTTGAAGCTTGATTATTTGCACGCAACAGTATAGGATTTGTGCCTAAGGTATGAGCAAGAAGGTGGTACAGACGCCTGCAGATCAAGCTACCCGAAACTGTCAACTTTGAACCTTATGCTTTAGCGATACAGTTGAAAATCTATTGAAGAAATTTGACAGATTGTAGTAGCTCGATGTGCTGGCGTCTGTACCTGAATGTGCATATACATGAGCGACACGCGTCGACGACAGAGGCAACTGAGACCGTAGACGCGTGTCGGCGATATCCATCAATGCGTGTCGGCGGTTATAACTGTTGACACGTCGGCGGATGCCAGCGACAACATGCCGGTCGAAACGCGTATCGCTCATGTGCATGCACACTTACGGCCAGTTTCTTCATCAACAGCTAAAGTAATCAGTAAAAGTATTGACTTTTACTTGACCATAACTGATACTGCGGCAAATGTGTTTCTTCATTCAAGTAACAGCTAAAGTAAAAGTCAAAAGAGTTACCATTACACAAACGTCGTAATTTCCCCAAAAAATCGTGGGGAGATTTTTTTATACATGGCAGCACCACAATTTCTAAGTGCATAATGCTTTGTTCATAGAGTAAAAAATATGCTTTGTAACAAAAGATTCCTAAACTTCTTTTAGGTGATTGGTGTTTTAAATACCACAAGTTAGATGTATGGTTTATTATAGTTATATTTGTTACAAAAGTTATCGTTAGTATTTGTTCCTAAACTTCTTTTTATTTTAGTAGGTAGCTTAGTTAGGGTTTAGAGCTATTTACTATGAGTACCAATATGTTCAATTTAAATGTTGTTTTATTGTTTACAGTGAAAGATCTTCCAACTTCACTAACACTGAAATTGAAAAGTTGAAGAAGCTAATTAATAGATATTCAAAGGTGCTATTAAACAAAAAAACTAATGGGTTATCCATAAAACAAAAGGATGAAACTTGCGAAGTTCTTGCAAAAGAGTTCAACGCCTCAAATAACACGCAAAAAATGATCCTTGCGAATATTAAATCTCTTACGCCTAGGTATGCGATAAATAACGCACGATAAGTTCATCGTCTGATGAACTGGAACTTTCACTTGACGATCTTGATGCCATTTTAATATTAATAACATCTAGGTTATTATGAAGCTATTACACAGATAAATGCGCATTGATTTATATTAGTTAAAAACTCGAACAGGCGTCGAACAAGTCTTACCTAGAACAATACAACTTTGACAAAAGGACTATTACTTTAGCTTTCACATCTGCTTAATGGGCAGTAAAGGTTAGGGGCAAAAGTAACAATAAAAGCATCAGCTAAAATTGTGAAGAAACATATTTGACCGTTACTTTGGCTTTGTGACGTTACTTTGGCTGTTACTATTGATGAAGAAACTGGCCGTTAGTAAGATTCTACGGTAGTACCTACCTCTATCAAAAAATCAAAATCAAAAGTCATTTATTTAAACTTGGCTGAGAATTAGCACTTTTCAAACGTCAAAATTATATAAGACAGTCCCCCAAAACATGGGCTCTTCTCCACTTGCTAGCTTTAGCTGGGAATAAGAAGTGGTACAACAAACTCCCCAGCAGAACATCTTTAATTATCCAAAAGCATTGGTAAGAATATATCCTGTTGTGACTGCATCTAGATAGATTTCTTTCGAATGAAAACTAGCATTAAGTATATCTGACTCTCTAAATTTAGTCCAGCCCGGACCAGTAATAAAATAATTAAATAAAAAAAACTTTTATTCTACTACTTTCACAATCTTTACATAATTATATATCACAGTAATATTATAAAGGCGAAAGTTTGTGAGTGTGTGTGTGTGTGTTTATATGTTTGTTACTTCTTCACGCTCAAACGGCTGAGCCAATTTTGATAAAATTTTGTAGCTGACACCCTGGATGAACATATAGGCTACTTTTTATCCCGATATTATCACGGAATCGACACTTATGCGGGTGAAACCGCGGGGCACAGCTAGTTATAATATATAATAGTGTGGCTCACGCCTCTAAGCTGTAGGCACCTGTTTGGCGTAAGCCTCCCCCGTTTCCATCCAGTGATTCTATCCCTGGCTTTAGTCATCCATCCTGGTCATCCATTCTCCGAAAATATGTCTTCCAACCTTTTCCTTGGCCGACCTCTACTTCGGCTTTGGTCTCTTCGTATCCATTCAGTTACTTTTCTGGTCCATCGACTGTTTTGCAACTTGCAGACATGGCCAGCCCAGTCGTACTTGAGTAACCTGATTCTTTTGACGACGACGTCAACAAAGTCTTTTGTCTAATAGCCCCGGACCAGTATGTCACAGAGTACATTTTCTTATAGCAGTATGTCACTTATGATTAGTGTGTGACCACTTCTTACTACCCAAACTTTTACTATTACACAACTAGCCAAAATAAAAGATCTCTACTGCCCAAATTATGTACGTTTGCCCAGCACGGCCCCTCAGAATTTGCATTTATGGTGTACACCATTGCAATGTACTCGCCTCTAGCAGTATATGTACCGATTTCTTTTTCAATGTACCTCTATACTTTTGAAGAAATATGCAAAAAAAGGTGGCCGTGCCAGCCAAACGCTTTCAGCACGGCCCCCCATGTAACTTGAATAATACATACCGTATTAACAAATGTCTATAATTCAAGAAATGTACTCTATTAATACGTTATATGTGCCGCAACAGTTATTGTGAATTCATAATAACAAATAATATATAGATGTGGATAAGGGGCCGTGCTGGAAAAAATCATTTTAAGAAATATCTAAAAAAGACAAAACATACTTAGCCAAAAACTATTAAAAAATAATTGAAGTTTAGCAAGTAACATATGTACCGCATTGATTTCTCATACAACTTGTTATATTGTGAAAAATAAATCTATTTAAGTTCATTCAGCACGGCCCTCTATAGTTGCCTATATCTTTTTAAATAAGCCGTGTATGTTTACAAAATTCGACTTCCTGAATAATATATAGGAGTACATTCCTTTCAACTAAATTGCAATTCTGCTGTATCAATACTTTAGAAGATAAATTCAATCTAAAATATACATACATTAAAACTGATGGGGTGACCATGATTCTACATGAAAATAGGATAAAAAATACTGCTTAAATTGAGTAAATCTTTATTAAAATAAACAAATCAACAATATGGTAAACTATATAAACGATAACTAGGTACTTATACATAATAGGTCGATAATCGTACAAGTGTCAAGTTAGTGTCGCTAAGACTACATAGCTCAAAGTCTTAAAAATCATACATTACAATAAAATCACAGATTCATTACATTTCACAAATTAGTTCGTTTACATGGAATAACAACCTATGTCTCAATAACACTACAGAGCTTAAAAATCTTAAAAAATCACAGATACGCGTTCAATAAATCATATTGATTGAACCTTACATTACACTAATATTAATTTGCATGAATCGCTTTAATTATTTGGTATAATCACAGGCAATTAATTAAATCTCTTTGGGCGCTTTCCGAATTAGCTATGATCGCTCACATCACAGCGCTCACATCATCTCCATGGACGTAATATTACGTCCATGCATCATCTCACATGCGTTCCGATTTAGATATTACTATTATGACTGCTGAGAGCTGGCAACAATTCGGAACACTCGTGAACGCGCTCACATGACAGTGCTTACACAATGTAAAAAAGATATTATTACAGTATTTCTTTGTATAAACACCACATTTCTTCTTCAGTTCTTTTTCTTTGGTTAGGTGGCGACTGTCAGCCAGAAGCACAATTTTAAAAATGCCACGTTAGTTTAATTTAAATATGATGCACCTCAAAACAAAACACACACTGACACAACCTCATACACACACTGTCATTTTTGACAGTGCTCACGGTGATATTATTCTAGGGCATGGTCGGCATTATCGCAAGATGGCGAATGTCATGACGTCATCTATGACGATTCACGGGACATCGTTATCGTTATCGCGCTCACGCTAATTCGGTTATTTCCCAATTCGGAACACATCGATTATTTCCCAATTCGGAACGCAGGGTTTGATGAGATTAAAAAAGCGCGCGTCTCCGACTAGTAAATAGTTATCTGTGGTATTACAGAACATGTGGATTAAAGTAAAGAAAAAGCACGCGTTCGTAATACACTCCATTATGGACCTAAAAGCGGTGTAATAAGAGCCACTTTACGAGCAAGTGTGTTGAAAATTATATTATAACTTAAAACTTACTTACCCGTTTATTTTAACAATCCATTTTCGTCCTTGAAATAGAATTCACTGCACAAACACACGACCCATTATTCATATTATTTGAGCAGTATTTATATTTACTACTGTCTGTTATGCGCGTAGAGATGTGACTGTCAATAAACACTCAAGCGCAACATGAAGTAACCGCGACACCAGCGCCACATTAAAAATTACGGTAGCGTCAGTGAACTAATAGCGATCGCACACGACAAAATTAACTGATAATATATTATTATACTTAAGGTGAAAGCGCCAGGGTAGCCCGCGAAATTCAATTTTTTTTAGGTTTTTTGCAATTTGCTGGTCAGTATTAAGTTGTACGATGATTAAAATATGATTCGCGGCCGTAACAAATATGTATTTACAGAATTATGATCATTAAAGTCATCAACACAACTCTCTAAGACCATGTAATCCCCAAATGTCAAGATTTCATGAAATAGTCATTCTTGGGGATTACATGGTCTTAGAGAGTTGTGTTGATGACTTTAATGATCATAATTCTGTAAATACATATTTGTTACGGCCGCGAATCATATTTTAATCATCGTACAACTTAATACTGACCAGCAAATTGCAAAAAACGTAAAAAAAATTGAATTCCGCGGGCCACCTTAGAGCTTCCCCCTTAATGATTATTTTTTAAGATGTAATGAATAAACACATAATTATTTAAATAAATTACCCAATAGCGGACAAATTTTAAACTTTGAGAAACATTGAATATTTTGTTTTTTTTAGCATTTCTCATTCTGAATAACATTTATTTAAACATATTATAAGTTGTGTTTTTTCTAGGGGAAGGTTATAAGCACGCTTTATATATTTTTTATTTCTACCACGCGAGCCGAACCGTAAGTTAAAGCTAGTCCACTTAGAAATTCGTTTATTTAATATATTATCCCACTAGATAGGCTTTGAGGAAAAGAAAACGATTAATTACTTGACGCCAAGAATCAGTTATTTTTATTTTTAATGTTTTTGATGGGTACCTATACCTACCCTGTGTCATTCTCACAATTAAGACGAATATAACGACATCTCTCAAGTTGAAATTAATAAAGCCGTTTAGACTACAAAGCGTGCCAAAGAAATGAAGGTTGCTACATATCTACATTCATTCACTCGAAAAACCTTACCGTCCTTCTGGTACAGTCGGGTAAAAAGAATGTTTATTTCAATGTAGTCACATAATTTAATTAATATAAGTACATAAATATAGAACATTTATGTACCTACCTACCAAATATATGAAATCATGGTCACCCCATCAGTTTTAATGTATGTATATTTTAGATTGAATTTATCTTCTAAAGTATTGATACAGCAGAATTGCAATTTAGTTGAAAGGAATGTACTCCTATATATTATTCAGGAAGTCGAATTTTGTAAACATACACGGCTTATTTAAAAAGATATAGGCAACTATAGAGGGCCGTGCTGAATGAACTTAAATAGATTTATTTTTCACAATATAACAAGTTGTATGAGAAATCAATGCGGTACATATGTTACTTGCTAAACTTCAATTATTTTTTAATAGTTTTTGGCTAAGTATGTTTTGTCTTTTTTAGATATTTCTTAAAATGATTTTTTCCAGCACGGCCCCTTATCCACATCTATATATTATTTGTTATTATGAATTCACAATAACTGTTGCGGCACATATAACGTATTAATAGAGTACATTTCTTGAGTTATAGACATTTGTTAATACGGTATGTATTATTCAAGTTACATGGGGGGCCGTGCTGAAAGCGTTTGGCTGGCACGGCCACCTTTTTTTGCATATTTCTTCAAAAGTATAGAGGTACATTGAAAAAGAAATCGGTACATATACTGCTAGAGGCGAGTACATTGCAATGGTGTACACCATAAATGCAAATTCTGAGGGGCCGTGCTGGGCAAACGTACATCCCAAATTGGTCCATTGATCGAGCAGTATTTAACCGGTGTCTCCTGAACCGTTGACAATGGACAGCTAAAAGCATTCTCAAGGATAAGCCGCAGTTATTGTGTAGTTTGTCGCCCGGATCGGCTGGCGATGCGTATCTAACGCTTACTTATGTTATAACCGCTATGTACCAATTAGACTAATGAATTTAGGGCTGTGTATATGACAAACGTAGACATATTTCAGATACGGAACTTTTACCGACATCCCAAATCAAAGTTTTCTGTTCTTTTATAGGATTAGTCACTTTACGTTAACGTTTTTAGTTTCTAATCCATGCGTGCAGAAGTTTTAATAAACTGTCTAATGAACATGATTTGGACATTTCGGCTAGCGTCTGTTGGTGAAAATCTTCTACACGGAAAAGTTATAATTGTTTGCGTCTAAACGATTATTAGTTTGGATTTGTTTGGTTTGGATTATTGGTTCATCGATCGTGTACTATTATTTTTTTTATTTATGTTATAGGTACTTATTTTGTACCGACATTTTTATTTTAGTGTTTATCATCGAAAACATGTGATTGGTCGTTAATTTTATATTTGTTAGGAACACTGTAATAAGTTAGAGAACAGAATAAAGTAAAATAAAATAGATGGGTATCTATATTTAGTCCTATTATTTTTTTTGTATCAGCATAGCATTTTCTTGATTGCCAAAAGCCGGTTATTACCTTTCATGACCTGATATCTTATACTTAACCTTTTCCCAACTATGTCGGGGTCGGCTTCAAGTCTAACCGGATGCAGCTGAATACCAGTATTTTACGTAGAGCAACTGCCTATCCGACCTCCACAACAGTTACTGGGTAATACTAGTTGTCAGACTTTCGGGCTTCTGAGTATCCGAGAGTATTCTATTCTATCCGTAACGACTGTCAAAGATCCACGAATGACAGCCGGGACCAACTGCTTAACGTGCTTTCCAAGGCGTGGAGGGGTCTCGGTATGTAGAGATGGTCACACATCCACAGACCAACCGCGGCAAGCGCAGCTTAACCTGATCGATCGACCTGTGCGGCTGTTATTATTTAGCCACGGGCCGCCCTGAGGGGATTTCTTCCAGGAAAATTAGATCATTCCGTCGTGTTTCAGTCATTGGTATCGGACCTAATGGGAGGCTTGTAGTGGTCAAGAGGTTTTAGGCTTGTACGTACTGTGTTTACAAGTCACCTACCTTTGTTTAGGTCTAGGTAAGTACACACAAGGCTACACGAATGGTTTAACCGACAGCCCTACACAATAGTAGGAGTTCAACTACTTTCAAATCGACACAAATCGATGTATCGATTGAGAATTCGTTATCTGGTTCACTACTATCCAGATTAATGAATAGACTCGAATAACTTACAAGGGGATCTGAATAATCGACACGGTGTAATCAGATCGCTATCTATTTGTCGATTTATAAGGATCTGCAGTTTTCCGCTTACGTACAAACGATTTCTTATCTGTATATCATGGCAGCCATTTATAAATTGTTTGATCTTGTGTCTGTTCTATACAAATAGAGGACTAGATCTGTCGATGCTGGAATCTTAATGGTTTTATGGCTTTGTATTGAAAGGGAGTATGTGCGAATAAATCGGCTCGCATATTTATTGTCAATGGTTTACGTACTTAGATATCATTAAGCTTCATGTTTTCATGCAACCTTAGAAATCCCTTGGGCCGAGTGAAGGCGTAAGGCGGCAGTCAGAACGAGTGAGAATATAAGTGTAGGTATGTAGTTACTGCGTGATGCCGGACCATGCCCATATCGTAGGCTTATGCCCGTTTTACTATGCTACTGTAGCGGTACCTATCTACAACGCCACATGCGAACAATGCGTCATACTGACGTCACGCAAAATCCTGCATCTCGTAACCCGACATGCACCATCGGGCAATTGCCCGCCAGACACAACACCCGTCTGGTCGGAGGATCCTCCCTTGAGTTTGAGTGAGCTTTACCTACACCCTGTTCCTCATACCTCTACACTACTATTAAATGACTGCCTTAAAACTAGTGCACTGTCGGATTTCCAACTCTCGGCGCTAAGCCCAGGGTTGCAAATCCAACAGCTGGTTTTGATTTAGGCATTCAATTAGGTGTTGCCCTAGTGCTACTGAAAACGAGCATTAGAATGGCTACATAGACTGTTAGACACAGTAGCGAGCGGTTAGTTAGATTATCGCAATCATCACGATTATGATCGATAAACACAATGATACAAATTAAAAAAAAATGTTACTTAGGTATAAACTACGCTAGTTCCTGAGTGAAATCTTTAAGACCAAATGAAAACGAGTGTAGACTTACCTTGGTCCTTCATAGCATCAAGAGCATGAGGTACTCCTATCCAAGGACTGGGCAGGTCTAGGAACACTGCATCAGCTTTACCATTCAGCTCTTCACCAAAACCATCTGCTAGGACATCTCTGTGTTTTGCCTACAATATTAAAGGTTTGTTTAGCTTAGCTAAGTGTAATAATAAAGCGATTTAATTATTATAAACATTGACATAAAGTTTAGAATACAATGGTTGACGCGCTCTCTGGGTCGGGATATGCAACAACTAGATATAATACTGGTCATGGTTTTTAATTAATGGCTTCAAGTATGTTTTCTACTCCCAATTCTTCCAAAATTAGGTAGTTATTTAAACAAGGGTTACTTTGGTTTACTAGTAGGTACAGTCGACCGCAAGTCGATGGCAACGCTTTGACCTTGAGCTGGCCTAGCGAAGTAAGGAGTTTCACTAAAATTAAATACTTACTAGTTTTGTTAGCAGTTATGTGCGGCCTACTGTACCTAGTCATTATCATACCTAATATAATACTAATCCTATTTCCTAATATTATTATAAACATGCAAGTTTATGAGGATGGATGGATGTTTGTTACTCTTTCACGCAAAAACTACTAAACGGATTTGAATGAAATTTGGCACACAGATAGTTTACAACCAGTAGTAACACATAGGATATTTTTATCCCGATATTCCCACAGGATGGATACTTATGCGGGTAAAACTGCGAGGCGCTGCTAGTCATAAATAAGTTTTTGGACAGTGCCTAATAAAAAAGTTATCAATTTACTCACAGTAACAAAGTCAGCTAATCCATGTTCAGTGAATTCCTCCTGGGCCACCTTACTCCTGTGTTCATGGAAGTCAAATGTGTGGACATGACCGTGAGGTCTCACCCTCCTTATGAGAGCATGGGTGAGGGAACCACTGCCAGTACCTGGTTGTAATATAAAATATAAGGAAACCCACTCTAGCTTCTTAAAAAAAGAAAACTTTTTTTTTGGCTTTCTTTAAAAAGATTTTCTTGTTTATTTTTAATAATTTAAGACATTATTAAAAAAATAACTTGGAAATTTATTACTGTATTGTGTATTTCTAAGATGACACATTTTTTTATAAAGCAACAAATTAAACAAACATAATATTTAGGCAAATAAATAATGTAATAATTTTTATGTTGGAAAACTTGTGAATATACTTAATACTTACCTATGTATGTACTAAATTCATGGATATCCATGAATATATATCCATATCCATATTTCTATTCTATTACACAAAAATATCAAAACAAATATTTTCTTTTTTAAATTAATCTTATAAGTACAACTCACCAGCTTCAATAACAACAGACCCTGGTACCAGGTCAAGTTGTAACAGAATCATACTAATGTCAGGAGTATAGATAATCTGTGTGCGATGAGGCAGAGTCAATGACCACAGCTCCGGGGTTGGTTGTAGCACATGACCCCACCCTTTTGATAGCTCCACCTAAATAGAACAAGTGCTTTGAATATCATAAGATCGGTAATATCATCATCTGCCTAGCATTTTCTTAACTATGTTGGGGTCAGCTTCCAGTCTTACCAGATGCAGCTGAATACCAGTATTTTACATGGAGTGACAGGCAGTCACTCCATGTAAAATATCTGACCTCCACAACCCAATTACTGGGTAATACAATACCCCTTGATAAGACTGGTTGTCACACTTTCGGGCTTGTGACTACCCATAACAACTGTCAAAGATCCACAAATGACAGTCAAAGCAAATGTAAGTACATGATTTTGAATTGTTCCAAATGGTTCATCATAATCATTCTATAGCCCACTGCTTGGACACAGACCTCCTCTCTTCGAGAGGGAGTGGGCTGTAATCAGTCACGCGGGCCCTGGTGGTGTTGGTAGTTGTCACCTGTCTTCGAATTTTTGGTTCTGGGATATGCTAGTTTCCTCACAATGTTTTCCTTCACCGTTTTGAGAGTAGTGGTGGCAAAGTTGGGGCTGTCACCACTGGGCCACCACTGCTCCTCAATTTCAAATTGGGTCATTTCCTTTTCTGTATATGAATGGAAGTTTCGTAAAGCACAAGTACCTATATTTTTATATTTAAATAATATTTGCTTTTACACTTTCGTGTTTTTTAAAATGATTCTGCCACTTGTTGCTTCAAAAATATTTGCTTATTTTTAAGGAGTATGCCTAGGAATTCATTGTTTCAAAAATAATTCAAGTATTTTACGCAAGGAGTAAAATAATTATTTTAACCGACTTCAAAAAAGGAGGAGGTTTCTCAATTCGACCGTATATATATTTTTTTTAAGTGTGTTCGCGAATAACTTCGTCGTTTATGAACCGATTTTGATTATTCTTTTTTTTTGTACGTTTGATTGAGGTTAGATGTTTATTTTTCTTTACGTTTTGTACATTGTTACTACAATTAGTACTCTAATATGTGGTTTTAAATCTTACCCGGGTACCATATTCAGCTCCGATTAGTGTTCGCACTTTTAGTGCACCAAAAGGAGTTTGATACACATTTTCCATCAATTCACCCTTTTTGTTTTTAATTTCAGGCTGCACGTCTATTGCGTACAGATTGTTACTTAGATACAGTATAGCAGTATCTCCCTCCTCAATTTTATCTTTATAATTTCTGAAACTCATCTTTATTTTGGTATATTTTTGCCGTCGACAAAGTTTGTAAACAAACCACGACACGAGGGGTGTTCTAAGTTTTGACGTTACGTTTCGATACTAACGTTTTCTAATAAACGTCAGCTGTTTTCGAGTAAGATAAAGAAAATGAAATTATTTTTATTCAAAATTACAACAGAATGAATGGCTTTTTGCTTTTGCTTATTATAAAACCTGCAAAATTAAAGTCTAATATCTAATAATTATGACTCAACATTTAGTGAATGTTTAATTATTGCATGACTTAGCAATAACGAAACGCAAGTGAGTGCAATGCAAGTTAGTTCTCTATAAATCGTGCGCTGCTATTTGATTGGTCTGACATGAAACACGTAATGGCCAACGAATAAAATGAGAGAGATTGAGTTTGCTAATTCTCCAAAGTAGATATAGGGACCATACTTATTTTGACGTTGCTTACAGCATCATATTGTAGTCTTTGCGTTGCTTTGCTTGCTTGGTTGCGGTCAAAATAGAGATTGTGTGATTTTGGGAATTTACGTAAAATATGAATAAATAAGTGGATAATACACGGACATGACAGTGCACAATTGCTAATAAAAACAAAGTCTTATGTTTTCCTGTGAGACACTGAAGAAATATGGTGAAGATGGACGCGTCCAAAGTGACGAGTAAAACTAGCTCGTTGAAGGCTCTGATCCTCAAAGCTTGGAGGGAACGGTGGACTGATATACAATGGGGCATCAACATCAAGACCATTCTTCCGAGGGGCGTCAGCGGCGACCTGTATAACCTAGCAGACTGCATACTTCAGCAAGCAATGGTTGGCTGTGGAGCAAACCAGTTGGTAATATCTTATTTGAAACATTCTTTGGCATCCCATCTCGTATCATATGCCGCCGTCCTGCAGAGAATAGCGAAATTCGATGCATTTCATAAACCCCATTGTGTGATGAGCCTCCTTGAGTTTTTGGAAGGTGTTCTTGATGGCATTACGTGTCGTGGAAAAATGGAAGAGGAAGTGTTATCATTGGCTGTGTCTTCAATTATCCTATGGCTACTGCAAGTGTACCATTACTGTCTTAGCAAGTATCCATCACCAAACCCAGTCCAAAGTCAAGAACTACTGGAAAAATCCACCATACTTTTGAATTCTATTATGAATGCTGATTTCCTACTTGCTATGTTCTATTTAGCTAAACAGAATGATCCAAATGAGTATAGTGAGGTAACGAAGAAGTGCCAGGAGATCACAGCATTTATGATGATGAATACTCAGTTTAAGGCACCCGTCACTATTCATGAGACTTTACAGAAGATATGCAACATGGATATTGATAAGATAGCACCATTGAATAATAAACCAGAGCCTGTAACTCATTGTTTACAAGCATTGATAGCTGTTAATGTGTTGTCAAACCCCAGTGCTAATATGCAACAGTTATCCAACCAGCTACTCATGGTACAGAGGATCAAAGGGTACCCACTATCAAGGCTGTACTGCGAACTGATCAGAGCATGTTTTATTTCTCTCAATGATTCCAGCAAGGATGCCACTACACAATCATTGTGGGCTGCTTTCACCTTCCTTAAAATACCTCAAGTCATGCACTATTTACATAATATTTGTGGTACCACTACTAAAGATAGTGAATACTCCATAGAGATTGCAGAGGCATTCGAGAAATTGCTACAATCTACACCGCTACTAGATGTTGTTGATACAAAGAATTCTTGTAACAGTGTTATATCTCTGTTAGAACCTTTGGTGAAGTTGAATGTAGTGTCAGAGAGTCACCTGGCATACTTCAAACAGAAGCGGGAACATAAAGATGTCAAATTACAAAAGTTGGAGCCAACCGGGCTTCAAGGATCGGTACCATCATTCATTACAAGAGCTGAACCGACTTTAGCTGGTATCTTGAAAACAATGGGAGGAGATTTTCATAAAACCCAGGAGTCTTTGTATGCTATGCTGTGTCAAATTGTAGTTGGTGGGACAACTTTAGACACAATTCTAGCAGTTGCCACTGTGGAAGGGAAGTTGAAACTGTTTGTCTCTAGATTGATTAAATTCAATGAATTTGCTTTGCTTGCTGCCAATGAAAAGGGAGCTCCCCAATCCAAGGTTTACATTTTTGATATTTCATTTTTGATTCTGTGCTCAATTGTACAAGACTATGGCGCCGATGCTGTCCTTGATGAAAATGGGGACTCATTCTTTGAGAAATGGGTAAAGGAATGTATGGTCTATCAGGGAGTACATAAATCACCTGATCAGATTCTTCAAAAATGTGATGCTCAACTTGTGGAAATATTTATTAATCACTTGAGTGCTCCAGAATTTGATTTCAAAAACACAAATATCAAGCCCCACGATCTTTGTATGAATGTAAGTGGAGTGATAAAAGAAATCTTATTTGCTTGGGAACAAGGTTCTCTATCGGCTGCAGATGTTAAATGTATGTTAGATTCTTTGAGACAGAAAATGGCGTCTTTGGCTGTCTGTGCTTCAGTTTGGTTGTGTTCTTACATAAATGTTGTGCATCAAGACGCATTTTTAAAACCTATCAACATGGTTCAGCAGTTCTTGGTGCCTCCCAGTGAAGCGGAGCTGACACAAATTGATAATTTTAAGGAAAGAACTGTTTTGATGTGTCAAATTATCAGAAAGATGCAATATGATATTCATCCGCCTTCTGTGCCAAAGTCGAAAGCTTTAGCATTAACACATAATATTATATCAAGACAGCCCATTCTGGAACAATTGCAAGTAGTTTGGGACGATATAAAATCGAGAGGCTACCTTCACATTGATGCTACACATACTGTAGAAAGCCTTCTGAACACAACTGGACCTATTTGGTTCGTCACAAACTTAGTTAAAGAAACACTGAAATTCCGTTATCAGGAAGACCTTGATAGATCAATTGACATAGTTCTGGCTATGCTTCATATGGATATTGAGAAATGCACTGAGGCTTTGTTGCTTCACGTCTTACCGCAATACTTGTATAATACTAAACTGTGTGAGGACTTAGTGGAACCTCAATGTGCTATGTTAGCAAAACTAACAGTTTATTGCATTTACGCTGCTCTAGAACACAGCAACTTGACCAAAGGGCAGTCGTCCAGAAAGCGTCGTCACGATGATTCTGAGGACTTAGAAATGTGTACATCCAACAAAGTACGGAGGTTGAATGACAACTCTTCTGACAGCATGTACTATTCACAAGGACATAGTGTTTCTGGAATTACATTAAAAGATCCCTTACTAACCGCCCTAGACACATTGTATACGTCGTTCTCTCAACTGGCTGGAAAAAATGGCGATATTACGCCGCAGACTGATTTCATATTACAGTTTCTCGTTTATGTTGTGCAATGTGGACACGATAGAGCTCCACTCGTCTTGCAGAAAATGCCAAGTGAACTTGTACCAACACTTATTAAATGTCTTCCTGATGGTTTCAATATCAGTTTGATCCTTCGATTGTATGACTTATCGACTCCCTACGGACGAAAAGATACTGCTAGGGATCTATGTCTTATGAGGAATATGCGCCTTAGACCTGATTAATGTTTCTATTCAGATTTAAGGTCAATTTAAAATGTTATTATAATTATTATAGCTTATTGTGTAAAATAAAATTAAACATTCAAGTCGAAAGTTTTATTTATTTTAATTTCTTGATCTGCTAGGAGAAGGAAAATCAAACAAAAAGTCCAAGGTCATAATAATCTTTACTTCGCAAAACGCAATCAACAAAATAGTCGTCATAAATTAATACTAGGCACTTCTCCTGTTACAAATAATTGTTCCTGTTTCGTATATTACACACTTACGACTATTTTGTACAATATCCTTAATTCTATGAGTTCCAATACTGGACGGAAATAGAAATTGCTCGGAGAGGAATGTTCGTAAAATTAGTAATCAGAGGAACTGAAGTCCATTGAATCTTTCGTACTTTTGCGCTTTATCAAACGGTTAAGAGAAATAAGACCCCAAATCAATTTGATTAAATATATACCTAAGGGTTTAATTGAAATAGAAATCATTTATTTGCCTATAATGTAGGTACCAAAATAATACCAGGTACAAAATACTTCAATAGGTAACAAATTAGAATCGCAGATGGGCCAATATCATCTCCAAAATAAACAGGCTTTAGAAACTAGCTTTTGCTTTGCTCGTTGGTTGCTATTATTACTTTTTTATATTTATAAAGGCAGAAAGAGAAATTAGAGCGACGAGCTAAACCAGACTAACTATTGTTTTATTCAATAGGGAGTTGCAACCTCGTAGCTGAACGGTACCAGAAGCAATATTGCGTTTGCGCATAATTTATGAATAGCACTGGGAATAAAAGGGCCTAGGAAAATGGACGGTATCGATTTAACAAAGTACGTACTTAGTAGTGTAGACTACCTATCAATATTTACAAAAATAATACATTTTGTATACACAAACAAATCACATTGAATGTGAACAATAATTATGTTCTAGTTAATTTTGTACAGAATCCATGATTTGATGACAATATTTATGTACAAATTTATAAACCTAATTATAATTATACAAAAAAAAATTAAACACAAAGATCACAGGAGAGTTCCAGAGCTTTTACTATAATTAATAAAATTTATTATTACAGGGTAACAAATTATTATTTAACTATTCAAAGAAATTACATGGAATTAAGCTACAGTTATAACGCAGGCTTTTTGGCATCCGGCGAATCTGAATGTGGTCGATCTAGAACAATAAGAAAAAGAGAACGTTAATATATTTTATTCTGATGTTTTATCTGGCGTAGGTAGTGCAGACGCATTGCTGCTGCGCATTTATCTTGCTTTATTTATGTATCTACAATCTCTGCACTTCGAAACAGATTCCAACTATCTTAAGATACGAAATATTGGTTCCAACAGTAGATACGATAACTAAAATTCTCATTCAATTCAAATGCAGTAACTTACCAATTTGCCTTCTAAGTACGTCTTCCCTAGATGCATTATACGCTGGCGGTGGATTACTGACCCTCATTGGTAAACTTAATCTATTAGGATTGGAGTTTTCATCTACCGAGTTCTCCGCGCTATTAGCGAACGTTGTCCTTTGACTCCTATTCCACGTCTGTTGATAGGAACTTTCTGTGGTTATTGTGTTACATCTATTGTTAGTATGAGGAACATATTGCTCTGGTGACCAGTCGAACACGAAGGTATGACTGTAGTTGTGGGTGTAGGCTGTAGGTGTCCCGGACGGCGTAGGAGGCGTCGTCGTCACGTAAGGACTCAGGTCTTGGTGACAGACGTCAGGCACCTTTTGGAGCGCTGATTCTGACCACGTGGGACTTGGGTTCCATTGGTCAACCATTTCTGTTTCTGTTATGTTAAAGTTTTTGGATCCCGGTCTTCTACTGGCAATGGACCCTGCTGAAACTGCTATTAGTGTATCTCCTCCTGATGTGATAGTTGAAGGTGTGCAACGAGGTGACATATTTGTTATTGGGGTATTTGATTTGTCGTCTATACTCTTTCCTTTCCGTTTAGCATTGGGCTGGATCCTCGTATCCTCTATCCGTATATTGTGGTACCTGAAATAGAAAACTATAGTTACACATGTGGAATTTCAATCAAACTAACTACGCAAGATCGTCACAGTTAATCAAGAAAACAATTTCAAGATGAAACTAAATTATACGCGCATTCCAAAAACGACATATTTGATGGACAGCATGAGGTCATAGTGCAATTAGCAAAATCATTTCTAGGCCATACCTGATACCTAAACACTATGTTGTTAGATGAACTGACAATTTGAAATTAATCGAGTTATGGCCATGAACAGTTTAATTCCATTAGCATAATTAACAATTGTTGACCATCAAATCGGAAAGTAGAATATCTTACCTATTTTCTTGCAGCGAGACTGAATAATCTACGGGTCCGTTGTCTGTCCTTTCGTAGGCGTAGTGCATGGGTGCTATATGTGGTGGGACGTGTGGTATATGAGGTTGTACGCCAGGGTTGGGCATCATGACTGGCTGGTTTCCATTGATACAGACGGGCGGTGTTGGCGTGTACTGCATCGTTGTAGGGTAGACTTGGATGTCTGGTGGTGGGGGCCCATACATCCTCGTCGCTGCTTCGTAAGCCAGTCCGTAGTGTAGCTTGGATTGTACCGCGTAGTAGTGGTAGAGCCAAGGGTTTGCTTTCATTACTGCTGCTTCCTGTTCACTGTTGACAAAAAGTGGTATGTCAGAAAATTCATTCTTGATAGCTTAGTAAACTTTTCAAGTTTAGATGGTAGGATTTTTATGAGCCTTAAAATTTGAGAATAATAAAAATATTATTGTCTGTAGGTATTAAACTAATGGTTAGTAAAATATTCCCCTTGTATCTACCATCAATATTAATCTGAGTAGAATAGCTTGTTCAAGCGCAGGAAACCTTGAACTCGAAATAGATAGTAAGTTATGAGCTACGCAAACAATTAAAATAACTTTTAAATGGTGATTGCCTTATAACTGGAAAGAATTTGCGTTAGTCTCTACGACATTGTTACAAGCTTTAGCCATTACTAGAATAGTAAAGAGGAGCACTAAAGTTTAATGTTTATATTTAGTGGGATTCGTTTCGCCATGCGTTACGACCGCCTATTAATTATGTATCGAAGTAGTTTAGGCTATGTTCCATTACACTAATCGCAGATAACGACAGTATATTAGACTTGTAATGTGTTTAACAAGTCACTGTTTAGCGGCCTTCTCACAAATACTTGAAATAGAGTTTGCTGTCGCAGATTTTCCGATAAAAGCTCCGCATTTTCGAGCGGCGAGAATTTTATCGCTTCCATTATAAAAGCGTTTTCTACTGACTGTAGTTAACATTCTTTATCCAGCCCTTTGGAAAGGCTTTGACAAAGCAAATCAACGTTCTTTTGCTAAACAATTAAATTGATTTTATCTACAATCGTCGTCCTGTCGCAAGATAAACGTATTGCCAATAAAGTTAGTTAACAACCTTATGTTAGTTACCTACTAGTTAACAAATGATACATACGTATGTTATCAACGTCACACATCTCCGATTGTCGACAAAATGAGGAACATTTAAACAAACGACATGTAATGACTGTGCGGGTAAGGCAAGGTGAATACACAGTATTGAATTTGTACTTAATGTAACCTTTCGCGCGAGTTCACTTAACGTTTGTGTTTGCGACCTTTAAGATAGTGGATGCAGGGAAATGTCACATAGTTGGACTCAGCCCTGGACCTACATCAGTACAGGTGGGTTGAAAATGTTTGAAACAAATAATAGCGTGAGACCAAATTAATAAAACATGCATATTCAATGCAAGTTGGCTGGCTGAGTTGATGGCGATAAAAAGATTTATAATTAGATAAGTACTTAAGTATCTCATTAAATATCGCCCGACAAGTTTATTGAACTGACAACACATTATTTTGCTTTTGAGGTTTGAATTACCTATTGGACTAGAGGAAAATAAGAGAGTTGAAGTCAAGCCAGTTTTATTTATAAGTATTTAAGCTTTGACGTGTTTTAAATTTTCCGGGATTCAAGGCACCTTTCTTCATAATAATATAGAGCTATATCCCTTTGTCTTTGATCTAAATTGGTTCGGTCGTTCAGCCATGGCTGGTACGACGGTAGGTACTAAAAAGACGACCAAAACGAAATAATTTGCGTTTGTAATTAAATCATGAACTAGGGACCCTAAGTAAACAGGATTACCAACTTACTTTAATATGGAAACCGTTAATATTAAAAAAATAACAGCTCAAATAGTTACTTTGCTATAAATCAGTCGATGCAAATTCAACGGTTGAGTTGACGACGACAGTACATCAAAGTGTTGATATGTGTCCGACGACGACAAATCGCTATTACATTCACTGTAAGGAAATAGATACTGTTCTGAAAGCTCCAGAACCAAAATGGCGTCGGGATAAAACGCTATTTCCTATGTTTACACGCGTTCTGCATTAATAAACTTGACCCTTACGACCTTTAGTGATTTATAGCTAGCTTGTGCTAACATTTTATTTATGCTAAAAGCCTTACTGAACGCCTCGGAGATATCGTAGAAACAGTAGGTAAGTTATGCACATTAGTTGCCATTAATTTTATGCTCATTTGTTTAATAAGTTATTTCATATTGAAATTGAGTGTTTTGAACAATCAATTTAAAGTGGTGTGGCGTTGAAATATGTGAATGTTTGTCGGGGTCATAATATTATGACAGGACAACTTTAGGTAGGTAAGTAGGTACTCTGATGCCAAAAAATAATGAACACGTGCATCAAAAGCGCGCCTTTAAATTATATTTTTAAATTGCAGAGGACGAGTAGTTGGTTATGTCGTCCTTTTAGCTAAATTACGTGTAGTCAGAAATGATTTACGTGCTCCTTACCATCATAAGTTTGAACACGTATTTAGTTAATTATATTAATGTAAATCTGCCAACGTCTATATAATGTCGTAGATCCTATTTAACCAAGATCCTTTAAAGATAATTTCAAGGTTCAAGCATTCTAGTTAAGACTTTTTTATATTGTCTACATAATCCGGTGCTTGTTATGCATAACCGAGTTAATGGAATGTTGGAAATCAACGTATCCGTCCATGTTCTCAGTTTCCCGCCAATTTGTGCGTCCGCGCAGCCTGAACGCATAAATCTCGTCGACATGACGTAGGCGGCCGACATGTTGACAATTTGTTGTCGTTCACCGTATCACTTGTACATGCCATAGGTGTGTATAAACAAGCGTTAAATTACTTGCTCATACACTTTCAACACCGATATTTCTTTTGATGGTCTAAACAACGACAACGGTTCTTTATCGATACTTACGCCACGTGTCTTCTACAAAAAAGCGTCACTTGGCTCTTACGCAGCATGTTTTTATGCCTAAAAGTAATGAACCAATTAAATCTGGAATAGTAACAGGATTTTTTGTTACAAGAAATGTACTAAAGAAATCTCGAGTCACTATGAATGCCCGTGAAATGTTTTCGAACTTTTCGATACCGATAAAATGGCTGGAGAGTAAAGCTCGGAACGCCATTAAATCAGTTATTCACGTAAGCCGGGCTCATTATTAAAAGCAACAGTATTTGTCAGTGGAGAGCACGAAGTAACATGAGTAGGTTGCGCAAGAGCATCAGCGCAGAAACGTGACAAATGACGCAATCCCACGAACAATGCAACTGAGCTTGTGAGCACAGCGGATTTATAGCCACCACCGTATACCTTTTGGTGCAATTTATGAAATAAAGCGTTCGTATAATTTGAACAAGAAGTGGGAATTATATATACCTAAACTTACACCTATTTGTATGGTGACATAATATTAGAATATTGTAGTCTATAAGCTGAAAGCTCGTCAGCACTGTCCATAAGTTTTGATTTTCTGAGAATTAAGTAATTTCTAAGCACTTCGTTTTTAATACAGCCATTATGCCTACTTCTGTTTGCAAATGTTGGATTTATAATAAGTAAGCCTACTTAAGTCCAATTTGTTTACCTGACTAACTAATTGCATAAGAGCCAAAGCTCTTAAAGTTTCATAACCTCCATTTTGAGCTAATCTACGTAGGCTAACGTACTTAATTTGTGCTTTTAACGGTAAATGGTCTTCAGGTGTTATTATCGCCTAAATGTCTGCTTATGACATGCACCACTCCTTCCCAAGACCTAAGTGGCTAAGGACCGCGCCACCGCCCTTTGTGCCTGATTGTTTAGGTCAGCTGGACTGTCACCCACTCGCCCATTCAAATTAATTTAGATTTACTATCTAAATAGCGCCTACCACGACTAATATGAATCGGTCTTGTCACTGTAGGCCGAGCCATAATGACTTTGTTCGCGCCGATTATTATCTAGATGCCTAATCCGGATTGTGAATGGTGTTGAATTTAATGTTTAGGAAAGTGTTAAGTCAGACGTTATCTTAATTACGCCTTTAATGGTATGCACCATTGAATAAGGAAGCCGTTCCTAGGGAAATCTCTCGCATCGTCGCAGAATCTCCTCGACCAGCCGCGCGCTTTTTATAGCATTCTTCAGACCGTTTATCTACAATGCAAGAAGTGATTGATGGCACCTAATCATAATGCAAGAATTTCGGGAAGGTTCAATCTTCCAAAATTACTTTCCGTACAAAAGTTCACTCATACCAATCCGGCTATACATCTCGAGCAAATTTACAAAATTAGCAGCAGTTTTCGTGTATTTTCGTGCTATAAAATATAGACGGTTGTATCCGCCGGGTCCATCGATCAAACCCGGCGCTTGTTAAACACCGTTTCTCACATCACAACAATAGCCCTTTGCAGGCATATTTCAAGCCATCCCGATAGTAACATCGGCCGACCGATCGGCTTGCGAGGCTCGCCCCGGCTCTATAAATCACCCCCTTACAATATTTATTCTCTGCGAAGCTTCACTACGAACTCTAGATGTTCGATCGAGTTTTAACACTCGATTGCATAGAACAGAGCAGATAAATATTCGCAATGCAGCTTAGAAAATAAGCAAGGCAGATCTAAAGCAACGCCTGAACCGCGTCACTGATTAGAGAGATCAGAAAACATTCAGCGAAAGTTGTCTCGGTATTCCTAGCTTGCAAACTGTCACTTGAGCATGTGTGATCGTTAAATTTAATTTATTATAGCTATGGTTCCGAACTGTATCATTGCCTACCATGACACAGATTTTGATTTCGACACGAGAGCAAAAAACCAAAGAATATGTAGAAGAAATAACGAATGCTCTGAATGAAAATGATTACGTAGTGTATCATTAGAAGAATGTAAGTCAAGTGTAGGCTATTCCAATCAAGACAAGTAAACAAAATGAAACATAATTGACCTTCTAAAATTGCTAGGCTATGATTGTGACTATTAACGTCAATTAACGAGGCATAGAAAAGCTGTGCTTGACTCATGAGCAGTCTATAAAATGGATTGTCTTCTTATTCATAAAACATGACTATGTAACTTGATATTTCATTAATTGGCTATTGGCAATGACGACACCAATCGCAGTTTTTAAAATTTCTAAAATGTTGGTTCCACACACTTGTTGGCACTCACTTCTGCTCTCTTAGGCATCATCATTATATTTTCTTTGCTCCTGTTTCATGATTAATATTATATATATATATTTATTAGTATATGCTGTATGTATGTATTTATGTATAATGTAAATAGTACACCACATACTACCTACAGTATTGTCTCTCCTACCCCTTTCTAACCCATCCAAAGGTTCTCTATAAACGATCGCTCTTAGCAATAAGACCGCCCATTGTGTCACTCTTTGTGAAATTTCTACATTTATATCTGTAATTTGTATGGTGTACATAATAAAGAGTATTTCTATTAGATTTTTCGAATTTTGAATTTAATATCTTTCGTTGCAAAGACAGCGTCCATCTTGGAATTTTAAAATTTTGTCAACGCCATTTTGTCGTCACAATCTCTTCCTAAAGCCTTTGGTTCTTCAGCAACAAATTCGAGTTCCACCAACAATAGTACGGGCCGTGTTTACGCGAGAGGCGTACGTCGTCCGACGTCATCTAGTATTGATATCTCAATAGGGAAGTTCTGTAAGTGACCGCGTTAAGTTATGACCGTAATTTTTCAAAGTCGGCGTACCGTGGGCCGGCAGAATTATCGGTCCGGTTAATAGTGTGGCTTTGGGCTCAATTAGCTCGCGAGCTTTAGACTTTCAGATACACTTGGAGTTATTGTTCTAGGGAGCTTTTATTACCTTGTTCGTTTGTCTGACTTTTTTGTGTTTGTGTTTTGTTCCTCTCGTTTGTACTATCGTGGACGAGTTTATGAACTCATTTCCAAGAGATAGGAGGATCCTCAAGTTGGTTCTAAACATTTTTCAGGTTTGCCTGCTTTACTAGCATATCATCTTAACGTTCGCTTTGTGTCTATGTTATAAAAACAAAGTAATGGCATCTCAGCAGTACTCTGCACGTCGGAAATAAAGTAGTTACCTATTCTAAGCTATTAACTCACCTTCTTCAATGGCCTTAACCATAATAACGTTCAAGAAACATTTATATTTATGTACCTAACTTGTCCTAGTCATACCAGCCAGCATCAGATTTATTTCCCACTTCAGCAAACTGCACATCCTATAAAAGGAAATATTGCACGTTGCATCTTGGAATTTAAAAAATGCTGTCGAGACGAACGCAAACAAAATACCTTGTAAAATTATCTCCAATTATAGTTTAATTCATAATTACCGGTCCGGACCGCACAGCCGTAAACATAATTGGTTGGTGCTTGAACGCCGGCAACTTGACGATAAATATCATACCGTTTAGTATTGGTTTACATGATATTGTTTGTCGATGGAGAGGTTTAATTTGATGTGTGGGCTGGTGGAGTGGTGAAAGAAGAGAAATTGGAAAACTTAGTAAATCTTTGTGACACTATGACTTTCAAAATACTTATTATTTTTTTTGTGAACTGTATTGTAAAGTTTTATTTAGAGCATAGTATATTTAATATTACGGTAGGTATAGCTTAATCCGCCTATAATGTTCCCACTATTGGGACACAGACCTCCTCACCGTGAGAGGGAGCGGGCCGTAATCCACCAAACGTTAGTAAGAATGAATAAATGAATCCAGCGAACGTATTTAATTTAACAAAGGATGCTCTACAATAAAAACGTATTTACTGTTCAAATATAAAATACTCAATAAGTACAATCATTTTATTGCATTTCATGCAGCTGAATGTGCTGAAATTTGATATATTTGCCTAGTCATCGCCATTTGTTAACTAATTCAATAACTTTCTGCTGACATTAGAGACATTTTGTGTAATAACTTCTATGAGCAGCTGTCGAAGATTTGTTACGACTTTTATGATCATCCTGAGTACCTGAATACAACCTATTATATTCACTTGAATGTAGCTATTCAAAGTAGCAATAGTAAGTACCTAAGCCAAAGAGTAGTTAGAACATAGAGTGGGTATTTCGCTTAAATTTTAAATGACCAAGAACCTGTACTCTAGGAAAAAGTCACTGGCACCTATCTTACTTGTTGTCCTCGTTATAACCTCTTTTTTGATGATTGTTCTAATTGGCCACTAGTTATTAAGTTAAAAATATGCGCAGCCTTTATCTCTTGAACTCTAGTAAAAACCAAATTCGGTAATCTAGAGATATCATAATTGTGCGGCGATTAGGTGAAGTATCGTCAACAGTGAACGTTTACGGTCTTTACATCTGTGAAGTAACTATTTACCCACGACGTTTCATTGGGACAGTTTAAGACATCTGTGGCTCACGCCTTCATACATAGTCCTTAGTATTAAAGCGTCAGCCGCCGATGCCTGAAACTGTACTGCTTATGCAGAAGCTATCACTCCATTTTCTAACTATTCTTTGTACAGTCACGAGCACCAATATGTCAACACTTGGCAACTTTAAATTGCGATTTTTTCACGAAATAACGAATGCAACGTTGAAATACGACATTTTACATATGCCTATGGGTTCGAAAATACTATGTTCCTACTAATTTAAAATTTCATTCAAAAATAAAGGAAAAAATCGCCTTTGAATAAAGCTAAGTGTATACATACTTTTGCTCGTGACTGTACACATAATTTGAGCTACGATTCGGCGATAGAATTATTTGTGTTACTCCGAGAACATTAAATGTGATTTAAAGTGCTTTATTTATTACGGCGCAATATGGTGTTTGTTACTTTGGTACGGAATTTATTCAACGTTTCGCATTTACTTGAGCTTTTGACGTTTATTGATATATTACAATAACATGATGGTTGGATTTTGCGTATATTTAGGAAATATATTTAATAATTAGACACGTAATTTGATCTTTAGTTCTAAATAACAACTATAATACGCTTTTATGATTGGTTGAACATGGTAATTATTTGTAATTTTCAAGTGAAATAATGTAGATAAATTGCCTGCAGAAATATTGAAGGATAATAAGTCAAATGATTGCTATGGCCTCACCCATTGGAGCAAGAAGTTGACTAATGGGGTGCCCTATAGGAATATACCTACCTTGTAATAACTTTAAGTAGAACTACTAAGAGTAAACTTATTGAATATTTTGATCTTTTCAATATGTATAATCCGTAGAATATTATTATTATCTACTTCAAAATTAAAAGTTCTGTAACAAAATTCTCCACGTCATGTGACCATACTGCTCCATCGTTATAAACTGTCCATTTGACGTTAGTTCACGCAATAATTGCGCAGGCGCAGGACGGTCAATGAAGTGATTTCACCCTTGATCGGGCAATGCCGCTCGTTTCGACGTATTAGTGGGTAATCAGAGATGCTATGAGGACGGGCTATTAGGGGGGAATGTTTGTGAGTTGAGGGATAATATAGTGGTTTAGTACCGTAGGTTATGGGCAAAGAGTAGGGTTATTTCGTAGCATGTGTATGATATGAACTTAGGCCGCTGAGTTGGTTTTGGACTAATTTGAGGCCATTTTACCAAATGTAGTGAGTATTCTTTTTATATATTTTTTTATTTTAGTTTTATATGAGTCTATGATGGTAAATACAGCAATTGCTGCTGCGTCCAGCAATCTCGACGACGCAGGTGTACAGTCACGAGCAAAAGTATGTATACACTTGGCTTTATTCAAAGGCGATTTTCTTCTTTATTTTTGAATGAAACTTTATATTAGTAAGAACATAGTATTTTCGAACCCACATGTATATATGTAGTGTCGTGTTTGAACGTTGCATTCGTTATTTCGTGAAAAAATCGCAATTTAAAGTTACCAAGTGTTGACATATTATTGCTCGTAACTGTACGTGTCCAGACTGCACCCCTCCACGAAGGTTGAGGAGATCGTGGAGTACATGCGTGCACCTCTACCTCTATTTAACTGCGAAAGGCTTGTCTAGACACGAAAATTGAACTGGAAACCTTGATGGTAGATACACAGTTACCACTATGATGGAGTCTCTAGGATTTTGAGTCCCAAACTAAATTGATCATGGTATAATAAGAACTAAGGGTCTCAAATGATAATAGTATTTGAATACTAAGAACCAGGGAAGAGCCTTTGCCCTGATTGGATCACTACAGCCCTAATAAGAAAACTAATAGGTACATTTTAACACGACCACTTACCTCAACACCTGGTTAGTACACACGATGACGGGTCTCTGTGAGTTTTCCAGGTTATCCTTGAGCTGCAGAACAGCGTGAACCCAAAGGAACTGGCCTGAACGACGCTGAAGCCGCAGCAGCGCGATGCAGGAGCGCTCTTGTTCGGATTGTGTTACTGTTGAAGAAGAAATAGGCTATTTAGAAAAAAAAAATATAGGTTGGGAAATGGGCCATCGGCTATTCGATATACAGTGGTTGATTTCGCTCTATGGGTAGGTCGCTGTTACACCAACAGGTCGGATAAATTAGCAAGAATTGATCACCTTTTAGCTAAGGCTTTTGGTTTACCTATACAAAAATCTGATGAGGGATTAAAAATAGTCCTCATAACTAAATAATATTGTGTATAGGTATAGGTATTGCAGGTACATCCTTTTTGTTGTTATCAGCTTTCTTCCCTAGGTTGTGTGAAGTTTAATCAATTTCCGTAAAGCTGTTGTGAAGGCGTCAAGTTTGGTATTAGGGCAGGGTTGAATGCCCAGGGTGTGCTGGACATATGAAAACACCTCATGTAACCACATGCGATGTATTAAATCGATATTGCATTAAAAAATACTTAACTCGGTTAGTACATTCGCACCGGAAATATAATGACGATTCTCAAGAATAAAATTATAGAGGAAGCGCATATTTTACAACCATCTAAAAATAAATGACTATGTTCATGCATTTTGACATTAAGAGTAAACTAGTCGCGAGCTCGAACTCACTGGTTGTCATGGCCAAAAAGCACGCTGTCTCACCTGGCTTCGTGTCCGACAGAGACAGTGATGAGCAGTTAGACGCTAGTCTCCACGCACAGCGTCTAGCTTTCATGTACAGAAACACCGTTCCGAACTGAAAGGCGCGTAAAAAAATTCTAAAAGTGCTTTGGAAAATCGAGTTTCGTGGAAAAACCACTGCATAAATCCATTACAAATAAAGTTTATTGAACTCTTCGATAACTAAGCTTTGTCGGTACGTACTTTGTTTTCAAGACTTTACAGTTCTTTAGCTACTTATTTATGCCCAAAGTTACGTTAAAAATAGCAGGAAAAACGAATCTTTGTTGGCTCATAACTTTTTAATGACTTTTTAATTTACTATGCTGTTTCCGTACAGACAAAATGATAAGTCAAACCGACATCATGTTTAACTTTGGATGCACAATGGCAAACAGTGGAGTAATACTCTCCCGAAATTTATACGGAATAAATATCGACTAGTGGCACCATAAGCACCGTTATAAAGGATTCAACGAGTGGGTGTTATTTTTTGTTTCCATCAACTTGTGTGTTCTGTTTATATCATATTTTTTACTTCGACTCATCACTTCGATAAATTGATACCTTGTTAGAGTTCTTTGTCTGACAATAAAGTACCTACCTACCTAATTTACATATTTTTTTTAGACGTGCACTTGTAGTAAATTACGCCTTTTAGTTCGTCATCATCATCTGCCTAGCCTTTTCCCAACTATGTAGGGGTCGGCTTCCAGCCTAACCGGATGCAGCTGAATACCAGTATTTTACATGGAGTGACTGCCTATCTGACCTCCACAACCCAGATACTGGGTAATACACTAATACGAAACCCCTTGGTAAGATCGGTTGTCGGGTGTTTGACGATTTGTAACGACCGATAAAGATCCACCAATGACAGCCGGGATCAACGGCTTAACGTGCTTTCCGAGTCACGTAGGGGGCCTTGGTCTGTAAAGTTGGTCACATTGGTCACCCATCCACGGACCAACCGCGGCATGCGTCGCTTAACCTGATCGATCGACCCATGCGGCTGTTATTACTTATTATATAGTACCTACTTTACATATTTTTTTACATGGGCGCTTGTAGTAAACTACACCTTGAGTTTTCAAAGTAAAATAAAACTAATAGGTAGGTAGGTACATGCGTGTTCTCGTGGGTTTATCGGTAAAAAGTATGGCAGCCATCATCATCAGCCTATACTGTTCCCACTGCTGGGACACAGGTCTCCTAGCGGTGAGAGTGGGCCGTAATCCACGTTGGTAGAAGTCACATATCTTCGAACTTTTGGTTCTAGGATATGCCGGTTTCCTCGCGATGTTTTCCTTCACCGTTGTGAGAGCAATGGACATGAAATAATTAACACAATAAAGTGCCTGTTTGGGTTCGGACCCCCGACCTACAACTCGTAAGTCGCGGCAGTTACCACTGGGCCACCACTGAACTTCTAGACATAGGCCTCCTTAAAACATTGCCACTTTGGCCGGTTCTGCGCTTCTCGCATCCATCCAGCGGATTCCTGCGGCCTTCATAAGGTCATCTGTCAACCTTGTGGGAGGCCTTCCAACGCTAAGTTTTCCGGCACGCGATCGTTCTAGAACGCGGTCACGGTGGCCCCATCGGCCATCTGTTCTGCGAGAAATGTCCTGCCCACTGAGACTTAAGTGTGGCAATTTTTCGGGTTATGTCGGTTACCTTGGTTCTCCCACGGATCTCTTCATTTCTGATTCGATCACGGATCACCTATTGGGTGACAGTTGCAGCCAAGGGAAGGATATTGGGTTCGGTGTTTTAAATCGTAGTGTTAATTTTATTTTAATAAACTTCCATTAACTGGCCAGTTTTACTATAGGTACGCCCCTTGGTTCAATGGCGTCATCTAGGAATATACTCCAAAACACTAGCTTAGGTACCTACATAGATCTTTGCCTACTCTTTCTACTAAGGAAGGCAGATTTGTCATTCATTCAATAAGAGAAACAAGTTGTAAGAATTGAAACGACAAATAGACAAACACAATCTCAGTGTGAATAGTTATAATTGAATAGCCCTAAAATTAGAACGTCGTTAATATAAAGATTATCGAGGTGCGGCTAACACCATCTTAAACACTTCCATATAGGAACAAGAGACACGCTAATTACATTCAATAACTAACTTTATTACAAGGAAATAGAGTTTGAATTACCTTGAGTGTAAGTCCTTGATTATAAAAGGTGTTTGACTTTGACAATGATGTTAGGATAGTAATTTACATGCGCCAGGAATGGCCCGTCCAATCATACGAATCGCCGTACAAGGAATCCGATTCTTACGTCCATCGAATCGTCATAAATGGTATACTAGTTTGTCGATCATTTCGGAGATAAAATCGATTCTCGATTCGTATGACCGATGTTTACGAAATCAATTTGGTGTGTTTATCGATACCTAACGATGCTAATACGGGTTGTGATCATCGCTAGTTAGTTTTATTTGTTTATAGTTACTGTAGCGTTTTATTATGTTTGAACAGCTTTCCCTTTAAATAAAGTTATTCGAGATTATTATTTATTACGAAACGATTGTAAGTATCGATGATTATTTATTGGTATTTAATCGCCGAGCCCTTTTTATAGTTTTGTAATACAAATAGTTGTTATTAATGTGAACACGATCGACTTAATATAGGTACCTACAGTTGAGTTAAATAGTTTAACCTTTTTGCTGCAATCAAAAATTGCTTATATATTTTTTTAATCTGTTGCAGTTTGAAGAGCCAAAAGCAATACCTATGGAACTTTGCTTACTATACCGTAATGACTATTATTTACATAAATGAAGGTAGATAGGTATAGGTCTACCAGAATCTCATAAAAATATAAAAACTGATTTTCATATGGATTGACATAGCAATATGAAATTCACAATGATTTTCTTTTTGCCCTGAGATTCTGGTAGACCTATAGGTACAATACTTTTACCTATGTATTATAAAAATACACACTGTATACAGGGTTATTTTAAATTGGCGAGTATCAATATCGATAGCCAATTTAAAATAACCCTGTATTATATCGTAAACAAACACTTAATATTTGTTGTTTAATTACCATAAAAGTACCTTATTTGGAAATCGATTTTAATTTGATTATAGTAATTGGAATATTTATCAACCCGTGGGACATTTATTCAAATATAAAATCTAGATAGATACTCCTAAAATATATGAGAAGTCTATTATATTATTGTATATTATTAGTTTATTATTTTTACATAAATTACTAAGTTATGTTAGCGAAGGAATTATTGATATACCTAATGTAGAGGGTGTTTTCGAATTCGTGACAGTGAAATTACATAATCGGGTGGTGTAATGGTGAACCATACTTTGCCTAGATAAGTTTAAGTATTCTCAAAGTAAGTAAAATAAAAGGTAGTACATTTTATATCACAATTTGTAGTATCATTATCATAACAGAAGTCACATAGATTTTGTTAATCGTATTCGGACAACTCTTATGTCGCAGAATTAAGGCTCCCGCAGACCTGACTGCGCGACGCGAGTCCGGTAGAACAATTTTCATGAAGTTTTCATAGAAATTGTTCCACCAGATCGGGTCGCGCCTCTCTGTGGGAGCGGTATCTACAACGCCACATGCGAACAACGCGTCATACTGACGTCACGCAAAATCCTGCATCTCGCAAGCAGAGTTTACCGCGCAACTAGCATAGATACAACGAACCATGACATGAATCATTGGGCAGTTGCCCGCCAGACACAACACCCGTCTGGTCGGAAGATCCTCCCTTTTCTATAGAGTATGAGTGAACTTTACACCCTGTTCCTCATACCACTATAGAGCTTTTAAAATTCGCGGTTTCAAAAATGGAATGTAGGGAATCAAGAACACCCTTTATGTACAGTTCGCGTCAAATAACTTTGCCGCTCTGAAGCTAGGCTCTTTCCTAGCCGCGCCAATCCGCGCCATGCGCGCTGCTGTTGTATTCATAGGATTAACTACTGCGCAGTGACTTGTTGCCTACTTCAGAGCGGCAAAGTTATTTGACGCGAACTGTACACTGTGTGATTTACTGACTAAGGTCCGGCAACCTAACAAACGAGACTAAAGGTGTAATAGATATAATAATATTTATTAATATTAATTTATTACATATTTATCAGCAATTATTTAAGTAATTAATTCATGTGCTACGAGTACCTCCACTGGATCCGTGTTGGGATTGTCACATCCTTAAATAATTGTTATTTATTATGCGTGTGTTTTTACGCAGGATATAATTATGCTGGGGAAACTTTAGTATTATGTACATATTATTAATGTAGTCTGCTAATTAGTTCAATTCAATTCAATTAATCTTTATTGCATTATTATGTACACATACATGTAGTACAGCAAAAAAAAGAAAAACGCAGACTGTCTTCGCCATATTATGATTCATAATGTTATCCTTTTATGATTCTGCCAAAGTGGCCTTTTTAGGCCCTCTGATTCATCCTAAATACCCTTCCTTTTTAACTTGGTAAATAAATCATTGGAATACGTTTTTATTCAAACTGAGACTAAACAAACATGAGGTACTTACTCCGATGTCTTTACACCATCAATAGTCCAGTAATAATAAATTAAAAGCAATATAATGTAAATGAAATATTGCAAAGGACAGTATCTATGCCTGCTCTATGACCATTCTATGACAATTAATTGAACCCAAGACATTTGTATCTGATTGCAATAAGTAATAAATTGTGTTTCCTGTGACAAAGAATGCTAATAAATGCTTAATATGGCTCGACTCTCGAGATTATCTTACTGAAATTAATATTGTCCATAGAAATTTCTATAAAAATATCAACGTATTCGTTTTGGTCCAAGAGGCTGTCGCGTGTCAGAGGAAAGTCATAAGCTATGTACGGTAGGATTGTCAAAAATTCTGACTTATCAATCCACTAACAATCTCACATTCCCATTGATTGAAATAATGATAATAATAGCCGCACAGGTTGATCGATCAGGTTAAGCTACGCTTGCCGCGGTTGGTCTGTGGATGGGTGACCATCTTTACATACCCCTCCGTGTCTCTGAAAGTACGTTAAGCCGTTGGTCCCGGCTGTCATTCTTGGATCTTTGACAGTCGTTACGGGTAGTCAGAAGCCCGAAAGTCTGACAACCAGTCTTACCAAGGGGTATCGTATTACCCAGTAACTGGGATGTGGAGGTCAGATAGGCAGTCGCTCTATGTAAAATACTGGTATTCAGCTGCATCCGGTTAGACTGGAAGCTGACCCCAACATAGTTGGGAAAAGGCTAGGCAGATGATGATGACTCCCATTGATTGAAAATCACAACGAGGAGGCTGCATTATCTACATACTAACATCTTCTATAGATAGACAATGTTTAAATACGTTAGTCGCTTTTAATGAAGAAATAAATTAGTCCTTACGCTGTGTAAGCAAACTTTACAGACACGACGGACGCGACAAAACTATGTCACAATTTTAAAAAATAATAGCTAGGCATTTAGAAAAATATATGTAGATATGCAACGGAATTAGAATGGTGTCCGTTGTGCAAGTTGATACTATTAACGATCGAAGTAAGTGTTATTAATTTGTAGGTAGGCATTAGTTAGGAGAAGCTGTATTCATTATTATTGTCTTACTAGCAGCGCCCCGCGTTTTCACCTGCATAAGTGTCGATTCCGACGGTACGACGCGATTCTGGTAGAACAATTTTTATAAAAATTGTTAGCCATTCACACTTGAGTAAACCTCGCGTATGATAACGCAATAACTTAGAAAATTTAGAAATTATTATGATTGAGGATTTGAAAGGCAAATATGATTATCTAATCGTACCTTTACTAAGCATAATCAACGTATAATGTTCCCACTGCTGGGACAGGCTTCCTCTCTATGAGTTGCATTGTGAGATTAGGTACCTTTATTATCCAACACTATTTTTAGCGTTGTTGCGTTGTTTCATATTCTATTATTTGACATATTATGTCTCAACTTTCGAATGTATCCATCAACAAATATTACCAGCCTGTATTACTTTAAGGTCAGATTACAGAACCAGCCTCTACAGTACCTACATATATAGACAGTGCTAAACGACGCCTTATGTTTTATATAAAATAACAATAACAATAACCCGTTGTAATAAACGTTTGATGAAGGGATATTAATAGAATTCCTCGTAAAACATATGAATTGGTCTTTTGAGGTAGTTAAGCAAGCAATTGATGTATTCTTGACAAAGCTGTAAATCATAGGTCATTACGGTTTCAATTAAACAGCCACTGTTTGTTTGTTATGATTTACTATATTGGTGCCTACAGTAAAATATATGTTCAGACAGTTAAACAATAGTAGCAAAGATCCAGGTAAACATAGATTTTAAACTTAAACTCAAGAAAAAATCTAGCAGGTTTTTAGGTACAAAAACTACATTGATGTTGGGGTACCAACACACACTTACAAAAATGAATAGGTAAGTACTGACAAAGCAACAATACTATTTGAAGTAGATATCAATAACAAAAACTAATAATAAAACGCAATCAAAGCAGTTACTGCTAAAGCAAACCCAATATAATTTCCAAAGGTCACCGCACAAGCAGAGAACCGTCCTTGTCATTACCGATTATCGAATCATTCGAATGATGACTCGACTACGATGCATTGCCAAGTACGATTCCGATTCTACAAAGTTCGTAAATCGAATCCGTCATTCGAATATATGTCTTATGTCCATGTGACAGCTGAATTATTTCATATTTCGAAGTAAGAATGTACGTTTGTAGGAGAGTAATGAGGGTTAATGCCAGCCGATAATTTGTGCAATCTCGACTGTTGGTTTTAGAGGAAGAGATTGACGACTGCTGCGATTGTAGGTCGGCAAACTGCCAGTATGTTTATTCCCAAGTACATACCGGTATGTTTGGCTAAAGTGGGTTTGATTTGCGAGCTGTATTCAGAGCTCTGCCTACGCGCACCTTAACGAATGACATAATGATATGAATGTAAATTGTAGTAATTAATTCTCATTCTAACTAGAAATAGGCGTAGATTTAGATTAAATGTTCGACACGTAAGTTATGAGCTCCGTATTTCAGTCGACTGATGTTTTGAACGTTTGATCGGTTTCAGTTTGAATTCTAATGTTAGTGGAAATCTACATATTTTTATACTAAATTACTATTTTCATTAACATAATATTCAAACAGTCGATGGATGCTATCCGTGTCCAGAATATGATTTTATGGGCTATTTGCATCACCATAACTTGTACATGAGTTATTTCATTATTCGTCGATAGTTTATTGCCGTACCATCCTCTATTTGCCTGACATTTGACTTATGAACATCTTAGCGCGAATCCTCCGAAAGTGTTCCAATTTCGGATTTACCAAGTTTGCGTCAAGCGCGAAGTCACGAGTTTTGAGCAAGATTTTGAAAACGGAACATTATATTGTGGAGATAGGGTTGGGATTCGTTTAGTAATATTTAGTCGAGTGCTCGATTTAGTCGATATAATCGCTCACGTAAGGGAAGGTTCACACACGATCGTCACGTCGCTGTCGCGTCAAGTCGTCGACTTTCTCTAACGTGTGTAGACGCAGATAAGTTTGCGTTAAACGTTTTTGTGTTGTCGTAGGTTATCGAGCGATCGCACGCGATGTGCCCGATAGTCGATTGTCATCTTTTTGCAACATTGGTTTTGCTAGTGTCTACCTAAATGTTTGGTGTATATTGCGTGAGCTGTTGTTGTCTCAACATCATCAAGTAGGTATGATCATTCAGGAGCGCTGTTTTTGCTCTCGTTCTCGATCTCGATCTACGGGCAGGCAACGATGGAAGACGACTTCCTGTTAACCCTTTAACCGCTTGTGTCGCATTTGTGCGACACCATATATTTCCGTGCTCCTACCGCTCATGTCGTATTTCTGCGACAGAGAAGATACATGATTTTTTAGTTCTATTCAACGTTTGCTCCTTCTTATTTATTGTAGGTATTATTTATCGATTTGTAGCCGCGTTCGAGGCAATTACTATTTAACCAATTAACTGCCCCGTTGGTCTCGTGGTTGCAAGTGCGACTGCTGAGCGTGGGGTCCTGGGTTCGATTCCCGGGTCGGACAAAGTGTTATTGGGTTTTCCATTAGGAATTTCTTAGTAACAGTCCGAAGTTTGGAAGTTGGCGGTTTAATACCCCCGTGCCTCGGAAAGCACGTAAAGCCGTTGGTCCTGCGCCTGAACTCTCCCCGGTCGTGTCGGATTGCCGTCCCATCGAATTATGAGAGTAAAGGAACAGAGAGTGCACCTGTGTTTGCGTACACACTAGTGCACTATAATATCTCCTGCGTACCTGGCTAATCTCCATTGAGATTGGCCACCGTGACCGAAAACGGTCGGGGAGGCTATTATTACTAATATTATAAATTAGAAAGTAACTCTGTCTGTCTATCTGTATGTTACATTTTCACGCCTAAACCAGTGAACAGATTTTGATAAAATTTTGCAGAGAGGTAGATTGCATCCCGGGGAAGGACATAGGATAGTTTTTATCGACATACCTCGCGGGCGAAGCCGCGAGCGGAAGCTAGTAATATTATAAATTCGAAATAAACTCGGTCTGTCTTTTACCTTATTTCGCCAATCGGATTTCGATGTTTGGCATACGGTAGACCATGACTTGAGTTAGGACAAAATAATACTTTTTATTCCGGTAGTATGTTCCTGTGGGATAATTTCCAGCATCCAAGCTTTTGCAGCCGCTGGCAAAAGCTAGTATATTATTATGTAGTATTGTACATTGTACAGAGACATCATTTGCAAAAAAAAATGCCAAAAAAATTAAGCCCAACTTCTTAATTCTTTCATAAACAATAAAAGTTCCCACGCTTTTCGTCCACCGGGACACTAAGATCCTACATCATTAATCACAAACAATGGACGCATGCGCGGTCGTTTAGAGATCTATTAAAGCGTGCAGTTTACTGCGAGATTGACGGGTTCAGCCGGCGCACGAGTTGATGTTATGGAATTACGTTAGGAGCACTATGTGTATCTAGAGTAAGGTTTCTATTGGCTTTTGTGTTCTTGATTTTTTTCTAAAACTTTCTTTCATACACTTCTCTCGTGTCGACAGGTATGATGTATTCATGAAATGCTGCAAGTTAAGCTGCACGTGCCGTAGTCAGTTCGTGGATAGGCGACCATTTATTAAATATTGAGTCCCTTCTGTAGGTACTTTGATAAGCATGTTGTCGTTATTGTTTTACAAATATCTACAAAAAAGGTAGTAATTTAAAAAATTTAATTGTCAGGAACCCTGACTGTCTGACAACTAGTCTAACCTTAGCAAAGCAAAATCTGCATTGCCCAAGATTGTGGTCTATTGAGGTCAGATGGCAGTTACTTTATATGTAACATTTTAATATTCAGCTGGATCTATTCAGACAGAAAGCGAACACCTACCGTTTAGAGAAAAGGTTACACGAAGTTTTTGTTGCTTTTAAATTGTGGTTTTGTGGTGTGCAATAAAAAAATATAGAACTTGTGGTCTGGGTGGGTCAGGTTATTGATAAGGCGTTCATTGAGGGTTAAACTTTTATATTTTTGCACCCATTTCACAACACAACGTGCCCATGTCGGGGCCTCTTGGCACGCTCGAACATGTCGAAGATGCCTTGCTGCGATACCTCGTGGTCGTGGTTTAACTCGCTACCTCGACCCACAGGTGGTGGTGGTTATACCGGTCTGATCTTCTGAACCCCCCTCCACCCCCCTCCTCAATCCCCTGCTAGTTCTTCTTCTGTTTTAATCTCTGTCTTATCCACTATAAACTTTCTCATTCCGGTTCATCCGGTTTGATCCGCTTTTTCTTTTGTTTTTACCCTAAGTGTCACCCTGTCATGCTGCCACGTTAGTGACAGTATACCACAGAGGTCTGTGACGAGGGAGGAGTTCATACACTGCTATAAACGTAACTAATGCTTTGAAAGAATACTTACTTAACCGATGTTTGCTCTGCGCCTCCTTACAGCAGTCAGGATGTAGCAGATGGTACCAGCTCACGCCGTGCAGCGAACTTTTCTCCCAGCCAAGATGCCATTCACTACTGGACAAACAGAAGAAATATAATTAGTATTGGATTCAATATAGTATTTTATTCTGGGATCCTCTTTCTACAGCGTTATCTGTAGGTATAGGTTACCGGCAGCCTAATTGCGTAACACACTATCAATCTCAATCACAATCATCTTGAAGGATATTGCTAATCCATTGCTTCATGTGTTCGAAAATATTGTCTGCTCAACAACGTAAATAACGCAATGAATGTTGTTGAACTGTCAAAATGAAACCCATTGGAATGCTGATATGAGTGACCGAATGAACCTTTTTTAAAACACGACGGGCAATGTGAACATCCGCGTACCGTGTTTATGTAAAGTACGTTTAGTTTAGTCATTGCTAGGTACTATCAAATCTCGGAGTGACCCACAAATGCATTTCGTAAATTTTGCCATACCTGCTTAGAAGTCTGTGCATTTTGGACGTGTTTATAGTTTATTAGGTCCATAAGCAGAATTATTTTTGCTTTTGCTTTCAGATCTTGCTTCGGAATTACCGTTACGCTGAATAGCCATGACCGATGAGTAAACTAAACGTCCTTCTTGTTTTTTTTAGGAGTAGGCACACCGGAAACAAATGGACTTGATGATTATCAAAGCCACCTTCAGTCCACTACTAGACGTAGGTGAGACCAGGGCCGTCTTTAACCTATTGGAGGCCCTGTGCACGTAAGGATCACAGGGCCCCTGTGGAGATAAGAGACAATAAGATAAACATACTAACATTTCATAACTGGGGATAGGCTAGAGATTTATTGTAAATCGCACTACAAATCTCTTATTTTGTCATTGAATCGGGCACTATTGAGTAGAATGGAACGGCGGCTGCTAAAAATGTTTTTTATGAGAGCAGGCCGGGCCCCCGAAGATCGCGGGGCCCTGGGCACTTGCCCAGATTGCCCAATGGAAAAGAGGGGCCTGGGTGAGACACCAAGTCATGCCTGCACCCGGATCTCCGTATTACGCAAATTCACGTGTAAGATGAGTCAGATGAGTGTATGAGAATCTAAGGAATGATTGCGATAACTTAATTAATTACACTCATTTATGCTCTATTGCATGATTTCCAGAGTCCTTTTAATAATTCAGTTGTCAATTTCCTAATTGAATATCATAAAATGTGTAATATAACTAATGAGGTAAAAATAAATCAATACTAAGTAATTAACGTAGAGTTTCGTAAACATCAAATTGGATTTAGTTCAATTAAAAGCGGCCAAGTGCGAGTCGGTCTGGCACACGAAGGGTTTCGTACGACCACTACATATTTCATTTGACGCGTTTCTTGTATGACCCTTAATTTTATTTTTTCCGTTTGCCTGTTCTGTCCCACTGCTGGGCAAAGGCCTCCCCCATTTTCTTCCACATATCCTTATGCTGTGCCTTCTCCGTCCAGTCGGTTAGGAACGAGTCTAAATCGTCACGCCAGCGTTTCTTATAGGCCTGCCTCGGTGACGACGTGGCGATGCCCATCTTTGGCCCATCTGTTTGGATGCATTCTATAAATGTGACCCGCCCAGTACCACTTCATTTTATTATTATTTGTTATAATTATGGTTCAAAAGATACAGCCCTGTGAAAGACGGACGGATGGTCGGACTCCTATAAATCATCTTATTAAAACTAGCTTAGTTCCAAGGCAAAAATTCAGAGACTAAAGTCTAAAACCACAGACAATAATGAATAAGAAATCAGACCAGTGTTTCTGGCTATTATGCAAACATTAGAGAATACTATCGAACGAAATATTGTATTTGTTCAAGGTCTAAATTTACAATTTGATTTTATATATTTCAGTTATTTAATTTTAGTTTTAGTTATAATAGTATTGTTGTGGCATGTATTTTAATCTTTGGTTACTAACATAAATATGGATCACTGTCTCTGAATTAAATAAAAATAATAATAATAAATGATTGATGGTTGAGATGACCCCAACAGATTGTGTTTGTATTTCAAGTTCATATTCATTTTACTTTTAATCGTTCTTGATTTGGTAATTGTTTGTTGTGTTTTTTAATTGTTTTAGGGCTGTTAGTCTATTAAGTAGTTGTTTCAAACGTGGTCTTTGTGGTTCGTTATCATATGAACTATGGGTGAAATTCCAAGCTTATTTCGAAAGGTGATGGTGAAATATACTTTAAATAGTTCTATATGTTATATTGCTCCCTAGCAATTTATCATTGCTGATGATGGATCAATTTTAGGGGGAGCCTTATGCAGTCAGCCTATGATGTTCCCACTGCTGGAACACAGGCCTCCTCTCTGTGAGAGGGAGTCGGCCGTAGTCCAGTGCGGGTTGGTGGATGTCACAAGCCTATATATATATAGTTTATGAAGTCTCTTGCTAAAATCTGTCAAATAAATAAAAAAATAAAAATGTTTATTGCAATTACATACAATGAAACACATAATGAGTTGGAGATCACCTTTTAAGCAAGAAGATGGTTATGTAAGGTGAACTCCGCTCTTCCACTCATTATGATAATTAATTTTGGTAGATAGTTTATTTTGTTTTGGTTTACGTGTTGAAAATGTTTGCAGTACCGTCGGATTAGGGCTTTCGTTGATTTTGTTTTTGGTTTAATTAGGTATGCAATTGAAAAACAAAAACAAAAAAGAATCTAATTAAAATAAAACAGAAAAATAAAATAAAAAGAAAATACAAAAAAGTATAAAGCCAAAGCCTATACTTATAATGCATTACCTACCTTACCTACCTAGTAAAAAAATGCAATATTGTTTCTTTAAGGTCTTTAAACTTGACCTTAACCATACTAAAAGCAACAGTAGCGATTGGCTCATACACATAACAATTTGTTTTCTTTACCAACACAAATCTCTTCAAAATCCCAAGTGGATTGTTGACTGTCTTTAGTTAAACTGTTCAATTATCTTTATTCAAATAATATCGACCTTACTGCAACACAATAAGAGTTAACAATTATTTGATAAGCTGATAAAGCGATTGTAATCGATATAACGTTAATATTTGCATTTATCTTGCTATTAAACGCTGAGTTTTCTTCTCATAAAGTGGGTCATTGGCAATAGTCTACAGTGGTAATAACAACTCATTATATTTATCTAAATACGAATTTGTGACTGACATTTTTGAAAACGGTAACAGATACAATATTTTGATAGTAGCGTAATTAGGAATAAATAGCTTTTTGATTTGCATTAATATTATTATCTCTCACGAAAGTAAACGTTTGTAGATTGGTTTGAAGTGATTGCTCTCAATAACAATAAAACTGTCTGTCAGTTGCTTGTGGTTTGTGGTTCTTTTTTATGAAAAGACTCCTTAGATTTTCCCCATGTGTTTCGTATAAGCTTACTCTATCAACATAATTTTTTTATTCTGGGACATGCCGGTTTCCTCAGGATGGTATCCTTCACCGTTTTGAGAGCAGTAGTGAAGAAATAACTTACTAACACAAAGTAAAGCGCCGGTCTGGGTTCGAACCCACGACTTACAACTCGTAAGTCTCGGCCGTTAGCACTGGGCCATCGCTGCTCCTACAAGCTACGGTTCCTGTTGGCTCCAATTTTACCTTTTAAGGTCATAGCACACGGTTCAAACCTCAACTCGAGTCGTTCAGTATTCTTTGTATGAAACTCCCTATTGCAACGCACACTAATCGGAATCGTAACGTAATCGCCTCGCCTCGGGACAAGCTTACGAACCGCGGTGCGGTGCGTTACGGCTCGTCGTCCGCGCGCTTACGTCTCTCCGTACCCAAGCTTACGTCTCTTCGTCCACCCTTGCACACCTCTCACCCCCCAATTCCTAGCAAAATCAAACTCACTTCACCTAAGTTTTAGTGACTCTTAACCTTTAACTGCAGTAGATTTCCAATGAATGATAAATAATTATATAATTTACTGTTCAATCATTTAAGAGTTCATTTCGTAGAACCTATTGATATTTGATCGGGATTAAACTACAATAATATGAGTTTAATATCCAAGGCAACTGCCGCCTTTATATGTATAAACAATCAATCAAATAATTTTAAATGTATTTATTGTTGCATGTGAGGACGTATAAGGACGGAACGGGTTTTTTGGTAACTACCTATTTTGAGAAGATTTTACAAGTCGATTAATCAAATCTATACTAATACTAACATAGTCGTTACGGGTAGTTAGAAGTCCGAAAGTCTGACAACCAGTCTTACCTAGGGGTATCGTATTACCCAGTAACTGGGTTTTGGAGGTCAGATAGGCAGTCGCTCCATGTAAAATACTGGTATTCAGCTGTAACCGGTTAGGCTGGAAACCGACCCCAACAAAGTTGGGAAAAGGCTAGGCAGATGATAATGATATTCAGGAGTAGACTAATAACATAAACTATAACATCGCATCGCCCGCCCGTATCATACTCCTTGGTAAGACTGGTTGTCAGACTTTGGGCTTCTGATTACCGGTGATGACTGTCAAAGATCCAAGAATAAGTCCACTCCTGAATTTGAAATAAGAATATCAAGTCTGCTACTATTATTTCTCGAGTAGTGTTTGACCATCAAAATAATATTTAAAAAAAAAACAACAGCTTGTCAAGGAAGATCATAATAAGGCCTGCAGGTCATTGGTCAATTCGGATATTAGACACGGAAACATTCCAAGTAATTAACCAGTAATAGTAAGTACTATTTCAAATTAAACTAACATTAATAACACAACCAGAAGTCAAGTCCACAGTCCAACACATAAATCCAAGAAACTTCACATCATTATTATATTAATAATCAATATTAAAATCACCCGCTAAGCGTACGGCAACAACTCATAACTAAACAAGTGAATATTTGCATCTCTATGACGTAGAGGCTCATTGAAAAGCGCACACTGTCGCTAAAGGCAGAACAATAATGTTTACGACCACCAGATGCAATAGAACATTATAGGCTGTGTGACATATGGTCGTGCGTGATCCGCTTAACATATAAATCATAGATCATTATAAGGTAGGGCTTCACTGGTGACGATTCGGGTCGTCGCGGCATCGGCTAACTCACAGATATATATCTCAGAAGGTGCGTAGTATCTACATTTATTTGAATGTATTGTGATTATTTATATTTAGAATCAAGTTTTTCTACCACTGAACTGCTGCGCTGCAGCTGTGCTGCTGGGGAGTTTGTTTCGCCACTTTTTCTTCCCAGCTAAAGCACTGGGAAGTGGGACTGTCTTATGTAACTTTTACGTTCGAAAAGTGTTGATTCTCAGCCTATTATAGTTTGGATAAATGACTTTTGATTTTGATTATTGAGGTCGGTTGTCCCACAGTCCAATTTATTTTGATACGAAACTTTTGTTCTTTTTCGTTTTCTGAGACGTGTCGTATTTGGACTATTTCCTAACTTAAACTTTACCCGTAATTCATCGTTAACATATTATTATACGAAAGAAAGGGCTCCGAAATCACCTTTGCAGTATTTAATGTGACTGTAGGACAAAGGTTGCTCTTTCTCAGCCCACAGGTTTAACTATGACACGGGTATTTGCATGACATTGGCATGAGTTTGCGGAGGCCTGCAGCTATCAGGACATCTTAATATGTACTAACAAATCCGTAAAGTTTTCGGTAGCTTAGTTAGGAGTATCTTCAGCCCAACATTTCTAAACCATCATCATCATTTCTAATTTGTAGCGGTATCTACAACGCCACATGCGAACTACGCGTAATACTGACGACACGCAAAATCCTGCATCTCGCAAGCAGAGTTTACCGCGGAACTAGCATATATAATCGTAAACAACGGCCCGACATAAATCATCGGGCAGTTGCCTGCCAGACATGACACCAGTTTGGTCGGAGGATCCTCCCTTTTCTATGGAGGATGAATGAACTTTACACCCTGTGCCTCTTACCTCTATACTGGTGACCCCGAACATGAACGTCAGCGCAGCCTTCGTGCAAATACTTCAGCGTGACGTCATAAAATTAATTAATTTCTAATTTATCATTATCAATCATCTTATATTTAAGCTTGTAAAGTGTTTTGAGCTTGAGCTAAACCGCAGTCTTTAACAATTTCTTCCTGAGTCATCACCATCCTTGTTCCATGTTCTTGTACTATGCTTCCCTGGTCTGTGTGTATCTCATCCAGGTTTACAAACTTCGTGTGTATTAGCTTTGAAATAATCTATGATTATAAACGACTTGTTCAAAACGTACAGACTTGTCTGTTAATTAATAGGGAGTCTGTATGGCGTCATACTTGGCATCATTTATCTTAAATCCGTTTGCATTTTATGTTTAAATCAAGTTAAGTTATTGGAAATGTTCATTACAAATAAAGTGGTAACAATAATAAATATTAATATTGTTCATAATAATATTTATTTTATGGGTTTACAGATGTTATTATGGGTCGTATTATTCTAAATCGTTCTTTGCTTTAATTTTAAAATGCGACTATTAGATTCATTTGAAGATAATTTGGTTAAAAGTTAAGTATACAGGGTTTTAGGGACATCGACGCGCAAACACCCCTTAGATTAAAAATGTTACGTCGGTTACCAAAAAAAAACTGCTGTTTTATAGAAAAGTTCAATACCTACGCGGTCAAAATTTATGGAACAGCCTATTTTTTTAATAACCGACGAAAAGCCGACAGAACAGGTTGCATTTCGATGTCCCAGTCACTCTCTATCATTTTTACTTACAAAATTTCACATACATATGAATGCACCTCTCTACTTATATCCTACTAATATTATAAATGTGAAAGTTTGTGAAAATGTTTGGATGTTTGTAACTCAATCACGCGTAAACCGTTGAACAGATTTGGATGAAAATCGGCACAAAGATAGACCATTTTCTGGATTAGCACATAGGATACTGTTTATCTCGATATTCCCACGGGATCGAAACTTACGCGGGTGAAACCGCGGGTCGCTGCTATTGTTTAAATAAAATCTTACATAATATATCTCCATACATTTAAAAAATTTGTGATAATGCCATCATCAGTATTGATGGCAGCATTACTTGTAGAATATCCATAGATTGATATGTAACGTATAATATGTAGTGAATTCACTTGTACTGGTATGTCTGGTGCAGTCTTTTTAAATTAAATAGCAGTTTCCTTTCTTTTTTTAGCACTATATAATACACTCTCATAGAGAGGAGGCCTGTGTCCCATTATGTTTAAGCTTACTTTATGCTTATGCTTAGCGTACTTTTGATTTTTCATAATCCTAAGCATTTTCTATAGGTACCCAAAATACTTCTGAAAGCTAGCCTAAGATCTCAAAGATAAACCAGTGTGTCTGCCGCTCTAATACAGAGTTTCACGGGAGCTTGTAACTTTGTCATTGTATGCAAAGTCTGTCCGTTTCCGAGCAGGTGACAGCCGTGTTTACATTTCTACACCAGACACGGAAATATAGTGCAATGAAAGGCCCGATGGCTTGAGCATTTGAATAAATTAGACATTAATTATGTTGTTATAGGTTGGGTTGGATACTTATAAGGATAGCTAAGTAGCCAGAAATATCTAACGTGGGAATACAATTGAACAGAAAACGAAAGGTTCCTTCGAGATAAGCGTATGCATAATTATATCGAAAGAATATAGAATAACGTTTATTTGGATACAGTTCGTGAAACAATATACGAGTGATAAAAGCCAAAAAGGTTAATTTCAGCATTAACGCCATGACGTTGATTTTCTAACGAGCCTTTAGGGATAAGTGACAAAAAGTGCAAACAGTTTCAACACACCTAACTTTTATACTAATACATAAATATCGGACCATTTTATTGATTTGTATATCGTATCATTGATTCTGATAACGCAAATAATAAAACAAATTACGATCTAAAATGCATTAATTCCGCAGCAAATGGAAATAAGACTACTGAAGTCTATATCATTGACATTCCCCATTACAAAAGCAACACCCTTTCAACAACATTATTCTCTACGTATAAATTCCACATTTCAAGCCGACAGCTGCATAAAAAACGTCAGATTATTTGTACTTGAATGTCGAGTGCGACTCATCTCTTTACCATTGCATATATTTCAACTCGTCTTATTATTTCGTGCCATTGAATGCTGGTGACGAACTGACGACATGCATGAATATGAAGCAAGCTCAATAGAGATGTTGTCATACATTTCAGCCTTTGATGGACTCCGGTCCTGTGACAGTTACACATAGTGTATTGTTTATTGTGTGCAGGAGCCTTGAACCAGTAGGGTGTTTGTTGGTTGTAGTTCATGTAAATCTAGATCGCGTGTTTGGAAGGCAGCTCTTGGCTTGTCAATGGTAATGTTTTGGCAAAATAAAAGATACTGGCAGTTTCCTTAGGAAAAGTGGAGTTTATGAAAAGTGTTACCCATGAGGTTTTTGAGGATGTTCTTTAAAGACAAAGTTTAATGACCTAATGTGGATGTGGTCTCTTATGAATCCCTTTCCGAAGAAGCTATAAGTACTGCTACTACGAGATTTATTCCCAAAAGTATTAAATCACTAAGTTGTGCTAGCGTTTTGGTGACCGTAGTTAGTGAGAGGGTTTCCTAAGACCAATAGCGGAGTAGTTTGTTAGGCGGAATGCTCAAGAACCGTCTGACGTTTTTCACATATTTTAGTCAACTTACTTGGTATCAATATGCAGTATCTTCATGTCCATGGCGTGCACGGTGGTGAACACGTTGGTGGCGCCGTGCACCACGCACTCGCGCGTCTCGGGCATGGCCAGTGGCGTGCACACCGCGAGGAACACTGGCTCGTTGCGGCTACACAGTGGCAGGTAAGACACGTAGTGGCCACGGACTAGTATTACCTAGAAAAGAAAAAAGTTTTGATTAGATGTTTGAATTGATTCTAGTCAAAACTCATATAACTGGAAATCAACGATAGGTACGACGAAGAAAAAGAAAATGCAAAGATTGAAGTGTTATATGGAAAATGCGAAATGTAGAGAACTTTGAAATAAATAAACTTTTCTCAATAAAGTTTATGTTCAAGGTTCTATTTCGATACCAATTCATATAAAAGTGACGATAAAACATATATTTAATAAATACTCGTAAAATATCAATACGACTGCAACCAATCGTGTGTCGATACAATCAATTGCGGTCTGAAGGAACATCTAAAAGTCAAGGGGGAAGTTAAAAAGATGTACAGCGTTTCAGCACGAGATTTTCGACGAAGTCTAATATCTATGTAGAAGACGTATTTTTACATAAGAAAGGAAAGAAAGGGAGGAAGGAAAGGGTATCGTATTACCCGGTAACTGGGTTGTAGAGGTCAGATATGCAGTTCCGTCATGTAAAATACTGGAATTCAACTGGATGATGAAGACGTATCTTTGCTGGTAAAAAATAATTTTTGTATACCCTTCATTTGAAGTCATATCCAATCTGAAATCGACATATGACACGTGTTAATCCAAGCTCCTCACACGCACATCTAAACAAAACCATATCACTATCACTATCGTGTTACATCAAGGCCTATAAAAAGCTTTTTACCGACACACTATGACCCGTTCACTAGTAGGGCGTGGTATTTTGACATTCTTTAAACTTTTAACTTCAATGGCATAGGTTCCATACAATAGTTCACAGTTCAGCCGCTCACTGACGCGATCTTCGATCCGGATTCGAACAACCTTGAACGATATTTTATTGTGTATTGAACTATCGTATTCATAGTATCGATTTTGTTTAGGAGATTCGGTGCGCCGTGTGTGGTTGTGATTAATGGTTTTGGTTTTAACTTTTAATTGATTTGGAAAGGACTTGTGGAGTTGTATTTGAGTAACGTCTGCGGAGATTAATATTAGATTCTCTTAACTTTGTAGTACTAAAGGTGGCGTTTTATGGTTGGACAAAGTTCTATTAGAGAAATGAAAATTGCATCAGGTTTCTATGTATGGCCGCTGAGAATGTATCATGAATGGTGCTGATTAAAATAATTAATTCTTCTTATTCATAACATTGCACTTATCTTAATTAGCCTATAATGTTCCCACTGCTGGGACACAGGCCTCCTCACTTCAAGAAGAAGTGGGCTGTAATCCACCATGCGGGCCCAGTGCGGGTTGGCAGATGTCACATGTCTTCGAATTTTTGGTTTTAGGACATGCCGGTTTCCTCACTATGTTTTCCTTCACCGTTATATTTCACATAGTAAGCCTTGTAATTATGTCCATTTGAGTAGATCGCCAATGGTAACCTTTTGTTTTATTAGTTATATCTACACTAATATTAAAAGAGAAAAGATTTGTTTGTTTGTTTGAATTGGCTCCGAAACTACAGGACCGATTTAAAAAATTCTTTCGCCATTAGAATCATACGTTATCCCTGATAAACATATAGGTATAGAATATTTTCAAAAAAAGTTAGGGATCCGTATGAAAACTTCGATAATGTAAAATATGCAATAGTAACGTCGAAAAATCCTTATATCTTATTTTTGTTAAATACCAATATCTACCCGGGCGAAGCCGGGGCGGTCTGCTAGTTTTTTACTATTATTGTAACTTGAATCGTCACAACTCTACTATGAATACGCCAGGAAACAATAAGTAGATACAAAATATCATTGTATCGTTGCGTAAAAACTTTAATCTACTTAACAAGATATATTTAAATGATGTCTGCCGCTGTAGGTCAGATTGTATCATGGTCTTAAATAGAGCTCGGTATTGAAATGAAATGAAATGATTTTATTTTTGTAAGTAGGTTTGTACAAACACTTTTACACGTCAATCATGTTTTTTTTTTAAACTAGATGAAGTCGGCGTTTCCTATCTGACTACTCTGAGAAGAAAGGCCGAAACAAACTCAGAGGTCACAGTCTCTTTTAAAGTCCAGACATAATCTTGGTCAGGTTATATGAAGACCATGTAGATCGATGTCTGAGGTGGTCTTTTGAGGAAAGAACCACACAGATTGAGAGGACCTGTCCAGTCAGTGCACGCATTTGTCAAAAATCATGCAGCTCAACTCAAGACTTAAGGAGCTCAACGATTCAACGAACAATACCAAAGAAAGGACATTTGGGTAGGCCACATAAATTACTCAAACTGCCAGACCATGAAAAAAAAAACAGAACAGAGAGAATAATAAAAAAATATATATATGTAAAATGACCCACATCGTCTTCACATTCACAATGAAAAAATAATATAATACTTTACAAAGTAAGCAAATGTCATTGTTTAAAAAAAATAATAATAATAATAATATTAATCAATGTCAATGTGTATATAAAAAAGAAAAAAATCATTCAAAATGCAGAAATTGGAAGCAGCTCAATCCCAAGCCTTTTTGTCCTCAATATAATCTTTAACGGTATAAAAGGCTTTCTGGCACAACTTACGTTTAATGAAAGATTTGAATTTATTAAGGCTTAGATCTTGAACGTGGCTTGGTAGTTTATTGTAAAAGCGTATACATTGGCATCTGAACGAGCCACCTATTTTCTTGAGCCTGGTTGTAGGTACAACATATTTGTGTTTGTTTCTAGTATTTATATTATGGATATCACTGTATTTTTTAAACAATTTTATATTTTTATGGGCATATAAAAGATTTTCATAAATGTACTGAGAAGGCACAGTCATTACATTAATCTCTTTAAATTTGTCTCTGAGAGAGTGTCTCGGACTTAATTTATAAATTGATCGAACAGCTCGCTTCTGCAAAACAAAGATAGTCTGAATATCGGCGGCATTTCCCCACAATAGAATACCGTACGACATTACACTATGAAAATAGCTAAAGTACACTAAACGAGCAGTCTCTATATCAGTTAAATTTCGAATTTTTCTAACAGCGTATGCTGCAGAACTTAGCTTTTTTGACAATTTATCTATATGTGGACCCCACTGAAGCTTAGCATCCAAAGTTATGCCCAAGAATACTGTGTTGTCTTCAGGATTCAATTCCTCGCCCTTTATCAACACATTTGTTTTCACCTGCCTTACGTGGGGTAGCGTAAACTTAATGCATTTGGTTTTCTTCTCGTTTAGAAGCAAATTATTAACATTGAACCAGTGGACTACTTTCGAGATCGCGCTATTTACATCGTCAGTAACCAACTGCTGACGTTTAAGTTTAAACAAAAGAGAAGTGTCATCTGCAAACAACACTATATCATGATGATCCTTTATGAGGTACGGCAAGTCATTAATATAAATGAGAAACAAGAAAGGACCAAGAATTGAGCCCTGTGGGACTCCCATTGTTACTATAGATCCGGGTGATCTTTTTCCATTAACGTCAACGCTCTGAATCCTTTTACTCAAGTATGAAATAAGAAGATCCAGAGCAGTGTTTCGGATCCCGTAGTGGCGGAGTTTCCTGATTAACGTTTCGTGAAGAACGCAATCGAATGCCTTGGACAAATCACAAAAGATGCCCAAGGCATCGCATTTATCTTCCCATGCATTATAAATATGTCCTAATAGTTCAACGCCGGCATCAGTAGTTGAACGACCCCTTGTAAAACCAAACTGTTTGCTATGTAATAATTTATGTTTATTAAAAAATCTTTGCATTTGATCTAAAATTAATTTCTCAAAAATTTTACTAAAGGTAGGTAGTACAGAAATAGGTCTATAATTTGTGGGGTCTGATGTACTACCTGATTTAAACAAAGGTATTATTTTACTATTTTTCATAAGGTCAGGAAACTCCCCATTGTCAATACAACTATTAAAGATAATAGCTAGAGTAGGCGCTACAATGTCAATAATAGACTTGGCTACTTCTACAGAATTACCCCACAGATCTGCAGTCTTTTTTACATTTAAAGTGTGAAAGGTTTTAATTATATCTCTACAGGTAATATATTCAAAATGAAATTCCGAATCGCAACCATTAACATTTTCTTTAAGCAAAGACTCAGCAACAGAAGGTGATGAGTTTAGTGATTTAGTAGTTGAAACGGGAATATCTGAAAAGAAATTTTCAAATGCCTCGGCGACTTGTGCGTCTGATTTTATTATGTTGTCATTAATAGACAGGCTGTAGTCAGTATTTCGGTTACTAGATTTTCCCGTTTCACTATTAATAATATTCCAAGTCGTTTTAATTACATTACTGCTGTTTTTAATCTTTGAACCCAAATAACGTGACTTGGCCATATAACAAACTTTTTTAAATAATTTTGAATAATTTCTAACATACAAATTAAATTCATCAGTGTTAATATAAGTCCTTTCATTGTACAGTTCATAAAGCCGTGTTCTACTTTTATGAATACCAATGGTAGCCCAATCACTGAACGATGCATTACTATTAACCGAAATAGTCTTGGGAATAAAGGTGGAATCAAATTGTTTACAGTATACATTAAAAAAATTATCATAAAGATGATTAGGATCAGCATGAATAGACAAAACTGGTAATTTATCAATGAGTTTAACTTTAAAAGCCTCCAAGCGACTTGCAGTTTTGGGGTTAACAGTGATATCCTTTTTAGCCACTTTTTTGTTTTGATTTTGAATAGTAATCCTTTGCCCGCAATGATCAGAATCTAGTAAAGTTATAATTTCTTTGTGGCTTGGTATAATATCTGTATATATATTATCTAGGCATGTGGCACTAGTAGGGGTTATTCTTGTGGGCTCCAAAAACAGGTTTAGAAGATTGTAGGACTGAAACAGACTTAAAATTTTACTACAAGAACCTGAGTTTTCTAATAAATTGACATTAAAATCACCGCAAATGATAACGGATTTGTTTGAGTTACAAATCCTGTGTAACACTTCATCCATTACCTTTTCAAAGCAGTCATACAATCCTGAAGGGGGTCTATACACACTTAATACAATAGAGTGCTCCAATTCTACACAGGCAATTTCAACCGTACGCTCAACTGATAGGCTCACAATATCTATACGATCTTTAAATTTGAGCTGGTTACTTACTAAAATTAATGAGCCACCATGTATAGCATTTGTTCTGCTAAACGAACTACCAACCTGGTGATTATTAAAATTGAACAAGAACTGGTGGCTTTTCAGCCAATGTTCTGTTATACAAAGTATGTCAATACTATTAAAATTCATAAATAATTCTACTTCTAATTCTTTGTTCATAAATCCTTGAATATTTTGATGCACTAGGTTGATACTATTGACTGATTTCAAGCTTTTTTTGCGTACATTATAGCTAGAGGTTGCCTCTATTGTCTTAATTTCTAATTTAAATTATTAGCAATGTCATTAATAGTGACCAAATTATTGGCAGAATTATTTATAATGTCATTGCATTGCTCAAAAGAAGCAAGTTGTTTAGCCAAATTTTTGGCTGTAATAGAAAAAAAATAAGATAGCGACACAGCTATCTGTCTTTTATAATAGTCAGAAAGATAGTACATAACAATGTTATATCTATCTTTTGTCAAATAGAAATTATTACTAACATAATTGTTAATATCAACTAAATGGAACATGTTATTATTAAATGTCAAGTTATGCATTGTCATATTCAATTCAAATCTTAAGCTATTTTCTTCCTGTGGCAAACTGTTACTATAAGGGAATGTAAACAATACAACTTTTCTTAAACTAAGGTTGCATAATGTTCTATGATACTGGAGCAGTTCTCCTTTGTTTACATTTCCCCTATTACCCATAAAAATTAATAAAGTTGTATCCTGGGTAAAGTTACATTTAATAATTTTTTTCATAATATGAAACAAAGAACAACCAGGCATACAGTAATTTATTATTGAGTGTCCCGGATATTCAGCTGTTAACAAGTGTCCTAAGTCCTTACCGATCTCATCACAAAATAACACAATATCATTATTTAAAGTTTGTTTACACTGTTTATACGAACTATTAGTAGAAGGAATTATCAAATCAACACAGGGCTGCACTAAGGTGGTATTACAAGTTGTCAATGAATGGTCCGGTGTGACATTGGTTGGTGTTTGACAATGCTCACAGTTGTTTTTTTGTGAGTTTACCAGCTCATTCATTGCCAACACATATTCCCTCATTAGGTCTTCAGAGGTATTATATTTGTTGGTCATTGAACTAAGTTTCTCCTGTAGATGGTCAAGTTCAGATTGCAAGGTCTCTGTGTCAAAGTTGTACTTCCTAGTACTCTGCTCCAAATTATAAGAATACATGTCTAATTGTTTAATTAAATTCAACCTTTCTCTATTCAATTTAACGTTTTTGATAAAGAACTTTTGTCTTTTTACCATTTTTTGTGTTTTAACAATGTATTTATTAATTTTAATGTATTTTTTAAGTTTATTTTTACTGCTTACTACCCTCACTGATTTATATGATTTTGATTCATCATCAGCTGTCAAATCCATAGTGTATGTGGGGTTTATGGTAGAAACCATTGACGGGGCAATAGGCATCAACTCATTGAACAGACTTTGGTTCAGCGAGGCGGTGATGTTAAGATTGGTCGTCTCAAGTTGTGTTATTTGACTTTGAGCCTCATGTAGCTGCTGTTGTAATAAATGTTTTTGACTAAGAGCTTGTTCATACTCTGTGCTACACTGGCTGAACCCGTCCACAACAAGTTGAAGTCTATCCCGTTCTTCTATGGCATCAGTGTATTGATTATATATCTGAGCCATTTCAATTTTTAACTTCCTATTCTTTTCATGGGCATCAAAGAGCACCCTTTCATTGTCATCTATTTCCTTAATTAGTTGGTCACAGGACTCCTTTGACGCCTTTAAGGCGCTCAAAGCCTCATTGAGTTTGGACTCTCCGAGGCGAGCACGGGCGCTGCGAGTCATAATCATGATTAAAACTAGTAAGGAAGCGACAAGATATTAGAAGAGAGAAGGTAGTTGTGGCAGCAGTAGAGAAGATGATTAGTTTAAAAGGAAAAATGAAATTTAGATGTAATTCTAAGGAGTTCTGTCACCAAACCAATGCAAGGTTATGTTTACGTTCAAAGGTCATTGGCATCAATAAAAAGCCTTACTAAAAATGAACAAACTAATTGCTGGTTAAATTGTAGTACGTAAACAAACTAATAGCAAGTAAAATATAGAGTATTGTACCTGATATCAAGATGACAATGCAAAATTCACTTACGCCGGTAACTGTCACCGGTTTACATAGAAATATTTACACTTAATTTGCACTAGCTATTTGAATCTAACACAATATACACATTATTATCCTATTTACTTGAGGAGTAGTTGGAAATAGGCCTAAAAAACAACGAAATTAAATATTTAAGATTAAAATTACAAGAACAAATTTTTAACAGCTGTTAGCTGTAGTGTTGCCACAGGAGAAAAAAGAACATTATAAAACACATTAAAAACAGAAATAATGTTGTCATATTGTATGACAACATTATTTCTGAATGCAATTTTGAATGACTGCTATGCTAATTGTGTAAGAAATACCTTGGTTTATGAAGAATATTGTTTTATGAGAATCTACGTAGGAATAAGATGCGATAAATCTTACGACTGAGAATGTTGAAAGTCGGGCTTACGATTCAGATGGAATATTGATTGACAGAGAGAAAAACTACTACAGAATAATATGGCACAGTCAGCCCATGAATTCAACGGTGGTTTGATTGACCAACCAGTGAGTATCGGTATAAGCAATGTACAAACTCAACAAATAGAAGAAGCATTATTCTTTTTGAACTACGTTTCAGTTCATGTTAACCTCCCCAGATTTTAAACAACGTATTGGTTCACACTCACAGATAGGTAGGTATAGATAGACCTAAATAACACAAGTATCACGGTCTGTATGAAAACCAAGCGTGCCATTTTTTGACTACCTATTATGACGTCACAAACACTATTTAGCGATGGGAAAATCACACCGATTCAAAGACGCCGCCGCGTGCAGCTCCCGTCCCGCCCCTCCCCCAGGGTCTAGCGCCAGCGCTCACGCTCACCCAGCCAGCAGTACACAGGACTGAGCGCGAAAGTGGCGGCTTACGATTTTTGTGATTTTTGGCACGCGGAGTAATCTTGCGTTATCCAGGTGTATTAATATCTGTGTTTACACCCCTCAATCTACCATTACTTTTACCACAAACTCGACAAAGTAAGCGACACTTGTCTTGTCTTAGACATGCAGCTCATTTGCATCACTCATCTATCGGGAGGTCCGTCACACAGCTTCATTTAATAACCCGTTTCACGCTTCAAGCAAGCTCTCAATCCCATTCCCAGATTAGAATTAAAAAAAAAAGAATTAATTTGACATACAAGTACTTAAAGGATTATAACTAAAACTTTGCTCGTAAACCGATTGGTTACGTCAACGCGACGCCCACCGAACAAAATATGACGATAGATTAGCCGGATGTGATGTGAGATTATCGGCGTATGACGATACGCCCAAACGTAAGGCGGCGTATGGTGTAAGGTATGAGCGGTTGGAGGGCTACGGTTGGTTGTTATGGTTGATAGAAGATAAAAGGACTGAAATATCAATCGGCCTAGCCTCTTCCTTACTATGTTGGGGTCGGCTTCCTGTCTAAGCGGATGCAGCTGAATACCAGTATTTAATATGGAGAGACTGCCTCTGTGACCTCCACAACCCAGTTACTGGGTACGATACTCCTTTTTAAGACTGGTTGTCAGACTTTCGGGCTTCTGACGACCCATAACGACTACGTACACGTCATCTGCGCTACAGTTTATAATTTTCTAGTTATCATAGTTTTACTTGTTGTATTGTATTGTAGTCTTGTGATATTGTTCCGAAATAAACTTTTTTTGAAGTGAGAATTTCTTTAGACGCGTTGGGCATTTTTTGAGATGGGAAAAAACCATTGAACTCGCGCCACTGTTACCGTAAGCGACACTGCGCGTGTTTTGTTGATAAGACAAAAAAAAAATACCCGCTTCGGATGTGTTCGGCTGTCCTCGGGATGTACTCGGTTTTAATGTATATCCGATATGTCAGTGAGTGATGGCAAAGTATTCTGTTTGTGTTTTGTTATCACTTCTGTCGGCACTCCCGGAGGGCCACTGTTTTTTTTTATCACTCACGTCGGTGAAGGCATTCATCGTGAGGAAATTTGGACTATAAACAATCAATATAAGTTTTTTTATAGCTTCAGAGTAACTCGCTTCCGCTTATCCCTTGATTCCAAAACAATATGAGTTTATAACAGTACAGGACAATCAATCGTGAGTTATTATCTGTTGCGTAGAACCAAATCCATCAGTACCAGAACCATACCGACTCTTGAAGTCAACAGTGAACCACTTTCTACCAAGATAAGGCTCTGTCGTGATTTCTCGTGACCCGATACACTGCCTTACAATGTTACCCCTGGACAATGGCGCTAGTAGTCGTACTTTGTTCATTGATAATTAGTTCCGATTTTCGCCGTAACCGCCTTTGTGATTTGGTTATTGAATTGTCAAATGCGATAGTGTTGTGTTTTCCGAATTTGACTTTTGAAGTTAGATGTACTTTTGAACAGTAGAAAGACTGTATTTAAGAAGTTGAAAAAAGACAGAGCGGTAGATATGGGAAGGGAATGCTTTTGTTGTTGTTTGTAAGCATATTAATATGCCTCTGGTAAACTGGTTGTTTATGTAGGGTGTAAATGTGGGGTGTATGGTGTAAATTATCTTGATGCATCTATTCAATGTAATACTTAGATAATATGAAAATACTGGTATTCAGCTGCATCCGGTTAGACTGGAAGCCGACCCCAACATAGTTGGGAAAAGGCTAGGCAAATGATGATTTAGTTAATATGAAAGCAACTGGAGCAAAAAGTTTTAATTAAAAGGTATTTTGGGTGAAAGATTTATTTTTTATTGCGAAACAATATTTAAGATAGGTACGAAAATTAAGATATTTTCCTTCTGCGTGATGAACAAATAATGAAAATTAATTCTTCTTTTAATTATATTACTAGACTGATTACAAGTTAAAAAGTTAATTGTATTTTTTCATCATACCGTTAGAAGGCAAATGTACCTAGTTTAACAAAAAAACCCAACTTTAGATCACGTTTTCGCAATGGAAATAAACTTAATGAGCACTGCCTTACTAAAAACGGCAAAAAATTATAAAAACACACAAAGTTGAACTCAAAAAATGCCAAAAAACCGTCTAAACCGTTAACTATTGTTTATCTATATATTCTGAGGGCAAGACCGATTAACTGCAGAGTAAACGTCGGCAAGTGGTCACAAGAGTCACGCTCAACCGTGTGGAGTCACGAATCGTTACGTCACACCTTTTTTTTTTTTAAGTTATCCTTTATAACGGTCTGCGCACGCGCCACCTCACGATATCGGTGTCGGTGTCGTGTGAGGTTCATGTATTTTATTATATTAGCGTTGATTGATTGGTTCCGATATTCCTATTGATAAAGTTTGACCGATGTAGGTATGTGTTTTATGACGATTGTATTTTAGTAGGTATTTTGCTACTGGTAGTCATAATAGGTAACGGGGTAGTAGGTATTAATTGTGTGTTGTATCTACGTAGATAATGTCGTGCGAACCGTTGTTCGGTGTTTGATAAATTACTAGCCTGGAGATCGTGATTCGTATATTTGTCATAATTACGTTTGATGAATTTTAGTGAATTAAATATGAAATATTGCCTTTTCAAAGTCAACATTCGGAGTGTTTTTATAATGAAATATTATGTCTTGGTTTCTCGTTTTTTTTTTCTTTCAAAGAATCAATTTTATTGGGTATTTCCTGCTGCAATTACCGGTACGGTAAATAACTTAATTCAATCATTTAAGTAAATGGTTTTTATTTTTATTTGATTGTCTGCCTGCCGCATGGCACATGACAGTTAGGCTAAGAGAACCACCGATTAGGTACTCCACACTCCACTCCACTAAACGCACAACGTCGCCGCGTCGTCGCGGCACAGGCCGAGACAAAGATGGCGGGACGAGCTTGACTCCTACCGAAAGGACACCCGCAAAAGACACAATTGTGTGGAAAAGGGAGAGGGAAGTCTTTGCCATGTAGTGGGACGAAACAGGCTAGTATTATATAGATTATTTTAAATCTTGAACAACGTAATGGTTTCTCTGATCTAATTGAATCGAAAACCTTAAAAACCGTCACATAATCGTCATAACTTTTCAGCCAGCCCGTTACAGCAGCTTAAATATAACAAATACTCGGTCACACGTTCAGCATACGGTATGCAAATAATACATCTTAATATAGAGAGCAGTGGCTGAGGTTTTGTTATTACAATCAGATGAATTTACATTTCATAAATAAATGCATCTCTGACGGTGCCCTAACGACGCCACACTCAATGTTTCTGTTCCACATAAACTGTATGAGTACCTTAATTTAAATAACTCGCCACGTTCTCTTCGACTTTATTCTATGGAGGTTGGTGTGAATATTATGTTAGTAGGATATAATGTCCAAGCGTTTTTGCTTTGGCTGTGCCTTGCCAGGTGTGTGTTCGCGGCTTTGTCGCGCATAATCCTGTAAACTTGTGTTGGATGCCAGTTTTTGCGTTAGGTTTTCAATATATCAGTTTGGAGTCATTGATATACTGTAGGTACATACAGTAGAATCGGTTTGCAAATGCTATGTTGAACGTATGCCTCCTTTATGTATATACTCTTAGCTCTGTAGAGGGGCATTGCATACTCGTATGTATTAAATATACAGGGTGACAGGGGACATCGACGTGCAACCAGGGGGCCGGAAGAGGCCACTTTGGCAGAATCATAAAAGGATAACATTATGAATCATAATAATTATGGCGAAGACAGTTTCTTTTTTTCGCTGCACTACGTAGGTATACTCACACACAAGGTATAATAATGTGTCATGACATATAACATTTTAAACATATTGGCATAAGTTGGCACTCCGACTTTCTATTTTGATTGACTGTGCATAAACCCTATAATTTAGAAAATTAATTCCTGATAATTCCAATTCGCTCAGAAGCGGTTCATAGTTCCAAGTTTTTGCGTAATGGCGTAATGTTATGAGCAATAGCTTAATTGGCCAATCACTTGTACTAGCATGATGGTTTCACTTATTGTAACTACGTAAGATTTGCTTAACTTGCTAATTGCTCTAATTGGAATGTTTGTACTGTGAAATCCATACTAATATTATAAATGCGAAAGTGTGTCTATCTGTCAGTTACTTCTTCACGCTTAAACCGTTGAACCGATTTAGATGAAATTTGGTATACTTACATAGAGATAATTTGAGTCCCGGGAAAGGACATAGAATAGTTTTTATCCCGATATTCCCACGGAATCGACACTTATACGGGTAAAACCGTGGGGCGCTGCTAGTGCTTTTTATATAAAAACTAGCAGCGCCCCGCGGTTTCTCCTGCATAAGTGTCGATCCCGTTCGAAAGACACGTGTCGCCATCTATTAACATAATAAGGTTATTGTTGTTTTCCTCGGGAATAGCACTTTTTTCGGGATGAAAGGTGCCCGTTTTTGTACACCTGACAACGTATATGCAAAATTTCAGGATGATCGGTTCAGTGGTTTAGGCGCAAAAAGTTAACAAACAAACTTACTTTCGCATTTATAATATTAGTTAGGACAATATATAGTAGATGCTATAGTTATTCTAGTTTCAAATCAATTCAAAAGTAATTTATTCAAATTAGGCTGACACTCAGCACTTTTCGAATGTCAAAATTACATAAGCCAGTCCCCCAAAACGCCCGCCCTTCACCACTTCCTAGTGCTTTCACTGGGAAGAAGAAGTGGCGCAACAAACTCCCCAGCAGCACAGCTGTCTGTTCAGTTAGAAAAACTTGCTTCTATACAATATTAGGTATGTAAAGTAATTAACATAACGAGACATAACATTAAATTAATTACTGTCACCCCAACTAGACGTGTCGTAAAAAGTGACTAAAAGACAAGCCCCTTGAAAGATAATAGCAGCCGTAGAATCTTCTCGTTAGCTGAATACAATTGACTTATGGTAACCAATACATCAGTGTAGCGTAGGTTTATTGCAAAAAATACTGCGGAATATTAACAAGCTGATATAATGATCAAATACAACAAATTCTTTAGCAAAAGTATCCAAAATATTGGTACAAGCTTTGCATTTTTATTTCGTAGATACAGTTAGTACATCCACCAAGCCGCACTCGCGTGGTAGATTATGGCCCACTCCCTCACACAAGTATAGAGAAGGCCTGTGTCCCAGTAGTTGAAACATTATTGGCTAATTGTGCTAGATATGGTTAAAGTCATGAATCTATCTCCATTTCCGGTAAACAGCCACACCCCGTCTGGAAATGACGAACGACGCACGTTCCGTTCATCTATCAAGGAGAATCGAAAGAAGGAAGGAACGGTTTAATATCAACAACAAAAAATTAATCGAAGTCGGAGGTCACCCAAAAAATAATAATCATCACAACTTTTTATTAACAATAATTGCCTACAAATTGCACTATTCTATACACATTAGCGCTCGTATCAATTACAAAAGAAATTCTTTGAATGATCATGTAGCGTAGGTATTAGGCAAAAAGCTCGCATACAGAGACATATCATTTGGACGTGTTCTCACGAACACTAAAAATCAAGTACCAATCATTACGCAGAACCCCGTGAACTAACACGTAGGTATATTAATTCCAATAATGACTGTCCGAATGAGCCTTCTTTCGTCACACCGTATAGAAAACATCAAATACATATAATTAGAGGCATCTATAAACTACGGTAATTGTGAATCGTCTTCTTTAATTACGAAGGCCGGTATCGAAGGTTGTGGAAGAGTTGCTTGTGAAATATATTTTGTTAGTGATGTACTGGACATGTATTGACATGCTAATCGACTAACTGTGCACGACTACGTGATAATTAAATTGTCGATGTAATGTATCATCACGTAATCGAAGTTGGACTTTCGTGGAAATGGTTTGCCAATTACGGGGGTCCAATTAATGGAAGATGAGCTTAATTTTATATATAGGTCATAATATTGAAATTACAGGAACTTGAATATAAAGAAGCGAAATAATTAGGCTTTGCTTGAGTTGGACTGGTCAATCTAAGGTGGTATAGTTAACTATTACAAATCTATACCTAGGTACTAAATATTGTGACAATGTTGGTAAATGCGTTAATATTTGCGAGAGCAGTGTATCCGTGTGCTAAGAGTAATCGCTGCACATTCCGATACACAAAACATCAGACGCTGAGCATCATTATACAATGACAAAAGAACCTTGTGCAACTAGTTAAAATGTATGCTCTCCTGGTACAGACGGAGAAACAAATCAACTGAATACTAGAAAATAATGATGATACAGGTTTTCTTACGAAGACAACAAAATTTTAAGAAACAATTCGCCAAATTCTGATAATCTATAGGATTTTGGCAGTAACAGGGAACCACTACTAATTGATAAACTCCTTCATATGATATAAGACCATAAGTGAAGTGTTGTAACAGAAATAATAAGAAGGCAGCAGGGATAAAACAGATGCGGACGGCAAAGAGGTAGAAGTGGTCAAGCAGTTTAGGATACGCCTATGTCAAGCAGAGTATGAGTTGACAAAATTATAGAAATGACAATAAAATAAGAAATCTCGCTCGAGATACAGCTGCGGACGCTACCGATCGGTTCCACTGCACTAACCTTATTCCGCATCACAATAATGGTCTCTGATCATTTCTAAGCGCATTTCTTGCAATCGTCGACTATTACAACTGTATTGTTTAATGCCTGATGATGTTCGACTGTCTCGTAGATGTTGTTCCAAGAATATTAGATGCAATTTATGTAAATTGTATTGTATGTCGTGTGGTCTTGGCAGCAAAATAGAAATAGATCTCCCGAGATTTCGCTACTTGGCAAGCACGTAATGGTGATATGATTAACTTGTAGATTCAATACTGGACAAAATAATTTCGATAGCCCTTGTGCCGATGTTTAAAAAACTTTGGTAAAAGGTCGATGGAGAAAGTAGTCAAATTGACAGATAAAGCGTAACCATTTAACATACAAGAACGAGAATTGATGATTCACTTGTAACTTAAAGACTATTTAGCGAATGGCGGAAACAACTGGAACCAACGTTGTGAGGATTGGTACAAGAAAAATCCGGTCAAGTGCGAGTCGGACCCTCGCACCGAGGGTTCCGTACAATTTATAGGTATATAAATAGTATAAATAGTTTATCACGGTATTTTTTTTATCGGCAATACAAATTTAAGGTTTACGGATTGTTTCCTTCACTTCTGCTACATGACCTTGCTTCTTGCCAAATTTCCTGATTCTAGGTCAACGGGAAGTACCCTATAAATTTTGTTTCCCTTGAGAGTGTCGAAATATACGTTTTTTGCGGCATAAACCGCCGTATCTTTTTTTTACGTTAACTTAGAAGTTTGATTTTTTTCACAGCTTCAAGGGACTGCAGACCTTTTTTTTTTTTGCGGATGGGAAATCATCATATGACCCCTCCCGCTCTGGGTGGAGCGGAAGGGAGTGTCAGACTCTTACTGACTAAAACCCACCCGTGTTCCTTCCTTAGCCCTTTATGTTCCTTTATCCCGCTGACCCGGCAGGCTTCGGCCCTATGGGGCCCCTCCTCGATGCTGACATCTCTTTGAGGCGCGGGTGGAACACGTACGCGCCGTCCGGCACGGGCCTGGTCCTGATCGGACGGTGAGCTACCCATTACTCTCCGCCCGCAGGCCGGCACCTACGGTGGCCGGGAGTCGTCGCGCGGCTCCCGACGCCCGGAGCGAGGGACTGCAGACCTGAGTATATGTTTTTAATTTCAACTCGATAGACACACAGACGGACAACAAAGTGATCGTATAAGGGTTCCGTTTTTTCCTTTTGAGGTATGGAACCCTAAAAATTATATTGTTTATTTCATCATTGCTTTAATTTTCGTCAACTCCTCAATGGATGTTGAAAAAACTTGGAAATTCAACTATGAAAAGGTTGAAATTAGCATTAGCAGCGTATTCTACGTTTCTTTTTGTACAATAATGATTCTATTCAACGTTGTGTTGGATAGTTCAATCGATATCATTGTTACGATTTTGTAATAGATCATTGAGTTATTTCATGAATACTACTAGCTCATTGACATCTAGCTGTTCTTCAAGCCTATCAAGCTGTCTTCTGATTCTGTCATAGATATCCGATGGATTCTATAAATATCATTATTGCGATTATTGCAATGTTTCTATCTATTCATTTCATAAATCTTTTTTCGAAATAGAAACTTGGACCAATAAAAACCTGACCATGGAATTCACGGTTATCTGTTATTGATAGACATTAATAAAGGCAATAAAAATTAAGCCAGATTGTTAAGATAGGTATTTCCTTGATTTTGTATTTTCCGGTTTGTATCAATCCATATTTCCCGAAATTGTTTTTGAAATAACAGTAAATTGGCATATATGATGCGACGGTAGCGACGTGGTGTGACGGAACCTATTTGCCTTCAGCTCTGAGCATTGTGTTAAGTATTTTCCATACCTTGAGAATGTGCAAGTCATCAGTTCCCACTTCCATTTTATAAATTCCGTCCTGATTGTGACAACAACACACCACCTTCATTAGCGCAACAGTACATCTGTACTGGTGCGTGTGCTGTGGTTGTCGCTCGCGGTGGTGTGTGATTGTTGTGGTGGTGGTTGGTTGTTCTCGCTTTGCTTACGCTTTGGTGTCACAATCAGCGGAGATGACTACAGGCCATCTTGTGACACGCTGGACGTTATTTCCAGGGTCCAAAGTTCCTATTCACCATCTCCAAGGTTTCCATCCAAATACCATCGAGCTCCACGCCGGGCTTATTTTACCCGCGTGGCCGCGTCGAGTTCACAACGGGTCTGGCGAGAACATCCGCCGACCGGCACCTTACCTAACGTCTGTAGCGTAACACACCGCTGCTGCGGTCATCGCCACACCAAGCTTAGCCAGGAGAATACTGTGCTACTCCCAAGGGAATCTAAATAAAGTTTTGTGACCATAAACCTACCTACCCCCTATAGGTACATTTTATCTATTATATTTTTTTATGTTGACAATTTACGTGGTCTTATTTTTTCCCCCACGTAAATCGCCACCGTCAGATTACGTCGATATTATAATATTGTATGGACATCTTAGTGTCTTCATTCAGTTTGTCTTGTCATTTTGCATTTTTCTCTATATCTTCAGTTCCTATAATGACTATATTTTAACGTTCCTAAATGATTATCAAGTGCCCATAAAACTAGCGAATTAAAGCTGTTTATGAAATATTTGGTCCATTACAGGTACGATAGTGTAAAGTCGATACTTGTATGTCGGTATCGTGCGCTCGCGACCATTAGCTGCGCTTGAGCAACACGCATTTAGTTCAATAGTTACAAGCGATTCTGGGGAAATGCTGTAATTTTGTACATTGCAGTTTAGTTACTTGTAATATTGTAATTATATGGAGTAAGTAGCTAATATGCTTTGATGATAAAACTGATTTTGACATGGTCATAACTATTATCTTATTTGTTAATGATTTGGAAACACGACACCAGAGGCAGTCTCATAGACTCCATTTTTATTCAAATTCTGATCGAATTTTTCAGGTAAAAAGAGCTCTTCATTTCACTGTGAAACAGAATAGTAAATTATATTTTAGCGTTCGTTTTTCAAAGATAACCTCAAGTATTGAAAGTTGTGTTGTATACCTACATATAAATCAGTGTCTAGTGGATTGTTCGTATGAAATACTATAGATACAAGTTGCTAGCTTATCTTTTATTTATAAGCCGTATACTGGCCCGCTTCCCTCATTTCAATTTTCAAACATAACTGAAATTCCTCTGTTGCTCTTGTAATAAATTCGACGCGGCGACGTTTGGAAACAGACAATTTTGATCTTATTGAACCTTTTTACCAATATCTATGGATTTTTTCTAATAAAATAATTTATAGACTTCACAGAGCATATAACACTTAAAGACGTCACAACTGACATCTGTTAAAAATTATAATTATTTTGATCTCTATCCACAGAGTACTTTTTGATAGACTGAAATCTCTATCCAATACCTACTAAAATACTAACCGAACATGAAATATTTATGTTTTGTGCTATATCTGCAGTTATCTTGCAAAGAGTGTACTATAGATATCAATATGAAAGAATTAGTTTACATTGCTGATAATTTGACCGCTGCAGAATGTCGAATACTCTTTGCTTCTTTGTATTTCGAGACCTACGATCTTCCAGACCTTTTATCTGAAGCGGTGAACCACATACCGAAAAACATACCGTGCTTGAAGCTGCTGGTTAAATGGAACAGTGGTGTTGAAACTTGGGAAGGAAAAGGTAAAGCCCATAATATATTAGAACATAGATTACGTCAACTTAATAAGATTAAGTTAGCTGATTGGTTAGGGAAGATGGTATTTCATCAGTTAGCTAAAGGAGTTAATGAGTCGTTAGAAGTTGAACCGAATTTAAAAGATGATAAACCTGGGTTTACACCTAAAGAGTTTAAAGACAGCGATTCGAAGTTTGATGTTTTACAATGGACAACAATGGATTCCATATTGAGTGTGATGTTAAGCGGTATGTTATTTGTTACACTGGCTGCGTTCTGTCGTATGCTGAAGCTAACGTTTAGGAGGGCCAAAGTTAAACGTAAGAGCTCCGAGCAAGCGGAGGAGTTGATCGTTTTGATGAGTGCGGATTCAGTCGAAAGTGATCAGGAAACTGTTTATGAACTCGATGTGGAAAATAGAAAACGTTCCCGTATCACTTTTGAAAATGATGCCAACAAAACAGCTAGCGCTGGATCTGTTAAATAAGTGAATATTTTCACTAAATGTTGGAATTAAATTATTTAAAATAATACTTGGTTAATGTTTTATTTCGCCCATAGTATAGAAACTAATTTAGAAAATGTATTGTGTATATCATTTTTTGGAAATCCTAAATAAATAAATAAATAATTGATCATTTGACCATTTGAGAAAAGAGTTTCCATAATCTTGGGATTCAATAAGAACTACTACTCAGCGAAAAATGGTTTTAAATGCTTCGAGAATCGAGACTATTAATATAGGTACCTGCAGCGACCAATCAACTAATGATCCCAGCAGGACTTATTTATTTATTTTTACGTTTAAGGTGAGTGAAAACGTAAGAAAATTTTAATTTCGCGGTCTACCACTACCCATTCACCTTAAACAAGGTTATCAGACTGATAAAATTATAGTAACAATACAATACCCATACAGCTAGATAGCTAATTAAAAGCTTCCATAAAGCAACATATTGTTACTTACTTACTTTTAAGTATAAAGTTACATTCCCCTCATCCTCACCATCACCAATAACATTAGCATACAAAATTATCCATCGTCTATCAATTAACATTTCCTACGTTAATTCCTTGAATCAAAGCACAGCTACCTGTCGCTAACAAGCCGGTGTGTAGCAATGCGCGCACGCAGGCATCGCCCGTGTCATCGCGCAAGCGCACCGATAAACCTCATTAGCGACCGTCCTTCTTAACTTCATCAACTGATACCATTAAACTTGGGATATCGGACCGAAGTACGGTTGGCTAAATGGTAAACTTTAGTACTTGAATTGGCTCTCGCATGAAATTAACTGAATTTGCTGTTCTAGTTAAATAGAAGTTTTATTGTTTGCGTTTTGTTCGATTGATTCTAGAACTGGATTGTTTAAGGATACCATTTATATACTTAGTAGTAAAATAATTCGTAATAACTGTAAATCATGTATTTTATGCCACGAATTAAAGGGTTAATTGTGTAGGAGCCCTGTTGTGCATAAAATTTAATTGTGTTTAATAAAATAATGAGATTCCTGGTCAATGATTACTGCGTGGGTGTCTAAATTTAGTCATAAGTTTATTGAAATTATTGCCTCGAATGAGATCATTCAGCTGTACATGGTACATTTGTTACAGAAGCATTGATTTCATACAATCCATGTCTTTTACGACGGAGTGGAGGCCGCGTATCGGCAAGCGTAGTGTCGGACGCCCCCCAGCTAGATGGACCGACGACCTAAAGAAGGTCGCTGGGACACCGGATGCGGAAGGCGGAGGACAGGGTGTTGTGGCGTAGCCTGAGAGAGGCCCATGTTCAGCCGTGGACTGCGATAGGCTGAGTTGATTTTTGTATTTACAAGAGAATTGTGTGAAATATGACAATAAGGCTAAAAGAGGGGTGAATACTGAGATGACAGTTGGTAGATATACAGGGTTCAGCCATATATAGCAGTATATATATGATTCTGGAGCCCACGGCCTTGAAATTTTTCGACGATTATTAAATAAAAAAATTGCTGTTCCATACGTTTTGACCGCGTACCGCGTTTCTATGAAACAGTAGAAATTTTTTTTCATAACCTGCGAAGTATTTCTAGAATGGCTACGCTACGGGTTCTAGAATCATGTGCTGAATTCAATGTTACAGTTCGCGCGTCGATGTCGAAGCAGATGAAATGATGCATCAAGCCAAAATAAATAGGAATGAGGGCTGAATGCAGGACTATCAAGTTTAAAGCGAGGAAGATTGGCTTATTTATTGCATATTCATTTTGGAAGAACGTAAACATAAAATTATGCCTGATGACTGATGATACCACTTAATTCGAAAAAGTAATTAATAGATTGAACTGGCTAATAATGAGGAATGATTAAAAAATAATAACGCTAAGGCAACACAAAGAAAATAAGAATGATCATTATGATCAACCAAGATCTAAAATTGATATGGAAATGAGTAAGACACGAAAGAAAATATATAGGAAAGAGGTATACGTAGGTATATTAGCTAAGTAATTTCACGCCTATAATTCAATACAATTATTTATTCATATTATACCCAGTACGTCAACGAATGAATAACTAGTTATTAGATATATTTCTTAAGAAACATTCAGTTTGAAATTACTATTATTTAGTACCTCATTATCATCGAAATTGCATTTGTTTCCTTAGTATTGCACTGCGGGACTATCTTTTACTTTGTATTTTATGATTTGTGTTATATAGTGGGAATTAACCGTCAAAATAAAGTTAGTTATCGTTAACTGTCAGGTAAAATGGTAACATTTTATTTTAGTAACTTAATTTACTTAAGCCTTGCGGCTAAGTTGGTACAAATAAACCGTTTTAAGCGTGAAACGGTTTTACTATTTATTTCTCGTACTAAGTCAATGGCTATTACAATTCTGTCAAACAACTCGTGGATACTATATTTTGAATCATTTCGCCAGATTGTCGCATGTCCCTAATAGAGTTGTCGAAGTAAGAACGTATTGCAGGAAAATACTAGATGAAAACGAGTTTCGTGAAAACATGGAATAAAACACTAAAGAAGCCTAAAAATAATTGAATCAGTCTCTTTAAAAGTCTAAAGCTTTGATGTCCTAAGAAAGCGGTGAACGGTCGCACTATAACATTTCGCACCTCCGCTCAAATAATGGAACAACTCAAAAAAAAATAATTAAAAACTCTTATAATGCATCATTCGTTTCAGAAAACTTCAAAATCTTATCTCGAATAATGTCGTGCTTATGGTTTAAATATTTATCCCTAGATGGCACTAGTGTCATTATAATGTTGAGTGAAAAAAAACGGTAGAATAAAATTTCAAACGCGTTTTTCTGCAAAGTTTGCTTTTTGACTTGCAACACTATTTGAGCGGAGGTGCGATTTGTCAAAAGACGGAGCATTTTTGACACCTTAATGTCAAATACTGGTGAAAATTGCAGATTATCATTACGGCCGTCATAATATGACAGAACTTCTCTTTTCGGAAACCAAAACAATTTATAGCATTGGATTTTGGTCAAGTGCAAATTTCATCATGCGTGACGTGAGGCTCTGGGTTTAAATATCAATCCGTAGATCAAGATTTGAAACGCGATCATTTTTAGCTTCACTTCGCACGATTTCTAGAATTCACCTATCCTTTTTATCTGAAGCCCTTTTAGACATTACACCAACCACATCTACAACACACTACTATGATATAACACTATGTTTTTCACACAAAACCCAACCACCAAAGCTCAAAAAACAAACAGAGGATCCCTTCCTAACATCTTCATTACCATACGACCACACAAACTTCCACCGCTCGCAGTAGGCGTGACTTTCATACTATTTTCTAAATATTCTGTCGTAGGTACCTACAATATACGTATACTTTAATGCCTACAGGCGTGTCTCGCTGAATAAACATTAATTCATGTAATGTAACATAAGGCGGGGGTTCCGATTGGTGGACAGCTAAATTAATGTGGCTAGGGAAAGTTGAACTGAATGTTTGGTTAATCAATGTTGTAATTCGATGTTTGTTGTTATTGGCGTATATTAATTTTTAACCGACTTCTAAAAAGGAGGAGGTTCTTAATGTGGATGTTTATATACAGGGTTATTGGTAAAACATTAACAAACTCTTAAGAGGTCATTGTACTCATCATAATGAACAACTTTTACTATGGGACCAACCTTAAATCCCTACATTTTGTCGAGTTATACGAACATAAATATAGGGAACAGCTGATTTTTTTCCATAGTAAAAATATCTTTAATTTCGGAAGTCGGTGTCAAAAAACGAAAATTGCGGAACAAACGACACCGACTTCCGAGTTTAAAGTTATTTTTCACTTTGTAGTGTTTTTTTTGGAAGTCGGTTGTTTTTTTATTCAGAACTGATTAGCCCACCACTGCTGCAGCAAGGGCCTTGCCTTAGTCTGTACTATAAACGGCCATAAGGTAAGTAGCCATAATCATTAGGTAGGTGTAGATGAAGTATTTCTGATCGCAGTAAGTATTTTGCTATACTTTTTAACAGGTAGAAAAGAGACTGTTTTCTTTCCTCATAGTATACCAACCTGTAAAATAATCTGTAAGTCCCTTTTTAAGACGCCCAGAAGTGGCGAGCTATTCTTAGACGCAACGACCGTCAAAAATGGCATTAAGTTAGGTCAGTAACTGGTACAAAAGAATGTAAAGTAGTCATGTAAAGTAGTCGTATACTTTTGAGCAAGTTACTGCCATGTAGGTACATATATATAGGTATTCATGGCTTTAACAAAAATGCACCAGAGACACCAAATGAAGTCCATTATGCTAATAAATAAACAAGCCGTGTATCTCTATATTCAGAAATGTATTTGCCTTTCTAGCTAACCGGTAAAATGTACTGTATTTATCGGAAATGCTTGAAGGCTTGCTCATAACCTTTGCGAGTTTAAGTAATACAACGCCGCCGCATATTTTAATGATATTCATCAAGTATGGAATTACTTGTACAATCCTTCATTCAATGGATGGCCTTTTCGACTCGACAGATGTTAGTGATCCTTGAGCCATCACTAGTCAATACGTGTCGTAAGGTTGTGACCAAACTTAGCGGAAATTGTTGGTGTTGTGACTTTTAGTTCCTCGATTTGCTTCAACTTGTGGTTAGCTAAATTAATTGATTGATAACTAGTATAGCTGTTGGCCGCGACTTCGATTGCGTATTCCATTTCATTTTATTAATACAAATGTCCAGGATGAAAAGTACCCTACCTCTTTTTGCAGGTCCCAGGCTACCTAACTGTCAAAAAAAATCAGCTGTTCCCTACATTTTGACGAATTATACGAACATAAATGGGAAAAGCTGTTTTTTTTTTCGCGATTTCAGATTTGTTCCCATAGTAAAAGTTGTTCATAATGATGAGTACAATGACGTCTTAAGAGGTTGTTAATGTTTTACTAATAACCCTGTATATTAGTTTAGATATATGAATGCAGAAGGCCAGTTCTTTATCCCTTCCAATTAGAATATGCTTGTTTTTTGATTTTTAGCTATAGTTAAAGTGTTCTTACCTAAATACTATAATATTACAATATCTGATACTGCACCCAGTAAGGTAGTTACCTACACCAGTAGGTACAACGTAAATCGTGGTGGAACGTAACAATACTGTCCTGTTGTGTGGAAAGTGGCACCCAGCCCACCTCAGGTGATAAATACCGGTAATTGGCTATTTTTGCTCAATACGAAAACGTGTCAACAATATAACAGCCAATTTAAATAAATAGGTACTCTAGATTTTAAATAGATCTAGATTAATCAACAATAGGTCCTAGATCAGACTAACATGGCTCAAAGACAGTTGAAGTGGATAAGCTGTTATCGAACACGGTCTACAGTTTGGTATCGAACACCTACAGTTTGGTATCATGTCTCAATATATTATGTCTCAATATGTTAGTAATACAACCGGACTGATATTTTAATTATTTCTTGATTTTCATGCGCTGAAGACAGTCCTTTATAACAGAATTTTGGACAAGGCGACCAATCTCAGCAGAGACTAGCCTGCGGCTCGGCAGATAATATAGTGCACAAGTATGTGCGCAGACACAGATGCACTCTCTCTTCCCTTGCTCGACTAAAAACCGCTGATGATAATTACCAACCTGCATTGGGCCCTCGTGGTGTTACGGCCCACTCCCTCTCACAAAGAGAAGGCCTGTCTCCCAGCAGTGGGAACTTTATCTAATCTAATCTAACTTGCCTGTACTGTCCCACTGTAGGGCAAAGACTTCCCTCTCCATTTTCCACACAATTCTGTCTTTTGCGAGTCCCTACGGTAGGAGTTAAGCTCGTCCTGCCAACTTCGTCTTGGCCTGCCGCGTTGGCGTCGAGCATTTAGTCGGACCCAGTCGGTGGTTCTCATAGCCCAATTGTCATCTGACATGCGGCAGACATGTCCGGCCCAGTCCCACTTAAGTTTAGCGGGTTTCTGGGTAACGTCGGAACGTTATAGGCCGATTATTTGTATGTATGTGAAGATAATCTACTATTGCCGGAAGGATTTTTTTTAATAAAGTCTTAGAATCTTGTTAGTTTTCTAATGCTCTTGGACAATGGCAATTGCACGCCATTCAGCTCGATTCTCAACTATACCTATACGAAGTCATTGGGTATTTCAGTTGCAAAACAATATTATATCATATTGTTTTGCGGTGACCACTACTCGTTCAGGCGAATGGTTAATTCGATGACTGAAGTGATTCGAACCACCTACTCAAAATATTTAACAGTATTTTTGTTAGACCCCTTAAAGTCAAATATACCAATGACTTTCAACCTAGCTAACTCCTGCTTACTTCATAACTGTACCTACCTACAATGCAAATATACAATTTCCCATGACAAATGTACAATAACCAGCAAATCAAACACCGAACACTTGGCTACAAACTTACAAATGGTTCAGGACACGTGCGCCTGCGCCATATTAATATCCTACAACGTACGCACAGATAGTTGTCATTTGTTATTTTCAAGTGTTTTACTTCTCTACTGTATCGGACCACTTAGCTGGTGGGTGTTGGGATTAGACTAATCTTTATTTATTACTGTATACCCTTATTTCTGAGTTAGTTAATGTATTGGCAGTAGACCTAGTAAGTTGAGTTATTTGAAATAATCTTGTTATGAGAATCACGTGGTAGATTATTATTATGAGGAATGTTCTAAATTGAATGAGGTTTTGCTTAGTTTATGTTACTGGGTTGTCAATTTTCATTAGTATCGACTTGGTTGTTTGGTTTATTTATAATATGCTTTTTGCTCGTCTTAGTAGACACCCATGACTATTAATACTGTTATAATGAAATATTTATTACCTATTCAACGAGTTCAGTAAGAATGTCTGTCACCATTGTTGCCAATGATTCTGTTTGATAGTGGATCGAGTGCATTATACAGACGATACTTAGGTTATGGTTTGTGAAGTTTTCAAAGAAGAACAAGAGACCTATTAGACGCCCTTAAGTAACCCAAAATCTCACGATGGTCTCGATAACTCACCTTAACCTACATCTAGCCTGGGAGTTTAATTTCCAGTCATCTCCCAAAGGCAAAAGTAAGGACACATAAATCCTGACAAATTGGCAATAGAAGAGTTATAAAAAGCAACCTAACTAGATACAAACACGGCTTCCGTTTACACCGGAACTTGGCGCTCTTCAAAAAGAATCGGCGCTTTTCTCATGATTACCACGAGTGTTAACTGGGTTCCAATAAAATAACGTTCGTTATAGCTCATCTGATAAGCCTGATCAGATCGGTTTATAGCCTCAATATAATTACTTTGAAAGCAGGCTACTAACCCCGCTTTAATTTAAGCAGGTATAAATGGATCTAATTAATTTTATATAAAAACTGATCGTGATATGGTTATGAGATGAAATATTAATTTTGGTTAGAATCTAGTTGGGGTTTCCAACTAGATTCTAACCAAAATTAATATTTCGCTTCTTGTTAATGGCACTTAGGTTTTTGATAGTAAAAAATGTGAGAGTCAAACCGCAGGGCTTAGGCAAGGGATACGGTATAAGGTATGGGGATAAGGGACAGGTATAAGGTATGTCTCAGGGGTGGTCCCATATAAATTTAAAAAATAATTTATTTTATTAACTTTGCTTGGGTACTTTTTGAGTTAGCTTCAGTAATATGCAGTTTTTCCACTTAGTTTATATTGATGGTTGATGATGTTATAATAACACTTAGAAAATACTTAGTGTTAAATGAATTTTGAAATCGATCCAATATTGTCGGAAATATCGCGTAACATTTTAATGTAAAATCACCTAAGTATAAATGTATTGTGATATTTCTGTTAAGTTTCCCAAATTCAAGTAAATGAGGTAGGTATGTGGTTTATTTTTGACATTATACCGGGTTAATAAAAGTAAATACCTAGATGGAGAAGTGCATACTTGTGCTTAGATCAATTCAGATAAATATATGCCACACTCAGCGATTTGGGAGCAGTGGTGACCCAGTAGCAACGGCTGCGACATACGAGTTTTAGGTCGTAGGTTCGAACCCAGGCTTACTTTGAACTTACTTAAAACTTTACTTTGTGAAAATTATTTCATCATCACTGCTCTCAAAACGGCAAAGGAAAACATCGTGAGGAAACCGGTATGTCCCAGAACTAAAAATTCGAAGACCACCAACCCGCACTGGGCCCGCGTGGTAGAATTACGGCTCACAGAGAGAAGGCCTGTGTCCCAGCAGTGGGAACATTATCGGCTGATTATGATGATGACTCCAGCGATTATGCATATTGCTATATGCTGTGCACTGTGTAACTTGTGCTTATATTGTTGGGACTGGACAATTAGCAATCTATGACTACTTTTGTTAGCTTGGGTATTACCTGTTAAAACAATTGTATGTGTGTAATGAATAAATAAATAAATAAAATAAATATTTGCACTGCTGGCTGTTTATTCTTAGTGGCATACTCAGTAAATTAGGATGTAGGAGAGTGTCGACGAGAGTAGGCTGTAGTTTATGTCATACATGACTAATAATGCTTTGTTTTTTTTTTGGGTGGGAATTCATCAATTGATCCCTCCCGCTCTGGGCGGAGCGGAAGGGAGTGTCAGACTCTTACTGACTAAAACTCACCCATGTTCCTTCCTTAGCCCTTTATGTTCCGGGCCAGCGGTAACCCTTTCGGACAATCCCGCTGACCCGGCAGGGTTCGGCCCTAAGGGGGCCCCTTCTCTGCTGCTGACATCTCTTTGAGACGCGCGTGGAACACGTACGCGCCGTCCGGCACAGGCCTTGTCCTGATCGGACGGTGAGCTACCCATTACTCTCCGCCCGCAGGCCCTGACTAATAATGCTTGGCCTGACTTTATGAGAAGTTATGGCTTTATAATTAGGAAATTAATATCATCAACGGAGGCCTGTGGCTGTTGAACGATAGCAGTACCTGCAGATTTGCACTCTTCGCATTTCAAACCCCCGATGATATTCGTACGTGTGCTAAATGTGAAATTATTTTTACTTTTTATTAGTTTTAAAATTAATCATTTAAATCATGTTCGTATGGTTTCCGGCGTTTACGAGTTAATAATGATGAAGATAAACAACTTTGGCGTTACAACTTACAACCCAATGAAGATGAGTAAAATATTGAGTTATTAATTCGAAATAATCTCAAAATATTTGTATAACGACCAATATCTAAATAACATACATATATTATACCCACTCAAATATCCAACGAAAAAAGTTGTTCTATTTTGTACGAAATAAGGTCTAATTTACATAAACTACGAAAAGCTGAGCTTTCATGCGCGTGAGCATTCAATTACTTGTAATAACGCGAGTGTATCGAAGCCTATCAATTTGTCAGTCCGTCCATAACCTCTTTATATGTACATTTTATATTCACTTAAATATTTTGAAAGTAAACTTGTTAATTATGCTCCCATCGATTTCGTGTATATTTTATGGTCAGGTTCTAGTGTAGGCGATATAATTACTTTATAGTTGAGCTGTCTAATGTGTGTTCTTATTATTTTATTGCCAGAGCCAATATAGTTTGAATCAAAAGAATGTTTGTTTTTTCTATTACCTACTCAAGTAAGTAATTATAGAAAGCGGTAAGTGAATCAAAAATTACAATAACAAACAGTTGGTTCTGATGGATATAACGGTAGGTAGTTTAATTGTATGAATTGAATTCCCGTGGTTTCACCCGCGTAAATGTCGATCCCAAGGGAATATCGGGATAAAAAGTAGCCTATATGTTAATCCAGGGTGTCAGCTACGTCCATACAAAATTTTATCAAAATTGGTCCAGCCGTTTGAGCGTGAAGAAGTAACAAACATAAAAACACACACACACACACAATCACAAAGTTTCGCCTTTTTATTATTAGTGTGATAGCATCTCGCAGGTCAACCAAGGACGCTGTTGGCTGCTTAACCGGGTTATCCTGGTGGCAGGATGACCCCGCCACAGCATAAAACTTTGTGGGGTACGGACCTCGGCTTACGGCTTCGCTGGAGGAGGACAACGGACAGGCTGGAAGGGACCAAATAAATTCCCTACATTTACAGCGATTAATATACGTTGCTCGACCAAGGACCTCAAACGCTTACAGTGGGACCAAGCCTACCAAATCCGACCTCGCGCCGCGATGACTGACGTTACAATTTTTATTCGATTATGATTGAAACGAATTCTCTCATAATACTGACGATTAAAAGTGCGTCAATTAATATTTCAGCACTCTATTTAGTTTTTGTTAATCATGCCTGTCAAAGTTCAAAGTTCACAGGAGTCATGAATAGAAGATGCCTACATATTTATTAACTTATTAACTCACTATTTACTGAAAAGATTCGAAAGTCTTGAAATGGATATTTAGGTAATAGATAAGTATAAAAAATACAACCTCTTTTTTTCTAGCCACAAATCTGCAGTAGATCCTTTATATTTGGTATAATTTGTTCACCATATCCTCATCATAATCAGTCTATAATGTTCCCACTGCTGGGACACAGGCCTCCTCTCGGTGAGAGGTAGTGGGCCGTAATCCACTACGCGGGCCCAGTGCGGGTTGGTAGATGTCACATGTCTTCGATTTTTTGGTTCTAGGATATGTTGGTTTCCTCACGATGTTTTCCTTTACCGTTTTGAGAGCAGCCACTGATGAAATAATTTACACAAAGTAAAGCGCCTGTCTGGGTTGAAACCTACAACTCGTAAATCGCGGCCTATACCACTGGGCCACCACTGCTCTGATACCATAATTTGTTCAAACCTGTTGATTACGAATAAACCTTTTTTTACACACATAATCTGGCTATACCGTTCCCAGGACTGGGAATTGGGTGTGCTCTCTGTGAGAAGGAATGGGAGGTAGTCCACCACGCGGACCCAGTGCCCGTGTAGTCTCACACTGTACCCTTGAACCGTAGATACGACGCCAATCTTACACTCCTAGTGCCAATTAATCCACCAATAATAAAGCTAGTTACACATCAACACTTACTTTCTGATCTCCGAACCGCATCTGTCGCCTAGCATTTCTGGCGACGTTCATGCGGCAGAGGAACACCCGGTCTTCACCGTCAGTGGGCGCCCGGGAGAGCTCAGTCCTGACCGCCTGCTGGTCTTGCTTGTCTATGACGTCGTAGACACTGTCGCCGTGGATTAGGAGGTCCTCCTGTAGAAGAAAAGCAATATATTATGAACAGGCTTTGAGGAATTCAGAGGTTTATTTAGAATAAACGTTAGCAATGATTCTGCGCTATTTTTTTATGAACTTGTTGCTACCCGATCTGTTTCGTTTCTTCGACATTCAAGTGTCTGCTAGTTTATAAATGATTGTGCAATATTGCCAACATATCGAATAATCATTAATATAGGTACACGTAAGTACATCTAGGACCTGTGAAAGCCTTACATGTCTTCAGTCTTGACAATACCTATTAAATATGTATTTTATTTACCTGCGTAGTTCTGTGAACGATCTTACGCATCGGTTTTTTCAATTTCTGTGGCCTTACGATACTTTGTTTTAATTTCCATCTGCCGAGGTACTAACATACTCGAAAAGACGTAATTTTTAGGGTTCCGTACCCAAAGGGTAAGAACGGGAACCTATTACTAAGACTCCACTGTCCGTCTGTCCGTCTGTCAACAGGCTGTATCTCATGAACCGTGATAGCTAGACAGTTGGAATTTTCACAGATGATGTATTTCTGTTGCCGCTATAACAACAAATACTAAAAAACAGAATAAAATAAATATTTAAGAGAGGGCTCCCATAAAACAAACGTGTTTTTTCGGCGTTTTTGCCTTGTGGTACGGAACCCTTCGTGTGCGAGTCCGACTCGCACTTGGCCAGTTTTAAAATGGTTTTGTTTAGCTTGATATTTCTACACTTCCTGTCTTAATACTGGACCCAGCTCAGACATTAAAACAATAACACCGTACACTCGTTCATCCACAAAATAATTCTAGACGTAGGAAACGCCGTAAGGTGGCGGCTCTGCGATTAAAATAATACAGCCTGCGGTTTGCGCACTGATGAAAATGTCGAGCCAATCTCCCTAAGTATACGCCTCTTTAAAAATAAAAGCGTTTGCTTTAACTCTGCGGCGACGGATCTGATGGTGATGGTTCCGCAATTAGCATTCCGTGTGCGCTAGACCTTTCTTTTCTTGCTATTGTTTAGGTCGCTTGGTGCATGAATTTAGATTTGATTCAATACGAAATAGCGGTTTTCATTGAGGCTTAAGATCAGCATGTCGTTTGAGTACCGAAATGCTGATTGTTATAGGAGAAGTGAAAGAAATTACACTCCTTTTTTGGGTAGTTATGAAACAATTGAAAGAACCGTCGGTCGATTCTGTAAAAATCTTACCGTGGAAACTTAGTGACACTGAAGTGAGTTTGTTTTTGCTAGGAATTGACACTATTGACAGCTCATTCCACGCTCACTTCACCTAAGTTTTCACGGTGAGATGGTTACAGAATCGCACTGCTGTTGTTTAATATCAGAAAGGATAGCTTTTGACCAGCATGACCGATATACAGGGTGTTTGGAATCAGTGCAAAGCTTTAAGGGAGTGATAGTTGACACCATTTTGAGGAATACATGTCTTAGACGAAGTATGATTTTTAACTACAAACTATTAGTCAAAAATAACATACCAACTTTAACTGGGAAAAAAATAAAAAAACATACTTCGTCTAAGACATGTATGGCTCAAAATGCTCTAAATGGTGTCAACTTTCACCCCCTTAAGGCTTTGTATCCAGCTTCCAAACACCCTATATTATACCTCATGCTAAGCGGTTATCAGGTCGACCATGGTGCAGGCATGTTTAGACGATAGTTACTCACGTATGGCTTGTAGATCCTAAAGGTGAAGATATCGTGAAGTACACCTGCCAAGGTCGTTGTGATTACGCTTTCAACTTTGCCTTTTCCTTGTCTCGATATTATTTGCACGGGTATTAAAAGTTGGCAACCCCAAACCATTCATGTGAAATAAGTTAAGCTAAATATACACCTATGACCTACAGACTTGCAGGACATCGACGCACAAACTATAAGATAACCGACCGACCGATCGTAGAATTTTTTTGTCGGTTATCTTAAAAAAATCTGCTATTTCATAGAAAAGTGATTTGAAAACCTACACATCCAAAATGTATGGAACAGCTTTTTTTTAATTTAATGTTATTTTTTTATAAATAAACGACGAAAAATTTCAAAAAATGTGTTGAAAATCTTCAGTTCAGAATCATGATGTTCCTGCCACTCTGTATACCAAACACAAACAAAAGTATATAATTTGTGAAACGAAATAAATCAATAAGAATACCAGAAAGACAATCAGAACCGAATCATCCCATTTAGACCTCCTCAGACGTCCCATTCGCAAACGGATCGCCACATCTAATCTCCAATAGATTATTGCGCGCAATGGAACATTACTTATTCGTTTTATTAGGCAGGCTGTTGTACTCGAAGCGCTATTATTAATGAAAATACAGGTTTATCTAGTTCAGGATAAAATTTATAACTAACAATTATTATTTTATAACTTCCTAAGTGCCAGCATCCGACCTGAGGTTAGATGGGGTCAATAAAATTGTAGACTGTAGTACATAATCCCCTTTTCTTTCTGTATAAACAAATTTCAATTAACCTAGGGCCGCTTTAATAACTTTAATTAAATCATATTTCTCGGGTAAAGTAAAGCACAGCAGAATTTTCTCTAGATTGCGTTTGTTGTAGGGCTGGCAGGACATAATAATCCGCATTTTGCTGTATTTAATTTTTATTGAAGTTTAGTGTTATATTTTCTTTTATAATGTTTTAACAAAAGAACTTTGTTTCATATAGTAATTGGAAATTAACCAAATAAATACAGCACAGTATTAACAATCATTTTACATGCAAGCAACTGACATAAACGCATTGGTCAGCGCTATAAATCTTTTAATTAGACGACAATACAAATTAGACTTACTACTTATTGCTATCAAGGTTCCGTGAATTATTCTGGTGATTTTTTGCTTAGCCAATCTCTTTAGATTTTAAGTTTTTTTTTTAATTCGTGGACTAATTTCCTTTTCCTCTATTTTATCCAAACCCCGGTTCACCCCTGACGTTTGACGTCACGGCGCGTCACTTAGCCCCGCCCACCTGTCGCGAACCCTCCACGTTAAGACATAATAGTGCGCGCGCGCTCCACCGCCCACGCGCATGCGCGAGCCGCCGCGCTCTGCCCGTGGGGGGCGTCCATGTGAACCAGCGAAAATATTGTTTTGTGGTTATGAAGAGATCAGGGTTTGTGCTCTACTTGGATGGGATTGTCTTGAATACAAGCTAAGATATTCACAGACTTTTTCGTGAAAGTTGACGTGATATCGATGGATGAATCACTGAAGGCATCGTTTTGTCAGTTTAATGAACGTAAAAACATGTAGGTATCTAATGATTTTACTCGTCTGAGTATTTAGTGGCTCCTGAATAAGCAAAGCCTGTCAGGAGCCAACGTACCTACATTAGTGGCTAATAAATGGCTGAGTCGTCAAACTGGGAGCCTGAAAATGTGGTCCGATGAAAGGCTTGAGATTTACCAGTAGAAAAGCTGCACTGGGGTCGATTGCTTGCTCAGCTTTAAAGTCATGTCATCATGTTATATTGAAACAAGAACCTATAACAGACATAACGACCTTAGTCTCTGGATGCAGCTGAGTACCAATATTTCACATGGGGCGACAGCCTATCTAGCCTCCACAACCCAGTTACTGGGTAATACGGTTTTTAGATTTTCGGGTTTCTGACTACACGCCCGCCGTAACGACTGTCAAAGATCCACGAATGACAGCCGGCAAGCGTAAGCCTGATCGATCGAACCGAGCGGCTGTTACAACTTAGCCACAAGTTCCTCCCATGCATGTCATCCATACATGGGTAACAATAAAAACACGAAATATTAAAGAAAATAGGTAGGTACCTACTTTTAACTTTCACTTTATTTGAACCTTTACTAAACTCTCTCAGTTAAAACACGACATTTACTATGCCAACCCATAGACCACCAACATTGTCTAAAGTACAAACTTTTCCTGTTTAGAATACTCCGAGAAATGAAATTAAACGCACACACTGCATCTAATTGCCGCGGGCGACCCCGCCCTCTGGTGATGACCATACGTAAACACAGTAATGTATGCAAATACGTCAGTTATGAACCGCTAATTGTAGACCCATAGCGTGTTATGGGAATTTAAATGGATCGTTTGAAAGTTTATGTGAATGGGAATATTGAATTTGGTAGAAACGGTTTTGGTTATGGCAATAGTATCCAAAAATATTGAGTGAAGAATGAATTACGGTGACTTTCTACTTTTTCCAGGATAAACTTTTTGTCTGCGTTTACAAAAAATCTAATTCGAGCGCACTGAAGGTGAAATTGCATAGTTACAAGAACTTTTATCTTTTTGGCGAAGAGCATTTCAACGAATTGATAGTATTTCTTTATGTTGGACAGGCTAGGCGTGATTCGGACAACGTCCTCTTCCAGCCCCTCTAAATGGGTGCAGGGGCGACGGATCGGGGTGGTTTTTACTAGGTTACAGGCTGAAAAACCCTGCCGCCCGTCCCAGGGCGGCAGAAATCCATGAGGATTTTCCACAACGGAAACAAAAAAAAAAAAAGGCTAGGCGTGATTAAAAAGTACAAGATTTGGCACCCAAAGTAAAGACTTTCAGCAATCAAAATAACATTTTCAGTTTCAGTTTCACATTTTTACTTCAGATAATAAAATCATATAAAATCTTCACAAATATGCCCATAATTTCGCAATTTCATCTAAAATCATGTCTCAAATCTCGTTCAAGCCTGCTCAAGTTAAAGATCTACCAGGCGTTGCCGATACAATATTTCAGAAAATAATTGTGTTGTAAAATCGCCTTGTTCTGGATTACACCATATGATAGCCGTGGGCACTCATAAATCCCCAACTATTGGGCAGGGGACCGTAAATTATGTGCTAAAACCTCAACTGCACGATTTCACTCAGAAATAACCACCTCACTGAGCTGGCGATAAATTTCGTCTTAAGTGAATTACGTCATTGACACTTTAAGTTATTTGTTTTGATTTTTTTAGTGATTAATGGACGGGTAATTATTTTGGTGGTTCGTTATGATATTGTGATTATGGTATGCTTGTAATTATAGTTTCTCCATCGAAACTCGTAATAAAATGGCTCTATGGTTGGGTTCTACAAGAATAGAGAAAAATCTAATTTATGGTAAGTAGATAGAATGATGACAGATGACAGTCGAGAATGCCGGAGTCGAACCGAAATAAAACATTTTAGTCGACATGGTAAAATGGTCATCAATGAATTCTCATTTCAAATCCATACTAACGTTATCTTTCACGCCTAAACCACTGAACGAATTTCGATAAAATTTGGCAGAGAGATAGATTCATTGACATATTGCATCCCGGGGAAGGACATAGGATAGTCTTTATCGACATACATCGCGGGCGAAGCCGCGGACGGAAGCTAGTATTAACTAAATGAATGTGCCAACATATTAGTACCAACCAATATTCTAAGCTTTAACACATTTGTAGATATACCTAAAAAGAAGTAATTGGTGTCTTTTCTGTAATTTATTATAGCTCTTGTGATACAGGAAAACCTAGTAAAAGAGCCAGGGCTACACTGATATTTGTCTTGAAGTGAAAAATAAATATTTATTTATTGTATTAAAACATACCATAATCCTCTCCAATTTAACTGGGGTCGGCACAGCACGTCTTTACTTCAACACCAGTGCAATTAGCTGTCGTATATCGCACCTGAATCAAATCTGGCAATTTTCATCAAATAAATTAAAGTAGATTACCATAATCTACATCTCTATATGCGAGCTTAGGGCACCAAATAGAAAGGTACAGCTAACACAACAGAATTCCGCCCATAACCGACCATAGCAACTGTACCGACCAAATAAAGCCATTTTGTATTACAAATGCGTTTTCCCTCTCAATGAACGAATACAATAAATAAACAGACCGCGAGAGTTCATTACTTACAGAATCTGTTTATTTTACAACATTAATACGAGTTCGACTCCGCGGTGGGCCATTGAATTTATATTTGTACCTTTTGAATTATTTCTACCGTGTAGTGTTGCTTTCACTTAGTGTTGGGACGTTGTAACAGTGAGAGTTTATGGTTTTAGATTAAGCTTGGCTCTGGTTCCTTTAGGTGACAGATTTCTTCTAAGCGTGCGTCTGAAATGGGTGTTTCTTAGGGATTATTTCAGGTGGATAGCAAGCGGATTCTGGGATGGCAATATCATCATCTGCCTAGCCTTTTCCCAACTATGTTGGGGTCGGCTTCCAGTTTAACCGAATGCAGCTGAAGACCAGTGTATTTCTAGGATGGCAATACTAATATTATAAATTCGAAAGTAGCTCTATCTGTGTCTGTCTATGTGTCTGTATGTTACCTTTTCACGCCTAAACCTCTAAACGGATATCGATAAAATTTGGCAGAGAGATAGATTGCATCCCGGGGTAGGACATAGGATAGTTTTTATCGACATACCTCGCGAGCGAAGCCGCGGGCGGAAGCTAGTGTTATATATTATCTCTGACCTAGACTAGAGTCGACTGCGCGGCGGGCCCAGAAAGAGATGGCGGGATGAGCTGGACTCCTTCTTAAAGGATTGGCCCACAACCGCAGTAGACCGGGAAAAGTGGAAAGAGGGAAGGGAGGCCTTTGCCCTGCAGTGGGACAACACAGGCTCATAATAAATAATAGACTAGAGTCAAGAGCAAAGCCATAAAAAAAAAATCGTCACCAACGCTTAAGGCCGTATTATAAACGGTGGCAGGGAAATCGACGAGCAAACTGGAACCATGGATTCACTATATTATTCTGAAACTTCCTGCGCCGAAATTATTCGTCGGTTATAAAAAAAATTGCTGTTCCATACATTTTGACCGGGTATTGCAATTTTCTATGAAAGAGCAGATTTTTTTTTGATAACAGACCAAACATTTCTGTGTTAGGGGGTCTAAAATTATGTACTAGAGACAAAATTGAAATGTCTCACTTGCATTATACAAGGAAGTTATTACACAAAAAAGCTTTTTCACAAAATATTTTTACCGATTCCTAAAGTAGAGAAGTACTTACCTAAAGTCTATTCAAACTTATGTTTCAAATTAATATTATTTCAAGTTAAACAAATATCAACTTTATTTTAAAGGTAATTAAGTCGATTTCAGAGTGACTAGCACTATTGAAAAAGTTATAAAAATGTTTGAAGTTGTAGTGTAAACTAAACTTTGTGTAGGATTTAAAGCATTTTTCCATAAACTCATATTTGTTAACATTTTTGGTAAATAAATCGCAAATGCAGATTAGTTATAACGGTTTGGTAATGTAATTCCCATTATTATTCCATTGCTAGCTAACCCAAATAAGCGTTTACTGGTTAAGCTACTCAAAAACCTACAAAAACACAGTAGGTTACGAACTTCCGACCTTTCCCGCCATTATGAAATACCTGCTGAGCTATTGTTGTTTCATTCTATCGACAAAAACGACAAAATTTTATACCACAATTTCAAATCGAGTTTCAATCGATCGAGTAAAGGGAATCGATTTACTAACCATCACTTTGTATCGATATTTCGCTGTTTTCAATTGATTTCAACATCGATGATCTTCATACCGTTATCTAGTTCATGATGATTCAGCAAATGATTGCCCCAGTTCTCGTTTGTTTGATTTTTTGGAATTGATTTCTTTGAAGTAATGTTATTGTGAGTCCATCTTGATTTGTGAAGTTCAGTTATATCTAATATTTGTATGAATCGGTGTTTATTAATCTACGACTATTATCGTGTTGGAGTATTGAATATTAACGGGTTTATACGTTTACTAGCAGCGCCTCGCGGTTTCACCTGCATAAGTGGTGATCTTGTGGGAATATCGGGATAAAAATTACCCTATGCCCTTTCCCGGGACTCAAACTATATCTGTGAAAAATTTCATCTAAATAGGTTCAGCGGTTTAAGCCTGAAGAGGTAACAGACAGAGACAGACAGACAGACACACTTTCGCATTTATAATATTAGTATGGATTGGGTTGGTTGCTAGTGAGTCATTTTCATCATTTTTATCGAGAGGTTTCTTTCGAAAATTTTGCTGATGCGTAAGATATACGGTGGTACATAATATAGCTTGTTAAGAGGCGATTAGGTCACCATTTTTGGAACTCATTCTCTGAAGACTTGAAGAGAGATACTTTTGCTGGACTCGTCAGGGTTTTGTGGAATTATGCAAAACATAGCTGCGACCTGTAACTACTGTTACTGCGCATTCAGAACCATAAATAACGATAACCAATAAGCCTTCCAAGCGTACGTGTTCGTCGCTGGCACTTTCAGTATTTAACATAACAAAGCCGACCCGAATTAATTACTACACGCTATTTCACTACGTATTTCTACAATTCTACATTATTACATATTATCTCCGATTTTGCCGCCCGTCTGTGCCGACCCAAACATACGTGTAGCACCCCTGCTCAGTAGTATACAAAATGTCTATAATTTGACCTCAACTCATACCAATGAGCGACAAACCGAGCAAGGAAAATACATTCCGATAAATCTCTGATATCTCTAAAATTAACAACAGCCGGTATAATGCCTTACAAGAAATAAGCCACAGGCGAGATAAAGCAACAATATATCAATATATTACCACAATCTATTGTTAAGTTATAAATCGATTTCGACACCTATTATTGCAATATCGTTTAAAAATACAGGCCTTATCTATTAAATGATAAAGTCAGTCGATCTAAATTCCAAATGTGTGTCATTTTAATCGTTTGATCAGCAAACATTGGATTACACATGTAAGAACAAAAACAAATAAACGAATCTTGATAATGTGTTATTTATTTTATCTTTATTCATGTGTTTGAAAGCACACTGGTCTAGTTTTGGTGCAATAAATCATTTCGTACACACCTATTAAAATATTTACACTGTGTGTCATTAGCTGTATTGCTAGAGATGTTCCTATGTCGACTAAATAAATGATTATTTATTATTGTTTTTTGGAATGGAGTTGGAAAGTTGCCCATTCTTCTCCACACGAAAGTATCTTGTGGAAGGGGCGACTAGTATCAATTCTATTTTTTGTAAATTTTGACGTTCAAACGTGCCTGTTATGTGCCTAATAACAATAAATGGTTTAACTTTGACTTTGAAAGCAACATTAGCAAGTAAGAATAATGAGAAGAGGATTTTTAAGGATTCGCATGGCATATGATCATACTTATATTATGAGGGGTATCATATTACCTAGTAATTGGGTTGTGGAGGTCAGATAGGCAGTCGCTCCATGTAAAATACTGGTATTCAGCTGCATCCGGTTAGACTGGAAGCCGACCCCAACATGGTTGGGAAAAGGCTAGGCAGATGATGACTTCAATTATGAACCGTTTTGAAGCTCTCATAATACCTCAACTAGATGATCTGTTTTCTAGTAACGGTCTTTTTTGAAGCCATTCAAACTTATGTTGAATAATTATTACATTAGTAAGTTGTTTTCTATTTTTATGTTTGCATAGGACGCCCCCCAGCTATATGGACAGACGACCTTAAGAAGGTGGCTGGGGCAGACTGGATGCGGAAGGCGGAGGGCAGAGTGTCGTGGCGCAGCCTGGGGGAGGCCTATGTCCAGCAGTGGACTGCGATAGGCTGAGTTTATCGATTGAAGATATTTTTTTAATTCATTCGAGGTTTTTCTACTAGGACGATTTCAATAATTGATTAAATCACACTAATATTATAAAGGCTAAAGTTTGTGAGTGTTTGTGTGGGGGTGTGTTTATATGTTTGTTACTTCTTCACGCTCAAAGGGCTGGACCAATTTAGATAAAATTTTGCATAGAGGTAGCTGACACCCTGAATTAACTTATAGGTTACTTTTTATCCCGATATTCCCACGAGATTGACATTTACGCGGGTGAAACCGCGGGGCGCAGCTAGTGATTAATAATTTCATTAATTTGTAACAATTCAAGTAGACTCCGATTGAATTGTTGCAGTAATGTTTAATCAACAAATAATGCACTTACTCGATCCGATGCATGGACTAAGCCCATCCCTTTTACAACATACTCTCCTCCACTAACAAATGTAAGACAGACAGACAAACAAGCCCCCGGATATGTAGATTAATGATTCACAAACGAAAACACACGGTCTAATTGCGATACAAACGAATACATGTCTCGATTGATTAATCGAGTAGTCATTTAACATCGATTGATTCAGACACTTGTCGGAGGGCATATGAAAATTAATAACTAAACACATATGATTTAAATTAGTTTGGTTAGTTCTGGGATTGGCTCTTTTGTTTATAGTAATGAAATACGTGTAGATTAAATGTAGTATACGTGTAGTTTAGCAGAAAGGACTCAACAAAAAAAATTACAAACAAAAAAAATGCGTTAGACTTTGTAATACAACTTGACTTATGAAAATATTTTAGTATATTAGCCCATAGGTGACAATATTTCAAATAATTCCAGATACAACATCATTGTAGCAATACACACGTAAACTTAAAACCTCGATGACTCAAAAATAACTTTTTGTGGGTTGAATCCTTTCTGCTAAACTACGTCCAATTTTGAATGAGTATCTTAGGTCATTGCTATAGGCTTGGCCTCCATACCCCATTGCAATATATGTAAATAGAGAATGTGAAGACTGCCCCGTTGGTTTCGTGGTCGTAAGCGCTATTGCTGGGCGCGCGGGGCCTGGGTTCGAAACCCAGGCTAAGCAAATTGTTATTAGGAATTTCTCAGTAGCAGCTTGGAGTTTGGAAGTAGACGGTGTGATACCCCCGAGCCTCGAAAAGCACGTTAAGCAGTTGGCCCTGTGTCTGATCTCTCTCCGGTTGTGTCGGATTGCCGTTCTATCGGACTATGAGGGGTAGGGAAAAGAGAGTGCTCTTGCGTCTGCGCAATATAATATCCCCTGCGTCAATGGCTGGTCTCCACTGAGATTGGGCGACATGGCCGAAATTCGGTCTAGAGGACTAGATTATACCAAACTACTTAGATAAGGATCGTCATTTGTTTTTCCTTTATATAACGAACAAAAACAAAAAGGTGGTTTCCTATTATCGAACCTTGGGCCCCTGCCCAAGGTTCGATAATAGGAAACCACCATCACAGGCCCCTGCCTGTGCGATGTAGCTAATAAACACCTTTTCAATTCAGTATAGAAAAGAACACTAGGAAGAGTTGAAGGCAGATGAAATATCTTGACGCTAAATTAATTAAAATTTCCCGATGCATAGAGAAGTGAGAATAATAGTTGCAATTGATGAGCAAGTGCTTTACCGACTTATTGAAGTTCTAAAGATCCAATTGGCATAGTACCTAATTTATATTCGACAAGACAGAGGATGTAATTAACCTAACCAGGAAGCTAATTACAGAACAAAACAGGCCTCCATACAAGAAACAAATGACTATTTAAATAATAAATTCAGAAACTTCATTCATAAATCAGTCAAAATATTGACCGACGAACTTTGCCTACTAACATTTAAATTTGCGATAACAATTGACATTAACGACATATCATCGGCCGTAGTGTGAAGTCATTTCAGTACTTCAAAACCACAAAGGGCGCATATACACAATAGCAATGATAAATACCGTATTGCCTAAGGCTTAGGCGCGGTGCAGCCCATTCCTTACTTGGATAACCGTTTTCACAAGACCTTCCCTGCCTCTTGAATTCTTTAAGCTTCTAGAAGTAAGAGAGGTTTGAAGATTCAGTTCGCGAGGTCAAAGGATACTGGTTACTTTTATTGCTCAAGTATTTAATATTGAACATCAATAAATCGATATAGTGGTTAGCGACAGTGCATTGTCTAAAGCATTATCATTACATTGTTTTGCATATTGAATTGTGCGTTCTTCTATTGTTTATGGTAAGGTTTGGTCTACGTGTGCGGTTAGTGTGTTGACGGGGAGATGGTATTATCTTGTGTGGAAGACCCTTGTTTCATTGGTGATCTTTGATATGTTGGCTACCACCCCTTTGGTTTGGCGGTCTTAAGGATATTATGTTTGCAAAGCATCGGGCATTACAAGCATGGATAAAGATAATGGAGTTTAACGTGGGACTTAAAAGTGTCAGTGTCAATTTAAGGGGATTACAGGACCTAAACGCAAAAAACGCAAGTTGCAATAAAAGACAAACAAGAAACAATAAGAAACAATAAAAGTATATATAGTTTTATTGTTTCTAAAACTTGCGTTTGTCTTGCGTCGATCATATGATCGACTAAAATAAACAAAATCAGAAAAATATATGATATATGCTAGGTAGATAGTGTGTTGAAAAAATAATACAACTAATTTGATAAGATAGCAAAAAATCATGAAGATACCTCTAAAAACTTTCTTTTTACAATAAAAACCATAATAATATACATACAATCATTCTGTTTTTTTGTCAGATTATTCTACAAGCAATATACTAAAACACCAGTGTTTTGATTTTTTAGTCCAAATAATAGATTTTTTGTTACCAGGGTTGTGTCATCGCGCTTCTCTTTATTTTCTATGCAGTCCGACAGTGACCGCGCTTTAGGTCATGTAAGCCCCTTAAGACTGAAGAATAGCCTTTATATGTAAGACCGTAAAAGTTACCGTTACATTAAAACATAATCTATGTACAAAACATCTTTCGTCTCGTCTGCTTTGTGCCTATTAGGACTCCTATTTTTTCCATTGGGCTCTGTTCCATTTGATTCTCCTACATCTTAAAACCGCAGTCCACTTTATTTCATTAGCTTTTAGAATAAAGTAGCATAAGCATAGCATAATCAGCCTATAATATTCCCACTGCTGGGACACAGGCCTCCTCTCTGTGAGAAGTGGGCCATAATCCACCACGTGGGCCCAGTGCGAGTTGGTAGATCACATGTCTTCGAATTTTTAAAGTGAAAACTTCTTTAAGCGTGTTGGGCATATTTTTGAGATGGGAAAAAGCCATTGAACTCGTGACACTTACCGTAACCGACTTGGGAACTGTTTTAAGTTTTGGCCATTGTAAAGACATCAACGCGCGGTACATTTTCTTTGGGAAGAATGACCTTTAAACATTTATTTATAAAATTACTATGCTTTTTCAAGTTTTCACTTCTGTCGACACTCCTGGTTTGTTTCTAGGACATGCCGGTTTCCTCACGATGTTTTCCTTCACCGTTCCCGTAAGTCGGGGCGGATACAACTGGGCCACCACTGCTCTTCTAGAATACAGTATTATGTATTTATTTGATATTTTCCTGCTTTATACTTTTATATATAAGGTGTTAAAAAATTAACCTTACAAACTTTAAGAGGTGCTTTAGACCATCGAACTGAACAACTTTCACTATGGGACCAACTCTGAAATCACGAAAAAAAAATCCGCTGGTTCATACATTTTGATCAAGTAGGTATTGAACTTTTGTATTAAACAGCTGATTTTTTTTTCGTGATTTCAGAGTTGGTCCCATAGTGAAAGTTGTTCAGTTCGATGGTCGAAAGCACCTCTTAAAGTTTGTAAGGTTAATTTTTTGACACCTTATATACTTATATATAGAGAAAACAAAAATGATTTTAGTAAACCGAGATTTTCGAATTCAACCCTGTACTTTTTTTCTTAAATCTTTGGCACTTACGAGTGTAGAAACATCTGCAACGAAACAATTTAAGAAACACAACGGGACAAACAAAAACCTACATTCCTGCTAGAGCGGACATCATATATAATGTAATTAAAGTCATTAATTGAGCCTCGAATAATTGTGCGCAGATAATTATATTGTCTCTTAAGACAACTGTAATCTTCGATCTTACGGTTAGTTAAAGCTATACATCAATTATAGGAGAGGTTTATACAATTTGCAGAAACTGTTTTGTGTGGATTTATATTTTAGTAGTTAATTGTAAGATTGCTGTGTGGTCTTCTATTTAGATGACCACCCTATTTTTTGTAATTATGAGTACCGACCTAATAACTTGAGAGCGGTCGGACTGGCACAAGAAAAAACTGGCCAAGTGCGAGTCGGATTCGCACACGAAGGGTTCCGTACCACAAGACAAAAACGCCGAAAAAAACGCGTTTGTTGTATGGGAGCCCCCCTTAAATATTTATTTTATTCTGTTTTTAGTATGTGTTGTTATAGCGGCAACAATAATATATCATCTGTGAAAATTTCAACTGTCTAGCTATCACGGTTCATGAAATACAGCCTGGTGACAGACGGACAGACGGACAATGGAGTCTTAGTAATAGGGTCCCGTTTTTACCCTTTGGGTACTAAAAATGAGTATGAAAAAAGCTTTGTATTATACTATCTGTACTAGTAAATATAATGCACAAAGGGAACATCATTTTAATTTGACTTTTAATACTTAATCATTACTAAAGGTTATCTCTTCATTACATTATAGGAACGAGTAATAAAAACTATTCATTGGTACCCAATTAAAGTCCAAATGATCTGATAACGGTAATAAGTCCTAACTTATTGGAGGAATAAAGGTGCGTGTTCACTGCAACACATTTGGTGCTTTGGGAACTACTAATAAGGCTTATAGAGCACAAAAAAACACATAAATAAACAAAAAAAACAAACAAAAGAAAAGAAAAAAAAGAAAGACATAAAAAGAAAAACATAAAGAAAAGAAAAGAAAAGATAAACATGGAGGGCTAAGGAAGGAACACGGGTGGGTTTTATTCAGTTAGAGTCTGACACTCCCTTCCGCTCCACCCAGAGCGGGAGGGGTCATTTGATGATTTCGCATCCGAAAAAAAAAATGACAAAAAAAAAGGCAAACCAAAAAAATAAATGGAACTAGATGATGAATGGCACGAAAGTGAGGAAATGGGTGCAATTATAAAGAGGTATACGTGTTTTGCAATGGGTGGTGTGGAATAGAAAAAGGAGGCGATTGATGCTATGTATGCAATTGAGTTTCAACTGCAGTCCTGCTTACTGGTTTTCTTCTATTGTAGTATTGCTGATCATAATGGGCTACCAAGCACTTTCTCCCCAAGAGAGAAAAGAGAAAGAGACATACGAAACAGACGTCACAATGCTTTTTATTTAGGCGTAATTTGATTGAGAAACCACCCACCCTTTGACAATTAAACCGAATAATCGAATCAATTGATTGATTGCAACCATTCGCAAAAGTTTTTAATAAATCATCGATCTATCTAGTGAAAACCCAGCCTTATCGAAGTGTAGAAAGATAACAACCGCTTTGTTTGACATTTTATAATAAATTATAAACAATACGAGTACTGTTAGGACACTCCTACGCATCAATTTGATCTCATAGGCGTATTTACGATATCAGCATTGTTTTATAGAGTTCCGTAAGGTATGAGGTGAAACTTTAATAAACTTTGAGATTTATGATCTTATAATGGCGGGTAAGCAAATGGAATATGTCTACCGAAACTGTATCGATTATAAATTGTTAAAATAGAGAGCAAAAGTGATCCTTTTAAAGACGATCCTTTTACGCCGATAGTTACTTTGTCATCTGAGGGAAATGTTTGACTGCTAACTTATCTACCAACATATTTATTTATCAAAACTTTATGCACAAGTAAAAGAAATACTGTACAAAGGCGGACTTAATGCCTCAGGCATTTACATTTTTTTTTTTAAATATTCTAGCCATTTCTAACGCATCATATAATTAAACATATGTATATTCTTTACTAAGTATTTGAAAAGCTGTCGTACTGACTTAGAGGAGTCTATGGGAGATTGGCCGGAGAAGGCAACACACGGGGAAGAGTGGAAAGTTTTTGGGGAAGAACTTTGCCCAGAAGTTCAACAAGTTGAAAACAATTTGAAGCAGAACTTTTGGTTTTTCTTTTTGTGAACATTAAGCATCTCACTCTTTCAAGCTTTTAATTAGATAACTGTTTTTGAAACATATTTTCACTGCAGTTAGGAATCCACACTAATACCTATTATAAATGCGAAAGTGTGTCTGTCTGTTACCTCTTCACGTTTAAACCGCTGAACCGATTTAGATGAAATTTGGTATAGAGTTGGTTTAAGTCCCGGGAAAGGACATAGGATAGTTTTTATCCTGATATTCCCACGGGATCGACACTTATGCGGGCGAAACCGCGCGGCGCTGCTAGTGTAAGAGAAAATATAATAAATGCTACAGAATCCTCCCCGATCCAATCAAGCTCATACTTAAGATTTTTTTAAACTAGATATTTGGATTAAGTACTTACTGCGTCTAAGTCTTATCATTAATCTTAATTGCGGAATAACAATAAAATATTGCTCGGAGGTTGGCTCGATTTCGTTCTAAACTGGTTCTTATCTCGTGGAAATTAAGGTATAATATTGATGTTTAGTAGAGTTAATAATAGTTGTATCGATCGTTATATTACTGGCTCATAAGAACTGTATCGTGGGAACTCTGTCGATGGATGAATTATAGTCAAAAGATGGGCTAAGGATTGTCTTGAATTTTCTAATACCGGATACTATTTTAGTCTTTATTAGCTTTGATTGTGGACCGATAAAGAAGTCATTATGGCAGAACTTTCGTAAAGGTCAATTGAACTAATGAGTCCTAGAAACAACAGCAATAATATGTACAGTCAGACATTTTTTGCAAAGCATCCTATATGAACTTACCGTGTTATAGCCATTTTTGGACTCGTTCCTGATGGTCTATTCTGTAAAAAATCTCACCTTTAAAACATAGGTGAGCTTGAAGTGAGTTGTCATTCCAACTGATGCTAGAGGTTGACACTAATGACAGCTCACTTCTAGCTCACTTCACCTAACTTTTCAAGTTCTAAGTTTTCAGACCTATTGGCCGGAGAAGGCACAACAAAAGAAAAACGGTGAGACTTGCTTTTTAGCAGTCGGACAACATAGGTTAACCAAAAAACAGTCATTTCAGACTATTGTCAAAGTATAAGAATATGACAGTTGTGATTTGAATATACGGACAATTTAAGTTGGTAGCCAATTTGCTTAACACTTTATTTCCTTGACTTGACAAGGTCTTAGATAGGTTTTTTTAAACTCGATATCATAAATCATAGAGTAATCGAGTGTCAAAAGTTTAGCAAAATAATTGATACTGTGTTTAGTTTTGCCTTCGAGCGACGTGGTGATATTTTGATATATTTTTATTGATCATGGGACATAGTTAAATTCATATTTTGCAATTCCGTTCTTATTCTTCATATCCGGCTGATTTCATTTATTGTTGAGTTATTTAACTGCATATCTGGTTAAATGATTGCTTAATAAAAATGGAAGTGATAAGCTAGGGCAGGGATGGCAAACCTCTATACATCTACGTGCCATTTTTCCCAAATAAATATTTCATGCGGCCATGACGTGCCAACAAACAATCTTGACTTAGTGATTACTGAAATAAAACGATATACTTTCGCAGTATTATTATAATTTTGAATTTCTCTTGACATTTCTCGGGACCCTGGGGTCCTGGACCTTTGGAAGACGTACGAGCGAAACCAACTTCGCAGAGGCCCGTTAGACGTTTTTAATTAAATGAGACACCAACCGACGCTGTTCGTGTCCTGTTCGCAATAGGCAAGTGCAACCAAGGACAACCCTGGGTCGGTGTAGGACTAATGTTAATATTAACAGTTTTATACTGTACCAGACCATTGCGGCTGTTAATATTTAGCCACGACCACTTTAGAATATTATCATCATCATCATTTCAGCCGTAAGACGTCCACTGTTGGACATAGGCCTCCCCCAAGCACCTCCACTTTGACTGGTTCCGTGCTTCCAGCATCCAGCGGATTCCTGCGGCCTTCGCAAGGTCATCGTCTACTCTTTCAACGCTACGTCTTCCGGTACGCGGTCGCCAGTCTAGAACCTTTCGGCCCCATAGGCCATTTGTTCTGCGAACAATGTGTCCTGCCCACTGCCACTTAAGTTTAGCAATTCTTCGGAACATTACAACTCGGAACTTATGAACTTTAAATCCAATATTGAGGAAAATGTTCCGTGTTTATAATTAGAATTTTATCAGAGCATAACATGGTTTAACCCAGTATCAATTCCAAGGATATAATTCGTAATCCAATGCATCATCACATCATGCACTGATTCATACTCCATTAAGAGTAGTAAGCTTCTTATCAATTCCAAGATCTACCTCAACATACGTCACAATGGCGCTAACATCTGCGTCGAACAAATTAAAAAAAGAGAACCGAACCGATTCCTAATACATAATCTGAATCATTGCAGTAACTACCCGGATATTGTAGTAAATATGACGCAACGAACTTTTTTTTTAAATAATAATAAACATAAATACCTTATATCGTCTGCTTACGGGTAAAAAGTAATAAATGCAGTTAGTGTCAATTCGAGTAAATGAATTTTCAAAGTTTAAGTTTTAATTAGAACTATTTAAAAGTCATTAATTAAAAAACTGTAAAAGCAAAATATTGCACTAACTACCTTTCTTTTCAGATATACTCTTATATAATATTTGTTATTAGTAAAAACTGTGTATAATTAAATTTAGATCGAAAGGGGTCGGCATTTAATATGTTTTACCTGAAATTAACAAACGTGATATATCTTCTGAATTCAATTATTTCAAAAGCTCATTTCAGTTTTGTATAACGGCTTATTGTATTTAACACTAATTACTTGGACTGAAAAGCTTTTTTTGACAAAATTCATTAAAATAATGATATTTTTAATAAATTTAACCTGTTTTGCCTGTAGAGTTTTAGTGTAAGTACGTCACTTATTAGGTAGGTACTATTATAACCTTCATACAAAAGTGATCAATTAAATAAAAATAAATTATTTTTTGCATAAGTAATCTATGAACGATAATAAATGAAACGATTAGTTAATAATCAAACAATTTTATTCCTTATCACATAATTATGGCAATCATACTTCGATCACGAATGAAAAACAATCAAAGTCTATTAATTAAGACGAATCCTATTGGGTAAACGGCTTTTAATTCAATTAAGTATCTTAATCTTCCGATGACTCTTCGTCAACCGAAGGTTCAGGTAAACGATCTGCTTGATTGGTTGCAGTTGGTAAAGAAGAGTACCAACCATGGTATTCCTCAGGAATAATCTTTTTAGTACATAAACTGAGAAGATCTCTCTTTTTAGCTTCACTTATGGGTAAAGGGTTCAGGTAAAGTGGTTTTAAGACAATAGTCTGAGGCATAGTGTTGTCTATGCGTTTTTTAGCTCTAGTACTGAGACGTTGAGAAGGTTCCGTATTTTTTGAGACATCGATGTATAAGAACGTTTCAGACATGTCATAATTGAAATAAATTTTGGAACTTTCTTCCTTAAGATACCGTATCCTCTTTATTTTCAGCCACTTCACTTGATTTCCATTACTATCCTTTGAGCGATTGAAAACTGTTTCATCAGCTAATTTTTTTAAATCATAAAACTCGTTAAATTTGAATTCTTTTGTTTTGTAGGGCGTTTTCATGAAAGATTTACCTTCAACAGTTTTTGTTTTTTTCGATCTTGCTCGTTTGAATATTGATAAATAATCAGGCATGCAGTAAACCTCGGAATTTTTCTTTGCTGACTCAATACTGCTGTGCATGCTGTCCACCTCCATGTAGCTGTGTCCTGATTCAAGAAACTTGTGTTCAATTTTTCGTAAGTTGGAAATATTTTGGACAGCAAATAAAAGTAATGCAGCAACATATTGATTGCGGTTTTGTCCTCCACAAGTATCAGAATACAGACAAACTTCGGTTACATGAGAAGGAACGCACGTGGACAGGTAGTGATACAGGATACTCCCAATTTCAGAACTGCCTCGTTTTCCATTAATTTCAGACCATGCAAAGCAATATGCGTCGTTTGGCAGCGCTGCTTCGTATATACAGAGATTGTAAACACATAGTTTTCGACAGTAATAAAGCTGTCCCACCAGTCCACAAGGTATCTGTAACACAGCTTGTAAGTCGAATGTTACACAGCAAAACTCTTTATCCTTCTCTGCTTTTTCTTTGTCCTTCGCTTTTTCCGAGTTACAGGACTCTTTCCTTGCTAAATGATTCTCGTATTCCCCTTTCAATACTACTTTTTCGTCATTGCTAGCTTTGTTGAAATTAGAGCATGTTAAACATTGATCTTTTTTTGGTACAAAAAAACTAAAATTGTAATGGTTACAAAATATTCTCCTGTACGTTATTTCAGATACCGGAATCACATTATTTTCAGTGCATTTTTCTTTATAAAGTTGATGCATTTTCGTGATGGATAACGAAGCATCCAGATATAGACGCTTCGAAGTTTGCCTTATGTAGTGTGGTTCCATGACAGGGAAGGACTCTATGTGTTTTTTCACAAAGTTCACATCAGCGTCATTAGTCTTATTGGGGGGTTCATGTTTACCTCTCTTGTCACTATCTTTGTATAGCCCCATATCATTTCGCTTTCGAATAGCATCATTCACAACAGTCGGAGAAATAGCTAGCGTGTAACAAAAAAACTTCTGACATACCTGCTTCTTCTCTCCGTTGTGAAAAAAGAAACATTTTTTGGTGAATTGACGCTGTTTCTTTGGTCCACGAATAGCAAGAACTCTCTTCGGAGTATCTACTTCCACATTAGTGAGAATGAAATTCTTTTGCTCGGTATACCTCAAACTCCAGTAGTGACGACATAAATTATTTCTTTCTTCAGGAGAGATAACACTACATTTATAGAAACATTTCTCACAGTCAATCTCTTTGGGTGTTTTAGCACTCCTTTCCTTTTTTCTTGTAGAATAAGGTAAACCTTCAGATCGTCTTTTCTTCGCAATATTTACATTCCAATTTTCAGGTTCTGGTTTCATCCAACGTTTCCTTTTCCGAGTAGCATCAAATACACCTTTCAATAAGAGCCCCCAAAGAGATATTACGACTTCATGTGCATCAGTTCTCGGCAACACCTGCGCGATTATAACGTCGCCGTTGTTAGGTTGAACTGCTTCGTCATGATCGTCTCCATAGAATCGCACAACATTTTCTAAGTTCTCATCCTTGTTATTCGTCCATTGTTCTCCAAATAAATCCTCTGGTTGTATTAAAGAGCCTGGATCCGGGTTGTAAGTAGGGTCTTTATCAGAGTCATCGCTGTCAAACATACGCTCCATTTCTGCCACTATTTTCTCCCTAGAGTCGCTCAAAGCCGAAGTGCAGTTTGAAACCGGGCTACAAAACCTTTGATGCGAAGGACCAGGCTCTTCATCAAAATCATCTGTAAAAAATTAAAAAGACAAACAAAAGTTAGAAGATTATAAGATTTTAATGTAAATAACGAATCGCGCGCTTGACCTTGACAATAACTCAACATTAAATGTTAACAATCGAGAAAAGTGAGTATCATAGAAACTTTGTAGGTACCGACATAAGTGTTACAGAGCCATATACACACCCAAGTAATTATTAAAAACAATAATTCCTTACGTAAATTTTTGAAATAAACCAAAATCTAGCAACATCGTAGCCTTAAAAATGGAGTTAAGTATCATAGTAACTGTACGAACCTATATAAATTGTGAATAAGCTATGTACATAGGTACTAAAATCACCGTACAAGCAAATATTCCACAGGTAAATCGTTGAACAAAACAAAAGCTACCAACATAACCTTAAAATTTACAAATAATGCAGTTAAAATCACTCACCTTCAAGTATTTTAGGTTTATTGATCATGGACACTAATCTTTTTCCTCTGGATTCCATAGTAAGTTATCACAAAACACTCAACTACAACTATTGAATAATTAAAAATGTTTATTTCTGCGCGGAGCACGTGGATCACGCGCGCACGCAATATGACAACTGCGTTCGATCGCTCTCGTTCTTATTGGTAAAAAAGCATAAATGACATTTATCTCGTTTTTGCTGTAGATAAATTAGCAAACCTATTGGAAGTTTTTAACTAGTAAAATGGAACAAATAACTTTAACATATTTATGGTGTTAAAATTATAAGGTTCATAATAATAAATGCGTTTATGACCTTTTCTCAGAATAATTCTTGCCATTTTAATATTTAAATTATAAAATGTAAAAAGCTGTAACCGTATTTATTGTTTTTTAACTATATAAACTGAAACGGATTTATGCCATAAGATTATTTATTATGTTAGACCAGTATATTTTTTTCAAAATGTGAGAAGATATCACTTTTACAAACTCATTATCTCTGCAGCCATTGGATATTGCATTTATTCGGTTTTACCAGTAGATAGCGCGTAAAAAAATACATGTGACTGCATTTTCAACTCGATTTAGTAACAAAATGCATTTATCTTGTTTTACCAGTAAGCAGACGATATTATACTTTCATAATTATGCATTTAGTAAAAAGCTGTTATTTTGGCATTACAAATAGACACTTCAATCACTCGTATATGTATTTGGGTAAATGTATAGATAAGTCTGAAATCACCAACACATCTTGAGCAACCGTTGTAACAGCAAGTAGCAACTCTCTACCTACCTGTTTCTGTGTTTCCGACAGCATACCCGGGACCGGGACCGCATGGTCCCGAGTTATGTAAAATCCTAACTAATATTATAAATAATAATTATCCTAACTAATATTATAAATACGAAAATAAGTTTGTTTGTTTGTTACCTTTTCACGCCTAAACCACTGAACTGATCATCCTGAAATTTTGCATATACGTTGTCAGGTGTACAGAAACGGACATAGGGTACCTTTCATCCCGAAAACAGTGCTGTTTCAGAGGAAAACAACAATAACGTTATTATGATAATATATGGCGCCACGTGTCTTTCGAACGAGATCAACACTTCTGCGGGTGAAACCGCGGGCGCTGCTAGTACGCTCATATTATTATTACTACAGTATCTTTGACGTTTAATCCGTAACGACATCTGACAAGCGCCTTTGAGTGGTCAAAACAGAGCCACAGATGCATTTAAGCGAAAAAATATGAATCTCTAGATAAGCTATGATTCGTTTTGATAGTGTGCCGACATCCTATTAATCACAATTTGGACATATTGACTGGCAATCATTAGGTATACATGTGTGGTAGCTAGTTTTCACACGGAGGGCCCGCCAAAATGGTTGTAGTACGTATAGGTTGATGTTAATTTTATGAGTGCTGTAATTTGATAACTAAAAGGTAACTAACAACAAAATCACACTACCTATATATCACATTAATATTATAAAGGCGAAAGTTTGTGAGTGTGTGTTTATATTATGTTTGTTACTTCTTCACGCTCAAACGGCTGGACCAATTTTGATAAAATTTTGTATGGTGGTAGCTGACACCCTGGATTAACATATAGGCTACTTCTTATCCCGATATTAACACGGGATCGACACTTATGTGGGTGAAACCGCGGGGCGCAGCTAGTAAAACAATATTTTTCTATTCTATTCTTAGTATACAATAACCTGCTATAATTTTGATTTCACAAAATGAGTCTACTGATGTGTTGGTTTTTCCATTTTCGTTTTCATACTTCTATTACAACAAAACAATTTTCTTTTATTCCGACGACCTTGTGAAGGCTGCAGGAACCCGTTGGATGCGAGAAGCACAGAACCGGTCGAAGTGGAGGTGCTTGGGGGAGGCCTATGTCCAGCAGTGGACGTCTTTCGGCTGAAATGATGATGACTTTTATTACAAAGTTCGATTTTACGTAGCTTTTTTTTGTTAATTATGGTTATATTTTCGATTTCTGACATACCAACATTCCTGTTTACCCCGACAAACATAACGTGCTTGTATTAAAAACACTTTAAAAGTAAATCGAAAATAGAAATCGGATTTAAAACCTCTCGTTTGAGCTATTGCAGTTTATTAAATCACCCCTAACTGCAACAAACATACCTCTTCTAAACCAATCTCATCAACCTGTATACGGGGCGCGGCTAACAATAAAACATAGTGATTAATTCATGTGCGCCGGCGCAGGCTAACGAGGAACTATTTGGGGTCAGACGGTACCATTTGTATCCGGACCCACCGGCGTGCTTTGTTACAAAAATTGAAAGTAGTGGCTTATCTGGTTATTTCGCTAGACTTTAAATGTCATGTCTGAAGATCTTGTAGGATAGTGGTAATAGATTTTTGTTGTAAATTGATTTTATTTTTATTTTTGACGGATGTTGGTCTAGTTTTCGCAAGCTGGGCTGGTCAGCATGGGGTCCTAGGTTCGATCCTCAGGTTGGGTTTAGTGTTACTTACTTATGGGGTGTCTCAGAAGGGTCAAATTTAAGGGAGTGATACAGACCTTCAAACTAAACAACTTTCTCCATGACCAATATCGCAATCGTAAAAAAATATCAGCCGTCCCATGCATTTGGGTCAAATAGGTATTGAAGTTTTGTAAAGGACAGCTGATAGGTAGGTTTTTCTCGATTACAATGTTAATCCAATGGAGAAAGTTGTTCAGTTCGAAGGCCTGTATCACACCCTTAAAATTGACCACACCTTTCTAAGGCGTGAATTATACAGGGATTGGTAAAACATTAACAACCTCTTAAGAGGTAATTGTACTCATCAGTTTTTTTTTCTTGCTTGGAATAATACAGGCATATTGTCATGACATCTCATTGTTGGTTATTGAGTGCTTGCTGAGTTTGAACCGAATGATTTTATTTATTTATTTATTTAATACTTCAAGCACATAAATGTACAGAGGCGGACATGCCATTGGCATTTTCTACCAGTCAACCATTGGGTGATGCAGAGACAAACAGTGGTAGGTGCAATCATGAACATTGAGGAATAAATATTTTAAATATAAAGATACGCATAAACCTATTAAAACTGAATATAATATATACCTAATTACATATAAATATAAGCACAAATAAATATACATAAATACATGATATTCAGGTAGCTGCAGAAGTGCTAGCCGAATCGTTAATGTAAAGAATTGACAGTAGATTAGATACGGCTAATTAAACCTTTAAAAAGATTATGCATTTAAAGGTTAGACGAAAATGTTAGCAGTACCTGACATTTATCTTGATTGATAACACTAAGTGGCTACCTTTAGGTACATTTTATTAGTCAACTAGCTGCGCCCCGCGATTTCACCCGCGTAAATGTCGATTCCGTGGGGATTTCGGGATAAAAAGTAGCCTATATGTTAATTCAGGGTGTCAGCTACCTCCAAACAAAATTTTATCAAATTTGGTCCAGCCGTTTAAGCGTGAAGAAGTAACAAACATATACACACACCCCCACACACACACTCACACACTCACACACTCACAAACTTTCGCCTTTATAATATTAGTGTAATGTAATAATATAAAATGTGTAGGTAAGGCCCATCGTCCACGAGGCTACTCAAAAGCAAAGTGTTAGGTAAGGAGTAGCCAGAATGTCACAGCACTAATATGTCGATAGTGATCCGTACACGACGTGGTTTGCTAACGCGTTATTAACTAATTTGTGTTTGGTTGAGTGGTAGATGGGCTTAAATTCATAAAGCTACTTGAGAAGTACAGTTCTAGCTAAACATAAAAAGATCCTAGAATTCCACTAAATTCAGTTTCGCCAGACTGTTTTGTCACCACCAACCACGCTCTTCTACGCGTTCTCACTCCGCTCAAATGAACAGGTAGCCTAACACCCAGTTTCTGAATAATAATGTGAAGTTGAGAAATTGTCAAATTCTACTTTTACATTACTTAATGTTTCTAAAAAAGCACACGAATTTCAAAATTTCTTTGCAAATAACGGAAGAAACATTGAATTTCGCGGGCTACATTGAAAGAAACATTTCAAGTCAAGTTGAAGTTGAGTTTGACGAGTTCTCAACTTTATATTCCTAATTCAGAAACCGGGTGTGAGAGTGGGAATATAAAATAGCTCACCATAGAATGTCCCAGGTATTCCGCCGCGTTGTCCGATATGTAAAGTAGTTTGCCGTTTTGTGTCATCATCATCAGGAACCCGTTTAGTGCCTGCGAAAGTGAAAAACAATTGAAATATTTTGAAACGTGTTATAGTATTTAGAATAATCGATGTTATGAAGCTTTATTTCCAAAAAAATGTATGTTGAAATTATTTGTTACCAAATTGCGTGTTACAACCGCTTCATACAAATGTCAACGAATAAACTTTTGTCATTTACGGACAATTTAAGTTGGTAGGCAATTTGATAGATAAACAATTAATTTCCCTGATTTTGCTTTGTTTTTATCGGGTTTTCCAGCACCATAACATATGCTGCGTGATCTTTACGATTATCTAGCTAAAGAGCACTTGAACATTCATAGCATTTAACCTAGTCCTTTATCTAAGACCTATTAATAGATTGATCTCATTTGTGTACTACACATACCTATATCAATATGAAAACATACCACATTGTGTTCACCGTTCTAATTTACATTACCGTTTAAACCGCGATACACCTGAGTTATGAATCGCATAAATTAAATCTTGGACAATAGAATCGCGATCGCGGTTTACACTAACATCGCGTATAATGCCAATATCGCGCTTATGGCTAATATTGCGTATTATGCGAATATCGTGCATAAAGCCTTTATCTCGTGTTTGTCATATAAACTTTGTATAAGTGCGTTTATTCGTAAAGGCGATTCTTTTGTTTTATTTGGAACACATTGATTTGATTAATTAGTGACATGGCCGGTGGAAATGGCTGCTCGTCGCTTTCGGATGTTTCATGAAAAGTACTGGTAAAAGAATTAATTGCATCTAATGTGGAAAGCCTTAGAGGGGCCTTTGTCGAAATAATAATAGAAATAAAATAAAAATCTTTATTTATCTAAAAACATACAGAGCTCGAAATACAGTTTTGATATTTGGTTTAAAATAGTAGATTGTTTGCGAAGGGAGCAAACAACTATTTTGAAGGCGAGAGTGTTCGTCACTCGAGCTTAAAATAGTGTTGCTCCCGAGGTGAACACTCTACTTTTTATCACCCTCTATGAAAAAATAAGTAAGTGCAACTTATGAATAAGAATATTACGTTTATTTATTTACTTTAAATTACTTGAGGAAGGCATACTCATTTTTTATACAACTAAGTAAAATCCTAATTTGCAGCAGAATGATTTTCGCGCGTTTTTAATTTTTTCCAAATTTTTTTTTCTATTTGGCTCGCGCGCGTTTTTCTTTATCATACAGCCTGTTACTTTTTCATACAATGTTCGTGATTGATCTCTTTGGTGATTGGAACTTTTAATAACCATTCCAAATTCAAATCACTTTAAGTCCCTAGGGATTAAAGAGCTATTTTAGTCCCTGTTTACGAAGAATACACTAGCTCTTTTTGAATAGGTAGATGTTTTAAAAACATATTTATCGTTTATGTTGAAAATTCTGTACAAGAATAATACTCTACCTCTGAAGCTAGATTATACCTGTATTTTAAGAGGTACCTAGTTTACGGTCAAGGTTTACAATGAAAGACAAGCTGTTATGAGGGGAGACCAACCGAATACCGAGAATAGTTAATTAGTTTTCTTACCTCTACGTTCAACTTTCAAATAATTGTTTTGTCAAATAAGTTAAAAACGAACAGTAATAAAGGCTAAGTAAGTAATATATGGCTAGGCTACTGTAAACTGCACTTTTTCAATTTGTGCAGCGAGTAAGAGCTGCTAAGATTTTTAATACATAGATGTATGGCACAAACCACTTATAAGTCACCTAGAATCGTAGGAAAACGGTTTCGTCATGACATAACATGTCCAATAAATACGTCAGCTGTTGTAGTTAATTTAGAGAGGTCAGTAGGAACCATAATTATCATGTACCTACGTATCGATTGATATTGAAACATGTGATAAATGAGCCCACATTTCGCTTTCATAAGTAGGTTAACAATTATTAATAGTACATCTGACCTTACCAAACATACGAGTGAACACACAAATAAAAAAGTTTATAATGAATACGTACCGACTAATATGAAAAATAGCTTCCAACTTATGATTAAAACCCCCAGAATTAAACATAATGAGTGGTTGCCACTGACCACACCCCACTAATACAGCCTTACGCAATGATTCAAATGTATTTTGTGTCCCCTTCGTACTTTAGAAAACTCTAAAAGAGTAAAAGAGATGGAAGGTTCGGGTACTTTGAAAAGAACTGAGAATTTGTAAATGTGAAATTACGTGCCGTGGGAAACAAAGTTTGGAAGAGGTTTTAATTAATTAAGTTAGGGGTTATGGCAGGGTTTGGTTTTGCGTGTGTCGGTATGATGTGGTATATTACCAGGAACAGCATTCGTTTGAACCTTTCAAGGACGTTAGCAGAACAGATTATGTAATTACACAGTGCTCTTTCCCTTTTCTGGTGTTCCATTTGCAATGGTAGTACTAATGTGACTCATTTCTATTCAACAAATGTACATAATTATAACATTATTTCCAATATCTACTGTTTTCTTCCAAAACTTGTCATATTCCGTATGGGCACTGTTCTAATTCTTGATTAGACTCAACTACCTTTGTGTTTGATAGATTCTACCTAAGATAGTATATTCAGTCGACCATTTTATACAGATTTAATCGAACAGTCCATTGCGCAAGTACAGACGCCAGCACATCAAGCTTCTACAATCTGTAAATTTTTTAATAGATTTTTAACTTTATTGCTAAATCATAAGGTTCTTTTTTGATTGGTAAAATTTTACAGTTTCGGGTAGCTTGATGTGTAAAGAAAAAGTAAAGTATACTAACCTTAGAAAATCCGAAGTTGAGTGTGGTGGACGGTTGGTGGTTGATGTCAAAGCGTTTGAAAACTGTGAACAAAATTAAAACAAATGAGTAAAGAAACAAAATGCGATCTTCTAGTGCCAAACAGCTGACAATCGAAATGTGTCAGTAAGAATGTCACATGCCAAGCCTTATTGCAGTGAAAACGTTTGCATTGGCTAACTGTATAAAGTAACATTTGGTTAGGCTGTGGTATTATCATTTTGTAACACAGACTATAAAGACAAATCTTCAACTATTATGGATATGAGTTCTCTCGTGATCGTTTAGTAAAATGTAACCCACCTAGATACAATTGTACATCATTACAGATAAAACAGTTAATATGAGTATAATGCTTCGTTCAATCTGCCGACAAGAAATTGTAACGACACATACAATATGAAATGTTTGTGTTAAGGGTACTTGCACACTCATGAACGGGAGAAAGGTAAATCAGGTAAATAAATAAATAATAACTAAGTATTTGAGATAACTGGTAATAAAGTCATACTTATGTATAGACCTCCCCTTATTTGCTTACTTCTTACTAAGGCTATCTGAATAATTATCGGTACTGAAGTTTTAGAAAAAAAAAATGTCTAACTCTTCTCTTCGAATGTTAATAAAGAACAACTCCCGGTTCAACATTCTGTTTTTTTTTGTTAATTAATTTTGGTGGTAACCCCGCAAATTAATGTAACCGAAACTTTCAGTTTGAGTTTTTCATAATAAAATATTTACGTTTTATTAGCCATAAAACATTTTTAGGACCTATGTGAATCTGCCCTAACATCGACACACGAGTAATATACGAACAATCGATAATTCGGAGCGGTCTCTACACCGCTGATACACATCTCTATTGAGACTCGATGTCGACTATTGTACTCGACGAGCGCTCTCTATCACTCGCATAACTATTGAGAAACCTTTCTCTCGACAAGAAAAATTACGACATTATAAAAATGATATTTTAACTAGCGTAAATGTCACTTGAAAAAACTGGAGCAAGCCATTTAGCGTCATAAAAAACTTAATAAATTTCAAGCCTAATAACAATAACACTTTTTATCTTGATTCATTAAACCATTAGCATTACGCATCTGTAACATAAATTAATCGACAACAAAAAAAAGATAGCGCGTCACAAAGTTGTGACACTACCGTCCAAATTCAAATCGATGTCATGGCGCACAAACAGTACTCGTAATTAATCGACAGTATCGATCCATACTTTCTCGTCCGGCGGCCAGGAAGCATCGATAAACAATAAGCGGGCGACCACCCGATTATATCGATACGTTATCTGCGGAATAATTCCCGTCTCTAATGGGCCCGCCTCAACGTTAGGGATTTACACTTTCTAAAGTATCTCAAAAGGGTTTCAGTGGAGGATGGATTAGAATATTGATAAGTTATATGGCGAGGCTTGTCTCACACCGTACGACTGGCGATTGTTTTAATTGTGTGGCTATTAATTAGAGCGATTCTGATTGATGTTTGGTTAGAGACTCGAATAGTAGAGGTGACTAGGTGTTTCATAACCTGTTTTCGCGGAGGTACTTTTACTCCAAATAGGTTAGTTCTTATAAGCGAGGGGCCTGTGGCTAAATAATAACAGCCGTACAGGTCGATCGATCAGGTTAAGCTGCGCTTGCCGCGGTTGGTCTGTGGATGGGTGACCATCTTTACATATCGTGACCCCTCCGTGCCTCGGAAAGCACGTTAAGTAATTGGTCCCGGCTGGCATTCGTGGATCTTTGACAGTCGTCCTTCGTCAGTCAGAAGCCCGAAAGTCTGACAACCAGTCTTACGGGGTATCGTATTACCCAGTAACTGGGTTGTGGAGGTCAGATAGGCAGTCGCTCCATGTAAAATACTGGTATTCAGCTGCATCCGGTTAGACTAGAAGCTGACCCTGGACTGGATAGTTGGGAAAAGGCTTGGCACATGATGATGAGGTCAGTTCTTATAAGCAAACTCATACCGTCTTAAAAACGAGTTCTAGGCTAAATCTTCGAGCCGTTTTGAGTTCAGGAGAGATCGTATTCTCAGAAAATACTTGCTAGTTTCTGAAAATCCCCCAAAATCACACTAATATTATAAAGGCGAAAGTGTGTGTGTGTGTTTATATGTTTGTTACTTCTTCATGCTCAAACGGCTGGACCAATTTTGTTAACATTTTGTATGGAGGTTGCCGACACCCTGGATTAACATATAGGCTACTTTTTATCCCGATATTCCCACGGGATCGACATTAACGCGGGGCGCAGCTAGTAAGTATGTAAACAGACGACAGGACCCTTATTGAAACTTTAAATTTAAGAAAAGTCAGAAATTCTCATACAATTCAATACATAGGCACATCTGAGTCGTCACAAGATATTCGTCGGCAAAATTCTTGAACCATTAGATAAACATCAGAGCTTGCCGCGAACGTTTGTATACATTACGTTTTAATAATGCATTCCCCACCGTTACGTGGCTGTGAACTACGATATGTATGCGAAAATTGTTGTTTATGATGTATTTGTGTACAGTCGGTTATAATGGTGGAAGTGGACCTGAGTTATTTTGTATTTGAGTTGAATAGAATGTCTATGGTTTGTGTTTTGTTTTGTTGACTGTACTCAGAGTTAAAAAGTTTTTTTTTTAAGTTTTTTGGACGTTTATGGAAATAGACTTTTAGATATTCGTTGTATTATAAATTCCTTAAATAAGTACCTTAGTATTATGTGTGTTGATAAAGCTATTGCCAATGCCCAACCGTGACAAAGTGTAAGCATAAGCATAATCAGCCTATAATGTTCCCACTGCTGGGACACAGGCCTCCTCTCTTCTAGAGGGTGGGCTGTAATCTACCACGCGGGCCCAGTGCGTGTTGGTAGATGTCATATGTTGACATGTCTTAGGATTTTTGGTTCTGGGACATGCCGGTTTCCTCGCGATGTTTTCCTTTACCATTTTGAGAGCAGCCGTGATTTAATTATTTAACACAAAGTAAAGCGCCTGCCTGGGGTCGAACCCAGGACCTACTTTTCGTAAGTCGGGGTCACTACCTTTGAGCCACTACTGCTCTAAAAATTATAAAAAAAAATTACTGTAATTACAAAGTTTGTGTATGGTATAATTACAACATTTTTAATTTTAGCTGTAGGAACAATAGTGCTATTAGGTAGATCATTAATATTCATTATAGATCCTGACATCTTTGAAAGTTTATTTCAATAGCTTTGAATCATTGAAGTATCTTCTACTATATGCGTCAGGTACATTTGCCTGACACATGCTGAGCTGGACTCCCATTTGGTGCAACCTAGAGACGCACACCGCACTGTGTACGTTTCGTTATTAATTTTATTTTAAGTATTCGTCATGGTGTCACTTTTATTTCGATGTGTTTTTCATTCATCTTGTTTTTATATCGGCACCTTGTTTTTTTTTTTTTTTTTTAATTCATGTGGGTAATTTGGTTATCATCTAATATTGTACTTTTGTATGTTGTGCTGTCTTTGTGTGCGCCAAATAAATGGTTTATCTATCTATCTACTATATGGTTTCACATGACAGGAAATGACTTCAAATAAGCCACATATCCAGAAGCTAAATAAACGTTAACAACCTGCATTCAATAGATTTCATCACCAATTAAAGCAGTTGCACAAAGTCCATTGACTTTCAACGCGTGCGCAAGCTTGTATTGCTTACATCCATCTTCAACTTTCGTCGCGTTCGCTGGTAAATACAAACACTCAGGTAATTGAAACATACTCAATCAGTTACTGATTCCCTCACATCTAGGTGTACTGACGATAGGATAAGCCTTGAAGTATGAATGAGTCAAGCTACAGACCAATTTGCACAATCCAAACTTAATAAATTATAAATGCGAAAGTAACTGTCAGTCTGTCGGTTCACGCCTTAACGGCTGAGCGGATTTCGATGAAATTTTGTTGGCACATGGATGACCATGACCTGAGTTAGGGTAACCTAACTATTGTAATCTATATTACTACTATACTATTCTATAAAGAATACTTAGATCTTTTATCACGGTAGTAGGCTCCCGTGGGATAAGACTTCCCGCGGGCGAAGTTGCGGTCAAAAGCTGGTATCTTATAAATCGTCAGTGCAGTAAAAACGTTCACTAAGGTTTTTCACAAAAGCTAGGGAGCATAGGACTTAGGGATGGTAAGTGACAGCATCATGAATATAATTTGCACTGCACCCTTTCCTAACACTCGTTTAACAATATAAGGCAGTGTGCCTTACAGGCGTTGCACGGGGGTGTTCCGGAATTGGTCTGATGGCAATCACCGGGGTGGTTTTAGTGAGCTAAAAATCCCACACTCCCGACCCCACTCCCCGGAGGTCGGGTGACCTTTTCAAAGTTTCCTCCCGACAAAAAAAAAAGAAAACGTGCTTAAAAAACGTTTAGATCAACAAAATATTGTTGAATTGGTATAAAGACAACGATTGTAATTGAAAATATGTATTACCATTAGGCTGATGAATACCAATATGTTTAGATCACCAATGCCATTGCCAAGTGTGGTGATTATGAAAGTGTCACGATGAAAGAGTTAATTAAACATACGATAAATTAAGCATACGATCAGTAGGGATATACTAAACATGGTACATGTGCGTGAAATATGTGTGAATCAGTAACTTCACGCATTCTTAACGACAGCCATTAGCGCTCCACATCTCTAACATACTCAACCTCTAAAGTAAACACTTGCTAAACGTCTAAGAACAAGACTGATGGTTCCGTAGTCGCACTAATGCGTGCGATTGCGGCCCGAATGGCGCACTGCATCAATGTTACGAGCAGATAGTTTTACTCCACTCGAGCTAAAATTAAGTGTGTTGGAGTTATAACTCAGCGCTGTGCACAGAGGGCAAAGGTTGAGGCTAATTGGAGATTTGTTGAGCTTTTGACATATGTATGTTTGAGTAACGGCTTGTTGTCAAGAATTGAAGGTTCAGCGGGATTGTCCGAAAGAGTTACCGCTAGCCCGGAACATGAAGGGCTAAGGAAGGAACACGGGTGGGTTTTAGTCAGTAAGAGTCTGACACTCCCTTCCGCTGCACCCAGAGCGGGGTCATTTGATGATTTCCCATCCAATACCTACTAAAAAAAGCAATTGACATAATATTTTATTTCTTTGTTCACATTTTAAAGAAAGAAAAAAGAAAGAAAGAAAATACATTTATTTAGCACAGACTAAAAGACACACAATACACCAAATAGTTAGACAGTAATCGTACATACATCAGTTAAAAACAAAAAAAAAAGATATAATAAAAAGTGCAAATTCCATGCAAATTTAGTATACTTGACATTTAAGTTGATATGACAATATATAAGGGCGCCGGTAATAGTCATAAGACCCCCCGTACTAGTCGATACTGTATTACAGTGGTATTATATTCAAACAATCCCAAATATGATATTTCCTAACTTCCATGCTCACATTGAGGTCACTCCTTACAGAAAAAAATGGTAATTGAAACAAAAACGATGAATATTCAATTCAAAACATTATTAATTAATAGGCGCAATATTTATATCACAACTACAATCACTCACTGACAATAATAAATAACATTCCTCACTAAATACCTAATTTCCAAATCACTTAAACACATTCAAATTAGCTTCATAATCATCAATATTAATGCACAACACTTAATAAAACGCTGTATAAAAAAAAAACTAATACGAAAATTCACCTAATACCAATATAATAACTGCGCAGCCTCAGGCACTTCGAGCGAAGTCAAATGGCTTCCTAACTGATTCAAATGAAGAACATTTGTTAAGAAGAAGTCTCACAAATTGTTTCGTTACATTTACTTAATGTTAACATGGAAAGCTCCGGTGTTGGTAATTAAATATTGTAGACGTGGGCCGAGTGTAGGATTTTCTAGGGTTAAGTTAGGTTTTGTAAGGAATTTGTATTTGTTGGTGAACAGGTGAACTACACGCAATGTTTTGAGGTCGAAAAGTTTAGTAGTCCGTGTACTATTTCGCTGCATTTAAGGGAGTGAGTTGGAGTATTTAAAAACCATGTTTCCACAGTTTTTTTAAGTTTCTAAGTTTCGGTTTGTTTTCAGTTAAATGTACTTTAAAATCAGTACTTTACGCCGGCGATTTATAACCCTTTAAATGGGTACCGTGTTTTGAATAAACGAAATTAATAGGTACGATTTGATCGATTTCCCAGAAAGAGATGGCGGGATGAGCTGGGCTCCTTCTTAAAATATTGGCCTACAATCGCAGTAGACCGGGGAAAGTGGAAAGAGAGGCCTTTGCCCTGCAGAGGGCCAACACAGGCTCCTAATAATAATAATAATACATGATGGCCGAAAGCCTCGATCAACATCTATCGAGGCTTTCGTTAGGCGGTTGGATCAAGGGCCTGATTCAGAAGGCAGTACTCCTCGATACGGCTCGCATTGTGAGGAGGTTCCTGTCTCTGGAGCCCTAACCACCGGTAGCTTGGACTCTGCTCCCGACACCGGCGGATAACTATTTTTTATATTTTTAAATGTTTTTTTTATACTTATTTTTTAAGAAATATTTAAAAATGTAATAAAATAAGGCATGTAATTTAAAAAAGGACATAATAATACTACGATTTGTGACAAGTTATATGATGTGGCAACGTCAGCAAAAGACAGGAATACCAGCGGACAATAACTTTACACAGAAAAATCAAAATTATAGGTCTCGGTATAAAAAACTTTTTCAGGCCATGTAAACTCAAAAGTGAGAGTTAGTGAGAGTTCTAAGTGGGCCTAACAAATTAATGCAAATGAACTAATAATTCCCCATGAAATTCCCACAACATTCAATAGGACGTTATGGTGTCCATAAATAATGGCTGAGCACGTGCCCAGCGCCATAATCGTTACTGTAATTAATTAGCAGCGCGGCGAGCGATCTGCGCGCGCGCACGCCGCCTAATCAATTCTAATGTGAAGCGCGTTTGTTTATACGGAACTGTTTTTTTTTTGTGTATTTTGGGTTTTTCTATAAAAGCAGCCTAGATCCAAGCATTAGGTGATTAGACAGGTAATTTAAAAGATATTAAATCCAGTTTGCAAGTTACATACAGTTAATTATTATTTATACTAATATTATAAAGAGGTAAAATTTTTTTGTTTGTTTGTAGGGGGTAATCTCCGGAACCACCAGTCAGATAAAAAAAATATATATTAATAATATACATTTTTTCATCAAAAATTTTTTTTCTTTCTTTAGGGGTTTACCTCCTTTTATTGGATTTCTCTGAATTTTTTAATTAATAACATCTGATAGCCTAATTCGTAAGGAAGGTTATAGGCTATTTAACATCACGCTAAGACCCTTAGGAGCCGAACAAAATGGAAAAAAAGTAATATAGAACGCTAAGCAAAAACGAAGCGCGGGCGAGCGATGAGTCTGGGCCGAAATTTCACGCCGACGAAGACGCGGGCAGAAGCTAGTAACTAATAAGTTGCGGTAGAGGAATGAAACTAAATTACCTTAAGGGAAATATTACTGATGTGCTCTGATAACAACGCATATACAGGGTGTAAGGGACGCAAACTGTTGCTATGAATTCGAATTCAGTATTGATTCTAGTCCCACAAGAGTTGAAATTAATGGCCGGTTATTGTAAAAAAAAAAACTGTGTTCATTTTGATTAATGTAGATATTAGACTGTTGTATGAAACAGATGATTTTGGTAACTGTTTGCGCGTCGATGTGCATTTCATCGACTATAGGTAATTCGTTAAAAACTTCTTGAGTATAATAGCCAAAGAGTTTCAGTCAAAAACAAAAGTCAAAAATAAAGCATCTGTTTTAGTTTCGGTCAAAGAGTTTTATGCTCCACTTTGTAAATAAAAATAAAAATGGCACTCCAGGAGTGCCGACAGAAGTGAAAAAAAAACACAAACAGAATACTTTACCATCACTCACTGACATATCGGATATACATTAAAACCGAAACCGAGGACAGCCGAACACATCCGAAGCGGTGTCGGTTACGGTAACAGTGGCGCGAGTTCACTAGTTTTTTCCCATCTCAAAAAATGGCCAACGCGCCTAAAGAAGTTTTCACTTCAAAAGTTCATATGAATGAATTTAAGTGACTAAAGTTAGGTACTAGTAATAACAGAAATCATTCAAATAAATAAATAAAGAATGTGCCTCTAAAAAGCAGGCAACAAAAATGTTCATTAAAATTTACATTAAATTTCTTTAATAAAATATTTTTTTCTGTAATAAAATACAAAAAAAATATGAAAGCAACAAAAAAATTCAATACCACCATTGCTGAATAAAAGCATTCTATCGCGGTCTAAAGTGGGTTTATTTAAAAGCCAGCCTGCAGGTGGTTAGCTAAATTGAGATGTTCGTTAGCTCCTAATGGTATGTATCTCGTCAATCTTGGCCTGTTATTTCTGTCGCCCAAGAACTGCCCTCCTGGTCACTGATCTGGCTTTTTAATAAACTCGCGTGGATTATATTGTGGTGGTATTGTCAGTTGGACGTTTTGTTGGGATTTCTCTGGGTGGATAAGGAGAAATGGTACGATAAAAATGGTGACAAAAATTTGAAGGCAATGTTCAAAAAAAAAAACTTAAGCACAGTATAACAAAATTCACGGATATTTTAACAGTGGAATTTAATGACAGATTATTTATATCGTTATTTATTTTGAAGTTCCCATCAGAAATCCTTTCGCAGCTAGGACAGACTGGTGTTGATCAGCATGACATGTTAAACCGACACAACACAAAACTGAAGAAATATAGTATAAAAATATATCTTATTTTATAAGCATAGCTGATCGAGTGCTTCAAGGGGTTCCTTGAAGCTCATTGCTGTTTCACTGAAATACCTATAAGACTGTCAAACCTATCTGTAGTTGGGACTGCGCTACGTATCACCCCACTTATGGAAATCCTATAGACAATTACCACAGATCAATATACATAGTAATTAACTGTGCTTGGCATTATTTTTCTTTTGGACAAACATTGCTGTCGCTGTAAGGCCACAGGAAATCCCCTCTAGAAGCTCTATAAAAACTGTCTCACGAAACTTTTCAGAACATTAGTCCCCTACCAAAAGTGGTAGGCGGAACAGTTGGGTCTGCACCAGTGCCACCCCACTTATGCAAATCCTACAGTCAATTACTACAGAGGAAATTGTTGCGGTCCTCGCAGAGTCGTGCGATGCCTTTTCGGGTTGCTCTCGAGTAAGTCTATTGTCTGTCAGTCTGAGGGTGTGGACACTGGTGGCTTAATTAGTATGTGTGGGATATGTGGGGCTAACTGTGTCTTGGGATAGTTTGAATGTTAAGGGGCTTGGTTTTAGAGACTAACTGGGGCACCGTTTGATGTCAAAGGGAATATGTAAAAATACTTTTTTGTAATTTTAATATTTTTTAATAAACTAGCTTTTGCTTGCGACTTTGATCCCTTGTCTTTTGTTTTATCGTGATAAAAAGTAACCTATGTCACTATCCGGGGCATATTAATCTTCGGACAAAAAAATACGTCGATTCGTTGCTCGGTTGCTGCGTAAAAGACGGACAAACCAAAAAACCACTTTTGCATTTATAATATTAGAAGGATTACTATAGTCGATGCCTTTTCGGGTTGCTTTCGAGTAAATATTGTTTGTCAGTCTGATGGTATATTAAACTCTAGTAGGTATTATGAGTGGGATATAGCTAACTAACTGTGGCTAACTGTACCACGGAAAATCAGGTCTGGGAATGATGTATTAGGATACTATCTGGGCGGTGGTTTATGTCAAAGATCACGGTGTAGAGTTAGGGGCTGCCTCCACGAGCGAGAGAATCGCGGCGATAGTCTCGCCGCGCCATCAAATTTCCGCGGCGATGAAATCGCCGTGTGGAGACACGTTCTAAGAGAGTGTATAGAAATACGTGGCACGACGATAATATCGCCGCGATTCTCTCGCTCGTGGAGGCAGCCCCTTAGTATTATTGTGAAAAACGAATTTGTACTCATTCTTACAAAAAATAAATAAGCCAAGTAAAGTAAAACTTTAAACGATAGTATATTCCGTTTCGAGTGTTTAGGGTTTTCTTAAAGTGATTTTTTTTTTAATTTCACGTGACGTTTAATTAGATAAAACAAGAAATAAAAAAAGAAGAAGAAAAAAAGAAATATAAATGAAGTGTATGATTGGATGGGTTGGTACTGTAAAGTATGTAATGGTAAAAAAATGATAGACATTGCATGCAGCCCGTACAATAAAAAACTTAGAGTTAAGTAAGGAGCAATTAATGTAAAAATGCTTAATGTTGACAACACTTAGATCAATCAAATAACCCATGAAACCAACACCAGCTGTCAAAATTACGTAACTTTAAACACATCCTAAGGTCACCTTCACACCGGCTGTCTAAGTCGCAATTAACGTTTCAAACGCGTCAAACAAATTGGCTTGTCATGCCAACAGACTCGTGTGAAGGGGCCGTTACTTTAGGCACAAATTGACGGCTCTTTGAAAGTTTGATGCGTACGTAAACTGTGGGAGAAATTGTTGGTAATTAGAGTAGCCTGGGATTCCTTGTAGCTGTGGGTATTCCATTATATTTGACTGTTAAAGTGTTCTATTGAATGTATGCCTAGTAATGAGCACTAAACTAAAATATTAGCATGTATATTTGTAGTTTGCGACATCAAATGACTTCTTGGCAGGTCTTGACGAAATTTTTTATTCAAACTCAAAGCATTTATTTTAACTGACCGATTCGTTGTCAATTAACCATTTACAGGCACTTTTGAATTGTCAAAGAATTGGTCAGTTGTCAGAAAGTTGAAGCTAGTTGCCCATTCCAAAACGTAGATCTCTGTGGAAAAGAACAGGCAAGAATCTCCATGGACACTCTTTTACGCTTTAGGGTGGGCAACTAGCTTAAAATTTTCTGACTGACCGACTTCTTGACAATTCAAAAGTGCCTGTAAATTCAAATAAATGCTGTGAGTTTGAGTTTGAATACGAGTAATGTCATTTCAAAACCAAAAAAGTATGAAGAGGGGATCAATTTTATTAAGAGTCGAGTTAAGACGCTATAACAGTAAATACATCTTAATTTACAAAAATAAACAAATTACCTCACTGACTAATTGATTCTAATTTTTTTTTTTCAAAAGTATTAGATCACTACTCAAACCCGCTCTTACTATGTCAAGGAACATTAATTACTACGAAACGAGCTGAGAGCATAATTAATCTTTACACGTATTGATATACCATTTTATCCGTAAACGAATAATTATTGAATCCCCTTGACATTTCACTATTTTCAATAAAAATAAAGTTTCTGATAAATGCTCCATCAAATACACAAAATTAAGCAGAACATACGTGGTACGTGTTATTTTTAATCGATATAATATATTCGAATCGATAGGCCGCATAAATACAGGTCATTCGATTTATAAATCAAACTCGAAATCGATTTCAACAAGTGGCTATTAATTAAGTTGTAGTTAGATTAGAAATTAGATAGAGCAACAGTTGGGCGGCAACGTCGGTTAATATATGGGATCTAATATTAAAATTATCTATAGATACGTTAAATACGCTGCAATCGTCGAAAATGGAGGTGTGAAGTGGTGAAACTCGATGCCACTCAATATTTTTCCAAACATATAATTATGTATTTTTATAAATTGCCTTGTATCTTCGGGAAAACTAACTGTTTACTAAGATATTACGTAATACAACCACTTGTTGATATTTTAGTATAGTTATTAAGTATAGGTGTCGTTATACAAGGTTATTTTGGACATGACAACGACAACATGTTAAATTTTTACTTTTCAATTATCGGACGTTTAACATTCGGCGCGTTGATGTCTTTTGTATGGGCCCGTAGATTTTTCGACTACCTGAATAAAATGTTGAATAAAGCCCCAGGTACACGGTGCAAGTTTATTGCCTGTGCAATACCATAAAACTGAAGCAACAATTGACTGGCAACGTCTGAGCAATATGTACAGTCAACAAAAGTGATAAGTATGCGGGATCGTCAGACATAGTTAAAGTTTAGTTAGAAACCGATGGATGTTGTCGACTGAAATTAAATTTAATAAATGAGCCGTTTGTTTTTTATTAATAAAATAAAATTTTATTCGAGAACATCCATCGGTTTCTTACTAAACTTCAACTATATCCGATGATCCTATACTTACTACTTACCTATACTTATCTCTTTTGTTGACTGTGCAATTGTTGCACGATGCGGGCAAGTTACGAGTAGTTGCCGTGTAAACAGCCCGTACAATAAAATCGCAATCAATTCTGGCATGAAGGTTCTATTATTCAAAGTTAAAAAAAAATCTTGACAAGACGTTTAATTAAATTGAATGAAATATTTGGCAGCGCAAATACTTGAATCAATTGTCCAAGGAAGTGCAACTCTTTGTTTAGACGAGGAAAAATTCTCATGCAATTCTTGAATGGCAATTATTGAACGTGCTTTATTGCATGCGATTATTGCTCTCGAACGTTCCAAAAACTTGCACCGTGTACATGAGGCTTAAATTTTCCTTAATTTCTTTATCTGTTCATTGGTCTACAATAGTTACACTGTTCAACCAAATGAATACAAGCAAACGCACAAGTTAAGTGCACAATATTAAGCAATAGACATAGCATGCAAAAACAATAATAAATTTAAAAAAATACAGTAGGTAGGTCGGTAGGTCGTAGAGAAATGACGCATAATTTTAACACGAATTAATAAAATTCTAACATCGCAATTACCTTCAAATTATTCAAACACACAACATTTAATCAGTAGTACTTAAATTTTAAATAAATCACGCACATTCCGTCGTGATTAGCTGTCAACATTGACAAATAAAACTTGCGAAGTAAACATGAATGAAGTATATTTCATTTTCATTAATCCATCGATCAATAGTTTGAAACAGCGCGACGGTTGATTAAGTCATCAATTTTAATTATATTATATTCGCAATAGTATTGACAAGACCGTGTCGTGTATGTGTACACTGTACATGTACATTATATAGAAGTTCGAACAAACGCGATTTGATTCAATGTTATACAAATGTCGCAATGTGGTTTGCGAAGTGTGAACGGGCATTATTTAATTATGACAGTTTTGTTTGTTAATCCGTTCAACTTTCATTTCAGTTCTCAGGCATCGTATTTAAAGTAATACAAATTGTTGATCAAACAATTTTATTGGCGTAAAAGGCGAAAATACTAGTCATCAAGTTAGCACCAAGGAAAAAATATTAGTTTTTCGATCTATAAATAATATTAAAAATGCTTATACACCGTGTTCTTCACGTTATCCATAAACTTTGTCAAACGCTTCTATAGCTTTTACAAATTACATCTAACAAAGGAAGTAGTACTTAAAAAGGCTTCGTTACAAAGATATTTGTAATTTCATTTAATGAAATTTAATTGAGCTATGCAGTAAGAAAGGGTCTTAACTTATTTTTGACAAGTTTCAGCCCGCCAAATCTTATGAATGAAAATACGTCGTTGCCATTTCGGATATAGAGGCATGCATATCGGGTGATTTTCATCAAGGTATTTTAGTTTGTATGAAAATTAACAAAAAATAAGAATTCATTCATTCAAAAAACGGGAATGTTCGCAGAGGCTCGCACAGATGGATTCCATGCCATCATGCGAAAGAAAGCGGCCTCCTTACTACAGCGCCTGCATGGTAGTAACAACAGCATTCTAAAAATGATCGCTGCCAGAGCGGACTGTCCCTTTCAGAAACACTGGGTGGGGACAGTCCTAGGTCTGAATTAAAATTTTATTACTGTCTTGAAAACTAACAATACTAACTTATTTACTTATAAGCATTATTGTTACTAACACCAATATACTAACAATTTTATGGACCTAGTCTGAATTAAAGTTTTTTATTATTATTAATGTGTCCATAATGCAAAATGCTTATTTCCAATGCAAAATGCTTATTTCCGTGGTCTGAAAATCTGGTCGAAGTTTATGTGTATCGTTCGGAACACGGTGTATAAATAAGATATATTTTTTTAAATACATATTTTTAAAATATCGTGAATAAACCGGCATGTCCTAGAACCAAAAATTCGAAGACATGTGACATCTACCAACCCGCACTGGGCCCGCGTGGCGGATTACTGCCCACTCCCTCTCACAGAGAGGAGGCCCGTGTCCCAGCAGTGGGAACATTGTAGGCTGATTATGTATATATTTTTGTTTTTTTTTTTGTTTTGAGTATGAATGTCGATGGCTCCAAGAGTAGAGGAAGACCAAATAAACGATGGATGAACTGTGTGAATGATGATTTATGGTTAGAAACTGGATGACTACCGAGATGACGACTATTATAGAAGTATGGAAGAAAGAGACATGTTGCGCCGACCCCAAATAAATGGCTCTTTAGTCAACTAAGGCCGCTTGAGACCCCTCCGAGCCTCGGAAAGCACGTTAAACCGTTGGTCCTGGCTGTCATTCGTGGATCTTTGACAGTCGTTACGGGTAGTCAGAAGCCCGAAAGTCTGACAACCGGTCTTACCAGGGGGTATCGTATTACCCAGTAACTGGTTTGTGGAGGTCAGATAGGCAGTAGCTCCGTGTAAAATACTGGTATTCAGCTGCATCCGGTTAGACTGGAAGCCGACCCCAACATAGTTGGGAAAAGGGTAGGCCGATGATGACGTAGGTGAAGCCGAAGGCATTGACATGCCGTTTATAAACATCTATGATATTTTGTTCCTATCATGCTTGTTAGTAGACCGTTAACCAAGACATACCTAGGCTATAATCTTAGCAGTATTTCATATAAATTAAGCATCAAATGACTAATCCATTTAAGTCTTTAAGTAAATGATAGATTAGCTACAAGTGGACGTAAACTTATGATCCTCTAATTGAAAGCAAACTCGGTCAACCTACGTCAATCTATCAATACTGTAATAACTTCGATCTGCAACTTTATGCCTTCAATATCTTCTAACTAACGTTAGATTTATGAGTGTCGTAGGGATGTTACCATGTTTATTTTTAAGTGCCACGGTTCATATAGCATTAAATATCTGTTTAATTCCTAGATCACTTAATATATTTTTTTTAATAAGGATATATCATTACGCCTATATTCCTAAGAGTAGACAGAGGTGTATCTCCACATTTCGCTTAAAAATGTACTGTGGGAAAATCAAAATTTAAGAGCCTTATCCAGCTAAATGCATCGATATTGTCGCAAAATCGCAGATCGCCCATGCTAAAAGTAACGTGTGCTTTGGCCCTTAAAAACGTTAAAATCTAGTCGCAACCTCATCTCAGCGACAATCAATGTCTAAAATGTAGGAAAATTAGAGGTATTGTTGAAAGATTGAGACTGAGATCAGACTGCGAACGTTCTTAAAATTACGAGAATTGCCCCTCTGAACCTTGTGTCAAAAACATCCGTTACCAATATCCTAGTCCCCTTAATTCCGTCTCAGCACTCAAGTCCGGTGTGAAGGTACAACACTGATGAAATCATCACCACTACCGGTTGCTGTGACCTTTCGCTCCGTAACTAAATAATATTCTTTTTTTATTTATTCTTAAAACAATTGAAAGCGAGTTCGGTACTTGAATTTAAGGTCATGTATGGTAAGTGATGGACAAGAAGTTTGGTTATAAGTGCTGTATTGTTTGTAAATGTTAATGTGCGGTAATAATTATTTAAGAACTACCTGCGCCCCGCGGTTTCACCCGCGTAAATGTCGATCCCGTGGGAATATCGGGATAAAAAGTAGCCTATATGTTAATCCAGGGTGTCAGCTACCTCCGTACAAAATTTTATCAAAATTGGTCCAGCCGTTTGAGCGTGAAGAAGTAACAAACATATAAACACACATTTATAAACACACACACACCCCCCCCACACACTCACACACTCACAAACTTTCGCCTTTATAATATTAGTGTGATTGTGTGTGGATTCAAATAATTAGAGTTTTAATTAAGTGCACAATCCTTTAAAATGTTCATTATTATGGTGGTATTACTGTTAAGAGGTTCTTTAGAAATGTAAGATTCGTCCAAAACAAAGAAAAACACCGATGGAGCGAGTCAGGCAGACACTATATATTTTTTTTATCTTTGACTAGCGTCATTGAAAGACCTAAAATTATGTCAAAATTCAAACAACTTCTACGTTGCACAGATCTCGTGAAAAACCTTTGTGACGGACGGACAAGTCAGTGAGATTTATAATGGTTCTCATTTTCATTTGTTCGGAACCTTAAAAAGACCAACAGCGAACAGTTGATTCAAGAAAGTTGAATCTGCAACCTAAGCCAGGTAAATAATATTCCAGCCGGTCGATTCTGTAAAAATCTCACCGTGCAATCTTTGGTAAAGTGAGTTTGTTTTTGCTAGGAATTGACACTATTGACAGCTCACTCCACGCTCACTTCACCTAAGTTTTCGCGGTGAGATTTTTACAGAATAGCACCGCAGTTTGGCTCAGAAAGTTATCGCCATGAAATGTATTATTCGACTAACTTTTTTAAATCGAATTTAAAAAATTACACAACCCCAATCAATATTAATTAAGTTATATAACTCTCTTATTGAATAGCTACCAATTCAGATTACAGAACAACAGAACCAATGAATTGGTACACAAAACAATGCATTTCGATACTTGATTGATAAATTTTTAACTCGAAACAAAAAGGTATTAATGTTCCTTGTATATACTCCGCGTCATACGTCTTTCAACGATTCGAATCGCCCATTGTATCGATTAAACGCGTGTCGTAATCGATTGTATCAATCGATATTAATAAAAAAATATTATTATTATTTCCGACCTTACCCAAGGCGTTAATTGTTGGTGGAATAGTAAATTGACAATTAGTTTAATTAAGAATGTTGTAAATGTGTGTTGTATAAGTTTTGGGCTACTCGGGAGGTCGCGTTGTTAAGTGAACCAGTTAATGGTGAACCTATTTCTGGGTTAATGCACGCGAAATATTGGGTATTATTGCAGTGTTGGTTGGTCCTACCAAATAATTGCGAAATTAGGGTTACGTAACAAACGGCCGCGGATCACGAGTCGGTAAGGTCGTAGGTTCGAACCCAGAAAGGCGCTTTACTTGTGTAAAATATATCATCACCACTGCTCTCAAATCGGTGACGGAAAACATCGTGAGGAAACCGGCATGTTCTAGAACCAATTTAAAGACATGTGACATCTACCAACCCGCACTGGGCCCGCGTAGTGGATTACAGCCCACTCCCTCTCGAAGAGAGGAAGCTTGTTTCCCACCAGTGGGAACATTAAAGACATTGGTGTACGCGAAATATTGGGTTTCATTGCAGTGTTGATTGGCCCTTTCAAGTAATTGAGTTATTTAATGTTCTATAAATCAAATATTACAAAACGACGCGTGTACGAACTATGACTCAGCGTTTTATGATAAATCTTAGATATTATAAATGCATCATCATCATACGTGTTGTTAATACTTCTTAAGAAATATTGACATCTCCTATAGGTTAATAAATAAACAGTAATACAGAAGCTTGAAGGTATAACTCTAACTGTAATATATTTAGTGCGCTTGCAGAGCTTTAGCAGACTGCAATAACGATTATTAGAAACGTACAACTCACATTTTATAAATTTAGATATTTTCGCTCTTAATCAGAACAAATTTAGAAAAATGGCTATTGGTTTACTTTCTGGTCATCCTTAACGATGGCTGCTTCTTGATGATGTTATGGTGTGATCTGATTGGTGACTGCGGACTAAGTCTGGACGGCGAGCGCTGTCTTGAGTTGGTTTGTGTGACTTTTCATGTTTATTTTTATTTTCCTACTGTCCCTTTCTATATACGTCCATTTCCTTATTTCTTTTAAAATCGATATGATTCCGTGGACAATAGTGTGGGTTATGCGTTTGTTTATTATTATACTTTAGCTAACTATTAATATTGTATTTCATAACTGTTTTTTGTCCCAAATAAATAAAATAAAATAAACAATAAGTTAGTTTACCCACATTCAAGGACTCCTAAGCACATTCCATAGGTACACAAAATACTCGAGTATGCCTTTTGGATAAACTTCTTAAAAATCAAAATCAAAATATTTTATTTCACATAAGCCTACATGGGCACTTATGAAACGTCAGAAACTAGGTGCACGGTTCCAATTGGTCGTTTCCTATGGAGAAGAACCGGCAAGAAACTCCACGGTTACTCTTTTTAAAAATAATTGGCTTTTACAATATTTAATAAAGATAACAAGACGGCCTTGCACTGGCAAGCAAAACTGTTAATCCCTTGATCTCACACCTGGACATGAGTTGCCTTGGGTAACCTAGAAGTCATTAAACAGACTCCGGACCCAGGCAGAAGCAAGGAAAACCTGTTCAGGTGGAGATTCAAAGACTACTCCGCCTTGGAGTGTAGATGTGGTGCTGTTCCACAAACGATGGGACACTTAATATCATGTCCTGCGTATGCTGTCAGCTGCACGTTACAGGAACTTATGGACGCTAGTCATGGCGTAAAACACGTAGCCGAATTCTGGGCCGAGTCTATTATTTTCTCGTGACTGTATACTTGTCAAAAAGAGTAAACCTAAATAATGTGGATAAGAGATAGATTAAAACAGAAGACGAACTAGCATGGGATCGAGGAGGGGGGGTGGAGGGGGGCTGGTTCAGGGGATCAGACCGGAATAAATCATTTTGATTACCATCGACACGCTAAGAAGAAGAAGAGTACTCGTATATATACATAATTATGTATTTATTATGTATGCTCAGGTAAGTTAATATAAGACTGCTTCCTTGCACACTTTATCTACACACTCTCAAACAAAATTACATATTAGCGATTCCATTATCAATTCAAGGTTTCAATACAGTCATAAGAAATAAGTAACAACATTTATTAAAATAATATTCAATTGTGAGGTTGGTACTTAATGATAGTGAACAAATGTTGCCATAAATCTCGGGGCGTATGGTATGAATAGGACCCAGATTGCTAAGAACCTTGACCCACAAGTATGGCTTGCCGTCTGGCGTTGCTTGTCAAAACCGGCTTTGATGTTAGGCCTTTTTAGTTGTAGTGTAATTGTGTGTGGTTGATGAAATGGATTTTTTGTTTGAGTGATTGATAACTGAGGATTCTGTGTTTAAGAGTGGAGATTTTAGATCTGAAAATCCACTAGAAAAAAAAAAATTAGAAACCGGATGACCGAATTAATTTGAAGCCTTCATGAATTACCTATATGTATCTTGGTTTTTAATAAAATTTTAGCAGTTTTTTTCAGCAATTAATAATAATTATGCTTAAATGGTACTAGAAGAAAAAAAAATGGCTAAAATTTTGCACGTAAAATTCAATGATTGTTTTAACTTCCTGTAGTCAACTTAAAATCATTTAGTCAAATTCTGAACTGAATCTATTAATTTCAAACGAATAAATTATAGAATTGAAATAAATTAATATGAAAGATTTAACAGATACGGTAGGCAATAAATATATAGCTCTTGAAATAAATTGCCCGGAGCAGTATTGTATTGTGAATCATCACCTGTGCATTAGCAATGTTGCTTGCGTATGTTACTTATTAAATGAGTACAATGATAAAATAAATTCTACGTTCTAAAGCTATGGTTGCTTCTCTATAAAAATGATGTATTTTGTCCAGTGCGAAAATTATAGGCTGGCAAGAAAAATGATACACTAAGGGGTTTATTTATAAAGATACGAGACGTTTCAACGTGAAAAATGTATGGTTAAACAGTCGCTAAATAATTTTTTAACTTTAAACAAGGTACTTGTTGACAGGCCTACACAGACCTCCCATATCTATTAACACTAATTTGAAAACACTGTAAAAGCCAATTATTTTTATAAGAGTAACCGTTGAAATTTCTTGCCGGCTCTTCTCCATAGGAAACGATCAATTGGAACCGTGCACCTAGCTTCTGACGCTTCATAAGTGCCCTTGTAGGTTTATATGAAATAAAATATTTTGACTGACAAAAAATTTTTTGTCAGACAATTTCAATTGTCATTCCACATTCGACTGTGCAGAATCTCTCAGTTCGAATGCGTGTAAGACCAGAAACACTTTTGCGTCACGCTATACCGCGTAATAAAAATTAAACGTTTATTGGCTACAATAGATCTTGTGGAGCTAATCAGTCAATCGATTAATACGCACGTGTAGATGAGGTATTGTTTTTATCCGCTTTTTATACTAAAAACCCCCACGTTAGGATTTTTTTTTCAGTGTTTTTCCCGCGCTTACGTCTCTCCGTACCCGAGCTTACGTCTCTTCGTCCGCCCTTGCCCCTCTCACCCCTCCGGCCTGCCTGCTACACCATCAACCAGCGGTCGGCGAGCCGTAAGCGCGGCGTCGCCTAGCCTGAGCCGAGTCGACGTATCGGAGCTTCTGATCCGCTTTGGTTACGTGCTTACGTTAGGTTGACACCTTCGAGTCTAGCAGATATGTTTCATTTTAACTGTCTGGAACACGTAACAGAGAAAAAATTGAAAAGTAGGAAAAGACCATAACAAACGTCCAGAATGAGTCAAGATTCACTCTATGAAAAAAAAAAGTGTGGTTCTTTCCTCAAAATACCACTTCAAGCTCTAACCTATATTGTCCTCACATGATCTAACCAAGATTAGACATGTCTGAACTTTAAAATACTTTAACACTTGAATTTGTTTCGCTATTTCTCCAAGGGGCCAGGAGTTTTTTTTTTTTGTTCATAATATGACATTTCAAAGTGATACCGATATCCTATTTCCAAAATAAACTATTTCACATAACTTCATTTCACTCATAACAAAACTGTCGCATACTCAAATCTGACAAAATGTACTGAAAACTTGACACAAGACAAAACAGTTCAGCGCCTAGTGTGCACACAGTCTAAGCAAGACTGACATAAATTAAACTAAACACTAATTCAACTCAACAAAACCACTAATTAAATTTAGGCAACACCTATATCTATTAGCGATCTTATCCACCTGTACACATAACAGGTTTCATGCAATTTTCTGCCTGTTTTAAAATTCAAATCATATGGTAATGTGACATAGCACGGCGGGCACTAATTGGATTAACGTTCGAACTACTTATATACTTCTTGTTGTTATGTATATGTGGTGTTAAGTAGTCATACCATTAAGTGTTAATGCTGTTTATATTGTGGTTTAATTACTTGTTGAATATGTCCGGTTAAGTGACGTCATTTTAAGGTTTTATGAATAGTTTGTGTAGATATTTTTAGATTTTGGAATACATTTTTACTATACTGATGAACCAATAAATAATGATCAGGTAAAGCATTAATTTTTATTAATGCTTTACCCGAAAATTATGTTTGAAACCAGTTTTTTTTTATAAGTTTGTTTGGCTATACATAGTTTACGTGGAGTTTGAGCGCAGAATCTCAAAAAGCTTCAGGAAACTACAGAAATATACTTTACTATCTTCTGCCATTGACTTCGTCCGCGTTACAATTAGGCACTTCATTTTCGCTTAGCGTGATGTTAAATTTTCTCAAGAATTGGGCTACCAAATGCAAAAAGAATTATTCAAATCCGACTGGTACCAGAGATTAGCGCGTTCTTCTTCTTCTTCTATCCTGCCCTCTGTGTCCCAAAACATGCAAAGTGACCTCTGCGCTGCCACCGACAACGCCGTGGATGTGGCAAAGTTTTGGAAAAACAAGATTTAAAATACAGTCGTGCCAGCGACACGAAGAAGAAGAAGAATGTGCAGATGACAAAAAATTATTGTGATATAATGCGTAAGGGTCTTGTAATTGTTAGATTGTCAAAATGATGTGCTGGCGGCTGTACAAAAGATAAAACATAATTGTGCCAAAATGCATCATAGTCCAATTGTCACACAGTCAGGATTCGAACCCGCAGCCCTGGGCTTCGAAGGTAGGATCACTAACGACTGAGCCTACATTCACCTATCTGCATCTTACTTGATATCAACATACTTCTCAGCACTGGATATCTAATTAAAATCTCTTTTCTATCTAATCTCTTTATTGAGTATAAATACTCCTTGGAAGTCCGATATCCTTGAAAAAGATGATTGAAATGTCATTTCATTTGTTCTCGTGTAAACAGCTACCGTCTCTTCATACAGTGTGTTGTTTTTCGATAAAACCTATCAAGGCTATAATGTTTTTTTTTTATAAACTGACCAACTTAACACAAACACACAAGATAAACAAATAAAAGTGTAAACGTTCCCGCACTAGCCTTACCTAGAACAAGTACCTACCACCGCAATGTACTACCTACTCCCAGTAATTATTTCTAATTATAGTGCAATTGTACACACAAACGAACAAACAATTGCGATACGTCGATAATAGGCCGCTAAGTGTCGGTGTTGCCGCTCCCTTGCGCCCGCGCACCGAGTAATCATACGTTGATGCGCGGACGCTTATCACGATTACCTTAGCTTCAATCTTTGTAGGTTATACGGGATTGGCTTAGATTTTAAACAGAGATAAGGTTGCTTTTTTAATTGTGGGGGGTAATTGAATCGTTTGTATTTTGATTTTGAGGAGCGTATTAAGATTTTCATCGCAAGCGCAGAATTTATGCTTCAAGCTTTAAGTTTCGAACTATGTAGGTATGTATGCCACTCCCGCATCGTAAGTACGGTGATGTAAATATTACAAAAGTACAAACGTCACCATCTTATGACATTGATTGGCCATATAGAGTTGGTTTATTATCTTACTACTTCCTGAATACCGGGTCGGGCAGTGTTATTGAGTTTTTCCATTAGGAATTTATTAGTAACAGCCCGGAGTTTGGAAGTTGGCGGTATGATATCCCCGTGCCGTTGGTCCTGCGCCTGATCTCTCCGGTGGTGTAGGATTGCCGATTCCATCGCACTATGGAGTGAGGGAAGAGGGAGTGCACCTGTGTATGTAGTGTGTATGTTGTGCATTATAATATCTCCCGCGCCGAAATCTCCGTTGAGATTGGCCGCCGTGGCCGAAATACGGTCTGGAGGACTTTTTTACTTTCTGAATCATCGTTTCAAAACCTACTTTATATTTAAACACATACCTAGCTAGAAGAGTTTTACGGAAAACCGTTACTCTGTTATTATTTCGCATCCTGATTTCGCACGGAAATAAAAAAAATAACTATAATATTCATAACCTTTCGAGTGGAAAATAATCATAATTTTAATAAATAAATCAAAATTCTCACACTAATAATCATAACATGCAATGAAATTATCTACGCGTTGATCAAGGAACAATTTTTTTTAAAATTTATTAACATTTTTGTTGATGTATGCTGAGAAATATTTATTTGCTTGAGCCCAATAAAGTTTGGAGGTTATCTGTTATCTGATTGAATACTACCTATTTGATCATCAACACTTGCTTGTAATGATTAATATGTAATAATACTAAATGTTATGTAAGTACCTACCCATCTGACGGGAATCTAGATAAAATATTGTATGTTTGATTTTATGAGTACTTGTTCTAACATACATTAACCGGTTGACTGCCTTAATTACAGAAACAATTAAAAAGTCATTCGCGTCTTGCGTGGATCCACTGTCCGACGTTTAATATGAAGGGTTAAAGGTCTGTTTGTCTATCTGTCACAATTATAAAACACTATCTTCTGCCCGCGACGTCGTCTGCGTGAAAATCAACTATACCTTAAAACATAGCCTATGACACTCAGGGATCATGTAGTTTCCCATTAGTGAAAGAATTTTCGGAACCATTTCAGTAGTTCCGAAGATTACTCCCTAGATACAAACTCACAAATTCTACATGATATTAGTGATTTAATGCCGCTAGAAGTATCTGAACACTTCGATAGAAAGATGAAATTCTGAAAAACCCAACGAACGCTCTTCGAGAACGTTTTTGCAGATTTTAAAATAACCTAATAATCCAGACATGATATAAAGTAGTGTTGTCATTTGAATTAGACCCAATTATGTAGGTACTGTGAATATTATTACATTGGTTTTTTTTTGAGGCCCAAAAAACAACTGTAGCCTCGAGCACATGCTACTGCTACTTAAAAATATGTATGGATCGTGTATAGTATGGCACACTACAATATGTTTTATATTATTTCGATCACAAAGATAATTACAACACAAAAGCTATGATTACTCGATTATTTAAATGAATCGATGTAATTCTTGTAAACAAAAATGATAATTTCATACAAATTCGTCGACAAGGTCGTCTCGAGACGAATCGCAAATTGCTGGCACATAATATTGATTATAATCATTGCTATGTGGAAGGAAGAACGTTTCGTTTGTGGCCCTGGCCTTAGTGCTGGCCAGGGTTTGTTTAGACCACAGACACAGTATACAAGTCTTGTACCATTCTGTCAACCTGTTTGTCTTATTCATTTATATGTTGTATTAGAATGACTGGCACTGCATTAAAAAAAAAACAAATGAAGCAACGATCATAGACTTCATCACCTACTTCAAACTGCTGTAGAAACAAAGAAGTCTCTTGAAAGGAAGATTTCTGCAAAAAATTTCCAACAGTTTGATTACTGCAACCCAAGCTTTCCGAACCATTGGCGATGGTGCCTGTTTTTGAACATGGATATTGTTGAAGAGAAGTAGAATACTGTTACTGTTAGCTTGCGTCATCCCACTATTGGGTAAAAGCTTCTCCCAATGACTTCTAGCTCTTTCGATCCAGGGCTAAAGTGGACCACTGGTCGTTTGTTTTCTCCAGGTCATCCCTTCATCTTCTACGGGGTCTGCCGTAGAAGTAGATTATGTATTTTATATTACTCCAAATTCAACTTCCTGTAAAAGAAGCTTCCATACGGCCATGCCCCTTGACTTATTACCACTAATAACGATATTAATTTACACAAAAAATGCTGTTAAAATTTTTCAAATAATGATTGATCGACAAGAGCATTCCAATCCGATATCCCATTAAAAACAACCTTAGTTATAACACTTTAATACTGCATTAGCACGCAATGATATAAACATCGACAGTCCTTCATTAGACCATTATATTTAGCTTCCGACAGCGAACTATAACTTGAGATAAACGATATTTTAATACTTCTTTGAACATGAAAACAAATCATAATAAACTGCTTTTGTTACAACAATATCGGTAGAAAATAAACCTTCGATTATGCGTTGGCTTGGCCATAAGATATCAATATGTCGTTGTTTTCTTGTATACTGTTTACTGTAAATTGCTGGATTGATAATAGATTTTTTGTAGGTGGCAGATGTGGTTTGACCCGTTCGACTGGTAGATATGGCTTAAAGTAGTAACTATGATTGATCCGACTTTAATTATACGAAACTATACGATAGAGCTTACGAAAAAACTCTAGAGTGATTTTGGAATTGGAATCAGCTCATTAACGGATCTCGGATCTGGCTGGTACGTACGGCGTCATATCAAGCTATACATTTCCAGTGTAAGCTGACTTCTCATTGTACGAAAAGCCTCTATAATCCGAGATCAACTAAAACTGGAAATGTTTAGCTTGATATATCGTCGTGTGGATCTATTAGTTTATTTGGCAACGGACCGATTCTAGTCCTCGTCATCCTTTACAATTTGTGAATAAAATAATGTTTCTCCAAATGAATTCAATCATATTTCTTAAAAAGCTTGCATGCGACTCTGTGCAGAGGGATGTAGCGGAAAATATTAAAAACATTACAATCAAACTGTACGCGCCCCTGCACTAGGGCGAGGGAGGTGAAGGAGAGGGACGAGGGGCGTCAACGCGAGCGCAGCCCACGCCGAGCGCCGCGCCGGCCATTACTCCGCAAGCTACTACGACCGCGCGCGCAACGCGATTGTGTAATGACGTTAAAGTCCAAATATAATTCAGTTTTATACAAAAAACAAAGTTTGTTTAATTACTAAACAAAAGTGGCGACCGTGACAGGACTTAATCATCTCACAATCAAGAAAACGCGTCGAGTTTGCGGGCGTCACACGTGGCAGCCGCCATTTACCAATACTTACCCAGCGAGCCACCGGACGAGTGAAGAAAAGGATTGGCTGTTGCTGCTTCGGGAGCCTTTGAGGACATCGTGAACCAGAGGTCTAGCCCAAGGAGAGTAAGCCCTGTTCCTAACCTTTTCATACACCTATCTTACCTAACCAATTCTCTCGATCCTTTGTTCTCGCATTGTGTGTAATGGCCGACTTGCTACTCGAGTGTTGGGTTTATTGTTTATGCTAGCTTTCAATGGTGTATAGGCACAAAATACAAGCACGTGCGTCTCAGCGTTGGATTTAATTATCTAATCAAGCTCAAAATACAAGCACGTGCCCACGCTTTATGCACGCATTTCACCTACCTACTGGCTAGCCTACCTAACTTCGTTCTATGTTTATTAATTCAGCACATAGGGTGCCTAAATAACCTATTCATGCCTGTATCCTGTAACTACAACAAAGGCAACGTTAGCTACTGTTAGTTCAATGCCATATGCCGACTATTCCAGCGTACCTCCGTGAAGTGGAGCGCATCGGTCTCGGTATCGCCGCCGCCGCCCGCCCGGTTCCGTCGCGTGCGCCGCCACGTGCGCGCTGCTGGCCTAAGCTGTCTGCTCGGCGCGAGCTGCCCTGAGCACCGCGTCGTGCTATTGCACCAGCGCGAGCGACTGGACCTGAGCTTCTCTGCTCTTCAAACGGGTTTGAGTGCATATTTTATTGTTTTGTTGTTTGTTAGCCTGTGTTATTGGTGACTATTTTAATCTATCAAAATGAATGAAGCAGAGCTCAAGGTAGAAATAACTAACTTAGTCAAACAGCGCGGTATTATTAAAGGACGGGTAACAAGATTTGCAGATTATTTAAATAATTTAATTAGTTTAAAAGAAATATCTAATATTCAATACAAAGAATTAGAATTAAAATTGAATAAAATTCAATCGCTCATGGAAGAGTTTGAGGCTATTCAAAACAAAATAGATTTATTGCATTCTGATAGTACAGAGCAAATTAAAGAAAGAGATAGTTTGGAAAACCAGTTTATTAGTTTAATAGCAAGGAGCCAAGATACCTTATATAATTCTCCCCAGAAAAAGGCTGAGAAAGAAAGTTGTGATAAAGAAAATAGTGATCATGCATCTATTAATAGCTGTCATTCATTTAATGCCATAAAATTACCCACAATCAAACTTCCTACATTTGATGGGAATTACTTAAACTGGTTGGAATTTAAAGACACATTTCAGTCAGTGATTGATGGCAATGAAAGTATCGCACCAATTAATAAATTCCACTATCTACGGTCTGCGCTTGAAGGAAGTGCAGCTGTTGTTATTAAGTCAATAGAGTTTAGTTCAAACAATTATAAGGTTGCATGGGATTTGTTATGTCAGAGATTTGATAATAAAAACCTATTAATAAATAATCACTTGAAGGCATTACTTAACATAGAGACGATTCAACGGGAATCCTATAAATCACTGCGGTTTATCGTTGACCATGTGTCAAAACATCTGCGGGCTCTTGACACTCTTGGCCAGCCTACTAACATGTGGGATGTTCTTATAATTTTTATGGTCTCAGCAAAACTAGACATTCACACGAGTAGAAAATGGGAAGAATACAAATGCAATCTTGCAGATTTACCTTCACTTAGTGAATTTCATTCCTTCCTGCGCAGTCGAGCTGACATACTCGAGACTGCCTATTTTAATAACAGTCGTTCTGACAAACAGGTGGATTATAAACCTAGGGTAATCACCCAATCTAAAAGTCTAACTGTATCCATTGACAAGAAAGAAAGCAAGAATTGTTGTGTTTTGTGCGATGAAAATCATCATTTGCATGAATGTGCAAAATTTAAAAATATGAATGTAGATGAGCGACTACATGTAGTTAATAAATTAAAGTTGTGTAAGAATTGCTTGCATAATGGTCACAATGCTTTTCAATGTCAGCTGAGAGCTGTATGTCGCCAATGCAGAAAGAAACACAACACATTAATACATATTACAATGAAAGGCAACCCGATATCTTCTACTGAAACTGAACAACCCTCTACATCTTCCTCTTTACCTGTGTCACTGTCTGTGGCATCCAATGAACAGGTTTTGTTATGTACGGCACTAGTCCAAATTGTAATAAATAATAAGACGTATACAGCTCGTGCGCTGCTGGACACAGGTAGTCAATCGTCATTTATTACAGACAAATTAAGAAGGAAGATAGGGCTAGTTATCAACCCCGGTGGTTCAGTGAATGTTTGTGGGATAAATAACGCTACATGTAATATTACTGAAAGTTGTTATATTAAAATTAAATCTAGATGTATGCCATTCGAATTAAATGTTAGGTGTCTAGTAGTACCTCGAATAACAGGAATCTTACCAAATTCTACTATTAATACTGAGCATCTAAAATTACCTGGAAATATTACTCTAGCTGATCCTAACTATTTTTCCCCGGCTGAGGTCGATATCCTCTTAGGAGCAGATGTGTATTGGGATATAGTTGGCTCTAATTTAATTAAGCTGGGCAGTAATAAACCGGTTCTACAGGAGTCTATGCTCGGATGGCTCATAAGTGGCCCCATACAAGGTAGTCAGTCCGCTTCAAAGGTTTATTGTAATTTTACTCAGGAGATAAAGGACTCGCTAGAAAAATTTTGGAAAATTGATGACTTACCTGCCACTAAAACTTATTCCATCGAAGAGCAGCTGTGTGAGGATCAATTTGTAGAAAACGTATCTCGCTTAACGAATGGAAGATTTTCTGTGTTAATGCCTATAAAGGAGTCGCCTGAAAAGGCTCTTGGGGACTCTTACTATGTCGCTAAAAAATGTTTTGAGAGTTTAGAAAGAAAATTCATAAAATATCCTGATTTAAAGGCCAATTACAAGGCATTTATAGATGAATATGCAAATTTAGGGCATTTAACTAAAATAAATAGGCCAGAATTTGGATACTACATGCCTCATCACGCAGTAATCCGTGAAAAGAGCGAAACCACAAAGCTCCGCGTAGTGTTCAATGCCTCTTCTAAAACTAGCTCTGGCAAATCACTTAACCAAATTCAAATGATTGGTCCAGTAGTGCAGAGTGATTTAATCTCTATTTTATTGCGATTTCGCAGGCATAAATTCATTCTCACAGCCGACATCGAGAAAATGTACCGGCAAATTGAAGTCGGGCAACAGCAGCGCCATCTGCAGCTTATTCTGTGGCGTGATGATAAGTCTCAATCGATAGATGTTTTACAACTCAATACACTTACTTATGGCACTGCCTCTGCACCATTTCTAAGTACTCGATGTCTCTTACAATTGGCATATGAATGTAAGGATGAGTCTATTGCTTGTATAATTCGAAACGATTTCTATGCAGATGACTTAAATACAGGGTCAGAAACTATAGAAGGGCTAAAACACATATATCATGAAGTTGTAAACACACTTAATTCTGCATGCCTACCCTTAAGAAAATTTCGCACAAACTGCCCTCAATTATTTGATGATGAATGTGATTCTTTAAAACCTATTGATTTCAATAAAGAATCCAGTGTATTAGGTCTCAATTGGTGTCCCAAGGCTGATATGCTGCAATTCTCTACAGACCTAAAGCCTTCTACTCATATTACTAAAAGGTCAATAATTTCTACTGTTTCCAAGGTTTTTGATCCCTTAGGATTATTGTGTCCCTGCACTATAGTAGCTAAGATTTTACTTCAACAATTATGGTCCTCTAAGCTAGACTGGGATGATCCAGTACCAGCTGAGTTTTGTAAAAACTGGGCTAACCTCTTAAAGGAATTTTCTAATTTGACCAACATTCGTATTACAAGGCGAGTTCTGTGTGATACACCCAGTAATATAGAATTACATTGTTTTGTGGATGCCTCTCAACAGGCCTATGCAGCCTGTATTTACCTGCGTTCTGTAAATCATGATCAGAAAGTTACAGTCAGGTTGCTGTGTGCTAAGGCACGAGTTGCACCTATGAACCCAACTACTATACCCCGATTGGAGTTATGTGGCTTCTTGTTAGGTGCACGTTTATGTTCAAAGGTATTAGAATCATTAAATTGTAATATCAATCGTAAATTTATATGGACTGATTCAATGGTTGTGCTAGGGTAGGTGAATACCCCTCCCAGGGATCTTAAAATATTTGTGTGTAATCGAGTGAATGAAATCAATCAACTTACAATTGGATTCACCTTCTGTCATGTTCCCACAGATCAAAACCCTGCAGATATTGCGTCTAGAGGTGTGACTCCTAAGCAGTTGCAGTCCTGTCTCCTCTGGTGGGAAGGGCCTTCGTTCCTCGCTAATGACCCATCATGTTGGCCTACACAAACACACACACAAATCCCTAACATTTTACCTGAAGTTAAAAACTCGCACACCATCGAATGTCATGTTGTTGTAACAAACAAAATAATTCAATTTGAGAAACATTCTAATTTAAATAGATTAAAGAGAATATATGTATATGTCCAACGTTTCCTAAATTACTGCAAAAATAAAGATGCAAAAATTAATGGTCCATTAGATACTAAGGAATTAGATGACTCTTTGCTAATGTTAGTTAAGTTAAGTCAGTTAGAAAGCTATCCAGAGGAAATTAAATTGATCAGGAATAATAAAACTCTTAATCGTAAGTCAAAATTATTGCCGCTGAATCCATTTATTGATTCAGATGGCATATTAAGGGTTGGGGGTCGAATTCAAAACTCTGACTTCGCCTATGATAAAAAACACCCCATTATTTTAGATGCAAAGCATCATTTAACTAAATTAATACTAAGGTACGAACATGAACGCCTATTTCACGCTGGTCCTCAACATCTTCTAGCCTCAATAAGAGAACGATTTTGGCCTATAGGTGGCAGACACTTAGCGCGTAGCACGACAAAGCAGTGTATAGTTTGTATTCGCCTACGTGGGAAGACCATACAACCTTTAATGGGAAACTTACCTGCCGAAAGAAGCTACTCCATGTTTCCTTTCTACTCGTGTGGTGTTGATTTTGCTGGTCCGTTTATGATCTCTAGCCGAAAGGGTAAAGGCAATCGTATTTCAAAATGCTACCTATGTTTGTTTGTATGCCTCTCGTCCAAAGCGATTCATTTAGAATTAGTCAGCGATATGAGCACTGATGCTTTCATTTTGTCTTTGCGAAGGTTCGTCTCTCGTAGAGGTAAACCTAATGTTATATATTGCGACAATGGTACCAATTTCAGGGGCGCGAACAATGAGATACGTAGAATACTCAGGTCCAGTCGTGAGTCGGCTATTAATTACGCCAATAACGAAGGCATAAAGTTCGTGTTTAGCCCCGCATATTCACCTCACTTTGGAGGTATATGGGAGGCGGGCGTTAAATCCGCAAAGCACCATTTTAAGCGTGTAGCGGGAAATGCTTCCCTGACATTCGAGGAGCTCGCCACACTATTCACACAAATAGAAGCGATTTTAAATTCTCGCCCCCTTACTCCTCTTTCATCCGATCCTACCGATCCCTCTCCGCTGACCCCAGGGCACTTTCTTATAGGGCGACCTCTCGCCTCGGTACCATCGTTGCCTATCACCTGCAAATACCCCAACCGATATCAGTATATTGAGCAACTGAGACAACAATTCTGGGAGAGATGGCGCCGGGAGTTCGTTGCCGAACTTCAACAGCGCACCAAGTGGAAGACGAGGCAACACGAGCTTCGTGTGGGCGATCTAGTGATCCTCAAAGAAGAAAATCTTCCCCCACTACAATGGAAACTTGGCCGCATCACCCATTTATATCCTGGGAAAGATGGAATCAGCAGAGTTGTCGACGTTTATACATCAAAGGGCACGCTAAGGAGGGCTGTCAACAAAATGTGCATACTCCCGGCCACCAATAATGCAACGGATGTCACTGAATAATGAGCAGAAAATTGAAAGCCACCCTTTCAAGGTCCCGGAGGATGTACGCGCCCCTGCACTAGGGCGAGGGAGGTGAAGGAGAGGGACGAGGGGCGTCAACGCGAGCGCAGCCCACGCCGAGCGCCGCGCCGGCCATTACTCCGCAAGCTACTACGACCGCGCGCGCAACGCGATTGTGTAATGACGTTAAAGTCCAAATATAATTCAGTTTTATACAAAAAACAAAGTTTGTTTAATTACTAAACACGTACGTACGTACTAGGTACTAGGTACACGTACTAGGTACGTACGGCGTCATATCAAGCTATACATTTCCAGTGTAAGCTGACTTCTCATTGTACGAAAAGCCTCTATAATCCGAGATCAACTAAAACTGGAAATGTTTAGCTTGATATATCGTCGTGTGGATCTATTAGTTTATTTGGCAACGGACCGATTCTAGTCCTCGTCATCCTTTACAATTTGTGAATAAAATAATGTTTCTCCAAATGAATTCAATCATATTTCTTAAAAAGCTTGCATGCGACTCTGTGCAGAGGGATGTAGCGGAAAATATTAAAAACATTACAATCAAACATTAAAATGGAGTAGTGTTGAACGGAACGTAGTAGGTACATGCAATGTAATAAAAAGAGACAGAAAGATTGTGACGTAGCAGTTTACTATCTCTCTCACTTGTGGTCTATACTCTGTACTTGTCAAGATGGACAACTAGGTTGCTCCGTAAGAAATAAAACTACTTTTAATTCTATTGCGTATATTTCTCTACAACAATCATCAGGTTATGGGCCCAAAATTATATTCTAGGATCACTCGACAAATTGCAGCTGATGCTTATAAATGTCATGTTTCTGTAAAAATCTTTGGACAGCATATTGATACCTTTTATTACTATGTAAGTCAAGCAATAATTAAAAGTAATTACGCTGTACATATTAATACATAATGATAATCTTGATGAGGGAAAGCAGAGGTCAAGATGAAACTACAATAGCCCAAGGGTGCTGCGATCGGCAGTCAATAAGTGCAGAAACTGTTGATCGTGAGGTCACGAGTTCAATTATGTTCACTGAACTATTGTGATGAATCACTTGAGACAATAGAGGTTTTTTTTTACTGATATTAAATGGTAGTGTTGAAATGTGTTGGTAAAATATTAGTGTTTAAGGATTGAGGAAAAAAATGCGCATGCAGCACCGTACATGTGATAAAAACGAAACATCTTAAAAAAAAAAAAGATTGTAACAGACATAACAGAATGATATCCCAGAAAAGGAAAGAGCAAAAGAGGAAGACCATTTCAAAGACGAAGACGAGAGGGAGGAGATTTATGAAGATTTAGACGACTTGAAAACTACTGCGGGAGGGACGTAAGAAGTGAAAACAAAACACAAACAGAATACTTTGCCATCACTCACTGACATATCCCGTATAAGTACTTACACTAAAACCGAGTGCATCCCGAACACATCCGAAGCGGGTTTTTTTTAATCGTCTTATAAACAAAACACGCACGGTGTCGCTTACGGTAACAGTGGCGCGAGTTCAATGGTTTTTTCCCATCTCAAAAAATGGTCAACCCGCCTAAAGAAGTTTTCACTTCAATAACTCACGATCATGAGCTATGGAAAAGCCTGGGGGAGGCTTATGCTAAAGAATAAAGCTATCTGGCGATTTCTGACGTCAAAACCTTTAATTTAAATTAATTGTTTTAATTAGTTTTAAGATAGCTAATAAAGGCTATTTTAAATTGAAATTGAATGGAAATTGAATGTGAGAGACAGAGAGAGTACCTATATCTTTCTTTTCTCTCATGTGTCGCAATGTGCCTAAACGTGACGCGTCCTTAAAATACTCTCAAATCTCGTCCAATTATAAAATCTAGTTTCACTTCAAAAGCAAACGAATGTTAAGTTATATACGCGCAATTTCATTGTTTGAGCTAAGCCATTTATATTAAGGCGAAAGCGCCAGGGTAGCCCGCGAAATTAATTTTTTTTTTAACGTTTTTTGCAAATTGCTGGTCAGTATTAAATTGTACGTTAATTAAAATATGATTCGCGACCATAACAAGTATGTATTTACAGAATTATAATCATTAAAGTCATCAACACAACTCTCTAAGACCAGGTAATCCTACTATTTCATGAAATCTTGACATTTTAGGATTACACTAACTTAACAAGTTGTATTACTGATTCTAATGATTATTATTTAGGATTCTCGCAATCATAACAAAATCAATACTCAAAACCCTTCAATGCCAACAAACATCAAAAGAATCCGCGCAATTTCAAACCTAAAATTACAAGTGAACTCCTGTATCATATCGGTATAACAAAACGAAAATAACCGATCTACAAGCACTGCAAGTTAATTAGGCCCAAGAAACGATCTCACATATCGATAGTTCCCAGGGTGGTATGCAAAAATTGTTGAGAAAATACCACAGGAGTGCGTGGTCGATAATTCGCGGGACGCACGCCGGTAATTTCAGCATTTAGGCCTATAAGACTGGGAATTGTAATTGTCTGAATCGGTGTTACGCAGTGCTACTTGAGTCATATAGTGCAGTGCATTGTAAGGTGGGAATAGTGAGGCGAATTTTTCCGGCAAATCTATCGATAAATCCTTACTAATATTATAAATGCGATAATGAGTTTGTTTGTTTGTTATGCTTTCACAGTAAAACAGCTGAACGGATTTGGATGAAATTTGGCACATGGGTAGACCTTGGCCTGGATAAGGACATAGACTAGTTTTCATCCTGGATCGCAGACGAAGTCGCGGGAAGTAGCTAGTAATTTATAAGTCGATACATATCTGAGAGCTAGATCGAACAAAGTGTAACATTTTAACCGTCACGGCCCTTTTGCTAGATTTTTTTTTCTTTTAGTTACTCTGAAACGTTTTTAATTTATTCTTACGACACCTCTCAACGTCTTTTATGGCTTGAAAACGTTTTGAAAAAATATTGCGTTATGTATTTTTAGAGACTACTACAGAAATGGGGAATATTAAACGATTTAATTATGCGCATTTTATTGTTATCGCACTTTTTTTCAGGAACAATAAAACTATCGACATGGAAAAAAAAGTTATTCTGAACTATCGAAAAATACACAAGGAAATCATTCTGTGTATTTTTATCCCGGGATTTTTTTGAGTTTATTTTTATAGCCCATCATTGGCATAAAACTAGCTATCTATCGGTTGCCAATAAAACAACAAACTCTAAACTATCGAGGAGTCAAGCATCATTGAGAAGCGGGCTCAGCGAAATCATATGCAAAATGCGTTTCCCACGACCCGTGGACAATCGAACGTTTATCGAGTGGCCCGGACCCCTATTCTTTATCGATTATTACTTATCGATATTGCGTCATTTGAGTCGATTAACGAAATAAAAATCGACAGTAATGGCTAAAGTTAAAACAAAAAATAGTCATTAATCCATTGATACTGTAGCTATGTTTAGCCATAAATAATTATTAATGCAGCTGTTCCAATATCATTATACTAAATACAGCAATAAGTAATAAATCATATCAAAATGCCCCCGAAATTGATTAATTAAAATCAATCTCACTTACGTCCGACTCGATACCGTTATCGTAAATCTATCGGTGTTTAAATGTTAAAGCTTTGACAAATTAAGCTATTCCATTTTATCTAAATCGTTTTCTTTATCGATATAAATAAAAAAATATTGACAGCACTTAAATTTGGAAGTTTTATAAAAAAAAACCTTTATATAATTTGTGAAGATATATTTTAATATTCTTGAAAGCTATCCGATGTTCTATTGTTTTTTTAATATAAATTCAATGTAATACATACTTATACAAGTATCGAAGTTGTTAATAGAGTTTTAAGTATATATTTCTTTTGCGACCAGCCCCTGTCTCGCACGGTTTTTACGACTTGACAAAACATCGCCCATTTATTTATGGCCCATTCTTCTCCATACGAAACTTTTGGAAGGGGCTACTAGAATCAATTCCATTTTTTTGTAAATTTTGTCGGGTCCAAGTGCCCTTCATGTGCCTATTTAAAATAAATAATTTGAATTTGACTTTGAATTTATTTATAAATGTTAATTTATTTTGAACAAATACCTTCCGGAATAAATTATCTTAATGATGCTGAAAATCACATCAAAATCCATTGCGTGGTGTAGAAGAGCAACGCGATCGATTTATACATATAGAAGGTAAGATGGTTTAAAGTGTTCAGACAGGAATGAATTATTGGATTAATAAAATGTTGAACATGCAATAAAATGTCTCCGTCCGTAGTGATATTATATTTTATGAGCAACCAGAGCTTTTACTCTTAAGATTAACGTCTTAATCGGATCGAATACTTCATTAAAACTATCATTCGATGCAAATGATTGGATAGTAGACGATAAACCTTTTCGGCTAAGATTAAAGTGTCAAAGGTGGTTGATTAAAATGACTGCTTATGTAAACACTTGCTTTTGCCCACGTATTTTGACCAATTTAGACAATATCTTTATAAATTATAGCCTTTGTGTTATTCGGTGTATAAGCTATATTACTGCGAAGTTTCATCAAAATCCGTTCAGCAGTTTTTGCGTGAAAGAGTAACAAACATCCATCTATATTATTATTCTCACAAACTTTCGCGTTTAAATTTGGATTAGGATAAAATAGTAGGCAGTTGGTTAGGTGGGTCGTTAGGATGTACAGTCACGAGCATAAGTATGTATACACTTGGCTTTATTTAAAAGCGATTTTCTCCTTTATTTTTGAATGAAATTTTATATTATTATGAACATAGTATTTTCGAACCCATAGGTTTATGTAAAGTATCGTATTTCAAGATTGCATTCGTTATTTTGTGAAAAAATCGCAATTGAAAGTTGCAAAGTGTTGACATATTAGTGCTCGTGACTGTACTACATAATGATGACAAACAATCTTTGTTTTTAAAAGCTTCATAATTGTTGGACTGAGGAATATGAGCGAGGTGGTGTGTTTGAATCTCACACGAGATATTCTTGACATCAAAGCGTTTCTGTCCTATTTTAGTAACTTATTACTAAATCTTGTAACAGGACAGGACACAAATTTTACAGTTCAGACTCAAACATTTGTGGGACCAGGGTGTTCAGTAAAATGATTTGTTTAAAACCTTTTTTTCTTGTTGGCCTAGTTTGTGTCCCACTGCTGGGCAAAGGCCTCCCCTTTTTCCTTCCAAACCTCCCTGTCTTGTGCGATCATTGGCCATGTTGGCCCTGCGAATGTTATTAGATCGTCACGCCACCTTCGCCTTGGTCTACCTCGCCGGCGATGTCCTGTTTAAAACCTTCTATTGTATTAATTATTTCATATTACGTCTTAATTTTACTTCTTCCTCTTGCCGTCCTTCGTCGTCTGTCACTTCTCCTTCCACTCCGATTGTCTCTCATTCCCCATTATAATAATATTGATATGTTCAACCTCACATTCCCACTTTGCAAATCTAAGATGAATTGTACCTGCACAAAAAGTTTTTATGTTTTTCAGTCCTTACAATTCAGCTTTTGAAGCGTTGATGAGACAGGAACGATGAAACTTAACATTTTTCTAAGAATCCAGCTGTTAGATATTTCAATTTATGTAAACCCACGTTAATAGAAGACAAATTAAAACATCACTACATCGGTAAACAAACGCCGATCAGAATAGGGTTGTACTCAAAACCCATCTTCGTACCGAGTCCGGTAACTCGGCAGTCCCGGGGGAATCTCAGCGAAATGTGAGCAATGTCGGCTTACATGACAGTGAAGTACGTATGTATGATAGGAATTCATTGTACGAAAGGTTAAAGCTTATTTATTGAGGGTCATTTAGTAGCTACGCAACTTGAATTCCTTGGTTGATTATTCTAAATGTTTTATGAAATATTCAGTAGCTGCATGTTGGGTGAATGCTAAAATTAAAAAAAAAACTCCGAACCCATAACCTCCTCCTTTTTTGAAGTTAGTTAATAAGCTAAGACTTTATTTTTATTTCAGCATAACAATAATAGAAGCTAAATTTATTGTGTACCCAGTAGGTATGAGAAATGAAAAAATATTTACCGAAGTTTTTTTTTTGAATTTTTTGTTAATTTTCATTTAAAAAGTTTTGAAAAAACAATCGCAATTTACGAAGATTATTATATAAAAAAATCTTCATTAATATACAAAAATTTAAAGCCTCAAACAAATAAATCCAGAAAGGTCTCAAATTCCATCGCAGTTAAACCATGTGAACCGCGAACCTTAGCGTGCAGTACGGGCGTGACAGCCCGACTGGGGTTCGATTCCCTGCAGGCACCATTAGGACCAATAACCATCAGTCGGTAGCCGGTCCTCGGACCGCTAATTCAGACTAATTTTCCTATCAAAACCGAAACGCTATTGTTTTTTAATGCCGACAGTAGCTGCCTAACTGTTTCATCGTGAGAACTTCGTTTTGTTACGTAATTGCATATTTTTAATTCCTTTTTTGCAGTTTTTTTTGTTGATATTTGCGTGTATGTTCGTGTGTGAAATTCGGCCTTGCCTTAACACGTAAATGAAGCTTGAAGGAGAGATTCTAAACGGTTAGCATATCGCGATAGTTACCTATCATGGTTTAAGTGAATATAAATATATTCAAGGTAAGTTTCGTAATATATCTGACCTAACCTTCGGGTACTTATTTTATGTGTTTTTTTTAAAGCAACTTGCCAAAAATGTATGTAATTTGATTGTATTTTTGACAGATGGCGACTGAGATTAGAATGGCGAACGTTCTTAAAAATACGGGAATTGCCGCTCTGATAGTATTTAAAGTGGACCACGCACGATACGTGAAAAGTACATAAGGGGACAACGGTAAGTAAATTTTATGACGTCCCATTGTCCCCGTGACGGGGACACACATTACGGGGACAACGGGAATACAGAGAACGTGAAATCTTAATTGTCCGATGTCCCCGTTGCTCATACGTCATAAGGGGGACAACGGTAAGGAAATTTTATGACGTCCCGTTGTCCCCGTTGCCCATACGTCATAAGGGGACAACGGTAAGTAAATTTTATGACGTCCCGTTGTCCCCATAACGGGGACGCACACACGCGGGAATCGCGCGGGGGACGCGGGGAATACACGGTCAAAAAGCCTTGTAAAATAATCAGCATAAGATGTCGATTTAAGAACTGTAATCTTTTTTGACACCCGTTCTCATTGCTAATATTGTTATACGGAAATTTTCTCGAAAGGAATTTTATCATACTCAATCATTTTCCTCAACAAACTCACAGGTGCACAACATGTGCACATAACCCCATATGTTTTATATCTAGGTACGTATCTATATCATGTGGTGAGTAAAGGATGCGCACGAGCACGTTACGGGGAGTGGCTCGTTCATATTACGTATTAATTTAAACACGCTTCGTTAGCGATGCGAAGCGCTTGTCATGTGCCTACTTAGGGCCTGTGCACACCACGTTTTTTAAACGCGCCGTTGACGCGCGTTTGTAGTGATACAGACGCGATACGCACGCAAGTCAGACGCAGCCTGTAGTGTAGACCTTCTGTAGGATAAAAGCGCGCCGTCGACGCACGTTTCTAAAACGTGGTTTGTACAGGCCCTTAGATACATCAGTTCGGGACGCGTTCTGTTTTAGGTCTAATCGAAGAAGAGAGGTGTGTTTTGTATGTGGTTTGGGTTTCTTTAGCTTATAGAGAGAAAAATAGGATTTCGCTCTGTGTAAAGTTATTGGGCAGTGGTGGCCAAGTGGTAACGGCCGCGACTTACGAGTTGTAGGTCGTAGTCGTAAATTCGAACCCAGACAGGCGCTTTACTTTGTGTAAATTATTTCATCACCACTGCTCTCAAAACGGTGAAGGAAAACATCGTGAGGAAACCGGCATGTCCTAGAACCAAAACTTCGAAGACATGTGACATCTACCAACCCGCACTGGGTCCGCGTGGTGGATTACGGCCCACTTCTTCTCACAGAGAGGAGGCTCGTGTCCCAGCAGTGGGAACATGGCTGATTAGATTAGATTATTATTGGGAGGGTATGTGTATTTAGCTTCCTTTGAAACAGTTTAGCGCTTATCAAAATGCTCGTACGTCATCAGTAGTTTTAAGGACTAATAAAAGCATTAATAGTTCGATATATCTAAATCAGTGGTTACCAACCCGATGTTTAGCATACTACCAAGCTCGCTCAATAGATATTTTTACAAATGTTTTAGGGTTCCGTACCAAAAAGGTGTGAATGGAACCCTATTAATAAGGCTCCGCTATCTGTCCGTCTATCACAGGGCTGTATCATTTGAAACAAATTTCCAAGAGTATGTACTATTATGGCTGTTATAAATAATTGTACGGTGGTACGGAACCCTTTGTGTCCGACTCGCATTTGGCCGCTTTTTTAAACTTGCTTCGTTCGATTGTGTGTCCAGTAACAAATCGCAGTCATTCATTTGTTTACATAAAAGATTGATTTGCGGTAGAATATAAAGGTAATTGAGGTAAAAAGGTAGTAGACGATGTACTATGTAGGTAAAGCAGTAATCACATACCTTGTTGGAAGTAGTTGGACTTCCTCACGTAGACACAGACGAGAGCCATGAGTTGGAGTTGCGACAGTCGCTGTCTGGTGGACGGGGGGAGTGGCAGTAGGTCCCGAAGGTTGGCAATCTCTGCGTTTATGAGGTCGCGCCTCAGCTTGCTCGCGCCTTTCGTTGATTTGCCCTGGTCGAACCTGAGGGACGGAAAACGAATTAAATTTATTTATCTGAAAAAATATGCTGAAATGGGATTGGGCACGTCACTTCGGTAGCATGCATAGCGACCGCTGGGAAACAGGCCGGCCCAGGAAGAGGTGGCGACACGACCTAGACGCGTACCGCAAGGGTTGGATCGAGGTGGCTCTTGAAAAACATGCTGGGAAGGATTTGGGGGAGTCCTTTGCTCAGCAGAGAACAGAATAGGTTAAGCAAAAAAAAAAAAGTAAAAAAGTCTGAACAGTTGTTTACACAGGCGTATCAAATTAAGAAAAAAACTGCCAAGTGTGAGTCAGACTTGCGCACTGTGGTTTCAGGACAGAGATGGCGCCGGCGTAGGCTAAAAGGCGACATTGGAACTCTTTAGGTACGGGACTCACCTGTATTAAATTGGATCTGTTTTTATACAAGGCACAAGATGAGTCATGAAGAAACAGGTATGTCCTAAAACCAAAAACTCGAAGATATGACGTGACATCTACTAATCCGCACAGGGCTGTGTCCCAGCAGTGGGAACATTATAGCCTGATACTGCTAAGATGTGATATCAATGGCTGGTAAATAGGCTTCTTATCGATTTCGTGGCAAGATCCCGAAATTATATATAAATGTAGGCCATAAAAGTTTACACACATGCGATTGGTGTCTGTAATCTTTAGTAGATAATCGTACTGATAATATATTATTGACGTTAACGTTTACTGACCTCTTTGAACTTATTATATTATTGAGCTTTAAGAGTTAATGCCATTTACATCAACAATATTGGTATATAAACCAATGATTTATTATTTGCCCAACCTACTGTCAATACCATTTGATGTTTATGTCTAATGAAGATAGTAATGTTCACAAATAATTAATTAAATCTTCCATAAAAGGTTGAAGTTTTTAGTTCTTAGCATACATTGCATAATCAGCCTAAAATAACTTCCACACTGCTGGGACACAGCTGCACTGCACCGGCCCTCTCTTTGTGTGAGGGAGTGGGTCGTAATCCACCACGCGGGCCCAGTGCGGGTTGGTAAACGTCACATGTCTTTGAATTTTTGGTCCTAGGACATGCGCGTTACCTCGCGATGTTTTCTTTTACCGTTTTTAATTTTAGTTTTGTGTCTCACGCTTATACCTAACAAAAAATTACAACTGCAATCTTCGCAAAAATACATGGCGATCTAAGCTTACCTAACACGTCAAAAACTACTCACTTAAAACCTCGTAATACGTACGCAATAAAACTTAAAACAATTATTTATGCAGTTAACTTAATACTCGAATAAAATTCGTTCCACATTCATATCCTAGTAGAATCGTCATTCATATCGATTATTTATATCGATATATAATTAACCGATTTTTATTGTCTTATACATAAATGCGGAATATTTCCTAAACTTACGTTATCACCTTGAATCGTAATCGAAGTAATAGTACGGGTAATAGCCAAAGGTCAGAGTTATAGCTATTTTAATATACCATTGCTGTGCACCTGGCTGGTATCTGTTTTTATTACTATTATTTTAGTTCTTATTAACTTTGAAAAAAAGAGAAAAAACTGAGTGCCACAGGAAAAACATCTAATATGGAAAAGGGGGCTTCCATCTTTTCCATTAGAGAATTTTCCATCACACTAATATAATAGAGGTGGAAGTATGCGAGTGTGTTTGTATGTTTGTTACTTCTTCACGCACAAAAGGCTAGACCAATTTTGATAAAATTTTGTATGTAGGTAGCTGACACCCTGGATTAACATTATATAGGCTACTTTTTATCCCGATATTCCCACGGAATCGACATTTACGCGGGTGAAACAGCGGGGCGCAGCTAGTAAACTATAATTTATTTAGAGTGATCTGATGGATAAGCTATAGAGTCCTACTGAACGTTCGGTTATCAATTACGTTAATATATCCATTCGTCAAGTTCAGTGGATCACTTCTATGTATTGGCTGAGCTAGTAGGAAAGAATAGAAATGGCATAAAAGAGGGGCTTACTACATAGATGTACATTGGTGCCGGTTCTGTTATTCACAAACTAAACTAAATTTAAGTTCAGTGCGTCTTTTTCTTTCTATTTCACTAAGAAAAGGACAGAAGATAAATATTAGTTTAGTCCTGTCAAATTAGTCAGCGCCTGACGTAAATTGACGTATTTTTAATAGCCAATATTTTAATCTCGTTTAAATTGTCTATGGAGTATCTTAATTTGACAGGACTAAACTAATATTGATCTGCTGTCCTTTTCATAATGAAATAGAAAGAAAAAGATGCACTGAACTTAAATTTAGTTTAGTTTGTGAACAAGGGAATCGGCGCCATTATGTAACTTGCAATGAAAAACGAAATTAAATTTTCAGGGTTTAATTAAAATTTAGTGAAATAAAAGTAACATTTTATATGGGCAAACTTTTATTGGTACAATAACAATTTGGCTATGATAAAATATAATCAAAATACGTTCGAATTATACTTAATATATGGTTCTATTCGAAAGAGTTAATAAAAGATGTCCTGTAATGTTTCATAACCTTCTAAAGTTATATTTTTCCATCACAGACATAGTATGCATTCATTCTAATAACTGTTTGAATTTGCAATAATGTAAATAAAGATGATTAAGTAATCATCTGACTGACTGACTGACTGGCATGTAAAACAATTAATCGCCATTTAAGAAGTCTTAAATGGCGATTAATTGTTTTACATGCCAGTCAATGTTTCAAAACTATTTAAATTTCACCTTAATTTGTTTGATGATTAAAAATTTATTAAATTTATTGAGTGAAGATTTGTTTAGAGTATTATAATTAAAAAAAATATAATTTTAAAAGCTAACAGTATTAAAATAATAATATGTACAAGTATATAAAAAGGAGGAAACATAATCAAAGGGTCACCAATTGTCAAACACTTTAAATAAATTGTTTGACAATTAGTGCTATTATTAAAACATAATTGAGTAAGTTGATAGGTGCTCCTTATGAAGTAGAAGTGTGTTTTAAAATGAATACTAACGATTTTATTGAATTAATTTGGTAAAATCTGAAAATAACAAACATACCTCCATGGCTGTGACAAAATATTAAACAAATACTTTCCATTCAAACAAAAAAATGTGCAAATAAATATTATATTTATCATTTACCAATTGCAACAATCTAATCAGAAGTTAAACTAACTAGCATAGAATAATTGTTCAGAATATCCTACTAGGCACTTCGCAGAATTCCCCTGACAGGAGCCAATTCAAGCTATCAACACAACAGCCGCATTAGCCTCACTCCGTCCACTAAGCCTTACAGTTTAACCTCTAACCTTACAACCATAGGCTGTCCATCTGAATCCTCCATGGTCCTTGTTACACCCGATATACTGACGCAAACATTGCGCCTTACCATAGATTAATAATTTATAGAAGTGAAACTTTCAATGCTTAGTTCTTCTTCTCGTGTCGCTGGCTTCATCCGACCATCCATTGGGTACGTAGCTGATGTGGGGCTTTTAAAACGTCAGGTTAGTGTTATAGAGGTATGAGGAGGGTTAAAAGTTCACTCATCCTCCATAGAAAAGGAAGAATCCTCCGACCAGACGGGTGTTGTGTCTGGTGGGAAACTGCCCGATGATTCATGTCGGGCCGTTGTATATATGCTAGATGCGCGGTAAACTCTGCTTGCGAGATGCAGGATTTTGCGTGACGTCAGTGTAACGCGTTGTTTGCATGTGGCGTTGTAGACACTGCTACAGTATCGCCGCTTCAGCGCACGTTCTTGAATAATTTACAACCCTATTTTAGTTAAGGGCGACGGAAGACCTATCATGGCAGGTACCGCAAAATTAAGGTAAGGGTACACCTAAGACGCAGCAGTCCGGGTGGAATAATAATATCAAAGTCAAAACATTCAGTCAATCTTCGGTATACGCTGGATGAGAGTAGCAGAGTATCGGTTAAATGGCGTCCGATTGGAGATACCTTTGCCAGCAGTGGACTACCATACTTACTGATGGTGATAAGCATGATTCGAAGCAAATGGGTCTTTAGGACTATTCTGTAAAAATCTCACCGTGAAAACTTAATTGAAGTGAACTGTCAATAGTTTGACACTATTGACAGCTCACTTCAATCTCGGCTGAATCCCTAGCATCAGGTGACAGCTCAGTTCAAGCTCACTTCACCTACGTTTTTACCGACCGACTGCAAGTAATAATTTCACGCTTATAGGAAAACTTATGAGTTTCCCTTCTATACCGTTTCCTAATTCTACGTCTTAACCCCCCAGTAACATGATATGTCACTTAACTCGTTAACTTTGAAGTTTCTGATTAAAATTATCCCGCGATTGGATGTATTTATGCAGTAATACAGCAAACTGTTTATTGATGATGTCATTGCTATTTAATTATGAACGAACTTGTAAAGTTTTAATGTTTTAACTGTCAGTGATGGATTAAGGAAATGTGTGCTACTTCCTTATAAGGTAATAGGAGCGTATGTACTTGAACTGCAATCCATACTTTAATATTATAAATTTGAAAGTAACTCTGTCTGTTTGTCTGTATGTTACCTTTTCACGCCTAAACCACTGAACGGATTTCGATAAAATTTGGCAGAGAGATAGATTGCATCCGGGGGAAGGACATGGGATAGTTTTTATCGACATACCTCGCGGGCGAAGCCGCGGGCGGAAGCTGAAATATGTTTGAGGAAGGAACAGAGATATTCTATAAATGATTGATTATAAATTGAATTATGTTCCTATTTTTTTTTTATTGCTGAGTGGGCCCGCTCTTGACCTCGATCACGCCTGATGCAAAGCGATGGATGAGGTCTACGATAGAAAGAGCGTGCCCAGAAGATGCCTAAGGCACAGGCTTTTTACAGTTCGGCCGTCGAGAGTAGGCGTGCCTGACACATGACATTGCGACAATTCTAGTAGCTAATAAAGATCAAATTCGTAAAACACGTATTCATTTGTATGAAACTTACAGGTGTCAAGAATATCTCGTCAGCTGAACTGTTGGTATTGTGACAACTTTTTTTGCTAATTGGAATACGGATCACATCATTATTTCACGGTTTTATATTTTGAAGACTAAATGCAAGGAAAGCGTATCTGTAGGATTACAATTTTATAAAAGTAAAACTTGTAAGATTTTTTAATTTAATCATTAAAAAAAAACCTTCACCAAAAAGTTTGTACCTAAGTAGGAACGCAATCTTTTACAAAATCTGCCATAAGACCCGTCATATAATTTTCAGATTTTAATGACAACAAAAAAAAAATTAAGCATTTTGTTCACGAGTCACGTTTTTTGCAATAATAAGATCAAAAATATTTAAATCTTGCTTTATTCTACTTGGTACGTTACCTTATACGTTGGCATTCCATCAATTTTAACAAAAAGTTTTTTGAATATTTCGCGTTAAAAAGGAAGAGAAATCTTTTGTGATTTGATTGAAGCGTTCAGTGTATGGCATAAAGGAGTGAAATCGATGAGGGAATGAGTGAGTGGGTCTCTTATTAGCTAATATAGTGCAGCACGCGATGCGCCGGCGCAGTACGGTTGATGTGTGCCGCTTGGGACTGGGGATTTACTGCGTTTTGTTCTTGGTATATTCTCACGTTCTGTTTTCGCGGAATGATAAAGTATTTATATTCGCTGCTGTATTGTTAATGAATTGTATTGCATATTGCAACTAAGTATGATACTGAGCTAGTGGCGCCGGTTCTGTTGTTCACAAACTAAACTAAATTTAAGTTCAGGCATCTTTTTCTTTCTATTTCATTAAGAAAAGTACAGAAGATAAATATTAGTTTAGTCCTGTCATAATCAAAGAGATTGGGATTGGATTTGGATTGGATTGATTGGTATTTTAGCACAGACAAAAAAAAATACTTACCTAAAAATCCTTCACCAATGGGATTCGATACGATTAACTTGTCAGTTAACTGTCCATTATGATTCATAATGTTATCCTTTTATGATTCTGCCAAAGTGGCCTTTTTAGGCCCCCTGATCTCAGTCTCAATCTGTCAAAAAATACTTCTAATTTCCCTACATTTTGACAAGTTTTTGTCATTTGTTTGTCGCCGAGATGAGACTAGATTATGAACGTTTTAAATTACGAGAATTGGCCTTTTTTTTTGTGGATGGGAAGTCATCATGTGACCCGTCCCGCTCCGGAGCTGAAGGGAGTGTCAGACTTACTGACTAAAACCCACCCGTGTTCTTTCCTCAGCCCTTTATGTTCCGGGCCAGCGGTAACCCTTTCGGATAATCCCGCTGATCCGGCAGGCTCGGCCCTAAGAGGGCCACTCCTCGATGCTGACATCTCTTTGAGGCGCGCCTGGAACACGCCGACACGCAGAATTGGCCTTCAGATCAGCAAGACTTGTGATTACATTATTAAATAAAATAGTGATAAGAGTTTTTTTTTTGCAAAAATTTATTTCCATAAATTTTTTCAATTACTTTTTTTCAGGCTGTCAGTCGCAAGTCGCAAGCGCAACACACCTACAGCTCATGTGTATCGTGGGAACGCGATACATTACTGCCGTAACTGGAGAGGCTCCTAACTCCTAACCTATTTTATGTATAAGGCCATCCTCACCTCACGAACACTTTCCGTATTTTAACGAAAATTCCGTGAGCTCTGAACAAAGGGCCCACTTTATATGAACACACGAATTGGAATGCTGTTAGTTCAGAGTTATTGAATGGAGAGGTGGAATAAAGTTGGATGAAGCGGAATTCAGATAGTTATCGTTTTAATAAGGGAAGGTGGAAATGTAAATGAGTTTAGACAGTTCAGAAATTTAGCTGAAATACATAAGTTTCGTTGTGGAAAACTAAAGAGGAAATCTATGGAGGAGATCATTGTCCAATCGAAAACGTCTTCAGGCTTAATAAAATTAATTTATTCAATAATTTGGAATAGACCAATATCTATGAAAAAGTAGAGTAAAGGCTCCTACAAACAGGCGCGACACAAAGGCACCGCTCGTTGCGCAACTTGCGGTGCCTTTGTGATTTTATCGCGTGTCGCGCCTGTTTAAAGGAGCCTTAAAGTATCTATATTTAATTAAATAAATCTATTTTTCTAGAGTCATACACCAACCGGGGATTTGCCTTTGATACACTTGTATTGTGCATACAGGGATTATCGTCGGTTGGTGTCTCATTTCATAAGAGTGTCTAGCGGGCCTCTGCGAGTCAGCTTCGGCCCCTCGTATCCAAAGGTTCGGGACCCCGGGAGTGCAGAGATATGTCAAAGACATTTAAAAATAAAACCAGCACATTACTGCTCCACTGTAGGGCAAAGGCCTCTTTTCATACAGATATGATAATGATCAAATTTCCTTTAAAAAAACAGTGGCACTCCGGGAGTGCTGACAGAAGTGAAAACAGAACACAAACAGAATACTTTGCCATCACTCACTGACATATCGGATATACATTAAAACCGAGTACATCCCGAGGACAGCCGATCACATCCGAAGATCCGGGTATTTTTTTAATCGTCTTATAAACAAAACACGCGCGGTGTCGCTTACGGTAACACGAGTTCAATGGTTTTTAGGGTTCGTTAGGGTAGGTGTAAAAACGGAACCCTAGACTTCGCTGATACAGCCTGGTGAAGGACAGACGGACGGACGGAGTCCGTCTGTCCGTCACCAGGCTGTATCTCAAGAACCACGGTAGCTAGACAGTTGAAATTTTCACAAATTATGTATTTCTGTTGCCGCTATAACAACAAATACTAAAAACAAAATAAAATAAATATTATGGGGGGCTCCCATACAACAAACGCGATTTTTTTGCCCTTTTTTGCTCGATATCAATAATGGCAACAGGTAGGCACTTGAAATATTTACAAAATACTCAGTTGTATTTTTACTTTAATAATAAATAATAAAATCAAAATAAATATTTAAGGGGGGCTCCCATACAACAAACGTGTTTTTTTCGGCGTTTTTGCCTTGTAGTACGGAACCCTTCGTGTGCGAGTCCGATTCGCACTTGGCCAGTTTTTCCCATCTCATAAAAAAAACCGACTTCCAAAAAAAACACTAGAAACTGAAAAAAAAACACTACAAACTGAAAAATAACTTTAATTTCGGAAGTCGGTGTCTTAGGGAACAGTATTTTAGTTTTTGCCACCTACTTCCGAAATTAAAGTTATTTTTCAGTTTGTAGTGTTTTTTTTTCAGTTTCTAGTGTTTTTTTTGGAAGTCGGTTTTTTTTTTGTTAAAAAGTTTTTATTTCTCGCTTTTTAGTGGGTCTATTTATAATTTATCTAAGTTACAATAGCCTAATGTCAACTTGCCCATCGCCTTTTTATAAAATATTCCTTTTCTCGATGCAGGGACGTTAATTGTTGAGGAGTTCTCCTTTTATTAGTTTTTAGATTAGATGCTGATAATCCTGGCTGCAGCATCAGGCCAGACTTATGTCAACATTGCATTGAACTTAAAATTAGTCCTGTTTAAAATGAGCCCAAACACGACTACGGTGCTGTAATTTAAAGGTTTGTACTTTTTCTGATGCTCCTGGCTTCAGCATCAGGTCTTCGGTGCTCCTCAGTATCAGTACGTTTATCCACACATCGAGCCCTTTTCAATGAGCCTAAACACGATATATCTGCTGTTAGTTGTCGAGGAGTTAGGTACTCTGCAGACTATCCTGACTGCAGCATCAGGTCATGACTTGATGATCATGAGACCAAATGTGGCAAATCAAAACAATTTACTAAAACAGTCCTTGCCTGTTCGAGTAACTTCTTACTGTTAAGGAGTAGTACCTTCCATCATCAGCCCAGCTACCTGAGATGGTGACATCCATACACAAGATACTTCATAAAATATGCGAAAAACAATAAGTGAGCCTATAAAATTTGAGGGTTGCCCTCGATTTCTCCAAGATCCCATCATCAGATCCTAACTTGGTGACAATGGGACCACCTCAGAACAATCTACTTTCGAACAAAAAAAGAATTTTGAAAATCCGTCGACAATTGGCGGCGTATTCGATGAACAAACATACAAAAAAAAAAAAAAACATACAAACACCCGAACATAGTACCTCCTCCTTTTTGTAAAGTCGGTAAAAATGCCCAACGCGCTAAAGAAGTTTTCACTTCAATTATAATAATATCTGAAAAATTGTTTAAAGTTTACCTTCGTAGTATCGCATCAACAAACATAGTACGAATCAATTCAACCGTTTAGACTTGCTTATGTTAAACTGCACCGCGTAACCAAGCGGACTTTCCATGTATCTACAAGCATGTACGTCCAAGTAATTTACTTTCTACTAAAAATTTTCACGAGAATTTTCATAATAAGTGACCGCAATAGCTTTCGGTATTGTGTAAGTATAATTTCCTGTGAAAACTTAGCCTGTTTTCCCACGCTGCGAGCCGTTACAAAGGCAGCAATAATTTAGACAATTTTCCAATATCAGGCTTGGTGGGGGCCAAGTAAAAGGCGGAAGAGTTTAAAGAGTCTATTTTTTTGTAATATTGTTTTTTTATGTTGATATTTAAATCATATTTATTACTTTACGTGTACTGACTCTATTTGAGTCACATTTATAGACAACATAATATTTATTTAAACAAAGTTTACTCTGCAACAAGCAATTTTACGTAATACTTGCTTACGTACATTTCAGCAGGCGTTTTAAAGTCCCATTTTGCAGGCTGGTTAAATGAAGTATCACCCAAAAGCATTGAAGAATTGCAAAAATATAAATGTTCTTGAAACTCTATGTAAAGGTCTGATTGAAGTATTAAACTGTTAAAAATATTAAAAAATGCAAAAAATACAAATACAACAATACTCATCAAAGAGGTCTGATTTAAATTCTACACGAAACGACATGTGACACATACAATTTATATATAAGTAAGTATATATGTTTTTTTTTCTATTCATGTTGCATTATTTCTTTAATTCGTTGAAAATTTTTCCTTACGGGAAATCGCTCTAGACTTTCATCTTACACCAATCACCAAGGGTAGTCCATAGAAACCGCAACAGCGTATCGGTGGTACAGTACACGCCACTCGCATTACCTCGTAAGGACCATACCTCTATCTCATCCGTTCGCCCTATAAATTCTAATACCATGTTAGTGCATAGAAAGCTTTATTACTACTGCATGTTTATGTTATCCTGGTACTATTTTCATAGATTTATTGAATGTGTGTGTTTATTTTGTTGGGTCTGTGTGTGTTTTATATTATTGTGACAGATATGGCGACATTTGTGATGTTTTTACGAAGTGAAATATTATTTTGTGCCTCAATCTGGCTAGAATGAAGTACATAAATATAAGTGGGAACATTATAGGCTGATTATGTATGTACGAGTATGTATGTACAACCATTAGGCATCTTAATATTTGTCTGGAAGACCCGAGTGTCCATAAAAATTAAGTGAAGTTATTAATCTGAAATATCATTTTCAATCTAGCCAGATTGAGGCACAAAATAATATTTCAGATAGATCTTTTAGATAGGTCTTGGTATGTAAATATGGTCACCCATCCACTGTCCAACCACGCCAAGCGTAGTTTATCGATCTAGCCGTGCGGCTGTTATTATTTAGCCACAAGCTAAAAAAAAGACATGCTACGCCGACCCCAAAAATAAATTGGGATCTTGCTGTAAGATGATGATGACAAATGATAGGTGCTGTCTGTATACAAAGTCCGTCAAACCTCGCTATAATTTTACCCTATAACATTACAAATACAATATCTTGAATGCAACTACTTATCAACAGCATCCGTACTATTCAATAAATTTGACATGACATTGACACAACATACCCCCGACATTGATTCACAATCTATCTGCCAAAGCCTTCCTAATACCCGGAATTGACAGATCACACGTTTAAACAAGTTTATAACAGTACCTGGGTCCACTCATAATGGTCCTTGCCAAGAAATCTGTAGGGCCTAAGGGCTTAAGGTAATTTTCCTTCATATCACAAGCCACACAAACATGCATAGGTTTATGCGATATAATATGTGTTTTGTGACATTTAAAGATCAGGGGTTATGTTTGCGTGGTGTAGCCCTAGTCTAGTTTTGTCCGGGGATAAATGGATGGATTCCTGGATAATCATCAAGCATAGAATAATAATAATCTGGGGGCCTAAAAAGGCCACTTTGACAGAATCATAAAAGGATAACATTATAATAATAATAAATTATAATAAAGACCTTTATTCCCAAAATATAACATAACATTTCTATAGCATTCCTTACATATCTATTTCATGCAGTAAGAAAGAAGAGCATGCAACAAAGCAATAACTGAATTTAACAAAAGTAAATTTACAATAGAGTTACTCAATTTAAGTTTTACATTTCGCATTTCTGACCATTAATTATTTTTATTTTTTTCTATGCAATTGGTATACATTTTATTTAGAATTTATTCGTATTATTTATTTACCAGTACTTTAATGTAAGTTGGCGAATGACAATTGATTTAATTAAAACAGTCTCATTATAAATTCAAATCGTGCTAAGTAACACTTGATATTATTAAATAATATGGTATAAAACTGCATCAAAACAATTAATAAAGTATTCAAATTATGTTAGATTAATAATAAAAGTTGTAATTAATAACAATTGATTCAATGAATTAATATAGGCATGATAGATAGCATTTTAATTAAATTGATATAATAATAAAATAATAAGTATAGGTATTAGATTTTTAGTTTTGGGGTACCCAATTTTGGGCAAAGGCCTCCTCCATGCATTTCCATAGTTTCCTGTCTTTAGCGATCCTGGTCCAAGTGGGTCCCGCGACTCGCGCGACGTCGTCGCCACAGCAAAAGGATAACATTATGCATCATAATATGGCGAAGACAGTCCGTGTTTTTTAATTCCCGTATAATTAAGAGTCAAAACAAAAAACAAAAATACTTCTAATCTTCCTACATTTTTGACAAGTTTTTGACATTGATTGTCACTGAAATGAGATGACTCGATGGCAATGGATGCCTGGTAATTGCTATATATTTTGGAGATTGTGACTTTACTAAAACAAACATGAAACTATCAGGTGGCGGTGTTACGGCTGCGCGCTGGCTTGCGCAGGACACTGCCTCACATCACTACGCGAGCGACTATATTTTTTTAACTTTTTAAATTATGGGCATTGGCCAGCGGATTTTGTATAGTTGGAGGGTTTCACAGACGCATTAGTATGGCCTACCCAAATCGATGTTAATCTTTATTAAAAAGAGCAGCAAGATCGAGTGTTTGCTAGGCAGAACTTAACTGCGATGACCGAATCGCCAGAAAAATATAATGACAATCTTAAATTCCAATAAAATCCTCCATTTTCTGCTTAATTCGTATCGAAAGCTTACAATAAAGACGTTAATTCGATAGCACACACACTAAAAGACATACATACACATTTCTAAGCCTGTGTGTGTTCTATACTCGCTCAGTCAGGACAACACAAGGCAGGTCTCTGACACGATAAGTGGATATTTTACAAACTATTACAAAGCTTGTACAGTATGGGCGCTTTCCGAATTAGCTATAATCGCTCACAGCGCTCACATGCGTTCCGATTTAGATATCACGATTATGACAGCTGAGAGCTGTCAACAATTCGGAACGCCCGTGAGCGCGCTCACAGTGCTTACTCAATGTAAAAAACGATATTATTACAGTATTTCTTTGTATAAACACCACATTTCTTCTTCTTTGGTTAGGTGGCGACTATCAGCCAGAAGCACAATTTCGAAAATGCCACATTAGTTTAATTTTATGATAAGATGCAAATCAAAACAAAACACACACTGACACATCCTCACACACACACAGTCATTTTTGACAGCGCTCACGGTGATATTATTCTAGGGCATGGTCGGCGTCATCGCAAGATGGCGCATGTCATGACGTCATCTATGACGATTCACGGGACGTCGTTATCGCGCTCACGCTAATTCGGTACGGGTTTAAGCACGCTCACATCGATTATTTCCCATCTCGGAACGCAGGGTATGTGGGTAGGTCATATTAAGCTGTGCTTGTTCCAGTTATGGCGGGAAAGTTGAAGTGTTTAGTTACAAGCTTATTAGAGTTTTTCGAACAATTAATCAGTTTTCACTGTCGGTTTTGTTGTCAATTTTGCGAGGGATTTTCATTTTCTAATCTCGTTTGCAGTATCACTATTACACTTTGGAGAAATCCAGAGTTTACTAAAAGTATTATACAACGCCAAATTGCTTTTAGCGCATGATAATTACTGTTTTTGACTGACAATGGCGCCGATTCCCTTGTTCACAAACTAAACTAAATTTAATTTCAGCGCATCTTTTTTTTTCTATTTCATTAAGAAAAGGACAGAAGATAAATATTAGTTTAGTCCTGTCAAATTAATCAGCGCCAGCGGTTATTAAAAATAATAATTAATGCTCCATAGATTTTAAACGCGCGTAAAATTTTCGTCGGTTATTAAAAAAAATCAGCTGATTCCTAAACAAGTGCAATATTTTGTAGGAAATAGCAGATTTTTTTTAATAACCGACGAAAATTTTTACCGCTCCGCCAAAATGTATATTTTTTAATGAAATGCTATCATGCTTATCGCTAAGAGTAGGACTAACAGAACCACGAAAAATGTGCTCTAGCCTTAAATAGGTCAATATAAGAAAATATCTTTATTCAGAGGGACACCATTCACAGGTTGTTTCAAAGGCACAGGTTGTAGAAAAAACCTTAATTAGCAAATAACACGGGCGAAACAGTTAGGGTCAAGCAGGTGACGAGGCGGCTCTGGACACGTGTGTACGTGTCGTTATAATTAGCGAGTGCAAGTAGGATACTAATGAGAGCTATTGTTTGGAGTCGACGACCTAGCACTTGACTGAGTGGCTTGAGGTAATGAGTTAGGTGATATACTGGGTGAGAAAAGTTGCTTTTCGATTTCCAAAGGTATTAGGTTTTTATATCAGAAATTTCTCAGTAGTAGCCCGGAGTCTGGATTCGAGCCCATTTGATGGCAATAGGCTGGTCCTGTGTAACTGGCGAAATTTGGGTGATGTATAGGCCATAGGTCAGCTCTGCGTAGCCTATAGAGATATGAGAAACAGGGTGTGTGAGTGAAAAGGGAGGATCCTCCGACTAGACGGTTGTTGTGTCTGATGGGCGACGATTGATGTCGGGACGTTGTATATATGCTAGTTGCGCGGTAAACTTCGCTTGCGCGATGCAGGATTTTGCTTGACGTCAGTGTGATGCGTAGTTCGCATGTGGCGATGTAATTGCCGCCACTCATTTTATATTCGAACGCAATGTGAATTGTTAGTGAATAAAAATTGAATTGAATTGTGTACCTATATTTGGAAGTTTTCGCTTCATATGAATATCTATCAAAATTTCCAAGTATACATATCATTACGATTAATTGCAGTGATTTTCTATTCGTTTTGGTACAAATTATGCTTTATTTAACTTTGAACGTAAACGAGGCAAGAGGTGTATGTAAGGATTTCTTTATTTCTGCCTACCCCCTTGCAAAGATGGCGTGAGTTTATATTTATATGTTAACTTTGTTTAAATCCATACCCCGTTGGTCTCGTGATCGTAAGCGCAACTGCTGAGCGTGGGGTCCTGGGTTCGATTCCCGGGTCGGGCGAAGTGTTATTGAGTTTTTCCATTAAGGATTTCTTAGTAAAAACCCGGAGTTTGGAAGTTGGCGGTGTGATAACCCCGTGCCTCGGAAAGCACGTTAAGCCAGCGCCTGATCTCTCACCGATGGTGTCGGATTTATTTTATTTTTTATTTTATTTATTTGGGAAAAACAAACAATTGTACAATATGTGTTACAAAAAAAGAAAATATATAAAGGACATATGGTTAAATGTACAATCAACAACGTTTCCACGGATTACTAGTGTACATTATTAATTAGATAGGTAAGTACAAATTACATCTAAATACCAAGTAGGTCTCTTAAACTTTTAGCTTAGTTACTAATCACACTTAATTTTGTTTTTGACCATCACACAAACTATCAATAATTTTTTTCTTAAAATTACTTTGAGACAGAACGAAGATATCCAAATGATAAAAGTGTTTATTATAAATTTTTACTAGTCGACGGAGTGGAGCTCGATCACCAGCATGTGTTCGGCTAGTAGTCGTCGCAAAAAGTGGGTAAGCACGCGCCTCCCGTCTGATTACAGTTCTAGGCACAACATATGAAATATTATTAATTAGTTCCATACAGTTAAATTTATTATGAACTAATCCGTGAAGCATCATGGCTTGGAGTAATAGGCGTCTTGACTGCAAAGTGATCAATTTGAACTTTTTCAGTGACTCAAAGTAAGACAGGGATATGAGATGACATTTATACTGCATAACTCGTATGTATTTACGTTGAACACTTCCAATCGCTTTAACATATTTATCGTAGTAGGGGTCCCATATTATACATCCATATTCCAGCTGCGGGCGAACCAAGGACTTTAACAATTGCAAGTACGTGGCTGGGCGTTTAAAATCAGTAGAAGCTCTCATGACAAGGCTGTACATTTGGTATGCTTTAGAGATAATCTTCTCTGTGTGTAGATTTAAATGAAATTTACAGTCCAAAAGTATTCCTAAATCACATATTTGAGTTTCATTAGAAAGGTTTTCTGTACATAGATTATAATTAAATCGAATTACTTTTTTATTTTTCGTAAAATTTAAATATTTACATTTAGATATATTTAATGCAAGTTTATTATCATCACAATATTTAGTTAATCTATTCAAATCATCTTGGAGCAAGTCACAATCATCAGAAGTCTTAATAGATTTAAATATTTTAAGGTCATCCGCATATAACAAGAAATTACTGTTAAGGAAACAGTGACCTATATCATTAATATAGATAATAAATAGTAAAGGTCCAAGAATTGATCCCTGTGGTACGCCAGAGGTGGCGATAAATGTATCAGAGTGATATCCATGGGTTACCACCGATTGAATACGGTTGTTTATATAAGATTGGAACCAGCGCAGTAAATTACCTCTAATCCCGTTGAAAGCTATTTTATTCAATAATATCTCATGGTCCACCCTATCAAACGCCTTTTTAAAGTCCGTGTAAATTGCATCCGTTTGTGTCCGCTTATCCATGTTATTAAATAAAAAGTTAGTAAAAATCATTAAATTCGTTATGGTTGATTTTCGTTTAACGAAACCATGTTGTTCCGATATTAAATTTTGTTGAATGAAAGGGTAAAGCTTGAGATGAATAAGTTTTTCAAAGAGTTTAGCAATTGCACATAGTATTGAGATTGGTCGATAGTTCTCAACTTTCTGTCTGGAGCCGTTCTTATAAACTGGTACTATGTTAGCCTTCTTCCAGATTGTGGGAAACATACCTGCTGTAATACTCTTGTTGAAGATTAAGTGAAGTGGCACGCATATTGTGTCGGCTGTATTCTTCAGAAAGCTAGGAGGTATACCGTCTGGACCCGGTCCTTTAGTACTATCCAGTAATTTTATTTGGTTGAGGACTAATGAGAGGCTGAAATATATATTATCTAGGGTAGCATTATTGTCATAAATTTGATCAGTTGTAGGACACCAATGGTCAGTGAGTGTTGAGGTTTCGTACACTGATTGAAAGAATGATGAGAAAAAGTTGCATATTTTATGTGGATCGTTAGAAGACTGACTACTATAATACATATGGGATGGAATACTAGACTTGCCTTGTCGATTAGCTATATAAGCCCAGAAATATTTAATATTTTTGGGGATGCTGTCTTCAACGGTTTTTATATACTTACAATAACATTTGTTACACTCCACGCTAAAACGTGTGCGATATAAAGAAAATACCTCGTAATCTGAAATATTTCCATATTTTTTCCATTTGGTCCAGGTTTTTTTTTTATATTTAAATATGTGTATAAGGGCAGGTGAAAACCAAATAGGGAATTTTGCGTTTTTAGGTTTTGAAAGTGGTATCCGGTTTTTGATTATGCCATATATGATATTGTAGAATTTTTCAATGGAGATTTCAGTTTTTTCATTATCCAAAGTTAACTTCCAGTCAACCTCTTGTATAGCTTTATTAATTAAATTGTAATCCGCTTTATGATAACTATATCTTGGTGTGTCTAAAGATCTCATTTGGGTATATCTTATCGCTATCGACACGATAGCGTAAAATGGAGGGTGGTGGGTGTCCACTTGTAGTAAGTTCTGATGAGGTGGATAAACATAGCAAACAGTGTTGGAAATGAGAAGGTCAAGTATACGATTATTAACATTATTGAGGTGGTTAAATTGCTTGACATCATGTATGGTCATAAATTGGTCATAGATTGCCGTCTCGGACTATGAGAGTGAGGGAAGAGGGAGTGCACCTATGTCTGCGCGCACACTTGTGCACTATAATATCTCACGCGCCGAAGGCTAGTCTCCGTTGATATTAGCCGCCGTGGCCGAAATACGGTCTGGAGGACTTTTATTTATTTAAATCCGTGCCTCTGTATTCAGCTGTCCGTCCACAGGATCCAAGCTATTCTCCCCACGCCACTGTCTATATTGAAGACCAGTCATTAATTGACTATTATTCATCGCAGGTATAAAGAAGGATTTATCACAGTGTGTATATCAAAACTCATATTTAAATTCAATCTCATCCTAATCAACGTTGATCCATAAAGTATTTGCGCTCATTATTCTCAGTTACTATCTGACAGATAGCCGGGCTTTAATCGAAGATTAAAATTATCTGTCAGCTAATGAACTGCAGTGAGCGGCGCCGGCGCAAATTATTTAGCACCCTCTAGCAACCATCGCTTATTCGATTATAATTGTTTTTCACGCCTATTTCGCGTTATTGAAATAAATCTTTTGTTTCATATTTATTATTGTTTTCGTGTGTTGATTGGTATTGTTTTGCATATGGGTTTTGTGTTTTGATTGTTTAAAGATTAATTGGAACTTAGTTACATACATAATTGGTATATTAAGGAAGCTACGAAGTTGATTATAAATATGAAGTAGAAATAAATTGATCGTTGAAAGAATACAGGGTGATATTTTTGTTAAAAAGATCTAAATCGAAGTCTCGCTAAACCAAAAGGTACACTTTTTGAGAAAACTAACAATCAAGCTCTGGATTACTGGGAACACTTTTCTCTCTTTCTTATTTTAAGGTTTTTATTTGATCTTTATCTCCAAAACTTACCCTATACAACTTACCCATTTTGATAGAATTCATTATTATCTAGCTACGCCCCGCGGTTTTTTCTGCGTAAATGTCGATCCCGTGGGAATATTGGAATGAAAAGTAGCCTATATATTAATCCAAGGTGTCAGCTACCTCCATACAAAATTTTATCAAAATTGGTCCAGCTGTTTGTGTGTGAAGAAGTAACAAACATATAAAAACACACACACACTCTCAAACTTTCGCCTTTATAATATTAATGTGATTTGGCCTATAAATAAAGCGTCAAAAGCATTATATGATGCACTAGCTTTCGCCCGCGACTTCGTCTGCGTGAAATTTCACCCTCCCCCAGTCACCTTCTTAGGGGTGGAATTTAGAAAAACCCTTTCTTAGTGGATACCTACTCTTCACAAAGAACACACCCTCCAAATTTCATGTCTCTAGGACCAGCGGTTTAGGCTGTGCGTTGACATATCAGTCAGTCAGTCAGGACTTTGAATTTTATATAATAATATATAGATAGAAGATAGATTATTTAAGTAAAACACAATCCTAATAGTGTCACACTAGCAACAATAGGTACAGCACAAATCTTCCCACACCTTGAACACAAGCCCATAGTCAATGAACTGATTCGTAAGCCTGATGATAGTCATCAACATTACGCGTAGAACTAAGCTCCTTTTATGTACACTCGGCCTTGGATCACTGATGAGCAGGAAGCAAGGCCATCTCACACTGGGAAGTAATTAAGGTACATTATGTCACTAAACGAACAAAGAAATCTAAACCTTATGTCAAAAACATATTATGTCATTTTGACATAAGGTTTAGATTGTCTTTTGTTTTTTATGCGAGAAAGCTAAAGTTCAGTTTTATGTCGAGTTGTAAAGGCAATAAAAGTGAAATTATGATTGATATTTGGAATTATTCATAGATCTTGAGACAGTTACTGATTTAGTAGAATTCGATTGCATTGGGTTAAGTTTATTGACTGTGTCGCCTTGTTTTATAAATCTACGAGCGGAAAATGAGCTTTTGAACCATCTTTACAACTGTCAAAATGGTGAAGGAAAACATCGTGAGGAAACCGACATGTCCTAGAACCAAAATTTTGAAGACATGTGACATCTCCCAAAGTCCCAACTGGGACCGCGTAGTGTATTAAGCAGTCTACACACCAAACCCGCCGACCCGCCGACACAGCCCGGCGACTTGATGTGTGTGTGGCTTTATTTCAAAAGAATCATGTCGGCGACTTGTAGCCGCGCGTGTCGACGGGTCGGCGGGTTCGGTGTGTAGACTGCTTTACGGCTCACTCCGTTTCACCTAGACGAGGCCTGTGTCCCAGCAGTGAGAACATTATAGGCTAATTATGATTACAACTGTCATCAGAATAATTTATCTAAAAAAATGCAATCTTACTCACACTTCCATCCTCTAAAATTAAGCACATCAACACACAATTTTGATTAAACACAAAAACATCAGGAAATACATAAATATTTTATCTGTATGGTGGATTACTTTTGACGAGTATATTAAATAATTTAACCGATTACCAGTTCATTGTTTGCGTTCCTATTATGTTCAGCGATTAGTTAATAGGTCCGTAACTTACAACGTAAGTTAGGTAAGGCTTGGGTTGTTTGAAAGTGGGTGGTGATGACTACGCGGAATCGATAAGGCAAGAACGTCACGGTTAGGCCGCGAAATTCAAATTTTCTTACGATTTTTGCAGATCAGTACCTATCAGGTCGTATGTTGGTCTAAATATGATTTGCGACCGATACAACTATTTATTTATGAAATTATTATCATAAAAAAAAAAAAACAAAGTCCTGACAGACTGATATATCAACGCATAGCCTAAATAAACCGCTGGTCCTAGAGACACGAAATTCCTGAAAAATCCACTAAGAAAGGGTTTTTCGAAATTCCAAAGGGCGAATGGTGAGTGTTACATTTCAAGCGCTAGAAGCTAGTCAATACATATATATCTCTAAGTTCATTTTACCCTATTGAATGACTATTTCATGTAATCATGACATTTGAGGTTTTTTTAACTAACGGGGTTTTATTGCTTTGATTCTAATGATTATAATTCTGTAAGCCATTGTTACGGTCGCGCATCATATTTTAATCAACATAGAACCCCTGAAACGTTAGTAAATTTGATATTCGCGGGCTATCTAAGCAAGTCCCCTTTAAGCATAGACTTTCAATAGACAATAGAATGAGATGAAGTTTGATTTAAGTGCTATGTAGATACCACATTTATGAAAACCAGAAAAACCGAAAAAAAACCGATGCAGTGGCTTGGATGAAACTTCCAGATACCATAATTATAATAAAATGCCAGTCTTCTGGGCACGTTTCCGGATGACAGCTATGCGGACGAGTACTTCGACGCCTAAGTGTCCTTTGTTAATAAAATCCATGGTAAACATGTCTTTCATTGTTCCTGAAACATCAAAGCCTAAAAACGGTCTGATATCCGCCTCATCTCGCAACATAACAAGCAACCATGTTTATATCCGCAACCATCATATCTGGGAGACCTAATCTGTCACCTTTTATAAGTGTTGACATCTAAAGGTTTATTTAGACATTAAATTTTAATTGGGTTAAAAGACATCTTAGTATTTATCGTGTCGTCTAACAATAGTGCAGTCTGCATAGTTAGTAATAATAAAACCTCTTTGTTTAGTTAATGCGTTATGTCTGAGAGCTAGATGTTCTGAATAGCTTGAACTATGCAGTTTTTTAATTCGTTTTTGTTTTAATATTGGTATGACATGCTTCAGTTTTTGAATGTCACCTGTGGATTGAGCATTTAGTTTATGGATTAACGCGACTGGCTTTTGTTTTTGTTATAGATCTTTTGGCTTTAGCAGAACAGACAAACATTTTGATTTATAAAAAGAATAGAAAAAAACGGTAGGAATGAGATTATAATGTGAACAGGATAGACAATGATAAAAATGTGAACTATGTTCTTTTCCGTGCCTCGGTAAGCACGATAAGCTTTCATATAAGTAATAAGTCATTCTTGGATCTTTGACAGTCGTTACGGGTCGACAGAAGCCCGAAATTTTGACAACCAGTCTTACCAAGGGGTATCGTATTACCCAGTAACTGGGTTCGGCAAGTCAGATAGGCAGTCGCTCCATGTAAAATACTAGTATTAAGCTGCATCCGGTTAGACTGGAGGCCGAGTCCAACATAGTTGGGAAAAGGCTAGGCAGATGATGACTTACGTATAACAAAACAGTAATAAATCGAAACAAAATTAACTTGTAAGCCTGATAGTGAAGAAATAATATTATGACTGTTATTGAATGAAGTTTTATTGCAATACTTAGTGTTTATTTCTTAACAACGACTTAATAATTGCTCACATCTATTAGGTCATAAAAGGTTAATGCTGCTTGATTTATAAATCAGGGTTCCTTACAGGTATTTAAATTAATATAATGTGCGTACGAGTTATCCCTCAGTTAATCTCGCTTTTGGTATTGCTTACTTAATAATGCGTTGAAGTTGCGTCAAAATGCAATATGTGTAAAAAGTAGGTGCTGTTGGAGTTAAAATCACTGAAATCCTGTTTCCGCGGTACCTATACTTCTTACTTAACTCCATTATACACAGGCTGTCACCACGGATCAAGGACATAGCTAGATTTTTAGCTAATTTGCTAGTCAAATTAAACGGTAGGCCTCCTGTCATCATCATTCATTCATTGTTTTGCATTTGATAGCTGTAAGGCACCCAAACTTATTAAAAGAAAATAAATAATTCTCCTGCCTTTATCCAAATTTCTTTGTGGTTATCATCTCGGTATTCACCCCCTTCCTAGCTATAACATCTTTCATCCAGTCAATCCATCGTTTCTTTGGTCTTCCCCTACTCTAATACATCCACATATTTTATACTAAAAACTTCCCTCTCCACATTTGCGTCACTCCTACGCATGTTGCCCATACCATGACAACCGATTTCCACACAACTTTTCAGTCAACGGCGCCAACTTCAGCCCTCGTAGACCTGCCTTTATCATCATTATAATTTGCCTAGCCTTTTCCCAACTATGTTGGACTCGGCCTCCAGTCTAACCAGATGCATCTGAATACCAGTATTTAACATGGAGCGACTGCCCATCTGACCTCCACAAGCTAGTTACTGGGTATAGTCCACGCGGAACTAGTTGGCCGCGCCTTAGGTATGTGAGCGGTGAGACGGAGGGGCGGGGGCGCTTTGTCATTACTCAGTACGTGCGTTGCGAACACTAGGCCACCCCGTCGCCCTCACCCCCGTCCCCATCTTAGGCGCGGCCAACTACGAGTAATTCCGCGCGGACTATAACACGATTATCCCATATACCTACATATAATTACATGGGCAAATAAAACTGAGCCTGCAGCCTGCCAAATCAATGGTTTCTATAAGATTGTCCTCCAAATTAACGGCTTGCGTATGTCCAGCGGTAAATACTACTAACAAAATAAATATTCAAATGAAACGATACCCTAATCTATAACCAATTAAAAACTTAAATAAACGTTCTTACGTAATTAACTTTCGCAACCTTTACCTAACTTTAAAAGCTGGTCATACGTATCAGGATGACTGACAAGACATTAGCGTTACTTCTCATGTTTTTTACATATTAAATGTAACTTGTATCTAGATCAGACCAAAGGTTATGCTGGTCGGTAATCGTGAGGTTGTATGATAGTAGGAAATGAAAGTGGCTACATATTAGGGTATTTGAAATATAATATAACTAGCTTCCGCCCGCGACTTCGTCCGCGTTAAATTTCACCCTCCCCCCATTCACCCTCTTAGGGGTGGAATTTCGAAAAATCCTTTCTTAGCGGATGCCTACGTCATAACATCTACCTGCATGCCAAATTTCACCCCGGCGCTCCAGTGGTTTGGGCTGTGCGTTGATAGATCACTATGTCAGTCAGTCACCTTTGAGTTTTATATATTTAGAAGATAATAATAACGTGCTTTCCGAGGCACGGAGGGGTCACGGTATGAAAAGATGGTCACCCATCCACAGACCAACCGCGGCAAGTGTAGCTTAACCTGATCTATCGACCTGTGCGGCTGTTATTATTTAGCCACGGCTCTTCAGCTTTATTATTAGTATAAATTGTAACAATTGTTTTCTTCTTATATCCTTATCATTTCTTCTTTGTTAATTTGATTAGAATTGCAAATACCGTGCATGACAACAGTGCTATTCTGTTATGTTCAATTCAAAGCTCACTAGTTTTTAAAGTAAATAATCACAGATTCACTCACACCTCGATGCCGTTCATATTTCGAAGTGGTATTATGACAATACACGCTGCCAATTGGTCCTACATTTCATAGACCACATTTAATTAAAATACCATTTAAATTATCTGTCTACATTTAAATGCTCTGATTTAAACTCTCCACAGCCCCCGAGTGCAAAGTGCAGATATTATTAAAATATGAATCAGTTCCGCATACGGAATCTGATTTAATAGTCACTGTTATTGGATCCTTATAATTTATTGCCATTTGCCTTCGTGGGAACGACTGGGTACTTAGACTGCTATCACACCGTACTGTAATGTTATCTCGACTTGGCTTTTAAATTGCTCGCTTATCTACTTCGCCTTTGGTGCGAATATGAGTTGTAGATTTTGGAGTAAGTATTATAATTTCATTGTTTCTGGGATTTGATTTTGCAATTTTCTCAGTATCTATTTTGTGTTTTGCAAGACTAACTAACCGGTTGAATGCCGTTATTACAGAAACAATTAAAAAGCCATTGTGTCTCGCGTGGATCCTCGTTCGAATACGAAGGGAAGGGGGTTTTGATAGTATTTATAGTTATAGTAATTTATTTGTAAAGCTACAGTGAATGTTACTTCAATGAGTTTCAACCCCTGAAATACGACATCCTGTATGACAGGGGTAGATGGCGATGGGATGTGGGGGAAGGGGGTGATTTACCGCTTATGTTCTTGTTAAATGTAAAAGTAAAATAATTTTTAGGTTAACGCGTTTTTTCTTCGATATGGTTTAGGACAGCATCTTTTTGTTAAAAGTTCGAAATCATTGTCACTAGTAACTGATAATAGATTAGATCTACGGGTTTTTTTTTAAGTATATAAAGTCATAGTAATTTATTTCCAAACTAACATCAGTGCACATTGCTTCAATGAAGTTTCGACCCTGAACTAGGTTATCCTGTATGACAGGGGTAGATAGGGAGGGGGTGTGGAGGGGCGATTTATCGTTTATGTTCTTAATAATGTTTAAGTAGATTATGCGTCTTTTGTTGGAAATGGGCACAGCATTTTTTTGTGTTAAAAAGTTCCAAATCATTGTCACTAGTAATAGCTGCCGATAACGGATTAGATTTACGCAATTTCATATCATATAACACCTCCGATAAAAAAGGGTAACAACTCGAAAAGTCATTTACAGGAATTTTCAGGTTGTTTTTCAGGAAAATGTAAAAACAGCCATTAATATATTTTTTTGTAAGCTTTTTAAGTATGTATAATTTTGATCAGTTATTAATAAGAATAAAGACAGATTAACAAACCCATGAGTATATTTTCGCTTTTCTAAAAATCCAGGTTTTTCGGGTTGTAACCCTATTTCATCGGAGGTTCGATATGACGACGTTGTATAGGAATGCCGCTTAGTATTTAATTATTGGTGAGACATCAAGTAATTAGGTGCCACATTTATGCAAATAAACACTTTAATGGCGATGCATATTATCGCTACAAATAATGTATGGTCCGCAGAGGACGAACTGATGTGATATGCAAAATAATGATTCTTGCAAGACTCGAACTATGCAAAGGGTCTGTTGTACAATTTTGTCATATTAATATTTGTATTCTCGTCAATGGCATGTTTTTGAACTTCAAATTATTGCTAGAAATTTTAGATTCTAAGTTTTTTTTTTGTTTAATTACCTCATTTTGTCTCTCTTTTGTAGCTTGCTGTAATGATTACTATATACATATTATTTAACACGTACTGTAATAAGTCAACCATTTATGGTGGGGATCGGAATGGTTTCTCCTAAACACAGGTTATTTTGTAATTTATCTAGTAGTAGTACGACACCCATAACTAGATTTATAAACTATCTTGTGCTTTATATTATATAATATTAGTGTGACTAGCTGCGCCCCGCGGTTTCACCCGCATAAGTGTCGATCCCGTGGGAATATCAGGATAAAAATTATAAGGATAGTAAATATAGCCTATATGTTAATCCAGGGTATCAGCTACCTCCATGCAAAATTTTATCAAAATTGGTTCAGCCGTTTGAGCGTGATGAAGTAACAAACATATAAACACACACGCACACAAGCACACACTCACAAACTTTCGCCTTTATAATATTAGTGTGATTACCTCGCCATGTAATCTAGTCCTAGTTGAACAATAAATATTTATTATTATTTATTTACATCCTCTGAAAAAAGTAACCAACCAATACTAATTTCCTTAATTAGTTCACATTAAAAACTGTATCAAATTACTCTATTAAACAAAAAACCATCGAATCTAAAAGTCACTAATCCACACACTGAACAAAAACGGTCGGTAAAACAAAGCAGTATCCTCTCAATCCGCAACTAGAGCCTCTTAGCTAACCGTATCTATCAATTAAGGCCCAGGGAACGCGTGAGTGGACTTTTGATTGATCCATCAATAAGTACATAAATCCATTAAGGTAATACGCATGGCCTGTTAATTGTGTATTTTCTACGGCTGTCAGTCGAGATACATCGGAGTTCGGAGTGATCCGAAAGTTCGAAACTGTTTCGAATAGTGCTCAGCGATTGGGCAATTAAAAAATCGTGAAAGTTTGGATGATGGCGGATTAATGTAAAGTGGCGAGTTACAGGTGGGTCGCGCAATCATATTTTTACGCGTGTTATACAGTACAGGGTGGGCCAAATTTGTTAGGCAATTACTTGCTGATTTAGCTGCTGTTAGTCTTAACTGCTCGAGAAATTGATTAACGAGCAGAACTTTAATCCCTTTTATGCTATCAATTTATTTGTTATCTGTGCTGATTTGAGTTTTCTGGGATGTCGATTGTAGAAAAACCTTTTCAAACTGACGGACCGTGTTTATGGTAAAATTTAGTTGATAAATTTTATTTTTTTCTCCAATTTTACTTATTTCTGCGATATAATATGGACATAGTAACTTTAGTTAGTTAAAAATTATCAAGAAAGGGTGCAGTTTTTTTGTAAATTCATTATGAAAATGCGTTTTTACCTAAACAAAGATTTGGTATCTTTGTTTATGTATAAACTGTCTTAGACTAACTACCTACTATCTTAGATGATATTTAAATCGTGAACAAATAGTTTCATGTTGGTGTATTGTGGTTAGATGCTACACTGATGTTCTGCGCAATTAATGAGGTAATTAATTAATGAATTCATCATTTATATGAATATTATGCTAATTTATACTGACATGACTATTATAGTGCCTACGAAGTGACGTTTGAAAATTATTTGTTTTTATTAAGATTTATGAATGCTTGAATCCTAGAAGTTATTTATTCAGGCTTTACTGAAGAAATACGCACGATTGTGTTAATGGAGATTTTTACGTACTTTTAGCAATGTTTATTCAAGTTACTATCTTCTGCCCGCGACTTCGTCCGCGTGAAATTTCTTGTTCCCCGACACACTCCGTCGCATCGCATCGCCTGTCTGTTTCTTAGTTTTAGCTTAGCATTCTTTCTGACTTTCTTTCTTTTTGCTCGTCTCCTGGGGGCCCCTAGCGTGATGCTAAATCTAGCTAGCCTTCCTCAAGAATTTGGGTATCGAATGCAAAAAAAGAAAAAATCAAATCCGACTGGTAGTTCCAGAGTTTAGCGCGATCAATCAAGCCAACTCTTCAGCTTTATTAGAACCTATAGAATAGTTTATGGATAGCATCAGAAATCACACTAATATTATAAAGGCGAAAGTTTGCGAGTGTGGGGGTGTGTGTGTGTTTATATGTTTGTTACTTCTTCACGCTCAAACGGCTGGACCAATTTTGATAAAATTCTGTATGGAGGTAGCTGACACAGGGTGTCAGCTACCTCCATACAAAATTTTCCCAGCAGTGGGAACATTGTAGGCTGATTATGTTATGTTATTAATAACTATTAATTATCCTAACTAAGTGTCTTCGTTTGTGACGCTTTCACGCTAAAACGGCTAAACGGATTTGGATGAAATTTGGCACATGGGTAGACCATGACCTGGGCTAGGACATAGGATACGTTTTATCTCGGTGGTTCGTTCCCATGGGATACTATCCAACCTCTACGCGGGTGAAGTCGTGGTCAAAAGGTAGTATTTTATAAATGTAATGTATGTACCGACCTGCCTACTTACTTTACAAATACAGTATATTTGAAATAAACTGCATAATATATTCAACCACGACATTATAGCTTTATAATGAAAACCTATGCATGCTTTTGTTTAGACGAATGAAAATTACATGAATCGAACTGCAGTATTCTAAGCCAAGGTTTCGACTAGGCCACCATAAACTTTGTAGAAACATGTTTATTTATTCATTCGATAAAATCTATTTGTGTCTATGGTTTGACTAGGTATAGGATGTAAGTTTTTTTTTAATTGTACCAATTAGTAACAGATCTGTCTTTTTTAACGTTGTTACACTACAACGTTAAAAACTGATCTTTTTTTTAACGTTGTAGTGTAGCTCAAGCTATCCGAAACTGTCAAGTTTTCCTAATCAAGTTTGAACCTAATGCTTTAGCTATAAAGTTGAAAATCTATTAAAGAAATTTGACAAATTAAAAAAAATATTCTCTCCGTGATAATAATATATTTTGATTAAAGCAACATGAACATACAAAACGAAACACACAGGTTTACTTCAGCTTTCAATTCTTCACAAACTATAGAATAGAAATACTTAATTTCAACCTTAAATCAATCATTAATTAAGTTGAATTCTGTTTGCAATTACAAAACCAGATGCACATGCGGCCAAATTAATGGATTCATCTCTAAATCTCTATACCTCTAATTAAAACTGATGTACCGTTTCATTATACGCTGTAATGAGTTTAGTTCTAGCACAATGGTTTAATTAGATCGAAGCTGTTCATTAACATACGATTGTGTCAAAACACTCAGTTCTGTCGTATCGGACTGTCAACTAAATGTCAAAGATGTGTCGGTGGGTTAGTGACGTCGGCCTGTTGTGTAATGTACAGACGAGCGCTCAGTCTTGTCGTTGGTTTTATGAAGCTTGTATTTTAGCGTGACGTTGCTTGTCATTAATTAAAATTATTAACTTGAATTTCTGTGTGGGTTTGGTGTTGATTTTATATGTACTAGGAGATTTGATTTGTAGTTATTTTAAATGACTACGGAGACGACATTAAAGCTTTTGTGTAAGCTTATGCCACTTAGGCATGAGCTTACACAAAAGCTTTATTTTTGTCTCCGTAGTCGAAGAATGTTTAAATTAATTAAGTATTTACTTTTTCAATTAACTTTTCTTCGTACGTGCGGTTTTACAGCAAAACATGAATTACGATACGTTACTAGATTAACTAATCATTTTACACAAATAATACGTTTTTGTTCATAAAGATTGTTTACAAACAAACAATCAAAACCCTATAAAATAAATATATTAATCTAAAACAATTTTCCCCTCGTGTACACTTGCGGCCAAACAAACCTGCGCGCGTTGATCGGCTTACGTCGGCTATCAACTGGTACATCGACGTCTGTCCACGTGCCCGGATTAAATGGACCGTGTGACATGTGATTGTACACTTATTTGTACACGAAGTGTATGATTAATGGTCCAATGATACGCGTAACGGGATTGGGAAGTAATGATGGGACGGTACCTTAGTTATACGTATTGTATGTTCTTTGGTGAAGCGTTTAACATTAAAACACAAATACCATTAAAAAACAGTGGCACTCCGGGAGTGCCGACAGAACAGAATACTTCGCCATCACTCATACATTAAAACCGAGTACATCCCGAGGACAGCCGAACACATCCGAAGCGGGTATTTTTTTAATCGTCTTATAAACAAAACACTTGCGGTGTCGCTTACGGTAACAGTGGCGCGAGTTCAATGTTTTTTTCCCATCTCAAAAAATGCCCAACGCGGCTAAAGAAGTTTTCACTTCAAAAAGCTTTAGTTATAGAAGTCTAAGAGTAAGATCGCCTTTTTTATTGCTGGATGGGCCCGCTCTTGACCTCGATCACGCCGGGTGGAAAGCGATGGATGAGGTCTATGATGGACGAGCGTACTCAGATGCCTTTTCACTCTTACTTTGAAGGCAGACGGGTTAAATGTGGAAGGGAACACATTCCTTTTGTGATGAATTAAGTTAAATGTTGAATAGATTGTCCGATTTAATTCATTAAACTTTACCTACTCAGTTAAGCGCGACTACTGAGTGTGGAGTCCTGGGTTCGATTCCCAGGCCGGGAAAAGTGTTATTGGAATTTCTATTAGGAATTTCTTAATAACAGCCCGGAGTTTGGAAGTCGGCGGTGTGATACCCCGTGCCTCGGAAAGCACGTTAAGCCGTTGGTCCTGCGCCTGAGTCTCTCTCCAGTCGTGTCGGATTGCCGTCCTATCGGACTATGAGATTGAGGGAAGAGAGAGTGCACCTAGTCTGCGCACACACATGTGCACTATAATATCTCCCGCGCCGAAGGCTAGATTAGCCGCCATAGCCGAAATACGGTCTGGAGGACTATCATATTTTAACTGCACAAAGCCTCTAGTATGTCTTCAAGATAGAAATACCCCAATAAGTAAATATATGAATAAAAATGTAACAAATCAGATAAGCCGTCAAGTAAATAGCTGTGAACAGATATGGACTTAAAAAAAACATCATATAAAAGAAATCACTTAAATGGTCTACTGCCATCAACTTTTTACACCACTTTCTATAATGGTTGTCGTCCAATATGATTTTAGAATGCTTTAGAGAAAATACCTGGTTGCCTTGACGTTGGGCAATAAGAGCAAGTCATCTTTCAGCCTAATATAAATAGCGAACATTAAATGAACGAGGCTGGTTGGAGTACACTGGTGGTCCTAAAAATCGGTTTCATTTGGACATTTTGATAGGCAATTCGCAGTTTTGAACATAATTAATTGTAGTGTTTTGGTTCATATAATTATTAGGTCAAATAGTTATGAAGCATTCTGTCGATATCGTCAAATGCGGTCTATTGAAGTCGACAAGTACCTATAATTGGAGTAACAGACAACAATTTTGAACACAGTAAAAACACTACAAAGTGAAAAATAACTTTAATTTCGGAAGTCGGTGGCAAAAACTAGAATAGGTACAGATCCAAAGACACCGACTTCCGAAATTAAAGTTATTTTTCACTTTGTAGTGTTTTTTTGGAAGTCGCTTTTTTTTGTTAAAAAGTTTTTATTAACACGTATAAAATTAAGTATTCATCAGCTATGTCAATGTGAGTGAGGTTCTGATAAAGGTCCTAACAAAAATCGAATAAATGATAAAATAACTAAAGAAAGAAAGAAGAATGAAACAGAAAAATATTTTATTTGGGACACACATATGAAATAAAAAATAGTAAAAAGGAGCATTTCAAACAACCTTACATTAACAACAACAAAAAAAAAGTAAATAAACCAAAAAAAAAACTTGTGCGAGGCCAAAACGGCTCATAACTCAGCATAGTGCTGCGATATAACTCATCATCTGCCTAACCTTTTCCCAACTATGTTGGGGTCGGCTTCCAGTCTAACCGGATGCAGCTGAATACCAGTCTTTTATATGGAGCGACCACCTATCTGAGCTCCACTACCTAGTTACTGGGTAATACGATACCCCTTTGTAAGACTGGTTGTCAGACTGTAGTATCAGTATCTTTGATAGTAACGACTGTCAAAGATCCAAGAATGACAGCCCGGACCAACAGCTTAACGTGCTTTCCGAGGCACGGAGGGGTCTCGATAAAGATGGTCACCCATCCACGGACCAACCGTGGCAAGCGTCGCTTAACCTGATCGATCAACCCGTGCGTCTGTTATTACTTAGCCACGAGCCTCTTTCTTAGCCACGAGTCCCTCACTTAGCCACGAGCCCCTGCAGTGATATAACTGTGACCAATATTCAGTGGTCCGCAGTGTATACGTGCCCTGTGATTCCGTAATGGCCTTACGCGCATTACGTTGTTCTGAGTGGCCAGAACTGGACAAAAAACACACCAAGACAATTCGAGTTATGCGCGGAACGCACCAAGGGACCGCTTTAGTCAACTATTTGAGGGTTCACTATTTTTCATTTGATAGTTAGGTACCTACGTTTCATATTAGAGCAGTGGTGGCCCATTGATAACGAACGACTTACGTGTTGTGAGTTCGAATCCTGACAGGAGCACCACTGCCAATGATATTATAGTATCATTGATCACTGCTCTCAAAACGGTGAAAGAAAGCATCGTGACGAAACCGGCATGTCCTAGAACCAAAAATTCGAAGACATGTGATATCTACCAACCCGCACTGGGCCCGCGTGGTGGATTACGGCCCACTCTCTCTCACAGAGAAAGGCAGTGGGAACATTATAGGCTGATTATTTTACGTTTAATAGCCTAGTGTAGTAAAGTAGGTATGTCATTCATACATAATTACGGATTTTAATGAGAAACCTGTGAACTTCTGCTAGTCCTTGAAATATATGATTTCTGCGGTTTTCATTTGGCCACATTTTAGGTCTGGGTATTTTGCAAAAGTTCCAATTGAAAGTTTAATTCCAGTATTTTATACGCTAATGTATTTCATACTGAAAAAATGATTGTCTACCAGGTGCCTCTAGTTTCGCTAAATATATTAATAATATGCTTTCAATTATTTTTCAGTGCAAACTCAATTTATATATGTTCCTTCGGCGCCATTTAACTAACTGAATTTCATATTTAACGAGTGTTATAAATATAATTCATCGGTAAATTATTATAATATCATTATAAATCGCCCGTTTATTATTTAAATTATGCTGATGAATAAATACAAATCAAACAAGTACATGGAAGTAATTAAGTATTGGACAAATATCGGGTTGAAATTATTATTCCATTGCGTTTGCTAATGGTAAGCTGGGCGATAGTGACAGGTTGTTAGCTTGCGCCTACGCACTCTGTAACCCATTGGCCTTACTTGACTCTTGTAACTTGAGCGAGATTATTATATTAAGGCAATGTCCTTATGTCGATATGTCTTGAAAGTGACCTATACTTCCACTTATTCTCTTGTGTTGCTTACAAGTATGAAAATTGTGTTTGAGACAAGCTAGTCAGGCAATAAGGTTGGTTGTGGGGTGGTTAAAAGAACGTCAACTATAAAACACTGCAAAACTGTATCGTTGCGTTGCAAAACTTGCAGACAGAACTGCTAAGAAATTAACACCATTGCAGCCTGGTCAGTCCTTGAAAAGCAGTGGTGGCCCAGTGGTAACGGCTGCGACTTACGTGTTGTAGGTCGTTGGTTCGAAGCCAGGTTGAGGCTTTACTTTGTGTAAATATTTAATCAGCACTGCTTTCAAAACGGTGAAGGTAAACATCGTGAGGAAACCGGCGTGTCCTACAACCCAAAATTCGAAGACATGTGACATCTACCAACTTGCATAGTGGATTACGGCCCACTCTCTCTCTCGGAGAGGAGGCTTGTGTTTCAGCAGTGGGAACATTATAAGCTGATTGTGCAGTCCTTGAAGAGTTTAACCAGGCCATTGGCAAAAAAGGAGTATCAATTTGTAAGTAATCATTATGAAGATTAGATCAGGAAAATGTAGATAAAGCCTTTCCTAATCCCGAATAACAAATCGACTGATAGTGTTATTTTTCACTATTTATTAAGGTTAGTTACAATAGCTTAGAAATTAACACATTTAGTCGGTACGTAACTATAACATAAGTCAACAGGATTGGCGACAATGATAAACAGACTAATGTACTACAAAAATATGGAAACATTTAAAAAAAGATTGTGTTACCACCCAATGACGTAGTGTGCATGCTAAATGTTTTGTTATCATGTCATTAATCTGACTAAACAGTTATTTAGATGGCTGATAGTGGAAAAGTTTTGTTTAGTTCTAAAACACGCTAAAAGACTACATAGGAGATAATGTAGACTGATATACAATTATACATTGGTTTAAAAAAACGTAGGTAACGTACTAGTATGAACTCAAAACCATAAATCGTGTCCTAAGATACCGGTGAACGGTCACACAATAATGGCTGTTCAAATACAGAAAGTTTTTTGACACCTTAATGTCAAATACTGGTGAAAATGAAATATTTTCATGACAGCCATTATGATATGACGGCCACCTTCCAGGAAACCGTAACGTTGGGGATTAGGGGGCTAAAAAGGCCACTTTGGCATAATCATAAAAGGATAACATTATGAATCATAATGGACAGTTAACTGTTAAGTTAATCGTATCAAATCCCATTGGTAAAAGATTTTTCAGTTATTTTTTTTTGTCTGTGCTAAAATACCAATCAATCAAATCCAAATCCAATCGCAATCTCTTTGATTATACCTGCGTAGTGCAGCGAAAAAAAGAAAACACGGACTGTCTTCGCCATATTATAATTCATAATGTTATCCTTTTATGATTATGCCAAAGTGGCCTTTTTAGGGCCCCAGATCTAAATGAAATCACAATAAGATCTGAACTAACCAGTTTGGTACATAGTGATACCGAATCACTTAGCACACTACGTCACAAGCTAAAAGCTGAAGTGGAAACTACGGAAGCGTCATTTTAGCACATTATGAAAGAAAACGTTACTAAAGTTATTGATATAGTAAGGAATATAATACGCAATGTTTACGTAGAATACGTAATGTGTTTTGAAATATTTTCAGGGTTGTAGACACCGTGGTGATAATAGTTGAAGAAGCGAGTTCTAGGAACTCAGTAAAGAAGGAAAGACGTAGATACTAATTGACACAATTTTGGGTGATGACGAAGAGGTTCTGTTACCTAGTAATATAATTGTAATACTTGGAACTGTGGTCGAGGTATTTATCACCTAAGAGGTAAGTTTTGATTTTGAATGTAGAGGGCTGTAAGAAAAGAGGTGCATGAAAAAATAGATTCCTTTTTAGAAGGGTTTACAGATGTAGGTATGAAGGAAAAAGCTCCAAATTCGTAAATGGGTAGTATGCAAAGACAAATGAAAAATTATGACGAGTACATTACGCATAATTTTCTACTTTTAACCATTCATAGTCGATGTGCCAACGAATTCCTAAAATGATTTCATTTCACTAATGCTTATTAAATTATTCTGCATAACTGTCTTAAGTCATTGTCCTGCGTGATGGTCACGAATTAGGTCAATCATGCGTGATGTTGAAGTTTAGTAAGAAACCGATGGATGTTGTCACGGAATAGATAAATAAGGTATAAGGTAAGGTACCTTATTTATCTATTCCGTGGATGTTGTCGACTGAAATTTAATTTAATAAATGAGCTGTTTGTTTCCTGTTAATAAAACAAAATTTTATTCGAGAATATCCATCGGTTTCTTAGTAAACTTCAACTATATCCGATGATCCTGCATACTTATCTCTTTTGTTGACTGTACCTACATAAACCAATCATGATATCACGATTTTTTGACAAGAACTTACAAGTGCTTTGAGTGCGTAGTACACGTACGTACCTCTAATTGGATGGGTGGCAGGACGATGTTTTTGAATGACAAGTTGAAATGGAAACTCACTGATTCATCGTTTTCTTTTAACGGATTTTACTGTTCCCAAACTGACGTGCTTTGGAATTTAATCATATCAGCTTATAGATAACTCTCTCACTGCAGGAGATCTCATACAATAAAGGGAATGAGCATCATTATTAGCCCTTGAAGCAATTCTTTTCTTTTCTTTTTTTTTTCTTTCTTTTTAAAAAAAAAACGTTGCCCCACACTAGGATTTTCTCCTGTATTGTGGGTGCGTTTACAAACATTTAAATTCACGTACACAAACAGCCAGACCCGGAACAACTACTTGTAGGTCATACAAATATTTGTTCCGTGCGAGAATCGAACCCGCGACACGCAGCGCAGCAGTCAATCGCTTAACTACTGTGCCAACCGTGCCGTCAATTATTATTCCCCGCGTAATTTTACCACATGCAAACCACGTATGGTTGACAAGTGTGGTATTTTGACAGTTACGCACTCTGTAACACTCTCTCCACGCCAACCCTGCGTTTTTTCGCGCGGTTTCGTTCATTGTGTAATAGACAATACGTTATTAACACAGATGTCGTGATTAGCTAAGGAATCGACGTGGTTTCGAAATAAGGAGTTATTAAGTGGTCATAGAGAATTAAGGCCCGGCTGGACTTAAATTGGTACCCTACAGTGCTATTGTATAAAAGCTTCTGAGAGTTGGAAACCTGGTGACCTGTAATACAGGTTTTCATTACCTACCACAGGCACCAGTGATTCACAAATGTTTGTATACTGTATACTTATGATACCAAATAAATAAATAAAAAATAAATAAATAAAACTTACCTCGTGAACATGTTGGCTTATGGAGTGCGTCAGATATCTAGGCACGCTCTGGTCGGCGTACCCGCGCGCCGTCACCGTTGTCATCATTGGCGACAAGACGACCGCGCCACTGCTCACCGGTACCTCACACCTGGGGAATAAAGATGGAGTCATTACAATATTATATTATTCATAGCAGTGCCCCAATTGTTAAGGAAAGCATTCAATAGGTTGCGTATACAGGTAGGCCGCTGCAAACGCAACTTGGCGAAATGGGGATTCATCATCTGCTTAGCCTTCTCCCAACTATGTTGGGGTCGGCTTCCAGTCTAACCGGATGCAGCTGAATACCAGTATTTTACATGGAGCGACTGCCTATCTGACCTCCACAACTCAGTTACTGGGTAATACGATACCCCTTGGTAAGACTGGTTGTCAGACTTTCGGGCTTCTGACTACCCGTAACGACTGTCAAAGGTCCACGAATGACATCCGGGACCAGCGGCTTAACGTGCTTTCCGAGGCACGGAGGGGTCGCGTTATGCAAAGAAGGTCACCCATCTACAGACCAACCGCGGCAAGCGTAGCTTAACCTGATCTATCGACCTGTGCGGCTGTTATTATTTAGCCACGGTCCCCTCCGCGAAATGGGGATTATAGACCCTTTAAGATACCCAATGTAAGGGCGGTGCTGTCCGGAACGTTGGACTCACTTGTTGGAATGTCCCAAGTGTCCATAAACCTCCACTTTTGAGAATCTAATGAATGGCACTGACGCAGCTTTTAACGAGGCCCACTGGGTCCAATTAATCTAAAAAGCACCATCGACTCGAAAAAAAGAACAATTTAAATATAATAAGATTTTTCTTTTATGAAAATAGCGATATGTTCAATGAGACATTCGTTTTAGGACTGTATCTGGGAGGTCCATCAGTGGAAACTAATGGACGTCATCGGATAGTGATGAATGATCGTAAAATGTTCCAGATTTCCAAGCCGGCCGGTGAACAGCATAAATTATTTTCATTTTTACATGTCAGGCACGGTTAAAATAAAAATAAGTAAATGATCGTCAAGGCTCAACTTGACGTGCCATCAGCATTGCTTACTATTTAGGGTCAGAACACACCGCGACGTGACGCAGCGCGCAATTTCAAGATAGCAATACAATTATAGACCTTATCTACTACACAAAAAGGTACACAATGCAGTGAGGTCGCGTCGCGGTGTGAACTGACCCTTAGTGATAGTGCGAAGTGAGGTAGGTTATGTCAAAATTTCCAAACACTGGCCAATAGGTACACAGTTGCCCAAAAAACACGATCCCCTTTTGATGAAAAAAGTGGACTCGCCAAACTGTATCTAATGCTTGTAACAAAATTGAGGACGTACAACATATTTGCTGATGGATTGTGTAAAAAATAAGAAAGAAAGAGAAGAATTGGAAAGGGAGCATGCATTGAACAGATTATATCGAATCTGTTCAATGCATGCTGATTTCCAAGTTTTAGTTCAGACGATTTTGTCACGCCCTAAATCGGATCTGGCAAAACAATTTTGTAGTTTAGTATTAGTACTTACGATATTGTTTTAAGATACAATGGGGTTGACGTATCCTTGTGGACAAAAATCCCAAAAAAAAAAAACGATCCCCTTTTCTAATGACTGAGTGCGTACTGCATCAGATGGGATATAATTATAAATGGTATTTCTAAAGATTTTTACTTTTGCCATCTGATATAGAAAACATTGTATATGAAGGCAAATATTACACAAATTTACTATTGTAGATGTATACGTAACTAACGTTAAGTCTACGTAAGCAAGTCGGGATTGGGAAATTAGAGTACCAAGTAGTACAACTGAAACTGTACTTTCAATGGCTACGTGTGACGTAGATATTACGTATATATGACATGTGTAAAATATGGTATTGCTATGGGCTTTATCGATTATGTGACATTATAGTCAACAATTCCACTAATTATTTTACGAGAAAATTGCTTCATAAGATGAAGTATCTTCATGAATATAACTGGTGAAATATGGGTAACTTAACTTTTTAATTAATAATAATAATAAAGATTTATTGTTCAACTAGGACTAGACGACATGGTAAGGTAATATCACACCAATATTATAAAGGCGAAAGTTTGTGAGTGTGTGTGTTTTGTTTGTTACTTCTTCACGCTCAAACGGCTGGACTAATTTTAATAAAATTTTGTATGGAGGTAGCTGGATTACCATATAGGCTACTTTTTATTCCGATATTCCCACGGGATCGACACTTATGCGAGTAAAACCGCGGGGCACAGTTAGTATTAAACAAAAAGCACAAGCATAAAGTTACTATAAGTACACCTCTGCGTTTCCCTTACCTCTAGGTTGGCTGGCATGAAATTATGCTGTTAGGTATGTGTTCTTCCATTAAGTACTTACTGAGTATCTTCCTACAATCTACATATATCTACCTTAACAAACTATCTATAAGACTTGCTGCCTCTAAATAAGTACAAACAACATCACAAACACACCTGCTCACCAAAAACTAGCTCCCATAAGAAAGATAACCAACAAACAGTTGACGACTCCTAATAAGGAAACGCACACATGGAGCATAATAAAACAAAAAAGGTGCGCTAAACATTCTTCATTAGCGTTCCGTCGCTGACTTACGCCTTACGCCAGTCATTGGCAGGCGCCAGAAAACAGGCACGAATGGGCATGGGAGGAGCGCTAATTATTGACAAAGTCAGACTTATATGGCATGCCAAACCGATCATAAACACTAAGAACTTATCACCATTTTCGTCTCGACGAATCGGTGTAAAGTGGGCATTGGTTACTGTGTATCAACTTTACATTTTTATGTTTTTTTTTTATTTATTTTTTCTGTATTATCTGTGAATGATTGATTATGATTTAAATGTCATGTCGTTTGCGTAATGTGGTTTTGTAGTTGTATATTGAGGGTTAGGCTGCTAAAAGAGCAGAGGTTAAACCCACAATGGCTTGTGCCGATGTATGATTGATTTATTAATGTCGCTAAGGCATGCCGTTTTGAAATTGATATTTACCATAATGTGCGAACAGGTGTTCTTGGATATTAATGATTTAAAACAGTGTTAAGTCTTTCATTGTCTACTGCAAAACTTTACAAAGTGTCCTCAGAAAAAAACTAGCTGCGCCCCGCGGTTTCACCCGCATATGTCTCGATCCCGTGAGAATATCAGGATATGCTCGAAGTTTCACTCTAATTTGTTCGGCTGTTTTAGCGTGAATGCGTACAAAATATTTTCTCTTTAAAATATTAGTTCAGACAACGAACTTAAGTGAATTTATTTCAAATAATAATAGAAAAAAAAACTTAAAACGTAGTACGTTTATAAGGAAGCAATTCTCGACCCTTTCCGACTAATAACAGCATACATAATTGTAACAATAGGTACGTATTCGATTCGCTCTTGGCATTCCATAGCTCATTAGTGACGCAACCCAATTCAAACGAATAAGATCATATCGATATTGCCCACAAAATACCGTACTTGTCATAGTCAGCAATTATAGTAACGTTACCTTTTTAATGCATACCTTTTACGCACATTTTTCAACGTAAACAAATTACAGTTTTCAAAGCACCAATAATTTTGGCCCGATGGCCGTAAGGACGTATATTAAAGTGATTACGTCCACTTTCGGGCGAGTGATTGGACATATTTTAGTGTGTAATTTTTCGTGTTATTATTGGTAAAAGCAATGTATAGTGTGGGTTAAATGGCTCGTTATGTAGATTTTGATAAATGGCCCTTTTTATGTGTTTTGTAACTGTTAATTTGTGTTGTGTAATGTAATGAGGCGGATTTTCTGGTGATAATAACCACCACGCGGGCCCAGTGCGGGTTGGTGGATATCGGACGTCTTTTAAATTACATTCAGATTAAGTGAAGTATTCATAGTGAAAATACAGGCGTGATGTTGGCCCTAGGGCCGAAGCCTGCCGGGTCAGCGGGATTGTCCGAAAGGGTTACCGCTGGCCCGGAACATAAAGGGCTAAGGAAGGAACACGGGTGGATATTAGTAAGAGTCTGACACTCCCTTCCGCTCCACCCAGAGCGGGAGGGGTCATTTGATGATTTCCCATCCGCAAAAAAAAAAAATCATAATCTACTAATGTGAACATCTAGGTACTAACCGAAAACACAAACGGAAACTAAACGTACTAAGTAAAACATTAATGCGAAAGATGACCCTAAAAGTACCAAATGCACCGATCAATGTTCCACAAACTCTCCAGTAAAGTGAGTCACCAAGTCACAACACAATTCCGCAGTGATAAATCCGCAGCTTCAAGAAATACATTAATGCATCCCATACCTATTCCAATCCCATGGGAAACTATCATTCACAAAAAACGTGAAAAAAAACCCCACACACACTACTAAAGAAACAATATGAGAAACTGCAGATTCTGTATCCTAGCCACTTACAAATCGAATAAAACAAACACTGATATTCTATTATGGTGATCATCTATCCCTTTCGCTCTCGCATAGACGAAGAGGGACGGAGTTACTGGTTGAAATGTCGTAGGTCATTAGGTCCTTACCATGTAAGGTCTGCAATATGCCAATATGGGAGCCAGCCGTGACTTTTGTATGTGGTTATATTGGGCCTAACAATAGGTTATTGGGCATAAGATTTAAACTAAATGCGTAGATGACCTGACCGGTTCAGATGACTTTGATAACGGCAGACATTGTTGGGAATTAATTGTTCGGGAGAAAGTTATTACGCTCCTTGTTCGTTGGAATGGGATTGCTGAAAGGCTATATGGATTATAGTTAAGTAATAAGTATGACGCCATTGTCTTCTTCATTTTGTGTATTGAATTTTTGTGCAAGGCTGTGACTATTTCAACCGAATATAGAGCATGAACATGCATTCTTCGATGTTCATTCGATGGTCGCAGGAAATAATACTTTTTGGTTGTAATAGATTTTTTAAAAATCAGTTTGATATAATATGACACACTAGAAGACATATTCGTCATCAACTTAACAAATTCCGGAGTAAACTGAAGGAACTTATTATATTTCAATACATTTACGCATAATTTTGGTGTCAAAAACAAACTTTAGTGGTCTCAACAAAAAACTACAAAGATCAGACTAATTTCCTCAACTAAACTAAACAGGAAAGTACTTTTAAAGACTTTCTATTCTCTTTTTAGGGTATCATGTTTCAGGTTCGCAAACTTTCAACCGGAATGTCTCAGTCTGACCCCCGCTATTGTCTCCAAGCCTTTGTTTGCAATTGTAGTTTTAAATGTACTGGTCTCACTAATTTTATTTTATGTACTTGCCACGGGTTCACCTCCTTCAGTATGTACATATTTTAAGTTCGAATACTGGCTAAGCTCCTTATAGTTATTTACACTATCGATGAATTTAGCCATACTCCTTTGTCTACTGATAAATTGATAAACAGATTTCCTGTTGACGCAATTATTATAGCGTTGGATAGATGTGAAAGTTTTGACGTTTAGAATAATAATTTTAAAGTTTTGGTCATTAATTCAGAAGGCCAATGTCAATGTCAAAAACTTGTCAAAAAAGTAGGGAAATTATAGAGGTATTATAACTGATTAAATCTAAGATTAGTCTGTGAACGTTCTTAAAAATTACGAGAATTGCCATTGAACTTCAAAACGGTAAAAATATAAAGCTTAAATAAAAATATAATAAATATAAATCAAATATGCATATCATAGCCAGCCTAGGCTAACATATGAGAGCGATAATCAAAAGAGTTTCTGATTAGCGAGATCTTCCTTCTTCGTGACGCTGACACGACAGTTATTCAAATTTTATTGGCCCAAAACTTCGCCACTTTCACGGCGTTATCGGTAGCAGGCAGTATAGAGCAGTCTAGAGTCGAGTATAGTTTGTGACACAGCTCCACATCCACACTCTGTTGCCGTTTTATTAGCAAGATAATTTTAGACCGGAGCCTGACTTCTTGCCCGGTTGTTGGCAATAGGGCGTTAAACATAACTGGCGAAATGTGGGGCTATCATACGTACTGCTTAACCCTCCAGGGATGACAGGCAATTTTGGATATGGATTGCACCCAATGAATGATCAGCAATGCGTTGCAAATAAAATTTGACCCAAATCAAAAGTTGATTGAACTGTCCCCAACCTGACCGTGTAATGAGCACACAAAAATTCATAGTACAGCTACCAACGTTACAAAAATTAATAACCGTATAAGAAAACAGAGGTTTGTCATACAAAAGTCATCCAGAATGTCGATTCAAATTATGATAAGGCAGAGTGAATTAGTTCTGGTAGAACGTAATGGCTAGCGATTAGGTTATGTTGAGAGCATTGAGCTATGGTGCTTGGATGTTTTTGGATATGACAAAATTTATAGGATTTTTTGGGAAATGAGTTTTTATTTAAAAGAAAGAAAGAAAAATGCGTTTATTTGCATTACAGCAAAATAAATACACCTTAAAACTATAAAAACAGAAAACAACGATTATAATGCCAAAAGGGCCTCAGGGCCTCTTGATTTCTTATCTGGTACTAGACCATCTGGTATTGTACCAGATGGTCTAGTCTTAACTGATCGTTTGTAATGGTTTGTCAAGAAAAGTGTAAATGTGTATGGCTCTTCGAAAACAGGCTGACCAAAGAACAGACGTGTTACTGAGCAGACGTGTGTAGCTGAGCAAAGAACACGCTGACCAAAGAGAGAGTGAGTTACGTAAAAAATAATATGTCTAGTAAAGAAATTAACTCTGTGAAGACGGTTAATAGAGATTTAAAGAAGTAAAAATTGGGGTAATGTCTGGAAGACGATGAGAATGTACGTGTCTGCTTTTAATTGCAGTATCTGGAAAGATCATAAATGAGCAGATGGTGTTATTAGCCAGGTTCTCTGACGCCGAATGCGAGATTGGAAGCAACGAAAAACCGCAAAACATATTAATAGACTCGCCATATCCGATAGAAGCAACCTGTTTCATATCTCCATGGTAAAGTTCATAGAAGCGCAGTGAATGATGCGACGTATCTCGAATGGCCCACAAAACACCGCTTTGATAAGTCTGATGAACTATTTTGTTCCGAGTTACAAAGTCGGGGCTTTGGGCTAATAATAATGTACGCTGTTAACATTGAGTGATTTATTGTAAAAAATTTCAAAATTTCAAATAAGTTTCATATGAAGAGGTGTTTTCTGCTTGTCAACAGTTGAGAGATGCAAAAGTATAATCATAATCAGCCTTTAAGGTTTCCACTGCTGGGACACAGGCTTCCTCTCGGTGAGAGAGAGTGGGCCGTAATCCACCACGCGGGCCCAGTGCGGGTTGTTATATGTCACATCACATGTCTCCGAATTAGACCGATGCAAATGAATTTAAAAAATCCTACTATCTTACTTTATACTAATATTATAAATGTGAAAGTTTGTGAAGATGTTTGGATGTTTGTGACTCAATCACGCGTAAACCGTTGAACAGATTTAGATGACAATTGGCACATATACTATTCCCTGGATTAACACAGGATACTTTTTATCGCGATATTCCCACAGGATCGTAACTTACGCGGGTGAAACCACGTTGCGCTGTTAGTGTAATAATAAAAAATGATAAGGAATAGTGTCAACCAAGGTAAGTATGGAAAATATGGCGTGCAATGGTAGAGAATTGGGTGGATACAAGTTGAAGGAAAGATAGATGGAGTGGGAGAAATTAGTCTGTATGTAGAAGTTTATATAGCTACAATACAAAAGTGCAATGGACAACGTTAGATACAATTCTACCATCTTGGATTTAGTTTGGATGCTATTTAGGCAGTGAAGTTTATAGAGCCAAAATTCTGCCTACTAGGCTCAGCAGCCAAGTAAGTACGTATCTATATAATTCACTCCTCTAATAAACCCAATAATATAAATACCCTGTAACTGTAACCATCACAAAACATTACCTCTGCCACAAAAAGAAAAAAAAAAGAAAACATTTAAACAAAGACCACCTGCATCCAACCCTGTAAGTAAGTAACTGCTAAGTGGTGGTGTTAATTCGGCCGCTACTTACCACACGCCACCCTCCTGTAAACAGTCCTACTTGCTAATGTAAGTGTTAAGAATTTGGGTCCAAATATTTGTGAAACGTTTGGTTTTTGGTGGCGGGGTAAAGAGAGGGGTAATGCAGGTGTTTTTGGTACTTATATGATTAAAGCAAATAATCATTTCACTTCGTGAAATTAAAACAAATCAGACGCTATAAGCGAGCACAAGGTAGCATTATTGAAATAAAAATGAGGACAACAAACTAGTGATGCTGACTGATAAGGATTTTTTTGAAGTGAAGATTCTTCAAAGAATTCTCTTTGTGTTTTGTTTTCACTTCAGTCGGCACTCCCGGAGTGCCACTGCTTTTTTTGTGGTCTTAGACCACCACACCATAAAACTACCAATGGCATCGCGGAAGACCCAGGTGTAGATGGTTGGACGAACTTGACTATATAAGGGAGTTTAATGGAAAAAGGAAAGTACCTAAGGCATTTGCCCTACAGTGGGACAATGCAATCTCATTATTATTTATTTTTTTGCAAAATTTTCTAGCAACAAAGAGTAAAAGGTAAATATGGAAAACTATTTTAAAACTAAGTGTGAGGACATCGATTAATTGGATTTGTCAATTTATTAAAAACGTCAAAAACGACGTGCTCTACATTGGTGAAAAAGTAAGTAGAATGGAATCATCAGAGTCTATCAAAAAGTACTCTGTGATCATCAGTCATACATACACAAGTGAGATTAGGATAGGTAGTTAAATTTAATAAGGAAAACCAATACAGTTATGTACAGAAAGCGTCACTATGTCCTAACCCCTCAAGTTTTAAAATGTTACACTGCTACAACATTGAATTCCTTACGAATAATCTAAAGAATACTTCAAAAAGAGTCCATTGTGTTGACTCGGATTCGAACCATCGCATCACCGAACGTCGTCATACTCATACCGGCAGTTTGACGAACTAGCCAGCGAGCCCATACGATTTGCGATGAAATTGTTATCTACTATCGGCTGAGTCATTATATCTTTAGGTCCCTGTCTAATCGAAAGATGTTATAATTTGAGGGTATCCATTAATTTTACTTACTTACGTTGTCTTTATAAAATTAATCCATACCTTCAAATTAGAACTTTGTATACGTTCACTTAAAACGGCGAAGAGTAAACGACTACTATTTATCAATTATTTTTTTAAATGATTTCTGATTTTATGAGAACTAAAATAGTTGTTCTGTTTGTTGTAAAATAAGATCATAGTTTTGTTAAATAATAGCAATAATAAATATTAATAAATGATTAATAAAGTATTTTATTTTTCTTGATTTTTTAATTCTTTATAAATAATTACTACTTAAAACAAAATAGAAAAATATATCAAAATAATATAATGAACAAAAAGCACATTTCGTGCCTATATAGGATTTGAACTTCCAATCTTATGCACGGTAAGCGGTCTTGAAACCTCCAGTCTATTTAGACGATGAATAAGTTGTCGTAAATGTTAACCCTATTATTGTTGCTTGTCGTCGCAAAAGTATTGTTTTATTGAAAAAAACAATAATAAAAACAGAATTAAAAAAAAAAATACTTACTTAAACTTATTTATTCACTAAAACAATACATTATTCAAAATAAAATGTTTTTGCAAAATACAAAAACCAACTTGGGCCTATCACGGATTTGAACGCACATGTCTTTTGGTGGGGTAACTACTTAATGCAGCTGTGTGTACAAGAAAATTCCAGATTAGGTAAAAATGGTACTTACTAAGAAACGATGAAGTCTTGAAATAATAATAAAAACAGCACTAGGAAAAACCATGTTTTTAAAACAACAATCTATTTGATGTTTTTATTTTTAAAGTTTCAAAGAACCTTCTTACTCATTGAAAACAAAGATGAGTAAGCCCACATCCTATTCGAATTTCGAATCCTGTTCCTTCACATTATTTCCCATGCACAGATAAATAATATATGCGGCGATGATCTAACTTCGATCAAGATTACAACCTCATTGGTATTAAATACAGTTAATTATAGCGATTGCTCATAATTACCAATAAACAAGTAGCTACAACATAGATTTTTTCAACTAGTGAAATAAAATAAATCTCAATAGTGCCTGGTTTTTAATTGATCTGAGAAAATGTAGAGGGAATTAAGCTAAATTATATAGTTTTTAAAGTGCAGTAGCTTTTTCGCCGTAACAAGGTCGAGATCACTATTTTACTACTAACAAATCGTTGTGTCCTTTTTTCTCTGGAGTTTCTGAGTCGGACATTTTTGTTTTTGCTTCATTTTGTCTTGTTGTTTTATCCAGAAGCGCACTTTGCTTTTTCTTTATTATTAAGAACAATTAACTTTGTTATAGCTAGTTATTACCGTGCAATATGGGTTTTTATTACACAAGCTTTAATGTTCTTTATCTCCATATTTCATTGAACGAACACATATTTATCATTGCAACTCGTATGTAATTATTACAAAAATAGCTACTGACGTTCGATAGGCCGTCTCATTGTGATGCATCAGAGAAAAGAAATCACATGGATGCAACGTAACAAAAAAAAAGTAAAATAAAAAAGTAAACGAGATGCGCCCGCGTACGCCAAGATCTCGGTCAGGCAGGAGCCGAGTTCTTTTGTTTCCAACCTCGAATCAGCCAGTGTCTCGAATCTAGATGCTGTTTTCGAATTGTTTTTTCTTTTTCCCCCTATGGCTTTTTCTTTATTGTCTCAGTGCAGGCTGACTAAAAAAAAGTAAAAATCCGGTGGCTTATGGCTCTCCATTGATATGCGACGTTCGAATTGAAATTTAAATATTTGCTCGCATCCGCGACGGGCTTCATCTTGGGTATTTTGTTTTTAAAAAGATCTTTGTGTTTCCATCTTAATATTTTATTATGTTATTCAAGAAATACCGCGAGTACGCATTTACGTATTTTTTTGTTTAAATATTTTTGTTTACTGATCATCGCTTCAATAAATTGATGGCAAATACTGTATTTTTCTATATCGGTCCTTTGGATTTATTTTGACTTTTAAATGCATCGGAACCGCAGTTGCAGTATTTCAATTAAATGGCAACTTCTTGAAGGAGTTAGGTAGGTTAATTTTTGAGACTAAAATTTTTTGGTAGTTTAGTTTTTGCTAATAAAAGTAGGTATTTTACTAACACATGAATCTGAACTAAATATGCAATTAAATTAGTCACGATACATAATTATAAAATTGCCAAGCTAAATTATTTCCCAAACAATCAAACGTAGCTAAAAGGCGTATTAACGAAACATACGTCAATCTCTTGTCATATATACTTAGGCTAAATGACAAGACTATTACATTAAACCTTCACTTGCTACAACCGCGCCTTTGTAAAACATAGTTCCTTTTAGAACATTACACACACATTCTCCAAATCACTTGAAATATTTTTTAGGGTTGCGTACCCAAACGTACGGTCCCGTGCCAACGGGACCGTATTACTAAGGCGCCGCTGTCCGTCCGTCTGTCACTGGGATGTATCTTTTTAACCGTAATACACACAAATACACTTGAGAGTGTGTACTATATACTATGGCCGCTATTACAACAAGTGATAAAAATAAATTAAAGTAAAAAATTAAAGGGGTCGCCATACAGGAAACGTGTTAGTGTTAAAGAAATACGTAGTGTTAAATATTGTACGGTGGTACGGAACCCTTCGTGTGCGAGTCCGACTCGCACTTGGTCGCTTTTTTTTGACAGTTAATGAGACACATTTGTCTTTAAAAGTTCATAATGTCGAACGATATGTTATATTGGTAATGTGACGTTTAGGAATGGGAGCACTACTGCAGTTACAAGGTTAAAAATTGGTTCTTTAATGTCAGGTATAGAAATATGGCGTGACGTAGTGGAAGAAAAAATGGCGATCCGCGTTGGTTGATTTTGACCGAATTGGCCGTTAATGTATGGCGCTGGAAGTGGTCTAGTGTTGGCTGAATGTGAAAAACACTATTAGTCCGCTAAACGGCACATTTTTGGTTAGTTGAACTGGGCTATGCGTTGATTACGTTTTTTCTAATACCTGTTGGCACATTGAAATTAGCAAATTGCCAGGTACTTACCAGAAAAATGATGGAAAGAAATATTTTGGTTGTTATTGTATTGTAAAAAGCATTTTTTTTGTATTTTTTGACGAAGAGATGGCCGATGGAGTAAAGCTGTGACCGAATGGTGGCCAAGGTTAGGCCAAAGAAGCCAGGGCCGTCCAAAAGCGCGTTGGGCTGACGATATCATCAAAGTCGCGGGAAACAGCTGGATGAGAGCCGTATAGAACAGGAAAGTATGGCAGAAGAAAGGGGAGGCCCAGGAGGACCCAGCTGTGGGTAATTCTGGACTGAAATGATGAAGATGATGATGATAGTTCAACATCGAAATAATGTAGGCCACATCTAGTATCTCTACGTAATTATCTCCGCATTTTCGGTGATACGTTTAAAGCCAATTAAAAAAAGTCATGGTCAGTCATCGGAACGCCACAGATAACCGACAGCGCTCTCTGACCTGCGTTCCGTGAAACACAATTACTTACATTTCTTTGGTCTACATATATATTTTTTTGTGTATAATATAGACAGGTAAGTATATCGATCTTCAAGTCAATCCCAGACGAATCCGCTATAATCTGTCATGGTTTTTATGTTGCAAAATCCGATATCTTATAGGTATGGGTTGTTTGAACTTATCATCTGCCTAGCCTTTACCCAACAATGTCGGGGTCCGCTTCCAGTCTAACCGGATGCAGCTGAATACCAGTATTTTACATGGAGCGACTGCTTACGTGACCTCCACAACCCAGTTACTGGGTATGGGTTGTTTGAACTATTTATATCAAAACATATTCTATTTTTTGACATACAGCAAACTGAATTTATAATATTTTGAAACATTATCCCCTTTATTTAAAAACGTTAATTAAAGTTTAGTAATGATTAGCGACTGTTTAACCAACGTCTTTTAACTTTAAGCAACGTTTATGAATGAACTCCTTTTTTTTTAAATCTTCTATTATCTAGGGCGTTTTATAGATGGCCATGTGCTAGATTTCTGATCCCTTGAACACAACCCGCCACCCCCCCCCCCCCCTCTTCGATCCCCTGCTAGTTCGTCTTCTGTTTTAATCTTGCTGACAACTTCAAATGAATTTAATATAATAAAGTACCAAGTACCTGAATCTTATCAGAAAATAATATTGGAGAAGAATAAAAAAACATCTGAATATCTGTTTGTAGCTCGGACTAAACTTTTAATTGACTCAAAAAAATCCTAAGCGTGTCCTAATCCTGTGCTACAAGAATTTTAGAAGTCGAATTGACTTTAGTGCAAACAAAATTAGATGGTCACGTCTTGCGATTCATAATGAAGTATTTCTAATTATTAAGACTTATTAAGACGTTAGTACATTAAGCAAACAAGTTCTTAAAAACATATCGTTGTAAATCAGACTTATTTCTTTTCTAATCGTCTAGCCATTCAATAAACATAAATTGATTTCAAGTAAGCACTTACATTTAAATATAAAGACATAAACATTTAAATCAATCAGACGTTAATGTTCTCTAAATAGGTATTATTTGTTTTTCAATGACTTAATTTGCAACAAATCTTTCGCACACTTAACTTTTCAAAACAAAGATAAGATACGTTGAATTCACGTCCATTTTTAAACCGGTTTTTAAAACCATCACGTTTGAATCCCTGAAAGAGGTAGGCAAAGATATATAGTGCAACCGTTTTTTGACTGTTTAGGTTTAAACTTACCTGGTCAAAGGCGAGCAGTGGTGGGCCAGTGGTAAAGGTACGGTTCGAATCCAGACAGGCGCTTTGCTTTGTGTAACGGTTAAAAACATCTTGAGGAAACCGGCATGTCCTAGAACCAAATATTCGAAGACATGTGTGACATCTACCCACTCGCAATAGGCCCGCGTGGTGGATTATGGCCCACTCCCTCTCACCGAAAGGAGGCCTGTGTAGGGGAAACATTATAGGCTGATTATGTAATAATAGGCGAGCCTATTGCCTCTAACGGAGCAGATATCTATATTCAAGGAAAGAAAGAAAACGAAGAAAAGTAGATTTATACAAGGTTGGCAAACCTGCTAAGCAAGCAACAAGCAAACTGCTGTGTGTACTTACTGTTGCTGTGGGCAAAGCTATTACTAATAGGAGAAACTAAACCCATTGCCTGGTAAGGGAATCAAACCCAGGACGCCTGCTGCGCTTGCGACCACTTAGACCAACGAGGCAGTTTTTATATAACCTTTTTCTTAGTCATTAGAACCGGTTTTGTTTATAAATGATATTTGTTTTAGCTTTAAATAGTAGCCCCAATCTGTTTTATAACTTTATCAGATACTAATGATGAACGTAGTTAACTAAACAAGTTAATGAGTAAGTAATAAAATAAATAAGTTGTAATCGTAAAAGGCTGTATAAACATAGTTAATTCTATTTAGTGATTATGGCTCTTTTTGCAATGATTTGAGCATGATTTATTGGATTTGATGGGAATATAAGAATGGGAAGACTTCTGCGGTTTTGAAGACATAAATTATACATAAGATACATAATTATTATATTATACAGAAGTTTTTATTCTATGGCCCCAATTATTTACAATAAAAGTGGTTGGAAAGAGTGAGAACAGTACTGTTTAAGAGTAGAGTGCGTGAGTTTTTGATAGATAGAACGTACTACAGTGTGACGGAGTTTTTATCAGAGAATTGCTCTGGATTTATGGATCTGGCCTACTGGCTAAACTTAAGTTAATGTTAATAATATAAATGTTGCATGCCGAATGGTGAAATATGGCTGAGCTTTAATGAATTTTAACATCTATTATGTCATCATCTGTCCAGCCTTTTCCCAACTATACTGGGGTCGGCTTGCAGTCTAACCGGATGCAGCTGAATACCAGTATTTTACATGGAGCGACTGCCTATCGGACCTCCACAACCCAGTTACTGGGTAATACGATACCCCATGGTAAGACTGGATGTCAGACTTTCGGGCTTCTGACTCCCGAATTACAGCCTGGACCAACGGCTTAACGTGCTTTCCGAGGCACGGAGGGATCTCGGTATGTAAAGATGGTCACCCATCCACAGATCAACCGCGGCAAGCGTAGCTTAACCTGATCGATCGACCTGTGCGGCTGTAATTATTTAGCCACGAGCCCCTTTAACATCTATTATGTATTACCCATATTTGCAAAATAAATGTCTTTTCTATTCTATTCTATATTATTTTATTCTATACCAACGCCACAGGCACGCAAATAATTTCATGAAATGCAATTTCACACAAAAAATAGATGGACAAGGAGGATGATTTAATATGTAAGGATCGTAGCAGGCGGCGATCTGAAGTTTCTGCCTACCTTCATGGGAAGAAGGTGTGAATTATGTATGTATGTATGCAGAAGAAGTTTTGAAGGTGTTTATATAAAAAAATATTGCAAACAAGTACCTATCATGGAAATACAATATTCTCTTATGACATATTATGAAAAAAACAGTTTTATGTACTGACAGAACTTGGTAGAGCAGACTTTGATTAGAAATAGGCCGCGAAGGGCTGAATGATTTTTTTACATACAAATTAGAGGTAGATGCTGAAATGGTACAGACGCCAGCACATCAAGCTACCCGAAACTGTCAAATTTTCCAATCAACTGTGAACCTTATGCTTTAGCGATAAAGTTGAAAATCTATTAAAGAAATTTGACAGATTGTAGTAGCATGTGCTGTTACATCTGCTGAATCATGTACAGACGGTACATGATTCAGCAGATGTAACAGCAACCTAACAAAAGCCACATAGGTTGTGTCCTACACTTGAAGAAGCAGAAATTCTAATGTGCTGTAATTTCATTGCGCCCATTTCCTTCAAGCTAGAATTCAACCATGCCAGTATTAGCTCTTCTAAATAGTACAATACGAATTGAAAGCATCTATTATTGAAATTATGATAGCCAGTCAATAGTTGATAGGTCTGTCGTCGACGCGTGTCGATCGTGTATGCACACTTAAGAACGGCACTACTTTTCACTATAGTAAATAAAAAGACAGTCAGACACTCCAAAAATATAATTGCAAATGCCACTCATTCTACATTAACTTTAAGAGAGCCAAAAAAATCACCTACAAAACTGGATGCGTCATTTGTTTGACCTATTAAATAACATAGCCATAAAAAGCGAATAGAATAGACAAGTATTATTCGTACCTACGCTACGTATAGCTTTTGGACGTGAGTACCTACTGGTTTTTATGTCAATTAGGTAGGTAGGACCCCATTATCCTTGATGATAGTGTAAAAACATTCTGAATGCTGTCAGTAACTCAGTAAATCGTTCTGCGGTTGTTTTCGGACACTTTGTTGCTGAGTTTCGTAATTGCCTAATGTTTCGAAAATAGGTTCTATTATTTTTGTGACAGCTTGGTTTTTTGGTTGGCAATCAAGCTGCTGCCTTGTGATCCACCTGTGATGGTTAGTCGTCAGCGACGCCTATGGACATCTGGAGTAGGTACCAGAGGCATCGAAGGTGCGTAATTATTCAGAGACAAAGCTGACATTTCTTATTTACTTGTATGCCTGAAGTAGAATGATAAACGGAGAATAAAGTTTGTAACAAAATCTTCTAGGTAGGACGACTCAAGATGCAAGACACAGGACAGAGCTCGCTTAGTTTAAACAGGATTTGACAAATACGCTACTATTCGCCATAAAGGCTGTTAAGTTGACAAAAAACGCAATTTAGTACAAAAAAGAAACTAGGGGACTGTTACAAAGCGGAATAATTACTCACTGACAGTAATAGTCAGCTAGATGCCACCTTAGATGTTATGAGTTGCATTAATAAACTCCTGAGTCTAGCCTACTTTCGGCCAGATTCGCAATGTCCAAATAGGAACTAAACTCAGTATTGACTGGTATCTATGAAAATATGAACCACATTTAAGTCAATTGAAACTTATCGGGATGTAGGGAGACGGGCCATAAACTGCTATAAACTATACAAAACAAAAGAAAAACGAAATGATGCATTAAAAACTTTTCAAAATAGCAAATGGATTACTCATTTGTTTTGGCGTACTGTCAAGTTGTTCAAGTTGGCGGCATATCAAACGTGGACGTCCTTTCACGCTGATTATAGTGAAAAGGTTAAGAGGACGGTACTGCAATACTTTAATAGAGATATTAGGACATAGTCAACTGCTTATGTTTTAAGTCAAAAGCGGCAGAGTTAAGCATTTCGTGTGAGGGGCTTGTGGCTAAGTAATAACAGCCGCACGGGTCAATCGATCAAGTTAAGCTACGCTTGCCACGGTTGGTCCGTGGATGGATGACCATCTTACATATTAAAACCCCTCCGTGTCTCGGAAAGCACGTTAAGCACTTGGTCCCGGCTGTCATTCGTGGACCTTTGGCAGTCATTACGGGTGCGAAGCCCCAAAAACTGACAACCAGTCTTACCAAGGGTATCGTATTATAACCCAGTAACTGGTTTGTGGAGGTCAGATAGGCAGTCGCTTCATGTAAAATACTGGTATTCAGCTGCACCCGGTTAGACTGGAAGCCGACCACAACATTGTTGGGAAAAGGCTAGGCAGATGATGATGTGTGTTGAGGCTGCATAATTCTTAATTCTAATTAAAGAAAATCAAACCTTAGAGGACAGGTAAACCGAAGAAGGAGGGAATCTTATGGCATTAAAGGTCTTAAGAGGATATGACAAACAAAAATTGAAATTGTTTGTTACAAGTGGAAGCCTTGACCTAGTCATTCTCTATACTTTAGAATAGAATATTACAGTATACGTAAGTACGTAGTATAAGTACTATATAGTTTAATATCTACACCATAGTTACAGATTTAAATGTAGATTTTTTACAAAGAGTGACAAAATGGGCGGTGTTTACCTCGAAGCATACCAAAGAAGGTTGGCATATAGCTGGCAATGAGCAAAATAATAATTATTCTGCAATTTTCTAATACCACTGTGTTTCGGCACAATAGAGACACAACTCATGCTTTTGAACAAAATCGTCCTCCTTTGGAATATTTAACACAAGCAGAATCTACTTTTGAAAGTAAGAGTGTTATTATTATTAGTTATTTATTTGTTTAAACTTTTCGCACACAAAAAAGATACAAAAGGGAACTTGATGCCTTACAGCATTCTCTACCAGTCAACCAAGGGTGGTGAAGAGATGATGGCAGGTGATTTGGTTAAGAGAAACAATGACAAAAAAATATTACATTAAAAATATATCATAATGAATTATAAATAAAATAGGTACACAAGTACAAAAATAGGTTACAAACTTAGAATAGTATCTAACATTCTATTGTGAAGAATATGGTGACAAAGAGGTAAGTTAAAAAGTAACGTTTTGTTCCTTGACAGCCATTTCAACAGTGAAGCAAATAATACAAAAGCACTTGAACAGTTTTTGCCAGTGCATAGTTGATTAAAAGCTAGTAAAAAAGGTTTTGCTGGATGCAGTTTTGCTTGTGATAAAAGAACATGACAGATAGGTACTCAAGTACCATTGTTGGAGGTTATTGTTCTATCATTGTTTATCACAATACTGGCTAGCTAGAATCTGGGTAGGAAAAATGCTTGCTAGAGTATCTATGCCACCTAAAAAACGTAAAAAAAGGTAGGTAGGTAGGTATAGTATACTATACTGTGGGTTCTATGAATATGTATAGCTGGAGAATATGATTATATTGAAGCGTTAGGATGATATCTTTAAGCTGAGTAAACGAAGGAGGGACAGATGCAATTATTGAAGGCGTTTTCGACGATATCTTCGAAGATAGCTTTGTAGGTATGAAATAATAAGGAATATCAAGTCTAAAAACCGAAAATGAATATGAGGTAAATAATGACAGCAATTAGTATATTCAAATGTTCAGCTATATATGTTTCTTCTGTTCAAGTTTTCAGTTGCTTAATATTCGCGCGTAAACAAACATAACTTAAAATTAAAGAAAAATATCAAAACAATGTCTTACCGAGCAAATCAAATGTATGAGCAATCCTTATGCAAGAGGAGTATATTCCAAAATGTGCAAAAAAAAATCTGGTACTCAAACCAAAATGAAAACACAATTTTCAGCAAACTGTACTGTTCACAACTTCCTAATCAGTTCACACTTCAAACAAGTCAAAATCCACGCCCTTGGCACCACTGAACAGAATGAAGCGGACCTAGAGAACGTTTAGCACTGAATTCAAAACACTGTGTGTAAATATTTCTAAACCTTTGAAAAGTGTCTTTGAAAATGATTGTCACTTCACCCTTATTACACTCTATAGTAAAAAAAATCCTTTAGAAAAAATTAAGTCAGATCGACGGCAAAAAAGTCGAAAGTCATCCGTTCCATTTTTAAAAGTCAATTTGCCGGTAACGTGTTCCGAGTTGGAAGTCGGAACTGACAGCGGTTGACAGGTCGCGTGGTTGCGCACGCGCGGTCGTGTGAGCGTGCTGTGCGCACGGGCATCGGCGCCACACTGCGTTCGCGCGCTTTTCGACCTATGAAACCTTCGCTCGCAGCCTCCAGCGAGTATAGGATGTATTAGAATTGTCGATGATTCTAAAAGATTTTCTCACGGAAAGGACTCTCGATATGTAGATCGTTCTGTTGACGGCCTAACGGTTCAGAGCATCATCTCTGACTGATGTTGATGAGCCGACTTAAGTTTTGTTTTTAATTTTGACGGGTTAGAGTGGTTGGTTTATTTTTAAAGTGGGATTATTCTATCGTGTTATGAATGCGAGTCTTATGGTCCATAGTGAATCGGAGCCGAGGCTTTTTGTGTTGTTAAAGTACTTCTGTCAATGAAAATGTATTGTATTTAGTTGTGTAACTCGTTCAAACACTTCGGCCACGTGTTTCGGTTAAATGTTTGATCGATTTGCTGGTGATTTATAACTTTAAGGGGCACCATTTTTATTCATTAGGTTTGTGTTTTCGACGTTTGTGCTTTTCGAAGTTATTAATAGGCGTGATAGAGAGGAAAGTGGTATTTGTTTTTAAAGGTGTATGATAGGGCTAATTTGAAATTAGGGGTATTCCAGTAACTGGGTTGTGGAGGTCAGATAGGCAGTCGCTCCGTGTAAAATACTGTTATTCAGCTGCATTCGGTTAGAATGGAAACCGACCCCAACATAGTGGGGAAAATCCTAGGCAGAATGATATTAATTTTTGATAGGATTAATTTGAAAGACATGTTGTTTATGTATTTTCTTCTGACAATAAATGAGTTGATGATAACTACGTAGGTACAGACCATGACAAAGGCTCCGATTGAGATGTCACTTTCACTATCAGCGTCTCTTTAATAGTGTCTGAGTATGTTTTCAGACATTGTGTAAGCTAATGCGACCATTGAGAGTAGTCATTTGTTTTTCACGACAATGATTTTGTAGTATTCTAAAATTCATCTACTTTAACGAATCTAAGTCAAAAATCGGAAGAATCCACTGGATACGAGAAGCACAGAACCGGTCGAAGTGACGATGTTTGATGAGGCCTATGTCCAGCTGTGGACGTCTTTCGTCTGAATTGATGGTGATGATGAACGAAACTATAAAGAATTACAGTAAACTGAGAATTATTATGGAATGCTGTGGAAGCGCTGGGCGTCTCTTGTGCGCAGTGTCGGCCAGCTCCAATAGCGTTCTGCGTATGATAGCAAATAGGTCGGACTGTCCTTATGTGCGACACTGCTGTGACAGACAAATTACATAATTATAGTGTCGCTCGTAAGAGACTACTTACTTAATATGAGTTAATTATGAATTTGAATTTGACTTATCTAATTTGTGTTGATTTTGTACCTATTTATATTGTTCATGTGTGATTTTGTATTTATTATTAAATAATTTAAATATGTTTTCAAATAAATTTTGTATGCAATAAATGAAAATATATTTATTCATTTAATGCAATAAATGAATATGAATATTAATATAAACTACTTATAGGATTATTGATAGCTCATTATTTTAATTATTTAGAGCAAAATATTGGCATTACTTTAATATTGACAACAAGACACGATATTGCACGAATTTATTTAAAAAATAGAATGATGACTTGAATCTACTAGACTATTTACGACATGTAGATATACCTATATATACTCTTTTTTTCGGTCGAACCCCAAAGGTGTTAATTAGCCTAATAATGTAAAACAACACTAAATGTATCGCTATTATAACCTAATTCTTTTATTCTTAACTCATTTCCAAAACTTGCATACTTAGAATATACTAAAATTGTTAATTATTAAATTCCACGGAGCCGAAAGCCCGCTAAAAGCTTTCTAAGAAGAAAAGACATCAACGCTCAGTCGAAATTACCAAAATATTTTTATACAAAATCTCTCCAATTTTCGAAACGATATCGCCTACGATTTCGTATAAAATGACCATTTGCCATAATTTTGTATAAAACACAAAAACTACTTTTTCACGAAATATTGAAAAAAGTCGTGACAAAAATTCAATAAACACAGTTTCAGTAGGCAATACCTTTGATAGATGTCAAAACTTCACACCACGTGTAAATTATCACCCTGATAATAGATGGCCTTGATAATTTTACAAGCATTGCGTCATCAATGACTGTCAACATTCAATCGAAAAAAATACTGCGCGAAAGAGACAACACTAGCCCCGTTGTTCCGCCGCGTTGTCACCTCCGCTTCAAAGCGAACAGTCGTCACGGATCACTGCGAAAGCCAACCCATTGTAACGACACACCGGCAAACTATAACCGTCTCTTTCTCTCCCACGCAATTAGCACGGGCGTTATTTTTAGAAAGAGACGTAATCAAGTGCGTTTTTTGGACGAATTGTTTAGTTTTTTGTGAAATATAGATCAACTTTAAAATAATATGTCATTGACCCTGAGTTCCGGTAAAATGGCAGTGGTTGTAGAAATGAGTAAAAAAAGAGTTATACCTATTGGGTTCAGGTTTTATCAAGCTGGGAAAAAAATGTTATTCACCTATAGGTATCTAGGTTCAATTTCAAATTTCTCATTTATATTCTTTGGAATATTCTTCGGTGTTTATTTAGAATAGGTAATAAAACTGCAATTTCAGGGGCATACAAAATATTGTATAAATAGAAAAAAACAGTTCAACATTTCTTCTTTCGAACTAGATAATATATTTTAAAAGAAATATTGCGAATGGATTTTCATAATATAATGTTTTCAACAATATTGCTTATTTGATAATGTAGGCACTTATGGTGGCAAAGTGATATTTGCAGTTTAAAAATCAAATAAAAGTTTTTATTTATTTATTTACACAAAGCAGGGTACATAAGCGAGGACTTAAAGCCTCAAGTATTTTACTTAGTAATTCTATTAAAAAATATATTATAGGTAAAAACATAGCAATGAGAAATACCCAGATCTCAATTAAAATTACGTGATTAATTTATATTGTTATGTCCTCAAGGAAAATCACGTAATACGTGTGTGCGTGTGTAAAATTTATGCTTTTACCGCCATTTTAAAATAAATAAATAAATTATTAGAAAAAGATATGAATCCCTGATGACGCGTGTTCGCGGCAGCACCAACAGTATTCACAGTCTGTTCGCAGATCGGTGGAATTCCCTGATATTGCAGAGGCAGCTGCCGCTCCACGCTGAATATTAATTGTATGTGAATCTACGTCTGTACCTACCAAAAACACTAGATTTTAAGTAACATTGTTACTAACCTAATCACATAATCAGCCTATAATGTTCCCACTGCTGGGACACAGGCCTCCTCTCGGTGAGAGGGAGTGGACCATAATCCACCACGCGGGCCCAGTGCGGGTTGGCAGATGTCACATGTCTTTGAATTTTTGGTTCTAAGACATGCCGGTTTCCTCACACTAACCCAATCGACTATCTGAAATAAAAGCACTGCTCTCAAGACGTTGAAGGAAAATACCGTGAGGAAACCGACATGTCTTAGAACCAAAAATTCGAGAAATGTGACATCTACCAACCCGCACTGGGCCCGTGAGGTAGATTATTATAGCCCACTACCTCTCACTGAGAGGAGGCCAGTTTCCCAGCTGTGGGAACATTACAGGCTGATTATGCCTATGTCATTAATGATAAATGACGCAGATAATGCTTAATTGACAAGTCTTCTCCTGAAATACATGCTGAAAGTAATTTCCTAACCTAGTAATTTTATGTCAAATGTTTTTATTTACCTGTAACTGATCAAAAAAGATATAAATCGCATTAAAAAGCAATTCAAAGTTAAATGAACAAAGATAAAGTGAGTGTTAGTAAGTCCTGGATTCACACTAGTAAAAGATTACTGATCTTTTACTTAGGTACACGTAGGAATGCTCCCTACCTTTGGCTTAGTGCGCTGAACAAATGTACAGTGTGATCCTATTCCTTTATTTATTTATTTATATAACAATTGCATGCTGCACTTACAGTAAACACGAGCGCGCAGCAAGTCAACAACATAACATTTAACTAAAAAACTTCATGTCATACAAACATTCATCATTAATTTTTTTAATTTTTTCTTTGTTTCAATGAACAAAAATCTGACATTATTAGAATCTGGCATTATTAGAATCTGGCATTTATAAAATCAGACGTTTGTACAATCTTGCATTTGTAGGATCTGGCATTTTAAACTCGTCTGACATTTCTAGAATCTGACATTAGTCGACTATACCGATTTTATTATAAAGAGTTCCTGTTTTTATTTAATTAAGTACTTAAGTATCAATCAATCTGCTTTATCTTTTTTCAAATTTGTTTGTGTCGATTTCCAGTCTAACCGGATGCGGTAGGTACCAGTATTTTCCACTTTTATATATATCGTCGACCGTAGGTTCAATTGATGTAAGGGACAAAATACCCAAAATGAGTTGAGTATACAGTTTTGTTAAGAATTTTGCGCTCTTTCGAATGGTGTATATGAAAAAATTCTAGTTTAAAAAAAATTTCCCTTACCCTACTGATTTTTGGATACGAATTTCGAATCAGCCCTATAATAACAATGTATCTGAAAAACTATGCAATATAGCAACTTGAAATGGTGTAATTACCGCCGCCAATCCACTTCACATAAGGTAAGGGTCTTCCCAATCAACGAATTATTCTTCACACATTTTTTCAACAAGACCTTTACACTATTTTTTCATTATAGATTGGATCCAACGTAGAGATTCTAGAGATCAATTTAATGTAAGGGACAGGACTACAAGATACTTGGTCAGTAAGGGACATTACTAACAAAATACGTTGGTGTAAGGGACATCTATTTTCTTAGATAGCTAACTTATTTAAATAAATGGTACACAGGTAGATAGAGCACTAAAATACAAGATTATGTGTGAAATCAGATCCGAAAAAGGTTAATAACAAAAAAAGTTATAGGCGATTTAGTAAGAAAAAAAACTTTGTCGGCCTCTCCCGAAAAATCGTATTTTGTCTCTTACCTCAATTGAACCTACGGTCGACGATATATTTTTTTAATATTTCAAACTTTAACTTTACAAAAATAAAAATAACATCGTGAGTCTACTACCTTTACATTAAATACTAATAATGACTTTAAAACAAACATAAAATATTCGAAACAAGAGCAGTTTTTATTTTGGTTCCGTAGATTTTTTTTACAAAGGCGGTAAGTTAATAATGTATTTATTTACTAGTAGTTGTAGAATCATCATTTTACACGACCAGAAACAAGAAATCCATTGTTAACAAACATATTGTAAATAAGCACATGAATTAAACATCGAACACCTTTCCTCCCAACAATTTATCTTACTGTTAGATCTCTCTAAACTCCTTACAAAATCAGCAACACCCTATACACAATTGACCACCACAAAGGTCATTGGGTACTAGTGACCGGGGGTTTCTCACGCCCGTTGCCATGGCAACCGATACCACAGCCATATCACCGTCGATATTGAGCGTAATTTGTAGCTTCGTGGTACAGTGAGATTTACTGCGGAGTAGATACTAGACGTTTACTGAGAAAAGTGGAGTAGGAACTAAATGGTAAAGGTTGGGTTATGTAAGCTGTTGGTGGTAGGTGGTGGTATGGAAAAATGGTGGTGGTGATCGTTTGGTGAGGTAACTGTGAAGTTGGCGCTTTGATTTTAATAAGGTCAGGCGCAGGTTCTATGGCAGTATCATAGGAACATTTCCTTCTGCTACGTACCTACTTTTGATTGTTATGGTTAGAGTTCCTATTTAGTTTTGACGATAGAAAATTATAAAATATGAAAAATTACAATATCAGTGTATAATGAATGCATTATACCTTTGAATTCCTTTATGTAATTTATTTATTAATAATAAATGGAAGTCATGATATTTTGAAGAAAATGAAAACTGGGTTTTATTATCTACTATCAGAAACAACTCCAATTTCCGAGTAGGTACCTACATACAATTTCAAGAAAAGTATGGAAAAAAAAAGACTCCGACGAACTGAAAACCTCCTCCTTTTTCGAAGTCGGTTAAAAATAGAACCCACATTACATAGAAGTTTTTTAACACAACCTTAATAAACGCATTCAAATAATTACGATTAAATGATGTGCTTGCTTTGTAGAATTCGCTTAGGTTTCTGTTGTACTCCAGTTTTTTTGCAAAAGATTCGTGTTCGAGACTCCTCTCTCTGTGAGTGCGGGTTGGAAGAGGGCACTCTGGACCACATCTTCTTTGAATGCTCCAACAACGTTCCACCTTTAGATTTATATAGGCGTCTCCCAAAATTTAAGATCCCTCTTCCGACTAATTTCCCGTCTTTACTAACATACTCCTCTCCAGATCTGCTTGTGGCGCTGATGACCTTCATCCGTCACAATAACATAAAATTATGAATTATTCTGTGTGGGTGTGGTATGCGTGTATTTTATGTTTTAACAATTAAAATATTTATTTATTTCTATTTTTTGTTTGTTTCAGTCCCGTACTAACCCAGCAAGATCAACACTGTATCAACTGGTTCAATCAATATTTATTTGTTTATAACTTTTTTCAATTTTTATATATATATATATTTTTTTTTTCCTTATGCACACTTGTTTTTTCAGCTCACTTTTGACATTGGCAGAATAGTCGACATCGGCTTTGCTTGCCATTTATTAAAAATAGAATAGAATAGATGTGCTTGCTAGCTAGTTCCCAATGGCATTGTCATTGAAAATACTAGTCGGTTCTGAAAATTACCTTAAAATATGAAGGCGAACCTATTTGACTTAAATGTATGGTGCAGAAAGGATTATAGTTACAAAATAAAAATTATATGTGAAGACGATGCACCTAGAATAAAATTAATATATCACAATAGGTAAAAGTATTAAAAAAGAAGCCATGACAGATAATTCTGTGATATTATACACATAATATAGCTAGAATCTCTAGAATTGAGAAAATTAGAATAAAATTACATATTTTATAGCTGCCCATCCAATGAACTACGAACTCACTGAACAATTTCACAACCAATCAAAAACAAAACACTTAATAAAGCAAACAGACAAAAATTAACTCAATTAACGATGTTCATAATAAAAACCGCCCACATTATGCTACCATGAAATTAATTAAAATGGCTGCGGTGACGAGCACATTGCTGCCACCTAGCGGACTGTGACAATTACGTGCTTCGAACGCCTGGCGTGCCAGCTGGATTCCAACCAATTAGACACGAGAGAAAAACGTACGAAAAAAAGGTTTGAATTCAAACTATTCTCATTGACAGGTAATGCTGCTTCATTAGGCTGGATGTTTTCTTTTGCGGTTTTGGAATGGAATGTGTCAGATATGAAATGTGTACGAGAAAAAATAGAGGGAAAATGTTATTTAAACTCTTTACAACTAGAAGTAGGTTAGCTAATTTATTATGAAGCCAGTTTTTAGAGAAAAAGAAGTAAAACTGAGCTGAACATAGTTTTCTTTGTGCATATGTTGTAGCGAAGAGGTATTGTTTTGTTTTCTTTTACTGCTTTTAATTTTTCACTTTTGACATCAAAAATGACAGTGACTGGTCGATAATAATTTCAGCGTGCTTGATGTTATACTTTAGTAAAAAAAGAGGTATATAGGATACCTACCCAACATTCGATCTTCAAAAACGGCATAGTCACATTATAAGAAGACACGTGGAAGTAGGACGGCACGTCGCGAAGAAAGCACAATCAGCCTCAACGTTCCCACTGCTGGGACACAGACCTCCTCTCTGCGAGAGAGAGTTGACTATAATCCACCACCACGCAGGCCTAGTGCGGGTTGGCGGATGTCTCATGTCTTCGAATCATTGGTTTTAGGATATGCCGGTTTCTCCCGAAGTTTTCCTTTACCGTTTTGAGAGCAGCCGGTCGATTCTGTAAACATCTCACCGTGAAAACTTAGGTGAAGTGAGTTTGTTTTTGCTAGGAATTGACACTATTGACAGCTCACTCCACGCTCACTTCACTTAAGTTTCCACGGTGAGATTTTTACAGAATAGCACTACTGTGGTGATAAAATTAATAAATACACAAAGTAATGTGCCGGTCGGCCTGTTCGAACCGCGAAGAAAACTTGATTCAAATAGCAAAGTTTTCTTCGTCATGTCTCTTTTTCTCATCAAGCCTTTAGGGTTTCATTACATTGCAGTTATACTTTTATATCAAGTAACTAGAGGTATATATCAGAATCCTCTTGCAAAACCACTGTTTACAGGAATGAGTACCTAACGCTTACGCATGTAAAACGAATCATTAGTGATTACAAAGCTCGTAGATATTGAAAGCTTTGAATTTGAGTTCTTCATGTGCTAAGATCACTGAAACTATTTAAAGGTATTTCTTGTATTTGCTTTCTTGAATCTTATTACTAACTAGCTTCAGCCCGCGAACGCCCTCCCTAATTTTTTTGTTTTAACATAAAATATATCTTATGACACTTTGCAATTCTGTAACTTTCCATTAGTGAAAGAATTTTTGGAATCGGTTCAGTAGTTCTGAAGCTTCCTCCCTACATACAAACTCACAATTTTATCTCTTTGTTATATTAGTACGTATAAACTATATCAGTAACATTTCGGTCCTGATACACCAATGGCTTTCCGTATCTTATTAATTTAATATTCCAATCTAATTTTAATGCTATTATACACATTAGTACAGTCAACAAAAGAGATAAGTATGCAGGATCGTTGGATATAGTTGAAGTTTAGTAAGAAACCGATGGATGTTGTCGACTGAAATTTAATTTGATAAATGAGCTGTTTGTTTTCTAATAATAAATAAACTTATCTCTTTTGTTCTCTTTTGTTTTGTTCACCTCTTGAGATTAAATAGAAAAGTTATTTTTTTTTAAATCATGTTCGAATTACAGTCAATAAGTACTTTATTAAACACTTCCATTACTTCAAAACTCTAGTAAAAGGGTTCACTTCCGACATTCTTAAAATACCAGCGCGTTTTCAACTAAATTGATACGATGCGTCCAATCCGTGTTTGGAAGCAGACCAAATTAACCAGACCTCCCTTTCCCCCTTCTACTGCAAGAAAACGTTACCAGAGACGGGTAAATTAACTGTTATTGGAGGTCTTACGAAACTGGTGGTTTTGAACTATAAAAAGGATGGTCAATTGAGATAGAGTAGAATGCTTTATAAACCTTTACAAAAACTCTATGAAGGATTTTTAGAATACCTTTATGTGGGGAATAAAATGAAGACTGCAGCTGGCTCCACAAGCATTTGTATAAAAAACTGTTATTAAAACACAGGCTGGAGCTAACACAGAGCTTGCAGAAGGACTGTATTGTTATAAGGTCACTTTTGCTGTTAGTTCGTTATTTTAGTAATTTTAGCCAAGTTCATCATCTGCCTAGCCTTTTCCCAACTATGTTGGGGTCGGCTTCCAGTCTAACCGGATGCAGCTGAATACCAGTATTTTACATGGAGCGAGTACCTATCTGACCTCCACAACCCAGTAACTGGGTAATACGATACCCCTTGGTAAGACTGGTTGTCAGACTTTCGGGCTTCTGACTACCCGTAACGACTGTCAAGACAGATTGACAGCCGGGACCAACGGCTTAACGTGCTTTCCGAGGCACGGAGGGGTCACGGTATGTAAAGATGGTCACCCATCCACAGAGCAACCGCGGCAATCGTAGCTTAACCTGATCGATCGACCTGTGCGGCTGTTATTATTTATCCACGGGCCTCTAGAATTTTAGCTAAGTTAACATAACATAAAATCACGTCTGTTTTAACCGGAAGAGTCAGTCAGAGGTGTACTTTTAGTACCACAGACGCCAGCACATCAAGCTACTACAATCTGTCAAATTTCTTTAATAGATTTTCAACTTTATCGCTAAAATATAAGGTTCGAAGTTGATTGCGAAAATTTGACAGTTTCGGGTAGCTTGATGTGCTTGCGTCTGTACATTCAGACGTCGCCAGTTATGTTTCATTCCCATGTAATAGGGGGCTAGCCTATTAATAATAATAATAATAATAAACCATTTAGGTATTTTTTTAGGTAACAAAGACCCATAGATACATACCTTAACCTAAGTATACATACCTATTGCCATCAACACAAATTAAGATGGTTCTGCTACTGAGAAATTCCTGATGACAAACCCAATAAGTCTCCCTGACTTGGGAATCGTACGAAGGACCTCATGCTCAGCACCAGCAGTAGCTCTTGCAACTGCTAAATCAACAAGGCAATCTCGTCCAAGTTATTGCTTATCAGTCCAGCAGGGTAATTGCGTAACACACTATCAATCACAACAATCTGAATCATTTTGAAGGATATTGCTAATCCATTGCTTCTTAAGTTCGAAAAATTTGTCTGCTCAACCACATAAATAACGCAATGAATGTTGCTGAACTGTCAAAATGAAACCCATTGCAGTAGCAATAAATAGTGTGTTACGCAAATGGATTGGTAATTGGGATCAGCAGTAAGTCACCTTCACGATACCCACAGATAAAAAAAGGACACCTAGACCATTCCTTACCAGGAATCACATTAAAAACGTATCTCTAACTTACCTGTAAGTTTCTCATTTATTTTCAAACGAGCCGTCTATCAAAATCTATACCTAAGAACATCTGCTACATCCATCAATTTCTACATTCTCCAGCGCACTTATATACTTACAGAATTATATTTCAATCCAATCTGCAAGTAAAGTAATCGGGTAATCTCACACAAAACGGATTGTGCGTCTGTGGCGGTAAAGGCACGCGCACACTGAATTGTTTTATCCCGCACGCAAGTATTCGACGCACATTGCACGGGCTACAATAAAACATATGAGATGGGGTAGGGTTGTGCCGAATTGTGAATGGGATTGTGTTTTTTAATTATTTTTCTGTTGTTTTTAATATAGCTAATGAGTGAATGGTAGCATGAAGGTTGATTGGGGAGAATGGATACAGAAAACATGTGTTGCCAACCCCATGTAACATCGGACAAGTGCAGGAAGACGACGCTAATGACTGAGCTTTTGAATTAGAAGAGAATGCATAATATTGCATCATAACTATTTTTTTCGTGAATTCTTTCGTACCGTGTTAGGATTGGTGAATGATACAAAAGGCAATTGCAGTTGTATAAGATAAGTTAATGTTTATTTGCCAAAAAAAGTTATTTTTTCCTTAAAGGTCATAGCACACGTATCAAATAGGAAAGGGATCAGCACCGTATCGCCTTTCGCCTCGCCGTCAAACAGGCGTCAACCTAACGTAAGCACGTAACCAAAGCGGATCAGAAGCTCCGATACGTCGACTCGCTACGGCTAGGCGACGCCGCGCTTACGGCTCGCCGACCGCCTGGTTGATGGTGCAGCAGGCAGGCCGGAGGGTTGAGAGGGGCAAGGGTAGACAAAAAAAAAGCAAACGCGAAAAGCGAAGCTCGGGTACGCAGAGACGTAAGTGCGGGGACGACGAGCCGTAACGCACCGCACCGCGGTTCGTGAGATTTTCCCAAGGCGAGACGATTACGTTACGATTCCGATTAGTGTGCGTTGTAGTAGGGAGTTTCATACAAAAGAATACTGAACGGCTCGAGTTGATACGGTGCCGATCCCTTTCCGATTTGATACGTGTGCTATGACTGTTAGTCTACATTCATATCTAGAATTTTTTTTTTTTTTTTTAATAATACGCTTTGGAAGCATTTTGCTTATGAACTTCACACTAGATCGACCCAGTCTCGTGGAGTCTATGGGTGATATTACCATATAGATATAATATAGATTGAGACTAGATTGTGTTGATTGAGAAAGACTTTTAACTAGCACCTTTTCTGAATGAAATTACTCATGGGTATTTCCATGACTGTAATTTAACTTTCGAACTTTTTTTTTTTTTTTAAACGTTGCCCCACACTAGGAATTTCTCCTGTATTGTGGGTGCGTTTACAAACATTTAAATTCACATACACAAACAGCCAGACCCAGACTTTGAAACTACTGCACTTTTATCGTCTTGGAGGATTTGTTGCAGTAGTTTCTGAAAATATCTGTAGAATTATCAACATCTACTACGTGGATCTCATCAATAAATTCTTGCGTCCCGGCTTATGTCCAGCACATCTTTCAACTGAGATCATGATGATTCTATCACAATAGAACACAAAGGGTTTCTTTTTTGTAACATTACCCTCTTCAACCAATTATTGTTTGAATTCGACACTCTCGACTCCCGCGCACCCCTACACCTATGAATCGCATAGCGGCGCGTACGGACGGGGTCGCCTCGCGTTACGCAGACGATCCCACTTTCCATTTCCTCAGTATCACAATAGCGTTTTTATCGACGCATGTTTGGAAACAATGCAGCCTTCTCCAAGAATTTTATCATATGAGATTTTGTTTTTTTTTAATTGTTTTTTTTTTGAGGATTGTATTGGGTAACTACGTTTGTAAAAGGTAGGTACATGAGTGTTTTTGTTTGAGTCTTTTGGTAAGGAGTAAGTACTAGTTGCAAAATAAATAAAAATTATATACTTAATAATTATATAGGGTGTTTGAAAGCTGGATATAAAGCTTTAAGGGGGTGATAGTTGACACCATTTAGAACATTTTGAGCCATACATGTCTTAGACGAAGTATATATGTTATTTTATTTTTTCCCAGTTATAGTTGGTATGTAATTTTTGAGTTTGTAGCTAAAAATAAAAAATAAACATAAAGTTTTAAAGTTTTGCACTCAGCTTGCAAACAACCTGTAAATTGCAAAAGAAATATTTTCTTGAATAATATCAAAACTTTGCAAGAACTCTTACCATTCTGCAGACTGTGCAATCTTCACAAAGTTTAAAAAAATAACAAGAATATTAACATCACGCTTTTTTACTCCGAAGGGTTAGGCAAAGGCAGACCCATAGTAGGTACAGACGCCAACACATCAAGCTTCTACAATCTGTCAAATTTCTATAATAGATTTTCAACTTTATTGCTAAAGCGTAAGGTTCAAAGTTGATTGGGAAAATTTGACAGTTTTGATGTGCTGGCGTCTGTACATAATAAGGTAGGTTCACATTATTCAGTTAAAAACTAACAAAAACTTATATAAAACCTAATCTTAAACTAATCATACTATTATTATTATATGTATTACATTTTAGGGTTCAAATTTATAAGCTAACATTTAAAATAATAATAATTATGTACATTTATATGAAAAAATAAGCATCAAAAAATTCGTCCGCATCGCTGTCAACAGGAACAGTGCCCAAAAGGCTGGCAGCATTGCCACGTTGTATGGCGATGCTAACTAATTCTTTGGCCAAGAAATAGGCCAGCCCTCTGGTCACTTGAAGAGTCGACTAACCAGTTTTCTTAAACTCATCATCATCTGCCTACCTTTTTTCCAACTATGTTGGGGTCGGCTTCCAGTCTAACCGGATGCAATAAAATACCAGTATTTTTAAATGGAGCGATTGCCTATCTGACCTCCACAACCCAGTTACTGGGTAATACGATACCCCTAGGTAAGACTGGTTGTCAGACCGCTTTTCTTAAACTACAATATGTAAATAACAATTTTCTAGGTCCTGCAATATTTTACTTAAAATATCTAACGCTCAATTCGCAGTAAAGCACATCATAAATACAACAAAACTATGATTTTAAGCCTTGGACAGTAATTTCATCTATCTCGGACAGGGGTCACATCCCGATTTTCTCTCCTGGGACCACTTGATAAGATCAAATTACTGATATTATGCAACGTAAGAACCACCTACGGATCAACGAGCCCCGTCCTTGTGGAAATATACGGACGGATAGTATGTCGAACGGAGCCTTTACCAAACTGAGGAAAGTTAAGACACTAAGGGCGAATTCCACCAAACTTTTATATCTAGAACTAGCTTCCGCCCGCGACTTCGTCCGCGTGAAATTTCACCCTGTCCCCATTCACCCTCTTAGGGGTGGAATTTCGAAAAATCCTTTCTTAGCGGATGCCTACGTCATAACATCTACCTGCATGCCAAATTTCAGCCCGATCCCTCCAGTGGTTTGGGCTGTGCGTTGATAGATCACTATGTCAGTCAGTCAGTCAGTCACCTTTGAGTTTTATATATTTAGATAAGTCTTATTCTAAAAATAAATTTTGAATTTTTGACAGTTTTTCCAACTGTCAGACGTCAATTTTATTCCACTGATAAAAGATTTAAGAGGGGCAATTCTCGTAATTTTAAGAACGTTAACAGTCTGATCTCAGTCTCAATCTGTCAAAAATACTTCTAATTCCCTACATTTTTGACATTGTGTCGCTGAGATGAGATTGGGACTAGATTTTGAACGTTTTTAATTACGGGAATTGGCCTTCTAACTTTCGTAAAATCAGTACCCCGATAAATAAAAAAAAAGTTTGGAATCACCTTTTAAAGCTATGGTTTCGTAAATTGCCGTCGAATGACGTCACTAAAACGTTATTTATAAAAGTAAGTCGGTGTGTTTCCTAACGTTTTAGTTTCCTAGTAAAGCGGTTCCGTCATATCATAAAGACCGACATGAAAATCTATCATGTTCTCCAGTATTTGACATTAAAAAAACGACTCACAAAAAACGCTCCGTATTTAGACAGCTTATTGTGTGATCGTTCACCGCTTTTTTAGGAAACCAAAGATTCAGAGAGCATTTTTTGATACCAAACCAAACCTAACCAACCGTAAAGTCAAACCCCGATGCCATATTTTTCATGACAGCTGTCAGTGCGACCGTTAAGGTGAATGGGTAGTTGAGACCGCGAAGTTCAAAATTTTCTTACGTTTTTTGCAATTTGCAGGTCAGTGTCAGGTTGTATCTTGATCAAAATATGTTTCGCGACAATAACAGGTACATATTTAGAGAATTATAATCATTAGAATCATTAACACATATTTCTAATTTAGATTTCTACCATTTTACACGTCTTTTCCATAAGAGATTGGTGGTTGGTTGGTGGTATAGTGCACAAGTGTGCGCGCAGACACAGGTGTACTCCCTCTTTCCTCACTCTCGTAGTCCGATGGGACGGCAATCCGACACAACGGCTTAACGTGCTTTCTCATATTTGTTTACATTTTGGCAAATAAATCGCGAATGCAGTTTAGTATGTTTGTGGTATAGATGAATATTGTGAGAAAATGGTCTAATTTGTAAACTCTTGCACTCACTACATGAAAGACTAAGAAAAATGAAAGGACAATAATATTGGTGTCGTTTTCCATTTACATATTATGTAAATGGAAATCGACACTATTAGTAGTTAGAAGGAAAACCAAGAGCGGGCCATTCAACAAAAAAAAAATGCCCGACTAATAGCCTGGAGTTATGGAGGTGAGATAGGCAGTCACTTCTTGTAAAATACTGGTATTCAGCTGCATCTGGTAAGACTGGAAGCTGACCCCAACATAGTTGGGAAAAGGCTAGGCAGATGATGATAAAAATAGGTACCTTTCACAGTCCACAGCTGGACATAGGCCTCTCCCAGACTGCGCCGCAACACCCAGGTCCACTCCAGGTCTCACCTGCTCCACCGGTCATCAATCCTTCGACAAACATGGCCAGTATGGCCACTTTATTTTGCATAATCTGCAAGCTATGTCGGCTGTAGAAAGTATTGCTCGACAATTTACTCAATAGTATCTTTTTCACGGAGGACAACCCAACCAGCTATTCTAAGCAACCGCTAAAGTAAAACCTCCAACAGAACACCATGGCCATTGAAATTTAGACGTAAGCGCATAAGTGAATCTTATTGCCAGTACGTAGTATCGCAAATTATAATATTTATACGCCATAACTCGTTGCTAACAGCCACGTGAGATATGATAATAATAGTGTTCGCTGGAATTTAATTTACTGCTGATATAGCCTTATTTATGTTACTCATGTATGGTAAAATAGTATTTAAGGTAATGTTTGTCATTTGTTTTGAATTGTGAGCTAAATTAACATAGGTACTTACCTCGTGTTCAAACCAAAGCGATTGGTCGTGCTTCATAATTATGTCACTCATTTGTTCGGAAAACTGCAATGCGCCCTTTTGTCGGCGTGACCACGCGTTCGGGTTCGCCGAACAAAATTAAAGCGAACTTCACGTGTTCGCGCGACGATCTATTTGGTTAGGACGCAGCCTTATGATGACATCATCATCTTCCTGCCCTTATCCCATGTTACTTGGGGTCGGCGCAACACGTTTTCTTCTTCCATTCTCCCCTGTCAACCGATGTGATGTGTATGCTATTAATCTATATTATCCACTCCTATTGTGCCGTAAGTGTCACTGCATTGCATTGTTATCGGTGACACATAGGTACCTACTAACCAAGATCGCAGGTGGACAGCACTTAAGAGCGATCGTAATAGGTAGAGTTCAAAGCATGGCATCAGGCTAAATACGTTAGTTCTATGGTTAATACATGCATAAAATCAAAGTCAATTATTGAAACTAGGCTGAGAATTACCACTTTTTGAACGTCAAAATTACATAAGACAGTCCCCCAAAACGTCTTTCCATTGTTTTAGCTGGGAAGAAGAAGTGGCGCAACAAACTCCCCAGCAGGAACTTCCACAGAATAACATCGCGCCTGTAATCCCTGAAGGGTTCCGTTAAAGTCCCATGTGTGTGTGCGAGCCTATTGCCATCAACTGGGCACAAATCTAGACCGGTGTTTAGATTGGTCCCCGGTTGATGGCAATAGATTTAGGGATGCATGAAGAAGCCTCCTCGTGTAGCGCAGTTTATTCCGCCGGTTACTCAACTGAACCGAGCGCTCGGCGCATCCTGGACAGTCACACCCAATACCTTATTTGACTGGCCAATTCTTCCCTTGCGGTGGTAGGGCTAACGCCCGCCTGGTTTGCGACCACCGGAGTCCGGCGTCAAGCAGTTTGCTGTGTTTCGTCGATGCATGGGAGTTCCAGTGCCTGAGGCATCTTCTGGGGCACGCTCGTTCCATCATAGACCTCATCCATCGCTTTCCATCAGGCGTGATCGAGGTCAAGAGCGGGCCCAGTCAGCAATAAATAATAGAGAAATTCCTGATAGAAAGACCCCATAACACAAGGCAGCGGTTCAGCGGGATTGTCCGAAAGGGTTACCGCTGGCCCGGAACATAAAGGGCTAAGGAAGGAACACGGGTGGGTTTTAGTCAGTAAGAGTCTGACACTCCCTTCCGCTCCGCCCAGAGCAGCCCCTTCATAACAAATGACCCCTTCATTTGATGATTTCCTACCCAAAAAAAAACAACAAAAAAAAAAACACGTCAAAGCCCTAGGAATCAAACCCGCAGGAACTCATGTTCAGCAGTAGCGCTTAGGACCACTAGACCACGACACGAGAACACGAGGCAGTACACATCCTAAAATGACATGCATTGTTGTCTTTCCCTTACATTAAAGTTAATTGTACCCTCAAAAACAAACATGCACATGCCTAATTTATTTCCGCAAACAGTTGTATCACTGCATTACCGACCCCATCAATCTAAATATTGAACGACTCGGGCATCGAATGTGTGCGGTCTCGTTACGCAGCTGTAATGAGTGCGCTTGCGTTCATTAGCGGCACAACACAGCGAACTCCTGCGCAGCGTCGCCTCTATGCATCTTGTATGAGACACCCGGTGAGGAGGGTTATTCTGCACGGGTTGCGACATTCGAACGTTTTCGATGCTTACTTTAATAAAAGCCCAGCGTATTCAAATATTTTTATTTATTTAATCAAATAAGTTTGAAAAAAATTCTGTAAAGATAGATATAGGTAAGGTTTTGGAAATATGTACTTACTGAGTAACCTGCAAAAGTGCACTACATTTCGCGCGACCCGCCCTTGAACCCTTGACGAGCAGACTTTTTGATATAGGTATAAATTAAGAACATTTTTTTAAGGTTGTTTTGATATGATTCTATTGACGTTTGTGAAGATTCACCAAATAATTGTATCTGCTGTACACCTATATTTAATTATTGTTATTCATTATTAAAAGAAAAGACGTCTTTCTTTTGGACACACAAACGGGGTTTTTTATTGGCAGAATAGTCGACATCGGCTCGACTATTCTACCAGTGTCATGTTGAGACGGCGGCGCTACACAACCGGTTATACATATTTAAATACCATTTTTTTTTAAAGTTACTATTAATGTTTATTTAACTTTTTTCAGAATCCCCCTGCATCGGTGTGAGCCAGTTAGTTTGGCGCGATGTATTGCGTATTGTGGAGCTACAAATTGATTGGACTCGTCACAGGACGCCGCCTTCGCGCCTGTCACTTCGTCACTCCATACCCGTACGATATAACAAAGTTACGCTTACATGCACACAAACAATTGTACGCCTGTGAATTTAAAACTTGGTGAAAAGTTATGTATGAAAAAGGAGCGGAAATTGACAAAAACTTCATTATTGCGACGTAAGTGAATCGGCTGTTTAGAAAATGTTTGTATTGTATGGACCCAATAAATACCTTAAACACTAATGGGTAAACTTATTTACGTAAATAGATGATAAATAAAAAAAATGAACAGAAAATTCACACTATTCGAACACTTAAGATAGGTACGTAGAAAAAAAATAATCAGATGGTGCATTTTCTTATTACCTACTAATTTTGCATATATACCTACGTTACTGTTTTAGACAATCTCAATAACTTTTCTTATATAATAAAAATCTCCAGAAAACTCATAAACTTAATAAGTTTATAACATTGTGTTTTCGTAAGTAACATTGTAAGGAGATCACGTTCGTCCATGACAATGGTAGTGCATGCTTTCAATAAATAAAGACAAAAATCATCGGGATTGTTGTAGACGAAACAATATTTATGCGCGTCCTGCACGGGAACGAACCCGCGACCCCGGGCTACCGTGCCGGCGCTGGTGGTCTGAACGTACACGTGAATGTGCATCCATTGAGATATTATTGTAAATATTCGATATCCATTTATTTTGTATTTATTTAGCCAGTAGATAATAATTTCATTACTGTATGGAGGGGCGAGGTTTTAACCACTGGTCCCTATGAGAAAAATCAATTGGATGCTGAAGTTTTTCAGGTTAAGTGGCCCAATTGATATGACATAATGCGAAGGGGAGATAGCAGCCTTGAAAAGCTGGTTATTGTTGGCAATACCGAAGGAAAGAGAGCACGAGGCAGGTCGCCAACACAATGGTCCGACCAAGTAAAGGAAGCTACGTCCTCAAGCAATTTTCAGCAGGTGGTGATGGCAACTTTGGACCGGAGTAGATGGAGGCAGATTGTCCGCTTAAAAGCGTCCAGTGACCACGATCCTCAGTAATGAGGGACCGATTGAAGAAGAAGGCCCAATTGAAATTGTCAATTCACGACACTGTTATCTCTGGTTGAAGTAACTCGTCTAAATAACACCTTCAGTCAAGCGCGGATTTACCGTTGTGGGCGCAATGGGCATGCCCACAACCCTAATAGACTTGTGACGTCACACTTTCACGGTCTATTGAGTTCGATAGGCTGATGATATTATCCCGAAAGCCCGAAAGTCTGACAACCAGTCTTACCAAGAGGTATCGTATACCCAGTAACTGGGTTGTGGAGGTCAGATAGGTAGTCGCTCCATGTAAAATACTGGTATTCAGTTGCATCCGGTTAGACTGGAAGCCGACCCTAACATAGTTGGGAAAAGGCTAGGCAGATGATGAGGCTGATGATATTATATCCTATATTATGCCTTAAAGAAATATAATGAAGTGTGCGTAACATCTTTGTCAGGGCGTCATATATATTTTTTAAACATCTCCTTTGTAGGAATTCACTTTAACGATTATGAGCGAGTTCATACTCCGACTCGCACTTGGCCGATTTTCGCGTGGCTGTGGCCACAACCTTTTTTGAGGGCTGGATCCGCGCCTGCCTTCGTTGCGCGACTTGCGGTGCCTTTATGTAGCGCGCGATTATATCGCGTGTTTGTAGAAGACTTTAAACGCATGCAACAATAAAATCAGCCCAGTCAATCCTCTGTTGGTCTCGCAGACTATTAAGCAAGTGTATCACAGGAAAGTAATGCATTATTTTTAATACCAGGCTTGGTTACTTCAATACGCGGGTCAGTTTTGACGTTTGTAAATAAGTATTACAATGAAGTTCCTGGTAAACAATAGACGGTTTCTTTTCTTCCTTGAGTCGCATTAAGTTCTCCTTACACATCATCCATTGATCTAATTTCCGTGTCTATTGTTTCTCAGCAAAAAGTATTGATCTTAATCATATAGGGTAGGTTTAGGTACTGTAGAGATTATGATCTACATGGTTTGTGTCATGCATCCTTTTTAGGCTTCCGTACCCAAAGGGTAAAAACGGGGGTCCCGTTTTTACCCTTTGGGTACGGAACCCTAAAAAGGGCAAGGCAGCAATACCTATCATAAATAAATTATTGCAAACAAAGATCCCCATCGCGATGACATTTATATCGTTGTTTACAACAAACTAACATCACATAAATAACACGATCTAATTATCGTCTGCCTAGCTTTTCGCAACTATGTTGGGGTCAGCTTCCAGTCTAACCAGATGCAGCTGAATACCAGTATTTTACATGGAGCGACTGTCTATCTGACCTCTACAACCTAGTTACTGGGTAATACGATACCCCTTGGTAAGACTGGTTGTCAGACTTTCGGGCGTCTGACGACCCGTAACAACTGTCAAAGATCCACGAATGACAGCCAAGACCAACGGCTTAACGTGCTTTCCGAGGCACGGAGGGGTCTTGGTATGTGAAGATGGACACCCATCCACGGGCCAACCGCGGCAAGTGTAGCTTTAACCGTATCAATCGACCCGTGCGGCTGTTAATACTTAGCCACAAGCACCTCCCTGTTTATAATATTATACGACATTGCTTAACTAAAAATACACATAAATAATACAATCAACAGCCTACTCAGATAAAAAATCATAATAATTGGCTCTAGCATCGAACTCACGACGTTAACCCACGTTTTTGTCCGATACACCGTGGGTATCACCGTATCAGGCAATCAAAAGCCAGGCATAAATGTGCAGTACAATGAAATAAACGCATGTATTTATCTTAACTGACTTAATTACTGGGGATTATCGGTTGCCTTCTCATTAATGTTACAAATGCGATGTGTCTGTGTGTTTGTTATTTTTCTGTACGTCTAAGGGCCTGTGCACACCACGTTTTTTAAACGCTCTGTAGAATAAAAGTGCGCCGTCGATGCACGTTTCTAAAACGCGCGTCAACGGCGCGTTTAAAAAACGTGGTGTCACAAGCATTAACCACAGAGGCAACTGCAGCCGTCGATGGCTGCTGCTTGTACAATGTACAGACGCCATAGCACATCAAGCTACCCGAAACTGTCAAATTTTCCCAATCAACTTTGAACCTTATGCTTCATCGATAAAGTTGAAAATCTATTAACCTTATGACCGCCACACGTCAAAAAATAAAAAACGTGCCCTCGGCGTCAAAGTCTGTCATGTAGTCGAACCGTGGCGTGCTGGGCACATTTTGGTTTGTCATCTAAACATGACTGTGGCGGTCAAAAGGTTAAAGAAATTTGACAGATTGTAGTGTGATGTGCTGGTATCTGTACTTATCCCACATAAATACAATACTTGCTATGTAAATTAGTGACAGGAAGTTATTATAACATCATCAATATAAACTAAGTGGAAAAACGTATTATTGAAGCTAACTCAAAAACTACCTAAGCAAAACCGCTTTTTTTTATAAATGTCATCATCATCATCATTTCAGCCGAAAGAAGTCCACTGTTGGACATAGGCCTCCCCCAAGCACCTCCAATTCGACCGGTTCTGTTCTTCTCGCATCCAACGGGTTAAAAAAAAAGTAATTTAAAAAAAAAAACAGACTTCAAAAAGAAATTAACTCAAAATTATGAAATAACTTTAATTTCGGAAGTCGGTATCTTGAGATCTGTATTTTAGTTTTAGTTTTTGCCACCGACTTCCGAAATTAAAGTTATTTCATAATTTTGAGTTAATTTCTTTTTGAAGACGGTCCAATTTTTTTATATTACTTTTTTATTTCGTAATTTTTAGTTTTATGTAAAAACTGGAATATTTGTTTATAATAAGTAGGTAATAGTTTTGTTGTAAATATTGCACTACAATTTGACTAATGTTTTGAAAAGTTTTCCGTTTGACACTACACCCGTAGCTCTTATCAATAAGCCAGGCCGTCACGTTTGCACGTAGTCCATATCTTGAAAATTCCTGAATCGATTTTGATGAAACTTTCACTGTTCCCTAAGTTGAAGTAAATGTAAGTCAATAAAAAAAATGGTCACGATCCGATAAATAGTTGCGGAGAAATACGTGGACAAACATACATACATACTTCTATAAAATTTTGTATATTTGTTTGGAAGCCCAAATAGATTGTCATATGTCAATATAATGCAGTTCCAATAATATTACATACATACGTGTCGAATTGATAACCTCTTTTTTTTTATTCGTAATAAATGGATTTTCCTAATCTCTATAATGATTTTTGGAGTCAGATATCCTTTCTTCCATTCAAGAACGACGCTACGAGAACAGTCGCAGGAAAAAGCTTGTTCTTATTATTCCGTTGTTACCTCATGGGTACATCGATAGGTTTGTAAATAATAATGGTTTTCTGTCAGTTTTATAACTGGTATCGATAATTATTCACAATGATATCAATCGACCGGTATCGTCAGCAGAAATCTATTGTGTTGTTCTATTAACATTTTCTCGCTATAAATGTGTATTCATGAGTGGGATTCGAGTAATACTGGATAAGGAAACGGTTTTAGATATGAGTAAGTCTTAACAGTGATACAAAAGCGAATTATTCGTTAGTAAGTCATAGTTTTTTACACATTTTCTAATTAATAAAAAAAAATACTGTAGAATTATCGTACATAATTGAGTTTAATAAAAGGACAAAAAATCTCTTTACAGCAGTAAACAAATCAAGACACGAAGACAGGCAGCTTTGAATGACGTGACTGAAATGCTGTGACATACTGTCTGCTCCAAAAGTGTCCGATGAAATTGTAAACAAACCCTGTTCATGTTAAATTCTTATGCATTCACTCCCTAAAGAAAGAAACGAAAGAAAGAAAATACGTTTATTTGCAGTACATGACGCAAAAAGTACATTTAAACACAAAAAAAAATAAGACGGGTAAAGGAATTTAGTAACCCATTCATAATATTATGTTTTTAGAAGGTTTCAGCTTTATATCTCATCACTTTTTATAATTATTATTGTTTTAATAACATTATTAAATGGACAAAAAATTTGGTAAAATTAACCTCAATTTGTTAAATGAAAAACAATTTTAAGTTAATTTAGAATAAAATATTAAGTAAAATGTATTCTGATAGTCAAATCGGAGTAATCATTTTGTAAGTGGCATTACAAATTGGCATCCACAGTAACAAATATTTGATTCATTTGTTTGTATGCGTTTGGAACAGACCATACTTTCTACTACCTACCTTTTTAAATTCGGAAGTGCATATTACCGATCCATCTTTACCATAATCTTCGTCTAAAAGGCATAAACGTCCGGTGTTGAGGGGCATGCGTGTATCGCAGTGATTTACCGAAGCTAAGCCTTCAGCATTGCTAATTTATCGTCGTTTGTTTGTTTGTCACCAATAACACGGACGTGCGGGCGGAACAAACTCTATTGTATAATTTATACAACAAAAACCTATTAGGTAATTTTCCATACCCTTTGTATTGAAATTTTAGTAATTAAACGCACGATTTGTATGACTTAATTCTTGATATGGGCCATTTATTTGCAATTTCCTTTTGGATTTTTATGGTTTTTGCGTCTCCCCTTTACAGACGCCGCGCCGGCGCCGGTTCCGACAATACATACGTAATGGTAATAAACTTATTAATTATTTACGATTGTTTTGATAACCATCATCAGCGGCGTCAAGTCTTTATTAGTATGTATACTTACCTCTGCAAAGCCAATTCCTATAACATACTTATTGTTAACATTCCAAGTACATATGCACTCATAAAGATGCTATATATCTAGCATAATCTGGCTTTTACATTCCCACTGCTGGGACCTGGGACACAGGCCTCCTCTCTGCAAGAGGGAGTGGGCCATAATTTAGCCTATAAGTTGTGAGTTCGAACCCCGGGATTGTCCGTAAGGGTTACCGCTGGAAGGAAGGAACATGGGTGGGTTTTAGTCAGTAAGAGTCTGACAGTAGTCCCTTCCGCTTTACCCAAAGCGGGAGGGATCATTTGATGATTTCCCATCCACAAAAAAAAATAGACTTAATTAGGTACTTTACTTTGTGTAAATTATTTCATCACCACTGCTCTCAAAACGGTGAAGGAAAACTTCGAAGACATGTGACATCCGTCAGCCCGCAACGGGCCCGCGTGATGAATTACGGCCCATTCCCTCTCACTGAGAGGAGGCCTGTGTCCCAGCAGTGGGAATATTATAGGCTAATTATGCTATGCTTGACCTCTGCCCAATCCTTCGGAGAAACAAGGCCAGCACATCAAGCAAACCGAAACTGTCAAATTTTCCCAATCAACTTTGAACCTTATGCTTTAGATATAAAGTAGAAAATCTATTAAAGAAATTTGACAGATTGTAGTAGCTTGATGTGCTGGCGTCTGTATATAAATGTTCAATAAACTTCCCCGAAGAGTAAGCCCTTGTAACTTCCAAGATTTTGATGTGATGATGCTATAAATAATTCTTGCTCACATAACTATGACGTCATAACTATGATGATCGTAATATTCTCGTGACCATCATCTTTGTAACGTTGTGTCTTTTCTTGTATCAATTGATTTACGCAAATCATATTTCCGGAAATAAAGTGACTGAGGATGAAAATCCAGAGCGTGTTGTTATTTCCTTGTTTTATTTTTTCTTTAACAAACATCGCCTTTTTCCTCGTTTTTGTTTCATCATATTAAAATAAAATATGAAATTATCTACTGTCTAGTGATGACATGTATGCGGGTTTAGCTATTCGGTAAATGACAATTCGGTAAGGCTGCAGGTGACTTACATCGCAAATTACAAAGTAGAATAGGTTTCTAATTTTCTCGTACGGCGATAGGTCGCATGCGGCGGCTGACTAAAAAAACTCGACCGTGAAAATGCTAAGTCGCAGGCGATCGCTCGCCACATGATGGTCGACATTTTGATGAAAATTGCACTAGTCGCAGTCTTTATTGACCTGTGTGAATGGAATTCCCATAGGGATAATTTCAATTCACAAGGCGTAAATGAATCTATTTCTCCGATTTTTCAACTAAAAAGAAATGGCTTACTTTGTACGAATTAGTATCGGTTTAGATATGCCATTCATCATAAAATGACAACTAATTTCAGTTTCCTATTTTTATAACTCTGCATGGTTATCTTGGCGCGTGTCCAAAATCGTCACTAACGATGCCATCTTGGTGTTTTTTAACACATTTTACAAAACAATAATTTGCACAAATGTTTACCTACAGGTCAAAGTCCCTCGAGCGCAAAAGATCCGTGTAGTAATGTACGAGTACCTTTACAATTTGCAGAATGAACTCAAAGCGCATATAATTATTATAATAGTATGCAATTAGACACAATGCGCTTCATTATTAGTATAGGCGCCATATCAGTTTCCTTACTTGATTCACACTGATCTAACAATCTTCGAAGAAACAATTTTATCATCCATTTTTTCGAATAAAAGGAAAACCGACACCGACACATAAATTAAAATTAATTACAATATTATTCACGATGAAATTGCACGTTGATTTTATTGTTAATGGAAGTTATGATCAGTGGTATCGGGAAAACCTATTAATATGCCTATTTTATTATGAATACATCTGCAATGGGAATAAGGAGGTGCAAATTCATAGAATTGGTGCGATGGATCATACGGTAAAGTAGTTCAGCCATCATCTTTGAAAGACTATAACAGACCGCATCAGTAAGTAAGTATATGCGAAAAATCATAAAAATAGAGAAAAATTCAAACACAATTTTCTAGTTTAACAAACTTTTATCTATTTTATATATTTCTTCGATGACGGAAAATATCCAATGTATCCCTATGTTTTAATCCAGGTAATAAACTATCTGTGTGCCAAATTTCATCCAAATCCGTTCCACCGTTTTTGCGCCAATCCAAAACATAGATCCAAACAAATGGATAAAATTCTAAAAACTATATTTTTGACATCAGACTCGTGTCTCGTAACAATTACTTTGTTTCAAAATTATTCAATGTAAGTATAGTTTTCACTTCGTTCCTGTTTTATTATGTATAGGGTAGGGTCTTTCCGTACGCAAAATACGCGCATTGACATGGAATTGCGGACACCTGCCCGTATTACCATAAGTTCTTTGTGAGCAAAGAGCACTAAATTTCTTTGATAATTTACCTACTTTTTCAGGGAACACAAAACTAAAACACCTGCAAACAATACGTTTAAGAAACATAATCTCAAAATCGACTCTAATAAAACGTCGAAATTCAAACCGCGAACGCGAGCAAATAGTTTGCAAAGAAATAAACGACCACAGGCCAAGATCTCCCAGATTGAAACGTACCGGCATAAATACCCACGTGCCTTTAAAGGTACTACATAAAATACGCATTAAGCCATAAATTATAAGAAACTTAAACACCCGATATAACCCCGAGCACTTCGCATAAAAAAAAATACTAAAACACAGTAATGAGCAACAAAACAACACAATAAATTTAAAGTTAAAGAGGTGTTATAATTAATGTTTTCGAGTTAAAACGATGACCGTAAACGGCCGGTTAATTTCTTACCCCTTTGTGCGGCCAATGTCATAATTTGTATGAAGACAAATATTATGTGCACACAAATAACTGTAGGCGATTGGAGGTCGTCTTTGTTTTTTATTAAGTTACTTATGACTGCACTTGGTTGATATTTGTTGTTTTTAACCGACTTCTAAAAAGGAGGAGGTTCTCAATTCGGATGTTTTTATTTTTTTTTATTGCTAGTTACTACTTTTACTATCACTTTATGTTTTGGATAAAGAATTATAATTATGGCAAACTAGCTTCTGCCCGTGACTTCGCCCGCGGGGAAGTCTGACAAAAAGTATCAGCTATCTACAAGTGAAAGTCTCGTCAAAATCAATTCAGCCGTTTCGGAGATTAGCCGAAACAAACAGACAGACAGACAAACAAAAAAAAAAAATGTTTTTTTGTTTTAAGTACCGTATGTACTTTCATATTTCATTTTTCCTGAAACACAGGTTTGAATAAACCTAGTTCGGGTGGATCGCTACCTAACACTAATTCCGAACCATCACTAAATGTACCTGTAATTAAAAAAAAAAAGTTTTAGTTTACTTTTAAAGCACTATAATTGTGTGGAAAATTTGCTACTCCTGGCTAAATGTACGAGTACGTACATCTTTTGTAAACGTTTTTATTAAATAAATAATTATTATTACATGCATTTATTAAAACAGCTGTTATTTTGTCATTACAAACAGACACCTCAATTATATTTATTTGTATAGAGTATAATATATTTACCAAAGTGCAATTAATTTATGTCGGTAACTTTATTAAGATTTATCTCTGACAACTTAAACTCACGATTAAAGCCACACTTCACACAATAGATCCTTTCAACAGCTGTCAGTATAAACATGACCCTCTCGCTTATTCTTCACTAAATCGAAAACGCCTCACTTTACACAGATCTACAAGTAAATCTGAGCACAATAAAGTGCTATGCACACCGGGACCATAAAATAGTGTGTCCCAACGTCTTAGTTAGCCATATTTATGTGTGGAACTGAAAAAGTAACTCCGCGGTCTTATGGACCGGGCTGTGAGTATTTCAAGTGTTAACTAAGGAACTCTCTATTCAAAGCTGGTGATTATTTATTGGTGGTTAGTATCGAACTTTATGTTTCTGTGTGCGATTAAAATTCTATGTTCAATGCAAAGACTGAGTGTCTTTTGTGAGTGAGGGCGATATTTTCTTTTTGTTTGGACGTTTGTCTTGGACATTTTCATGGTTTAGTTGTTACCTTTAGTTGTAGAATGTCTTGTCTTTTGTGAACTGGATAAGCTCAGCCAGCTCAGCCCAGGTGAAATTTAAAGCCACACATACATTACTGTGTCGTGTTGTGTCGTGACTCGGAATACACCAATCAAACGAATCTGTTCGGGACTACGTCAAATAGCAAACGGGTTTTGATTGACCAACACTGCGTTAGAAGGCGTCACGACAGGACACAGCACAGTAGGTAATAAAGATCCGGCTTAACGCAGGTCTGTAATCGCCAGAGGTCTTCTTGCATATTTATTTTTACTCCTATGATTTGATCATCTTTCAATCTATTCTTAATCAGCAGTTTTCAGATCAAAGCCATTAATACAAATTGATTTCCCAAATCCCTTGTTAATAACAAACTTATTGAATTAACTATTAACGTTTACATTAATCTTTAGTCTCCTACATAAAAATCCCTACGACACTAATATCCTCTCATAAGACTACTCACACAAGCCTCAAGAGATAATCACTTCCATAGTGGCAATTTAAACGATAATTGTAGGTACACCACTATCAGATATCTCGAGAAATATCGCGAGATATATCGTTCAATCTGGACAGGGGCGGTGCAAATTGCAATGACAAACTTCGGAGGCAGTCCAGTTCTACTCGTAATTAAGTCTTACACCTGGGACAATTAATCAGTACCTACTATGTTATGTCGTGTCGGTGTGATATACGAGTACGACAGACGATATTAGTACTGTTTCCAGCTGTCGAAAATTTGGAGCGATTTGCGGGGTTGACTCACAGACGTCATTGTATAAGTACAATTTTGCTGGGCTTACAGCGGAGGTCTTTATCATTAACATCTGTAGATGTATTAATTTAATTACATGTGTTGTTTTCGTGTTTTTGATAACTTAAGGAGTAACCCTCGCTTCTGGGACATCTTTTCTGTATCAAACCGCTTTAATGTATGAAGTAGGGTACTTCAAGTTAACTATGTAAAGACTACCTACATAACATACATAAACAGCCTATAACGTTCCCACTGCTGGGACACAGGCCTCCTCTCTTTGACAGCTACCACTGGGCCTTTTTTTTATGGTGTGGAAATCCTCATGGATGTCCACCACCCTGGGGTGAGTAAGAGTCTGACAGGCCGAGGGGTCTGTTATTTCAGGCATAGAGAATAATAATCTTTGATTTCAGACCTCTTCTTCCTCCTGCACTATTCCCTTATGTCGTCACTCGCACGACTAAAAGTCCTTTATCATTTTTTAGCTGATTTGGGTTGGGACGACTACATTTTTCTATTCGTGATTCTTTACATTTTGTTGCCTTTTAAAATGGTTTTATTTTGAGATCCAAATAACATAGAGTACGACGGTTAGTGAAAAGTGTAAAGAATCACGAATGGAGGAGTGTAGTTGTCCTGACAGATCAGCTAAAAAATGAGATAGGGACTTTTAGTCATGCGAGCGACGATATCAGAAGGCAAATTATCGTAATTTAAAACGATCAAAATCTAGTCGCAGTCCATCTCGGCGACAAAGAAATGTCAAAATGTAGGAAAATTAGACGTATTTTTGACAGATTGAGACTGAGATCAGACTGTGAACGTTCTTAAAATTACGAGAATTGCCCTTCAGGTCTCCTCCGAGTTCAAAAACGTAATGTATACCTACAAATGAAGTAGAGGGCTAACGGGCCTTTATCATAAAGACCGCGTTTTCCATCAAAATTAAACATTTAATATTCCATTACTCACATCAAGATAATAATATCAAAGATCAAATTTTAACAATGTAGACTACATAACTTATTGTTATTTATCACCAGAGGCTCTAAAATATGTTCCTAAAATGTAACGGAGCATTAAGCAACCGCACAAAGGCATTGTATGATAGATAAGCCTTTTAAGCTAAACTGTGGCCCGATAAAGGAAACTTAGGCTATGCGTAGACCAGAGACAAAATTGTCTTTACACAGAATTTCAATCAATAAAAAAATAGTCGAGAGAGTTGTAGGACAACCGCTTAGAACGAAATTCCTTTCGCTTTTACACACTAGGCGAATGAACTAAATCGAGGAAAAAGTGTACTTAGCATTTTGACCGTTTTTTTTTTTGGGTAGGAAATTGTCAAATAACTTCTCTCGCTCTGGGCGGAGCGGGAGGGCTCTGCCCAAGCTGGGCAGACCTCCACCGTATGCTCCACCGTGTCCTCCGGGCGATCCACACAATGGTGACACCCAGGCGTTTCCTCCGTTTCCTCCCGCCTTATCCGGAACAGGAACCTCCCGAAGCAGCTGTGCCCGGTGAGGACTTGCGTTAGGCGGAAGGTGAGGACGTCGTGGCGCCTCTTCAGCCACTCCTCAAAGAGGGGACCGTCACGACACTTATGTTACTCATTTGCCAAGGGTGCAAAATATAAATTGCTATAAGAAAATTCGTTCCAAAAACAATGATGGCGATTACAATTTCAAATGATTTGCCTAATAGACAAACTTGATAAAAATGTGCTGAAAAAACAGACACTAGGCTAGACTAAAGTTAAAGTCAAATCATTTCTTTCAAGTAGGCCATGAAAGGCACTTTTGAACGTCAACATTTACCAGAAAATATAATTGATTCTAGTTGCCCCTTAAGCTAGGGTTTCCTAAGGCTGCGGCCGCAACATAGCGTCCACAATTTACCGTCGATTGACGTCACTGAAACGTTATTTATGAAAGTATATTCAAGTGTGAGAGCGTTTTTTGACACCGTAAAGTAAAACCCTGGTGCCATCATTTTTACGTGGCAACCGCTGTTCTAGGAGATGGCAGCTTTATAAATGGTACTGACTGGACTGTTCTGTCGACGGTAAACAAAACTGTTTTGACTCAGGCGCAAACACTGTCTTAGAATATGTCTATGCTAAGACTTGTGCTCTAAGTAAAAGGTATGAGAATTCGGAATATTTATTAGTAAGAGGTCTTTCCTTTTTTGGGTGATCAGCGCCAATTATCTTCATGATAACAACATGGTTGTAACTGTACGGAATGATTAATAAGTAGGGCATTATAACAGTTAATATTGTACCAAGGTGGGTATGAAATATGTTGATTGTTTGATCACTATTCTGTAAGTTTAAGGTTATTAATCGGTTGAAGAGAAAATCACTGAACGAGATAGAAGAACAGAAGTTCCATTGTTATTATGTACAGTCAACAAAGGAGTTAAGTATACAGGAGCGTCGGATATAGTTGAAGTTTACTAAGAAACCTATGGATGTTCTGGACTGAAATTTAATTTAATAAATGTGCTGTTTGTTTTCTATTAATAAACTAAAATTTTATTCGAGAATATCCATCGGTTTCTTAGTAAACTTCAACAATATCCGACGCTCCTGTATACTTAACTCCTTTGTTGACTGTACGTCAGGAGGCGTTTAGTGTCCCACAAAGTGTTAAATATGATGTAGTATCCTTGTAATCCAACTTCCGATTGAATTTTTCAACGTTGGGTGAGAAAACAATAAATTAATGATCAAAGCTGCAACGAGAACTAAAATATCACATGTCAGTTTTTCACAGTTATTAAATAGGGAAGCTACTTTAAAAAATATCAACATTATCAGTATCACTATTTGCAACGTTATGACCTGCCCTAGTTTAATGAAAATATCAACATTATCAGTTTCACTATTAGTACCGTTATGACCTGGCCTACGAAAAAAAATCAACATTATCAGTATCACTATTTGCACGGTTATGACCTGACCTACTTAAAAAAAATATCAACATTATCAGTATCACTGTTTGCAAATAACAAATCACTGGACTCGTATTGAGCAAACCACAACGTTCCCAAACGATCAGTTTTCCCAGCTATTGCTAGTAGGTACACAAGTTAACCGTACTTCAACGTTATAGAGTTGTTTATCTAAATGCCTGGCATTCCTTATAAATATGGAGGCTTGGTCAGTGGCTCTCTAAATTAAGACATAAAACCTATATGCTTTGTCTGTGAAACGTGACCTAACTAGACCCATAACTAGGGAGGTACTAGCACGACCATAAAGACAATTCTAAGATGAAAATAATTAATATTCCAATCCTGGTTTTATTATACTTAAAGTAGTTAAAAGCAATTTATTAGTATCAATAATTTCTGTGAGATTATTGGGTTGATCATAAAGTTTTCTAACTTTCAGTGTTTGCTTTTACCTATATCGTCGCCCCGCAGAATAAACGCGCAAGTATAAAAAGTAAATTTTACGGGAAAAATAGAATACCTAAATTGATCCATAACTATAGGACTACAACGAATAGAAGTTTGTTTTTTATGTCGTTTAAAAGATTTTTTTTTGTAGATTTTTTATTTTAATTAATTATGTAAATAAACAGGCCATTGTCATCTACTATTCTTCTTCGTCGATGGCACGACAGTGTATTAAATTTTGTTAGCCCAAAACTTCGTCACTTCCATGGCATCGTCGGTGGCAGCACAGAGGTCGCTATGGTTGTATTTTTTGGGACACAGAAGGCAGGATAGGAGGTGGAACATAGTCTGCGCCATGTCTCCACAACTACACCCTGCGTTCCGACAGGGACATCTAATTTTGAACATGGGGTTCTTTTGTGTATTTCAAAAGACGTCAAATAAGTAATAAATCTCTGCGGTTCTTGGAGTTCCCGAATAAGGGATATCTATGCCGAAGAAATTCACCAGTTCTGAAAAAAAAGCAGCCAGTGCTTTGGCCAAGTCATATTATGGGCCCTCTAACCTTTAGTCACCTCGTAAGGACTCTTTTTAAACAAAAATTTTAAATCATAGAAACAAATCTTTGCTTTTGCATCTACCACCATTTTCAGTTTATACACTTAATGTCAGTGTCAGTGTCAAAATACTGTCGAAAGTCAATACCGCTCGTATTCCTAGACAAAATATCCCAACCCTTGTTGTACTCGACGATACAATACGTACGTTACACGGAGGTAGCCATTCTGAACGCTGCCGGCACAATTTTATGTCACTTTGACGATCTTATCAAATGTGCAAATGCGGCTACTCATACTAGCAGTCCAGGGGTCGCCAACATGTTTTGTCTCACAGTAATATCAGTATGAATATTACCACAAGTCCACAAGTATTATTGAGATGCAGGTAATGTTGTAGGTCATTGTAGATCTAGGATTAAAAGGTAAATGTCAAGTAAACAGGCGTGGTAGTGTAATGGAATGTGACTTATGAAGCCTAAACTTGTTATTTCCTACTGTCAATTATTTTTGTTCCTCTCAGTGCACAGGTAATTTGGAGCAACAATAAATGAATAATTATCAAGAAAAGATTGCTATTGCAGCTGTTCCTACGGTCGTAGCACACCATACAACTATACAAGAGGGGTTAATGACCCAACAACACTTGCTGTTTTGTGTGTATTGACAGCACCAAAACAAAAGTCGGATTACATGATAAAGATTTTGTAAAACAGTGAGAAATATTTCTCCGACGACGACGGCGACGTCCTAAAAAAATACTAAAGAAACATCCAAAATGTTGTCAACCCCTCACCCCAAAGCGTACCATGTTATAATAATGAAACAGAGCATACCTCAACTGCATGCCAGACAAGGACACCTGTATAACAGTCTGTTTAATTAACACCGTACTTCACCGCTAGATGAAGTTGTTGCTCGCTTGAATAAAATAACGAGGCTTGCGTCGTCATGTTGCCTTATATCGGAGAACTTCTTTTATTTTTGTAAAGGATTTTTGTTGCGAGTGTAAGGGTGATTATAGGAAGATGGGGCATGTTAGGAATGCTGATAATGGGAGTTGATTGTGGGTTTTCTTTTGTTTTCAGATGGTGATTACAGTGTGCAAATTTTTGCGTGAGGGGATGAAGTTCTTGGCGTGTGGTCTACTCTAATAATTATTTTAGTAAGTCACGTAGATGATGTCACAGTAGTTCTTGTGAATTCAGATTAAAATTTACATTCTGTGTAAACTCGTGCCTTTTTTCCATGGGAGTTAGGCAGAAACTACAGAAACCTTACTTACATTCATATTTTTTGTTGTAAAGTATTTTTATCTCACGAAGCAACGCGCGCTTTACTTGTGTTATAAACACACTGTGAATGTGTGTGTTAGCGCAGGAGCTTTCGGTACCGGCCGAGACACGGGCGAAGTCGAAAATGTGTGTGTGTATGTGGGTGTGTGTGTTACGTGCTGACGCTACCCATCTTCACGCACACATTCACAGCGTGTTTGTACACTTGGTTACCACAAGCAAAATGCGCGCTGATTCGTGAGTTAAAAATACTGTACCTATTACATTATTTTATCTACAGTTTCATTAGAACAGTCGCTATAGGTCTCTTTACCTTCAATGCATGAAGAGCATGATTAGCATTTAATAAGCATAATCAGCTTATAATGTTCCCACTGCTGGGACTCAGGCCTCAACGCGATCAAGTTCTTAGTTCTAATTCTGTAGAAGCTATTCTAATGAAACTTACCATAAAAACAGACTTTTTCAACTCCACTCTAATCACTTTTGTTTTCGAACTACCTAATTAAAAACCAATAATCAACGAAACAAAAATACAGCAGCACAAATTTTAAAAACCATAATCTTTCGTACAGCGGCATTCCATTTTAAGTTAAACAATCGTTACCAGCCAGTGTGCAGTAAAATTTTATAGTACAGACCCACTTAACCTGTGACGTGTCGTCTCACGAAACAGGGGCACTTAGACCTAATAGTCACGTCATTATAGTAAATACACAATGGCGAGATCTTTTATTAGAGATCGTTTTGTGGCTTACTTTTGTTCGAAGTAAATTGGGGTTGGTAAACTAACAATTTTTTTGGTCAGCATTCTGAACTTTGAATTAATTTATTTTCGCATGAGTATTCCATAGCCTATTTTTATTTAATCACCTTTTTCTTTAATTAACCTCTATATCTTCTACCTTATATGTCTGTTTTTCCTTTGATTTTGTATGACCCTCTGTGTTTGGCACTCTATATCTGCCCGAGGAATGTATTGAAAATAAAATAAATTCTTTCCGAACGAGTACAAAAAAATTAATTTGTTCTAACCATTGACATATATATTACTAGCGTAAGGACCGGGCTAACTGCGCGACTAAATGGCACCAACGCGCTGGCCCTAAAATGATGGTTTTAGGGCCAACGCGACTCAGTTGACAGTGGTGCGCGCGAACTTCGAAATTCGAACGAAGAACTTCTATGTAAAATGTTCAGACGGGCGTACGGGCTAACTGCGCGACTAAATGGCACCAACGCGCTGGCCCTAAAATGATGGTTTTAGGGCCAACGCGACTCAGTTGACAGTGGTGCGCGCGAACTTCGAAATTCGAACGAAGAACTTCTATGTAAAATGTTCAGACGGGCGTATCCTTACTTTTGAAATCATTGGTTCTAACCCTTAAATGCGAAACACCAAAATGGTGCAACGCCATCTATCGAGCATAGAGGAAGCTCGAGATCGAACACCCTCCGTCCACCGTCTGGTTTTAATGTACCTAGTGTTTATCAAAACATGGACTAAAAGTTGAACCAAAACCAAATCTGGGGGCCTAAAAAGGCCACTTTGGCAGAATCATAAAAGGATGACATAATGGACAGCTAACTGTAAGATAATCGTATCAAATCCCATTGGTGAAGCATTTTTTTTTTGTCTGTGCTAAAATACCAATCAATCCAATCCAAATCCAATTCCAATCTCTTTGATTGTACCTACGTAGTGCAGCGAAAAAAAGAAAAACACGGAAAGTCTTCGACATATTATAATTCATAATGTTATCCTTTTATGATTCTCCAATGTGGCCTTTTTAGGCCCCCTGATCAACGCGTGCTGACTATGAACTACGAGTATTAGAAAATGGCAAGTCAGTAAACACTTTCAGTGGACTTTGGAAATGAAAGCAAAGATATTATAAAAACTGGCCAAGTGCTAGTCGGACTCGCACACGAAGGGTTCCGTACCACAGGAAACCACGTTTGTTGTATGTGAGCCCTCCTTAAATATTTATTTTATTCTGTTTTTAGTATTTGATGTTATAGCGGTAACAGAAATACATCATCTGTGAAAATTTCAACTGTCTGTATCACGGTTCATGAGATACAGCCTGGTGACAGACGGACAGCGGAGTCTTAGTAATAGGGTCCCGTTTTACCCTTTGGGTACGGAATCCTAAAAATAATTGCAAAGTAGGTACGTAATTAACTCAATCCATATTTTTCCCACAATAATGTAACAACTCACATTCCCAACACAAGGAAACAGTACAGAACCTTTAAGCCCGCTAATCATGTTAGTCCTAACGAGAATGCTGAGAGCTGAGCAATAATAAGCCGCAATTACTTCAAAACAAGACATTACGTAAGGTAGCTAATGAAAGTTTTGTAACTGTAGTCAATAGTGGTCATAAGTCAATGGGGCAGGCGATCACACCTACTATGTGTACGGAGTAATTATGTGCTTGTGGTTTTGGATGAGGCCAGAAGAACTATACCATAATACCATAATCAGCCTATAATGTTCCCACTGCTGGGACACAGGCCTCCTCTCGGTGAGAGGGAGTGGGCCGTAATCCACCACGCGGGCCCAGTGCGGATTGGCAGATGTCTGATGATTTTTGGTTCTAGGACATGCCGGTTTCCTTACGATGTTTTTCTTCACCGTTTTGAGAGCAGTGGTGATGAAATAATTTACACAAAGTAAAGTACTGTCTGGGTTCGTACCTACGACCTACAACTCGTAAGTCGCGGCCGTTACCATTTGGCCACCACTGCTCTCCAGAAGAACTATGTGTTTTCCCTAAATGTGATATTCCTACAATTTTTTTTTTAAGAGCGTTTACGACGTACGGCGTTTCGTACAAACTTTCAAGCTCTTGTTTTTGGAAATTAATGAACCGATTTCAATGAAACTTCATATGCATAAGCAGGATATTTGAGGTCTAAAAAGTTACTTAAGAACATTTTCGAAAAACAGTGTTACAGCCAAATTAGACCGATTTTAAATTTTCCATAGAAACAGAGATTTCCAGTTATCTTTTTTTTGAATAAGATATTTCGAAATAATCGGTTCATTCATTACGAAAAACAAGGGCTTTAAAGTTACAATATTCATATTTTGCAACATTTTATTACTATTTCGATTATCATGTAATTTAAAGGCTCAGATTTTCTATCTTTCCGCCTTATTTATAGCCTCAAAGTTAGCTTGGCCTTTGACAAATTTACCCGGTAGTTCTACCCGTTGTGATACGCAAACAATAAGATGATGATATCTCAGGCCAGCAATTAAATGATTAGGATCGTTTTAATTTATCTTACAATGAGAGAATTTGAATATCAAGAGGTTGGACTTTGGAATTGTTTCCGTATAATTTGTACTTAGATATTGTATGTGCGTGGTTATTTAACTTTAACATTGAATGTGCTTTATTTGTAAGGTAATAAATAAATAAATGACTTGGCTCACGAGGTTGTCGACATGTGGGATGTGGACTCAGCGATCATTGTGCCGATAGTCGTGACAGCCAATGGACTAATAGCCAAGAGCCTCGACCAACACCTGAGAAGGCTCTCGTTGGGCAGCTAGATCAAGGGCTTGATCCAGAAAGCGGTATTTCTGGACACGGCCCGTATTGTTAGGAGGTTGCTCTCTCTCTGGAGCCCTGACCGCCGGTAGCTTGGACCCTGTTCCTGATACCGGTGGGCTATTTTTTATATTTTTAAATGTTTTTATATACTAATATTTAAAAATATAATTTATATGTATTTAATTAAATAAAGAAAAATAAATAAATTCAGAAATTTTGTTTTTTTATTGTAATCACGGACCCGTTTGCCGCATGTCGAACGAGTCATGGGCCAAGTCTACCACCGCCCGCCGTCTTATCAAAAAACGTCCGGCGACATCGAGGCAGACTCTGGGTCTGCCTCGATGTCACCGGACGTTTTTGAGCTTAACGCCTACAGACAGGATTGGTCCACTCTAGCTCAAGCCAAAGAAGAGTGGAAAGGAGAAAAAGAAGCCGTTGCACTGCAGTGGGACAACATAGGTTAAAAATAAACAAATAATTCATAGTTGTCATGCTCAAAGTTTCGTATTTCAGGGCTCGGGAAGTTTGATTTTCTTTTAATTTCTGTTTCAAACTAATACGAAACAACGACAATAAATAAGAAGAGTATTTTCTCTAATACAATGTATTCTAAAAAATTGCACAGTAACACAAGCATTTCTAACTCAAGAAAAAATAAAAAATCTTTACAAAATGTAGCTCGAATGAAAAATGGAATTCTTCAATGCATCGTATGGGAAAAATAATGACAACAATTTGAAATTGGAATGTTTCTATCTCGTTGTTGTCGGCACGTATTGTGCGTGCGCGCAGCAGTAGCATCCTCAGTCTTTGTGCAACCGATCAGGGAAAGAAAAGCATCAACAGTACCTACCTCTATACCACATTAGGACCTATTTTATTTTAAACGACTTCTTTCCCCACAATTTGGCACATAACCTGTTTTATTTTTATTATTTTCGTGGATTTTTTTAAAAAGAAGTGCTTCGTTTTCTTCCCTTGTGAGTAAAATAATCTGCAATTCTGCACTATCTGAACCCTGACTAGATCCGTTCTCGAACTCAACACATTATGGTGTTGAACATAAAATAGTTTAAAGAGCATGAAAATAAAAAATAAACCCGAAAGTCTGACAACCACTCTAGCAGTCTGCACCTGAGCATTTCAGTGATGAATTCCCAATCCATACTTATATTATCAATTCGAAAGTAACTCTGTCTGTCAGTATGTTACCTTTTCACGCCTAAACCACTGAACGGATTTCAATAAAATTTGGCAGAGAGATAGATTGCATCTTGGGGAAGGAAATAGGATAGTTTATAGACCTCGCGGGTAAAGCCACGGGTGGAAGCTAGTATTAGATATATTTAGAAAAAGCTTCAATAACCAAGCCTTCCCCAATGAATCATCTTTCTTCCACAAAATAAAACACTACCAATACCATTCCTATACCTCTACAAAACCCTTTTATTTCTTTATTTCCCCTGCTTACAGAACGATAAACAATATAAAGTGCATTACTGCAGCCCGTCATATTACAATAATAAGCAATTGTTGCTCTTGTCGGCACTGATACGCTTACCGTGATTGTATTGTGATTGTAAACATAGGGTGCTCTGCCAGTGGCAGAGAAGCTTTTTGTAATATATTGCCTTCGTAGCTACACTACGAGTTAGTACGAGTCTTTTTGGGGGCCTCAAAAGGCCACTTTGGAGAATCATAACATTATAAATTGTAATATGGCGAACACAGTCTGTATTTTTCTTTTTTTCGCTGCACTACGTGGATATAATCAAAGAGATTGGGATTGGATTTGTATCGGATTGATTGATATTTTAGCACAGACAAAAAAAAACTGAGAAATGCTTCACCAATGGGATTTGATACGATTAACTTAACGGTTAACTGTCCATTATGTTATCCTTTTATGATTCTGCCAAAGTGGCCTTTTTAGGCCCCCTGTTTACAAATCAAATCTTTTGCAACGCGGACATTATGTAATATACATACATAATCAGCCTATAATGTTCCCACTGCTGGGACACAGGCCTCCTCTCGGTTAGAGGGAATGGGCCGTAATACACCACGCGGGCCCAGTGCGGGTTGGCAGATGTCACATGCCTTCGAATTTTTGGTTCTAGGACATGCCGGCTTCCTCACGATGTTTTCCTTCACCGTTTTGAGAGCAGTGGTGATGAAATAATTTACACAAAGTAAAGCGCCTGTCTGGGTTCAAACCTACGACCTACAACTCGTAAGTCGCGGCCGATACCACTGGGCCACCACTGCTCTCGTGTTTAGGTTATTGTTTCTTATTGGGTCTGAAGTGTGAACACACCTAGCACCTAGCCATAAGGCTTTACCTAAATACCTAATTTTCTAAGACCATTTTGCGTTACGTCTATCCCGAAGCGAAATAAGCGTTAAATCATACGTGTTACTTAACACATGCTTATCAATCGGTAAACATAGGTAATAAAGCAATATCTTTAGCTTCGCTCGTTACTGGACAGGTTCCCTAAATGGCGTAGAATTGACTTTATGATATGAAACAATTTAGTTAACAATCCGCAAGTATGTCTACGTTTACCAATAAAATATTATTATATTACTTGATTACTTGGCTTCTTTGTAAATGTTGCAAAAATTGGTGGCAATTTTTATCAATGTCTCTTCATATTGAAGTAATACAGTGGACAGCTTTTTTTTTGCGGATGGGAAGTCATCAAATGACCCATCCCGCTCTGGGTGGAGCGGAAGAGAGTGTCAGACTCTTACTGACTCAAACCCACCCATGTTCCTTCCTTAGCCCTTTATGTTCCGGGCCAGCGGTACCCCTTTCGGACAATCCCGCTGATCCGGCAGGCTTCGGCCCTAAAGGGCCCCTCCTCGATGCTGACATCTCTATGAAGCGCGCGTGGAACACGTACGCGCCGTCTGGCACGGGCCTGGTCCTGATCAGACGGTGAGCTACCCATTACTCTCCGCCCGCAGGCCCGCGCCTACGGTGGCCGGGAGTCGACAGTGGAAAGCTTGTCGATCGAAATTTCGCATAGGAATGAAGTTTGAAGAGGAGCTCGTGGCTAAAAGATAACAGCAACACAGTTCGATCGATCAAGGTTAAGCTGCGCTTGCCGCGGTTGGTCCGTGGATGGGTGACCGTCCTTTACATATCGAGACCGCGCCGTGCCTCGGAAAGCACGTTAAGCCTTTGCACCCGGCTGCCACTCGTAGATCTTTGACAGTCATTACGGGTAGTCAGAAGCCCAAACGTCTGACAACCAGTCTTACCAAGGGGTATCGTGTTACCCAGTAACTGGGTCGTCTCATTTAGCATTATCAGTCATCATTTTCCTGCCGTTATAACAATTTAATTGGGGTTTTCTTCCATAATTCTCTATTTAGTCATCATCTCAGTAGTCATAATTTAGTTTTATTAGAAACAAAAAATTAAGCTAGTTTTAATACATAGTTTTTCTTTTATCATTGTTCCTCTCAACCATAGCACCTGACATCCAATCTCTTCACCACCCTTGGTTGACTGGTAGAGAATGCCTAAGGCATTAAGTCCGAACCTTCTTGTGCGAAAAGTTTAAATAAATAAATAAATCACACTAATAATATAAAGGCGAAAGTTTGTGAGTGTGTGTGTGTGTGTGTGTGTTTATATGTTTGTTACTTCTTCACGCTCTAACGGCTAGACCAATTTTGATAAAATTTTGTATGGAGGTAGCTGACACCCTGGATTAACATATAGGCTACTTTTGATCCCAATATTCTCACGGGATCGACACTTACGCGGGTGAAACCGCGGGGCGCAGCTAGTAAGGCATAAAGCTAGAGAAAATACCATACAGCGGATTTAGATTGGACACAGGTGCACTCACTCTTTCCGCACTTTCATATTCCGATGGGACCGCAATTCGGCACGACTGGAGAGAGATCAGGCGCAGGACCCAATAGCACTTTGCTCGACCTGGGAATCGAACCCCGCGCTCAGTAGTCCGCGTTGAGACCACGAGACCAACGGGGCATCTGCATTACAAAGGGGTAACGAACTTATTCCTTAAACTTCTATGCACAGATCACAATATAATTTCATTACCCGTTAACTTCAAAACAGCCTCTAAAATTACCACTCTCCACCATTACTCGCTGCACACATTATCATACATTCGCCAAGCGCCTAAGTGCGGCCACATCAAGTGAGGCCACATCGAGTGAGGCTAACAAAAGCGGCCGGGAAGTCGGTGTACTGCCCGATTATAGGGAAAGTCGCAAGCACCTCGTTAGGCTGTAACATAATAATCGCAATTTGCTATTACCTACAGGCCACACGTAATATGAGCGTCCTGACAGGCACTTGGGATGAGTAACCGTGAAAATAATAGCTGAACGATAGTGTTTTATAAGAGGTATGAGCTTGTTGTGATGTAGCTTTGTTGCCAGTAAAGGCTACTTTGGCAGAATCATAAAAGGATAACATTATGAATCATAATGGACAAGTTATTCGTATCAAATCCCATTGGTGAAGGATTTTTCAGTTATTTTTTTGTCTGTGCTAAAATACCAATCAATCCAATCCCAATCTCTTTGATTATTATATCTACGTAGTGCAGCGAAAAAAGAAAAACACGGACTGTCTTCGTATTATGATTCATAATATTATCCTTTTATGATTCTGTCAAAGTGGCCTTTTTAGGCCTTACAATGAGTTGTATGGCCTTTCATTGGCAATTTTTTTTCAATAAGAAAAAAGATAAAAGTAGAGCTATATTTGATTGCCAAACTGAGGTTGGTTAATTAAATATAGCTCTACTTTATTGGTATTTTTAGTTCAATGAGTTCAGAACTGCTCTAGAAACGGTAAACAATGGGGCCGATTCCCTTGTTCACAAACTAAACTAAATTTAAGTCCAGTGCATCTTTTTCTTTCTATTTCATTAAGAAAAGGACAGAAGATAAATATTAGTTTAGTCCTGTCAAATTATGATACTCCATAGACAAGTTTAGACGTGATTAAAAATTTGGCTACTAAAAATACGTCAATTTACGTCAGGCGCTGACTAATTTGACAGGACTAAACTAATATTTATCTTCTGTCCTTGTCTTAATGAAATAAAAGGAAAAAGATGCCTGAACTTAAATTTAGTTTAGTTTGTGAACAACAGAATCGGCGCCATTGTGAGAAAACCTGGAACCAAAAATTCCAAGACATGTGAAATCTACCAACCCGCACTGGGCCCGCGTGGTAGATTATTAGCCCACTCTCTCTCGAAGAGGCCTGTGTCCCACTTGTCCCAGCAGTGGGAACATTATCGGCTGATTATGTATCAGTTCATAGAATCTCATTTCGTTTACAAAAATAAACATTGAGCAAACAACAAAACACAATCTATAAACACAACAACAAATCTGCAAAACAAAAAGTAGGTGCTCGTACCTATCGCTTTAATTCTTAGCTTATAACAATACATCATTCAGACGCACAGAGTGTCAGGTCGCGAGGTTGTTACGACAAAAATAAACAAATCCACACAGTGTTACAGTTCAGGGAATGCGAAAATAAACAGCGATATGTGCTCTTCAAACACCTGACAGTCCCATTACCGCGAACTATCACTGCACACTGTTCACAGGCAAATATTGAAGAAAAAATTACTACTATTACAAACTATTGTACTAGGACGGACTACGGTTTGTTGTCCGAGGTCCTGAGGTCCTTTTGTGACCAGGCAATCTGCCTAATATAGCCTTTTCCCAACAATGGAAACGTATTCATCCGAAATAATGATGATGATGAATGATGGTTGGAGTCAGCTCAATTATTTGTAACGATAAGTGAGTTGCTCATTCTTCTCCATACGAAAACTACCTTTTGGAATGGGCGACTAGAATCATTTCTATTTAGTTTTATTTTTTGACGTTCAAAAGTGCCTCTAATGTGCCTATTTGAAATAAATGATTTGACTTTGACTTTGCTTTTTACCTAAACTATCTCATATATTTCTGACCGGTCTATAATATTCCACGTATACAGGCCTCCTCTCTTCGAGAGGGAGTGGTCTGTAATCAACCACGCGAGCCCAGTGCGGGTTGGTAGATGTCACGTCTTCCAATTTTTGGTTCTAGGACATGCCGGTTTCCTCACGATGTTTCCTTCGCCGTTTTGAGAGCAGTGGTGATGAAAGCATTTACACAAAGTAAAGCGCTTACCTGGAGTCAAACCCACGATCTATGTCTCGTACGTCGGGGCCGGTATCTTCTACTCTTAAATGATCAGAATGATAAACAAAAGAAACCTCTATTTTGCCCAGCTCCTCGTCAATCGCCTCACTGGGTATCACCTCTCACCGCGCGAGGCGCCGCGGCGCTGACACGCAATTAAATAATGCTCCAAGTGTTCACACTAAATTCAATATCTCGCAGTCAACTCTTTTAGATATACGAGGCTTATGATTCTGTTACCACTACCCTGAGCTATTAATTCTCACTGGGGCTATATATCCCATCATTACGGTTCTCATTTTCGAGAGCAATTTCTTAGTTTTGGTAATAAAGTTTAAATAAAATAATCGCACTAATATTATTAAGGCGAAAGTTTGCGAGTGTGGTGTCTGTGTGTTTATATGTTTGTTACTTCTTCACGCTCAAACGGCTAGACCAATTTTGATAAAATTTTGTATGAAGGTAGCTGACACCCTGGATTAACATATGGGCTACTTGTTATCCCGATATTCCCACGGGATCGATATTTACGCTGGTGAAACCGCGGGGCGCAGCTAGTGACTTAATATGTCTCACTTCGAAGCATTTCATATCGTGGCATATTTTAATTCAAACTTGGTTGAGAAGTATTTAGTCTTCTAAAACAATATTGGAACTTTTTTTCGGGTGAATGCATCAAGAAATCTAGAATGTCTAACATAATATCTACTTATCGGTAAACGATCGCGATTAAAACCTCTTACATAATCGACCTATAATGTTCCCATAGCTGGGACACAGGCCTCCTCTCTGTGAGAGGGATTGGGCCATAATTCACCTCGCGGGCCCAGTGCTGATTGGTGGATGTCACCTGTCTTCGAATTGTTGGTTCTAGGACATGCCGGTTTCCTCACATTAAACCCACGTAAAAAGAGATTAATTTTTAGATAGTAATAAATAGTAATAATAGTTTGTAATACCAATAAATCTAAGAATCCATTCCATAACTGATACTTTACTCCCAGTTACGAACAAAGAAACAAACAAACGTACACGAGAACAAATAGTACGTAATTATTGAGCGCAATTTAAGAACAGTTGTATGTAACAAAACACGGTTTGTTACCTCCGACAGTTCCCACAGGATACCTAATAGGCTGTCTGTTCAACAAAATATTCTGTTCGCACTGTATTTTTGCATCACTTTATAAGCAGATAAAATTACAACGGAAAATATCCCGTGATTGTTGGAACAATCGATCTGAGAAACCGATAGATAGTGATGTTTCTATTTCTCGATATTAGTGGTGTAAGATGATATTTTATTCGCCAGTTTTGCTTACAAGTTATTAACATGAATGGAATGAGGTTTTATTTTTTAATCTGATTTTAGTGAATTTGTTGTTTCAGTGGTCGCAAGAGCTACTGCTGAGGGTAGGGTCTTAGGTTCGATTCCCAGGTTGGGCAAAGTGTTATTGGGGTTTTCCTTCAGGAGTATCTCAATAACAGCTCGCGGTCTGGATTAGTGGCCGTGTGACGACAATAAGAGCGCCCCTATTACATGGGACTTATACAAAACTGGTGAAATGTGGGTGTAGGTACTATAGGTACACCTCTGCCTAACCTTTTGGGAAATACACGCGAGATGTTATGTCTGTGTAGCGTGAATTAAAATGTGAAAGACGTGAATCACACTAATATTATAAAAGCGAAAGTTTGTGAGTGTGTGTGTGTGGGGGTGTGTTTATATGTTTGTTACTTCTTCACGCTCAAACGGCTGGACCAATTTTGGCTAGAGATATCAGGAAGGGAACAAGTACCTACAATTTGTTCCAAAATAACTATAATAATAATATTGAATACCGGTAGCTTGGACCCTGCTCCCGACACCGGCGGATCGCAATTTTTTATATTTTTAAATGTTTTTTATACTTATTTTATATTTTAAGAAATATTTAAAAATGTAATAAGATGTGTAAATAGACAAATAAACGAAATAATAATATATTTATTCAAAAATTATAAGGTATGAAACATGTACAGTTTTACTATGTACCCAAGTTGCCGAAGAGTTTTTTTTTTTTTTTTTTGCAAGAGCAGTTTTTTATTTAGAAAGCTCAAGTAATGGACGCCTCAAACTACTAGCAGGTATCGCTACCTCAACTCTAACCCTTTATTAATAAACGTTACTTAAAGTTAAGTAATGATTAGCGACTGTTTTTATTAACCATACATTTTAGACGTTTAAATGTCTCTTAAATTTCATTTCGTTTATAAATAAACCCCTTATTGTGAAGTTAGGAGGTGGTTTTTTAGACTTCTACACTATATCATTGGTATTATCACCTAAACCTACAATTATCAGTAACTAGCTGCGCCCCGCGGTTTCACCCGCGTAAATGCCGATCCCGTGGGAATATCGGGTTAAAAAGTAGCCGAATGCACCCGGAGAGATGGGCAAAGATCGTCACTCACTGGATGCCTGAGGCAGGACATCGCCGTCGAGGTAGACCAAGGCGAAGGTGGCGTGACGATCTAATAACTTTTGCAAGGCCAACACGGCCAGAGATCGCACAAGACAGGGAGGTTTGTTAGGAAAAAGGGGAGGCCTTTGCCCAGCAGTGGGACACAAAATAGGCTAATAAAATAAAAAAATCCATACCAAATTTTATCAAAATTGTTCCAGCCGTTTGAGCATGAAGAAGTAACAAACATATAAACACACACTCTTAAACTTTCGCCTTTATAATATTAGTGTGATTAAATTGACTTGTTTTAGACAAATAATCTCGATACCATCCTAAAAAATTGTTTTTTTAATCTTTTTCATGATATCATGACTGTCATTGCAGGATCCTTCAGAATCTGACCTTAGGAAACAGCTGAACTGAAGCTTTCAGAATACAACGGGTCGATATTATAGCAGTTTTATAAACTTGCTCAAACTGTGGTAATTGTCTACAGTACTTTTGTAATACCATAACCATAATCAGCCTATAATGTTCCCACTGCTGGGACACAGGCCTCCTCTCTGTAACTACTCTCTGTGTACTTTTTTAATAATAATAACTAATTCAGATTACAATTGCTTATGTCTTATAACTAGGTTAGATTGTAATTCATTATTATTAAACTGGTTATTTAAAAAAAAGGATTTCAAAAAATATATAGACAGTAACGAGAGCGAATATAACAAATGACGATTGGACAAATGCGGCAGTGACAAAAATGAAAGAAACTGTCAAAATTCGCGCCAATTTTCTTATTTTTGACAAGCACAGATAAACAATCAATCAGTCTATCATCTTGATTCATAAATTACGTTATTTACTTTTCGATTTAACGTGCATTAACGGCACTAGCACTACCAACATTAGTTTAGTTCAAATGACACGGGCGCATAACTCACGTCATACCGACCATTACTGTAACTCAAAATGGCGGCCAACTATCAAAGAGAAAGCTTGCGAGCTCTCACATCATTCTCTATGGTCTAGTCTATGGCTTGCGAAACTGAGTGTAGATTAAAAAGGGTGTAGTAAATGAGGCCTTATTGTAAATTATTTAGGGATGATATTACCTTGATGCGAGGTTTAATTTTGATCGTTTTAGTGGATCCACATATTGGAACCAATATTGGGGTAAATGCGGTCTTCAATAAACTGTCATAATTATACCAAATAAGGTGAAAAAGTGCTGAAAAAAGGCTAAGAACGTATCTTTTGGTTTCTTTTGCTTTTCCCTAATTATTCTGATGACTAACAGTGGTATTATTGTCAAAACACCTCCTGAAAATGAATAACCTGGTAATTCAACTCCTGAAAAATTTATAAAAAAGTGCCTACGCCAACAAATAACTAAAGTTCGTTTTAATTTTCTTTTTCATTTCAGAAATCAAAATATGAAATGAGGAGCCAATGTGTGGCCCAACACCATGACCCATCAACACCAACGTTGGCCCCAACATCTTACCTAGTGTGACAGGACTAAATTTATCAATTTACGAAGATTGTTCGTTGCTATTAACACGTTAAGTTCGTGTCTCGAGGCGATATCGTTGGTAAATATTAAATTATTGAAGTTTCTCGAACAGATAACACATGGTTCACCGTCGTAATGGCTTCGTGATTTAACGAACTTCTTACTTTGTGGGCGCTGTTAATCAATATATTGTACCCACTAAGAGGGATTGCGTTTGTTGCATAGAGTGACGTAGGTATCGACTTACACAAAATTGCATAAAGTTGGAGGTGAAAGGTGAAATATGATTTTAAGATTCTGCCGGTCGGTAAAAATCTCACCGTGAAAACTTAGGTCAAGTGAATTGGTTTTTGCTAGGAATTGACACTATTGACAGCTCACTCCACGCTCACTTCACTAAGTTTTCACGGTGAGATTTTTACAGAACAGCACCGCTGTGCTGAATTTGAAACGGAAAAAAATAAATTTTGCTTTTTTGCATATGGGAAAAACAAAATTTTTTAGTAAGCTCTAAGGTAGCAGTGGTAAGGAAGCAGTGGTAGCCCAAGGAGCAGTGGTGGCCCAGTAGTAACGGCTGCGACTTACTAGTTGTAGGTCGTATGTTCGAACCCAGTCAGGCGCTTTACTTTGTGTAAATTATTTCATCACCACTGCAATCAAAACGGTAAAAAAACCTTGTGAGGAAACCGCCATGTCCTAAAACGAAAAATTCGAAAATATGTGACATCTACCAACCTGCACTGGGCCCGGGTGGTGGATTACGGCCTACTCCCTGTCCCAGCAGCGGGAACGTAGGCTGATTATGCTTATGATAAAAGGGATGGACACAAATAAAGGTAGGTACATGATTCACTGTATATATTCATCACATTTTATATTATAATCAATAATTCCAAGTACAGACGCCAGCACATCAAGCTACTACAATCTGTCAAATTTCTTTAATAGATTTTCAACTTTATCGCTAAAGCTTAAGATTCAAAGTTGATTGGGAAAATTTGACAGTTTCGGGTAGGTTGATGTGCTGGCGTCTGTACAGAGAGTTTTCAAATAATTACAACATTTATAATGGTATAATCTGTGACTTTCAATAATAGTTTTATAACACGCCGAAATCGTAAAATTTGAAAATAATAATCAAATAACAGGTAACTATCTTACACTACAACATCCAATTAATAAATTAATAATTGTGTTATTAAATATGAATATACTTTAATTGTTTAAAAATGTAACTTGTCGAATAATAATATTTAAACTTTGAAATAACGTTGCGGATTGCAACTGTCAAGGAATATTAAATGTTAATGAATATTAATAATTATGATTTGCAAACAAGATTTGGTGCTATTCAAAGGTTACGTAGTAGACCACAATTCCATAACATTTAATGTTTTTCCTCGTAATCTACGACATAAACCAAGATCAGCATCACAACCCATTGGGGCATTGAGATCTTATCATGAAGAATTGTATATTTATAAGGAATGCTATAAGATATCCTATGAGATACACTATGAAATAGATAGAATATAATTTTCTACTGTGTGTATAATAGAATTTTGTCTCATGTCTTCCCTCTTAAGTCTTGTAGTTAAGTAACTATATTTAACTACATTGAAAAGACAAGCGATTAGCACAACACCGAATAGTCAAATAATTATAATTATATAATTCAAATTCTCATTTAGTTATCACACTCGTTTTTTTATAAAAGAACTAATATTGTCAGTGGCACCCTTGATTTGTAACTGCTTACAATTTCACATTGTACCTACAGAGAAAATACAACCTCATATCCCTTAACCAACTGCATGTACTCTAAGTAATTATAGTATAGGTCTTTATTTTAGGAATGCAAATAATTAGCCCGTTAATAAAGCGCAAACCTAATTGCGTAATTAAAACATGGCACTCCAAAACTGTAAGCACTTACAGCTTTCATACATCTTCAGCCTAAAATACATCAAAATTGACGTTGCTGTAAATAATTTTGAAGAATCGCTGTCCTAGAAATTCATTTCTAAATGTATAGCATTCGTAAATAATCAATTTCTCTTTAATTGACTTTTTTAAGCCGCTGAAATATAATAATTTGTGTAAATTGCAAATAATTGACTTCTAAGACGCTATGAATACTATTGGACATTCAAAATAATTATAATTAATTTACAATAATTCTAGTCATAAGATTTGTTAAACTATAAAATAAGCAAAAATAATTTATTTTTTATAATAATTTTCTTACTAGTGTCAATTCAATTCCATATTTCTACCATCGCTGTTATATTTGGTGTTATACAATGAGGTAACAATGAATTATTAGTGTTAGGAATATAGATAAATATTATGTGTTATAGAACTATTTTACAATATCAGAAAGATTCCACTACATTTGGAAGAATCCAATAAGTCCTTTATGAGCTTTTGGCCGATAGATGTAATTATAGTTACAATATTATATATTTAAATATATATTTAGTACCTACGTAGGTTAAAATGAGCAAATAGATAACATACAAGGAATCAGGATTCTAAATAGTAAATATCTACAAGGCACGCAAATAAATTTTTAGACAGCCATGATGTTATTATTTTATAATCATAGTGTCATAGGTATTTCCAATATGAAAAAGCAAGAATTTTCTTTTTCAATATAATGTCTGTTTTATCTAAACCTTTTATATGATTGTAGATTTTTTTACACCTTTATGAATCATAATTGGATTTTAACCGATTAATTATTTTGTTGATCGAATAATTATAATCTAATTTACGTTAGAATTTTGAATAATTGTATTATTCAAAAAACAGGCAAATATTTTGTTTAATATTTCGCTCCTTTTAATTTTAGAGCCTAATTGTTACAATTATAATTTTATAATAGATAAATAAAAGAATATTATATTATAAATCAGCTTCTCATTTGAAGTGGAACCCAACGGATGCGACGAGTGAATTAATTACATATATTTTCCTGGAAACAAAAATTATATTAGTACTTTTTACACATAAATGAAAATTCCCATACTCACACCAAGTGCATAATTATCCCATTTTTATTTGTTAATTTTATCTTAATTCATGTAAAAACTCTCAAAACACTATATACCTAATTTTGATATTAACTTGATAGTGAACGACATTAAATGCACGAATAAAAACTTCCAATTACGCAAATGTGAGTAGTGAAGTACAGTATGCAATACACTTGATGTGAAGTGTATTTTTGTGAGTAATTTCTGTCAAAGTATCATGCTACATCAAAAATGATATAAAAAAATACAAACATGTCGTGTCAAAATCTAAACAATCCAAGTCTCAAAGTTTGAAGAGTTCAAAATGGCCGATCTACTTCTATTTTCACTCAATATACAGGGTGTCCCTGGAAGTATGGATCAAATCGAATAGGGGCGTGGGCAAGGTCATTTCCAAACTGTTTAACCCTGAGAATGTTGGTGAATTTTTTTACGATTCAAAAGTTATGACTAATTTTGACTTTTTAAAGTGAAAACTTTTCTAGGCGCGTTGGGCATTTTTTGAGATGGGAAAAAACCATTGAACTCGTGACATTGTTACCGTAACCGACACCGTGCGTGTTTTGTTTATTGTACGATTAAAAAAATACACACGTAATTGTTCAAGTTTTCAATAATGTTTTTTGAATCATTTCGCATAGTGCTAAAAAAAAAATAGAATAGAATTCTCTTAGAATACTATCAGGGTTGTCTAAAAAAATAAATGACAGCCCTGTTAGTTCTTTTTTAATATTTTTTTTTCATTTTTTATGCGAAGTGATTGAAAATAAACAAAAATTGGTCATAACTTTTGAACCGTAAAAAATTCACCGACATTCTCAGGGTTAAAAAGTTTGGAAATTATTTTGCCCAAATGCTCACGCCCCTATTCGATTTGATCCATACTTCCAGGGACACGTTGTATACCTACATTATATGCTCAATCGAAAAATTTCAAATGTCAAAGTGGGTTTGAAAAATTTAAAATGGCGGATCTATTTCTATTTTCGTTCAATGTAGGTGTGAGGAAATTTGAATTGTATTGTGAGGATAGTGAGGTGAAAACGCAATATAAGTGAAAATTTTTGGTCCATGTTAGTATAAAATACAAAATAATGTGTAGAAGCGTCCAAGATGCTGCTGCGTATTTTTAAACAATATTTTAAAACACAAAAGACATACAATGATAATAATTTTTGACAAGGCTTCGCGTTCCAGAGGCATTTGACACAACGTCGCGTAAACGCTAGATCAACGCAGATGCGAAAGAACCTCTAATATTAAAACACAATACTCCCCTGATCTCTTTAATTGAAGCAACCATGATGTAGCAAACATCATCGCAGCTTCATCAAAATACGACAATACTTAAAATTAACGACTTACCATAAATTCTACTTCTACAATACAAGCTCTAAAATGCAAAAGATAAGAAAGAAGATAAGTATAAAAGGAGAACAATCTAGTACTCACAATGGTTAGTATTTGCTGTCACAGTGCCATTGGTGGCCGCGACCGGCGCCGCTGTCGCTATTGGCGACGGGTTTCGGTACCGAACTAACCAAACATTTCTTTAATGTTATCACCTGCAAACAGCCGTAAGCAAAACATATGCCACGAAGCGACTAGCCTCTACACTACCCGTGGTTTATTCATACGTGCTTCTTTGAGGGGATATTGTATGTACTTTTGTGCAACTTTTTTTCATACACCATTTTTTTAAGTGGGAAAATTGCATGGACTAGTATTTTCTGTGCATGTCGTTTTTACACCAATCTGGTTGGTATGTGCAGTAGAAACTATTAATAAACTAAGTCTTTTCTATTCATAAATCTTTCCACACATTTTTTTTTTCATTATGTTTACTGGGATATAAAATTATTTACATTTTTGTGCGAGTCTGTTATTACGTCTATTGGAATTCTTTTTACTTGCACAGTGAGTAAAACTTAGTGCATATTGAACACCAAGTGGAACGGTTTCAAAATGTTGAGGTTAGTGCTGTAGTGCAGTCATGATTAAATTGTAGGCTGAATGAACGGTTGACTTTTACTACTCTGTTATGTACATGCTCAACTTTGACTTTGACTTACGATTCGTTCGATGCCGATGGCATATAAAGTCAAATGCTAGACACATTATCAACTCAATGAAACAGTGTTACGTTTAATAACAGAGCCATCAGACTCAATAAAAGTTATAAACTTAACAACAAAAAAGTGGAGTCAGCTGCTGTCGTTTAAAAATCTGTGCAGCATGCTGATTTTTGTGTTTTTTTTTGTTGCATTAACTAATTTCGGCTCCACGGATTTTGGTCCACAGAACACATGTGGGTAATGTTATAAAAGGCAACATTCAGAAAGATAACGAAGAAGCTAGGGAGACAGTCACAGAATTTGGAAGAGATAGGAATAAGCCAATTGCGCTAAGTTCAGTACAAGTCTAACACATTCATGACATTTAGACGATCAAGGAAGGGTCAGATGCAAACTAACAATTTAGTAGCCAATCACAAGTTACTAGTGGGGTGAGATGAAACTTGACTGTTTCTCTGGTTATGTTAGGACTTTACAATAGGGTCTATAGACTCTACAACAAGTTGTCTAACTGCATTTTTGTCTCTCTCCCAGAGAACATGCTTGTTCATGAGGTTCATGAAGCAAGTCTTCGTGCATTTATTAGCTAAAATAAAAACAGAAGTTAACCTTTTTTGCTCTCCTTTACAAACAATATGCTTATCATCGTTACATTAATCTTGTTGCTAAAAATAGTTAACTTGTTCATTTTATAACTTGAAGACCACGCGAACAGTTCATTTCGTGGATTACATGTGACGTCTACCAACCCGCTGTAGGACAGCGTGGTGGTTTATGTACTTCTTCTCACAGAGAGAAGATCAGTGAGAATTTTATCTCTGATTTTAATACGTAGGTTTCACAATGTACGACTGTTGTTGCTGTTACAGCTATAGTTTCTTTAACTATACTGACTGAATCTTTCACCAGTTTAGCAATTTGTTCATCTGCTTTCTTGTTTAGCTCGCTTGCAACTTTCACTTGAAACTTGCTATGAGCAACCTCCTAATCTTCGGGATTCCATACTTAACATTGGTCAAGTCTCATCCCTTCCCACGTCACACACATAACATTCTTCGCTAAGCTTCACTTGACAACATCAACTGTGAGTTAGTTATTTGCTGATACTTACCAAATAGTAGGCCTATTATAACGACTCCGATCACTCCCATTATTATCATCATCTGTAATGTGAAAATTTAATTTTAATCTGTGTGTATCTTCATCAAATCTGTAGCCATAGATCATTGTAATGTCTATTGCTTCCTTGGAATGGCCGTAAACTAACTTTTGATTAAGAGCTGATTTTTAAATAGTCAGATATTTCTTAACTGAACAATAAATATTACCGTTTCGCAGCTTTTATATGGAAAATATGTCAAACTGTCATGTTTATTCTTCCGACTAAAGTTATATGACTATTGCAAAATCAGCCCTTAATATAATGATTGATTTATCGTTGATAAAAAAAATATATTTTATGAGATGAGAAATTACCTTAAGATTTTGTAACCAGAACTTGTTCTTCAAACTCTTGGCCTGCTGCTCGAACTGTGACGCTCCGTATTGCAGCGCATCTGTTAACAGTGTTTAAAATACATATAACTATAACCATTGATCTTAGGTAACACTGTCCAGTTAAATTATTATGTTTATCTAGGTACCTATTATGTCTACTTCGCGGAAAGATGAAGTAGGTCGGTGTTTGATTACATCTGTAGGTGCTTAGGTGGTTTATCCACTAGCAGCTAAAACAAAACTACCTTCTCGCTCGTACGATATCACTTGTTCGAACAGTCATTTTTAATCTTATGACACACACGGTCTCACTCACAAATGTTCCTCATGTCTTGTCCTCGTTAAATGTGGACAGGAACTTTTGGTATTACGGTTCTCATTCCAACCACATCTAAAGCTTAATGCGAACACTACACGGGACCCATTTTCTCATAAAAGTGAATAAAAAAGTAATAAAAAAAATTAATTAAATCGACTTCAAAAATAAATTAGCTCGAAATTATGAAATAACTTTAATTTCGGAAGTCAGTGTCTTGGGATCTGTATTTTAGTTTTATTTTTTGGCCCCCGACTTCCGAAATTAAAGTTATTTCACAATTTTGAGTTAATTTCTTTTTGAAGTCGATTTAATTTTTTTAAATTACTTTTTTATTTCGTAATTTTTAGTTTCAAGTAAAAACTGGAATATTTGTTTGTAATAAGTAGGTAATAGTTTTGTTGTAAATAAATATTGCACTTGAATTTAACCAAGGTTTTGAGATGTTTTCCGTTTGATACACCCGTAGCTCGTATCAAAAAGTCAGGCCGTCACACTTACACGTATTAGTCCATATCTTGAAAATTACTCAATCGATTTTGATAAAACTGGCACTGTTCCCTAAGTTGAAGTAAATGTAAGCCAATAAAAAAATGGTTACGATCCGATTAATACTTGCGGAGAAATGCGTGGACATAGATACATATATCTATAAAATTTTGTATATATTTGTTTGGAAGCCATAAGGCTAAGTTCAGATGAACGCGCGACGACGTGCGGTTGGCTCGGCGACAAATCAATGTTGTTGTGTACATGACCGCGCGTCACCGCGCGTGCCCGGTGAACTTAGCCTTATAGATAGTCATATGTGAATTTCTTGCAGTTCCAATAATATTACATACATTCGTGTCAAATTGATATCCTCCTTTTGAAGACCCTTTTGACTCCTTTTGACCTTTTGAAGTCGGTAAAAATATTAATTTTACCTGCTCTGTCGTCAAGTTCTGATAGCTTCACATCTCGATCGAGCACCTTGTCCATGTTCGTCTTCATAATATCCACCACCTGGGTAACAAACCGTGAAAAAAACATTAGAGTTCAAAGCATTTATTTTTTTATTTACTAGCTGGGCGCCCGCGGTTTCACCCGCGTATGTGTCGATCCCGTGGGAATATCGGGATAAAAAGTATATGTTAATCCAGGGTGTCCTACTTCCATAAAATACTATTTCATGCCAACGTACCTCATCGACCTGCGCCTGAGTCTGCTGCAACCGCCTCTGCGCGGCGATCTGCTGCGGGGTGCGGGGTCCTCCGATGATCTCTCCATCGGGTCCTGTCTCTCCTTCCGGTGGCGCGAGCCCAGTTTGAGCGGGACCAGCTTCGGCAGCCCTGGAAAATATAATAATTGAAAATATTAGTATTTAGTTAAATATGTTATTTTATAATGTTCTTCCTTTCAGTTGACAATAAATCTTTCTTCTATCTTGTTATTGTGTCATTCTAAGCTATCCGTTCAGTATTGCAACCAGTTTCCTAAATTTAGAAGAGGTGCTTAACACGTTCGAGGACAGAACGAGATTATACGTCATTGTTCGAAATTTTGATATGGCACAACGTACAATGACGTCCAAATATTTTTTTTACTTTACGACAGAACGTACATTTCCGATGAACGTTCAAGTTAAAATCCTATTTAATGTATCTTGTGTCACAACATTTAAAATACCCGAAGCTTTACTGTCACGTAGAGTAAGTTTTAAACTATTTCAAATAAGTGCCGTTGACAGTGGGCGGGAACGGTACTCACACACGCACAACGTGTAAATACGTCGCGCGCGCCTACCGCGCTCCTACATTCATTGCGGCTGCGTCACTGCGGGATGCGCTCGCGTTTGCTAAACATTTCGTGGCGTATCGTAATATTTGCCGCGACAAAACATCGTAAGTATTTAGTTTATTTGATTTATGTATTATTCCTTAGCCAGACAGTATACTATTTTACTATGAATTAATAATTTTACTCTTACTTTTAATGACATAACGTATTTATACGATAACGTGATAAAACGGTTGTGTCATGATGTCTTTAAAACAATATTTATTTTCATGGGCGGCTACGTACTCATACGTCGTATAATTTGTATGAACATTTACTGTGTCATTTTGGTACACAGTCTCAAGTGGTAGCGTCCTCGAACGTGTTAAAAGATGTAAAGGTCACAAGGATTTTTCCAATCCAACTTTACTAAAACAATCGTACAGTAAAGTAAATAAGTTACAATTCCAATTTCCACGAATTGTTTCACTCCTCAAAAATTTACCAAATATCAACCCATGTTTACTAGTGGATCGAGTTTTTCCTTCTACATTCAAAAACAATTCTGGCACAAGTAAACACGCCAGCCAATTCTCCTCCGAAACTAATTTCAACGGAAGGTAAAAAACAAGCCAGTAAATAATCCTTATTCTATACCCAATAAGAAATCACGTAAATAGAATAAAAACTGGCCAAGTGCGAGTCGGACTCGCACACGAAGGGTTCCGTACCACAAGGCAAAACGCCGAAAAAAACGTTTGTTATATGAGAGCCCCCTTTAAATATATATTTTATTCTGTTTTTAGTATTTGTTGTTATAGCGGCAACAGAAGTACATCATCTGTGAAAATTTCAACTGTCTTGCTATCACGGTTCATGAGATACAGCCTGGTGACAGACGGACAGTGAAGTCTTAGTAATATAGGGTCCCGTTTTTACCCTTTGGGTACTAAAAATGAGTATGAAAAAAGCTTTGTATTATATCGGAAAAGCTCGTTCATCTTCGTCAACTACACGAAGCACTTACAGTAACAGGTCACACGAGCGTGTAAGATAATATTTCATGGTAATTTTGAGTGTTGAAAACTTGCCAAATGTTAACTTTGCCGAGAGCTTTATGCTCTATGGTTTATCTTACGTAAATACTCCGCAGTGGGAAACTAGGGTAAACAACTACTGCGGAAAATTTTGATTTAGGTAAATTTAATAGATCACACTATCACAGTAGGTAATATTATAAAGGCGAAAGTTTGAGTGTGTTTGTATGTTTGTTACTTCTTGACGCACAAACGGCTGAACGGATTTGGATGAAATTTGGCACACATATAGTTTATAACGACAATTAACACACAGGATACTTTTATCCCGATGTTCCCAAGGGATCGACACTTATGCGGGTGAAACCGCGAGGTGTAGCTAGTAACACAAGAAAACCTCAACCTTGTGATTCAACAAAGTTTTTAAGTAACTTTAAAGATAAAGTTATTGAAGTCAAACCTTGTTATCATTGTTTAACTTGAAAAAACCTTCAACTTAGTTCGTGTCTTAATCGTTTAATCAGTTTTTACTGTTTTCTTGGTGCAAGCAAAAATAGTTTCAGTATTTGAAGAAACTTATGTTAAGTTGTCACGTCAACTTAGCATGAACCTTCTCTACAAAGTAGATTATTCATTACAGTTCATAAATACAACGCGTCTAGAAAAATATTGGGAATGTTTTCATCCAAATATTATGTTCGTGGAAAAATATGAAAAGGACGTTAATTATAATCAAACTCATTTATTCTTATAATCAAGAGGAAAAATATAAATTCATCTTAGTATTTTGTTCACAAATTATTTCAGAAATTCTGGAAAGGAACGTTGATACTAAGGGTCAATGTATCTTTAAAAGTCCAGACATACCTACCACAAACGATTTCATGCAACAAAAATTGGGGCAAGGTTTGGACTGGCCTTTGAGACAAATGCCAAAGCCAGCCTAAACGGTACGTTAAGCAAAAAAAAAAACAATTGGCCTTGCTGAATTCTACATCAGTTCCTACAATACACGTTACTCGCACTTGGTTCCAAACGTTTAACCTTGAAACTGTATCGATGTTAAAACGATGTTTTATGCACAATACTGACTTAAGTACTTAAATTATTATTATACATGCGAAAGTCACTCAGTCTGTCTGTCTTGTACCTCTTCACGACAAATCCACTGACCCTATTCTTATGATAGTTAAAGCCTATTCAAATATAATATATTTGTTTCGAATTGATGTTATGTCAAGTTACACAAATAAATGTTTGATGTTGTAGCGTAAACTGCACTTTATTGTGTAGGTAATTAAAGTTAATTTTCCATAAACTCACATTTGTTTAAATTTTTGACAAACAAGTCGCGAATGCAGTACCTATATGTAAGTTACTCTGTCTGTTACTTCTTTACGACGAAACCACTGAACCAATTGCCATGAAAGACAAATAGGTAGCCTGGGACCAGCTGGAGAAAAATACAGACTGACTTTTCATCATGGATCATCATCATCATTTCAGCCGAAAGACGTCCATTGCTGGACATAGGCCTCCCCCAAGCACTTCCACTTCGACCGGTTCTGTGCCTCTCGCATCCAACGGGTTCCTGCGGCCTTCATAAGGTCGTCGGTCCACCTTGTGGGAGGCCATCCAACGCTACGTCTTCCGGTACGCGGTCGCCACTCCAGAACCTTTCGGACCCATTGGCCATCTGTTCTGCGAGCAATGTGCCCTGCCCACTGCCACTTAAGTTTGGCAATTCTTCGAGCTATGTCGGTTACCTTGGTTCTCCTGCGGATCTCCTCATTCCTGATTCGATCACGCAAGGAAACTCCAAGCATAGCCCTCTCCATTGCCCTTTAGGTGACTTTTAGCCTTCTTCTTTTATCCTGGATAAAAATGATGAAGTACAAAATACACTCAAACTTAAAGCATTTATTTTAATTAAATCATAATTATACAGGGTTATTTGTAAAACACCAGCAACCTCTTAAGAGGTCATTGTACTCATCATTATGAACAACTTTTACAATGGGACCAAACATGAAATCGCGAAAAAAAAATCAGCTGTTCCCTACATTTATGTTCGTATAACTCGTCAAAATGTAGGGAACAGCTGATTTTTTTTTCTCGATTTCAGGTTGTTCCCATAGTAAAAGTTGTTCATAATGATGAGTACAATGACCTCTTAAGAGGTTGCTGGTGTTTTACAAATAACCCTGTATAGGTGGCGCAGAGCAGTGGTGGCCCAGTGGTATCTTCGCCGACTTACGAGTTGCAGGTCGTGGGGTCGAACCCAGGCAGGCGCTTTACTTTGTGTAAATCATTTCATTACCACTGCTCTCAAAACGATGAAGCAAAACGTCGTGAGGAAACCGGCATGTCCTAAAACCAAAAACTCGAAGATAAGTATATGACATCTTGCAACTCGCACTGGGCCGCGTGGTAGATTACAGCCCACTGCCTCTCGAAGCGAAGAGGCCTGTGTCCCAGCAGTGGGAATATAGGCTGATTATGCCATTTATAGGCACTTCTGAATTATGTCAGAGTCGATCAGTTAGTCAGAATGTTGAAGCTAGTTGCAGACGAAGTCGCGGGCATCAGCTAGTCTAACATAATAGCTAGCTTGGTGACAGATCAATCGATAGGAAAAGATGGCAGTATGCCAGATGACGTCATCATCATGACAATTGGGGTTCGCGCTAATGGTACGGAATTTTGTATCGAATGCCGTGGTTGTATGCGTGGCAATTAGTTTAATTGACGTGGCAGAAATTCTTTTAACAGGTCGAAATGGGGCTACGTTTTATACATCTTTTCTAGTATTGTTAAGGTAGTTTTATGTATACCTACAAAAGCTTCTACGTTAGAAAGTTCCCATAAGTACCTACTGGACCGTATTGCTTAATTTGTGAGTACAGATACAGTCATGACAGTAAATAAAGGTTGGCATTCGTTAAACCACTGCTGTCGCATTTATCTATAATTATTAGACCAGTGATGGCCCAGTGGTAACATTAGAAATATAACACCAGAGGGGCCCGTGGCTAAATAATAACAGCCGCACAGGTCGATCGATTAGGTTAAGCTACGCTTGCCGCGGTGGGTCTGTGGATAGGTGACCATCTTTACATACCGTGACTCCTCCGTGCCTCGGAAAGCACGTTAAGCCGTTGGTCCCGGCTGTCATTCGTGGATCTTTGACAGTCGTTACGGGTAGTCAGAAGCCCGAAAGTCTGACAACCAGTCAAGGGATATTACCCAGTAACAGGGTTGTGGAGGCAGGTTCTAAGCAGTCGCTCCATGTAAAATACTGGTATTCAGCTGTATCCGGTTAGACCGGAAGCCGATCCTAACATAGTTGGGAAAAGGCTAGGCAGATGACGGTGGCCCAGTGGTAATAACCGCGACTTACGAGTTGTAGGTCGTAGGTTCGAACCCAGACAGGCGCTTTACTTTGTGTAAATTATTTCATCACTCAGTAGTAGTTTAGAGGTCAGGGTCTTTTACTTTGAATCACTTAGCTTAAGCCATTTTTTATTGGTTTCCTGCGGTGCTATTCTGTAAAAATCTCACCGTGAAAACTTAGGTGAAGTGAGTTTGTTTTTGCTTGGAATTGACACTATTGACAGCTCACTCCACGCTCACTTCACCTAAGTTTTCACGGTGAGATTTTTCGACCGGCTGTTCAATGTAATGTTAGTGCATTTCTGGGAGTAATAAAAGATTATTATTATCATAGGCTGGTTAGATATGCAGCAATGAATCTCTACCAATAGCTGAACTAAGAATTTCTCATAGACCTCCACTGAAACCGACGGTAGGGTTTACTGTCTCAATCACCAATCTTTGCAGGCAGACGAATGTTCCAAGTATATCGTTATCACCTTGTAGGGAAACCCCAATTTTTTTGATCGCTCATACACTCTTTACGACACCCATTTCGTTCCATAATCTGCCCAAGTTCACAGCCACGTACACTTGAGTAAATTTGAAAAACATTTTCTTTTTTCCTCCCAGATATGAAAACACTCGAAAATGCTCGAAATGCGGATACCATTTTTTTCCACGCATCCATTTTAGAAAAGATTTACCTACCAAATATTTATGCCCTACTGGAAGGAAGTACCCACTCTACCAAGTCCATAAAAGTACAATGAGTGTGAAAAGTGCCACACGATAAATTTTCATAAGGCTGCTTCTGAGAAACTTGGTCGTTACTACAAGCTAATCAAAATGTAAGCAACTTTTATGATCGAAGAGTTTACGAAGGAAACTCGAAGCTTATCTTTCGTTTACAGGGATGAAGGCCGACTGATTTGATATTTTTAAATTATTAATTTTTATAAGATTTCTTGGACGAATAAGGTAACATTGTTTCAGTATTTTTTTTTTTGTTTGATAGCGTATATTATTATGTAAATCGTAGATTTTCAAAGTGGGCGATAACGCCCACACGTGGGCGTTTGAGATTTTCAGGGAGCAGTTTAATACCTAAAGAAAATTATCCTATGTTACGACTATATAATATTACACGTTTAAATATAATAATCGTGGCAATAGCTGTTTCAGATTCGCGACAGATTTTAAGTAAAAAAGAAATGGGGGCTCTAGACAAAAATATATACTCCAAGTGAGTGACAGAGTTAGAGGGCTCAGAGTGAGCCCGTGAGTCGTGGGCAAAACTAGGTTGAGAACCGATGATCTAAATCTTATTGGCTCCAAGCCAATAAAAAGGTTTGCGGAGTCAGTTTAAGCAATTTTACAAAATTATTATGTAGGTTTACTAGAAAGTTTTTTATATCGGCAATAACAATTTCAAAACTATTTGATCTAGTTATCATACTTAAGAGGAAATGTGGGTGGTCGTTTCTCCATAGAAACACTCTCGCCTATTTTCTTTCCGGTTAATGACCATAAAGCAATGATTTTTTACAGAATACTAAATATTAACTACGTGTATGTCCCTATGTTTTCCTTTTTGATGATACATTATTTTTATAAGCATTAGAACCCTCAAAAAATGCCGATTTAAACCGCTGTCAACAGAGGAGGCCTAGTGTACAAATTTTACAACTATTAATGAAAAAAGATAAACATAGTGACACAGCATAATATCCTTCTTATTCAGTTTATGAAATATCTTTTAAATTGGTCTAATATTGGAGGAGGAAATAGACGAGAGCCAAACCTCGAATATACCTTCTATCAAAGCAAATACACATTTTACAGGTAGAAAACTGTTTTAGCATATAAAATACGAGTATCAACCGTTCATTCACTGAAAACATTAAAATCAATATCAGCGAATTCAAGTTTAGTTACAAAACGATAACCTCAAATACTGCGACATTGTAGATACTTTGCGGAATGTACAGTCACGAGCACTAATATGTCAACGCTTGGCAACTTTCAATTGCGATTTTTTCGTGAAATAACGAATGCTACGTTGAAATACGACACTTTACACAAACCTATGGGTTCGAAAATACTTGTTCGTAATAACATAAAATTTCATTCAAAACTGAAGGAGAAAATCGTCTTTGAATAAAGCCAAGCGTATAGATACTTATGCTCGTGACTGTACAAGCGCTCCGTTTGTTCGCTATTATATTTAGCTATAACTTGAAAACTGTTGCTTCGACAAACACGCTAAGCATTTCATTAGTAGATAAGTAAGATAGGTATCTACTGTACGTACGTCATTAAGTACATCGGTTCAATGCAACTGATATTGAACCAAAACATTATGTTTAACAAACAATATTATTCTAATGAGTAAAATAAATCAACTTTGGTGGTTATTACTAGGCTGTTCCCTACTGAAATATTCACGGAATTCAAAATCGACATACAATTTAAAATAATCTATAAGCAAAACTGAGATGACGTCAAAACCGCAATTTTCACAAACAACACAACAGGCAAGTAAGAAAGAAAAAAAACAACTGAAAATAAACCTTATAAAATTAAATTAAAAATTCTACTTACATGTTCTCGTCTTCACACTCACTTCAATTCAACGAATCGATTAAATAATAACGCGTTTAATTCAATTATTTCAGCGCTAGCTTTCAGCGTTCAGGCGAGCTTTCAGCAGCGGTGTTGGCGCAAAGTGCGACTGGTATCGGCCGCAGTAACATCGCCAACAAAACACTTTAGAACGAGCTTTTTGGCATGATAGCTTATTTTGGGTATTTTAAAGATGTGTTTGTCTTTAAAAGAAGAGGTAGCGACGTTTCTGTAAGATTTTTCGTAACGTTCTTATGTACTTTTCGTGGATAAAGGTTGTGACAAAGAAATTTAATAAAATCAATGTGAAAATCTGGATCGTTCTTGTTTTAAAATAATTGTGTTTAGTACCATTTTGTTTTTTTTTTTTTTGTAATTGTTACCCCTGCTATTAAGCTAAAGTTAAAGTTTAAAAAAATTAAACGTGATGCATTTTTCATTACTGACATTTAAATTTTCCTGAAAGCCTAATGGTTTATAACACTTAATGCTTTGTTTTGAATTATGTGGCTCTTAGTCAAATAAACAAGGTTTTAAGAAATTGCATAATCAGCCTATAATGTTCCCACTGCTGGGACACAGGCCTTGGTGAGAGGGAGTGGGCTATGGTCTGCCTCTCGGGCTCAATGCAAAATCCTGCAAAGAATATTTTATGACAGCCACAAGTGATAGTTATTATTTTATTCATAGTGAGCCACCAGACATATTATTATCTTTATGTAAACTCGAGCATTAGTTAACGTATGTTTATTCAATCCACGTATTGAACAGAACTAGCTCATTTATCTCAAAGAAAATATCTACAAGCAACTTCTGTCTCCACCTGTACTTCGCCAGAGCTTTCCTCTACGCATGCGCGAGCCACTGCGTGTGTGCACCCCCATCGATTTCTCCCACTTGTGGGGTAGGTCCGGGCCCCGTTGCACGTGTCGCATTCACCACCCCATCAATGGACCACCCCTTACATACCTATAGCATGCAGGCTACATTGATGCGAAGATCATTGATGAATATGACCTGACCTTTACTTATCAACAACTAGGTATTACTTACCATACACCTACTGTTTACAGGATGTCTCACTCATCACAGAACCGTTATGTACGCATTCTGTGCATCAAACTAAGTAACATGGAGCAAAAGTATTGCTGGGAAACGACTTTTATTGTTGATGTGAAAGTAATCGTTGAGAGTTACGTTGTAATCATAATATTTCAATCTTATTTCTTAAAAAACTTAAAAAAGGTTGTAACTTTGACCTTCAATATCTCCGTAACCAGAAGATTTCTAGGTGCGCAAATCATTGACGTAGAGTACGCTATTGTAAATGTTTATTAATTAGCCCCTTCCTTACTAATGAATGTTTTATTACTTTGTATCAAGGAGGCCAAAAAATGCCACTTTGGCAGATTCATAAAAGGATAACATTATGAATCATAATGGACAGTTAACTGTTAAGTTAATCGTATCAAATCCCATTGGTGAAGGATTTTACAGTTATTTTTTTTTGTCTGTGCTAAAATACCAATCAATTCAATGCAATCCAATCCCAACCTCTTTGACTATACCTACGTAGTGCAGCGCAAAAAGAAAAACACGGACTGTCTTCACCATCTTAAGATTCATAATGTTATCCTTTTATGATTCTGCGAAAGTGGCTTTTTTAGAACCCAAGGACAACGTTTTGTTGCATGCTTTGTATTTTTCAGGAGTATTTTTATAGGTAGCAATTAGGTATATCACTTTTCTCACATTTGGAAGTTGTAAAATGGAAAAGGAAATGGGGATTTTATTTTATTTATTTTAGGAAAACTTACAGCTAAACAAATACAGTAAGTAATAATTTATACAAAGTAAGAATAGTAAAGTAAAGGGGCAGCTTTATTTTATCCAATTCGCCAAGCGAGGGTATTTATCCCTCCATATTTACTGATGAACATGGTGCTATACTAAATGGAAAGAGGCTTTATCAAGAGTGCACAGACATACTTATGATGAAGGTCCTGATCCAGAAGGCAGCACTCCTCGATGCGGCTCACATTGTGAGGAGGATCCTGTCTATGTAGTAGTAGTTTGGGCCCTGTTCCCGATTTCGGTGGATCTCTTTTTAACCCCCGACGCAAAAACGACGGGGTGTTATAAGTTTGACGTGTCTGTGTGTGTGTGTGTGTCTGTCTGTGGCATCGTAGCTCCCGAACGGATGAACCGATTTTGATTTTCTTTTTTTTATGTTTTTGCAATAGATATATCTAAAAAGGAGAGCTGTGGTGGCCCAGTGGTAATGGCCCCGACTTACGAATTGGTCGTGAGTTCGAACCCAAGCAGACCCTTTAGTAAATAATTTCATCACCACTGCTCTCAAAACGGAGGCCTGGTCCCAGCAGTGGAACATTATAGGCTTAGATTTTGTTATGTTATCTAAAAATGTAAAATAATGTGAGTTAAAATTAATTAACAAAATAATAATAATAGACAATAATTTGTTAGTAATAATTTGCTTATATTATATGCTGATTTATTCCGGTCTGATCTCTGAAACCCCCTCCACCCCCCCCTCCTCGATCCCCTGCAAGTTCGTCTTCTGTTTTAATCTCTGTCATATCATTATCTAAGTTTGCTTGCTTTGCTGTACTGATCGCGTTTTGTTTATTTGCCTAAAGGGACCCTGTTTTTTGGTCTTTTAAACATAAAACCCTTTCAAACTTTTACGACCCTTAAACATGCAGAGCTGTCGTCCATTTTGTGTTAAAAACGGCTGATGCCTAGATAAGGTTTTATGTAGCCAGCCTAGATTTCTAGGTCAAGGTTTTTCTTAACAATTTTGTGGTAACAATAAACTTTGCTGAAAGCTGCGTCGGCGTCGTTACCCGTGGTGGCTTAATTTTCCGCCCTCGCGACTTCCAGTTGATTTCGAAGCTTCGCATCACAGTTCATAAAATTAATCTTCAGATTAAAGCTAGGCTTTAGATTAGTAAAAAAATAAAATAAGTTTATTTCATATAATTTTGACTTACATTACATGACGAGGAGTCTCCATTTAGGCATAGAAAATGCCTAAATGCCAAAACATACAAGTAGTGAAATAACGAAATGAGGAAAAATGAAAAATAATAATATTAGTTGTAGTTAACATTCGGTAATTTGATTTTCGTTAAGTTTTCATGTCACGACTAGGTTATCACATTAATTATAATAATAATATTTATTCACAAAACATAAACTTTGCCAATAATTTAAGTTTACATAGAGGTTTGCAAACATAAATGGATAAAGTGGGGTCAAAAGTCCTATAGAGGGTGTAAAGTTCACTCATCCTCCATAGAAAAGGGAGGATCCTCCGACCAGACCGGTGTTGTATCTATGCTAGTTGCGAGGTAAACTCTGTTTGCGAGAAGCAGGATTTTGCGTAACGTCAGTGTGACGCGTTGTTCGAATGTGGCGTTGTAGATACCGCTACGATCCTATAAGAATTAAGTACCCTGCCCCCTAAACTAGGAAAATTCTGTATCTTGGGAGGTACCTAGTGAGTTTAATTGAAACCACGTATTCTACATCACGTATTTTTACTACACACAATAAAAATAATGAATAATACGAGTAATTTACATGCTAGCCGTGGGACCTTTTCGTCATTTTAGTATTTATCAACATTCAACTTAACCACAATGTTTTTGTTGAATTGTTGATACCATCGACCCGCGCGTGTCTAGTGCCATAATTTAATGCTATATATTTGGTTTGAAAAATAGATTTCTATTTTTAATAAAATTGATTATTTTATATTATATTATTATTTATTATGATGATATTATATTTTAGCATACAGCTATCAACTCGTAATAACCACTGTACTATTTAATGTAGCCAAAAAAAAAAAAAAATTTCCAAGAGTTTGTAGTCGCAAGCTAATTAATTTTTATTCACATTATAGACCTACCTACCACGCATTGTTCAGGTTGTTTCAGCACCAGCAAATGGTCACGAAGCTAGTTTTTATAGCACATTATTAATTAGCGGTATGACCTGGTTTGAAAAGTCTACCCGACTTGACCCGCCATCGCCAGTGCAAAGTTATGAGGTTAGCTAGACGCTCTGAAAGACTTTTTTTAGTAGTTTACTGAGTACTGAAGTAGCTTAAAAAAGTGTAGGAATTCGTAGAATCCCGGAAAATAAAAGGTCTTAGGCAGTTGTTTACAAATAGGGGTAAAAGAAAATATAGAATTAGATCTTTGACAGTCGTTAAGTACTGGTAGACAGAACCCCGAAAGTCTGACAACCAGTCTTGCCAAGGATTATCGTGTTGTCTAGTAACTGGGTTGTGAAGGTCAGATAGGCAGCCGCTCCATGTAAAATACTGGTATCTAGCTGCATCCAGTTAGACTGGGAGCCGACCTTAACATAGTTGGGAAACGGCTAGGCAGATTGATGTACAACTTATCACAGTGTCATCTACCAATGTTTGAAATCCAGTACCTACACCCATAGGTTTATCAAATAAAATAATTGCAACATCTACACCTGGACAGGTTGTTTCCTAACCAGGTCCATACCATATTGGATGCCACCTAGATGCTGCGGACGTAACTATGCGTTTAAGCGCACCGCGTGTGTACCCACAATAAAACAATAGTATGCTTAGCAATAACACGAACGAAACGTATGGAATGGACACGGTGACGTCACGAATGATTTTGGAATGGTTCACATGGAGTTCTTGTTGTAATAAAGCAAGAAGGATTCTTGTATGGAATGTGTACCTATTATTTAGTTAAACATTTTGTATCATGCTATTTTGTTGGCTTGGTTCTCAAGATCAGCAACTAGCTTAATACTTAGGTCCTATATTATTAAACTTAGGTCCCATATTGTTCGTTATTTCTTGTGTTTTTGTTTAGTGTATGTGCTTACTAACATAGTCGTAAGTTTTACTAACAATCTTGTTTGAGTTTGAGTCTTGGTCACTTTAATAAAGAAAAATTCTATTCTATTCTATTAAGTCATGGAAAACGTGACCCAAATGCATGAGAAGATTTTTTATCCCCCTTTTATGTTGCCCCTGGATTTATTAAATTATTTACATGTAATTCACACTTAATACAATTAGACAAACAGCAACAACTCCGTTTTTTTATACAAATGCAACAGTGGAGAAGAGTTTTCCTTTACCAACCTCATCCATCCAAATCCAACGCATGATAAATACATTAAATATAAATTTTATAAGCCCATTAAAATTAGGGCGGTCGGGCCGCGAGCAAATTGTTGTGAGCGTCGGCGCGGCGCACAAAGGGCGCCGGCTAATCAATTGCTTTGGACCAACTCTTGCGCACCACACACGAACTGAAACGATAGTAAGTCGGGAACTGTTGTTTCTGGTTGTGCTGCGATTGTCTTGGTAAGAGGTTTTTTTTTTAAATATGTGTAAATATTTTGTGTCGTCTATTTTGAAAAAAATAGTTAACTGCACTCAAAACTTTTATGGGTCGCATGAAAATTACAAAAGCAAAACCAAGTACCTAAATGACTAAAACTGAGGAAGGCCTATGTGGCGCTGGTAAAAATATATATTTTGTAAAAACCACATCATCTAAAATCAAAGGAAATAGTGACGAAACGCAAGACAAAACCTTAATTATTATTTCTACGAAAACTTCAACAGATCTTCTACTTTGAATTATCTTACCTAGCTTACGACCCTTTTTAAAAACAGCAGAATGTACTTACACCACTTCCCTTTCTCCACGTTCATACTCGGTTCCCCAGTGCCGACTCTTCATTTATTTTATTAGCCGACTCCGCGAGGCATCGTAAGTCATTCGTCTAATGCATTTATTTATTTCAGCCGTATCTTTAATTACGTGGACTTAAGAATTAACGAGCGTCAATCCGTGGGACTGCACAGTGCGATATTGTTTATGAATTAATATTTGCATAAGAGAAAGATGTATGTTCAGTTCTGAAAGGATATAGAGAGAATGGAATATCATTTGATACTTTAATTAGTTATTATTACACACACGCTTACACACACACAGACACACCACTCACACATCACACATGTACACACCACACAAATATCACACATACACACGTACCATACCATACCTGAAATCACCTCTCTAGTCTCTACTCTGGAATTCGTACTCCGAGCCCCAAGATACAGACTGTCTAGTTTGGGGCTCACTAGTTAATACTATATTGTAACCTAGCTATAGGTAATATTAGAAGCTACTCATGTCGTCTTAACTTCCACCTGCTTACTGTATTACCTGGATAACAAATATTTTTTCTATTTTCTATTATTGTCTTGTTCTTTATCTGCAGATAATCAATGTTCATAACTATGAACAAAACTGAATAGTGGATGGACAAATTATTTCCTTTCTTTCTTTTTTTTTTCTTTCTTTCTTTTTACATACTTGGCATCCCAAAAATAATCACATAACATAACACATTATGAGGTGGAAAAGAGTTCCAGGCAGGATTTGGGGAGACCCTTGTCCGGCAATGAGACAGTATGGGCTAAGAACAAAAGAATATCACACAAAATTGCATGATCCACATAAGTAGGTACCTAAAATATCCTGAAAGAAAATATATCAAATATTTTAAAAACATAAGACGAATGTTTACCTTCCTATGTGAGGAAAATTCCTGAAAATATGCACAATATTAAAACCTCATTAAACTTTGCTCAACAATGTGATAAGCTAATATGTATTCAATAGAACGATACCGTATCAAATCGAAACAGCTACCGTTTATTTTTCCCCCCATCGGGGGTATACTCCACCTGAATCTTCGCCACTGAATACCCTTGGCTGCACTCTTAATTAAAAGCATTTGTTTACGTGTGCGCGAAGTAAACAGTATCGTTTCAGCTACGGGATTCATGAATAAACTAGTTGTTGTTTAGATTTGCAGTTTGTAGAGGAATTTAGGCAATATGTACAGAAGTTTAAGTTTAGTTTCCCTCTCATTGAGAGGAGGCCTGTGTCCCAGCAGTGGGAATATTATAGGCTGATTATGGTACAGAAGTTTCGGCGTTTACTTATCGGAATCAAGTGAAGTGCAATGTATTGGTTAAACTTTTACCCGATTACGGTAAAGCTTAAGGAGGGTTATGATTTTGACAGGCTACGTATGTATGTATGTGTGTACATATATATGTTCATTTGTTCCTTCATATCTCATTCTCTGGTTATACGAAAACAGATTCCGGTGTTATTTTGTTACTTTGTCGTGTTTACCCCTTTTTTATTTAGTAGGGTGTTAGTTTAAAAAAAAAAAACAAAACTAGGAATATACACAGTTCACATATATCCAGGAATATACACAGTACTTGTAGATTAAAAAAAATATATGACATTGATTTTTACATTCTATGACTACCACACTTGTTAAAATACTGGAAAAATCGTCTACTTTTACAATATTTGTAAATATGTGAGCACCATGTATCTATGACATAATAATTGATTTACTCGTCATTGCTTTAATTTTAATTCTTTTACCTTTTGTGGTAGAGTAATTTTATTCTAGGTGCATCGTCTTCACATATTATTATAATTATTTATAATAAATGTATACAAAATTAAAAGACATTGAACGTTGAAAGACATTGTACAACATTTTAAAAGAGTAACGGTGGAGTTTCTTTCCCATGAAACTACCTTTTGGAAGGGGCGATTAAAGAATCAATTCATTTTTTTTTTGTAAATTTTGACGTCTAAAAGTGCCTTAGTGCTTATTTGAAATAAATGATTTGACTTTTGACTTTGAATTTTTTTTCACAAATCTCTGAATATAAAATCGTTAGACGAGATAAACTATTATAAAAATTCATCACTACTTCAGGCGGATCTCACACTACAACGCGACACGCGACGGGGCGCGGGAAACTGAACCCCGAATGCCCCGCGCGGAAATGCGTTTTTAGGGTTCTGTACCCAAAGGGTAAAAACGGAACCCTATTACTAAGACTTCGCTGTCCGTCCGTCCGCCTGTCTGGCACCAGGCTGTATCTCAAGAACCGCGGTAGCTAGACAGTTGAAATTTTCACAGATGATGTATTTCTGTTGCCGCTATAACAACAAATACTAAAAACAAAATAAAATAAATATTTAAGGGGGGCTCCCATACAACAAACGTGTTTTTTTCGGCGTTTTTGCCGTCTGTCTGTCACCAGGCTGTATCTCAAGAACCGCGGTAGCTAGACAGTTGAAATTTTCACAGATGATGTATTTCTGTTGCCGCTATAACAACAAATACTAAAAATAAAATAAAATAAATATTAAAGGGGGGCTCCCATACAACAAACGTGTTTTTTTCGGCGTTTTTGCCTTGTGGTACGGAACCCTTCGTGTGCGAGTCCGACTCGCACTTGGCCAGTTTTTATTGAATTTGTATGTAAAAAATAACGCTTTTCGTTTTAGTGTGTGATCCATCTTACATAGGCATCTACTTTTATTAGATCCGTAAATAAAAAATCCATAGTTCCTGAACTGATCTTTGCACTGGCGCTGAAAAGACACATTTGCGTATTAACGTACCAACACAAAAATATTTTTACAGCGGATATTTGTATTTCTTCTTAGCAAGAGTAATACAAATATTATAACGTACTTTTATAATAATTTATGTATATTTGCTTGTTATCATTTACAATATACAGGGTGGAATTTTCGAAGCGTACCTGGAGCTAGGGACATTTGATCCTTATGATTGATCCTATCGATTGGTGCCATAAAAGTACAGGATGCTATTTTTTTCGGATTTGAGCCGGTTCGATTCCCAAGTGTGTCAAGCGTATTTTCAAAAATCTTTAAATGCAGTTTTGTTTCTTTAAAAAAATAAAAGAATGTTTCCTTGGATTTGGATTTCCAGATTTGCTGTCTTCACAATTTATAGTACCTACTTTCCCTCTAGGTACGCTTCGAAAATTCCACCCTGTATACGTAATATATTATTAAAAGCCTCGACCATTACTCCACAATACCTGCACATAATATTCTTACCTTCAGTCAGATCCTTAAAACCAATATTACTTTGGTATGCATACCCTTTTTACTGAATTAAGATCTATGTAAATAACGTTTCCAGCTTCGTACCCTTTATGAACCTCTCTAGCCGGATTCAATTAGTTTGTGTTTAATATATTTTTTTGTTACAAATAAACTGATAAATTATATACAGTTCAAATATTTAGGATAGACGAGGGAAAGACGAAATTAGACCGGTCCAAGACCTATGTAGCTTAAAGCCACAGCGTTTTGAAAATGCGACAACTTTCAGATAAGTAATAAAAACTGATAAGTTTAATGTTCATTTTGAAACATAAACATAGGGGCAAAACTCGTAATTTAAAGAACGTTCACAGTCTGAACTCAGTCTCAATCAATCTGCCTACACTTTTCCCAACTATGTTGGGGTCGGCTTCCAGTCTAACCAGATGCAGCAGAATACCTGTATTTTACATGAAGCGACTGCCTATCTGACCTCCACAACCCAGTTACTGGGTAATACGATACCCCTTGGTAAAGCTGGTTTTCAAACTTTCGGGCTTCTGACGACCCGTAACGACTGTCAAAGATCTACGAATGACAGCCGGGACCAATAGCTTAACGTGCTTTCCGAGGCATGGAGGGTCTTAGTATGTAAAGATGGTCACCCGTCCACGGACCAACCGCCTTAACCTGATCGATCAACCCGTGCGGCTGTTATTACTTAAATATAATATTAAAATCTAAAAAATAACTCTAATTTTCCTACATTTTGACAAGTTTTTGACATTGATTGTCGCTGAGATGAGATTGCGACTTGATTTTGAACGTTTTTAATTACTGGAATTGGCCATGAGGTGCTACCTCGACGCAAACAAATTACAACTCCCAAAGACCCATTAACTTTCGCAACAACTGCCCACGGCACGGGTCGAAACATCGAGGTCGTCGCAGGTACACTCGCACACCCGACATTCTATCGACAATTAGGCCACTTAACCCTGCAACTAGGCGCTGTAAACAAATCCGTGCTTTGTCCACCGAGTTAACACTGCACAGCTAAGTGCTGGTCGATCCTTGTTAACGTTTTAGGTTAACAAGACGACCGCGGTGTTTACGCCGACCTGTGTTGGTACAAGGAGGTAGCGCCTTGCTGCGGTGTTTGGGTTGTGGTAGAGGAGGGAGCGGTGGCGGGGGCGGGTCGGGTACTGATTTGGTTATCGTCTTTTGGAACCTACTACGCTTTGGAATGGGCAACTAGCTTCATCTTTCTGACTGTCGACTCCTTGATCATTGAAAAGTTTCTGTAATTGGTTTTAATGAAATAAATGCTTTGAGTTTGAGCACTAAAATGCAATGCACATAAAATCTCAAAAAAAATCCCCACTTTAAAGGAAGAGAGGTAGCGATTTACATGATATAAACATGCTCTTGGTCGTAGTGTACTTTATAATCCAGCTGTGAGCTGTGTGTGTGTGTGCTTTGACTGCCCCGTTGGTCTCGTGGTCGCAAGCGCGGCTGCTGAGCGTGGGGTCCCGGGTTCGATTCCCGGGTCGGGCAAAGTGTTATTGAGTTTTTCCATTACGAATTTCTTAGTAACAGCCCAGAGTTTGGAAGTTGGCGGTGTGATACCCCCGTGCCTCGGAAAGCACGTTAAGCCGTTGGTCCTGTGCCTGATCTCTCTCCGGTCGTGTCGGATTGCCGCCCCATCGGACAATGAGAGTGAGGGAAGAGGGAGTGCACCTGTGTCTGCGCGCACACTTGTGCACTATAATATCTCCCGCGCCGAAGGCTAGTCTCCGTTGAGATTGGCCTCCGTGGCCGTAATACGGTCTGGAGGACTTTTTTTTTTTTAATCCAGCTGTGGCTAACAATCTTGCCAATCGGGTCACCAAACAGCTCGATCAGTGTGCTAAATAAGGAATTCTAAATTCAATGGACGACTAACAGAAGACCGATTTAACTTTTTTATTTCAGCCCTATTACTCCAAAGCTGTATCAAAGGCTTTATCGTAACGTAGAGTAGTGGTGGCCCAGTGGTAACGACCTTGACTTACGAGTTGAAGGTCGTAGGTTCGAACTCAGACAGGCGCTTTAGTTTGAATAAATTATTTAATCACCACTGCTCTCAAAACGGTGAAGGAAAACATCGTGAGGAAACCGACATGTCTTAGAACTAAAAATTCGAAGACATGTGACATCTACCAACGCGCACTGGCCCCGCGTGGTGGATTACGGCTCACTCCCACTCATAGACAGAAGGCCTGAAGGCCTGAGGAGTAGAATAATCAGACAATACTGTTCCCACTGCTGGGAAAAGTATTGTCTGATTATTCTACTCCAATGCGAATTAATATCACTATAAAAGGTAAAGAACTTAAGTGCACGTCAAGTTGCGAAAGGGTTGTCTAAAAGTAAGTTGATAATTTTTTTTTTTTTTTTTTTTTTTTTTTTTTTTTTTTTTTTTTTTTTTTTTTTTTTTTTTTTTTTTTTTTTTTTTTTTTTTTTTTTTTTTTTTTTTTTTTTTTTTTTTTTTTTTTTTATTAGCCTGCGCTGTCCCACTCCTGGGCAAAGGCCTCCTCAAAGGCGGGGTCGTGGCAGACCACGTAGGAGATGGCGGGACGAGCTGGATCGGTTCCACCAAGACTGGAAGGAGGACGCGCGGGCTCGCGAGAGATGGAAGGAGTGGAGGGAGGCCTTTGCCCAGGAGTGGGACAGTTGATAATTAAATTTAAAAAAAAATTTTTCACTGAGAACTTTTCTCAAGTTCCGCTAATGAGACACAATTGATTTTCTATTGTATTGTACTACATAGGGCAGGGGATTGACAGATTAAACATAATAGTCAACCAACTCAGTCCATCGCGGTCCACTGCTGGACATAGCCCTAACCCATGCTGCGCCATAACACCCTTTCCTCCGCCTTTCGCATCCAATAGGTCCATCTAGCTGGGGGGCGCACCACACTATGCACAGATAACAGAATAACAGATAGAAATAATTATTAATTTTATTTCGCTCTCATAGTTCAACAAAGACTTGTTAATGAAGTACATTTAATAATTACTAAAGTGTTTGATGGTTTTAAGGCAGCATTGTGTAATTAATGATCTACCAACTCCCAAACTAAGTCAAGCTTGTAATTTGGGAGTCAGGGTTTAGAATCTTCTACTTTAGACCACACATGAAAAACTGATGACGTCGATTACAGAACATTGTACTGTACTGTGTACTTAGTCTGAAATTATCATTATAACAATATGCTAATTTAACATCCTCTTTAAACTTAATTTAAATTTTACTATATTTCATTACATCCTCTTACAAAATTAAACCAGAACTTCTTCGTTGAACCTGTTTAAATAATTGTGAACGCTACTGTAAGCTTAATTTTTGACATAACCTTTCCTTTTGACATTTAAATATTGACAGAACTGTAACCCGATCACAAGTCAAAATCTTATGTCAACATCCACTAACTATATAGCATTGTCTCTGTCCCACATGGTGTAAAAGAGAGGGAAGGTGGACGTGTCAAACTGAATTTAACACATGGAGAGCAATGTCACCAGTGGTCGGCTTTAAGTCAAAATTCGGCATTTTCCTCAAACCGCATTATCACATATATGGTAATAGGGACGGGTGCGCGCGCGCCGACATCTGAGCAAACAAACGCACACTACAACACGGAACTGGAAACTGTATCAAAAGATTTGTGACGTACGGGCGTTTTTTACAAGTTTCTGTCTAGTATGTGTTTGGATCTACCTATGAGGAATGTCCTATGATCGAAGGCAAATTCCCGTAATGAAAAACGTTCAAAATCTAGTCGCAATCTCATCTCAGCGACAATCAATGTCAAAAACTGGTCACAAATCTAGGGAAATTAGAAGGCTTTTTAACAGATTGAAACTGAGATCTGACTGTGAACGTTCTTAATAAAAAATTAAAAGAATTGCCCCTTTGCTCAAAGATTTTGAATATTACCCCAATTTTTGAACCAATTTTCCATTTTACACTAAGCTACTGCCTTAATACTACTCGGATTTCATAAGATATCAAAGAACCTACTATAATATCTAATATTCTCAATCTCTCCGAAGTTTTACCACAGAAATAAAGTCAATAAATCCCAAACCCCAGTAGAACAACATTTCGAAACCCTTTTAACTTTATCTCCGCCTAATCTCCTAAGATTAATAAATTTAGAAATGAAAATCAGTCCCGTTTCTGCGTATGTTGTGCAAAATCTTTTAATTCTAACCTTTCGGCTAACCTTTAGAAAAAGGTTACAACAGTAAATACAATGGCTATCAGAAACATTAAGTTTTGTTTATCTTATCTTAAAACAGGGACTCAGTACTTGTGGTCCGTTATAATGCAACAAATAGGCACAAGATTATTACGATACAGCCATAAGATTGTTTATTATAAGGAAAACATTAGAATCTTTTTTTTTGAAGATCGTATTTATTGTTTTTATTTTTTACCCATAACTGGGCTGTGGAGGTCAGACAGGTAGTCGCTCCATGTAAAATACTGGTATTCAGTTGCATCCGGTTAAACTGAAAGCCGACCCCAACATAGTTAGGAAAAGGCTAGGCAGATGATAATTCTGAAGATTGTATTTGATATCATGTTTTTACTCTATTTTTTTCTGTCCTTGCATAATATGACCCTTTAATAAAAATGTCTTACTTCAGTGGCTGGGCCAAAGAAGTTTAACCTCTGACACGACCCCTAAAATTGTCGGTATTTGTGTCGAAAATATAATATTTTCCCATTTTCAGGAAAATGGGTGTTTTTATTAACTGATGTTTTTTTCAAAAGTGTTCGTAGATAAATCAAAAGATGCAAACACGCCAATTTAAAGATTAAAAAAATATTATGATTTTGTTACTTGAATTTTAAACATTATGAATAATGATTTTAGTATTGACTAACATAGTTTTAAGACCTTTGTTACTTACAATTACGGACAAATAATTAGTCTGAAATTAATGAATGTAATTAATTAGTAAAATTTCTTTAGTTTTTTTTATTGTGAGAAATCTGAAGGGAGGAATGCTCGTAATTTTACCCTAATTTTTTCCTTTGAAGATGCCTATTTTGTTGATTAATGTGTCTAGGTATACGTCGAGACGGTCTATATTTTGACTGAACATTCTTCATTGCATTGAACTTCGAGTGAGATATCTTACGTGAATATTAAAATTAAATAAGATTACTATTCCTTTGATGATACCGAAAAATTTCAATGAACTCATTATCCTCTTCCTTTATTCCAAGACTAGTTTAATGAACAGTTTAAAACATCCGCTTTATAAATGACTTATTCGATGCGCACGCGTCGCTTTGCAGGTGGTCTCTCTAAGCAAGTTTATTTAATGTTGTCATTATTATTTTGAACATTAATTTGATTTAAGTATTGCAAATATTTGTTATGTTTAATTGCATTTCAGATCAGTTATCTTTTGTAGCTGAAAGATCTGAACTGTCGCCAGCTATACAAGGAAGTAACTGAAAACAATCTGTTTCTCCATACGTTTTTGTTCGCATATTATACTAGAGAAAATGTAGAGAACAGCTGATTTTTTTTGCAATTTCAGGGTTTTCAGGACTTTTTTATGAAGTATCAGTCAAAAGGCTTATATGAACTTAGAAGGTTGTATTGATGATTTTCATGATTATAATTATGTAAATACATACTTGTTACGGTCGCGAATTTCTTATCTATATATTATTATATATATAAAATGGTAAACTGACTGACTGACTGATTGTTGATATATCAACGCACAGTCTAAACCGCTGCTCCTAGAGACATGAAATTTGGAGGCTGTGTTCTTTGTGAAGAGTAGGTATCCACTAAGAAAGGGTTTTTCAAAATTCCACCCCTAAGAGGGTGAAATTTCACGCGGACGAAGTCGCGGGCAGAAGCTAGTATAATATATTGTTCAACATACAACTTGACACTGACCTACAAATTAAAAAAAAGTAAGAAAATTTAAATTTCTCGGGCTGTCATGGCGCTTTCCGCGTAAATAAATAGTGATTAAAAAAAAACAGTGGCACTCCGGGAGCGCCGACAGAACTGAAAACAAAACACAAACAGAATATTTTGCCATCACTCACTGACATATCGGATATCATTAAAACCGAGGACAGCCGAACACATCCGAAGCGGGTATTTTTTTAAGCGTCTTATAAACAAAACACGCGCGGTGACGCTTACGGTAACAGTAGCGCGAGTTTAAAGATTTTTCCCATCTCAAAAAATGCCGAACGCGTCTAAAGAAGTTTTCACTTCAAAAAACATTTACGTATTTTGCCTACTTCTTTTGCCTAACGGTTACTTAAAACTCTCCTCCAATCACAACTCTTCTTCAAGATCCAATTAACTCTTCAATTTTATCAGCAGTGTACAATGAGTGGCTCCGACGTCCCGAACATAACCGAAGACAGCCGATATCTGCCGAGTTATTAATTGAGCATTGTGGGCACGCGTAATGGGACGTGCGCAAGAGCACTCCGCTGTTATCTTTATGAAGACGCATGAGCGAAATAAGCGGTCTTACTATGAGTGTTACTAAGTTTGGTGGAAAGTACGTGAGAATAAACGACCCTGTTAAGGAGAATCAGCAAGGTCATGTAGAAAAATAAAATGAATAAATAATATAAAATATTTTAATTCAGATATCAAAGATCCATAGGTAGGTACATTATAAATAACAATATTACATAAATGACAATACCTAACAATTAAAATGAGGATTAAAATGAATAAAATGAACATATGAAAAATAAGAGTCAAAATTAAAATCAAAATTAGAACCAATCAAAATTAAAATCAATAACAAAATTTAAATGCAAATTAAAATTGTAATTAAATGACCGGTTTAATAAGGGACCTCCACAGCGGAGATGAAACCCTGTGGTTAAAAGTAAAAAAGAAATTAACTCAAAATTATGAAATAACTTTAATTTCGGAAGTGATGATGATCCAATGTATTAATTTTAAAAAAAAAATTGTCTCAAAGATACGAGTTTATACAGATAAACACAGGTGAGGTGTGAAAACAGAGGCGAAAAAAACACATATAATAAATAAATAATAAAAAAAGTTTTTGAAACGGCTTGCCCTACAAAGTCACACATTTTTAAAAACTAAATGTGGCAGCTGTGCTCCTACTTATCCATCCATACTAATATTATAAATTCGAAAGTAACTCTGTCTGTCTGTCTACTTTTCACGCCTAAACCAGTAAACGGATTTCGATAAAGTTTGGCAGAGATATAGATTGCATCCCGGAGAAGGACATAGTATAGATATTATCCCGATATTCCCACGGGATCGACACTTATGCGGGTGAAACCGCGGGGCGCAGCTAGTTATACATAATCTTCAGCTCTGTCTAAGACTAATAATTAACATTTGAAAAGAGCAAAACTGAAGCTTTTCAAATATTTCGAGGACAAAGTTAAATGGCAACAGCATCAGTTCTCCAATTCTTAAGCAGTTTGTACGGAGGGTGATTGGTACTAACACTAGATAATAAGTTGTTTTAATATTATGTTACTAACAGTCTATGGATTCTTTGGTCCGAAATAAAAATCATTATTATTATTATTATTATACTTTACTTACACACATAAGCTCACACCTTGTTTTCATGGGGGCAAGCAAAAACTACAGAACGCTACCTGCTACCATCCTTACATACTCCTTTTTTTTTTGGGTGGGAAATCATCAAAGTGTCAGACTGTTACTGACTAAAACCCATCCATGTTCCTTCCTTAGCCCTTTATGTTCCGGGATAGCGGTAACCCTTTCGGACAATCCCGCTGCTCCTTACATACTCCTTTCTCTTCGTTTACGTTCATACATCTACATATTCATACACGAACCTCGGTTGCGAGTCCTACGCTCCTGACCTTTCTGTAGAACCTCATCAATAAAGTCACTATCTTCTAGGGCGTCCCCTCTCGTCCAAGTAATCCTACTGTCAGTAACCTACCTGCAAGTAATCCTACTAATAATATTATAAATGTGAAAGTTTGTGAAGATGTTTGGATGTTTGTTACTCAATCACGCGTAAACCGTTGAACAGATTTGGATGAAAATTGCCACATAGATAGACTATTTCCTGAATTAACACTTAAGATACTTTTTATCCCGATATTCCCACGGGATCAAAGCTTACGCGGGTGTAACTGCGGTGCGCTGCTACTTAGTATTGTATAAATCAGAAGTGGGTTCTTACTTCCAAAAGCTCAGTTTAAACCGTCCTATCTTCAATCGAGAACCCACGGTAAGGTCTCCAACTAAAATCTATAATTTAGCAATCGTCTCGGGCAGTTACGATGCGGTATGTCAGCCCGACTTAGGGCAGCTATAAGATTGGTTGTATCTTGTGACCTTCGCGACCTGTACGAACGAGTTGACACCGGCAGCTTTTCAGTTTTATTATCAGGAAGCGTAAGGCCTATGTAGCTTTAACAGTATCTGTTGTGCGTGTAAACTTTACCGCTAAGTAGTAGGTTAGTAGTAGGCTTTCTAGGGTCTCAGTCAGATCATTTGGAATTTATCTCGTTTAGGGCTGATTTTATCAACGTCTGTCTTTTATCAATGGATTAAAGTTAACGTCTGATAAATTCAAATTCCCAGGACAGCAAGACAAACCAAATTATTCACAATTCAAATTAACAAGACTTGTAGGTACGGCCAGCAACAAAATTCGATTAACACTTCAGTGTTTTAATCTCAGTTATTGAGCTAAATGTTTGTTCAAAATTGCAGCAGAAGTACAATGCAATTTCGAACAAAAATTTTGCTCAATAAGTAAGATTAAAAAAACTGAAGTGTTAATATTTTGCTCAATAACTGAGATTAAAAAAACTGAAGTGTTAATCGACTTTTGTTGCTGACTGTACAAAATTCTGCACCCTAATTGCGTAACATACTATCAATCGCAATCTTAATCATTTTGAAGCAAATTGATAATCCATTGCTTCATAAGTTCGAAAAATTTGTCTGTTCCACACGTAAATAACGCAATGAATGTTGTTGAACTGTCAAAATGAAACCGATTCCGATTGACAATGTGTTACGCAATTGCCCCGCTTGACGAAATTGCCCTTAGGTAGTATCTACTAAGGGCAAATTGGACCCATCGAAGAAGTGTAAATAACGACTTTAATGGGAAAAAAATAACTGTTTTGAAAACAGACTTACCGCTAAAGTCTAACGTCAATAACCTCATGTCATAAAATATTAGATAAAATAAGTTTTCTGGAAAACCTGACTACAACATGTTTTACCGTGCCGTCTTCGTCTTCATCATCTACATAAATGTATTCCTAACCCGCGGGGTAATTGCGTAACACACTAACAGCGGCAATGGCTTTTTGACAGTTCAACAACATTCATTAAGTTTTCAACGTTGTTGAGCAGATAAATTTTTCGAACACATGAAGCGATGGACTAGGTATTTATTAATATACAAATTAGAATTCGTTTTCTAGTAAAATATCGAACTATCGATAAAGTCAAATGTAAATAATTAAGTGGAAAATATTTTTCTAAGGACCAATTAAACTGGAAACTCGGTCCACTTATAATAACTTACGTAAGATATTTGTACAAGTACCTACCTAATTCTTAGAATATGTAACAGATGCGTAGGCTATGACGTCAAACATGTCAAGTTTGCTTTCGTACCGCTGTTTGCGCTTGCGCACCGCTCCTGTTTGAAGACGATTTTGTTGGAAAATAACTATAATAATTACCACGTTTATTTGAAAGATCACCTTTTCAGCAATTCTGGTATAATTTCAGATTTATTAGGAAGATAAAAATAGTGGATAAACTTCAAATACTAAATAAACTAACAAACTATTAAAATAAAATAAAATATTAAAATAAAACATTTATATCCTAACTTACCTAAAACTCACCCCTTGTAAGATATTATGCGCGTTCAAACTTACTAATAAACTGTTCAGCTTTTCGATTCCCTTGTTCACAAACTAAACTAAATTTAAGTTCAGTGTATCTTTTTGTTTCTATTAACTACAGAAGATAAATATTAATTTATTCCTGTCAAATTAAGATAGGTACTCCATAGACAAGTTTAGACGTGATTAAAAAATTATATGTCAATTTACGTCAGGCGTTGACTAATTTGAGGACTAAACTATTATTTATCTTCTGTCCTTTTCTTAATGACTATATTGAATGTAATTTGCACGCTTGCTTGCAGGCAAAATACAATAACTTTTCGGCTTTAAGATATTCCCCAAATGAACAATGTATTTTCTGGCAAATCAATATTTTAATTTGAATGAAATAGAAAGAAAAAGATGCGCTGAACTTAAATTTAGTTTAGTTTGTGAACAAGGTAATCGGCGCCAACGTTTTTGCGTTCTCGTAGGTGGTTCAAAATGCTATTTTATTTACTACCCGTGGATATTTGCGAAGTTAGCCGTAGCAGAAACGAAGGCGTGTGTCTCGAGTATTTTCACATGTCAAGTTTGCCTTTGTTACAGATGCCAGCACATCAAGCTACCCGAGACTGTCAAATTTTCCCAATAAATTTTGAATCTTATGCTTTAGCGATAAGGTTGAAAATCTATTAAAGAGATTTGACAGGTTGTAGTAACTTGATGTGGTGGCGTCTGTACATACCTTTGTTTGCGTTTGTGCACCAACAAACCACCGCTCCTGTCACCTACTGCCGTTTGTTCAAATATAGTTACTTTGTAGAAGTATAGGTATCTGCGTTAAAGAATAAACAAAATGTTTTCAAAATAAAAGTTTTAACTTTACACAATAATTTTAATATTTACATAACTCTTAATCATCTTTGATAGCAAATAATTAACGAGACAAACGTGAAAAACCGAATTTTCACCATTGATAAAATTATAGCCAACCTGTTATTCGTGGATCTTTGACAGTCGTTACGGGTCCTCAGAAACCCGAAAGTCTGACAACCAGTCTTACCAAGGGGTATCGTCAGATAGTCAGTCGCTCCATGTAAAATACTGGTATTCAGCTGCATCCGGTTTGACTGGAAGCCGACCCTTTTTATTTGGAAAAAAGCCTTGCCAGATGATGACATTTAAATGATTTTCTCCTACCCAAAACTTATGCGTAGTTCTTATTCCTTACTCAATTACGTAACTCGTTATTTATGTAACTAATCTAAATAAGTGTACATAAACTATTCGCTACTATCTTCGCTATCGGGCGCCGCCGCCAGCACGTAATTACACAGTTTCATCTGCACGTGTCGGTATTCTGCAAATATTGAAAATTAGATGATTTACGTTTTCATGATTACAATAATTCAATAAAAATGCGTGTTGTTATGTGAGCAGTTTTAAAACGTATAAGAAATATCCGTGAGTCAATTCAAATAAATCTACAATGTCATTTGAAACGCTTTCATCACCCTCTCCCACGTTTGCCCGTCTACCTACTTTTCGACACACCCCATGTGTCGGAGTAGTTGAATGGGCGCAGTGAAGTCATTGTTTTCACAATGACAATGACAATAGATGTGTACACTCGGTGTACCGTTGGCGTTTTAAGCACTTTCTCTTATGTACACTTAGTTGTACAGTGGACGCTTTGTTTGTTTTTAGTGAATGGGAAATCATCAAATGACCCCTCCCGCTCTGGGTGGAGCGGAAGGGAGTGTCAGACTCTTACTGACTAAAACCCACCCGTGTTCCTTCCTTAGCCCTTTATGTTCCGGGCCAGCGGTAACCCTTTCGGACAATCCCGCTGATTTCAGACAATCCCGCTGAGACAGTGAACGCTTGAGAGGTTAAAGCAATTAATTGGGTTTCCAAACTGCGCTGTGGTAGTTTGAGCAGTTGGTGGTGTCTCACCCCGTTTCTCAGTATAAGGTGGCTGGATTATCTAACTGATACACATCCCAGTACGATTAGTTAACAAACATTTAGCGTTTTTCATATCTACCCTCTAAAGCAGGAAGCTAAATAGGTAGAAGGTAGATATTTAGCCAAAAACGGCAGATATTTCGCCATTAGGCAGCGACCAACTTATCATCATGTTCCTAGACACAAAATTGTTCTTGTACTTCTACTAATTGTTCTGACCATCTTGTCGAAATATTCTTGGTTTAACTTACGTTTCTTCTCATCACAGTTGTATTCAAACAGGTCGCAGTTGTCGCTGAACATCCTGGTGATACCCATAGAGTCCTGCCCGCAGATGGGCACGAAGTCGTGCTGGCACTGGTCGGCCATCTTGCAGAAATTTATTACCTGTCACATAAAAAAAACAGTTCTTGGAATGAAATGAAAAGAGAGAGCAGGTTTCATCCTTCAGTGGAAATCCAACGACTGAAATCACGAGCGAATCTTATTGTACGGAGTGCGAAAAAATTCAATGAAATTGATAAAAAAATGTGACTTGAATCTGTAAATGTTCACGATATTTGCACAGTTGGGTAGTGTTGATAAACTTGTCATTAGGCTTCGAATAATCCCAAATATTTAAATTAAAATAAGCCATAACTAAGTTTTATGACATTTCCCTGGCCGTAAAAACAATTTTCTTTGTTTTCCGTTGTGGCTTGAAGACTCTTGACCCGGCGTCATTCGTTTAGAGGCTGTGTTAAGAGGTGCGGCACGTAAAGCTTTTATGAATATTATTATTTCTTATTTTAGGAACAAAACTATTGCGTTAATGTAACTGTACTGCTGGGGAGTTTGTTGCCCCACTTATTCTTCCCAGCTAAAGCACTAGAAAGTCGTGAAGGGTTTTGGGGCGTTTTGGGGAACTATCTTTTGTAATTTTGACGTTCAAAAAGTCCTGATTTACAGCCTTGTTTTATTTTGCCTTTTGATTTCAATACAATAGAAAAAAATAGTTATTGAAAGAAAGATTAATGATGTCTTCAAATTACTTATTCATTCAAATAAATAAGTAATTTGAAGGCATTATTCATTAATCTAATTATCTCATCACCACTGCTCTCAAAACGGTGAAGTAAAACATCGTGAGAAAACCGGCATGTCCTAGAACCAAAAATTCGAAGACGTGTAACATCTACCAACCTGCACTAGGCCCGCGTGGTGGATTATGGCCCACTCCTCTCACCGAGAGGCGGCCTACTGTTTCCCCACAGTGGGAATACTATAGGCTGATTATGTAATTAATCTAAGAGTAAGTAGAATGAATGCTACCGGTTCTAGAGGAAAGAAGTAATCTTCTGCTTCTATTTCAACGTGCGACCACACCTCGGCTGCTAATCCGATAATTACTAAACCTGAAACAATTATTTAATAAGACAAAATTCTGAATAACAGTGAATAAGAATAAGAATATATTTATTTGCTTTAAAACATGGTACATTAAGGTCTTATAAATAAAGTTATAAACTTCCTAGCCACATTCAAGAACTAAGCCTTAATAAATTCAAATCTTTTATAAAGCGAAAACTATGTCAGAAAGCCTATTATACTGTAAAAGACTATATTGAGGACAAAAAGGCTTGGGATTGAGCTGCTCCAATAGGTTTAGATTGTTGTTTTTATTTTTGCTATTTTACACTTTAATAATTTTCTTTTTTTTTTTTTAAGTAACTCTTTACTTAAATAATGACATGTACATTTACTGTATAAAGTATTATATGATTTTAATTATTGTGAATGTGAGGACTATGTGGGTAATTTTTTTGTTTTTTCTCTCTTCGTTTTAATCATGATCTGGCAGTTTGAGTAGTTTATGCGGCCTACCCAAATGTCCTGTCTTTGGTATTGTTCGTCGAATCGTTGAGCTCCTTAAGTTCTGAGTTGAGCTGCACGGTTACTGACAAATGCGTGCACTGACTGGACAGGTCCGCTCAATCTGTGTGGTTCTTTCCTCAAAAGACCATTTCAGACACTAATCTACATGGTCCTCAAAGATTATGTCCGGATTTTTTATATACACATTGACATTGATGAATTTTATTTAGACAATGACATGAATATTTACTTTGTAAGTAATTTTTATTATTTTTTTTTTTAATTAATTATTGTGAATGTGAGGACTATGTGGGTCATTTCTTTTTTCCTTCTTAGTTTTAATCATGATCTGGCAGTTTGAGTAGTTTATGCGGCCTACCCAAATGTCCTGTCTTTGGTATTGTTCGTCGAATCGTTGAGCTCCTCAAGTTCTGAGTTGAGCTGCACGATTTTTGACAAATGCGTGCACTGATTGGACAGGTCCGCTCAATCTGTGTGGTTCTTTCCTCAAAAGACCATTTCAGACACCAATCTACATGGTCTTCACACGATCTGACCAAGATTTTGTCTGGACTTTAAAAGAGACTGTGACTTCTGAGTTTGTTTCGGCCTTTCTTCTCAGAATAGTCAGTTAGGAAACGCCGACCTCATCTAGTTTAAAAAAAAAATATGATTGACGTGTAAAAGTGTTTGTACAAACCTACTTACAGAAATAAAATCATTTATCATTTATCATTTATCATTTATCCATGTTACGCCATGGACTGGCATACAAATGTTTAAACATGTTAAATTTAACGTATTTAATACAATACAATAATTTATTTAAATTATAACATTTCTAATAACATTGATTATTAGGGTTTCGTATCTATTTGAACACTTAAAAATAATAAATATATAAAGTTAATACACTTCATTAAATGTCAATTTAAAAAAAGATTTTTCTAAACTTCATAAATATACCTACCTCAAGATAATCGTAAAGATAAAAAAAACGATTTAATTGATGATATGCACATACGAAATTGCGTCTAAGATTAAATAAATTAAATGGCTGCTCCTTCTCTACCGAAGACCTTTACGTCATTTGAAAGTATGTACAATCATACCAAAAAGAAAAATAGTAACAAATAACTTACTAGTAAAAACTTTTCTAAATATCATAGTGTGCACGGTCACTTCGGCGAACGAACAACAAAGATCTAGGTGAACAATAACCTCTTTTGTTTACGTTGGTTAAGCTAAACTATGGCTGTAGGGCAGGAAATTATAACAAAACACACATAATATTGAAGCGTATGTTGAACGTGCATTATTTGGCAGGGGTGTTCAACATTATTGATATTATCAGCCTGTGATGTTCCACTGCATGGCAAAAGCCTCCCTTCTCTCTTTCCACTTATCTCTGTTCAGAGCTATAGTGGTATGAGGAACAGGGTGTAAAGTTCACTCATACTCTATAGAAAAGGGAGGATCCTCCGACCAGACGGGTGTTGTGTTTGGCCGGCAACTGCCCGATGATTCATGTCGGGCCGTTGCATCTATGCTAGTTGCGTGGCAAACTCTGCTTGCGCGATGCATCTCGCAAGCAGAGTTTATCATATATACAACGGACCGACATGAATCATCGGGCAGTTGCCCGCCAGACAGGACACCACCGGTCGGAGGATCCTCCCTTTTCTATGGAGGATGAGTGAACTTTACACCCTGTTCCTCATACCTCTATATCTCATCCCGCCATCCGACTGGGCCTGCAGCGATGTCCCATTGGATCGAAAATTTGGCCCATTTGGACGTTAGACATGCGGCAGATGTGTCAAGCCCAAATTAATTTTAGCGTGGCTGCTTTCTAAGTGACATCAGCTATCTTTGTGATGGAACCGATGATGGTCGTATTCCTAACCCGGTCTGTTAGTTTGATACTTTGAATACTCCGTTCCATAGCCCTCTGACAAATCTCGAGCGTGGACCTCTGCTGATTTGTCTAAGACCATGTTTGACCACCACATGTGAGGATTTTCTACATTGGAATCAGGAATTTTGGACTATTTTGTAGACTCTAGCTGAAAGCCTTTTCTGCCAAATCGTGTCTTCTTTCTTCCGTTCTCTCTTCACCCCTTAATTTCTTCTTTAAACTGCTACTGCTGAGCATGTGGCCCTAGGTTCGATTCCCGGGTCGGGCAAAGTGTTATTGGGTTTGTGCCCGGTTGATAGTAATAGGCTCGTCACCTGTAACAAGGGACTAAATGTAGGTGAACTATCTGGTGGTGGTGTAGGTTTGGTGACCGGTGGTGTAATGTAGGGAAGAAAAACTCTGCGTATCTTTTCAGAGAAAGCAGTCGTAATAATATGTTTTGTTCTTCTTCAAGCAGTTCTGTTCATCAGTATACATTGGCTCCGTAATTCCAGAATTGGACTCTCGCACACGGAGATTAGTTGGTAGGACCTTTAGAATTAGACTTTTGCTCGCGACTTCATCTGCCTGAAATTTCTTGTTTTCCCGACCCACCCCGTTACATCGCCTGCCCGTGATATTACTTCGTTTTGCCCTAGCGTTCTTTGATACTTTTTTTTTGTTTTTGCCCTAGCTTGATGTTAAATAGCCTTCTTCAAGAATTGGGCTGTCAAAAAGAATTTTTCAAATCCGACTGGTTCCAGAGGTTAGCGCGTTCAATAAACAAACAGACGCTTCAGTTTTATTTAGATTTAAAACCGATTCCATAGCAGCATGATGAAATATTGGAAGTTGGTAAACTTTACTCAGACCCCGTGATGAAGAAAGAGAAAGGTCGGTTACAGATTGCAGCAGGGAGAACCAATGGCGGTGACCTAACAAATGTTTTTTTCGGTATGAATGAATGAATTAATGAATGATTTTTGAATGAATGAATGATTTATTTAATTCCTTTACAGTTTCTTAACAATACTACACTGCCCCACAAAACTGCTTACGCAGTTTAACTGTGAGATCGATGAGTCTCTATTACAGCTAGCTTAATCAATACATCTATAACCTATTCCCGACCCGGGAATCGAACCTAGGACCACATGCTCAGTAGCAGTATTAAGGGGTGAAGATAGGTAGTTAGCAGCAATTGAATTACACTTATGAAATTACACTTATGAAGTCTTTATTTCTATAAGTAGATCTTTTAGACGTCATGTTGTTCAATATTATAAAACTAGATGGCGCCAGCGTTTCCTAGCTGACTGATCCCTGAGAAGAAAAACAAAGTCAGAGGTCAATGGCTTCTATTATGATAGGATTGGATGCATCTGGCGGGAAACTCCTCAAAAATATTGAATATTGAGATAAAAAGTAGCATATATGTTAATCCAGCTCGTCAGCTACTTCCATACAAAATTTTATAAAAATTGGTCGAGCCGATTGAGCGTGAAGAAGTAACAAACATATAAAAAAAACACACACTCACAAACTTTCGCCTTTATAATATTAGTGTGATGTGATAGCACTGTGTGACCTAAACCCGCTTAAGTCACGCTTTTCTGTGACTCAAGTAATCCATTTTCATACAGAAAAGCGTGACTTAAGTGCGGGTTTAGGTCACACGAGCTATAAAATACATAGTATACGATACGTGTGACTTAAGTAGTCCATTATTGCACACCGTGCATTAATGAAACAGTTGTGGACCCCTGACAATGGTAGTTCTAAAACCAACAAACATTGGTCTCTAACTAGTTTACGGTCCCATAACTATTACTGTGCGGATTGTTATCATTCAAGCATTCCCGCGATACCGGAATGTGGGTAAAGTTAACTGAAATATTTGTTTTTTGTAAGTAAAAGTCATATAATTTCCTCCTTCCATTTATTCCTATCTATTGCTGTATGTTGCCAATCTTTTAGAAAAGAGTTGAAAATCCAACAATGGGCTTTTCTAACTCGCTAGTGATGCACTCTGTTGGATTCTCAACCCTCACCGCAACGCCAAGAGTTGAAAATCCAGAGCAGCAGTAGTGCAGAAGTAGTGCACCAGATTCATTCTTAATTTGCATGCTTAAAAAGTTGACTTGTACACGTTTGTGCCCCACTGTTTTTTTTTTGTTCCAGTCTTCTATTCATAATGATCGGAACAAAAAAGCAATGGAGCCGGGCTTGCATCTGATTATTTAAATACTAAATATTTTAATTACAGGTGTATTATTGCTGCTCAACAATATATCACATGTCAGCAGCCATGTTCCCAGCTACATGTCAACTCCATCGGTTCGTATTTTCACACTTTCACTTCATACCACCCTACCCTACCATTATACCCATCATGATGGGCAAACGATATCGCGGCAAGCCCAGACGGAGATGGCCGGATGAGCTGGACTCCTTCAATAAAGATTGGACCTTAGCAATTTTGGATAGAGAGAGGTGAAAGAGATTAAGGGAAGTCTTGTTCCAGCAGTGGGACATCATCATCATCATCATCAGCCTTTAATGTTCCCACTACTGGGACACTGGCCTCCTCTCAAAGAGAGGGAGTGGGCCGTAATCCACCACGCGGGCCCAGTGCGGGTTGGTGGATTTGCAGTGGGACATGAATGGCTCAAAATAAAATAAAAATTCAAAAACATTTTCATTTTACTCCGCAGAACAAACTTGATCAATACTGTTTACAGTCAGAAACCTGCATTCACGACACGATTCCGATTTGTGGCAAGATGGGGGACGAGAAGAGAACCTTCCTGGACCTGTGTGACTTGCTGGAATACGCCTGTGACACTAATCAGAGTATGTACTTCCACTAGGTACCTTCTTCTTTCGTGAAGACTTCTTGTTGAAAGGTCTTCTTTAATGGTGCCCAATGTATGTAACTTAATCAGGCTCGTGGCTAAATAATAACAGACGCACGGGTCGATCTTCAAGGTTAAGCAAAATTGGCTGAGGTCGGTCCGTCGATGAGTGGCCATTCATTGCATACAAAGACCCCTCCGTACCACGGAAAGCACGTCAAGCCGTCAGTCCCGGCTTTCATTTGTAGGTCTTTCATAGTCGTTACGGGTAGTCAGAAGCCCGAAAGTCAGATACCTGATCGTGTTACCCAATCACTGATTTGTGATAGGCGCCCGCTCCATGTAAAATACTGGTGTTAAACTGCATACAGTTAGACTTGAAGTCAGCCTCAACTAAGTCAAGAAAAGGCTAGGCAGATGATGAGTGTATGTAACTCAATGTATGTAACTCAACAAACGTGGTAGAATCTTGATAGGTAGAACAGAATGCAACCCAATGTCGCATTAATTGTTACTTCAAATTCCTTTTGAAGGCCGCAGGAATCCGCTGTATGCGGGAAGCACAGAACCGGTCGAAGTGGCGGTGCTTGGGGGAGGCCTATGTCTAGCAGTGGACTTCTTTCGGCTGAAATGATGAACCTTTCAATAATTTCACAGCCGCATTTTCACCAACGCAATCTATGTAGCTAATAAATAATTCTAATGCAATTTGTTGGCAATTATTATAGTTTTAAATTCATACCCAGAAATGATAATTTTGACGAATAATAATTATTTTATTTTATTTTTCAGTTTACACACACATTGATGATATGGAAGACTGTCCTGTAGCCAGGGAGCAACACTGAGAGATGAAATGAGAGAGCAACAAAAATGTAGTTTAAAATTAAAATAAAGTCTAAGCAAAACTATGTAAACTTCTTGATTTAAATGGACTGATGATGAAGCCATTCGCCAATGAACACAACCTAGCAAAACATAATATGCGTAATACACTATCAATCGTAATCTGAATCATTTTGAAGCAAATTACTAATCCATTGCTTCATAAGTTCGAAAAATTTGTCTGCTCAACATGTAAATAACGCAATGAATGTTGTTGAACTGTCAAAATGAAACCGATTCCGATTGATAATGTGTTACGCAATTGCCCCGCGGGTTCGGCAGAGGTGACCTACTTATAGTGCACACACATTTCGCCAGTTATGCTAAAGTCCAAGTAATAGGTGAGTCTATTGCCATTAACCGGGCACAATCCGTGACGGAAAAACCCAAAAACCCTTTGCCCGACCTGCTAATCCAACCCAGGAACTCGTCCTCGCCGGTAGCACTTACGGCTACTAAAGCAACCATGCACAAACATATACATATTATTCCTTTTAGACAGACCATTTTTTAGGGTTCCGTAGTTCTGACAAGTAACCCTTATAGTTTCGTCACGTCCGTCTGTCTGTTTGTCCGAGTTTTTGCTGAGAGACCGTTAGTACTAGAAAGCTGTAATTTTGTAGGAGTGCGTATATCAGTATATCAATTACGCCGACAAAGTGGCAAAATAAAATTTTGGAAAATATATTTTTTTAGGGTAGCTCATACATGTGAAGTGGGGATGAATATTTTTTTCGTCGTCTACCCCATCGTGTGGGGTATCGTTAAATAGGTATTCTGAAATGACTTGGGGGTTGCTAACATTATTTTTTTCGATTTAATGCTTGCCCCATTTACGAAATATTAAACTTTAAAATGCAAATTTTTGTTCCCGTAGGGCTTCCCCCCTCTAAAAGCTAAACTGCGGGCTAGAAAAACCTGGAAAATTTCAGGATAATAGTGCATTTCATGAGCTTTAAAGGAAAATTATAGCGATTAAGATAACTTTATTAGTTTAGCAGTAATAGTCGCTAAACTTGGGTGTTGGATAATTTTGTACCAAATACAAAATCCTTCGCATTAATCCTTTAAAGTGACTAAGATGAAGTAGTTGCTTGTTTATAACAGGTAAAGACTTGCATTGAAAAACAAAATATGAAATAAAAAAAACAAAAAAAAAACATAATAAATTATCATAAGTTTCACAATACTGCTGCTAGATGGCGCTGTACCAACGGGTTACGTTTTAATTCACAATTGAGTACCTATAGAAGTCACAAACGAACTTTGTTTAATTTTCGAATTACAATTTTGTGAATTGAAATAATAACTTGGCAGCAATCGTACTCTTATATTTTTAGCATTAGCAGGAAGAAAGTGGTTATTATTAGTTAATGTCTAATCTGTTTAAATAGTTATCTTCGAAAATCAATATTTTTTCATTAGTTTAGTATCGCTATTCGATAACAGCTGGCGTTGTGCCATGACGTCACTTTTGTAGATCGCGGTGTTAAGATTTTTTTGCAAGGTGTGTCAAAGTCAAATCAATTATTTCAAATAGGCACATTAATTATAACCTCCGTGGTTGCGTTATGTGTTAAAGTTTTGTTTTACTCTGGACATATTTTCCAAATTTAAAGTCAACTTTTTTATTATAACCATTAACTCCTAATATCTTTACCATTACTTATATTCAGAATAAAGAACAACAGAATCGTACTATATTGTGATAAAGGGCTACTACGAAACCCTACACTGTGCGTGGCCCGACACGCACTTATCCGGTTTTTTCCTTATATCCCTCCAAAGACTATTTTCGGGCGAGCTATATTGCACAATGGCGCCGATTCTGTTGTTCAGAAACTAAACTAAATTTAAGTTCAGGCATCTTTTTCTTTCTATTTCATTAAGAAAAGGACAGAAGATAAATATTAGTTTAGTCCTGTCAAATTAGTCAGCGCCTGACGTAAATTGACGTATTTTTAGTAGGCAACTTTTTAATCTCGTCTAAATTGTCTATGGAGTATCTTAATTTGACAAGACTAAACTAATATTTATCTTCTGTCCTTTTCTTAATGAAATAGAAAGAAAAAGATGCATGAACTTAAATTAGTTTAGTTTGTGAACTACAGAATCGGCGCCAATGTCCGACGGTCCGACCTAATCAACCTGTCATACCGTATGGGTGGGATTACACAGCTATCTAACCATACACTATAATGAGACCTAACATGGGAAGTCATCACCATCAGTCTACCTCCTGAATCAAGTCTATTACAATACTAAAGAGCCCTACAATCTCAATAAAACTCAGAATTACACCACAAATTATAAAATACCAGACTACACACTCAGACGTACAACTTTTTAAGAGAAAAAGAATCTTTACTTAAATATGTGTTTATGTATCATTACTGTAATGTGCTTCGGCCTGACCTGAGATCGTTAGAGAAGGAGGGCTGTATGAAAGGTTACGTGTGTGGGAGGGAGAGGGGTGTAGCTCGAAGGTTGACCGGGTAACAGGTTGGAGCAGACAGAATAAGTATAGCGAATGCAGTAAGGTACGGGCGCATCGGCACATCTAAGATACGATGGTACGAAAATAATCGGGGGTTAACGGCTGGTTAAAAAAATTGCGTTTTTTTATGTGGATTTAAATATGATGTAAATAAAACTTGAATAAAGCTTTTATAATGACATAGGTAGATCCTTCTATTTGGTGTCCAATTAGAATTACAGAAAATGCCGATTAATGTGTTTTACATAATGCCCTTGAGTGGTGTTGACGGCCTTCTGCTAATTTTAACAACACCCAAAAATTCGAAAGTAACTCTGTCTGTCTGTATGTTACCTTTTCACGCCTAAACCACTGAACCGATTTCGATAAAATTTTTTTTGGCAGAGAGATAGATTGCATCCTGGGGAAGGACATAGGATAGTTTTTATCCCGATATTCCCACGGGGTCGACACTTATGCGGGTGAAACCGCGGGGCACTGCTAGTATTTTCATAAAATCAATTCCGGAGTATTAGTCCTTTAGGCCCGCAGTTGGTATGTTTTAGAAGAAGTTACAATCACTTTTCCTGTTAAAATGTCACCATATTTTTGCAATCGGTTAATTGAGCAAAGACAAAGTAACAGTTTATGAAAGCACATGGGTATGGCTTAAAAATATAGAATCTTATTGTTATCTAATAACAAAAATAAATTTATTAAGTTGAAAATATATCTTATATGACTCCACACTGTTGAGTGACACTGACAAAAATATCAGGAAATAATTAATACATATTTGATTAATTACAAATCTCAATATCGCTAGCACCCACATCATTCGATGGAAAACACGCGTTGCACACAGTAAACTTAATCCCAACCAATTAATATTAATAACTTCCTTCATATCATTTCTATAATCATAATCCAATAAAAATGTAATAGCGTATTTTATGTGAAAATTATAAAAAAAAAACGTAACTCGATTTAAAAGTTAAGGTTACAGTGTAACCGGTCCGTCTTGCCCGTGAGAAAGCTACAATTTGAACAAGCCATAATTAGCGACTGGGGTATTAAATCACGGGCACTGGACGCTCCCTCCCCTCCCCGCTCCCCCTCGGCTGCGCGGGCGCCGGCCCGTTCGCAACGATTCCATCGATTAGACCGATTTGAGGTCAAGTTTCAACAGGTGGAATTGTCGGGTCAAGGACATTTGGACGGACGGAACAGACGGAAATTATATGTTTCCGTGATCTAGATTAAGGAAGGGTTGCGGAGGATGCGAAGGTGATTGTATGAGATTAAGAAGATATTTTAAAGCCAATTATAAGTTTTTGTTGGAAGTCATTGATTGCCTTTCTAAGTTTAACCATGAGTCAGCTAATCAGTATAAGCACCGCAAGTTGTATCAGCGTTCTTCAAATGAAGCTTCACTTGTTAAGACTACCGGCTATTGAACCTTTGGAAAGTGCTCCTATTTCCAATATTGAAATCTCCTATACTGTTTGTAATCATAACCTGTTTTACAGTGATAGGCAAAAAAAAAAGAAATCTGTGTCAATATTGTTAGCATTAGTTATTTGTAAAGAAACGAGACAATGCGACCACTAAACGGTTTATTAGGAGACCCTTCCTTAGCAATGAACGTGTTAGGTACAATTTACAAATTGTAATAATATTCCCACTCGCGCTTTTGGGAGATATATGAAAACTGTTTTAACCTCATTATCATCTGCCTAGCCTTTTCCCAACTATGTTGGGGTCGGCTTCTAGTCTAACCGGTTGCAGCTGAATACCAGTATTTTACAAGGAGCGAAAGCCTATCTGTCCTCCACAACCCAGTTACTGGGTAATACGATACCCCTTGGTAAGCCTGGTTGTCAGACTGTCGAGCTTCTGACTACCCGTCATTCATTCATAATCAGCCTATAATGTTCCCACTGCTGGGACACAGGCCTCCTCTCGGTGAGAGGGAGTGGGCCGTAATCCACCACGTGGGCCCAGTGCGGATTGGCAGATGTCACATGTCTTCGAATTTTTGGTTCTAGGACATGCCGGTTTCCTCACGATGTTTTCCTTCACCGTTTTGAGAGCAGTGGTGATGAAATAATTTACACAAAGTAAAGCGCCTGTCTGGGTTCGAACCTACGACCCACAACTCGTAAGTCGCGGCCGTTACCACTTGGCCACCACTGACTACCCGTAACGACTGTCAAAGGTCCACGAATGACAGCCGGGACCAACGGCTTAACATGCTTTCCGAGGCACGGAGGGGTCACGGTATGTAAAGATGGTCACCCATCCACAGACCAACCGTGGCTAGCGTAGCTTAACCTGATCGATCTACTTGTGCGGCTGTTACTATAGAGCCACGGGCCCCTCAAAAAAAAAACTGTTTTAACCTGTTATAAAAATTATGGCATAGAAAATATAATTCTAGATAAACATGCAAAAGAAAGTAAAAGCAAGATAAACACAACAATCACAACATAGAATCCGTGAGATCGGTCAAAGTTGACTTATTAGAAAGCTGTCCTACAGCTGTGCAGATAACGATATATTTTAAGTGAACAGTATCTTCTACCTACATTATCTGCAGATGGTATAACATCACGCCTGTAAGTCCCACGAAGAATGTGGCCTTATAGCCATTAACGGAGCAATATAGACCACGGGTTGCTCTTGTGTTTCTTTATAGAAAACTAGCTGTTGCTCGCGATTTCGTCTGCGATCTAGGATGAAAAGTAGCCTATGTCCTGCTCCAGGTCATGGTCTACCTATGTGCCAGATTTTATACAAATCCGTTTAGCCGTTTTGGACAAACAAACAAACAAACTCACTTTCGCATTTATAATATTAGTTAGGATCGCAATTATACTTTACGCGACTCGAGGAACGAATCCAGCAACAGCAGCAGTTAGGTTTGCGAATGCTAGACCAACGATGCAGCAAAACTTGACTATCTATTTTCTTCCCAATATTAAAGTTCCTTTACTTGGCATTTTAAATTCTGTTGGCTTTTAAATATAAACTGGATCGCTGCGTTGCTGAAAAAGCTCTTTACACCTTACGATCTGATCTTTCGCACGAAGTCGTAACTTGTAAGGATTTCATGCGAAATTGCAGATGAAATTTTCGGCAGTTTTTTTTTGCGTTATTTTTTTCGGGTTTCCGATTGCTCCTGCTTCCTTATGTTCTTTTGTTTCCGTCAGTATTTCTAATAGGATCAGTTAAATCTGATGGACGGACCTCTTGTCTACGGAGAAACTATTCATAATCATTTCAGTCCTATTCTGTCTGACAATTTTTGATTTTTTTTTTCGATGTATCATCTATATCGGAAGGTGTGAAGGCACCTATTGCTTTTGTTTGCGGAGCACGGGCAGGTAAACAGGACGAACGCACCGGCCGACAATCGCGCCATCTGCCACCACGCCCAGCGACCCCGCGACCGCTGCCAGGGTTGGCGCTTGCTGACCAGTGTGGGTGACCACTTTAGTGGAGGATCAAGAGTGTTTGAAACAGGTCTATTATAACTAGACAAGCAGACCTTCACGTATATTTTTATGTGCTTGGGAAGCAAAACAGTGATGGCTAGCGAAACTTATCACCAGCGGTGGGACTTTGTCTCGCATAGGATATTGCTTCTGTTAGGGTATATTTGGCATATTTGATTATTGCTTCTGTTAGGGTTAAAATGTAATTATTTTGTGATTCGAACACAATGAATAAATAAATAAAATAACATAGAATAGCACTGATGGAAACGGGTTCAACTAAGCTATGTTTTTTATACGGAAGGATGCATGCTATCATATGAAAGAGCGCAGTTTGCACATTCTCAAACATTTTTTTTTTAGGCCGCATAATTTTCGAAAATTTGATGAAAAATAAAAAAAAATACCTTTACTCCGAAGTTTGCAGAGAGAAAAATCTGAAATTATTCTATGTGATAGAAGTTTATGTAAAGATTACAGGAAAAATAAAACGATGTCTCTAAATAGCACACTTTTTCAGAAATCATCAACAAAACTTACATTAGTTCCACTAGCGGTCAAGAGATGGCACTGACCTAAAAATGCAATATTCTACACCGCAGTGCGCACTGTTAAAATTCTCTGACGAATATAGGCCTTACCGATGAAAATTTAAAAATATATTATTATGATGATACGGAACCTTCGGTGCGCGAGTCCGACTCGCTCTTGACCGGTTTTTTTTTCAGTAACCTATTTACTAACAATCAGTATGGATAAACAATTACCTACCATTCTGATTTGAAATCATTGGATTGCGATTTATTCATACAAACTTATGGATGTTAAAAATTTAGAGGAAGGACTACTTGCATGGACGTGTTATTACATTTATCATTTCGTGCAAACTAACTTATAGGCAGTAGGTACCAGTAGATATTGAATTCTCGATTAAATCACCATAAATACACCAATCATGTGATTCAGTGTTGCAAAATCAGCTTTATGATTTTACTTTAACAAATTAAGGCTTTCGACGTGTATATATTAAAATACATTATTTCTTCTTATCGAGACATAACGCACAGCAATTAAATAAAAAAATAAAACACATGCTATTAGAAAACTTTACTCATATAATATCAAAGTATCAGTAAAGTTACCTAGACTCTTTCTAATGGTAAAGCGATCAGATTCGGTATTTCATTAAGTCATTAAAATAAATATTTAAACAGTACCCATAAAGATAAAACACACAACAGCTCATTAACAGCAAAAAAACGCATTAACGAAAACAAAAAAAACTGGCCAAATGCGAGTCGGACTCGCACACGAAGGGTTCCGTACCACAAGGCAAAAACGCAGAAAAAACACGTTTGTTGTATGGGAGCCCCCCTTAAATATTTATTTTATTTTGTTTTTAGTATTTGTTGTTATAGCGGCAACAGAAATACATAATTTGTGAAAATTTCAACTGTCTAGCTATCGCGGTTCTTGAGATACAGCCTGGTGACAGACAGACGGACGGACGGACAGCGAAGTCTTAGTAACAGGGTTCCGTTTTTAGCCTTTGGGTAAGGAACTCTAAAAACGACACAACACGCAAGCCCTAACAACAAAACTAAAATGGGAAATACACAATCCTATAATGAACAGAAAGCCAATATTAAGATGAATCATCTGAGCAGTAAAATTTTAATATTCCGTGAACCATCTATACCCTAAAATTGCTCTCAATCAAACCTCAGTAATCCTAATCCGAGCTTTGTAATCTTTCAATTTTGATTCAACAAATAAAATTATGAGTGTGGCAACCCTGTTGTTAAAAATGCATCTTAAGTGAGGTCCGTTTTACTTACCTTGTAACTAACGGCTTGGCTTTAAGATTATAAAATTATCCCCTACATAGTGATTGAGTCTGTCTGTCTATCAATAAAGGTCTATAAAAACTGGAATCAATTATCGAAGTACTGTATTGTTGGATTTTAAACCGTTTACGTTTTTGAACTGTCGTTTCTTAAAAGATATTAGGTAATAGTTTTAATGAAAATGTATTATTTTAAGTGATAAAATGAATTACCTACCTAACTTGTTGACTGATTATCTAGCAAATACAAAAAGAAAAAAAGGTGGAACAGGTTAAAATAAATGTCAAACGTCTACTTTTAATTGAATGTATATTTAGAGTTCAGCTTCGTACTATTAGTTTCGGTCCATTATCCACGAAATAGCATAAAATAATGTGAAATATCTTGAAGTCAGAGTTCTATAAACGTACAAAATTAACGCAACCAAACTCGGGGCACAACCTTAGTCGTTCATAAAAGAGTTAAAAGCAAGCCGTGCTACGAAAAAAATAAACATTATGACTCAGAATGATCTTAACACTTTAAAAATCGGTGTCTGTAATTTTTAATAACAAAATTATAGGTTCACAACAAAGTTAGCTTAATAAACTGGTGATTATAAATAGTTTGTCTTAACGGTCACTTATTATGAAGCTTCTTTGGGTTCCTAATGCTAGGTTTGATACGAATTTAATTAAAATTATACCGTAACTGACATTTAATAAAGGTTACCTACTCGTAATCACTTTCACGGTGACGCCGTGTAATCTTGTTTAGATGATTAATTAACTGGATCAATTTTGTAGATAGATAAATTAAAAATTTTGATTACTTATAATTATTTGCCGATACAATTTTTTTTACAAATCTATTACTAACTAGCTGACCCAGCGAACTTCGTTTCGCCTCAGAATCAATAAGAACGAATGTATGAGAAAATGAATTATCTTCTTTTTTTTTCGTTGATTTTTTCCATGTTTTAATAATTATTCTGCTATTCGGGACGGAGACAAATCCAACAAGTCAAAGACTATGAAAATCGGTCTAGCCCTTCTTGAGTTATAATAGTGTAACCAAACCGAATTTTTTTTATTTATAAAGATATGAAAACATCATCGTCTGCCTAGCCTTTTCCCAACTATGTTGGGGTCGGCTTCAAGTCTAACCAGATGCAGCTGAAAATCAGTATTTTACATGGAGCAACGCTTATCTGACCTCCACAACCCAGTTACTGGGTAATAGGATACCCCTTGGTAAGACTGATTGTCAGACTTTCGGGCTTCTGATTACCCGTAACGACTGTCAAAGATCCACGAATGACAGCCGGCACCAACGGCTTAACGTGCTTTCCGAGGCACGGAGGGGTCACGGTATGTAAGGATGGTCACCCATCCACAGACCAACCACGGCAAGCGTAGCTTAACCTGATCGATCGCCCTGTGCGGCTGTTATTATTTGATTTTATGAGATAACACTAAAATAAACTAACACGTTTCTAATTCCTCCACAAATTCATTTTCCTAATTAAAATCTAACAAGAATCTAAAATAACCATAGTCAGAGAAATAAGAACAATTCCTTTAAAGCCTAATCTTGCAGTACGATGGCATCTTAACGACGTCTTTAGTGAAAAAGAACTGACAAAATCGGAGCACCACCCTACGACACGGCCGGGGATTTCTGGTAAAACGGACGCACAGGTACAGTCAGGTGGAGCAGGCCAAATTGGAGAAATAAGTGGGTTAAAATAGTGCACAAAAAGGAATAATATTACAGAAATTGAGACTATTGCTTGAAATGGTGTACAAAAAGGAATGGATCCGAAAATGGTTATTGTGCTTACAAATTTTGCACAAAAAGAAAAAAACATTCAGAATACGTTGCTATAAGCATTCCAGAAAAAATACAAAAAAAAGAGAGAGTAATATTTCAATCAGTTTAAAATGTAAAAGTTGGTGTTGAGACTGACAAATGTTAAAATGATTAAATTAATGGAACTTATTTATAGAAATGGAAAGTTTTAGGTGTATTTAGGTGCAAGATAGGTTAAAAAAATATTAATAGGAAGTAAATATTTATATGTAAGCTTAAAAGGTTGTTCTTGTATAACTTCTGCAAAAAAAGGATCGATGAATACTTTTTCAAAAATTAATTTTTCAGGTTTAAGCACACTATATGACAAATGGGCTTCGCCACCGAGGCAGGCCTAAGAAACGCTGGCGTGACGATTTAGACTCGTTCCTAACCGACTGGACGGAGAAGGCACAGTATAAGGAAATGGAGGAGGCCTTTGCCCAGCAGTGGGACAGAACAGGATAACAAAAAAAAAAAAAGACAAATAGAACAACTTAGTCATGCATGCGTTTCAAGTTGCACTCCTACTATTTTCACCTAGAACAGTTTCCAACTGTACCCACCAACTATGATAGTTATCATGTGTCCTAATAACAGAGTCGGGTCCTTTGTCTATTGTTTACATTAGGGTGGCTGGTGGCTCGCTACGTGATTTCGGTGGTCATGCCGGCCCCTTTGCACGGACCTCCCTGCTGTTATTGTTAAATACGTCGTCATTCTGATATGGATACAGCGTGTTTGAGAAAGTGCTCATTAATTAATTTGAAGATAATTTTTTATTTGTTCATAATAAAATCGATCAAAGTACTACATGTATGTTATTGTGTAGCATTCCTGACTACCAGTCTGATAATACGTAGATTAAGCTAAGTCTTGCAAATTATCCCAGTAGAATGTAAAAAGCGCTGTAAAGGTAGTAGAATGTAAAAAGCACTGTAAAGTTCAACATCGAAAATGTTCTCATATAGTATTTGACTCCTGAATATTCTGTGAAGTGTTTCCGATTAGTAGACAAAGTTATTTTTAGAGAAGTTTCTTTTTTTAACTATTGCAGCAAAGCGTTCCTCCATTATGTCAATATGTAAGTATTCTCACAGTTTCTCTCACATTCCTCGAAAAAAAGCCACCTCAAACACTTTCAACAAAACAGCCTATACGTGTAGGAAGGGTGCGCGCGCCGTTTGTCGGCGCAGACACAGCACGTGGCGCAGTTTAGCCTGCGCGTGAGTCGCGCGCTAATGACACTGTGTCACTCGACTGCCGGCCGCCGAACGCGCCGGACGTTATCTAATGTGCCGCCCTATTATTTATTGCGTATAAATTGGGTGACTTCTTTGAATTGAGAAGATCGTCATGGCAATACCAGAAGCAACTGGTTTAGGCGGTTAATATTTCAACTATCAGTAAAGGTCGTCTTAAAGTTGTATGTAAGAGCAGTATACCTACTTTTCTCGTGCGATACAAGGTGCAATGCTGCTGAAAACCTTTCAAGCCGAAATACAGTAGTACAGCAGACATAGGAATGATAGTTGTTCTTGCAGACATCTTGAAGATTTATTTAAGGTGTTAACGATTCGTATGAAAGGGAAGATATGTATATACAGGGTCAAAATTAATTAGCAAGCGTATCTCCGCAGACGTGATCTCCGCAGACAAAAAAAACTGGCCAAGTGCGAGTCGGACTCGCACACGAATGTTTTCGTACCACAAGGCAAAAACGCAGAAAAAAACACGTTTGTTGTATGGGAGCCCCCCTTAAATATTTATTTTATTTTGTTTTTAGTATTTGTTGTTATAGCGGCAACAGAAATACATAATTTGTCAAAATTTCAACTGTCTAGCTATCGCGGTTCTTGAGATACAGCCTGGTGACAGACAGACGGACGGACGGACAGCGAAGTCTTAGTAATAGGGTTCCGTTTTTACTCTTTGGGTACGGAACCCTAAAAACGATATGATGAATTTTTTTGGATCAATGACCGTATTTTGTGTATTTACTTAAAATTCGATAAAAAAAAAACAGTTTTTATTTCTGTTAACTCCACAGATATAGATGGGCAAACCACTCGGGTTTATCGGGTGTTTATTAAAAGCACCGGGCTTAAACCCGGTTGATTGCCCATCTATCGATGTATCGATGTCTAGACACGATAACAAAAAAAAACAACAAATTTTCTCAACTCATACTGCAGACTACACTACCAGCGGTCAATGATCCCAAACAAAAATATCATCAAACTTTTTTATTTTGTTTTAATCATGTTTAGATTTCGATACCCATCAGTCTGCGGAGTCTTGCTAGCTAATTTAATTAAACCCTTTATATAAATTTCTAGAGGGACCCGTGGCTAAATAATAACAGCCGCACAGGTCGATCAATCAGGTTAAGCTGCGGTTGCCGCGGTTGGGCCGTGGATAGGTGACCATCTTTACATACCGTGACCCCTCCGTGCCTCGGAAAGCACGTTAAGCCGTTGGTCCCGGCTGTCATTCGTGGATCTTTGACAGTCGTTACGGGTACTCAGAAGCCCGAAAGTCCAACAACCAGTATTACCAAGGGGTATCGTAGTACCCAGTTACTTGGTTGTGGAGGTCAGATAGGAAGTCGCTTCATGTAAATTACTGTTATTCAGCTGCATCCGGTTAGACTGGAAGCCGACCCCAACATACATAGTTGGAAAAAGGCTAGGCAGATGATGATATGAATTTCTTCAAGCCAAAATTAATACACTGTAATAGACTCAATCATATTCGATATAATACCTGTTATGATTCACAATTAGTCCTCAAACAGGTGGCAGCCGAATATGGTTCATAAATCACCACCTGTCCTCCAATCACGATGTTTACCACCTTTGATGTGCCGCTCACCGTCAAACAGTTTGTTAACATTACAGTTAGATTCAAAACTCGTAACTGAACAAAACCTTTTAGTTAGTTTAACCAATTTTATAGGAGGGACATTTATCGTTTTGTGATTTTACTTAGTTTACAAGTGTTTTTTTTTATGAATAAGAGGAAGTTTGAAAGTGGCACCGGTAACTGAAAAGTTGTGTGGAAATCGGCTGTCATGGTATGTTCATTTGTTACGGAGAAATGAGGAAACTGTCGTGAGGAAAGTTTTGAGTATGGATGTCGATGGGTATAAGAGTAGGGGAAGACCAAAGAAACGATGGATGGAATGTGTGAATGATGATATGGTTAGAAAGGGGGTGACTACCGAGATGACGACTAATAGAGAAGTATGGAAGAAAAGGACATGTTGCGTCCGACCCCAAATAAATTGGAATAAGGGCAGGAGAATGAAGAATGAATTGTGATATTTTATGAGCTTGTCGGAAGTCCAGCCATATAACCATTTTGTATGTCGATAGAGATGCAATGACCTTAAAAACTTTTCAGTCTTGAATTTCAGTTTAGGTCCTGTAATCCCCTTAACCTCATTGCCTAAAATTCAACAGGTTGACCAATGGCTTATTAACTAACATAATAAGCTTAAAAATCTGTACTAGCTTTCAGAATAAAAACCATCATCATCGGCCTAGCCTTTTTCCAACTATATTGGGGTCAGATTCTAGTCTAACCGGATGCAGCTACATACCGGTATATTACATGGATCGACTGCCTATCTGACCTCCAGAACCCAGTTACTGGGTACAAAACCCTCGGGTAAGACTGGTTCTCAGACTTTCGGGCTTCTGACTACCCGTAACGACTGTCAAAGATCCACGAGGACCAACGGCTTATTGTGCTTTACAGCACGAAGGGGTCTCGGTATGTAAAGGATGGTCACCCATCCTCTAACCGACGTCGCCTGTCTTTATTAAGCCATGAGCCTCATAAACCAAAACTAATTTACAATACAATTAACTTTGTAACTTCCAAATCAAGAATGAATCACTCAACATCTCAAAAATTAGCGTACTTACATAATTTAAATACTCCCACGTGTTTTATTTTTAACCGTCCGTTCTCACATTAAAGTGTCGATGTTAAGATTACGGTTATCTGCGTAACCCGCCGCCCGCGGGCGACCACTCATCTTCTAACTTTTGTTTTACTTATAACCACTGATGCAAGCAGTGTGAGGTTTTAATTTTGATTGAGATTTTTAAGGGAGGTGAAACGTTGGTCGAAGGTAAGTCACAAAAATATTGTGACTTGATAGTTGTAGATGCTAAAAGTGGTGTTAAACTTTTGTATGGTTCTCTATTTTTGCCTATCATATAGCAATAAATAACACACTGTCATTATTAAGGGTAGTACGAGTTTTGAAACAGTAATTCATACTTTCGAAATTCTCAAAGAAAAGTTATTCACATTCTCATGGGCTTTTATTTATATTATTATTTATGTATATACATTTCTTTTTGAGCCAAATGAAACTATCTACGCAACATTTTAAGTTCAGAACCAAAAAAAATACACTCTCAGTACATATATAAATATTAATTAATTTATAGATAATGAGAACACTGAATAGCTATAAATTAAATAATTCAAACCACAAGCAAATACAACCTGAAACTAAACATGACACCAATTAATAAACGTTAACATAAAATTAACTTCGACTAACTATCTAGCGCTTAATGATTTTATACAGTAAATAGCACTCAGCTTCTAAATATAGCAAGCACTTGCTAACAACTACCCACACACGCGAATTAAAACGCCATATACCACCATAAAAACACGAGAATCCCAACGTCGTCATTAAATTGTAATTAACATTAGCGATCTAGATGCGCCTGCGCACCCCACCTATACGGCAAATCTCCCAGCCACAAATCGACGCTTATTACGACAATATCAATAACTGTCATTGCACCCAATCATTATAGTTTCGTCTCGTTTACGCGAAACAACAGTAATTACCTCGCCATTACCTACATCTCTCTCGAACTCATTAATCTAAAGCGATGTAAGTAACGAACGACTCTTTCCATTTCTTTCGCGCGAAACAACGAACGACGCTGGAAAAACGTACCTCACAAACATACGCTGTCTCGCTCGCACTCGCCTCTTACCGCGATCGAAATAAAACCTTCAAAAGAATATTTTTTTCTTAATTACACCACAGTTACATTTTCAAAATGACAAGACTAAAGTGTCTTGAAAATTTGAAATTGGAGCAATCCCCACCACGCGTAGGGATTCGTTAGGCGCTCGCGCATGTTTTTTCAACGTAAAAAAGAAAAATAAGGCTCGCGGGAAAGAGAGGCTTAGTTGCTTTTTATAGTCGTTCTCCCGGTGCGCCGGCGCACGGAAGTATCGGGGCTTCAGCATCGAGCCTTAATCTCATTCTAATAAAAAGCTCACGCATAAATTGACGCGCTAACATTAGTTTTAAATTATAATAGTTTTTTTATTAGTGCTTTAAGAAAATCCGTGAGTGATATACGGTTGTTGAATAATGCCGAACACGTGCTGTTTATCGTTATTTTTATTGTCACAATTAACATTAATTTTGTGAAGTAAAGTGTGAAGGGTTGTTTTTATTGAGTTATCATTAGGACTTCAACGTTCGAGCTGTGTGGTCGTGTTTGCTTTATTTTTTTATTATAATTTAAAATTAATTAATTAATTGTGCTTCGAGGTGTTTAAGTAGTTTTGTTTTGGAGACTTTTATTTTTAAGCAATCAAGATGTTTTTAAGGTAAGATTTTTGTTTTATATTAATGGATTTTAAATTTCCTTCATTTTGATTATATCGATAAATGTTACAAGAATTATTACCAGTAACACTAATTATATATTTTTATAAATAAATCATATATGGGTCTAAAATAATAAAAGTAAAAGCTACTAGAGCTTTTTTAACGTTTTATACTTTAACATAATTAATAGTTTTTTTTTTGTAGGTAGGTACTTCTAATATTTTATGGTCCATATTACACCTTTTTAATTATAAATTATTTAATTTAATAATTTTATTAACATATTATGGTTATTACAATTTAACACTAGTAAATTGTACAAATATAAGCATTTGCAAGTATTCAATACCAATAGATTACGCCTACGCATCATGAAAAATTCAAAATTTTCAGTCATATTACCAATATATCAAAATGGCCGTTGCCAAATGCTACAGCGAACACAACTGCAGAAGCCTCTTCTGTTACCGACATGCTAATCATTTTTCGTCAACCATTGTTTCGTATAACTTCCGAAAACCTTCATACTATTATCGCCAGTAAGCCTTTTACATTAGAGGTGTTTACAGCCTGAATAAATTTGCATATACGTACGAATTTAGCTGCCGGTTGTACGGCCTTTAGTTAGGTAATGCGACAGACTTGAAACCTTTTTAAGTGATATATTTGAGTCTAAATATTACGTAGTACGAGATCGTGATCTACCATTTGATATATGAGTATATTTTTAGTAGTATATGATGATTTTCGTGATGTCAAGCACCTGCTTTAATTTTCAGAAAAGCATGCATGAAAAACATTCTCAGTTTCCTATTTTGATTGATTTACCTATAACTTTATCTTTTTTCCTTAGTATGCTCTGCCCCTCTCCTGGACAAAGGCTTCCCATCTAACCATTTTAATCCATACTAATATTATAAATTCGAAAGTAACTCTGTCTGTCCGTCTGTCTGTCTGTAACGCCTAAGCCACTGAACGGATTTCGATAAAACTTGGCAGAGATATACCTAGATCGCATCCCGGGGAAGGACATAGGATAGTTTTTATCCCGATATTCCAAGGGATCGATACTTATGCGGGTGAAACTGCGGGGCGCTGCTAGTAAACTATAAATATAACAACTACCACTGTAATTGTCTTCTATATATTATTTGTGTCACCAAGTGACATTGAATAGTACATTAAGTTTTTCAACTTGCCCTATGAGTGAAGAAAACCACTTTTAGTCCACGATTACAAGTAGTGGTGCCGATTTTGTTGTTCACAAACTAAACTAAATTTAAGTTCAGTGCATTTTTTTCTTTCTATTTCATTAAGAAAAGGACAAAAGATAAATTTTATAGTTTGTGAATAAGGGAATCGGCACCGTTATCTATTCTTCACCCATCAAAAGTAAAAAGTAACTGCAATATATTGCAGCTTAGTATAGCGTGCAAACTTGCATAGGTTACCTAACATTAACTTATTACCTAACATTACAAGGAACAGTTAGCTGGGAAATGCCGCCGCCATCTAGTTTTAAAATATTTACCAAAAAAAAGACTTAAAAGTGTCTTAAAAAATCTACTTACTAAAATAAACAACATTTCATTTCAATAAAACATCTTGAAAACTGAAACAGAACTGAACCTTGTATAGATCCGTCGACTCATCAACTTGATAGGTAATTTTTATCATTCTAACAAATCGTTAAAGTCCAGTGTAGACTCAAAACTCCCATCAACTGTTACAATAAGTGGTCATGGAGAATATTCAGTCTTAATCGTCACAAAAGACAGATTAGTGTCATCACATTAGTTCCTTTAATCTTCTTGAGATTAAGTTGCCTTTTACGGCACTCACGGGCTTAAATCTGATGTCCTAAGTATTCTTTGCCTTTTGTAACTGAAGCGACGGTTTCCCGGGAAAGCGGCCATCATGAAAATCTGTCATTTTCACCAGTATTTGACATTAAGGTGTCAAAAACACTCCGTATTTGGACAGTTGATATTGTTTGACCGTTGAACGCTTTCTAAGAAAACCAAACCTTTACATCTATTGGAGTTTAATTACTCTTAAAATTGCAGTAAATTGCACTTTACATATTTTATACTTGAAAACCAATTCAGAACCTTTCTTCCACTTTGTCCAGTAAAAAGGAAACTGACAGTTCCTAATTCAAATAAAGAAGCGCTTGCTTGTTTATTTTGTCTATGTGGCTGTACATTCAGGAATTGCGTTTTATTGCTTCAGAAGTAATTGCAGAACGCAGCAATTCTACTAAGGTAGTTCATTATTACCTACTTCCGTGAAATAAGTTTTTCACAAAAGACTGACTCTACTGGACTAGTATATCTGATCAATATCCAGAAAATTACTATCCCACTGCTGGGCTAAAGCCTCTTCTCATACTGAGAAGGTAGGTCAAGACTGATTGGCGATTTCAGACTTAGATAAATTCATTATAAGTTCGGGTTTCCTCACGATGTTTTCCTTCACCGGTATCAGTGATATCCACAAACTTATTAAGTACATATGAATTGAAAAATTCACATTTTTGCCCGGATTTGAATCCACGACCTCGTCGCTTACCTACCTCAACAATTTAGTGCCTTATAAGGTTACAAATCGAACCACATACATCGACCTTCTAATTTCATGCTCAAAACATGCGCACACTATAAAATGGTGTTAAAAATGAATAGGAAAACGAAAATACTCATAGGTAATTGAAGACAAGCACGCACTTAATTTGCGAAAACCTGTTAAAAACAAGTTAAAGTGTTCCTTATTTGTTTTCAAAATTATTCGATTTTCAGACGCGAATGTGTAGCGTAAATAAATGACTGTCAACTGAAAAAACAGAGTGAAATGGCACTTCGAAATACAAACCCATTTTTTGCGTTGAAATATTACCGTGAAATCATGACCGTTAAGGAAATCGACATTTTCTTAATTATATTTCTTTGAGAGTGACAGAGACAGAAAATGAAAGAAAAGTCTCATGAAGAAAGCATTGATTAGGAATAGAATGTTTTTATTTTTGGTGTAGAATTTCGCGCTTAGTAACTAAAAGTTCCTCATGGGCCTGGCCATGGAATAATTTGGTAAACTTAAGTTAGAAAAACTGGCCAAGTGCGAGTGGGACTCGCACACGAAGGGTTCCGTACCACAAGGCAAAAACGCAGAAAAAAACACGTTTGTTGTATGGGAGCCCCCCTTAAATATTTATTTTATTTTGTTTTTAGTATTTGTTGTTATAGCAGCAACAGAAATACATAATTTGTGAAAATTTCAACTGTCTAGCTATCGCGGTTCTTGAGATACAGCCTGGTGACTGACAGACGGATGGACGGACAGCGAAGTCTTAGTAATAGGGTTCCGTTTTTACCCTTTGGGTACGGAACCCTAAAAAAGGACGCAAGCGTTTTCCTGTATATTATAATGATCATCATTACGACCAATGATTTCAAAAGAGTATATAAGTAGTACGAGTATATAAGTCAATGGTTACCTACGACGATTTCCAAAAGAAGGAATTATTGTTTTCTACAAATTTTATTGAAACTGGTATTCTAACAATCTTCATAACGCAGTGATAACACCTAAGTACTGTAGAGATTTTAGCCTATTTAGTGCTTAAATGCGACCTTTATGAATGCTTTGACAAGTAGATGACAGGAATACGAGACAACATTGATTTATAAAACGTTTAAGATTAGAATATAAAACATTTTGATCTGATTATTTTGATTTGTCTGACAAGCCAAGGGACAAGATTAAAAAGTAAAAACGTAGAAACATCTTCAAGGAATAATTTTATTGAAGTAATATGACAAATAGTGGTTTTATGTAACTCATCCCGGCACTGAGAGCCCGTATCTACTAACACATATACTACATATTACACTATCTACCTAGCATATATCCTAAAGAATATCATATATTTTCTGATTTTGTTTACTGTAGTCGATCATATACCTACTTTTATTGCTTCTAAAACTTGCGTTTTTTGTGTTTAGGTCCTATATGACCCTTAAACATAGAATTAACTGTTCATCGAATAAAGTTCAATCCATAAAATTAACGGAAAATTAAATTTAGGGAGTATCTACACAGTCATGGGCAGGGCTATTCTACACTTATTTCGATGCCTCCCACGTATAAGGTCGTAAGGCTGAAAACACATTAATATCAGGAGAGCTTTTTTTTTTACGTTAACTTATAAAAAAAATGCTCTCCTGACATTAATGTTTTTTCGTCGTTTTTCGTGTTTTTAAGGTCGTAAGGCTAAAAAAAATTGAATATCAGGAGAGCATTTTTTTTATAAGTTAACGTAAAAAAAAGCTCTCCTTATATTAATGTGTTTTCAGCCTTACGACCTTATGCGTGGGAGGCATCGATTTATGTGTATTAAACTTATTGTGTGTATTAGGTGCATTAAACAAGTCGCAACGGGGATGTATCGCGGCATTCAAGTAATTTATAATGTGTTTTTGAAAAGGTCCTGTTAGCTGATTTTAATATTCTACCTTCTACTCTAGAACGAAGTTTCTCACAGTAGCAAGAATATTTGCACGATAAATATTACACTGCTGGCCAAGATTATCACACCACATTAGCATCCACAGTCGTACAACAGATGTCCATTAATGTATTACGGAAGAATTTAAACGGTCGACTTACAGAATTCAGCGTGAAGCGTTCACGTCGTTACACGGCTCAGTATGTAAGGAATGCCGCTTTTTGTGGCCAGACGTGTAAACGATTTTACAGATACATTCTTGATTCGATATAATATATTTAAAAAATAGGGTCTTGACTCCGGAAGTTTTGATGAGGTCATCTTGGTGTTAAGAAAAAAATAATGAGATGTACTTTATGTTTCGTCCTGTTTCAATTTTGGTTGGGGAAAAATATGTGGTTTGAAAAGATATAAGATTAGAGTTAATTACGCAATACTTCAAGGTATCAAAGTAGCAACAATCCCTAATTTATAACGAACTAATTGACCCGGCGAATTCCGTACCGCTTCAGATTTTTACTAAACTGCTATGTCATTAAGACAGATATATTAATTTATTACTAATATTTGCTCATATCAAAAATACACATCATGAGGGTGAATAAGATCCATCATGGGTCCGGCATATGGGTCTTTTGATCTTAGTAGATCCACGTCATCTTAAAGTCAGGATCCAATGAGAAAAAATCGTCACTAGATCCATAATGGATCTGACCAATGGATCTTCTGAGATTGAACGAATTTTTTCTCATTTTTTTTATAGTTATTCTGCTATTCGGGGCGGAGACAAATCCAACAAATCAAAGATCATAAAAATCGGTCCAGCCGTTCTTGAGTTATATGTAAATGGTGTAACCCGTGTAACTAACCCGACTTTGTTTTATGATATTGACCGAAAAACGCCATTGCTGTGTTTCGATTCAAAGTATATAATTGACGTCATCATCAAAACTCTGACATTGACATTACTGACTGAATTACCCAGAAATTTTAAATGCCAAGTTGCCAACGCATAATACAACCTCAAAAATATGACAAATACACCTAATCAAATGAACTCAACCGCATCGATTAATCATAACAATTCGCTATTACGCCAATCGATCATCGAAAACAAACAATCGATATAAAGTTCAATCGAATTAATAACACTGGCCGGTCGATTCCCACAATCATATTTAACGATTGAAAAAAAAACGTCTAATCACTTTGAGGCTTGAAAAAGGAATGAGGTATAAAAAGGACTCCCAGGTGAGATGAAAGGGCCGCGCATGCGCAGTGCGGTGCTGTGCGTCGGGTGCTCTAGCGCATGTTAACATGCCGCGGACGGACGGAAAGACACTTCCTTACGTTTTTTTTTGTTTTGTGGGCAATTTATTTTGTTTGATTCAATTATGATGTAATAAGGTTATTTGTTTGGTTAACGCAGCTTTTTCAGCAGTATTGATTTTGTATACGACGAATTTTTTTTATTTAATGGTATGGCAATTAATTAATGTTACACTTCACTAGAAACAACAGAGCCATTTCCTTCCTTTCAATTTTACATTAATAAATTTTTTTCAAGTAATTTTTGTTGTGTACTTTATTCTTTTCCCAGATCCTTACACGTCATAAACAGATATTATTAAGCCTTATTTTTAAAAATAAGGCTTAAAATACATATATGATTTATTTTCAAACAAAAAAAGCCTCAAGGATGAATAAAGTAATTTCGCATAAAAACCTTTCCATTGAAAAACTCCGATTCTTAAAATCGTAGAGCAATAACTTTCTCATACCTACTCGATTCTCAAAGGATTCCCAATAATTCTCGTTTCAAGAAAAAATATGAATAAAACAGCACGGCTCCTGTTTCCAAAGCAATATATCAATACATCCTGCGCGTGCGACGATTACATAAAGCTTTTAATACGATCCGCCACCCTACTTTAGTATCTCAATCGACTGTTCTTGTATCTCTTATGGCAATGAAGTGAGATGATATATATTTAAAAATATATATTTTTGTTGTAAAAAATTTAAGTAACTAAGATGATTATGCTTTGTCACCGTCTGCCTAGCCTTTTCCCAATTATGTGGGGGTCGGCTTCCAGTCTACCCAGATACAGCTGAATACCAGTGATTTACATGGAGCGACGATGGCCTATCTGACCTCCATAACCCAGTTACTGGGTACAACTCCCCTTGGTAAGACTGGTTGTCATATTTTTGGGGTTCTAAAGACCCGTTACGACTGCCAAAGATCCACGAATGACAGCCGGGACCAAAGGCCTAAGGTACTTTCCAAGGCACGAAGGAGTCTTGGTATGTAAAGACATCCACCGACCAACCGTGGCAAGCGCAGCTTAACTTGATCGATCGACCCGTGCGGCTGTTATTACTTAGCCACCAGCCCCTCTTGACCTCTTGCCTTGTATTTCTTATGGCAATGAAGTAAAATGGACAACATACATTTTGATTTAAAGACTGCTATTTTTGCTATTGTGGATACACAAAATAGCATATTCATCATAATTTCTTATGACGAATATACTTTCTCAAGGCGTATTCCTAAAAAAATTACGATTACCTACGGAATGTTTGGTATTGGGATTACTTGATTCCAATTGACTACCGAGATGACGACTAATAGAGTATGGAAGAAAAAGACATTTTGCCCCGACCCCAAATAAATAATCTATACTAATATTATTGAGTATGAGGCATTTGATTACGTCGTGTGTGTATTATTATATTGTATATCTTTTAATTTTTTTGTTTATTATTTTCTTTTTTTCTTTTTATATGCAATGTGCGTTTTGTTTGTGCAGAATAAACAGTTTTTCTTTCTTTCTTTTCTTTCTTTCTAAAGCTGCAGAGTTTGTTTGTTTGTTTGTTTGAACGCGCTAATCTCTGGAACTACTGGTCCGATTTGAATGATTCTTTTAGTGTTGGGTAGTCCATTTATCGAGGAAGGCTATAGGCTATATAACATCACGCTACGACCCTTAGGAGCCGCGCAGCGTGTGACACCGCGGGGAACAGCTAGTTATTAGGATAAGGGTCGGAGAGGTGACAACTCGATCCTCAATTGCTCTTTCCCATGCTGTACCACTCGTCTTAAGAAAAAAATTAACCAATGGTATCTAATTAGCTGGGTTTTTTCACCTAGTCCCAACTTTCAGCGCTATTGGAGCGTAAATAGTAATTTTAGAGTTCCTATAAATATGTGGGTTAGGGGGTAACTAGCCTCTGGCCCGCGGCCCACATTACACGGAGTCGGAACAGTAGTGGAAAAGTTGGCCGAATGCGTGGACCAGAATACCTACCATGGGAAAAGTATCGTAGTTAAATCGACCCATTGGGATTTAATTTCATTAAAATGAAACTAAACGGAAAGGACCTTCGTCTAAAATGACTCCACGAGAAAACAATGTTACTGTTAGCCTGCATCATCCCACTCCTGGGCAAAGGCCTCTCCCCATGACTTCCAGCTCTTTCGATCTAAGCCTAAAGTGGACCACTGGTCGTTTGTTTTGTCCAGCTCGTCTATCGAGAAAACACATTAAAAACAAATGAAAAAAGCTACATCCAAATCGGTCGCAGCAATAAATCAATGAATCTCGCGCACGCGCCGATTACACAACACGTCTTTTGAACCGTGTGTGTGTGCGATAGTGGACCCTTAGCCCTTGAAAACACAAACCTAAAATTGCACGAGCGGTGAATAAAAAACCGGCCAGTGCGTGTAGTACCACGCGTAGTGAAGGGTTCCGTAGTTAGTATGCATATTTGCGTATGTAAAGTATTTTAACAACCGCAAATTACTATTTTGACATAAATAGAAAAGACACTTATGGCAATGAAGAATGATGAATCTTTTTAATAATGGGATTCCAAACGCTTATGTTTAACGATCTTGTTTAATCCCTCGTTTACATGTATGCTCCGTTTTTGCCATTTTACTACGGAACCCTAAAAAGGAAAAAGAGCAACAATAAACCAAAATCTTTTAGTAATAAATCAAATCATACTGCGCGAGCGTCGATTATACAACATTATGCACCGTGAAATTATTATGTCAAGAAGAAGTAGATTTTATTGTAGGTTTGCGTTTAAAATGTTGTCCAGTAAATAATGGCAGAACCCGGAAGCTTCTACTTAATTAATAATAATAATAAATCGTTTATTTCTTAATTAAAAATTACAATATGGAGGTATTATTGGTACTAGGCACGGCCTGTGTCTTGGGGGCACCATTAACCAATTAAAACCAGCAAATGAAATAAACAAATCATAATATTGTTAAAATCATAGAGCATAGAGTGCACCCATATTATGATATGATATCCCTTCAAGTTAAACCGGAACCTAGCAATCGTCACCTTATATTAAAAAAAAAAACTTCAAAGGCAATGTCAAAACAATAAATCATTAATAATATCCTGCGCGCACGCCTCACAACAGACGATACAGCTGAACAACAAAAACTTTCAAAAACAGAACCGTTTACAAAAAAAAAAGGGGGAAAGGACAAGCGAATCCGTCAGAACGATAAATCAAACCTATCCTGCGCATATTACACAACTCGCGGCAAGATCGCTATGTTAATGCGCCAGTGACAAGAAGTACGGACACCTGTCCGGAACGATGCATCCGCACATTGTCTCACATCCTAGAACTCGGAATGCTTTCTATTTGAATCTTTTTCTTAGTAGATAGGAGGAAAAGTTGGGCTAGGTGTCGCGTTTTATTGTTTCCTGTATTTGCGAAGGTGTGAATCAGACCACCTTAGCATTTCTAATAAATATGGTTACAAACGCATGAGCATTGTGTGATATATGCATTCTTAAAGTGATCAACATGATCTTATATCTCCCAGTGCACTCTGCTACATTCGAAAATAAATCGTAGCGGCTGATCTAATAAGCGAGCGACAGTGATGCAATTACTTTTGAAACGCAAAAGAAGAGAGATGGCTATAGTTTGTGTGCGCTCGGAATAAAACGACGTATGTGCCAAAACGTATTTACTCCTTTGTTAACAAAATAAATAAATTAAATTTAGAACTACTTTGAGTAAACTTTGTGATAATTCTCTGTAAATAAAAAAGTAAAAATAGATTACTTTGCATTTTTTTTGTATCGAGAAAAATCATTGTATCGTGTATTCCTTTTACATAATACTAGACCAAAAAACATATACCAAAATGTTAAATCCCTATTTCACATACTTAACAAGTTACACGAAATAGAACAACCAATTTTTTTTCAATATAAAATATGCACCGTAAGTGAGAAATTCAACTAACATCCCACACGTGCCGTGATCCTGTGTCAGATTTTCAGATAAGTTGATTCATAACCGTCAATGAACTAAATCAAAGCCAAGGTAATAGATTTGTTTTTAAGAAAATGATACCAATAAAAACTTTACAGCTACAAAACGGTGTAAAGTTTTACACTAAACAAACATCTTAGTCTATTGCTACAAAAAATACTCTCCTAAGTTATGAGATCGTGCAAAAATACCGCAAAGCTTTAGAGATTAATTATTATTTTGACATATTTCAAGAACTGTATCAAGACAAATGGAACAGAGAAAACTTTAACAAAAGTTTGTAAAATATTTAACCACCCTTCTCCATTGCGCAGATTCGAGCCAACAAAATCAACGAAAGGCGCCAGCAAGATGCGTCGTGACCTGATCAACGCAGAGATCTCCAACCTTCGAGACTTACTGCCGCTCCCCCCATCCACCAGGCAGAGGCTCTCACAGCTGCAACTCATGGCCCTCGTCTGCGTGTACGTCAGGAAGATGAACTACTTCCAACAAGGTAAATGAGAAAACTGGTACCGCACTGAAATCTTATTAGAGATTACTAGACCACGGTGCTTCCGCATAAAATTATAGTATTAAAATACCCACCTCTAAGAAAAGCTCTCCATAGTCTTCTAATCACCATCAGGACCAACTGGGTAGGTTACAACGCCAAAGGAACTTGAGTTAACAATGTGAATTTTAACAACTATTGTACGGATAATGGACTCCTGTGATGTGGCTGTAATTACCAAGAGTTACAACAAAATACACTGATAAAAAACATGACGACATCGACTACTGCTTTAAAGGTTCTAGATTCAAATCTAGTTACAGTCTTATTCAATTTAGATTTTGATACCAGATAAGCGACAATTTAGATCAAGCTAGTTAAAATTCAAAACTACAGTACTAGGCCTCTGTCAAGAGCATTTCATTGACAGTTGTCTACAAACCAGACAGCTGCTTTCAACCTTAGTCATACTAGAGCATGGGTTCTCAAACAGTGGGAGGCGGTCCACTTGAGGGTGCAGAGTGACCCACGGGGGGCGCCATACCTCCAAGACAAAGCTGTATATTTATAAAAATGTAAGTTCTTGACTTTAGAACAAAATATCTTAAAGTAACGGTGATCTGTATGTCAAAATCAAAAGCCATTTATTCAAAATAAACTGAGAATCAGCACTTTTCGAATGTCAAATGTAACCAAATAATCAAGTTCTCATAAGTCATTAGGCAACCGTCATTGGCTCCTTATAGTTTTATCCTAAGAGACAAGGGGGGTTAGAGATGTCGGTTAAAAGTTTGGGGGTGCGCATGGTAAAAGGTTGGCAACCACTGCCTACTAGAGAATGTGCAGAACTGCCTACGCGCATTTGTGATCGCATTATATAACAAACTGTAGGTCAGTGGATTAACTAGATCGATGACGTTCATTTTGATGCTGTGACTCATGAGAATAACAGCTAGGATTGTGACTTATTAATATTTCTTAACGTTGTTGTAATCAGCGTGTTGATTGTTTATTTTATTTTATTCGGGAAACTTACAGCTAATTTAAACAGTGGACTTAAACAATATGCATCTATATATATTTTACAGCCAAAGTAATCAATCCGGATATTATAATTATCTAGCCATTATTTATAATGTCTACTCAATTTAGTTAAAGTGATTATTGACACAGAATTAATCACATTAGCGAAGCGGGGCTACGTCGACATAGGATGCTAGAGAGAGTGAAGGGCACCCCGAGGTTCGGTTTGGTTAGGTTTGATTGAGATTGACTAGGCAACTTACATTATCATTTTCACTTAAAATTGCTAACAAGTGTAAAGGCTGGAGCAGACAGGCACGCCGCGACGGTGCTGGTAGAACAGTTTCCATGAAGTTTTCATAGTAATTGTTCTAATAGAGTCGAGTCGCGCCTATCATATAAGTGTATTCTTCATTTAAAAATAAAGATAATTAGATTATTTTATTTAACATGGTCTGATAAGATAGTTAACAAGATGTAGATAAAGATCACTTATCAGCCAATTCTGAGAATCAGTCGGAGTAAAATCGCAAATGCATCAACAGAAATAATAGACAATCAGTGGTCATTACAAGATACACTATGACTGGAGTTTTTTCTTTTATTAGAGTAGAGGCTTCACTAAGTGATATCTTGATAGAGTTGGATCCGCCTGTCTTGGTCCAGACAAATCATTGACTAGGTTTTTTTGTTTTCTTGTATAGTTATATAATTATCTGTTGTCTGTAGACATTCCTCTCTTTCGCATACTGAAAATCATCAGGTTTCCGACCAGTATAAATATAGTATTTACACTAGATACTAAATTAAATGACTAACTATACCAATAAATACAAAAAAAACGTACTCATCCGCATAGCTGTCATCCGGAAACGTGCCCAGAAGACTATTTTACATGGAGCAACTGCTTATCTGACCTCCACAAACCAATTACTGGGTAATACGATACCCATTGGTAAGACTGGCTGTCAGACTTTCGGGCTTCTGACGACCTGTATCGACTGTCAATCAATTTTACGAACAAATAAATAACACGATGTTCATTTGTTTTTTCCTGTCTTTTTTATTCTGAAATTATTTGTGTTCAAATTCAATAACAACGTCATCTTGATCTGATTAAAGTTTACGAGCACCAGGCACTACAATAAAACTCAACATTTATGTAGCATTATCTTAATTAATAAAGTAGTTCGAGATAAGTGATCAAGCACAAAACAGCTTTCTCTTAGCTGTCCATTGTCCACTCGTAAAATAGATAAATAATATTATTTTTATGTTCATCTGTTTAACTTCTTAATATTTTACTGATTTCTTTTCTGTGAGTGTCAAATAAAGTGATTTATAATCACTTATGATGGATTCTCATAATTTACGGACTGTTATTGGATAAAATTAAGACTCTTGTATCTTCACCAATAACGAAGCAAAGACTTAATAGCTTTGCATAGTACACCCTCCCATATGGAAGTAGCTATCACAGGTAAAATTAACTTATAATCTACTAGCTTCCGCCCGCGGCTTCGCCCGCGAGGTATGTCGATAAAACTATCCTATGTCCTTCCCCGGGATGCAATCTATCTCTTTGCCAAATTTTATCGAAATCCGCTTCGTGGTTTAGGCGTGAAAAGGTAACATACAGACAGACAGAGTTACTTTCGAATTTATAATATTATTATGTATTTATATGGCCAGTTGGGCAATAAAAAATGCCACCATTGGTAAGCAAAACGATTCATTTTTGTTTATTGAAACCGACTATTAGTACGTAGACAGTGACATCCCTCCGTTCAGTGACTTTGGATAACTTCTGATTACGGTGACTTTTCGTTTTTAAGCTTTTTCTCGCGTATCGACAACGACTTCACAAGATTAGCGCATGACGTAGTAAAAATATAATAGCAGTGTGGTGATAGGCTTGACTACTGACATTAAAATGTTAAATATAATAGCAAGTCAGCAGTGTGGTGATAGGCTTGACTACTGACGTTAAAATGTTAAATATAATAGCTAGTCAGCAGCGTGGTGATAGGCTTGACTACTGACGTTAAAATGTTAAATATAATAGCTAGTCAGCAGCGTGGTGATAGGCTTGACTACTGACGTTAAAATGTTAAATATAATAGCTAGTCAGCAGTGTGGTGATAGGCTTGACTACTGACGTTAAAATGTTAAATATATTAGCTAGTCAGCAGTATGGTGATAGGCTTGACTGCTGACGTTAAAATGTTAAATAGCTAGTCAACAGTGCGGTGATAGGCTTGACTACTGACGTTAAACTGTTAAATATAATAGCTAGTCAGCAGTGCGGTGATAGGCTTGACTACTGACGTTAAAATGTTAAATATAATAGCTAGTCAGCAGCGTGGTGATAGGCTTGACTACTGACGTTAAAATGTTAAATATAATAGCTAGTCAGCAGTGTGGTGATAGGCTTGACTACTGACGTTAAAATGTTAAATATAATAGCTAGTCAGCAGCGTGGTGATAGGCTTGACTACTGACGTTAAAATGTTAAATATAATAGCTAGTCAGCAGCGTGGTGATAGGCTTGACTACTGACGTTAAAATGTTAAATATAATAGCTAGTCAGCAGTGTGGTGATAGGCTTGACTACTGACGTTAAAATGTTAAATATATTAGCTAGTCAGCAGTATGGTGATAGGCTTGACTGCTGACGTTAAAATGTTAAATAGCTAGTCAACAGTGCGGTGATAGGCTTGACTACTGACGTTAAACTGTTAAATATAATAGCTAGTCAGCAGTGCGGTGATAGGCTTGACTACTGACGTTAAAATGTTAAATATAATAGCTAGTCAGCAGCGTGGTGATAGGCTTGACTACTGACGTTAAAATGTTAAATATAATAGCTAGTCAGCAGTGTGGTGATAGGCTTGACTACTGACGTTAAAATGTTAAATATAATAGCTAGTCAGCAGCGTGGTGATAGGCTTGACTACTGACGTTAAAATGTTAAATATAATAGCTAGTCAGCAGCGTGGTGATAGGCTTGACTACTGACGTTAAAATGTTAAATATAATAGCTAGTCAGCAGTGTGGTGATAGGCTTGACTACTGACGTTAAAATGTTAAATATAATAGCTAGTCAGCAGCGTGGTGATAGGCTTGACTACTGACGTTAAAATGTTAAATATAATAGCTAGTCAGCAGCGTGGTGATAGGCTTGACTACTGACGTTAAAATGTTAAATATAATAGCTAGTCAGCAGTGTGGTGATAGGCTTGACTACTGACGTTAAAATGTTAAATATAATAGCTAGTCAGCAGTGTGGTGATAGGCTTGACTACTGACGTTAAAATGTTAAATGTAATAGCTAGTCAGCAGTGTGGTGATAGGCTTGACTACTGACGTTAAAATGTTAAATATAATAGCTAGTCAGCAGTGTGGTGATAGGCTTGACTACTGACGTTAAAATGTTAAATATAATAGCTAGTCAGCAGTGTGGTGATAGGCTTGACTACTGACGTTAAAATGTTAAATATAATAGCTAGTCAGCAGTGTGGTGATAGGCTTGACTACTGACGTTAAAATGTTAAATATAATAGCTAGTCAGCAGTGTGGTGATAGGCTTGACTACTGACGTTAAAATATTACAGTATTGAGGCTCTTCTTACGCTGAAAAGTTTCAACTCATCCTACTAAATCCATACTAATATTATAAATTCTAAAGTAACTCTGTCTGTCTGTCTGTATGTTGCCTTTTTACCCTTAAACCACTGAACGGATTTCGATAAAAATTGGCAGAGAGATAGATTGCATCCCAGGGTAGGACGTAGCGTAGGATAGTTTTTATCCCGATATTCCTACGGGATCGACACTAATGTGGGTGAAACCGCGGGGCTGCTAGTATAATATATGTGAAAGTTTGTGTGTGTTGTTCAATCACACAAAAACGGTTGAACAGATTTGGAAGAAATTTGGCACATGGGTAAACCATGACCTAGATTAGGACATATGATACCTTTTATTACTGCGAGATCGAGACTTATATATGTGGGTGAAACCGCTGGGCGCAGCTAGTTTTGAGGTTGCCGGATCCAAAGGGTGCCAACGGGTTACTAAGCCCCCGCTGTCCATCCGTCCATCCGTCTGTCTGTCAGCGGGTTGTATCTCATGAACCGTAAATAGGTAGACAGTTGAAATTTTCAAATCAAATAAAGTTAAAAATTAAAGGTGGGTCCATACAAGATACGTGTTTTTTTCGGCATTTTTTGCCTTGTGTTACAGACCGACTCGTACTTGGCTGGTTTTTATAAAGACGCACCCATCTACGATTTACATCACATTCAACAGTTACTACCCCCGTTTCCCACCAAAGTCGTGCGTCTAGCTCCTCCTCATTTTCATGTAACGTTTCCTCCGGTAAATTCTCATGCCCCAAATCTTTGAACAAACTCATCACGTCTTATTTATCCTTGATCTCGGAACATCGTCTCCCTAACTTTTTGTTAGCTCACCTTCAGTCACGAAAAGGCATATTAAGACGTTTAAAATGCATTTAGTTCGCTATCTTATCTACAGTTGCTATTACTTCACCCATAATACAGTCTTTCTTTCTGTTTTAGTGTTTAAAAGTCACGACTTCACCTACCAGTATCAAGAACAACCGACTCCCACACCTAATATCGGATTTTCTAAGGTTTGAATTTTTTTTACTAGTTCTAACTTTACGACTGTTTGCCGTGACATAAACAATAACTAATGTTACAATGTCTTTCAGGCTATGAACGGTTTTATGATGATGATGACACAGAATGGAAAATTGTTATACATATCGGAAAACGCGGCGGAGTACTTAGGACATTCAATGGTACGTTTCACAAATTTCTTTTTTCCAAACTTGGATTATAGAGCAATGGTAGCCACGTGGTATCGGCCGCGACTTACGAGTTGTAGGTCGTGAGTTCGAACCTAAGTAAGCACTCTACTTTGTAAGTGATTTCATCACTACTGCTCTCAAAACGGTGAAGGAAAACATCGTGAGGAAACCGGCATGTCCTAGAACCAAAAATTCGAAGGCATGTGATAGCTACCAACCGCATGGAGCCCGCGTGGCCCGAGCCCGCTCCCTCTCAGAGAGAGGAGGCCTATGTATCAGCAGTGGGCACATTTTAGGCTGATTATGTATGTGTGTATGTAAACTTGGATCTGGAACTAGAATAGTTTTGTAATTCGAAATTAATTTCTAGGAGGATCTTCTAATACATGGAGATAGTGTGTACGATATAATAGATAGACAAGACCACCAAACAGTCCAAATGGAACTGAACAGAGGCGGGAACGGAGAGACTGAAAATGTACCAAAGAATAGACATTTCTTCTGTAGAATGAACGTGTCAAGGAATGCGAGAAGACAGATGCGGTTCGGCGACCAAAAAGTAAGTTTAATTATCATGTTTCAAATTTATAACCGTTTTTAAAGGCTCGTACTTAAAAAACGTTAAAATTCAAGTCGCAATTTCATCTCAGCGACAATGAATGCCAAAAACTTGTCAAAAATGTATGTATTGGTTGTATTTTTGACAAATTGGGACTGAAATTAGAATGCGGATGTTCTTAAAAATACGGGAATTGCCCCTCTGATCTAGGAGCTATTTCTTCTTCAACCATTTTTTAAGCATATTCTTAGAGTTCACTTTCCAACGAAATCTTAATAACTTTTAATATTATCCTTCCATCATTTTATTTTTATCTCAACACTTCGTTATATTTTGTAAAAATCCTTCAAACGCAGTTTTAAGTACAGGTATAGGTACTTATCGACTTAAGCTGATTTGTGTTAACTTGTAGTTTGATATTTATTTTGTCAATTTGCAACTACATATTAACTCAGCCGTCAATTAAGTTAGTGTTAGTTTACAAAAAGTTAAGAATTCGTCGCTACTTTACCTAAATAGTTTTTAAATCCAAATGTCATTGCTCTACCGCTCTCGCAACAGTATCCGTTTGGTTGTGTCAAAATTATGACATTCCGAGTAAAAAGCCAAATGTTTTTGAGTGCTATTTGTCATTGCTCTACCGCTCTCGCAACAGTATCCGTGTGGTTGTGTCAAAATTATGACATTCCGAGTAAAAAGCCAAATGTTTTTGAGTGCTATTTGATTAGACTTGTGGCCTGTAATTGCTTTTGCAGATGCATCTGCAAATTTTGTAAACTGTTGAAAGGTACGATTACGAAACGAACGAAGAACGTTCTAATATGTCTCAATCTGTAAAATTTTGTATACCTAAGGATTTTGACATTGATTGTAACTGATATGAGATTGTGGCTAGACTTTGAACGTTTTTAAATTCGGATATTGGCTTTCAGATATCTCTAACAGTAACCGCTTTTCAGGTCGTCCTCGTCCGCGGCCACTACGTGTCGTACCTGCCACTGTGTAGCCGCAACGAGCCAGTGTTCCTCGCGGTGTGCACGCCACTGGCCATGCCCGAGACGCGCGAGTGCGTGGTGCACGGCGCCACCAACGTGTTCACCACCGTGCACGCCATGGACATGAAGATACTGCACATTGATGCCAAGTAAGTACAATGCCGAGTAGTGGTGGCCAAGTGGTAACGGCCGCGACTTAAGATTTGTAGGTCGTGGATTCGAACCTCAGTAAGCACTCTACTTTGTATAAATTATTTCATCACCACTGCTGTCAAAACGATGAAGGAAAACATCGTGAGGAAACCTGCATGTCCTAGAACCACAAATTTGAAGACATGTGACATAATATGCCATCCTGCACTGGTCCCGCATGGTGAATTACGGCCCACTTCCTCTTACCGAGAGGAGGCCTGTGTCTCAGCAGTGGAAACATTATAGGCTGATTATCTTGAGTATAATTTGGGCCTACGTTATTCTAAAAGTAGAGCATGCATATTGAGTCCCATGGGGTCAAAAAAGAAGGACTTTTACTACGTGAGTAAAAAACAGGTGCGGTAATTTCCGCCATTGTGGTTAAATACCATTTTGGAATTCTTATCTGAACAACCCATTATTTTTTATAGAAAATGACTTTTTCACGCACAAACGCCATACCTTAGTACCTACTTCTAATATCCATACAGCAAAATGTAAAATCAGCCAGTAACGTTAGGAGAACAAACAAAAATTGCCAAACAACTTCTAATGACTAAAAACTTCGTTCTAAAAACTAAAAACATCTTGAATCAATAATCTGCCAACCGTGGTGACATCGAAAACCAGTCAGCCATGACATATCACAGATCTCCCAGGGACCACACGATCTCTGCTGGGTATCCTAACCCCCAACGCCCCACGAAGATACCACTGATATTGCTAAAACAAGTGCAGGAGCAAAAACAATCTATACAATTTATAGAAAAACTGTGCGAGAAGATGAGAAAAAATATCTCAGACGTCTCCGCGACTACGTGGTAGATAGATCAATTTATCGACTAACGGTAAATTTTAATCTACTTTATGACTTAGATTAATTGATACTCTGTACGGCTGGGCTCGAGCGAAATATGTATTTTTAAAAGCACAGTTTTGATGCTAAATTAATAATCTGTACTTAATCGATTTTGAGTATTAACTCTGCTTGTTTAATTAGGTTTTTTAATTAAGTAATCTTCTGATACAAAAGTTATTGAATTATTCAATTTAGGAATTGATGGTGCACTTTTGATCGTTGGTTTCTACGTTTTATTTCAATGTTATAACTATTTTGTTTGTTGCAGCGGTGAATGGTACTTAGGGTGGAAGAAGTCTGAGCTAGCAGATGTTTCGTGGTACCAACTTATACACTGGGATAGTTTACGAGAAGCACAAAGCAAACATAGATTAGGTAAGTTTCTTTAACTTTACTAAAACATGCAAAATTGATCCAAAAAGTCGTTCCAAAAACCTGAAGCTAAAAGATTGCTTTATTATAATTTAAGGCGACTACATGACCTAAAGCACGGTCTTTATCGGACTGAATAGAAAAGAAAGAGAAGTGCGATGACACAACGCTGGTAATTTATTGCAAATTATGAAGCAATTATCTATTTACAAAAATCCATTGTTTGGACTAAAAAATTAAAACACTAGTGCTTTAGTATGTTGCTTGTAGAATAATCTGACAAAAAATCATAATGATTATTATATTAGTATGTTTTTATTGAAAACAGAAAGTTTGTAGAGGTATCTTCATGATTTTTTTCTATCGTATCAAATAAGTTGCATTATGTTTTTAACACACTATCTACCTAGCATATATCCTGAAGAATATCATATATTTTTCTGATTTTGTTTACTGTAGTCAATCATTTACTTTTATTGTTTCTAAAACATGCGTTTTTTGCGTTTAGTCCTTTAAGCTCCTTAATTTTAAAATTAATTTATGTGGGTACATACATGGCCCGCTCCAAAAGTCTGACAACCAGTCTTACCAAGGGGTATCGTGTTACCAGTAACTGAGTTGTGGAGGTCAGGTGCAGTCGCTCTATGTAAAATACTGGTATTCAGCTGCATCCGGTTAGACTGGAATCCAACCCCAACATAGTTGCAAAAAGGCTAGGCAGATACACACATGGTCCGGTCCCTCTTCTAAAGAAGAGGACTATGTCCCATCAGTGGGAACATTATAGGCTTATTATGATACATTACATGATTACATGGTACATTCCTATCTGATAACGTCCTCCAAATCGAATTTCGACCATGGCGACCAATCTCAACAGAGACTAGCCTTCGGCGCGGGAGATATTATAGTACGCAAGCGTGTGCGCCGACACAAGATAAGTACTCTTCCCTCAGTCTCATAGTCCGAAAGGACGGCAATCCGATACGACCGGAAAGTGATTAGGCGCAGGGCAATCGTTCCGAAGGCACGGTGGAATCACACAGCCAACTTCCAAAGTCCGGGCTCAACATCATCATCATTTCAGCCGAAAGACGTCCACTGCTGGACATAGGCCTCCCCCAAGCACCTCCACTTCGACCGGTTCTGTGCTTCTCGCATCCGACGGGTTCCGGCGGCCTTCACAAGGTCGTTGGTCCACCTTGTGGGAGGCCTTCCAACGCTATGTCTTCCGGTACGCGGTCGCCACTCCAGAACCTTTCGGCCCCATCGGCCATCTGTTCTGAAAGCAATCAAATGTGCCCCGCCCACTGCCACTTAAGTTTGGCAATACTTCGGGGACTTTTAGCCTTCTTATAAGGCCGATTGTGAGCGACGTAGCAGCGTTTTCTGTGCATTCCACCACCATAACATACTGCGATCGCCTGCCTGCCAAGTGTGGCGATTATGGCAAACACCCCCCAAGAATGACAAGTCCGGACTGTTACTAAGAAATTCCTGGATTCTCTTCCTGGGAATAGAACCAGGACCCCACGCTTAGCCGTCGCGCTTGCGACCTCGAGACCAACGGGGCAGTCACACATAACTGATAGAACAGTTATGATAGGAAATGTCAATCAATCAATCAATTCTCTCCTGCAATATTAAAGTTCCATTTTTCATCTTGACGATCTTTTCACATGAACTAAGTCGAGCATAAAAACTAGTAGTTAAAAATGATTGAATTAGAGTCATCATGTGGTGACAGGCCAATTATAAGAAATCACGTTACTTATAACTTTTTATACATGTTGCTGTCCAATATAAGGAAATGTGTAGTTTAAAATTGTGGTGTTCACATTTTGACATAATCAATTTTGCTCGTCACTGAACATTTTTCTTTTTGGAACGAAGTCCTTTCTCGCACGTTATACTGTGCACAATAATTGGAGAATGAGAGCAATTTGACTTTATAAACATAATGGTTTTTTATAAAAACTTTGATTAATTTCTTTATAAGATCGATCGATGAAAAATATTCTTACTTGAATCTACGATTAAATTATATAATTTAATGCTATGTGTGACATCATTTCTCTAATTTATTTATCATTGTTTACTAAATCGGAATCGATGTGCAAAAGACAATAAAACCTACTGACACCTATGATTGGCAAAGGAAATCAACTATCAATAATAATTATTATAATTCATACTTTAAATTATTGGTCTCAGACTACAATACACCCATTATATTGACAAAAGTGCTTATTAATAAATAGCCCTATTAATAATTTAACAAGGTAAGGTTGTAGGTACCTACAATCTGGGTCCGTGGTTAAATAATAACAGCTACACAGATCGATCGATCAGGTTAAGCTACGCTTGCCGCGGTTAGTCTGTGGATGGGTGACCATCTTTATATACCGTGACCCCTCCGTGGCTCGGAAAGCACGTTAAGCCGTTGGTCCCGGCTGTCATTCGTGAATCGTTTACAGTCGTTACGGGTAGTCAGAAGTCCGAAAGTCTGACAACCAGTCTTACCATGGCGTATCGTATTACCCAGTAACTGGGTTGTGGAGGTCAGATAGGCAGTCGCTCCATGTAAAATACTGGTATTCAGCTGCATCCGGTTAGACTGGAAGCCGACCAAAATATAGTTGGGAAAAGGCTAGGCAGATGATGATGAAGTACCTACAATCTATGCAAATCATAGGTTTAGTGGTGGTAAATGGGACTTAATGTGGGTGTACCTTCTAGGTGCCATCTGCCAGCCTCTTCGAGGGAAGCAGGCGTGATGATATGTTATCTTATAGTTAAACTTTGTTGCAGTAACACAATCGGAACAGGACAAATGTTGCATACTGCTAGTGAAGTTGCAGCAACGAAATGGTCAGTTTCTGTGGGTGCATATGGTGTTGCAAGTGAAGGATGCAACGGATACACCTCGACAGTTTATTGTTGCAACCAATCAGATTTTAAGGTAAAACATATTCAACGTTGTTTTTTTTTATTGCTGAATGAGCTCGATCACGCCTGATGGAAAGCGATGGATGAGGTCTATGATGGAACGAGCGTGCCCAGAAGAGGCCTAAGCACTGGCACTGGTTTATTTTATTTCGGTACGAAACTCCTTGAATAAACTTTAGTATCTTGAAAGGCAGTAATTAGCTATTTCAAATATTGATTAATAAAAGTTGAACCTGATCAATCATAATTATTATACTATGTAATAATTCTAAAATAAGAGTTGAATAGCTAATTAACTAAGCAATATTCTGTTTAGATTTTTTTTTGCATTTAACGTAATTACCACTCATCACGATAGAAAGTAACAGAAAACTTTCATTGAACTTCAATCGTTGCTTAATTGATTTAAATAAACTTAAGCGGTTACAACAAATCTTACCAAGGGGTATCGTGTTACCCAGTAAATGGGTTGAAAAGGTCAGATAGTCGCTCCATGTAAAAAAATACTGGTATTCAGCTGCATCCAGTTAGACTGGGAGCCAACCCTAACATAGTTGGGAAAATGCTAGGTAGATGATGATATTTGGAAGCTCGTTAGAGAGAGAAACTCAAATACAAACCATTTATTTAAAATTAACCAATTCTAAGCACTTGAATTGTCAAGGGGTCGGTCAGTCAGAAAGATGAAGCTAGTCGCACATTCCAATACTTAGTAGGTTCCTATGGAGAAGAACGGGCAAGAAACTCCACGGACAAATTAAGCTGAGAATTACCACTTTTCGAACGTCAAAAGGAGATCAGCCATATTGGGCCCAAAATCCAAAATGGCCGGCCAATGAAAAAAAAATATATTACCCTGGTGAAGTCCTCCTTATAATTTTTTACTGTTACGCCGAATCTCTGGCCGGCTCTTTGGGTTTTGGACCCAACTTTGTATGAAACGTGACTGGTCTCCTTAAGTAAAACAGGCCTTCAAAACGCCCGCCCTTCAAAAGGCTAGGTAGAATGATTGAAATATAAACGGATACCTAACTTCTTCCTTTGTTCTACAGTGAAGAAGAAGCAACAATAATGCTAGCCAACTCCTGGCTTTACCAATACTATGGTTACCAGAACCAGCCGTGTGGAATGCTGGACCCTCGCTGCCAAAAGTTCTTCAGACGCGACCAATGTTACCAAGAGTACCAGGAGTATCCTTACGTTGAAAACCAGGAGATGGAGTACGCTGGATACCACGTGTCGTCGTATGTACAGCCGAAGGCAGTCGAAGATTATAGCGGGTGTGAGCGAGTGTACTCGGATCGGGGGCCTGTTGATTATTCTACCCATTCTCCCCAATCTACGATTAGTGAAGAGAGGTAAGGATCTTTAATTAATAATTATTTTATGTGTTCGCTGTAGATAAAAAAAGATGTAAGTAATTAGATACGATTTTAATTTGTGGGACCCAAACCAGTAATCTTTATCTATTTTATTTATTTTTATTTTTTTACTGGGACTTCGGAGGTTGCGAGGATGTTATTTTAGTAAGAGAGGAAGTTGGAGCTGCTAGATACACGTGTAAAAGAAATTTGTGAAATATAAAATTTAAGAAAAAATATTAAGCTACAGTCGACAAAATCCTGTAATTTTCAAAAAGCAATAAGAAGATTTTCATTTAATTTATTTTTATCTAACTTGTTGTAACTTGTTTTTTTAATAAAAATGAATTCGGTTTATGACGTATAGTGTCATTTAGACACTATACGTCATAAACCGGATTCATTTAAACTAAACTAGGTATCGTAATTAGTAGATATCTACGTAAAAAAGCATAATGGCCGACGACTATTAACAGAAAAGCACTAAAACTGCGTAATACCTACCTATATATCAATAATGTAATATGCTAAATGGACAATTTACAAAATAACAAAACCAAATAGTAGGACACAATCTAAAAAGAACAAACAAACGAAGGTCGGTTCATACAATAATTTGTACCCGTCATGTCACACCAAGGAATATAAATAAGAAAATCATCACTCCGTCCGTCCGTCTGTCCGACTGCGTAATTTGACACCTTTCATTACCATATTTATTGTAAACTTACCAACTATGATTTTACCATTACCAAACTGATATAACCACCTTAAAAAGTCAAGAATAAAGTCTATTTTTCAATAACTCCGAGCTGATTAATAGTGGATATAAGGTTGTTAATATAAACCAAATATGAAAGGCTTAGGTTGAAAAGGGTTTAAGTCAGTAATAGTTTATTATTTTGATGTAGTTCGGTATTGGTTTTGACGCGGACAGCATGTTTATATTTATCAAAGAAATTATTACTGGGTTCGTAATTGTCTTTAAAGATGTTTATACGTCAGAACTTAGAACATTTTGTAGTAAGTATATTCTTAATTTCAAATGTTTGGTCTGGCTGATTGCACAGTACCTATTGAAAGGTTTTTGATGTAATTTGGTATAGAAATAGCTTGAATATTCAAAAAGGACATTGATATACATTAAAACGTCCTTTATAGAAAGAAATCTATAATATATATATAATACTATAATCACAGTAATATTACAAAGGTGAAAGTTTGTAAGTATGTTTGTTACTTATTCACGCAAAAACGGCTGAACGGATTTGGATGAAATTTGGCACACAGATAGTTTATAACGACAATTAACACATAGGATCCTTTTTATTCAGATATTCCCACGGGATCGATACTTATGTGGGTGAAACCAAGGGGCGCAGCTAGTAGGTATAATGTTATAAATTCTAAAGTATCTCTGTCTGCTGCGTGGCAGAGATTATTATCACTACTTAACTTTAAGCAAAGTGTATGAATAAAGGGGCATGCCATACAAGTAGGTATTACGTAGTCAATGGCGGCGCTAGAGTATTTAAAATTAATGGCATTATTATTTTCAAGTTATTCAAATTTATTATCTGTATGTCTGTTAGATTTCACCCCATAACGGCTTAACGGATTTGGGTGAAAGGCTTAAATGGATAGGCCATGGGTTAGGACGTAGGATACTTTTCATCACGGTAGTACCTACGTTCCCGTGAAGAAACTATATAAATATTCTTATACTCATCCACTTTCCGCAAAGAAAAACCTCTGGTATTACTTTGTTTAGGGGCTATTAATCAGTCGCCTCTACTCTCTATCTACCTGTCTCTGTCCAGAGCTGGAACTTTAGTCTGTGGTTACCTCTGTTTTTTTTTTAAATTATATTTACCTACTCAAATTTTTACAGCCCATTCATATTTTATGTTCTATGAAATATAATATAACAATCAACGTTAAAAAGTTTAATGCTAGAGATAAAATGTAATTTTGCTCATTTATTAGTTAGTGCAGACCCCTGCTGGCCCAACTAATACTTTAAATTACGGTACGGTATTTTAATAAATTACAACTAATACTTTAAATTACGCTAATAGGTTTAATTTAGGTCATTTGTATGATAATTTTAACAAGGAATCCTTATTTAAAACACAATTCATAATGTAAAGCACGTACACCCTGGAGACAAAGTTGTGCAACATTGTATCAGCAACATGTTGGAAAATAATGTTGCTGGCCACATTATAATACCAGATACAAATTTTCCGTCATCATCGGCCTACATCAGCCCATTGCTGGACTTAGGCCTCTCCAATTGCACGATTCTCGGCAACTCTCATCCAGCTGCTAGCTGCTACCAGCCACCCTGCGGAGAGCGTCTCCCCACCAAGCCTGAGAGCGTCTTTTTTTTTTGTGGATGGGAAATCATCAAATCATCGCTCCCGCTCTGGGTGGAGCGGAAGGGAGTGTCAGACTCTTAATGACTAAAACCCACCCGTGTTCCTTCCTTAGCCCTTTATGTTCCGGGCTCGCGGTAACCCTTTCGGACAATCCCGCTGACCCGGAGGGCCCTATAACATCACGCCTGTATTCACGCCTGAGAGCTTCTTACTTTACGTTTGCCAATTCGCAATCTCCACTCAAGAACACGTCTACCCCAAAGGTCATCAGTTCTACGGCTAATACGGCCAGCCCATTGCTACTTCAGCTTGCTTATTTGAAAAGTTTGGTTCTCTGCTGAATCACCAAATGTTCCGTATTTATGGTAAATAAAAGCACATCTATTCAGAGAAGCAATTCTCGTCTGATCTCAGTCTCAATCTGTCAAAAATACACACATATCTACATTTTGACATTGATTGTCGCTGAGATGAGGTTGCGAGGTTGCGACTAGATTTTGAATGCTTTTAATTACAGGAATTGGCCTTCTGTATGCGGTCCATATAGCTATTGTTTATATAGCACTCCTAAATCCAGCCACGTCGAAATGTTGTGGGTCACCACAATAGGATCAAAGGGTCGGCTTAGTTGTTACGTGCTCATGTTAGGGTAGGAGTGGTTTTGGCCATAGATATTTTATATTTACTTTCGATGCTTTTGTGTTTTGGGAATAACAACTAGTGGGGTAATTGCGTAACACACTAACAGTGGGAATGGTTGACAGTTCAACAACATTCATTGCGTTATTTACGTTGTTGAGCAGACAAATTTTTCGAACATACAATTGTAACTACAAAAACCTCAGGTATTAATATTTTTCTTTAAAAATTTTGATATCAGGTCCCTGTTCGGGCGCCATTTTGTAGCGATATAAAAAGGAAACACAATTCTTCGCCACTTAAAAAACGTATACTTTTGCTGTATAAAAATAACCGAACTTACAAAAAATAACAAAAACTGATATAAAAGTAGAAAACTTCGTCGATACTTTAGACTGGCGGCCGATATCAAAATTATTAATTACAATATGAAGCAATGGTATAGCAATATGCTTCAAAATTATTCAGATGGTGTTTGAGAGTGTTACGCCATTAGGGCGCTGACAACAAGACTTCAGACCTGTGGTCTGAAGTCTTGAACCTCCATAAGCATAACAGACCTCCACAACTCCACATCCCCCGTTGTACCGTATGCACCATTGACCTGCACCATCAATGGTGCAGATGAGACTAATTAGTTTCGTTTGCACCATCAATATTAATACAACTACTTCACCATACTTTTGCCGTATGCACCATTGACCTAAGAGACTAATTAGTTTCGTTTGCACCATGACTATTACACAATACCAATGATGATGGGGGAACCCTATAGAGGAGACTGTACCAAATCTAACCACCCACTTTTTTTTCCAGATCACCCCACCACTACGACCCGCCACCAGATATAATCGTGAACAGCAATATGTACATGTATCCCCACCACGGCAAGAGGGAGTACTATGAACAGTATCCCAGGGTCAACTACCATGTGCAGGAGCCTTGTTCCAGTACTGTTATTGAAGGTAATTTTCTTTTTATAATTAACTAGCGACCTGAAAAAACATCGAGATTTCTTTATTATATGTTAGTTAAATATTAATATAATAAACAGATATACCTTCTGGAATATTATGTTTAATTGTTCAACAGTGATTTGTAACTGCTTTGTTTTTGATTAATAAACAAAAAAAAAATTGTTTATAATTATGATGGTGAAAACCACATCAAAATCCGTTGCGTAGTTTATACGGTCACACAGATAGCCACGAAGCGACTTTAATTTATAATGTGTTTTAGATAATTGTTCATAAATAAAATTGTCTTGTTTCTTTTTTGTGTTTATTGCACAACATAATAAGAAAAACTGGCCAAGTTCGAGTCGGACTCGCACACGAAGGGTTCCCTACCGCAAGGCAAAAACGCCGAAAAAAACACGTTTGTTGTATGGGAGCCCCCCTTAAATATTTATTTTATTCTGTTTTTAGTATTTGTTGTTATAGCGGCAACAGAAATACATAATTTGTGAAAATTTCAACTGTCTAGCTACCGCGGTTCTTGAGATACAGCCTGGTGACAGACAGACGGACGGACGGACAGACAGCGAAGTCTTAGTAATAGGGTCCCGTTTTTACCCTTTGACAAATAGAAACATAAAATAGGTTTTTTAATTAAAAAAATGTTTATGAATGTCTTCCAGAGAATTTGTTAAGTTATTGTTAGCTGTAAATTAAGTATTGTCATGGCTAAGGAGATTCATTAATAAATATTAATTAACAATTCCGAAATAAAAACAATTTATTTCTTTTTATGTAGGTAACTTGATTAGCATTAGACGTACGAAATAAAAATCAACATTGAAAATACCTCTGACATCACCAGACCTTTTAACAAAACTTTTTTCTTTCAATCACAGGTATGGAATACCCCAGTACGAAACGAATGCGGTTAGCCCCACCCCCCCTTACCCTAGAAGAAACAGACGGCATGGATCGATGGAACCCCAGTCCACCCTGGTCGGATACCACGCTCAAAATTCCCGACTACACCCAACGGTTTACCTATAACCACATGGTTCCAATGCCCCCTGAAAGAGCAATGGTCACTTAATATTAAGATATTTTTTGTATGTAAAGTTCAATAGGTACAAAAATATTTTAGGAAAATTTTCACGACTTAAAAAGTTGATTTTCATTTTCAGTATTAAAAATTGAATAGTTTGTTGATTTGTGAGAACCTTTAACTTTGTCAAGCGATAAGGATCTACAAAACGGAATATTTTTTTTTAATAAATAATGGAAATTCCCAACACAATCTAGTAGATAAATAATACTGATCTGTATAGCTATTCACAACCATCTGACAGGCTATCGTATTGAAAATGACACATTTTGATAACCTGATTTGCCTTGTCCCCGACAACAAACAGCTGTCAATAGCGAGTCGTGAACAACGTCTAGAGGACTCCTACGCTAACATTGATTGATATTTGATACGGTCGCCGGTCGGAATCGTATCGACTGGTTGTGAGTAGCTTTGCTGGTAAGGAATTTCAATCCGTCCTAAAGACAATATTGTTTAAAATATATAACTTTATGAAAAAAAAATTTTGGAACTTGAAAAAGTGAAATGTTTGTTTTCTTTTGTTTCTTTATCAATATTGTTCTCGCGTTGCATGCAACCGACTATTAGCTGTAGTAATTTTTTCTCCCTATTTCGATGCATTTAAAATTGTTAGATATACTATTTTTCGGTTTGATAACATTTAGCTCAAATGTAACGCTTCTTCCTCAAGATAACCGCCAACATATGGGTCAAAGTTTGGTGAATTTAATCCAACACTGAAGTTGTATGCAAAAGTACAGACGCCAGCACATCAAGCTACTACAATCTGTCAAATTTCTTTAATAGATTTTCAACTTTATCTCTAAAGCGTAAGGTTCAAAGTTTATTGGGAAAATTTGACAGTTTCGGGTAGCTTGATGTGCTGGCGTCTGTACATTAAATTACTAGATTCATTGTTCTAACTTTGTTGGCGTTGGTCGGCCATCTTGAGGAGACAGGGCGAACATGTAACAGTATTTTATTTTTAAATAATTTAAAATAATGTATAGTTTAAAACATAAGTATTGGAATATGGTTCCGTCCAAATATTTTTGCATTCCAAAGGAATAGTTAAGTTTATATTTCGATGTAAATATTGCTTTATAAAAATAGTGGCATTTATGTAAATACTAAGTTTATTTTATTTCAATTTTCTTTAGTGAAGAATAAGAGAAAAAAGTTAAATAAAGAAATTCCTAAGTTACAATTATACGTGTCTTTTATTTTTACTTTACCAAGATAAAACAGGTATCCGAAAATAATATAGAATGCATGTCATTCCTTTTTGTCACAGATACAGAATACCTATTTCAAACATTTGAGTAGCTTTTAGAGAGGTATTACAGGCACAGTAGGTAAATAGATAACTGAAAAACCTATACACCGCTGGGATATCGACGCGTAAACTGTAACCATGATTTCAGTACATGATACTGGACCCATTTTTTTTTTGGTGGGAAGTCATCAAATGACCCCTCCCGCTCTGGTCGGAGCGGAAGGGACTGTCAGACTCTTACTGACTAAAACCCACCCGTGTTCCTTCCTTAGCCCTTTATGTTCCGGGCCAGCGGCAACCTTTTCGGACAATCCCGCTGACCCAGCAGGCTTCGGCTCTGACTGAGAGATGTCAGCATCACGTGAAGGGGCCCTTCACGTGATGCTAACCTATTTACAAAAAAAAAAAAAAAAATCAATTTCATTTCATTTCATAACATCTCTTTGAGGCGTGCGTGGAACACTGGACCCCCTGCGAGCTGCGTTGAAATTTTACGTCAGTTAAAAGTGCAATTTACCAAGTAAAAAATTTGCCTACGCGGTCAAAATGGAACAGCAAATGTTTTACCTGTTCCATACATTCTGACTTGATTAGAAAATCAGCTCTCATCTTAGCCATATCAAGTCCTTTGGATACGCAAGTTGGAAGAGCCTGAGGCGGCAACTACAACGCCACATGTGAACACGCACACATGTACGCACCACAATTGACCTGTTCCTCATGCCTTTTTATACCTATATCAAGCTGTACCAGGACGGTTGTTTTAGCATTGTTAAAAACCGTTATTTCAAGCCACCACTCATTCTAAAACACTGCACTTTCGGACAGAACCTACGCCAAAACAAAAAAGCACCGAAAAATAAAGCTGAATGAACAGTCGAGTCCAATAGGCTTCATTCAACTACCTTTGTTCCCGTAAGGAAATTAATTACAAACAAGAACTGTTTGATGCGTGCAATCCAGCAATGGACGCGCCTAGGCTGAGTTGATAGTAATTATCCATTGCTACGTTACCATAAACATGTTCTTCATGTTCACTAATTTAAAGATGCAGCCGAGGTCTTGGACAAGAACTTTAGCTTCATCATCTTCAGCCAACCGCAGCATCGAAGTGGACACTTGGACTGTTGCCACGATTTCGTCAAATTACATTTTTACAACAAGCCCTACTACTCCGTACCAAGAAATCCTGCTACAAACATCCCAGATTACCATACCTACATAGCCACTACGACGACTAGATGCCACCGAGTACTTGGTAATCCATCCTACCATTCGTAATCCGTAGACCGTGCCCAATGACGTGTTCCTACTAGTTACTAGCAGAATGTCAGAATGTCATCCTTCCTAGAACAATGTAAAACAAGCTATACGCGGTTAAAATTTAAACTCAAAGGTAAAATATGTGGACAGTGTGCAAGTGTTCCTAATGCCACCCATTAGCTGTTTTAGTACTTGCATAAGTTACTTGAATTATATTTAAATGTCTAATGCGTGCGAATTACATTAAAGATACAAGCGTTGAAGTTCTTAATAGATGTAATGCGCTTAACAAACAACCAGTTTACTTTGGGCTTTGAAAGGAGTACTCCTACCCCCGACGTGGTCCTGATTGGTTGGGTGGAGGGTGGTAGGGAAGGTCAGGTTATAATGGCGGCGCTATAGCTGTCAATCAGGCAAAAGCTAAGCCCGATAGAGTGTGGTGTAAGTGATGACATTGTGGAGATTTGTGGTGGCATGTATTTACTTTGTAACACGCCCGATTTGATCTTACGGCGGCTCTGAAGTGCGCTATTACCTCTCACCCCCCACTGACACTTGAATGCGTTACTGTGCAGTAACTCACTCATGTTCCAAGCCTTCATATAAGTCGAATCGGGCGTGTTATTTGTGACATATTATTTCGTGATAGCTATTGCTATCTGATGTCATCATGTACATGTCATCATCTTTAACAGCATATTAGTTGACTAACGTATTAATTGCATTTAGTCAATGAATTTTTTGTATCTGACAGCGCTGAATAAACAGGCTGTGAAATGGGATTTAACCCTAGGCAATTATCATTATTCTCATGCGCTTATCCTAATTTATTTGAGTTATTCCGGTCTGATTGTGTGTTGTGTATGTTTTGTTTGTTGAAAGTTTGTGAGTGTGTGGGGGTGTGTTAATACTCGTATGTTTGTTACTTCTTCACGCTCAAACGGCTGGACCAATTTTGATAAAATTTTGTATGGAGGTAGCTGACATAAACATATAGGCTACTTTTTATCTCGATATTCCCACGGGATCGACATTTACGCGGGTGAAACTGCGGGGCGCAGCTAGTATGAAAACTAAATCGCTTCTCGTCTATACCTTTTACCCAGAAAGCTCGAGTAAAACTTTGATCCATTGTTATTTCAAGCCTGTCTGACTGCGTTCAGATGAATTATTGATGCCCAGGATATATACGTGATCCTATATCCCAGGCTAACCTGCACTATAACGAGGCACAGAACAGGGAGACACTTTATAGAGAAGAATAAAGAAAAAAGTTTCCACTCAATGTTTGATGCAGTCGATTTAAAAACAATATTTTATGCAATTTTGACTGAAAAAGTTTTTATTGAAAAGGTTTCGGGTGCAGCATTTGTGTACCGCGGTATGTTATGATCGCATGAATATCAAGATGTGGGTAATATGTTCATTTATAGAATTAATAATGGTTTAATGCGTCTCACTTTGTCGTGAATGGTGTTATTCCAAGATAGTAAGTAAAGTTTATCTAAACTATAATAATATTAAAAACATACAAATTTTTTTATTTTTTGCATGTTTCTTTGTTACGTTTTCACGCTAAAACGGCTTAACGGATTTGGATGAAATTTGGCAAATAGGTAGACCATGGAATGGATTAGGACAAAGAATACTTTGTATCCTGATACTCATATATGAGATCGAGACCAGTGCGGGTGAAACCGCGGGGCGCTGCTAATGAGTAATATTTCTGACGTACTTTAGAACTATATTTTTTGGAGAGTATGTTTAACTGTGACCGATATTGATTTAAGGTGTTGTTAAGAACTATTAAATAAACTTATTAAATTTGTAAACTCAACTATCTCATCTTTCTTTAACAGTTTAAGGGACACCAAGCGCCTATAGGTGAAATAACAATAAAACTTCTAATGTATCTCGTTCATTATCCAGGAAAAAATACTGACAACATTCTATTTTTCTCTTTACCTAAATAAAAACAAATTAAATATAACAGTACAAAGAGCGAAACAAATTACATTCTCTTTCACTCGAACGTATTACGTACTAGCTTCCGCTTGCGACTTCGCCCGTGAGGTATGTCGATAAAAACTATCCTATATCCTTCCCCGGGATACAATCTATCTATTTGCCAAATTTTATCGAAATCCGTTCAGAGGTTTAGGCGTGAAAAGGTAACATACAGGCAGACAGACAGAGTTACTTTCGTATTTATAATATTGGAATGGATACTAACACTAAAGTCGTTTCCACTTCACCTAAGCTTTTACAAATTCCCAAGAAAAGCGTTCATCGAAATACCAATTTTACAGTTGCAGTAACTTACAGATATTGCTTACTCGATAATGAAGACTGCTCATTGGTTCATTACTGCATAAAACATAGCATGCGAGAGAGGCCCACCGGTTCGCATTAGCCCACTCGTTAGTGGAAAACAAATTAATAAATTATGCCTTAGTAAAGTTTTCCGATCACACATCGCGTGGGAAATGCTAAGGCACTGGCTAATTTATTTAAACGGGCCGTAAACAACTAAAGTAGTGGGGGAGCGCAGTTGGCAACGATTTTATAAGGTGTTATTTCATAGTTGCGTGTTTTGGAATTTTGTTGTAAAAGTGTGTGAAAATTGTAGCAACTTTTTCAAAAGCTAAGTTAATAATTATTTTCTACAATTTACACACGGTGTACTTACAACTTGGTCAAGGAATAAATGATGTTATGCACTTTATGGTTAATAAAAAAATTAAAAAAGTAAAATTTTTAGGGGAAAACCTTCCACATGCCGAAGGGCTCCTGGCTAAATGATAGCAGCCGCACATGTCAATCAATCAGGTTAACCTACCCTTGCCGCGGTTGGTCTGTGGATGGGTGACCCTCTTACATACCGAGACCACTCCGTGCCTCGGAAAGCACGTTAAGCTGTTGGTCCCGGCTGTCATTCGTTACGGGTAGATCTTTGACAGAAGTTACGGGTAGTCAGAAGCCCGAAAGTCTGACAACCAGTATTACCAAGGGGTATCGTATTACCCAGTAACTGGGTTGTGGAGGCCAGTTAGGCAGTCGCTCCTTGTAAAAATACTGATATTCAGCTGCTTTCGGTTATACTGGAAGCCGACCCCAATATAGTTGGGAAAAGGTTAGGCAGATGATGACCTTACACATGCCCTGGATCGAAAGAGCTGGAAGTCATGGGCAGAGGTTTTTGCGCCCCGTTGTAGGATGATGCGGGATTTTTTTTTTTTTTTTTTCTGATGTGAAATCATCAAATGACCCCCTCCCGCTCTGGGTTTAGCGGAAAGGAGTGTCAGACTCTTACTGACTAAAACCCACCCATGTTCCTTCCTTAGCCCTTTATGTTCCGGGCCAGCGGTAACCCTTTCGGACAATCCCGCTGACCCGCCAGGCTTCGGCCCTAAGAGGCCCCTTCTCTGCTGCTGACATCTCTTTGAGGCGCGCGTGGTGGTGGCGGGCTAACAGTATAACCATACCTAAAAAAGTTTAGGTTATTATAAGTTGGTAGTAAGACTGTTGCACACAAAAGTTTCCCAGTACACAAATTTCCTTATAACACATAAGTGTCAGCAGGCAAGTTCGACTTATTTGGTAGTCATTTGAAAGTCAGAACAAATTTGTATGCACCTAAAAACGTTAATAAATAAACGTAATTGGCTGTATCCTAATCGTTTGCGACATTGAGTACTTGATATGATTCGTACGTTCCAAAAATACAAAGAATGTTTACACTGACAGAAAATTTATTTTTGGGAAAAATATCCTTTGGTTATGTGAATTTATTTTTACATCATAAAGTGAAGAATAAATAGCTTGGTAGTTATTAAGCCATAATTCCTCAGCCTTTAGCCAGAATTTTGTGAATATGCTCATTACATTTAAAATAACTGGGATTTTTTGTCGTAAATTGGACACATAAGTTCGCCCTCCGTTTCGTTGTATGGATTGAATGTAAAGCTAATGTAATTATTTAAAACACTTGGATGGTTTTGAATCGTTTGTTTATTATTTATTTAACCATTTATGTACACACATAAAAACAGACATAAGTTTTCCCCTCAACTATTATCGTACCTTGCAGTATATGAAAATACTAGCTCCCGCCCGCGACTTCGTCCGCGTGAAATTTCATCCTCCCCCCATTCACCCTCTTAGGGGTGGAATTTCGAAAAATCCTTTCTTAGCGGATGCCTACGTCATAACATCTACCTTCATGCCAAATTTCAGCCCGATCCCTCCAGTGGTTTGGGCTGTGCGTTGATAGATCACTATGTCAGTCAGTCACCTTTGAGTTTTATATACCTACCTATTTAGATTGTTCAATCGGTAATGAAATCCGTCATCATCATCATAATTTCAGCCCTGAAATACTCACTACTGGGGATATTGCTCCGTTTTTTCTACCATACTTCCCGGTTCCGAGCATCCCTCATCCAGGTGTTTCCCGTGACTTTGACGATATCATCAACGTGCTTTTGGACGGCCCTGGTTTTCGGTACGGTTTCTTGAGGCTAACCTTGGCCACCACTAAACCCCTACGTGGAATTATACAGCTCATAGCACTCGTTTTTGATTTAGTAAACGTTTTGGCGATTTTTAGATATGTTTAAACAATTTAAAACAATGCCTTCAAAGCGAGAGCCTTATTCATTGAATATTTAAACATTGTACCTATTAACTACGCTATCTGTTTGAACCATAAAAAAATATTAGTACCTTAAACCTTATCAGGCAACATTAGCTCTATCCTTATCTTAGCCATAATCTTAGCTATAATATCGAGGTGACTTTAAAACGCCATAAACATCAACGTAAGACCGTCAGAACACTAGGGTGTCTGATAAAATAACATAACGCTTTATTTCTCTGAAAAGTTAGGCAAAGGTGCCTAATAGGTAGTATGGTCACCTAAATGTCTCACTTATATGTCTCACTGATAGTGGCACGTGTGTTGGATCGTTCGGTTCCCTACAAAAATGTTGAGCTGGATGGTGCTGATCCACGAGTCATGTTCATGTGTGTGTGTGTATTTTGACGAGTTGTGCGAACATAAAATGTAGAGAACAGCGGTTTTTTTTTCGCGTCCGATTTCGTTCATTTTTTGTATATGGTCAAGAAAGGCGATAACATGTACCTATGTGGTATAATTTATTGCATATGTGGTTTCCATACTGTATAGAAGCAACAAGAATAATGTAAACAGGATATTGTAATATCTTAATTTAAAAAGTGTACTTGGAGTTTCTTGCCCAGTCTTTTCCATAGAGTTCTACGTTTTGGAATGGACAACTAGTGACCGGCACTTTGACAATTGAAAAGTTTGACATTGAGTACTATGGCACCCACATTTCACCAGTTATGTTTAAGTCCCATGTATTGCCATCAAACATGACACAAAAATCCAGACTCCGGGCTACTACTGAGAAATACCAGATAGAAAACGCCAATCACATTTGGCCCAACCTGGGACTCAAACCCAGGGGCTCAGGCTTAACAGTAGCACTTGCGACCACTAGACCAACGAAGCAGTCAGATAAAAATGTATTAAAATGCGCTTTACGACATGGCCGGCGTTATGTACGATAAATATTCATGCAAATATAACCATACATCCTGGATTCTGCTTAAAAAGGAAAATATCAACGCGGACGGATTATGTGACACGTTGAATGGCGTTTTACAGATTAACTGGCCCGGGTTGCGTGGCGGTGTTCATTGTGGAATATGATAGGAAGTGGTAGGATTGCGGTTATGAATGATGGAGTGAGTGCGTTTTATAGGTAGTTAGATTTTTACTAGATTTGCCATGGAGCTTCTTGCCGGCTCTTCTCCATAGGAAACGACCCATTGGAATTGGGATTGGTTTCATAAGTGCCCATGTAGGTTTTTGTGGAATAAAATATTTTGATTTTACTTTGAAAGAATAGGTTTAATAGAAAATTATAGGTTATAATACGTGGTAATTTTGGAAGTTTTAAAATAACAGACATTGAAGTAATGAAAAATAAATATTTTTGGTTTTTTGCACTTAAATCTGCGCATACTGAACCTATGGGTAATTAAACTCATACAATTGAAATTTTATAATAAGTACCTAGGTAGGGTAGGAAGTTCATGCATTTCTACTTTTGATGAGAACGGTTTTTTTTATTATTTCGTAATCATCACGAAAATTTATGCCAAAAGCTATTTTTTTCACAAATTTGACCAAAAACAGCCCAAAACTCAAGCAAAATGTTCATAATTATTATAATTAGGGCGCAAAAATGCTGCCCCTCACCTCAAGTAGGTACTATCGATGCATACTAAGTGGATTACCGTCAAAGAAGACGATTCCTTTATTCGTGTTAATCGAAATGGAGCCGATATTGAAAACAATCGACAGGGTAGCGCACGACTCGACAGCTTTATTGTAGGGATGTGACTGTGTACTTAAATGTCGATAAGTAATTAGATTTTGTCGACTCGATACATTTTATTATCAATTTGCCTGTTTACTTTTGTTTACTTTTTATTGCGTTGCTACCTAAATCTCCATGTGAATGCAACTTGATTTAAAAATAAATTATTCTGTGCAGTCTAAAAAGTCGTATGAGGTCATTGTCTCTTTATTTTTGTACAAAGCAACCGATCGACCATTCTTTCATTTTGTTTATTTTTCATTCGATTTTGTTTATTTTTTTTTTACATAAGTATCAGACACATGCCTGCCCATACCGTATACCTATAGAAGCACCAATAACTTAATTTCTCGTTAATTTTTATATAACCTTTTTTTTATGTATTGTTTCTTCGCAACGTACGTGTTTTCACGTATATATAAGCTAGATCCAGGAAACAAGACTGACAATCTTTAAGTTCTACCAGACAACTATCGATAAACCACCGACAACGCGACTCATCACTATTCATTCATACGCACGCACGATTTTCATGTCATTTGCCACGTGTTCAGAGCGTATACACGACTTTAGCTTACTCCCTGAATTAGAAATGATTGTAACAATATTATTCATTTTTACCCTTTCCAATTCTAATTGTTTAAGCGCACGCATTTTATAACACGTGCCAAGAAACGCAACTGAATTTAAATCGATTTAAATTTAGTGTTATCGATTAAAATACAAAGGGGTGTGATAACGGTTTGTCGATAATATCGATGTTTTGGTACCGTTAGGGACGTGAAACAATCGATGTTAGATTCGGCTTGCTTTGTGATAATCTAGTTCGGATGATGAAACGAAAGGAAGGATGAGTTTGATTTGTTGATAAGGATCACAAAGGGTTTTTAATCCTCACCTCCGTTAAACAATGAGTTATCATATTAATGTAACAATAAATAAACCGACATTATAACTGTTTACTTTTTTGTATCGAAGGTATCCGGTCGTTCGTTAAGTTTTAGTATTTTAGTACGTACATACGCCAGCACATCAAACTACTACAATCTGTCAAATGTATTTAATAGATTTTCAACTTTATCGCTAAAGCATAAGGTTTAAAGTTCATTGGGAAAATTTTACAGTTTCTGGTAGCTTGATGTGCTGGCGCCTGTGCCAGCGTTCCTAGTTTAAGTATTAATAAAATTACTAATCCATCTCCTGTACGTCGTGTAGGCACGTAAAATAAACATCCAAATATGAGCTCAACTGTGACTAATGAGACACAATTATCATCCTTTATATCACCATAATCAAACTTTGATTTTCCCACAGTTGAAATGAAACAAGCTACTAGGTAGTTGAAATGAAAAAGCTACTAGGTAGTTGAAATGAAACAAGCTTTCCTCCAAAGATTGGCTTATTGCAAGAGCAAAAATATTTTTTTCAAATGCGACTGGTAGTTCCAGAGATAAGCGCGTTCAAATAAACAAACAAACTCTTCAGCTTTATTACTGATATAGATTATAAGAAAATAAATAATTTATTTTCTATTCTACAATATTTTTCGCGAGAAATATCGATAACTCAGCTTCGCAAAACACCGCACTCTAAGTAAGAACGTATAAAAGGAAAATGTTCTCTAGTTCCTGTTATATTTCATCCATATAGGTACGTAACCAGAAACAAAGGGACATTAAACTTTCATTAAAAACTTAGTAGAATGTTTTGCAAAAAAGAATAGATTAAGTTAAAAGATAAATAAAGCTAAACACGTGATGACGTTACTACTAGATAGTATATTTCGTTCATGAATGGGGGCAAAGTAACAAGTCTTCACTTGATATTGTGAAACAATGACCCTCGTGTCGTTTGTTTGTCACAAAAGTGAACAAAAAAAAATGGCACTCCAGGAGTGCCGACAGAAGTGGAACCAAAACAAACAGAATTTGCCATCACTCACTGACATATCGGATATACATTAAAACCGAGTACATCCCGCGGAAATCCGAAGCGGTGTCGGTTACAGTAACAGTGGCGCGAGTTCAATAGTTTTTTCTGATGCCGAACGCGCCTAAAGAAGTTTTCACTTCAAAAAAGCATTAGTTGGAGACCAGTTTTTGCAAGTAGGTACGAGTAGTTCTTCAAAGGATTGATTGAATGGATTTCAAAAGTACCAAACGTAAGTACTCTCTGTACTTGGTTGATCCCGACCAGTCGTACCTACTCAGCGCTTCTCCTCCACATTTATTATGCTCACAGCCAAAGTGTGGAACTCTCTGCCGGCGTCTGAGTTCCCATCCACCTTAAACCCGTCTGCCTTCAAACCCAGAGTGAACAGCCATCTTCTGGGCACGCTCGTTCCTTCGATCAGCATTGCCATACAACGTGGCAATGCTATCAGCCTTTTGGTATTTTTCTATTGACAGCGAAACCGACGAAATTTTTTTTTCCCTTTGATTATTTTCCCTCCTTTTTATATACTTGTCATCATCATCATGATCATCATTTCAGCCGAAAGACGTCCACTGCTGGACATAGGCCTCCCCCAAGCACCTCCACTTCGACCGGTTCTGCGCTTCTCGCATCTAACGGGTTCCTGCGGCCTTCACAAGGTCGTCGGACCACCTTGTGGGAGGCCTTCCAACGCTACGTCTTCCGGTACGCGGTCGCCACTCCAGAACCTTTCGGCCCCATCAGCCATCTGTTCTGCGAGCAATGTGCCCTGCCCATTGCCACTTAAGTTTGGCAACTCTTCGGACTATGTCGGTTACCTTGGTTCTCCTGCGGATCTCCTCATTCCTGATTCGATCACACAGGGAAACTCCAAGCATAGCCCTCTCCATTGCCCTTTAGGTGACTTTTAGCCTTCTTATAAGGCTTCTTATATATATACCATACCATAATCAGCCTATAATGTTCCCGCTGCTGGGACACTGGCCTCCTCTCGGTGAGAGGGAGTGGGCAGTAATCCACCACGCGGGCCCAGTGCGGATTGGCAGATGTCACATGTCTTCGAATTTTTGGTTTTAGGACATGCCGGTTTCCTCACGATGTTTTCCTTCACCGTTTTGAGAGCAGTGGTGATGATATTATTTACACAAAGTACCTAAAGCGCCTGTCTGGGTTCGAACCTACGACCTACAACTCGTAAGTCGCGGCCGTCACCACTTGGCCACCACTGCTTTCTGGCCACCACTGCTTTCTTATATATATACTTAAACATTATTATTATTCTCTATTGTTTTAAGAAAATTGTTAATAAATAAATAAAGAGCTTTAAATAATAAAAAGTATTTTTGATTCACCATGAACAGTCCCTACCGCGGGCAACTGTGAGTGGTCTATTATAGAGATCGTGGGAACTACAGGTGGACTCGTGTGCTGTAATCTAATCTGATACGGCATAATGTGACAGTTTCACCAAACGACGCCAAAATGAGACGCACGCCTGTTTTGCAAACCCTCCACTAACTTAGCAGCTAGTTCACTCCTTTTCCTGCTATTTAGAATTTGTTGTTTATGTATTTATTTAATACTTCAAGCACATACATGTAGGTACACAGGCGGACTTATATGCCATAGGTATTTTCTACCAGTCAACCTTTGGGTGATGCGGAGACAAACAGTCATGAAAATTGAGGAATACATATTTTAAATACAAAGATACGCATAAGTAAGTCATGATAATGAAATACATATATGGATCAGTGGTGGCCAAAAGTGGTGACGGCCGCGACTTACGAGTTGTAGGTCGTAGGTTCGAACCCAGACAGGCGCTTTACTTTGTGTAAATAATATCATCACCACTGCTCTCAAAACGGTGAAGGAAAACATCGTGAGGAAACCGGCATGTCCTAGAACCAAAAATTCGAAGACACCCGCGTGGTGGATTACGGCCCACTCCCTCTCACAGAGAGGAGGCCCGTGTCCCAGCAATGGGAACATTATAGGCTGATTATGTATAAAAAAAAAGCGTAAATCTATTAAAACTATAAATACAACATTTAGGTTCATTTTGCTTCTCGTTATAGATTTTTACGGGTTAATTAAGAACAGGGGGCCTAAAAAAGGCCACTTACATACAGCGGTAACCCTTTCGGACAATCCCGTTGACCAAACTTTCGCCTTTATAATATTAGTGTGATGTGAGAACGATGTAGGTACCTACGTAGATAGTATATTATAATTTCTTTTTTTCTTTTTTTTTTTAAACGTTGCCCCACACTAGGACTTTCTCCTGTATTGTGGGTGCGTTTACAAACATTTAAATTCACGTACACAAACAGCCAGACCCGGAACAACTACTTGTAGGTCATACAAATATTTGTTCCGTGCAGGAATCGAACCCGCGACACGCAGCGCAGCAGTCAATCGCTTAACCACTGCGCCAACCGTGCCGTCGTTAGGAAATTTAATAGCCATCCTCATTCCTGATTAACAGTTAAAGCAGACTAAATTAACATCTTAAATAAGCCGGTAAACCTGTGTACGCTAGAATTGAAAATGCACATGAATTTCAAGTTCGACGTACTAACGGGATAGAGGTGACGTTTTAACAGGAAAAGCGGACACTGGAAACAAGACTAGAATGGGTAAACGAAAAGAATAATGTACGGTTTGTAGTTAAGGTCGTGGGTTCGAACCCAAGCAGGCACTTTACTTTGTGTACATTCTTTCATAACCACTGCTCTCCAAACGGTAAAGGAAAACTTCGTGAGGAAACCGGCATGTCTGAGAACCAAAAATTCGAAGACATGTGGCATCTGTGAGCCCTCATAGTGGATTAGGATAGCCCGTTCCCTTTCATAGAGAGGAGGCCTGTGTCCCAGCAGTAGGAACATCATAATGCTGATTATGCTTATGCTGTTAGCTATGAAGTCAGTTCTGGGGGCTTAAAAAGGCCACTTTGGAGAATCATAAACGGATAACATTATGAATCAATAGCGAAGACAGTCCGTGTTATTCTTTTTTTCGCTGCACTACGTAGGTATAATCAAAGAGATTGGGATTGGATTTGGATTGGATTGATTGGTATTTTAACACAGACAAAAAAATACTGAAAAATCCTTCATCAATGGGATTTGATACGATTAACTTAACGGTTAACTGTCCATTAAGATTCATAATGTTATCCATTTATGATTCTGCCAAAGCGGCATTTTTAGGCCCCCAGAACTGTAGTGTGGTTCTGTGCTAGCTAAATTGATACCCTCAAGAGCGAGAAGTCATTAATTTTGACAGTGTCCTTTCCACTAGTGACACACATGAATACAAGTAACAAAAAAATATTATCCTTGTATTTTGGTTTGGTTAAGAGTCCTGAATTTTTTGGAAACAAAAATCTATTCGAAAAGCAACTTTTGGTTTTTGCCGATTTTCAGTACTTATCCTTTAGAATTTCCGGCAAAACCTAGTTGCATGCTCATAAAATTATATTCAATATTAAACAATATATTGTTTAATTATATTGTATTGTGTTGTTTTGTATTGTGTTTGTTTGTTTTATTGTATAAATACAATAAATATAATTACTTTAAAAAAGGACGATTGACGACGATTTGCTTAAATCAGTACTCACAGCGACATCTATCGGACATTACATACAACTAAAACGTAAACTGGTTACATATAGAAACTTCGCAGGCTCTCTTCGGTGCGGTGTAACTTGAGCCGATGTATTGAGCAAAGCCTGCTCAAGTTAACTTAGTGAAGGCAAGAATGTACAGATGCCACCACTAGTCTCGTTAAAGCTCCTATTTTTTAATGATTTTTTCGTGTTTTTTAAAAAATTAAAAATTCTTCCTAAAAAAATTGTTGTTCCGTAAACTTACTTACCAGAATATCATTGAGAAACATTTTTGTCAAAGTAACAGTACCTACTTGTAGTTTTTTTTCTTTGGACTAAAATACCATAATTTGTTCAAAGTTCTGAAAGTATTTTTTTTATCCATCAGTAATACAGAAACAAGATAATAGGTAGGTATATGTTTTTCCTGGAACCAGTGAGGGAATTGTTGCATAATTTGTTGCTGGTTTGAATATATAGGTAAATATTTATGGCCACACTAGGTAGGTACCTATATATATTTATGTATATATACTCGTATTGTATTTTTTTTTTTTTAACGTTGCCCCACACTAGGAATTTCTCCTGTATTGTGGGTGCGTTTACAAACATTTAAACTCACATACACAAACAGCCAGACCCGGAACAACTACTTGTAGGTCATACAAATATTTGTTCCGTGCGGGAATCAAACCTGCGACATGCAGCGCAGCAGCCACTTTGCCAACCGTACCGTCAATATAGGTACCTATGCAATCTTCCAAGGCGGATCCCACTCGGATAGGTTAGTTTGATAAGTAGGTAAGTATTTTTGTATATCCTGAAACCATGCTTTGGTAGCTTAGTGTGCAGGACGCTTTTCAGTTTTTTTTTTTGACTTATGGGGGAAGCGCTAGGGTAGCCCGCGAAATTCAAATTTTCTTACGTTTTTTTCAATTTGCTGGTCAGTATTATGTTGTACGTTGATTAAAATATGATTCGCGGTCGTAACAACTAAGTATTTACAGGATTATAATCATTACAATCAGTAATACAACTTGTTAAGTTAATATAATCCCCAAATGTCAAGATTTCATGAAATAGTAATTCTTTTGGATTACTTGGTCTTAGAGAGCTGTGTTGATGACTTTAATGATTATAATTCTGTAAATACATACCTATTTGTTACGGCCGCAAATCATATTTTAATCAACGTACAACTTAATACTGACCAGCAAATTGCAAAAAACGTAAAAAAAGTTGAATTTCGCGGGCAACCCTGGCGCTTTCGCCTTAAGTTTTTTACCGCAGTCGGGTTTTTAGTTTTTTTAATTACTTTTTTTTTCAGCTTTTTAGCTTACAAATGTGAAAGATTTCGCAGACGATTTAGTTCTTGCAAGGAGTTTTGGTCGTTAGGTTATTTAAAAGTTTTTTTGGATCAAGTGCACAAATAGTCAAGCCTTTCGAGCTTCCTCAAAGCAACGTACCTACGTGTTTTTTACGATTTGTCACTTCGAATTACTTTTAATTATATAAGTTGTATATATTTTTGTAATCACCTTTTAAAACCCTTCATTTGAAATCCCACTCGATGGTATAAGAAGAAAAAATATTCGAACACCACAATTTTACTTTGTTAGGGTTCCGTAGCCAAATGGCAAAAAACGGAACCCTTATGGATTCGTCATGTCTGTCTGTCTGTCTGTCCGTCCGTATGTCACAGCCACTTTTTTCCGAAACTATAAGAACTATACTGTTGAAACTTGGTAAGTAGATGTATTCTGTGAACCGCATTAAGATTTTCACAGAAAAATAGAAAAAAAACAATAAATTTGGGGGTTCCCCAGACTTAGAACTGAAACTTAAAAAAAAATTTTTCATCAAACCCATTCGTGTATCTGGATAGGTCTTCAAAAATGATATTGAGGTTTCTAACATCATTTTTTTCTAAACTGAATAGTCTGCGCGAGAGACACTTCCAAAGTGGAAAAACTGTGTGTCCCGCCCCCTGTAACTTCTAAAATAAGAGAATGATAAAACTAAAAAACATTTATATGATGTAGGTAGGTACATTACCATGTGAACTTCCACCGAAAATTGGTTTGAACGAGATCTAAGTAGCTCGCCGGTGAAAATTTAAAAACATATGATGGTACGGAACCCTCGGTGCGCGAGTCCGACTCGCTCTTGCCCAGTTTTTTTATTTATGTAGCTAGTGACACTCGCGTTACCAAGATAAATCTAAAGACGTATAATTTATCCAAATCCGTTCATTCGTTTAGGAGTTACGAGGGAACAAGGAAACGGACATACATAAATACATACAGGGGGCCTAAAAAGGCCACTTTGGAGAATCATAAAAGGATAACATTATGAATCGTAATATGGCGAAGACAGTCCGTGTTTTTCTTTTTTTCGCTGCACAACGTAGGTAATAATCAAAGAGATTGGGATTGGATTTGGATCGGACTGATTGGTATTTTAGCACAGACAAAAAAAAAACTGAAAAATGCTTCACCAATGGGATTTGATACGATTAACTTAACGGTTAACTGTCCATTATGTTATCCTTTTATGATTCTGCCAAAGTGGCCTTTTTAGGCCCCCAGGTCAAACACATAATGCTCCTTTTGGGCTTCGCCGTAGTCGGATAAAAATGGAAGGGTTTATTTATAAACGATGATTAATGACTTAACTATTAACTTTAGTGATTAGCGATAATCACTACTTAACTTTAACCAACGTTTATGAATAAAGGGGTAAGTGATTCCATGCGTTAGGCACGTTAAAATTTATAATGGCGGCCGGCGCTGCTTACGACTATCTGTCAAATCAACAACTCATTTCTACCTTCAATTATTTATTCAATGTGGGAATTGCTAACTATAGTTACCTACCTGATTTTGATTGCTTACTTGCTTGCATGTTGCTAACACATGCTTCAATCTTTTAGAGATGGAGCTGACTCCAGGACCAGGGGTTAGGTTGGTTGTATGATTTACCAAGCATACTTAAAAAGAAACAACCAACCTATAATACACAATACCTCACTGATCAGTGCTCACACTGCGTTACAGAATGGCTCAGCTTATAATGTAACTACTGCGCTTATTGATATTTTTTTATTTACACAAAGAAAAGCGCCTGTCTGAGTTCGAACCTACGACCTATAACTCGTAAGTCACGGATGTTACCACTGGGCCACCACTGCTAGATTTAGATAAGTGATAAAGATAACACTAGCTATATCAACTCATAATCTTATTCATCTTATTTTACGTAGTCCATAAACTGCGTTTGAAACCAGTCAGATTATCGGATCACAAACGCGAGTGAAATCGCAAAGAGTTATAGCATAACATTATGTGAATTAGATAGATAGATATATTTATAGATCATGGTTTATTGTGCACCAGCAGCTACAGATGCAAGGAATAATTATAATTAAATTTAATAAATAAATCATTACCAAATAAATCATTTAGTTTTGATTTCATTTTCTTGGTAACCTGGGACCGCGGCCCACCCTGGAAAAAAAAAAGAAAAAAAAAGTTATTTGGAACACGCACGGGATATACAAACGGTTAAAAAGAAGCATTTAAATCTAACAAGATTAACATTAAAAACAACCAAAAAAAATAACAATATATGAAAGCTGTCACTATGCATGCGGCTGAGGTGTCCCACCCAATAATATTTCAGCTTGGCAGCCAACTTGGCAACTTTGCTTTGGCTTTGGCCGTTGGGCAATAGTCTCCACTCGGTGCCTGAGGATGGACGGCTCCGCAGAGGCCGGCCCAGCACGCGTAGCATGACCACCATAGAAACGGGTTTTGTCGACGGAAGAATAGACAAAATGATAGATTGTAGACGTATTTCTAAAGAAATCTGACATTTTGTCTATTCTATCTATCTGTCATTTTGTCTATTAATCCGTCGACGAAACCCGTTTCTATGGTGTTCATGCTACGCGTGCTGGAAGAGGTGGCGAGACGACCTAGATGCGTACCGCAAGAGTTGGATCGGGCGCTAGAAAAGGATACATAGAAGGATTTGGCAGCCCCCTCCCTTCAGTATTTGAGAAAAACTGTTAAAACTGCCAATAAGTAGCATTTTTGTGACCATTATTTTGGTAAAATAATGATCCTATAGTAAATTTAAACTTTTTATTAAGTATCTAATAATTAATAACTTTCATTAGTACCTATGTGTTCAAAAACTAACTGCGTGTATGGAAATAGAAAAGTTTTTTTTCAAACATATTATATTACTAGCTGACCCGGCAAACGTTGTTTTGCCATATAAATTATTTCTAGCTGCCCGGCGCTATCGTTCGCGTGGTGTCCAACCGCTTACCCTATCCTACTCCTACCCTACTCCTACACTACTCCTACCCTACTTCTACTCTACTCCTAACCTACTCCTACCCTAATCCTACACTACTCCTACCCAACTCCTACCCTACTCCTACCCTACTCCCACACTACTCCTACCCTACTCCTATAAGTAAATAAAAGTATTAAATACTATGTCCGTCTAAAACCGGATAAAAAGCCGGATCCTATGTCCGTCTCCTGGTTCTAAGCTACCTCCCCACCAATTTTCAGCCAAATCGGTTTAGCCGTTCTTGAGTTATAAATAGTGTAACTAACCCGACTTTCTTTTATATTTATAGATTATAATCATTATCATTACTTTTTTAAATAACACAGACATAAGTATCAGAGTTAATAATACACTGATAATGTTTTAAAGATCACAATATGTTTTCTTTAGTACTATATCGTCCCAATAGATGTCGCTACGTGTTTCCACTTATTGCAATAAAATGTTGTTATAGAATGCTTTAAATTGATTATATCTTTTGATAGACTGAAGCGATTGCGATGAAACAAAGACTAATCACTACTCCGAGTTCTACACTATATTTGAGTATAAAAATGAGCCATATTGGTTTGGTACTTTTGACGTTGAACCTGTTCAAATGAAAAATCTGTCACATCAAAACAGACAAACAGACAAAAATTCCAAAAATTGATGAAATGGCATCTGTTGGTTATCCTTTAACACCCCACCTATTTTTTTTTATATATTTTCAATGTACAGAAACGCCTCGTCTACAGATTTATTATATGTATAGATTAAGATTCGATTACTTGATAAAAACCTATGAGATTGTAAGAAAAGAGGCTTCATTTGTTCGATATTTCGAATTCTTGTCTCATGGATTTGGCGCCTCCATGAAACTGCCGGGCAAGTGCCCCGGTTTGCCCCCCCTTAGATCCGGGGCTTTGGGGGAGGCTTTTACTCAGCAATGGGACAGTGTTTCAATTTCTACTTGCTGCTGAGCCCTATGCTAGCTCCTCCTCATCAAGCAGCAATCCAGTGTTGGACAGACGCGATGCAACTTGACACTCGGTTTAAGTCTACTCTCATCCGGCAGCAGCATATGGCCCTACGTAGATCACTGTACCAGGCCTTAAACCACAAAACTTAGAGGTGCGTACAGACTATATAACATAACATGTACATCATTGCTATATAACAATATGTTTCAGATAATGTGGACACTGAATGTTATAAAACATGTTTTAATTACATGTTATTGATATGTACAACAATGTTATATAACTTAGTCACGTGTACTCAAACGCGCGACAATGGTTATATAACATTGTTATATTGCATTGTTATTCCAATGTGTACAGTATTGTTTTATGTTGCAATGTTGAATAACAAGGTTACATAATGTGGACGTGTTATAAAACACAAGTTATATAATATGTTACATAGTCTGTACGCACTTTTACAAGTTTACAATTCTTCAAAATTGTGGAAAAAATTGTGTTACACACAAATTAAAAATTTGTGTAGTTGTACAATTTACAATCTACAGTTCTTTCGCATGTTTAAAAGCGTAACACGAAGCATGAAGGCTATGTATAAATTGTTCACTTGTCACTACAATTTACATAATTTTTTGTAAGGTTTTACCGTTACAATTGTATGGCTCAGATTTTTGTATACGGGCTTAATAATATAATGTAGATTGTATACGGGCTTAATAATATAATGTAGATTGTATACGGGCTTAATAATATAATGTAGATTGTGCCTTCTTAATTGTAATTGTAAAGTTTTGTGATATAGGGCCCTGGGCTGGCTGTCCTTGTCCTACCTATTTTTAACCCCCGACGCAAAAATGACGGAGTGTTATAAGTTTGACGTGTCGGGGTGTGTGTGTGTGGGGGGGGGTGTGTTGGGGTGTGTGTGTGTGTGTGTCTGTGGCATCGTAGCTCCCGAACCGATGAATGATTTTGATTTTGTTTTTTAATAATACCTACCTTGAACATAAGATCGTGATCGCCGGGGCCGCCGCCGCCCGCCCCGCCTTCCCCCATTTTTGGAAAATCATCAGGCAATGTGAATTCCGTTTCAGTTTCTCCATCCGTAGTGGTTTCATCCTGAAAATCAAGTGTAGGCTTAATAAAAAAATAAAAGACCTGTGCGAGGCCAAAAAGGCTCCTATCTCAGCATAATGCTGCTAACCTGAAGGCTCCTATCTCAGCATAATGCTGCTAACCTGAAGGCTCCTATCTCAGCATAATGCTGCTAACCTGGTGAGTTGTGGTCTCCTCTTCAGACTCCTCTTCAGAATCATATTCCGAAACTTCTTCCGAAGATTCTTGAAGAAGCGATGTGTTCGTCTCAACAGTATCTAAAGGCAATTTGCTTGACTCGTATAGGGGGAAGCCCTTGTAGTAGTAGTAAACCTGCCTACCAAAGGTTATGGTTGCACTTCCCTTACATATTTCAATGTCTATTTGCTTGTATTCTGGAACAGAAATTAACAATATTAATCAACGTTGCGGGGAAGCGCTAAGTTTTTTGCAATTTGCTGGTCAGTATTAAGTTGTATGTTGATTAAAATATGATTCGCGACCGTAACAAATATGTATTTACAGAATTATAATCATTAAAATCAATAAGACAACTTGTTAAGTTAGTATAATCCTAATATGTCAAGATTTCATGAAATAGTCATTCAGGGGTAGGTACTCCCTTTCTTCTCCTAAAATGTATTATCCGAAAATCATAATCCATAACACGTTTGCTATAATAAACTTCAGTAACCATAATGTTCAAAAACTCGAAATTTTGTTTTACATAATTATCTTTTCAACACACTTGCTCGTAAAGTGGCTCTTATTGAACCGCTTTTAGGTCCATAATGGAGTGTATTACGAACGCGTGCTTTTTCTTTACTTTAATCCACATGTTCTGTAATACCACAGATAACTATTTACTAGTCGGAGACGCGCGCTTTTTTAATCTCATCAAACCCTGCGTTCCGAATTGGGAAATAATCGATGTGTTCCGAATTGGGAAATAACCGAATTAGCGTGAGCGCGATAACGATAACGATGTCCCGTGAATCGTCATAGATGACGTCATGACATTCGCCATCTTGCGATAATGCCGACCATGCCCTAGAATAATATCATCGTGAACGCTGTCAAAAATGACAGTGTGTGTATGAGGTTGTGTCAGTGTGTGTTTTGTTTTGAGTTGCATCATCTTTAAATTAAACTAACTTGGCATTTTCGAAATTGTGCTTCTGGCTGACAGTCGCCACCTAACCAAAGAAGAAGAACTGAAGAAGAAATGTGGTGTTTATACAAAGAAATACTGTAATAATATCTTTTTTACATTGTGTAAGCACTGTCATGTGAGCGCGTTCACGAGTGTTCCGAATTGTTGCCAGCTCTCAGCAGTCATAATAGTAATATTTAAATCGGAACGCATGTGAGATGATGCATGGACGTAATATTACGTCTATGGAGATGATGTGAGCGATTATAGCTAATTTGGAAAGCGCCCAAAGAGACTTCATGCCAAAAGAAAAAATCCGCGGGCTATATTTCAATTTTTTTTAAATAGTCTGTATTGTCCTTGGTCGCAAAATGAACTCGCAGGGGACCACAGACAATTTAAGGTGAATGCGCAGTGGTAGACCGCGAAATTCTTAGGTTTTTTGCAATTTTCAGGTTTGTGTTTATTATATTTTTTCTATAGGCTGTTTAGCGGTTTTGTCTGTGCCATAGATTAATATATTTAAAATGAGTCAATGTTGCGCGCGCATCGCTAGTGCTGGCTAGCACGGCGCGCGGGAAAACAAAACCAGCGCGCCATTTTCCATACAAGTTAATATTTAACAATACAAGTCTGTTTTTTTTTCCTCGCAAGTGTGTTGAAAAACGTCGTATGAAACGCGTGTGCATTAATCAATATAGCACACATGTATCATAATGTACTATTACTTCTTAAACTATTCTGTCATAATTGAATCTCCTAATTTTGCATGAAATAAATTAATGTCCTAAGTATTGTAGTATTAATGTGTGTTATTCAGAATGTTCACTTATAATAAAAGTTTTAGTCCTAAAACATTTGCTAAAAATGGGAAATAATATTGCTTCCGAAAAACAAACTAACTTTCGGCGATCTGTGGTTGAATGTACCTAATACTAACTAAGCTGTGTTAAAATGAATTACCGAAAAATTTACTCAAAATGAACCGAAAAAAAATGTTGAATTTAAGTAACAAAAATGAGCTTATTCAAATTACAATTCTACGAAAAATAATCAGTACTTTCAAATAATAAATTAATTTCCAAACAAAAATACTAAACTTTCGAAAAAAATACTAAGTTTCCGAAAACATATTTATGAACGAGCGAAGGGCACCCCGAGGTTCAGTTTGGTTAGGTTACTTTAAACCCTTTACACAGAAATAGGAGCCCTGCGAAGCGAGCCTCCGTCGACATAAAATGCAAAAGCGAGCGTATGAGAATACCTTTACCTAGGTACCTATATATTAATTGATTAGAGTGATTGATTAGAGACTCATAGTTTTCAGTAGAACGTAATTTAAGCTGGTAGAAAAGTATTATAGCAATAAACAGTCATGTTTATTTTTCGACTAGCTTCTGCCCGCGACTTCGTCCGCGTGAAATTTCACCCTCCCCTCATTCACCCTCTTAGGGGTGGAATTTCTAAAAACCCTTTCTTAGTGGATACCTACTCTTCACAAATAACACACCCACCAAATTTCATGTCTCTAGGACCCGCGGTTTAGGCTGTGCGTTGATATATCAGTCAGTCAGTCAGGACTTTGAATTATAATATATACCCATATAGAATAGATACTTTTCCGGGATAAAAAGTACCCAGTGTGGTGCCCAGGATATTAAAGAAGAATAATACCAAGTTTCATCGTAATCGAACCGGAAGTTTTTGCGTGATGCCTGCACAAACAGACAGACAGACAAAAATTTTTTTAATCACATTTTTGGGTTCGGTGTCGGTCTAGTAAAACCAATTATTTTTTTTGATATTTTCAATGTACAGAATTTTTACTTACTACAGATTTATTATAAGTATAGAAGATAAGGCAAAGGTAAGAGAAGGGCAGCGTTCGGGAAGCTACGCAATATCTTCTCGTCCCACATACCGCAGTGTCTCAAGACGAAAGTCTTTGACCAGTGCGTGTTGCCAGTGATGACTTATGGCACTGAAACGTGGTCGCTCACAATGGGCCTTATAAGAAGGCTAAAAGTCACCCAAAGGGCAATGGAGAGGGCTATGCTTGGAGTTTCCCTGCGTGATCGAATCAGGAATGAGGAGATCCGTAGGAGAACCAAGGTAACCGACATAGCCCGAAGAATTGCCAAACTTAAGTGGCAGTGGGCAGGGCACATTGCTCGCAGAACAGATGGCCGATGGGGCCGAAAGGTTCTGGAGTGGCGACCACGTACCGGAAGACGTAGCGTTGGAAGGCCTCCCACAATGTGGACCGACGACCTTGTGAAGGCCGCAGGAACCCGTTGGATGCGAGAAGCAACGAACCGGTCGAAGTGGAAGTGCTTGGGGGAGGCCTATGTCCAGCTGTGGAGGTCTTTTGGCTGAAATGATGATGATGATGATAGAAGATTTCAGGAAGTATCTCATTCGGTCGTTTCGTCATTTTTATTCGGACAAAAGTATTGGGAAAGTTAGTACCTATTTTAGGCAGTAGATTTAATATTTTGAGTAAGGACAATTATTTTTTTGTCGGAGCTTTTATTACTACCCGCTAAAAATTAGGTTTTACTGAGAGAAACGAATCGCTGTTAATCCGACTCCACGCAGTCTTGTCTGCCCTACCTACCCCTAGAGTGTAATTTAGAATCGCGTAGGCGCGTAGGGGCGAGGCGGCCCGCGGGCTGAGGAGCAGAGCGAGACGCCGCGGCTGGGGCTGGCCGGCATAGACGGCCAGCAAGCCGAAGCAGCGGTGGTGAGCGAAAGCCGTCTGCGACAATTAGCATGCGTGGGACCGCCGGAGACCCGCAGCGCCGGAGCCGTGACAGAAACCATGCCTGCTGCATGTTGCATGCTCGCTTGCATGATGCATGCTTGCTGCATACAACCTAATACACCCGTCATTATTAACCCGGTGCCAATGACGCTGGGTCATACTGACCCGAGGCGACTTAAATCTATCATTATTATGTGGTATGATGGGGGGCAATGTTTAAAAAAAAAGGTTTGTGTAGCTGGAGATGGGGCACCCCTCTACCCGGATCGCGGGTTCGCTAAGTGCAACGCCGCGCCGCCTACACGGCGAGATATAAATGCATCAACTCAAAACGGTTAAATATGACCCAGCGTCATGGCTGGCGTAGTATTTTTGTGACATACTTTTATTCAGTTATTTAGTATTTGTTGTTAATTCACCTTGTTCTTTTTTATGTTTTGGGTGAATATGGAACTGAGAAACCACCCTGAGAAAATATTTGCGGTGTCCGAAGAGTCGGGTTCTGACAAAGAAGAGTCAAATGCTGTTCAACGGTTGCGCAAAAGAAACGCAGGTTTTGCGGGTGACCCCAGGCGATGCTTACAGAATGCAAAATCAAGGTCATTTTGAACTATTTAACTTATTTTTTTTTTTATAATTTTACAGAATCGACGTGCAGGAACCTTCGGAAGATGTCAAATATGACCGTCTCAGAAGGATAAGAAGACATCTAATACTTGTAATGCATGCACAAACATTAACGTTATGTTTTCAAGGTTGATTTTGCATGAGCTATTAAGAAAGCTAGTAAAAGGTTTATTTTATAAAATATATTGGACTTATTTTAATTTTATTACATATAATTATAAAATAAACTCCCTTATAATAAATAATTATTAGAAAATTTAGACAACTTCTTGGTCAGTGGATCGTCTTAGGGGCGGCCTAAATTTCATAACAATTACTCGATAAAATCAGGCGTAATTATATAGGTACCTACACGTAAATTAGGAAAAAATTAGAATAAAATTCGGCCGTCGGGACCTCTTTCCAGATACCTGTCAGTGCGACAATTCTAGTAACTAATAAATATCAAATTCGCAAAAGACGTAGGTATTTCGTTTGTATGAAACTGAAGGGTGTCAAGAACAAATTCTCTCAGCGGCCGAACTATGGTTCAGGTAAAAAATATCCATACTAACCTCCTTGCCTATTGCAGTTTACGCCATATAAGGTACATAGGTCCAAAAATTCTGCGATGGTCTCTGTATTCTTCTCGATGCCACACACTTTTTCAGGTTTCGGTTTCGGAAGGCAAGTCGTCTTTTTGTAGCAAAAGTAAGTAGAGTAATTGACTTTCCTACCCTGTAATCATAATATAATCATAATTTTCCTGTCCTCATCCCAATTTTTTTGGGGTCGTCGCAACATGTCTTTTTCTTGCATACTTCTCTATTAGTCGTCATCTCGGTAGTCACCTTTCTGGTCATAATATCATCTTTCACACAGTTCATCGATAAATCATCTGTAATTATTAATTATTTATGAGAAAATTATGACATGTGGTCCTGAGATCACCAGCAGGTACACCTACGTGAAATGTAAGGCCTAACAATCTAAACCCAAAAGGGTAGCCCAGATGATTCCACCCTAACTAATATTGTAAATATCTACAGACGGCAGCAGATCAAGCTACCCCAAACTGTCAAATTTTCCCAATGAACCTTTATTTTTAGCTTTATCTATAAAGTTGAAAATCTATTAAAGAAATTTGACAGATTTTAGTAGCTTGATATACTGGTGTCTGTACCTAACATGGTTTTTTAGATGTTTGTAAAAACTTAATAATCTCTGAAAGCACTGATCCGATTATACAGAATATTTTACTGCTGGAAAGCTACACTATATTACCAACTTCCTGATATATGTTTTAGCAAATCCCTAATAAAGAATATCCCTTAAAACTCCAGCCCGGAATTATGAATTTGAAGCTCTTCGCCACGGCTAGGCCGGGTAAAAACGAAATGGTTCCTTGGGTTTTTATTTTCATCTTATTACTGACCGATAAAAATAAGTCAGCTATTAATCGTACAGTCACGAGCATAAGTATGTATACACTTGGCTTTATTCAAAGGCGATTTTCTCCTTTATTTTTTAATGAAATTTTATATTATTAGAAACATAGTATTTTCGAACCCATAGGTTTATGTAAAGTGTCGTATTTTAACGTTGCATTAGTTATTTCGTGAAAAAATCGCAATTTAAAGTTACCAAGTGTTGACATATTAGTGCTCGTGGCTGTAGGTACATATCCAATGACTCAGACTATCGTAGATTCAGGTGATTTTATTAAAACTGGACGACTTAGCTAAGAAACCCAAGCCGAGTTTATATGTCGTGTTTATAAATTACGACGGTACTTTATTACTGTTAACAGTAGTATTAATTACCTACAGTGACAAAGCGTACTATAACCTACAACTCGATTCCTATCAGCTTCCCATCGGAGCTTCGAAACAGCAACTTTACCACAATTGAAATGGTAAAGTCAATAGTGCTGTCCTTCTTATTGCCAAACGGGTAACATTGAATTGGTTATTGTTATTTTTTTTTTTTTTTTTTAAATGGCATCTCGCAGTTCAACCATAGGGGTTGTCGACTGCTCAACCGGACTTTCCTGTGGATGCCACAATAAATTGAGCCTCCAGCCAGGGCATAAAAACTTAAAAACTAAGCGACTACACGCTAAGGGCACCCCCCCGGGGGGTTCGGACCTCGGCTTAGGGCGTCGCTGGGAGAGGACAGCAAGGGACAGGCTGGATCGGAATTATTTAATGGGGACGAATTTAAAGCTACAGGCTCAGCGGCGCGGGCTGGCTCGAGCAAGGGTCGGGGTGGAATTGGTTTGTGTTAGTGTCCAAGGAACATTATATACTCTAAGGGAGGTAGCGTCTGTCTGTTTGGTTTCGCTGCTTGAGTATAGATGGCATTTAATTCAGTAAAGTTAACACTTATATCTGAGTGGTTTATGTCTGAATTAATATCGACGTTATTGTATGATTATTGAAATGCAAGTTAATGTGTTATCTGTAAAGCTAATCAATTTATTCGTCAGCTTTCTTCCTTTAGAAATTAACGCCGCACCACTGGTAGGTAGTCTTATTGCTCTAATCATGCGGTACAACCACAGATATAGATAGACCTAGATAACGCAAGTATCACGAACTGTATGAAAACCAAGCGTGCCATTTTTTGACTACCTACTATGACGTCAAAAGCTCGCGCTCTCGCTCACGCTTACCCAGCCAGCAGTACACAGGACTGAGCGCGAAAGTGGGGGCTTATGATTTTTTATCGTAAGCTGGTGCGATTTTTGGCACGCGAAGTAGTTGCTCTTGCGTTATCTAGGTGTATCTATATCTATGGGTACAACGTACATCTGTATATGTGTAAACAGCACGGTACACACACCACCTACCTACTTCACACACTGCCATAAATCGTCACGTACTCGTCGCACCACACGAAACAAAAAAAATATTATATTCCGTCCCTTTTGTTTGACACGGTTAAACGCATAGATAGCGTTTCTAAAATTCAAACGATTTTAACATGTGCTCATAGCAGTAATCGTCAAGCGGTGGACTGTCATGCAACTGGCTTAGGTTCGAATCTCACGAAAAGCAGTGTGGTTTTTTGGCAATATTTATTTTTGTTTGCAATAATAATAATATTCACAAAATTGCTGCCTTTTTTATTTAATGTTGTTATTGCAATAAAGGGTTTAGAAAAAAAAATGCGTGTTAAGTGATAAGTACCTATCTATAACAAAAAAAAAAAATATTCGTTACATTTATTTTGCTTACATAAAGTTAACAAACCGCTACATTTATTATTATAACGTGATTGAGGTTATTGTCTTTACGAAAAGAAGATTGAAACTAAACCTCAAATTATGGAATAATATACAGGTGAGTATAATAATATTACCTACTAAAATAATGTAAACATTTTTGGTCTATCTACAAGAAAATCGACAACGTCTTCGATGATGCAAGCCTTTATCATGGTGTTCACGGCGAACGGTTAATAAAGATGTGTTGAATGACTCAGCAAAATGTCGCGTTAATATGAAACCATATTTGTTTCATATTCATTCACCATGAGTCGTCGCTGTTCTTCTATTATAAGCGCGGTGCCTTCCACTTCGCGCTCGATTTGCAAGGCTACCTTCTTTCACAGTATTTCTCTAGAACAAAGAATGAAATACTGTTAGACATATAAGCAAAATACTAAAATTGTTTACTTTACTATTAATAATTACTTAACACTTTGACGACTACGGACAAAAAAATTGTTAATCATCATTCACATAATCTAATTATATTAAGTATCTTTAAAATTACTTATTTATATTTTTGTTTTCTTAAACTTAAACCTCTTAATAATAATATATAATAATATTCCACAACTATCACACAACGCCGTCTAGTCTCAAGCTAAGCAGAGCTTTTGTTATGAGTACTAGACAACTGATAAACATACTTATATATTTCTAAATACATACATATATAGATAAATTACACCCAGACACAGAACAAATGATCATGCTCATCACACAAACATTTGTCCTGGGTGGGAATCGAACCCACGACCTCCGGCATAGCAGTCATAGTCACTGACCACTAGACCAACAGGCCAGTCAATAATGAATAAACAAAAAAATAATTAATTTAAAACTTTATTTAGTAAGGCATCTTCCGAGTAAAACGATTAACAATGCTTTTGATTTAAGTAGATTTATGTTTAGTAAATTAGGAAATATTTAAATTATACACTCACACTTAGTCCGGTTTCATTCACTATTTGGGTTTTGTTATATCCAATTTTATGCAGCGCCATAATATTAATGCATTTTGAAAATAATAACTACAACACCGCTAATAGATTTAAACACCTCGTCTGTAACCAACAATATCCACGAACCAACAACGTTCTTTTCGTTCTTCAGTCGTAACGAACAGCATAATTTGTATACCTCACAGAAACGAAATAATTTAGTTGGTTTTCTGTGGTCTACGTACTAACTTTATTATTTGTGTGAACAAGACGAACAAGACCAAAAACTAATGATTTATTTATCGAACTAAAGTGAGTGTGTGTGCGTGTCTATAGTATAGAAACAACTTTAAGAATAAGGTCGTAAGTCTGTCGTTTGTCAGATTGCTAATCGACTTAAGAACGCCACTGTACTTTCAATCACACTATATAATATATATTATTATAAAGGCGAAAGTTTGTGAGTGTGTGTGTTTATATGTTTGTTACTTCTTCACGCTCAAACGGCTGGATCAATTTTCATAAAATTTGGTATGGAGGTAGCTGACATCCTGGATTAACATATAGGCAAATTTTTATCAAATCAAATCAAAATCAAAAATGTTTATTTGTTAGAATATGGTAAAATATGTAGATGTTAGGTTCCAGCATATCCTGCCATACTATGGCGTACAAATATTTTTATAAAAAAAAGTCACAGCATATATTTCTAGCCTAATAATAATGATTAAAATAAAATATGAATCTTAGAAAAATAATAATAGTCAATGAATAAAGATTTAAATTGTTTAAGATAATTAATTATTAATAAATTGTATTGTTGTAATAATAATAATGAATTATGTAAGTAAATGTTGCATGTGGTAGAATAAAGGCTATTTTAATTTTATTGTGTTATTAACGACTTATCCTCTAAATATTCTTGAACATTGTAATATTTTTTTTCTAATAATAGTCTGAACAATAACCTTTTGAAAAACGGCAATGGCAGATCTTGAGTATTATGTATTTGGCAAATGATTTATATATAATAATTGCTATACAGTATGTATTTCTTTTAAATAACTTTAATTCTATTTGGGGTAATTTCAATCTGTCTTGGTGTCGTATTCTACTATTTATTTTGTAGCTGCTTTTTCGAATAAATTATAATTCTTTTTTACAAAAATGCATGTTTCAAAAATATAAAGACATGGCAGAGATAGTATTTTAAGTTTTTGAAATAACGGCTTACAGCTATCTAAAAAGTGGGCCATGGTATCCCAATATTCCCACGGGATCAACACTTATGCGAGTGAAATCGCGGGGCGCAGCTAGTTATCTATAAATGCGAAAGTGTGTCTGTCTGTCTGTTACCTCTTTACGCTTAAACCGCTGAACCGATTTAGATGAAAGTTATAGACATAGTTTTAGTATCGGGAAAGGACAAAGGATAGTTTTTATCCCGATATTCCCCCGGGATCGAGACTTTTGCGGGTGAAACCGCGGGGCGCTGCTAGTTACCTATATATTTAATGCAATTTAACACGTAAACTATAGTAGGTATGTGGGCGTACCTATAATAGATACATCTTTGCATTTTCATCTGGGGAATACCTACAGACTTGATGTTGTATTATTATGCAGTAATAAGATTTATAGGATTAAGTACTATGGAATTCTAATATTTAACTTCACGATCTACTGATTTATTTAGGATGACCAGCGGTTGGTATGTACCAGCGTTGTTGCGAACATCAGCATCATTTTCAACATCAGCATCCGCATTGATCGATGCTGATATCAATGCTGAAGTTCGAGTCATGACATGACCGCAAAGGGGGCGGGGCGTTGTTTCACGTGTTGTTTTCGGTTGCGAGTTTTGACCAATCCAGAGGTCGACCGCGGTTATTGCGAATATTGCGATTATAAACATACGCTAATTATTAATAAACAAGGTACTTAGTTTGATTTTATTTTTTATTAAAAGTCACAAAATTATTGAACCAACCTTTTATTTCAATACCAAGGAAAACTGTGCAACTTTTAGGTATAAATTCATAATGGTCACTGTTTTTTTAAGAAAATAATTAAAATCAGCATCAGCATCAGCATCCGCTGATATGAAAAAAATATGCATCAGCAACAACCCATATGAAAACAACATGCAGTTTTAGCACAAAATTACTTTCACGAAAAACACATTAATCCATATTATCCAGTACAATCTAACAATGTATGATAGCTTTGATGTGATCAATTGATCATGTGAGTTTGCTAGGGTTCAGAAATAAAATAACGAAATCATATTCAAGATTCAATTGTGAATAGAAAAGTTAGCAGAAATGCCTATAGAGTCTTTGATTTTGGTGAAAATTGATTTTTCTGCTGATATTTTGATCTGTTTCTGGCGCCGCACCTCAGGCGTCGTTAAAAATTCTTCCGTCGTCGTCGTCGGCGGCAGCGTTGAATATTCATAAATAGGTTGGCCGTAATAAGCTGTCCACGACTCTACAAACGTTATCGTTTCGTTGCATTCCGCTGTGCTTATTTGCCAGTACACTGAAAGGAAAGTTTAAAAATTAAGATGGGTACCTATACGGCTGGATTTAATGACCTGATGGTGATGAGGCAGAAATAGTAGGTAACAATATTCCATCATTACCATTTCTGTGTCATCACCTGTAGATAAAAAAATAAGGAGGTATTTGATGACAAACACAGTCCTATTTTAAGAAATAACTAAACAGTCTATTTAAACATATTAAATGTTTCTTTTTTGCTTGCTTTAATTATGTTTACTTGAAATAAAATTTTGCTATGGCAAATAATTATAGGAAGCGCACGTGGCCTACCATTAAGGCCTATCGGTATTCGCTACCGTCTGCGGTAGAGAAAACCGAATGGGTATGCGGTAATTTTACCTACTGTTCACACATATTACTGTTGTGGGCAGAATACCGAGTTCGAGTTTCACTCAGGAAGGTAAAGAAGTTTTTGTAGAAGAAAGTAAACAATACCAGACCTATGCGGCACTATGTATGACACCAACTATTCCGCTCTAGCCGCGGAACTTGATACTAAATACCGGAGCGAAACCCGCGCGGTACGAGTATGTACTTCCACCCATAGCGGCAGCGAATACCGCTTAGGTTTGAATAGGCCTCTATGTGGTATTTATTTTTTAAATATCGCAGCATTATGCTGAGATAGGAGTCTTTTTAACCTCCCACTGGTCTTTTTTTTGTTTTTTCAAAGAAATGAATTTACTGTTTGTATTTTATGCACGTGTCCTAAATTAATAATTTTCTTTCTTTGTTTCTAGGTACCGACAGTACAGTATAGGTACATCAGATTTGCTTAAGCATAATAACAGCGATTTTGCTGTGAAGACCGCCGCGCGTTTAAGTGATCAACACAACGCACATCTCAGATTTCGAACACTGGCTAGCTTCGAACGAAACCAAAATATAACGTCGCTTTTACATACAGGGTACGTAATTACATATGACCTTGGTGGGTTCATGCGATTGCTAAAATTGACTTCATCACAGCATTCACAGCAAGTACACATAGCTAGTAACGTTACGTATTGGATTAGCAAACTCGAAGGTCTGGGTTCCAATCTCCAGATGAGACTATTATTTTTCTTTCTGGTTTTTTCCGATATCCTCCAGTGCAGCGGTGAACAGTTTCGGAGAGATAACGTCACCCTGTCTCACACCTCGCTGCAGAAGGATAGGTTTCGAGGTCTGATCCTCCTCCTGCTCCCTCCTGATCCTGGAGTCGGACTGACATAGTGGCGTTTTCGTACAGACGCTTCAGCACCTCGATGTACCGATAGTCGATATGGCAGTCATCTTTAGCACCGTTGAAGAGACTGCAGCACAGCCCACGTCTCGATCGAATCAAAGGCTTTCTCGTAGTCCACAATCGCAGGTAGGTGGCAGGTTATACTCTTCGGTCTTCTGTATAACCAGTCGCAGCGTATGTACGTGGTCAACGGTGCTAAAGCCTTTACGAAATCCAGCTTGTTCGGGAGGCTGGAAGTCGTCAAACTTGCGCGCGAGACGGTTCGTGATGACTCTCGAAAACTGATGCTTGTAGACATGACTCAGAAGTGAGATGGACCTATAATTCTTAAGAAGGGCATTGTCGCCCTTCTTAAAGAAAAGTATCACCACACCTCTGTGCCATGCCTGTAGTGTTTTACCCTCGAGTATGACGGAACCAAACAGCTTCTGAAGGGCCTTAAGAACGGGTTTTCCGCTAGCGTTCAGGAGCTCGGCCGTAATTCCGTCATCACCCACACGCCTTGTTGTTTTTGAGCTGCTTCAGAGCTATCCTAATCTCGTACAGGCTGACGTCCGGGATGTCTTCGGTATAGTGTCGGGTCAATCTAGCTCTTGGGTCGTTTGCCAGATTCGTAACGGGGTTACTTGTTGACGTGTATAACTGTCCATAGAACCTCTCAATCTCTCTCAACAGCTCGGATTTGGCGGATACGATCCTGCCATCATCGGTCTTCAGTTTCGTAAGCTGGCTCCGCCCAATAGACAAATCTCTAGCAAATCCTTGGAGCCTTTATTTCGCTCTATCGCGTCCTTAATACGCTCTGTATTAAAGCGGCGAAGATCGCTTTTCAAGGACTTAGAGATCCATCTATTGAGTTGCCGGTAATTTAGCGCATCATCTGAAGACTGCAGGATCATCTCGCACCTCTCCTTCATGAGCCGTAAAGTAGTATCAGAGAGCCTGTTTTTTGAATTCGTACAACAGATCTTGAAGATCCGACCGTATGGACAGTTTCCACGAACCTATCTTTATAATCGTCCACAGAGCTCTCTAGGTATTCGAAACAATTCTGAAGTTCGAGCTGAAAGCTCTCGGGGTTTCGGACCTGGATCGGTGCCGGGCGGAGCATAGACTTCATCAGTCGAGATCTTTCCAGCTTGATATTCAAGTTCAATGTGCCTCTTACCATGCGGTGATCACTTCCGGTTTTCACCGCGTTGATCACAGAGACATCATTGAAAACTTCTAGTTAAAACAGTTTATTTTCTCATAAAGAACAATTTATTGAAGTAAAGCAGGTAATCAGTAAACTACGACCATTAGACTTAAAATATTGTATCTCAGTAATATACTTAATAATATTATGCTATAATTACTACCGTTACTCCAACAAACCACGACTAGCAAATCTACGCACGTAAATAAATAAAATTGCGGACTCCTTCACAATACACAATTAAATTACTCGGTGGTACTACTTTTGATAGGTATACTGCCAGTGCACTATCTCAAATATCAAAGTTAACAAATCGTATATATTAGGACCTATTGCGGTTATACCTTTAGTATTCATTTTCGTTATGAAAAGAAGATTGATCGGATATGACACAATACTTAACATAACATAATCAGCCTATAATGTTCCCATTGCTGGGACACAGGCCTCCTCTCGGTGAGAGGGAGCGGGCCGTAATCCACCACGCGGGCCCAGACACAATATTATTTTAATATTAAGGACTATATCAATTTGTAAATTATAACTTAATACTTTGTATAACCCCCATTATTATCAATGCTATCAAGTAAACGCTGGCGCATGGATCCTAAAATATTTAAACATAATATATCTGCATATTTCCATGAATGCAACTTCAACTGTTCATCAGATCTCTCATTCCGTGCTTCCCATCGCTGTATCTTATCGCAAAATGTAAACGTTCTTGTTTATAATTATTTCTAATCAAATATGGCTTTTAAGCTGGTTTTCGTTTGCACGGCGAACGCTTCGTGAAGACGTGTCGAATAATTTGGCAAAATGTCTCCCTATTAAGAAACCACTAGTTTCATATTCCCTGACCAGCTGGGGCCTTCCACTTCGCTTTCGACTGGCAAGTGAAGACTACCCTCTTCCCTCTTCCTTTGACCCTCCGACTCACAGTAGGTAATTTCTCTAAAACAAAAAAGGAATACTTAAGTTAGGCTACTAGCAAAATTATAAAATAATATTACTATTTTTTTAAATAAAATTAATTTGAAAATAGAAATGTTACAAAATGATTATATTATAATTACTTAATGTTATATTCATCATTCCAAAAGTAAATAAATAAACTTTTGGAAATATGTTTTTTTTTCTTCTATTTAGACCTGATGGTAAATACGTTTAAAAAAATAACTACTAGGATCAGCAGTTATACCTACTTTAATTAGCTAAATGTTAGATAAAATAATTAAATCATAATACTCACAGTCAGTCCGGTTTCATCAAATATTTGTGATATAATATTAAGTCCACTTTACGCAGCGCGATAATATAGGTACGCTTTCATCTCTATATTTAAATTTGCTTGCATTTCAAAATTAACTACAATACCGCTAATAGATTAAACACACTTTACTAACCCACAATATCAAATTATCAACCAACCAAGAAAGAACAACATACTACTTAGCTGCGGTGAATAAGCCCTAAGTTACCTGCATCTCTCTACCTTATAATTTATTTATTTAGATTTCTGTGGGTATAATCATAAAGTTTTACGAACTATGTGAACAAGACGAATATGACAAGGAACTACATTCAATAGCGTGATTATTCGAGTAATATGCGGGTGTGTGTGTCAAATTATTCATTAAAAGAAGGTCTTAAGTCAAACCAAACGTCAAGCTATTGCTGTGTAAATTTGCCTATGGACTTTCGGAGCCAAACGTACCTATATCTTGCTCATGTTTTTCTAATGGAAACACTAAGGGCGATACCACACAGACGTTGCCAATGCGTTGGCAGCGCTGCAACGCCTGAGCGGTGACGTCATCACAGCACTCGTGATGCACTGATGATGACAATGCACACACTCGTAATGACAATGCGTTGTAATCACTGCGCTGCATGCTGTGATGAAAGCCCGTGTGCCATTGCTCAAACGCTGATCCGCCGTCAGGCAGAAATAGAAGTAGTTGTGATAATAATTCCCGGAGCTCCTTCACAATGATCTCTTCAGAAATATTCATACAACTATAGAACTAAACAACTAATTCCTTTAAATATAATATTATAGTGAGTTCTCTTTCGCATTTTGAGCGTCAATTGAGTGATGTTCGAAGTGAACTTAAGATTATCAATCAGTTGAATTTTACTATGATATGACTCTTCAACGGTGCCAGATCGACTATCGGTACATAGAGGTGCTGAAGTGTCTGTACGAAAGCGCCACTATGTCAGTCCGACTCCAGGATCTGACCTCGAAACCTATCCCTCTGCAGCGAGGTGTGAGACAGGGAGACGTTATCTCTCCGAAACTGTTCACCGCTGCACTGGAGGAGGTCTTCAAGGTTCTGGACTGGAAAGGGGCTGGCATTAACATCAATGGCGAATACATAACTCACCTTCGGTTTGCCGACGATATCGTAGTCATGGCTGAGACTATGGAGGATCTCAGTACAATGCTCGATGACCTCAGTAGAGCCTCCGAAAGAGTGGGTCTTAAAATGTACATAGACCAAACGAAGGTCATGTCAAATGTCGGAGACGCTACACTCGAAGTCGTGGACGAGTATGTTTACCTAGGACAAACTGTCCAGTTAGGTAGGACTAACTTCGAGAAAGAGGTTAATCGTCGAATCCGAATCGGCTGGGCAGCGTTCGGGAAGCTACGCAATATCTTCTCATCCCACATACCGCAGTGTCTCAGGATGAAAGTCTTTCCAGTGCGTGTGGCCAGTGATGACTTATGGCACTGAAACGTGGTCGCTCACAATGGGCTTATAAGAAGGCTAAAAGTCACCCAAAGGTCAATGGAGAGGGCTATGCTTGAATTTTCCCTGCGTGATCGAATCAGGAATGAGGAGATCCGCAGATTCACTTTCCTATGAAACAGCTGCCTTTTTTGTGATAACCGACTTTTTTCTTCTCGTCTAGAATTATGTGCTTAATATGGTTACAGTTTGTGCGTCGATGTCCCTACCACTCTGCATTAGGGCGCTTACAGACCAACGGCACTCGATCGACGACGAGCGCTGCGGCGTAGTCACCTTGCTGACGACCGTGGACGACGACGTTGTCACCTAGTTGTGTGTAATTTACGTGCGTATTCTAGACTATTTGTTGCCGACTGCACGGACTTACTGCAACGACACAACTTGGCGACGACGTCGTCGTCCACGGTCGTCAGCAAGGCGACTACGCCGCAGCGCTCGTCGTCGATCGAGTGTCGTTGGTCTGTAAGCGCCCTTACCTACGCAACATTTGATCTTCCAAAATGGCACACCTACGTAACGTTGCTTCCGTTGACGCGACTTCTGCGTTGACACCGACGCAGCACTGAGTTCAGCGTTGACACCGACGCGACACTTAGTTCAGCGTTGACACCGACGCGACACTTAGTTCAGCGTTAACACCGACGCGACACTGAGTTCAGCTTTGACACCGACGTGACACTGAGTTCAGGTGTGCTACCTGGCCCAGTAGTAACGTGCCACTTGCGGAGCACGTATAACCTATCTACCTCTTTCAACTTATATAATAATTATTGATTTGAAAGAATACATTTAATACTAACCTCCTTGCCTCAGGCAGTTAGCGCCATGTAAATGACATTTGTCGGGGAAACGAGCGTGTACACCTCTGGAAACTCCACATACCCAGCCGCCACCCGGCTTGCAACCCAATTTTTTGGTGCAATGAAATGCCGCAAAAAGGGTATAATACTGTAATAATAGAAACTCGTGATAAATAAAGAAAAAAATTGACTTAGCATACGAGGTTGTGCGGGCAAGATAAGTCTGCGAGACTTTTTAGGGTTCTGTACCAAAATGGTAAAACGGAACCCTTATGGTGAGACTCAGTCTGTCTGTCTGTCACAGCTGGATATCTCAAGAACTACTAATGCTATCAACTTGAACTTTGGAATAGTTTTAGATGACGTTTACCCAGCTATTTTGCACATAAGAAAGAAATAAAAATATATGTATATTTTTTGCAACAGGGACTGAATGGGTATCTGAAATATTCGAAGTGGGGCTACAAGGGTATGCCCTTGTAGCCCCACTGTGGCAGTGGTATCATATAAAATATATACGGTCGAATTGAGAAACCTCCTCCTTTTTTGAAGTCGGTTAAAAAGAGCGCAGTTTGCACATTACTAAACATTTCTTCTTTTTTTTTATGCCGCATATTTTTCGACTTTATATGAAAAATGTAAAAAAAAAACCGTTTCCCCCACCCTTATCTCCGAAGTTTGCAAAGAGAAAAATCTGAAATTATTCTATGTGTTAGAAGTTTATGTAAAGATTACAGAAAAAATGAAGCGAAGTCTTTAAATAGCACACTTTTTAGGAATCCTCAACAAAAGTTACATTAGTTCCACTATCGGTCAACAGATGGTGCTACCATAAAACTGCGATATTCTACAACGCAGTGCATAGTGTTAAAATTCTCTGACGAATATAGGCCTCACCGACGACCTCACGACGGTACGGAACCCTCGGTGCGCGAGTCCCACTCGCTCTTGACCGTTTTTTTTGTTTAGATTGGCGTCTCGCAGTTCAACCTGGGAGGTTGTCGTCTGCTAATCCGGACTTGCATGGGTTGTCTAAATAAATTAGGGCCTCCAGCCAGGGCTTAAAATATTTTTAAAAAGACAAGGTCTTTGAATCAAATATTACCCTCACTGGGCGCGTGTATTGGATTACCTACGGTCCACTCCTCACAGAGAGGAGGCGTGTGTCCCAGAAGTGGGAAGATTATAGGCTGAATATCTGTGGTGTTTGTTTTCTTTATAACTTGGGTAGATGTGAACTGCTGCGTTGACGCATTATTTAATAGAAGATTTAGCTATCTCCAATTGTTACTGAGCAGAATCCTTTTCATGGCGCAGAAAAAAGTTAAGTAGGAAAAAAAAAGGTAGGTATACGGTACCCGGGCGTTGATATGACATCGAGCATTAGAAAGAGACTGTTGTAATAGTCTCTCTTTCCTCTTTCTCCGACTAAATTTCTAGACGTCGCTGATGCTAAAAGTGGGTATAGTTTAGAATACAGGCCGCGCTGTATTATGCTTAAAAAAGGCGACTTTCAACAATGAAGCTGAACGCGACCAGGGGGCCTAAAAGGCCACTTCGGCAGAATCATAAAAGGATAACATTATGAATCATAATGGACAGTTAACTGTTAAGTTAATCGTATCAAATCCCATTGGTGAAGGATTTTTAACTTATTTTTTTTGTCTGTGCTAAAATCTCATTGATTATACCAACGTAGAGAAGCGAAAAAAAGAAATACACGGACTATCTTCGCCATATTATGATTCATAATGTTATCCTTGTATGATTCTGCTAAAGTGGCCTTTTTATGCCCCCTACACCTAAACCGCGTTCAAGAACTGTCAGTGCCATAATGATTGCGGAATATTGACTTGTTTAGTTTCATTGGTTAAATCAGCCCTAAACCGCTAATTTGCCGATGCTAAGGGTAAGTGCACACGAGCCACTGGTATAAAAGTATTTTGTGTACTACCTTTTATGTTCCGGGCCAGCGGTAACCCTTTCGGACAATCCCGCTGACCCGGCAGGCTGCGGCCCTAAGGGGCCCCTTCCTCGATGTTGACATCTCTTTAAGGCGCGCGTGGAACACGTACGCGCCGTCCAGCATGGGCCTGGTCGTGATCGGACGGTGAGCTACCCATTACTCTCCGCCCGCAGGCCCGCGCCTACAGTGGCCGGGAGTCGTCACGCGGCTCCCGACGCCCGGAGCGTCTCCCGCGGCGGCTGGGACGGCAGGCTCTCTCCCTGAGCCGTCCCGCCACCTCCTTCGCTAGCATGACTGCTTCGCAGAAGGAGGTGACTGCCTTCCACTCCCTCTCGCCCCGGACCATGGCTTGCACCAGGGCCGGACGCGAGAGGTCGCCGCCGATCGCCTCTACGAGGACACGGCGGTGCTCCGCCCAAACGGGGCAGACCTCCACCGTGTACTCCACCATGTCCTCTGGGCGGTGTATGCTACCCTTACAAGATATACGTTCTATAACCCTGGTGTATAAATGAAACAAGTACTTAAAACAGCTTATTTATTTATTTCGCTTTTACCAATTTCACTTGTACCCGTTTACTTGTTGCAGCTCGAGCATCTTTAAGTACAGGATGATAAGTACTTGTGGGACGAATGTGAATAACCTCGAATGTTTCGTTCGGATGCTCCTTGTCGTATTTGATTCTAGTGTCGCACACGACATTATCCACCGGGTGGAACCCTGAAATTAGTACCATATGTTACTAACTTTTGAAAAATAATTAAATAGAAAGATTTTTTTACCACTATCTAAAAACCGGTAAAGCTCCGCGCGTGACCGTCGGGTCACGAAACAATAGAAAATCAATTGTGTCCCATTAGCGGAGCTTAAGGGGTTAAATGATAAGATCTTTGGTGAAAATAATAAAGTACGTGTTTTTGTTTTAGTATTGTTGTTGTTTCACTACAATATTGCGATTATCTCAACGTTGTCTTAAAAAAATCTGCATTTGTGGATACCACCCGCGGATACGCACGTCGCCCCTTTCTCTCATTCACCATAATGTACACAGCAAGATAGTATAATGTACACAGCAAGATAGTATAATGTACACAGCAAGATAGTATAATGTACACAGCAAGATAGTATTGTGTGTATAAACACGAGCGACATGCGTCAACAGCAGAGGTAACTGGCCGTCGACCTCGTCGACTGCTGCAGTTACTGCTCATTTGTATTTGAGCACCGTACTCAAATACATGAGTGATGAGAATAGAATAGATTACTCTTTATTGTGTACACCATATAAATTACAGACATAAATATAGAAACTGTACAAAGGGTGACACAATGGGCGGTCTTATCGCTAAAAGCGATCTTTGAGCAGCACGTTGTTGAGGGCAGTTACCAACGCGTCATCGACACTAACCATACCTAGTATGGACTGTGCTTGCCGGGTATATCAACCATTTACTTAGTAACCACGCTGAATTGATAGTTAAGTACTACTGTCGGAACAAATATTTTATTGTTTAAATTTTACCAGCCTATTTATTTAATTCATGGAGTCTTTCAATAATGTCTACAAAAAAGTTGGATGATGAATGAAACATATTTTTTTTTAATCACTGATCATTAAATTATGTTTGCATAAGTACCTACTTACTACTTTGTTATAACTTAAGTTTCCTTAACTAAAATACGTAAATAAACTATAAGCACGCTTTTAAAAAAGAAATAAATTGAAAGTACTAACTTCCCATACGCTCGCAGTTGGCTTTATACAGGATGCAAATATCTTCAAACTCGGCAAGCCAGGGTTTATATTGGTCATAGCCACACACTTTTGGACCCCCGGGGGTGCAACTCTTTAACTTGTTACAGTAGAACTTTGACTCACGATCAACTGTGGATTCCTCAGCTTCCTAAGGTAGACGTTCACAATCGACGTAAAACCATTAGTAAGTGCAATGTAAGTCATAACAAAGTAAGGTATAAATTAGAATTATTGCCGAGAGGTTTTAAACTCTGCAATCATTCTATTTTATACTGAGATATGAGTTAAGGCTCCGCAGACAGTCGCAATGCGACTGTGATAGAACAATTTCTATGAAGTTTTTATATAAATTTTTCGACTAGAGTACCTACGTCGCGCCTGACTGCGGGACTTACTAATGGTTTTACGACATTCAAATTTGATCTTGAATGAGCTGCTTAGGGAATACCGACGATTTCATCATCTTCCTGCCCTTATCCCATGTTACTTGGGGTCGGCGCAACACGTTTTCTTCTTCCATTCTACCCTGTCAACCGTCACGCTATCATTAACTCCCTTCCCTTTCATATCATTCCCCACACAATCCATACGACGATATACGCTCAAAAAATGCGTTTTTTTTATTAATTAATTAAATCTTAATAATCATAAGTTATTTTGGCTTAGGTATACATAAATACTTACACTTAAAGGGGGAACATACGTTACGCTCTAACATCGTCGCAATTACTAAAACTGGGCTCGGTGCACAACTATCAGTCTTGTCTCACAAAAATGGCGAAGCAATCATTAATTATGTACTTAAAATTATAACTTTCAACAATGAAACTTTTTTGTAGCTGTACTTACGCGTGAAAAATAATCCCATGTGTTTTATTTTTCGTTCTTAATTGATTAGAACATTTATTAAATATAAAAGAAGGCATTTGAAGCGTATTTTTAAATAAAAACTGAAAATATTGAGTCTATGGTCTTCGGGTGACTGAGACTAAAACATTTTAAAAGAGTAATGGTGGAGTTTCTTGTCCATTCTTCTCCATACGAAAACTACCTTTTGGAATAGGCGACTAGAATCAATTCTATTTTGTTGTAATTTTTGACGTTCAAAAGTGCTTTTGATGTGCCTATTCGAAATAAATGCTTCGACTTTGAGTAATAAATTTGATTTGATTTGACTTTGAGTGTCACTGTGTCTTTTGGACTAGTTCAATAGGACCGCGCGCTGTGATATAGTAACGTATCCTCCCCTTTTAAGTCTATGTAAGGGCTTATACTTAACTTGAGACTCGAGCGGCCCCTCCCGACCCCCGCGCTGTTACCGCTATGGACATCGACGCCTCAGTGCCGCGCGTTTACGTCATACGAGCAAAGTCTCAAGTTAAGTGTTACCATTATGGACATCGACGCCTCAGTGCCGCGCGCTTACGTCATACGAGCGAAGTCTCCAGTGACTGTTACCGCTATATGGACATCGACGCCTCAGTGCCGCGCGCTTACGTCATACGAGCGAAGTCTCAAGTTAACTGTTACCGCTATGGACATCGACGCCTCAGTGCCGCGCGCTTACGTCATACGAGCGAAGTCTCAAGTTAACTCTGGCGGGTTGTATTTAAGGGGCTTACATAACCTAAAGCGCGGTCACTGTCGGACTGCATAGAAAAGAAAGAGAAACGCGATGACTCAACGCTGGTAATTTATTGCAAAATATGAAGCAATTATTTAATTAAGTACAAAAAATCTATTGTTAAAACAAAAAAATTAAAACACTAGTATTTTAGTATGTTACTTGTAGAATAATCTGCCAAAAAGTTAGAATGATTGTATGTATATTAGTATGGTTTTTATTGTAAAAAGAAAGTTTTTAGAGGTATCTTCATGATTTTTTTCTATCGTATCAAATTAGTTGTATCTGGGGGCACGGGAGTGCCCCCGCCAAGACGAGCCAAGCGAACCGCAAGGGCACTACCTACCTTTTCTCGAAGCACTTCGTCCTATTTTTGAACCTTCTTAACTTGAGTTTGGATTTTACCAGATAAACAAAATTTTCGGGATATGATGTCAGTGGTTGACTTATTAAACCTATAAAGTTTCAATTGCATAGCTCTTATACTTTAGATCTGGGGGCACGGGAGTGCCCCGCCAAGACGAGCCAAGCGAATCGCAAGGGCATTTTATTGATATCTAAAATACCCCGATTTCGTCACTGAGTCACTGATGATCATCAATATTCTAAGGTTCTTCCTGAAGTCCTAGAAAGCTGAAATTTGGTATGTAAGCTAGTACACAAACAACAAAACAATTCTAAAACTTGGAACTTTTACCCTCCAACCCCTTAAACTAGGGGATGGAAGTTTGTACGAGACTTCCGCAAATTTTGATGCTAGAGTTCTGAAAATTGATATAGGGACTCCTTGTTATAAATAATAAAATACATATTTCAGGATTTTTAGTAAAGAACCCCTCAAAAAAAAATGTTTTTATTTCATAAGCAACTTTCAAAAAGATGTGAAATCCCACCAAAAACATTTTCATGTAAAATGTTGCCAAGACGAGACCACATATGGCTCGCACTGCCAAAAAGTTATCAGATCTCATGTAGAGCCAAGCTTCTAACTCTACACGCCCTTACTTCACAAACTCTACACCTTAGTCAAAATATGTGGCTTGGCCGTTTCGCTACCATGACATGGGCGTAAGGTGAAAAATTTATTTATTGACTGTTCATTACTTTTCTGTTATACAATAGTTCTTGTAGTAACGAAACGGCCAAGCCTCATATTTTGACTAAGGTGTAGAGTTTGTGAAGTTAGGGAGAGAGCATGAGATCTGATAACTTTTTGGCAGTGCGAGCCATATGTGGTATCACATTTAACATGAAAATGTTTTTGGTGGGATTATGTTTTCAACACACTATCTACCTAGCATAGGTATAATTATCCTGAAGAGTATCACATATTTTTCTGATTTTGTTTACTGTAGTCGATCATGTACTTTTACTGTTTCTAAAACTTGCTTTTTTGCGTTTAGTTCCTGTAAGCCCCTTAAGAGCACTCGAAATGGAATTTTATAGAAAACTGCGATGTGGGTACACTGTTGAACAAAATGTTGTATTCGATAAAGTATTGAAGTTTACTCACATCATACTGACTATACTGCGTTTCCACTTGATATAAAGTTGCAAGGAATACTGAAAACGAACCCATTAATTAATTTAATTAAATAAAAGGAGAAAGCAGATTAACCCCGGCTGCCATTTAGAAATCTTTGACAGTTGCTACGGGAAGACAGAAGCCCAGAAGCCAGAAGGGTACTCTGACAACCAGTCTTATCAACTCCAGTATAATATACTGCCTCTAAGTCTAGGCAGATGATTTAATTATTTCCGCAAAATTTAAAGTGTCAAGTTATCGGTTCCTGAACAATGGTGTAGCTTGAGAAACTACGAAAAAAAAATCATACTGGGTGGCACTACTATTTTTTTTTTTTTTTTTGGGAAATCATCAACATAAATAAACAACCGAGTGATGAAAAAAAATTCACATTCGTGTGTCGGTGTCCTTTGTTGGATCTCATAATTAGAAAGATGCTTCTAAGCCACTGCTATTAAAGTCAACAGTTTTTGAGATATTATGAGATATTTTCGGTAACAATAATTGCAGAAATAACTTTTTTTTTCATTGTTTTTTAGAAAAATTATTTATGAATTACAAGCTTATTTTTGCGGTCTGAAAAACCAATACTGTGTATGCGTCAATATTCATCAGACTAAGAAGTTTTCCCTTCACCGTGCGTGGTCTAACAACGCAACATGCACTTGGCTGATTTTTAATACATTTACATGTATCATCATCTACCTAGCCTTTTCCCAACTATGTTGTTGTGTGTGTACTGTGTCTGTGTGTGTAACTATGTTACATTTACATGTATATTTTTATATACTTAAACAAAATATTCTATTGATAATTCCTTACCAAAAACAACAGAAAATAGCACTAAATTCATTTTTAACAACTATGTCTCATGCTACTTACACAATATTAATTAGGTAAGTGTGATAAAACCAATAAAAACTATTATACCTACGCCAATTTAAGATTTAATCTTCATTGTAAAACCTTGTTCAATTAGTAGAAAATTATTAATTAATGATAAAGGAATTGCATAACTACTTGCATAGCAGGTAATACCAAAGACAGTTAATATTAAAAAAAACGACGGGGTTTGGTGTGTATACATAATAAGCCTATAACGTTCCCACTGCTGGGACACAGGCCTCCTCTCTGTGAGAGGGGGTGCGCCATAATCCACCACGCGGGCCCAGTTCGTATGGGCGGATGTCACATGTCTTCGAATTTTTCGTTCGAGGACACACCTACTATTTCTCGTGTGTTTTACGAGTATATACAATTCCTAAGTATTGTGATTCCATGTTCATAATTCACATACATTTATTTATGTAAATATAACTATTGGATAGTCGTGGACCAATAAAAACTGAAATTTATTAATTATATTATTAGTACGGAATTTTGTAGACATCAGTGAGCGGAGTTCGCGCAGCTTAATTTTGGGCTAAAGATGTTTGAGCATTTTGCCATTAATACGCTAAGAAGAAAAAGTACAGAATACATTTCCACAAGTATGCCACATACTTACTACAAAAAAATTGGTATGTTATGGTTAGTAAAACAACAAAAAACTATTACACGACAAAATAGTTTTTAATCAATAACCTGTTTCCAAACACTATCTATTAGTAAGCATTCATACATTACGCTATTCTTGAAATCTGTAAAATTAATTTAAAAATTAAATAAAAGCTTGTAATATCACAAAATTGTCAGTTAAAAGCTTATCTCGGGATTATAAGAAAATTAATTTCGACTATGTTTGATGATACAGTTGAACAAACAATTTGGTATACAGGCAGCTAACTAACACCATTAGACAACATACATGCATAAACCTGCGCCGTTTCCTAGGAAGGTACAGAAATTACAGGACGCCATCTGCCACGATCCTATCCCCCTTTTGCTTCGTTTACGTTCATATATCTGCGGGGTAATAGCGTAGATCACTAACAGTAGGAATGGCTTTCATTTTGACAGTTCAACAACATTCATTGCGTCATTTACGTTGTTGAGCAGGCCAGTTTTCGAACATGTGAAGCAATGCATTAGAAAAATGATTCAGATTGTGATTGATAGTGTGTTACGCAACCTGACGGTTGGTATGCACGTAACCGTAATTGCGTAGTTTCTGAAGAACATCACTAATAAATTAATAAGGTCACTATTTATGTTCTTCTAGTGCGACCCGTCCCGGTGTTTCCGGTCACATCTGCCTTGTAATACCTTTCGTTAGTCGCCTTTCATTCATCCTCTAAACATGACCAAACCATCTAAGCATATTCTTTTAATTTTTTGTCACTACTTATTTTAAGCCGCAACGGTAGCCAAAAAGACATTCACTTTAATTACTTAAAAAAATGTGACTTGGCTGAGAAGTAATTTACATCGCTCTCTTAAAGTATGCCATAAGCTTATAATATCTGTTGTTATTACGCACACAGGAAAAATGAATATTGGCAGTGAAGTGGAAAGATGAATACCTAATTTAGCCTGTATACCAAATAACTTGACCGACTGTACTTACTAATATCTACGATTGCTTAGATTAGCGAATTATTAGCGAATTGCAATTGCATTCTTTATTATTTTAGGCTCATCATAGAATAATCAGCCTTTAATGTTCCCACTGCTGGCATACAGGCCTTTTTCTGTGAGTGGGCCATAATCCATCTTTCCGCTTTTAGGCTCATCACGTCGCGTTAAAATTTCCAATAAGACTTTTGTCCTTACCATTCCAAACTATGTAATTTAGGCTTCAAGTTTTTAATTGATCAAATATAGCTTATTCGCTTCCTAAAAAACTTATTCTATTTCTACATCTTACCTTGATTAAAGTGACAGTTATCTTTATACATTGCGCAAGCATTCCGGAACACCTTCCTTTTTTTTCGTCTTATGTCAACAGCGCAAACTTTATCACCTCCAAGAGAGCGACAGTATTTTGCGCGCCAGCACCAATGCTCATTGATGACCTTCTCGTGTCCCCGCTCAAAGGGTGTTGTTTCTTTTCTTGCCTTCTTCTAACAAAAAAAAAAAATATTAGCAACAACTGTTCTTCCAAAGCTGTAGTCTTCATCAACCGGTCTATCCTGTAAAAATCTCATCGTGAGAACTTAGGTGAAGTGAGATTAAGAGGCTTACAAAAACTGGCCAAGTGCTAGTCGGACTCGCACACGAAGGGTTCCGTACCACAAAACAAAAACACCGAAAAAAAACACGTTTGTTGTATGGGAGCCCCCCTTAAATATTTATTTTATTTTGTTTTTAGTATTTGTTGTTATAGTGGCAACAGAAATACATAATCTGTGAAAATTTCAACTGTCTAGCTATCGCGGTTCTTGATATACAGCTTGGTGACAGACAGACGTACGGACGGACAGACAGCGAAGTCTTAGTAATAGGGTCCCGTTTTTACCCTTTGGATACGGAACCCTAAAATGCGCGTAGATGCATGATTTCCTCCTTGAAATTGAATACTATTCGTTGGTTGGTATAAATAACAATTAATTGAAAAAAAGATAGTTCGTTTTCTCTTGTAGAATAATAATGAAGCGATTTTTTAATCTATTTATTTAGCAATACCTATTCGTTCTCCTGATGCAGATAAGGCAAAAACTCATGGAGACCTGATTTGGGAGCTTTAATTTGCAGATTCTTTTGAATAAATCATGGTTAGTAGAATGATTGCCGAGAGTTTTATCAAAGTCACGGCAATCATTCTAATTTATACCTACTTTATACACTACAACTACAAGAATTACATTACAAAAAAATAAAAAACAATATTTTCTATAATTATTTATTTATCTAAGTGTTATTAAGAATTTATGTATCTTCCTCCAATGGCGGCAGTTTGAAGCAGGCTGATTCCGGAGCTTCGGTATAAGCTGAAAATGTATGTAAAATAAGTTTTTTTTTTTATGAAACTATGTCAGATTCCATATCTAATAGTCGGATACAAACTCTGTGGGTGTCGCAAAAGGACCAAGGGGTCATGAGGAGTAGCCACTTGCCCAAGTTTCGTTATAGCAAATACTATTTTCTTAAGGGTTTTTTCCAATTTGCAGATCCATAACGACCGTAACAAGTAAATAGATCTGGGGGCACGGGAGTGCCCCCGCCAAGATCAGCCAAGCGAAGCGCAAGGGCACTACCTACCTTTTCTCGAAGCACTTCGTCGTATTTTTGAACCTTCAAAACTTGGGTTTGGATTATACCAGATAAACAAAATTTTCGGGATATGATGTCAGTGGTTGACTTATTAAACCTATAAAGTTTCAATTGCATAGCTCTTATACTTTAGATTTTATTGATATCTAAAATACCCCGATTTCGTCACTGACTCACTGACTCACTGATTCACTGACTCACTGACTCACTGATGATCATCAATATTCTAAGGGTCTTCCTGAAGTCCTAGAAAGCTGAAATTTGGTATGTAAGCTAGTAATAATACACAAACAACAGAAAAACTCTAAAACTTGGAACTTTTATCCTCCAACCCCTTAAAATAGGGGATGGAAGTTTGTACGAGACTTCCGCAGATTTTGATGCTAGAATTCTGAAAATTGATATAGGGACTCTTTGTTATAAATAATAAAATACGTATTTCAGGATTTTCAGTAAATAACCCCCCAACCCCCCAAAAAAATTTTTTTTTATTGCATAAGCATCAATATTCTAAGGTTCTTCCTGAAGTCCTAGAAAGCTGAAATTTGGTATGTAAGCTAGTAATAGTACACAAACAACAAAACAATTCTAAAACTTTGAACTTTTACTCTCCAACCCCTTAAACTAGGGGATGGAAGTTTGTACGAGACTTCCGCAGATTTTGATGCTAGAGTTCTGAAAATTGATATAGGGACTCCTTGTTATAAATAATAAAATACGTATTTCAGGATTTTCAGTAAATAACCCCCCAACCCCCCAAAAAAATATTTTTTTATTTCATAAGCATCAATATTCTAAGGTTCTTCCTGAAGTCCTAGAAAGCTGAAATTTGGTATGTAAGCTAGTAATAGTACATAAACAACAAAACAATTCTAAAACTTGGTACTTTTACCCTCCAATCCCTTAAACTAGGGGATGGAAGTTTGTACGAGACTTCCGCAAATTTTGATGCTAGAGTTCTGAAAATTTATATAGGGACTCCTTGTAATAAATAATAAAATACATATTTCAGGATTTTTAGTAAAGAACCCCGCCAAAAAAAAAAAAAATTCATAAGCAACTTTCAAAAAGATGTGAAATCCCACCAAAAACATTTTCATGTAAAATGTTGCCAAGACGAGACCACGTATGGCTCGCACTGCCAAAAAGTTATCAGATCTCATGTAGAGCCAAGCTTCTAACTCTACACGCCCTAACTTCACAAACTCTACACCTTAGTCAAAATATGTGGCTTGGCCGTTTCGCTACAATCACATCAGGAGTAAGGTGAAAAATTTATTCACTGTTCATTACTTTTCTGTTATACAATAGTTTTTGTAGTAACGAAACGGCCAAGCCTCATATTTTGACTAAGGTGTAGAGTTTGTGAAGTTAGGGCGTGTAGAGTTAGAAGCTTGGCTCTACATGAGATCTGATAACTTTTTGGCAGTGCGAGCCATACGTGGTCTCGTCTTGGCAACATTTTACATGAAAATGTTTTTGGTGGGATAAGTATTTACAGAATTATAATAATTAAAATCCACAATTCCTTAAGTTAGAATTGGCATCAAATATGTTATGATTTCATAGATAGGTCCAACGACACAACACAATGGAATAGTTGCAATGATATTATAAATAAAAAAAGAGGTAGATAGGTTACCTGCTCAACATTTGATTTTCAAAAAAAGAAGTGGATAGGTTACCTGCTCAACATTTGATTTTCAAAAGGCACGAGGAAGTAGGTCATGTCGTAATTATCGGGAGCGAAAATGAGACAAGACATAGAATTTTGACGTACCACTTGCAGAGAGCGTGTTTATCTTATCTACCACTTTTTACATCAAGGTTATATCATTGAATGGAAGAGTAAAAAACAATTATCCTCGCTTTACGTGTAAGAAAGGTATCCTAAAAAAATCACAACTTCGTAAGCGTGACTAATATGTACTTACATATAACCATCGCTTCTTACAACTTTTTGGTACGGTCAGCAACAAAAGTTGATTAACACTTCAGTTTTTTTTAAACTCTGTTATTGAGCAAAATATTTGTTCAAAATTGCAGCTGAAGTACAATGCAATTTTGAACAAATATTTTGCTGAAGTAAAAACTGAAGTGTTAATAGACTTTTGTTGCTGACTGTACTAAGTGCTTGTTCACGTAGGAACGCGCGGGCGCGGTGACGGGTGCGGGCGCGGTAGACTTGGTTCGCCGCACCTGCGTTTTGTACGTGAACACTTGCATACTATGCTGTGTGTTTGACATTTCGTGACAAGCAATAAGAGTCTCTTTAGAGTTAAACGCGAACAGACAGACATGGTGACACTATAATGACATGATGTGACGCATATTTTCCTTAATTTTTTTTTTGTGTTGAATTTTTTTTAATATACGAACTTATTTTCTTTCTTTTCTTTTTCCTTTTATAAGGGTTTCTAATGAATGTGGATTGTTGTTAACAGGAAACCTACTGGCATTATAATAGCAGTTATACTCCAGAATGTCACATGAGTCTAGGAACCTCCTCGGGCGTCCATTCTCGTCGACACCGCACTTCTCATATCCGTCGTGGATGCACGTCTTCGCTTTGTAGCACTTCTGAAATTAATAACCACTTAATTAAGGACCATGAACCTTTGTGGCATATCGAACGGCTGCCATTTTGTTTTTTTTTTCAAAGTTTCCGCGCCCGTTTAATGTAGTATGGTGATTTTTACTTCCAAATATTTCGGGAATGTGACACTTTGGGGTACCATATTTCTTGGCATTTTTAACCGACTTCAAAAAAGGAGGAGGATCTCAATTCGACGGTATGTTTTTTTTTTTATAGTAAGTTTTCCTTGGCTGGCAAGGAGGAGCCTTTACGCTAGGGGTTTAGAATCATGTTTGGCCTTAGGGTGCTTTTTAGGGTTCCGTACCCAAAGGGTAAAAACGGGACTCTATTACTAAGGCTCCACTGTCCGTCTGTCCGTCTGTCACCAGCTGTATCTCATGAACCATGCATGATAGCTAGACAGTTTATTTAATGTCGCGGCATCATGCTGAGATAGGAGCCTTTTGGCCTCATATAGGAGTTTCTGTTTCATTTTTCTTTTTGTTAAGTACTTACCTACTTTTTTTTATATAATTTGGTTTTTTATTTTTGACTGTGTTTATTTTAGTTTGTAATGTTCCTGTACAAGTCGCAATAAAAACGTTTTTTTTTCTTTCTTTCTTATTCTAAGGCCTAACAAGAATCATTTAATAAAAGTGCAGCACATTCTGAAAGATTCAACTTAAAATCCATTGAAAAGTTAGAAGTGTGTTTAAAAAATACCGTTCAACGTTTCTTGAAATTGAATGAAATTGCTTATTCTGTAAATAGGATATAATATTATCGGAATCGATTTTATATTATAAAAGCGAAAGCTTTTGAGTGTGTGTGTGTGTTTATATGTTTGTTACTTCTTCACGCTCAAACGGCTGGACCAATTTTGATAAAATTTGGTATGGAGGTAGCTGACACCCTGGATTAACATATAGGCTACTTTTTATCCCGATATTCCCACGGGATCGACATTTACGCGGGTAAAACCGCGGGGCACAGCTAGTAAAAAATATAAAAAAATAAAGCAGATGAGGTTGACGTTTCCTATTTGACTACTCTGAGGACAAGGGCCGAAACAAACTCAGAGGACTTCTCGTCTAAGAGGAGATAAAACTACATTTCACAAGTGTCGTGATTTCATTGATAAAAAAAACAAATAAACATTGATTGAAAATATACATTATTTTAATACCTACCCCATTATAATATTCACTGTGGCAACACTATCAACAAACTTTTAAAATGTATTTCCACTATGGCAACTATATGTATTTATTATTCTACTTTGGCAACACTTAGAAATAACAGTTATGATATTCGTTATTTCTGGGTGGGGCAAATGTCGTTTTAAATGGTAAAATGTAGTGCAAAGCTAGTCGTGTTGGATTGTGAAAAAGTACAGTTGTGCGATTAAAAAGTATTAGCAAGAAAACGGTTTATTTCATTTTACATGTACAAAAAATCTAAGTACTTATCCATTATTCAATTAACAATAGTTTTTTCTAGATCTGTATCAGAGTCACTAAAATTTTAAACCCTTATCTGCCAATTCAAGTTAAAAATGAGAAACACGGGCATTGTATAGGCGGATATAGTATAAGACCACGTTCGCATGGACGTCAAAATATCGCGGCGATATTTTACCGCGCACTGGATTTTCAGCTCTGGGTGTTAACCCGAGTGTTGAGAATTCAACAGAGCGCATCCCAGCGCGTTAAAAAACATACAATTGGATGTTCAACTCCGGCGAAAAGCAGTGCGTTCAAAATCCGTGGAGAAAAACGCGCCCATGCGTAGCTGGCCTAGCGCCCCCGCGATTTTGATTTTTTACATGCAAATTCAATTAAAACGCATTTCGGCGCGGGCTTTGGCCATTGTGTGACGCGTTGCTAGTTTTTAGGGTTCCGTATCCAAATGGTAAAAAAGCTGCTTCTCATGAACCGTGATAGCTAGACAGTTGACATTTTCACAGATGATGTATTTCTGTTGCCGCTATAACACAACAAATAATAAAAATTAAATTAAATTAAAGTTTAATTTTAACATTCTTTAACTTACTTTTGTACTTTCAGATTGCCAGACGAAGACCAATAAAATGACCGTCGCTGTAAAATAAATTATTTACATTAGATACAGATTGCATTTCACGAACGCGCGTCGATTTTTCAAATTTTTCCCGGTAAGATTTTTAAGGCTGAAGATTTTTTATTCGGATGTCGGGCGTACTTTAAATTAGAAAACTGCGGGCTTAGTACTAAAAATCAGTACATTTTGCTTAATAAAATTAAAATGTACAGAAAACAGGTAAGGTAGAATAGGTATCTAGGTACTTATGTCTAGGCTTACCAATCGAAAACATGACGAAATGCATTTTCAAATGTGTGACGTCGCAGTGAAACTAACAATGGAAAATAATATAAGTAGTTAAAATATTTATTTTTATGATCTGTACTCTATATAGCTTTTTTAAATTGAATTGTATGTTGTACTGGTTTGATAACATAAAATAATATACTATAACTTGCTTATTGCAGTGATTTCATTCACTGCTTTGGAAATCGGTGATCCGCTATATGTAATTCCAAAACCAATCTATGTACTTACAGGAAATCTGTGAAAAAGTTTCTCCTCCTTCTAAACACAAATAACTCTTATAGCTCCCTTAATCAACCTGTAAAGGTCTATAAAATAATTTCATAATTATTTTTCTTCATGATATTCTTCCTATGGCTGATTTTTCAATTGACAGATAATTTTTATTCGTGGAATAAAGTTGACGTCTGACAGATTTGTATGGAAGAACTGTCAAAAATTCAAAATTATTCCTGCGATAAAATTATCTGTCGATTGAAAAATCAGCCCTTATTTTAGCGCAGTAGTATAGGCAGGGTATACCAACATTACCAACGCAAATTTATATACCTACATGAGTGTTATTGATTATTATTATTTAATATTATTATTTTTCAGGGTTTCACATGTAAACGTGGGATGTAAGGTGCCACAGCTGAAGCTTCGAAATAAAATACCTATCACGTCAAGGAAGATCATTTAAATTATAAATGTGTTTGTATACAAGACTGATTCTTACTGCAACTCTTTTAGGATCATTTGCCTGGCAAATAGAAACAAAGAAATATGGTGTATGTACTTTTTAAATTATAAATGATCTCATTTTGATAAGTTTGGTGCTATAAGTTTACACTTAATGTGAATTATTTTTAATTATTTTACCATTCAACTATCTCAAATATTGCACGTGCCTTGGTAGATACCTCTCTACCTGCTACTTGTAGGTCATACAAATATTTGTTCCGTACGGGAATCGAACCCGCGACACGGAGCGCAGCAGTCAATCGCTTAACCACTGCGCCAACCGTGCCGTCGACTGCCTCGATGCCTTTGACTTACGTACAGACGCCAGCACATCTAGCTACTAAGTAGGATCTGTCAAATTTCTTTAATGGATGAAAATCTACTCGTATTAAGTTTATTGCTAAAGCATTAGGTTCAAAGTTGATTGGGAAAATTTGACAGTTTCGGGTAGCTTGATGTGCGGGCGTCTGTACCATTCAATAAGCAATTTTCTCTTTAAGTATAGCATAATCATAATCAGCCTATAATGTTCCCACTGCTGGGACACGGGCCTCCTCTCTGTGAGAGGGAGTGGGCCGTAATCCACCACGCGGGCCCAGTGCGGGTTGGTAGATGTTGGTTACATGTCTTCGAATTTTTGGTTCTAGGACATGCCGGTTTCCTCACGATGTTTTCCTTCACCGTTTTGAGAGCAGTGGTGATGATATAATTTACACAAAGTAAAGCGCCTTTATTATTATCCGGTCTGGGTTCGAACCTACGACCTACAACTCGTAAGTCGCGGCCGTCACCACTTGGCCACCACTGCTCTATCTCTAAGTATCTCTCTTTAAGTAGGTACTGTTAGAAATTTTATGGTGTTACAAACATGTTATTCTCGACACCATACTGTAAACTTTCTGCATAACATACAAAGCGGTGTCTGCTTGTCAAACACAGTTCTACTGGAAATCTCTCTCTTGAGTTGTTGGAGCTAAAGTTCTGTGGCAGACAAACTATTACTACAATATGAGTATTTAGCTTCTGATGTGCACCAAATTTATCTTTCTTTGAACCTAAAACACATAATTAAATAAACAAACAAAAAGAAAGATATATGGATGTGTCTAAATGTATTAACATTGTTAATAACTCCTTAGTAATAATAACTCCTTAAACATTGATTTATTGAACCACTAGCTGCGCCCCGCGGTTTCACCCGCGTAAATGTCGATCCCGTGGGAATATCGGGATAAAAAGTAGCCTATATGTTAATCCAGGGTATCAGCTACCTCCATACAAAATTTTATCCAAATTGGTCCAGCCGTTTGAGCGTGAAGAAGTAACAAACATATAAACACACACACACACTCACAAACTTTCGCCTTTATAATATTAGTGTGATGTGATTATAATACCTATCCTAATAATCATAAAAATGTTAAAGTCTGTATACTTTATAATACATAGTCTGTAGTAGTAGTCTGTAGTGTGTAGTGTGTGTGTGTGTAGTCTGTCTGTATAGTCTGTAACTTTTTTTTTTGTATGATTGGATGTGAATGTGAATTTGGATGTTTATTAATCAATCACGCCTCAACTGCTGAACTGCTGATCTTCTGTATAAATCTCACCGAGAAAACTTCCGGTCGATTCTGTAAAAATCTCACCGTGAAAACTTAGGTGAAGTGAGATTGTTTTTGCTAGGAATTGACACTATTGACAGCTCACTCCACGCTCACTTTACCTAAATTTTCACGGTGAGATTTTTACAGAATAGCACTGCTTAGACGAAATGAGCTTGAAGTGAGCTGTCACTAGTGTCAAGACCTAACATTAAGTGGAATGACAGCTCACTTCGCGGTAAGTTTTTTTACAGACTAGCTCGGCTGATATTGGGAATTGACACAATTGACAACTCACTTCGTCTAGGTATTCACGGTGAGAATTTCACAGAATAGAAATGTCAAAGTCAAGTCAAATCATTTAAGTGTTTCAAATAGGCACATTAAAGGCACTTTTGAACGTCAAAAAAAACTAAATAGAAATGATTCGTTGACGAATGAGTAAATAATATACACGTTTTATCCCAGTAGTACGTTCCTGTAGGCAATTTTTTTACTTTCCCGCGGACGAAGATGGAGTTAAAACTCAGTACGGTTTACATTTTCAGATACCATGCTTAGATGCAGGGGTTTGCGTTCACACTAAGAAACGACAGTGCGGGATCTTCAAGAAAACAACAGAAGTGCGATGGTTCCTAGATAAATGTGATATTTTAGAATATAACTGCGAATATAAAACGAGTAAGTTCTAACAACATACAGGCTGTAAAAAGACACATCACAAAGCCGTCAATTACGGTATGCATTCTCTACATCAAACCTTGTTTTGATGGCGTCTTTACATCAAAAATAATAGTACTTATACCATTATTTTTGATGTGAAGACGCCGCGCCAGCACAACAAGCTACCCGAAACGTCAAATTTTTCCAATCAACATTGAACCTTATGCTTTAGCGATAAAGTCGAAAATTTATTAAAGAAATTTGACAGACTGTAGCAGCTTGATGTGCTGGCGTCATCTGTACCTAACTGTTTACTATAATGCGCACTGTAACGCACGCAAAACATTGTGCTTATATGCATGCAACGGTACAGGGGTCGTAGGGGTATTAAAACATTAAAAACTGGCCAAGTGCAAGTCGGACTCGCACACGAGGGGTCCGTACCACAAGGCAAAAACGCCGAAAAAAACACGTTTGTTGTATGGGAGCCCCCCTTAAATATTTATTTTATTTTAATTTTATTATTTATTATTAAAGTAAAAATACAACTAAGTATTTTATGAATATTTCAAGGGCCTACCTGTTGTCATTATTGATATCGAGCAAAAAAGGGCAAAAAAATCGCGTTTGTTGTATGGGAGCCCCCCTTAAATATTTATTTTATTCTGTTTTTAGTATTTGTTGTTATAGCGGCAACAGAAATACATCTTTTGTGTAAATTTCAACTGTCTAGCTACCGCGGTTCTTGAGATACAGCCTGGTGAGACAGACAGACGGACAGACGGACAGACAGCGAAGTCTTAGTAATAGGGTTCCGTTTTTACCCTTTGGGTACGGAACCCTAAAAACTGGTTTTCGTAAAAAACGTCAGCAAAAATTGGAATTTTGACCTTCAATATCTCCTTAACCAGAAGGTTCCCAGGTATAGTCCAGTACAAAAAAATTATGACAATGACTTCTGCTTATGCTAATGCTTCGTTAAGTGTCTTTTTATACCCCTTACTGTACCTATGTAAAAGTATGACTGGCAACGTAGCTGTGGTACAGACGCCAGCCAGCACATCAAGCTACTACAATCTGTCAAATTTCTTTAATAGATTTTCAACTTTATCGCTAAAACATAAGGTGAAAATTTGACAGTTTCGGGTAGCTTGATGTGCTGGCGTCTGTACCTACACCTATAAAAAACTTTAAAATTTCTAGTACAGTCAACAGCAAAAGTAGATGATCAACATCAGAAATTCAATGCTAATTAACGGAGTTCGCGTCAGAACTGTATGGCAGAGCTGTTGCTGTTGTTGTTGTTGAGCTGTGTGCAGAGACTGTGTGGCTGTATGGCAGAGTTCTGACGCGAACTCCGTTCATTAGTATTGGATTTCTGATTTTGATCATCTACTTTTGCTGTTGACTGTACAAGGATTTTCATATTTCAATTTTAGTTTTGGTAACAACTCCAAAGGCGTAATTAATTCAGTTAGTTAGATCACAAAAAGCAAAATATAGACCTGTGTCCACAATGTATAACATAATATGTTATAAGACCTAGTTATATAACATGTTTCTTCATAGAGCGGTTTGGAATTTTAAATAAGTGGACGTGTTATATGTATATAAATATATTGCATCATGCGCATGCACACCGAAGTATTTTTTTTGTGGAGCAACATTTGCAAGTGGTGCAACATTTGCATTTGTTGGTGGGCAACAACGACTAACAAAAAGTTATTTAATAAACAACTAATGTCTTACATAAAGTTGTAGAAAGTTACTTAATATTATTATTGTTGATAAATGTTGTTTACAAAAAGTTACTTCGGTGTGGATGCACTTTTAGTATCCTTTTTCTGTTTCAGAATTCGTAAAAGTAAAAAAGTCGTACTGCAAACATATACCACCACTCTAAAGGAAACCACATGGGCTATCAAATGAGACTACCGAAAAAATAAATGGCTTAAAGCTGACTTTTATTTTAATAAACATTAATTACAAAATCACTCGTAACTAAATATTTGATTCAACAAACGTATCATAATTTTGGGCGACATGAATACACCACAGCAAAATCTGAAAGAACAGAAAAAGAATTTAAACAATAATGCAAATGAAAATGACAAAACAAGAAAGGGTAAAAATTCTATTTAGGTGCAAGATGAAGACTTATAAACAATAAATAAATATTCAAAGATGAATTTAATAAAAATAAATTTCTAAATACACTTACTGTATTTCCAATAGCAGTTGACACGAAGTAAATGGCAGAAATTTTCAAATTTACCATACCCGAACTCATCATCGAATCCACAAACAGGTTCTTCAATCTTCTGGCAAAGTAACGCCATTGGACACCAAGGATTTGCTTTATTATCGTCACTTTGCTGACTTGGGCTGAGCGAAGGATCACCTCCAAATGATCTTCGTGATCCGGGCTGAAAAGATAGAAAATTTCATTTAATTTTTCAAAAAATATCGATGTCTTTACTTGCCTATTTCTAAAGTAGAATCATTAACAAACAGAACAGATTTCTACAAAATTTTCTATCATTTCAACCTTTGAAAATATTTTAGAAAAACACATATTTTTCGACAACACATCATGTTTATTTGTTAGTTGTATGTTATAGATAAGTGGCAAATCCTCTTCTCTCGATGCAATAAAACCTATGCTGCTTATATATCATGTTTTTTTCTATTGCTATTATTTCCACTTGCCTTCAACAAAGGTAAATTTGTACTCTCTTCAACAAGAGGCGTCGGATCTGTATCACTGTTATCTCTCATCACCAAGTCTTTGGCAAGCTTGCCATATTTCGGAATGTTTTTCCCGAGTCTCAACACAGGATTATCTTTAGTATTGTCTTTAGAATTATAATTTCTACTATTATTGTTTTTACGTTTAACTTGAGGTACCTCTTCAGCTTCCGCTTTAGTAGGCAGTTTCGGTTTTTCTAGACCTTTGCTCAAATTTTCGATCAGCTTTTTTATCATGTCTCCACTGGCGTCAACCGCTTTTATCAAATGTTCAAGCGCTTGATTTTGATGCATCAGCTTCTCTTCTATAAAACTGCTAAAACTTTCCAGAGAATTATCTTCGTTTTCCTTTTCTCGGTTTTCTGTACCCTGTAAAATAATTAAATAATTCAAACCATCTACTTATGAAATACTCGCAGAGGTTGCATGAGGAAGCCATATGCAGGTTAAAACTTCTACAGTACTCTCAAAACTATCGACACCTCGTTTTCCATCCCTACCCTCTGCCAGGGGTGTCCAAGTATTGTTTTTTAGCTAGAAAATAAAATATTACTTGTTTTTACTTACCGTGGTTCTAAGCACAAGTTTTGCACCGAACTTGTCGTCTTCCAATGAATCGATGTTTGCCATGTTTGAATAAGCAGCCACCGCCAGGACAACAAAAGCTAGAGAAAGAAAATATCAATTACATTTTAAACAGTTTTTTTCTACTTAGAGATCAACATTTCTAAATGCTTGAAACAACAAAATATTTATGGAGTCAAAAAGTCCAAATGATTTTACGGAATGCACACATACAATCTCAGGAAAAAGGACCACTGGGGCCATCCAGTCTTTCTTATTGATCCGCGGCTGCCGCAGACAACATGCCGCTCGTGTATTTGAGCACCGTTCTCAAATTCAGGAGCGACACGCTTCGGCAGCTGTCGCAGACACGCGTCAACGTTTGCAGTAGCCTCTGTCGTCGACACGTGTCGCTCGTCTGTAACCACACCTAGTCCCATTCTGTCTGTAACCTCATTAAAATCCTCCTAATTACAAACTCGCTTGCATCATCCCATTGGATGTCTCTAAAGAATTTGGTCCTTCGGTCTTCAAACTGATTGGCAGTACAAAAGCTGTCTCACCAATAACCAAGGGTCTCATGATGCGTACTTGAGATCCGGGGCGCTACAAGTAGGTCGATTGTGGTGCTTACTCCACTTATAGCGTTGGTAATTGATAACCAGTAGCAAGACATTTTGATACTTGCTATTTTTTTTATTTTGGAGACAAGTTGCTTTTTTTTATGGAAACATATAGGATTTAATTGCAATAAAAACGTGTCAATGTTTAAAGAAAATTCCCTAACATATTCCATTCGTATAATATTTTTTAGGGTGTCATTTGGTTCTCAATCTGTCAAATAACCTCTAATTGAGGAAAGTTAAAAGATTTTTTTGCCAAATAAAACATCTTTGCCAAATTTTTGACATTGGTTGGCGGTTAAATGAGATTGCGACAAGATTTTAAACATTTTTTTTACGGAAATTAGCTTTCTGATCGCTCGCACCGTATAAACAGTCCATTTCGAGTACAGATAGGATATTCCTTACGTTTAGCTTATTAAGTATTAGCAATTACCGTCATCTCGTTACATTGATTACATCCTCTATAAATGTTTAACATTCACTAGTACGCAAATTAAATAGATTTCTGTTTACTTAAAGGTCACTTGTATCGAGAAGGTGTAATTATTCTGTTTATTTGTGTGGGTATAGCTTAGCAACTTGCGATAATTACCTACGCTATTTGCAAAGTAGACTAATAGTTTTGTTAAAATAATTGGATTCTGAGAATAATTTGTGCTGTCACGTGATGTTAGTGAAATATTGCTAGATTATTGCCTATTCCTACTTATTCCACTTACTGCCTGACTATGCTGCGGGGTAATTGAGAAAAAACTCTAATAGTAGCAATGGCTTTAATTTTGACAGTTCAACAACATTCATTGCGATAATTACGATGATAATATCTTTCAAAATGATTTAAATAATTTTGATTGAAAATTTTTTGAGCAATCACGGTGCTGTTTCCTTTAGGATTCATTTATTAAAATTTATATTTTTAATACGAAAAATATAACAACCTACATTTTTTCAATCCATTAGTCATCTTGAATGTTGCACAGTAAAATGTACATTATTTGTACATGCAGCACAGTATTTAATCACTACTTTAAAACACAGTTGTTTTTATTAAAACTTTCGTAATTAAAAACATTCATTTTCTTATTACCTACTGAAAACTAATACTAATAAAAATTATTGCATTTTTTTAATGATCAAGAACGATAGCTCGCCGTTCACCTCTCCAATATGATTTATAGATATTAGGCATGTTCTGATTGAATTAGGGACGTTGATACGCCTTTCGTACATTCGATTACATTACTAAGACATACATATCCCATTCTGCACGCCAATTCATTGTTTGATAACCCAATTATACAGGCTGAAGATTAAGTCTGATTAAGTCAACTGCATCTGTCAAGGGGGTGATTTTCCCCGTCATACTGAACAGGTTTCTCTGTGAAAATCATATCCAATAAGATTTATATCTAAACTTATATTTTTCGAACGCCCCCCATAACATGAGACTCAAAAATAACAAAAAAAAAAAAAAATGTGGCAAAATGTGGGTGTCGTAGACAGAGTAAACTGACTATAGACTGCTGCATATCTTCTTTTTCATTCGCACAAGAAAAAGAGAAATATATTAACGTCACTAGCAAAGAAAAGAGACAGAGTAAGAATATTTCTGTCCCTTACTGCGTGTCGGCTAAGCACATCAATGTGCACAACAAGTTTGACGTTTATGAATGAAATACTAAAAACTACACCGCGATTAAACGGAAAATAAGATCATTTTCGTGCATAATTTAATAATAGTACATTTGCGCAACTGTGAAAATGGTAAGTTGCAGTGTAATAAGCTGTAAAAATGATAGTATGATGAAGATTGCCGGAATTTTTTGTCCCTTTCGGTGACACGGATACCATGAGTCTATAGACTACTCTGTCTACGGTGGGTGTACTACAGGTATATCTCTACCGTTCCCCTTCGGTACTATAGGCGTATGTTATTAATAATTTTTCCTTTTAGCATTAGGCAGATACTGCCATAGACACTTTCATAAAAAAGCAGAGGCAATTTTTTTTGTAAAATGTAATGCAATAGCTTTCAAGCTGTCAAAATAAAGGAGTCTGGTGTATTTTCAGTTCTGTCTAATATAACCCGCACCGTTCAAAAAAACGAATTAAAAAATGGCGGTCAAACAAAGGAGCTTGTCATGCCCTCTCACTTGTACGTAGGTATAGCCAGTGTGACGCAACTCTCTAATAAAAAAAGGAACTATCGCAACTGTCTAATAAAAAAATAAACTATGAAACGTGCGCTAATCACAGATAAAATATGACAAATTTAGCGCACGTTTCATACAAGCGACGTGTTTCAACTTTTTCTATGGTGTGACGCAACTCTCTAATAAAAAAATATACGGTCGAATTGAGAAACCTCCTCCTTTTTTTGAAGTCGGTTAAAAAAGGAACTATCGCAACTGTCTAATAAAAAAATAAACTATGAAACGTGCGCTAATCACAGATAAAATATGACAAATTTAGCGCACGTTTCATACAAGCGACGTGTTTCAACTTTTTCTATGGGAGTTCCGTCTCTTATATATGTTTATACATGTTTACTTACTCTATGGGTATAGCGAGTGAGTGAGAGGTGCCTGATAACGCTGTCATTTATAATTAGTTTTTTTAATGACACAGGTTTTACCAAGACATCCAAACGTATATTTCCAAGCCCCTAAAGGTACGGTTTCTTACACATAGCATCCACAATTTACACCGGTGAATGACGTCGCTGAAACGTTATTTATAAAATTAAGTTGGTGTATTTTACTAGAGAGCACTTTGATAACATAAACTCAAACCCCGCCGTCGCCCAAAGATTTAAATCTATAGATTTGCCCTCATCGTACTTAGTCACGCGAAAAAGTGTTCGTACTGAGAAGAGTGAGCTCACACTTTATTATATAGCGTTACACTGTCAATCAAGTCAAGTCACTGCGTCATTGTGTGCCAGAGGTGTCAAAACGAAACAAAACACGACTATCTTTTGACGCTGTCATCATTTTCATGACAGTTATGTGCGGTCACCGCTTTTCTCAATGATATTATAAGTGTAAAAAGGTGACTTTTCTAGGAAACTCTAGCTTAACTGCGGGCGTGGGCAGTAAAATAAACATATATTTAAATACAAGCTCTTGCGACGGCTTCGCCCGCGTGGTGTTCGGAAATTATCCCACGGAAACGTATTACCGGGTTAAAAAGTAACCTACCTATGTGTTGTTTCTGTTTATAGTAAACTATATGTGGGCATGTTTCCGGTTGACAGCGATGCGGACGAGTACTTCGACGCCTAAGTGTCCTTTGTTTTTGTATTTATTTGTATAGTAAGTTAGTTAGTCATTTAATTTAGTATCTATTGTAAATATGTATTATACTTTCATTACATTCCATTATTAGTTTATTTAATCTAGAGCGCACGTATTTTAGAGATTCTCTTAAAATCTTTCCACTCAGGTGGAGCTGAAATTTTCCATTTTAATGCAGCCTCCGGCCACAAAAGAAGGTAGAAAACACATGTGGGTCACTTCCGAATGAGCTTCATTAAATATGTATAAGTATGCACTGGGGCTATTTTAAAATGTTGCCAGTATAAAAGAATGTTCATGTTAGTTGCTTTGTTCAATATTACACAGCTTTTATTGGAGGAAAACTTGTTAATTACTTATAAGCTCTACAAATGTTGAGTTGGTTACAAATTATAATTATCTTTCAATAGTTTAGGTATGTACCTAATACTTTACTGTTTATCTGACTGTGAATGTCCTTAAGTCTGGAGTTCTTTGAGATGATTATATGAATTTATGGCTGATAGTCGTTAAAAGTTTAACTAAAATAATTTTATATATTGACTATTCCTGTTTTAAAAAGGTCGTTTCTAAAATTTTTAATTTTCTAGGATGAAAATTACATACATACTTAGATGTTTTCCAGGGCGAGGCTACATCATCATCATCATTTCAGCCGAAAGACGTCCACTGCTAGACATAGGCGTCCACTTCGACCGGTTTTGTGCTTCTCGCATCCAACGAGTTCCTGTGGCCTTCACAAGGTCCACCTTTTGGAAGGCCTTCCAACGCTACGTCTTCCGGTACGCGGTCGCCACTCCAGAAACTTTCGGCCCCATCGGCCATCTGTTCTGCGAGCACGTGCCCTGCCCACTGCCATTTAAGTTTGGCAATTCTTCGGGCTATGTCGGTTACCTTGGTACTCCTGCAGATCTCTTCATTATAGAGGCCGAGGCTACTTTTCTGCTTAATTTCATCGAAGGGAGGTAGATTATCTTTTAAATGAAGCAACAGAATATCATTCGAATATATTGAGTAAAAAAAAACGTAAGAAAAACGTTTATTGAGTAAAATACTGGTATTCAGCTGCATCCGGTTAGACTGGAAGCCGACCCCAACATAGTTGGGAAAAGGCTAGGCAGATGATGATGACCTACATTTATTGAGTAAAAGTAACCTAATTTATTTCTAAATATTTTAACACTTACTCAGAGTCAGAGAAAGCAAAAATTCAACATTACAGTGTTTGGAAACCATCGGGTTGTTTTCGATAAATTGGCAAACGATTTGATATCCAAATACCTATGTATATTTTACGTAATATCAGTCTTCTTAGATCTTAATCACGTGAATTCATTGAGTCATAGTAATTGTAAGATCTTTTCTTGGAATCGTTTGTCTGACGTCAGAACTGGCGTCGTCTACAAAATAAGGGCAGTGAAAGTCACGGGCTTCTTAGAAAAACTATGTAGTCAAACCAAAAAAATAATATGGCAAGGGATGTGTCATGGCTTGTTACGGGGGAGTTTGTCCCACCTTCTTCTTCCCAGCTAAAGAACTATGAAGTGGTGAAGAATGGGCTTTTTATGGGACATTCTTATGGAATGTTGACATCCAAAATGTGCTGATTCTAAGGCTAATTTGAATAAATGTCTTTTGATTTATTTTAGTTTTGTGTTCCTCTGTAGTGACTGCTTGCTTTCAAGAGGAGAATTTCGCAAGTGGTAGAAGGGAGTCTGTACCTGGTTGACAAATTGGATTATTGGCAAATGACAATCTATCGGTAGGCAATCCCAAATAGCTTCAGAACATTGGATGCAGCTGGTGCAATGGGACCAGGTGGAACTGTTAAAAAGTGGAAAGTTTTGGAGCAACCGAATACTAAGTATGGTCTTCAATTTATTGAAATATTGAACCCGAAATTAGTATTATTCAACTTTGAAGGAAAGCTACTAAATATCCTTGCACACCTACTCTGATTACAACAATACGTAATAAACGAATTATTTAGGTAATCCAACTAAGTATAATAATAACAATGTAATAAAATGTGATATAATACCTACGTTCACAATGAATGTTCGTCAAATTGGAATCTAGGTCACAAGTTCTCGAAATTGACATTGAAATAAAAAGGAAATGTTTTGATACTTAAAAGATTTGTGAATAAACAACCGTTTTGCCAAAACGTAAGATATTTGTTTGCATGAAAAGATTTTGGTGGATTGATCAATAAATGCGTAGGTACGTTAATAATAAGAAACAATATGCAATCGAAGACATGCGACCTCTACCAACCCGCACTGGGCCCGCGTGGTTTACGTGTCACTCCCTCACTTTACGTTTACGTGTCCCAGTAGTGGGAACATTAAAGGCTGCTTAAGTGGATTGTGTATCGTAAAACGATACTTTTATACATTACATAACTTTCGGTACGACATAAATCTAACATTTGTTTGTTAAGTTAAGACCCAAGTAGGTCATTGCAAGCATAAGTTGGCAAAATAGGGCATCATCGACCCGTCATACATCCAGAGCAATTGCTGAGTTCTTACCAAACTATACCACGCTTACAAATGTTTTATAGTTTGTATACGATTAATTAGCATATGTCCTATACTCTCTATCCCTTGGTAATTTCGAATAATCCGGCTCTAGATCATTAATACCCTCTGTCAAAATTTAAGCTTTCTAGGTAAAGGGGTTTGGGCTGGGCGTTGATGAGTCAGTCAGTGAGTGAGTCAGGACTTTTATATGAACCTATTAATTTCATGAACAAATCATAGTCAAAGGAAGAATCGTAATTTACACTGTCCGAATGAAAAACATTATTTGTGTCCGTCGCGACGAAGCCAAATCTCTTCCGTGTCAACCTCAACATGAAAGAATATGAACAATTCTGAGATTGTTTTAATGTTAAGTAGAGAAATTTATTCATAGAGATAGAAAATTCTGAACGCAAAGTTGAAATGTATGACCGTGAAAACTTAGGTGAAGTGAGCTGCCCTAGCGTCCACCAGAAGCTAACGATTCACACTATTGACAGTTCACTTCAAGCTTATTTCACCTAAATTTTCACGATGAGATTCCTACAAAATAAATTGGCTGGTAGCCAGTTGCCTGCATTCTAATCTTACGGTCATTTGGATCCTTGCTTGCACCATCACACTTATTAATCTGAGTATAATCCAATCAACATCTCTAATAAAGTGCATCATAATCATAATATGAGCGTAAAAGTTGATTTTCTGCTTTTGCGCTAACTAACCTAATAAATACATCCGATATTTACTGATTTATTCAGATGTAGTCGCAGACACATTACGCTATAAAATATCGATTGCGAAAATCGGTAGCAATGATAGTGAAATTATAATATTATGAATTATAACAATTACAAAAAGTATAATGTAATACTTAATTGTACGTGTGTCTGTTTTTAGTTCATGGTCAAAGCAATACAAACATAAAAGGTTTTTAATGTAACTTATTGTAATGATTTTAATAAGAGCAAGTTCTTAGTAGCACTTGAAGTAACCAACATCTACATTTAGACTTACTATATCTACCAAGAGCTTTGCATGTGCGTTGTCAACGTGTATGTAAAAGTTATAATACTGACCTACCTTTGGAGCTACACAACTTAGTTCATCATCATAATCTGCCTAGCCTTTTCCTAACTATGTTGGGGTCGGCTTCCAGTCTAACCGGATGCAGCTGAATACCAGTATTTTACATTGAGCGACTGCCTATCTGACCTCCACAACCCAGTTACTGGGTAATACGATAACCCTTGGTAAGATTGGTTGTCAGACTTTCGGGCTTCTGACTACCCGTAACGACTGTCAAAGATCCACAAATATCAGCCGGGACCAACGGCTTAACGTGCTTTCCGAGGCACGGAGGGGTCACGGTATGTAAAGATGGTCGCCCATCCACAGAACAACCGCGGCAAGCGTAGCTTAACCTGATCGATCGACCTGTGTGGCTGTTATTATTTTCTATACTATAACTATAAGACCTTTATTTTCAGGCTACTTTGGCCCATAGCTTACAGACTAACATATATATTATAATAATACAATGTGTGTTAGTGTATAAACTTAAAACTATGTTAGTAAAATTCACTTCACTCGAGCACTTGTCCGCGGAACCGACGGAACATTACACCTTGCGGCCAAAAGTCATCTGCCATGACGAGGTGCAGGTAGCATGTACTCGCACCACGAACGCCTTGAAGTTGACGTTGCGGCGCGATTCAAGCAACTGCACTCTCGGTCTGTACTTGGTCCTTTGGCACACGTACTCCACGATGTCCTCGGCCTTAGTGGTATAGTGTAGGCGGGAAATATACACGGGAGTGTTCGGCTGGGCGGCTCTAACTGGGGCTCTGGGGGCTCTGGGGGCTCTGGGGGAGAGGGGGGGGGGGGATTTAGCCACGGACCCTCCCATACACAACTTAGCTAATCATCAGAAATGATAGTTACAGCTTTATACCTACATCCCTGGACAATTCTTTCTCAGAGGGTGTCAATCAATCTGCCAAGCCTTTTCCCAACTCTGTCAGGATCGGCTTCCGGTCTAAGGGGATGTAGCTGAATACTAATATTTTACATGGAGCGACTGTTTATCTGACCTCCACAACTCAGTTATTGGATTACACTATTCCATTTAAGACCAGAATTTTGGGCTTCTGACTACCTGTAAAATAATACAAATTTAAAATTTGTCAAGCCAAATTGTATCTTGAAACTTTAAAGGTTAGGTAGCTTTCTTTATTTAGAGCACCTGGATACGCTACTACAAAGTTTGCAAGTACGTAATAGTTTTACGAAAACGGTTAGAAGTTTCACCATCTAGTTTTCGCTGCACGGGCTACAAAGTTTGTCCCACAAATCTAGCCTCAAATTATTTCTACTGAATGTTTGTTGTGAGACCTGTAAAATTAGATTAATTAAAACTTTCAGGTTAGCTTTGTGGGTTTAGGTAAGTTTCTTCCATGGGCTACGTCGGAACTAAAATGTATGTTTATAGATGTAACTTGAAAAAGTGTTAAAGCAGGTAATTGGACTAGGATTCTCATCATCATCATCATTTAAGCCGAAATACTGCTAGACATAGGCCTCCCTCAAGCACCGTCACTTCGGCGACCGGTTCTGTGTTTCTAGGGTCCAGTGGATTACTACGGCCTTCATTAGATCATCGGTCCACCTTGTGGAAGGCCTTCCTACGCTTCGTCTTCCGGTACGCGGTCGGCACTCCAGAACCTTTCAGCCCCACCTGCCATCTGTTCTACGAGCAATGTCACTGCCACCAGTTTGGCAATTCTTCGGGCTATGTCGGTAACCTTGATTCTTCTACGGGTCTCTTCATTCAGTCGGCGAATTACTCAACCAAATCATGTCAGTCCTACCACTTCAGAAATGCATTGTAGTAATTTTTTTATTATAATTTATATTCCTACATACCTTCTTCATGTATAAATATTTGCATGCCATCATTACATGGCGGAATGTGTCTTTGCACTGAAATTGTATGTATCATCTTTTGTACCTGCCACATTTTATGCAAATACTACTACTAGGATTTTACGCAAAGAAAAAACCAATAAGTGGGTAGAATTCATAAAGAAATAGAGTAGTATTTCATACGATTGAGACATCATAGCTGAGTTTATAATGGTTACTTACATAAATGCTTCGTTTATATTCTATGTACGAGTACATTATTGGAACAACCAAGTAAGTACCATTACACGGGCGTATATTTACAAAATGCAACCATTTTCAAGGAATTTGCGGAAGTTTTGATAAACACCAAGACAATGGCGAATGTTCTAGCCTCTAGTTAGGTAAACACGTCTTGATGTCACTCATAGTGCATCCTTCGAGGGAATAAGTTTTGAAGACAGCGTATAATAAAATGGCCTCCAGGACAGTTTTTGGTAAGTTTTTAAATAAAGTTCAGGTACGACCAGAAACTTTTTGGTCGTACTTAAACTTTATTTGCTTCAAGTTTTAGTGGGTAAGTAGATAATTAGCAGGAAAATGGAAGTTGTGTTGATTTTTATACTTCACGCGTTATGGCGTTGGTTTGGGCTCCGCTCGCCCCTTGGATCTTGCCTCTAATTGCCTAAGTGTATCTGCTCGCCCCCTTGAATATCAGATACCCCAAATCGCCCCCGATTGTTAGTAAGTTAAAAGTACTGTCAGCACTCTATAAGTTTGTAAATATTTAAATAATTTTTTTTTTTCTTAAAACTTCAATAGTGTCTCTTGGGATTAAACGGTGAACAAAAAATGGAAAATCGATTGTAATAAAAACTTACCTTAACTTCCGATATAAGTACTAAACTAAGGATTAGCAATTATCGAAAAACGCTACCCTTCCTTAATATAATATGAACTTAGAAAGAGAAAGCATACGACTCTCTCAACGGGTAACATATTTTAACAAACCTTTTGTTTATTGGACCCATGAAAAAGGTTTATTTTGTTCTAATAGGTAAGCCAGGTAGCGAAAACTATCACAAGTGTCAAGAGAGAGTGAGTGAGTGAGTGAGTGAGTGAGTGCGTGAGAGTGTCACGAGTTGGTAAGATTACAGATAGAGTTATTAAAATAATCAAACGTGATTACACAACTATACCTTTATAGTTAAACAAAGGAAATGCCGCAAGGGGCATACACCAAAATAATTATTTAAATGCCAATTTTCAATCACAACACCGAAATAATAAAAAACGGGGTGAGTGGAACATTTTAATCGAAAGGGGAAAACACAAGGGGCGAGCAGAGCCCAAACTATGGCATTTAGGCTCGGCTTCGGTGCCACCATTTTACATATATATACATTTATAATCTATATCAGAAAATATAGACGTGACGTGACGTGCTTTTCATGTCTGTGTGACCGCTTAGATCTTCTAAACTACACAATGGATTTTGATGTGATTTTCATTCCTCATTTAGAACAATCAATCCGAAAGGTTTATGTGTCATCATTATCTGCCTAGCCTTTTCCCAACTATGTTTGAGTCGGCTTCCAGTCTAACCGGATGCAGCTGAATACCAGTATTTTACATGGAGCGACTGACTAGCTGAACCTGAACCTGCGTAGCTTAACCTGATCAATCAACCCGTGCGGCTGTTATTACTTAGTCACAGGCCCCTATGTCGTGGTATGGTTTAAGTGTATAGTAAATATTTGAATTATAGCACAGAGATCTCTCAGATGTTTTGACATGTCGCACTCATGCGAAGCAGGGAAGCAAATAATGAATATGTAAAAGCTGTAACACTTATGGTTATGGTTTATCTATCTATCTGTCTACTTAATAAAATTACGTTCCATTACGGTAAATTTAAAAATAAAAGCAATAAACATACCTTCAATGAATTTGGTGCAATTAATTGGAACCACGTTTCGTACAGATTGTTAAAAGTTGGTAAATCTCTCACCATACATTGGCGGATTGCCAATTCTTTGCAGGCTGTGTAGCAGCTGGTCTTTCTCTCGAATAAAAGGAATGTAACAGTTAAAGCTTTAACTTATACCTACACTAGCCCTCGCCCGCGGCTTCGCCAGCTTGGAGGTCGGTAATTATCCCAAGGGAACTCAACTCAAATTCAAAGCATTTATTTTATTTAATCCATTTACAACCACGTTTCAGCATTGCCAAAGGAGTCGGTTATTCAGAACGATGTAGCTAGTTGCCCATTTAAAACGTAATAGGTTCCTATGAAGAAGAACGACGAAAAAACACCATGACTAACTACTCTAAAAACACCATGACTAACTACTCTAAAAAATATACCTATAAGTAGTTACAAAATATTAGTTACATCATTAAGAATGTACTTACTACCGGGATAAAAATAACCTTTATTCTAACCTAGGTCTACTGTGTGCCAAATTTCATCGAAATCCCATCAGCCGTTTGTGTGTGAAATGGTTACAGACAGACGGGCAGGGTAACTTTCTTATTTAAAATATACAAAGGTTTTTATCCTCCTAGCAAAAAAGTTTCACAAGTAATAGTATCAGCTGATCAAAATTGATTTCTTTAATTTTTGGTCTTTGTTCATTTTTTATAGGGCCTAAAATTTTATATTTTGCTTTTAGACTTTTTTTTCTTTTTTCACATAATAAGTCATTTTATTTTTTCAGTCTTCTGCCTGTTTTGCTCTATCATAGTAATGACGGAGGCCCATGGACCCCCGAAGGAGCGGGATAATGAGGATATCGCAATGGGGCGGAAGGTAAAACATGTAATTTTCTCAATTTTTCACGAGCATGTTAGATTTAATCCTGGGAATCATAAAACGTGGTCTTTATTAGCTTCTTTATTGTTATTTTTAATACCAATTTTGCTAAATATTTAAGCTTAGAAAACTAATCTTGCAAGGCCTTCGCAATCTTTTTAATAAAACAGACTTCAACCTGGATCCTAAAAGTCTGAGCAAATCTAATAACAGTAAAACTCCTCTTGACTGTTCAGAAACAGTAAATTACATAATAATATATTTAAATAAACTTTCAGAAACCAACGCTTATTTTAATGAAATATTTTTTCTGAAAATGGATAATAAACTAGCTTCTGTCAGCGGTTTTTCCCGCGTAGAGATTGGAAATTATTCCACGGGAGCCTGCTATCGCAACAAAAAGTTACCCTATGTCCTAACCAAAGGTCATGGTCAACCTAGGTGCCAAAGGACGATGTTAAACCTACTATAGACCACGTCCCAATTTTTTTTTTTGATGCAGTATTCTTATTTTTTGTCCCATGTTTTCCAAATTATTAGTAATCCAAGGGCTTTTAAATGAGATAAATCTCAAGTCTGTTGTCTAAGTTTCAAATTCGAAGATGCTAGTGTCCATTTTCCTTTCACCGGTTAAAGTGTGAGCAGCGGGGCAATTGCGTAACACATTATCAAACGGAATCGGTTTCATTTTGACAGTTCAACAACATTCATTGCGTTATTTACGTGTTGAGCAGTCAAATTTTTCGAACTTATGAAGCAATGGATTAGCAATTTGCTTCAAAATGATTCAGATTCCGATTGATAGTGTCTTACGCAATTAGGGTGCTGGTAACAGGCACACAGAGTTACTTTTGCATTTAGTGGCAGTATGGATATTACATGTGTAATATTGTCACTAAATTTAGTGGCAGTATGGATATTACATGTGTAATATTGTCACTAAATTTAGTGGCAGTATGGATATTACATGTGTAATATTGTCACTAAATGACATAAAAAAAGTCCTCCAGACCGTATTTCGGCCATGGCGGCCAATCTCAACGGAGACTAGCCTTCGGCGCGGGAGATATTATAGTGCACAAGTGTGCGCGCAGATACAGGTGCACTCCCTCTTCCCTCACTCTCATTGTCCGATGGGACGGCAATCTGACACGACCAGAGAGAGATCAGGCGCAGGACCAACGGCTTAACGTGCTTTCCGAGGCACGGGGGTATCACAACGCCAACTTCCAAACTCCGGGCTGCTACTAAGAAATTCCTAATGGAAAAACTCAATAACACTTTGCCCGACCCGGGAATCGAACCCGGGACCCCACGCTCAGCAGTCGCGCTTGCGACCACGAGACCAACGGGGCAGTCAAAAATTACAAAATGACATAACATAGAGTCCCAAACTAAACTAACATAAGTTGTGCTCTACTAACAAGAGCATGTGTGCGTAAACGGCTATTCTGTAGAAACTAGTGCAAGTGGTACCTACTGCCACAACGCATTGTTAGAGCTTGGCACCGTGCCATGGTATCAAGTGATCACCATGTTAGAATATTGTTTAGTGTGATCACTAAACAATATTATAGCAAAAGCGAGCTAGTAAAAATCAAAGAAAAAAAAATAAGTCTTTAAAGCGAACTAGTGCGAATTTGTAACACCATAGAAATCATTCTATGGTGTTACAAATTCGCACTAGTTCGCTGTTCGCTAGTTCGTGTAGCTCGCTTTAAAGACTTACTTATGGGATAATAATATTATAATTAACATACTCGTATAGCAAAACTTTTTAAAGGAGTCTTTGGTCAACAGGACCCACTCGGAACTGGACCCGCGGGTCCAGTTGACGTAATCATTTATTTTCTGTATTTTTATTGCTTAACTGGACCCACATTCAAACTTAGAAGAACATCTATGGGGTCTAGAATCTTGTGCTGAATTCATGGATATAGTTTACGCACTGGTTTTTTTTCCCTGTATGGTTCTAGTGGTGGCTGTAATGTCTATAACACTTATTTAAACTTTAAAGAGAACTTCACTCTTTTCTTTGTATGTTACCCCCAAAATTTAAGTCCCGTAGGTATATTTTACTGTACATTTTCATACTCCATTTGTTCTTAACCGTATGAGCAGTGAAATATTGACGTGTGACGGTGTGATCCTAACTTTTTACCCTAAAATATCGTACAGGACAGCGCCATGTGAACTGGGCTTTAGGTAGGACATTCACCACCCATGTCTAACTCATACAATGTAACTCTTATCTCGGTAAAGTAAGGTATAAATTAGAATGATTGCCAAGAGTTTTATCAAACACACGGCAATCATTCTATTTCATACTGAGTTACATCAATGACTAACTAATGGTTTGATATGAATTGTATGATCAAATTTGATTATCGTGAATGCGCTGTTTTAGTGTTTTGTTTTTAAACTAGTCCGTGTAACACAGTAGTAAGTAGTTATTGTTGTGATCACAGATGGGAGCAAAATGGTGCAGCATGGCCAAGGTGTGCAACCACGACCGCGTGCCGATCTGCGGTCTCAGCCACGCTGGAGACATCATGGGCTTCCGGGACCTCTGCGATATGTTCGACTATAACTGTATCCGGAGGAGGAGTATGTATTACAATATTTTTCTCTACTACACGTAACATGGTAACCTACAAAGCAAGAGGAAACAGGTATCTTCTGGGTGCCGTCACTGCATAATTCTTTAATAGACCTCATCCATCGCTTTTGACCAGGTGAAATAAATCTGTGGCGGCATCTACATTACTACGTGTGAACTACGCATCACACTGACGTCACGCAAAATCCTGCATCGCGCAAGCAGAGTTTACCGCGCGACTATACAGGGTGTAAAAATACCCAAAACGTAGCCGTCAAATACGCATTAAAGCATAAAAATTATTGCTAGGAAACGACTCTTCTTTTTGGTGTGAAAATTTGCTGTTTGCAATAAAAATTACAATGACTGGGAGTATAAGTGAGGGGCCCGTGGCTAAATAAATAACAGCCGGACAGGTCGATCGATCAGGTTAAGCTACGCTTGCCGCGGTTGGTCTGTCGATGGGTGACCATCTTTACATACCGTGACCCCTCCGGGCTCCGTGCCTCGGAAAGTACGTTAAGCCGTTGGTCCCGGATGTCATTCGTGGATCTTTGACAGTCGTTACGAGTAGTCAGAAGTTCGAAAGTCTGACAACCAGTCTTACCAAGGGGTATCGTATTACCCAGTAACTGGGTTGTGGAGGTCAGACAGCCAGTCGCTCCATGCAAAATACTGGCATTCAGCTACATCCGGTTAGACTGGAAGCCGACCCCAATATAGTTGGGAAAAGGCTAGGCAGATGATGATGGGGAGTACAAGAGATTCTCGGCTTCGTAAAGTGTCTTTTTACACCCGTTATTCAATACAACCTCCCAAAAATCGTCGGGCAGTATCCCACCAGACACAACTGGTCGGACGATCCTCGCTTTTCTATGGAGAATGAGTAAACTTAACGCCCTATTCCTCATACCTCTATAAATATTTATTAAATAAATAAACCTCTGGAGCTTACGCCCACAACATCTGTATCACGCCTTTACGCATTGAAGAGAAAAGCTTGTTGAACACCCACGTGGAGACGAGTAATATAATAATAATAATACTATAGCATAATATCATTAATCTAGATTCCGGGCTACTGAGAATTTTCTAATAGAAAATACCAACATCATTTGTTCACACACGCTCAAAGACTCACTCTAACCAATAAAAATACAGAAAATAAATGATTACGTCAACTGGACCCGCGGGTCCAGTTCCGAGTGGGTCCAGTTGACCAAAGACTCAGACTAACGACGTCATTGAAGCTTTAAAAGTACATATCTCTATTTTAGAATGAACAATATTCATTTGTGTTTGGGCAGTGGTGGCCCACTGGTAACGGCTGTGCCTTACGAGTTGTAGGTCGTAGGTTCGATCCCTGACAAGCGTTTCACTTTGTGTAAATTATCTCATTACCACTGCTCTCAGAACGGTGAAGGAAAACATTGTGAGGAAACAAAATTCGCAGACTTGTGACATCTACCAATCCGCACTGGCTCCGCGTGATGGGTTACGGCTCACTCCACGGATATCTATGGCCCACTCCCTCTCACAGAGTGGAGGCCTGTGTCCCAGCAGGTGGGAACATTATATAGGCTGATTATGTATTTTTGTAATTTTAGTTTTTTTTTCTTATCATATCAATCGATGACTCATATTTCTTTGTCCTGGACAGTTCTGTGTGTGCTTTATTTACATCCTAGAGGGTGCTCCTTGCGTGTAGTCGCTTATTTTTTAGCTTTTAAGCCCTGGCTGGAGGCCCTAATTTATTGAGGCACCCACAGGCAAGCCCGGTTAGGCAGCCGACAACCTTATAAGTTGACATGTGAGATGCCATTAATAAAAATAAATAAAAAAGTAGATAGTTGTGCACGACGGGCAGGAGGGAAGGTGCGACATAAATTCTAGGTCGGGGGTTTTGGGATGGGTCAATAACACCCCATCTGGCCAGATTGGATTTATAACTAGAACCCAATAAGATTTATATATAGAAATGTCCCAATAAGGAAATGTCAACTCCATTGGCATTTCCTTCTGAATTAGGAAGGAAATGCCGATGAAGTTGACATTTCCTTTAAAATTTACTGTACCTATTTTTGAAAGAACACAACTTTCATGCGCACATTCTCATTTATATTATATGATATGGCATTTAAGTAATACATCGTTCAGTAGCATCGGCTGTCGAGTGAAGCGTGAATTCCAGTTCAGACGTAGATAAATCGAGTGTCAGTCGTATTGATTGACGCTCGATTAGCTTCGAGTATACGATGCATTAAAACTCGTATGTGTGTGTGATAGGAAAATGCATGCATTCGTGTTTTCTTTATACTTTAAAAAGATTTATCTTTTTAATTGATTCCTTTGTACAGCTGTAAAAGGATCTTATGGTGCGTGGCTAAAATTGGAACTAACGCTGCCGTTTTTTCAATAGGTATATTTCACAAAACAAATGAATGTTTACCAATACAGTGCTCCTGTGAACGTCATTTAAGCACCAACATTTCTTTACAGCCTTGTTGTCTTTTGCCCACTGTCTAATTCCGTACAAGGTTGTAACATCTTATAAAATTACTTCTTTGTGAAAGACTTGAAGAACATAGAGATATATTTATTAGTTTTATTCAACCGTCACTTTTTAGTAGGATTACTTTTTAACTTAGACTTATAACATTTTTTGATTAAGCGAATATTGCTAATCTAGATAATTTAATTCCAGATTACAAGCAGACGGCGTGTCCCGACGATCGATCCCTACTTGCCGTGTCACGTCGACCAACCAACAGTTACTTTGACGACTGATTTCAAATCTTAATTAAAACTACTGCATTTGAATATTCCAATGTATTCTGTTCTATATTTAGACTTTTCATTCATTAAATAAATGTGTATTACAATTGTATCGTTTGTTTCATTATTGACTTTAAAGAAAATAAAGAAAGAAAAGACGTTTATTTGCGGGACACATGACGCAGAAAAAAACACAAAAAACTGGCCAAGTGCGAGTAGGACTCGCACACGAAGGGTTCCGTACCACAAGGCAAAACGCCAAGGCAACACGTTTGTTGTATGGGAGCCCCCCTTAAATATTTATTTTATTTTAATATTATTATTTATTATTAAAGTAAAAATACAACTGAGTATTTTGTGAATATTTCAAGTGCCTACCTGTTGCCATTATTGATATCGAGCAAAAAAGGGCAAAAAATAACGTTAGTTGTATGGGAGCCCCCCTTAAATATTTATTTTATTTTGTTTTTAGTATCTGTTGTTATAGCGGCAACAGAAATACGTACATAATTTGTGAAAATTTCAACTGTCTAGCTATAGCGGTTCTTGAGATACAGCCTGGTGACAGACAGACGGACAGACAGCGAAATCTTAGTAATAGGGACCCGTTTTTACCCTTTGGGTACGGAACCCTAAAAAGAACAAGTTGGGGGAAAATATACGTCACATCCACGCAAAACGGCCATCGCTCAGATTAATGCTTCGACCCTATGCAAGACAGAGTCCAGCGCTAGTTTTCAGCGACAGCCAGCCAACCAGCTACCTATAAAGGTTTTTTTTGCCTTCGTTTTGATGTTACTTTTCTATCCAAATGGAATTTTATTAACTTGTTTTTATATGGATTGACATTGCCAATGTATGAAAACCACAATGTTTTTTTTCTTGCCATGAGATTCTGGTAGACCTAACCATTCATGTAACCCAAATGTAAGTACACACATATTAACAGACAAGAAGAAAATAACAGAAAAAAAAGTTAAAACACCGGTAAATGTTGATGACTGAATGTAAAGGTCTTTTTCTATTTCCGAATAAAAAGAGCCACAGTACATATTATGGCACGTGCATGTATAGAAGTTCATCCCTGGAATAGACTAAGTAAGAATATATTTTTAGTAAGTATAATACAAACTATTTACACTAGATACTAAATTAAATGACTAACTTACTATACAAATAAATACAAAAACAAAGGACACTTAGGCGTCGAAGTACTCGTCCGCATCGCTGTCATCCGAAAACGTGCCCAGAAGACTGGCAGCATTGCCACATTGAATGGCAATGCTAATTCTTTGGCCAAAGAATGACCCAGCCCTCTGTTCACGTGAAGTGTCGACCAGCCGACGAGAAAGTAACAGAAATATTAAAATAATAAAGCAGAGCTATCGTTGCAAAGCGTGTACTCCAAAGCAGACATAAAATAGAAAAATTACAAAATTAATTTTGGCATTTAGGTAGAAAAACAATTTTATTATTACTCCTTTAAAATCAAGATATATACAACTTTACTTTAACTAAATCTAAAAATAACAAAATTAAATCCTGACTTAACTAAAACTATACAGAAACTAAAAAATAGCGTCGAAAAATTCATCCGCATCGCTGTCGACTGGTAATGTACCCAAGAGACTGGCGGCATTACCACGTTGTATGGCGATGCTTAGCCTCTGGCCAAGGTAAAAGCCAGCCCTTGGCTCACGGGAAGTGTCAACCAGCCGTTTCAAAATTTCAAGAACCACATGACAAAGGTTGCGTTCTTATTTCCGTTTTAGTTTATTATAAACCAACAGTCCTATTCCAAAGTTTCTTGTAAACCATTATTAGTTCGTAAGTTATGTTTAGAATTTCCAACAAAGATACAATTTGAGACTAAACCTGAATACCTAAACATCCTGTGATTGTCCTCCATTTTGATCAACAAGTCTATGGACGTTAGTACCATATTGTCGATAGACGTTGCATGGTACCCAAAAGACCAGTGTTTATTAATAACCTCAGTTATGTTTATAATTAAAGGTGTTTTGTTATTAGTTTTGCAAGTTGTACTGTTGGTTCATTCTCATATTAATAGTGATAGATCTCACTTGGTAAGCTAACTATAATTAGAGTTGAGGGCTGAATTTGAAATTCAAGTAAATCTTAATTTTACTTTTGGTTCGTCTATTCTTTGCTAATATGGTTCAATATTTAATAAAGCATAATTTCGTTTGTCTTAGTTTCTTTCTTCAGTAAAACACCAGTGGTGCTATGGCATACCATAACTTGAAGTAATATTAAAAGTTGCTCCATCTAAACAGTGTTTTGACAGTGCTAGTCATTTCAACTCAGCCTATGGCAGTCCACTGCTGGAAATAGGCCTCTTTTAAACTGTGCCACAACACCCTGTCCTCCGCCTTCCGTCATCCAATCAGTCTCAGCCACCTTCTTAAGGTTGTCGGTCCATCTGGCTGGGGGGCGTCTCACACTACACTTGCCGATACGCGGTCTCCCCTCTAGGACTCGTTTGCTCCACCGGCCATCGGTCCTTCGACAAACATGGCCAGCCCAGTGCCAACTATTGCCACTCTACAAGCAATTTTGATGACTTCGGATCTTTTCCGAATAACTCTTAAGTCATAAGTAATTGTGTTGCTTCAATTTTATTGTATGCCATAGGCAAGAAAGTTGCATTGTTTAAATAGGGCTTTATACTCGTAGGAAGAGGTGCTTCCCTTTTTCTTTTTTTGTGTTTCTGACATTATGAACATTACTTTTTAATTTATTCCATCATCTTTTAATCCGTTGGTAACAGAACGTGGCTATTAGGTTCAATGTATTTTATTAATTTTAGTCAGAACTGAAGAAAATATGCGAGCACGCTTACACTTGCTTCCACGACACGGTCATCGTCTGTGGCAAGTCTGTAAACGAAGCGAGGACTTTCCTGGACCTATGTGACTTGTACGAGTATTCCTGTGAATACACTATGGGTAAGAAATTTATATTCATCATCTGCCCAGCCTTTTCCCAACTATGTTGGGGACCGCTTCCAGTCTAACCGGATGCAGTTGAGTACCAGTATTTTACATGGAGCGACTGCCTATCTGACATCATCAACCCAGTTAATACGATAACCCTTGGTAAGACTGGTAGTCAGATTTTCGGGCTTCTGGTGACCCATACGATTGGTAAGATGACACACTGACTGACTCGTCAAAGCCCAAGCCAAACCTTGGACCTAGAATGCTGAAATTTTGCACAGAGGTTCCCTTTATGACGTAGACAAGGAATTAGGACTTTTCGAAATTTCGACAGGATTGGGAATAAAGAGTATTGCGGATGAAGTCACTGGCAAAGCGATGGTTAAATATAATACTACCAAGATACCAAGGCGTAATAATAACAGCCAATAACTGTCCCACTGCAGGGCAAAAGCTTCTTCGTATTCAGAGAAGGCATTGATTACTACGATTGCTTGAACTGACTGGTTTGCGATTTCAGACTTATACACTACTCAAAAAAGTCTAGGGAACAAGTGGTAAATGATAAATAAATGATAAATGATTTATTTTCTGTAAGTAGGTTTGTACAAACACTTTTACACGTCATCATCATCATCATCATGATTTCAGCCGAAAGACTTCCACTGCTGGACATAGGCCTCCCCCAAGCACCTCCACTTCGACCGGTTCTGTGCTTTTCGCATCCAACGGGTTCCACGGGTTTACACGTCAATCATATTTCAATTTCAAGGATAATCATAGTAAATTTTATATTAATTTTAACACTTTTTAAGTAACATATTTTATATCAATAAAAGCGTAATTTAATATAGATTTAATTAAAAGCGTTGTTACTAAAAAAAATCCTCATAAAAATTTAAAACGGTAGGTATCTACAAAAATCGAAAAAAAAAATCGTAGATAACAAAGATTACGCCCAGTTAATATTAATAAATAAAATTTATTCCTGGTACTTTTTAATATTTTTTTTTTAACTTTGCCCCACACTAGGAATTTCTCCTGTATCGTGGGTGCGTTTACAAACATTTAAACTCACATACACAAACAGCCAGACCCGGAACAACTACTTGTAGGTCATACAAATATTTGTTCCGTGCGGGAATCGAACCCGCGACACGCAGCGTAGTAGTCAATGACTTAACCACTACGCCAACCGTGCCGTGCATAAAAATTTAAAACGGTAGGTACCTACCAAAATCGAAAAAAAAAAATCGTAGATAACAAAGATTACGCCCAGTTAATATTAATAAATAAAAAATATTCCTGGTACTTTTTAATAATCATTCAGGCCGTTAGTTGAACGGCCGCCGTTTAGCTAAAAGGCTAGGCGGTTAACTAAACTGGTAATTAAACCAGTTAGCTGCGACAAATATAACATTTTTGATGGCCGGTATTTCTAGATTAATGAATTTAAATTGTGACTCCCAGTTGTAATAGTTATTATTATTAAAAGAACATAAGGACCAAAATTCTTTTTTTCAGTTTTCAGGCACGTGAAAGAAGAGGAAGGCGTGTGTCCAAATCCAAAGGAGGTCTTACCAGGATTTGGTTGATTTGTCAATAGAATTATAACATTTATCGATAATATGAACAGTAATGCAATAATAATATATTATATTAATATTTTGAAGTAAAACCTGAATTATTTTAATACCTGTATTGTATAATTGTCAGTTGCGCTATTTACATGTCATCATCATAAAATTTACTAGATTTTAACAAAATATTGACGAATGAACTTCGATTATTGATCGAAGCGAATGAAGTTGTTTATTTTATCTCTTTCACTTTTTTAATATCCAACAAATGAGTTAGGATAAAAAAAATATAATTATGTAGTCAAAACAGTATTTCTGATTTTATCCAAAATCACGTGTTATTGATTTACCATTTCCGTAGCTGTAAAAGAGTTATATATTTTTTTATGGACGCTGTAAAATCTAGAACAAATTATGACTTCATTTTTACTCCGAAACCTAGAAATGTACACGTCTCACAGAAAAAGAATATGACGTATTATAATGATAGCTGTTTTAGGTAAGTTTAGTAATGTATTTAGCCAATTATAATTGAAATAATCTATCATAGTAAGTAAATGCATAGAACAAAACCTAAACTAAATTAACTTAAAGTTCTAAGAACATTCTTATCAATATCGTCATCTGCCTAGCCTTTTCCCGACTATGTTGGGGTTTGGTTCCAGTTTTACCAGATGCAGCTGATTTACCAGTATTTTACATGGAGCGACTGCGTATCTGACCTCCACAACCCAGTTAGACGATACCCCTTGGTAAGACTGCAGGTGATCATTAGAATAAATCAAAAGTAAAAAATATAATAAATAATTTTAATTATTTCAGGTATTGTTATATATTTAATATCATCGATAGACTGCCATAGCGAAGCTTTGAAAGTGAGTTGTAATAACAAGTTATTTTTTTGGACTATCATCATCATCATTTCAGCCGAAAGATGTCCACTGCTGGACATAGGTCTCCCACCAAGCACCTCCACTTCGACCGGTTCTGTACTTCTCGCATCCAACGGGTTCCTGCGGCCTTCACAAGGTCGTCGGTCCACCTTGTTGTAGGCCTTCCAACGCTACGTCTTTCGGTACGCGGTCGCCACTCCAGAACCCCTCTGCCACTTAGGTTTGGTAATTCTTCGGGCCATTCTTAGGACTGTAGGTACCTAGCTATTATAATTATTTTTATCAATAAACGTTATGTCTGCTTCTTAGCATATCAAAACCAAAAACTTCAAAAATGTTTGGCGAAATTCAGCAAATATAACGTACTGTTATAATCAGAGCATAATCATGAGTTACTAGCAGCGCTTCGCAGTTTCACGCGCATAAGTTTCGATCCCGTGGGAATATCGGGATAAAAAGTATTATATGTGTTAATCCTGATTATAAACTATATGTGTGCCAAATTACATCCAAATCCGTTCAGTAGTTTTTGCGTGAAAGAGTAACAAACGTCCATCCTCATAAACTTTCGCGTTTATAATATTAGTAGGATAGGATAATCATAAGAGCCGTGGTGGCTCAGTGGTAACCGACCTACGAGTTGTAGATCGTCGGTTCGAACCCAGATAGGCGCTTCACTTTGTGTCAATTATTTTATCACCACTGCTCTTAAAACAGTGAAGGAAAACATCGTGGGGAAATTAACATGTCCTGAAACCAAAAATTCGAAGACGTGTGTCATCTACCAACCCGCACTGGGCCCGCGTGGTGGATTACGGCCCACTCCCTCTCGTAGAGAGGAGGCCTGTGTCCCAGCAGCTGAAGCTATATAGGCTGTATATATGGGTGTTATGTGTTATATTCCCAGAATTAAAGTTTAACTATCATTGGTATTATAAGGTACTATAATATGGTGTTATAATATGGTATTATAATATAGTATTATAATACCTATAATTATAAACTATAGGTTACTTATACTTCATCATAAAAAAATGCTGTACTGGAAAGAGTAATGGCAAAATTGTATCTCGGTAAAGAAATCAATTTTGCGACAACATTCGTAATTTCGTTTGAAAATCGGATAAAACGCTAAAAGCTTTAGTGGTTTACAGATGCTTCTTTTACGAGGAAAATAGACTCCAGAATTCCTTTTTTTTATAGAATCAGTACCTGTTATTGGCAGAACTTCATTACGTTTTAGATAGTATAATACAACGTTTTTTTTATAAATCCCATAATTCTAGGGGTATTATTCTATAAGTAAAAATAATACAAAAAGTCCTAGAATATGTGGTCCAAAAATGCATAGTTTCGAAGATATCATGTATATAAGTTTTATTGATACATACGAGTAGATACCTAATTCATTTTCATTCAAACCAATTATTCATATTTAAAGCTAAGAAAATACAACGTTGTCATATTTCAAGTAACAGTGTTTTACATTAATAATCGTGACTTTGTCGAATTATTTAGTAAGAAAAATTAAAACAAAAAATTATAATTGAAAAGTAATTAATATGCCAAGTTGACTCTTGGATTTGGTCTCATTTATACCTAGAGTTATGGGATATAAAAAAAAACACCTTGTCTAATCTAAATTAAATCTAAATTATATCCCAAATTAACTGAATGCAGGCAGCACGAGACCAGCCCGTCTATTCTGTAAAAATGTCACCAAGAAAACTTAGGTAAAGTAAGCTTGAAGAGAGCTGGCATTCCACCTGATATGACAGAATGACACTATTATTAAGATCTTTACAAATAGACCGTCGGACCCTGTAGTGCTTTTCTCTAAAAATCTTACAGCTGTTCTTCAGTTGTTGTGGTGACGCTTACAGGAGGCAGGTCCAGCAGTGGATGTATTATGTCCACCAGTGGATATATTATGGAGAATGTTATAATAATTAAATAATCAAACTTTAATTTTACAATATGTATTCCATTGCAATATTTGTTATTCACAAATTGTGCCTATTCTCCCCCAATATTACTACAACTAAATGTATTTCTCATTTCGATCGGATTCCACTACAAAGATTTCTCGACATACGTATTTCTCGGTATCAAACGACTATCGAAGTATGTAATAAGAGATCTATAAAATACCTAACGCGTTCCCTCTTTACATATTTATTAAAACGCCTTCCCTTATTTCATTCATCTTTTTACATTTACCGCGGCTGTAATCTCAGACATAAACTCATAATACTTAATATCTCTCTGAAGGATAGGATCCGTAACAAATGCATCCGACAGAGAACGAAAGTTATCGACATAGCTCAAAGAATTAGCAAGCTGAAGTGGCAGTGGGCCGGCCATATCTCGCGAAGAACCGACAACCGCTGGGGTAAACGAGTTCTTGAGTGGAGACCGCGACTCGGCAAACGTAGTGTGGGACGCCCTCCGGCCAGGTGGGATGACGATCTGCGAAAGACTGCAGGCAGATGCTGGATGCGTCAAGCTGAAGACAGGGCGCTATGGCGCTCATTAGGGGAGGCCTATGTCCAGCAGTGGACTGCTATAGGCTGATGATGATGATGATGATGACTTATTATATTTATGAAAATCGTCGGTAAAATTAGCTTTCCTTTCGATTCGGAGTACGGTATTATGAGCCTTTACTGTGTGCCTAACACCGGTTTAGAACGAGCTAGATAATATTGGGTTTTAGGGCAAGGAAACCTAGCTAATCGAAATCTTAAGTTAACAGGTCATTAACTTAGGCATGACTTGTGCTTTTCAATCTTTATCTCTGCCATTATGTTTCTCAAAACTGTAGCTAAGTATATTTCTACATAATTATCTTGTAGCGTATCCGATAAATGTATGTACAGTGCGCGTGTGTTATGTAAAGTGCGTGTGTTAAATCTTCATGAAAATGAGATAATATCAATGGATGTCTTAAGCAAGAATACATAATCATACTTTTACATGTTTTTGGCTTACTCTTAAAAGTGCAGATTGCTATTTGTATGAAATCTAACCAAATAGCGATCCACAAATAAACAGGTAGGTACACTTAATTTATTTGTGTCCATTACAGTTATGTCTCAAGGTGCTGCCTACAACTATTTAAAACGCTATTACGAAAGAGTCAAGCCGTTATTTTCAAAGTATCAACGCGATATTTTTAAAGTTCAAGCCACTATTTTCAAATAATCAAGCCGCTATTTTCAATGTATCAAGCCGCTACTTTCAAAGTATCAAGCCGCTATTTGCAGCGTACCAGGCCACTATGTTTAAGGCATCCAGCCGCTATTTTCTAAATATCAAGCCACTATTTTCAAAGTATCAAGCCACTATTTTCAAATAATCAAGCCGCTACTTTCAAAGTATCAAGCCACTACTTTCAAAGTATCAACGCGATATTTTTAAAGTTGAAGCCACTATTTTCAAATAATCAAGCCGCTATTTTCAATGTATCAAGCCGCTACTTTCAAAGTATCAAGCCGCTATTTGCAGCGTACCAGGCCGCTATGTTTAAGGCATCAAACCGCTATTTTCTAAATATCAAGCCACTATTTTCAAATTATCAAGCCACTACATACATACATAATCAACCGATACTGTTCGCACTGCTGGGACACAGGCCTCCTCTCTAAGAGAAGGAATGGGCCGTAATCTACCACGCGGACCCAGTGCGGGTTGATAAATGTCACATGTCTTCGAATTTTTGGTTCTAGGACATGCCGGTTTCCTCGCAATGTTTTCTTTCACTGTTTTTGAGAGCATTGGTGATGAAATAAATTAACACAAAGTAAAGCGCCTGTCTGGATTCGAACCCACGACCTACAACTCGTAAGTCGTATCCGTTACCACTGGGCCATCACTGCTCTCAAGCCACTACAACATCAACTCTATGTAGGTAACTCTTGTTTGTCTTCTTAACAGAACGAAGAAGAGTGCAAGATAGCAGACCTGTGTGTCCACGACAAGGTGCCGATGTGTGCCATCGACTCCTGCGGGGAGATGCGAACCTTCATCGACATGTGTGACATGCACGAGTTCAACTGTGACAGTAAGAAAGGTAACCAAAAACACTAAATCAAAAGGCATTTATTCAAATTAGGCTGAGAATCAGCACTTTTCGAACATCAAAATTACATAAGACAGTCCCGTCCTTCAGGCTAGGCGTATGCTGGGACGCAGGCGACGCAGGTCCGCGCAGCGCAGGGCAGAGGAGATTTTATAGTGCATGAAAGTACCGAGTACTGCGTACGTTGCGGCGCAGGCACGTGCGACGCAGACATGTGTCTGCCCTGCTCTGCGCTTGCGTTGTAGTGCTGGCACAGATTCCTGCGCGACGACGCGTGAGAGTCGAGACGTCTATTCTTTGTACCAGCTAGAACGCGAATGCGTGCTGCGTCACAGCATACGCTCGAGGACTATGTCTGTCTCGCCTGCCCTGACCTGCTAAATCTGTACTGTGCTGCGCTGCGTCACCTGCGTCCCAGCATACGCCTAGCCTCACTCCCTCATAAAATTAGGAACATAATAGAGGCGCTGCTCGATGGCCCACGGCTTAGCTACACACGTGTACTTGTATTCTCTCATTTTGCATCATTGTCAAAATCACAATGATCTTTATTTCCATTAAAATAATTTTGCAGTTGGGTTGTTACCACTGGCATGTCTGTCAAAATCACAGTGATCTTTATTTTCATTAAAATAAGGTTGTAGTTGGATTGTTACCACTGGCATGTCTGTCAAAGTCACAGTGATCTTTATTGTCATTACTATAAGGCTTATCACCGTAATAAAAAAATAAAAAAGCCTGGTGTGGATAAGAGATTTCAAACCAAAATTAAACTAGGGTTATAACGATGTTGTTAATTTGCTTTCAGTCATGAATTTAACTTTGACATTAATTTTGTAGTCATTAAATGATACGCCGCTGATAATTCTAAATATTTCTGCTTGAAATTCAAAATTCTAAATATCTCTCACTTTTAATCTGTTTAAAAACAAAATCTGTCTTTTGCAAAATTATTACAAAAAATGCTACTAAATAGGAATATTGTCGAGAGGACGGCAGGATTAGCAACATACTATCCGAATGATTGATCGAGAGGACACTGTCACCCAACAACATGAATTTCCAATTATTTTGTCGACATAATATTGATGTGACCTCTCCACCATTATGTTAACAGCAGTCGACAATCTATTGAAAGTCCATAACCTCCTTTTTTTTGAAGTCGGTAAAAATAACAAACAATAATTGCTTAATTTTAACATACCATCACGCCTTTAAACCCTAAAGGGTTAGGCAGGTACACCTATAGTACACCCACATTTCGACGTATTCCACATTGGGCACCCGCTTACTTACTTAATGGCACCTGAGTGTATGTGCCGCTGTGTGTCAGGTGCATTCACTCAGGTGCCATTTAAACGGGTGCCCAATATGGAATACGTCCACATTTCGCCAGTTAAGTCTTGTTGTCTTGTTTAACCGATCAATCTCCGCGCGTAACCTGTGTTACAATAGGAAATCAATTGTCTCATTAGCGGAGCTTAATGAATGTTTAAGTCCCATATTGGACCGAACGGCCTTGTGAAGGCCGCAGGAACCCGTTGGATGCGAGAAGCACAGAAGCGGTCGAAGTGGAGGTGTTTGGGGGAGGCCTATGTCCCGCAGTGGACGTCTTTCGGCTGAAATGATGATGATGATGATGAAGTCCCATATTATAGACAATCAACCGGGCACAAATCCAGACTAAGACTGAGAAATACCTGACGGAACAACCCAAAACCCAGGACCTCGAGCTCAAGAGCAGCGCTTGCAACCACTAGTTCATCATATAATGTACTAGCTGCGCCCCGCATAAGTTTCGATCCCGTGTGAATATCGGGATAAAAACTATCCCATGTCCTTTCCCGGGACTCAAACTATCTCTATACCAAATTTCATCTAAATCGGTTCAGCGGTTTAAGCGTGAAGAGGTAACAGACAGACACACTTTCGCATTTATAATATTAGTATGGATTTTCAGATTTCAAGCAGAGGCCGATCCACGAATGCTGGGTGACATGTAAGCGAGGACGCTCTTTCAAGAAGCCAGAATACAGGACTGACTGTAATATCAACCCCAAACCTAATATTAGAATGTAGTGTTTGTTATTAAAACCGAAAAATATCTAACTTTTATTTCTATAAATCCTCAATGCGTTGATAAAGTAGAACCAAAAAGGTGGGTTAAAGTAAGAAATTAAAATTCATATAGAATGTTTTTAGGTGCTAATGAAATATCCTAAAGAACTTGTTGAAAGTATGAACCCGGATCAAAAGGTTCTTGACAGATGAACAGACAGACGGACAACGAAGTGATCTTACAAGGGTTTTATTTTTCCTTTTGAGGTACGGAACCCTAAAAAGACACAAAGTCACTTTCATGAGAAAAAAGCTTACAATAAATATTATAATAAAGATCGTCACAGACGTCACGGTAGCAATTATGATACACCCATCCAACGCATCCAGCTTTTCTATTACTAAAGAATGAGACTCCATCACAGATTGTTTTGCAGTACAGTTCCACTAAGGGGCCGTCTCCACGAGCGAGGAAATCGCGGCGATATTATCGTCGTGCCACGTATTTCTTTACACTCTCTTAGAACGTGTCTCCACACGGCGATATCATCGCGGCGAAAATTTAATGGCACGGCGAGACTATCGCCGCGATTCTCTCGCTCGTGGAGACGGGCGATCAGTGTCAATGTTCCACAACAATGATGACACTGACAGCTATTGAACACGGGTTAGATGTCGCGTTCAGTATCATTGGGGAAAGCCCTTCATCATTTCAGCGCCGAAATTACCCACTGCTGGGTATAGACCTCCCCATTCTTCTGAAATACTTCCCAGTTCCGTGCGTCCCTCATCCAGGTGTTTCAAGCAGCAATCTTATTAGAATGAGAATAAAGATCACTTTGATTTGGACAATGATGCAAAATCAGAGGTAAAATATTTCTAAATAAAATATTCCAATTCTGAACTGAAATCACATTATAATATTATAAAGGCGAAAGTTTGTTAGTGTGTGTGTGTTTATATGTTTGTTACTTCTTCACGCTCAAACAGCTGGACCAATTTTGATAAAATTTTGTATGGAGATAGCTAACACCCTGGATTAACATATAGGCTACTTTTTATCCCGAGATTCCCACGGGATCGACATTTACGCGGGCGACACCGCGGGGCGCAGCTAGTGAAAGATAAAATAAAACAAGTGAATAAGTGAATTTAAAGCCACATAAAGCATGAACTATCTTTATTTTGACGACAACCATTTTAAATTGGATAAAGAATAGAATAGAATAGAATAGAAATACTCTTTATTATGTACACCAAATAAATTACAGACATAAACTATAAAGTTTTCGAACATTTTATTGCTTTTTCTATAGCTCTATAAAATGTTGTAGAGTTTTATTAAATAGAATTTCGTTTTCATATTTTTGAACCCAAACTCATAAACGAATTCCGAAAACTCATGTTAGGTGAATAAAATGGTTTTTCATAGAAACTGTGTGTTCTAGAATGTTTCAATATATTTTTGTTCTTTTAGTTATTGTTCTGACTTTAGTAAATGATATTTACGCTCATGTGGATGGAGCAAAAGTAAGTAACATAATTTCTGTAGTAACTGAAATAATCAGCGTTTAAGAATATCCCACGGGAATGTACTTCCGGGATTAAAACAAACCCTATGTATGAATCCAGGTAATAAACTATATGTGTGTTAAATCCGTTCAGCGATTTTGGCGTCAATCCGGAGCATACATCTAGACAAACAAACGGAAAAAAAAAATCCAAAAACTGTATTTTCGGCATCAGTCTGATTCCCACATCTCGTAGCGAATACTTTTTTCAAAAATATTCTATGTACATAATAAATGCACATATCTATTATAAGTATTTAAATTCTGTGTTTATTATATGAATAGATTTGACTTTAACTTTGCCACAAGGATTCCAAAAATAGCCAACCATTATTGACAAGTACTAATCTATTTTCAATATCACATTGAACATCCATTACCATATTTTTATCATTTACGGGCCGATGTCCACGAAAAGGTCAAATTGGTAAAGGTCGACGAAATAAGTTAACAAATCAATCATCTGTTAAAATTACCACCCATTTCTGAATATGGATTTTAACCACACTAGGATTTATATTAAGGATTACTCTCATTCTGTTCATGTCGCAAAACAAAAAATCGAAAATTATCTTACTTTCTTTAATATTCGGTAATAATATAATTATACACATAACTGGCGAAATGTGGGTGTACTATAGGTTATTAAGGTAGGAAATTAAGGCGTGACCCTTCGTGCCTCGGAAAGCACTTTAAGCCGTTGGTCCCGGCTGTCATTCGTGGATCTTTGACAGTCGTTACGGGCAGTCAGAAGCCCGAAAGTCTGACAACCGGTCTCACCAGGGGGTATCGTATTACCCAGTAACTGGGTTGTGGAGGTCAGATAGGCAGTCGCTCCATGTAAAATACTGGTATTCAGCTGCATCCGGTTAGACTGGAAGCCGACCCCAACATAGTTGGGAAAGGGCTAGGCAGATGATGATGATGATGAATAGAACGTGCAAGATTTGGCAGGTCAATAACGGAAGTAATTAACAATTTTCCTATAGACCCTAGTTGCCTTGTTCGACATCACACACCTATAAGGAGAAGTTGGGGTTTTAGACTAATAGTAAGACAAGCTGATGACCGAGACTTCGTTCGGGTGCAAACTTTCATCTTCCAATGCCGAGTTCTGAAAAATACGTTTTGGTGGAATTTGGGATACTCTACACCGCCATCTATAAGGTTTCGAATTTTTGGTTCTAGGACATGCCGGTTTCCTCACGATGTTTTCCTTCACAGTTTTGAGAGCAGTGGTGATGACATAATTTACACAAAATATAGCGCCTGTTTGGGTTCGAACCTATGCCCTACAACTCGTAAGTCGCGGCCGTTACCACTTGGCCACCACAGCACACATCTATCTATCTATATAAATAAAAAGAAAAGTCCTGACTGACTGATTGACTGACTCATCAACGCCCAGCCCAAACCCTTGGACCTAGAAAGCTGAAATTTTGCACAGAGGTTCCCTTTATAATGTAGACAAGGAATAAGGAAGGATTTTTCGAAATTCAACCCCTAAGAGGGTGAACGCGGGGAGGATGAAATTTCACGCGGACGAAGTCGCGGGCAAAAGCTAGTATTATAATAAGTTTTACTATTGGTTTTCAGTTGGAAGAGGAATGCAAGATAGCAGACATTTGTCGCCACGACCAGGTGCCGATATGTGGCATCGACTCCTGCGGGGAGATGAGGACTTTCATTGACACGTGCGACATGCATGAGTTCAATTGTGATAGCAAGAAAGGTAAAGTCATATGAATGTAATGACTATATGGGAGAAATTGTACAAAAATTATGCATAACAATCCCAAATATTTGGGATCCTTTTTTTCTGCGGATGGGAAATCATCAAATGACCCCTCCCGCTCTGGGTGGAGCGGAAGGGAGTGTCAGACTCTTACTGACCAAAACCCACCCCTGTTCCTTAGCCCTTAAGGCCGGTTTCCACCACGAAAGAGTAATGAGCCGGAAATGGCTAAGCGGAGCGGACTTCGTTTTCATGAAATAGGTTTGCGTTTCCACCAAGAAAGAGTTTAGTGGTCTGATTCCCACCGCAAAAGAGAAATGAAACAGAAGAATGAGCGAGCTCATTTTTACTCTTTTTGCCCGCTGAGTCATTTCTGTTCAACTCTTTGTTGGTGGAAACACATGTAAGCAGTTTTCTCTTGCGAGGTAAAAGAAGTCATTAATGGGTCCGCTCCGCTCGCGGTGGAAATTGGGCTTTAATGTTCCGGGCCAGCGGTAACAATTTTGGACAATCCCGCTGAGTATTTGGGACCCTTAGTTACATTAATAAACTGTTGCAAACAACTATCAAACGAGATGATATCCAAAAGTACTTTGGTTTGGCCAGTTTTTATACGTATAAACGTGTCTTGTATAAGTACCTTCGATACGCAATACCTCAATTCAAAGATTCAAGCAAAGTTCTACTAAGTCTTTAGTTTTCAATATCCCCAGCTTAGTTACATATAGGTACTCTCAGTTAATTCAAGGAATGAGACTACCTTTACTATACAATCCGAGCTTTTGTTAAATCCATAACCATAACCATCCATAATCAGCCTATAATGTTCCCACTGCTGGGACACAGGCCTCCTCTCGGTGAGAGGGGGTGGGCCGTAATCCACCACGCGGGCCCAATGCGGATTGACAGATGTCACATGTCTTCAAATCTTTGGTTCTAGGACATGCCGGTTTCCTCACGATGTTTTCCTTCACCGTTTTGAGAGCAGTGGTGATGAAATCATATAAACAAAGTAAAGCGCCTGTCCGGGTTCGAACCTACGACCAACTCGTAAGTCGCGGCTGTTTTGTTGTTGTTGTTTGTTAAATCAATTGCGCTTAATTGTTCCTTAAATACCATAATATACCTACCTAGATCCCTACGTAGGATCGTTCGCCCATACAATGCATAAAACATTTATTTAAAAATTCAAGCACTTAATAATATACAAAATCTACCGCAATCTTTAATAAAAGGACAAAAACACGTTTACCTAAGTAATGACGTAGCTATTTTCAGCACTTCGGTGACGTGTCCAGAGCCCAGACGAGGGTAATAAACTCACTATCATATACATTCAAGTCTCCTCTACAATGTACATTAGGCTGCACATCAGCGGTAACAAAACCAGTACTTATAAGCGGGCTCTTAGCGTAATCAGCCTATAATGTTCCCACTGCTGGGACACAGGCATCCTCTCTGAGAGTGAGTGGGCCGTAATCCACCACGCAGGCCCAGTACGGGTTGGTAGATGTCACATGTCTTCGAATTGTTGGTTCTAGGACATGCCGGTTTATTCACAATGTTTTCCTTCACCGTTTTGAGAGCAGTGGTGATGAAATTATTTACGCAAAGTAAAGCTCCTGTCTGGGTTCGAACCCACGACTCGTAAGTCGGGGCCGTTACCACTGGGCCACTACTGCTCCGATGGCCTCTTATTCTATTGAAACTCCTTACTTCGTAGGCCAGGTCGAAGTCAAAGTGTCACCAGCGACGAGCGGTCGACTGTACTAGCAACTTACGAAACTGTTTCTATTTAAGACCTCCATTCATGACTTTTAGTACCTTAATCTTAGTATTTTCGAGCAAAGTCGACTCTAATCGCAAGAAACTAAGGATTGCTTTGTTTACGGCTTCTACGTTTTCAAACGGCTGAAGTTTGTCCGAAAATAGAACTTATTTTCATGGTGGATTAGACGAAATGAACTCTAGATTTACTTGCTACTTCTTCTCCGTGTCGTTGGCACGACTGTATTTTAGATCTTGTTGGTCCAAAACTTTGCCACTTCCACGGCGTCGTCGGTGGCAGCGTAGAGGTCACTTTGGCTGTATGTTTTGTGACACAGAGGGCAGGATTGAAGGTGGAGCATGGTTTGCGACCACAGATATAGATAGACTTAGATAACGCATATCACGATCTGTATGAAAACCAAGCGTGCGATTTTTTGACCGCCTACTATGACGTCACAAGCGCTATTTAGTAATGGGAACATCAAATCGATTCAAAGGCCGCCGCGTGCGGCACCCGTCTCCCCCTACCCCCAGGGTATAGCGCCAGCGTTCACGCTCACCCAGCCAGCTGTACTACGGACTGAGCGCGAAAGTGGTGACTTACGATTTTTGTACGTAAGCTGGGCACGCGAAGTAGTTGCTCTTGCGTTATCTAGGTGTATCTATAGGTACCTGTGTTTGCGACATAGCTCCACAACCACACCCTACTGCCGAGCTACTTCATACAGAGCTAACTTTGGCAAGATTGTACAGACGCCAACACATCAAGCTACTACAATCTGTCAAATTTCTTTAATAGATTTTCAACTTTATCCCTAAAGCTTAAGGTTCAAAGTTGATTGGGAAAATTTGACAGTTTCGGGTAGCTTGATGTGCTGGCATCAGTACATATTGAGAATATAGGTACCACAATAGTTTGGATCTTACTAAAAAATCCGGCTACCCTTCTATCGCCCCGGATACTTATCATGAGGGTTCCCAGAGAGCTAAGTGTCCTAGAAAATAGGCTAGTGAAAGCTACAAAAAATTTGGTCTGACGAAATTATTCCCAGACTACTACTATCCGGGGGCGATAGAAGGGTAGCCGGATTTTTAGACGCCAGCACATGAAGCTACCCGAAACTGTCAAATTTTCCCAATCAACTTTGAACCATATGTATTAGGGATAAAGTTGAAAATCTATTAAAGAAATTTGACAGATTGTAGTAGCTTGATGTGCTGGCGTGTGTACAAAAAAGTGCAAATTGTGTTTTTTGTCATCCTTCAACCCATTACGTCTGTGCCAAACGACATTTTAAGTGGTGTTTTGGCACTAAAACAGACAATATTGTCTACAACTTGTTATGAACGTTGTTGACCCAGACCAAACGGATTATATAACTTTTATGACGTAAGTTAACCTATTCAGAAAGGATTTTTGGACATGTGGCTTGGAAGGATATTTGAAGGGGATGGAACCACGAACCACGTGATTGCAGGTTTTTAAAGTCAATAAAATTCTGGTCAAACAGGATTGTCGGCAAACTAGAAGCATCTACCACGGTCTGGAAAAAATAAAATGTATGAAAGGAACATGATATCAGATTGTCGCCTGTCGGTTTTAATAGATAGGCTCCTTATCAAAACATCTTCTATAACATAATAACATCTGAGAATCCTATCTGAGTTGTTATCTATTTTGGTGTACAAAAAAGTATTAAGAGCGGCGTCATACCGTCTGCCATGCGTATGACAAGGTGCCTCCCACAAGATGGACCATAGAACTAGCTGAAAAGGTGGTGATTGGACGTCTTTCGGCTGAAATGATGATGATGATAATGCGTATATGACGGTCTAGTTTCGCACTTGCTTTGTTTGCATAGGTGTGACCGAAGCTTTACCCAATTTCCTTGGTAGCATTAGATTTACTCTAGCTAGAACAATCCTTTACGATATCGATTTCAATTGAAGCACTTCTCACGACCAACCAATTTAAGTAGGCCCCAGCGCAATAGAAAAATAAAAGAAAATACAAACAAATCTAAGCCCTTTCGAGGTCCTACTGAAGTGGTGCTAGACGCCCACGATAGTCACCCAATACTCGTACAATTGTTTTAGTAAAACCGACGCTTCACGTATATAAAAGAATGTAGATAGGAATTTTTGTGTGTCGTTTGATGTAGGAATTTAACCTTCTGGAGAGAATTCGAAGAATTATTAGTCATAGGTGTTCAAGTTGAATATCTGATCTCATTGTGAATATATATTATTGTATAATATTTAGCATATATTATATAATATATAGTTCAAACGAAAGTTTTGAACGATATCATATTCAAACGCTGTAGTTTATTCATTATGTTCATGTCAATCAATCTGCCTACATTTTTTCAACTATGCTGGGTTCAGATTCCAATCTAACCGGATGCAGCTGATTACCAGTATTTTATATGGATCGATTGCCTAGCTGACCTCCACGACCTAGTTACTGGGTAACTCGATACTCCTACTAATACAAATACTTTTGGACTTGGCTAAAATCCACCAATGACAGCTGGGACCAACGGCTTCGTTATCATTGGTCGTCTTATCTTTGGTAGATTAAAAGCAAACGTGCTTTCCGAGGCACTTATGGGTCTTAATATATAGGTATTATGAATGTTCACCTACCCAAGAAGCGACCGCGGCAAGCGTAGCGTAGCTTAACCTTCGAACAACCCGTGCGGCTCTTATCATTGAGCCCCGACTTTTTAACCGGCTTCCAAAATGGAGGTGGTTATATGTTCGACTTTATATAATTATGTTTTTTTTTAATGTACGTTCACCGATTATTCGAAGAGGGCTGGACCGATTCCAAAAATTTCTTTGTATTTGTTTGAAAGGGTATATTCTCGTATAGCGATTTGGGTATATTTTAAAGTAACTTGAGCATTAGCTCTTGGAAATCATCATTTGGTAAAGTAGAGCTGATGATGAAGACCACAGATGGCCATCGGAACTACTCAATGACAAATATTTCACGGCTTGCTATTCGATTACTTTAATATGGTTGCTAAGCAATTTATGCTCGTCACAATGCGTCTGGTGAGTGGTTGTTGAGGAGTCCCAGCATCGGGAAAAGCAATATTTTGTAACATGTGATAACCAGTTAGCATTAGGGTTTGAAAGGGTATGCTCTCGAGGTGGTCCCTTTGTCACCAAGTCAGAATCTGATGAATGGAAAATTCTCAAATTTTGTAGGCATGTTCAGTGTATTAATTGAAGTCTCAAAAATCAAATGAAACCTATTGATGATCCAGCACCAATAGGTATTTACATAACAAGCAGTGTTATATGAATTTATGTGGGGTAGGTACAACTAAAAAGTGAGAAATAAAAACTTTTTTACAAAAAAAAAACAAAAACAACCGACTTCCAAGAAAACACTGCAAATTAAAAAATAACTTTAATTTCGAAAGTCTGTGTCAATAAACGAAAATGCTGAACCAAAGATACCGACTTCCGAAATTAAAGTTATTTTTCAATTTGTAGTGTTTTTTTGGAAGTCGGTTGTTTTTTTTGTATTTTTTTTTTATTTGTATTGTGTTTAAATGTTAATCACCAGCATCCCTTTGTTTTTCCCATTTTGCAATTGGTATTTCAAGATTTTGAATATTTGCCATTTGGTCGACATAATAGTGCACGCTTACGTAGGAGTTACTATTACAACAAGATTTAAAGTGATTTTATATAATTATGCAAATGCAACTACAACTATTTCAGTCACCTTACGCAAATGAAATTAAAAGTTATTGTAATGACTCCATCCGATCACTCTTTGGCAACAAATAGATAATAACAGTATTGTGAAACATTAACTATACTGTATACTACGAGTATATTGAGCAATTTATATTTAGAGTTTTAAAAGGTTATAACTGTACAGTTTTCTATTATTGTCCTCAGTTTTAAGGCTGCATAATGGCCATCATTATGCACAACTGCGGGTAAATGCGTATCACACTATCAGTAGCAATAGCTTTCATTTTGACAGTTCATCATTCTTCTTCTTCTTCCTGCCCTTATCCCATGTTTACTTGGGGTCGGCGCAACAAGTTTTCTTCTTCCATTCGCCCCTGTCAACAGTTCATCATTCATTGCGTTATTTATGTTGTTGAGCAGACAAATTTTTAGAATATATGAAGCAATGTAATAGCAATATCCTTCAAAATGATTCAGATTGAGATTGATAATGTGTTACACAACTAAGGTGCTGCCGGTCGATTCTGTAAAAATCTCACCGTGAAAACTTAGGTGACACTTCACCTAAGTTTTCACTGTGAGATTTTTAGAAAACAAAGTCACTAGTTTGTTTTTGCTAGGAATTGACACTATTGACAGCTCACTCCACGCTTACTTCACCTAAGTTTTCACGGTGAGATTTTTACAGAATAGCATCGCTGTTCCATATGCACATTGTTATTGGCATTTGTTGTTGATTAAGGGCGTGTTATGTCCTGGATGTGATAATGTTCTTTTGTTTCTATGACGTAGCTTATCGCTCATCCACAGATTTCGTATATTAACCTACTTTTTAAACATTAACTTTCTTTTTTTTCAGACTACACACAGAAACCTGCCCACGAATGCTGGGTTACTTGCAAAAGAGGAAGAAGCTTCAAAAAACCTCTATACAACGCCGATTGTAACTTAATAAATTCCATTTAAAACAACCCTTTTATAATCAAAAATATTTTTTAATAGTAACAATATTTCTAATATTTACAAAAACATTGAACAATAACTTACAGATGTACTTATTGTTCGAGATCACAGATTTTCATTGACATTCTTAAACTATCTTATAATTAATTATTGAAATTAAAGCCATCAGGCCAAACCGGTTTACCTTAGCATGCAATCACAATTCCATTCCATTTATTTACATAAATAATTGGGATGGAATAACTACCTATAAATTTTTTTTACATAAATAAATAAATATGTTAGAAATTACATAATTTTATTATTCTACGATTTATGACTTGGAATATCTTAGTTTACTCTAAACCTAATTTATTTCTATATATTTCCTCCTACTTCAAATATACAATGTGACGACATATTCTACTATTTAAAATTATATTGTACCATGAATTTTTACCTTCTAAATTTTTACAAAATTATTTACAAAAAACCTCTTCACACACATTCAATCCATCTTTGATCGTCCTAACACTATTCACACACACAAAAAATGTTCTCCATTTTAATGTCGATCCAAAAATCCGGCATTCTTCACAATATGGTAAATGCTATCACGGGAAATCTTCTCAGCTTCCCTTTCAACCACCCGCATCTCCTTATTGGTAAACCAGGACTCCTTAGCAAGACCAGCTGCTACATGGGGGTTATCATAAAAGTCCCTGGACTTCAAAAGCCCTCTTGGTAGTTGGGCTTCACTCGCAGCGTTAAGTTCCACTGCTGGGTGAGGATGAACGGCGGCGAGGCCTGGTGACGAGTACTCCACTCCAATGGTATGGTAAGGCTGGGCGAAGAATAGGCCAGGTCTGGCCTGAGCCATCGCTAAGATGGCGGCGGTGATGAGGAGAAAACGCATTTTGATCTGAAAGAGAATGGTCATTGAGTGGAAGAAGTAAATAAGATTACTTTAGACGCGTTTTCAAGTAGGCTGTGGTGTTGTGTGCAATTTGTTTTGATAAGAAAACTATGGCAATTTAGAAACGTGTCCTTGACTCGTGGTTTTTGATGAATAATCCTCCTAACGTTATAAATATGAAAGTTTGTAAAGATGTTTGGACGTTTGTTACTCAATCACGCGTAAACCGTTGAACAGATTTGGATGAAAGTTGGCACATAGATAAACCATTTCCTGGATTAACACATAGGACACTTTTTATCCCGATATTCCCACGGGATCGAAGCCGCGGGGCGTTGCTAGTTACTTATAAATTGAAAATTGATGAGACATTCGAAGTCACACATTAATCAATCAAATCGATTTAAACGTCTTGTCTTTTGGTATCGATTGACTATAATATTTTACGTGTACTATACCTATGCATTTTGATAAAAATACCCTTTGAATTTTATCGCAGGACTGCCGAAAGAGATTTAAAAATAATAATTTATAATACTACTGGAAATAGCGTTTGTGTTAATGATAATCTCAAGATTTTGATTTCATATGTCGGACATATCATGAAGGGGGACATGAGGGGCCTATGGCTAAATAATAACAGCCGCACAGGTCGATCGATCCGGTTAAGCTACGCTTGCCGCGGTTGGTCTGTGGGTGGGTGACCATCTTTACATACCGTGACCCCTCCATGCCTCGGAAAGCACGTTAAGCCGCACTTCTCACATTCTTTCTTATCGGTAATTTGTGGTCTATCCTATGTCTTAGGAGTCATATGTTTGAACTGATTCTGATAAACCTGTGTAAACCACAAAACTTGAGTGATATGAACTATAAATACAGAGTCATTTAAAAGAAGGTAATTTAAAATTTAAATTTAAAAAAGGAAGAAAGAGAATTTCTGGTATAAGTAAGTCAAACATATACATATAAGTTTTGTAAATACGATGATTCTAGCAATTATTTATTAATTAGCATAACTTTTGTACCTCTGTTTATCAATAAGATAAACAAGAAGGCACGCGTGGGCGGTTATCCAGAACTTAAACAAGTTACTAATTCAGAGTTTCAGACAAACTTGAACTGACAAAGTACAGGGGTCCTATTAGTCACCCTTGAAGTACTCTTGATAAACCCGAATCTGTCGGTAGTGAACTAATATTTTTTTAAGATGAAAATCATTTTTTTATTTTTCTATAGTCAAAACACATCTTACTCTATGACTAAAGGTAACTAATCATTATTATGATTGAAATCCGTAAAGGAACTATCAAAAACTTTGTAAATTATGGGACAGGTTAAGATTACGAACCTTTTCTGTTAAAGTTTAGACTTGATTTTTGATAGAACATAATAAGATAGGGCAAAACTTATGAGGGGCTTATACACAGGGCAAGCTTATACTTTATACCTACTCATAAGTGTTAATAAAGTGTTTTTATTTTCACTTTTCTGAGCTTATCATTTTATATCTCCTTTAAAACTATTACATACGTACAACTCCCTAAATAACAAAACCATAAAAACCAAAACAAATCCAAATCAAAACGCACGCACACATCACAAAATACGAACACACACTACACTTACAATAAGTTTCACGGTCACAGATTCAACGCAAGCGCAAGGCGGTACTGCGCGCGGGCATGCAGCGCAACCAATATATAGCCGGTCCAAGTAACCTTCTACTAGCTTCCGGGACAGCTGGCCAGTTGGGAACGTCCAACTATGATGTTGCTGGCAAGGATTTCGTGTACGTTGTATTAGTCAGCCATTGAGATGCGGATCAAGCGATTTCGTTCGCGGCATAGGGCTGACACGTGGATCAGCTGTTCAATTTTTGTGAAACAAGGCTGTGAAGGAGCCGGTAATAGAATTTTTTTTTGTACAACTCAAATTGTATGCACTTTGTAGATGTGGTTAAAAATTGACAACGCAAAAAGATACCGGCAGAAAAGTATCAAGAATAAGGCATAATATTCTTTCTCGCTTTCACTGCAGCAGGTACGGTTCTGATAGGTTGTCAAAAATAGGCATTGCCAGACAAAATGATGACGATTCTGTATATAATCATCTTATAAATTATTATCATCTTAAGAGGCGACTAGAACCAATTCTACTTTACCTATTGTGCCTATTTGAAATAAATGATTTGACTTTGACTTTGACTATAACCTGTCCCAAAAATAAACGACAATCACGTTCACTTTAAAAGACAATTTTTCAAAAATGAAATGGAATTTAATAAATACAATACGAGTGCAATTACAATTTAATATTTTACAAAACAATTTTCATAATACATTATACACAATATGAATACAATTTTCTGAGCGCAAACAACCCTGGAGAAAGTTCGTGCTACATGTATTAAAGTATTAAGCCTTACAAAAGTCTGACACGCGTCGACTTGTGTTTACAAATGCGGAGACTAATATTAGGCTCTACTCTATTTACTTTGTTGAAAATGGTGTTTCATCAAAAGTCGAAAAGGTATCTTGTATCTATCTATTCACGTCAGTGGTTACACTTTGACCTTGCTAAAACTTTAACACTTTGAGCTAGCTTACCATAGTATGCAGTTTCAATACAATAAGAGACCGGCTTCTATTGTTTTTCTTCCTTTGAATTGCCGTTTGCTGTACCTATTTGGGAACAAGTACTAACCATAGATTATATTGAGGACTTATATTGAGTTAAATTGTGAAATAATTCCACTGTCAAAAGGCATTAAACCAAAACTTACTCATAAGGCTTGTGGAAATGATAAAGCAGTGCTCATTAATAAAGTTAATAAAAATAAGACAAAAACCTGCAAGATGTAAAAGTCAATTGAGATCAATTAAAACCAGTTCTGTTTAAGACCAAGGTTTCAATTATTTTTGTACCTTCATAAAAACAAAGTGTGAACTGGTATGGAATGTAATATACCAGGAAGACACGTGAAATATGTACATAAAAAACTTGTATTGCCATAAATTAAACCTTGTCGGTAAAAGTTTAAGATGTATTAGAATATGTGATCTATTAAGAAGCTAATATTATCCTCATAATGCCTTCAATATCGTTTCAAAACATATTAGAGGAAACCTACGAATAATCTTATCTGTACGTCTTGTCACTAAAACTACGTAGGACATTCATCTATTCATAAGTTAAGTAGAGCAAACTCCATCATTCATATTTTACTTCAAACGTCCTTGTTTTAACATTGTCTGCCTCATCATCCACCATGGATTTATTATTTATCGACCTATATCCACTACTTGATATACAATATACATAGTCTAAACTCGGCTACTCTTATCCAATTGCTACCTGCTACCCTACAAAACTCGTCGCCCCTTATACTCTGACCATCCCTTCGTTTGTCCCATCAATATCAAAAACATCATGCACAATCCATACCTCGCCTAAAACCAAACTAATTGAATCGTCTATTACATCATTATATACCTATTATGCTCAAGCTATTATGCTATATGTATATGTAAGTGTGTTTATAACATCTTATCCTCGACATTAATACGATATCACGTGAGAAATCTCAACGCAACGTTAACAAGGCTTTTAATACAGTTTGTAACAAGGGCGTGTATGGAAATATAATTTATATTGTTTAAAATTGAGCAAGCAATTGTGCTGCAGGAATTTTTGGAAATCTAGCTGTACTTTAATATTTATTCACAAATGTATGTATAATAGTGTATTTTGATTGCAAGTTGAGCAATTTTGGATTCGGAATCTAGGTCTCCAAGTCCTACTTCAAATAAATATATCAATCACACTAATATTATAAAGGCGAAAGTTTATGAGTGTGTGTGTGTTAATATGTTTGTTACTTCTTCATGCTCAAACGGCTGGACCAATTTTGATAAAATTTTGTATGGAGGTAGCTGACACCCTGGATCATCAACATATAGGCAAACCAGCAAATCGTAAAAAAAAAATCTGTTTATCCATACATTTATGTTAGCCTATCTCGACATAATGTCAACAGATTTTTTTTTCACGATTTTGGTCCCACAGTAAAAATTTTTCATAATGATGAGTACAATTACCACTTTTAAGGATTAAAACGATCAAAATGTAAGGGTGTAGTTAGTTGCAAATCGAGGACGTTGCCAAACATAATTTAGTTTTTCAGTTGGAAAATTCTCATTAAATAAGAGAATAAAAAACAGGATTTTAAGAATCGGCTTGGAATATAATTATTAAGTAAGTCATAAGGAAAACTGGAAGAATTATGGAAGAAAAAGACTTGTTGCGCCGACCCACACAATAAGGGCAAGAAAATTATGATGTTAAGGAAAACTGAAAGAGAACAGGTAGGTACATGTACACCAAACTGCATAGCTATTCACAACCGTTCGATAAGCTTTTGGGCTGAATCGAACATCAACCAATGTTAGCAAAAGAGTCCTCTAAGGCTAAGCGCGCACTAAGATTTTAATCGCAAACACAAAAAAATTTCAAGTGAATTCTCATGCGATTTTTTTCCGCAGTGCGCGGACTTTAGTTTAATAGTATTGTCTACAGATTGGCGATTATTTATCGCAACGATTAAAATTCGTAGTGCGCGCTTAGCCTAAAGGATGTTTAAAAATCCAAAACCGAAAATTTTGTCAGTTTAATTCGATTGGACGACCGCTACTCTTCTGACAGCAAAAAATCCAAAACCCGAAAATTTTGTCAGTTTGAATCAAAAATTATCGAAAGAGAATATCATCGTAATAATTTAATATTACAATTTCCAAATTAATCAACCACAAAAGCATAACATAACACATGTCATAACACAACTGTCACACATTTGATACGTAAAGGTTATACCTAAACAAAATAAAAAAAACAACTTACATAATAAATGTAATCAATTTTTATTTTTTTTATTTATTATGTAAGTTGTTTTTTTATTTTGTTTATGTATAACCTTTACGTATCAAATGTGTGACAGTCGTGTTATGTTATGATTTTGTTCTTGATTAATTTGGAAATTGTATATTACGATGTAATTCTCTTTCTATATTTTTTTTCAATAATTGCTTTTTGGGAATTAGGTATTTATAGAAGTGGCCGTTTTGCGAATTAGTCATTTATAGAATTAGGCATTTTGAGAATTAGTCATTTATAGAATTAGCCATTTTGAGAATTAGTCCATTAGAGACTCAGTTGCCGTTTTGAAAAGTGGGCATTCTGTCATTCATTGAAATGACAAGGTTGGTGACAGCAAGCAGTGCTTTGCAAAACATTTTGAAATATACTCGAGTCATGTGATCTTCGGTTGGCATTCAAGCAACCGGTCAAGTACGAGGTTAGACTCGCGTAGATAGTACATAGATGTTCTGAACTATGCAATTATACAAACAATGAAGAAGGTTTTAAAAACAAGCTTTTATTTAACTAAAAACGTAACCTAAAAAAGAAAGAACAACGCGAACTAAAATAAAAAAAATAAAATTACTTAAATTTTATTTTTAAAACATACTAAATTTGAAACGCTTGAGGCATTGATATTGTGTAGTAGGTACACCTGTATAACGGTGCCGTACATCAGTGCCTCAAGCTTTTGCTTCTTTTTTTAGCTTTTTTTGTTTATCGACTCTTCAAGCCCTTTCATTTGATACCCATCATACTGAGGGGGTTGACGAAAAATATGTATTCCGCCATTTAATAGGGCGTAACTTCTTCACCGGAGCTCGTGGCTAAATAATAACAGCCGCCCGAGTCGATCGAAGGTTAAGCTACGCTTGCCGAGGTCGATTCGTGGATGGGTGACCATACAATACACATCGAGACCCCTCCGTGCCTCGGCAAGCTCGTTAAGCCGTTGCTCCCGGTTGTCGTTCGTAGGTCTTTAACAGTCGTTACGGGTAGTCAGAAAAGCCTGACAACCAGTCTTATCAAAGGGTATCCTGTTACCCAGTAACTGGGTTGTGGAGGTCAGATAGGCAGTTGCTTTGTGTAAAATACTGGCATTCAGCTGCATACGGTTTGGCTGGAAGCCGACCCCAACATAATTGGGAAAAGGCTAGGCAGATGATGATGACGATGATGATGCATACAGAAAGAGTGTCTATATAACTGAGTCGATTTATATAAATAAGCTTAACAATTAAGATAGAGTAGGATGCAAGAGCGAGTAAAGCAGTCGGTCGATTAGATTTTCGGAAATAGGAATTCGGTACTTTGTTGACTAAAGCAAAAAAAAAACAAAATTACGAGAATTGGACGTAGTTACACAAAAAGGATCCAATCCACGTGAAGGTAGTTTTGAGTTATAGGCCAATGAAGTTGTAACACAGTTTAGTCGAACATTTGATATGTTTAGATCATATGTGTTGTGATGATTATTTAGCAAATTTTTCGTATTTAATTTCGTATTAAGTTTTGTAGTAAAAGTAATACAATTTTATAGAGATACTGTGGAAAAAGTCGATCTGAATCCTTTTTGCTAAATAAATAAATGTAAGGGTGCTGCTCAACATACATTCATCAATAACGATCCACATAATGTTTTAGTAACTTATTCAATAAAAATCAATGTATAATAATAGTTTTTTTTATTAAATATTAATAATTATTAACAAACTTAATGCTAACAGAGTATTTTTGGCTTTGAAACTTGCTAGTTTCGTATGAAAACTATCAATAAAAAGAGATCAAAATCTGTTGTCACTTTACCACTTTTTCTGTAAGAAAGTGCAGACTTTGAGTATGTATACTTAAAGGAAAACCATTCCCATATCAGCCGTAGGACGTCCACTGCTGAACATAGGCCTCCCCTATAGAGACCAAGTTTCAGTGCCATAAGTCATCCTTGGTAACACGCATTGGTTAAAAACTTTCGACTTATGGCACTGAAACTTTGTCTCTTACTATGGGCCTCATTAGTGAGCTCAAGATAGCCCAACGAGCTATGGAGAGCACTGTGCTCGGAGTCTCTCTGCGTGATCGAATCATAAATAAGGAGATTCGTAGACGAACCAAAGTTGCCGACATAGCCCAGCGAATTAGCAAGTTGAAGTGGCAGTGGGCAGGCCACACAGCACGCAGAACTGGGGCCGTAAAGTTCTCGAATGCAGACCACGCAGTGATAAGCGCAACGAAGGATTTCCACCTACAAGGTGGACAGACGATCCGATGAAGACCACAGGATCGCGCTGGATATGCAAGTCGCTTCCAACCGGTCCTATTGGAAATCTATAAGGAGGCCAATATATATAACTATGGCGAGTGTCTATAGCTAACTATAAGGGAATGTAGATAAAATATTTCTACTCACCACTCACTGCACCTGCTGGGAAAGTCAATCGAGTTACCTCAGTGCCTCAAGTCGAAAGTTTTTAACCAATGCGTGTTACCAAGGATGACTTGAGGCACTGAGGTAACTCGATTGACTTTCCCAACAGGTGCAGTGAGTGGTGAGTAGAAATATTTTATCTACATTCCCTTATAGTTAGCTATAGACACTCGCCATAGTTATATATATTGGCCTCCTTATAGATTTCCAATAGGACCGGTTGGAAGCGACTTGCATATCCAGCGCGATCCTGTGGTCTTCATCGGATCGTCTGTCCACCTTGTAGGTGGAAATCCTTCGTTGCGCTTATCACTGCGTGGTCTGCATTCGAGAACTTTACGGCCCCAGTTCTGCGTGCTGTGTGGCCTGCCCACTGCCACTTCAACTTGCTAATTCGCTGGGCTATGTCGGCAACTTTGGTTCGTCTACGAATCTCCTTATTTATGATTCGATCACGCAGAGAGACTCCGAGCACAGTGCTCTCCATAGCTCGTTGGGCTATCTTGAGCTTACTAATGAGGCCCATAGTAAGAGACAAAGTTTCAGTGCCATAAGTCGAAAGTTTTTAACCAATGCGTGTTACCAAGGATGACTTATGGCACTGAAACTTGGTCTCTATAGGGGAGGCCTATGTTCAGCAGTGGACGTCCTACGGCTGATATGGGAATGGTTTTCCTTTAAGTATACATACTCAAAGTCTGCACTTTCTTACAGCAAAAGTGGTAAAGTGACAACAGATTTTGATCTCTTTTTATTGATAGTTTTCATACGAAACTAGCAAGTTTCAAAGCCAAAAATACTCTGTTAGCATTAAGTTTGTTAATAATTATTAATATTTAATAAAAAAAACTATTATTATACATTGATTTTTATTGAATAAGTTACTAAAACATTATGTGGATCGTTATTGATGAATGTATGTTGAGCAGCACCCTTACACTTATTTATTTAGCAAAAAGGATTCAGATCGACTTTTTCCACAGTATCTCTATAAAATTGTATTACTTTTACTACAAAACTTAATACGAAATTAAATACGAAAAATTTGCTAAATAATCATCACAACACAGTCATAATGATCTAAACATATCAAATGTTCGACTAAACTGTGTTACAACTTCATTGGCCTATAACTCAAAACTACCTTCACGTGGATTGGATCCTTTTTGTGTAACTACGTCCAATTGTCCCTCAGATGTTAAAAGGAGTAACTTATGCTACTTTTATTTGAAAAAAAGAATAAGGGTGCCGCGCAAAAAAAAAACCCATGAATCCAATTGGTTTTCTGACATGCACGCAAACAAAATCGCAGGCACAGCTAGTCCAACCAGAAATTAATAAACCACAGCATATAAAATTTAATACGCAGACCATGTTATCAAATGCCCTTAGAAGCTCTAAATCAAGGCGTAATCATAATAGAGCTGCTAAACGCACTTAATAGACAATCTAAGGCTGATTTAATTTCCACTCGCCTTGCGACGTTGGCTTGGTAACAATATTAAATAATAGTTCTTGTTCTACTTTCGTAAATTAAAATATAGGATAGAAGGGACATTGACGTGCAATCTGGATTCAGGACATGATTCTGGAGCCCCTTGCGTTGAAAGACTTCGTCGGTTATTTAAATAAAAAATTGCTGTTCCATACATTTTATATTTTATAAAGCTTTCGCCCGCGACTTCGTCCGCGTGAAATTTCACCCTCCCCCCAGTCACCCTCTTAGGGGTGGAATTTCGAAAAACCCTTTCTTAGTGGATACCTACTCTGCACAAAGAACACACCCTCCAAATTTCATGTCTCTAGGACCAGCGGTTTAGGCTGTGCGGTGATATATCAGTCAGTCAGTCAGGACATTGAATTTTATATACATATATATATACTTTTCCGGGATAAAAATTACCCAGTGTGGTGCCCAGGATATTAAAGAATAATTATACCAAGTTTCATCGTAATCGAACCGGTAGTTTTTGCGTGGTGCCTCAACAAACAGACAGACAGACAAAAAATTTTTTAATCACATTTTTGGGTTCGGTGTCGGTCTAGTAACACCCCCATTTATTTTTTTGATATTTTCAATGTACAGAATTTTCACTTCTACAGGTTTATTATAAGTATAGATAACAAGTAACAAAGGATTCAAATATGTTAGTAACAATATTTCTTAAGAGGACTACGCTGCCCTGATAACAAAGAATGCAGTAATCGACATTTTTGAGATTTTCACTTTTTTCCAGAAATGGCATCCCAAGAGATTCATGTACATGAAAAAAAAATATTTTCATAAGAAAATTCACTCGAATTTTTAGATATATATATGACCAATAAAATACGAATATCTTGCTCAGATGATATGAAATATGTTTTTTGCGTTTATCTCGTAACCGCCATTTTGCGATTACTGCATTCTTAGTTATGACGGCAGTACGGGACCTAAACGCAAAAAAACGCAAGTTTTATAATGCCTAAAAGTATATGATTGACTATACAGTAAACAAAATCAGAAAAATATATGATATTCTTCAGGATATTATGCTAGTTAGATAGTGTGTTGAAATCATAATACAAACAATTTTAGAACGGATATATATTTACCGGAAGCGGTGAATACTGCGCGGAAATGAATAAAGCCTTAGGCGACGTCGGAAGGCGAGCGTCTACTAATTCTGAACTTGATTGTCTATTGAAGGCGTTTCGAAGAGCTGAAGTTTTGTACTGACGACGATTGAGATCGACTGATAGCGTTTTTTTCATTTTCATTGTCTGGACATTGTTCCAGTTGCCACAGGAACGGCAATTGAGGTCATATTTGACAGGAATTTAGGATGGCAGGTCAGTACCGAACCCTGGTGATGCTTGGGGGAGTCCTATGTAATTTATTGCAAAATATGAGCAATTATCTATTTACAAAAAATCTATTGTTTGGACTAAAAAAATTAAAACACTAGTGCTTTAGTATGCTGCTTGTAGAATAATGTGACAAAAAATCAGAATGATTATATTTATATTAGTATAGTTTTTATTGTAAAAAGAAAGTTTTTAAAGGTATCTTCATGATTTTTTCTATCGTATCAAAGTAGTTGTATTATGTTTTCAACATAATAATAATAATAATAATGATTTTTATTTCGGACCAAAGAATCCATATAGTGTTAGTAACATAATATTAAAACAACTTATTATCTAGTGTTAGTACCAATCACCCTCCGTACAAACTGCTTAAGAATTGGAGAGCTGAAACTCTCCGCTACAGTTCTCAGGATGCTGTTGCGACTGTCTCTCACTCTCCTCAGTAGTGACGCTGTTTTTTTGCGTATAATCGCGTGAAACCCATCGGTACGAGCTTGTGCAAACATCTCCGATGCGCTGCAGTAGCGAGGAAGTCCCAACAACATCCTGAAACCATTATTGTACTGGACGCGCAAGACATCCAGCGACCTTTTGGTGTAATTGACCCATAGATTACTCGTGTACAGACTCTGGCAGTACGCCTTGAAAATTGTTATTTTTACTAGGTCTGTACACCGAGCAAATCTACGGGCCAGCATGTTGCACCGGACAGCGAGTGCCCTGCGCTCCCTCTCTATATCTACATGGTCCTTAAGGTCGTCGGAAAGAAAGTGACCTAGGTAATTAAAAGTGGATACCCTTTTAATTACTGACCCGTTTACAAGTAGCTCGGGTTCCACTTCACGGCATTTGCCGCCGACCTTAAAGACCATGTATTCACATTTCTTCACATTATAAATTAATCCATGTGCAGCAGCGTAGGCTTCACAAGTTTCAAGCAACTCTCTGATTGCCCCCGCAGACGGACCCAGCAGCACCATGTCGTCAGCATAGCTGATGTTGTTTATGCTAACCCCATCAACACTGCATCCGACACGCATGCAGCTGAGTCCCTCTATGAGGTCATCTACGTAGAGGTTGAAGAGCCTGGGAGACGTCAGACCTCCTTGTCTCACCCCGCATTCCAACCTATACGGTTCAGAGAGCATACCATCCCATTTCACATGATTGGTCTGATTACTATACCAATGCTGAAATAGTCCACATATTTCCGCGGGTATACCCGTGCTTACCATCTTCCTCCAGAGCACATCATACGAAACAAGATCGAAGGCCCTGGAAAGATCAAGGAAACAGGCGTACACCGGCGTCCCGCGATCTATATAGTATTGGACGGTATGCTTGAGACTTAAAATAGCGCTTTCAGTCGAAAGCCCGGGGCGAAACCCGAACTGCGCATCATGAAGATGTATGTAATCATTTAAACAAGCATCAAGCACACCGTCCAACACCTTTGCTATTATTGTGGCAAGGGAAATGGGACGGTAGTTACCCTTGTCCGAGATAGTACCTAGCATATCCCATAGAAAAAGTTCAGGTCCCATAGAAAAAGTTGTTCAAAATGATGAGTACAATGACCCCTTTCCGGGTTTAGTATAAACAAAAACTAATGTTGTATATGTTACTCAGACACCGACTTGACCTCGATTTCTGGAATCCCCAAGAAATTAAAGTGCAATAAGTAAAGCTGTCATTCATAGTTATGTTAGCAATAGTATCTACCTACTTCATTTTCTAATATTCAAACAACCAATCATGTCGGTGTTTCGCAGCAGAGTAATCTAATCCAATATTTACAAGCTTACAGAGTACACGAATTGATCAGATCTTGGAAGCTTAAACTTGTTAATAAGTTTTCTAAAGTCATTATAAAGTGTCTCTTGGAATAATCCTATAACGGAATAAGGACTTACATCGATTTTCCCCATGACCTTTAAGACATCCAGTGCAGTCTGCCCACGCTACACCCGCGGGACTTAAATATTATGTTCATTGATGAAAATATATGTACCTACATACTATATTGCACCAATGCGCGTGTACCTAACAGGTATGTTAGGATGGCGCACATGTATTTCTGTAGCTTATGCCAACCCCCATGGGAATAGGAGTGACTTTATGTAAAGTCAATATCAACTTTATTTTAATGGCAAGAGTGACTAGCACTATTGAAAAAGTTATAAAAATGTTTGAAGTTGTAGCGTAAACTGAACTTTATTGTGTAGGAATTAAAGTTATTTTTCCATAAACTCATATTTATTTACATTTTGGCAAACAAATCGCGAATGCAGATGTGTATGTGGAAGGTACTGGTATGGCGTCATAAGTGTCATAATAAGCGGTAAATAATCGATATCGTAAAGATGACGAATAAGTGTGTATCATAACGACCTTAAAATGGTTAGCAAAAATACTTTCTAAAAGTAGTTTTATTGACATGTATTTCATCAATTTACAGGGTTCAACATGGTGTAATTATAAGTACATCAGAAATCAACTCTATCTCTGGGTCCGTAACACATCTGTTAGTAATTTATTTTTCAGAATCAACTGCTGCAACCCACAGACCAGCTTCCACTTAGGTACCATCAGATGAACCGCATGCTTGATTACCATCCAATAACGTAAAATCGACGAGGTAACTTTTTCAATCTCTATGCAATTTCTGAGTTAATCTTGGACATGACGTGCATTGATTATGCTTGGAGTCTCTCTGAGGGATCGAAACCGCAATGAGGTGATCCAGCAGAGAACAAAAGTTGTCGACATAGCTCACAGAATAAGCAACCTGAAGTGGCAATGGGCCGGCCATATTAGACGAGCCGAGATGACCGTTGGGGAAGATGTGTTCTTAAGTGGAGACCGCGAATCGGTAAACGTAAGGTAGGACGCCCTCAGGCTAGCTGGAGCGACGATCTTCGCAGGATTGCTGGTGCAGCTAGATGAGAGTTGCCGAAAATCAATCCGTGCAATAGGAGAGGCCTATGTCCAGCAGTGGACTTCTGTAGGCTGATGATGATGAGATTGATGAAGGAAAAACATCGTGAGGAAACCTGGGTATATAAAATTTAAAGTCCTGACTGAGTGATATATCAACACACAGCCTAAACCGCTGGTCCTAGAAACATGAAATTTGCAAGGTGTGTTCTTTGTGAAAAGTAGCTATCCACTAAAAAAGGGTTTTTCGAAATTCCAAACCCAAGAAGGTGAATGGGGGGAGGATGAAATTTTACGCGGACGAAGTCGCGGGCTGAAGCTATTAGTCAATATAAGTCTGAAATCGCCAACTAGTCTTGAGCAAACGCTTGCTCAAGACGGTGTTGGCCATTTACCACACGGTGACGTATGCCTTTCCCCTGCACTGGGACAATAATAGGCTGGTATTACTATTGTGTTGGAGAACCAAGGTAACCGACATAGCCCGAAGAATTGCCAAACTTAAGTGGCAGTGGGCAAGGCACATTACTCACAGAACAGATGGCCGATGGGGCCGAAAGATTCTGGAGTGGCGACCGCGTACCGGAAGACATAGCGTTGGAAGGCCTCCCACAAGGTGGTTCGACGACCTTGTGAAGGCCGCAGGAACACGTTGGATGCGAGAAGCTCAGAACCGGTCGAAGTGGAGGTGCTTGGGGGAGGCCTATGTCCAACAGTGGACGTCTTTCGGCTGAAATGATGATGATGATGACTATTGTAACGTAAAAATACCTCTGAAAGTGTTAACAATGTTATCAATCAGTCACAATTTATTCGCTTCAAGCCGCTTGCCTTCGCTGCTCGTGCTCATTTCCGTCCGCTCCGGGCTTCCGTCGAAGTAATGACTTACATCCGCATTTGCTGTTACTGAGTTACTTACTTATTGATGTTTGTCGTCTTTAGGACTCTATTTTGAATTGGCTGTTTAGTATTTTTTGAAGGAATTGCCTTGAAGGATTTCGTTTTAGCTTGTTGGATAAGGTATGATTTGAATGTGTTTTTCGCGTCATCAACCTTCTTATAGGGAGGGACTAATATTGACATGTTGTCTTGTTAACAGACTTACACTGTCCTAAGCCAGTCGAAAGCCAATTATTTTTAAAAGAGTAACCGTGGAGTTACTTTCCGGCTCTTCTCCATAGGAATGTAGGAAACGACGAATTGGAACCGTGCACCTAGCTTCTGACGTTTATGTGAAATTAAATATTTTGATTTTGATTTCGATATGAAGGTAGGTAATATTTATTTGTACATTCAGAAGCAACTAATGAACCACTCATTAATTTGAAGCGAAACTAAACTGTCTACCGTTCAAACACTGGCCAAATTGAGATCTTTTGTTTCAAAAATAACTCGGCATCTATTCTATTAATAAAAACAAAAACAAATGACGCCAGCAAAATCCTGATCTGAATGAATCTGAGAATGACAACCTGACAGTAACAACTCAAAAGCTTTTGATACTAATTATAGGTAAGCCTCCCACATTTTACACCCGACTTCATACTAAGTATTTACTCCTACACCTATTCCTATATACAACTAAAATAGAATTCTATAAAAGTGCTCTCAATTCGTATTACAGTTTACGTAACAGTGCACAGTGGTTTTACAAGGCAGGTGAGGCCAATGCCCAGTGCTACGAATGCAGGTCAAACGATGTACAACTTCACATGTATAAATATGTATTTAGCGTTGCGACATTTCGTGTGTTGTATTCGTATGAGAATTTGTGCAATACTCGGTTTACGAGAGCTTAGAGATCAAGGATGTACTATGGTTTTAAGTTAGATTATAATTTTATATTGATTCAAGTTATTTATACTTAATATTGTAGAGAGAGTTGTGTCCGAGTGATTACGGCCTCGACTTACGAATTGCAGGTCGTTGGCAGGCGCTTAACTTTGTGCAAATAATTTCATCACGACTGCTCTCAAAACGGTGAAGGAAAACATCTTGAGGAAATGTCCTAGGATGAAAAATTCGAAGTCATGTGACATCTACCAACCCGCACTAGGCCCGCGTAATAGATTACAGTCAACGAGAATATAACCATTTGGTTATATAGTCTTTGATTACAGTCCACTCACTGCTCAGCAGTGAGAACATTATAGGCTGATTATGCATACTTATCCATATTAATATTATAAATTCGAAAGTAACTCTGTCTGTCTGTATGTTACCTTTCACGCCTAAACCACTGAACGGATATCGATAAAATTTGGCAGAGAGATAGATTACATCCCGGGGAAGGACATAGGATAATTTTTATCGATATTCCTAATAGTGTGCTAATGGGAAGCTGAAAATCATCGACGACAATTGAAGTTATAAAATTAACCTAAATTATTGTCAAATGCGTGGTGGATTACGGCCCACTCCCTCTCATTGAGAGAAGGCCTGTGTCCCAACAGTGGAAACATTTTATGCTGATTATGATTGTCAAATGAAAAACCCTCTTCACAGTGATTTAAAATTATAATTTGAGGTTAGTTTTCTGATCCATTTGTTTACATTTTCATCAGACACTTTTCGAACAGACAGTATTAAAATAACGTCAGTTTACATCACAGCTACATATCCAATATACATAACTTTTAACCCAGTTTCAAGTAAACATCAGCCGCTACAGATAAGTAATCTATTTGCATGTCCTTCGCATCGGACCCCAGACGTGACTCAAATACGCCAGAGCTTTCGTAATACGGTATGGTTTGGTTTTAAATAAACGTTTGGTGACATCAGTTTGCTTAGTCTAGTGATTTTTATGAAATAGGTATTTAGATAGATCTTGGACCTTGGTTATGGAGTTTAACTCGCTTTTTAACTTTCCCACCATTTTTTTCCCAACCGTTGCAACTTTTGTTTGCCAGAATTTATAAGAGAAGTTGTTTTGTTTTGGTTAATCAAAGCATTGAGTGCATAAGTTAAGGTGAATGGGTAGTTGAGACCGCGAAATTCAAATTTTCTTACGTTTTTTGCAATTTGCAGGTCAGTGTCAGGTTGTAGGTATCTTGATCAAAATATGATTCGCGGCAACAACAGGTACATATTTAGAGAAATGTAATCAATCATTAGAGTCATTAATAATACATCTTTTAAGTTTGATTTCTACCATTAACACTTTACCATAAGAGATTGGTGGTTGGTGGTAGAAATATTTTGATTGGATTTACCAACAAGGCACTATCCCAAAATATTTATTTTTAAATTCATTACTTTATGTCCTCTAGAGGGCGCCATATTGAATTTAGTGTGACGTCACATAGCCTATAATCAGCAGACGGTCAAGGCGCTTCTAAGGGAGGGTTCACATCTGACGGAAAATACGTCGGGCGTAACTGCGATTGTTCCCTCGACGCACTAACGCATCATCGGTTGAGTGTGAAAGGTTGAATGTTTTATCATACATTTGTCTGTTCTGGCGTTTCGCGACATCTGACGGAAAATACGTCGGGCGTAACTGCGATTGTTCCCTCGACGCACTAACGCATCATCGGTTGAGTGTGAAAGGTTGAATGTTTTTCATACATTTGTCTGTTCTGGCGTTACGCGACATCTGACGGAAAATACGTCGGGCGTAACTGCGATTGTTCCCTCGACGCACTAACGCATCATCGGTTGAGTGTGAAAGGTTGAATGTTTTATCATACATTTGTCTGTTCTGGCGTTACGCGACCGATAATACGCGACGCATGCTCCGTCAGATATGAACCCACCCTAATACTTCAATACTCGTCGTCGATACTTCATTTTTCAAATTATTATATATAGGTAGGTACCTTCTTTTGAAGATAAGAAGGGACAGATGAACATACATATAAGTATACCGGTTATAAAATCATATACCCGTAGTCGGGTAAATGGGTAATGGGTATGTCAGAATGAAAATTAGATTCTTACTTCGCCAACAAAATTTTTTTAAAACCAAACCGGGAAAAAATATTCGCCATGGCTTCGTGAAATTGCGCAACTTTACCTTCCCCTACCGCTAACTTCGACTTCAACAGGAAACCAATAACTTTTCTAAGCTTCGTAGTGCTTCTTTCTAGAGTAGTTTTATGTACCTACTTCCATAGTGTTATTAAGTAGGTAGGTTTATTTTAAGAAAGAAGTTTAGGTTCCTAACATTTTTTTATGTTAAAAACTTTTCTAATTTGTCTGGTAGTTCTCTACTCACGGCGGTAAAAATAGGGCATTTGTTGTAAATTTTAGAGGATCATATTTTTTTTTTAGTTTCATTAAAATCGGTTCATTCATTTCGAAAAACAAGGCATTGAAAGTTTGTCTGAAATGCTGTACGTCGTAAAAGTCGACTTGAAAAGTTACGACAAACAAATGAAAGTCTCACTTCGGAATTTAAAATATTTAGTAGTCAACATAAGGCTGAATTAAAATAGCCCCACTAGTCGAATGAATGTTAAGCTACGCTTGTCACGGTCGTTTCGTGGATAGGTGATCATTCATTACATTCACGCCGGGGTACCTTGGAAAGCAAGTTAAGTCGTTGGTCTGGGCTATCATTCTTAGATCTTTGACAGTCGTTAGAAATCTTATAAAAGTCAGAAGCCCTAAAGTCTGACAAACAGTCTTACCAAGGGGTATAGTGTTACCCAGTAACTAAGTTGTAGAGGTCAAATAGGCAGTTGCTCATGCAGATACTGGTATTCAGCTGCATCCGGTTAGACTAGAAGCCGACCCCAACATAGTGGTAGTTCCCCATTGGGAAAAGGCTAAGCAAGTTTGAGCTTATGGATAAGTCGAATTTCCACTTACATTATCTGCTTAAAACCTTGCATACCACTATCTTATCTCTACAATTACACATACAGTAGGTACTTAGAATCAGTCATTCGATTAACCTAATTCTCAAAGGTTCTACAAGTTCGACAGAATATCGACAGCATGCAATTATCGCATTAATTGGTACATGTAGCCGTCGAGTCACTATCTAAATAGATTTTATAATTAGTTCCTACAGATAGGCTGCTGTGTTGTTTAATTTGATGAATTTATTGGCTCAACATTACCATGTAATAATAATAATATATTCTTTACCAGCTGAACCCTGCTGTTTCACCCGCATAAGTTTCGATCCCGTGGGAATATCGGGATAAAAAGTAGCATATATGTTAATCCAGGGTGACAGCTACCTCCATACAAAATTGTAACAAAATTGGTCCAGCCGTTTGAGCGTGAAGAAGTAACAAACATATAAACACACACCCCCACACACTCACAAACTTTCGCCTTTATAATATTAGTGTGATTTTGGACTACACATACAAGTACACATAATCCATATAATGTTAGTAACAATAACTTAAAACTATGTTAGTAAACTTTTACAAACTAATACAACTAAAAAATACGTGGCCCAACACACAATGGCACGTGCCTCCGTACCCAGTGACTTATAAAGGGACTCTCCACTTTGTCTAAATGTTTTTAGGATGCTGTTGGAGCTTCCGCGCAACCTACCCATTATTTAGGCTGTTCTGTTCCTCATAATGGCATGAAAGTCGTTAACATGGGCTTCCGCGAACATCTGAGAAGCGCTGCGGAAGCCCCATCAGCATCCTATCCTAAGCCCATTGAGGAATCATGTTTTAGTAGGCGCAAAGACCAAAGAAATTATGGATTGTGTGAAAGATGTGGCAGGAACCGAGGTTAATACCTACTGAGATGATGACTGAAATTGTAAGCATAAAGAGGAAGTCTGCGTCTACCATAAAAAAACTGGAATAAGGGCAAGAGGATCGCGACTTACAGTTGTAGGTCCTACGACCTACAACTGTAAGTCGCGATCCTCCTGCCCTAAAACACACACAAACACACAAAGTAAAGCGCCTGTCTGGGGTCGAACCTACGTTCGACCCCAGACAGGCGCTTTACTTTGTGTAAATTATTTCATTACCTCAGCTCTCAAAACGGTGAAGAAAAACATCGTGAGGAAACAGGCAAGTCCTAGAACCAAAAGTTGATTTCGGTCCACTCCCTCTCATCGAGGGGAGGCTCCTGGGGAGGCCTGTGTCCCAGCAGTGGGAACATCATAGGCTGATATGGACGTTATTTTACTCGTACAGACTATTTCAATACTACTTGTTATGATGATACTTACCTACAAAAGACTCTTGAATAATAAACATTTCCATTACCATTTGAATTTTATTCTGACAACCTTACGAGTATATTGTTTGTTAAATTGATTAAAGCCTGACATTTTTACAAGCAACATTTACACCTCTATAATTAGCTATTGCTTTTAAAATGTTAAAGCGATAAATATAACTTATGTCATTATCAGAATATAGTTTTTAAGACATAGATAATTTGATAGTTTAAAATATATTAATTATATTGTTGTTTGAAACATTCCAAGACAGGCTAAATATAATTCAATGGACTGATAACATTTATCGCTGTATTCGTGTCATCATCATCATCGTTTCTGCCGAAAGATGTCCACTGCTGGACATAGGCCACCCAAGCACCGCTAGCTTCAACTTTCTGACTAACTGACAGACTATTTAATTTTGACAATTCAAAAGTGCCTGTAGGTATACAAGGTTTAATTAAAATAAATGCTTTGAGTTTGAGTTTGAGCTACGTCTTCCGGTGCGCGGTCACCATTCCAGAACCTTTCGACCCCATCTGCCGTCTGTTCTGCGAGCAATGTGCCCTGTATTCGTGTAAAACCATTAAAACAGCAAGCAGTAATGGTCATACTTAACTCCGCTGCTAATACTTTTCGATTGACTTTATTTTTAGCATGGCATGAGCTGTTCATGCAAATATGGAAAACTAACACATATGAAAAGCCTACATCCTATCCGATTACTGATGATTTTTTCAAAGACATTCGCTTTTACGATCAACCTTTGGAAACTAAATATCACTTTACGTTTCGCTCAAAATCCTAACCCAGTATCAAAGAGTATTCGTGTCTTCAACGCATAATATGCAATAAAGCACAAATACACAAAGGGCCAGTAAATCTCAGCAGTAACGCAACACCAATCATAGCCCGTCATGTGATTCTAGCAACGCCAACAGTTGCAACATATAAATCGCGCAGTAATTCCACAGCCTTTTCCATTTTGCTATCTGCGATCGCAACAATGGCGTCCTTGACATTAGCTCACTTGGACCACTTAAGTGCATTGTTCGTTACATTTAAGTGGTTCAATCGTTTTAACGTGATTTTTTAATTTTGGATTAGTCAATTCAAAATTCAGATTAGTATTTTTTGGAATTCAAAAATTGAATTGGCAAAATGACTTGATTTTTTTTCGAGGCAATGTTGGGCAACTTGAAGGAGGAAAACAGTGTCTAGCAGTGGTCTGCGACATATTAATGTTTTACCAATATCTACACATAGTTTTGGCCTTCTATGTCACAGCCCTTTACACTTTTTGCCCCTTCTTCATACGCAACTGTGTCTACAATGATTGAAATCTACCTTAGCATAACTGTATCCAATAACATAACATTACGCCTTATTACCCCAAAGGGTTAGGGTAGAGGTATACTCATAGTAGGTACACCCACATTTCACCAGTTTTGTTTATTTGTTTCTTTGTTATGTTAAGTTTTGTTCTGTACACAATATTATATAAAAAATATATACTTTGGGTAACACGTGTAGATTTTACCCAATATTCACATTCAACATTTACTTTCAATCAATTCCAAACACGATGCAATGTATTTGGCACTCGACACAGAAATTGGACATATACCAACTATCGATCCAGATTTGCATTCTAATGTTATCTAGCCATAAATTGCCTAGACTAATGTAATTAGTATACAAACAGAACTAAACACTAGCCGAATGATTCTAACCAGGATTTAGATGAATGATACAACAACTAGTAGCCTTTATGCACCACTACAAAAGGCTATCAAGTCAATGTCGTGATCGCAGACAAATTGTTGTTATGAGCCGCAATTAGTATTGTTGTCATACTTGCTAGTCGCACTTACGAATAAGATTATCTGCTTTTAGAACAATATACCAAAAAAGACAAACGGTGTGGCCATTTGTCTTTTTTGGAATTTAATGGATATAGTTGTAGACAACTTTATGAAAACACACCATTGTGAAACTATGGGGTTTTACCCTAGAACATACTAGTTTGTCAAGGTAGTCATCTACTCATTCAATAGCCTAAAAATTGCGTTGTCTTACGATCAGCGAAATATTAGGTTTATTATAATGTGTTATTCGATTAGTGTTAATATTAACTTTGAAGGAAAAAAATAAAACCAAAACTTTCAGTTTTCTTTTAATATTGTAGGCCTATTAATTTTGTATTTTATTGGAATAAAAAACTATAACTACTACATAAAAAAACCCAAATGAACTGGAAATTTATTTGATATTCAACAGTTGTTGTTACTATGTGTCTAATTTATTTAAATAATACTGCTCTTTTTGCCTTTCCCTGTGATAACCGGGTATGAATGCTGCACCTTTTCTTGCATATGTAGGCTGTTTGGGAAAATGGGTAGTGTCCCTTAAAAATTTAATCCTATCACCGTAACGTTCCCTAAGTATTTGTACAAAATCTCTTGTTTCGCCCACAGATGTTCTTTCCCACGTAGCAGGCATGGAACAGGTATTGGGATAGCAATCTAGTTTGAGCTTTGCAGGCGTAGCGACGCTAATAGTTGCTTCAGTAGTAGTCGCTGTGCCTTTTGTAGTCATTTCCAATGTTTGTTTTTTTGTATTTTCTTTTGTTGTCATCTCTAATATCGTCAGAGCTACAAATATAGTAGAAGTATCAGTCTTGTTTTTTATCGTTTCACTAACTTCTTTGGTACTTTTAATTTTAGTTGTTTCAGTTTTAATTTCTTCAGTAGTCATAATAGTGCTTACCTTAGAAGGGGGTGGTGTAGGTAAAACAGCTTGGTCACGTTGGGTACACTTTGTGGTACATATTTTAGTATCTACTTCAACATACGCTGCAAGTAGAAAATATTTTAAAATGGTGCTTCTTTAATAAGCACATTGTTATTTTCGACTATAATTCTTTTATGTTTTACTTTCTTACTTGTATTATTATCGCAATTGTACTCGTGCAAATCACAGTCATCCAAAAACAGTCGGTAGCTTGATTCTGTTTCAAGATGACCACAAACGGGTGTCCATGTGTGGTTGCAAACTTTTGATCCGGTGCATTCGTCAAAATTCTGCAAGAATATATTCTTCTATAAGTTTTTAGACATTTTTATTTTTATTTCAACTACAGTATTAAGTGATCATACCCCAATGAAATGATGTATTGTTGGTTGAATTAAAAGACAAGCTGAAATTAGACAAAGATGTAGTTTGTACCTACAGTCCTAGAAGAAATCACACCAATGAAAACGTAAATTAATTAAATAATTATAAAACTCTTACATAAAGCTATAAGAATTTCTAGAAACATTTTGATTAAATCAATATTTTATTTTCATTAATTGTTGAACGAGTTTTATATACTATACCACTTTCGTAATTTGTTACATTTTGAATCGATGTGATAAACCGTTTTTTTTTTGTGTATTCTGTAATTGCGTAATTCAGAGAATATGTTGGTCGCGAATGTTCGTATAAAATCACTGTGAACCAATCGTAAGATTACAGTAAGCGTGAAGAATAAATCCTGTTAGATTGTGAAATGTTTCAGCCTTTTATTGCGTGTGATAAAATACACGAGTGAAATGGTTTCATATAAGTACTGTATGTGTCGTTTATGTTTTCTTCCTCATATTATTTGCCTTGATCTTCGTAACGAATCCGAGATCCCTTCAAATGTATTTTCGATATAATTATTATCATGCAGATTGGCAATGACGATTTCTTTTGGTAACTTAATAACATAGAGTATTGGTTAAAAATTATCAAGTTTATTCAGCAGCATCACACTTTCAAGTATACTATTAACGTTATACTTATGGCCCGACTAGATTCGAACTCAACCAGAGCCCGAACAATGTCATGTCGTGACGTTCACTGCTGTAACTATAGCCTATTTTACTTTGCGGAAATTGGTAACAACTCCTGAATAAATATGAATTTACCTCTTAAAATAAATAAAATACCACCATAAGAAGCAAATAGACTGTGTTCTATGTTAAGGGTTTGGTTTCCGCAGTTTGGTTCCGCTTAGTCCTTGAAGTGGACCATAGCACATAGACTTAATCTAAGATGTTTATGTCCTATCTAGCTAGAATTTTCAGAATAGAATAGAACAAGTATAAATTTACAAATAAAAAATAAGAGCTTCAGTATATGAATTACAGCTAAAACATTATTGTTTTAACAAATAAGCAGTTTCCAGACTACCTGCTTTAACTAAACCTGTCCCGCGGGAACCTTGTTAGATTTTAGAATTATTATTACGTTATGTGATAATCTTAAGCAGGGGATTGTAGTCCTGCTGAAAATAGTACCACCACACCTCTGTTCAAATGACTATGACTGCTTCAGAGCCACCCTAATCTCGTATAAGCTGACGTCCGGGATGTCTTCGGTATAGTGTCGGGTCGATCTAGCTCTTGGGTCGTTTGCTAGATTCGTAACAGGGTTACTGGTTGACGTGTATAACAGATCACTTGCAAAGACCTTAGAGCCCTTGTTCCGCTATATCGCGTCCTCAATGCGCTCCGCTCCGTATTAAAGCGGCTAAGGTCGCTTTTCAAGGACTTAGAGATCCGCCTATTGCGGTGCTACTTGAACGCATCATCTGAAGACTGCAGAATCATTATGCGCGTCTCCTCCATGAACTTTAGTGTAGGATTAGCAAGTTTATTTTTTCCATTTGTAGGAATGGGCCTCATTAGAAGGCTGAAAGTTAACCAAAGGACAATGGGACTGCTATTCTTGGAGTTTCCCTACGTGATCGGATCAGAAATAAAGAGATCCGTAGGATAACTAAGGCAGCCGACATAACCCGAAGAATTGCCAAACTTAAGTGGCAGTCGGCACGGCACATTGCTCGCAGAACAGATGGCGATGGGGCCGAAAGGTTCTGGAGTGGCGACCGTCTACCGGAAGACTTAGCTTTGGAAGGCCTCATAAAAGGTGGACCGATGACCTGGTGAAGGCCGCAGGAATCCGCTGGATGCGAGAAGCAGAGAACCGGTATAAGTGGCGCTGCTTGGGGGAGGCCTATGCCCAGCAGTGGACGCTTTTCGGCTGAAATGATGATGATGATTTGTGACAAAACTAAATTAAGTTTCCTCTAAAGCTTTTGCAGTTCTTTGAAAAATGTAAGAAACAAATTTTTTTTTAAGGATCTAATCAAGCGGTCTATTGAATAGGGTTTATTATTCAGAATTTATTATGCAATCTCGTTAGGATCGTATTGAAATGAAAAGAATGACGATTTTCTGAGCGTTGATATTTCGATTTATTCCAGTCTGATCCCCTGAACCCCCCTTCTGTTTTAATCTCTGTCTTATCCACTTTACCAATTTATGTAGTTTAAACCTTATGATTCGAAAACAACATTCAATATTGAAAAATCGAATCTTCTTAATATACATGTAGGTACAATGTGTATGTGAATTAATGCACATTGTAAAAGTAGTTGGTTCAGAATCGTTTATTGAATCGATTTCTGTAATTTTTAATATAGGTAATTTTTGATCCCAGAAAAGTCAAAACAAACCAAAATGGATGAAGTACCTACCATGCTAGACTCAGATATGCGCGTGACATTTATCTAATGTAACCACAATTTTCTCCATGTTTTTTACATAATAGTAAAAATTGAGTGTACCTATGTATTATGATTATAACATAATATTCTACTTAGGGTGTTTGGTGGCGTGCGTTTATTCCGAAATATGTTGTAAGTATACTTAAGTATAAATACTAAATTATTTATTGAGATTAGCATGCATATAGTGACCGCTGGGCAAGTCTTTATATTTAATGAATATATTTATTACTCTGATTACTCCAAAAAATCAGAATCGTCTAGCGTTTTGGTAATCGCAGCCTTATTATATCCTTTGACAACCTTGTAAAACTTCTTTCCATTTTTCCAGACTGTCATTTTTTTTAAGATAACCGTCCCAGTTGTTCCCGTTCGAATAATCTGTAGAAAAATATATTTTCAATATTACATTCGTACACCAAAACACAAAATACATAGATACTATCTGTATTTTGTGACCAGAACAATATTAATTTTTGTTTAAAAATATCATTATTATTATTTTTTTTATTACTAAATGGGCCCGCTCTTGACCCCGATCAGGCCTGATGGTAAGCAATAGATGAGGTAGGTACTTATCATTATATCTTTGACTATTTACCAAACCCCAAATCGCGTAAAAATACAACCGTTCCATACGTTTTGTCTATTTATGTGCATATCCAGACCGTATTTCGGCCATGGCGGCCAATCGCAACAAAGACTAGCCTTCGGCGCGGTAGATATTATAGTGCGCAAGTGCGTGCGCAGAAACCGGTACCTACACTCTCTCTTCCATCCCTCTCATAGGCTGATGGATCAGGACGGCAATCCGAAACGACCGGAGAGAGATCAAGCGCAGGACCAACGACTGATTTGCATATAATTTTTTTTTTTTTTAAACCTTGCCCCACACTAGGAATTTCTCCTGTATTGTGGGTGCGTTTACAAACATTTAAACTCACATACACAAACAGCCAGACCCGGAACAACTACTTCTAGGTCATACAAATATTTTTTCCGTGCGGGAATCGAACCCGCGACACGCAGCGCAGCAGTCAATCGCTTAACCACTGCGCCAACCGTGCCGTCAATAGATGTAAGTCTTTTTCCATATATTTGATTTCAATGTCTAGTAAATTCCTTTGTGTACAGTCAACAGCAAAAGTAGATGATCAAAATCAGAAATTCAGTAGGAGGAATGGCAGCTGTACTAGTAGTAAATGTTTGGTATAATTTACAATCACATACTTTTGAATCACGTCGACGCCACACCACACAGTTCTGACGCGAACTCCGTTCATTAGTATTGAATTTCTGATTTTGATCATCTACTTTTGCTGTTGACTGTACTAAATAATAATTAGGTTCTACTAACTGGGCAAGCATGGTGTTTTCTTTATGAACGAAAAATGTGCTCTTGCTCTCCAATGGTATAATCAAAGTCAAGATTCTTACGAGTATCTTGTCTTGCAAAGATATAAGTCGTTAGATTCGGCCAACCGTCAAAAGATGGTCAGAACCCTAATTGTGTAACACTCTTTAAAATCAGAAGGATTTTGAAGGAAATAATATATTACTTTGCTTACATTGATTGCAAAAAATCGCTTGCTCGACCAAATATAATTAAAAACATTGCCCCACACTAGGAATTTCTCCTGTACTGTGAGTACGTTTACAAACATTTAAACTCATTTAAAATTACCAAAACAAAAAGCATAGTAATTGTTAGTGTGTTACGCAATTACTCCGCAGATTTCTGTTTGGTTGACAATTATATTTTAATAGTATTGTCTTGCTCACTCATACTGAAAATGGTATCTATCTTTTGCGGGAATGTGTGAGCTACTCTTCTCCGTACTGTCAATTATTATTCGCGCGACTTATGTACGGTTAGGGCAAATTTAACGATTTAAATCTTTGTTGTCTTGTCAATTACCTGAGTAGTTGCTTTCTTAGTGCGTTTTGTGGTGCGTTTCGTGGTGCTTTTCATGCTGCGTTTTGTAGTTCGTTTCTTGGTGCTTGTAGTTTGCCCCGGAAAGAACATTCCCGTTGGAAGTTCTAAGGGAGGCCAGTACTGAGAAAGTGTCTTCTGTGAGTCGAAATGCGCCTGAGTTTTCATTCTCCCACAAGGTGCACATGGAGGATCAGTCCAGGGCTTGTAACGCCCCGTTTTCTCGGGTGTGTACCTCCTCCTATCATTATAATTTGTGGAACGAGTTTTATCAGTTGTATCAGTTGTTACGAACGGAAACATGGGCATTGTTGGGGATCTTCCCGCGGGTGGATGGTACAGCATCCTTCTTCCGTCTGCGTAGTAGATATAAAAGCCTTGCACTCGTGTCAATAGACTTGGAATGCTTGGACAGGTCGCGGGTCCGAAGCATTCCGAATAGTTCGTGAAAACATATCCTGGAATCATAAGCTGATGTTAGTAGTTTTAGTTAGTAAGTGAGAGTAAGTCCTGTAAGGCCAAGGTGGGACTCTTCGGCCTTCCCATTCGGAGAAGACATGCAAGATGGCGTAATGTATGTAGTTGCAGGCAACCGCGGTACTACCTACATAAATACCTAATTAAGCGAGCCTAATGCTTATACACACGAACGACACGCGACGACGACAGAGGCAACCTCATCCGCCGACACCGCCTTCGAAGCGACGGCGGTTGCCATCGACAACGTGTCGCTCGTGTATTTGAGTACGATACTCTATAACACGAGCGGCCTGTTGACGCCTGTCGACGCGTGTCGCCCTTGTGTACGCACACTAAGGCTGGTTTTATCGTCACGCGTTTCGGCAGCGCCGTTGGAGCGCGCGCGTTCGAAGATGTATGTGTACACTAAAACGCATACTGTCAACTGCGCTGCTCAAGCGCGTGACTTTGAAACGCAACTACTACCCCATACATCTTCGAACGCGCGCGCTCCAACGGCGCTGCCGAAACGCGTGACGATAAAACCAGCCTTACTGGCTCAGTGACGACAGCGCTGTCAGTAAACAAAAATTGACAGCACCTGTAAATTTTTATAGTGATTTCGTGAGCTAAGCGTGCCCGTCTCTGCACTATAGGTACTTACTCATATTGTTATCACAGTTATACTCGTGCATGTCGCACTCGTCTATGAACAGTCTGGTATGTATCCTTTTTGCATAAAAACCACACTCTGGAATAAATGAGTGGTTGCAAATGTCAGCCAGAAGACACGGGTGTAACTCCGGGAACTGTTAAAGAACACAGTCGTAAGTCAGAAGCCTGGATGTATAAAAACTGGGTTCCCTACTTGAAATCGAATGACGTGTGCTCGAATAACACTTGCTCGAAAACGTTAACTCGATAGTAAATGAAATCGATGAATTATGAGCGCGACAGTTCACTACCTCGATGCATCAAAATCTCGAATAACTATCAGCTCGAATCATCGGCAGCGCGAAGGCCCATTATCTATAAACATCATTTCTCGAACGACCATCTAATCGATTTACAGATAAGTTTTAAGGATTTTTATTAGAGTACAATATAATGAAACAATATATGCGTAGAAATATAAATCAACTTTAATCATGTACAACAATATTATGGTAATAAAATAACATTATACACAAATACCTACAGTAACTTTACCAAATAGGTAGGAAAAAACAAATCTTTGTACAAAATATGGAATAAATGTCTTAAGTCTATGGTCTTAAGTATTAAAAAAAAGAATTATAATTTTGTATGATTTGCAATACCTCTCAAAAAATCGAGTATTAAACTCATTTTGCCTTTACTCTCACATAACCTCATAATAGAGGCATTGCGTTGTCTCATTTTCTTTTTACGTGGTGACTTGTCTACTGCGGCATTGGCTTTTTCTATGGCATGTTTAGTGTTGACTTGTTTCATTATATTGTACTCTAATAAAAATCCTTAAAACTTATCTGTAAATCGATTAGATGGTCGTTCGAGAAATGATGTTTATAGATAATGGGCCTTCGCGCTGCCGATGATTCGAGCTGATAGTTATTCGAGATTTTGATGCATCGAGGTAGTGAACTGTCGCGCTCATAATTCATCGATTTCATTTACTATCGAGTTAACGTTTTCGAGCAAGTGTTATTCGAGCACACGTCATTCGATTTCAAGTAGGGAACCCATAAAAACTAGTCTTAGGTGGGTATTGTGTTACTTAATAATAATCCAATCTCAGCGGAGACCAACCTTCGGCGCGGGAGATTTTATAGTGTAGCTGTGTCTGCGCACATACTTGTGCACTCTCTCTTCCCTCACTCTCATAGTCCAATGACAGGACAATCCAACACGACTGGAGAGAGATCAGGCGGAGAACTACTAAAATACTGGTATTCACCTGCATCTAAAAATACTGGAAGCCGACCCGCAACATAGTTAGGAAAAGGCTAGGCACATGATGACATATTATTTTACTTCAATGTTATCCTTATGCTACAAGAATATCTCTCAATTTCGGCAAATACCCACTTGTCTTGATAAATAAATAGCAATCTTACCGGAACAAAATGTTGTCTCGATCTCAGAGGAATAAATATGATCACTGAAAATATATCAAATATCTACATCTAGATATACAGACACTTGTATATTTTTTATCCTACCTCGCCTCTGTAAGTATTCTGAAATTCACCTTGCTTGGAGGGCAAATAGGGGCAAAGCGTTGTCATTCCAATATCGTAATCGCAAAAAATTTATCACCTGTCCCATAGAAAACTTCAATATCTACTCGACCTAAACGTATGGGATGGCTGAATTTTTGGTTTGGTCCCATGGACAAAATGGTTCAGTTTGATGGTATGTACATCATCATCATCATCATCATTTCAGCCAAAAGACGTCCACTGCTGGACATAGGCCTCCCCCAAGCACTTCCACTTCGACCGGTTCTGTGCTTCTCGCATCCAACGGGTTCCTGCGGCCTTCACAAGGTCGTCGGTCCACCTTGTGGGAGGCCTTCCAACGCTACGTCTTCCGGTACGTGGTCGCCAGTCCAGAACCTTTCGGCCCCATCGGCCATCTGTTCTGCGAGCAATGTGCCCTGCCCACTGTCACTTAAGTTTGGCAATTCTGCGGGCTATGTCGGTTACCTTGGTTCTCCTGCGGATCTCCTCATTCCTGATTCGATCACGCAGGGAAACTCCAAGCATAGCCCTCTCCATTGCCCTTTGGGTGACTTTTAGCCTTCTTATAAGGCCCATTGTGAGCGACCACGTTTCAGTGCCATAAGTCATCACTGGCAACACGCACTGGTCAAAGACTTTCGTCTTGAGACACTGCGGTATGTGGGACGAGAAGATATTGCGTAGCTTCCCGAACGCTGCCCAGCCGAGTCGGATTCGACGATTGACCTCTTTCTCGAAGTTAGACCTACCTAACTGGACAGTATGGTATGTACCACACCCTTAAATTTGGCTGGTCTTTGAAAACTAACCCTGCAAGAAAAAATATCAATCAATAATTTAAAACACTATAAAACCTCTTCTTACTTGCTAGAAGGCTCAGTGACACTATCATTTTCATTCATTTTTTACAAACTCCAGTATTTGCAAACACCATTATTTCATAACAACATAAACCACTTTATATTGTTTAAAACAACTTTCATGAAAATATGCTGCAATAAACTTAATACGGCAAGTATTAAGTTTAATCGATTTCCCAGAACGTAAAATAATAAAATCTGTTTACGAACGTTTACAAAAATATAGAAATAATTTAAACAATAAAAAGAGTACTTACCTGTTTATTTGTTCATAAAATTATCCGCACTGATGTTTTCAAAAGACCGGTCATTTGCGAGTCCGACTCGCACACGGTTCAAGGTGCAAAAAAGACCGAAAAAACACGTTTCTTACCTGCTAAACCCTTTAATTTTTACTAACTTTTATTATTTGCTGTAGAAATACACACTGTAAAAATTTCAACTGTCTACGTATTACGGTTCAAGAGATACGCCCGCTGACAGTCAGACAGACGGACGGCGGCGAAGGCTTAGTAATAAGGTACCGCTGGCACCCTTCGAGTACGGAACCCTAAACATGTCAGTAACTTAGATCCGCACCCTAATTGCGTAACACACTATCAATCATAATCATTTTGAAGGATATTGCTAATCCATTGCTTCGTATGTTCAAAAAATGTGTCTGCTCAACAACGTAAATAACGCAATGAATGTTGTTGAACTGTCAAAATGAAAGCCTTTGCTACTGATAGTGTATTACGTAATTACCCCGCTGATTACATTCGAGTCCTGGATAATAAACATGACTTTACCATAATGAAAAAGCCTTCAAAAGTCTCGATTCAGAATAAAACTAATCAAATGAAGACCCTACCGCTGTTCGTAACTAAACTACGTCTACCCTACATACATTCAAAGAAAATTATGACCCTAACTAAAATATATGATTCTCACAGAAATTCTAGTGCCCTAGAGAGCTACCCCAGTCATGAGAATAATTTTACGCGCAGTTGAACTTTACCACTTAGCACTTCCAGCGGCGGCCCAATTTTTTTTAGATGGTGCAAAATCTTAACATAGCGCCCCTCTATTTACAACCATGTTCATATGATATATTATGCATAATTATGCAGTTGCTTGTTTGCTTGTGGGCGATCGGGTTTATAATAAGTTACTATCATCAATGACTGGTGGTAACTTACTATAAAGCTGATCGTCGAGGCGCTGAAATCAACCGAAATGCGACCACCAGTGGTGCTCGCATTTCGGTTGATTTCAGCGCCTCTCCCATGACGGCGCCAGGTACCGTCGCACCGCTCGCACCACTCTAGGGCCGCTACTGACACTTCAGATATAACTTGAGCGCAGTTTTCTGCAGATATCTAAGTTTGGTGGCCCAGTGGCCCCGATTTACAAGTTGTAGGTCGAGAGCTTGAACCCAGGCAATCACTTTACTTTGTCTAAAATTATTTCATCACCACTGCTCTCAAAACGGTAAAGGAAAACATCGTGAGCAAAAGGGCATGTCCTAGAACCAAAAAATTCTAAGACATGTTACATCCACCACGTTTACGGCCCACTTCCTCTCACAGAGAGGAGGCCTGTGTCCCAGCAGTGGGAACATTATAGGCTGGTTGTTACCTAAGTTTGAAGACTGCTTCTTTGGCAACGGGTTATTGTATTAGTCCCGGAGTTTGGGAGTTGGAGGTGTGATACCCCGTGCCTCGGAAGGAAAACTGCTGGCCCTGCGCCTAATCTCTCTCCGGTTGTGTTGGATTGCCGTCCCATCGGGCAATGAGAATGAGGACGAGAGAGTGTAGCGGTATCTACAACGCCACATGCGAACAACGCGTCATACTGACGTCACGCAAACCCTGCATCGCGCAAGCAGAGTTTACCGCGTAACTAACATAGATACAACGGCCCGACATGAATCATTTGGCAGTTGCAATGACCCCGGTCCCCGCTGACATTGATCGCCATCGGACTATTAACATATTGGTATTTTGAAGGTAACAAATTTGACTCTTTAAAACACCGTCTATCAAGCTCCTGGGTCACTAATATACAGGATACTAATTTTTTTTATCAAAAACTATGATTATGGTTCCAAGTGCCTACAATAATAATGCATACGCCTGCCAAAGCCATTTTCTTAAAAACACAACAAACCAGTAAATCGATATACCTCTTCTTCTTCTATCTTGTCAAGGTCATACTGGCCTCAAAAACGTTCATACTCGTTACAACACTGCATTCATTCACTGACAACACCGAGGAATGTTCTAGAGTCATTAGAAAAGGTCAAGATGTCGCCGTAAACATTACTTGATTCTAATGGATGGTAATGGTTACGACAGAGAGGGTTTGGTTTGTCTTTACCTAAGGATATTGCTGGTAATGTGAATTTATCACAGAAGTCTTCATTGTATGTTGCACCTGAAGTGTGCCAGGTAAGATATTCTTTAGTCGGGGTTGCGGCGAATGTACGAGTGTCCCGGATCATGATAGAAGAAGGAACTGTAAGATTATAGTCGGTAGGAGTCCAAGATAACCCGAATTCCGAAGGAATTCATGAACGTTCTCACAAAAAAAAAATGTAAGACATTCTAAGGAAACCCTGAGCGTGAAGCTGTAGAAATCCTGGTGAATATTATTGTGTTCTCCACTATCTTAACTTTCTGTCAATTACATGGTATCGAGGGGAATCTCCACCAAAACACGTCGGAAACAGAAGATTAAACCGGTAATTAGAAAATGGAGCTTTTGATAATCGCAGAGACTGACATATCGATTATAAGACAATCTTATAACTAGACAGGTGACGAGGAGTAAAAATCGACAATCAAAGGCGCGAAGCGACAGTGCGACGCGATTCTGATAGAACAATTTCCATTAAGTTTTCATAGAAATTGTTCTACTACAGTAGCGTCACTCCTGTCTGCGGGAGCCTCAAACAGCAATTGCAACATGGTTCAGCCTAACGTAAACGCACATCGGCTACCTCCAAAAGAAAATTAGATATAAGAAACGAAAGACTTAATAAAAAAACTTAAAACCTTGCATAAGCAGGATACAAAGGTCTAAAAAGTTAGTAGAGAACATTTTCGAAATGTCTTATTTAAAAAAAGATAACTGGAAATCTCTGTTTCTATGAAAAGTTTAATCGGTCTAATTTGGCTGTAACACTATTTTTCGAAAATGTTCTCTACTAACTTTTTAGACCTTTGTATCCTGCTTATGCGTATGAAGTTTCATTCATTTCGGAAAACAAGGGCTTGAAAGTTTGTATGAAATGACGTTCGGCGTAAACGCTCTTAACCCTAAAGTCACTTATCCTAGAACATCCTCATGAAAATCATGTTTTTATCCTTCAACACTTTTTTTTTTTGATAAATTATAAGTTTTTTGTACAAAGATTGTACAAGATTGTACAAGTGGTGGTCAAAAGCGCACACAGTTAAACAGCTGGCTCTTAAACTAAGTAAAAAGATACTTGTATCTCAGGAGCTAAAGTTCCTCCTAAACATAGATTATTTGAACTATAATCAATCCAGTCATCACAGTATTTCTAAACTTTACGTCATCATCTGCCTAGCCTTTTCCCAACTATGTTTGGGTTGGCTTCCAGTCTAACAGGATGCAGCTGAATACCAGTATTTTACATGAAGCGACTGCCTATCTGTCCTCCACAACCCAGTCATTGGGTAATACGATGCCCGTTGGTAAGACTGGTTGTCAGACTTTCGAGCTCCTGACTACCCGTAACGACTGTCAAAGATCCACGAATGACAGCCGGGACCAACGGCTTAACGTGCTTTCCGAGGCACGGAGGGGTCACGGTATGTAAAAATGGTCACCCATCCACAGACCAACCGCGGCAAGCGTAGCTTAACCAGATCGATCGACCTGTGCGGCTGTTATTATTTAGCCACGGGCCTCTCTCCTATTTCAAAACTTTATGTAAATGGAGAAATACATAATTTATCATTTGTATTGCACATACAAATGCACTTTTAATCGTGAGTAACGCATTAATAGCCGTTGCACCACAATTCAGTCTTGAAATTCAAGAAGCATGTTTACTGCTATGCTTTTCTATGGTCTAGCCATAGAAAATCCTGTGAAAATCATCATAATAATTATTTTGAACAAACCATAATCTTATTATTCGAGAATTCACAAATGAACTTAATTTTTTATTAACTATAAAATTCACATAATACTAGATATTGCGCACACGCATCATTGATCGTGACGCATTAAATTACCATATTTATTAGTTGCATCACTTGCATCACTGCCACAGTCGAGCCTAAACGCACGTTGACACCAGTAACACAAACCCGGTTCACCTCGAAATTGACATTGACGCACCACATGACCGGCGCACTTGAATATGTATCGTGTATTATACTTCCGCTCATTACTACCTTCCGGATTTATATTAATATGACTATTAGCAATTTCATACATGTTATGGTGCATATAGAGTAACTAGTTCCTGCCCGCGACTTCGTCCGCGTGACATTTTTTCTTCCCCCGTCGCATCGCATCGCCCCCGTCCGCGCTATTACTTCGTTTTCGCTTAGCGTTCTTTCTGACTTTTTATCTATTTAAGCGGCTCATTAGAGTCTTAGCATGATATTAAATAGCCCACATAATAGCCTTCCTCAAAAATTGGGCTATCAAACGCAAAATATTTTTTTTAAATCCATCTGGCAGTTCAAGAGATTAATGGGTTTAAACAAACATAAAAACTCTTCAGTTTTATTACTATTAGGTAGTATAGATAGATTAGGTACCTATTGAAGTTTAAGGTTGATATGAACTAATGGTTTTATTACGACGCAAATTATAACGTGGGCTATAACACGTATCTAGTGTGTGTGTGTGTGTGTGTGTGATTCTGCAAGGTAACTGCGTAACACACTATCAGTAGCAATGGCTTTCATTTTGACATTTCAACAACATTCATTTGCGTTATTTACGTTGTTGAACAGACAAATTTTTCTAACATAATACGATTAGCTGTGCCTCGCGGTTTCACCCGCATAAGTGTCGATCCCGTGGGAATATCGGGATAAAAAGTAGCCTATATGTTAATCCAGGGTGTCAGCTACCTCCATACAAAATTGTTTCAAAATTGGTCCAGCCGTTTGAGCGTGAAGAAGTAACAAACATATAAACACACACACACACATACATACACGCACTTACAAACTTTTTGCCTTCATAATTTCATATTTACGTAGGTATTATTAAACAGGCCGCTGATGTCAACATCAAACTAGGTAAGTATGGTATCAGGCACCTATCTATTACATGTTTATAGCATTATTTAGCAACAGTGCCGTGTCACCTTACTAATATGACCACTCCCTGTGTTGTCTTTAAGGAAAGCTATTTCTGGACATTTCCTAACGTGGGAGTTTGTTTGTCTGCGTAATGGTGTGGACCAGGCAGAATATTAAGCAACTTCAGTCTGGATCCTCTTAATAATAGCAACTGGCTTAGGTACGGCTAGTAAAAAATCATTTAAGATATTTTTACTATATCTGTGGTCAGTAGAGCTCCGGAGGGGATCTATAGAGTACCTCTGAGAGGTAAAAGAAAAATAAAAGGACGTTAGCCTTGAATTATTATATTGTTAAAATGAACTTTACAGCTTCACGGTAATTACATCAATCTATATATTCTATTCAACCAGCAACACCTTATTTCATTATTTGACGTTCGTTTGAACTTTCGAATGGAATCCATTAACAAATATTACCAGCCAGGGACTTTTGCTAAAGGCCAGAACATACAGGACATTACAGTACCTATGATACAAAGGGAAACATTTAATTGATTCTATTAAACTTATTGAATACTTAATGATGATCGCCTTTTTGTGATCCTCTAAGACTTTTTCCTTTCTCATGAGCTTTTTTAATCAAGCTTTCGGGCACTAGGTAATCTACATGGTCCTCATATGATCTGACCAAGATTAATGGACTTTAAAAAAGACTTTGACCCTTGACTTTTCAAAAATCCTTCCTTCTGTTATTATGGAGAAAAAAAAAGCAGTGTTCCCTGTGGGATTCCTCCTCATCGCCAAAAATGAAGAACTGTCATAAAAACTTTCATCCCCCGTTTAAACTCTTTAGGGATTCATTTTCAAAAATTCTTCCTTATGCTCACCTTCCTTATGTACAGACGCCAGCACATCAACCTACCCGAAACTGTCAATTTTTCCCAATCAACTTTGAACCTTATAATTTAGCGATAAAGTTGAAAATCTCTATTAAGGAAATTTTACAGATTGTAGTAGTTTTATGTGCTGGCGTCTGTACAACTCTTATTTAGGAACTCTGATGCAAAATTTCATATTTTACGGTGTGCGTTGTCTGTCAGTGAATTTAATATTTTTATCAAGTAGGTAGATCTTCTTCCTCTTAGCGTGTCTATGAGCAAAAAATTAATATACCCAGTTTTTTTAATTTGTTTGGCCCACAATTCAGAAAAGCGGATACCATTCGCTGACGCGGCCATTAAATAGATGGAGATTTCACACTACACATGGTATGATTTTATGCCCTACATTTTGGGTACCACAAAATCAAAATAAGCAATTAGAAATTAAAGTTAACACCAAATAAGGATAAAATAACACAAAAAAATAGAGAGATCATGGCAGATATAACATATTCTCTGACCTCTGGCCTCGTTAAATAAATTGAAATAAAATGCTAATCTACTATCTAAGTAACTTCAAGACTAAAGTCAAGGCGTGAATGAGTCATTAGAAGATAATAATATTATGTCGACCTGTGATATGACCTCTCTCTCATTGGTTTACGAGTGTGTTTACAAGTTAGAGCCGTCATTTGTTTGGGTTTCCGCGGATTAGGAGACCGGCCAAGTTTTGTCTGAATCGCATAATCAGAATAGAATGTTCCTACTGCTGTTCACCGTTTTGAGAAAATACCTGAGCAGCAATTCCTGTATTTTTAAAAACAATCGCATAAAAACCTTGAAAAAAAATTAAAAAAAAAAATCTCTACTTTACATTTTTGACATGGCATTGATTTTCGATTTAAACATTTTTAGCGATTTGTCAGTAATCATTGAAGAAGAAAGATGCGTAACCGTTGCATAATTTACAAATGGCTGCTCTAATAAATAAATAATAAAAAATGCCTTTTATTTCTTGCATGCACTTTAGTTGTTAATTTATGTTAAATTGCTTATTCTAATGTTAGTTTATTCAATTTATGATTTATTCTTTTTAGCAAGAACCCCGTCTTCACAGGTGAAGGCCTCCTCCAAAGTTAGCTAATTGTCTCAGTCTTGGGCCACTTCTATCCAGTGTGGGCCGGCGACGGTTTTTATTTCATCGTCCCATCTACTCATGGGCCTTCCTTTGCCTCTTTTGCCGATCGGGCCTTACCATGACGTCACTGGTTGATCACAGATCCAGCATTGATCTGGCAGTCGAGCTACATGGCCGGCCCACTTCCATTTCAATTTTTTCGCTTGGCTGCTCTAATAACAGACAATATAAGAAACAAACGTGACTATTTGATTCCATAGGTGAACGATACAAAGGACACCACATTCAGCTGCTTCAGAGGTTCTGATTTTTCTGATCCCGAAACCCTACAACTTCCCAAACAATTTTGTCATTTATGTACCTACGTTATATGCTTAATTTATATTATACTTAATTAAAACCGACGACAATTAATTAAGAACTATTGCTCGTTACGTGAGGAGCAAGATATTATACACATGTAAATAATTAAGCGTAATTTGAGTCTAGAGAGGACATTAAAACGTTGGAGTATTAACATTTAGAAAATTGTGCAAGAATTATTTTACCCGCCCTCAACACACTACAAAAAATAAAGGTAATTATATTTTTACAGAGAAATTTCAGGTTTAATAAGCTTTTATGTAGCAGTTTCGAGAAATATACAGTAATTTTAAAAAGAAGTACGGGAACTAAGCATTGATATATTACGGCACCCACGCCATCGCCCACTCAGACACACGCTCAACAAAGAGAACTCTACGTTTTAAATATCATTCTAAAATATCATATTTTAAGCTAGAAATGTTTCATTTTGTTTTTACAAGAACGCAGTAAATTATTTCGTTATTTTAAAGATTAATACCAATTAAGGGCAAGTACGGTTGTCGACGTGTTCATGTCCCACTCATTACGTAACTCCCACCTACCGACGCGGATTGATTTTTGTTACCATCGCTCTGTCACACCACGCATGCGCGAAAACCTAACGCACACACCCTTAACAAAGTACCACACATTGACGCACCCTCCAACTTTACCAAACATAGAATTTCGACTCTAGGGAGATAAGATAAGGCGGAGAATTGACTGGTGTTGTGAACAGTTGGTATTTTTAGACAATACGTGCCTATTATGGCGAGTACCGACGCGCCCTCTCCCATACAAATCGGGAAACCTCGTCGCGGAAGGTTTTCCACTTTCTGTCTATAATTTCTGAAAAATCCACAATTAACATCACAGTTTCGGCGTCTTTTTACACTAGTTCGTACGTCAAATCACTGTGTGTGTTCATGGGGTAGGATTTATCGTGAAATAGGAGTTTTTTGTCGGGAAAGGTGTGACTAAAAATAGATCACTGCCCGATATACTTGTAGGGAAATCTAGTGAGAGCTTTCCATTCATAAATTACATTCATTTGGTGTCGGGCAGTGAAGTAATACAGTTGGGAGAAGCGATTTAACTGGTGAATGTAATCGTTCGGTGATAAGATTGAAGTGCTCACGAGGATCGATAAACAGGCCACTGGCTGAGTTCGTCTTTACAGAAGTCACACCGGACAGAAGAGAAAAATGTAAGTTTTTATCCATTTCACCATCAAACAAATTCCAAAAACTCTCATCTTTAACTGTGTTTGAAATAATTGTTAGTGCATACAAAATTGATGCCGCTGTCATTTTGTAGTTCGTATCGTGAACCGTTCGATAAAAGGACGCTCAACAATGACTTATAGATTTTATAGATATGCAACCTTCTTGCGGCTTCTACGTTTGCGATATTTTATCCCTTTTTTTATTGAAACAAATGAAGAATTAGAATGATTGTAAGGAATGTTTTAAAAATTGCATCAACAATAGGTAGAGTATTTATGAATTCAAGCCTGCATTCAATCCAGCCAGTGTCAGTTTTTTTTTTACTCTGAATGGCTGCTATTGCAAATGGCCAGCACACTAGGGTAACGTTGTTGATCATTCAATCAATTTATTTTTAAGAAACCATTGCATTAGAGATACTTGTTTATGGTCATCAATTGCGCGTTATTTCTCTGGTGCACGGATTTAAATTCTGTTCTTGCGTATTATGGCCAATACAGTTTCATCATCATGATTGTCATTAGACCGAAGGACGCGTGCACTGCTGGACATAGACTACCTCTGAGCGTGCACAATTGCACTAATAAAACACAATGTACTGTACTGTTAGCCTGCATCATCCCACTGCTGGGCAAAGGCTTCGCCCCAGTGTATTCAAAATATAAATAAGCAGGCTTCGGATAAGCTTTGTTCAGCCAGTATGTTGCTGTAAGTGGACAAGAGGCTCTGGCTAAATAATAGCAGCTGCACGGCTCGATCTTCAAAGTTTAGCAACGCTTGCCGAGGTCGGTTGGTGGATTGGTGTCCATCCATTACATACTGAGACCCCTCCGTGCCTCTGAAAGCACGCTAAGCAGTTGGTTCCGGCTGTCATTTGTAGACCTGTGACAGTTGTTACGGGTATACAGAAGCCAGTAAGTCTGAAAACCAGTTTTGCCAAAGGAATGTCGTGTTACCAATGGTAACTGGGGTCAGATAGGCAGTCGCCCTGTGTAAAATACTGGTATTCAGCTGCTTCCGGTTAGACTAGAAGCCGATCTCAACATACAACAGGAGGATGCTGCAACTGCTTACTGAAGTATACAAGAGAACTGCACCTGCTCATTCTCTTGACATTTACTTGACTTGATTGTAATTGCTGGGTTAATTATAGTACGCAAACAAACTAAAAGCAAGTAAAATATAAAGTTTACAAAGTTACCTGTTATCAAGATGACAATGCAAAATTCAAGTGAGCCGGTACATTGAAATATTAACACTTATTTTAACCCAATCTAATACAAAATACACGATATTATCCTACTTGACGAGGAAATGAGCAAAAATAACAAACAAATTAAATATTTAAGATTAAAGTTACAAGAACAAATTGAAATAAGCTGTTAGCTGCAGCACATAAAGAAAAAAACCTTCTAACAACATTGTCACAGATAATAATCTGAATATTTTACAGATATTTGGTTCGGCTTACAGCTACTACTGTCAACAAGTATGTCATTTAGGTCATTTTTAAGATTTGTTTTAACTAGGACACAACCTAACGTACAAAACTTACATCACTCTGCTCATTCAATGCGAGTGTAACCATGACGCATTTTCTAACTTACATCACTCTGCTCATTCAATGCGAGTGTAACCATGACGCATTTTCTACCGATGACGGTATTGGTTGGTTGGTTTGGTTGGGTGGTTGGTTGGTTGGACGAAATCGGTCGGGAGGATAATAATTATTAAAGTTTCTTCAAGAAAGTGCTTCCTTGGTTGTAGCACTGTCTTGGAGGAACTTAAAGTGTAAGGTGTTGGTGATAGACCTACTTTCTTGGATAAACCCTGTCCTGAAGAAGAGAGTTCCTGTCGTTTAGCATTGCAGTTTACCAGAAACTGTAAATCTAGTTTTAAAGATAAAGGCGGTCCTTTATCTTTTCTGTGAACCATGTTAAAATACCAGGAACATAAGTGAATATTCTGGATTTTCCTTAGCAGACACAGGAATGATACCAATACGAAGATAATGACGTAAGAGGACGTGACCTTTAACCGAAACTCAAATCAACAGGACATAATGAAACAACAGGGCTGGCCATTCAACAATTACGTACCACCTCCAAAAAAAAAAAAAATTGCTTTTGGAAAACTCCAATACTACCAACGTCACAGATCCAACCCTAGAACGCGCTCGTACTGCCAACGTCATCGGAAAATCAGTAATACGCCCTAATTGGCCAAGCCTGCACAATAGCTAGATACTAAGATACATTAAAATTTCAAAGCACGAACGTAAAGTAGCTAACATGCGGGCTCGATCGACGTAGATCTTATCTAGATACTTTAGCTTTTCCCGTGGATTGTGTTGCGAAAATACATCGGGCAGGTTTGGAACGACCATTGTCTGTCAGCTGTGATGTTTTGCGACGTAGATACGATAGTGTTTTGTTTCAACGCTTCTTTTTTGTTTTTATTTTTGTTCATACTGCCAGTTTAGGAGAGATGTTCAAGGTATTCCACTCAGAGCACTGATTTGGACCGCACTTGGACGAACGGCACCTGAGCACTTCCACTAACCGCTGAAACTAAAACTAAATTTTGTAACGTGCGGTTCTTACTGGGCCTTCAGGTACTTATAGTAAAATCTCACTTTATCACTTGTGTATTTCCTTCAAAAGAATCTTCCAATACTAACACATTGGTGCACAACCTGACTTCTTACATTTTACCAACCTGGTTCTTGACCAAAATCTGCAGCTTTGGAAATTGAAAACCTAACAGAAATTATCTGCATTCGTTGAAACAAGCAAGCACATCAATATGTTTCTATTTTTCAGAGAAGAGACTTTAGCCTCGCAGTAAGAAAACTCTTATTTCATTACAATGTTTTCTTTATTTAACTAAAAATAATATTCTACCTTTCAACCCAGCGACAGAATGGCAACAGGCCACAAGTCCATTCCTCATCTAATACCTACGACATTTGATCTTAATTACTAAGTCTGACTGATCTGAAGGTCGCCTTTGACCTATTGTCATGAACTTGTCAACTTAATATAATAAATGTGGCAGGGGAAGTATTATGTACGGTAAAATAAAAGTCTCGCTAAAATAAACGTCGACATTTTAAATCGAAGGTGTTGACCGGTTAAAAGGTCATTTTAGATCCTCTTGAACCTTCGAAATAGCTAAGCTTTAATAAGGTCAGGGTTGATATAGCCAGTACTTCTTATTATTTATTTATTACTTCAAGCATATCAATGTACAGAGGCGGTCCTTCTCCGTGTCGCTGGCACGCTGTATTTTAGTTCTTGTTGGACCAAAACTTCGCTACTTCCACAGCGTGATTGGTGGCAGCGCAGAGGTCAGTTTGACTGCATGTTTTGGGACACAGAAGGCAGGATAGGAGGTGGAGCACACCCTACTGCTGTTCCATCGAGGTAGCCCCACTTTAACAGATTGGACAGTGCTAGTGACGGTAGATATATGTTCCTTATTTTGTTAGTGGTTAGGTAATGATTTTTCAAATAAAATGAAGAAGTGGAAATCAGAAAATGAAGTGTTCTGAATTCCTGCCGGGTCAGCGGGATTGTCCGAAAGGGTTACCGCTGGCCCGGAACATAAAGGTCTAAGGAAGGAACACGGGTGGGTTTTAGTCAGTAAGAGTCTGACACTCCCTTCCGCTCCACCCAGAGCGGGAGGGGTCATTTGATGATTTCACATCCGTAAAAAAAAAAGTGTTCTGAATTTGTGTTGCAATTCGGAGGAAGATTGCCCGGCAAAATCAAGCCAGTGTAAAAGTCTTTTCGACTTTTACACTGGCTTGATTTTGCTGACATTAATTACATATCTGGGCTCGTGGCTAAAGTCGTCCTAAATGGACCGTAGGCATCTAGGACGAGTTGATGAATTACTCTTCGCGCAAAAAAACTCATGAAATCCAATATGTTTTCCGACATACACGCGAACAGCTAGTCCTTCTCGAAATGACACGTCAGACAACATAAGGAGCTGGAGTATAACAGCCACCCGGGTCGATTAAAGGTTAAGCTACGCTTGTCGCGGTCGGATCGTGGATGGGTGACCATCCATTACATATCGATACCTACGGGAAGCACGTTGGTCCCGACTGTCATTCGTAGATCTTTGACAGTTGTTACGGGTAGTCAGAAGCCCAAAAGTCTGTTAACCAGTCTTAGAAGGGGTGTCGTATATTTAAATACTAACAGCGCCCCGCGGTTTCACCCGCATAAGTGTCGATTCCGTTCGAAAGACACGTGGCGCCATCTATTATCATAATAACATTATTGTTGTTATCCTTGGGAACAGCAATTTTTTTCGGGATGATAGGTACCTACCCTATGTCCGTTTTACACCTGACAACGTATATATTCAAATATTCAGGATGTTTGGTTCAGTGGTTTAGGCGTGAAACAAACAAACTTACTTTAGCATTTTTAATATTAAAAAATTAATATAATAATATAAATATATTTATATATAAGTTAGGACTATGGATGATGACGTACTATTATTATAGTACATCATCATCCATTTAATTGCACAACACACTCTCAATCTGAATAATTTTGAAAGATATTGCTAATCCATTGCTTCATATGTTCTTAAAAAGTGTCTGCTCAGGAAAGTAAATAACGCAATGAATGATTTTGAACTGTCAAAATGAAAAACATTTCTAATGATAGTATGTTACCCAATTACCCCGCTGCGCTGGTTAGTATATGAGCCAATTTGATAGCTCACAAAGAAAGCATGTTTTTCTACCGTCTAGACATTGCTACTGTTTCACTAATAGAGCTATTGAGCCAAATGTTGATCGACTAAGTGATACGAGCATATGAGTCATTGTCCTCACTTACCCCCTTACTAATAAACGTATTAAATCAGAAGAATAGTTCCACGATGATTTCTCTCTTTCAGTCGTCAGTAATTTGACTTTCGAAAGAAGAAGACAAAGCGTTATGTAACTATACAGACGCTATACAACATTTATTAGTAAGGGGGTTAGTCGCTACTCAGGCAAAAGTTATTTTTAGGGTTCCGTACGCAAAGGGTGCCAACGGGACCTTTTTACTAAGTCTCCGCTGTCCGGAGGGCGGACCCCTCCATCTATCACAGGGTGAACAGTAATAGATAGATACTTAAAATCTTCACAGAGTGTGTAGTACAGACGCCAGCACATCAAGCTACCCGAAACTGTCAAATCCCAATCAACCTTGAACCTTATGACCTTATGCTGTAGCGATAAAGTTGAAAATCTATTAAAGAAATTTGACAGATTGTAGTAACTTGATGTGCTGGCGTCTATACTATAGCCGCTATAACAAAAAATAAATAAAAACAAACAAACGGACGGACGGACGGTCGTACGGAGAACTGACAGCGGAGCTTTAGTATTAGCTCATTGGCACCGTTTGGGAATACAAACAACACTTGGGACAACAAACCCACACTTAATAAAAGTTTCATCCAAAAACGTGTTTCCCAAAGTTTAGAAAGGTTCTAATCACGAAATAATCACAAACCTGTTGATACAAGTTTGTTGTTAACTGTAGCGAACTGTGGGGAAGTTCTAACAATGGCTTTGTTCTGATCTGACTGCAATGGTGGCCTGAAAAGATGGCCGTTGACAGTTTACACAATAGCACTTAGAATTCAAAAAATTACCACGAACGTATCTATTGCTACATTCGATGATAGGTAGTCAGAGTCGGCTACATTTTTTAAATAGAGACATGTAATTGGAAATAAGTTATTTAACACTGCTTTCGATAGGAGTAAACTGGCACTATTCGTCACGTAACGAAAAAGTCAGTTTGAAGTGTCAAGAGTACACAGAGTGTATTTAATAAAAAAACAAAAACTTTTGATCCTTGACACTTGAGACCATACTATGTAGATGGCGCTGTATTAATACGTCATATTATACAGCGAGAGGAACTTCGTTCCTTGTGAACTGGGTGTCCCACCTCCCGACTTTTTTATGATTAGGTACTAAATGATAAATGATTTTATTTTTGTAAGTAGGGTTTTACAAACACTAGATGACGTTGGCGTTTCCTATCTGACTACTCTGGGAAGAAAGGCCGAAACAAACTCAGAGGTCACAGTCTCTTTTAAAGTCCAGACATAATCTTGGTCAGGTTTTAAGAAGACCATGTAGATCGATTTCTGAAATGGTCTTTTGAGGAAAGAACCACACAGATTGAGAGGACCTGTCCAATCAGTGCACGCCTTTGTCAGAAATCGTGCAGCTCAACTCAAGACTTAAGGAGCTCAACGATTCGACGAACAATACCAAAGAAAGGACATTTGGGTAGGCCACATAGATTACTCAAACTGCCAGACCATGAAAAAAATACTAACAGAACAGAGAGAATAATAATAAAAAAATATAAAATTAATAAAATGACCCACATCGTCTTCACATTCACAATAAATAAAATAATATAATACTTTACAAAGTAAGCAAATGTCATTGTTTATAAAAAAAATCATTCATGTCAATGTGTATAAAAAAAATAAAAAAACCATTCAAAATGCAGAAATTGGAAGCAGCTCAATCCCAAGCCTTTTTGTCCTCAATATAAAAGGCTTTCTGGCACAACTTACGCAGTTAATCCTTCCGTACAAGGGATGATGTCAGAAAAACATGTAGGTAAGCTCTTCGCTATCTGACAATCTTATAAGCCAGGAACAATATAAATTTTGCAGAGTGAAATTTTCTGATGAGCAGTATATTACAATGATGGTACGGTCACCAAAGGAAATAAGTAACCAGGGTCGTCGGATTAAGAAACCGTTTGTTTTCTAATAATTAAATTAAATTTTATTTTACCTTTTGTTAGTCGCCTTTCATTCATCCTGAAACATGATAATCAAGAAATGTAATAATTATGATAAAAAAGCATGAAAAAATATTTCAATCGTTCTTTAGGAAGACCTCTATGTATGTAGGTAGGTACTGTATTTACAAAAATAGGTACAGACGCCAGCACATCAAACTACTACAATCTGTCAAATTTATTTAATAGATTTTCAACTTTATCGCAGGCAAGAGTTGGACGCATGTCATATGCACATTTAAAAATAACATTAGATTGTTTTGTTCATGAGATTGTTTTCGTGGAAAGAGATTTAAGATATTGTAAATAATTTAATGTCTTTGTTTTCGTGCAAATGAATTTGATTCAACACCACACTTTGTAACACAATTTCTATCACAATCCGAAGAATTTTAAGGGAAATCCCTAACCCATTGATTATTGTTTGAAAAATTCGTCTTCGGACGATGTAAATAAAGCAACGAATATTGTTGAATTGTCAAAATGAGAAGCATTGCCGTTGTAAATGTGTTACGCAATTACATTGCAAGTTGTCATTTCCATTTTCACAGCTCTTTGCGGATTCCCTTTTGACATTAGTTTATTAATAATTGACCTTTCAGTCAACAGAGATATCTATTTTGATGAAATCTTGGTTAATTATAGAGCTATAAAATCAATGTCAAGAGCAGAGACGCCTGCGATTATCGCCACCATCACCGTTTTCATTCAAACCTGTTTAACAAGTTGAGGGATAATTAAAGCCTTTGGAAATGCTAATTCCTATGATGAAATAGCTTTGTACTGATCGATATGGAAATATGACAGGGACAGATAGAGGGAAGATAATGCTTGTATAGGTGGTGTACCTACCTACCGTGTTATTAAGTTGACGCTTTCGTTATTAAAGAAAGAAAAAGTATTTATTGGTACTCTCACAGAAATAATAAAAAACTGGCCAAGTGCGAGTCGGACTCGCACACGAAGGGTTCCGTACCACAAGGCAAAAAACCGAAAAAAACACGTTTGTTGTATTCTGTTTTTAGTAAATTTCACCTGTATTTCGTGAGATACAGCCTGGTGACAGACGGACAGACGGACAGTGGAGTCTTACTAATAGGGTCCCGTTTTTACCCTTTGGGTACGGAACCCTAAAAATTACATCTTATCTGTACCTATTCCTATATTATAAGGAAATAAATTATTTCAATTTCTTCTCTATTAAAATCCTGTTAGGGTATTTATTCGAGCGCATTATTAAATATTTACAGCACAAAGAGTAAAAGGAATTTAATAAGTATCTTTACGGATGTCGAGATTTTCCAGCTCCGTGAGTATTGGCTCATCTTTCACCGACTTAGATAACTCAAGGCAGCGGGGGTATCTTACCTGAAATATATGAATATCGCGAAAGATTATATTTCAATAGGGATACACATAAACATCGCTTGAAAAGAGTACTTATGCTTAGATGGTTTGGTCATGTTGAGAGGATGAATGAAATGCCACTAACAAAAAAAGAATTATCAAAATCGGACTACTCTGAAAGTTATAAGCACCTCAACTGAAATAACTATGAAATCACTTGTAATAGAGCACACGTGCACCGCATTATGCTGAGCGATGCAAGTTTTGCGTGGATGTGACGCAAATTCTCCACCAAGTTTTTATTTTTGTGTTTGCGTTTTTTCTTTGCGTCATATCTTACCGCAAAAACGATTTTGTTTTCTTTTATCTCTTCCTAAATAAACTTTAGTAATATTGAAAAGCCTTTCAGAAACCTCGAGCCAACACGTATCGATGGCACGATAAGAAGTGTGTCCGGTGAAACTTTAAAGAAAAGTTCTGTCCGGAATAATTCAAACTTTCATTACAAGATTAAAATCAAGGCTAATGAAACTATAGAGGATAAAACTTTATGAAGCTTTATGTCTAGGCTACTTTAATACGACAAGGAAAATGAACGTTCTACTTTTTTATACATTAAAATTATTGTCATCATCATCATCATCATTTCAGCCAAAAGACGTCCACTGCTGGACATAGGCCTCCCCCAAGCACTTCCACTTCGACCGGTTCTGTGCTTCTCGCATCCAACGGGTTCCTGCGGCCTTCACAAGGTCGTCGGTCCACCTTGTGGGAGGCCTTCCAACTCTACGTCTTCCGGTACGTGGTCGCCACTCCAGAACCTTTCGGCCCCATCGGCCATCTGTTCTGCGAGCAATGTGCCCTGCCCACTGCCACTTAAGTTTGGCAATTCTGCAGGCTATGTCGGTTACCTTGGTTCTCCTGCGGATCTCCTCATTCCTGATTCGATCACGCAGGGAAACTCCAAGCATAGCCCTCTCCATTGCCCTTTGGGTGACTTTTAGCCTTCTTATAAGGCCCATTGTGAGCGACCACGTTTCAGTGCCATAAGTCATCACTGTGTTTCAGTGCCATAAGTCATCACAAAATTATTGTGGCGATTAATAATTGAAACCACGTATTCTATACATTACGTATTTTAAACATACACAATTAACAACAAACACACAACACAACAATTTAAATAAAAAATAAATTTATTAATATATTTTTTTATTTTATTTTAACTACATTTTATAACAATTAATATTCTAGCCGTGGGATTGTTTTTTCATTTGTGTATTTAACAACATTAAACTGAATTTATTATTATATAACAACACCATAAAGTTTGTGTTGAATTGTTGATAAAATCGCCCCGCGCGTGTCTATCTCAGCCGCCAGGCACGTTCAAGTCAATGAAAGGCGTACCCAGTAAATGGAAGCTTATAGTGTGTATGTGTATGCATACTGTGTAATACTTTTTCTGTCCTACTGCTGAGCAAAGGCCTGCCCCAAATACAAATACTGATGGGGTTGCCATGGCGTTGCAGTGCGTCAGGGATGTCTGCGGCGGCGCGTGTAGACTGTTTATACACAATAATGCGCAAACGCGCAGCATCGATGGTGGCTTGAGTGATGGCTAGCCCCAACAGGGATCTGAAAATGATTGCTGACAGATGGTCTGTCCGTATATGATTCACTGCTGTCAGTTACATGTGCCATCGTATCGTGTTATTTACTAACACATTAGTTGTAAGAACAATGTTACTAACCCTTTATGAGTCTTCGCTGTGAATTCAAGTTTTTGAATTTGAAATCCTTCAAGGCATCCTTTTACAAAGCCAGCACATAATAAATTTATTATACCTATACAATTTTTATATAAAGAATTCCATGATACGCCATAAAATAAATAACAACATCATCATCTGCCTTGCCTTTTCCCAAATATGTTGGGGTCGGCTTCCAGTCTAACCGGATGCAGCTGAATAATTTTACATGGAGCCACTGCCTATCTGACCCCCACAACCCAGTTACTGGGTAATACGATACCCCTTGGTAAGACTGGTTGTTAGACTTTCGGGCTGCTGACTACCCGTAACGACTGTCAAAGATCCACGAATGACAGCCGGGACCAACGGCTTAACGTGCTTTCCGAGGCACGGAGGGGTCTCGGTATGTAAAGATGGTCACCCATCCACAGACCAACCGCGGCAAGCGTAGCTTAACCTGATCGATCGACCTGTGCGGCTGTTATTATTTAGCCAAGGACCCCTCCATAAAAGAAATAACAACATAAATACCAATATCAATCGGAGGAAAATGGCTCCAACTTGACGGGAAATCTAATTTCTACGGAATTAAGTAACCTAGGTACCACATTTTTTGTGGGAATCATCTTTACTCAATCTTTTTTTGGTATTTTAACGTATAAAATAACGCTTTATACAGCTTATCCTTCTTTTCATGCTCAGCATTTTTCTTTTAAGATGGATTTAAATAAATTCGTGATACTTTTAAGGTGTTGAAATATTTTAAGGGGTTTTTATTTACCATATAAACTCCTTCGTATTTATTAAATTTTATTGCGATAGTAGTAGTCGCTATTGCTGAGCATGAGGTCGAGGGATAACGGGTCGGGCAAAGTTTTATTGGATTTTTCAAGGTTCGCCCTCTATTACATTGGACTTACACATAACTGGGGCCTAAAAAGGCCACTTTGGCAGAATCATAAAAGGATGAATCATAGTATGGCGAAGAAAGTCCGTGTTTTTCGCTGCACTACGTAGGTATAATCAAAGAGGTTGGGATTTGGATTGGATTGATTGGTATTTTAGCACAGACAAAAAAAAATAACTGAAAAATCATTCACCATTGATACAATTAACTTAACAGTTAACTGTCCAGTATGATTCATAATGTTATCCTTTTATGATTCTGCCAAAGTGGCCTTTTTAGGCCCCCTGGTGAAATGTGTGGGTGTCCTATACCGTTGCTATGCCTTAGCCTGACCCTTCTGGAATTTCAGGCGTGAGGTTATGTTTTGAAACTTCTTTCTATCTATATATTTACTAAATATAAACAACAGCTGTATCAAAAAGTTCCTTTTTATAAAGGTTTTATTTCTGTAAGTAATAGACTAACATTCTTAAAATAATAATATGTACAAATACATAAAAAGGAGGGGAAGTAATCAAAGAGCATCAAAAATTCGTCCGCATCGCTGTCAATAGGAAAAGCAAAATGATACAGATGTTTCGGTAAAGGTCGACCAAAAATTCTGATGTGGCATTTTACCTATTCCCTTGATCACTTACAAGGGACTCAATCCAATTTCCACGGGCTCAGAAAAGGTACGAAAAGCTTCAGTCACTGGAAAATTAACTATAAAATCAGTCCCGCCCACCACACTTATATTTTATCAGTCGACAAAGATCATAAAATATTAGGAGACTTGACAAAATCTAACATGACCCAGTGGCATTTATGAAGCGAAATGAAAAAAAATAATCAAAATCGGTACACGGAAAAGCTCAGACCAAACTGAAGGGAACAAGCGAGCACCCGCTCGCTTGTTCGCTTCAGTTCATACGAGAGTCGATTGTTTCAATGACTAAGTCAAGCGGCTATTCGTGTTGAGCCCTCATACCCATGGGCGATTTTATAACGCGTCGATGTTTTATTGAGCTCTGAATTTCCAACGCACTTTTTAATTAAACAGTGTGTGTTTGTCACGCGCTGGAACTCACTCTGTTGGATTTTCAATGCTCGGCTTGGCACTGAGAGTCGGAAATCCAGTACGCGATAAAAAATCATCGTGTAAAAAAATCACCCGTGCGTACCTGAGCATAGTTTGAACACATCAATAAAAGTTGGTTAGCAGAATCGCCGCAAGCGAATTTCGTCCCGCTTCCCGCGCGCTTGCTCGCTTCAGCTTGGCTGAGCTTTAGAGAATTATAAGTAAATGTCAAAGTTCGTATCAATAAAGCTTTGATGTTATTCGAAATGAAGGGTTGTTCTCAATATTTAATGTGAAACCCATTGTGAATTATTTTCTCAATGAGGAAAGGGTGCGATTTTTGAATGGAGTTTATTTTCATTGTAAACGTTTAGGGGTAGGTAATTCATTTTCAGAATCAGTCATGTTTATATGAATGTGTTGAACTACCTTCACAATCTCATTAATCAGATTTCCGTGGTACATAATACTGAAGATTTTTCTCCGAAATAACGAACATTTTTGTCCTTCAACAAGCCGTGAAAGGTCAAGAACATTGTTGCTTTGTATACCTATCTTAGATGGTAAAATATTCCAGGAAAGGTATTAGGTACCGAAAGGTTATGGAGTGGCGACCGCGTACCGGAAGACGTAGCGTCGGAAGGCCTCCCACAAGATGGTCCGACGACCTTGTGAAGGCCGCAGGAACCCGTTGGATGCGAGAAGCCCAGAACCGGTCCAAGTGGAGGTGCTTGGGGGAGGCCTAGGTATGTCCAACAGTGGACGTCTTTCGGCTGAAATGATGATTAGGTACCTACTTACTCATAAAAAGACTTATACCTACACATAGGTATGTGGCGGCATCTACATCGCCACTTATGAAGTACGCGTCACGTAAAATCCTGCATCGCGCAAGCAGAGTTTACCGCGGGACTAGCATATGCATATCGTCGCTCGCATGACTAAACATCTTATCTCATTTTTTAGCTAATTCGAGTTAGGACAACTACATTGATTCTTTACATTTTGTTGCCTTTCAAAATGGTTATATTTTGAGATCCAAATAACATAGAGGTACGACGGTTAGTGAAAAATTTAAAAAATCGTGAATAGAAATATATAGTTGTCCTAACACAAATCAGCTAAAAAATGTTAAAAATGAGATAGGACTTTCAGTCATGCGAGGGACGATTTATACAACGGCCCTACGTCAATCGACGGGCAGTCGTAGGCATATTATTTTATTTACACTATTACTAATATATATACATGATTATCTACTATTTGTTCTTTATTTGGCAACTTTAATGGTTACTTGTCACCACTTCTCGACTTCTTGGTTAAGTAGAGTAGTTTTTCGGCTTGCTACTTGTCTGCGTCTGGGCGCCCCTTGCGTGGCTCCGCATAGCTGCCAATGCGGTGAATGTGTCGACTGCCTTGGACACCATGGCTTATCCTGCAGTAAAAGCGCAGGCCGAATAGCACGGCATGCCACAATCAATGACATCATCCGTCGTGCTCTTGTCACCGCCGGGGTGCCAGCTGTTTTAGAACCCAATGGCTTGGCACGCGACGATGAGAAGACACAAGACGGAATGACCATAATGTCTTGGAAGATTGGTAGGCCTTTGGTGTGAGATGCAACGTTTGTCGACACCCTTGAGCCATCCCATTTAGTTTTTTACTGTTCGCCTTTAAACGTTCGCGCTGATAGAATATTTTCAGATAAGTTTGCTGACGAAAAGATATTAATCCTACTAATATTATAAATGTGAAAGTTTGTGAAGATGTTTGGATGTTGGTTACTCAATCACGCATAAACCGTTGAACAGATTTGAATGAAAATTGGCACGTAGATAGATCATTTCCCTGTTTAACACATAGGATACTTTTTATCTCGATTTTCCCACGCACGGGATCGAAACTTACGCGGTTGAAACCGCGGGGCGCTGCTAGTTTTTAATATAATACACACATCACTTAACAACAAACCGAGAGCAGTGGTGGCCCAGTATAACGGCCCCGACTTACGAGTCGTAGGTCGTGAGTTCGAACCCAAGCACTATACTTAGTGTAAATAATTTCATCACCACTGCTTTCGAAATGGTGAAGGAAGACATAGTGAGGAAACCAGTATGTCCTACAACCAAAAGTTAGAAAACATGTGACATCTACCAACCCGCACAATGATGGTCCAGATCGATTAGCGCGCCGCACAGTGATTGTCGATGTTACCATTCCACATGACGGGAACCTCGTGAAAGCTGAGAAAGAGAAACAAATTAAATATATCGACTTAGCACACGAGGTTGTTGACATGTGGAATGTGAGCTCGGCTATAATTGTGCCGATTCGTATCGGAAAATGAACTGATGGCCGAAAGCCTCGATCAACATCTATCAAGGCTCTCGTTAGGCGGTTGGATCAAGGGCCTGATTCAGAAGGCAGTACTCCTCGATACGGCTCGCAATGTGAGGAGGTTCCTGTCTCTGGAGCCCTAACCACCGGCAGCTTGGACCCTGCTCCCGACACCGGCGGATCACCTGGCGTGGTAGATTACAGCCCATTCCCTGTCGAACAGAGGTGGCCTGTGTCCCAGCAGTGGGTACATTATAGGCTGATTATGGTAACAACAAACCTGTAATGTGTAATCCCCGAAATGTTAGACAGAGGTGTACCTGTAGATAGTCCACCCACATTTCGCCAGTTATGTCTCAGTCCCTTGTAATTGGACATGAGACTTAAATATAACTGGCGAAATGTGGGTGTACTATCTACTTATAGGGTGAGCCCATAGCCATCAACCGGGCATTAATTAAGATTCCGGGCTGCTCCTGAGAAATTCCTAATGGAAAACTCATTAACACTTCTATATATATGAGGAACAGGGTGTAAAGTTCACTCTATGAAAAAGGGAGGATCCTCCGACCAGACGGGTGTTGTGTCTGGCGGGCAACTGCCCGATGATTCATGTCGGGCCGTTGTATCTATGCTAGTTGTGCGGTAAACTTTTCTTGCGAGATGCAGGATTTTGCGTGACGTCAGTATGACGCGTTGTTCGCATGTGGCGTTGTAGATACCGCTACAGATAACCATTTTCAATATTTTTTCGATATCTGACTATAAGACAAGAGCTTGAGAACTTGCTTCTGTTTTATTCTTCCATTTCAGGATATTACAATCTCATTAAATAATTAGTTATTTTTTACACTGTCGCTCAACCTTTACTCCGTAAACAATCAGGAGGTGCAGTCAACCGCTCTTATGTAGAAACAATTTGTCATTGTCAGCACCTTTATATCGTAGCAGTAAGGGCGCTTTTCTCAGTGCAGGTATTGCCACTGATTTGCGGATACCTTTTTCCCAAATAAAATAAAAAAAATAAAAATACCTTTTTTACCTACCTAATTTATCTCCCGTAAGTTTTTCAAAAAAAATAACAAAGGCTGAGTTCACATGAATTCGTTGAAATATATCAAACATACTCCCGTCGCTCCGGACTCAGATCACAGCCTCCGGGCACCGGCTGTGACCCAAATTCTCCAAATTTTACCGATTTTTTTAAGTTCAGTATGCGCCGTACTTCGAATTTAAGAGGAAATACCGGTATATCAATCTTGGTAGGAAGGTGGAAAGATTACCGTTCGTAATGCTAGTATTTATTGCAGGTTTTCGTAGTATGTACAAAAACTTAACTTCGAGCAAAGGATATGTTTTCATAAAATAAGTATCGGATTGCAGGTTGCGATTGTTTTGCAAAATGCTTATGAGATTTTCTCCGAGCATTGCAGAGCAGCTGTTGCACATTTCCGAAATAAAATGCTTTGTAAATACAATACAATACATACAAAAAAGACTATTAATAATTTATTAAAAAAAAATATTTATATTATTCTAGATAGCTATCTAGAATAATTTAGTCATGCTTTTCCAGCCCGAACAGCGAGGTAATTGTGCAACACACCAACAGTAGCAATGGCTTTCATTTTGACAGTTCAACAATATTCATTGCGTTATTTTTTTATTTTTTTTTAACGTTGCCCCACACTAGGAATTTCTCCTGTATTGTGGGTGCGTTGACAAACATTCATTTCATTTTTTTCATTCATTCATTTTTTCTTTTTTTACGTTGTTGGACAGACAAATTTACGAACAAATGATGATGATTAGCAATATTTTTCAAAATGATTCAGATTGTGATTGATAGTGTGCTATGCAATTAGGGTGCCGGTTGCAAACAAACATCACAGACACATATTCAGGGTGGTGGTTTTCAGGGTGTGGTTGGGGGTGAGTTGGGTCATATACATTGTTATTGGTAAAACATTAACAACCTCTTGAGAGGTCATTGTACTCATCATTATGAACAACTTTTACTCTGGAACAAAACCTGAAATCGCGAAAAAAAAACAGCTGTTCCCTACATTTTGACGAGTCATAGGAACGAACATAAATGTGTATTTGATGAGTACAATGACCTCTTAAGAGGTTGTTAATGTTTTACCAATAACCCTGTATATGGACAAGGTGTAAAATGACCGAACCTCTCCCGAAAGTATCACGAACAGGCAATGCTTTGCGAACAAAAAAACACATTATAAAAAATACGCAGGTACTCAAGAACCTCCTCGTTTCGTCGGTTAAAAGCAAACGGTAACAAGCATTGAAACGATGTATTAGCAATGGTTAACCCTAAACTAACTCAAACCCCTTATTGCAAAGTGATCGCATCCTCGTTTAGGCACTTAATTTGAGTAGTCCTAACCCATGTTGAGAGAGGAATGACCTTACAATCACAATGGCGTCGACTCACAACCTCAGTCGAGAACCTATTAGCTTTATGAAGCCAATTAATTACTTGAGTGATAGTCGTCTAGGAAAACTAGCCAGCCTACTTAGCCAGTGGCACAGTGCTCTAGGGAAATAAAACTATATTGAAGTTGGAAATACGGAGACTTTGTAAATACTGTCCGATGGGGGCTTAGCAGATTCTTTCTGTGCTGAAAGTTTAAAAGTAATTAAACTGTAAGTACCACGTAGGTATACGTAAGTAGAGGACAATGGTACCTAATTCTTCATAGTTTACCAACAGACACATTTTTCGAACATATAGCAATGGATTAGGAATATGCTTCAAAACGATTGAAATTGAGAGTAATAGGTAGGTAATAGTGTGTTACGCAACTAGGGTGCTGGAAAATTAAACACATACTCATACATATACCTACACAAACTATTATAAGTTACGAATCTATTGATACCTCATTCATCAAAATTGGTTCAGTAATTTAGACGCTACGTTGGAACACACGTGTGTTCCAACGTAATTACAACCATATATACATAGACTGCTAAAATCATAACCCTTCATTTTGGCATTGCCACAGATGGGAAAAAAGCAGCCTAACCGCTTGGACTCGCGATTCTAATAGTTTGTAACTGTGAATATTGAAAATAATTTCTGACCTACACTCTTAACTGCGTGACACACTATCAATAACAATCTGAATCATTTTAAAGGATAAGTATTGCTAATCCATTGCTTCGTATGTTCGAAAACTTTGTCTGCGCAACAACGTTAATAACGCAATGAATGTTGTTGAACTGTCAAAATGAAAGCCATTGCTACTTTTCTGTTACTGTGTTATGCAATAACCCCGCTAAATCATACTACCGCCAGAACTAAATTAACTATACAGGGTTATTTGTAAAACACCAGCAACCTCTTAAGAGGTCATTGTACTCATCATTATGAACAACTTTTACTATGGGACCAAACCTGAAATCGCGAAAAAAAAATCAGCTGTTCCCTACATTTTGACGAGTTACACGAACATAAATGTAGGGAACAGCTGATTTTTTTTTCGCGATTTCAGGTTTGGTCCCATAGTAAAAGTTGTTCATAATGATGAGTACAATGACCTCTTAAGAGGTTGCTGGTGTTTTACAAATAACCCTGTATATGAAACGCATAATCATAATATATGCACGTCAAACCGTTGGTCTCGGCTGTCATTCGTGGAGCTTCGACAGTCGTTACACTCGTCAGAAGCCCGAAAGTCTAACAACCAGTCTTACCAAGGGATATCGTATTATTCAGTAACTGGGTTGTGTCAGATAGGCAGTAGCTTCATGTAACATACTGGTATTCAGCTGCACCCGGTTAGACTGGAAGCCGACCCCAACATAGTTGGGAAAAGGCTAGGCAGATGATGATGAATCATGTATGAAAGAGATGGCTGAACAAACATTTACCATGAAAGAAAAAGCGCGCCAAGCAATTACTTAACATAGTTCTCATTTCAATCGAAAATTGGCCTGAAATATCGCTATGCTTGAATGATGATATCATCCTTGATAATCTTACTAGAAAAATAAAAAAAAACAGTGGCACTCGGGAGTGCCGACAGAAGTGAAAACAAAACACAAACAGAATAATTTGCCATCACTCACTGACATATCGGATATGTACATCCCGAGGACAGCCGAACACATCCGAACGGGTATTTTTTTTATCATCTTATAAACAAAATACGCGCGGTGTCGCTTACGGTAACAGTGGCGCGAGTTCAATGGTTTTCCCATCTCAAAAATGCCCAACGCGCCTAAAGAAGTTTTCACTCCAAAAACCTCCTCTATAATATAAATGATGACGTCATTATTACCAATACATAACACCCTCTCACATTACAGGGCGGCGGAAGGCGGACTGGCGCCAGTCGGCGATGGAGAAATGCCGGTGGGCGGACCCAAGACGCCGCAGCAGATCGCGGCGCAGCGTCGGCTGCAGCAGACGCAGGCGCAGGTCGATGAGGTAAGGACGTCCCTTTGTTATGAGCTTTTATTATTTTCACTTACGGCTTTTGCGTTCCAGAGACACTATAAGCCTATATCAGGCTCTTTACTTTTCTTTTCATTCGGTATCTTTCACTCGACGTGAAACGTCTGAACATAAAACTAATCAAAAGTGAAAAATTGATTAATTAGTAATTAATAATAGTGAACCGATCCATAATTTCGGCTCTCGTCATCTTTGACTCGTCTACAGAATGATCCAAAAATGAAATAAAAGGAGCATGAAGGTGCATGAAAGGAGGAGATGAATGTTCATTCCTATATCAATTTGTCGGTATCAAGTGAACGTGGAACAAAACAAAAAAAACCTCACTCATGGAAATAATAATGCTGATTTGCAGCATTATTTAACTTATCTTAAAAGCAAGGTGATTTCAGATTTTGAAACAAGGGACATTTGTTTTTCTCAGTTTTCCACGTCTTGTAAAATAATAGTCCAATATTTCTTTACATTTTATTATTGTTGTGTAGGTATAGATTTGAAATGTGTAGGTTAGTGGTGTGAGTCAGAGGCATTGAATGAGACGTTTGAGCGCGATAGGCGTGGGAAGATAATTTACTATCTGCCACAAGCCCTTGTTCATTCATTCTTGTATTCATTATGAAGATAAAAAATGATTTCAGGATGAAATGCAATTTTCAGACTTGTTTCATTATTAGCCTCCTTCTTTAGACTAGATTTGCTGGTAACTGTTGAATATTGGCTACACCGTAGTAAATGGTCTATCTACAATATTTTTGTGCAGAATATGTTTAGTAGTTTGATAATCCAACTCCTACTAATATTATAAACGGGAAAGTTATTGAGGATGGATGGATAAATAGATGTTTGTTACTCTTTCACGCAAAAACCACTGAACGGATTTTGATAAAACTTTACCGTAAACATCTGAATAACATACAGGATACTTTTTATCCCGACCTCCCACAGGTTCGACACTTAAGCGGGCGAAACCACAGGGCGCAGCTAGTTAAACATAAACAAAAGAAAACTAGTTACACTCAAGTTTTGGTTGAGTAGTAACTTTTTCTAAAACAGCTGTTTTCGTTTGAATTTTGAGTGGTTCTTTCGATTCAGTGATGGCTTCAACCCTAACCGAGTTCATACTATCAAACATTTCTAATATTATACGTAACTAAGACTTTTATTTTAGAAAAAGAATTAGGGTTCCGCGCAAAAAAATTAAAACCACACGCGGGCGAAGCCGCAGGCAGAAGCTAGTTTACAATATAAAGGACATAGATTAGCGTAGTGAGTCAGAGGCAGCAAGTGAGCGTGACATTTGAACCCCGTGACAAGTGTGGGCGGATTATTTACTGTCCGTCGGTCGGCACGCCCAGTCGCCCGTGTCCGTTCTATGATAGCCAGCATAAATGTAGATTAACTTATTATTATTTTGTTATTATAAATAAACTATTCAGTTAATTGCTTTGTTATGTTTATCACACATCATACTATCCTACTTAATCCATACTAATACCTAATATTATAAATGCGAAAGTGTGTCTGTCTGTCTGTTAACTCATCAATCAAAAACGTTCTGGTTTTTTAAAACCAGAACGTTTTTCAAACTTCTAATATTTTCAAGATTTTCAATTTAATCGTACCGATCGTATGACTCTTACTGAAAAACAAAACACGCTTCCACACACTACAGGTGCACCATAAATTCTCTTTTAAGACACAAAATGGTTCACTGTTCACTGTTCCCAGACTCGAAGCAGGAAATTAAACGCCTGTCGAACGACCAACTATTTGCTATTGACACTAACGAAACGACGGACGCTCCCCCCATATAGAGGGTAAGGTACAAACAAATAAACAGAGATAAAAGCTTTACTTACGGAGTAAGAAAATAAACAAGATATTGATTAAGTTAAGGAAAGCTTCCTTCAACATAATAATATCCAGTATTTGCAAATAGATAAAATTGAGAAATATATGGGTTCATCATACAACAGCATCAACAACATCTCATTTTTCGCACCTCTAACTCAAACTCAAGCATTATTGTACCATTTAACTTTTGAATTGTCAAGAAGTCGGTCAGTCAGAAAATATGAAGCTAGTTGCCTATTCCAAAGCGTAGTAGGTACCTATGGAGAAGAACGGGCAAGAAATTCCATGGACACTCTTTTAAATTATATTTTTACAAAAAAATTAAATATATTATTAATGTTGAATTTATAGTTTTATGTGAGAACTACGTAAAAAAAAGACGTACGCGTTAAAAGCGTCCAGAGTACAGCAAATAGTAGATAACATATAACAATCCAAAAATAAAATAATTAAAAATAAGCCGAGGCAGCTAAGTGATGAACCAACTGACGGCGCCCGTTCACGAACATTACGCATGGATCAGCACCAGCACCATTCAACTCAACCATTTTGAAGGGAGCTAAATGATCCAACACACACGCCGCCGTCAGAGAGACATTTGAGTGAGCATGACATACTATCAGCCGCCATGGCACATTCAAGTCAATGAAAGAGATATTACCCGGTAAATGGTAGCTCTATAGTACACAGAACTCACATATGTTCTATGCTAAGGAAATTGAGTATATACAATGCAACCATAGTCTTACAATCTTCAGCAGCTCCAACAATATTTTCAAGTATAAGACCTTGGTCCAGAAGGGGCGAAACTTTTCGCGCGAATTCATTCACGCGCTAACGAGATACTAGGCGCCAATACATCGCGTCCACAAGCATCGCGCGATTTTAAAATACGCGCGTAAATCGCGTGCAGTTCGCCAGACTCTCGACTCGCGCTTGATTCACGCGTATTGCGCTCGAGTCGAGATACTAGAGACTCCTTGTTGAGTCCACTTGACGCGCGAAGTCCAGAGCGTTCAACTCCATGTTTTCTACTGTCAAATGAAATTCGAACCCAAATGCTCGCGCGTTGGTACGCTCCTTCTGGACGCAACGGTCGCGCGTAATACGCACGAGAAAATCGCGGCGAATTCGCGCTTTCTGGACAAGGTCTTAATCAATTAGTTGTAGTTGTTGAGCCAGGCATTTTTATCAGCGATTTAATCCCCTAACTTATAATATGCCTGCCTGCATAGTATGCGTTTTATACTAACGGTCTTATTCATAATAAGTTATAGAACATCTAAAGTCTTGCTAATGTCTTGTTGTCAAAAATTGTTATTCATAAACGCATTTTAGCCCTAAAACGTTCTATAAACCTACTATAAAGTTATGAAACCCAGAAGCCTACTATAACAGTACTATAAGGAAAAAAAAATGGCCGACTCTATACCAGCTGATAGAAAATGACGTTTGACCTACAAATGTAACATGTGCAGTTGTATTTAATTAATGTTGCACTTCTGTTTAACCAATTTAGTTAGTTATTATATAACTACAATGCAAAATAGAAGCGAGGAAAAATATAACGAAGGACATAATTCGTCACATCCACGGCAAACTTACGAATCTTCAGAAAATGCATTTTACAAGGAATGTTAAGTTTTTTTTAGTAACAGCTAAGTACCGTGGTACATTTGGTTTGGTTTGTTTGGTAAGATTTAATCTTAAAAAAGTAGTATTTTTAAAACCAAATGTACCACGGTACCTATATACCTAGGTACCTATATGCCTAGGTATAGGTACCTGTTACTAAAAAAAACTTATCATTCCCTGTAAAATGCATTTTCTGCAGATTCGTAAGTTTGTCTTGGATATGAGAATAGCAACAAGAATTACTGTGGGACGCTGCTGCTTTGGGCTGTGGAAACAACGCTTTCAATGTCTTTTACATGCAACAACCATAGTGGCTAGAGCAGTCCTTTACAATATTGCAGTTGACCATGGAGACATTCAGTTAGAGGGTAGGTAGCAATATCAATGAATATCATACAGTCACCCCAAGAAGTTGCAAGGGGAAATGCAAATGCTATTTTACAAACTTTTCAGGAAACATTCCACCGAGGTAGCCTCACTTTACCAGGTTAGAGGTACATCTTCCCACTTGTGTCCGGAGACGGTTCAGGGACTTCCGTGTGGATCATGTAGGTTTACACCCTGCAGGGAGATGCTCCAGTAGGGAGTGGTTGTGAAGCTATGTCGCAAACCATGCTCCGCCTCCTATCCTACCCTATGTGTCCCAAAACATGCAGTCAAAGCGACCTCTGCGCTGCCACTGACAACATTGTGGAAGTGGCAAAATTTTGGGCCAACAAGATCTGAAATACAGTCGTCCCCGCGACACAAAAAAGATAAAGAGGAAACATTTTAGCAAGTAGTGCATTAATAAAAAGCTTATACATATACAGATATCAGTTTAATTAATTTATTTTTAAAATACTCTAAACTTTAATTCGGCTTCTAGAACTTGTGCTAGCAGAACAACATTTTTAAAATGTTTCTTTTCATTTGCCATCTATGCCACCTCTTCTGTTTATTATTTGTAGTGAAGCACCATTCTTCCGACTGTCCTGAAATACAAAATTAATGTTATAATTCTTTCTCTTCATCAAACGAAGTTCTTGACATGCTTACTCAGGAACTTTGTAACTTATAAGTAAATTGGATAGGCACCTATTTCGTAAATCATGCCAGGCCGCCTTTTTCCCCTTTTTCGCGTTGGTGTCAGTCAGTATGTTTTTTATTTTCTATCTTCTTATTGTGCCCAGAATTCAGCTACTTGTTTGGCGCTATCACCAGCGTCCACCTTCATTTTCTATTATGGAAACTCTCTCCCTGACCAATTCTTCCAAAGATCTAAGGAAAAGCAAAAGCAAGAATAAGTATAAGAAATAAAGATTGTTTACAAAACAAAACTTACTTTGAACACATTTTAGTTGTAACAGTACAAACCTTATCGTCCTCCAACCAAAACGAGTATTCACTTCTTTGCCCTTTCTTGGAACTAGTCCCCGGTCTTAATTCCATTTCTTTTAAATACAAAAAAATATTCAAAGGTTTTCGCTCGCCTGACAATAAAATTACATTAACAAATTCACTGTCAAAAATGACGTTAACGCGGCAAAACTGTCGAAACCGTAGACAATAAATTAGTTTTCCGTACGTCATAATGTCTATGGTCACAATTATTCGGTGCGTAGACAGATATTCTCGTTTGACGACTCAATATGTTGACCAATTAGTTGGAAGACTTCAATAAAATGGCAACATTTATAATTATATTGAAGTTATAGGACGTTTTAGTTATCGAACGTTTACGAAGCGTTTATGAATACAAAATTTTATCGAACGTTTTAAAGGCTTAATGAGCATTTTAACTAATGTGTGCTTTAAACCTTCTATAAGCTTTTTTTATGAATAAGACCGTAAGACTTTAATTTTGTCTCAATCAGTTGAAGAATGTGGGGAGTTATTTTATGGATGGTATTTAAAAGTACTTCAATTTATTCCTATTTCATTTACCTAATTTTGCCTGTGTTCCACCAAATATACTGAATGTGCACCAAAATATGTTCATTAAAATATGTCATAACGAGCATCTATTTAACAACTGTTGCAAATTTGTAAAAATAGTAATACACCTAATTTTAAAAACAAGCATTTATTTTTTTAGTTTTACTTCAGATAATGCACTGCAAAATGTATTTGAATCAAACACCAATTAATGTCCAAATTCGGTTCTCGATAGCCTGTTAAAAATAATCTCTTTTTCCATATTTTTTTTCTTTAAAATTTAGTCGTTTCTGGCACTCGCCGGCCGCTGCCGCGGCACCGCTCGCTTCGCTCGCTCGGCTCGTGCGTAGGAGGTCACAGTTTTAACCTAACCTAACCTAAGCATTTTTTTTTAAATAATTAACCTCGTAACTAATTCGGTTCTCGATAATGTCCATTTCAAAAAAATTAAAATAGTAAGTTACAAATATTTTGTAATATTTGGTGCACGATCAGTATTTTTCGGGGAAGAATAATATTTTAGAAATGCATACATAGATGTACCTTTAGATTTTTGGTGAACACAAAAATATTATCCTTATTTTATTATACCATTTTAAACAGTACCCCATAAAAGATCAGTCTACTTTAGCCAGTCTGAAACCTGGATGAACTAATAGGTCCCTATTTCTAGTACTATAATTATGTCTTTCACCTCTTTTACTAAAAAGATGTAAATTTTTCCTTACATAATTGATGTTTTCGTAGACATATTGACGAGGCACCGTCATTATGTTAATATCCTTAAACATTTCCCTTAGAGAATCGCGCTTGCGGAGATTATATATGGCTCTGATGGCTCAAAATTGTATCTAAATTGCAGAACCCTTAGAGGTACAGGAACTCTTCCGTACCGTATCCCTGATTCTCAGAATTTATTAGGAAGTAATTTTTCCTCGGTACGGGATCTTCAGCAAAAAAATGTAATGTTCATATTTTTAAGGCTTTGTTTCACGGTTATGAAAGTAAAACCACCACACATACCACTTAGAATGACGCGGACGTTCTCCAATATTTACCCACTTCCAATGTAATCTTAGGTGTAATATAATGTAATGTACAATTGTTTGTTTTCCCTAACAAAATAAATAAATAAATATCATCCATGTTTACTTATTTAGAAATCCTCACAAACTCATTAGATTAAAAGAAATACGTTCTATTTTCTTCGTAAATATAACTTAGAAACTGGTCCTACTAACAATACCATACAGTTTCTTAACTCCACTCCAACGAAAAAGCAATCTCATTTCATCTTCAAGAGAAGTTCGAGATGATAAAAGGCTTTACTAAGATCCCAAGATTAAAGTTTTCTATAGTCCTTGTACGACACTATAAGAGCGATTTGTCAAACCCAGTCTCTGACGTCATCGAGTCTGCGCGTGTATCCAATGACGTCATCCTGGGAGAAATAGCTCTTGGAATTGAGGCAAGGGTTTGCTGATATCTTATCACTATTCCCATTATGCATGATTGTGAAGAGTATGGGTGTTTTGTTTAATATATTATTATGGAGTCTTCTAATAATGTGTCCATGTCCTAGGTATATATTTTTCTTAGGAGGTATATCTTAGAATACTGATCAAAAGGAACATTCTAGATGATTTGTGAGTTCTTCCTTGCTCTTGATATTACTTTTTTAATTGTTCATTGACATCATTGGTTTAAAGCTACTGTCTCAAGAAATCTCTTTCGGCTATCTACTATAATTATCGACTAGAGACTGAAATTAGACGACTCTTTACCACTTCCGTCATTATTTCCTTCTCTGACGCAGCCTCGTCTACTCTTTCTTTGCCATCTTAACTATTACATTCGATAATCGTATGGACGACTTTGTTAAATAAAATAAATGAATTATGGTATTTTTCTTTACAGGTTGTCGACATTATGAAGACAAACGTTGAGAAAGTGCTGGAGCGAGATCAGAAACTGTCAGAACTTGATGACAGAGCAGGTGAGCTGAAGATTCTTAAAGTTTACCATGTCAAAGAAACCAATCCAAGTTAAGAAAGAGAAACCAGTGAATATTGGCAATAAATAATGGTTTTCGTTACAGATGCACTGCAACAAGGCGCATCACAGTTTGAACAACAGGCTGGCAAACTCAAAAGCAAATTCTGGCTGCAAAATTTAAAGGTACCTACCTAAACTTTTCTGGCGTAACTAAGTATCACAAAGAAAGAAGAAAAATCTATAATAATAGAAGAAGGTTAAGAATCCAATTCGCAAACATTCTTCAAAAGGATTCAAATATAATCTTCTTTGGAGGAGTTATAAATAATTTGCTCTAGAATGGTTTAAAATAATAGCTAATTTCCAAGACTTTATCGCATTGATTCAGAATCACTGCGTACTGCGATTTCCTTACGATTAAAACTTGTTGATCATCAAATAAAAGGGTAAGCTAAACATGAAGGTTGTTGTATATTAAAGTTTATTATTACCACTTATAAAATCAATAATGAAAATGATCCTATAAGATCATTTCATCATAAGATCCTGATCATTCTTGTAATTGACGAACATGTACCGGTTCTTCTTTCTGGCGTAGCTTGTCACCAATGTAGAGACATTGGTGATACATTATAGTCTAACATTTTATTTGTTTTTAAGTTCTATAAAACTATTGGTCAACCTTCATTATTGAAGGCTGGCCAATCATAACTTGGCTAAGTTTTAATAAAATGTCTTAGTAACGTTGTCTTAAACCTTCCAGATGATGATAATCGCAGCTGTAATTGGAATCATCATCTTGGCTCTAATCATTGGTAAGTAGATATAATTCAACAAACTCAGTCCACATACCAGTAACATCTCTGTTCTGTTACACATTGTATTATTATGTTTTTAGACTAACCATATCATTATTTTTTCCACATTTTCAGCCAACTTTGTGTGAACAAGTTTCGGTAACCGAAGTTTAATTTAGAAGTTACTTGTTATAATGTTAATGAATACTTAGTATATAACGTATGTTGTTAATTTTTATAATAATTACGTTACTTGTACTAAGCCTATGTTGGTAAGTGGGCAAGACGTATCGTTTGTCGTTGTTGATAATCAGTGTTGGCTTTGTCTGTTCTATTGTGACTTCGTATCTGTCTCTATCGAATAATGTTTCATGCCGTTTCGACATCTTCTAGTTCATATTATAAGTTTGCATTCACATCGGTGGTAACATCTTTGAGACATACTTCAACTCAAATAGTCTCATCTCTTTCTTTTCTCTAACTACTTGAAACCAATTCCAAATCTCTTGTAGATTCTTCAAAGTTAATTAATCTATTAATTCGTTTTCTACTAGTACCATTAGGTACGATCTTCTTAAACTATATAAAACTTGATGTGAATAGTAACTTATATATGAAGTTCAGCTTTATTTTGCAAATATGTTTTCTCTTGTGTCTGGGATTGCTCTTGTGGTTTAATTATATATATTATAAAAACATTATGCAAAGACTTAATGAAGAATTAGAACTTAGATCTAAAATTGCTTGATATAAAAAGTTATTCTACTTTTATCCAAGAATGTGATGCTTGTCCCAGATTTATCCCCAATTTAGTTTTGCTTTTCTTAAAACTGCGTACAAATTGAAATATAATTTCCATGATCAACGAAAATATATCTCGAGAAGGGACACGCTTGAAAATAAAATATGAAAAGAAAAAGCTTGAAACAAATATATATATCGTTACTGCTAATTGATGCTTTCAACGCTTTGAACAATGTGAATAATAAAACGGTATTGCAAGCCGCGATACGTATAAAATCGATGCAAGAATATGGAGTATTACTATTAAAGATGGCAGCCCTAGAGTATTGGGTGTCCTGTTTTTTCAAGAAAGAAAACATAAAATTTTGTCAAAACAGACTTTTAATAATAATCGTTTTTATTGGACCACTGAAATCAGAATTATCATAAACATGTTTTTCAAATCATCGGTGTGTTAAACCATTACAAGTTTTTCATCATGATCTTAAACTAAGTATTTGCATGACGAAGAGAACTAAAAAGATTAAATCACAAAATATTTTGTTCTAATGTGTCGTCTTTTTAATAAAACTCACTGATTATTGCACATAAATTATATACATATTAATGAACATACATACATATTATTGTGAATTCGTCTCGTGCTGCTAAAATATTTTTACCCTTGAATGTGATTATTAAAATTGTTTTACTATTTTCTAGGTCTGTAAACCACCTAAATGAAGGATTGAGGCTGAGGTATGGATTAATAACAGGTACTTTTTTATTTCATTATATGACATAATCCATAAATGTTAAAGCTGTCGAACTTAATAAGAAAACTGTGAGGAGACCCAGTTTAAAAGCTCTGGGTGCCAAGGATTTTTAAGCGTTGTACTTCACATTTACCTCCTCACTCTCGAAGTTGCGAACACGTACTGGAAGACGTAGAGTTAGAAGGCCTCACACAAGAGGAACAGATGACCTTGATGCGGGAAGCACAGAACCGGTCGAAGTGCCGAACTTGGGGAAACCTATGTACAGCAGTGGACGTCTTTCGGCTGAAAAAAATAATGAATGAACATGTAGATCTTAAAAAATCTGAAGACAATAAAAAAATTCTTGAATGAAAATTTATTTAATTTAATTTTCAGGAAACATCTCAGTTGCCGTAACATCTGCAAAGAACTTTGAAACAACTCTTGTTTTTTTTTTTTTTCTAGAAATTAGTGTTGTTATTAAATGTCCTCTGGATAATATCACCAAAATATATCCGATGTTTTGCCTACTAAATATCAACTATTTATCCTATCAAAACTTTTTGTAAATTTCGAAATCACGCGTCTTTGACATGATTTCTTTTATATCACAACAATGCTCTGTGTAATACGAAATATAGTATTTTTAGATGATCTTTCTTTGTTATAAATTTTACCACAGAAATTAATATTTGCTATTAGATAAGACTTATCAAAAATACAGTAAAATCTCTTGAATATTTTTTACTTTTTCGAAAAATAGGCTGTTTCATACAAATGCAATGGTATAATTTCCATTTGGACCAAATTTCTTGAGGATTTATTTGGGGTCATTTCTTTTTGTACTTTTTTTAAACGTTTAAATTGTTGAACTTTGATAATATCTACTGTCTACCTATACAATATGTTTATCTGCTTGTAAATCCTACCAATTTATAGGTGTTATATGATAGATATTTACATTTTATAAATATCAGTCCATTTATGAAATGGACACTCGTTTGGGCTGGTTTCTGTATTCAAAGTTTCAAGTTATCACAAGTAAAATGTAATACCATTTTGATAGCATAGCGTGTATTGGGCCCATGTTAGCACCACAGCGGTTAGTTCATTATTTACGTAATATGGTTTTAATCGCTTTTATAGCTGTAATCTATAACCGTGATCTCTATTTGAAACGAAAAATTTGTACTTAATCAAATTGTTGTTTGTTTAAGTAAATTAGAGTATATTAAGGACTTGTGCTATCTTGCGTTTTTACATAAATTGTAATCGTAACTGGCCAATATTTTTAAAAATATATAATCTCCTGTGTAACTACAGCAAATAATGCATTAAATATCTTTTTACTGTGTGTATTAATGTATGTAAAAACAGCTTTGTAGTTAGAAATTGTAAAAATTCACACTAGGTAATTAGATGTTTCAAATAAATAGCCACTCATTAGTTATATTAATCATATAATCATGGCTGAGCTACATTTGGTTGTGGTCAGCATACCGTGTACATTTCATAGATAGTAATATCATTTTACTTATCACTGTAAACTGCACTGCACCATCGCGATTGCGGTAACGACTAATATAATTACCACGTACTAATATAAACATGATTAAACGCGAGCATCGACCGAATGTAGTTGTGCCTTTACATTTACGATATAGAATCATAGTTTTGGGAGGATTGGCCAGTACCTATTAACTAATATAGGATGGGAAATATGGGATTAAAATTATCATAATATTAAAATCGGTTCTCCGTATACATAGGTAATATTCATATCATGTATGGAAACCGATTTTTAATAAAAAGTACGTAAGTTGCACATCGTTATTGTTGACAGTCTCATTAGGGGGAGAAATTAGATCGTATTTTATAAGTATGACGTCACGGATTTGAAATACAATATTTTGAACTTGCAACAACTAACACGCGGGGATTTTTGTGCGCTTTGTGGCTAGTATCACCAACGGCTTCTCAAACCAATCGAATAACCAATCGAATCATCTTCTAAGTAGTCTAAGCTTCATATTTCTATTACCTACTCATTTGAACGTCTAAAATGCCTAGACATTCTAGAATATTAATGTAAATAATTTTCTTAAAATAGGAACATCTGTATTGTTGGCGTAATATTCTTTACTCTTGAACCTTCTTGAAAGATAATATCATTGAAAGGAACATCATAATTGGTTTTGCAACTCATGAAGAGTGTATGTACAGACGCCAGCACATCAAGCTACTACAATCTGTCAGATTTCTTTAATAGATTTTCGACTTTATTGCTAAAGCATAAGGTTCAAGGTTGATTGGGAAAATCTGACAGTTTCGGGTAGGTTGACCTGCTGGCGTCTGTACAAAACTCAAAAATTTAGAGTAGGTACCTAATGTACACTCCGTTTTAGAGTCTAAAACAACCACACAAAGGCTAAATCACGAAACCGTAAGGAAAACTAAATTTCTCTTTTTCATACAAGACTTTTTTGTATTGTATTTCAAAAACGATGACACCAATAACATTCACTGTAAGGTAAAATGATAACACACCAGAAGTATGTTATGGGATTAGATAATAAATTGGCTGTTACATATAGCGTTGTTTACTACATTGTGACGTCACCACTAGTCAACGTTGTTGCGCTATATATTTTAAACAACATTGTAGGTAAGCCATAGCTATAAGCATTGTCATGAATATAATTAAATGAAATAAAAATGTTGTAACTGAAAACTTCTTGTCTTATTTACTAAACCTTTATCTATTGAATCTAGATCATGAAATACCTATACTGGTACTAGCAGCGCCCCGCGGTTTTCGCGTAAGGTTCGATCCCGTGGGAATATCGGGTTAAAAGCTATCCTATATTCTTTCCCGGGACTCAAACTATCTCTAGGTATATCAAATTTCATACGGTTCAGCGGGTTAAGCGTGAAGAGGTAACTAACAGACAGACACAGTTTCGCATTTATAATATTAAGTATGGATTCAGCTGCATCCGGTCAGACTGGAAGCCGACCAAAACTTGGTTGGAAAAGGCTTGGCAAATTATGAATCTAGATTTTTGTTGATTCAAGTTTTCCAAAAGATCATATTGGGATTGGATGGGATATTACGTGTTTTCTATAATTATGGCCAAAGCCCACAATCTTCCTTCTCAAATACGATACAAACTATATGAATAGCATAAGTAAGTCTTAAACAGAATGTATCAGCAGAAAGGTGTGGTCAAATTTAAGGGTGTGTTACGATGTTGGTCCCATAGAGAAAGTTGTCCACTTTGATTTATCTGTAGGTACCACACCCTTAAATTTATACATCCTGTATACACCAAATAATAAAACCGAACATAATTTATGGAAGCATCCGAAAAGAACATTGCTGCCACGTCGGTACATCAAAATTCTGCATCTCGCAAACAGAGTTTACCGCGCAACTAGCATAGAATACATACAACGGCCCGACATGAATCATAGGGCAGTTACCCGCTAGACACAGCACCCGTCTGGTCGGAAGATCCTCCCTTTTATATGGAGGATGAGTGAACTTTACACCCCGTTCCTCATACCTCTATAACTATAAAAAGAAAACTCCTGATTTACTGAAATGAAATCATTTATTTTGAAATAGGATATCGGAATCACGTTTAAAAGTCAATAAAAGAAAAATTAAATGAAAGCTAGACGGAGTTGACATTTCCTATTTGACTACCCCTGAGAAAAAAAGGCAAAACAAACTCAGGAGTCAAAGTCTCTTTTCAAGTCCAGACATAATCTTGGTCAGATTATGGTAAGGACTATGTAAAATAGATTTGATTGCTACCTGTCCAGTCAGTGCAAGAATTTGTCAGTAGGTAATCGTGAAGCTCAACTCAGAACTTAAGGACCTCAAAAATATCAGGGAAAGGACATTTGGGTAGGCCGCAAAAAGTACTCAAACTTCCAGACCATCATTATAACAACTCACTGACTGACTCATCAACGCTCACCCCAAACCCTTGAACCTATCTGAAATACACAGAGGATTCCTGAATGATGTAGACAAGGCATATGGATTTTTCCAAATTCGAGCCGTCCCCAATTCCCCATACCATTGTGGTAAAAGCCTCGAAGACACGGTGCAGCACAATTCGTGATAGCTGCCACGGCGACACGGTGTAGCACACTTTGGAAAAGTGCCAGGCCTGAACAATGCTTTGCAACTTGAGTGGTGGTGATCGGTGCTGCAGATAACCTCTCGCTGCCGATCTAGGTTCTGGTGGGATGCCGCGGGAAGTGATGGTTTCCAAAGAGAGCTGGAAGATACCTTCAAGGCTACAAACTCATGGGTACATAGGCATTTAACAAATCAAATGCATATTATCATGCAATTAGCCGCCCGACAAAACTTTGTGTACCAAACGTATAACGACCTTGATTTGAGCTTATTACTCTAAATTGAAAAGCCCTTTGTCCTTTGCCTTGCATTATCCTGTAATGCAAGTAAAAAGGGCTCAATAAGATCTTGTTATTTCTAACTCTCCCTTTTCACACTATTCGAACTAGCCTCTAAGATAAACTTTTTGGCAAACCTCTTCTTTATCAAGTAATGAAACGTAATTTGTGGATGGTCCCTGATTAACCCCCATGCAATTATTACCAGCTCAAAAAAACCACTGTCAATGTTATCTGTCATTAGTGTCATAACCACAGAGTACTTTGATAAGACTGTCATAACCTGCTGATAACGTTAATGTCATTTGATACGTGTCGAGTGGCGAAAAATATTTGTAAACGAATTAATTTTTATTAGAAATATTAATAATCAAATTAAATCAAATCACATGTAAAGAAACTCACCGATCTTCATTTTCTTTAGAGTTAAAGTTTACTTGTACGTCTTTACAAAATATTGTGAAGTATTTCACAACATTATTATACCGACTGATCAAGGGTATGTTATTCTAATTTATATAAGTACCAAAACAGTAAAATACTTACACCGGCAAATTTTACAATGTTGTTACCTATTATCTTTTTAAATTTTGTAGGCAAAGGAAGCTATGATTGAGTTACCTCGGATAACGAGAGCCCTAAGGGCACACACACAACTCGACAAGCCACGGTGTTTAAAACCTATTGTAGATCCGACTAAACCGGTGCATGTGAAGAAGAAGATTTTACAAAGGTAACAACACTGAATTAATTATTATTTTAAGTCTACATCCAATAATAAACAAGTATTGAAAAAAATTTTTGAGCAGCTACATTCCTAATAATTTATTAGCTTTCTTATTAGAAAAAATATTCACTTAGACCTTATTCATGAAACCACTCAATGTTAAATAAATATACTACATACCTAGTTATCATTGTAATTTTAAACTTATTTATAAAATATCTTGACTCTAGGTTGAAACTAGTTTTAAGTATTCTTTGACATTCTGTAATATGGGCCAGGAGAGCCAGGTGACTCCGGACCCTCCTATCTCAGGCACCTTTCTCTATTGAAGATTGAGTATTCTATTAATCAGTACCTCTAATTATGATGTTGAGATTATAATGATTTATGATTATCAAAACCTAAAAATGTTTTATATTTGTATATAGGTATTAGAAAACTTTTAAATCAATAAAGATTAATTACAGCTTTAGTTTAGTTAATCAGTATGATAACAATTAAAAATTACCATTTATTTCAGGTTCAAGTCATATACAGACATCTACAACTATGTCAAACAGAATGAGTCTAATTCAGCTGAAATACTAAAACTCTTCCCTCAACTAAAAGACGCCTGCAAAGTCCTCACCGGAGACCAGTCTGATGAAATCATAGAAGATGCCACAGTGCTTAGCCTCAGAATGTTCCTAGATCAGGATATTGTGATGCTAAAACATCTGTCACAGTTACGGCAGACATTTGGCACTGTTATGTCTGCTACAGCTAATAAAATTTGTGAGGTGTGTATATTTTATAGATTTCTGTAATGTACAGAGGTGGACTTAAAGCAGCGGGGTAATTGCGTAACTGGTTATGGCGGTAGTAGGGTTTAACGGGGTTATTGCGTAACACACTATCAATAGCAAAGGGTTTCATTTTGTTAGTTCAACAACATTCATTGCGTTATTTACGTTATTGAGCATACACATTTTTCAAACATATGAAGCAATGGATTACCAATATCCTTTAAAATGATTGAGATTAGTAGTGTGTTACGTAATTAGGGTGCAGATTTCACCAATAAAACTAAATGCAATACCATCTAAACCGCTTTCAAAAGCTGTCAGTGTCATCATTGTTGTGGATGTTGACATTAGCAGCTCTTGAAAACAGTTTAGATGTACTAATCGGGTTCAGTTTCAGATATTCTCTCACCAGTTAACCATTGTATTTATATCATTTAATTTCATTCTAAATTTTAAAATGACTTTTCTGTGTTTTTTTGAGCAAGAGAGAGTGTAAAACATTTCATGTTATGAATAAGTAGGTACTATTGATGTTGTTGAATTTTACTGCTTAGGAGCGTTTCTGCACTGCATCCCAATCCGAAGAATGGCATCCAAAGTGCCCATAGTACCATTTGTATCAAGGATTGTCGATCCGTCCAAATTTTTAAAATTTCAGATGGAACTCTGATCTCGGATTCGAATTAAGTTCGGATGCAGTGCGCAAATGCTCTTATACACTGAATTTGTTTAATTACTAATGAGTTGAAGAACTCTCATGAGCTTATTGTTATTTCAGTTTTAATAACACAGGTTTACATTTTCACATTACAGATAGTAGCCAAAATATCCGAACAGCTGAATGATGAGACTAAAGACTACATAAGAGCTGAAGAGGCTGAGTCCAATAAAGAGAACATCAAACTATGGGGAGAACACATTCAATGTCACTTCATACCGTACAAACCTGCCAAGAAACCACTGGCCAAGTTGACAAGCAAACCGGCGACCGCTAGTGCCTTTGTCACTGACTTTTCTATGAAGTATAGTAGTGCGAATGCTGCAAAAGCTAGTCAGTCTAAAGTTCCTGCAGCTACTCCTGAATCTAAAGTAAGTATGATTTGTATGTTGATTTGATATTTCGTAATTTTAGAAACTATTGTGCAGTTAAAAGAAGTTTTTTTGTAGGTCATCTTTAGAGCAGAATGTTTTTGCTATTCTGTTGTTGATTATTGTAGCTTTCTCAATTCTACCTATTAGGAATAACTGTGCTTTATAGACTGCTTCGCATCATATTTTAACTGTTACCCAAGTATATCTCATCTTGGCCATATTTTCTCTAGTTTTTTTTAAACTTTCGCTTAAAAACATGAAAAATAACTTATTTTTTCAGTTTGGCAAAACCTGGCTAGAAACAAAAGTAAAAGGACAATACGAGAACACATCTGGCATATCAAGCACTGACATCCTCCAATCAATAATAACGTTACTGAACTCTCCTAGAAGTAATGATGAGATGCAAAATGACCTGTTTGAGTTACTTGGCTTCGATAAATTTGAGTTTATTCTTGAAATTTTGGAACATAGGACAGATATTATTAATAGTTTGAAGGCACCGCCACCAGGTCCTACGCTGGCTGAAAGTAAGTATAGGGTTTTGTTATCATGTTTCTAATGAAAGACATCCAATGTTAACGATGGGCCTTATAAGGTTAAAAGGCCCATCGTTAAGAGCTGAAGAGGCTGAGTCCAATAAAGAGAATATATATCTCACTACTATACTTACTTACTACTTTTCTATTTTGTCAAAACCTTTTCATCTTTCGTTACAACACTTGTGGAATTTATTAAGATGCCATTCTTAACTACATCTTAATATACTATTCAACCTGTATTTTTTCAGTTCAAGCTATTCTCCCTGAAAACAAAATGCCCCAGTACCTATGCCAAGTGTCAGTGTTGTCTGAACAAGAGAAGATGTTAGCTAAACTCGTGAGGAAAGAAGAGAAAAAGGCGAAGAACAGGAAGAATGATGATGATGAAGAGGAACAGGAGATTAATATTGGGCAGATGAGGGCTAAAAGGTATTGTACCTTTATGATAGTTCTAATCTAAAAAATGCCTATAACGCCACACGCTGACGTCACACAAAATCCTGCATCTCGCAAGCAGAGTTTACCACAATATTAGAATATAGGGTGACTGGTAATTAGTGACCGATACTTAAACACGTGATTTTACTCATCATTATGAACAACTTTTACTATGGGACCAAACCTGAAATCGCGAAAAAAAATCAGCTGTTCCCTACATTTATGTTCGTCTCACTCGTCTAAATGTAGAGAACAGCTGTTTTTTTTTTACGATTTCAGGTTTGGTCCCATAGTAAAAGTTGTTCATAATGATGAGTAAAATCACGTGTTTAAGTATCGGTCACTAATTACCAGTCACCCTGTATATACAACGGCCCGACATGAATCATCGGGCAGTTGCCCGCCAGACACAACACCCGGGTCGGAGGATCCTCCCTTTTCTATGGAGTATGAGTGAACTTTACACCCTGTTCCTCAAACCTCTATAAGCTCAATCTCTTCAACATGAATCAGGATTCAACTGAATGGTTTACAATGTCAGTTGGTTATTTCTAAATACCCCCTACTTTTCTGTGTTTCATTCAATGAATAAACTTATTTATGACTGTTACTAACCGTAAGTTTCGGAAAGGCAAGATTAAAATCAATCTTCTCTTTAAACGTCATGCTAACAGATTTGATTGACTGTTGTCATTTCAGTTGTCCAATTATCACAGCTAACATGACAGCAAATTTTAATGATCAGGGGGCCTACAACCACCTCAAGCAGTATTATTTTAATATTTCTTCAGTGTGGGAAAGAGATGGAGCTATGCGTTTTGTATAGCTCCATTTATCTGTAAATTTATTTTTAGTATATGTTGTTGCTCTGCAGGCCAAAGGCGTCCCTTTCTCCTTTTCGCTTTTCTGTCTTGAGCAAGTCTAGACCAATCCTGTCTGTAGGCGTCAAGGTCGTCCCATTGTCTTCTCTTGGGTCTGCCTCGTCGCCAGACCTTTTCTGGGACCCACATAGTGGTAAATTTGGCCCATGACTCGTTTGACATGAGGCTTACGTGTCCGACCCAGTCCCACATAAACTTGACTGCGTTTTGGGTGACATCGGCGATTTGTGCTTTTGTTTTAACAATAGTAAATGTTAAACTAATTTACAGGCTAGCAGAGTTATCAAAACCAGTGGTACCATTTTCTGCGACAAGGTCATCCAATAATGTCGATCCAGTTCTACAGAAGATATCGTATTTCCAAACAAAAGTGCAATATCCCAATGTCTATGATTCGTCCATTAATGCCAAAAACTCAGCTGGTAAGGAAAATTCTTGAAGAGCTTATCTATAGCATCATCCTACAAGTTTTAATAAATACTCTAATTTCTAATAATACTATTACTTGGAGTAAAGTTATGCCACACTTAAACACGACAAAGACGCCTCTTTTTGCTAGCAACTAGCCATTTGACCAAAGTCAACCATTGTTAATTCTTAAGAGACTAACTTTTTAAATTCCAGGATTCGTTTCTGGTCTCAAGCTTATTCTTCCCGAGAACGCAATAAGAAAAGACAACAAGGAATATGAAGAGGTAATCATACCTAAGCAGGATGCAGCACCTCTCACTGTTGGCAACCAGCGCGTACCTGTTGCTGAATTGGATGCGGTAAGTCATGGATGAATTAATCAAAAAAATCGATTTCTGACCTTTCTTTTTTTGATGTTAACATCAAAAAAAGAAAGGTCAGAAATCGATTTTTTCGACTGTCGTTAACGACAGTCTCCTAAAACCACTTTTCTGTAGCGACAACGACAACTTCACTTTCACAACGTAACAATCAATTTTATTCATTAAGGCGGAACTAGTCGCGAGCTCGAACTCACTGGTGGTCATGGCCAAAAAGCACGCTGTCTCACCTAGCTTTGTGTCCGACAGAGATAGTATCATTAATGAGCAGTTAGACACTAGTCTACACGCACGTCTAGTTCTCACGAACAGAAACACCGTTCCGAACGGAAAGGCGCGTAAAAAATTCGAGAAGTGCTTTGGAAAATCGAGTTTTATGAAAAAACCACTGCTTAAATCAATTAATCCGGATTCATACTACTGTGTTGTGTCGTGTCGTAACGCTTTCTGCCACAGTGTTAGCCAATCAAAACTCGTTGTGATTTGACGTAGTTCTGAACAGATTCGTTTAATTGGTGTATCTCAGGTCACGACACAACATGACACAGTAAATTGTATGTCGCTTTACAAATAAAGTTTATTAAACTCTATGCTAACTGGGTTATGTCGGTACCGACTTTGGTTTAAAGATTTTACAGATCTTTTATTACTTATTTACACCCAAAGTTACGTTAAAAATAGCAAGATAAACGAATCTTTGTTGGCTCATTACTTTTTAATGGCTTTTTATTTTACTATTCTGTTTCCGTACAAACAAAATTAATAATATGACAAAACCATAAATCATGTTTAACTTTGGATGCACAATGTCAAACAGTGGAGTAATACTCTCTCGAAATTTGTATGGAAAAAATATCGACTAGTGGCACCTTAATGTTTGTTTTGTGTTGGTGTACAACGTACGATAAGAAATAAAATAAGACAAAAATACACTAACAACTCGTAAATTTTCTGTAGTCAGATAAAAAGGCCTACTACAAAAGAATCACCAACAACTTTATCGTGGCTTCTTTTATCCCCCGCACTTAATCCCCGTACTTTTTACTCATACAGATCGGTCAAATGGCCTTCGAGAACATAAAGGAGCTAAACAGAATCCAGTCCGTGGTTTTCCAAACAGCGTACAATACTAATGAGAACCTTCTGATTTGCGCGCCGACTGGAGCCGGTAAAACAAACATAGCGTTACTAACTGTGGTGCATCAAATCAAACAGCATATTGAGAATGATGTTATTATGAAGAATAAGTTTAAGGTAAGTAGAAATTAAAGGTGGCAGTGCGTGGACACATTGCTCACAGAACAGATGGCCGACGAGGTTTGGGGTGTCGACCGCGTACTGGAAGACATAGCGTTGTAAGGCCTCTAACAAGGTCTAATGAAGGGCTGATGACCAGGTGAAGGCCGCATGAATCTGCTGGATGCGAGAAACACAGAACCGGTCGAAATGGCGGTGCTTGGGGGAGGCCTATGTCCAGCAGTGGACGTCTTTCGGCTGAAATGATGATGATGAAGTGAAATATTAATTTATCATTATTCAGTTATACAGTTATTGAATCGGCAAACTGAGGCATACCATGTTACACTAGGTGGAGTGACTATATAAAACTTAAATCTTTGTATGCACTATCTTATGAATATTCAAATGCCAGTAAGTCCATAAAACATAAACATGAGAATGTGTTTAAATGATTGAGCTAAAATTGATATAGATGTAGCAAATCACAATGGAAGATTCGAAACTTTCTTTCAACACCATTTCAACCTTCTGCACCAGGAACTAAAGTTGATTTTACACTATACACTACATATAGCCGATAAATCTGCTTTGACTTAACCAAGCTATCTTCTCTCTTAGATAATCTACATAGCCCCAATGAAAGCTTTAGCCTCAGAAATGACAGCGAGTTTTGGCAAGCGTCTCAAAGGGCTCGGCATACTAGTCCGAGAGTTGACTGGCGACATGAAGCTAACTAAGACTGAAGTGCAACAGACGCAGATGATTGTCACCACGCCTGAGAAGTGGGATGTTGTTACTAGGAAGGGAGCAAGTAAGTTTGATGAATATTTATAATTTATTTATTTATCCTCACACTGGAACGCCATACAGCAATTACACCAACGGAGCAAAAAATCACTTCATGGGCTGATTTCCATCCATCCTGTGCGCAGTGGATATTGAACGAGTGGCGATGGATCCACCCACGCTCATGCAGCGTGAAGACATTTCTCCATACGCGCACATTCATTGCGAATTTTTGAAACTCAATGATTTTTCAAAAATCATTGAGTTTTAATTAAACTAGCTTCCGCCCGCGGCTTCGCCCGCGAGGTATGTCGATACAAAACTATCCTATGTCCTTTCCCGGGATGCAATCTATCTCTCTGCCAAATTTTATCGAAATCTGTTCAGTGGTTTAGGCGTGAAAAGGTAACATACAGACAGACAGACAGAGTTACTTTCGAATTTATAATAGTAGTATGGATTACTAATAGTTCTGTCCTTTTCCTGTACCATGTTGTTGCCTGTCTCTCTTAAAAAACTCGATAAGTAGAACCTCTTTGACATTAGTATGTTAAAACATGCTAATAATTTTTGGACAGGAAAGAGTTCCGTAAAGCAATTCTTTCTGACCATAGTGATCATGATCGATGATACAATGGTCCTCAAAATATCCTTTTGGCTTGAAAACTCGATTTAATCTTATCACAATGTATCTTTACAGCCGACACAGAACTAGCATCAATAGTGAAACTAATCATCATAGACGAGGTTCACTTACTGCACGGCGATCGAGGCCCGATTGTCGAGGCGATTGTCGCACGAACGTTGCGACAAGTCGAGTCCACGCAGAACATGATACGGATAGTCGGACTGTCTGCCACGTTGCCTAACTATTTGGATGTTGCTAGGTGAGTTCGAATATTATTAAGTATGTTTTTCTTGATGGCAATTGAAACTGAACTCTATCTACCTGTGTATACGGTTGAAATTGGTATGAAGGAAACAAAATCACGAGCATTTTTGGTCGCTTCGCTGCCACTCCCAAAGTCCAAGTGTTCTTGGTGACTCTAAAACATTTCTTGGAAAAAACTAAGACTGCACTTAGATTTTCCTCACTAAGTAAAATAAGTAAGTGTACCCTTCATACGAATATGAACTTTATTTCGATTAGAATAATTTAAATATTCGTCTAAGCGAATGTGAACAAATTTTCCATACCATTTACACGTACTTGGCGGGGTAAAGTCAAAGTAAGGGGCTGTAAATCTCGCCCTAAGACTCGTCAAGTATCACGTCCGATGTGCTTTAGATTAAGAGAAATACGCGTTTAGTGGCCCTTATCATTAACTAGCTTCTGCCCGCGACTTCGTTCGCGTAAAATTTCTTGTTTTGTGTCGCATCGCAACGACTGCCCGCGGTATTAGTTCGGTTTCGCGTTCTTTCTTATTTTTTTTCTTTTTGCTCGGCTCCTAAGAGCCCTAGCGTGATGGTAAATAGCCTAAAGCCTTCCTCAATAATTGGGCTTTCAAATGCAAAGAATTTTCAAATCCGACTGGTAGTTCCAGAGATTAGCGCGTTCAAACAACCAAACTCTTCAGCTTTATTATTAGTATAGATAGATATAGATTAAAGTGTTCGCTGAGTATCGAAAGCAGATACAATCAATTTCAATATCATTCGCTCACCTTTTTTTTCGGTTGACTTGTTACAGATTCTTGCGCGTAAACCCGAACATCGGTCTCTTCTTCTTCGACTCTCGCTTCCGTCCAGTTCCTTTGGAGCAACAGTTCATTGGTATCAAGGAAACTGGCAGCGGTGGAGGTTCACATCTTAGACAGGTACTTTTCTTTTTATAAAGGCACACCTGCGCACGCGCACGAACAGTGCGGTTCGCGTGCATCTTAGGCACATAGTATGGACACATTTGGACATGTTCGCCAGAGGCTAACGAGCGATTGCTGTCCAAGTCGTTATTCACGACGTGCACATTTTCGTGATTACGCGAAGTGTTCTCGAACTTGTCCATACTAACACTACATAATTATATTGATTTCGTAACAAATATATAATCATAGAATAGAATACTCTTTATTATGTACACCATATAAATAATAAAAATCATTAATACAACTCTTGAAGACCGACATCTCTTGAAGACGATGTGGGTAATTTTATTTTTTTTTTTTTATTAATCTCTCTGTTCTGTTAGTTTTTCTTTCATGGTCTGGCAGTTTAAGTAATTTTTGTGGCCTACCCAAATGTCCTTTCTTTGGTATTGTTCGTCGAATCGTTGAGCTCCTTAAGTCTTGAGGTGAGCTTCACGATTTCTGACAAATGCGTGCACTGACTGGACAGGTCCTCTCAATCTGTGTGGTTCTTTCCTCAAAAGACCATCTCAGACATCGATCTACATGGTCTTCATATAACCTGACCAAGATTATGTCTGGACTTTAAAAGAGACTGCGACCTCTGAGTTTGTTTCGGCCTTTCTTCTCAGAGTAGTCAGATAGGAAACGCCGACCTCATCTAGTTTTAAAAAAATAACATATTTTAATCAACATCACCAACAACAACCTGACACTATCTGCAAATTGCAAAAAACGGGCTACCTTATCGCACCCCTGAACATTTTGACATTTGCTAGATAGAACCCGATTTCTCCAGCTCGAGTGAACGAGGATATTTAGCTTAACCGGTGTTCAAATTCTCACCAACCCAAAACTTCAACAGATGCAAGCAATGAACGAAATATGCTACGAAAAGGCGGTAGACATGGTCCAAAAAGGCCACCAAGTAATGGTGTTCGTCCACGCCCGTAACGCCACCCACCAAACGGCTATGGTCCTCAAAGAAATAGCCCAGAAGAAGGGCCATCTGAAACACTTTGAGCCGGACGATACGGGCGCGTTCCTTAAAGCTATGAAGAGTATAAGTAGCAGTCCCAATAAGATACTGGCTGAATTGTTCGCGGGTGGGTTCGCGTGTCATCATGCTGGTATGTTGAGGAGTGATAGGTAAGTCTCTGACATTTTAAATTAGAAACTAGCTTTATAGGACTTAAAAACGATCACTAAAGAAAACTAGCCGTTGGTCCCGGCTGTCATTCGTTGATCTTTGACAGTCGTTACAGGTCGTCAGAAGCCCGAAAGTCTGACAACCAGTCTTACCAAGGGGTTTCGTATTACCGAGTAACTGGGTTGTGGAAGTCAGATAGGCAGTCGCTCCATGTAAAATACTGGTATTCAGCTGCATCCGGTTTGACTGGAGCCGACCCCAATATGGTTGGGAAAAGGATAGGCCGTTGATGATCGAAGAAAACTAGTTCAGTTACTCGTAGTTTTTCCGTAACTCGTTTATTAAATTGTATGCTGTCTCGCTTGCAAGCCGACTTTTGAGAGCAAGACATAAAAATATTTATTTAATATAAAGTTCCTATCTCTTCGAGGCCTGCTTTTTACCGACTTCAAAAAAAAGGAGGTTATCAATTCGATACGTATGTATGTAATATTATTGGAATTGCATTATATTCACATATGATGATCTATTATGGCTTCCAAACAAATATACAAAATTTCATAGACGTATGTATGTATGTATGTATGCATGTATGTATGTATTTATGTATGTATGTATGTATGTATGTTTGTCCACGCATATCTCCGGAACTATTAATCGGATCGTGACCATTTTTTTTTATTGGCTTACATTTTCTTCAACTTAGGGAACAGTGCAAGTTTCATCAAGATCGATTCAGTAATTTTCAAGATATGGACTAATACGTGTAAGTGTGACGGCCTGGCTTATTGATAAGAGCTACGGGTGTAGTGTCAAAGGGAAAACATCTTAAAACCTTGGTCAAATACTAGTGCAAAAACTAAAAATTACGAAATAAAAAGTAATTTAAAAAAATTAAACCGACTTCAAAAAGAAATTAACTCAAAATTAACTCGAAATAACTTTAATTTCGGCAGTCGGTGGCATAAAACTAAAATACAGATCCCAAGACACCGACTTCCGAAATTAAAGTTATTTCGAGTTAATTTTGAGTTAATTTCTTTTTGAAGTCGGTTTAATTTTTTTAAATTACTTTTTATTAACTTCCTAACATAAGTGACGATTTACTTAAAACCCTAATAATATCTAGTAATATCAATTCCAAAATAGTCAAATATCAAGATACGTTGACTTTTATTGTAATAAGCACAAGTATTACTTTTCTAAGAATCAAGTTCTTCGAACTGAACAGACGGCTGTTCTGCTGGGGAGTCTGTTGCGCCACTTCTTCCCAGCTAAAGCACTAGGAAGTGGTGAAGGGCGGGCGTTTTGAAGGACTGTCTTAAGTAATTTTTTACTTTCAAAAAACTTAAGGTTCTCAGCCTAGTTTGAATAAATGAATCATTTTTTTTATTATAAGAATCTGACTAAACTATACTTAATCCATTTTATTGAACTTTTTCAGAAACATGGTGGAAAAATACTTCTCGGAAGGTTTCATAAAAGTGCTAGTATGTACCTCCACGCTGGCGTGGGGTGTCAACTTACCGGCGCATGCTGTAGTTATTAGGGTAAGTACGAAATAATAAAGGACTGAAAATAAAAATTATCTCTTGCTTTGAGCGCTATCTTTCTATATTTATATGAATGGAACCCCCCCCCTTTAAATCCCCTTTTAGTAAAAACGAGAATATTAAAAAAAAAAATTACGATGTTTTTTTCACAGGGTACAGAAATCTACGATCAAGCCCACGGAACATTCGTAGATCTAAGCATACTGGATGTTCTACAAATATTCGGTCGCGCGGGCAGGCCACAGTTTGACACATCTGGAACGGGCATTATCATAACTACGCACGACAAATTGACGCACTATCTCAAGTCAATGACCAATCAGTTCCCGATTGAGAGCAACTTTATCAATCTGTTGGCGGATAATTTGAATGCTGAGGTGAGATTTTCAAAGTCAAAGTCAAAGTTATTTTATTTGTAAAACATAGGTGGTGTAGAAACAGTTGTTATTCAAATATATAGGTACACTATGTTTTGCCAATGACGGCGTACAAATATGAATAAAATAATTAATTAAAAGTGAATTAAACAAAAATAATAAATTAAAAAAGGTCAACAGAAAAAAATTAATAATAATTGAGTAATATAAAAATGTATGTTAAATTAGATGCTTCAGTCAAATAATTATTGTAGAGTTAAGTCATAAAGTCAAATTAGAATTATTTAAAACAAAATTTTTTGATATTATTAAAAATGTCTAGTAATAAAAAAGTTACAATACATAATGTCAAAATTTGTCTGTTAAAAAATCTGAGACACTATAATAACATTTTTGACATAACATAGTTTTTAATTTTTGCTTAAATAAATTAACAGGTATTTTTTTTTTCATTTACCATATTTTGCTTAAGAGGGCGCCGATCAAACGCCGACAGCGCAGTGGCGCCCTCATCGTTTGTTTGGTTATTTCTTTTATTTTAGAATGAAAATGCAGAAAATAAGCACGTTAAGTTGTGCCGGTTAAACGGATAATAATGGTCAATATTTTCCGTTTTAGTGATTATAATAAAACTAAACAATGTAAAACTACCGTTTATAATCATTTTAACGTATAATTTCTAATTCTATTATTACAATATTCTATCTTTCAGGTCGCTCTCGGCACAGTAACTAATATTGATGAAGCAGTGGAATGGCTCAGTTATACCTACCTATTCGTCAGAATGAGGATCAACCCACAGGTAATTTAAGTAAATTTCATTCAATTAATATCATCTACTAACAAATTATTACAGTATACATGGTACTACCTGACCATCAACCATAGTACCTCACACAACACTTTGTTCATTTATTACGTGAGACGATTAGAGGGGGGAGGGGTTCAAACAAGCCTTATTGAAGTAAAAACTTCTTTAGGCGCGTTTGGAATTATTTTATATGGGAAAAAAACTATTGAAAAGCTACACCGCGCGTGTTTTGTTTATAAGACGATTAAAAAAATAACCGCTTCGGATATGTTCGGCTGCCCTCGGGATGTACTCGGTTTTAATGTATATCCGATATGTCAGTGAGTGATGGCAAAGTATTCTGTCTGTGTTTTGTTTCACGTCTGTCGGCACTCCCGGAGTGCCACTGTTTTTTTTTTTCTTACGTGGGCGTGGGAGGGGTCTAGATTGCCATGTTCTTACGTAAAATCTCAAAATTAAGCAAAAATTATAATTTTTAATTTTTTTGCTACTTTTACCTTGGAATTTTGGTAGATACTGATCTTACGTAAGATTTAAAGGGGCGGAGGGGATCCATCCAAGTCTTATTTTTTCTTACGTAGAGGCAGGGCGGTCAGAAAGTGGTAAATTGTCTTACGTAATAAATGAACAGCCCCTTATGACATAATTCAAAATAAGGACACTTCTGCCCAACAATCATTCGGCGATTACAAGCGCAATGTTATATTTATTGCTATAGGAGTATATCTATCTATTTTTTCCGTAGGTATACGGCCTAACATACACAGACGTGCAAGAGGAACCGATGCTAGAAACTAAACGACGTGAACTTATAACAGCGGCCGCTATGCAGCTTGATAACACACATATGATACGGTACAACGAACGGACAGGACAACTTAATGTTACTGGTAAATATAAACGTCTGTGGAGGTTTTACAAGCATTAATTTGAGCGATTTGAATAAGTCATATTAGCCGTAGAACCGATGACCGTTGGTGTGCTAGAGTGGAGACCGCGAATCGGTAAACGGAAGGTAGAACTCCCTCAGGCTAGTTGGAGTGGCGGTCTTCGCAGGGTGTCTGGTAGCGGATGAGAGTTGGCGAGAATCGAACTGAATGGCGTGCAATTTGAGAGGCCTTTGTCCAGCAGTGGACTGCTACAGGCTGATGTTGTTGATGATTTGACTACCTCATATTGCCATCAATGTTCTTCGAGTTCAATACAACAACGCATTCAGGATACTGTTGGGGCTTCCACGCTTCTGCAGTGCGTCGGAAATGTTTGCTGATACGCACACTGATGGCTTGATGGGCACTGGCACTTGGCACGGATGTGCCCAGAAGACTGGCAGCATTGCCACGTTGAATGGCAATGCTAATTCTTTGGCCAAAGAACGAGCCAGCCCTCTGGTCACGTGAGGTGTCGAAGTGGCTCTAAATAAATTATTAATGAAAGGCTGAAAAGTTACAAGATACAAAAACGTATTTTTAAAACTCTTTTGTCTATAGATCTGGGTCGCACAGCAAGTCACTACTACATAACTTGCGAGACGATGGAGGTCTTCAACACTATGGTGCGCAAGTCTATGACGCAAGGATATGTGCTCGAAATGCTAACCAGGTGTTCTGACTTCCAGCAGCTCAAAGTAAGTTAGATAAGAAAATGAATTTGAATCAAAAACAATAAAAAAATATTAAAGTAAAGTAAAAAAAAAATTTATGTCTAAAGTTATGCCCGCCCTTCACCACATCATGATGTTTTAGCTGAGAAGAAATAGAGCAAGCGCAACATCTCATCTCAATTCCCATTTGGCTGTCGTAAAAAATGGCATCAAATAAATTAATAAAATATGTGAAATCAATTAAAAAGATTTTTGTTTGTAAACGAAAAGAAGAAAGTAAACGCTAAAATACGTTTTACATTATTTTTTTACTAGCAGCGCCCCGCGGTTTCACCCGCGTAAGTTTCGATCCCGTGGGAATATCGGTATAAAAAGTATCCTATGTGTTAATCCAGGAACTGGTCTATCTATGTGCCAATTTTCATCCAAATCTGTTCAACGGTTTACGCGTGATTGAGTAACAAACATCCAAACATCTTCACAAACTTTCACATTTATAATATTAGTAGGATAGCAGGATTCTGTAGATTCGAATTAGTCAGTTGCTAATTATATTTAATAGCCGTTTACGTTCTGAATGAGATTACCGTACTGGCGTCCTGTGCGCGACTGCGTCGCGTCCGCGCCCCGTCTCTTCTATATAACTTCAAAAGTCGCGTCCGTGTCTCGTCTCCGCCCTGTCCGCGACGCGTCCTCGTCTTACGTCTCTTCTGTCTGGCCTGCGCCGGGCCTCTCCTCTCTTTGTTATTAATTAAACACGTTAAAATGGTTCAATTTAATCTTCGATAATAACTTATCCATATTTAATAAAACTCACTTTCCAGGTAAGAAAAGAAGAGCTTACAGAATTATGGAGTCTCAAAGACCAATACGGTGAGCTTCGCATTGATGACCCTCCGGAAGACATACATTGGAAGATCAACATATTACTACAAACTTACCTGTCGAGGGGACGCGTCAATGGATCGTCGCTGCAATCTGATCTTAATTATATCAGTCAGGTTTGTAAAAAAAAAATAGTATATTTCATTACAAGTGCGGAAAGGCTGTCATTGCAAAGAGTTCCGACAAATGTCTACCCGAGCCGAGGCGCTGCCGAAGGCGAGGGTTGACAGTCGGAACAAGTTGCAATGACGGTTCCGCAGGTGTACTGAACGACTATTTTTAATACAGTTGCGAAAAAATTAAGCAATTTATTAAAATAATAAAAACACAATAAACTTAATTAACTAATCAATTTTTCTGTAAAATGGCGCCAACCGTAGAATATAAGCAGAGTTTTTTTTCTTCACCCATTTTGGTAGGCAAAGGGAACTATCCATACAGCTTAGTCTTCAGTAGGGCTTTCATCCCGGGAATCTCGGTCTCGAAAATTTCGAGAGTCTCGACGATTTTTTGGTATTTTCGAGACTCGAGACTAACATTTTCGGTCTCGGGAATAACGAGACTTTTGAGACTTGAGTCACATAATAACAGTATTAAATAATCTACTAAACCAACAGTCATTTTTTATTATGGTTACAGAGTTCACTGAATCAGAGTATACTAGGCTACATTGGAAGCAATCTGAAATTCACTAGGTATTATGAAAGTGACCTTATAAGCCCTGTGTAGACGAGACGTTACTCTTGTAACAGCGGATACTGCACTAAATTTCTGCCTAAAGAAATTGGACTTACAACAAAGTTTTTTGAGCGTAATCCACTGCGCATCCTTATTAAGGAAAATAGACTGATTGAGGCAAGTTACAAGTATCTTAGTTTAAGTGTTTTTTTTTACATTGTTCTCACATAGAGAAGTAACAAGAATATAGTCTTGCCCGTTCTTCTCCATAGAGATCTACGTTTTGGAATGGGCAACTAGCTTCAACTTTCTGACTAACTGACAGACTATTTAATTTTTACAATTCAAAAGTGCCTGACCATGGTTTAATTTAAATAAATGCCTTGAGTTTGAGCTTACAATACTTGCACAGTCCTTCTCAGTTTTTTGAAAAAAAGCTTGATGCGTTGCTTTTCAAACATTAAGCAACGACGAAATTACAGTGTCTTTAAAAGAATCGTGTGTAATTGTTGTGTAAAGGTTAAATACATCCACAACTGACAAATCTGACAAATGATGCGACGATTGCGGAGCTCACAAGTTTAACTACAGAAGAATAGCTGGAAACTGAGCTTAATAATTTGTTGGAAATACCTAAATTATTGCTACAATTATTTAATGTCTATTCCCCCACTAGCAGAAGCAGAGAGAGCTTTTTCTAACGCGGGTTACTTTTGTAATAAAATTAGGTACTCTCTGTCTGAAACCACATGCCCACTACTAAAATGAAAAAAAAAATCAACAAAAGGTTTTTATTTTTTTTTTACGTTTGTTTAATAAAGTACTTGATTAAAATATCGTGTTTTGACTGCCTAATTGCCTATAAGTAAGAAACCTATAAGTAAGAAAGCCTAAGCCTATAAGTAAGAAACCTAGTTTTGAAATAGTCTCAAAAGTCTCGTTTTTCCCGGGAATTTCGAGACCACATCGAGTCTCGTTTTTTTTTTCCCGGGACTCGGTAATGCATCGAGACTGAAAGCCCTAGTCTTCAGTATATTTTTTTTATTGATATGAAATGAAAATGAAATTTAATTAGATGAAATTAAATGAAACCTAACCTAACTAATTCAATTAAATCTGATATTGAAATAAATTAGTAGCTTCTTTTTAGAAATATACGTATTTGTATGAATCACAAAAACTCTTTAGTAAAAACTTCATGGTTGGTTTTTCTTTTTAATAGACATTATTTTGACAGTTGGGAAAGAGAACGCACGAGTTCGGGAAAGGTAAAAAAAATGCACTAGTATGTAATAGCCCACATCCCGAACGCTATACGTCCCTACAATACACCACTTTTTGAGCAACTGTATTAAAAACATTTAAACAGCACTTCTATAGTGTATTCGCATTATTTGGTGAAAACAAAATATACCGAATTCCTATTACGATACAGTTCAGTTTTGTTATGGCACTAGAACGGGAATTTTAAACAAATGCGCCATTTGGTAAATTGCCCATTAACTCAAATTCTTCTGTCTCGTTTGTCTAGTGGTCGCAAGCTCGACTGCTGAACGTGCAATCCTGGGTTCAATGGCCGAGTCAGCCTTATAAGTTTTTTTCCGTTAGGCATCCTGATTTTGGGTCCCTTTGATGGCAATGCACTTGCCCCCATTACAGGGGACTTATAACTGACGACATGGGTGAAACACACACCGAAAATTTGGGCCTGATCTAACCCTTTCCTTGTCCTACGAATTATGGTTCTAAAAAGTTTGAAAGCTACTTCGTCAGTGTCAAAAAACTTAATGTCATTTACAGAACGCCGTCCGCATAATCCGCGCCCTCTTCGAGATAACCCTTCGCAAGAACAACGCGTACATGGCCGCCCTATACCTCAAGATGGCGAAAATGCTGGAGCTTCAAATGTGGGACTTCTACAGCGACATGCGACAGTTCAACTGCTTCACTATCGAGACGTTGAAGCACATCGAGTACCCGATGTTGAAGCCCGATCAGATTCGGGACATGGACTGGAAGGAAGTCGGTAAGTCATCTTTAGTGTTATTATTATTAGCAAAATGCCAGAGCTTCCAATGTGGGACATCTACAGTGTCATGGGAGTTTGAAGCATATCGAGTACCCGATGTTGAAGCCCGATCAGATTCAGGACATGGACTGGAAGGAAGTCGGTAAGTCTGGTTTATCAAGGGTTTTCATTTAAGAGTGACAGCATTTTTTGTAAACTCTACAAAAACCTGTTCTAAAATATGATCTTTTTTCTTGGAAACTATACAATCTGATGGATGCTTATTTTCGATGTTGAATTTACAATGCCTCTGAACTCGTCACGCAAAATCCTGCATCTCGGAAACAAAGTTTACCACGCAACTTGCATAGATACAACGGCCCAATATGAATCATCGGTCAGTTGCCCGCCAGACACAACACCCGTCTGGTCGGAGGATCCTCCCTTTTCTATAGAGTATGAGTGAACTTTACACCCTGTTCCTCATACCTCTATACCTCTAATTTACTTTCACACAGCAGCAGTCCCAAAACAGTACATTCTTCACATATTTTCACTACTCAAAACAAATGACTACTTTTGGTAGTCGCGACGTGTTTCAATATTCCTTCGGAAAGATGCTGACGAAGTTCATGTTGATTTTTCCTTGCAGGCGATTTATTACGCAATCCGAAAAACGCACGTCATCTCAAGAAATGCGCAGATGAGTTCCCGCTGTTAGAAATGGAAGCCAGCTTACATCCCATAACACGAACTGTGTTAAGGATACGACTCTCTATTACACCTAATTTCAAGTAAGTTTTTCTGTTTAATCTTTGTGACATTATTTGTATTTCTGTCTTATCCGCTGCCACCAAAAGCTACCTGTGTATTGACGGCATACTTCTTTATTTTTATAAACGATAATTTTGAAAAACAAATCTTCACGAGGCCCTTTGGGCATCATCAGTGGACCTATACAAACATTAACAAGGAGACCTATTAAGCAATGGCAATCTGACCAGAGCCAGGACATGCGTGATAACTGTCAATTCCTGCCATCTCACTCTGCCATAACATACATAATGCCTTAAAAACCTGCCTTAACCTTGCCTGCCTTTTGTGCCTTAGGCATCTTCTGGGCACGCTCTTTCATCATAGACCTCATCCACCGCTTTCCATCAGACGTGATCGAGGTCAAGGGCGGCCCCATTCATCAATAAAAAAAAAAGTAATTTAAAAAAATTAAACCGACTTCAAAAGAAATTAACTCAAAATTATGAAATACTTAACTTTAATTTCGGAAGTCGGTGTCTTGGGATCTGTATTTTAGTTTTAGTTTTTTGCCACCGACTTCCGAAATTAAAGTTATTTCATAATTTTGAGTTAATTTCTTTTGAAGTCGGTTTAATTTTTTTAAATTACTTTTTATTTCGTAGTTTTTAGTTTTTGCACTAGAATGCAATCCCAATAATATTACATACATACGTGTCGAATTGATAACCTCCTTTTTTTGAAGTCGGTAAAAAACCACTTAACAACCAGTTTTTTTTTTCTTTTAACCCAGATGGAACGACAAATACCACGGAAAAGCGCCCGAAGCATTCTGGATATGGGTGGAGGACCCAGAAACAGATATCATGTACTACCACGAGTACTTCCTCATCACTAAGAAACAGGCAAGTAGCCAGCGATTTCTTTTTTTTTTTTGGTATTGTTACGATTTATACGAGAATAGCTCGTAACGGATCTGACTAACTTGATCTGCTTTTGTTTTTTTTTTTATACATATTTCTGTCTTACCTATGGATGAATACGAAAAATGTACTTATTTAATTCGAGTTACGTAAGCGTTGATTATAATTAAGTATAGCTTACTATCAAGCTCCTAGCGAGATCTTATGATGTCCAAAAATTTTATTTTTTTTAAACCAAGAGCTAAACTTTTAAACGTTTAATTAATCTTAGTTTTGTTTTTTTTTTTTGCTTTCATTCTAATTTTCAATAAATTTTGCTATGTCTTTAGGTAATTACGAACGAGCCGCAAGAGTTGATAATAACAATACCAATCAGCGAGCCGTTACCGCCTCAATACTACATCCGGGCCACATCAGAAAGGTAAATATTATTTACAATAATGATAATAGCCTCCCGACCGATTTCGGTCACGGTGGCCAATCTCACCGGACATTAACCAGGTACGCAGGAGATATTATAGTGCACAAGTATATGCATAAACACAGGTGCAGTCTGTTCCTTTACTCTCATAGTCTGATGGGACGACAATCCGACACGACCGGACCATCGGCTTTACGTACTTTCCGAGGCACAGAGGTATTAAACCTCCAACTTCCAAACTCTGGGCTGTTACTAAGAAATTCCTAATGAAAAACCTAATAACACTTTGTCCGACCTGGGAATCAAACCTAGGACCCCATGCTCAGCAGTCGCGGTTGCAACCATAAGACCAACGGGGCATTCACAATAACACAATAAAAAAGATCCTTAAAATATCAGAGTAAAACAAGTAAACTTATAAGACTTTGAATCCTTCAATATATCGTTTATCTTATCTATAGACTGTTTATCTTATCTTTTTAGGTGGTTGGGATCAGAAAGCGTCTTGCCACTTACATTCCAGCATTTAATACTGCCAGAGACTCATCCACCACATACAGGTAAATAAAATCTCTATTTTTGACCTTATTTCTACTGACAAAAGTAAAATTTTATCGTCATTGAAAATGTCTCACTCTCCATATTTACGACTTCGACTCCATATTTGAATAATCTTCCTGAAGGGCAACATGTTTTCCTGTACACCGTTATCCAATAATAAGGTCAAGATTTATAACAATGAAAAGGAAGTTGAACTCAGAACAGCAATTAAACTCAGAATTTTTACAAAGTTCACCAAAATGAGTGGTACACAAAAGTACACCCCGTACTGGGTACTTTTGCGCTGTCTTTTTGTTTCCATGGCGTTTAAACCGTACTCAACCACTTACTTATCCGCCGGGTCAGCGGGATTGTCCGAAAGGGTTACCGCTGGCCCGGAACATAAAGGGCTAAGGAAGGAACACGGGTGGGTTTTAGTCAGTAAGAGTCTGACACTCCCTTCCGCTCCACCCAGAGCGGGAGGGGTCATTTAATGATTTCCCATCCGCAAAAAAAAAAAAAAAAAACACTTACTTATATACAGTTACAAATTAACTTATACTTATTTTAAATCCTCCACAGACCTCCTCGAACTTCAACCACTACCAGTAACGGCACTCAACAACCCCTCCTTCGAGCTGCTATACAACTTCAGCCACTTCAACCCGATTCAGACGCAGATCTTCCACTGTTTATACCATACGGATCATAATGTGTTACTTGGTGCTCCCACTGGATCGGGCAAGACGATTGTAGCTGAGGTCGCTATGTTTAGGGTGTTTAATCAGTATCCGAATTGCAAGGTAAAAAAAATTATTATGCGGAAAGGTTGGCGGCAGTCGCGATCATAAAACATGCGAGTAAAACGACAAATATTTAGAACGGGATTTCTAAAACTAAATACTGTGTCGTCTCGCTCACACGTTTTTAGGCCACGCCTGGTTCGAAAGTTTGCCTTTTAAATAGTGTTCCTGTTAACCACTCCGCCATAACAAAATATAATATCGATTGAAAGCAATTGATATCAGTATCCTGTCTATGATAGCAAGCAGGTTTTTTTTTTTCGGGCTTCATTGTGCGCTTGTGAACCACTGCTGCAAGGTTTTGGCTGGGCCTGTCACCGCGCAGCAGTGATGTCACAATATGTTTTCTGTTTTTGGTTTTGTTTTTGTCTTTGTAAGTGTATAACTAACATAGTTTGTAAGTATATTGTTGAGTCTTGTTGCTCGAAATAAAATTATTATTAATATATGTCTGCCGAAATCTCGAATAAACTAATAATAACTTTCAGGTGGTTTACATTGCTCCTCTTAAAGCTCTTGTAAAGGAGCGGATAAAAGACTGGAAAGTACGACTACAAGAAAGACTGGGCAAACAAGTCGTTGAATTGACAGGTTAGTGAACCAAAAAATTTTTAAAGAAATTTCGAAACGGCTGGTTGACACTTCCCGTGACCCAAGGGCTGGCTTTTATCTTGGCCAGAGGCTAAGCATCGCCATACAACATGGTAATGCCGCCAGTCTCTTGGGTACATTACCAGTCGACAGCGATGCGGATGAATTTTTCGACGCTATTTTTTAGTTTCTGTATAGTTTTAGTTAAGTTAGAATTTAATTTTGTTATTTTTAGTTTGTATATTCAGATATTTGTTGAGATCAAAAAACAATAAAATCATGACACAGAATTTGTTAATAAAAAAATAATAATAAATTGCCAAAAAACTAAATCAGAGTTTTGGAATAATGTCTGATAATATGTTACTTTCTTATAGACCAGAGGAAATCAGGGTGGTCTTTTCTCCATAGAAACGCACTCGCCTGTTTTCTTTCTGGTTAATGACCATAAAGCAATATTTTTTTACAGAATAATAAATATTGACTACTTGTATGTCCTTATGTTTTCCTTGTTTATGATACATTATTTTTATAAGCACTAGAATTCTTAAAAATTACCGATTTAATTTTAAACCGCTGTCAACAGAGGCCTAGTGTACAAATTTTGACAACTATTAATTAATGACAGGGACACAGTATTATATCCTTCTTATTCAGTTTATGAAATATCTTTTACATTGGTCCAATATTGGAGGAGGAAATAGGCGAGAGCCAAACCTCAAATTATGACTTCTATGGCTTTTTCAAAAGTCTCTCCGACTGCAATTCCTTTTAATAGTTTAGCCAAAAATATTAAAAAAAAATTTTTTTTTTTACTCCACCTATTTAATTACGGAGGATCTATGAGTATAAAAGACTGTTGTGCTGGGCCCGTAAAAAGTTGAACTATTTGCTTTCTTATTTATTCAGTTACGGAGCTTTAGAATCAGAATGTAATTTGATGGGTGACTTCGAGGTTTATTATGAGTTCGTAAATGACATACCGAGTAACTTTTTCAAAATTTAAAAGTCTATTTCTGAAATATCTTCTGTGAATTTTAACTGTTTTATCTCAAAAGTCTCCTTCTAGGTGACGTATCCCCCGACATCCGAGCGATCCGCAACTCACACGTTATAGTAACCACCCCAGAGAAATGGGACGGCATCAGTCGGTCGTGGCAGACAAGGAACTACGTGCGGGATGTGGCGCTCATCGTCATAGATGAGATACATCTGCTTGGAGAGGACCGCGGGCCGGTTCTAGAGGTCATTGTGTCCAGGTAAGATTGTAAGCCTCATAGTAACCACTCCAGAGTAATGGAACTACGTACGGATGTGGCGTTCATAGTCATCGATGAAATACATCTGCTTGGATTAATCTAGTATAGACAAATAGAACTTGGCGTGGTGTCCACGCTTTAAACCCCAAATTCTCTAGCGCGTTTTTAATCACACTAATAATAAAAAGGCGAAAGTAAGTATGTTTGTTACTTCTTCACGCCGAAACGGCTGGACCAATTTTGATAAAATTGTATATGGAGGTAGCTGACACCCTGGATTAACATATATGCAACTTTTTATCGTTCGTCGATCCCGTGGAAATATCCCCACGGGATCGACATTTACGCGGGTGAAACCGCTGTGCGCAGCTAGTGTTCTCTATAAAGTACTTTAGCCTTAATCAATAAGCTTAAAAAACTTTCTAAAACTGGACCATGCCTTATTTTGTTTCAGAACCAACTTCATCGAATCCCACACATCGCGAAGACTGCGTATCATTGGGTTATCAACTGCGCTAGCTAACGCTAAGGATCTTGCCAACTGGCTGAACATCGGAGAAATGGGACTGTATAACTTTAGGCCTTCTGTACGACCTGTGCCTTTAGAGGTATGTAATGCTTTCAATAATATAGCATTCAGTTTTTCAACCCCAGTCGAATGCAAAGTAAGGTCTTCCTTCAAAATACATTCTAGAGAGTCCTGCCGGTCGATTCTGTAAAAATCTCACCGTGAAAACTTAGGTGAAGTGAGTTTGTTTTTGCAAGGAATTTACACTATTGACAGCTCACTCCACGCTTACTTCAACTAAGTTTTCAAGGTGAGATTTTTACAGAATAGCATCGCTGTTTTAGTCAACGTCGCCATGGGCCGATTGCAGCCACTAAAAAAGGTCTAAGTTGTAACATACATTTTGGCTAACGAAATTTCAAAAAGAGTTGCTGCGGTAACATCGTAGATTCCTATCGAGTATGACCTATGACCGACGACCTTGTGAAGGCCGCAGGTACCCGTTGGATGCGAGAAGCACAGAACCGGTCGAAGTGGAAGTGCTTGGGGGAGGCCTATGTCCAGCAGTGGACGTCTTTCGGCTGAAATGATGATGACCTATGATAGTTTTTCTAGGTGCCTGACCCAGAACAAATGTTTCTGAATAAATGACATTTCTGTTTGTAAACTCAACCGCGATAAATTACAATTTTTATTCCTAATTAAAGGAAACTTTTTGTAAAAAACGTACGAAACACCATTTTATAAACTTTTTTTTTTCGGATGGGAAATCATCAAATGACCCCTCCCGCTCTGGGTGGAGCGGAAGGGAGTGTCAGGCTCTTACTGACTAAAACCCACCCGGCCGTGTTCCTTCCTTAGCCCTTTATGTTCCGGGACAGCGGTAACCCTTTCGGACAATCCCGCTGACCACCATTTTATAACCTTGCTCCATCACTTCAGGTACACATATCCGGCCACCCGGGCCGCCACTACTGCCCGCGTATGATGACGATGAACAAGCCTACGTTCCAAGCTATACGCACGCACTCCCCGTGTGCGCCTTCACTTGTGTTCGTCTCCAGTAGGCGACAAACGAGGTAAGTGTAAAAAATCACACTAATATTATAAAGGCGAAAGTTTGTGAGTGTGTGCGCGTGTGTGTGTTTATATGTTTGTTACTTATTTACGCTCAAACGGCGGGACCAATTTTGATAAAATTTTGTATGGAGGTAGCTGACACCCTGGATTAACATATAGGCTACTTCTTATCCCGATGTTCCTACGGGATCGACATTTACGCGGGTGAAACCGCGGGGCGCAGCTAGTAATTCTCTAAAATTTGAATGTGACTGAAATAACTTAATTTTTTTCTGAATTTTGAAAATGTTGGTTCTCAAAATATAATCGGATATACTGAAAATTCAGGGGAAAAACATCCAGAGAGGCTAGAAGCAACTGGATAGACTATCGGTTCCTAAAATGGACTGAACGGGGAGGGGTTGAATGAGTCCCACCACGCAAATCTTGTTTTTTTCGGACAACACTACCAGCGTAGGACGTGGTTTTATACCTGGGAAATTCTTCCACACAATATACCACACACATGTAATTTATTTATACTACGTATTTATCAGGAAAGGATCGTGACCGCGGTCAGTCTTTTCACACTGACTGACTTTTTTTCTATTAGTCGGTCAATACGGTCAGCGCACATTGAGCAACAATCTGCTCAGTTTTCTTTAACAAATTGTTAATAAACTGAATCACACCTAAAATAGAGTTGAAAATAGATATTTCCCTAAGGCGTGTGTATAAAGCATTGTTTTCAATTTCCAGATTAACAGCCCTAGATCTGATCGCTTACCTAGCAGCTGAAGACAATCCAAAGCAATGGCTTCACATGCGCGAATCTGAGATGGAACAGATTCTTGCCAACATCCGGGAATCGAACCTGAAGCTCACGCTAGCGTTTGGTATCGGGATACATCATGCTGGTCTACATGAGAGAGATAGGACTACTGTTGAGGAGCTGTTTATTAATCAGAAGATACAGGTTTGTTTTAAGAATTTGTAGCGGTATCTACAACGCCACATGAGAACAGCGCGTCACACTGACGTCACGCAAAATCCTGCATCACGCAAGCAGAGTTTACCGACATGAATCATCGGGCAGTTGCCCGCCAGACATAACACCCGTCTGGTCGGAGGATCCTCCCTCGTTTGCTTTAAATAATTACTATTTATCAAGTAAAGTCGGGGATGAGAAAATGATAAAGAATCATAGCAGGATTTGTACAAAAAAATAAAGATGTTTAGAGAATTCTAATTCATATATTATTGGGTGCCTAAAGAGTATCTTCAGGCCTTTACAATATTTTTATAACCCTGCAATAAAAATATAATGTTTAAAGTAAATAGTTTAAAAAGGTGCTCATTATTTCAGAACGAAACGGCGGCTGTCAGTGTAAACAGCAGTGGCAAAGATTTAAATCTTTAGATTCGCCCTACCGCGTCAAAACATGGTCGCATTTCTTTTGACACCGCTGATACACAATGTCGCAGTGACTACACTTGATTGTCATAGAAACGCTATTTAATAATGTGTGAGCTCACTCTTCTCAGTATGGTCACGAAATGAAATGAAATTGTTCATATGCAAGAAATTATTCATATCCGGACCAAGACCGGAATTCCCGGATCCCAAAACGTCCTGGCCTTTGCCATGTCACATACAGGTTCAAATTAAATTAGCTGAAGAAACTTCAAAGACGTGATGGGTACCGATATCAAATCACGATAAAATAAAAAAAAATTATTCTTAACTCATACTAAACTTCTAGTGACTACAGCGTCTACGGCAGTGCCACACACATTTAGATAGACCTAGATAACCCAAGTATCACGATCCACCAAGTGTGCCATTGTTTGACTACCTACTATGACGTCACAAGCACTATTTAGTGATGGGAAAATCAAATCGATTCATGCTATGTTCACATGCACGCCGTGCAGCCCGGCGGGCTGCCTGGCGGGCTGCGCGGCATGCAGCCCGCCCCAGGTCGGCGAACATTCAAGCTGTTCACACGCACGCCGTCGTGTCAGTCAGCACGCCCGGTTCGCGGCATTCACGTTCACAGGCGCGTTTACGGGCTCGGGCGTACCGTTTACACGCTCGTGAATGTGAATGTGCACGTTGAATGTCGAGTTGAACGCGCGCGTGTGAACATAGCATCAAAGCGGCCGCCGCGTGCGGCACCCCCCTCGCCCCGCCCCGGGGGCCTAGCGCCAAGCGCAAATGACCGCGCGCCCGCTTGATGGTTAAGAAATTCATTGAAATATGGTCTTCTAGGTTCTAATTTGCACGGCTACACTAGCGTGGGGCGTGAACTTCCCCGCCCACCTCGTGGTGATCAAGGGCACAGAGTACTACGACGGCAAACAGAAGAGATACGTTGACATGCCGATCACTGACGTTCTGCAAATGATGGGTAGGGCTGGACGACCACAGGTAACTAAAATATAGTTGTAATAATAAATTATTTGTATGTGACTATTGTCGAATGATGGATGGATGGATTCGAATGGAGCACAGAACCGGTCGAAGTGGAGGAGCTTGGGGGAGGCCTATGTCCAGCAGTGGACGTCTTTCGGCTGAAATGATGATGATGTGAACTGTAAAATAATTTAGACGTTCGATAACATTGCCGGTTTTGTTTCCTGACACCAATGAGATTTCTCAAACTGAGGCTTCCTCCGAATTCGTAGGTGATATTAGTACTGAGCTACTTCTAAATAATGTTTATTTAAAACTAGCAGCGCCCCGCGGTTTCACCCGCATAAGTGTCGATCCCGTGGGAATATCGGGATAAAAACTATCCTATGTCCTTCCCCGGGATGCAATCTATATCTCTGCCAAATTTTATCGAAATCCGTTCAGTTGTTTAGACGTTAAAAGGTAACATACAGACAGACAGAGTTACTTTCGAATTTATAATATTAGTATGGATATATAGGAAAACGAATCGGTAACGTTACTTTTGAGTGAATATAAGTTATACTCCGTTTGTGGAATGCAGTCCCCAGTAACATTGAAACGCAGCTTTGCTAACTAGTCGGCTTTCTCGTTCATTTAACTATCTAATAATAATAACCAGAGAAGCCAACACAAAAATAAAGGAGAAAATCGACGTTGAATAAAGCCAAGTGTATACATACTTATGCTCGTGACTGTACCCAGTGATAAAAGACTATTCGGCAGTCGGTGTGTCTGTATAGACCTTACAAGCTAATCCTCTATTCCAGTATGACAACGAAGGTGTGGCAGTAGTGTTAGTTCACGACCAAAAGAAGAACTTCTACAAGAAGTTCCTGTACGAGCCCTTCCCGGTTGAGTCCAGTCTATTGGATGTACTGCCCGACCATTTGAACGCCGAAGTTGTGGCTGGTAAGTCTAAATAATACCTAAGCAACTAGTTCTTTCAAAAGGAGTCCTTAATAGATATGCTTAAGAGAAAATTGGACTTTATAGATTGGAAGATCACGTCATGAGGTTATAATTATGGCAAATATAAATCTGTTGACATTAGTTACCGACACAGGTTAGACAGTACATTTTATTTATTTATATATTTGAGTTCACTTGCACAACATTACAGAATATAATCCCAAGGCGTTGTACAGAGTAATTTACAAACTAAAAGTGACACACTTACAAACTTTAGTAAGGGGTAGGTTACAAATTACAGGTTACAAATTTTAGGTCGGTTCTGTAACCGACCTAAGATTTTACTGGTTTGGATGTGAGGCACATAAGACATCTGAGATTGGCAATGTAACCTACCCCTTACTAAAGTTTGTGTGTGTTCCCTTTAAGTTTGTAAATTACTCTGTACAACGCCTGTAAAAGGCTATCCTTTTCATACAACTGTCAATAAATGACAGCTGTGATTTGAATATACGGACAGTTTAAGTCGGTAGTCAATTTGATAAACAATTATTTTCCCTGACTTGACATTATCCGTTACGCGCGATAACGATAAACAATTCCCCCTCAAAAAATATCGTCTATCTCCAGTATCTAATAGGTATAATATGTCGTAACTAGCTTCTGCCCGCGACTTCGTCCACGTGAAATTTCACCCTCCCCCCATTCACCCTCTTAGGGGTGGAATTTCGAAAAACCCTTTCTTAGTGGATACCTACTCTTCATAAAGAACACACCCCCCCAATTTCATGTCTCTAGGACCAGCGGTTTAGGCTATGCGTTCTTATATCAGTCAGGACTATGAATTTTATGTATAAGGTTCACTTCTTGGCCAATTACGAATAGCAATTAAACCTTTTTTCCATCTCAGGTACTGTCCAGACCAAACAAGACATCCTCGACTACATGACCTGGACGTACTTCTTCCGGCGTCTGCTCAAGAACCCGTCGTACTACAACTTGGAAAGCGTGGACCCTCAAGATGTCAACTATTTTCTCTCTAACTTGGTGCAGAGCTCGTTAGATGCTCTCGCTAATGCTAACTGTTTGGAGATTGAAGAGGTATGCCATTAAATTATGTAGAATAGAATTACTTTTTTTACTAGGAATGTGGAACAGACTAAAATGATTAAAACAAGTAATTTTGACAGTTGAAGACTTTGATGATTGTGCATTTTTATGCCAGATAGTTTCACAATGAAAGAAAAACTTTGTTAAATTAGATAATAGTCTTAACAGTGGCAGTACCATGTTATTTAGATTATAATGTATCCGAGCAACACCATCAACAGGTTTATACACTAGTATGGCGGTCGTAGCTACATACTATCTTGAACTTTCTTCCGAATGATCTAATCGTACAGTGAATTAAAGTACTTTAATCTTATTTCTTTCCCATGGACAATTAAAAGTATAGAAAATTGAGAGGGAATCAGATTTGTACGTAGCCAATCATCACGCCTGGGTTGCCCGCAGGGTTCAGCACTATAATAAGCCCACATTTCGCCAGATTTTTATTTCATTGTAATAACAATTAACGTTAATGTCGCAGGATCTCCGCACAGTCCACTGCACTTGGATGGGTCGCATCGCTTCCTATTACTACCTATCCTACAAGACTATGGCCCACTTTTCTCGCAACCTGCAAAGTAATATGAACATAGATGACTTGCTCCGAGTACTGGCGGACAGTGAGGAGTATGCCACGCTGCCTGTCAGACACAACGAGGATATACTTAACGGGTAACTATACTATCTCGCTTTACTATCTACAAGACTTGCCCAATTTACTAGAAACCTGCAAAGTAAGTCGGGCATACGATCAAAAACTTAATTTAAAAACCGACCAAATGCGGGTCGGAGTCGCGCACGAAGGGTTCCGTACCATTATCTATAAAAACGGCAAAAAAATCGTATCTGTTGTATGGGAGCCGTATTAGTTGGAGGATAGGAGTTGTATTAGTTGTTATAGCGGCAACATAAATACATCATCTGTGAAAATTTCAAATGTCTAACTATCACGGTTCATGAGATACAATACAGCCTGGTGACAGACGGACAAATGGACAGCGGAGTCTTATTATTAGTGTCCCGTTTTACCGTTTGGGTACAGAACCTTAAAAAATAAAAAATAACTTACATACATTCTTTTCAGCGAACTCTCCCAAGAATGCCGTCTTCCCGTAGACGCCCTTACCCTGGACTCGTCCAACGTGAAAGCGTTCCTACTCCTCCAAGCGCACATGACAAGGCTACAACTACCCAACACAGACTACCTGACTGATACCAAGTCTGTACTGGATCAGACGATTAGGATATTACAGGTAAGAATAGATACTTAAGATGGATATGATTTTTTGTTCCAAGTAACCTAAAATTTAATAATAAAGAAACAATATTATTTCAAGTACTTACAAGTGAAAAGTGATTCCGTGAGATTTTTTATGTGATTTTCTGTTGTTTTTGCAACTTTTCACTACACAGGAAGGCATAATTATATTTATTAAATCTATGTCTTTCTTTTTCGTTGGTGTATGGCAACAAAGTCCACCTTCAACTACCTTCACTTACAAAAATTCATATTTTTAACAGGCAATGATAGATACTTCGGCAGAAAACGGCTGGCTATCCGTCTGCTTATCCTGCCAAATGCTAATGCAAGGTATCGTGCAAGCGCGATGGCCGACCGAATCCCCCCTCATGACGCTACCTCACATAGATTCCCAACATCTTTACATATTCTCTCATATGGCTAAGGACACTAACAAGCCATGCAATATGTTGAATGGACTGAAGGTCGTCTGTATGAGGAATTATGAGCTGCTTGCCAAGTATTTGAGGAGGGAGTTCGAAGAGAATCAGATTGAGCAGATACATAGGGTGAGTGGTTTTATTTATTTTCATATTAACCTTTTTTTTTAATATTGCCCCACACTAGGAATTTCTCCTGTATTGTGGGTGCGTTTACAAACATTTAAACTCACATACACAAACAGCCAGACCCGGAACAACTACTTGTAGGTCATACAAATATTTGTTCCGTGCGGGAATCGAACACGCAGCGCAGCAGTCAATTGCTTAACCACTGCGCCAACCGTGCCGTCAATATCTGTGAGGACAGCCCTGTTCGTTCCGTGGATGTAATATTAGGCAACTAAAAATACTATGATGAGGATGCGACATTTCCCCCCCCCACTTCCTTCTGGTAACACAACATTCTGCTATCCGCCAAACGTCGTATATGGCAAGAATTCCTCTTCATATAACAGGTTCATCCAAATGACTCCTACAGTATAAGCTTACATTTGCTCACGTATCATTTCTTTTTCAGGCAATATGCGACATGCCAACACTAGACATAAAGATGCGCATACGTGGACTATGGTTTGACAGTGACGGTGAACAAGAAAAACTAATGCGTCAGCCGCCTTCTAGAGAACAGTGGATGCCGCTACATGCTGATCAGGTAAATATACTTTCTTGCCCATCCAATTGATTTATAAGAAAAAAAAGTAGAAAATCCAAAACAGCGGTTTCCGCAATGTATTTTTTATTTAACACTTTCCGGCGCGGTCCTTAATTAGGGAAAGACAGTAGAATTTTTCATACAAAATCACAATACTGTCACAACCGTACCAACAATATCACGGAAAATTAAATCGTTTGCCTAGGGCGGTAGACGGCTACAACGTATTCGTATATAGCGTTGTGGATGAAATCTGTTTACGTGTGGGTATGGCACACATTTTGAGAGCACGTACACCACTTTTTTTTTAAAGTAAATCAACGTGATCTCAGCCTTATTGCTTTAATCATAAAGTTATACAATAAGCAAAATAAATTTTTCACTGCGGTGGCTGTGTTTGATGTAAAGAAAGTACCAAATTATACGGCTGTCGCCGTACTGTCATTCCATAAACTTTTCAAATACGGTTACAGCCGTTACCGCGCCGGAAGGTGTTAAGACAACAACAACAACAGGCTAGAACCATTACACTATTTTACATTACGAATTGGATTTTATGAAATTGTAATTTTGCATGCCTGAATTGGTACAATACAGTGGACTGCGCATTCACTTAACATCTGGAAATGTATAAAATGTACTGTTGTTGAGCAATAAATAATTGAATTGAATTACAATCGTGATGGACCCTTCGTAACGAAATATTCATGGTATAAAATAAATGCCGTTTTAGTAAAATTTTCCCCCGTTTTCAGCCAAATTAAACCTTAATCCAAATACCATTTTGTCCAGGAATACACCTTGCTACTGGAACTAAACCGTCGCGGCGGTAATCCCAACAACGTGCTCTGCCCGCGCTTCCCTCGCGGTAAGAACGAGGGCTGGTTCGCGACCATCGGCACCGTGGATGACGGAGATCTACATGCCTTGAAGCGAGTGCCAGCTAGAGGCACTGCGCAGGTCACCTTCTATACGCCTTCCAGGAAAGGTACGTGGATAATTATAGATCCCAGAAATAATGGTGTCGATTTTCAGTGGAGCACTGTCACCCGAAACTGTCAAATTTTCCCAATCAAACTTGAACCTTATGAAGTAGTGATAAAGATGAAAATATATTAAATATATTTGACAGATTGTAGTAGGTTGATGCGCTGGCGTCTGTACCTCCACACTTCAACTCGAAATTAACCGTCGCGACGGCAATTCAAACAAAGAAAGTGCATTAATTTCGATAAGTTCTTTGTTATAACTGAAGTCACGAATTTTTGGTCCAATAAGTTTAAAACTGTCATGTTGCCGCCATATTCCTTGAATCGGTGTGGTCTGTACTTTTAAAGATAACCTCCCAAGAAAGTAAGGAAAGATAATTTTTAATGTATGACATCCTTTAATCGGGTTTTGTGGCAAACAAATTACTTTGACTTTGTATCAAAATCTTAATATTGAAAGCTGAAGTATGTAGCCGTAAGAGTAAACTATAGGCCGACCCGACCGCCTATCTAAGATGTGGCCTGAGGTAGCAGCGCGGTGAGGGAGGGGTGTGGTGACGTGATGCGAGAGCTCAGTGATTCGTCAACTTGTGACAACTATCACCCCTCCCGCACCGCGCAGCTACCTCAGGCAACGTCTCAGTAATGCGGTCGGCCACCTGTCGCTGTGACGTCACTCGTACAATATTGTTCAGTACAGTACGGGGCCGCATTTTAGCGAAGTATCTAGTAAAGTCGCACGGGATATAAATCAGTAAAACCCTAACTAGACTCTTAATACCAGTTACTAATGGATTCCTTTTCATCTCCCCAGGACGCATAATCTACACAGTATACATCCTAAGCGACAGCTACATCGGCCTGGACCAGCAATACGACCTACAGTTTGAGATAATGGACCCACTACCAGCAGAGAACGTCGACAGAATATACGATGACATTGACAAGACTATTATAGAATGACCCGCGATATATCCATTCTATATAGACATAATATAATCAATCTGCAGATGAGGCGTTTCTGTACCTGTATTTAAAATATTTCCAAAAAAAATCTTGGGGTGTTAAAGCCACAACAACAAATGCTATTTCATAAATTTTTGGAATTTTTGTCTGTTCGTTTGTTTGGATTTGAGAGATTAACTGTTTGAACAGGTTCCACGTAAAAAGTACCAACCAATATAGTTATTTTTTATACTCAAATATAGTATAGAACTCGGAGTAATGATTAGTTTCTGTTTAATCTCAATCGCTTCACTCTATCAAAAAATATAATCAATTTAAAGTATTCTAGAACAACTTTTCATTACGTAATGTTTAAACACGTAACGACATCTATTGGCGCGATATAGTACTAACGAAAACATATTGTGATTTAAATAATATTATGTGAATAATCATGTCATAGAGGCTAGGCTTACCTTTATGACGAAATAACACGGACACTTATGTCTGTGTTATTTAAAAAAGTAATGATAATGATTATAATGTTATAAAATCGCTTTCCATTGATGGTTGATTAGTGGCGTTAAAAGAATGTCAAATATAAAGTGAGGATAATGTAAGATAATTGTTAGGATGTTCTGAGTGTTAAAGAATAATTTATGAAAGTTGATTAATGCAGAGCGAGTTTCGAGTTAACCACTTTGTTCGATAGATGGCGTTGAGCAAATGTCGTCATATTCTGAATCGCAGTGTTATTATACCGAAGTTTTGGAACGAAGTTCTTTTACGGAACTTGAGGTAGGAGTAAAATGAGAGAAATCATTACGTAACAAAAAAGCGTCATGCGACTTTTCATTTTTGTAATAGAAAGAGACAGAGAGAGAGATAGTTTACATAGTTTCCGATAGTGCTGAAGCCAATAGTGTGGTCAAAAAAAATATCCAAGATGGCGGCTGCAATTTTTTTTTTAATTTCGTCGACACCCAGTCGTTTTTATGGTTTTCGACTTTGCTAAAGCCGATATTGTGGTCAAAATGAAAATCCCAAGATGATTGGCTGCAAAAATGTAAAAATTTTCGTCATTTTGAAATTGTCGCCACCGCCATCTTGGATTTTTATTTTTTTTCTTTTAATAATATTCCACAACTATCACACAACGCCGTCTAGTCTCAAGCTAAGCAGAGCTTGTGTTATGAGTACTAGACAACTGATAAACATACTTATATATTTCTAAATACATACATATATAGATAAATTACACCCAGACACAGAACAAATGATCATGATTTTGAACTTCGTTCCTACTTAAGTGTGTCATATTTCGTGATAAGTTGTAAAATTTTGTTAAATAAAAAATAGAGCCTAAAACGTCGAAAAACGTTCATACCTATCACTGCTCAAAATGGCGTTAAATCCATATTATCAGAACTAATGTAACGTTGTATCGTTACTTTCAACAAAATAATAAAATGAAATAAAGTAAAGTAAAGAAAAATGGTTTTAGTAAGTCAGAGTTAGGAACAAATTAAGTGATTTGGCTTCCTAGCTATAGATTTAAGTCTTTCTTCATAATTCAATTAAATATTTGTTTATAAATTCTTTGTTCAAGCATATACTTTCATATGCTTTAGTAGCATTTATCATGGACATACTTAAGATGTAGTTTATACTAAATGGATTTTGAAATTTGAAAAAGTAAACTTATGCAGCCCTGAAGAACGTGTTTGAAAAACTATTTTGAATTCTAGGACGACATTAATTTATACATTTTCTCTTTAGCAAAGTTTATCTTAGCCAAACCAAAGTTAAGATATTTTATAGACATGTGGCTGTTTGATCAGATCAGCCTCGACCAGGCGCTTTTTTTTTTTTATTTATTCTCAAAAATCAAGGTGACACTTTGTCGCATTGACATTATAAACCCTCAAGACGCAGTGACTGCAGTCGAAAGGGCTGTCATAGAGAACCCGAGGTAACGCTTCCCACGCAAGATCTGAAGATTCTTCCTTTTCAATGAATGAGTGGTAATGACACCTTTCCTAAGCGACACGTTATTGTTTTCCGACAACCACGCGAACGGAAGTGGCGGGCACAGCTAGTTTAAACTTAGAGACGTGTTTTAGAAGCCCTTCTGTCCCTACGATTCTTCTTAACGATAGAAACAGCATGAGCAAGTCTCAGATGACTTAAAATTGAGTTAATTCTGCCAAATGGAAATAAATTATTTATTGTATTAAACATTTGCAATAATCATTCTTTTTTTTCTTATCCCAAATTGTCCCACCATTGAGCAAAGACCTCTCCTTAGTCCTTCCAGTTACTATTTACTTCGTCACCTTGATGCAACTTCGACCTCATTCCACCTAAGTAAAACATTTCTTTGTTGGACAGCTGAGCAGGATTATAATAATAATAATAAAAGCCTTTATTCGCTGACCGTATTACAATTTAACTTATATACTATCTAATCTACTTATAATAATTGGAGAAACTATTTTATAAAGAAAAAAAACGAAAATCTTCAGCAACCCCTTCGTTGGTCAGGTTGTCTTTCGACATAGGCCTCCCCCAGTTTCTTCCACTTATCTCTGTCTCGAGCCAATCCTCTCCATCCTTTTGGTAAATCGTCCTCCCATCTTTTGATTTGACGTCCTTTTTGTCTACTCCCGTTCCTAGGATACCATTCCATTACGTCCTTCGTCCATTTTTCTTTGTCCGTCCTCATTATATGACCAGTCCAGTTCCATTTTAGTTTTCTTATTTTTTGTAAGCTGAGCAGGATTACTAGTACACTACTAGTTAGACCAAAAAGCAACAATTTTACCCATAAATTTTAACAACGATTAGTGTTCATATACACACAAGCGGCACGTGTCAAAAAGATCCTTGTTCACACAACCGCACACTTCTACATCAACCGCTGTGGCCGTGTAAAGAATGATTTCCACCAAACGGCTCCCATCGCATCGGATCGGAACGAATTTTACAATATAAAAACGTTATTTTATTTTATTTATTTCACAAAAAAGCTTTCATGTAGGTACGGACGCCAGCACATCAAGTTACTACAATCTGTCAGATTTCTTTAATAGATTTTCGACTTTATTGCTAAAGCTTAAGGTTCAAGGTTGATTGGGAAAATCTAACAGTTTCGGGTAGGTTGACCTGCTGGCGTCTGTACAATGAATTGTGTTTGGAGCCTCCTTTTAGGCAAACATGCCTGTGTTAGGAGACTCCGCTCTTCCATATCTTAGATGACATGTAGTGTTACAATTGAATATTCTCATCATCAATATACTAGCTCTCTTGAGTATCTATGTATGTATCATGTGATAAGAAGCGTGGTGTGCATTAGAATTTCCTATATAGTTAGTTACTTTACTCTTTGAATTTGGTGTTGTGTGTGTGGGGTGCGTGTAAGATATAGTGTGGTTTGATGAGATCTGATGTGATGTGGTGCGATTTGATGCGATGTATGGTGTGGTGTACAGTAGTGTAGCTGTAGAGTGAGGTGTGTAACGTATGGTTTGTGATTATTAATTGTGATATATTGTTGGCAACATTCTCACCCCGCCGCAAATGTAAGTTTCACAGAACACTATTACTCGTAAGCAGTGCTGCCAATTGTGGGGAATTGAAGGTTAGCGCGGGGAACACTACGCCTGCGACTAAAACTGAATACCAACAAAACAAAAATAACACAGACTGCAGCGTAGACAGAGTAAACTATAGACTGCTGCATATCTTCTTTTTCATTCACACAAGAAAAAGAGAAATATATTAACGTCACTAGCAAAGAAAACAGACAGAGTAAGAATATTTCTGTCCCTTACTGCGTGTCGGCTAAGCACATCAATGTGCACAACAAGTTTGACGTTAGTGAATGAAATAATAAAAATTATGAATGAAATAATAAAAACTACACCGCGATTAAACGGAAAATAAGATCTTTTTCGTGCATAATCCATTTGCGCAACTGTGAAAATAGTAAGGTGTAGTGTAATAAGCTGTAAAAATGATAGTATGATGAAGATTGCCGGAATTTGTTGTCCCTTTCGGTGACACGGATACCATGAGTCTATAGATTACTCTGTCTACGGACTGCAGATAGTGTTCTGTGGACTGCAGACATGACGTAAAGCTGCCAACATAATAACAAGAGAGGGATGATAGAGTCGAATAGATGTTAAAGCGAGATAGCGATAGCCGCCATTATGTTTATTACGCGTTTCATAGTTTCTTTTTTTATTAGACAGTTGCGTCACGCAACTGTCTAATACGACGCAACTTGCGTCAGACTGGCCTAGCGGGTGGTAGAGCAAAGACTACAATATAATACTTTTTGATAGACTGTAGCGCCTAGGAGTAATAGTATTCTGTGCTGTAGCGGCGGGCAGCGGTAACAAGAACAAATAAAATAAAAGCGGCGGGCAGCGGTAACAAGAACAAATAAAATAAATAAATAAAGTGTAAGACTGATTGGAAAAGCTAAAGGTAAAAATAAAACGAAGATTTAAAGCGGGTAATTGAGTATTATTCCCTGAAATATTATATTGGCGACGAGGATAAATATGGCGTTAATTGGTAGCATCGAACATTTTAATGCACAGAAACAAGATTTCAAAGCATATAGTGAGCGGATGGAACAGTTTTTCATAGTAAACGAAGTGAAGGAAGCCATGAAGGTACCAATGGTTCTTACCCTGATTGGGCCAGAAACGTACAACGTATTGAATAATCTAGTATCTCCAGACTCACCAGCGACCAAAACCTATGCGGAACTGATCGAGATTCTGACTCGACATTATGTGGTAAATAAATCCGCGGTAGCCAGCCGGTATGAGTTTTACAAATGTAAACAAAAAGAAGAGCAAAGCGTAAACGATTTTGTGGTGGAAATCAAAAGAAAAGCTGCCTCATGTAATTTCGGTACTTTTCTCAACGAAGCTTTAAGAGATCGTTTGGTGTGTGGGTTATCTCGAGAACAACTCGTCAAGAAGCTCTTGACAGTGGGTGACAGTCTTTCTTTTGAAGAAGCTGTGAAGATTGCAACAGCATATGAAAGTGCGGAGAACGAAACAATAAGGAACATTCAGCCCGATGTAAGTGTACAGATCCTCCAAAAGCAGGTTCCGGTACAGAAACACTCTCCTTTTCAAATCCAGACACATAGCCAAATGAGTAACAGGGATGATGCAAAAGGCAATTTATCAAATGCCCGAAATAATGGAGAGTGCACCCATTGTGGTGGAACGCATATGGCATACAGGTGTTTCAAGAAGAATTGGGTGTGCTTTCACTGTAACAGACCAGGTCACCTTGCAACAAAATGTCGTTTTGTTATTAGGAGGAACAAATACTGAAAAATAGGATACTGAGGAGGGAGAAGTCATTCTTGGCAGTATTCAGCAACTGTCTAGTGGAGAAGACATTGTTTGGATGCCATTATGACTGAAAAGTGGGCAGATTTTAAAGATGCAAGTGGACACAGGAGCCTGTAAATCAGTAATACATAAAAGAGATTATGATGAATATTTTGCTAAAAGTGTTTTAAGTAAGTGTAACTATAGGTTATAGATCGAGAGGGCGCTGCAGTGCCACTGTTCACTTCATATCCGTGTTTAAAACAACTTTAAAATTAAAACAGTGCATAAAAAGAGTAAAAAAGGGGAAAATCGAATAAGTTGGGTGCTATTCCATCCAGTCAATATAAAAGATAAAGTGAAAAACAAACATTACTAGTGATTTTAAAAAAAGAACTGGTGTGCGTGTTTATTGGCTAATGCTAACGAAAAAGACCAAACAATCAATAAAAAACAGAACTTCGCGTGTGTGGTGAAGATGAGAACAAAAAATATTTACTGAACTGTGCATTTTAGACTGAAACATTAACATTATAACCTCAAAAGTGCAAAAAAATGATGATTCATTTGTCATAGCAAAAATAACTAATCATCACCATATTAAGAATTGTTAAAAGCGCCATCTTACGGAAACCGACAAAACTACATCAGAGTCAGCTAGCTATTGCTTTGATCCTTCCGACACCACGATTGAACCTGCCGATGTAAACGTAACTCCCACAATATCCGACAGATGACACTACAAGTACGTAAACAAAGCTATCTGTCCAAAACATCACCATCAATAACATGGAAGACATTACTACAAATACGATTAGAAATGTCGGAACAAAAACAACAGTTCAAAATTTTAGAAGAAAATATTACGAAGAATATAAACACAAACATAAATGAAAAGTTTCAAAACTTAGAAATTAAAAACGAACAACTGGAGAAGATAAAAGATCAAGAGAGAAGAATTGATGTAATTGAGAAAGAAATAAGAAAGAAAAATCTAGTATTTTTTGGCATACATGAAAATGAAAATAATTACTGGGATTTGGAAAAAACAGTACTTACAGTTATAAATGAAAAGATGAATGTTAAATGTTCAACTCAAGAGATAAGTTCGATTTGGAGGAAAGGTAAAAAAGGAGAGAGAACTAGACCAATCATAGTCTCATTCAACTCATTAAGCAAAAAATAGAAGTTATAAAAAAGAGGAAATTATTACAGCATGATATTTATGTAACGGAAGACTTCCCTTTAAAAATTATACAGAAACGTAAAGAACTGCGAGAAGAGCTCAAACAACTTTTAGACCAAGGAAAAGAAGCATATATAAAGTACGATAAAATTATTATTAAAGAGGAAAACAATGGGAATAAAAGGCAAAAACGACTTTTATCTCAATCACCAAAGGAAGACAACCAAAAAAAGAACAAGTTAAACATACAATCCCTAAAAAACAAAACGAAGATTTAAAGCGGGTAATTGAGTATTATTCCCCGAAATATTATATTGGCGACGAGGATAAACATGGCGTTAATTGGTAGCATCGAACATTTTAATGCAGAGAAACAAGATTTCAAAGCATATAGTGAGCGGATGGAACAGTTTTTCATAGTAAACGAAGTGAAGGAAGCCATGAAGGTACCAATGGTTATTACCCTGATTGGGCCAGAAACGTACAACGTATTGAATAATCTAGTATCTCCAGACTCACCAGCGACCAAAATCTATGCGGAACTGATCGAGATCTGACTCGACATTATGTGGTAAATAAATCCGCGGTAGCCAGCCGGTATGATTTTACAAATGTAAACAAAAAGAAGAGCAAAGCGTAAACGATTTTGTGGTGGAAATCAAAAGCAAAGCTGCCTCATGTAATTTCGGTGCTTTTCTCAACGAAGCTTTAAGAGATCGTTTGGTGTGTGGGTTATCTCGAGAACAACTCATCAAGAAGCTCTTGACAGTGGGTGACAGTCTTTCTTTTGAAGAAGCTGTGAAGATTGCAACAGCATATGAAAGTGCGGAGAACGAAACAAGGAACATTCAGCCCGATGTAAGTGTACAGATCCTCCAAAAGCAGGTTCCGGTACAGAAACACTCTCCTATTCAAATCCAGACACATAGCCAAATGAGTAACAGGGATGATGCAAAAGGCAATTTATCAAATGCCCGAAATAATGGAGAGTGTACTCATTGTGGTGGAACGCATATGGCATACAGGTGTTTCAAGAAGAATTGGGTGTGCTTTCACTGTAACAGACCAGGTCACCTTGCAACAAAATGTCGTTTTGTTATTAGGAGGAACAAATACTGAAAAATAGGATAGGTACTGAGGAGGGAGAAGTCATTCTTGGCAGTATTCAGCAACTGTCTAGTGGAGAAGACATTGTTTGGATGCCATTATGACTGAAAAGTGTGCAGATTTTAAAGATACAAGTGGACACAGGAGCCTGTAAATCAGTAATACATAAAAGAGATTATGATGAATATTTTGCTAAAAGTGTTTTATGTAAGTGTAACTATAGGTTATAGATCGAGAGGGCGCTGCAGTGCCACTGTTCACTTCATATCCGTGTTTAAAACAACTTTTGAGAGTGAAAAAGGGGAAAATCGAATAAGTTGGGTGCTATTCCATCCAGTCAATATAAAAGATAAAGTTTAAAACAAACATTACTAGTGATTTTAAAGAAAGAACTGGTGTGCGTGTTTATTGGCTAATGCAAAAATAACTAATCATCACCATATTAAGAATTGTAAAAAGCGCCATCTTACGGAAACCGACAAAACTACATCAGAGCCAGCTAGCATTATAACCTCAAAAGTGCAAAAAAATTATGATTCATTTGTCATAGCAAAAATAACTAATCATCACCATATTAAGAATTGTAAAAAGCGCCATCTTAATGGGAATTAAAGGTAAAAACGACTTTTATCTCAATCACCACAGGAAGACAACCAAAAAAAGAACAATTTAAACATACAATCTCACAAGAAAAACAAGACAGACATTAGTGCCTTCTTTATGTCAAAAAGAGATGCGCAGCCCCCACAGATTAATCCAATCCCAAATCAACATCACTCGACGGAGACATCTAACATTTAGCACGAGCCCCTCTACAAACATCTCTAGTACAGCTGGTCACTGCGGAGATATGCGACCACAACCCTCCAGAGCAACTACTCCATATAATAACATATAACGTGCGGAGTCTGTCTGTCATCTTACGCACGACTAATAGAGCTTGTAGATGCAATGAAAAACATAAGATTTGATATTATGGGTATATCAGAGGTGAGGAGAATTGGCAATTCGATTTGTGAATATGAGGATTTTATATTTCAATTTGTAGGAGAAACCGCAGGACTCTATGGAGTTGGATTCATTATAAAAAAACACCTTAAGAAATACATCGAAGCATTAATAGGTTTATCAGAGCGGGTTGCTCTATTAACATTGAATATAAACAGTTTCAAACTTGCTATTATACAAGTCTATGCCCCAACAGAAGGCGCTGGTGAAAATAAAGTAGAAGAATTTTATAAAAACATAGATAAAGCTCTAAAACGAGCAGGTAACCGGAAGACCATAGTGATGGGAGACTTTAATGCCAAAATTGGTGTCCCTGCACCCGAGGAACACTTAATAATGCGAAAATATGGCTATGGAGTTAGAAATTCTTCAGGAGAAAGAATGGTAGAATTTGCGTATGAAAATAAGCTGTCAATAATTAATCAAAAATGAATAAAATTGTAGGACTTGTTGGCTTCACCCCTTACTAAAAGTTGTCCATCCTAGTAACTACAGTCACTTCTTATTTTAAACTGTTATTATTACCCAGACGTTATTGTATGAAGCTATACAGATCGCCAGCAAAGGTGTTCTAATATTTCGGTGTCACTAACCGAGAAACAACTAAAATTGAACAAACTTTGAGATATCTAGATAAATAACCATAATCAGCCTATAATGTTCCCACTGCTGGGACACAGGCCTCCTCTTAATGAGAGGGAGTGGGCCGTAATCCACCACGCGGGCCCAGTGCGGGTTGGTGGATGTCACATGTCTTCGAATTTTTGGTTCTAGGACATGCCGGTTTCCTCACGATGTTTTCCTTCACCGTTTTGAGAGCAGTGGTGATGAAATAATTTACACAAAGTAAAGCGCCTGTCTGGGTTCGAACCTGCGACCTACAACTCGTAAGTCGTGTCCGTGACCACTGAGCCACCACTGCTCTAGATACTGCACTGCACTGATCTAGATAAATATTATGATGCAATGTGAGCAAAGGGTGAACTCAGTTCTGGTCCATCCACAGACGGAAAAGGAAAGTTTGGAACTTTATATCTTTAAGTAACAGAAATAAATACAAAATACAGAAAGAAAAATAAAAGGTTTATAAACATGTTAAAGCCAAAAAATAAAATCAATGTAGAAATCTCTTTATTTACATAGACCATTACAGCTTATGAAACACAACATCGCCGTGCTTCACCAGACGGACGACCAACAGAGTCTGCAAGCCTGCTTCGTCAGGACGCTTTACATAGATAGTATCAAACTGGTCCATCTTCCTTCCCAACTTTGTTTCAATTCCTTTGATTTCTTTGGCAGAGAACAAATGACGAGCGAGAGCCAGGCATTGCAAGCTACCGAATAGCGACTCCACCTGGTACATCTTCGGAATTCTATAGTCATTTGAGGTCCCTATAGTGGTCAATGACCCATCCACAATCTCGTCGTATACATTCACGTAGCTTTCTGAGCATACGTGGTCACTAAACTCTTGCAGGCTTACGCTGAGATCTAACATCTCCTTCTGCAAGTTTCGAATCTCAGTAATAACTCTGCAATCGCCCATTTTCGAACTTCTCCTGTGGCTGTTTCTTGATCTTGTACAAAAATCTGCAATCATGAGCTGATCTGTAAAATAATAAAAGATTTTTTAATCGATACGTTTACGTAGGTATCCAACAATCACTGGCTATAATCCAATTGAATGCATCAACTCGCCATCCGCAACGAAAACAACAATGACACGTGACAACAACAACACATGACATGTTTTGCTTTATTCATCATCATAATCAGCCTATAATGTTTCCACTGCAGAGAGAATGGGCCGTAATCCTCAACGCGGGCCCAGTGCGAGTTGGCAGATGTCACATGTCTGCGACATGCCGGTTTCCTCACTCGCTTTATTCATACCATTGTGCTATAACTTAGTAGTTACTATTATAAGGGCAAGACCGCATAGAGACTTCTACTTTACTAGACTTGAAAGGCCTAAAGATAAGGAAAAAATTATGTCACAGTTTTGTTTGTTTGGTGTTTATTCGCATTAGCTGATTGCCATCCACGAAATGGTTGACAGAAGTGCCTATTATAGTACCTTAAAATTTCGCAAGTCAATTTCCTACAATTACAGGAAAGGGGTCAAAGAAATCTGACATGAGAATTAAACAAAGGACCCGTCGCTCAGCAGTCAGTCACTAGTCAGACGAGGCAGTCATAAGTACTTATATAATGACGCCGTGCATCAAAAACCTCGTGATTGCAATAAACGTTATTTAACAGGTTTGGCAGTCGGATTGATAATCGCAGTTTGTTGTTTTTTGCAAATAAGATGATGATAAAGTTTTGAGTTCAATAACCTATGGTCGCTTTTGAAGATTTCCATGTTTTAGGAGAAATTTGTATGTATTTAAAGTACCTACCTCCACAAGTAGGTAACAACATATAAGTAGGTCCGAAACCAAGTGCAGAGCTTAAAAAAAATGGCCGTCATAGACGTTCTCCAAGGTTCTAATTATCAGCAAGCCATAGAAGCAGGTTAGAACTGTGAACGTTTTTTCTAAACATGAATTGCGAGAACAAACAAATAAAAAAAAAGAAAAACATTTTTTTTTGACGTGACAACGTCTTAAATTAGGTTGCGGCTGGGAGTCACTTATGAAAAAGTGTAACGCTCGGTAACGTTACGATGAGTCACCGAACGAGAGAGAGAAAGACGTTGTCACGTAAAATCTTCGCCCGTAAAACCGACTTTACAGGCAACCATTTTTTTTTTTACGAGGTTTTCATTGCACAACGACGATATAGTAATAAAACAAAGCACCTACCTACCCTAAGCACAGGCTAGGCTGCAGTTGGTCCTGGTGATAGCTTGAAGGACCTGAGCGAGTCCAACTGCGCTCAGGAGGCACGGCACACGCCACCGCAGCGTCCCCACCGCGCACAGCAACACCACCAACACACAAATAAATATGTCTGAATATTACGGAAATAATACCTACTTTTTAAATAAGTAGAAATAATAGGTAAAAGACAGCGTATTTTTTTTTATTATTGGGAAATTAGTTTAACACTACAAAGCTCGAGAAACAAATGCGGTCGCCGAAAAAATTGGGTAAAAAAAATGTACGTGACCAGATTTAGAATCACCACATAACGTCTCCCGCGATCCCCTATCGACACATTTACAACAATCAACATACCTAGTAACTAAGCTAAAAATAAAACAAAATGCTGAATTACGTACCTTTTCAAAAATAATCACGAATTGACGATAAGAATCACGAACACGGAAGCTTCGTCACAGTGACTAATGGCGGCCTAGCTGCAATAAAGAGCAAGGACTAGGTCCTAGCTGCAATGCGCAGGTCCGTTTTATTCGCCCGAAATCTCGAATGACTGTGTTATACCTACATATATACGTGCTGCATATTAATTTTTTATACAGGTACAGTCGGCCGCAGGTCTGTGGTGGTCATAGTTTTAAGCTTTTTAATATGTCATAATCATCATCATCATAATCAGCCTATAATGTTCCCACTACTGGAACACAGGCCTCCTCTCGGTAAGAGGGAGTGGGCTGTAATCCACCACGCGGGCCCAGTGCGGATTGGCAATGTCACATGTCTTCGAATTTTTGGTTCTAGGACATACCGGTTTCCTCACGATGTTTTCCTTCACCGTTTTGAGAGCAGTGGTGATGAAATAATTTACACAAAGTAAAGCGCCTGTCTGGGTCCGAACCTACGAATTACAACTCGTAAGTCGCGGCAGTTAATACCACTTGGCCATCACACCACTGCTCACAATTTTAATACCTACATCTAAGGTATTAAAATTGTGAGCAGTGGTGGCCAAGATTAGATTATTATTGTATAAGATTATTTTGTGCATTTTATCTATGGGCCTTAGATGCCTGATAATAAAATGATTATTATTACTTTATTTATTTATTTAAATAATATCATTTCTGATAGTAGGTTTGTACAAACACTTTTACACGCCAATCATTTTTTTTAAACTAGTTTGACATTTCCTATCCGACTACTCTGGGAAGAAAGGCCGAAACAAACTCAGAGGTCACAGTCTCTTTTAAAGTCCAGACATAATTGCTGGCCTGTTGGTCTAGTGGTCAGTGACTATGACTGCTATGCCGGAGGTCGTGGGTTCGATTCCCACCCAGGACAAATGTTTGTGTGATGAGCATGATCATTTGTTCTGTGTCTGGGTGTAATTTATCTATATATGTATGTATTTAGAAATATATAAGTATGTTTATCAGTTGTCTAGTACTCATAACACAAGCTCTGCTTAGCTTGAGACTAGACGGCGTTGTGTGATAGTTGTAAAAAAAAAAGGAAAAAAAAAAAAAAATCTTGCTCAAATCATGTGAAGACCATGTAGATATACCTAAGTTTCTGAAATGGTCGTTCGAGGAAAGAACCACACAGATTGAGTGGACCTGTCCAGGTCATAAATAAAAAAACATAAATGTATTTACATTTGTTTAATTAAATTTTAAATATTGTGTCTTTCGTAGTTATTATTCTAATACATACCAGAGATACCAACAAAAATACTTACATTTATACATATATACAAGTTGCAAGCTAACGCGTATCCAAGTCTTAAGTCAACAAGGACCAAAAACTCCAAAACAAAGCATTTGTTTGTTTTGGAGGGAGGGTAGTGAGAACCCCTCCCCTTGGATCCGCGCCTGATAGTTACGTATCCATTTGTATAGACACAAATACATAGGTAACTATCAGCATGTCATATCCGGTCATAATTTCATTTCCGTGTAGGGGTACCTCGTTTTTTAAAGTTAGTTTAATACGTTTAAAAAATGAGGTATGATTTGTTTTTTTTGCATATTAATGCATGTACTGATCACATCAATGCATAGGTACATTGGTGCAATCAGTATCGTCTTTACCCGGAGCGTGTCGTAACTAATGTACGACGAGGGGATTCTAAAGAAAGATGAACTGCAAACCCGTTTAGGTGTTTGCTTTATAAACGTTGCAAGAACGATTCCCTTGGCCAAGTGGGGTCCTATTTATCACCATCACCTTGGGGTAAAACACTAACAAATAGAATCCCCAGCATTATATCTAATCAATGTATAGTCTCGGAGATGTACGCGTGAGTGGTTGATGACATTCAAATTTTCTTACGTTTTTTGCAATTTGCAGGTCAGTGTCAGATTGTAGATGTTGATCAAAACTTAACAAAATTTGAATTTCGCGGTTACCACTACCCATTCACCTTATCAAGAATACTTCATTATTCGACGCCATAAATGTCTTGCAATAATCACAAAGAATACACATCGAACCGCAGAACCAGCTTTCACAGATTACCTATTTTGATTCAAAATAAGTAATCTATGAAAGCTGGTTCTGAACACGACAAAATAGGTTTAGCCTATGCGCCGGAGTTGTTGAGACATGAACGGGAATGAAGCTACATCTTCGCGGTTTGTTGGCGGCTTAGCTCATCTACGACCTGTAAAAGAAAGCATTATTTTAGAAGAATGATAAAAAAGTCAATAAAAGTGGAGGGAAACTGATGATTTGACTGTGAAAGTTTCCTTTGAAAGTCCATATCTATACTTATATTTAATATACACATCACTCATCAGCCTATAATGTTCCCACTGCTGGGATACAGGCCTCCGCTCTGTGAGAGGGGGTGGGCCGTCATCCACAACGAGTACCTAAGCCAACCCGCACTGGGCCCGCCCAGTGCGGGTTGGCTTAGGTACTCGTCTATTTCCCCCCCGGTGGGTTCCCGCATTGTCGAGGCGGGGGGGCTCAGTAGCCGTGGCTTGGACACCCACGGTGAAGCGAAGAGGAACCCGAGGAGGGGCCGCTCGTCAGGGCTTTTGCCGACAAGCCGACGACGTAGCGGCCAACATGCGGTGCCGCTTGGGCGACATCGCAACTGAGGCGGGCCGCGATGTCGTACCGGAGGCATCGCGGCTGAGAGTTGGAGGCCGCGGCGGGAGAGGAGTGCCGGTATTACGGTGCGCCGCTCTCCCTACCTTCCGCGGCCTTGACGGGGTCGCCACCGTTCGATGGCGGACGCGGTGGGGCCGCATTGGAAGAGGAGTGTTGGTATGACGTTGGCCACTCTCCCTATCCTCTGCGGCCGAAAATTGGCAGGCGGCGGGGCCAATGACCTGACCCGTCGCAGGGGGACCAAGGGTGGCAGAGACGGGGTCGTCTGGCGCCCATGTGCTGGTTTGGTCCCTGGGGTGGTCACGGCGTGCTATGTGTTCTGGTGCGCCGGTGATGGGGAGTACTCCCCGGAGGAGGGTCCGGTGACGGACAGCCGCGGCGGGTTCACGGATGAGTGCTGACGCGTGCCCGTGTTCCCGCCATAAGCGGCAGAGGAGGACACCGTGGAGTTTTAGTGGGTTAGAGTCCCACATAACTGCACTATCTCCCCGTGGTAGTGCAGAATGCATGAGCATTTCTCCACGTAAAAAAAAAAAAAAAAAAAGGAACTCGTCTATTTGCCGGGAGGGTTGCGGAAAGAGCACGCCGCGACAGCGGCGATAAGACCCTTCTTTGAGAAGTGGCTAGATAGGCGCCACGGCGCCCTCACCTACCGCCTGACGCAGGTCCTCACCGGACACGGAAGTTTCGGGAGGTTCCTGCACATCATCAGGCGGGAGGAAACGCCCGGGTGTCACCATTGCCAGGATCGCCCAGAGGACACGGTGGAGCATACGGTGGAGGTCTGCCCCGCTTGGGCGGCGCACCGCCGTGTCCTCGTAGAGGCGATCGGCAGCGGCGGCGACCTCTTGCGTCCGGCCCTGGTGCAGGCCATGGTCCGGGGCGAGAGGGAGTGGGAGGCAGTCACCTCCTTCTGCGAAGCTGTCATGCTAGCGAAATAGGTGGCGGGACGGCTCAGGGAGAGAGCCTCCCGTCCCAGCCGCCGCGGGAGACGCTCCGGGCGTCGGGAGCCGCGTGACGACTCCCGGCCACCGTAGGCGCGCGCGGGCCTGCGGGCGGAGAGTAATGGGTAGCTCACCGTCCGATCAGGACCAGGCCCGTGCCGGACGGCGCGTTCGTGTTCCACGCGCGCCTCAAAGAGATGTCAGCATCGAGCCTTAGGACCTGCCCGGTCAGCGGGATTGTCCGAAAGGAGTACCGCTGGCCCGGAACATAAAGGGCTAAGGAAGGAACACGGGTGGGTTTTAGTCAGTAAGAGTCTGACACTCCCAGTCACTCCCTTCTGCTCCGCCCAGAGCGGGAAGGTCATTTGATGATTTCCCCGCCACACAAAAAAAAAAAGGGTTGTGGAAGTAAAGGCTGAGCCGGTTTCCCATGGCCCTCCCATCACGGCGATGTGGGAACACCGCTGTGATGGGTATAAATAAGCTGTCGGCGTCATTCCGACAGGAGTCCCACATACCCCGTCTCGTCCCATTTCGTCGTATATTTAATATCTGTCCATACTTTACTTATAATAAAACTAAAGAGTTTGTTTGAACGCGTTAATCTCGGCTACTACGGGTACTAATTCTTGAGGAAGGCATTAACATCACGCTAGGGCCCTCCGCTAAGCGAAAATTAAGTGCGCGGGCAGGCGATGCGATCCGACGACGGGGTGGTTCGGGGGAACAAGAAATGTCACGCGGGTGAAGTCGTGGGCAGAAGCTAGTTTAATACATACAAGTAAAAAACTAAGTAGGTACCTTGGTGGTCGATGTCCCGGTGGGGGACTCGAAGGTTCAGATCTTCACGATCAACTGACACACACCTGGAATCACAAAGAGATATATACATTTTAATTAAATAATCAGAGATAACTACATATTTATTTACGGACGAAAGAATTTAACGCTTTTAATTATTCAAATATACATAATCAGCCTATAATGTTCCCACTGCTGGAACACAGGCCTCCTCTCGTAATTCAGCACGCGGGCCCGGTATGGGTTGGTTACATGTCTTCAAATTTATGGTCGTAGGATATGCCGGTTTCCTAAAGGTGTGTCCAGACCTAGCGAATGCGCCGCTCGCGAGCCGCTTGCGAACTGCGCGGGTGCAATTCATGTTCGTACGGAGCCCCTGCGCCACCGTCCGCGCGCAGGCTACGCGCTGTACTCGAAAGGCGCAAGCAAATTCACAACTGAAGCTCATAGTTCAAACGCGAAAGAAGCTATGTGAGCACGAGATGTGCGCGCACTACACGCGCGCCCCACTGGAGTCTTGCCGGAGTTGCACTAGAGCGGCGCACCAAACCGCACGCGAGCAAGTCACGCGCAGTTCGCAAGCGGCTCGCGAGCGGCGCATTCGCCTCACACGTTCAGGATGTTTTCCTACACCGTTTTGAGAGCAGTGGTGATGAAATAATTTTCACAAATTAAAGCGCCTGTCAGAGTTCGGACCACTGGGCGTCCACTGCACTGGTCCTAATATCAGATCTTATTCCAATATCAGAGCTTAATTATAAGCAAACTTGACAGACAGACGCAAAGCGCCGTTTTTTTCTTTTAACGAGTCATAAGCTATTTTAATGATTGAATATTCTCAATTTTAATTACACAGCTCTAAGTTCTGCAATAGATTAAATAGAAAGCACACTTGTTCACTAAAGGTACACTTACCTTAATGAATCCAATAAATCGGTAATAAAAAAGAAGCCGACGCTCAGATTCGTGACACTCCGAACCGAGGCTGAGAGCACACTGAATGCATTTCAATCAAAAGACAACGCACCTATATCCTGCAGCGCGCAGGACAGATCGATAATTCTGTCTGGGATGGATAAGTAACGCCGCACACTAAGCGACTGTTGCTGGCCATCACAGGCCATAGTTCGGAAACTTGCTGCCGCCACAAATTACAATAACAAAGGTTCGTGCAATTAATTTTATTTTACACTACACTAGCTTTCGCCCGCGGCTTCGCCCACGTTGTATGTCAATAAAAAGTAACTTTTGCCCTTCCCCAGGGCTTAAAGTATGCCCGTACCAACTTTCATCAAATTCGGTCTTAGGTACCCTTTCGGAGATTAGCCGGAACAAACAGATTGACAGAGAGACTAAATTTTTTTTATTGTTGTAAGTACCATAATTATATACTTTCATATAAATTGATTAAAAAGCTGTTATTTTGACATTACAAACAGACATTTCAATTTCATTTATGTATAGAGATTTTATAATATTTATTAATTTAGTTTGGAGTTCGGACCAACTCGAGATTTAAAGGCCTCAAGAAGGGCGCATTATGTTGCGTGAAATCCTACTGAAGTTTTATTGTCGGTAAAGCTGGAAATCATTTGTGTAAAGTAAAGATTAAAAACTGGAAGATTTTGTAACTTCATCATCTAAAAATTTACCTGACGTGGCTGAATAATAATGGCCGCATGGGAAGTCAGAAGCTCAAAAGTCTATCAACCAGTCTTACCAGGGGCTGTCGGTTACTGGGTTGTGGAGGTCCGATAGGCAGTCGCTCCATTTAAAATACTGGTATTCAGCTGCATGGAAGCCGACCCCATCACAGTTGGAAAAATTCTCGCCAGACAATGATGATGATCTAAAGATTCACTTGCAACTTTTCTTCTGAAGGGAACTAATGGCCGCCACTCGGTCCGGCCACTAGTCGCTTAGTATGCGGCGACGCTTAGAAATATGATGTACGCGTTACAGTTAGGTAGGTATAATTAGTGTTACCGTTAAAACTTGTAGGTATTCCGTTTCATGGCGATTCACTTAATATCCTAATAAATACCTATCTCTAAAAGGGATCAAAGATGGTAACGGCCGTGACTTACGAGTTATAGGTCCTAGGTTCGAACCCTGACAGGTGCCTTATTTTGTGTAAATTATTTCGTCACCACTGCTCTGAAAAAGAAGAAAGACATCGTGAGGTAACCGGCATGTCCTAAAACCAATGAAGACATGTGACATCTACCCGTTCCCGCGAGGTGGATTACGGCTCACTCCCTCTTTCAGAGAGGAGACCTGTGTCCCAGAAATAGTAACATTATAGGCTGATTATTCATGATCAAAGATGAGTTATGGCTCATCGGTTAAAGCTACTGGCAATTCCAGCATCACGCAAATACTACCGGATAGATTCTGTTAAAATTTTGAATAGATATTCCCTGACTTATCTATAGGGAATATCTATGCAAAATTTATATTTGCTATGGGGTATAAGCAATATTGTATTAAATAATAATACAGTGTGAATCTTCACAATGTGCACATAACGAAATGAGGGAAATATAGCTTAATTTTATCGACGGAAAAAATATTAAAAAAAATAATAAAATATTTAAAAGGATCTTTACCTGCTAAAGTATGGTGATTCCAAGGCCTTTCTTTAACAGTTGATAGGAAATGTGATTGAGTTATAAACATGGTATTTTTACGTTTAGAAATCTGATACTATGGAGAATAATTTAAAGTAATCAAAAAGGGTAGGTAATCGGGGCTTTTATTGAGTAATTTTACAATTATTTTAAAAATGTATGAAAAAATATCAGATTTTTGTTAAAAAAAAACATAATTCTCAATTTGAGTGGCGATTGTTTACACAGGGGTCACAGCAGCGAAAAAGAATTTAAAAAATGCTATTTTTTTTTTTTTTTTTTTTTTTTTAATATTTTTTCCGTCGATAAAATTAGTTTCCCTCATTTCGATATGTGCACATTATGAAGACTCACACTGTATATGCTATGGGGTATGCAATACCTATTGTATTAAATTATGTTCGTATTCTGCTATAGTTTACCGCAAATTGTAAAAAGATGAGCCAAAAGGTTAGATTAATTATTGCAGATAGTTACAGATTTTATGCAAAATTGCCAATTTTATTGCTCACTGTAAATATTTTTTCAAAATCTATAAATGCGGATGAACACTTAAAAATTTACAACACCCAAAAATTTAAAGAGAGTCTCATATGACCGTTTTCCTGTAGCAACTTACCCATACTGCCTGATGACTTTCATAACAACTGCTGCTTGTTGACAGGCCTACACTGTCCTCTTATACCTAATAACACTGTAATTTTAAAACATTGTAAAAGCCAACTATTTTTAAAAGAATAACCGTGGAGTTTCTTTCTGGCTCTTTTCCAGCCGGCCAGTTGGAACCGTGCACCTGGCTCGGACGTTTCATAAGTGCCCATATCCTCCTTAGTTCGCTCTTGATAGAGTGGTCGTGGTTGATGACTCTGCATTTTCTTTGGCCAAAGCAGCCCTCGCGATGCTCCTCCACTTATTCCGGTCTTCAGCGTCTCGGAAACTCTGAACTATGGAGGTTTGTGTTGACGCTTTGATAAGGTCTGTCCAACGCGAAGGTGACCGACCGTGTGACCGCTTGCCCTCCACTTGTCCCTGGATAACGAGACAACGATAATCTCTGCATGACTTTTAGCTCCTCCAGGATCGAAACTTTGGTCCTGAACGCTGTCCAGGGAATCTGCAGCAGTCGCCACCAGCACCACATCTCCAGTGCATCGATTTTGCGTCGGTCTTTGAGGCGAACCGTCCAAGTGCCCAAGCTTTATGTTAAAAAAAAATGTTTTTATTGGCGTCTTCTACCAAATTAAAAAAGAAAGAAAGAAAATGCGTTTATTTCCGTTTATTTTTAGGTTTGTTTTTTACGTTTGTTTTGTTTAAAAAAGAATCATTTATCAATGGGTCCAATAATCACTGAGAAATCGGCGCACATACATGAAAAAAATTGCTCCTCAAATGCATATCCTCATCCTTTTTACCCGGCTGCGGCGAAGCCCAAAAGGAGGGTTATGTGTTTGACCTGTATATAAGTATTTATGCCCGTTTCTTTGTTCCCTCGTAATTATAAAATTGGTTAAAAAGATTTTGTGGACGAAGTGTGTTAAAACTTGAAAAGAGGTTTAACTGCAACATGGACATACAAATTGTGTGTAGTAGATAGGTATATTAGTTAGCCACGGTTTGAAGGGTATGGCTGGGGTGCGTCTTGACACCGGTCTACCTATGGGTATCCTGCAGCGCGCAGGACAGATCGATAATTCTGTCTGGGATGAATAAGTAACGCTGCACACTAAGCGATTGTCACTGGCCGGAGTTTGGAGACTTGCTACATGCCGCCACTTTTGTGTTTTCTTTTTAAGGCGACTACATGACCTAAAGCCCGGTCTTTGTCGGACTGCATAGAAATGAAAGAGAAGCGCGATGACACAACGCTGGTAGTTTGTTGCAACATATGAAGCATGCATTTAAAGTTGCCATATTGCTAATAGCCACAAATAACCTAGTAACAGCGACTGCCCGCCACTTGTTCTGGCCACCAGTCCCTTAGTATGCGGCGACGATTAGAAATATGGTGTACGCGTTTACGGTTAGGTAGATATTATTAGTGTTACCGTTAAAACTCCTTTTCCGTTTCATTTCGATTCTCCTAATTAAATAATCACACTATTTTTTATCTGAACTAATCAAAATTGTTTTTTTTTTATTGGTTAGCCTGTCCCACTGCTGAGCAAAGGCCTCACCCATATCCTTCCAGGCCTCCTTTTCTATAGAGCCACCTCGATCCGAATTCGTAACTAATATGACAAAAATAGCGATTTTACAAAAAATAGATAGTTTTAAAAATACTAAAAAAGCACGCTTTTATCACACACAAAAAAAGATAAAATAATTAAATTGACTTGTATTAGTTACGATATAAGTACGAGTACCTATGCATCTAGTGACTTCTTTTATAACCAATGATTAATTTAAAAAGAGTGTTGTAGCGCACTCTAGGAGAGGCCTATGTCCAGCAGTAGACTGCAATAGTCTGAGTTGATTGAATTCAAAAATCGTGGAGCTCTTCCTTTTTAGGGTTCCGTACCCAAAGGGTAAAAACGGGACCCTATTACTAAGACTCCACTGTCCATCTGTCACCAGGCTGTATCTCATGGAACCGTGATAGCTAGACAATTGAAATTATTTTCACAGATGATGTATAAATTTCTGTTGGCGCTATAACAACAAATAATACAACAAACCGCAAGAGCGAGTCGGACTCGCGCACCGAGGGTTCCGTAACATCATATGTTTTTAAATTTTCATCGGCGAGGTTCATCAGAGAATTTTATTGTAACACTGTGCACTGCGGTGTAGAATATTGCAATTTTATGTCAGCGCCATCTCTTGACCGATAGTGGAACTAATAATAATAATAATAATAATAATAAGCAATCCTCCTCACAACACATCTTTAACATAACACACCACAAGCTGCATTTACTTGACTTCGGTCCGTAAATGTTGCAAAAACCAGCCAAAGAGCTGAGAAGAGGAAACACTCTAAAAAAAATAATAATAATAACCCCACCGCCGTATCTCTACGTTGACGTCGTGGTGGGGCTTGCGCGCTCAGAACCCTAGGCCTGTGCCGGAAGGGTTTACTTTGCCGGAACAGGTCTAGAGTTAGGAGCCAGACCAAGAGAGATACAGAAATCCGCAGAGCAGCATGTGGCGAGCTGTTGGGCAGTAGCGACCCCACGGACCCTATCTCCAGGGAGAAGTCTTGTTCCTCACCTCTGGCTTGCCTTTATTGGCCGGCTGGAGTGAACAATGACGAGGAACAGAGCTCCCACCTCATTCTTGCCTTTATTGGCTGGCTTGAGTGGAGATTCGCAAGAGCAAACGTGCTCGGAGGAAGGAAGTATTCCAGTAAGATGCTGGTAGGGATCTTGACCGTACTTCCGGGATTGTCCTGATAGCCGTGGAATACCTCTCCACTCCTCATAAGCACCTCAGGACATGTTGCCCCCTTGCTGCTACGACACTATGTGCTAGCGACCGTTTTCGGGGGCCCATTATTGAGTGTGCAAGTCACCCCCTGCCATTTAATCTGTGTAATTTATAGAGTACATCGGTCAGGCAGGGGCTATAGTTTTTCCATAGTCTTAGATAACCAGTTCACTTTAGCCACCAAAACCCATAATCCAATATTTTTGTTTCCATATTTTGCAATAGTCCTACACCAACCGGGGGTTGTCCTTGGGTGCACTTGCATAGTGCGAACAGGGATAATCGTCGGTTGGTGCCTCATTTCATTGAAAATCTCTAACGGGCCTCTGCGAGTTGGCTTCGGCCCCTGGTATGCCTTCCAAAGGACCGGGACCCCATGGTCCCGAGATATGTTAAAATATAAAAATAATAATAATAATAATAATAATAATAACCCCACCGCCGTATCTCTACGTTGACGTCGTGGTGGGGCTTGCGCGCTCCGCACTCTAGGCCTGTGCCGGAAGGGTTTACTTTGCCGGAACAGGTCTAGAGTTAGGAGCCAGACCAAGAGAGATACAGAAATCCGCAGGGCAGCATGTGGCGAGCTGTTGGGCAGTAGCGACCCCACGGACCCTATCTCCAGGGAGAAGTCTTGTTCCTCACCTCTGGCTTGCCTTTATTGGCCGGCTGGAGTGAACAATGACGAGGAACAGAGCTCCCACCTCATTCTTGCCTTTATTGGCTGGCTTGAGTGGAGATTCGCAAGAGCAAACGTGCTCGGAGGAAGGAAGTATTCCAGTAAGATGCTGGTAGGGATCTTGACCGTACTTCCGGGATTGTCCTGATAGCCGTGGAATACCTCTCCACTCCTCATAAGCACCTCAGGACATGTTGCCCCCTTGCCGCTACGACACTATGTGCTAGCGACCGTTTTTGGGGGCCCATTATTGAGTGTGCAAGTCACCCCCTGCCATTTAATCTGTGTAATTTATAGAGAACATCGGTCAGGCAGGGGCTATAGTTTTTCCATAGTCTTAGATAACCAGTTCACTTTAGCCACCAAAACCCATAATCCAATATTTTTGTTTCCTTATTTTGCAATAGTCCTACACCAACCGGGGGTTGTCCTTGGGTGCACTTGTATAGTGCGAACAGGGATAATCGTCGGTTGGTGCCTCATTTCAGTGAAAATCTCTAACGGGCCTCTGCGAGTTGGCTTCGGCCCCTCGTACGCCTTCCAAAGGACCGGGACCCCATGGTCCCGAGATATGTTAAAATATAAAAATAATAATAATAATTTATTGAATATTACAAACCAATATTACATGTATTGTCTTAAAATTAACTTAACGGTGGTCTGTAATTGTTAGCGATCGTCATTTGGATCTTTACGGCGGTCCCCAAACTAGGCGGCGCCTGTATCTTGGGGGCCAGAGTTGTGACATAATAGTGTTATTTACCACTGCAGTTTATTTAGGAGTAGGTGAGTAATTGCGACCGATTATATAAAACTAGATTAAATATTAAGAAATCTTAAAACGTGAATTATTTAAAACAAATAAAGCTTAAATTGCACTGAGCAAAGCCTAAAACTAAAAATATTAAACAATTAAAATGAAATGTTAAACAATCAAAATTAAAATGATAAAAATGAGAAAAAAGAAAATAAAATGTAGGATAATCAAGATTAGGGTGTGTGTGTGTGTGTGTTAGTGTGTGCACGTGTGGTGTATAGGTGTTTTAGTGTGTGTACATGTGGTGTGTAGGTGTCAGTGTCTGTGGTGGGAGTAGGATTCCGAGTGTGAGTTGAGTGATGTGAGGATGTTTTCTGATTCATCGTATGAAAGACCTAATAGCCATTGTTTAACAACATTTTTGCATCTGGAGAGGGAGAGTTCTTTTGGATCACAAGGCAAACTACTGGTGACCTTGTTATACACAAAAGTGTGTAGATAGGCAGGGCAGCGTCTTGTTAGGAGAGATGTGGTTCGTTGTAGCGGGATGTGAAAGACACGTTTGGAAGCCAATGCGTGGTAGTCAGGTCGGATTTTTAGGGTTTTGTGTATGCGTAAGTATGCATTAAGAATAAATAGTTGGCGGACACGTAGAACTTGAAAGTCTTTGTAGAGGGAGTCAGTGGGGTAGAAAAATGGTTTTTTTAATAGAACTTTTATAACAGCTCTCTGGGCTCTTTCAAGCTCAATCATTATTGTTTTCCCGGCTCCACCCCAAATAGATACCCCATATTGTATAATGGACTGGCATATTGCGAAATAAACCATTCGCAGGATGTCTTTTGGAGTGCGGTCTCTTAATTTCTTTATTATATGTATAAGTTTCCTTACTCGGCCAGAAAGAAATTGAATGTGGGCTTTAAATGAAAGATTTTCGTCAATGAGTAGACCTAAATAGCGAATAGATTGTGTTCGGTTAATACAATCGCATGAGCAGTCTTCGCGTGATGTGTTCAAATGGTTCTGACATGTGTGGAACTTTAACGTTAGATTGGGAGGAGGACTAGATAGTTGTGTTTTGGAAAATGTTATGAGTTTGGTTTTCTTTATATTGAGTGTAAGTAAGTTATGGTCCAGTGTTTGCGCTACTGTTGCTAATCCTTGCTCCGCAAGGCGGTAGACCTGTTCCCAGGTGGGCGCATGAAATGTGATAACCGTGTCGTCTGCGTAAGATATTAGTTCCGCTTTTGGAAGAGTGAGGTTCAGAATATCATTCATGTAGATTACAAAGAGTGTTGGGCCTAGTAAACTGCCCTGCGGAACTCCAAAATTGATAGGGAGTTGACCACTTGAATGTTCACCAGATTTCACATACTGTCGGCGATTGTTGAGGTAGCTCTGAAACCATTTGAGTGGTATTCCCTTTATCCCTGCTGTGTCCAGTTTTTTAAGGAGTAGATCTGTTGAAATTGTGTCGAACGCTTTAGCTAGGTCTAAGAAGACCGCCATGCAGCGCTCACCCTTTTCTATAGTTGTTGATATGGAGTTTGTTAGCAGCAAAGCCGCGTCTTCAGTTGATTTCCCTTTTCTAAAACCAAATTGTCGCTCTGAAATTAGGTGATGTTTTTCGAGAAAATTAACTAGACGGGTGTTAACCACCTTTTCCAGGATTTTAGACAATATGCTAAGTAGTGCAATTGGTCTATAATTTTCAGGTTTATCCTTAGGACCACTTTTATGTATTGGGCTTACTGCTGCAACCTTCCACTGTTCAGGAAATACTCCTGTTTCCAGGCTGAGGTTAATCAGGTGGGTTAGAGGTGTTATAATTATGTTTTGTATTTTCTTTAAGAGTCTTACACTGATTTTGTCGGGACCTGGGGTCTTTTAACTGATTAATGAGGTTTGTAATTTCTGTTTCGTCAGTGGGATGTAGAAAGAAGGAGAAAGGTGACGTCTTAATGTAACTTTTGTTGATGATTTCTGAAAAGTGTGCTATTTAGAGACTTCGTTTTATTTTTCCTGTAATCTTTACATAAACTTCTATCAGATACAATTATTTCAGATTTTTCTCTTTGCAACCTTCGGAGATAAGGGGGGAGCGGTATTTTTTTTACATTTTTCATCAAAAGTCAAAAACTATGTGGCCTAAAAATAAAGAAAATTTGTTTGAGAATTTGCAAACTGCGCTCTTTCATATGATACCCCACATGCCCTAGTAGCCCCACTTCGAATTTTTCAGACCCCCTTTCAGTCCCTGTTGCAAAAAATATACATATATTTTTATTTCTTTCATAATTATTTGCAAAATAGTTGGGCAAACGTCATCTAAAACTATTCCAAATTTCAAGTTGATAGCATTGTAGTTCTTGAGATATCCAGCAGAGACAGACAGACAGTATCACCATAAGGGTTCCGTTTTTACCATTTTGCTACGGAACCCTAATAAACCTTACCTACTAGACAAAAGGGCACATAGGTATAAATATTGCATAATATGCGCTCTTGTGTCTACTTAGGCTTATTTTTCTTTTCCGGTAGTACGTAGGTAATGCCATGACTCGGTTGCTTGTAAGAATAAACGGCATTTAAATCGGCCTATAATAGTCCCACCACTGGGACTCAGGCCAACTCTCTGTGAGGAGTGAGCCGGTGGGCCGTCATCCCCACGAGGGCGCAGTGGATGTCAGGAAAACATCGGTAGGAAATCGGCGTACCGGCAAGTACTTACTACTTACTTAGAATCAAAAACCGAGTACCGATGTTTTCCATCACCATTTTTTGACCAGTGGTGATGAAATAAATTGCACAAAGTAAAGTGCATGCTTGCGTGGGTTCTAACACACGACTAGTGAGTCGGGCCGGGTACCTCTGAGCCATCTATGCTCGCACTGGGCCACCTGCCCTGCACTGGTCTCAATTATTGAACAGGTGCCTAATTCGTTTATCACCTCCCGTCCGTCCGTTCACTGGTCATTCGTAGGGTAGTCTCAAATAAAACAAAACAGTATTACATATTCATGTTTATCTTTAGAAAAGTGTTGGTAATTATCTAATGTGAACGTTTTTCCCAATATATAATTAATTCTTACAATTATTGGAAACCCATCAAGGAAGAAAATGAGTTTCTTTTCTTACTCTAATTTCATAAAATACACCAGAGATTGATATACTTTATAATGACTACATTAGTCAACAGAGCCGTCCTTACTTAACATTCCACTACCTTAGATACTAAATGATTTTCTTATTATTCACCGTGAAGACCTATATTATCTTATTTAAGAACCATAGCATATCCCTTTAACATTAACTCAGTACTAATCAAGCAGTATTAACTCAGTATTAATATCCTAATGAATATTAGGCGCGTATCCAAGCCTCAAGTCAACAAGCACCAAAAACTCCAAAACAAAGCATTTGTTGGTTTTGGAGGGAGGGGTACTCAGAACCCCTCCCCTTGGATCCGCGCCTGTCATAGTTACCTATTTGCATAGACACTCATGTCATGTCCGGTCATAATTTCATATCCGTGTGCTTATCTTATTTAACAAAGTTGGAACTGATTCATTAATGTAGCTGAGATAAGTTATTTGTGCAAATAAATGCAGGTTGATCACACTGTATGTTGAAGCAATCAGTGAAGTCGTTACCCGAGCGTGTCATAACATATGACTGGGGGATTTCGAAGTAAGATGAACAGCAATCCGGTTTGGTATTTGCTTTTAAAACGTTACAAGAACGATTCCTTTGGCCAAGTGTGGTAGTTATCTGTTAAGAGTTTTTACACGGGATTGACCCCGAGGAAAAACACCTACAAGTAATAACCACAAAATGATGTCTGAATTGAGTCATCAAGTTGGGAGCTAAATCGCAAAGTTACTCATAGGAGCAGTTGCGTTTAGCCAATTAGCCCGATTTAATGAGATTATCATTTGATAGACTGCTATATTAGATGACATATATTTTCTTGCAATAACGTTTTCAAGGAAATCAGCTTTCACAGATTACTTATTTTGTAGAAATAAATAATCTGTGAAAGCTGATTCTGACAAGAGAAGTTGGTTTAGCTTGTTAGGCGGAGAGGTAGAGACTTGATCGGGAGTGAAGCTGCATCTTCACGGGTACCTGTAAAATTAAAAAAACTTTAAATTATCCTGCTTCGAAGACTCTGAAGTCTAAGTTAGATTTTAAGATGATAGCCATCAGTTTACAATAAGAGAGCAGTTTGTTCTAAAAGATGCTGTCGTGGGTGAAAAAAGGATTTTTGAAGGAGATGAATAGTAAAACCGCCGAAACTGCTATCAAGTGCGTTTCTTTTTTAACCGACTTCAAAAAAAGGAGGAGGTTCTCAATTCGGTTGTATTTTTTTTTTATGTTCCCGTTGCTAAGCTTTCTGTCGAAATGGAAGGTTAGTATGTAGGTACCTACAGCATTTAGAATATCGAAAGAAATATGGCGTTATTCTAAGTACTTAATACCTCGTTAAACGTAACACTTTAAGAGAGGACGTCGCTGTAACTGAAAGGACCGAAAGCAAAAAACTTACAATGTTTCCGGTGATTTGGAGGACCAGCTCTCCCCGCTCCGCACGACACGCAGCAGCGGCGGCGAAGCGAGGACGCGCTCGTAGCTACCGAAGAAAGAAAACCAATTTTATTATTAGATTTATGGAAATATTATATTATTGCCATACTGAAACTAGATTCCTGAACACACAATGTTAGGTTGCGGTCATGAATCAGGTGAAGTCGTTGAGGGCTAATAAAATTTGCGACTGACGCGAGTAAACGAAATAATGAAACGCTTCCACCACACCAAAGAACCAGTACTGCTCAGAGGTAAGGGCGGGGGGGGGGGGTCTATAATTACTGACCCTTGAAAAATCAATACTTAATTCCGATGTTAAACAATTCGTTTCTTGGTTGTTAATAGAAGAGATATACTAAAGCAAAGACTGCCACCAAAGAACCAGTACGGCTCAGAGGTGTGGGGGGTGAGAAGGGGGGACCGTAATTACTGACCGTCGAAAAATAAATAATTCATTTGGATAAACTATTTGTTTCTTAGTTCATAATAGAAGAGATGAACTAAATCAAAGACTTCCACCAAAGAACTAAGGTTCAGGGGTGTGGGGAGCCTAATAATTTACAAGACAAATTAACCTAAAACCACTGATTAATTTACTGCAAAGACTTTCCCAGCTCTAAATACGAAGGCTAACTGTAAACGCTTGAAGGCTGTATACACTTACCTTCTTAAATCACCATGTAAGTCGCGGATGTGAGGACTGGCTGGTAAATCGTGCCGCTCAGTTCGGCGGTTGGAGGCGCAATGCGGCACGGTAGTGGCGACGCCTGTCAGGCGGTGCACAGCGGAAGTGGTGCAACGCCCACTGACCTGCTGCAGCGCGCAGGTCCCGAATACTGGTCGATAATCCGCAGTGTGCTATATGATACATGTTGTGTATTTATAGAATATTGGTAGACAGATATAGGGTGGGTCGTGAAAAGACGTACAATGAAGAAAAAATAGGCTTCTCTCCAAGGGCTTTCCGAAACACCCGCATACAGTATGTTCAGCGATTATTGAGCTAGACGGTTTTTAAGGTTACAATCCATTTGTCATGTACTTCCTTGCATCCGATTAGGCTGAAATTTGGCACACGAATGTTACTTGCCAAAAGAAATCTAAACACGATAGCGTTTTCTTGTTTGGTTGAGGAGCTCCTATGGGTGCATCATCAGACCAGCTTCACGGTACCAAATATTTGCATTTTCACCCAAGTTAATAAAAATACGTATGCTAAGCTAAATAAATAGAATACCCCAAGCGAAAACGCATGCAATACTTTAGTACGTATGAAAAAATTGGTTTTTCGCCTTACCGAACTCCAATTTCACCAAATATTGTCCCGAAAAGTACTTATTATTTGTATTCCTTTGGAAAGCTGTGGGTCCGTGGAAGTTTTTAAACCCTTCTTTTTGGAACCAAGTTCTTTAACACGGCTTGTGGTAGGAGTCATCATTTCAGCCGAAAGACGTCCACTGCTGGACATAGGTCCCCAAGCACCTCCACTTCGACCGGTTCTGTGCTTCTTGCATCCAACGGGTTCCTGCGGCCTTCACAAGGTCGTCGGTCCACCTTGTGGGAGGCTTTTCAACGCTACGTCTTACGGTACGCGGTCGCCACTTCAGAACCTTTCGGCCCCTACGGCCATCTGTTATGCGAGCTATGTGCCATGCCCACTGCCACTTAAGTTTGGCAATTCTTCGGGCTAGGTAGAAGAGAGAGAGAAAAAGTTTTCATGGTTTTCGAGGGCACTTATGTTAATAGTGGGGTTAAAATGAAAATCCAAGATGGCAGCTGCGAACATTTTGAAATATTTCATCTTGGGTGTCGTTTTCATGGTTTTCGAGGGTGCTAAAGCCTACAGCGAGGTCAAAATGCAAATCCAAGGTGGCGTTATTAGCTTCTAAAAAATTATACTAGATGGATGCGTTTTAAATTCACAATTTCTCTCTCTCTCTTCTTCTAGTGAGGTTGCGTGATAAACGAGTTTGTGTGCGTTTGGGTATCACGTAAGGAACTTCGTTGCTAACGAGGGTCCCTCAGCTGCACACGTTTTTTTTCTTTTTTAAAGACTGAAAAACTAAAACGTAATCTAATCTATACATTATCCCTTTAAACGACGTATCCCTTGAATTATACATTATCCCTTGAAACAAAATCTCCCCATTTTCGTGAAGCCCTTGGAGAGAGGCTTTTCAAATTTTTCTTTAGTCGTCTTTTTACGCGCCACCCTGTATAGTCAAGACTAGGTGATCTAAAGTACGCGCCCGTAAGTATCAAGCCATCTAGCGGCCGTGAAAGCAGTCTGCGCACCGGTGTGAACACAGCGTGCGACTCTTTGATAGTTCTGCAGATGACATTAGAGGACAGCACTAATTGCGTACTTCAGTAGACTGCTGAAGTGGTGCAACGCCCACCGACCTCCTGCAGCGCGCAGGTCCCGAATGGCGGTCGATAATCCGCAGTGTGCTATATGATGCAAGCACAGTAGGTATATCTGTGGATGCAAATCTATGTAGGTTTAGAAATAAGAAGGGAAGCTAGATGGGTACCTAGTACTAGTATGCTTGTGTAGCACTGCGTGGGTGGAATGAAAGATTAACTACAAGATCGTGTTCAGATTTTGAAAAGCATCTTTTTGTGAAACGAGAGTACTCAGAGTCCGCCAGCTTTTAACTTTTTGTGCTTTTGTCTATCAATCTGGATACAGACTAACATGTTCGGGGCTCACTGGCAATAATAATTTTGGTAATTATAACCTAGCTGTAGGTGGTATTTAAACTCTTTATCGGTCCTGGACAGCATTATTCCTTTCTGTTTTCTGCTTATTCCCATCCGCTTGCCCGTCTGCCAAGTGGAAATGATAAACTATAATAATATGCTGATAATGGTTGAATTCCTAAAAACTAAAAAGGAGTTAAAGTACCTACTTATCTTCCTTTAGTTTGTCGTAGCGGGTCGCGTAGTCCGTAGCACTCGTAGAGTGTAGCGCGCTACGAGTGGATTCATAGCACTTGCAGCGCGCTACGAGTATTTTCGTAGCACTTGCACCACGCTACGAGTATTTTCGTAGCACCATAAATACGTGCCGTAGGATCATAGCTTCGAATATAATAAAATGTATTTAAGCCCAGCCCTTGTTCAGCAATGGTACTCAAGACGTTATTACATTGATATAAGGTTCAAATTGCAATGAATGACGAAATGCAACAAATATCATTCTATGGTTTACTTACTTGTGGCGGCATCTACATCGCCACATGCGAACTACGCATCATACTGATGTTACCCAAAATCCTGTATCGCGCAAGCAGTGCTCACCGCGCAACTAGTATACGTCTCGACATCAATCGTCGGGCACAACACCCGACTGGTCAGAGGATCCTCCCTTTTCTATAGAGGTTGAGAGAACTTTTCACCCTGTTGCTCATACTATATATATACTAATTTCTTACGAAGTTTATCCTCAGTCTGGCGAATACGAAGAAAACTCGGACTCCTAACGACTAAACTACTTTGCCCGTTTTCACCAACACTACGCAACACCTACATGCATTGCATTGCGCTTTTATTTATTTATTTATTTCAGGCGACGTAGTTATATATATATATATGATATGATATATTAGTATATGTATAAATACCTTAACCTAAACATACATATTTTTATTATAAAATAGTACTTCACTAGCTAACTAGCTTTAGTAACTGTCTCACAACGCGCAAGGTAGAGGGCGCTATGCATCTAATGCATCTCAAGCGAAATGCACTAGTGCCAATCTAATGCTATATTTCAAGGAAAGCTAAGTGATTTACTCCAAAATACTCGAGATGGCGACTGAACTGCATACTTAAATGCAGTGCTCCGCTTACAAGTGTTACTTGTTCTTAAAAGTGTTACTTTCTCCATTGGCCGATAGAGTGTGTGGTGTTTGTGTCTCGTATACCTAAATATTATGTCATCATCATCATTTCAGCCGAAAGACGTCCACTGCTGGACATAGGTTTCCCGCAAGCACCTCCACTTCGACCGGTTCTGTGCTTCTCGCATCCAACGGGTTCCTGCGGCCTTCGGCTGTCATTATTTGACAGTTGTATCAAAAGGCTATTATTACACGGCAAATTGACATAGAGTATTAATTTCCCTGACTGTACATCTGTTGGTGATCAGTCACAGTTTGCTGTCTGCTGGCGCCTTAGAACATTGGCGCCCTAGGAATTCTTACTTTTTTTCTTAGTTGGAAACCTATAACCATTAGCGCACCAAGGGGCTGGACCTGCACCGACACCAAAATACTTTTAGTTTGTAAATTACGTATCTACCAATGTAGGTACTACAATCGATGCACAACCTTTACTATGTTATGGATTCAGTACATGTTTCTGGACGCCTTGAAATTTTTCGTCGATTATTTAAAAGAAAATTAGCTGTTCCATACATTTTTACCGCGTAGGTAAGTATTGCACTTTTGTAGGAAAAACCCGTTTTTTTTAAATAACCGACTAAAATTTGCACCCCTCCCTGTATAGCCTTAGACCATTAACTCTTTGATTGTCGTAATTAGAGACACAATAGAAAGACAATTGCTTATGTCGGACTGTGTAACATAAGACATTCGAGAGGTTAATTAACCTAAATGTTCTAAATAAATACTAGAACATATCTCTTTGTTCATCAACCTGTCGGTCCATGAAGCACGACATATCAAGTGCCACAAAAAATAATTCCTGAGAATTGGTTTTCAGAAGGACGGAATACTCAAAAAAATAACTCAAACTCGAAGCATTTATTTCAATTAAACCTTGGGCACTTTTGAATTGTCAAAATTGCTGATATGATGATTTTCAGGGGGATAGTGGATACAACCGTGCTGTCGACACCGGCCTAAAGCGGGTTGCAGCACAAGAGCTAAGTTAGTCTAGCTTAGTTCCCATAGCTGATGTGGTTTTTCATACTTGTGTACAGACCGCAAACTATGAAGGGCAGTATGAAAAATTACCACAGCTGCTAAGCTAGACTAACTTAGCTTAGCTCTTGGTCTGCAACCAGCTAAAGTGTTCGAGTGTATCCAGCGGCAGGAGCAAGTTCGCAGACAGTTATCGGATGTGCAGCATGGGTTTCGGCCGGCGCGCAGCACTGCCAGCAATCGTCTCAACTTTATGGCGTAGGTCGCGGCGATAGGTGCTGGTGTGCAAGTTGACGTTGCTTATTTTGATTACGAAAAAGCATTTGACACTGTTGATCGATCTACAAAGTTCGACATCTATTGCAGTTTTTCGCCAACAATGTGCAAGACGGACAGTACGTTGGCTATAAACTATAATGGATTTGAATCCAACCCATATTACACTACACCTGCACCCTAATTGGGTAACACACTCCATAATCCATAATCAGCCTATAATGTTCCCACTGCTGGGACACAGGCCTCCTCTCGGTGAGAGGGAGTGGGCCGCAATCCACCACGCGGGCCCAGTGCGGGTTGGCAATGTCACATGTCTTCGAATTTTTGGTTCTAGGACATGCCGGTTTCCTCACGATGTTTTCCTTCACCGTTTTGAGAGCAGTGGTGATGAAATAATTTACACAAAGTAAAGCGCCTGTCTGGGTTCGAACCTACGACCTACAACTCGTATGTTGCGGCCGTTACCACTTGGCCACCACTGCTCTAACACACGTAACACACTACCTACTCTCAATGTGAATAATTTTGAAGCATATTGTTAATCCATTGCTCTATATGTTCGAAAAATGTGTCTGCTCAACAACGTAAATAAAGCAATGAATGTTGTTGAACTGTCAAAATGAAACCCATTGCTTCTGATAGTGTGCTGTGTGTGATATTCTGCTGGTCCGGTGTGAATCAAGGCAGCAACTTGGAGCCACTCGAATTTATATTATTGGTAATGATAGTTGTAAGAGAGATTTTAATCCATACTAATATTATAAATGCGAAAGTGTGTCAAAAGAACAGGGGGCCTAAAAAGCCACTTTGGCAGAATCATAAAAGGATAACATAATGGACAGTTAACCGTTAAGTTAATCGTATCAAATCCCATTGGTGAAGCATTTTTCAGTTACAACAAAAACACGCGCGGTGTCGGTTACGGTAACAGTGGCGCGAGTTCAATGTTTTTTCCCATCCCAAAAAATGTCCAATGCGTCTAAAGAAGTTTTCACTTCAATAAATATGTAGATTACGAATTGGGCTGCGAACACATGTGCCGCATGATGTCAGGCGACCAATGGACCAAACTAACGGCCCAATGGGTACCTCTTAATGGCAAGCTACATCGCGGAAGGCCCAGACGAAGATAGCAGGATTTGTTTTTTTTATAAACCTGACTTTTTGGACAAGAACTGGTCCTAATGAGCTTTAAATAGAGAGGAGTGGAAAGATAGTAGGAAGGCCTCTGCACTGCAGTGGGATTTCACAGGTTTTTAATATCATTTCGTTCAAAACGTCTAACAGGCGTTTGCGAGTTGGCATCGGCCCCTCGTACGCCTTCCAAAGGACCGGGATCGATGGTCCCGGTCCTTTGGAAGGCGATAAGATAGCATAATCAGCCTATAACGTTCCCACTGTTGGGACGCAGGCCTCTTCTCGGTGAGAGGGAGTGGGCCGTTATCCACCACGCGGGCGATATGATGCTTGCAAATTATAAGATTGCGTAGGTATATGTATTCCGGATAAATTAATAAAAACATACCCCTCATTTGCAGTTAGGTAAAAAGGCAAACGATCTTTGGAATGTATTGGGGAAATACAATAAAAGAAATAAATTACCTTAATTATTGTTTATTTTAATATCTATTGAGTCTTAGTAGTTTTAAGAGGTTTCAGATTCAAATACAAATAGCAGCGTTTTAGGGTTATTAAAATCTGGTTTTAAATTTAATCAAATCAACCACAAGGTGTTCTTCTCTTGTAGTAATAAAATATTATTTTAATAGAGTGTCAATAATGAAGCCCAAGGTTAGTGCAGCTGTCCATGGGTTGCTATGGAGCGATATAACTAGCTTATGGTAGCGCAAAATTGCTCTCAGTAAATCGCATCCAATGAACATGCGCAGGGCTGCGTCGAGCTTCATTACCAATCGTATAGCAGGAACACATTATGACAATTGTTAATGTATTTCTGCATTAGCACATCAAAAAAACGGTTACTTCATTTTTCTAGTTCAGGCGCGGTCCATTAAAGGGAGAAGCCAGAAACTCCCAAAGCAAAGAAAAAAAAATATTTAGGGAAGGGTTCATGAAACCCCTATCCGTGACTGAACTAAATTTAAAAGATCGTCATGAATATAATGCTGTGTGCTTGACAGCATTTTATTCAAAATTTAATATTAATGGTACAAGAGGCATTGTATAAAGGCTGCTTGAATGTATTTTATCCCCATTGGTTGTCATCATAAATGTCATAAAAATCCGAGGGCAGAATGAGGAACCTCTATCCGTTAGAGGTAGCAAGCTGTTTCATAATTCGCCTAGATCCGCTATGACATTCGAGAAAGATCCCTTAGGATCTCGACAGAACCGTATACTCCGGAATCCTGCCAAAAACCTTTTAAGACCAATTCCAGCAAATAGGGAGACAAAACATTCTCATGGCTTTAAAATACTTCTTGTAAGTTCTGGCTTATGTATCACAGATTACTTGAGATAATAGATAAGTAATTTGTGAGACTAGAGATGGTTGTGTGTGGTTGTGTTTGCTCAAGGTTTAGTTGTTTTGCTTCTTGCATGTTGCGTGGTCGTGTTGTGAGTGGGTCGACGGATACGCCGAGCGAGATGAGCTGGTCCATCAGCCTCTCAGAGTGGAGTCGATGACGGAGGCTGACGTTAAGGTTTCTGTAAGAAAGAAAAAGAATAATTAAGATATTGTTCAAGCTACCATTAGGTGATTGAAAGGGCTAAGGAAGGAACACGGATGGGTTTTAGTCAGTAAGAGTCTGACACTCCCTCCCGCTCCACCCAGAGCGGGAGGGGTCATTTGATGATTTCCCATCCGCAAAAAAAAAAAAAAAAAGGTCACTTGAAGCATGTAAGTCAAGAGAGGAGGAGGATATTAATTAACTATGTAATAATCCTGAATACAAGTCGACTGATGATTCGTATAAAACCCTATCTAGATTTTCTAGTCAACTCTTTATTAGTGGTTGTAACAGCAATCATGTGTGTGTAATTTTATCATTATTAAATATTTTATTTATATGAGCAAATTAAATAAAATACAAAAGAATTATAAATTCTATCGATTCCTATTCTAAAAAATCTCAACCATTTATGCAAAGGTGACTCATCTAATTGCTCTAACTGACTGTACCTAACTACCTAAGCTACCGTAAGCTTGTACCGTAAAAAATATTTTTTTATTAATAATGCTGATAAGTAGATGTTTCTTAAAAAAATTGCAACGGACCTACCGTCGCAATTTTGTTTTATTAATATTGTTAGCAATATTATTAAAAATCACACACATAACTTCTCTTCAGTCTGTGATCACACACCACAGCATCATATTGTAGTCTTTGCACACACCTCAATACAAGACAACACAACAACAACAAATACAGATAACATTTTTCTTGACTCAAGAAGTTTTTTATAATTCCGTACACAACAAATCCCTTCCTAAGCCTAAGTCCTTCTTTCACTAAGCCTCAAGTTCTTAAACATATTAAAATTTTATACTTTTTAGCATTAGAATTTTTTTAAATATCTGTTCTACCGCCTTCACATGAGATGTACTTGTAAAAACAAAGTCAAATCATTTATTTCAAATAGGCACATTAAAGGCACTTTTGAACGTCAAAAAAAAAAACTAAATAGAAATGATTCTAATCGCCCATTCCAAAAGGTAGTTTTCGTATGAAGAAGAATGGGCAAGAAACTCCACCGTTACAAATAAATACAACGAACCCAAAAACACAAGTTATGGTGTGAAACCAACGAAGTAGTGTCCAAAAGTCATGCCATACTTTAGAATGGGCTATCATAACTGAATGCGTATACAAAATGTCATGCCTGTGCTCTTCACCGCTTTGGAGGTCTCTCGTATGGAGCCCACCCAGGGTCAGTAGACAGGTCATGGTGGAATTTAGAACAAACTAACATAATTGAATGCGTATAACAAAATGTTGTGTCTCTGCTGTTGACCGTTGAGGAGTTTCCTCGTCTTAAGCCAATTCTGGGTGCAGTAGCCAGGTCTTGATTGACTTTTGAACGGGCCATCATAATTAAATGCGTATACAAAATTTCGTGGCTGTGCTGTTGGCCGTTGAGGAGTTTCCTCGACTGAATCCTTGGTGAAATAGCCAGTTCATGATGGACTATCAAAATTGAATGTGTAAGTATACAAAACTTCTTATCCCGTACTTGAACCTTTGAGGAACTCCGTCGACTGGGGCCAAACCATGCATCATAAAAATACATTGTCTTCGAAATAGAATCAACATGTAGAACTAAGTTAAATAAAAGCTTGTAAAAACTAAAGTCCCGACGAGCGAATTATTTTGTTAAATGTTGAACCTAAAAAACAAATCAAACTATTAAAAATTAACTATTTCAATTACTGTTCATATAGAATCCTCGTTAATAAAGAGAGCCCCCAAAACTAAAAGCTTCTTAAAAACAAATCGAAGGAATAGAAGCGTTGCATCAATCTTCCCAGCACCACATCTCTGCCAGTTTTTCTCAAAATGCAACCTTATGTCTATAGTTCCTAAAGCTATGTAATTGATATCAGCTGACCGAACAAGGGAGCGGATGTATTAAGTACATACTGGGAGTGAATGCGTCATTGCAGAGGTGCGGGGGAATGCGTCCAATGCCCGAGGGGGTGCAGTATGTTGATGAGCCCTGCCGCTTTCTCCCCGCAAATACCCTGGACCCCGGGAGTGAATACATCATTGCAAAGACGCGGGGGGAGGCGTCAAAAACCCGAGGGGGGGGGGTAGTATGCTGCAAACCCCTGCCGCCCTCTCCTCGCCAATACTCTGGATCAAGGGAGTATATAAGTACCTACATCATAGCAGTGGCGCGGGGGGATGCGTCAAAAGTCCGAGGGGGGGAGGGTAGTATGCTGCAAACCCCTGCCGCCCTCTCCCCGCAAATACCCCAGACCCCGTCAGTGAATATGTAATTGCAGAGGGGATGCGACTAAGGGGAGTATGCTACAGCACTAGGGTATGCAAATCCGTTCTGTTTTAAAATCCGGATTTTTAAGAACGGATTTTTGATCCAATCCGGATTATCCGGATATTACGGATTTTTCATGAAAATAAACAAATCTACCTATATTAGTTTGTTAATATAATGTTTCTTATATTTGTGTACATGGATTAAAATAAAAGCACATGACAATCAAACGAATTTTTCAAGGTTTTGTTATTTAAAATTATTCAAACTATCATAATTAAATACCATAATTATGGTGTTATTGCTATAATATGTACTTCTATGTCTGTGACTCGCGTGCTAAGTAACGATGATAAAATAATTCATCATCATCATTTCAACCGAAAGATGTCCACTGCTGGACATAGGCCTCCCCCAAGCACCTCCACTTCGACCGGTTCTGTGCTTCTCGCATACAAAATTAAAGGCTCCAAGCTCTTTTCTAGAGATCTGTCTAATGGGCAGAGCCAGCTTAGAAAACTGAAGACCGATTATAGCAGAATCGTATCCGCCAAACCTGTGCTGTTGAGCGAGATCGAGAGGTACCAATCTGGAAAACGATCCAAGAGCTAGATTGACCCGACAACAACAAGGCACGGAGTGATGATGCAATTACGGCCGAGTTCCTGAAGGCCGGCTGAAACCCGTTCTTAAGGCCCTTCATAAGCTGTTTGGTTCCGTCATTCTCGAGGGTAAAACACCACGGGCATGGAACAGAGGTGTGGTGATACTTTTCTTTAAGAAGGGCGACAATGTCCTTCTTAATAATTATAGGTCCATCTCACTTCTGAGCCATGTCTACAAGCTGTTTTCGAGAGTCATCACGAACTGTCTCGCGCGCATGTTTGACGACTAGACTCCCGAACAAGCTGGATTCCGTAAAGGCTTTAGCACCGTAGACCACATACATACGCTACGACAGGTTATACAGAAGACCGAAGAGTATAACCTGCCTCTCTGCTTAGCGTTTGTGGACTATGAGAAAGCCTTTGATTCGTTTATTATTATTCGATTGAGACCTGGGCTGTATTGCAGTTTCTTCAACGGTGCCAGATCGACTATCGGTACATCGAGGTGCTGAAGTGCCTGTACGAAAACGCTACTATGTCAGTCTGACTCCAGGATCAGACCTCGAAACCTATCCTGCAGCGAGGTGTGAGACAGGACGTTATCTCTCCGAAACTGTTCACCGCTGCACTGGAGGATGTCTTCAAGGTTCTGTACTGGAAAGGGACTGGCATTAACATCAATGGCGAGTACATAACTCACCTTCGGTTTGCTAACGATATCGTAATCACGGCTGAGACCATGGAGGACCTCGGTACAATGCTCGATGACCTCAGTAGAGCCTCCGAAGGAGTGGGTCTTAAAATGAACATGGACAAAAAGAAGGTCTTGTTAAATGCCCATGTAACACTCACTCTCATGAAGATCGGAGACGCTACACTCGAAGTCGTGGACGAGTATGTTTACCTAGAACAAACTGTCCTGTTAGGTAGGTCCAACTTCGGGAAGCTACGCAATACCTTCTCGTCCCACATACCGCAGTGTCTTTGACCAGTGACCTCTGAGTTTGTTTCGGCCTTTCTTCTCAGAGTAGTCAGATAGGAAACGCCGACTTCATCTAGTTTTAAAAAAACATGATTGACGTGTAAAAGTGTTTGTACAAACCTACTTACAAAAAATAAAATCATTTCATTTCATCATTTCATTTCATTTCAGTGCGTGTTGCCAGTGATGGCATAGGGCAGTGAAACGTGGTCGCTCACAATGGGTATTATTAGAAGGCTAAAAGTCATAGAGATGGCTATGCTTGGAGTTTCCCTGCGTGATCGAAGCAGAAATGAGGAGATAAAATAATTAATAGGTACAAATTAAAAGAAACTCTGACGAACAAAAATAAATACAAATACGACTCCTTGTCAAATTATTAAATATAATGTAGGCAAAAGTAACAAAACAATAATTTATCTTCACTTAAATCAATATCAATTTAAGAACGTAAAAAACTATGTAATTTTTGAGACATTTAAGGGGGAAGCTCTAAGGTGGCCCGCGAAATTCAAATTTTCTTACGTTTTTTGCAATTTGCTGGTCAGTATTAAGTTGTACGTTGATTAGAATATGATTCGCGGTCGTAACAAATATGTATTTACAGAATTATAATCATTAAAGTCATCAATACAACTCTATAAGACCATGTAATCCCCAAATGTCAAGATTTCATGAAATAGTCATTCTTGGGGATTACATGGTCTTAGAGAGTTGTGTTGATGACTTTAATGATTATAATTCTGTAAATACATATTTGTTACGGCCGCGAATCATATTTTAATCATCGTACAACTTAATACTGACCAGCAAATTGCAAAAAACCTAAAAAAAATTGAATTTCGCGGGCTACCCTGGCGCTTTCACCTTAATGTGTCCTCAAAAATAATAAGGTAGGTATCTAAAGTGCTGTCGTTTTACCTGCTGCGAATTCGGTTGCACATAATTCCTGCTGCGGAAAAAGCACGCTCTGATTCGACGCTTGTAGGCGGAATGCACTGAAGATCCTTGTAAGCGGAATGAACGGAACGATCAAGGACGCCTCACACACTTTCTCGACCCGCGTCCCTCTCGCACCCCAATTTCTTTATTTACAATAAAAAAAAAAATAATTATTAAAAAAATCCGGATTCGATTTTCAAATCCGGATTTGGAAGTCTAGTAAAAATGTGCGGATATTCGGATTTTTCGGATTACGGATAATCCGGATTGCATTCCCTATACAGCACCCTGCCGCCTTCTCCTCGCAAATACCCCAGACCCCAGAGTGAATCAGTAATTGCAGAGGCGCGGGGGGATGCGTCTAAAGAGAGGGGGAATGCTGCAGGGCCCGGCCGCACTCTCCCCACAAATACCCCAAACCCCCGGGTGATATTCCTAGCGTCTAATAAAGATTTAAAAGACAATTAGATCTGATGAATTACAAGAAGACGAAAACTTACCTAACAAGACTACCACACTTTAGAACTGATGATTCTGCAATAATGTGTAGTCTTTGATTTAAGTACCTAAGTTGTTAAAAAAATTGTCAAAGAAGTGGGCGCATCGTTGCAGAGATGCGCGGGGATGCGTCAAAATTACGGGGGGTTGGTAATGCTGCAGTCCCCTGCCGCCCTTCCCCGGCAAGGTCCCCGAATCCCCGGAGATATTCCTAGTGAGGTACAAATATTTACAAGGAAATCGAATTTAACAGCTGATGATTCTGCAAACAACTGTAGACGTAAGTTTTGGACATCCCAATAATTTTAAGTCTAAGATTGCTCAAAAAAAGGAGTGGGCGCATCGTTGCAGAGGTGCGGGGGGATGCGTCAAAAGGGGGGGGTGAAGGGGGTAATGCCGCAGTCCCCTGCTACCTTCTCCGCGTCTGTGGGAGTTACGTAACACTATAGGAAAGGTCAAAAAGGGTCATGTGCTACATATCCCCTTTTGGACTTACGTAATAACGGATGGAAACCATGATGTCCCTGCTTTTTCAGTTCTGCCTCTATCTAGATCAGGAAGAGCAAATATAATCAGAAAACTTACTGCCATCCTTAGAAGAAAGCTGCTGACGAGCGGTGCACCGGGGTCGCGTCGAAGGATCAAGAAGTCCTCGTCAGCGTCACACCAGGTTGCGAAGTACAGCTCTGGAGATGACTCCATCTACGACCAAAGAAAATATTTATTATGACGTTATCTAATTTCTATTTGTAGCAGCTAGGGATGTCGTAATGTCGTAAATCCCTCTCCTCGAAGCCCCCGTGACGCACAATGACCTAACACAAAGACATACGGAAATAAAAATACTTTTACTATCCTAAATCTTCTACCAGGTCTGTTACCAGGATCTAGACTGGAGGATTGCATTGCTCCAGAAACTGCTAAAATAAAACACTAAAAACGAAATCTACCATTTTCTCAATACAGCTCCGTCTATTTTCTCGACTAATCCATTGATTCAGCTTCAGCAGGATTCAGGACGCCACCTCCACTGTCGACAGGTTACGTAATCTTAAAAGTACTTACTTACCCTATTCTAGAGGTGCTCGTAGCTAAGTAATAACAGCCGCACGGGTTCAGCTACGCGGTCGGTCCGTGGATGAGTGACCATCCGTACATACCGAGGCCCCTCCGTGCCTCGTGTTACACAGTAAATCGGTTGTGGAGGTCAGATAGGCAATCGCTCCATGTAAAATACTGGTATTCAGCTGCATCCGGTTAGACTGGAAGCTGACCCCAACATAGTTGGGAAAAGGCTAGGCAGATTGCACGTACTTACCTTATGCAGGCCCAAAAACGAGAATTATTGCACCAAGATCTCAGCAGAATTTAAAGAAACTAATCTAGCCTCTAGGAACATACCATTGTCTTTCGCTCAGAACAGCAAGCCTCTGCTAGCCGCCAGCAACATCTGCGGACCGAAGGACCAGCACGTCTTACTCGGAGCACGGTCGTCGACGCACTGGTGGTTGCAGCGGGCGATGCAGCACGGGTGCTAGATGACCTAAATGCAGCGCGCAGGTCACAAATCCCGATCGATGGGTACTGCGGCAAATATGGGCGTTGAGATTCCTAGATTGCCTAGGTCATATAGGTACTGAACTGAGAACAAAGGAGCTGCGTTTTATGTAGGACTACAGGACTTGGGCGTTGATATTATTTGGTCGAGGAGGGGTTCTAAATAAGTTTTGACCTTAGGGAGTTTCATGAACTGATTGTGTGTTCCATGAACGCGATGGAGCGATGGAGGTTCAGCCCAATTAACAGTAATTTTTCTTAAAATTTTATATATTTTTTTGTACATATAGAGAAATAGATTTTCAAAGGACAATGCTCTTGGATGTATGGAATCCCGTACCATGCTGCATCAAAGTCAAACTTTGTTTTTTATAGATCACACCTATCATATTAATTTACTCCTACAAAAGTTCATTTTGTAAACAAAACCCGGGTTTCGGAGATTTTCAAAAAAATCTAAATAACCTAAAAACTAGGTACTTTATTTTGTTTGAAACGTTTGTTTGACGAACGGCCATTATTACTCTAAAAAACAGCCAATTCTATTCTAGTTATTTTTAATTAATGTAGAATCGACAAAGTATAATTTATTACATGTTTTTTGAAAGACAAATCACAAAAAAATAATGAAAATAATTACTACAATATTTTGATCTTAATGCGTGAGACTTTTTGGTACGACTTTTGGTAATTCTCCTTTGTTTTGTGAGGCGTCAAGATACAAACACTTAGGTATACAGGCACTATACAGGGTGGATTTTTGAGACGGGGCTAGGTATAATAATATCTACCGAGATACTTTAGATTTAAGGGTTTTGTTTCACCATTTGACATTTTTCCACTTCAGTGATACACCACATTATGATTTAAAAATTCTAGTTATATTTGAACTATAACGTATGTTTGAACCTTAACCTTATGTTAACCTTAACCTTATGTTTGAACTATAACGTTTTTATTGAAAAATTCAATCTATGACTTTTATCATAAAAAATAATCAAATAAGTACCTAATCCCTCAGGATAACGTGTTTTTTTTTATATAAGTATCTTAATGTGACATAACAACTGAAGTGGAAAAATGTCAACTAACTTTTGGATGACATTGTATATAGCAAAATTCATTTTTTTTTTAACGTTGCCCCACATTAGGAATTACTCCGGTATTGTGGGTGCGTTTACAAACATTTAAACTCACATACACAAACAGCCAGACCCGGAACAACTACTTGTAGGTCATACAAATATTTGTTCCGTGCGGGAATCGAACCCGCGACACGCAGCGCAGCAGTCAATCGCTTAACCACTGCGCCAACCGTGCCGTCAAAAGTTAAATCGTCAATCCTTCTCCAGCAAAGAAATTTATACAAAACCAGCGGCCTGCTCCTATGTATATCTAATAACTTGATAAAAACCAATCTGAACATTCCTGCTTGCCTAGAGGGGTAAGCAGGAATATTCAGATTGGTTTCCTGCCAGAAGCATGTTTGGAGTCAAACTTTCGCCTTTCAGGAGTGGGTTCACGTTGTTAGTGCGACGAGGGTTGCACCCACGACCTCACGCTGGCTGGTTAAAAACGAAGGGTGGCAATAACCCTAAATTAGTTTTAAATACTTCCACGGACCCTGAGCTTTCCAAAGCAATACAAATAATAAGTACTTTTTAGGACATTATTTGGTATGGAGTTCGAATAAGGTAGGAAGGGTGAAAAACACATATTTTTCATACTTGGCAATTTGGCATTTAATTAAACGTAATCAGCCTTTAATGTTCCCACATTGCTGGGACACAGGTGTCCTCTCTGTGAGAGGGAATGGGCCGTAATCCACCACGCGGGCCCAGTGCGGGTTGGTAGATGTCACATGTCTTTTTGGTTCTAAGACATGCCGTTTTCCTCACGATGTTTTCCTTCACCGTTTTTTTACCGAGAGAGCAGTGCTAATGAAATACTCAAAGTAAAGTATCTGCCTGGGTTTTAACTTACAACCTATATATTATACTGTATAAATACTCGTAAGTCGGGGCCGCTACTACTCCTTTCTACGGATTTTTACGATGCGAAGTCGCATCGCAGTTTTGTGTACAAGCCCTAAACATGGGGGTGTTTCGGGAAGCCATTGGAGAGAAGCTCCTAAAAAAATTCTGTGGACATCGTTTCACGAGCCACCCTGTATGTCTGTCTACAAACCTTCTGTAATTACACAACATGCATCATATAGCACACTGCGGATTATCGACCGGTGTTCGGGACCTGCGCGTTGCAGCAGGTCGGTGGGCGTTGCACCACCTCCGCTGTGCACCGCCCGGCGGACGCCGCCACTACCGTGTCGCACTGCGCCTCCGACCACCGAACAGAGCGGCACGATTCACCAGCCAGTCCTCACATCCGCACTTCCATGGTAATTTAAGAAGGTAAGTGTGGCAGCCTTCACGCATTAACAGTTAGCCTTCTTACTCAGAGCTGAGACAGTGTTTTACATCAAATCAATCAGTGGTTTTAGTTTAACTTGACTTGCAAATTATAATGATTAGTACCCCCATACCTCTGAACCTTAGTTCTTTGGTGGAAGTATTTGATTTAGTTCATCTCTTCTATTAAGAAGCAAGAAACAAATTTGTTTAATATCCGAATGAATTATTTATTTCTCGAGGGTCATTTAGTAACAATACCAAACCCCCCCCCCCCCTCCACCCTCTCCTTATCCATACACCTCTGAACCGTACTGGCCCTGTGGTGGAATTGTTTGCTTTGGGGTTCATCTTTTTTATTAAGAACTAAGGAATACTCGCGATAGTCAAATTTTATTTGCCCCCGTGTCTCCCCCCATGCCCCGCCCTCACCTGACGCCATGACCGCAGCCTAACATTGTCCTGTACACAGTCTTTCAGTATCCCAATAAATTAACTGCTAGACACGTCACGGTCTCTAAACGTGAGATTTCCTGTAATCTTTCTATATTTCTAATACTTGGTTTTCTTTCTTCGGTAGCTTCCAGCGCGTCCTCGCTTCGCCGCCGCTGCTGCGTGTCGTGCGGAGCGGGGAGAGCTGGTCCTCCGAGTCACCAGAAACATTGTAAGTTGTTTTGCTTTTGGTCCTTTCAGTTACAGTGACGTCCTCACTTAAGGTGTTACGTTGAACGAGGAACCTACTTAGAATAACGCCATTATTTCTTCCGACATTCTAAATGCTGTAGGTACTGCTGTACCAATGTGTATGGTTAATACCTTCCATTTCGACAGAAAGTTTATCAACGGATGACAAAAAAACACTTCGATAGGAGTTTAGGCGGTTTTACTACCTACTCATTCCCATCAATAATCCTTTTTTCATCCACGACACGCATCTTTTACAACAAACTGGGGGCTGCACTACGTAGGTAGGTATATTCAAAGAGATTGGGATTGGATTTGCATCGGATTGATTGGTATTAGCTATAGGACAGACAAAAAAAAATTACCGAAAAATGCTACACCAATGGGTTTTGATACAATTAACTTAACGGTTAACTGCCCATTATATTATCCTTTTATGATTCTGCCAAAGTGGCCTTTTTAGGCCCCCTACTCTCTTTTTGCAAACTCTTTTTTAATGAAAGTTTTTTTTACTTTTCCAGGTATCCGTGAAGATGCAGCTTCACTCCCGACCAAGTCTCAACCTCTCCGGCTAAACCAACTTCTCTTGTCAGAATCAGCTTTCACAGATTATTTATTTCCACAAAATAAATAATCTGTGAAAGCTGATTTCTTTGAAAGCGTTTTTGTAAGAAAATATGGCATCTAAATTTGCAGCCGTCTATCAGATGATAGTCTCATTAAATCGGGCTAATTGGCTAAACACAATGAGTAACTTTGTGATTTAGCCCCCAATTTGATGAATCAATTCAGACATTTCTGGGGTTATTATTTGTAGGTGTTTTCCCCGGGGTTAAACCCGTGTAAAAACTCTTAACAAATGACTGCCTCGCTTGGCTAAAGGAATCGTTCTTGTAACGTTTTAAAACCAATACCAAAACGGAATTGGTGTTCATCTTCAAAATACCCCAGTCGTATTACGACACGCTCGGGTAACGACTTCACTGATTGCTTCAACATGCATACAGTGTGATCATGGATTTATTTGCTCAAAAAATTATCTCAGCAGTATCCATTAAACAGCATGATCACAAGCAATCACAATTTTAAAATATTAATTAAATACACGGTTATGAAATTATGATCGGATATGACATGAGTGTCTATGCAAATAGATAACTATGACAGGCGCGGATCCAAGGGGAGGAGTTCTGAGTACCCCCTCCCTCCAAAACAAACAAATGCTTTGTTTTGGAGTTTCTGGCCCTTATTGACTTGAGACTTGGATACGCGCCTGATATTCATTAGGATATTACGTAATACTGAGTTAATACTGCTGAATTAGTACTACTGAGTTAATGCTATAGGGATATGCTATGGTTCTTAATTAAGATAATATAAGGCATCTCTGGTGTATTTTATGAAAAGGTTATCAATATAGATCTGGTGTATTTTAAGGAATTAGTATAATAAGGAAAGAAACTCATTATTCCTTGATGGGTTTCCAATAATTGTATGTTGTTGTGTGTTCACATTAGATAACTAGGTACTTACCAATATTTCCTAAAGATAAACATGAAATGTAATACTGTTTTGTTTTATTTGAAACTACCCTACGAATGTCGAAAAAGGCTAGGAGGTGATAAAGAAAGCACCTGTTTAATAATTGAAACCAGTGCAGGGCAGGTGGCCCAGTGGAAACATTGGTGGGCCAGAGGTCCCGGACTCAGCTCACTGGCCGTGGGTCATCCACGCAAGCATGTGCTCTGTGCAATTTTTTTTCATCACCATTTTCAGACCAGTGGTGATGAAAAACATCGGTAGGAAACAAGCAAGTAGGTACCTACTTAGAACTTACTTTTTACTTAGAACCAAAACTCGAGCTGAGACAGCCACTGGGCTCTCGTGGGGATTAACGGCTCACTCCTCACAGAAAGGAGGCCTGAGTCCCAGTAATGAGAACATTCTAGGCCGATTTAAATGCTGTTTATTGTTACAAGCAATCGAGTCATGGCATTACTGCCGGCCGTAAGCAAAAAGAGCGCATCTAAGGAAAAAAGAAAAGAAAAATAAACCTTAGTAGACCGAAAAGCGCATGTAGGTACAGTCAACAAAGGAGTTAAGTATACAGGAGCGTCGGACATTGTTGAAGTTTACTAAGAGACCGATGGATATTCTCCAATAAAATTTTAGTTTAATAATAGAAAACAAACAGCTCATTTATTAAATTAAATTTCAGTCCAGAACATCCATCGGTTTCTTAGTAAACTTCAACTATATCCGACGCTCCTGTATACTTAACTCCTTTGTTGACTGTACATAATCAGCTTAGAATGTTCCCACTGCGGCGGCACAGGCCTCCTCTCTGTGAGAGGGAGTGTGCCGTGATCCACCCGATCATGATGCGGCGACACCGGCCTAGTGCGGGTTGGTAGATGTCACATGTCTTAGAATAGAATTTTTGGTTCTAGGACATGCCGGTTTCCTCACGATGTTTTCCTTCACCGTTTTGAGAAAAGTGGTGATGAAATAATTTAGGTACACAAAGAAAAGCGTCTGTCTGGGTTCGAAACTACGACCTACAACTCGTAAGTCGCCGCCCCGTTACCACTGGGCCACCACTGCTCGCGCATATCATATGCAATATTTATACCTAAATGCCTTTCTATCTGGTAGTTTAGGCTTATTTTTCTATTTGTTTTTCCTCAGGTCCGTCCCTTTTGCTTACGGCACCAGTGCGGCGGCGGCGGCAGAATATTCCCCAACGATCTTGACTTTTTCTGTCTGTCATCATGCTGAAGAAAGACTTAGCACGATTTTTCAATAGTCAGATCCTTCGATCAATAAGGTCAGATCAAATAATTTTTAAAATACTGTGGTTTGACAGCTTTTATATAGAAAATATGTCATACTGTCCTAAAATGTAGGTATTCTTCATAAGTTATCTGAGTATTGAAAAATCAAACCATAAATCTGACAAAAACACGAGACCTTTGGCTCTATCTGATGGGCAATTCCCTTAAGTGAACGTTCGCATTCTAATCTGTTTCAAATTCTCAATCTGTCAAAAGTAGTTACCTACCTTTATTCTACAAACATTTTTGACATTGATTGACGGCTTGACGCTGAAATGTGGGGCGCTTTCCGAATTAGCTATAATCGCTCACAGCGCTCACATCATCTCACATCCGTTCCGATTTAGATATCACGACTATGACAGCTGAGAGCTGTCAACAATTCGGAACGCCCGTGAGCGCGCTCACAGTGCTTACTCAATGTAAAAACGATATTATTACAGTATTTCTTTGTATAAACACCACATTTCTTCTTCTTTGGTTAGGTGGCGACTATCAGCCAGAAGCACAATTTCGAAAATGCCACTTTAGTTTAATTTTATGATAAGATGCAAATCAAAATAAAACACACACTGACACATCCTCACACGCACACTGTCATTTTTGACAGCGCTCACGGTGATATTATTCTAGAGCATGGTCGGCGTTATCGCAAGATGGCGCATGTCATGACGTCATCTATGACGATTCACGGAACGTCGTTATCGCGCTCACGCTAATTCGGTACGGGTTTAAGCACGCTCACATCGATTATTTCCCATCTCGGAACGCAGGGGTGATTGAGGCTAGATTTTTATTGTTTTTAGTTACCTACCTAAGGCAATTGACCTTCTGCTCATATCTGATTAGATTTCGACCACACTGGACAAGCGAACTAACGACCACCTCACGTTCCCTCGCACCGGCCCGGTTCTACTCTTTCATCATAAATATGCAGCCCGTAATCAAGAATCCGCCTGCCAACTGTTCAGTAATTAATATTTGTAGAGCAAATGACTTAGTTGTTATCATAATGATAGGTATAGCTCATTCATTTAGTACCTACCGCAATCTTTTGATTAAAATCGTTTGTAAATTGCAAACATGGGTCCTTTCATGGTTCATAAATAGTTCCGGGACAGACTACCTGACAACGCACTAAACCATTGAACATAGAAATGGTTGGTAGATATATTACTTTACTCTATGGTTGGTAGCTTATATAAACTTCTAGCATAGATAAACTTCTTCTTCTTTAGCGTGTCGATGGTCGATGGCAATCTAAATGGTCTCAGCCGTAGACAGAGTAAACTATTCTCCGTCTACGGTCTCGGCGCTACATATTAGTAATCTGTGATTCCTCCCCCCTCCCCCCAAATCCTTCCAATAAACTATTTCCCGCGCCACCACGAACCAGCCTGAAGATGGAGTGGGCCGTCGAGGCCGGCCCAGAAAGATATGTCGAGATGACCTGAACCCGTACCTACAAAGCCGTGTGCCGGGATGGGTTTTCTCATCAGCAAAAATGACAAACTTCCATTCTAATTTAGCCCTTTAAGTACAGTCAACAAAAGAGATAAGTATGCACGATCGTCGAATACAGTTGAAGTTTAGTAAGAAACCAATGGGTGTTGTCGACTGAAAAATAATTTGATAACTGAGCTGTTTGTTTTGTATTAATAAAATTTAATTTTAATAATAATAAGTTTATTGATTCATTAACAAGTTACAATATTTAGGTATGACACTGGATCCCGCACTAGGATACCCTGTGTCGCAGGATCCAGTCTCTTTCGACAGATAATATGTATTATTTACGATATGTTAACAAATGCAACGGTATCAGTAGATATAATTAATTAAGACATGGAACTAAAAGGTAACCAAATGTATGTGTGATGAGTGTAAGCATGTATGTGATGAGTGTGAGTGTGTACGTGATGAGTGTAAGTATGCATGTGATGAGTGTTAGCGTGTATGATGAATACTTTATTAGTTGAATGATAAAAGATTTAATAAAGTATTTTATTTGAGAACATCCATTAAACTTCAACTTTATCCGACGCTCCTGCATACTGTTGACTGTACGTTAGTACCTACTATTAGTTATTCTGTGCTTTAGGTGAATTTTCCATTCCGGGGCAGCGGTCTTCCTATATAGTTACTTTACTCTTTGCAGTGGTCCAACTGCTCTGTACAGCTAGTTGGACCATGGGTCTTTACTAGGGGCAGTTGTCCAACTTTAAAAATACTTAGTTGGACCACAGCACCTTTTGAGAGTTCCGTGGTCCAATTCATTTATAAAATAACTTGCCAACTCTAAAAACCTCAACTGCATCTGGAATTTTCAAAAATGCTTTGTACGAGGACGACTACTTTCGCTATTTAGGTAAGTACTTATAAGGAACTCTTGCGCAAAATTTCATGCTTCTAGACCCAGCGGTTTAGGCTGCGCATTATCTATATCAGTGAATTAATGAGTTTTAGATTCTTATTAAGATGATGTGAGGAATCAAACAAAAAAAAACTTTTACAATCACTGTTTATTATTTACATCATGCATCAGTACAATCATTAATAACAAACAAAATGCGATCTCTTTTTATAACATTTTAACAACTTCTTAAAGTGGAGAGATTAAAAATATACACTGGTCATCAAAAAAATCGACCCACCCACTTTTTGTTCAATAATGATCGATTGTTTCACAGATAAGCTGTTTCACATGTTTGTTTATTATTTTGAGGGTCGATATTATGATGATTGACGTCTTGTTTGTCATAAATCTTATTGCACTTGAAGGTAAACAATTTTTTATACAGAAATACTGTTAAGTGCTGATTTGACGGTTTTACATCGGAGCAAATCGACCCGTTCTTTCAGTCCGAAACAGATTTTTGTAGGGATTTCATGTTAATATCGTTAAGTTTAATTGCTGAGGCTGTAGTTTTGACTAATTCTGTCTAAAAATAATGGACACTACTGAAGCTGAAGCGGCCCAAGTTGTAGCTTTGCTGCAACAAGGCTTAAGTCAACGTGTCGTAGCCAGGAGGTTAAATCTCAGCCGTTCTGCAGTTCGGCGAGTTTACCAAAGATTTCTGGAGACTGGGCAGTATCGAAGAAGATCTGGATCTGGAAGACATAGGGTGACAACACAAAGGGATGACCGATTTATAGTGATATCAGCTTAACGAAATCGACACCTTTCTGGCGTTGATCTCCAGCGACGCTTACGTGACGATCGGGGTGTGGCTATAAGTGATAGTACTGTAAGGAGGAGACTACGTGAGCAGAATTTAAGACCACACAAGCCAGCAACAGGGCCACAATTGACCACAGCTCATCGACAAGCCAGAATTCAATTTGCGCAGAATCACATCAACTGGACTATCGGCCAATGGGAGTCAGTTCTTTTTAGCGATGAGAGTCGGATGACTTTATACGGTTCTGATGGACGCCGTAATGTCATGCGACGGCCAGGTGAACGTTATTCCCAGTGTTGCATAAGAGAAACAGTCAGTTATGGTGGAGGCTCTGTAATGTTTTGGGCTGGGATATCTTTAACTGGACGCACGGAGCTGGTATTCATAAGAAGTGGTGCTTTAACTGCGGTACGCTACATCACAGAGATCTTGGAAGACCATGTGGTGCCATATGCCGGTTATATTGGTGAACATTTTGAATTAATGCATGATAATGCACGGCCACACGTAGCGCGCATTGTCACCGATTTTCTTGAAGAGGTCGGCATTCGGGTTATGTCGTGGCCAGCGAGAAGCCCTGATCTTAACCCTATAGAGCACATATGGGACACCCTAAAACAAAAGGTTAGAGCCCGTAATCCAGCCCCCACATCCTTAGGAGACCTGGAAAACGCTATCAGGGAAGAATGGAACCGAATCCCTCAAGATACCATCAAAACCTTGATTAGGTCACTAAAACGGCGAATGCAGGCCGTTATTCGAGCAAGAGGGGGGAATACTCAATATTAACCTGCAAAAAATGTGTTCATAACACTTAAGACTGAAAAATTAGAGCGTGTTTAAGATTTAATCAAAAACAGTACAAAATTGTTCTTTTTATTTTTGTAATAAAAGTTCTTTTTTTTAACATTTTTAATGTTTATATTGTGCTAAAGTTGGTGTATATAAACAAGTCATATTAAACATATTAGTAGTAAACCATTTTGTTTTATTTCGCTGAAGAAAAAACGTGATTTGCTGTAAAACTGCAGGTGGGCCGATTTTTTTGATGACCAGTGTATTTATTGACGCATTTAAATATAAAAATATAAATTGTCAAATCAATGTTTTTTTTTTAATATATATTTTATTTTTATGTTAAATGTATGAAGCGCCGTATCAGGAGATATAGTCTAAAAAGTCATGTAAAGTAAATAATTTTAAGTACCTATACGAAAGGTATATTTTCTTAAGTTTATACAGATTCTCTCTTTTCAGTGTCCATTTATATTTTAATGCAACAAGAACTTATTTAAATAGACGCACGATTACTAAATACCATTTTTTTTTTAAGATTATTCTAAAAAAGCAAGTTTAAACAACAAACATGAAAACAAGAATTACTTGTTTTTAAAACTGGCTGGCCTGTTGGTCTAGTGGTCAGTGACTCTGACTGCTATGCCGGAGGTCGTGAGTTCGATTCCCACCCAGGACAAATGTTTGTGTGATGAGCATGATCATTTGTTCTGTGTCTGGGTGTAATTTATCTATATATGTATGTATTTAGAAATATATAAGTATGTTTATCAGTTGTCTAGTACTCATAACACAAGCTCTGCTTAGCTTGAGACTAGACGGCGTTGTGTGATAGTTGTGGAATATTATATTATAAAAAAAAAAAAAAAAAAAAAAAAAACTCATTTACACAACTCCAGTCTTTAGCAGTGTCTGTTCACATAGATGAGATGGTATGAGTTACTAATAGAACTATATCTAAAAAAAAACTAAGAGCCATGTATTTTGGGCTTAACATTTACGGGGTAACAATAACATTTGTGCATGGTACAGAACACTAACTAAATGTGACACTGAGGGCAGCACGGTTGTCACTGCCAAACAAAAATCAACATTATGATCCTTAAAAGAAAGTCGACAATTAATAAACTTTGATGTGCCCCTCTGTCCGCTTTAATGCACTTTCAAGATAATATAATTTTGTTTATTTTCAACTTTATTTCAATTTACATAAGGTCAGTATTTGTTTGGCAGTGACAGCTTTGCTGCGCCTTCAGATACGCGCCGAATGCTCACTAATTTAAGTAGGTATGCAAGATAATTCTACTAGACTATTTTAATTTCAGCTAGTAACTAATTTACAAAATGGATACTATAATGGCATGGAAGAATGAGGTGACAAGGACAAATTCCCACATATATTAACAACAAGAATCCTTAACATTTACTTATAAATTACTTAAATCCACATGGCATAACTTTAGTGATAATAATGTTTCTTAAACATTGTATAAAAATATTAGACTTCCTAAGTGCTTCGAAAACTTGCATGTTGATTTCTACTGAGATGATTGCATATAAAAAAAATCAAGGTTTCATTAATTTATGTTCATGCAATTAAGTTATGAAAATATTTGCACAGCCGTTGATACAAGAATTACAACATTGAATAATAAATTTAGAAGCCATGTAGTTTGCATAGCATTAGTATGTTTTAAGTGTCCATAGCAGCAGATGGTAACGGCATACTTGATATTAGCAATAATATTGACTATTTTCACCCAAAGTTTAGGGAAAGTTGATAAACCTCAATGTATCAAGTGCCTCTAATATAAATGCAGTTATACCCTTCAAATTGGAATATAATTATTTATTTATTTATTTATAGGAGAACCAACAGCTATAACAGAAGCATAACAATAGTTTATGAGACATAAAGCCAATTACAGGTTCTCACGGGTAAATTATGCTATTAAATTCATCAATTATGCTATTAATTGATGACAACTAAACCGGGTGGCAAGGACATTAATGCACAACATATTACATTGGATTCAGAACATGATTCTGAACCCATGCATTGATATTTTTCGGTTATTTAAACAAAAAATAGCTGTTCCATACATTTTGACTGTGTAGGTTACACACTTTTCTATGAAACAGCAGATTTTTTTTTTTGGTAACTAATGAAAAATATCTGCTCTAGAGAGTGAGAATCATGTGCTAAATTAGAAAGAAAGTAAGAAAAGAAAGAAATTTATTACATTGTTAGTTTGCGCGTTGATGACCCTGCTACATTGTATCACTGTATAAGACAATAGGGGGCCGTTCAAGTATTACGTAAGCCGATTTTTTAAAATTATTAACGCTTTGTCAGCAAATAAGTAAGCAAAGCCCCCACCCCTCCCATGCTTATGTAAATATTGGTACATGCATTTTTTAATGTGTTCTGGTTTCTTTATTGATTCATGAGCAGCAGTTAATGCGTTTCGTTTTCAAGCATAGACAAGTAGGATTCCCATATGTGTTCAAACCAAAATTGACTAAATTTTTGTAGAAAATCCGAAACAGTAAAAAAATAAATGCTGCTGACGTAATAACCATCCAGACCCCCCCCATCCCCCATGTCATCAAAAATAAGCAAACCAAAGACCCCCCGCCCCCCTGTAGTGCTTACGTAATACTTGAATGGGAGTTTACAATGAAAATTGGAAGAAAAAAATTCTAGACTAATCCCTTGTTTCTCTGCCTTAAGCTAATCCCAACTAATGTTCTTTCTACATAAACATACATATGTACATAACTAACTAACATCAATTATTTACATAACATTCAGTTGTTACAGCATAATGCAAGTTTTGAGAGATTATTTTGCTTACACAAAACATTTTCTAAGCCACTCACTACTAAGTCGAGCCATCACAATTATTGTGTTCCCTGGGGATTTCTTTGGTTAGCACACTCAAACAATATCACATATTGTTGGAGTGCCGGCATCCTGTTATTTACGCTTACGGTTCTCATACTCAATAGCTCGGGCTTCAGACGCAATCTGTCTCTCCCTGTTCAGTATTCCATCTAACTGGTCTGTGAATGCATCAAAGGAGAATTTTGTTTCAAATCTCTTTAGGCCTGCTTCGCCAAGTTTTTGACCTAAATCTGGGTTTAATATCAATTTGCTCATAGCATTTGCAAAGGATTTGCTGTTTGGCTCGCATAAAAACCCTGTAACCTCATTTACAATTGTCTCCGTAGGTCCTCCACTGTTCACGGCTATCACTGGCTTCTTGAAATACATGGCTTCTAGGGGAACAATGCCAAAATGCTCATTTGATGGAGTATAAACCAAAGCACTGCAGTTGTGCAAGAGAGACACTTTCTCATCATCTTTGGGAGATTTCATAAATGTAATCTTATCTTCTATGTCCAACTCTGCCACTAAATCTGTCAATTCAATATAGTGCTCCATATTTTCCAAGTTTATTGGATCAAAGCCTCCGGCCATTATTAAATGCACTCTATTCCAATCAGCCTCGTTCAGAACATGTTTTAAATGCTCAAATGCTCTTAGAGCTAGTTGCAGATTCTTTTTTCTTTCATATCTATTTATTGACAAGAATATAAACTTATCAGTTCCTACTGGAACAACCTCCTTCAAGGGTTTTGGTGTAGTTGTTCTGAAGAACTCAGTGTTTATAGATGGATAGCAGATATCTGGTGTATCTTTGATTCTCTGGAAAGCATCTTGGTACACTCTGGCAGTATATTTACTATTAACTAGCACTTTATCTGCTTGTGCTGTCGTCAATTCCTCGAGCCAGTTCAAAGGTGCTCTATATATCTTTTTCAAAATGCCTCCTTCAGCAGACAATAGTTTATCGGGATGATGGCAATAAAACACGACGCGGTAAGGTCCTCTGGCCATTTTCAAGAATGGAATGCATAAAGATATCAGGTCGCAGAATATGAGCGTTGGCTCTTCAACCGGTATGACGTACCATGACATGTAAACAGCTGCGTAAACCATGCGGACGTAGGCACACGCAGCTTTGAACCTACCAAATATAGAGCGCGGTATCCAGTCGCCAACGACAGATACAGGAAAAGTACCGTCTCTCGTCTCCGCAAAGCAGTGTGAGGGATCATGATGGTTCGTGTAAAACGCTACTTCGTGACCCTTCTTCTTGAAAGCCAATGCAGCATCCAAAACCAATCGCTCGGCGCCGCCGATACCCAAATCCGGGTGTAGAAATATTATCTTGACCATAATTGCACCAGTTTTAATGTTTCACCACGTTATCCAAAATCATTGAACCGCACAAAATTAGAAGGCAATTTTGTAAATACGGCAAAATTATTATTGAATGACACCTTGAAACTTGAAGTTTATCAGATTAGTGTTGCCCATTCATCGATAAAAATCCTGTCACTAAATAGTTACCACAGATGTCAATAAAACAGTCGTCAATAGTTAGTCGACTAATCAGTAGAACGCTTTATTTTATAATTCAACCCTCCCTTGCCGCCCTACCCCAGCAACGCCCTAAGTCGAGCTCCGTACCCCACAAGGGGATCCCTTAGCCTGTAGACGCTTTGTTTTTAGGTTTTTAAGACCTTAATTTATTGAAGGCAAGGCACCCACAGGCAAGACCATTTCAAAAAGAAACGACTAGGAATATTGAAATAAATTTCCCAATAGTTTTGGTAAATAGTAAACCGATTTGCCTAGACACAGTATTTTAAATTCACAATAGTCGTAGTCGTCGTAGACTAGTATATCTTGTGATAGTCGAACTGATCGTCTGATCAGTCTTTGTGTGTAGGCCTCTCACTTGGTTTGTTATCAAACTTATCAATAAGTAATTATGAATCACATAGGAATCACTTCAGTATTCAAGGGGTAGGCATGCTGATAATAATTATTATAGAATATTATCATCGTAGAACCTAACCTAGACCAATCGTAGACCCCCCCCCCCCCCCCCCAGGAGAGACATCGGCATCTCCCCCCCCCCCTCGCACCTCCCCCTTCAACCTGTTCCGTGTTGGTTCGCTCGAGACTTATGAATCACTTGTTGTTCTATTGGTAAATGCAAATAATCAGAAATCAGATTACACTTCCTACAATTATTAAAAAATAGAAAAAAAAACTACAAAAATAATACCTTCAGCAAAATATATTTCATATTTTTCTTCATAAACATGATATAAAAAGTAAAAAAGAATAAAAATGGAATAAAATAAAGTGGAAACATACCATCTGGATCAATAACAATTATCACCAAACATACATTGCAAACTGTAAAATAAATAATGCTGAAGGCTATTTTAGTTAAGTTACAGTTCATCCTTCCTTTCAATTTTAACAAGATCAACATGGAATGTTAACGTTGCAGACTTAGGTATCTTTGGTGGTGCTCCGGCCTCACCATAGGCCAAATGAGGTGGAATTACTAGTTTCCTTTGCTCTCCTTCACACATGCCTATCAAACCTTGGTCCCACCCCTTTATAACTTGCCCAGAACCCAAAGTGAAGGTAAGTGGGTTACCTCGAGGAATGGAACTATCAAATTCTGTGCCATCATCTAGGGTGCCCTGAAAATTAGAAACATTAATGTGTTAGTGCTGAAGTATTACTTGAACTGAAGAAATTGCATCTGGTTTATGAAAGTTATTGATAAACAAAATATCATGCTGCCTCCATGCCACAGAGATAATTTGCACTTCACTTAAATGGGTATGACCATGGCTGCTTTGTATGAATAAATAAGTAATAGTAGTTACCGTGTAATGCATGTGCAAAAGGTCTCCTTTTTTGCTTTTTATTGGACATTCGCTGGCTCTTTTTTTAACCCCAATCTGCAATTTTTTAGGGGCCGAGTCGGCTACGACATAAGAAATTACACTCATAAAGATCAATAAAAAGAGTGCAATTTTGCAAAGTAATAATATTGCTGGCTTATTCATATTTCTTTTTTAGAAATAATTTCACGTGTCGACACAGTAAAACTACTGATAAATACTTTAATAGACGGGAATCCAATCAATCCAAGTCTACGAAACCAGTCGAGTCAAATAACCAAATAATTAAAAAATGTCAAAGTTGAAAGTTAACCAAAGACAAAGAGAAAAGTTTAGTAGAAGAAAAAGTAAATAAATATAGTGCTGTATATTATAAATAAAACTAAATTACGTTTACTAACACACAAATAGTATTATTATTCGAATACAACACTACGCGGCTATATTTTTTACATTGATAGTTGACACTGACAGTTTGTCAAATTGTCAATTGTACTCAGGAAATGTGAATCGATTCTACTTGCTTCTTGCTTCTGCTTGTGATCATCATAAAATTATAGCATTATTTATGAATAAAACTCTCGCAATGACGACTGAAAAGTATGGACTGGAGAACTATATGAAATTCCTACTCAATAGAGTAACAGCATCTTCAGTTATTGTGGAAAGTATTGAGAATTGTTTACAAACTGAAAATAAAGCTGCCAAACATTATTTCCACAAAATTATGGTAAGTTAATTGTTTATAATACTGCCATGACAATAAAAGCTTCCGCAGACTAGCGCGACGCGACTAGTAGAACAATTTCTATGAAAACTTTTAATACACTTTGTCTTAAACTATACTTATTGTCTTGTAATGAAATATCCTCATCACCTCGTATATAAATACATCAAGGTACAGAGTTCATAGTTTTAGCTAAAATAAAAAGTAATTATGACTACCTAAAACAGTTTTATGAACCAGCCTATAATGTTTCCACTGCTGCTGGGACACAGGCCACTTCACTTTGGAGATTTGAAAGATTAAATCTATCATATCATAAATAAAACTTAATATTCAGTATGGACTAAAAACTTCTACTTACTACTTGGGTTGAATAACTTTGCATTTACATGACTAAATGCAAAGTTATTCAACCCAAGTAGTAATTTATTCAACTATTTATGTTTACAGATACACAACTGGCAAGATACATTGCATGAACTGTTTGACAGACTATGGGGATACTTCGGCACTGTCATAGTACCTGTAAAATGTTCAACGCAGGGCGATATAGCCACATTCTACACCTCCAATTTATCTTTAGTATCTAAAATAGTAAAATTTGACTTCATGTTTCCCTATAATAGAAACATGTACAGTATAGACGTACTTTTTAATGATAAGAGTTCCACTGAGTTCTTTGGATCAATGACTACAATTGATGAAATTGTCTCCGGTGTAGTAAGCCGAAGGTTCAGTGACAAATGCGAGCTGGACCTATCTAATTTCTGTGATGATCCTGGTAAGTAAATACTTAAATAAAAATAGGTCATGAATGAATTTTTGAGACTACATAATATCTTGATATTAGGCATCTTTGATGGTGCTATTGATTGATGTCTTGTTTCTGAATACTCAGTTTAGGAACAATTGTACTTTTATTATTTTTAATTAATTAAAAAAGCTAACGGTCTTGAAATAATAATATGTAAACGTATATAAAAAGGAGGGGAAGTAATCAAAGGGCATCAGAATCATTGCTGTCAACAGGAATGTGCTGGCAGCATTGCCATGTTGTATGGCAATGAGTTGACCATTGGTGATGTCTCGAAAAACTAAGTGGACACCATGGCCCTAGTGTTTGAATTATAGCTACTTAAATAAATAACTTTGTTGAATAAATAACTAAGTATTGGCAGTTTATATGTGAATTTCAAAAACTGCAAATCTTACATTGGAACTTGTAGTAGGTATAAATAATAACAACAAAGGAGAAAGTCTCATAGTAGACTTAAGTAGTGTGTCTGCATTATTTTTATAATATTTGTGTTTGTAAAAATTCTTGAATCTAAATGATAATAAAAAAGCATTAAGACCGCCTTTGTACCTTTTTGTGCGAAAAGTTTAAATAAATAATAATAATAACATTTCCCTTTCAGAATTTACAGATAAGAAAATATATTTTTACAAAATATCTCTCCTTGCCAACTTTAAAATACTGATGCTCAGAATGGGAAGGGACACAAAAATGTTAAACTTGAGCAACAATAATTTAAGGTATACAAATTATTCTAGTCCATATTTTTTTTAAATATTGTGATAAGTACTCTTTAGCATAAAGAAAAAATTACAAAGCCTATGCATTTCCTGTTAATACTAATAGAAAATGGTTTATTTATTGAACAACGTAATACACCAAATTTACTTTGAAAGACAGAAAAAAAAAGTTTTTATTGAGAGTTGCTCAGGACCACAAACTAAACTAAGCATAGTATTTTTTTTTTTATTAGACATGAATGTCCCTCTGCTGGAACTCTGGAAGGACTCCCTACTCTCCTGCCATCTCTCTAGCACGCTCATAGAAACATAAAAAAATATTTATGATTAAATGCCATTTTTAATTCGTCATTATACTCCTGGTTTTCTCAGAGGGGCCCGTGGCTAAATAATAACAGCCGCACAGGTCGATCTATCAGGTTAAGCTGCCCTTGGCGCGGTTGGTCTGTGGATGGGTGACCATCTTTACATACCGTGACCCCTCCGTGCCTCGGAAAGCACGTTAAGCCGTTGGTCCCGGCTGTCATTCGTGGATCTTTGACAGTCGTTACGGGTAGTCAGTAGCCCGAAAATCTGACAACCAGTCTTACAAGTGGTGTCGTAGTACCCAGTTACTGGGTTGTGGAGGTCAGATAGGCAGTCGCTCGATGTAAAATACTGGTATTCAGCTGCATCCGGTTTGACTGGAAGCCGACCCCAACATAGTTGGGGAAAAGGTTAGGCAGATGATGACTCCTGCTTTTCTCAGCCCCCTATTTTCTGCCATAAAAATTATGTCTAAACAGTGATAAATTAATGTTTCAGCCAAGTACCATTAGATGTATTGAACTTTTTCATCAAAGCAGATTTGACAGCTATGAACTTTAGCAACAATAATGTAAGTTTTTTTTTATATATAAAAAATGTTATTTAGCATCCTGGAATTGGAAGATGACAAAAGATATTACTTATTATTAATATTTGTTTTTTCACTAACATAGTGTGTTATACTTTTTTTTTTTGTTTAGTCTTTTCTGTCCCACTGCTGTGATAATTACTAATTAAAGATTAGTCACTTATGTGTATGTACAGTCACAAGCAAAAGTATGTATACACTTGGCTTTATTCAAAGTCGTTTTTCTCCTTTATTTTTGAATGAAATTTTATATTAGTAGGAACATAGTATTTTCGAACCCAGAGGTATATGTAAAGTGTCGTATTTCAACGTTGCATTCGTTATTTCGTGAAAAAATCGCAATTTAAAGTTGCCAAGTTTTGACATATTCGTGCTCGTGACTGTACTTCTAGTGTAAAAAAATCCTTTATTCTTTTACAGATACCCGCAGTTGCAGAATTATCTAGAGTCAGCAGCAAAATTGAGAAGCTCTGGTTGGAAGGCAACCCACTGTGTGAGGACTTAGATCCAGTGTCTTATGTTAAAACTCTAACTGTCAAGTTTCCTAGATTAACTGAATTGGTAAGTTTGTTATAGGTGTTTAAATAATGCTGCCTCTCTTTCATCCTATGGCTGTCAAATTGTCAAGAAGAAAATTTGTACCTACATCTTGAAAATTAAACATGGATTGAAAAAAAACCCTCCACCGCTTATCGTCAACCTTCAATTTAAAAGTGAAAAGGCATCTCCTGGGTACGCTTATTCCATCTTAGACCCCATCAGCATCTTCATCATTCTCTTATCCTTATCCCAGTTTATTTTGGGGTCGGCGCAACATTATGTCTACCTTCCATTCTTCTCTTCTCTGTAGTCACCCCCTTCTATATCAACATTCACACAGTCCATCCATCGTTTCTTTGGTCTTCCACCCAACCATCTTAGACCTCATTAACCGCTTTTTTTCAGATGAAATCAAGTTTATGAGCAGTCCCATTAATTAATACCATCCTAATCAGCATATAATGTTCCCACTGCTGGAACACAGGCCTTATTTCTATGAGAGGTAGTGGGCCATAATTCATCACGCGGGCCATAATACACTACGCGGGCCATAATCCACTACGCGGGCCATAATCCACTACGCGGGCCCAGTGCGGGTTGGTGGATGTCACATCTTCGAATTTTTTGTTCTAAGATATACCGGTTTCTTCACTATGTTTTCCTTCACCGTTAATTACCGTTTTTTTTCTTTTCAGGACGGGGTAAAGTTAAACCAACGTGGCATAGTGTTTCCATTCTTCAGAAATTATCTATGCCAAGCAGATAGAAAAACAAAGATGGTTGTCGAAAAGTTTGTGACCTTATACTTCTCTAACTACGATCAGCCTTCAAAAAGACGCAGGAAAAGAATTGAACCACTTTACTTTATAAACGCAATATTTACGTTATCCTCCGACTTCTTGGGTATGTATTACTATGTATGGCTTTTATCATTGCTGCAAAAATCATCATAATTTCAGCCGAAAGACGTCCACTGCTGGACAAAGGCCTCCCCCAAGCACCGCCAATTCGACCGGTTATGTGCTTTCCGCATCCAGCAGATTCCTGCGGCCGTCATAAGGTCGTCGGTCCGGGAACACCCAAATACTCCGAAATATTTTATTCCGAATTTCGATGTTCCGATTTTCAAAAGTCCGAATTTCCGAAAAATCACGAAATTTATTTTACTGAAAGTCGTAAATGCGATTTGTTTGTTTTCCGGTTTTCATACGTTCGAAGAATCAAATGCTCGATGGGTTCTCGGTCCGAAAAACGACATTCCGATTTTCTGATTTCTGACATCTGATTCTGATTCAATTAGTAGTGCGATACTACTTGACTTCGATGCACGTTACCGCACCTGAACGCAACGAACGCAATAGGCGACGTAGATGCAAGAGCGAGCGAAGGGCACCCCGAGGTTAGGTTTGGTTAGGTTACTTTTAAACCCCTTTACACAGAAATAGGGGCCCCGCGAAACGGGGCTCCGTCGACATAGGATGCAAGAGCGAGCGAATGACAATACAAATACCTTTACCGTGCATCGAAGTCAAGTAGTATCGCAGTGAAGATCTATCGCGGTAACGTGCATCGAAGTGTAGTGGCCTCGCAGAGACGGTATTTCGCAGTAACGTGCATCGCAGTTTTGTAGCATCGTATTAGCATTTATCGATATTTTGTGCGTCGAAATTCGTTATTCTACTCGTATATTAGTGTCTTGCTATTCAGTTTTACAAGGCGTTTTTATTTCGGAATTCGTATTTTTGATGTATCGAATTATCATTAAGTCGGACTTTTTGTTATTCGATCTATTGAAACTCGGTATTTTGAGAATAGTAATTATAAACGTTAGGAATATTGAAATTTTGGAATTACAAAAATAGGATGAATGATAAATCGGATTTGTTATATTAGGAATTTTGAACCATTCGAAATTATGAAAATCGATATTTTAAAATCCGTATTTGTGACTGACGGAACAAAGTTTTTCGTATTTATGTAGTGTACCCCGTCGGTCCACCTCGTGGAAGCTACAAACACCATAATAATTACCATTTATAACCATGTATAATTAAAAAAAAATGCATTTCGTCTACTGCATTCTGGTATAATAATGACTCCAGCCCTATTATTGTCCTACTGCGGCAAAGGCGTCTTCTCAGATGGCACGAGCATTGATCACACCGCTTGCCCAAGACGGGTTAGTGATTTCAGAAATTCAGACTTAAGTCCAGGTTTCCTCACGATGTTTTTCCTTCACCAATATGTCGGTAACGTCCACATAAACTCAGAAAGTACAAATGAATTGAGAAAGTCTTGAAATTGGTACTTGCCCGGATTTGAACCCACAACCTCGTGCGCGAGAGGCGATGCCTTGACCCCTGGGCCATCGCGACATTTTTCTAGGTGTTCTAGAAATCTTTTAAGTATGGTAATCTCATAAAAAGTTCGATAACAATGACACTAATTAATTATTAATATTTACCTGATAATATGTTTTATTTTTGTATTATTCTAGAGACAGAAACAGGCGTTTCCCACTACTTGGCGTATTCGCGCAATGTTCTGAATCCTTCAAAAAATCTAATGCAAAAAGCCTATACTGGTAAAACAAACATTGCTAAAATCTTGTCGACTCTTCCAGAATCTGTGCATGATAGGAGCACATTCACTGTAGACGTACTTGTCCATGATGTAAGTAAAATGAGCTAAGTACTCATATTTGATTTTAGAATTTCAGATAAAACAAGTTTTTGTGAAACCAAATGTCGCCAAACCACATGACAAAATTCGAATTCCATTGCAACCGAATTTTTTAAGACTCTTTGTACACACCGACAATCAAAACTCAACTTCAATTACATAACGCTAAAGAAAACCTTTTTTTCGTTTTGACGGTATATCTATGTTGCGTGTACTGTTTGGGCCCAGTAGGTGGCCACGTTTCTTGCAGCGTGAGAGGATTGTTCAGATCGTCAAGGGTTCAGGTGAACGGACGATTGGGTCACTAGCAGATGGTAAATAGTCGGTTCAGGAGCACCGCGCTCGCACTGAATGTTAGAAGAATCGATAATGCCCTATTATGCCAGCGGCCTACTTGGGTACGCACTGTCTACCATTTACAGGCACTTTTCAATTGTCAAGTAAACATGCATTTGCTATACATATGTACATCTCTGCCTACCATTTCGGCGAATATAGGCGTTACATTATCATTTTATAATACTATATAACAATTTTTTCTTTGTTTAAATTTACTATAAACAATGATAATTGTTTTGATATTTTCAGAAAAAGTCGTTACATCTAACCATAGACGGACTATTTAAAGAAAAAATCAGTGGGCTGTTGTTTCAATTCAGGAGAACGTTTATATTCCGTATCTTTACGATAGGCGATAGCTCGGTGTATCATATAACTAATGATATGTTTAACTTGACATACGCTGACGAAGACCAAATGAGATACGGCTTTCAGGTAAACTATTTTGATCTCTTAGGCGTCTGCCTCGAATCTTGCGGGCAGCGGGGCGACGGCGGCGGCGACGCGGGAGCGGCGCGGGCAATGCAGACCCGTTCTCAAAGCCAGCGGGCAGATCGTTCGGCACTATAGCGGCGTAGTGTTGTGTTCGTGGTTGTGTCGTCGAGATATCTGTTTTTATTCGGGAACGAAATGTCTGAACAACGGCGACAACATCTTTTTGATTCAAATTTATCCCTAACGCTCGATTTATTGTGGGCAAAAGAAGCAAGTGAATCCCTAATGCAGACGCGCGGGCGGTCACCGTTTGACTGTTTTCGAGGGCCGGTCCATTTGATTTTACGCATTAGATCCCGCCGCCCCACAGTGTCCGCCGTAGAACAAGCCAGGTGGACAAAAGTCATTATCAAATTCCCGGAAATAGGTACTTTCTACATGTAAACAACACCCCTAAACCCTTGATTCCAAGAATTGTTTAGGTCTAACATTCCATACTGATGAGTCATCGTTTATCAAAGTAAGCTAATGAGGTAAATGCAATTAAAGAAATAGGTCAGTTGCATTTTCGCGATACTTGCAGTAACGTCTCATGGTGGCAGTTCTTAGTTTGTGGAAAGTTTTAATGATGAATTTTACTTCTGAAGGTATGTATAATATTTCTTTCTGATTAGAATCTTTTAATGTGTCATAAAAATTCATAAAGTAGACGATCTATGAATACACAAAAAAATAACAATGTTTTTCTTTGTTTTCGAACTTATCAGGCTTGGAAAAGCCATGTATCCTCTTGTATCCACTCTGAATTTTTTATATGTTGTAGCTGCATGGCTATAGATGATTATGACATATATTTTATGTAGCACACTTGAGTACAAATTTTTTTTTTCTATTTTTTTGCAGAAAAGCTTTACTCTATTAGTAAAATAAAGTTTTGCGAAGAGTGGCTTCAGCACGAAAAAGACGAAAGAAATGGTCGTCTATTTGAGTTTATTTTGTCTAAATTTGATTCCTCTGACATCACTGAAGAATGTCAAAGGGAAATTAAGATGAATTTAGCCAGCATTTCTTCGAAAATTGCTACCAAATGGGTGTCTTCAGGAAAATCAAAACAGCGTTTCCTTATAAAAATAAGTTGCGGCTGGAAGGCGAGAAGATAGAATTCTGCAAGCTATCGACTCAACCGCAACCTTCTACCTCATCCGCTGACCTTTCTCAACCCGGAAGACCTAAAAAAGTCTTCGAAGATTCGTCTTTTATTTAAATCTAAGAAACGTAGAGTTGAAGATCTAGTTCAATCGCGGAGTGTTGGGGAATTAATGACTGCTGCAGAGGTAGCTGCACGGTCAACTGGACATAAAAACGTTGCCAGAATTATAAAGGACATTGCCGAAAATCCAGCTTCTGCAAGTGCATGCATTAGCCGTCGACAAGCAAGTGCTGTTCAAAGTGATAGACCGCTAAGTAGTGACGAGGCATAAGCGTATTATATTTATTCAAAATCAACAACTCACTCATACAAACAGACTAGGAAGTGGACTATGTGACAGTGGAAAGTCGGGCATCACGTGTTTCCGTGTTTATCCTTCCGAGGAGCAGATTGTTGTGACACAATCGGATTCTGAATCCGATGAGTCTGACATTGAGATTTAGTTTTAATGTAAATAGATACCGCTAGTATTAGATTTATCATTTTTGTATATAATATGTTAGTCTAAGGTTGTATATATATAATTAGCGTTGATATTTGTAGTGATTAAGATAATTTTAATCTTATTTTTTTTTTTCTGTATCATAATCGTGTACCTATACATGAAATAAAATATTTATATACAATTCCTATGCATTTTCTGTAAAAAAAATATTATAGTACTATATAATTAACTAATTTATAGATATAGTTTACATGAAATTATGGTTTACATGAAATAAAATATTTATATAAAATTTCTACGCATTTTCTTTAAAAAAAAAAATTATAGTACTATATAATTAACTAATTTATAGATATAGTTCCAAAACCATGAAAATATATTTTTGTCCATCTGGCTTGTTCTACGCCGGACACTGTGCGCCCCGCTGCCCGCAAGATTCGAGGCGGAGCCCTTATTACTATTAGTACAGGTAATCCAGATAAGGTTTGCGCTTCGGTATTATTTCCGAAGATAGGTGTGATGATTCACGAAGCGCTTACTTTGTGGTTTGGATATGTACAGACGCCAGCGCATCAAGCTACTACAATCTGTCAAATTTCTTCAATAGATTTCCAACTTTAGCGCTAAAGCATAAGGTTCAATGTTTATTGGGAAAATTTGACAGTTTCGGGTAGCTTCATGTGCTGGCGTCTGTACCTATCCGAATAACTTACACCAGATTCGAACACTTCACGTTATTACATATTCAGGTTTGATGAATTTGGGTAAGCTACTATTAAATGAATTAAGTTCAAACAAACTCTTCAGCTTTATTATTAGTATAGATAATAATCAGTAATCTGGTCTTCTTTTGTTTCAGAATCCTATAAGAAACATGAACTCGTTAATGCTAATAGCGCCCACCCCCGATGAAAGCCAGGCAATAATTAAAGCTTTTCAACATATCACTCAGCTGAGGAAAACTGAAGTTGAATTGTAAGTACTAAAATTTTACCAAAATATTATCGTTTGGTCTGCTCTGAATATCTCACTAGTTTTTTTGTAAGTTTTGTTAAGCTCACTTAAGCTCCATGATCTGAGCACAGCTAGCCTTAAGGTTGATAGGCCAAAGACTAAAGGCGTGACCAGTAACACGAAAAGCAGGATTGAGGTAGATGGGCAAAAAATCATCCACTATGTCGATGAGTATATATATATTACCATCAGGCGTGATCGGGGTCAAGAGCGGTCCATTTAGTAATAAAAAAATAAATAAAAAAAAGTACATGTACTTGGGCCAGGCCATCTTTCGAAAACAGGCACGATAAAGAAATCGACCTCCGAATAGAGAACGCCTGGAAGACTGGACCATGAAGTCGCTGATGAAGGGTGACCTATATTTAACCCTGAAGCGCAGACCCATCGACATGCGCAGCCTGCCCATCCTAACCTACGGTGCTTTAAAAGAGTGTCCATGGAATTTCTTGCCCGTTCTTCTCCATAGAGATCTACACTTTGGAATGGGCAAAAGCTTCAACTTTCTGACTAACTGACAGACTATTTAATTTTAACAATTCAAAAGTGCCTGTACAAGGTTTAATTGAAATAAATGATTTGAGTTTGAGTTTGCTCAAACTTGGTCCCAGACCGAGTCTCAAAAGTCCAAACACAAGTGGAGTGAAACGTATTGGGTATTTGACTTAGCGACGGAATACGTAATACCACGATACTCTACGCGCGATGATATCCCATCCGCAAAAAAAAAAAAAACAAAAAACTACGGATGCATCGGGACAGGTGGGCCAAAGTCGTCACTTAATGGGTGCCAAACAAAAAAAGCTGCAGCATCAGGCTGCTATGAAAAAAAAAACAGTTTTCCTAGATTCCTATAGAATATAATTATTATTTTTATTTAATAAGCTGCAGCATCAGGCTGCTATGAAAAAAAAACAGTTTTCCTAGATTCCTATAGAATATAATTATTATTTTTATTTAATTAGTCGTCACTTAATGGGTGCCAAACAAAAAAAGCTGCAGCATCAGGCTGCTATGAAAAAAAAAACAGTTTTCCTAGATTCCTATAGAATATAATTATTATTTTTATTTAATTTCAGGCGCTTGAAGTATCACAGCTGGGACATCAGAGAAGCCTTGAAAAGCTTCTTGGCGGATGCCAGAGCTAACAAAATGTCAGCAGAATTGTTTATGGATTCTGATTTTTCTGACTCTTCGTCGTTATTGGATGAAATTGAATATTGAATAAATAAATTATTAAAATGATATCTTGCAAATTAGCTTTATTTTTTCAATTAAAAAATATTGCTCCGTGCCTTTTATGGGATAGGTACCAGACACCAGTATCGTCAGGCGCCGCTCTAGAGGAGTATCACTGGTGTTATAATGAAATAGAGAAATAGCATGAAATGTGCTGGATTTGGAATTTTTGAACTTCTTTCCTGGAGAGACAGTCATTATGATGATTAAAAATTTCTAGCTTGCTTCGCTCGCTCTTGCATCCTACCTACTCTTAGTTCTCAAACTATTCTGCATATCGTCGCTTAAGGGGGAAGCTCTAAGGTGGCCCGCGAAATTAAAATTTTCTTACGTTTTTTGCAATTTGCTGGTCAGTATTAAGTTGTATGTTGATTAAAATATGATTCGCGGTCGTAACAAATACGTATTTACAGAATTATAATCATTAAAGTCATCAACACAACTCTCTAAGACCATGTAATCCCCAAATGTCAAGATTTCGTGAAATAGTCATTCTTGGGGATTACATGGTCTTATAGAGTTGTGTTGATGACTTTAATGAATATAATTCTGTAAATACATATTTGTTACGGCCGCGAATCATATTTTAATCAACGTACAACTTAATACTGACCAGCAAATTGCAAAAAACCTAAAAAAAATTGAATTTCGCGGGCTACCCTGGCGCTTTCGCCTTAAGGGGGAAGCTCTAAGGTGGCCCGCGAAATTCAAATTTTCTTACGTTTTTTGCAATTTGCTGGTCAGTATTAAGTTGTACGTTAATTAAAATATGATTCGCGGTCGTAACAAATATGTATTTACAGAATTATAATCATTAAAGTCATCAATACAACTCTCTAAGACCATGTAATCCCCAAATGTCAAGATTTCATGAAATAGTCATTCTTGGGGATTACATGGTCTTAGAGAGTTGTGTTGATGACTTTAATGATTATAATTCTGTAAATACATATTTGTTACGGCCGCGAATCATATTTTAATCATCGTACAACTTAATACTGACCAGCAAATTGCAAAAAACCTAAAAAAAATTGAATTTCGCGGGCTACCCTAGCGCTTTCACCTTAAGTTCTAACACCGCGGAAGTCATTTTTTTAACAAAATACGCGCATCGTTTTAAAATTGGATGTGTCTACATGAATTAAACATATTTTAATTTCTATATTGAATAAACCTAAATATGAACAGTTGTTTGAGGCTAAATAAAACGGATTTTTTGCTCTCCTGAAAAGTTGCGTATTTTGACTTCCGCGGTGTTAGAACTTAAGCGACGTTATGTCATTATGAACGGTCAAAAGAGAACATTTAACCCATAGATAAAATACTAAATGTACAAATTTAACCTAGGCGGGGTATTGTTCGAGCCGCGAGTGGAGCGTGCTACGCTCGCTTTTCTGCCGCGCTAATTAGAAACGCAGTAAGGAAGGATTTTTGGAAAATTGAGTTACCTATAGATTCTGAATCCTCGTAATGAGCTCTTTATGGTGATTTGATCCTTATTTTGATAGCTGTTAGGGAAGTGGTATTTTTAATAAGCAAAAACGCAGTATGTTTCTTGCTGAGAAGTAAATTACTATGCACAACTGCAGTAAGACACATTACTGCTCTTTGCGTTCCAGTATTTGTTTAAACATAATTTATTTTACTAGCAAGAAACGCAGTAAGGAACACTTGCTGCTGTTATGACTTTTAAATTATGTTTAATGAATAATTATAATTTAAGGATACTACTTATAAATGCAGTAATATTGGATACTAATTTTTTTCTAAGCCTCCATTTCAATTGAAAGAAGAGCACAATAATTAACAGCAATTTGATTTCCGCGCAGACAATAACCCTTACATTTTTCGAACTAGGGCATACATTTATGTCCGCTGACAGTTTTCATCACAGAGTCGAGCACTCTTTACAAAAAAAGGACAAGTTTACGACTTTAACGATTTTATTGATGCTGTGAAACAAGTCCAAAACCCTGTCGACGTTAAAATCATTGAAGTATCCGATTTTTACTCTTATTCGATCTTTCTTTAATTCACAAAGTACGTAAATTACTCCAAGAATTTACATAAAAGATATCGTGGTTGTTGTAGCAAAAAGGGGCACATACACTTTAGATTTTAAAGCCACGATGAAAATGAGTACCAAATCCTAGATTTTCTTCAAATTAAATTTATGAAGAATCAAAGTTTGCCTGAGGTTAGACAAAAACGCGGTCCTAGGGGTATAAAGGCGACAACTAAATCAGCCATAATTGGTAAGCTTTTAAATCTAATGCCCGATGCAAGGAAGGAATTTTGGCTGAATTTGTCCTTAGATAATAATAATGAAACTGATATGGAAGAAGCCTGATAGTTCTTTATTACTTTTTAAATATTTGAATTATTATGTTCAAGTTCTTTATAGTTTTTTTAGTAGTATTAGAAGACTGATAGATCTTTCTCAGTTCTCAGACATGCAAATAATTCTAACTCCAGCTGATCTGCGTATTCTTATCTTATATTCTATCTACGATAAAATTTTAATGTTCGAAACAAAGAAGAAAGTTTGGTTGAAGTTGATTAATGTACTTAACTGATCTTAAATAAGTGTGACCTATTAATATTCCTAGGTTTTGTAAAGACTCTAGAGATTGTTACTAGCTTTTATTATTTCAGTGTAATTGGTGATAATTATAAGTCCTGGTCGACATAAGTAATATTAATCTATGATTTTGATCTCAACATAATGTGCCATAACACCTGGCTGTGGTTATAATAATTTTTAGTTTTGAGTATTATTTGTTTCTTTTAGTAAAAATACATTAAAATAGTTGTATTATTTATCTCTTCTTGATATTTAATAGGTACAACCAAGTTATTGTGGTTTTTTACGTGTGTACACTAATTTCAAAGCTACTAGTCACTCTTTTACTGCGGTTATGGTTTGTAGTCAGGCTAAGCATAACTTTATGAAAATATTGTATTACTAATAATAAAGGCAGTAATTGTCTGTGATTAAGATAATTTCAATATTATGTTTTATTTGCTATTTAAAATAATGTAATTCATTAAATATACGTTGTTGATTTAATTATAAAGTAGTTAAGTTGAATATAACCAAGTAATTCACAATTAAATCCTATTTTTAATAGCTTTAAGTCACTATTGCACTGCGTTTATAGTTTGTAGTCGGAGTGATAATAATAAATGAATAAAATAAAATAAACGCAGTAAACTGCGTTTGCTAGTAGAAAGCGCAGTAACTCCAAACTTACTGCTGTTACAGCTTGTAATACTGGAGTTAGTCTTGAAGACCCTGCTAAGCATAAATAGTTTTTTTTGTTTTAAATTAGTTCTATTAAACATATAGAGAATTGGGTTAGTTCATATAAAACAAAGCATATTCAGCTATACATGTAAATCAAAACATATTTACAAAACTTCAAAATTATACCTAAAACATCAAAATAAAATTAAAAATTTTTAGGCGCCATTTACTCGAAACTACGAATAACCTCCTTACTGCACTTCTAATTAGCGCGGCAGTTTTGCGCCCTACATTCTCCATTCCCCACACTGTTTTCGGTCATGATTGCAAAGTGGCGGCAAGAGAGAAACAGTGCGTCATTGAATCACTGAAACTGATAAAGAAATGAGCTCTCATTTGAGCTCCGAACTTAAATTAGAATTTAAAATGTTTTAAAAATATTAAATGAATAGGTAATAATCTATCTACAAAAAGTTGCCACTCTATCCACATTTCGCCAGATAAGCCTAAGTCACACCTGGATTTCTGCCCTGAATCAATTTTGAGAACGCCAAAAAACAGTCTAAATTTTTGGCGTTCTCAACATTGATTTTCATGAAGTTTTCAAAGGTGAGGATTGTGTGGTGAAGGACACAAATCCAGACATCAGGACCTTATGTTCAGCAGTGTATCTTACGACCACTAAAATACTATACAAACGAGGTAGTCATTATTATCCGTGTCGCACTGTACACAAAATCAAACAGACACCTGTCAAGGGGTCGGTCAGAAAGATGAAGCTAGTAGCCCATTCCTATGCGTAGTAGGTTCGTTTGGTGAAGAACGGGCAAGGAACTCCACAGACACTCTTTACTTGGCGACTGACCATTTTGGTGTGCAAGGGTTGCTGTGCTGGTTCCTCCTCCTTCTAAAGTTTCTCATTACGGAAACTAGTCGTCTGCAGTTTCAGCGCTTCAGGGTCTCTTATTTAAGGCCTTAAGAGGTGGAGAGGAGTTTGTAGGTAGATACTGGTGTCTAAGAATAGATATTATCCAGTATTTTTTTACAATTTTAGCAGACGGCAATGTGCCACGCCGCTTTTTCTGTGATATGAGATTTATTCTAGAAACCTTCCAACATTTTTTTTGTAAATTTTAGTTGTTTAGTATTATTACGTTTTTTAGAACTTTAATAATAGTAAAGCAAAACGCCCTATGGCCAAATTGGGTACACCAGAAAATGCTATCTATTGTCGATTATTTTTGCCGAACTCTGAAGTACTCGGAACGGAACTGTCAGTGTCACTGTCAAATTGTGTTTTGCTACAAAGCATTTTGTAAATTTAAAAGCTTTAAATTAATTTTATAGCTGAAAACGTTCTTAAAAAGGCATCAAAATTTTTTTCGTCATGGCAAATAATTCCATGGGCCAAGGTGCCAATATGCCCACGATTGGATCGATGAATCAAGGTGCTATACAGTACGTAAACAATCCGATTCCTAGTCCTCAGTTGCAATCGGCCTCGCTTCAAGGCTCTCCGTCGCAGCACAGTCCGATGGGCACCCAGTCCCAAGTGGGAGCTAAAGCCAACTTAGCCAACCAGAGCGGCGGAGGGGATCAGACTACGCAGGTGTGTTTTTGGTTCTTGTCAGAATAACCATTTTTTGGCGGTAACTCTATGTACCTTATGAATTATTAGGAATTATTCTTAATATTATTTGTGTTAATTTGTACATTTTTGTTTATAACCTTCAACAATATCTTTAAAAATATTTCAGCTACTAAGCCGACCACGCCTGCAAGAGTTGGTCCGTGAAGTGGACCCAACTGTGCAGTTAGATGAGGAAGTAGAAGAGATGCTGCTTCAGCTGGCCGATGACTTCATAGACACTACTCTGAACGCGGCCTGTGCAATGGCCAAACACAGACATGCACCCAATGTGGAACTGAGAGATGTGCAACTGCATTTAGGTGAGGAAATCCATAATCCATAAATCCCAAACAAGGGATAAAAAAAAATATGAAACAAAAATCTAAATTAAATGTAACAAATTAGAATGAGGAAACTGCGTGTATTCATAGTTAAGTCAGTATATATAAACAACTTTATGAAGTCTACATAATATACTATATATTTTTCCAGAACGGCAATGGAACATGTGGATCCCAGGTTTCGGCAACGATGAGGTGCGGCCATACAAACGCGCGGCCGTCACAGAGGCGCATAGACAGCGCATGGCCCTCATCCGCAAGACTATCAAGAAGTACTAATACCTGCATTTGTGTCTTTGACCCTTTGCTACTGGTGTGTGTACTACTTTTACTATTTAGATTAAGTTGTATTGTATGTTAGGCTAAGACTGAAATTGAGTAAATGAGTTTGAAATTTTCTAATCATCTAATGCGTTTGAAGCAGCATAAGTATAGTCAACAGGAAGTCACAAATGATAAACTAGGACCATGGAAGTAAAATAAATAAACATTTAATTAAAACAAACAATCAATGGTCAGCAAGATAACCTGTCACCACAAGTAACACCCGTTCACAAGCATAACGCAAGATTACCTCTCTCGCCATATTTTTTTTTTTTAATATTTGAGTGAAGGAAACCGACCCCCGACGCTGCCGCAAGTAGTGACATCTAAAGTATGACAAACTTACTGATGGTTGCTTAGGCAAGAATAATAATTATGATCAATTGTAGAGGTTGCTAGCTAATAAATATTACAACTCATTACAAAAACATTGAAATGAGTAGATTATGTCAATAATAAACTGAATTAACTTATCAAATCTTTGAAATACTCATAGGAAAGCAGTACTAAACCTGTATTTTCTCAAATCATAATATAACTCATAAAGTCTACTAAAGTGGCGACATGTCCAAACATCTAGATTTCTATGCTGTCTTAATGTAGGTATATTTATACTTACACTTAATCTTTCTGAAATAAACTGTCTAATATTTTCACTAGAAAACCATAACAAAATGTTCAGTTTAGAACAAAGCAGTCTCACAGACCGACACGAAAAGTGACTTGGTTTTACACTGTGTCTTCTTCTACATACTTTTCCTATATTAGGGTCAGCTTCCTGCCTTACCAGATCCAGCTGTTAGCTCGGGGAGCAATAAAAAGTGGTGCACGTGTGTGACTGCCTCTGTCTGACCTCCACAACCCAGTTACTGGGTAACACATTACCTACCCCTTGAGCCCTTGGTAACTTTTATATTATTCCTTCCTTCCTTTTATTTAAAGTCACGTTAAGTACTTATTATTTGCTTTAGTGCCAAATAATCAGGGATGTGTATAGAGATTTCAATAAAACAAAACTTTATGTAATATTAAGACACGATTTATTTAAATGATTGTGATAATAAGACAATGAGAACGACAAAAATGAAAAAAAAAATCACATTAAATCACATACTTAAAGTACAAAACATAAAACGGTCTTAAATAAGTAAAAATACTTAACACAATACTGGTTGAAACAAAAACATTTGATTAAAATAATCAAAGACAAAGAAAAATCACAGACATTATTTATGGTGCACTGTTAGGGCCTATGCAGACTGCAGACAATCCTCGACGCATTTTGTTGTCCTTCAAAAGAGGCAATACACAATATGCAGAGGAAGTCCATAGTCTGCGTGCATAGGGCCTTAAAAATAAAATATGTCACACAAAATTAAGTACATAAAGTACACAGAAATATTTTGGAATGCATTAATACTAATATCAATACTAGAAGACAACCATTCGGTTATACTTATGACCAATGTCCTAAAGTGATTTAATAACCAATATTTTCTCTAAACGGGCAAATAATTTGTTTTGCTACATTAAATTACATCTAAGTCATGGCTAAGCCACTTATTTACTCGATCTACTTAGAATCGGTCGACAGCTGTATTGGATAAGCTCTAGGCAGCTTTTTTTAAATAAAAGGGCCCATACATTATATATTTTAAATATATATATATATAATGACAACATTTATATAATATATCATATTAAGCAGCTGAACATTTTTTATCCATTTTGGAACGTTTTTCTAGGACAATTAATGCCATAAGCCTGTCCTTATTAATAAAATTAATTTGTTCTAAATACTGCACATTTTTTTTTCTAATTTACACACGTAACTGGCGGTAAATTGGTGAATAATATTCTTATTCTAAATATGTAGATAATGTTAAACATTTAGGTTTCATTAAACACTCTTAACATTAATCGTCACATGCAATCCTAATCAATAAACAAATCAAAAATTAAGTACATTAAAATTAAACTTAAAAAAAAATTAAGTGTAGACATTCCCTGTCTAACCAGTCCCTTTTATCAGTTCACTTTGCCCTTAAGAAAAAAATTGCTCTTCAATTATTTATTAATACTTTGAATGTAATATTAGGGATAATTAGCCCGCATCACCCCAAAAAGCCTTGAAACATAATTTTACCAAGATCAAGCTAACCATAAATTCTTTTTGCCAATTAATTAAGGCGTTGCTGACGAGCATGAACTCAAATTCATTATAATATGAATTATTTTTCTTTTTTGCCGAACTGCCGGGCGCTTAATTTAAAAGCTGGTGATTGGGTGCAATAGGTGCTCAAGAGCTGTAAGTTGTCCTACCATAAGACTTCTTAGCATCATGTATACCTACGTCCAAGCGTGCTTCTTAAATAAAAGGATGCGATCTACACTTTGCATGCGGTGTCTTGCTTGCCAGGGATGTAGAGGTGGTCAGACGATCCAACTTTCTGCCAGTGAAGAGACTTGGACTTGATTGTCACTGGTTCCTGAAAAAAAATAATAAAAAGAAATCGTTAGCAAAACTTTTTGAGACCTATTTGTTGTCTGTGGAAGTCGCGTGTTTTGAATCTCGAGTTTCAAGGGTTTGGCAAATATTCAAATACGGAACATTATTTCTATTGTGCCGGCAGAATGAGATCATGTTTTATGAAATTAGATAAAGAAAGAAAGGAAATACGTTTATTTTCGTTTTTTGTTTATTTAGATCGAGGTTTAAAAGTCTTCACGATGTGGTTCTTGAAAATTATTGTTAGTACGGTATTCAGATATGACGTCGGTGCGAGGTAGGTGGTCTCGTCTACATTTCGATACAAAGCGAAGTTAATTACATGCGTAGTGTGCCCATGAACAGCAATAGAATTGCTGCTTTATACGGGCTGTCCCGTAATTAATGGATAACCTCGGGGTCAGTGTACTTATGAACAACTACTACGTACTATGAGACCAAACCTGAAATCGTGAAAAAGTATCAGTTGTATCCTACGTTTAGACGAGATATGCGAACATAAATGGCGGGAACAGCTGTTTTTTTTTTCGAGATTTCATGTTTGGTCCTGTAGTAAAAGTTGTTCATACCCACCCCATAAAAGGTTATCCATTAATTACGAGACAACCTGTATAATTGTCATAATAACTTTATACAGGGTACCTGTAGGACGAGGCACAGGGTTAAGGTAGGTAAGTTCAATAGATAAGATAGTGTTATTAGTATGTAATTATTTATTTTTATAGTATTTATTATAGCTACCTTCACTTAATTTTATAGAATTACAATATTCCTAACTGTTTTTAAACAAAACAATATGTTATTACAAGATTTTTTTTATAAACCAAAAATAAATGACTTGTTTAAAAAAATGTTCCATTTCACGCTCATTTTTTCATTAGGTGTAGAATATGGAGCTCAGCTAGAGTCCTTGGTTTAGCACCTTCAATTCTGCATCATTAATTGCATAAAAAACTTTCTGCTTCACTTCCAACTGTACTCTCTGTGGTAGTCTTTTCACAAGAGCAGCCATTGCCAAAAAAAATGTGTCTATGGGATCCTTTTCTTGTTTCGCCTTGGCCTCCAGGTAACTTTGTAGAATATTTTCGATGGTTGGTGTTACATTCCTCGATGACGATGGTGCTGAATGTGGAATAGAAGTCGATACTATGGACATAGGCTCAACTTTATGCGGAGGTGCTGTAGTTATTTCATTGAAATCTAGGGCTATGTCTTCCGAGTACATCTCTTGGTTGGCATAACTTTCAGCTGTACCACTACTTTCCGTGGCCGCTACATTTTCATTATTGGTCATAAAACTCGAGTTTCTTATTTCATCGTAGTATTTCACATAAGGTTTTAGAAATTCTAAGTCCCATTCGTACTTTAGGGGACGTCGTTTGGCAGCTGCAGACTCGCTTTTTTCGCGGGTTTTTAAAGCTTTCCTAAAGTTATCCCTGAGTCGCTTCCATTTGAATATACACTGCTCAACTGAAAAAATACAAAACAGGCGTTAATTTATTGCCGTTACATTACAGACGTGGTAAGTAGGATATAATAGCAAAAATAGTAAGTAGGTAATTAAAACGAAAAGTAAATCGATGTAGATTTATTACAAGCTTTTATTAACGACGCACAACCTGTTAAGTATCATTGATTCAGTATGTAGGTATATTGTATATTCATGATTCTGGCCCCCCTGCGTCGAAATTTTTCGTAGGATAAATAAAAAAAAAATCAACTGTTCCCATTGATAAATTGAAATGAAAGGCTGCTCCATACATTTTGATCGCATATGTAGGTTTTGTAGGAAACAGCAGATTTTTTTTTTCAATCATGTTGGTACCTACTGAATCCACGGTACCTAACAGGTTGTTCGTCGATGTCCCTGCACTTACAAAAAGTTAACATAAATAAATATTCTTACTTGAAATTCCCATTTCGAGACTTATTTCGTCCCATGCATTTTGTTTGCTGTTTTTGTCGCTGTATTTACGCGAATTAACGTTGTACAGACATTCATGATGCTTTACTAAAGAAATAAGCTTTTCATCGATATCCATTACTTAAATTCGAAAATTGTTGTACTTAGTTCACAATTTACAACGTGAATGACTCAAACAAAATGGCTGCCGGTATGCGTTGCGCGGGAAGGGCCGACGGCATCCGAGCGAATCCGATCGAAAGCCGCGGCAGCCGGGGGCACGCACGCCGCAGTACCGCTGCGCTGTTACCGACTGTATTCCAAAGAATGTGTGGTGGAACGCGCAGATTCCTAGACGCCATGCAAATATGAACTTTAAACAATGAGTAGATGATGCAATTTCCTTTGTTGCATAAAATTCGTAGTTTGTTAGTTCAGTTTTGTGTTATGAGGTCTGAATAGACAAGTGTAGCCACGCCAGACCGTAAATGAATAAGTACCTACTACTTACAGAGAAACTAAGTTAGATTACGTAGCCCGCGGTGTGGCCTGCGCTTTAGGAAGTAAATACCTAAACATTAGGCCACCAAAGAAAAAAAATAATTACAGGGATCCAAGTTGACATTCAACTCAACCTATTACAGTCCACTGCTCGACATAGGCCTCTTCCAGGCTGCACCACATCACCCTGTCTTCCGCCTTCCACATCTAATTCGTTCCAGCCACTTTCTTTAGATCGTCCTTCCATCTAGCTGGGGGGCGTCCCACACTACGCTTGCCGATACGCGGTCTCCACTCAAGGACTCGTCTGCTCCACCGGCCATCGGTCCTTCGACAAACATGGCCAACACACTGCGACTTTGCTTACTCTGTAAGCGATGTCGGTAACTCCGGTTCTTTTACGGACAATTTCATTCCTAATTTTCGCCTTCAAAGAGACTCCAAGCATAGCTCGCTCCATAGCGCTCTGAGCGACCTTGAATTTGTGGACCAGCCCAACCGGCAGTGTCCACGTTTCGGCACCATATGTCATGACGGGCAGGACGCACTGGTTGAAGACCTAGGTCTTCAAACACTGTGGTATAGGCGACGATAAGACTTGACGGAGTTTACCAAATGCTGCCCAATCCAAGTGGATCCTTCTGTCGGCTTCTTTCTCAAAGTCGTGTCTACCGAGCTGGATTACTTGCCCTAGGTACACATAATCCTTCACAATTTTGAGAAGCGACCCTTCGATGTGGATTGGACTCGGCAAGACGTGCGAATTGTACATTACATTGCACTTTGTGATTTCACCGTGACATAGACAAAAGAAGAATTTTATTGAATCTAATATGACTGACATAGAACTATTTATGACTAAGTACTTAATAAAAAACCATTACCTACACCAGCTGAGGTATCGAGGTCGACTCATCCATTGGCCTAGCTCCACAGTGATAAACCAAACCGCTTGCACAACAACTTTATTGACATTAATGATAAAAATCCTTAGAAGTTTCTATCTAGTCGAGTACAATATTCATAACTAGCACTTTGCCCGCGACTTCATCCGCGTGTATTTTCGTACTTTCCTCTAAATTTCGAAAATTTATGTTTATGATTTATGATCTTTATTATCATTTATTTTATTTAGATAAATAAGAAGTATTGGGGCCATTTTTTAAGTTTATACATCAAAGAAATCAGATTTTTCAAATAAACTATATCTCCGCTATTCACTACCACAGGGGTGGAATTTTGAAAAATCGTTTAAAATGTGTTCATTACTTGACTCATACCAATTTTCGAGGTAATCAACCGACGCAGTAAAATCCTCCCCTGTCAAATTAACTACCGCTTTTCACCCCGTTAGGGGTAGATTTTCGAAAAACCCTGATACACGTTATTCTTTATTATACTTACTGAGTTTCGAGTTAATCGGACCGCGCGTTAAAATTCTTCCATACAAATTTTGACACTCACAATCCGAATTTAGTTTAGAAAAACAAAAATCACCAAACTTCTTAATTTTTATTTACTTAGATAAGTATTCGTGCCAAGTTGTTTTAGAATAAGATTTTTCATACAAACAAAATCCCCCTTTTCACCCCCTTAAAGGTTGAATTTCCAAAAACCCCTTCTTAGTGCTCCCCTAAATTATAAAAGGAATCTGTGTGCAAAATAGATGAAAAAAATAACTAGGCCATTATTTTCATACAGGTCTATTTTTTGGGATCCTGCCGTTTTGCCGAAAAGATTTTGCCAAAATTTCACTACCCAAACAAATTTTCGCAACCTTTTATTATACCAACGCAATGTTTGGAATAATTTTAGCATGCACATTTTCATTTGGTCAAATTTTTACTTGGCAGAATATTATTAAGGATAATGTCATTTAGGCATTTGATCTTTAATCAAATGATTTATTACGGCAAACAATCTTTAGACAATAAACGTTTGGTCAAACGATTTGTTATGACAAAAAATATAAAGGCATAAATACGATTTTTTGAGATTTTTTTTTTTGGGAATTAAATAATTAAAAAATGCAATTATATTTTAAAATAATCATTTATTTAATACAAAATTTTTGTAACTTACTATTTTAATTTTTTTGCAATGGACATTATCGAGAACCGAATTAGTTATGAGGTTAATTATTAAAAAAAAAATGCTTAGGTTAGGTTAGGCTAAAACTGTGACCTCCTACGCACGAGCCGAGCGAGCGAAGCGAGCGGTGCCGCGGCAGCGGCCGGCGAGTGCCAGAAATGACTAGATTATAATAAAAAAAAAAAATATGGAAAAAAGAGATTATTTTTAGCAGGCTATCGAGAACCGAATAAGTTAGACGAGGTTAATTATTAAAAAAAAAATGCTTAGGTTAGGTTAGGTTAAAACTGCGACCTCCTACGCACGAGCCGAGCGAGCGAAGCGAGCGGTGCCGCGGCAGCGGCCGGCGAGTGCCAGAAACGACTAGATTTTATAGAAAAAAAAAATGGAAAAAAAATCTGCCCGAAACTGAACTAGTTAGAAGAGATTAATTATTTTAAAAAATACTACCAGGATACTTAATATTATTATTACCTGTTTAGAATTTGTCCCAAGTGGAAAAAACACCCTTGTAATAAAACGTCTTCAAAGTTAGATCTTATGCTTGAAATGGCTGCCTTAAAACTGCGAAAACTGACGATACTAAATATTTGGCAAATGTAATTTTGCGTAAAATGAGTTATTCCAACTGAAATATTTGACTAATTAAAAATTGGTAAAAGTACTAGTTGGTAAACAAGTTATTGTTAAAACGTTCACTTGCCAAACATTAGGTTTGGGTTACAATTATTTGTGAAGAGATTTTTTGCTAAGTAATAATTTGGCAAATAAAATTATGCGGAAAATTGTTTGGGAAGTGATAATTTGGCAAACTCTTTTCGGCAAAACAAGGGAGACCCCTATTTTTTATTAGTCAACTATGTAGCTACGCCCCGCGGTTTCACCCGCATAAGTTTCGATCCCGTGGGAGAATCGGGATAAAGGTATCCTACCTATGTCCAGTACGTCCTAACCCGCCATGGTCTACACATGTGCCAAATTTCATCCTAAACCGTTTAGCCGTAACAATAAAACATACAAAAAATCAAATCTTTTCTATTTCAAATATTAGTTTCTAAGAAAATCTGGTTATGATTCAACAACGTATAACTAACGTTCATAATACGGATGACTGTAATACTTTAATTATGTCAATAACTTAATGAGCAGAGCAACATTATTCGAAAGTAGAACCTTTCATTTCTCGAAAGAGTCTCGAAAAATCGGAACCTCTATCGTTCGGTTCCATGGTGTAATGGTTAGCACTCTGGACTTTGAATCCAGCGATCCGAGTTCAAATCTCGGTGGAACCTGTCTCTTTTTGTAGATTGTTTTCAATGTTGTTCGGCAAGCGATAGCGGAGCGAGAATTCAATAAATGGTTTGTAAACAATGTCGCGTCGGAACGAATCGTTTAAAACAAAGTTGATGTGGACAGTTAGAAGTGCGCATTGGATCTTACGTCAAAACATTGCAAGAATGCTTCACTGAATTTTCTATACCTTATCTTCGAGTCAATAGTAAATCATGTACTTAAATGTACGAGTTGGGCCAGTTGGTGGCCTATTTTTAGGATTCCGTATCAAAATTGTAAAACGGAACCCTTATGGTGAGACTCAGTCTGTCTGTCACAGCTGGATATCTCAAGAACTACTAATGCTATCAACTTGAAATTTGGAATGTTTTGTATAGGTACAGTCAACAGCAAAAGTAGATGATCAAAGTCAGAAATTCAATACTAATGAACGGAGTTCGCGTCAGAACTGTGTGGCGTCAAAGTGATTCAAAAGTATTCTACGTAGTAAGTATTCTAAGTACACACATCAAAAGTGTCTAGGGATCAAGCATTTTTATGCGGATTTCTTGAGATTGAGATGTGGCTTTGTAATAAATTTATGATTTTATAAATTTATATGGATCCTTTTTGGTGCATTTCATAATTTGAATCAGGAACTGTGAATCAAATTCGAGTAAAAGATGAAAATCAGCTGTCAATATTTTCCCTATAAAAACATACAACGCATTGAAGACATTATTAGTGCTACTGTTTCCCTACTACTGATTAAAACCAACGTTATTATGGAGCGGCGACGTCATTTAAGCAGGGAAGAAATGCTCAGAGCCGTGGGAATGATAGAAGCTGGTTCCCGGCAACGTACTGTGGCTTTAGCTCTGAATACAAGTCAGAGTGTTATCAGTCGACTTTGGACACGTTACCGAAGCACTGGTACCGTGGCTGAGCGCCATGGAGGACGGTATCGCTGCACCACACGGAGACAAGACCGATACATTCAAATCTTAACTCGAAGAGCTCCAACAATAACCGCCATGATGTTAGCCGTGAGGCTTCATCACTCTTCAGGGAACTTAATTAGCGACCAAACAGTCAGAAACCGCTTGCATGAAGTGAACCTTCATTCCCGAAGACCGCTACGGGTACCACCTATAGCAATGCACAATCGTAGGATTCGATATCAATGGGCTCTTGAACACAGAAATTGGGCAGAAGAACAATGGCGTTTCGTGTGCTTTTCTGATGAGTCTCGTTTTGGTATGAGACCGGATACAAGACGTATACGACACTGGAGAACCCCTGGACGCCAACAGCGATTAAAATCCTGCCAGGAAGTCCATCCTTATAGTGGTGGAACCATCATGGTATGGGCGGGTATTTGGATCGGCGGAAGAACTGAGTTGATTTGGATCAGAGGCAACCTCAACGCTCAAATTTATGCTGAGACGATTGTATCAGACGTCATCGTTCCTCTACAAGTGCAAATCGGTCCCTTATTTCAGTTAATGCATGATAATGCACGACCGCACACCGCAAGAGTTGTAAGACAGACTCTCGCCGCAGCTAACATCAATGTCCTGCCCTGGCCTGCTCAGTCGCCAGACTTGAACCCGATTGAGCATGCATGGGATATACTACAGAGAAGAGCTCTGCCGAATATGGAGGGTCGCAAGAAGACCTTTTTTTGTTGTTGCAACGAACATGGGCGGCCATTCCACAGCGTGATTTGGATGAACTCATTTTGAGTATGCCGAACCGATGTTCTTGTGTTGTTAGTGTTCGCGGTAGAAACACGGATTATTAATTGTTTAAGTTACCCAATAAAATTTTAAAGAAAACTGTTATTTCAGTCTTTTTTTCGAACTTTTGTGTTAGTGGTTCAAATGTCAAAAATCCCTTTATTAGGAAAATGGCAAATTTCTTTATTAATGCAAAGGTGACTTGGTTTATCGTTACTGTGACAAACGAAAACACTTTATTTGATGAATCCTTAAAGAAAATTTTAATTAATATCAATCAGGAGAAAAGTTATTGCAAAAATATATGTTGATCCCCAGACACTTTTGATGTGTGTAGTAGTACTTCGACGCCACACAGTTCTGACGCGAACTCCGTTCATTAGTACTGAATTTCTGATTTTGATCATCTACTTTTGCTGTTGACTGTACTATCGTCTTTGTATGAATAAACAAGTTTTCTTTGTATTTTTTAAAATCAAAGGGTATTTTGCCGTTTACATACTACCAGAAATCTGCAGTAATTTTAAGATGCAGATGCAGTAAACAACGAAGCTATCATGCGCACGCAAGCTATTCCACAGATTAAAAACAAGATTACGAGTAGCATAAAGAATTTAGATAAAACAAAACGCAAATAGGTAATTAGGTACTTTTAGGAACAACAAATCGATAATCGTGACTGTTCGATAAACAAGTCGAATTTAGTAACAAAATACGTCGTAATAAATTAGGTAGTAGTTCTCATCCTGTTTTCGTATAATTTGGTTATTTGTTAGAAGTCTGGGTTTTTTCCAGCAATGACTTTGAAATTGCACAAAATAGCTGACGAGTAGTTTTTAGGGTTCCGTACCCAAAGGGTAAAAACAGGACCCTATTACTAAGACTTCGCTGTCTGTCCGTCCGTCCGTCTGTCTGTCACCAGGCTGTATCTCAAGAACCGCGATAGCTAGACAGTTGAAATTTTCACAAATTATGTATTTCTGTTGCCGCTATAACAACAAATACTAAAAACAAAATAAAATAAATATTTAAGGGGAGCTCCCATACAACAAACGTGTTTTTTTTCGGCGTTTTTGCTTGTGGTACGGAACCCTTCGTGTGCGAGTCCGACTCGCACTTGCCCAGTTTTTCTAGTAATTTCCAAGTTGGTTTTCCTTTATTATTGTAATCATGGTCATAGAAGTCATTTGGCATTATGATTAATGGACGTAGCTTTGTAGTTTATAAAACATAACCGCTAAAGGAATTCAATAGCCTTAGTGAAAACATTTATTTACTCTTAGACTAGCTTCTGCCTGCGACTTCGTCCTTCTTCGTTTTCGCTCAGCGTTATTACTGACTGTTTTATGTTTTTGCGCGACTCCTAAGGGTCCTAGGGTGATGTTAAATAGCCTATAGCCTTCTATTCCTCAAGAATTAGGCTATCAAGTGCAAAAAGAACTTTTCGAATCCGACTGGTAGTTCCAGACATTAGCGCGTTCAAACAAAACTCTTCAGCTTTATTATTAGTATAGATTCCAGGTCTGAATTCCATTAGGATTTCCACTATCCAGGGACTATGCAGAAAAAACTCTGAAGTACCAATATACCGAATGGCTATTAGCGAGTATGGAATGTAACCTTTTGCGCATGTCTAGTCTAAACACTGGTGGACAGTCTTTATTAGGCGTTCGATATCGATTTGTACTGTGTTACCTCTCCATCAGCCAAAAGGTAGGTAGGTAACAAATCGATGTCGAAACAGGTGGCGAGGTTTCGAGGAGGTAGTCTCAAATCAATACGTAATTGCTGTGCTACGTTGGAAAATGATTTTCATTTCATTGTGCACCTATCAGAATTTTTTGAAATGTTTTCGTATAACGAAAACGCTTATTTTGATCACTTTGATGAAGATTAATTATTTAGAAAACACTCAGTTTTGGTAATGCGGATGCCCTTTGTACCCTCACGTTTTTCTTGCCGTGAAAAACTACGTTTATTCGCCGTGTGTCAGTGCTCGGGCGTCATCGTATATCATAGAACTGTGTCATAATAATTATACAAGGTCACACGATTTTTCTACGGCGAGTACCGTAAAAAACAGTGAGTGCCTCTTTAAAGGGTTTCATTTTGTAACTAGGTACGCATTTATATGTACAAGTTAGGCATAAATTAAAAACAGTAGGTATCTAAACTAGGTAGGAAAACAAATAAGTAACGCAAATGGCTACTAAATGATTCAAATAACAGTGCATACGATCTACGTATTTACATGAACATTATTTTGATACTAGAACAAAATGCGTAGTAACTATACAGGGTGGGAGGGACATTGACTCGTAAACCACATAAACATGATTCTCAACTACCCCTGCGCTGACATATCTTGTCGGTTATTAGAAAAAAAAATTGCTGTTCCATACATTTTGACCGAGTAGGTATTGCACTTTTTTGGGAAACAGTAGGTTTTTTTGTAACGGATGACAGTGAAGCGGAGTTCCACGTAGGAGATGGCGGGACGAACTGAATAGGTTCCGTCAAAACTTGAAAGAAGACGCGCGGACTCGCGAAAGATTGAAGGAGTGGAGAGAGGCCTTTGCCCAAGAGTGGGTCAACGTAGGCTAGTAAAAAAAAAAAAAGAAACCGACGAAAAATTTCTTCATGATTATAGTTTGCGATGTCCGTGCCACACTGTATTAATATTGGTGATCAAAGCCCGTTTATTTATTGTTATTGTCTCGATTTTTATATTTAAATCAAACAAGTCAGCCAAAATTGGTAATTGATGTTGGTCATTAAATTCAATATGGTTCACAGTTACATATAGCATGGCAATCCGCCAATCATTGGCTTTCTATCGAGTCACACCTCACACGTCTTTGTAAGTCAATACATGACTTGTGGTGATAGAAGCAATAAGATTATTTATAGAACAACTTAATGCCAAAACCTTTTACATTGTTGCATGGACTATTTTTATCAAAGCATTTTTTGAAAATACAAATTTCAGACATGAGACGGTCCCCCAAAACACCCGCCCTTCACCACTTCCTAGTGCTTTAGCTGGGAAGAAGAAGTGGTGCAACAAACTGCCCCAGCTGCACAGCTGTCTGTTCAGTTAGAAGAACAAAAAAACAATCTTTTCTGGAACCAGGAGTGGAGCTGAGCTCATATTAAGCTAATTTAGAATTATCATAAATGTTTACTGCTAAATATGTATGAGATTTTCAGGAGTGAAACACTTCTGTCTCAATATTTCATATTTCCGGCCATGCCTTTCAAGTTTATCTTGGACACTACCAACTCAGTCGCTTTCAATAGTTTTTTCACCACGTTCAGCGATATTCAAAGAAGATTTCGCTTCATTAATTAGTATTTCAACACGTGCGGCTCCGCTGGCGGGCTAGCAGAGCAGCATTAAAGATCGAAATAGAACTGCACTTCCGAGTGAGCGACAATCGGTTCACTATACTCTAACACTGCTTCTCCTTTGTTTTATTTGTATGCTACGTGGCATTCAAATAAAACTAGAAAGGAAAGCCAGTCCTATTTCGGTGGGTTTTTTATTTCTCTGCCAGAACTATAAAAAGTGGGTAGGTAAAAAAACTATTCAAATTTTCCAGTCCTTGTCAAATATCATATTAGGCCTGGCCCTGCAGTCTCGACATAGATAGCGACGCTGTCGCAAACTACCCAACTAGCACAAAACTGTTGCTTAAGAGCTTTGGAGCTAATCCGATTATTCCCAAAGGCGCCAAGCTCAAGCGCCAGAGCGTGCACTGCAGACCTTATGCAGCCGCTTTGGAGCCAAAGGGGCACAACTTTTTGCAATCTATAGTTCCATTAGAACTTCATAATAGTGGCATAAAAGCGCTACAGGAGCTGCAACTAATAATTAATACCCCACTAAAGCTCTTGTGGCGCTTATTGAATGAATGACAGGCATAACTGAACGAATAAAGGATCACTGATCATTCACCTTGTCTCTCATTTATTAAATACATCTGTTGTTCCTGAGTCAGACATGACTGAATACAAATAAATAATAAGTGAAGTGAAGGTAAGTGTTTTTGAGATATATTTTGTATTATATGCAAGTGGCTACAAACGCAGATCAGTTTATCGTGCATATAGTTGATATTATTGGAGTATTTTTAACGCGCCTCAATAATTACCTCAGAATATCGTAAAATATGTAAAATATTATTATATAAATATTATTATATCACATATTACACGATATTGAAATGACATACTTGACTACATTTGTATTTAGTAAGTTGCTGGTTCTATGTTTAGTTATATTTTATACAAATTGCGATAAAAACCTATAAATTTCTCAAGTAATGATAAATAATTGTCTTGTAAACATGTCGTCTATGAGAAGCAGCTTTAACTTGCAACTTCAACCTTAATACTTCCTCTCTGCGCGTCAAAGCGCTATGTTTCACTCTTCTGAAGGTCCAAGTAATACCTGTACCACTAATGCAGTTCAAGTCTTTACAATCACTTTTATTTCATACTTACTGCAGATATCGAACCACACTAATGGTTATTTATTTAGAGATCCGTAGAACTCGTTGAAAACCCTAAAATACGATGATCATTTGTAGCTGCTTCTATACTTTCGCTCTTTCAATTGTTTAACACTGTCTTACCATGTTTTCAGAATGCCTTTCAAAATAATTCAAACTTCTAATGAACAACAAAATAAACAAGAACTTTGCATCTATCCATCTAAGTGGGAAAAACATGGAGTTTTACACTGGCCGAACAAAAAGACTGATTATATTGAGGTGGTATAACTAATAAGTATAGGTAATGAGACTGAAATTTATTGCCATACGTAGATTAATTTATATTGCTACTTTAGACTTATCCTAGTTTGACAGGCCTGTTGGCGTAGTTGGTAGTGCGTCTGTGTGTGTGAAATGTCCCGAATATTTATTTTTATTATTAATAAACGTCTTGACTATGTCTATTATGTAAGTAAGGGCCAATTTTCCAAAGAAACATATTGTTTTTTATTCAAATATTTGGTCTATTTCGATTCACCATGTCAGACACATGAAGAGAATGAGACAAAAGACACAATGTTGTGCAAATATTGTTTATAATACTGTTGTTATTTTAGAATTTACCTAGTTTAATTATTTTAATAATGTCAATTATGGGCCAATTTGCCAATAAAACAAGTTGATTTTATCTCAAATATTTTGTTATTTCAATTCACCAATATAATTATACAAGAGTCGAAGTGTTAAGATTTTCTTGCAAGGTATTCAAATTTAAAGTCGATTTTTGTTAATATAACCATTAACTCCTAATATCTTTCCCATCACATAATATATTAATTATATTTAAAATAAAGAACAACAGAAATGTACTCTATTGTGATAACGGGCTATAACTACGGAACCCTACACTGTGTGGCCCGACGCGCACTTGGCCGGTTTTAATTTCTGCATATTCTGATAAACTCTCCGTACTTTCTTGCGATATCCACCAGTTCTTTGTTTGAACTTCCATGCTTTCAGATCCATATTTCTTTTAAACTGGCTTAAATATTTTATAAAATGTGATTTCTCCAATAAAAATAGCAGAATGTATCCAAATGCGTAGGCAATGTCCATTACTCTCCTGCTTCTATTGTGAAGCCTTAATGTCGCTATTAGTAAAACAGTCGATCAAATTCCTACTTAAGTCTGCGCAAAAGAACAAATCACTTCTGCAATGAAACTTTCAGTGGCAGAACAGTGATAAATATATCTTTTATACAGTTTCGTTAAAAAGTCTGCAATTAAAGTCTTTATGCAGTTCTGAAGCGTACAGCAGCCTCAAAAGAAGCTTTTTAGCAGCTTTAAGCTTTAACGTACATGTTTTAACTCTCTTTTAAAGCTATAGACGGCAAATGGGTTGTAAAATGAACTCTTATAAAACCTAGAGTGGCATTTGGTTCAGTTTCTGCTACCCCTAGTGATATATACAGCTATGAGCAGTTACGGAAGCAATAGTAGAACTTAAAACCACTTTCTGAACCCCTAAAGCGCTACTGTACAGCTAAAAGTTGCAAAATAGGCTGCTATTGCCACTAGTGTGCTAGTTGGGTACCGATCGCTAAATAATACCGACAATAATCGCTAGCCTTAACGATCCTTACGACAAACGCAAGTCTCTACATCTGTCAAAAATGCTCGCAAAATATATTCGTAACCATTACGAAAATCGTAAAGTTTGCGACAAACTTCGGTAAGATACCGATGACAATCGATAACTTTGAGAGTCGAGACTACCAAATATCGCTAAATCCGGATCGATAGGACTTTGCGACCGAATTCGGTCGTAAAGCGATCGCTATCAATGTCGAGACTGCAGGCCCTGGTCTGGACCCTTCAGGACTGCGCTGCGTTTATTAAAGGCATCATCATTATCAGGTGTTTTGCTTCTGTCCATAACCTGTTACATGGCCCTGCATTATTATGAGACTCACATAAAATCCGAATAATATAATGTTTGGACTTTAAAAGCGGCCATGACCTCTGAGTTTGTTTTGGCATTTCTTCTCAGGGATCAGTCAGCTAGGAAATACCGGCACCATTTAGTTTTAAAATATTGACCTACAAAATATCAAAATATTGACCTACAAAATATCAAAATTAAATTCTAACTTAACTAAAACTATACCAGAAACTAGAAAATAGCGTCGAAAAACTCATCCGCATCGCTGTCGACTGGTAATGTACCCAAGAGACTGGCGGCATTACCACGTTGTATGGCGATGCTTAGCCTCTGGCAAAGGTAAAAGCCAGCCCTTGGGTCACGGGAAGTGTCAACCAGCCGTTTCAAAATATTGTGTAATGTGTTGTAAAAGATCCACTTACAGAAATATACAATTCATTTAATTTCGTTGCTGTAATATGCACTAGTTTAATATTTTCGAAAGTGCATTTTTTACTTGCTCTCGAGTCTATTCGCAATCATTCTGTTGAAATTTATTGAAACATCGTATCGATTGGCAGACAAACACTGAAAGCTTTTAACTAAACCGAAGTTGAACGAGTTTATCATAAACTGATAACTCGCTCCGAACAAGTCTGTAAGTTAGACCGTGGGTAATTTTCTAGATAATAGGTATTATACAGGATGGTAGATAATAGGTATTACGCAGAACCGGTCGAAGTGGAGGTGCTTGGGGGAGGCCTATGTCCAGCAGTGGACGTCTTTCGGGTTGATATGATGATACAGGATGGTAGGGACACCGACGCGCAATGCTGCTCGATAAATTTGGACCGCGTAGGTATTGCAGTATTCTATGAAACAACTTATTTTTACAGATGATTTATTTCTGTTGCCGCTATAACAACAAATAGGAAAACAGAATAAAATATTTTTTTTAAGGGGGGCTCCCATACAACAATCGTGCTTTTTTCGGCGTTTTTGCCTTGTGGTACGGAACCCTTCGTGTGCGAGTCCGACTCGCACATGACCAGTTTTTTATTGATAACTGACGAAACATTTCTACGGCGCGGGGTGGTTTAATGGTTACAGTTTTGCGTATCGATGTCACTGCCACTCTGTATTCCTTTGTTACGAGTCACAGAGTCGATGGCGTGAATTCATATAAAATATCCATTATGGTTAAAAATAAAAAATATTCATGTCTAGTTCGTGCAGTCAAAGTAGCTATGGACTACGGACCCATGGCAAAAGCTGGTATAACACCTGCCTTATTGCATTTTTTTTACCATAACCGTCAAACTCAAAATAATAAAAGGGCAGACAACTGGGTCACAGCTTGTGTCCACGAATAAAACCTGTTACCATGCAAGAAAGAGAGCATTGAGAGCAAAGAACTCTACGGCAAAAAACATAACACGTGTAATACTTCATACTCGTACAAAGGGCAAAACTTAAAAAAAAAAAAACTGGCCAAGTGCGAGTCGGACTCGCACACGAAGGGTTCCGTACCTCAAGGCAAAAACGCCGAAAAAACACGTTTGTTACATGGGAGCCCCCCTTAAATATTTATTTTATTTTGTTTTTAGTATTTGTTGTTATAACGGCAAGAGAAATACATAATTTGTGAAAATTTCAACTGTCTAGCTATCGCGGTTCTTGAGATACAGCCTGGTGACAGACAGACGGACGGACAGACAGCGAAGTCTTAGTAATAGGGTCCCGTTTTTACCCTTTGGGTACGGAACCCTAATTATGAATAGTATAGGCATCATATATGAATAAAATAATAATATGTTAAGATTTAATTTTCTGTGGCTCAATCGGCGATCAGTATGGCAAAATACATAATAAAAAAAAAAAAACTTATCTTAAAAGTTACCGAAATTTATTCAGTAATCAATTATGAACAAACTACTTTCAGGACCTGCGTTTGTTCTGTTACACCTTGTATATTTATTTTATTTTTCTTTTTTTCTTCTCTTTCTATCCCATAAACATCGTTACTAAAAAGCATTCATCCAGTCATTAATTGTCTTGCACTCATTTACTCTGTTTATATTTTTTTTTCTCATGTAGCATCAACATATTAGTAACAGGTGGATAATGTTGTTGGTAGTATGATAAGTACTTTGTTTATTTAGTAGTTAATTTTATAATATTTAATTGTACTCCTGTTTTTTATCCCGAAATAAATAAAATAAAAATAATTTGTGAAAATTTCAACTGTCTAGCTATCGCGGTTCTTGAGATACAGCCTGGTGACAGACAGACGGACGGACAGACAGCGAAGTCTTAGTAATAGGGTCCCGTTTTTACCCTTTGGGTACGGAACCCTAATTATGAATAGTATAGGCATCATATATGAATAAAATAATAATATGTTACGAAATTACAGGAGAAAAGAGTGAATGAATATTGAAAGTTTGAATTATGATAGAAAACCGACAAGTAACTACAGTTGTTGTCTATGATAGCACAATGATGATTGATATTTACACGATAGTATTAGAAATCCGAGACAGCAGGTGACAAAAGACAGTTTCTTTTGTTATAATTTACGTTCACAAATCATTGATTTTCAGACCAATACAAGTAAATGAATTAGGTAAAAGGCTTGAGTGAATTCTGAAGAACTAAGTGCAAATGCAGTAGGTGTAGTTGTTGTTGTTAATCATAGAATATTTCCAGTAGCAAGTGTCGCGGATAAGGTAAACCTAAACTTAAGTGCTGTTTATTGTTGCAATTAAGACTTTTATCTTACATGGATTGTTAATAGCTACTTTATTTATTGCAGCACAATAAATACAGCCAATTTCCTAATAAAGTTATTGTTTTTTTGGAAAATTATAAATTCGTATAGACAACGTCGTATAGGTATCGTATAGACAATTTATTGTTGCTTATATTTAAATAATTCTGAGATGCGAGTTGTTTTTTCTATTGTCTACCTAATAACCACAATACCGTGAAGTCACTAGTTTTAAATCACCGCTACGGTACAGACTACAGCAAAAAATTTGGTAAAATAAAAAAAGGCAATTTACCATACTTATAGCAAACTATACAATATAGTCTTCCTCAAACTATAAGGAAGTCGAGTAGCAAAGAATTGTGTAATAGCGACATGCGACAGGCTTTCTCAATACTAATTCTGACTATATTGAGAAAATCGTAAATAATACGTACACTTTGGTAAGGTGAAATTATTATTGCCAGCAATATATGTACATAATAAATATTACCTACTTCTCATATCAATATAATTAACCATTTTGGCAAGCTTCTAAACGCTAAAATGTTTGATGCCAGGTAAATTCTTGGAGTTATGTCGTCAACCCGTGGGCGTTTTGCCAAAGATACTGACTTTGAGCTTCAAAGTGAAACACAAATTAGGTTTAGACGATTTGCAGACACGCGTAAATAAGAATATCTTGAAGCCCAACAGAATCATGTTGGTACTGGCATTTCAATAAGATCAATGTAGGTAGCAAGGATGATTCACGCAAACTTCCTAAAGGCATATGGATGGCTAAAGCATTGAACCAAAACATACAGCAAACACTCGTAAGTAATGGTACAAATGGTGCGTGATTGAGTTTTAAGGAAGACATTCGATCAAATGAAGTACAGCTCGGTGAAACATGAATTGATCTTAATAGAAGAATGTTTAGCAACAACAGTAACTGCTATAACTAAACTAGGTAAACATAATCCTAACGAAAAATTAGCGAAACTGATTGAATTATGTTTTCGAGAATGACTTTTATATACTTTTTCTACTCAATGAAAAGTTATGGAATCCACACAATCAAGAGTTAGTACACATGAATAACAATTTGATTCTTATTTACGACTTTATGCTTCACACCACTTACGATTTACGTTTAATCCAGGCTATAGTGTATTGGTACAGACATCTGCAAGGAAACAGAAGTAAATTGAAGAGGTAATCATCTTTATTATACCTTTCATAGTGGTATTTAGATTTGAATCATCTTTGGAGTGGGTAGGAGCAATTCATATAACAATATTATCGATATATTTATAGACTTGAAGAGTATGTTTAGTCTGAATTACGTGAAACAATGCAGACTTCGAGAAATATATTGAAGTGACTGCATTGAAAGAAGCTACACTATCTACGTAGGATATCAATCAATAGTTTAGTAGAGATAACTCCGAAGCGACTGTTTGAAAACTAGTTGATTATGCGGAAAATCACACAATAGTCGTTAGACTAAGGTCGTCGAGTCAAGGGCAAGATTTGTGTTTTTGTTGCAACTTCAGTTGTTTTCCTGATAAAGTGATGATGTAAACGAAACTGTACGACACGAACAGTGAGTGTGTTACTAGATAGAACAGAACACGACTCAGACAAAGACAGTTGGCCTATGTAAGACACATGGCAAGATATTGAAGTGACTTTCGTTAGTACGAATACATAATATATCTCTTTCCAGAGCCATGCAGAGATACTTCTACTCAACTACTTGAGTAGAAGTATCTCCAAAATAAAAGTGGCCCATTCACACGTTTGGCAAATATTCTACACAAATATAACGTCCACTTTGACACAGTCATACCCCCAGAGGCACAGACCGCATGTCGGTCGTGTGATCCTGTCGTGACGTCACTTATCGTATTAGTTGTTTCTGGGTCAGGTTTAACTCAGAACCAAATCATGATATCGGATAATGATACGTCAAAAAGGCTTCTATGGTGTAATAAACGTTTCCTACTTCAATAGATTTTTTTATATTCCAACTGGAATGATGATATTTAGAGGGAAAATACTGTTTTTAAAGTTACTAAAGCATTTTAAATTAAACACTGAACAAAATCGTACTCAAAAACTGGGAACCATGTAAGAAACGTAGGAGTTGTTGCAAGTAATTATAAGACCTTGAGGGACTCCAAAGACGCTATTATGCAGAAAATATGTCAGTCAGAAATCGAATCTACCGGAGATTCGATTTCATCTCACTTCGGTTTTGTGTATCAACCAGACCTCACCTTGAATTAATTTGGTTCAATAGAAGAGAATTGTGGTGAATTGAATAATATAATCATTGGAGCCTCTTCTGTGAGTGTGAAATGTGACTACCACTACATTTCACCTATGTGTACAAATAAATAAATTTGAAGTTCACCAGTCAACCAGTCTTTTTCTGCCTTTAAGATATTCATTGCCTTGTACTATAACTCCACTAGCTTTCTTACTAGCTACTTATCTAACTACGAGCGAAGTTGCGGTTGAAGCCATAGGCTTAAATATACATACTTGTGATGTAAAAAATATAATACTACAAACTTTTTTGTACCGAGAGTTGGATGTTTTCCTCGAGGTCACGCGTGGTGTTAACGTAATGAGCTTATAGAAAATAGATATCTAATAGATCACTCACATTTTGCATGATACTACTAACAAGCCTACTCGCATGAAAACCATACAAGCGATAAACAAAACCAGCTCCTGCTATGTGCAAAAAATTGTCAGCTGATGCATGAATTGGTAAAAACCTAAGTAAATACAGCTGCAGGGTTTGTTAACGGTCTTAGTAAGAAAGTACAGGCCCGACAAATGTCGTAGGCGATATAATAGAATCATCATGAGCCGTAGGGATTCAGTTTGGGATTAATATTGTCAGAAGAAAAAGATTTTTAGATAGCAAATCCGAATACCCGGTTTTACGTCTAAAAAATAGATCACTCAATCGAACTTGATTAGTCCGCTGAAAAGGTTTGTTTATTCGGATTGGCAGTGGTTCGAGATCGAGAGATTGCGTTTTAAGTTTTAACCAAACTATAAATTAGAGGAACGTTTCATTAAATCTTTGATTATTTGATGCTGTCGTCACGCCTATTATATCTATCTCCTCAGAGCTTCCTCTCTCCTAACCCTCTTGCTGTGCCCTACAGGGTCATAATGATCTAAATTAACGTTCTAACAGCAAACGTAACATAATCAAGTGCAGCCAATGGAAAATTAACGTTATTATCACCCGGAGCATTCATGACAATGAGACCACGTAACCACATTACCGTATTATTGGTAAATGGTCGCGATAAGGCGAGAAAATCAAACAATGTGTCATTTTCAGGACGGTATCGCACAGAATTTTAATAGGTGGATGATTCAGACTTGTTTTCTTCGAAACGCTGCTGTCCGTTTCGAGGGTTTTCTCGGTATATTGCGATTCGCGAAGTTACTAAAGGAAATGTGTTTAACAACACATTTCCTTTAGTAACTTCGCGAATCGACTTTATCAATTATATGGATTTTGATTATTTTTTCGATAAGCTGCTGCAGTCTTACTTAACGAACCATTAACAGAGTTAATGTCTAAATATTGATACTATTGATCATCGATTTTTCTAGGTTTAAACATAACCTTCATGAATTCCAAACTTAATATATTTTTTGTCTCCTTTACTTTTGCACACGCTGTCTAATGTCTCTCTATTTATTGTCCTATCGCAGGTATGCTGGAAGAGATTTCTTATGAAATAAGCATCACCTTTGTACCTATTTTTCTGTTCTATTTTTTTCTTGTCTGTTTATATAATTATGTGTGTACATAAATGGTTAAATAAATAAAAAATAAATTAATTACATTTGACCTAACTGGTATAAATATTATTCTATTCACAGTTACTTCATGATTTTGAAGAAAATTGCAAAGATAAATCTTTATCTACTTTGGCATAACACTCCTAGTCTTATTCGTAACGTAACGCTACAAATCATCCAAGGAGCATAAACTACCAGTAGTAAAACTATTATAAAGATAAACAATGCGCTCGCTGCTCATTGTTCAAAGCGAGTCTAAAGAGTGTTATACAAGGAACTGGGTTCCTCTATGGTGCTCGGTAGCTACGGCCTTGTAGCCGCTTGTTTTCGTCAACTAACACCGGCGTTTGTTTTGATGATACTTTCAAGGGCATATTTTTTACAGTTTAATATGAAGCGTCTGATGTTATATCGTCGTCATCAATGTAGTGTACTCAGATGGTTTATACAGGGTGACTGGATCTGGACCCGCCATAGCAAATTCGCATATAGAGGAGATAATTTACTAATTATTTGAACCTTACTTTCCCTAGCCTTAGTGTGGGAGATAATTATGTCCATTTTACTACTTTAATGAGATCTTTCCAAAATTTGACCTTCAAGCATTTCTTAAATGTTTTTTTTTTTTTGCATTATTTTAGTAGTTTATTTATTATTTATTGGTAGTCATAAACATTGGTGATTAAAATACCGCGGAACTTCCCCCAAACTAGGGTTAAAAAAATAAGATAGTACGCTTTTTTACACATACATAATCTCCTAAGCTATAAAACTTTAGCTAGGGAAAGTAAGGTCTGATAATTAGCAAATGACCTCCTCTATATGCGAATTTTCTATGGCGGGTCCAGATCCAGTCACCCTGTATAGTCAATCTATGGGAATACAAAATCAATCTGCCTAGCCTTTTCCCAACTATGTCGGGGTCGGCTTCCAGTCTAGCCGGATGCAGCTGAATACCAGTATTTTACATGGAGCGACGGCCTATCTGACCTCCACAACCCAGTTACTAGGTAACACGATACCCCTTGGTAAGATTGATTATCAGACTTTTGGGCTTTCGACTACACACAACGGTTGTTAATCTATAGGAATACATAGCCACAAATAGTGGCAGGGTTATCTATCGAATAGTAGCGTTATTATCAACGTTTATTGCTCGTTTATGGTCTCATGAAGGGCTTCATATAATCGCTTCTGCAATACCTCTAGAGATAGGAGCCACCTTCACGTTAAAACTGAAGAAAATACACGACTTTCAAATAGTTCTTACCTTAGCAATCAGTTTTCCATCATCTCCAATCAGGAATTCTTCCAGGCCAAAGACGAGGGGTGAAGCGTTTCCAAGATGGAATATCCTGGAGGACGTTCCTCTTGTTACTCTGAACTCGATGGTCTTTGCCATCAGTACATTCGTGATCATGTACACTGATTTCTTGCCTTTCAGATCTGGAACAAAAAGGCAGGTATTTTATTAGCACCAGTAAACTTTATGCAGATAATGTTTTGAGAAAGATGAAGGGTCTAAATGAGGAACGGTGGAATTTATGGAATTGGCAATTCTCGAAATAATATTTAAGATCAACCGAGCATATTTAGATTACAAACAATTTGAAAGGCTGTGCCACTTCTGAAGCTAGTCATAATATTTAAACTAAATTAATTAATGATAAGCGAAACCGCGTTGCCTGTTAAGGCAAGTTATTTTTTTAAACAACACCTCTGATATACTGCGCAAATAAGATAATACAATCAATAGGATAGATTTACGATAAACGTTGATAGACACGCCCGCGTCCTCCAAAATTAAAAATAACAATAAGTATTTACTCAAATGGCGACTTTCGAATTTTCGTCAGGTGACCTATGCTCTTTGGACGACCTGACGACAAAGGTTGTTAATCTGTCATGCATGATTGTGTCTATAGTCTATAAATTACCCATACCTTTGTTATTTTCAACGTCCAAGTAGATATTGTTAACGAGATCTTTGTCTTTGGGTACCGAGGTTCTAGAGAAGTTCACCATGATTACTCTAACTTTGTTCTTGATGGCTTCATCTTGCAGTGTGATCTGTAAATAAAATTACTGGCTAAGCATAGGTTTTGGGTAGTTAATATAGTCATAATCATCCGTATGAGCTATGGGAGAACAATGGACAAAGACACTGCAGATATGGGCAAAACTGTTAAAACTATTGCGTCATTCAGTATCCTACAAAGTCTGTTCCATTTGTAGACTAGTTTAACTGCCTTTATTTTCATATATTTTACTTTCTGTACCTTTCTGTTTATTGTCACTGTACTGTGTTCTGTCGCGAAAATCTTCAGAAATGAGAGTACTTACTGAATCAGTGGAATAGACTTTCGAGAATTCCTTAAGAGTTTTTATTTATTACTAACACACGTGGTGTTTCTCTAAACACTCCAGTGAGTGTTTCCAGTGAGTGTTTTATATTTATGTATCGCTGTGTATTCTCTTTTCGGTTACTCAGATGTGAATGACAATGATTCTCGCTAGCTTAAGCATCATGTAACAGAGCATTGACCGATGCGACAGCAGTATAACAGTTTTTTTTTCATCTAGTCTAGTGGGATCATGGAACGGATTATTTTTTTTATAACTTGGCTTGTATCGTGGATACGTGAGCGAATGAAACAGAACGCTGAACTAAATAAAAACTGCTCGGTGCTAATTAAGGATTTTATAGCTACAACTTCACTGCCTGGAATTGCAAACAAAACACGTGGACTTACGGGAATTTCAAAGCAAAGGAGTTTATTAAAAGAATTCTCGATACACTTATCGGAAGCAGTAAACTGTGTTTTAGTGGACATTGGACTTATTTTCCTCGTCCGAGGGATTTTCTAGCTAAACACCACAGGGCTTAAAAACATACATAGATAGTAAAGTTTGATAAGTATATAATATCTAATATCGGTTTTTAACGACACAATTTAAACGCAAACACAATGCAGATAAGATTAAAAGGTATTTTTGTTTGAAAGACTAGATAATTCACTGTAAAACTCTAAATAATGGTAAAACGCAGGTTTTTGTCACAGTCGGTAGCAACAAAAGATAGTAGAAGTTCTAATTTGTTTGAAATTTGGTACCAAATCTTTCCCAATTAGGAGTAAGATTTCGCAAGACTGAAGTATTTACGCTCTTGCTCTAATAATAAATATTATTAACAGATAAGCCTATTTCCTGTAATTTTCTACATTGACGACATGATGAGATGATTAAATTATCAACCCACGCATAACCAGTTTGCATCTATGCTGAGTGAGTGGAAACATGCGAGCTCTACCAACCGTCCAACAGATACAAAAAGTGGTGTAAAAAAGTATTCGCAACTTTTTTTATAACTACTGTGCTCTGACTTAACATGCTATGAAACTAAACAGCAACACTCTTTTTATTTCTCTCTTTAGCAAGAGTGTGGCAAGACTTTCAAAAATATGCTATGCTTGCATCATGTTCATGCCCTGGTAAAGTCTTGGTGAATCAAACATTTTACCAAGGGGGTGGGGTACCAGACCTTAGATATCGCCTACCCCTATTAACATTATCTGATGTGAAAATCGGCAACATTACAAGAGAGCGCGTCAAAGTTTGAATTGTTGATATTTTTTTTATTAAGTATACGAACTAGGTTATCTAAAATCAGCAGAGCTTATAAACATGTTTATGAGCTTACTTACATGGTAGTAAAGTATTATTATTGGTTTTTAAGCATGTTAAAAGTCAGAAATTACATTTTTAACCGTACCAAATCAATTGTATTTTGTCAGATCTGCCACATACGACAATGTCACGGGTACAAAGTACAAACTAATTGACTATTTTTTGGAAGTACCACATACGACAATGTTACGTGTACGAAGTTATTGATTATTTGTAGGAAGTGCCACATACATTGACATATATATTACTTTTGAAATCATTGGCCACATATGTCACTGTTAATAGTAAATCCTAGACCAATGACTGTCGTATCTAAATCGAAATTATAACTGAAACTATTTTTTAGAGAATAGGAATTCTTTGTAATCGTATTTCAAAAATCAAAACAAACCCCTCGCGACCCGCAAACGTTGTCGCGAGTTGACACTTGACATCCGACATTGTTAACGTGCGTTTGGGACATTATCCGACAATGTTAACGTGGCTATTTAAAAAAATACTCGTAATTTTTTTTTTTGGTGGCATCTGTTATAAGAAGTCACTTTTTAAGAGTGATTAATGAAATACAAAGAAAATGGCAAAAAATGCATACCTAGTATACTACAATGTTATTAGGGATAGGCGAGGAAACGATTAACCTGGACAATTACCTGGCAAATAAGATCTGCCTAATTATCTGCTGTGGAAATAACGAGGCTGACTAAACTCACGTATACGCACTTGCAAAATTGCACAACCCAACCGTTCTGCGTCGGACGGAATTAGGTCAGGACGATAAAATATCCAGTCTGACTGTTTTCTGGATTATGGTGTAGGAACACGGAATGTGTAGGAATATACATATTGTTAGGCATTAGGATCACCAACACGCAGTGCGCTGGCATAGTGAATCCTGGTCAATGTTTTCATACTTCCTCATCAGAGAAGGATAGGAGCCCACTTGCCCTGCAGTGGGATAATAATTGGCTTTCATAAATTTTCATTCTTCATTAATTGGCAGTTCGGCCAGACCCTTTTCGGAGAATTGATGAAATGAGGGATTTGTTGAGGATTTTGTCTTCAAAAGAGTAAGATGGAAGGATGGAATGGAATGTCAGATTCTCACACGGAGAACAAATTGGCGTTTGGAAAGACGTTTATTATGACCCGAATGCAATAGCAGCACTAATTGAGTTTACATTTAGCACAGCTTATAGTCACGTTTCGTATCAGTACAAGCTGATGAGGACAAAGATTTGTGTTCTTATTATTCGCATACAAGCATGTATTTGTTAAAGAGGATGTCGTACCTATTAGATAGCACAAAGTCGTTGGCGGTTGGAAGATAGACAAACAGGAGTGGCAGTATGGCGAAGGAGACTTTAGTGAAAGCTGCAAATGAGAAGCTAAGGGTCTTTAGCGACAGCAAGAAAAACGGGTAGCCTAACGAAGACCGGCAGAGTAAGATGAAGAACTGTGGATCAAACAGATAAGCAACTTGGAAGAATCCAGGAATTGGCAAAGGGATTTTCTTAGAGCAGTATAGAGAATGAGGAACAGGGTGTAAAGTTCACTCATACTCCATAGAAAAGGGAGAACCCTCCGACTAGACGGGTGTCTTGTCTGGTGGGCAACTGCCCGAAGATTGATCCTTGCGCGATACAGGATTTTGGCGTGACGTTAGTGTGATGCGTAGTTCACATGTGGTATTGTAGATGCCGCCACAGTAGAATGATTTGAAAAGCTATATTGCGTGCAATACTAAAGCCGTATTATTTACGTCATGACAAAAATCTAATCAAAGTTTACGGTAGCGTTAAATCCAATACCGCGCCGCGCCGCGCTTGTGTGATATTCTTGATTATCCTACTAATATTATAAACGCGAAAGTTTGTTACTCTTTCACGAAAAAAACTACAGAACGGATTTTGATGAAACTACAGTAATATAGCCACAGTAGAATAACACATAGGATACATTTTGGCTGATGGCTTGTTACATTATTTTCCTATTACTTTTATTTACTAGAAATACCCTGTGACCTCTAAATAAATGCCAAGGGTTCCGGATATATTTAGCAGTGTAACCCCTTCCCCCTGGACCGCGAAAGCGAACAGACGTGTAACCCGTACACTTTTTACTTTAAAATAGTTAAATAAATAAGTATTTTCGGCAAAAATATCAAAAATAAATCACGCGAAGTACACTTTTTACTTTAAAATAGTTAAATAAATAAGTATTTTCGGCAAAAATATCAAAAATAAATCACGCGAAGTACTAGGTTCGCATAAACCCTGTGGTGAACGCGGATTACCTGTGGAAGCAAGACAGCAACAGCGGAGAAGGCGATAGCTATCGCAGCTACGCAGCGCACGTACGTCAAAGTGACTCACGCACGTCATTCTTGCCGCTTGCCACAATACACGAGCGACAGCGATTAGCGGTTAACTTTTGCGTTTGGCCTAAGTGCATTTTTTTTTGTTGGGGTAATACATAAATTGTAGTAGGTACGTGTGTTAAGACATTCACAATGTTTAAAACACCGCCTAAATCTCCTCAAACTGAAGCAGTACCAAGCAACTTAATGAAGACACCGCCAAACAAAAGTGTACCATCACGTTCCGAGTCGGACCTTCGGAGACTGTATGCAGATGAAGCCCTGCAGTTAAATATTACTCAGCGAAACAAACGAAAACACTCATCAAGTGAGGTCACTGGCGACGAATTGCAGACCTTTAAAAGTGAGATTAAAGAAATGATAAGAGAAATGATGTCCGCCCATAACTCTCGACTTGACAAGCTGGAAGGACATATGATGGAAATAAAAAAACACTATACTGATATAAAGGATACTACAAGCCATTTAGAAAAATCTATGACCTTTGTCTCCGATCAACTGTCGTCACTTGAGAGCAAAATAACTTCGTTGGAAAAGGAGCGAAATGGCATGGTGCTCAAGCTATCAGCACTCGAAGAAAAACTTGAAATGTACGACCGAAATAGCATCAAAACCTCTATCGAAATTAGGAACGTACCTAAGCAAGAGAAGGAATCAAAAACAATGTTGTATGACATGATACAGTGCTTGTCAAAACAACTAGATATCTCTACAGACCCCACCTGCGTTCGCGATATAATACGACAACCGTCAAAAAAGGAAAACAAGACATCAAGTGTTACGGTTGAATTCTCGAACACACTAATGAAAACTAATTTCCTAGTGGCTGTTAAAGAACACAACAAAAAGAACACAAACAATAAAGTAAGTTCAACCCATCTTGGCATAGCAGTTACACTAGGGAATGCAAAACCGCCCAAAATGAAAACCCGGTTTTTTTTTCGGGTTTCGTATTAAAAAAGCCGGGTTTCGGTGAACCCGGTTTTTTTCTTTGTCTAAGTTTTTTTTTAAACTACTTGTGAAATTCAAGCCGCCTACATCTTGCATATTTTCAATAATTAAATAGAAACGTATCTATTAAAAATAAATACATAAGTATTCAAAATTTCAATGAAAATCCAGAAATTTGTTTAAGTAAAAGGTTTATTTGCTTTTTGTGCTTCACCCTAGTAGGTACAATATTAATCAACAGTATTAAAAAAATCAACGAAACATAATTAATTCTAACTATCACGCATGAATAGAAAGTATTACAAAATACAAAACCAACATTTTATTGCAATACTTGCTTCCGATTTCGTTTTCGATTTTAAAAAATGACCCCACACGCTGTTTCTATCCTCAGTTTTTCTGATCTTTTCTACAAAGTCATTCATAGTAATCTGAAAGCGACAAGCAAGAACAATAACTTGATCTGTTTAATTATGAAATTAACAAGAATTATACTGGACTGGGAGAGGAAGGAAAATATAATGTTCCAGGCTGATCCAGGCACTTCCTGGGCATACTGTAAAAGTTAGGTAAGGAAACAAAGGCAAATCAGTTTCGTAGGCGATGGGCAGACGGCCTATGCCTATCATTACAAAACCGTTGTTTTATAAATTAAAAAAACCTTTTGCCCGAGACTTCGGCAGCGTAGAATAAGTGGAACATGATTTTTTCAAGATTAAAAGTAGGCTATGTAGGTAGCCTAGCTATCTCTATTCCAAATTTCATCCAAATCTATCTAGATTCTAGCTGTTTCTGCGTGAAAAAGTAAAAAACATGCTAACAATCAAACTTTCACAATTATAATATAAAGCATTGTGTGAATATCTTAACATTTAAAAATAGCAATTTGTACCTAACCTAAGTACATACTATAAATGTCAAATACTTACAAAAATAACTGAACTGCACGACAAATTCATTAAACACCTTCACTCAACTTTTGAAAACAGTTAAATGTTACCAAATTACTAATGCTACAATAAACAACACGTCTTTTTCCACAAATAAATAATTTTGAATCTTGAATCTTTTCAGTAGCAACCGTTGGCAACGTTTGGTAAAATAAAATAGCTGACATCAAATTCATAGTTTTGACTGACACGTGGTGTTGGGTGTTACCATTTGAAAATAATAAAAAAACTCGAAAAACCGGAAACGTGAAAAAAAAACCCGGTTTTTTTAATAATTTCAAATGTTCCGAAAAACCGGGTTTTCGGTTTTCGGTGAAACCGGTTTGCATTCCCTAAGTTACACCCCAAACGCCTATATACATTGCTGAACAATTGACAACCCTCACCAAGAGATTGTTTTACCTTGCAAGAAATTATGCCAAGTCCAATCAATATAACTATTGTTGGACATCAAATGGACGAGTTTTTCTGAAAAAAGATACAGCTAGCCAATCGATCCTGGTGAAGAACGAACAACAGCTGAAACAACTGGCTCAAACCATCTCTGCATGACTACGCATGTATAACCTTTTGATATTACTTTATTTTATTCTAACCGTTAACCTACATAATTATAAGCTCGTTAGTTACTACTACTTTATTCAAATACTCATAACAAACACAAATACATTAAACACAAGTTACTACTATCACCATAAAACACAACAATGTAATACCCACATGTACAATATGAACTGCGCAACACAAACACAATACAAATTACCTACACACACTTTACTACTCTCTCCACATATATGTCTGGCAAACTATGCTCTCTATCATAATCAAGAATATAAACCCTGTAAACCTTCCTACCATCTAGCAATATACACTTATCTTACTAATTATAAACAGTTATTAGTTATCCAAATGTCGAACGTAAGCCTGTTTCCCAACTGTAATTTATTTTACTACCGACCGCGACGCTCCTCCCCTCTCAGACTACTTTCACTGGAAAAATGACTAATAACATTAGCAATCTTATAGAAAATATTGACCAGTTTTCCCTATCATCCTCTCATACTTGCACCCCAGAGCAGACACAATCTGTTATTAACCATCCTAACAACTACCTAAAACTACTATCACAAAATATACGTTCAATCAACTGTAACTTTTTAAACCTACAGATTCTGTTGCAACGTCTTTCATTTGAGTGTGATCTAGTGATTTTAACGGAATGTTGGCTACCATGTTCTAGCAATGGCACTATTCCACAATTGAAAAATTACACCACATTTAAAACCACGAAACATCTGAACCAAAGCGACGGTGTAGTGGTATATGTAAACGCGGATTTACCGGCTACATGTGAAGAACCCGACTTACATCAATCAGCTTCTGGACTCATTATTAAAATAAAAGCCGAGGTGGCTATAATTTGCATCTATCGCTCTCCATCCATTGATAACATCCAGAACTTTTTAGCAGCTCTTAATATTATACTTCCATCTCTCCAAAATTTTAAAACGGTAATTCTAACAGGTGACATAAACCTAGACATAAAGCCTACTACCTCTGATATCCGCTCCCACGAATATCTTAATTGCCTGGCTTTTCATGGCCTTCTAGCAGCACATACCATCCCAACTAGAGGTGATAACTGCTTGGATCACCTTATTTTAAGAACTCACTCTCCTTCATATTCTTTCGTCTATGATTCAGTGGTCACAGACCACTATCCTTCACTACTCTGCTTGGACAATCGACGTATACGAAGTAGCTTAATTCCTACCGTCACGAATATTGACTTTGAGAGACTAGATGAAACAATGTCTCAACTAGACTTTAACCCAATTCTCTCCATAACTAATGCTGATGCTGCTACAAATAAGCTTCTGGAACTAGTGACCACAGCCATTAAAAAACACACCTTGACCAAGAAAGTACCTGCTAGGAAGAAACTCCTAAAACCCTGGATCACGACTGGTCTGTTACGCTGCATCAGAAATAGGGATGCCTTACATAAAAAGGCAAAACAAGATCCAGAAAATGAAATATTGACATTAACCTACAAGCGCTACAGAAATTTCTGTACAAAAATTCTAAAGAAAGCGAAACGTCTTTACGATACAGGAGAACTGGACAAAGCTGGTCATAACCCTAAGTTACTGTGGGAAACAATAAAGCGAGTCACCTATACCAAAAAACCTAATAATGCATCTACACAACTATTAACCACCTCATCCTCACCCATAGAATGCTGTAACAAAGTTAACTCCTTTTTCGTCAATGTCGGGAAGAACCTTGCTGATAATATCAGAACAACTACCATACAACGAACTACAACTTCTTATCCAGTACACAAAATTACACCCGCCACATCTTTCGTCCTAGAACACACCGACGTTGACGAAATCATTTCAACTATATACTCCCTACGGACCAACGCTGCTACTGGATGGGATGGTATTTCGCCCTATATCTTAAAAAAATACTCCACCCTACTGGCACCCATCCTATGCCATATATTTAATCTTTGTTTCGACACTGCTGTCTTCCCTACTTCATTTAAAAAGGCAATTATTCATCCAATTTTCAAGGGAGGGGACGGGACTTTACCTAATAATTACCGACCCATAGCAGTCCTAAGTGCGTTATCTAAGGTGCTCGAACGTTTAATTAATAAGAGATTGGTTAATTACTTGGAACACTATAAGCTAATATCATCTCATCAATTCGGTTTTCGCAGAAACTTATCAACATGTGACGCAGTCCACGAATTAACTAATCACGTGGTACAAAGTATTAATAATAATAAAAAAGTTCTAACCATATTCTTAGACCTCGCAAAAGCGTTCGACACGGTCCCCGTCTCTACTCTCCTATCTAAACTTGAAGGAGTGGGTGTCAGAGGTGTTCAATTGGATATGTTCAAGAGCTACCTAACAGACCGATCGCAATTTGTTAGTATAAATAATAACAATAGTAATGAACTTCCCGTTTATTACGGTGTGCCCCAGGGAAGTATACTAGGACCGACCCTTTTTCTTATCTTCATCAATGAGCTATGCGACCTCAATATCCAAAATGGTAACATAATATCATTCGCGGATGATACTGCGATAACTGTTGTAGCTGAAACGTGGTCTCAACTAGAAACTAGAGCGCAACTCGCATTCAACACAGCACTAAACTGGCTCAATGATCACACCCTTACACTCAACACTTCCAAAACCAACTTCCTGACATATTCAATCAGTTCAGCCTCTCAACCACGCATCCCAATAACCTTAATAGCTCACAAGTGCACTAATCAATCCCAAACTCCTTGCAACTGTCCATCACTAACCTCTGTAGACCAAATAAAATATCTGGGTGTGACATTGGACAAAAATCTAAACTTTAAGTCCCATATAAACATTCTCACAGGCAGGGTCCGGAAACTTATATTCATATTCAAAACACTTCGGAAAATTGCTAATCAAACTGTTATACGCAATGTCTATTTTGCCTTGTGCCAATCTATTGTCACATATTGCATTTCATGTTGGGGTGGTGCTGCTAAAACGATCTTAAAACCATTGGAGATAGCACACAGAGCAGTATTAAAAGTTGCTACCTTTCGCCCCATCATATTCCCTACTAATGAATTATACCGTAAATGGAATATTCTAAACGTAAGACAACAGTTTATCATGCATGCAGTTCTCTTACAGCACCAAAGAACGCCATATAGGACAATCGATAAACGTAGAAAGGACTTAATTTGTACTCTCCCACGTGCACGTTCCACTTTCATTAAAAGATTCTTTTATTTTCTTGGCCCTTCTTTATATAATAAAATAAATAAACATTGTTCAGTATACGGCTTAACACATTATAACTGTAAGAAAATGGTCTACTCATTTCTTCTAGACTACACATATGAAGAAACAGAAAAAATACTTACTTAAGGGCAAAATTATTAAAATAGAGCATACCACACTCAACAAACGCACTTACATACACTTGTACACACAAGCAAACACAGCCTCACGCACTCACTCACACTCACACATACACACACACACTCACTCACACACATACACACACACCCACTCACCCACACACACACGCTCATTTACACACACATATGAGTACTCATCCATCACACACACATGAAAATAGTTTTTTTGTTTTTTTCTCTTCTTTTAAACAATTAGTTATACCATATTTTTATATAGCAGTCAAATACATAAACGCAAACAGTAAAAATACAAATCCTTGTAATCCAAGGGGGATCGGAACTGTCACTCCTTCATACAGGTTATACTGTAACCTAGTTAGGAGATCAGAACTGCACCCACTACAATTGTAGAAAACCTGTAATTTTACCATGTATAATTTATATACCCATGTACTGCAATACTTTAAAGGATTAATAAAGATTTATTATTATTTATTATTATTATTATTATTTATTTTTATGGACTCAATTTAAAGCTGATGAAGCTGTTTTAATAAAAATTAGAAGAAGAATTCTTCCAAACTTAATGATGTTTACGACTGTATAATTATATTTATATATAATTTGAAAAATTTATTGGGTGCGGCCGGCAGCTCTAGCTTTAAAATAAAAATAAGGTAAGGCTATAAGTAGATTTATTTCATTTATTTATGGATTATCGAAAATAATCAAAGTTTAAAATTGATAAGGAAAATATTATGAAGTGTGCTGATAATAGTAATTCCCCAAATTGTTAACAACATTATCATTATCTCCATCTTCACTTGCCGAGAAGTAGGTACCTAAGCACATGTACTTAGACATGATAAGTTGTCTACATAGATAACTTTAATACAGGGTGAAATTGAATACATGCGACAAACCGAAATGGGAGATTGTACTCATCATTATGAACAACTTTTACTAAGGGACCAACGCTGCAATCGCGAAAAAAAAATCAGCTGTTCATTTTATGTTCGCCTAATTCGTCAAAATGTAGGGAACAGCTGATTTTTTTTTTCGCGATTGCAGCGTTGGTCCCTTAGTAAAAGTTGTTCATAATGATAATACAATCTCCCATTTCGGTTTGTCGCATGTATTCAATTTCACCCTGTATAGTCTGCGCGGAACTAGTTGGCCGCGCCTTGGGAGAAGACGGGGTGAAGGCGGCGGGGTTGCCTATTGTTCGCAACGCACGTACTGAATAGTGACAAAGCGCCTCCGCCCCTCCGTCTCACCGCTCACATACCTAAGGCGCGGCCAACTAGTTCCGCACGGACTATAGTAGGTATCTAATTATTAGCATGATGGTTTTAGCTTCTTATTCATTTAGAAGCAACAGGAATTAAAAGGTTGTTGATCTCGGGTTTGTGGGTAAAAGAATAGACTCAAACTCGAAGCATTTATTTTGATTAAACCATTAAGGGGCTGTCAGACAGCCCCTTAATGGTTTAATCAAAAAAAATAAAAGACAGCCGTTGTCTCCACGAGCGGGAGAATCGCGGCGATATTATCGTCGGGCCACGTATTTCTATACACTCTCCTAGGACGTGTCTCCACACGGCAATATCACCGCGGAGAAAATTTGATGGAACGGCGCGGGAGACTATCGCAGCGATTCTCTCGCTATAGCCCCTTACAGGCACTTTTGAATTTTCAAGAAGTCGGTCAATCAGAAAATATGAAGGTAGCTATCCATTCCAAAGCGTAGAATACTCTTCATTATGTACACGATATAAATTACAGATATAAATGTAGAAATTTTACAAAGGGTGACAATGGGCGGTCTTTAGCTAAAAGCAATATTTTAAAGACATCCTTTAGATGGATTGGAAGGAGAGACAATACCAATACAATAGGGATAGTCTGGCTTGCCTTTCAAACGATTTATTCCTAAGCTATGAATCAAAACCATTTTAATATTCTCTAGTTTGTTAGTATGAAGGATTGAAGGCAAAAAATTACGAATAAAAAAATAAAAGAGTGATTGCTCATGATGAGCAGGAAAAGAAGGGATGAGATAAAAAAGAAATCAATGGTCACCAAGCCTTTGTAAATCCTTAGCTGTGGTTTTCCTTCAATTCCCAAGCTTTATTTTCCTATAAACAGTTTTCCTGTTCACACTAAACAACGGCAACTAAATTCTTCCTTACAAAACATGCTAATTAGCCTCTTAATATACCTAAAACAATCCGAATCTATTAACACCAATGAGCTAAATATGCCCATGTTATTTATAACTCTATATTAGCCGACTGGGTATAATTACTGCAGTGTAAGTTATACTACAGCCCAGTAGAATAGAAGGTTTAAACAAATGCAGAATAAAGTGACCTTAGTAATTAAACTTATGGATTATGCATGACAAGCATTAGCTGAATGAATGCTGCATAATTGAACACTGATAATGTTGATGTATTTAACGGTGCCATGATGCATAGGTACTCCTGGGATTTATATTCTACTAGCTTTTGCCTGTGACTTCGTCCATGTAAAATTTCTTGCTCCCCTGACCCACTCCATCGCATCGCATCGCATCGCCTGGCGGCGCTATTAGTTCGTTTTCGCATTCTTTCCTACTTTTTTCTTTTTGTTCGGCTCCTATGAGTCGTAGAGGATGTTAAATAGCCTATAGCCTTCCTCAAGAATTGGGCTACAAAAGGCAAAATTTTTTTTTAAAATCTGACTGGTACTTTCATAGTTAAGCAAACTATTCAGCTTTATTATTAGTATATTGTAGAGGTAGGCGATAAGTTGCTATAAAACACTGGCCAAATAGAGAGCAGTTTTAGGTCAGTGGGTCGTCTTAGGGGCGGATTTTGTTTTAATGTAAGGTGTAGAAAACTGACTCATTCTCATTCATTCAGCAGCACATCCAGGAATTACGTAAATTCAAAATGCTAATGCTGCATTAGAATTCAGCCTTCATTGAGGAGGTTGGATGTTGTTGTGATAATTATAGGACAATAATATTATTCATAAATAATATTAGTACCAACTGGCATGTAGGTAAATGCGCATTTTGCCATAAAACAGGCCATGGACACACCAAGGTCAGAAATGGGTCAGATATCGTAATCTGTGTGTGTGGAACAATACGCTGAAATTTTGTAAGACAAAAGAAAGTTCCTTGATTTATCTGCTCTACTAACCTTTACGCTTTCATGCGGGAACTTGAAATCCTCCACTTGAAAGTTACCTTCCTCCAGCCATTCCACAAATTCGGAGTTTGATTTCTCTCTATTTACATTCTTCACCAACTCGCCGAGCGGTGTAAACATTTTACCGTTTGTTTCCTTCTCATTTGGAACGAATAAAGATGTAACTTTATACAAATCCGCTTCGGTAATATGAGGAATACACACCAACTGACTGCTGCCGATTTCGATTTCAATTTCGTCTCTGATAAACGGCCAAGCTTCCTCCAACTTGAGTGACTTTAAGGTTTCCAAGCTAACATCTTTACGGATCTCATGAGAATACAGCGATTTCACTACTACTTTCAGTTTTTTCGGCATTGTAAAAATTTAAATTTCTACGTAATTTTCAATACAAGACACAAATAGGTACTCGCGCAGTAACTGTCAAACAACGACTAAACTTTTTTTCTCTTTTCCTACTGGATTGGATGTGCTAGCTAGGTGCTAGTAGCTTAGAAAGAGATAGGTAGACATAATCAATACGAAGTTACGAACGAATTGAACAAGAGAGACCGAGAAAGCAATATCGGTGATACCATACGCTTGATGATATTTTCCCTGAAACCTATTTTTTTAATTTTCTCCAAATTATCATAAATATTCTTCCGTCTTTTTCTTTTTCTCTAGGTATTTCGCTGGCAGCCTCCTAATGTACTCTGTGCTGGCAGCGGCCTCTGCAGATTCTGCTGAATGAGTTACAGTGAATAGGACAATAATAATGTATCATTTGCGTAGTTTGGAGGGTATGTTTAGTCAGACAGTCAGACTAGTCAGTACGGCAGTACCTACGTTCTTTAGGTAGGTATTATTCGTCTGGTTGTCGAAACGTTAGGAAAGGCAGCGAGGAGAGTATCATTAGCTTTACACTTTTTTGTTCTAGGTTTTAAATTTTAAAAATCCCCGGTTGAAAATCGGCTTTACTTAGCATCGTATTACTTACTGACAAACATTTCCAGTTATGATTAAATTACCAAGAAACTCGATTATGAGTAAAACGCGGCATCACTTCAATACGTCACGTTGTTGTCACGCGTTCCTCACGCAACCACAGCTGTGTTTCGTGTCTGCTTGCATGCAGGATGCATGTATTGAAACGACGCTGACTCAGCCAAGTCATAGTTTTCGCACGGCTAATCCGCGCCAATTTTTTATATGATCTGACGCAAAATGACGCAATTTCATATTTGGGATATTTGGCTAGCGTTATGGGCCAGCAATACGGATACCACAAGACTTCCCCGAGAGATTTTTAGTAAAATAGCGTGATTTATGAGTCATAGGTTGTTCCGGCTAGCTAACTAGTACCTAGTCTAAAATATCAGCCTTTGCTTAGTGCCCTAGGTATATAATACAAAAAAAATGTTTAGATCCTTTTATCAATAAAATTTCATGACTTGAAATTATAATCAAATCATTTACAAAATTAACACGAAACTGGGCCACATAATTATTGGATAGTTCACTTTTGAATTTTGTATCTTGCAACATCTGCTACAAGTGTCCTATCATTAAACACGATATACACGGTTTAAAACCAGTCTACAAACCACGGTGACCTTGAAGTTGTTGTTGTTGCGAGATGCCTGCTACACGGTTTAAAACCAACATTTTCTTCTGCCACTGATTTGCAACGCTAGCCTTTCTACCAAGGACGTTTAAAGGTCATACGAAATTGGTCTACACTGTTTTAGGCCTCTGCCTCGAATCTTGCGGGCAGCGGGGTGGCGGCGGCGGCGGCGCGGGAGCGGCAGGATTTAATGCGTAAAATCAAATGGACCGACCCTCGAAAACAGCGGCGCGGCAGCGGGCTACGAGCGGTGCACTCCAGTCAGTCAAGCGGTGACCGCCCGCGCGTCTGCATTAGGGATTTACTTCTTGTTTTGACAACAATAAATCGAGTGTTAGAGATAAATTTTAATCAAAAAGATGTTGTCGCTATTGTTCAGACATTTCGTTCGCGAGTAAAAACAAATATCTTGACGACACAACACTACGCCGCTATAGTGCCGCGCGGTCTGCCCGCTGAACGGGTCTGGGTTGCCCGCGCCGCCGCCCCGCTGCCCGCAAGATTTGAGGCAGAGGCCTTAAACTTAGGTTTGAAACCACCGTTTTAAACCGTGTAGATCGTGCTTTATTCCCATTTTAATGTAAAATACCGCAGTTAAATATGAAATTATAATAAAACAAATAAATGTTAATTACAAATTATAATACTCAAGCTTAAAATTAAAACAATTAATTAATAAATGAGACATTAATAATTCTGTTTAGAGAGCCTGTAGAGATTTTCTCTAAATCATAACAAATTCAAAAATAATAAAATGGAATGTGTATAAAAGCTAGAAAGAGAATTGAAAAATTAAATCATTTTATTAACTGCATTTTTGTTATGTTCTTGTTTCTTTAAAGAAAGGCAAGAGTTTATTAAATTGCATGGTTTGAAAACCTTAAATCTATGTATTTTTAAAATAGGTACAATAATAAAGTGCTTTATTAAATTATAATGACAGCATTGCTTTTGAAGCTAAGCCTCTTTACAACACAAAATCCTTGCTTTCAAGTTGATAGCACACATTTAAAGGCAGAGCGTTTTTTTGAATGAGTCCTTGATTAATATTTTAGTTTTACAAACATTTATTTAAGCCTAGATTGCATTGGTAGAGAAAATAGTCGTTTTGGTACACCAATCCAATTTCCATTGAACATAGCAAAAGCATATTCAGCCCATAATGTTCCCACTGCTGAGACACAGGTGTCTTGCGAGAGGCAGTGGACCATAATCCATCACCCGTGCCCAGTGTGGGTTGGCAGATGTCACATGTCTTTGATTTTATGGTTCTAGGACATGCCGGTTTTCTCACAATGTTTTCCTTCACTGTTTCATTGAACATATTTTATCTTATTTAGGTACTGGTACTGACTTTTCACTCTTTCTTCAGTTTTAACCTGGTTTTGAGTATTTTAGACTACTTCCTGTACCAATCAATGTGAACTAGGCTTTACATTTTTTGAGGCTGAAAGTCATATTTAAAAACTTTTCGGAAAGGTCCAAAGGCGTAGACATAGACAAGTTATAGCACTTTCATATAATTATGTTGTGCTTAACCACATCCGCTTAATGCGAAATACCTTACTGGATACAATAATGTATAACATAACTTTTTGAGATTCTTTTTGATTTTTTCAGAACATCAAGTCCTTATTCAAAGTTTATGTAGGTCAAAAATTTTCTATGACTTTCAGCCATACTAAATTCAGGCATACAACGAGTTTACATGGTTTAGGGTGAGATCACATTAGCCTTTGCATAGCTGTGCTGATGCACAGTGCTCCACTCGAGACAAATGATAGTGTGACATGCCCCTTCTGTGTTCAACATGTTATTTTACTTCTTGACAACGCTTGGTGTGGTTGACTGGAAAACTGATGACGCTGACATTAAGTTTTCTATGTACTGTCCCAGGACTTGGTTTTCTGAACGGAGTTTCAAGTTTTCTTCTTTGACTGAATCTACCCGTTGTGACAGATCTGTAATCAAATTAAGCTTTGTTTTATTATCAGTGAAATAAAATTCAATATCAGTGAAGTAGAAAAGACTATAAGTGTAGGGAAAGACCAAAGAAATGATGGATGGACTGTGTGAATGATGATATGATTAGAAAAGGGGTGATTACCGAGGTGACGACTAATAGAGAGATATAGAAGAAAAATGACATGTTGTTGTGTTGTGTCCATAGAAAAGGATGCCTGGAAAGATTTGCTCAGCAGTGGGACAGAGTAGGCTAATTAAATAAAATCAGTGAAGTAAATTAAAATTAAAAAACCATAACATGAGAACAATATTTTGGGAATCATCACTGTCTAGCTCAGCAATAAGTTCAAACCAATGATTCCTTGATAATAGGCACAAAATTGTGCCTAAAAACGACACAAAATTCTTTGTATACTTATGTGCATCTAATCTAGCGGAAGATCTAATAGAAATATTAAATTATATTTACCATCTAAAGTGTTCTGTAGTTCCAAAACCTGTGATATTAATCGGGCTTTCTCCTCCTGTTCATCAATTCCGGAGTCTGGCTCGAAACTCGGCGGGCCATTGAGGCCAGGGCTTGAGGAACCACCAGTGTATGAACTCGGTAATGAGTCCATTGAACGACCATGATCCAAATGATTGTTTTCTATTTCGTCATTGATTATCACCTGTGGGTCGTCATCTGCTAAAGGAATATTGTCATCATTACCCTTCTGCATGATTGATGACATTAATTGGTTATCCAGTCGTTTTAAAATTATTGTAGTCGTAGGAAATAGGGCGACAAATCGATTTTTCGTTTTGTTGTTTGACGTGAGTACGTAAACGTCACGTTTTGACATGTAATGTAATATAAGAGTACGTTTAGAAGGTGCACAGTGTTTCTGATTGTTTTTTTCCCAAACAAGAGAGTCGTAAAATTCTCGACAAATACAACCAGTGCCATCCATATATCTACAGACAAAAAATAATGTTTTTATTGGAATGTAATTTTGTACTTATTAACTGTATTATTTTCGGTTAAATTTTATTGTCTGCAACATTCTCTACAAATGATACGCTTCAACACGTTTTATTGATTCCTCAGGAAAGGCAAAAAGAAAAAGTTAGTGAAAAGTTATCATGAAATCATAATAGTTGTTCTTAGTTACTCTAAGTACTCTAACGCATCATTTAAATGTTACGACGAATGTTTATTTGGGTTCAAAAGAAATCGTTTTATTACCGTGAATAAAATAAAAGTGAATAGTTTTGAAACCGGTTAAAACGAAACGCGTGAACTGTCAAACTGCCTCTTGTGCAGAAGTTGCGGAAGGAATATTTTAAATGTATTTCAATTAAAATTCCTTGGTACAACAGAATTGCTGATATCAAAAAGACCCACAGATAAAATGGCTTTAGCTATTAGAAGAACTTCGAGTGAGGTTTTTGGTGCAGCAAAGTGGTTCCTAAGAAGAGGTTAGAAAATATTATTTTCCATACTTTCATTTCATGGGTTTTACGACAAAAATAGCTTACCCTGAAATTTCCTTACAGATTGTCGTGCCTTATCAACGTTGCCGGAAAAGGCAGAAGAAGTTTCTATTGAGAAAAAGCGAGAAAGACCGACAATATCGCGAATTAGGACGAATGCCAGTAACCCTAACTTGTCGTTAAGACATGTTTACCCTGAGTTCTTGCCCGACCCTAACCCTAAATGGAGGAACAGCCTGCGTGAGAAGCTTGAGAGAGCGGATATGCTAAAAAGGCGCAAGCAAATTGATATACCAGAATTTTATGTTGGTGAGTACTTACCTTTCAATAATCGTTAATTATTATTCACTTATAGCTTTGTAAGTGTGGATTATTCAGTAATCTTTCTTTAGGTTTTAATATGTTTTATATTTTACTGTTACCTACATGTACCTATTGTACAAATTATTGTTTTCCATAAAAAAAAAAATCACTAAAATAAATGGCCGGTTATAGGAGGAGGGTTAGTCATTATTTGTTGTACTTAAAGATTACTCTTGACGATGTGGATGACCATTCAGTAATGGTTTTAATGTAAACTTATAACAAAATTAAGCAGCTGAAAAAGAGAATACATTCACGCACAATGGTCCATTGAAGGACTAAGTGTGGAAACCAAACCCGTAATAGATAGAACATGGAGAAGACATTTGTTTATGGCCATTATTTAAGTTTATACTTTTACCTTGTTTTCCTCAGGGTCAATCCTAGCAGTGACCGTGGCTGACCAACATGCTCAAGGCAAGACTAACAGATTTGTTGGCATTTGCATTGAAAGGAAGGGAAGTGGTTTAAGGGCTGAGTTCACCTTGAGGAATGTTGTTGATCATCAGGGTGTCGAGGTATGTATTACCATATTTAAATAATAAAACTCTGTTGAATAAGAAAGGGATACTGGATAAAACTGGGTATCTGTCTTGTAATCATAACCATATTGGCATTTAATAATTCATCATCATCATCCGCCTAACCTTTTCCCAACTGATTCTGATTCTGATATGTAAAGATGGTCACCCATCCACAGACCAACTGTAGGAAGCATAACTTAATCTGATTGATTGACCAGTGCGGCTGTTATTATTTAGCCACGGGCCCCTCTGGCATTTAATAATTGTAACTCATAATAATAACTAGCTATCTTCATCTAGACAGATGGCTATAAAAGTAGGGGAAGAGCAAATAATCAATGGTTGGACTCTGTGAATGATAATACTATGACTAATAGAGATGTATGGAAGAAAAAGACATTTTGTGCCAACCTCTAATAAATTAAGATAAGGGCAGGGGAATAATATGTCTTCATAGACAGCTTGTTATTGTTCTGAGCTATAATAACACCGGAGGCAGGAGTCTCTGCTGTCTTGGGACAATATAACAAAAGTTTGTCTAAAAACTTATCTATAAATTAAATCCTAAATTGCGTCAATCACAAAAGTAGTCCTTAATCTCGACTTATTAGTCTACTCACTGACAGGCAGAGAGAGGTTCTCTTAGATGATTGTAAGGTGATGCTAATTCAGTAGTCTTTATATTTATCAGGTGCGGTATGACCTCTATGACCCCACGGTACACAGCATTCAAGTCCTCCGTCTTGAGAAGCGTCTGGATGATAAGCTGCTGTACCTGAGGGATGCTTTGCCAGAGTACAGCACATTCGCCTTTGATATGGACCCTGAATTAATACCTGAAGGAACACCGGTGCCTGTTAATCCTGTTCAGGTATTGTTGCCACTTCTTTTTTCCTCTGAGGGCTATTGGTGGAACTAAAAACATCTTCATCTTCGTGACAGTGCCACAACAGTTTTTAAAATCTTGTTGGCCCAAAACCTCGCCATTTCCATGGTGTTGTTGGTGGCAGTTCATAGTTCACTTTGATTGCATGTTTCGGGACACAGAGGGCAGGATAGGAGGTGCAAAACATGATGGTAATTTTTTAAATAAACTGAACTGAAGGAAAAGAATGTACTTTACTAAGTTTATAACCTTTTGACCGCCACAGTCACATATAGATGACAAACCAAAATGTGCCCAGCACGCCACGGCTCGACTATGTGACAGACTTTGACGCCGAAGCAACTTTTTTTATTTTTTGACATGTGGCGGTCAAAAGGTTAAAAGAGTGGCACTAATACCAATAATCTGCCATCACCATTGTATACAGATTAGTTATTCTAGTGTGTTACCTATTGTTTCCACTTTCACTATGAAAGTAGAGGATGATCAAAAAAGTAATGGGAAGCCTAATGCACACTTAACACCAGTCCTTTTATGATCATAGTTCAGTCTTAAAGGATTCAAATTGTTTTTCCAGGTAAAACTAAAACCAAGACCCTGGCTAGAAAGATGGGAGAGACAAGAACTGCAGGGTGTTTCCAACATTGAAGAGCACCTGAAAGAGAAGGATAGAGTCAGGAGAGAGCTGAGGAAAGAACCCTGGGAGAAATATGACTTGATGAAGCAGTACAGGTAAATACTTCTACTTCTTCTATGTATCAGAGAAATGCTGCCCCAAACAATGAAGATGATGCCTTCTAGCCGCTTTCGGTCTAAGCAATGCACTCAATGACTTTTCAGGGTGGTTGAGAGCTTACATGTGCTGAAGCAAGAGGATGATGTCAGTCCAGCTGTTCATAATCACCCAAGCAAAATAATATAAATGATCGCATAAACCTCATGTTCAACTAATGTTGCTTACATTATTTTGCAGAAAAACAATACCAATAGAAGACCAGAATGACATTTGGGCAGAAGTTAACAACCAGTTGAAACAACTGCAACTCACGCGCAAGAAGATGTCAAGGAAACGCACGTTTAGCGCGCCCAAACCGCAGCTCGGATAGAAAACTAGTTTTATGCATTGTGTTAAAAAGTAGTTAATAAAAGTATACGTTATTAATACTGGTTTTATTGAATGTCGATGAATGGCGAATGCAAATGATCGTTTCAAGAGTTTCTCAAAAAAGCCAGATTCCTAAAACTTATATGTAAGTCATACTTATGTACTGGACAGTCAGATGGGCTGGAGATGGGGATTTGCTACTTTTCTCAGTTCAGAAACCGGGTGTAAACCTGATGAATAATATTCCTTTTTCCTCCTTAGCCGGAATCACTGTATACCAGTAAACTGTCTTTCTGGATTCAATGAAAATATCGGATAACCTGGGTAAATTTGATGATAACTAAACGTAGGGTAGTAAAGTAAAGAGTCAAATCGTTAGCAACTAGGTAATAACAAAACGCATTTATCTGTCAGTCAGTCATGACTCGTGCCGTGAGTTTTCTCAGTTGTGTATTAGATGGCGCTACTGGCATCAATTTGAATAAAAAAGCCGCTTTACACCACACGTATTACATGTAATTCATCTATTTATTTTAGAACTATAACATTAAATGAAAGGTCGTATTTAATCAAAATTGCATTCTTTTTTATTTATAAAAGTTCAGTTTATTGGCAAACAAAGGTTTACACAAAAGCTCAAGGTGTCGTGGTGTGTTGGGTCCCGAAGGTTGTATGCACATAGAACCTTCGCAGAAATAAACCAAAATAGCTCTTATGTTCTCATCAGTAACGGTTATATTGATGTCAAAACTGTGATTGGTTCGAGTTTTAACTTTGCTTTGCTTACATGCTCTGTGTCTGTGTGTGTGCTTGCGTGCGGCTGCGGCGCGGGCGATCCGTGGAGCGAAGAAGTTCGCTGATTGTTCCTAAATGCACTTTTCTTGTATGATTCCAAGCAAATCGAATAGGAAATACAAGAAAATTGAATATAATTTGTGTTGTTTGTGCTGATTCAGTGAAGTTACAAGAGTTTTAATGAACTTGTTGGTTACAGTGTTGAAATTGCATGTTGCATTCAATACACCTGTCGCCCGGTAAGTTATATTGTTTTTGTGCTTAATTTTGCGAAAATATGTTCAGAAGAGAGTGCTAAAACGACCGGGACACGTAATTACATTGGGGATACCGCTATGAGCATGTGAGATGTTACGGTATCGCTGTTCTAAGTTACGGATTCTTGGTGTCGTAAAATTGCAACTGCAGTCGGCCCAACCAGTATTTATCGATTGTGACGCATTGTAACTGGTCAGTAGCTGTTACGCCTCGATTTTACAACAAACGTTATCTTGAAAGATTTACTTTGTTCTGTTCTGTAATCTTGGTTTAGTTTCAATTGTTTTGATAAGTTGTAGATAAGTAAACAGAAGTTTGTTGTGGAGTAAAATTGTTAGTAAGTTGGTTGCAATTTGACCTTTGTATTAAGAAGGTTTCATAGCATTAACAAATAGGTACTTGAAACATAAGCTTCCTGTCAGAGTACCTACTTATTGTTATTTTTAACTTAATTCAAGTCATCATTTCATTGCACAAATTGCCCAACATACATCTGAATTGAATCAGGACTTAGCCTTGATATATATTATAAAGTTGGTTGACATATTTTACTTTTCATTGTAAAAATCATCAGAAGTTTAGTTTTGTCTCGTCAAGTACAAATTAGTCGTCTTATCCATCTTATTACATTAACTTACCTTCATCAGATTTTCATTTAGAACATAAACTTACATGTATAAAGTAACTAGCGGTTACCTGCAACTTTGTTTGCAATCCTGGATGAAAAGTAGCCTATGTCCTTCTCCAGGTCATGGTCTACGCATGTGCCAAATATCATCCAAATCTGTTCAGCAGTTTTAGCATGAAAGCATAACAAACAAACACAAAAAATCAAATCTTTTCTGTCTATAAAGTACTATTAGTTTAGATAATTAGGTATGTACTTTGTACATGTCCAGGTACCTGGACATGTACAAAGTTTAGTTGGATAGTTTAGAACTCATACTATCTAGTACATTAATCCAATAAACTGCAAAATTCATTACTAGTTTTTGTTATGTTTCAGAAAGAAAAAATAAGGTTAGAAAGTATCCCGCTACATATACACAAAGAAATGCTTTTGGAACACTGTAACCTTGCAATCTGGTTTTGAAATAAATGTTAGTAAATCAAATGTCTAAAATTAATTTATCAATTCGGACAATCAAAGTTATTCAGGTGCTGAGAGCCAGTAAATATAAGTGTGAAGGATTTCTCTGTCTGTTATGTAAAATACACGAGTTACATATTATATCATCAATAAAAACCTGCGTCCACAGTGGTTTTAATAGTATGTTTATCAACCTGCCCATTTCTTGTCTTCAATACATAAACTATGATCCTAATGCTTAACCTTTTGACCGCCACGTCAATAACGAAAATCCGTGTTCTCTACGCCAAGCGATAAATTCCTTCTTTCATACCTACAAAATAATAGTCACGGCACATGTTTATTTTGAACTGTAAAAAAAAGGGTTATTTTCGACGTGCCATGCCGTCCGTGGCGTCGTGAACACTTTTTGATTTGACGTCCATAGACGTCTGTGGCGGTCAAAAGGTTAATAAGTCAAGTCAATATGTATCATCATACATATTGAGTCACCTCATTATCATGTGCATTAGCACACTTCTTTGCCATTTTCCTTAAGACTTTCTTAGAAGAATTTTCAAAACCATGCCTATACTTAAGTCTAATTCAAGTCTATAAGTCAATACCTACATACTCTTAGCTCTTTAGAGAGTGTTGATCGTTGAATTCTTGTTGACAACGTAATGTGACAACAGATTCCCATACAGAAGACATAATAAGCAAGAACAATCCTGACCTAAATTATTTTATATTATTTTATTTGAAATTTTGGAAAATGTGTAGTTTTTAGGGTTCCGTACCAAAATGGTAAAACGGAACCCTTATGGTGAGACTCAGTATGTCTGTCACAGCTGGATATCTCAAGAACTACTAATGCTATTAACTTGAAATTTGGAATAGTTTTAGATGACGTTTGCCCAACTATTTTGCAAATAAGAAAGAAATAAAAGTTTTTTTTTTTGCAACAGGGACTGAAAATGGTGTAAAAAATTCGAAGTGGGGCTACTAGGGCATGTGGGGTAAAATATGAAAGAACGCAGTTTGCACATTCCCAAACATTTTTTTTTTTTTTTAGGCTACATAGTTTTCGACTTTTGATGAAAAATGTAAAAAAAATACCCTTAACTCCGAAGTTTGCAAAGAAAAAAATCTGAAATAATTCTATGTGATAGAAGTTTATGTAAAGATTACAGGAAAAATAAAACGATGTCTCTAAATAGCACACTTTTTCAGAAGTCATCAACAAAAGTTACACTAGTTCCACTATCGGTCGAAAGATGGCGCTGACTTATAACTGCAATATTTTACACCGCAGTGCGCAGTGTTAAAATTCTCTAACGAATATAGGCCTCGCCGATGAAAATTTAAAAACATGATGGTACGGAACCCTCGGTGCGCGAGTCCGACTAGCTGTTGCCCGGTTTTTTGTTTACTAACAAAATATTTTCCCTTTCTGACTATAGTTTACTACATTTGTTACCCTAAAGGGCTAAAATAACACCCTATCAGCAATAAAAAAAGTGATAAATTCGTACTAGCAAGGTAGTAAAACCCACGTGTCGTGTCTCGTTGACACATTTTCTAACACCTCAGGCGATACCATTCACGTGTCTAGAGGTCGTTGACCGATAATCCAATCACTAATGACAGCTTACGACTCTGTTACGACTTACAGGGAATGTTACACCATTGGATTGATGGAATTTGTTTTTGTAAGTAATAGGTTGTACTTTTCAAGTCCTAGTTCCGTACCATCTATTTCTGTGATTTATTTGTGTAGACTTACTTTCATGAGTTCATGACTGCTCAAAAGTTCGCTGTTGTTTCTTTGGCAGCTGAAAATCTTACCGTAAAATATACGCATTATTTAGTTAGGTGTATTAGGTATTTTGTGTAGTACCTATCTGTAACGGCTAATAGCCGAAGTCCGGCTACACCTAGTTTTAACCAAACCTAACCTCGGGGTGCCCTTCGCTCGCTCTTGCATCCTACGTCGCCTCCCGAAGTACACAGGAACCGCATGTGGCTGGCTGCACCTAGTTGTACCCGGCTGAAACTAGGTGTAGCCGCAGTTGTACCCGGCTAAAACTAGGTGTAGCCGCACTTCGGCTATTAGCCGTGACATATCTACTACGTAAGTATACTTTAATTAAAACATTACATTTCGATTCCCAGAGAAGTCAACCAGCAGTTTTTCAAAAAGTAGCCTAAATAGTTAACCGAAATCGAGTTTGGTCCTTCTACCGCTTTTCTCAGAACTTCACGTTTTTCGCAGTTCCTTCCGAAATAACCCTTTTACGACCCTAATTAAGGTTTAAAAGATAGTGGTGCTCTAAATCAAGAAGGCACTAAAATTCTCAGATTTATGTAGTGCGTGCTTGTCACTTAGTTTGATGTAATACACGAAAGGAACACGTGTGTTACGAAAGCGGAAGGCGACAATAAAAACAATATGGCGTCGTTATGATGCGCCGGAGTACACCGTACACCTGATTGAAGTGTCACTAAACTATACTAAACTTTCAATGTATTTTTAGTTGCGTAACGATGTTGTACACAGAGCTTGTTAACGCTCCATCCTCAAACCTTACCTGGCTTTTAATGTACTTAGGTACTTATTCGGTGTATTTGATCATTTAGACTTAATTGAACATGAGCACTGCTTCGTTAGTCTAGCGGTCGCAAGCACTATTGCTGAGCATGAGGTCCTGGGTTCGATTCCCAGGTCGAGAAGAGTGTTATTGGGGTTTTTCCATCAGGAATTTCTCAGAAGCAGCCCGTAGTTTGGATTTGTGCCCGGTTGGTCGCCTCCTATTACATGGGGCTTATACACAACTGGCGAAATGTAGGTGTACTAAGTAGTAGTTATGGTAGTAGTACCTACATAAATAATGTCTAACCCTTCAAGAGCAATGAGCAAGAGTTCTGCCCGGAGTTGCAGGAATTCGGCTACGATCAATTCCAATAACTGCAAAAATTCCGGGGTACTTTACGTAACGAAACACACCTACTTTGATCATTACTTGAAACAATCCGGTATATTTTTTGCCGCCTCCACACGTATCTCTAGCTGAACGTGATTGAATTAATAAATCGCATAAACTAATTTTAGAACGCCGGATTGAATTTCGTGCATAGTAAGGACAGACTAATATTGATGAAGAAAGACTAAGAAAATGTAGTACTTTATCAGATAAAGACAAGATTTCATAAGTAAGGTATTTAGGTCAGTTTTGTTTAGAGATGCAGTACCTCTCGATATCAGGTCGGCGACCTTCCGTCTGCCGGTCAATTTAGAAACTAACCGATCCCGTGCTCTACCAGTTTCTGTACCACTTTCTAAGCTTAATTACTCGCCTTTTCCAGCTCTTGTTTGGTACTACACATTGTCAACGTTCTTCCGCGTCATTATCGCGATTCAAAAACCATTTAAACGTTGACCGTTTCTTGGGAATGAGAAATTGTTCCCGTTTTCGTGCTTTCTTGTTGTTATCTCAATTTGCGGATGTTTTTCCTGCAAAGAAAAATGCAAAAAGGAACTGTTTCCGCCCGGGATCGAACCGGGGACCTTGTGCGTGTGAAGCACACGTGATAACCGCTACACTACGGAAACTACATTGTCATTGTGCGAAAATAAGTACTAATTTACATTACCAATTTTACAATGACACACAAAGCACAGCAGTACAAGGCAAGTTCTACATTGCGAAAGAAACATTTAAAATTGCTAATCATCTAACTGCATAGGGAATTCTTTTCAACCACTTTCCTAATGAAAAACAAACCAGTAATTAATCCCCACACACTGTTCAATTAGGGCCAACGCGTTGTAGACATAAAATGAAGAGCTAATTGCAACAAAGGGCGCTAAACAAAAGACTCCTCTCGATACAATACAATACAAAGTGTTGATTCATTGCGTGCTTGCAAAGGGCTACACGCGATGGTAATGGTGGTCTTAAGATGCTGTAAAGACAAAATTTAATTAAAGACGTAAGTACCTATACGATTCTGTAGTTTTATTACACGGGTAAAATACGGCTTACAATACAATTTCAGCTAGGTATTTGATTAATGTTTAATCTTAATCAGCCAAAGTGCGTTAATAAATCAACTCTATATCTAAAGGGCGCTTTGACGTAAGTATCGGCCACTCCTTTAAACATATTTTATTATTTCCGCTGCGCACAACAGCTCCCTATTCTTCACACAATGTAACGCTGAACTTACAAAATTACATTGATTTATTAATGTGTAAAATACATAACAGCACTGACTTCCGATTCAAAAACATGATTAGAACCAATTATATTATTAGAACTCCTAGATTTCCCGTTGACACTTTAGACGAGGCGAAACATATAATATTTTCATTTTTAAATACATTTCTTCTAGGTACTGTCTTTCTGAGCAAAGTTGACCACAGTTGACGGAACTTACCCAACCTTCCGAACTAGCCAAAACACCAAGACACTAGACAATTTAAAACTCGATATAATGATAGCTTTTACTATCCTAATGCTGGTCTGGAATGCAGAATATTGACCAATAAATACCATCTAAGTCTAAAGCTAAATAATTTATTACCAAAGTATGCTGACCACATTTTAAGGCCCCTGTCAAAGGCAGTGTAATTGAATTGTATAGACATTGGCTCGATAATGACGCCTGATCCGATAATACTTGCGCAAGCATCGACCAGCCATGCTTTAATTATGTGCACAATGCAGACACTGCACACAGCGACGTCAAGGCCAATATTCTTTATATGAGCGATTTGTATACTTTGTAACCCAATTGATTTTAATTATAATTAAAAGGGGTGGAAGAGTGTTTTGCACGACAGAATTGTGTACTTTTGCTTTTGTCGACCGTACCTTGGTTAAAACAATTTCATTTCATTAGAAGTTTGGATCTACTATACACCATTTCGTAGGTTGCTGTGATTCGAATTGAATACATCTTTCTGATCGTGAGATTAGTTGCCCAAAAGCGAACGGAATCCCTATTAAAGTAACCCACGGAACGATCTTATCTACATGCTCCTCTTCGTATATTTTCTTTTAATAAGCCCTTTTTCAAGTAACATGGGGCCTTCTGTCTAATCATTACAATTATCAAGCCGTAAATGTCTTCCAGACCAGAGAGCCGTTGTTACAAGCCTACAAAAAATCAAAACACAATTCTTGATAGATGAATTAATGCACGCAGTAAATAAATATATTATTAGAAGACAGGATAATGTTGTCGTTAAAATAAACTTATTAATATTCCGTCTTGTAGAATTAGAAAACGTGAGACTAAACTTGGACTTGTTGTTCTGATCTGACTGTTTAATATTCTGCGTCCAAGTACGGAGATATCTCCTGTTTATGAATACAATACTAGGAGTGGTTTACATTTGATATTCAAAATAAACAAGCCCGCTGTCCACACTTACACCGTGTTTGTAATGCGTTACAATAATGGTAAGTGGATTGAGTTTCATTGTACCTAATTTACCTTAATCATCACTAGGACATGCCGGTTTCCTCAACATGTCCTAGAACCAAAAATTCGAAGACATGCCAACTGGATGGATTGTGGTGGATTATTTATTTATTACATACATCCTACGCTACCATTACATTATGGCCCACTTCCTCTCACAGAAAGAGGTCTGTGTCCCAGCAATGGGAACATTTTAAGCTGATTATGCATATACTGTCAGACACTATGAATACTTTGATATTAATTGTGATGGAATTTATGAGAAGACTGTATTAATACCTAGATACTATGAAGATCTGAGTAAGATATCGTAAAAGTTGTCTGCTTATTGTACCATGTAAAATGCTGTCCAGAAACCTATAATTATGCGCGTCTAACCGCTCGTCATCGGCGTGCCCTGTCCACAAAGTACAAAATGCCTTATTCAAACCTGCCAGTACGCACTTTATAAAAACAAAAGAACGTGCTCAAATGCACTCACCTTAATTAGGAAATGCTTAGAGACTTGTTATGATTTCAGTTTTGTTGTCATTGCGTGCACGTGTGAAATGTCGCATGTTTAAACCTCGTAAATATTTCGTGACGTGGGGGTTTATAATCTTCGCGTGGGGCAATATTTTGTAAGGGGTGTTTTGGGTATCATTGACCTTTTTAGACCCATTTGCTTCCTAGTTAAAGATCCATTAAGGATTCTATTATTTTTGGAGGAATTTAAAGTGGAGATTATGTTTCTTTGTTTTCGACGTAAGTGGCTGCCCATTTTGGACTAATTTTGTTTCAATGAACCAGACATCGATTCGACCATTGATTTCATTTCATTTATTTACATACATAATGTGAATAAAGGTGTTACAAATAGGCTTAAAGCTAAGATACATATAAGGACCCTATAAGGGCACAGCAACATAAGTAACAAGGATAAATAATTAAATTAAACATTAAAATTAAATAATAGCATTTAGAACATTAATAAATTCTTATTTATATTAAATGTATTTAGATTAGGTAGGTATATAATTATATAATATTTATTGTTTATTTAAATATTTAAAATTTATTACAATTTCAGTCACAGTTCTGTTTATCATTCATGTATTCATTTATATTATAGTAGCTTTTTTTTATTAGAAATAGCTTTAATTTATTACTAAACATATTAGGTAGGTATATTTATTTATATTCTTAAGATGTTCCGGTTATATTGATATTATGTACGTGATGAATGCATTTTAAGTCGTGACGTATGTCTTAGAGTAAATCTATTCTGTATGTCTTCTCTTTTGGTGTATAATTCGGGATATTAGCGTACAAATTTCAAATATATAAAGGCAAGGCAAGGCGTGATGATTGTTATTTGCATTTGAACAAGGTATTGAAGCTTTTTAGTATGTTTTCCATCTCTGGCAGCTAATACTGCCCAAAACCACGCAACTTTAGGTGAAAGTATGTTCAAATCGTGTCTTGGCAATATGAATTTTGATAACCATTTTGGGCAGATCTTTTGACCATGTAATACCTTTATTAGGCATTGACCATATCTGTATTATCTAGCAGTTCTTGCTACACTGGTTTCTTTTAAGCTATGCGAACTTAATCGGATTATTTGGGTCCAATTGTTTCGCAAGAACCATTGTTATTTTGTTCAAATCATGATTTTGATATTTTGCGTCTGTGGTCTATGGGATGGGCGTTTGTTGCGAAATTTAGGCATTGTTGCAGAGAATCATGTAAAGTACTTAGTAGAGTCGTGCACTAAATTACAGACAACGCACTTTGAATAATAAGTACCTTTCTTGATATTTGAGGGTAGCCATCAATATAAGGTTTGAATGTGATTGCCGTGACTGCCTTATGATATTTTGGGATTCCTTGAGTGAAGTAAAGAACGGCTGAATCTTCGGTCGATTTTCGGGTTCGAAATTATTGGCTTTAAAAAATACTATAAAGGTGGTACCTCCGATTACTCAGCTGAGTGAAGAGGAGAAGGAAGTACGCCACAGATACGGAAGGAGCTGAGTGGTCGCAGAACCAGACATTTCACACAGACTGACGAACCTGATTATGCCTGGGAAAAGCTAAGTAAAAGTGCTACATAGCAGCTAGTTAATTAATTACCTTGTCCTACATGACTAGATTCACGTTCTAGAATTAATTAATGAGAACTAACCGTCTTTATCTAGGAATTCAAGAACTAAACTCGATTTGGTCTAAAGATGAGAGGATTTGTGCACATAAATCTTCAGCCATTTCCCACCACTTGTTCACAATGTTTGCATACGGTACGTTTTGATGTCGTATCCGACATCTCACGACTTTCCGCCTTTCTACGTACGAGTACGCTAAAGGTCCGCTGTTTCCATGGTAGGTACACTTATCATGTGCTGATTGTTAAACCGTTTTGTTTTGCGAATTTTGTATGCTGTGGTTCGGTCTTGGTTTATGTGAAGTTTATTCAGGCAGACATTGTTTAGTAGGACCTGAAAAGATCAATTAGATTCGGAACTCAAAATTAAATTGACTCACTGTAGAAAAACTCTCTTCAAAGAAAGAATTGTAACCGTTACTGAAGATGGCAACAAATAATTTGGCATGGTTCACGTTCCAGTTAAAAGAACTAAGCCAAAATGCGCCACAAAACCCATCCCCATGTCTCGCGTTATTTCGATCCAGTGTTGTTTGCATGAATAAAAAATGGTATCCTTGAGTGCCGAAGGTCGGTTGTACTGCAGTGTACTTCATTCATTATGCACGAGACAGAGTGCTTGAGTCAAGGGCAAAAGAAAAATCAATTAAAAAATAGTTCTGGGAAATAAAACACGTGTTTCAGTAATATCTACTGAAGTCGCAGTAGTGAATTGTTTATGACGTTTTTTTCGACGAGCATGGAGACCTGTAATTATTTAGAAGTGGGTGGATACAAGCTGTAAAATTAATGAAGTTGCTTACCGCATTCTGGTTCAGTCACAGAACTAAGATTTTCAAAGAAACTACAATGTTGTTCATGTTTTCTTCCGGAAATACAAAGACACACAGTACAAGACTTATTTTGGAATCGAGTTTGCTGTGCTGTTAATGCTAAATTCAAGCTCGTAAAAGAACGAATAAAAATTGCTTTTCTGAAAAATTGCTTTCAGGCAAGATGCGAAGCTATACTACTTAATTGAAAACTGAACATTACTAGTGTTGCATGTAAACAAAACGTATATCCAAGTCTTCATCCGAGTCCTTAAATTACGACCCTGGCCTATCGACAACCGGCAGTCAAAAACAAAAAAGAACAAACTTTGTAATCCACCATAATAGTGAAAGAACCCCAATTCTCATGATTAGATTAAGTATTAGACCACAAACCAGTCCACCATGACCTTTCAAATAGACCAGACATTGGCTAGATACAGATCTTGTGTGATTTGTTGCAGTAACTCTCATGTTTGTAAGTTTTTATGCCTGATTGCATGACGCTGCGGGAGTCTGCCCAGATAAGCAGCTGGACTGTTGTTTACATACCAAGGTGCTCATGTTTAAAAATAATACTTGATGTAAACTGTCATGAGTGGGGCAAGGAGCTAAAATGAGTAATGCCGTTAAGTTTCTAAATGGAGAAAACTAGGGATTGTATGTGCTGACTATGCTGATGTAAAAAACAGTAACTATATCATCTTGATTCCGTTTAGATAAATAAAATACAGACTGGATAACCTTACGATTGATTAAACAGTTTTGTTCGTTTTTACGTAATCATACAAATGATAAATGCACGCTAATTTTTCACCATTATCTATGGTTGTGTAAACATCCAAGTTATTTGAACTGCACATTGTATGCTCTACGAATAACACGCATAACGCAACCAGAATAAATATCAACTTTACCATAGAGCACCAAGATAAAAATCAAGAGGTTCCTATTTCGAAATTGTATAAAGGCAAGCCCATACATCATTACCATGTTACCATGTGTTACGATATTGTAGCAATTAAGTGTTACCAAGCAGATTGACAGAAGAAAGCAACAGGGAGTAGGGAATGACGGCGAAAGTGGAATGTTCACTCGGTCCGTTTGTATACAATATCGGAATAATGGTCATTGCTTGCTATTTCCCCGCCCTAATGTCAAGCTGTGTGACTGTAAGTAGTCATGTTTGATTCGAATATGTTAACATTATTGTGATACGTTGATTCTGATAAAATTGATGGCTATTAGGAATAATGTAATACTTCGGCTGAGTTTCTTTTTCTAGAGGTTTGTGTCAAAGGAGCTAAAACCGTTCTTGGCGTTGTGTATTGTCCCCCCTCACTTGATTACTTCACCGAATTCGAATCGGTCCTAGAATCTTTAGGTTCGGAGTATGCACATCACATAGTCATGGGGGATTTCAACACCAATCTCCTTGCCCACAACTCCCATCGATCCCGTAAACTTCTACACCTGGTCGAGTCAGCTAGTCTGCATGTGCTGCCTCTCCAACCAACTCATCATAACACTGCCGGTGATGATACTTGGCTCGACTTGATCCTCACCTCAAATCCTTCCCTAGTCTCACATGGTCAAATTGACGCTCCTGGTTTTTCCCATCACGACCTTATTTTCCTGTCTTATGCCCTTAAATCTCCTAAACCCAAACCTACGTTCCAGTACAGGCGTGCCTTTGCGCGGATGGATAGTGAAAAGCTTGCACAAGATGCTGCTAATATTGACTGGACACCCCTGGAGGAAGCCATTACAGTTGACGATAAAGTAACTTTTTTCAACAATGCTGTAGTTAAGCTGTACGACACCCACGCTCCTATCAGGAGAGTCAAGATAAAGCGCCCACCTGCGCCGTGGATGAATGTGGGAGTTCGGATGGCGATGCGACGAAGGGACCGCGCGTTTCGAAGGTTTAAAAAGGATCGGTCGGATGATAATTGGACCCTCTTTAAAACTGCTCGCAATCGTTGTAATCAGATGATACGCAACGCTAAACGTCGCCACATTCTTGATAACATCACTTCTGCTTCTCCTGCTGATATCTGGAAATTCCTTGGAACTCTAGGTATCGGCAAATCGCGGCATTCAGACCTTCCTAACACATTTGGCTTGGATGATCTAAATCGTCATTTCTCCACTGTTCCCACCCTTGATAATCCAACCAAATGTCAAACCCTTGATTACCTTGCTGGTCTGACGCGACCCAATATTACCCCCTTTGTCTTCACCCCAGTCGACCCGGGAGAGATCAAAAAGATAATCCTTTCCATTAAATCCAAAGCCGTTGGTTGTGATAACATCAGTCGACACATGATCGTGACAGCGGTTGATCAGCTCCTTCCTGCAATTTCCCATATAGTTAACTTCTCCCTTTTCTCCGGTGTTTTCCCTTCCCTGTGGCGGAAAGCCCATGTTCGACCACTACCTAAAATCCTTAATCCCACTCTTCTCAGTCACTTTCGTCCAATTTCCATCCTTCCCTTTTTATCTAAAGTACTCGAGGCCTGCGTACATAAACAATTCTCCAACTTCATTCACAAAAATTCCCTCATCAGTCCGTTCCAATCCGGGTTCAGGCCCGGGCACAGTACCGTTTCTGCTCTCCTTAAAGTGACTGACGATAAAAGGCGAGGAATGGAAGACACTAAAGTTACGGTTTTAGTGTTGATCGATTTTTCAAATGCTTTCAATACCGTCAGTCACGAAGTCCTTTTATCCATCCTCTCCTATCGCATGGTCTCTGACGAGGTTCTGGAATGGTTTTCTTCCTATCTTCGGGGGCGTCAGCAATCAGTTCTTGCTGGTGACTCTAAGTCCAGCTGGTGTGATCTTGAAACTGGCGTCCCTCAAGGCGGCATTTTATCTCCACTTTTGTTCTCTATCTTTATAGATCTCATAACTTCTTTGCTTCAGTGTGCGTATCATCTTTACGCTGACGACTTACAGCTCTACTGTCAGGCAGGAGTTGACAGCTTATCCGATGCGGTCGAGGAGCTAAATCGGGATTTACGAGTTGTTAAAAACTGGTCTGATCGTTTTGGGGTGGCGGTTAACCCAACCAAGTGTCAGGCTATCATTGTAGGGAGCCCCCATAGCTTGAGGAGGCTGAATGGTTTAACGGTGCCACCGGTTACCTTTGATGGCACAGTGATTCCGTTTAGCTCTGACGTCAAGGATCTGGGTTTGCATGTTGACTCTTGCCTTGACTGGCGTAAGCAGGTTGCGATTGTGAGCAAGAAGGTCACTGGAACGTTGCGGTCGCTCTATCGGTTAAAAAATGTTCTCCCATCACACATTAAGGCATTGCTTGTACAGTCCCTTATCTTCCCCATAATTGACTATGGCGATGTGTGCTACTATGACCTGAATGCAGATCTCCTCAATAAACTTGACCGACTTCTTAATAGCTGCATTCGATTCGTTTTCAATCTCCGCAAGTATGATCATGTATCCGCACATCGATCGCTTTTAAAGTGGTTACCTATCCGGCAGCGCAGAGCGTTGAGGGCTTTGACAACCCTATTTTCTATCCTTCACAAACCCACTTCTCCTTCTTATCTGACTTCTCTGTGTCAATATTTATGCTCTGCACACAGCAAGAATCTTCGATCAGAGAATAATCGTCTTCTTCGTTGTCCTTCTCATCGCTCTGGTTTTATAAAGTCTTCTTTCTTTGTCCAGGCGGTTTTCCTTTGGAATGCGCTCCCTCAGAATATCAGGACGGTAACCAATCAGTTCACATTTAAAATGAAAGCTCGAGAACACATTCACAAGAAGTTGGCAGATTCGTCTCAAAATTAAGTTGTTGCAGGTTTTCTTATTTATCTCTCATAACTTTATTTTTATTATATTTTGTTGTATGTATGTATCTAAGTATTTATTTTTATATTCTAGTTATTTTCTAAGCTGTTTTCTGTTATTGCACCTACTGTGTATTGTCTCTGCATCACCCTAAGGTAGACTGGTAGAAAATGCCCAAGGCATTAAGTCCGCCTTTGTACAGTTTTTACTTGTGCATAAAGTTTAATAAATAAATAAATAAATAAATAAATAATGTGATTGGAACTGTCCATTTAAGTGGGTTTTCGATTGTATACTGCCTAGCCTAAGTGCCTACTATATCCATATAATTATGTATTCTTCAAAAAACTAATTAATTTTAAGTAATAATTATAAAACATATTTGTCTGTCTGTCTGTTTGTTTAATTCTAATGGCAGCTTGAAGCAGTTCGGCAGGGTAATGCCAAGTATGGTTTGGCCCAGAAGTTATGTAAAAAACTTAATCCTCCTTAACTTAGCCTTGACTTCTATTCCGGAAAATTTAAAAGCTAACCTATTAAAAATTACAAGTTTCCTGAAATATCAACACTCAGTTAAACAACATTATTTTTGTATTATGCGAAACCTGAAACACGTCTAGTATTTTTATGTAAAGAATCTATGTACAAAATTTCAAAACTGTATCATGAATAATCACAAAGTTATTAGCTAGTTGAGTTACCTGTTTGTCCGTACAAAAACATGCTCTATATAGCAGCATTTCTATTCAAGATTAATTTTACACTAACTCCTTACAACTTACAACACAATGGTGCTCGGAATAAATACAATGCATTACTTAGATTTCTTGTATCTATCCTTTTACGGGAAAACGGCGTGACTATTAAAAACAACACAATATCGTGCTTTCGAAAGAAAGTCAAGCTTACGGGAAGGCGTTCGTTACCTAATGACCAGTAATGGCTTAATTTTTAATCAAACCGTAACTATAGGCCCTTGTGCTCACGACAACCTGCTATTAACTTGCAGTGCTAACGAGTGTCGGATCGAGGGACTTAATAAACATAATACATTTAAATGAACCATTACCGGTACGCGGATAGGCGTATACGCACGCCTTTTCTTCGTGGTAAGCATGTGTGGTCGTTTTGGATGGAAAGTTAAAGGTTTTTTTTGGATTTTTTTTCTTGTTTCGAGATTGGTGCCTTACAAAGCCGTAGCAAAAATTGCTGAAATATTAACAGTTTTAATGCAATTTTCCGCTGGTAAATGGATATTCGAAACGTGTTTTACCTACATATTATTACAAATTATTGTACCTACAAAATTGCTACAAAATTAAAAATAAATAGCTACCAATTATAAAATAAGAGAGATTGCTGCCAACAAGAACATTTTAGGTCAAACTAGGAAAAATACATAGCTAGTTCAAACTGAATCTAGACCACTGGAAGCATCCTTTGAAACAGGCAGACCGTATGTTGTGAAGTAATAAAAGCGAAGTAGTTTTACATAACTCCAAAAACAGATTGATGGTAAAGGGGGCTTACAACCAAGGCACCATAATATCCCGATAGATCATCATCGTCCTATCCTCTTCCCAATTTATTTATGCTGATAGATGCACATATAAATTTCAAGATCAACTATGAGTAGTACTAATGTAGTAAGGATTACGTAAAGTTGATTACATCCAACATCAAAAGATAGGTAGTGCAGCAGGAATTCTAATAAAGGGACAGGTAATCATTACATGTCATTATGATGACCCGAAAAAACGAATGGTTCCCACCAACGAATCGTGACTAGATAAAAAATAGTTTAAAACTTAATTAGGAATGTAATGCCCTTCGAAGAATTTCTTGTGTTCGTCATTTTTTAAAGTACATAGAAATCAAGTTGAGATTAGATAAATTATATGGTATAACTGAGTGTTTGATGAGTTTAATTGGGTAACTAACGTTAATAAAGGTGATTTGTTTAAGAATGCTGTAGGTACAGAAATCAAAACAGGGATTGAGTCCTAATGGAAGTTAGGCATCCCTCCAAAACACACTGTCGATAGATAAGAACAGTAATAAGTTTTTTTAAACGATGAAAGAAAACATAGCCATAGCCTTCTCCTTTAAAAAGTGTAAGAGGAAAGCCGAAGAGAAGTCTATTGTTGTGGTATGAACATGTGATGCGGAGGATTAAAGAGCATGTGACAAGAAAAGTGTTAACTGTGGATGTTGATGGCGGCCAAAAAAGAAAGAGAAAAAGCGGGAAAATGGACCGTGTGAAAGATGGTATGATTAGGAAGGAAATGGAAATGGCTGCTAATAAAAATGAATGAGAAGAAAAAGAATTCGGTTAGGTACCAGTCCAAAATAAATTAGAGACTAGGAAGACTATAGTTGCATTTAAACGAACACAAAAAGTCGGAAATAAAGTTAAAAATAAAAAGTCACTGGTTTTAATCAAAACGAAATTTTAACTAATTAGGTACTGACATGTTATTCCACACGGTGTCAACGTCCGCATTGTAGAGGCAATGTTTTTCAATAAGGCAGTTCAGCCTTCACTAGATTATCGCCCACTGGATCTCGAGGGGTTGTTTTTTGCCCCGATCTGTCCCCAAAGGGCGTAATTTGTGGCTGTAATAACAATTTTCGGAATTGAGACACGCGTGTGGCTTGGTATATCTTTACGTGAGATGATTATATTGTTTTGTTTTTTTCTTATTATTTTCGGGTTATCTGTGTGGAGCGCGATTGGTTTTGTGTGAAGTTGTGTTAAAAAGATTTATTTATTCATAAGTCCTCAGCTGACTTTATGGTATGAATAATGGAAATACCAAAATGTTTTGTGTGTGAATTGCTTAGGAAATCCATACATTTAGACACATTCTTACTGTCACTTTGAAAGAAACTTCGAGTAGGTAAATGTCCTGAAGGTAATTGTGCCCGTTTCATGTTTGTTCAGTTGCTAAGGTTTTTAATTTCAGAACTGAAAAACAATTCAGTTTGTTTGATGTTGCCCTCTTTTGGATCGTAAACCTATTGCTGAACGTTAGAAGAAAACAGGTGTTCAAACATCATTTCTTATGAAGGAATGTTTCACAATTGAACTGAAAAGGGACGTATTCTTTCGGTCGCTCAAAGTAGATGTTTTTCAAATGATTCATTTCAGTTAGACCTCGTTTAAATGAGTTTAGTGGAATATCAGAAGAGTAATTCTCACAATTTTAAGAACGTTCACAATCTCAATCTCAATCTGTACAAAATACTTCTAATTTCTCTACATTTTTGACCAGTTTTTGACATTGATTGTCACTGAGATGAGATTGCGACTAGATTTAGAAAGTTTTTAATTAGTTATCCGATAATATGGCAGAACATAACGACTGAGAAATTAGTTTCAAAATTGCTGTCAAGTCAGAACATTTTATCCAATGCGTTACTTGCATTTTAGATCTTACGGGTTACATCCAAACAAAACGGTTCTGGTGCCTCAAGCGGACCACAAAAGGTCTTATAAAACGGTAGTTCTAATGTAAATGACGTTTCGCTTTATTGTTTTCGTCGTGGCAGCTGCGCTTTCCCGCCATGCTTCAACATTCGTGTTTCTGGGATAACGTTTGTTTTATAAGCCTCGTTTGTTCGTACCTGTCTTGCTGAACGACGTTCAATGTGGATAGTTTGCTGTTTATAGTCTATGCCGTTGTTTCTGACACAACTTCATTCAAGCATACATAGGTAATGGTATTGTAAAATTAAGTGTTGGCTAACTCCCAACGAGTTAGTCCGCAAATTCACACGCCATTATACAATGCTCTCATGAAAGTAAGAAAAACTAGAACGTTCATAGCGTCAAAACAAAGATATGTCATACCTACTTGTTCTTATTTAAATAGGTATGCACGACCCAGAAACCAGAACTTGCTCCTTTATGTCATAAAAGTAAAACAGCATAGCAGTTAGCAGTAGGTACCCTCGTAAAAACAAATTCATCCTTTTGAACAAGAAAACGGTGAAAGAAAAAGAAATATGTAATTTGCCATCTAAATCCTACTTACCATTTACCATTTACCGTATCTGCAACACTTTGGCGCTTTGTATCTTTCTTTACTGATGGCACAGCCTGATGGTAAGGCCACAACCGCAATGATGATCAATTATTTGTTACTATTTTACTATCTACCGTAGATAGAGGAACCATAAAATTTATTGTTTATCTTTCTGGGACAGCAGTAAACGTCAATTGAGAATATTGGTTACCCAATTAGGGTAGAATAAGTAAGTGCACGTACCAGTAAGTGCAAAAATAGGCCACCCTCCTGGCCCGAGGGTGTCGTAAATTGCAAATAAGGAATTTTATTGCGTAGACTGGTGGCATGGTTGGTGCGGTTGATCACGTCTGCTTACTCCATTGTTTATAGCATCCCTACCTATCACCCCAAGATCGATACTTTGGGAGGCTTCATGAGTTCATTGAACATTACTTATTCATTATTTTATTGATGTCCCAATTCAAGGTAAAGGGCATTCATCACAAGTTTTGTTGATTTTAGACGAGGATCCCCCATATATTTTTGTATCGAATGAATATTGAGAAAATCCTACTTCTTGCCATTTTCCAACCCACAAAATGGAGTTTGCAGCGGTTCCACAAACCTGCATCAACCTCTCACCATGAGCTATTAGACGTGTGAAAAATTAATAACTCAGACACGTCTTAAAACCACCATCGTTAACGGTACTCTTGTCTTCGTAAATACTTAGAATTTGTCTTAGTTAGGCCCACGGTTTCATGCGATAACTTTAAAACTTCATAGTACTGAATTATGTATTTGGCCCAACAGTTATTTCTCGATTCTCATGCTAATTGTCGGTATTTACTTACTTCCAATTTATGTTGGACTATGAAACCAATACCCAAGTTTTATATTAGAAAATTATGCGGAAAATTATGGGAGATTAATGAATTCTATTTTCTTCTTTTACGGTTAAGTGGTAAAATGGTTTTATTGAGACAGTGTGTGACACAGTGATCCGTTTCTTCGTTTATGATCCAGCACTACTGACCTCAAACAAGATGTCATTAATTTTATTAAAATGTAAAGGCACTGTTAGACCATTTGAATGTAGGTGGATATTTATTTGACTGCATTTCTTGTTGATATGCAGAAATCTTACTTACATTTTGACTGTCGTGTAGTGCACCATGGATTTTTCTTTATTGTATGTACACCAAAATTGTAATACAGCTGTTACTTCTATGGGTAGGTACAATTATAGTCTTAGACTAACGATATTTAGACAACTGCATATATTATTTTATCAATTCCTACTCACATCACAAAATCTTAAATCTCCAAAAGCAGGAAAGATTTGGCGAAAAACCATGTAGCGTAGGTATCTATGTTAATATTAGGATCAATTCTGAAAATATAACAAAGATGACTGGCCATCTATTAAACCATAAACCATAATATAGGAAGAATGTTACCACCAATAAACCTTTTGTAGTAGTTATTTCTTAACTCGAATTAAGTGTGGAAACTACACGGTTCGCGAGTATTGGGGGCTTATTAAAGGTTATGGTCAATATGCTGTACAGTTATCTGTTACGGACCGTTGTCGACGTAAAAGCCCTTTCGTACGGCCGCCATGTTGGAAAATTAAGCGCGGTTTTCTGATGACCATTTTGCAAGATGCTGTTCTGTTTTTGTTGTTGTTCAATTTGAGGATAAGATTGAATGATTGGAATGTTGTTCAATTTGAGGATATGATTGAATGATTGAAATGTTATTAATATTGAAGATTCTTAATTTTAATTAATTGGTGGTTTGCTGAGCTATATATTTCATTGATTGATTTAAAATAAAATCATAACTCTGACGAAAATCGATATTTAAAGCAAATCTTTGTACAGCTAAAACGAATTAGATTCTTGACATGATCATAATTTTATTACCGACTTCAAAAAAAGGAGGTTATCAATTCGACACGTATGTATGTAATATTATTGGAAATGCGTTATATTCACATATGACAATCTATTAGGGCTTCCAAACAAATATACCAAATTTTATAGACGTATGTTTGTATGTATGTATGTTTGTCCACGCATATCTCCGTAACTATTAATCGGATCGTGACCATTCTTTTTTATTGGCTTACATTTACTTCAACTTAGGGAACAGTGCAAGTTTCATCAAAATCGATTCAGTAATTTTCAAGATATGGACTAAGACGTGAAAGTGTGACGGCCTGGCTTATTGATACGAGCTACGGGTGTAGTGTCAAAGGGAAAACATCTCAAAACCTTGGTCAAATTCTAGTGCAACAACTAAAAATTACCAAATAAAAAGTAATTTTAAAATAATTAAACCGACTTCAAAAAGAAATTAACTCAAAATTATGAAATACTTAACTTTAATTTCGGAAGTCGGTGGCAAAACTAAAATACAGATCCCAAGACACCGACTTCCGAAATTAAAGTTATTTCATAATTTTGAGTTAATTTCTTTTTGAAGTCGGTTTAATTTTTTAAAATTACTTTTTTTGTATCACATTTGACTATGTAAACGGCTAAGATAATGTGGCCATATTAAAGATACCTACGAGAATATATTCCGTTTCCAACATTATGGTTTTGTAAAATATTCCAGTACTTAGCACTTTCATTAAATATGGTTGTTAATTTTATAGCTAAATAAAACCTTGTAATTATTAGAAGTGGGTTTCGGTACAATAGGTCAATGGAGTAATATAACGTTAACGTGGTTCCTACAAGTAGAGCTAATAAAATAATATAACTGACACTTAGGTGCTTAATTTAAACTATTAATGAATGACTTTTAAATATAGTTTCCTCATTCAATCAGTATAGAATTCCATACTTTGTAAATGTTTTTAATGCTTTTAACAGTTTCGTTTTATATCTGTCATCGTCCCAGTTCCCCAGTTCTAGGTTCCAAAAACTCCGATCGAATATCTATTTTGTTTTCTAAAACGTTTTCTATACATGTAAGAAGTTGGTTTATTACACTTCAGAATGCATCGTTCATTTCTGGTATGCGGCATGCATTATTTCGATTTCCAAAGTAAATGTGAGATTGCATCGTGACTACTGCCCTGAGCGATTTGCGTGAGTTTTCACACTGACCGATAGCCAAGGGGAAGTAAATTCTGTGTCAACCCGTACCACAGTATTGAAGAATTAGACCCTGGCAATGAAGGCTAAGAGATTGTGGGTATTAGCGCTAACACTAGCGGAAATGGATCTGCAATTGAAATATTTCTAAATTGTGTATCATTGTAGCGTAATTCACGGTTATTGGAAAACCTCGAGGCATATAAGAATTTGTTGATAACATGGAAGAAATGAATACAGATTGGTCCTTGGCAGCGCTGGACAGAGAGAGATAGAAAGAGAGTAAGGAAGCCTTTGCCGAGCAGTGGGACATTAATGACTTCTTCTTCTTCTTTTCGTGTCGATGGTACCTACTTTTCTTCGATGGTTTGTATTGCTAGAGCCCAGTAGGTGGCCACGTTGATTGCATCTGTGCCATTCTTCCAGGTCATCCAAGGTGCATTAATGACTAATAATAATACATATTTATGAAATATATTCTTAACTTTTATAAACAAAATTTTTAGGTAGATTAGATAGTCAAATAAAATAAAGTTTTTGTTACTGAAAGTAACAAAGTCGAAAAAGCTCGAGGGACATCTTGAACGGAAATTCATCAATCTTTCTTAGGATTATGTTTCTGCTTCTAATTTCAATTCGGTTTTTCACCAACCCTACTTATCATAATCCGTCTTCCTGCATTCCCATCATAATATCGTGCTAAACCATCGACACTTAATTTATCCCGATCTGACCTCCTCTCGCTACACGGGCCCTGATCAGCGATTTGTTACGCGTTTCCTCTTATAACCTCTACTCTATGCTCAGTGGAACATTTCCTGTTACTGGCTGTTACTGAAGCTTACCATAATATATCATCTGGTCGTGTGACCCCGATAGCTTGGATCCCTTCTGTAGCGGTTTATGAATAATATGCCCGTTTGTGGGAAGCCATTACACATTCTTCATTCGATTCTTAGGGTCTTTATGGCAGTGGGTTATTGGTGCGATTTTGCTTGAATACATTTGCATCTTTAGATAGTGTGAGTGGTAATTTGGTGTAGCTGTTCCATTTGATTCTGTGGTAGTGAGCTCTATCGTTTTGTAACTTGGGCACTATCGTGCGTGATTGCTAAATATTTTACTATAATCCGCTTCGAAACACCACCATGCTTCTCGTACCGATTTACCTTAAAAGGGCTACATGTTGACAGGCCACATTGACACTAATAACAAGTTGCGTTATCTTGGATCTCGGCGTGTTTTCCTGAACACATGGCTTCGGAGTCAAGAGGTGTGTTGATACCACTCGAGATAAAGTCTCCGGTAGTCTCACAATTATGGATAGCGTGTTTTACTATCTTTACCGAGGTTGCGTGAGGGCGGTGATTTTTTGGTAATTTCAAAGAAATGATTACGATTTTACTACCCGCGTCCCTTGCTATATTAGTTTTTGGATTGAAAGAATAAAAATGAGTCCTCAATTTTTCCTTTATTCGTGTCATATGTTAACGTGAAAACTTGGATAGAAAGAAAGAAAAATAGTTTATTCTACACATTAAGACGCACATTACAAAAAAAAATACAACACGAATTCAAAGTCGCCAAAAGGCTCGAAAAAAAAAAGTTTGACAATGTTGTCCATTGCTTGATGTCGGGGCAGGTCACAATTTACTGGTCTACAGACATCAAATACTATTTCTTCTCTAGATTAATAAGTGTGTTAAGTATTCCTGCACCAATCAACGAGCTAATAATAGACGGCAATGTTCTGAAACCTGTTCTAATCAGCACAGATAATGATAAAGCTCTGCAAGCTAAAACACCAATTATTTGCTAAATGAATTTTGTGCTGAGACCTGTAAGTGGAGACTGTGAAGTTTACCTTATTAAACATGGGGCACTGACGGTCGGAGACAGGTGGACGATTAAATAGAAAGCGGCCCATTACATGTTTGGCCTAATACTGGATACAGGATGTTTCATGTAGCTTCGATCAAACAGAGTGATAAATCATTGAAACTTCCTTGAAAAGACACTGCAACTTAGTAAACCGCTGATAAAAGAATCTCTATCAGTAAATGTAGAGTAATTAGGTAAGCTCTTTCAAATTGACCAGTGAAATAGTCAATCTATCGCTCTCGAATATTTTGTCTTCTCAGTCTCCCTTTCGCAAAACTTGGACAGAAGTTTTAGTTAGAGACTTGTGTTGTGATGTTTCGTAAGTCACCCTGTATTATATGGTAAAGTAATAGTAACATGGTAGTGTGCCCTACATAATAGAGCATGTGGAAACAGTTGTTTGTCAAGGATGCTAGGTTTGGCCAACGATAACTACTACAATAGTATATTAATAATAAATATTTCGTTCACTTTCTTCATTTATTTTGGATGACGTAATGTAAACTGACTAATAATACCTCACCTTAATCTTCTTTCAAAATGATTACCGAACAGTTTAGTAATAATTGAAACTTCAATGGAGTCGGCTTCCAGTCTAACCGGATGGAGCTGAATACCAGTATTTTACATGGAGCGACTGCCTATCTGCCTCCACTGGGTAACACTATACCCCTTGGTAAGATTGGTTGTAAGACTTTTAGGCTTTTGACTACCCGTAACGATTACTTATAAAAGATATAAGAATGAGAGCCGGGTCCAACGGCTTAACGTGCTTTATGTGGCACGGAGCGGTCTCGAAATGAAATAGATGGTCGCCTATCTACAAACCGACGGCGACAAGCGCAGCTTTACCATTGATAGACCCGTGTGGCTGTTATCATTATAGCCACGAGCCCCAATTTAAATTTGTAAATCTTAATAAGTAAGTATTAGAAAATTGATTTAGAATTTTTAAGATCGATTGGTTTTCAGATTTATGGGTCGTCACTTTTCCTTATAAACATTTTCGACTTTCATTCTAAAGTCTGATAGGAATCCATCTTGGTAAGGAATTTCGCGACAAGTAATGTTCGAGCGATGGTTAACTTAGATACTATTGTTGTTTAACTTTAGATAATAATCTCACAGTGACTCGTGAATAATATGGCGGAGAGCTTAGCAAACATGTCTTTATAATTAATAGAGGATCTTGTACGAGAATCGAGAGTAATAGACCTAATTGGTTAGAACGATGAAAGGTGTTACGGGGCAATGCAGCAACCAATTATCGTTTTATGGGAGAAATTGGACGCCTCATCAAATTAGAAATCTGTTATTTTAGCAAGTAGATCTGTGTTGTCATAGCTTATCGAAAGTATAGCACTGAATATTACACGAAGGGGCTCTCTAGTCTGCTTGGCTTGGTATTATAAATCTAGGTTTTACCTTTAGGAGAAACAAGAGAAAATTACTTTTCCGTATGGGAAGAGACCTTTGCTCTGCCGTGGGACTTATGGCTCACCAAAATGTACACAAGTCCTGTTTATTTTACTCTAATCATAGATTTCGATTACACAAAATCCACATTCCGAAATATTTCTTAGCATGATCGAATTAATTCTTAATTAACGCGTTAATCGCTTGCCGTATTAATTAGTACAGCTGTGTCGCTTTACAAGCAACCAATTGGAGCTTGCTGCGACAATTATCGTCGATAAATTGAGCAGCTTAGTTGAATACTTCGTGCTTTTATAAACTTGGGCTTAGGGAATGCTGGTGTTGACAGAATTCGTGTAATTAGAGTGAGTTAGAGTGGTTTTGCGTTTGTTTGTTTTGGAGTTAGCGAGAGACTTGTAGACTTATTATTGCAAGTCATCTACAGAAGTCGGAGCTTTGCACGCTTTCGTAAGTATTCTACACATTTACTTCATTCCGGATATTAAGGGATCTTAGAGGACCTACTTACAATGAACTATTTAAGGTTACTATTAGGTCTCAGTTCTCTGCCAGCATCTGTGTTCTCTTCCACCTATAACACGACAGCCTTCAAAGGAAGAGTGAACAGGCATGTTCTGTGCTAGCTCGTTCCAGTGTAGATCGCTTTCCATCAAGCGAGAGTAGAGTCGAGACAAAGGTCAAGAATAGGGATCTACTCCCTTAGCACGATATCCGTAATTTCTGCCGAAGTTACGCGCATATCCTACTCCGTGTCACTTAGGTACGTACGGTCATAAGATAAGGTCGGGACCCAAACTAATAATGAATGACTACACGATTTGACAGTGGTCTCTATTCCCGATGTGGTTTTGCGAAAAATTAAAATCTCTTGCTTTAACGAACCATCTACTTTTGGATGGGTCCGTCCGTATCTTAGTTGAGAGTAAGAGCGTAGGCCCTCAGAACCTTTGGTAAAAAAATAGGTGATTGAAGCCAAACACGAGCCTATCAAATGCGAAAAAGCGTTATTGCAGTATAAAAAATAGTAGTTAAATGCTCACAGCGCCTAGAAAACATGTCTTGCATATTCGGTCCACGGAACATCAATTTTATGTATAGCTGTTAACCTGTCCAGAAAAACTTGTACCATAATTCACGACAACTGCACTTCTCTTCAAACCTACGTTATTACTTCCAAGTTGGGCATCAAACAGGTATTCTCGAAGACGCTTCATACCATTAAAGATATTACGGTACATAACAACGTTTAATATGAAGAAGCTCCGTCAATAAGTATTGTTGTCGATGACTAACGGGAGTAAGTGAGATGTAACCAAGAATCCAAGCTTGTCTAAATGTGGCGCTAAATGTCACAGGTTGCGCAACCAAAACAACTTGCGGCCATGAAACGAGCTACTAAAACTTTGGAAAACTTTAGTTACTACTTCAGTAAAGTTTGCATAATCATTTTTTCGTGAGGTCTGGTTTTATCAAGCATTTGAATTTTATAGGTTAAAAATTGGCACCCTGCAACGCCTGCGAAATTGAATTGGCAACAGTATTTTATTGGGATAAGTTCTGTTGCTGTTGGAATCTTCTAGCCGCTAGCGGATAACGATTCTATTTCTTGGTACCTAGTTGGTTAGTGAGAATACTAAACTTTATTAAAAGTGAAAACTTCATTAGGCGCACTTTGCTTTCTAAGTCCGTCAACGAAGATACGGGCCCTTCTAAAAGTAGTTAATCAGTCACAACAAGTCATCATCATCTGCCTAGCCTTTTCCCAGCCATGTTGGGGTCGGCTTTCAGTCTAACCGGATGCAGCTGAATACCAGTATTTTACATGGAGCGACTCCACAACCCAATTACTGGGTAATACGATACCCCTTGATAAGACTGGTTGTCAGACTTTCGAGCTTCTGACTACCCGTAACGACTGTCAAAGATCCACGAATTACAGCCGGGACCAACGGCTTAACTTGCTTTCCGAGGCACGGAGGAGTCACGGTATGTAAAGATGGTCACCCATCCACAGACCAACCGCGGCAAGCGTACCTTAACCTTGATCTATCGACCTGTGCGGCTGTTATTATTTTGCCACGGGCCCCTCATCAGTCACAACAAGTATCAAATTTAATTTTTCGAACAGGAAAATACACAATACATATCAGGAGTAGGAACAACAGTAACTGTCAAATGGTGTGGTCATTCATTCTTAGTTCGGGCTTCGAACTAATCCTATTATTATGTCCGTAAGTGATACGGAGTTGGAAACGCCAGTAACGTCTGTCGAAACTACGGATTTCGTGCTTAGGGAGTAGACCCCCTGAATCGTCATGCTCGGGTCGGTGACGCTGAGCTGAATTGGGTATACTTAGCTCCAGTCAGTCGCTGACGCCGAATCGGCTATAGTCGGCGCTGGATCGCGTAAACTCGGCTTCAGTCATCTGTTTTCACTTTTATCGAGAGGTCATAAGCACACACCCTTTTTTTTATTTGTCTTTCTGAACTTTGCCTTCTCTAGTAACAAATGCAGTTTCTTAATTTACGAGTCTCGTGGCGCTACTTAGTCTTGGTTGCGCTGCCTTCGAAGCCCAACCCTAACTAGCTATTCATTGAGGCGTAATTAGAGCAGTTCCCAGGAGTATCGGCAGACATATCACGATCTTTGCGGGTGTTAACTAGCCATAATCGCTGATCTTGTATCAGAATTGCTTCAACTTTTACTTTTCTGATGATCTCTTTTGATACATAACTTTTGAACTTTGCAGCTTTTTAACAATTTCAGAACACCGGGATATTTTAATACCTCATTAAGAGTACCAATATCTTATTACCAAGGGATTTGGTGACAGTATCTCGACTTTGAACTGCACTAATTGCGAAACACACTATCAGTCATAATCTAAATCATTTTGACGGATATTGCTAATCCATTGCTTTATAAGTTCGAAAAAATTTTCAGCTCAACAACGTAAATAACGCAATGAATGTTGTTGAACTGTCAAAATGACTGCCAATGCTACTGTTAGTGTGTTACTCAATTATCCCGCTGATCATCTTTTTCGATGGTAAATTGTTAAATGAGTAGGCCCAGTATGTGGCCATGCAAATCGCAGCATCAGTGGTGTTCTAGGTCCTCAGAAGTGCAGGTGTATAGACTTTGGATACGCCAACTTTGAACGGATAAATTCCTTGTTCGGCTTTGAGTGCTATGACATTACTCCCCTGACTCCCCTCGGGACAATTTATTTATGAGCTTGAGCTACTAAAATAGTCGATATTCACTTGTCTATTTATTGACTGTTGATTATCAGTCAATTGTTTCCACGCCTCGCTTGTTTTAATTGTTATACCGATACCGTCATAACTTATAGTGAAATTCCATTAGAAGTTTATTTACAACGCGCTATATTCGATGACTGACGACACGGCTAACTACACGTCATCTAAACTAACTATAGAAAGTACTGCCTAGTTAACGATCTTAGACATAGTTTTAAATACATCGCTGCTTTTCAATTGATGATGAACATCCTCTGTCATAATAGTTCAGCAGTGTAGATGAAACAAGTCGTTCATTTTCATTAGTGTCTCAGTCTTTAGTGTCGGCATTTTCGTAGTACGGTCTCAGCTTAGAATAACCTTAAGGCAAATTAATAAAACACTTAAAAGGGATGGCCTGAAATACTCTAGCATCTGGCAAGCCGCCAGGGCTTCGGTCATCTCTTATATTAGAGTGAAAACGGCTGTAAATTTAACACCTTATGGTATGTTTTATGCAGTTTATATGCGGTCTGCATTGCGGGTTCTTTTTCTTTAAAATATGTAAGAAATTTAAAAACAAAAAGCTGCGTTCTATACTTACTATATTTTTTTTATTTATACAATTACGTGAAACAAAGGATGTCTATGTCCGTAACTGTTATTTTTGGTAACTGTGTTTTTTTTGCTTTGTATTAATGAATCTTTTGTTTGTTTACAGGTGAAACCAGTCCGCAAACATGTAAAATGGTTTGCTTTGCTTAGGTAGGTAAATATGAGTTTGGTTTTTATGTAAAGGAATTTCCACAATTTCAGTTGAACACCGAATAAGTTTCCAGTCATTAGCCATTAGTTTTACTTATCAAAACATATTTCCATTACGTTCAGATACGCTATTACTATTGGGATTTCTACCAGAGTTATATTCCCGACTTTCCACCATAAAATAACCAGCATCTACATAACAAACCCATCTTTTCCCATGAAGTGTCAGCCCTGCAATGAAACAATGAAGTCATCTCGGGCCATAAGGCCATGGTTCACCGGGCTCTCTGTCGGGGTCCGATCGGGCCTCATTTTACGCTCGGCTCGGCTCGGTCCGACTCGACATTACCTCAGATACACTTTCGTATTATTATCGCGATTACGGTGTTAAATGACTGGCTGCAGTGGGAATTTATTTGAATAGTATGATTGTCTATTTAATCTGTGGTAGGCAGCAGGCTGAATGAAGCAATTGGGAGAGTTCTTTATTTGAAATAGGCGTTCCTACATGCAATTAAGGCAACGTATCTTTATAACGTATCAATTTGAATGGCTTCAGTTTAAAAAGCTTATAAAATTGATTTTTTGCTTGTGAATGTTACTTTACTTTGACTAAACTGTAGTACAAAGCTCCAGCTGAACCACTTTTCGATAGCAAACGACATAGAAAAGCTTTTAAAGTTCTTGTTTATGTGTGCTGAAACTGCCCGTTAACTGGACTTAATGGGGACAAAAATAAGACGTTCCAAGAAAATCTTGAAATGTTCAAGATGATGCTTTTTGGATAAACGGCGCGTTGATTATCGAAATTCGTCAAGCCATTCGCGCTATAAAATTGAAACGAAAAAATGTAAACATTCGCTACGTTATTTGTTTAGAACGGATTTCAACAAAGCCGCCGTATTGTTTCTAGAATTCATTATGACATTCAGGTTTATATGGTAAGTAATTGATGCTTTTCAAGCTTACCTAAGTGTTTATAAGATGGTCATCGGGATTGTCCGAAAAGGTTACCGCTGGCCTGGCCCAGAACATAAAGGGCTAAGGAAGGAACACGGGTGGGTTTTAGTCAGTAAGAGTCTGACACTCCCTTCCGCTCCACCCAGAGCGGGAGGGGTCATTTGATGATTTCAAATCCGCAAAAAAAAAAAAAGTGTTTCTATGATTAAGATGCAGATGTTACTAGAAAGCTAGAATTCTGGATATATTTTTTTTTGGATTTACTCTTCACGTTTACCTACTTAGGTTCAACTTATTTCAGGTAAACTTTTTGTCAGCCATTTTCCACAGCCTGCTAACTTTTTATGCGTTTTTTTTCAAACTTCAAACGTGCACAGATTATTAACATGGTGTGTCCATGAATTAGAGAATTAATAGAGGCAACCAATCGGTTGCCAGGAGGACAATACCGATGGCCTTGTAAGACTATTTGAGTCGGTTCACCGACCCGCGTTCCAAATAAAGATGAAATTCCAACCGCTTCGCGTAAAGAAACTAGCGAGTTTACTCAGTGTTACTTTTTTAAGTGTTTGTAACTGAAATAAATGTAGCTATGTGTTATTCATTTGAATTTAACTTTTTTGAATGGCACCGTTGACCGTAGGTAATTGTTTGTTGTCTCTTTTAATGAATAGTAGAATATTCACCAAGGGAATAAAGCAGTTTCTTATGTCACGGGTTAGCACCCGTTCACCGGTAGCTCCTAGATCTTTGGGTTTTAATGATTTGCTTTAGGTTAGGTTTGCATGATATATTATATACTTACTTTGACTCTATCAAGCAGGTGGTGTGAGAATGTGTTTTATATATTATTATAATTACAAGATTTGTTAACAGCGGATGACGTAAGAAATTAAAATTTAAGTAACTTGATCATACTTTTTTTTAAATAAGTACAAAGTGTGCCTAATACATATTATTATACTGTAAGGTGTACGTTCTGTCTAGATCGTATAATTTTACGACCGTTTATGTATTATGACCTATGTAATAGGAACTTATAGATAAGTACCTCTTTCTTGGATAAAAGTAATCTCCATAAAACCTTCAACTTTCAAATAAAAGCCTAGTCTTAAAAAGAAAAACCAACCAACCATAGATATTACATACAATTCTTTGTAAAGTAACCATTGACAACATTTCCACATCTAACAACACTCATACAACTTCATGCAAGCCATGCAACCCATTCAAGCATACAAAGGGCAATTACATTGCCTACCGGTTATCCAAACCGGGCAATGAATATGGATGGCCCGCTTCCGAGCCGTAGGTGTCCGATTATGATGTAACCGTGCCCAAGATACCGTGGAGACGGCTGTGATTATGATGCAGATGTGCCAGATTTTTTCGACTGTGTATGGTAAGGGTTAGATGAGTCATCATCTGCCTAGCCTTTTCCCAACTATATTGGGGTCGGCTTCCAGTCTAACCAGATGCAGCTGAATAAGTGAATACCAGTATTTTACATGGAGCGACTGCCTATCTGACCTCCAAAACCCAGTTACTGGGTAATACGATACCCCTTGGTAAGACTGGTTGTCAGACTTTCGGGCTTCTGACTACCTGCAACGACTGTCAAAGGTCCACGAATGACTGCGGAGACCAACGGCTAGATGAGTATGATTGTGAAATAGTTAAAGGAGCACGCACGGGTTTAAATCTCCAAAACGTAGTAAAGAAAGAAAATGGACAATATAATGACAGGCTGATAGTGAAAAAAAAAAGTTTATTTGCGGTAAGGCACGACGTATCTAGACATATAACAAAAAAAAATTAAGTGAGTGAGTGATTGTGATTGGACAAAGTGCATCCTAAAATTTGGTGTTTTTGAAGGCAATGTGCCCCAAAATTCAGGAAATAATTATGGTTATGTCAATTTCTGTTATAGCTCTAGTAGACTAGTACTGTATTTAACTCAAATTAAGTACAACTAGCTGTTGCCTGCGACTTGGTCTTAGATCTAGGATGTAGTAGCATAATTATGTCCTTACCTAGATCATGGTCTATCTGTGTGCCAAAATTCATCTAAATCCGTTCAGCCGTTTTAGCATGAAAGCGTAACAAACAAACAAAAAAACTTACTTTTGAAATTATAATATTATTAAGTTAGGATATTGTAAAACATTTTAAAAGGCGCGGTTACACGTTAATTATAGTGCAAGGTACGACCGTACGAGTATCTAATTAGAACTTTGTACAAGTATAGGTAATTACAGCGCTCACACCATGAGAATTTCTTCCATCTTCAAAGTTAGTTTTCTTATAAGATGAGATCTTTGACACCACTTAAAGCCAGGTGTGAAGAGTGACAGGTCGTTAGCCTGTCACCTGTCACCTTTAGCTGCTTGCACTAAAATAACACAGCAGTTGGCATTTACAACTACGAGATGGCAAACAGCTGATGAATTGTGTTTTTGTTTATTTAGAATGCAGTTTAATTTTTGTAGGACTCATTACTCAAAAATGACGTCGAACAACGTCGCATTTTTTTACTTTGTCTGGAATTCCATGTAATTTATGTATTTATTTCTAGCCCGACTATACGCAAACGAACTACTTAGGAGTGACCTGAAACACAGCAATAAAGACTTCTATTTATTCAACCTCCTTGCTGTGTTCCCGGTCACTCCTACTACGTAGTTCGAAATTCAAAAGGTTTTTTAATGTCGCATCTACAATTCTACATCATTGTATCACATCTCTATGCTCCACAATGTTGAACACAACACACATGTGTGGGTGAGCCTGCGAGCCTGCATTCGGCTGCAACTGTCATCTTCTGTAAGCGATGATTGTGATGCACATTATCGCCTCTTCCGTCACAAAAGTATCGTGTAAAAGGCCCTTTCGTGCGTATTGAATTTATTGTTATTGTATCGACCTCACTATTATCAAGATTTGAAGTGTGTGGTATTTAAAAGTCGAGAAAGTATAATAAACGGTTTCTTGATGTTGATGTAATAGGCTAATGTGTGTAACTGTTTACGGAATTATGTTTTGGGAAATTTTGTCGTTTTGATCTTTGCCTCAGGCCATATTTTTTGTCATAGCTTTGGGCGATTACTATCTTTTAATACACCATAACATAATCAATCAAGATTTAATAAAACACGCAACATAATTCAAAAGTAACGATTTACAAAAAAAGTACCGAGTTGGATGCATAGACTTCTGCCTTTTTTAATCGACTTCAAAACAAAAGGAGGAGGTTCTTTGTAACTTCAGAACTAGGTCATGTATAAACCGATTTGAAAAATTCTTCGGAATTCGGTGGCAAAAATCGAAAATATAAAGCCAAAGACATCGACTTCCAAAATTTTTCACTATGTAGTGTGTATTTTAAAGAAAAATATAAATATTTGGCTCATGCAGCATTAGGTACCAGATTATTATTAACGACCCATAAACTTATTTTTACAGACGTAAACGCTATAATAATATCCGCGCAATATTTACTTACGTAATATGTAAAATAATCGCGTCTAAATTAAAACGTGCATCAGTTCTCGATAAGTAAAACGACGTCATTGTGTTTTGAAGAATTCAGTATGGTGTATAAACTTTCCGCGGGAAGAGATCAAATGCTGCCGTGTCGATGCTAAGCGGATGCTTGTTGCACTCGGCAAATATGTGTTAAGGCGCGTACGCACGTACGAACAAAAACATGGTGAACACGAACATCGAACACTTTGTTCGCACGTGCGTACCACTAACGAACATAACCTGTGTTCGTCAAAAATGTTCGTGGCGATCCATTATGTTCGTGTTCACCATGTTTTATTCGTACGTGCGTACGCGGCTTTAGAGAAACTTATTTAATGCTAGCACCGCCGCGCGCTCCTGCGGCTCCTGAGACCCTCCTTTTTAAAAGGAAATTTCCTGCCGACTGCAACCAGTCGGCAGGAAATTTCCTTTTAAAAAGGAGGGAGGGCTGTTAGCAAACTACTAAATGTACGAGCCCTCTGGTCTCGTGAAGTGTCAACACACTTCACGAGACCAGAGGGCTCGTACATTTAGTAGTTTTCTACCTGGTGAATTATTTAAAATCTCTTTGGATGCAGCGACTCATGTAATTATGATCAAACATCACTTAGGTTTTTTTAACTGTTAATTCGTTACTGATATCACAATTCGCACAGTCCAGAATACACTAACACAGTTCCGCTTCCTCGAGAAACTCATAGATATTGAATTACTCCGTCTAATAGCAAGTTATGTTATATTACGGCTCATTTGAAGCAACTATTTGCTCCCTGGATCGTAACTAATGCGTATTTAATGCTCGTGTTTGGTCCGCATTCCTCGTTTAGATTGCAGTGCGTAAGAGTCATGGATCCTTAGCTGGCGCCGTGTGTATCTCGACGAAGAAATTGGCCATCAATTCTGTTCTCGTGGTCAGATAGGTGTTGCTCCACGTAAATGCTGATAATCAGCTGCATTCGGTTAGATTGGAAGCCGAATAAATAGTTGGGAAAAGGCCAGGCAGGTGATGACGCCTGTTGCCGTCGATATCAGAACTTCAGAAGTGAATTGAGGATTAAGCCAAGAAAAGGAACAGTACCGTCTTATTACTGCTGTTAATAGCAAAATGCTGTAAGCAAATAGCTTTTAGCAAAAAACCGACTTCCAAAAAAAACTACAAACTGAAAAATAACTTTAATTTCGGAAGTCGGTGTCTTAGGGATCAGTATTTTAGTTTTTGCCACCGACTTCCGAAATTAAAGTTATTTTTCAGTTTGTAGTTTTTTTTGGAAGTCGGTTTTTTTTTTGTTAAAAAGTTTTTATTTCTCGCTTTTTAGTGGGTCTATTCATAATTTATCTAAGTTACAATAGCCTAATGTCAACTTGCCCATCGCCTTTTTATAAAATATTCCTTTTCTCGATGCTGGGTCGTTAATTGTTGAGGAGTTCTCCTTTTATTAGTTTTTAGATTAGATGCTGATAATCCTGGCTGCAGCATCAGGCCAGACTTATGTCAACATTGCATTGGACTTAAAATGAGTCCTGTTTAAAATGAGCCCAAACACGACTACGGTGCTGTAATTTCAAGGTTTGTACTTTTTCTGATGCTCCTGGCTTCAGCATCAGGTCTTCGATGTTCCTCAGTAACAGTACGTTTATCCACACATCGAGCCCTTTTCAATGAGCCTAAACACGATATATCTACTGTTAGTTGTCGAGGAGTTAGGTACTCTGCAGACTATCCTGACTGCAGCATCAGGTCATGAGACCAAATGTGGCAAATGCCCTATCAAACATCAAAACAATTTACTAAAACAGTCCTTGCCTGTTCGAGTAACTTCTTAGTGTTAAGGAGTTGTACCTTCCATCATCAGCCCAGCTACCTGAGATGGTGACAGCCATACACAAATACACAAGATACTTCATAAAATATGCGAAAAACAATAAGTGAGCCTATAAAATTTGAGGGTTGCCCTCGATTTCTCTAAGATCCCATCATCAGATCCTAACTTGGTGACAATGGGACCACCTCAGAACTATCTACTTTCGAACAAAAAAAGAATTTTGAAAATCCGTCGACAATTCGCGGAGTAATCGATGAACAAACATACAAAAAAAAAAAAAAAAAAAAAAAAAAAAAAAAAACATACAAACACGCGAACATAGTACCTCCTCCTTTTCGTGAAGTCGGTAAAAATACTGTTAAGTACCAATGACACGAGAAGACAATGACTTACCATACCTCTTGATTTTATCCCATCTGTCTGCTAAAAGGCATTTTGTTTACCAGACCTAGATGGACCGACGTCCTTAAAAAGGTAGCTGGGACTGACTGGATGCTAAAGGTGGAGGACTGAGTGAGTATTGTGGCGTAGCCTGGGAGAGGCCTATGTCCAGCATTGGACTGCGTGTAGCAATTACCTATATTGATTGTCGCTGAAAATATTAGATTGCAATTAGATTACAACGTTTTTATTAATTACGGGAATTAAACTTTTGACTTCGTGGTACATGGCGACCGTTCTGTGATTACATGATTAGCCATTCATCAACAAATGCTGTAACAAACTAGAGGTGGTTATTCATGACCAGAAGTTCGAGTTCCTCGTTCTAGTTCAGAATCAGCAGTCGTGTTAACAATTAGACCTAACTACGCTTGCCGTAGGTACATTTAAATGGACTCTGAACGACGGAGTCTGGTTTGTCGTTAGTAAGTTTGTAAGGTGGTTCGTTAGTTGGTGTTATCTTGTCGCATAGCTAACAGCTGAGTGAAACACCTCGGAACTTGCTGCACCTAACTTATTAGTAACTTGGACACTTTTCGCATTTTCAGCGCGCTTTTCGAAGTTTCTCGTTTTGCGACTCAAGTGTGCAAAGCTCTCAACACTCAAATGAAACTCAGGTGATTTCAAATGAAACATTGTTTAAGGTATTCATATCATATTCATTCATATCATATCATTTGGATTTAATATTTTATTTATCCTTTTGATAGATTATTTTATATTTTGTAAATGTGTGGACTTTGTAGGCCTTGTAGACTTTAGATCGGTAGACTATTTTTTATTTTATTAAGTACCTAGTACTTACTTGTTGACAGGCCTCCCATACCTACTGTAATTTGAAAACATTGTAAAAGCCAATTATTATTAAAAGAGTAACCGTGGAGTTTCTTGCCGGCTCTTCTCCATAGGAAACGACCAATTGGAACCGTGCACCTAGCTACTGACGTTTCATAAGTAAGTAACCCTTGTAGGTTTTTGTGAAATAAAATATTTTGATTTTATTCATTTGTGTGATCTATGTCATGTGCCCGTACACTTGCACAGTTATGATCTAATGCATGCCACTGATGCCGCAGTCAACGTGGCCACTTACTGGACTCAAACAATATAATAATGTTCAATCAAAGTACTGTCGATACGAAAAGAAGAAGGTATTAAGATTTTGGTTTGTAATTGTAACTTCAAGCCGACTTGAACCTTTTCCAAAGAAGTTGGTAGATAATACCTGGAATCGCGACATGGTATTTGACTGTCTTAACACATCCGCTAAAAAACTTCACACGTACCTATTCAAAAACATTCTCAAGTTAATACAAAATCTATATCCCCATTACATGTTGACAAAAACCCATTACTATGGTAATGCATTCTTACTTTTATTTTCTCCTGTAAAGCTAGCCTCAATGAAACCACTTATTTCGCCGCGTACCAATAAAAAGCCTTAGGATTTCAACGCGTGTTGTCATTCAAGTTATACCAGCTTCATATTCAAGATAAAAAGGGTAGACGGGAAATTATCTAGATATGATCGCAGACTGTGTAAAAAGTCACATTTATCTTTAGTTTTTCTTGTGAGTATCTGATTGGAATTAAAAATAAATTATCGCTTCACACTTGTGATCCCACACTAGAATTATATTTTCCTTTACGGCTTTTACATCCGCTTAGAAAAACTGAATCGCAATCTTAACGCAGAAACCTGACACTGTAATGTAAGAATTTCTAGTAAGATTACTATAGATATGAATAAAGGCTTTCAAATATATAAAATACGGCTGGCCTTGCCAAGATCAGAACGGTGTTAAAATAAATTCTAAAGAAGCCGAGCTCTCCCCTAGAGAGTTTGTATAAACATAACGGCTTCGATGTTAATCCCACAAATAAACGTCACTACAGCAAATGAATACTCGAAAATTATCGGCCATTACCACAAATTCAGCATAAAGTGCGTTGAAATGGCTGCTAGCTAGAAATAGCGTGATTAATGAATGGTACATTATGCTAATGCAACCTAGTTGAGCTGCATTCCAGGCAGGACTGGATAAATACGCCCGCAGACTGGAAACAAATTATCGGGAGCAGAAGGATCACTTTATCATCAACGACAGTAGAAGTAGGCTTCGTTTCATTGATCCATTCGTCCATTCTTCTCTATTATTTCCCCGTAAATATAACACTAATCGAGGAAGATTTGGTTTTGGTTGACAGAATTCAGTCAGCGTACTGTTTGCATTCTAGCCTGACTTGCTAGATATTTTGATAAATCTGGATGTTGTTGTTGATGTTGTTGTTGTTTGTTGTTGTTGTAGATAATAGAGTGGTGCTGGGGGAGGAGTCCGCCAGCACCACTCTATTATCTATAATAATATGCTGAACGGATCAAAACTTAATTTGCGCACCACCCGCGAGTTGCGTTGTTCACTTGTTTTTATCTGCGATGACATGTGCTGTGTATTCTGCCCATAAGCGGAGCATGCCTTCTGTATCATCATGTTGCGATGCTCCAAGTGCACCAATGCAGATAAAAATTAATATTGCAGATTTATTTTTAGAACCCCCAGCAAATGCTGCCGATGTCGATAGCTAGCGTGTGTTAATTTATTCTTATTTTTTATCTCAGTACACATAGGCATGCAAGTTGCAATTCATCCTTTACTTTATAAAATTGTAAATATTGTAATAAACACACATAATTATTACACTTAATTGATTTAGTCTATAAAAGTTAATGACACTTTTTGAGCATTGATTAAGTTATTATTTAGTGGTCAAGAAGTCATAAAATAGGCATAAAAAAGATTGTTTGTAAATCTCGTAACGTTCATAATGGTAGAAACATTTATTATTTTAATGGAGATAGTAATGTTTGTATAATAACTGCCCGCATTGATTCGAATCAAACTAAATTTCGAAGAGAAAGCGGTATTGAATGGCTGTCGGAAATCGTTCACATGTACGACGAAGGTTTAGCTCTAGCGTGTCTGGATACGCTATATTTCGATCAAGCCTTCCGAAGGTTACACGAGCCACGATTCTGGGCTTTCGTTACAGTCTCGGTAGTTATTTTAAGGTGTGTGATTGTAAATGAGTCGATGATGTTGTCTCTTTTGCACGTACTCCTGTAAATTTGGAGATAAATGAAACAAAAGATGCGCAAAAAGCGGCAAGTAATCAATTGAGAAGATTTAATTTCCAGCCGGAATTCTTGATCAATGCCAAAAATAACTTTTTATCATGTCTTTATTAAGTTGTAGCACAAACGGTAAGGTTTGGATATCTATATATTCTAATAATAAAGCTAAAATGTGTGTGTGTTTTGTTTGTTTGTACTACCTATATATTCTCTGGAAATCGGCTTTGAAAAATGATTTTTGAATTTGATAGCACAATTCTTGGGGTAAGCTATATATAGGCCTACTTACTTAACATCACTAGGATTCTTAAGAGCCAAGTAAAAACAAAAAAGTCACAAAGAACGCTAAGCGAAAATGACGTAGGTAATAGTGCGGACGGGCGATGCGATGCGACGGGGTGGGTCGCGGGCCAAAATTTTACGCGGACGAAGTCGTGGGCAGAAGCTAGTGAGAATAAATAATAAAGGAAAGATACGCTACGTTCATACTGAGCGTCGTTCTGTATTGTTGCGTTGTTATTACAAAGACTTACAACTCTGCGATGGATAAATACGGAACGTGTGACACAGAAAGAGATAGCAACAATGAAATTACAACAATTGTCTGAATTTGTCTTCAACAATTTGCGCGCGCTAGTGCCATGTCTACCTCTTTAATATAATATCATTGAGAGCAGTATTTATTAGCACGAAATAAAATCTTAACAACGTTTCTTTGTCTACACTATTCCTACATCGTGTCAACACCGTTTCTTATTCTCCAGACTTTCCAGTAGTACCATTGATGTTGCCTCCATTTATTCTGTGGCAGAATCTATTACTGGATTTGTTGGCTTGCATTGAATCGCAAATATTTTCTACCGGGCAAGCGCGACTACAAACAAAATGGACAGGGAAATGCTAATAGGATTTGTGAGCATGGTCACATGAATAATGTTGTTTAAAGTGAGATTATTAATGAGGGATACTATCAAGAATTGAATGGATACGTTTGAGTTATGAGGATGTTCACGAATTATATGAGTCCAGTTAGGGTTAGACCGGATTCGGAAGGAGAAGCTTTGGCTGTTGATGCAGAACTTTTAAAAGTAAGTCTACGGTGGAGTTCTCTGAACTACAAAGTAGGTACGACGTTGATTGATTGGTGAAGGGCCGGAAGATCTCATAAATAACACCTCGTCAACCAGGTCAACTAACTAGAATTCAGTCGAAATAAGGAAGCTTAAACAAAGATCTATCATGCAGATAAGGAAGGGGACCACTCGAGCAGGTACTAGCGGTATAATCAAATATTCACTTTCGTTCACCCACGCATATTGTCTTCGGAGACTAATAAACTAACTATCGCCTTGATCATTTGTCTAGCAGACACTTTCACGTTGGCTGTGTCTGGCAAATTACCAATTGATATTGAGAAAACAGTCTTATTAGTGTCTGTTTTGTTAAACGATTTGTCTTAAACAAATATACTCTTAGACAATACTTTAAACTTAGATGAATTCGGTGTTGGTTGCTAATTTGTTAGCCGTACTATTGATAATTTCTACTGCAATTTATATTTTGTGAATGGGAGAACGTTTTAGTACCTTGTAGACTGTAGATTTGTTGACCATTTTCTATTTTGTTAAGTACCTGGTAGGAACTTATTGACAGGCCTACACTGTCCTGTCACACCTATTAACACTATAATTTGAAAACATTCTAAAATACAATTTTATTATTTTTAAAAGAGTAACAATGGGGTTTCTTGCCGGCTCTTCTCCATAGGAAACGACCAATTGGAACCGTGCACCTAGCTTCTGACGTTTCATAAGTGCTCATGTAGGTTTTTGTGAAATAAAATATTTTGAATTTTGAATGGAACGCTCTAAATATTACGTGTAGAATTGTGTTATGTTAATGTGTAAATTCGGTGTTATGGTTTGTTTAAATATATTTCATTTGCCGTGAAAATATCATAGGGCACATGTTCATGAAACATAGCATCGATCGAGAGTCAAATTTATTGTGTTAGTCGGGTAGTAAAAGCTGCAGAAAGTGCACTTTGAAGGCTAGGGCAATTATTCTAAAAGTGAGTTATGAGTGTGTTTTATGGCACTGGTTTGTTTCATGTATATGTTTTGAAGACTGAAAGGGAGAGTTTATTTAGGTATGATTTGCAATTTCGACTCAGGTTATGCTCTACAGGGTTATTGGTAAAACATTAACAACCTCTTAAGAGGTCATTGTTTTCATCATTATGAACAACTTTTAATATGGGACCAAACCTGAAATCGCGAAAAAAAATTTGCTGTTCCCTACATTCTGAAGAGTTATAAGAACATAAATGTAGGGAACAGCTGAATTTTTTTTCGCGATTTCAGGTTTGTTCACATAAAAGTTGTTCATAATGATGAGTACAATGACCTCTTAAGAGGTTGATAATGTTTTACCAAAAAAAACCCTGCATATCTCAAAGCATACGATGGGTGCACTCGTGAACATTTCATTACCATTGGATTAGATTTAGAAACAATTTTATTTGTAGATGGTCTACGTTCATTGCGTTCTTTACGTTGTTGAGCAGAAGAATTTTCCAAACCTATGAAGCAATGGACTAGGAATATCCTTCAAAACCCTTGGATTGGGATTGAAAGTGTGTTACGCAATTCAGATGCTGATTCTATCGTTTATCAGCCTGCCATCTGTTTGATCAACCTCCATCACAGTTTCGCAACGGAGACTGATTGAAGTTCTTCAAATAACGAGTCAGTAGGAGGATGAATAGCGACACATCGTATCATCAATCGTTTAGCCTTCATTTTTGAACTTTCTCAATACCTCAGTATTTTAGGTCAAGGAGAAATGACAATATGTACTGAAGTTGTATGAATGGTTGATGAGGGCTTGCTGGTTTGTAAGCTGTTTGAGTGATGAGTTTCGATTCAAGACTTGTATGTAGGCTTTCATGTCTGTATTTTGATTCTGAATTGAGACTGCCTGTCAAGGTTTGTTCTTTATTGTTAGCATATACAGAATGTTTTCTTTTTGTGTTACTAGAAAAAAAGAACTGCCATAGCCTTTTCCCGACTTTGTTAGGGTCGGCTTCCAGTCTAACCGCATGCAGCTGAATACCAGTATTGTGCTTCACAACTATTGGATTGTGGAGGTTCGATAGGCTTCAGGCCAATAACTCGTATTTTTTGGCTTATAGTTTTTTATCTCACGAAGCGACGCGCGCTTTACTTGTGGTCACCAAGTGTTCAAACACGCTGTGAATGTGTGCGTGAAGACGAGTAGCGTCAGCACATAACACAATTATGTACACTTACTTCCGTCTTCGCCATTGTCTCGGACGGTATCGAGTGGTCCTGCGCTTACACACACATTTACAGCGTGTTTGTGGTTGTACTATTGGTAAACACAAGTAAAGCACGCGTCGCTTCGTGAGATAAAAATGTTGCACCTACTTGAAGGAGTTACAATATCATTTCATAGAGTACATCCAACAACAAAAGCACTTTCGTAACGCCAATAATGACTCCTTGCGTAGGAGTTTACGACCGCTCCTCGTAAACGAAGGGTTGTTCCCATAAATATCGCTTTCGATTTCGTATCGATCCGCGACTAACACCGTCTCGCTATTGTTTACATGACAGTTATTGCTAGTAAACAGTTTAATGATAGCGTGAATAAGGATTAAGAGCAGTTGTGTAAGCGCTGTAAATTGTACAGACGCAGCACATCAAGCTACCCGAATCTGTCAAATTTTCCCAATCAACTTTGAACCTTATGCTTTAGTGATAAAGTTGAAAGTCTATTAAAGAAATTTGACAGATTGTAGTAGCTTGATGTGCTGGCGTCTGTACCAGTGCAGTACTGGAGATAGACATGTTTGTTGGAGGAAGTGCCAGGGTTTGTTTGTTTAAGAAAATTTTAATTTCGCGGCCTAGTGTGGGGGATGCACTATGTAGGCCGCGAAATTAAAATTTTTAAGAGTAAACTAGTCGCGAGCTCGAACTCACTGGTGGTCGACTCAAAATTACTTAGGTATACTTACATTAGTTTAAGAACTTAGTTATTAAAGTTAAATAAAAAAGGTTTATTATTTTTTGCTTTTCAGTTTTTTCGGCATTTTAATTTTTTTGTTAAAAAGTTTTCATTTCTCGCTTTTTAGTGGGTCTGCTTATAATTTATCTAAGTTACAATGGCATAGTGTCAACTTGCTCATCGCCTTTTACAAAATATTGCTTTTCCCGATGCTGGGACGTTAATTTGAATAATCGAATCGCAACCCGTCAAATATTTATCATTGAGTAGTTCCTATGGCCATCTGTGGTCTTCATCATCAGCTCCACTTTACCAAATGATGATTTCCAAGAGCAAATGCTCAAGTTACTTTAAAAAATACCCAAATCGCTATAAGTTTGCCTATAAAATTTGAGGGTTTCCCGCGATTTCCATGGGATTCTCTCATCAGATTCCAACTTGATGTCAATGGGACGATAGAGTATACCCTCGAGAGTATACCCTTTCAAACGAAAAAAGAATTATCAAAATCGGACTACTCTGTAAAATGTTATGCGTGGTCATACATAAAAAAAATATACGCGTCGACTTGAGAACCTCCGTTTTTTTTTCGACGGTTAAAAATGCATTGCAACAGAATTAAACCTTAATATTACTTATAATAATATTGGATTTATTTCAGAAGACTGATACACTAAGTTTTCAGTTTCCTCTCTCCTATTATTTTGCTGTGCCCGACAGGGTCCACAATGATCACATACACGTTTAAATTTAAGTCGTTCTGGACCCCTTCAGGGGTCATTGTACTCATCATTATGAACATTTTTACTATGGGACCAAACCTGAAATCGTAAAAAAAAAATCAGCTGCTCCCTACATTTTGAAGAGTTATGCGAACATAAATGTATGGAACAGCTGATTTTTTTTTCACGATTTCAGGTTTGGTCCCATAGTAAAAGTTGTTCATAATGATGAGTACAATGACCCCTGAAGGGGTCCAGAACGACTTAAATTTAAACGTGTATAATTTTAAGTTACCACACATATTATGGAATGCAAATTAACTATTGAGTACCTATTGTCGCTAGAAACACTTTGAACGTAATCGTCCTTGTGAAAATCACTTTCTTTACTTCATCATTATAAATATTATATGTAAAATTCACGTCAATTTGTATGTCTAAAACCGAAAGCATAATCTTCTACATGTTCCTTACCATTTTCATCGCTGTCACTGTCATCCAATCAGTGCATGATTAGCAGAGCCTCCCTAACCGCTTATCCGATAATCGTGTACCAAACATCACGCACTTGAGCTCTCCCAAGCTGCACTCATCAGTGAAATGGCGATACTGATGTGGGAGTGATATGACAAAACTGTTTGTTGGTTAAAGACTGAATATACTCGTACGGATTGGCCTGCGGGCGCTTTGGAGCCTCAGAATATTGAGAAGCAAATGGTTTTAGATCAAAACGTTATGATTTTGGTGAGATGAAAATACCAAAGTATTCCTAACTTCTTACTTGTCCAAGCCATACTGTCACCAACTAAGCCACAATTTCTGGTTATCAATATTCCAATCGGTCCAATTGCCTCCTTCAGGTGGGTGGTCCATTTGGCTGGAGGGACCAAGTCCGTTCTGGCTACTACTAGCGAATGTAACAATATCCATTTATTGAGACCATCGGCGATCCATTACGAACAAATGACTTGAGTCCTTTACTCCAATCTAGACATATGAGAAAGCGATTGTGTTAGGGCGTGATCACATGTGTCGCTTTTAACATTGTCACGCCATTTTGTCGTTGTCGACATAATACGTATTATGTCGCGGTTTCACTTTGATTTAGCATGTCAGACTGGTTCATATTGTCTTGTAAGTCGTAGATAATACGACTTGCGAAATGTTCCAATTGACAATATACATCTAATATTGTCGATTACATTAAAGAGGAAGTGTTAGAAATTCTTCATTACAATTTCAATATCAGATTTTCGCAATCTATGCTTTGGCCAAAGTTAGAACATGCGTCAGACTTATTTTATCAATGTTTTAGTTTATGCTTAGCTTCAAGCGTATCACTGACTTAGTATCGATCGAATCGGTGACGTAGTAACTTACGTAAGTAACAACAATGTTTTATAAATGTTACAATCGATATCATAAAATATGTTGTCTAGCACATGGTTATTCACTAGTTATTACTAACGTGCAACTAACCATTGTTTAGCTGTAGTAATTTATCCGCAGCGATTAATTTGTTTTCAGACAGGTTTATATTGCGTCCGATCGTGTCGTCTAGTCGTCAAATGTGTTTGCCGCCTTAGGTGCATCACGACTTAGTGGATGTGTGCCTTTCTCGCTAAATTGCGATTTGTACACAGATATGATGATAGTTATCTTAACGTTTAAGGGATAAACGTTGTCTATTTTAGGTTATTTGGGCTTTCATCTGCTGAATTTCTGAGACATGACTCAATTTGTTAGCTATTGGATTTCGTGATGTGGTTTCATGAGTTTTCAGTGAAGTTCACCGATTTAAAGTCTGGAGAGCAGTGGTGGCCGAGTGGTATTGGTCGCGACTTACGAGTTGTAGGTCGTAGGTTCGAACCCAGACAGGCGCTTTACTTTACGTAAATTATTATAACATCGTGAGGAAACCGGCATGTCTTAGAACCAATCATTCGAAGACAAGTGACATCTAATCTACCAACCCGCACTGGGCCCGCGTGGTGGATTACGGCCTGTGTTCCAGCAGTTATGTATGATTTAAAGTCTGTTTCTGATAAATCTATTCAAAATGACTTGTTGCTAATCACGTATTAATTTATAAACTTCTCGCACACAATAGGGTTCATATTAGGCATTCCCTACCAGTCAACCAAGGGTGGTGAAGAGTTAAGATGGCAGGTGCCCTGTCATACTACCCTTCCTTTTGGCTTTGCCGTAGTCGGGTAAAAATACATGTTGCGCCAACCCCAAGTAAATCGGGACAAAGGCAGGAGAATGATAATGATGATGAATAAAATAAAATTAAAGAGAAAACATATTATATACTGTCTTACATCTATACAAATAAATAAAATAAAGTGTCTATTTGTAATGTCAAAATAACAGTTTTTTACTAAATGCATAATTAGGTATACATACGGTACTTAACTTTATTTATAAAAAACATTATTCTTAAAAATTCTGCGCCTATCCGTTTGTTCTGGCTAGCCTCCGAAACGGCTTGACCGATTTGTCGGGACTATCGCTGGCAGATAGAATTATGAATTATAATAATTATGCCAATCGAACAGTTCCTGCATTCTAGATTCAAACGATGGATGCATTTGAAAATGTTTTAACGATCTAATCAAACAAAGTTAACGGCAGGCATTCATTAGACTCATGTTTGTAGAGAAGTTTCCACAAACAATAACAATGTAAGATGTCCTATTGAACGGCGAACTTTCGTGCCTTTAGATAGCAGAAGTACATCGTAATACGGAGAAAAGGCCATATTGTAATGAATAATTGGTGCTGCGTATAAATATTAATGGCGTAGAACTGCGCTGGCGCAGGATCGTGACATTTCAACCCGCCGCCGGCACCTGCGCTCAAATGTCAAACATGACAGATGTCGATGAAAGTTAGAACCGTCCAGACGTGGGTAATTAGGCTGCATTACCTACACGGTTAAAAATTGTAATCGTGAAGATTAATTACAGCTGTTGAATAATTGCATCCTGTTGTGTGTTTATCTTGTTTATTTTCTTTTGCATTTATCTCTGCTGTCAATACTGGTTTTTTATCGCGGGAAATGAACTTGTTCCTAATGTTCATTAATTTGCCAAAACAAGACAATTAAATTACGATATACCAACGTTAATTTCAATCGTAGGAAGTAAGATTAAAAACAGGCATTGTTTTTGAGTCAATGAGGCGATGAGAACATAAAACAAAATATTTGAAAATGAAATTGTTTCATGCTCCACAATTATCGTCGTAGGCACGTGGTTACCGATAACGCCTTGGGGCCACCATGAAATAAAAAATAAAACTTTCGCTATCGTAGTTACTATCAGATCATCTACATTTATTACTACGTTATATAAGATAGAACAATCTACGAGATAGATTCATCATATTTATTGATAGACTAGCTGCGTCTCGCGGTTTCACGCGCATACGTCTCGATCGTGATAAAAATGGTCATAATTATGTTCTAATCCAGGTTATAGTCTATCCACGTGAAAAATTTCATCAAAATCCGTTCAACGGTTTTAGCGTGAAAGCGTAACAAACAAACACAAAAAGTCAAATCTTTTTCTAATATTAGTTTAGATTTAGACACGGATATCGAATGGATTTAGATAATGCGCCTGCCTTTACAATGAGTGGTTTGGGTTTCGATAAATTGATCGGGTCGGCAAATGTATGTATCATGTGTAATAGCTGTCCAAATTGTTCTTGTCAAATTGCTTCGGGTGTTTGACTCTTCGTGACTATTGCGGTGAAAGACAAAGAAATACTTAGTCGTTGGTCTAGTGGTCGCAAGCGCTACTGCAGTGCTATTCTGTGAAAACTAAGGTGAAGTGAGCTTAAAGTGAGCTGTCAATAGCGTCAATACCTGGCATCAGGTGGAATGACAGCTAACTCCAAGCTCAAGTTTTCACGGTGAGATTTTTACAGAATCGCAGTACTGCTGTGCACGAGGTCTGTGGTTCAATTCCCAGGCCAGGCAAAGGGTTATGTATTGGGTTTTTCCCCCAGGAACTTCTCCGGAGTACGGATTTGTGCACGATTGTTGGCAATAGGCTCGCCCCCTATTACATAGGACTTAAGCATTACTGGTGAAATCTTTGTCTAACCCTTGAGGGAATAACAATGAGTGATTTTATGTTTATGTTACAAAGAAACATATTGTTTGTTCTAGGTATGATATAATTAACCATCCATCCATCCTTACACCACGACCTCGCCCGTGCCTCGGAAAGCACGTTAAGCTGTTGGTCTTGGCAGTCAATCGTGGATTTTTGAAAGTCGTTACGGGTCATCAGAAGCCCGAAAATCTGACAACCAGACTTACCAAGGGGTATTGTATTACCCAGTAACTGGGTTGTGGAGGTCAGATAGGCAGTCGCTCCATGTAAAATACTGGTATTCAGCTGCATCCGGTTAGACTGGAAGTTATTTGATTATTAAAGTCACAATTGAATTAAATTACTTTCGTCCTTATAGCTTATGATGTTTACGATAATCTAAATAAGGAGACGTGTGGTAGATCTCCTTTTAAAAAGTCTCACCGGGGTATTCATCGAAACGCAACAACTTTAAAACGCACCAAAAGTATTCCTCGAAAAAAAAATAATTTTGTTCCTCGAAATGTATCAACGATGAAACATAGAGAAGAGCATGAAGTATTCGGAATAAATGATATCGATAGACGTTTCATTTGGTGCGTTTCAAAGTTAGTGCGTTTCGAGGAATACCCCGTCTCGGCCGGGAAAATACCTACTTTTACAAAAAACTTTTTTTTAATATAAAGTAGCCCTGTGTTTTTGTTAAAAACATAGGTGCTGGTGAAATAGTAACCTATTACATAGAAAAAGGCGCATAGGTATAGGTAAGTGGTGCACATTTTCGTAAGTTCTGTCAATTTTCACACTGGAAAATTTAATAAATTCTTAAGTTCTCCGAAACGTCTTTGATCTTGTTACGGTTCTGGATCGATCCAAATATTAAATTACTGTTAAGTAAAAGCTTACCTACGTAACATTACACATGTACATTTATTTACTTTCTTAAACTAGGTACCATATCACATATCATCTCATCTCAATTTATCTTCGCCACAAACTTATAAATGCGGCTGTCACACGAAACGTTGCTCGCGTAAAGTACAGGCTATCTCGAAATGAGATGTATAACATATGTTTGTCAGTGCCCAACTGTCAAATTAGGCAGTTTGTATTATCACTTTCAAACGTAACTGTCAAAAAAGAAAATGGCCGCTAAACATGATCATAGAAAGTAATTACTGTCACATGTTGTAATTAGGGAATGCAATCCGGATTATCCGTAATCCGAAAAATCCGGATATCCGCACATTTTTACTAGACTTCCAAATCCGGATTTGAAAATCGAATCCGGATTTTTTAATAATTCAATTTTTAAGAAATTGTAACAAAAAAATCGAAACGAGCGAGTTCACTGTTCGCGCGTCGCGTCTCGCGAGTGTTGAGTTTCGGCTTAGGGGGAAGCGAGCAGGGCGCGGGACGCGGGTCGAGAAAGTGTGTGAGGTGTCCTTGATCATTCCGTTCCTTCCGCTTACACGTGTCTTCAGTGCATTCCGCCTACAAGCGTCGAATCAGAGCGTGCTTTTTCCGCAGCAGGAATTATGTGAATTCGCAGCAAGTTAAACGACAGCACTTTAGATGCCTTATTATTTTTGAGGTCATCGAGCATTGTACCGAGGTCCTCCATGGTCTCAGCCACGACTACGATATCGGTGGCAAACCGAAGGTGACTTATGTACTCTCCATTGATGTTAATGCCAGCCCCTTTCCAGTACAGAACCTTGAAGGCATCCTCCAGTGCACTGGTGAACAGTTTCGGAGAGATAATGTCTCCCTGTCTCACACCTCGCTGCAGAAGGATAGGTCTGATCCTGGAGTCGGACTGACATAGTAGCGTTTTCGTATAGACACTTCAGCCCCTCGATGTACCGATAGTCGATCTGGCACCGTTGAAGAGACTGCAGTACAGCCCATGTCTCGATCGAATCAAAGGCTTCTTCTTCTTCGGTCTACTGTATAACCTGTCGCAGCGTATGTATGTGGTGTAAACCTGCGCGCAAGACGGTTCGTGATGACTCTCGAAAACACCTTGTACACATGGCTCAGAAGTGAGATGGGCCTATAATTATTAAGAAGGGCATTGTCGCCCTTCTTAAAGAAAATTATCACCACACCTCTGTTGCATGCCTGTGGTGATTTACCCTCGAGTATGACGTAACCAAACAACTTCTGAAGGGCCTTAAGAACGGGTTTTCCGCTGGCGTTCACGAACTCGGCCGTAATTCCATCATCACTCCGTGCCTTGTTGTTTTTGAGCTGCTTCAGAGCCATCCTAACCTCGTACAGGCTGACGTCCGGGATATCTTCGGTGTAGTGTTGGGTCTATCTAGTTCTTGGGTAGTTTGCCAGATTTGTAACAGGGTCACTTGTTGATTTGTATAACTGACCATAGAACCTCTCGATCTCTCTTAACAGCACAGGTTTGGCGGACACGATCCTGTCATAATCGGTCGTTAGTTTCCTAAGCTGGCTCTGCCCATTAATCTCTAGCAGAGCTGGAGCCTTTAATTTTGTATGCGAAAAGCACAGAACCGGTCGAAGTGGAGGTGCTTGGGGGCCTATGTCCAGCAGTGGACGTCTTTCGGCTGAAATGATGATGATGAATTATTTCATCATCGTTACTTGGCACGCGAGACACAGACTGATTATTTTAAGAAGAATAAGTACATTATTATAGCAATACCATCATAATTATGGTATTTAATGATGATATTTTGAATAATTCCAAATAACAATAAATTAAAAAAATTGTTTGATGTGATTTTCGTGTATTTTTATTTTAATCCATTTTCACAAATATAAGAAATATTATATTAACAAACTAATATGGGTATATTTGTTTATTTTCATGAAAAATCCGTAATATCCGGATAATCCGGATTGGACCAAAAATCCGTTCTTAAAAATCCGGATTTTAAAACAGAACGGATTTGCATTCCCTAGTTGTAATGTTTGATTGCATTTGTTTATGTAAATTGAGTGAGCAATGATGACCTGTGTGCTGTCAGTGGTGTCGGCTTATTGCGAGAGATCTTAGTGGTCTTATCTAGCGCTTTCTTTTTATTAAGAATAACAGAGAAGGTAGGAGAGAAGTTGTGGCCCAGTGGAAACGGCCGCAAGTTACGAGTTGCAGGTCGTAGGTTCGCACCCTGACAGGCGCTATACTTTGTGTAAATTATTTCATCACTACTGCTCCCAAAACGGTGATGGAAAACATCGTGACGAAACCGGCATGTCCTAGAACCAAAAATTCGAAGACATGTGACACCTACCAACCCGCACTGGGCCCGCGCATTGTACTCCTCTCACAGAGAAGAGGCCTGTGTCCTAGCAGTGGGAATATTGTAGCCTGATTATGCTAACAGCGAAAGTCACAGCTCTTTAGATTTCTTTTGTATTGGTACCAAACATGCACCATTCATGTACCTAAATCCCTTTTAAAGTACCATGTTGCGCCATGTCCTGCTAATAAAACAAATAGTTTAATATCACTCACGGCTTGCAAAACATTTTCTCTCACGTAACTTTTGTCACAAGATGTGGCTTTGGTATTAATTTCAGCCATATTATTGTATAACGGTTCATTTCCTTCTAAGTAAACTATGAAAAGTAAACCATGATTATATTATTCAGAGAGAAGGGAGCGAGCGTGCCATAATTTAATATCTTAATTTCTGCTCTTCCTGATACTCTTAATATTGTTTCTTATTGAGGAAGTCTCTAGGAAGTCATTAGACCTCATTCTATTAGTAGTTTTCACTAGTTTACAAACGGATTGGTTAATCCGCGCGAGACGCATCCGCCATTTCTTTATTCCTATCACGAATATTATCGCAATGAAGAATTTATAATGCCAATTATACTAATGGAGGTCGTTGACGCTAATGCAAAATTTATAAGTGTTCAGCTTAGACACGATTTTAGTAGAGACATTTATATACTAACAAGTGATTTATGTTTATACGTTTGTTCATTATTTAGAGAAATTGTGCTAACGGATCATATTTGGAGCAGTAGTGATATTAGAAAACAAATATTAGTGAAGTTGACAGATTTAAAGATTTTTCTGTCAACATAATGGCCCATTCAAAGCTAGAATGCTACCCAATAAAATAGTTACTTTGCATAAAACAAATCACTCATAACGCTGCAGCTTTTTCCCACGTGTACCATTCTTCCAAAATTCTTCACACTTGTAAAATTCAAATTCCCATAATTTCCTGCATATGTCTATTTCTTCTGAACATAAGTCAAAGCTCAAGCTGTAACTTAGCGGGTCATTACCGCCGTACATTTGTAACTGTGTCGTTATTTCGGGACCGGAATGTCAAAGTTAGCGTGCTCCCGCAGTCTCGGCGATGTCAAGTATTTGTTGCAACTTCAGATTTAGTATGCATCTGGCTGACTGAAAGTACTGTTGCAGCTTCTCTACGAAGTATTTAGTCTAAAGATTCATTAGCTACTATTTCTAAATTTACTGTTGTCTATCCCTGATCATTATCTTAGATCAAAGTTGAATATATTCTCTTTCAAAATAGGAAGTATTGTTTGTACCCATTACGTAATAAGCTGTTTGAATTCACTTAGCCAAAATTAGCATTTAAAATTGAGTCTTTAATTTTCTGAGAATAATATTTTTTCATCTAAGACTGAATTAGTTTGTAAAATATAAAAAAATAAGCTAGTGTCAAATGAATCATTTTGATTCATTAAAATGGGTAAAGAATTTAAATGAGTCTGATGTTATCAAAGTAAATAGTCTGTATTCGGCCACAAAAAAATTAACGCCGTTTTTAGCTTTGTTTTCTTTGTTAATATCAAGGAAACGGGATGTGTGCGTTCTTTTTTAGTTTCGTCTATAATTTGACAGGCCTAAATCTTTTTTAGACGCGGAAGTTTCTACTAATTGGCGATGATAAATTCTGTGCACGTTTCGTCACCAAAAAGTGTGCAGCCCAAGATTAATTATCTAGAGAGACTATTTTCGATGATATGGACAGTTACCATTCATGTCTGTCACTGGTCGCTATATAGTAATTGATTTAACTACAAGAATTTCTTAATGGTTAATTCTGACATCGTTGCAATAGAAGCCGCGTTTATTTATTCGGTCTATATCTTTGGCAATATTTAAACAACATTTGTCTTCAACGACATTATGTAAGCTAATGTTATTATGATTAATACATTCGACATGTCCATTGCGATTGCCTTCGCAACATTAAATCACATTCACGCAATAACATTCATAAATTATCCGAACTAATAAAGGAATGTTTGTTCCATCATGAATAGGTTAATCGAATTTCATAGTTTGACCCCATCAGGAGATGGCACGCTATTTATTACAGTGAATGTTAACGTCAATCAACTCAGAAGGAAATTTGGACGGACGCATCAGATCGTGTTTCATTAGGGAAACATTTTATCGGATACATTTGTTACGACGACGCAAAACGTTCCATGTTTATTTATTGACTAAACTAATATCTCTGGAAGCAGATTTATTTTAATGCTATAGCTGGATTATGTAATCCGACTTTGTATGTCTCCAGAATTAGATATTTGGTCGTATAGTTGCGGATGCAGGTTTCCTGTTTCGTCTTTTACGAAATTGTGCACATTTTGGGTGGATTTCTTCAAAAAGCTCGAAAAGATTTATGTTAGATTAGAACGTGTTAGAGAAATGTACAAGTTGAATTTATAGGCGCCATGACTTGCACATGGTCTGCGATGTGTTAACTTGTGTTACGGCAGGAGCATATTCGGTAGTCTGTTTTATATCTTCCGCATTCTTTAATTGATTCTATTTCTATATTACTTTCTTTTATGGTACGTTTTGATTAGATATTTTAATAAACACTAGGTTTATTGCTTCCTGCAAGTATAACCATGATTTTTACACGTTAACCTCATTAAGTTTTAATAAAATTACGTGCTTTATGAGTCCTTATGTCATTGTGACTATGAAAGGAGTAAAATGATTACAATTTATGTCCATCTCTTGATAATTATTGTTTTGATATTTCATTCCGTAATTTTCGATCGTAAAGTTTGTGGGAAATTAATTAATAACTACATGTTCAGCAACGTTTTGTGTTTGTGGCATGTTATTGGTAGTACCAATTTCAGTAATCTAGCTTAGATCAGGTTATTGGTAGTACCAATTTCAGTAATCTAGCTTATTTGGTGACATCATTTCTAAATTCCTGACTATAAGTGACACCTTGTACGACTTACGGACTCATTCAGTTTTAGCATGATCTAAAGATAAAAGATAGTCAAGTAAGGAGCTAAAATATATTGTGTGTGGCGATGAAAGAGTTAGATTTATTACAAACAGAAGCTTGCTTTTGGATTCTAATCAGCTTTTCTTTTAGTGTCAGTCATAAAAATTCGGTTGTTGAGTGGTAGGTGTTGACACTTCAATGGCTTTTGAAAGTTGAAGGAATATTTGGTGACTCCTTTACAGTTTAAGAGCAGTGGTGGCCCAGCGGAAACCGCTGCGACTTACAAGTTGCGAAGTCCGTTCGAACCCTGACAGGCACTTTACTTTGCGTAAATTATTTCATCACCACTGCTCTCAAAACGGTGAAGGAAAACATCGTTAGGAAATCGGTCTTAGAACCAAAAAATCGAAGACATGTGACATCTACCCACCCGCACTGGGCCCGCATGGAGGAATACGGCCCACTCCCTCCCTCCCACAGAGAGGAGGTCTGTGCTCCAGCAGTGGGAACATATAGGCTGATTATGGGCATGCATGCATTTATAGTTTACGATTAAGTAATCAAGATAAATATTGTATTCGGATTTATCACTTGATATTATAATTTTTCCTAGTTTTTGTTTCGGCTGTCATTAGGCCTTGCAAAATTAGTGTCGATTGCATCATGTCACCAATACATTTTATCGAACATGCCTTTCAAAACAATTTAGATTAGATAACCAACTTATTAATCGATAAAATCCATATCAGACGCTGTATTTTACGTAAGATATGTTTTAATACTATTTATAATCCTTGATGACATCAACTACCAAAATGGACTATCTCTAGCAATTTTAGATCCACATTTTTGGTGTGATTGCTTTCTACAGATAACCTGCTTACTATTAGAATTGACGCCACGTTGCCTTATTTGAAATTTCCTGCAGATTTCTAAGCTGATAAAGATGGGTAGTACAAAGCGGACATATCAACTGTTACAAATCTCTCTTCAACGTAAAGTGGTACAGTCATAATCGATATATTCAGACAGGCTCGAGACAAGATCTCTGTACAAGGCGTCCGTTGTACGCTCGACTGCGCATTGACCATTAATCTTCTTCGATTTTAGATAATTCTCAAGTTCTCGGGAAAGCTAGCTTAATGTTAGCCCGAGGTCAAAAGACGATAGCTACTGATACGAGCTATTGTTCTGTATTCGGGTCTATATCAAGCACTATTATATTTTCCTTTGTCACAGTTTGAGGCATATGGATAATCGATGTTGGAAGGACTGTTTGGTCCTTATCGAAACCTTTCTCCATAGGAATGTTTGTCAGCTACTTTACAGTTATTGCTGTGGTAAGATTTATTGTCACAGCCTTTAGTTATGGTCTATTTACGAGTAATGTCTTTCCATTGCCACTCTGTTTTATTCTTTTGTAGTCTATCCAAGTTATTTTAAGCTTGGCTGTAACTGAGAAATTCTGGTGCGCCTTTACGTACAGTAGCGCAATAAATAAACATTATGGGCTGTGTGCAAATATGTCAAGGGATATAGTCACTAAGTCGGACAATTGTGTGATTTCTAGTCTATAGTGGCGATCCTTTGCATTACTTCTCCAGTATTGACATAGGTATAACTATGACATCAATAAATTAATTTGTTTCTTAAAAATCCTAATGCATACATATTTGGTTGTTGCTGTCTTTTTTATTTACTTAAAATAATCGCATTGTGCAAGATAAAATTACATTTTTTGCACACTGTATGTAATGGTAGTTTGTAAAGGGGCAATTATAGTTTTAAGATCATATGTTTTAAATCTATATTCTGGCAAATAAATGAATTTCAATTTGAGTAACAGGCAAATAAAACCCGCTTTCAAATATTGACTCGAATCTCTCCATTCAACAAAGGACCAAATTAAGACAGATTTATATCTAGCTATTAGGCGATAAAAGATTTCAGACTGTAAGTGTACCACATCGTTATGTAAGTGAACCACATTATTTACTATGTGTTATGTATGAGGGTTTAAATCTTTGAGGTAACAATGTGTAAGTAATGTTCTTCTATCTATTTGATTCTTTTTTTTTTTTTTTCTTTATGTTGTATTTTCGACTTTCATTTCGTTTATCTTGATTTATTAGAAATTTTGTATCATTATTTCATTAATGAGACGGGTGTGCCACGTCTAGATATCCAATTTCTTTTATAAATTTGAAAGGTGTTAGTTAAGCAACATTATTATGAAACATAGTTCTCAAAATTCAACCAGTTTTGTAAACAATCTCTATTTGCTTTTAAACTCTATTGCTTTCCCAAAATAATTCTTCAACTTTCTAGCTCTTTTTGATAATTCAAAAGTTCTTGTAAATGGTTTAATTGAAATTAATGCTTTGAGTTTGAGTTAAAACTAATGAATTATGGATGTGTTTGAGCATATCTAGAACAGTTGATATCATGGTGTCTAGTTGTTATGGTGACATTATTAAGAAACGTTTTGAAGGGCAAAACGTTTCATAATAATGTCACCATGATTTATCATTACCATAGTTGTCACTTATGTCATGTAATGTAGCCTCAGTTACCATATCGACCATTCAAGTCAGATTTAGCGACATGTCCCCAATAGATTGTGTACTACAAATTAGCATAACTGGTTGTTTGCTCATTGAAACTCGGAGCTAATCAATTGGCTGCTTCTAGCGCTTCATGTTTTTGCTTAGTCTGTGTAGGGTTATTTATTGTAGGGTTTGTCAGTTTGTAGTCATTGCTTTATGGTGATTATTCATGTAGAACTGGCTGGTTGCTTGATACAGAATTTTCTGTTTATAAGTCGTTACTATTTTTTGTTGCTTTTACTGCCTCGTTGTTGTAGTCGTTGTAAACGCTACTGCTGAGCATGAGGTCCTGGGTTTGATTCCCGATCGGGCAAAATGTTATCGGGGTTTTTCATCTAGAACTTTTCAGTAGCAGCCCGGAGTCTGGATTTGTGCGAGGTTAATGGCAATAGTCTCGTCCCCTATTACATGGGACTTAAACATAACAGGCGAAATGTGGGTGTACTACCTATAGCTACACATCTGCCTAACCCTTCGAGGGATACAGGCGTGATGTTATGTTTATGTGTCTGCTTTTATAATTTTACTTTTCTCTAACACAAAATGTTATTTGAACTCACACCAAAGTTCTAAAACAGCCATTAAAAAAGAGAGCCCAAAGGCAGAATGAATGTCATGCGATTTTTCACACTTAGGTCACCCATTCAAATTAAGGTGTAGTACACTCATATTGGAAAGTGAATTTCCATTAAATTCAATAAAGGTTCACACTATTGTGTTTAAACAACTTAACTGAAATGAATGAAGTGGTGACGTGTATTTGTGACAGTTTCGCAGCAAAACAGCAATAGCTCTCTAGTAGGTACGGACGGCGACATACCAAGCTATACATTTCCAGTAAAAGCTGACATCTCATTATACGAAAAGCCTATACAATGCGATCTCAGCTAAAACTGGAAATGTGTAGCTTGATATGTCGTCGGGTGTACTTGACACCAGAATGTTTGGTCCCCATAATGTCGTCAAACAATGCGCAAGATTCGTCTCGGTTTGCGACACCATTGTGCAACTAATACATATGAGATAGAAATGTTAGCTTGCATGTGTTTGGTTTGATCTGTAAAAATGAGGACAGGAGATAATGTTACAAATACGCCTATTTCCTCATTTTTAGGGTTCCGTACCCAAAGGGCAAAAACGGGACCCTATTACTAAGACTTCTCTGTCTGTCCGTCCGTCCGTCTGTCTGTCACCAGGCTGTATCTCATGAACCACGATAGCTAGACAGTTGAAATTTTCACAAATTATGTACTTATTTCTGTTGCCGCTATAACAACAAATACTAAAAACAAAATAAAATAATAATTAAAGGGTACAACTTACTACTTAACCCTTACAACAAACGTGTTTTTATTCGGTGTTTTTGCCTTGTACGGAACCCTTGCGAGTCCGACTCGCACTTGGCCAGTTTTCATATTTCTGTTGGGGTACTGTATTTGCTTTCGTATTGTGATTTCCTAAATGTTGCATAATTGAGATCTTATTTCTAATTGTGACATTTTTATACTTTCTTGCGTAATTACATAGTCTATAAAAAAGACCACCTTATAAAATAAACAGTAGCATTCCATCTATAATTTACTTTACAACCGCTCAGTAATAGAACAGGACAGATGGCAATGCCAGTAAAAAACCTAGGCCTGCGCGAGCGCAGAACAAGTGGATAACCTTGCCGCTTTGCGGTCTTGCGCACAAGTCGATCTTACGATACATAGACATATTTTACGCGAAACATCCTTTTAATACTACGGAATGTAACTTTTTGTTTCTAACCGGTCTTCTTCTCATTAATATGTAACTACGTAACGATAGAGTGAATTTATGAATATTAAAAAACGCTATTTACATTAATGTTATCCTTTTTACGGGGCAGTTAATGATAATGAACTTATCAACTGAAAAAAAATATAAAACTCATTTACACAGTTCATAAATTCAGTGTTACTGCGAATGGCGCATATAATTTAAAATGTTCATTAAACAATTTTTTGTACTCTTTGTTCGAATCTAAAAATAGTCTTTAAAATAAAACCGGACAACCTGACATCATCTTGAATATTACATACCTAATGCCACCTTGACTAATTTCGCCCGAAGCCCTAAAATTGATTCTGCAAAACTGGGACATAAAAACTCATACGAAACACCTTATGACAGTTTGTTGGTATAAGGACCAAGAATAGATGCACCTGGAGTGTCATTATCTCCTTAGGTGATATTATCACCTGCCGCAAAAGTTGTTTATTTTGCAGATGAGACAATAACATCAAATGTCAGACATGTGCACTCTAAAGAATTTGATATTTTAAGGCATGCTACAGCCTTTATCGTACAAAAAGAAAGGTGCCCATATCTTACTGAAAGTTCCGTTAATGAAGTGGAAAAGAAAAATTCTAGAGAAATTTGAAAAATTCTAGAGAAACTTTGCGAAATTATAATCGACATAAAAGGGAATTTTAATGGTTGTCGTAGACGTGACAACAAATACTAAAGAATAAAAAGCTAAATGTATATAACTACAAAAAGTAACCACTGAAGGTGAAGCAGTAATGAGGACGGTTTTAGTAAAACCTACTTGCTTATTGAATATTGCATCATAAGACCATTACTGGCAAAAAGTTAACGAGAAAGTCCAATAGAGAAAGATATTTTATTACGATAAAGATCAAGTAATTGACCCGTAACTGAAAATCTCGCAAAATGTTCGCGCAAAATTAAGGTAATTGTTGGGAATTTTAATTGGATCAAGAAAAACCAATTCTGGTAAAACTAGTGAAACTTCTAACTTTCGAATTGGGACAATCGTGTGAATATCTGAAACAGAACTTGCGATTTCGGCAATCATTAGCAAAAACGATAAAAGAGTTATTAATAATAGAAGAGTAATTATTGCCCAAGAAAAGAAATGATCGAAAGAACCACCAAAGACACAATCAAAGACCCAATTTGTTTGAAAATTGACAATAAGAAGCGCTTTATTGTTAGAACTATAACATATTAAAGAAAGCTTTTTAATCTACTTTGTTATTAGTAAATAATAAATCAAGACCACCGTCACGGACAACGAAACAAAGAATAGCATAATTATTAAAATCGATTCATAGTTCAGTTACTTTCAATGTAAGAAGAAGACAATGACTTTAATCAAGGCTCGCAGATAATTCAATAACAATTTACTCGCTGAGTTTTTGAGATTGCACACTTTTTTATTTTGCATTCAGCGGGATATCAATCTTCAAAATGATAGGCATGTAAGGAACTATTAGCTGAATTCCTTGTAACATAAGTAAGGACAGACAGATTTGATGAAGACGGGCGTTTTGAAGATATCAAATTAATGTAATATATTAATGCAAATGTAGGAGAGTAACGTAAGAAACGCTATTACTTGAATAGTGCCACAAGGAAGGATCCAGGTGAAATAGGTGCCAATGTGAAGAGTTAATGATATTATTTAGAGCCAGTCAATCCGATCAGCTGCCGGCGTGGTAATGATATGGTGAGGGCTTTCTCAGGGAAGGGCAGGCGATAAACGATGCTTAGAATGTGCAGTTGAGATTTTAGAGGGATGGTATGTTTGATTTGAATGGAGTTGGTGGGGTGTAAAATAAGCCGAAAGATTTGCTGTTAATGATTTATTAAATAAATTGTTTTATTTTCCTGACAACACTATTGATGAAATTGATGTGCTTGTTAGCTAACTAGATGACTTCTTTATTAGTCATGGCAAAATCTATTAACATGTAAAAGTAACTTGAAATTATCTATTTAGATTTTTCCATCCACTTTGATCAATCACCGGAAACATACAAATAAAACTCTATATCTCTTGAAATCTTAGTCAAATATGCTAAAATTTCATTCTTCCAACGAACGGTAACATTCAGGAAGCATATCTCATGTGAATTTAACGGCGTTTCGATCACGACGCTGTTCTTGCTGTATTGTTTGACGTAACATCAAGTAAGGCGTGCCACACACTTGTTCGGGTCGGCGTTACTCGGCTCAGACGGGCTGTATAAACGAATATAGTACGTAGATAATTAGATATTATACACATATATCGTAAACTAACTCCTTCTTCAGGCAGAAATACAGAACGCCACCTGCTTCGATCCTTACATACTTCTATATATTACTTCGTTTACGTTTATACATCTTGTAATATACGCACGCCATCAAAAATGTCACTATATGTATGTCCTTGTAACCTTTTGTTAGTCGCCCTTAGATCGCCCGACCCGAATCAAAGCCGAATATATGTAGTAATTGCTTCGGGTCGGTTTTGTTGTTCAACAGATTCTGCCGAACCAGTGTGTGGCTCTCCTAATGTTGCATGCGATCCGTTGGAACTTGTATCAGTTATGTCGATGTTACCCACTTTTTTGTCGATTACGTATTGTTATGTTACGTTGATTTTGGAACCATTTATTCTGATCAATAAAGCGTTGACATCGCGAAGAATTCTGGTGCCTTAATTTTTTGCTTCTTTGGAATTGTCTATCAGTTTTATCTGCATGAGTTATTCCATTATTTGGAACTTCTAAATGTTTTATATATATTGGTTAGTAAGGATTGATGAAAGTCAAATCCGCTCTATAAACATAGACCGTGCTAAAAGTTCTTGGATGCAATAAATCTGAAGATGCGTGAGATGTATTCCGATAATGAAACCGAACCAGTTTCTCAGATATTTGATCTCTCTCAAATCAATATTTGAATTAATTCTGTCCAATTATAAAGTTTAAGGCTGGCCGCATACGTACGGTTTCCTGATTAAGTGTCCTGATCAGGAATTCAGAGACGGACGGACAGAGACCGGAATGCACAGGTAGTTTAATATTTTTTGGCGATCACTGTTTTATGTGTGAATCCGAAAATTTGATAATCTCGGTGGAAAAATATCTATGCATATGGGACATTAATAATACGGACTTTATTTTCTCTCGTAAGCCATTATGAAGCTCATCAAAGGATTTTATTGACATCCTGTAAAATTTTAATAATTCTTCTGGGTGTGCTCGTAATTTTGCTCTTTTCAGATAGAATTGACTCTCTTTTATTCTCTGAGTATTTAATGGGTGTACCCAATAGCGACGCGACGTTTCCTCTTCTTCTTGTTTAGCGCCAGTAAAAGTGCTATACCGATCAATTCGTCGTCGTCGTCATCCATGTTAAAAGTATTTTCACGAACGCGTAACTCTACGTACTGGCAGTGTAAATTCCGCATACAAAAAAAATTACGTCTGTGCTAGTCTTACGGAATTCCAAATCTGAATTCCTGATCAGGAAACCGTACGTATGCGGCCAGCTTTATGCTCCAAAATCTAAATATTTATTAACACTCCTCCCACGTGGGTGTATGTTGTATGATTTTGAGTCTAAACAGCCTTTATAGTGTAAGCATATTTGGCAATATCTTCATTTAGTTCGGCTATTATCTAAATACCATTTTTCAATTCAAAATCAATGCTCAATATAATCTTCATGATTTTTTTCCCTGACTGGTAATATAACTTGGAAATAATAGCAGCCTGGCTACCTACCACATAACCTTGACCCCTAGGTGCGCGGGCGCAACGGACGACCGTGCTTTGAGCAATGTTCACACAACTAGTGATGCAGTATACTTGGTGTTAATTAACTGATTATTATCGCCCCCCCTGCTTACCAATTAGTCTTTGTTTTTTGAAGAACCTTTAGAGTAATATTGGTGAAGAAATATCAATAGGCTTGGGATTGCATAACGATATTTACACATATGTAGAAATCATTTTGTATTATGCATACTTGTAACGTTGAGCACACTCGTTTTGGCAAGTCGATTGCAATTGTAACTTATGGATTAAGTACGTGAACCTATTTCAGATACAAAGAAGAAAACAAAAGAAACACACAAACAAACTAAAGAAGAGAATATTTTATTGTCCTACAAACAAGACAGAGTCCAACAAACAGAGAGACAGCAATAGACATTGATGTTAATCTATGAAGATCTTACGATTAACGTGGCCCGCATTTGTAATTAGAGATATTCTCATGTCAGTCAGTGCATGTACTTGAACTAAACTGAGGGCCTGATTACATAATAATATAGTATTAGTGACCTTCGTGTTCATATAGAATATTGCTCTTAGTAAGAGCCTTCCCAAATTTGGAAAAAATCATCGTTCATTATACAATGATCAATATTGTAATTGATTATTTTATTATCATGATTACTACACATGACACTCATCATGTACACATATACTTAATTAATTATATAGCTAGGTAAATACCTCACCTTTATTTGTATCATGATTGATAGTCTTGTGTGGGTAATGGTACTAAAGAGTCAAGCTTATCTACTATCATTTACATACCATATAAAGTTGTGTAAACCTTTTAAGTTATCAAGTTAACTATCATCAAATATCTTGCAGTTCTTAGAAAACAAATAACATTGTTTAAACAACCAAATTCATTGGAATAGTATCTTTTTTCAATGCAACATCGTGTTATCGTTCCGGTAAGATTCCTTTCCTTGTGTGTTTTTATTTTTATCGGTTATTCGTTTTTGGACTGCCGAGTCCAAACTACCTTGTTTTGGCGTATTATTTATTTAATTTGGTTTGGTATTATTGGCTACTGGTAAAAATACCTTTCTAATCATCCAACACGCATTTAAAATTATGTTAAAATATGCAATAATTTGCTAGACAGGATGGCAGTAAATCTCCTATTTATTAGCTTCTATGCAATAACCTAGACACTAGAATTAATACCGCCATGCAAACTGTAGAAGACACTGATTACAATACAAGTGGCTATGTAACGAGCCATAATTTACGGACTCAAGAATAGACTATAGTCGGACTTTTAATTAGCTGCAGTAAAATGACAGCTTATATGTTACTTAAAAAAAACTACAAAGTGAAAAATAACTTTAATTCCGGAAGTCGGTGGCAAAAAACTAACATACAGATCCAAAGACACAGACTTCCGAAATTAATGTTATTTTTCACTATGTAGTTTTTTTTAAGTCGGTTTTTTTTTTGTTAAAGGTTTTTATTTCTCGCTTTTTAGTGGGTCTGCTTAAAATTTATCTAAGTTACAATAGCATAGTGTCAACTTGCTCATCGCCTTTTACAAAATATTGCTTTTCACGAGTTACTATAAAAAAATACCGAAATCGCTACAGGTTTGCCTATAAAATTTGAGGGTTTGCCTCGATTTTCATGGGATCCTCTCATCAGATTCCAACTTGATGACAATGGGACCACCTCGAGAGTATACGCTTTCAAACAAAAAATACATTTTCAAAATAGGTCCACAATTGACGGGGTAATCGGGGTACATACATAAAAAAAAATAATGCGCAACGAATTGATAACCTCCTCCTTTTTTTGAAGTCGGATATTAAAGAAAGACAGATTGTACTAGCTTGATGTGCTGGCGTCTGTAGATTTCCAATCCTATTAAAATATACAAATTCCTATATAAAAAAAAATCAAAGATGTGACTGTCGTGTTCAAGTTATGTACAGTCTTATTTACATCTCGGCGGTTCTTTATCATAACTTTACGAATAAGTGATTATAGGATTTTAGCAATGCCCTAGAAACCAGTCGCACCTATCTCAGCCACGATTCCCATGGTTATGAGCCAAGAATCTAGTTGGTGCAGCCGCCGGCTTGATCTGCATACTCTTTAATTAGAGTTGTTACCACTGCGACATGCAAGTGTAGGATCCAGGCCCAAGGGAAGAACATTAGCGGAAAATTGAAATAACTCATCATTATTTAAATTGAAGGCAATTTCGTATACAATTTCATGTTTTCAACAAGTTTACTCTGGAGAGTTTTTCTACTTCGACTTTTTAAATTTATTTCAAATCGTTTAACCATAATCGACATTTTCGTTTCGTTATTTTCTTTTAGATTTGAAACTTCTTGAACTGAAATCTGCTTTTTGATTTCATCTCTGGCTCGTCTGGTCACAATTTTGGTTTCACAGTGTGTTATTTACAATTCAGGGCACTCACCTAAATTGAAAAGCACCGCATCGAATCTTAAACCTCCAAAATTATTGTGACCTCTTTGTCGTGATCGTGATCTAAATTGATCCAAATTGTATCTCCTGATTGCCACGTTCCAAATTCAGCTTTTAGCTTAGGATCAAAGATTTCGACACTAATGTTAAACCTGTTACGATCACGATTATTCTGCACTCTAAACTCCGTTCATTAGACCACAGATATTTTTGAGACTATTATATAGTAGAATATGCAAATTTTACCGAAGAACTTGCAACGGATACACTTTACTGCTTTCGATCGCGATTACTAGCAATTACTGCTTTATTTTTAGTTTGCACACACTATGTTTTATAAACCAAGGCAGTTTATTTGATATTATGATGAATGTGAAAAATTGTTGACTGTCTCTAGGTATATCTACAACTAAATACATTATCTCTATCTTCTGAAGATATCAAAGTGTTGCATTCACTAATGTCGTTGATTGATTTTTCATTGTTTTTATAGTAATCTACTGCATAAATTACTTTTCGTTGTATTTGTTTAGTCTTATGTTTCGATAAACATCTTGTTTTGCTTATCTTTTCTCCGTATTATAGTTATTCCAAATCATTCTAAGCAGTATTTACAATTCAACATTAATTTGAATATTAATTATAATCCAGTCCGTTAGACGCCTGTAGAAGTTTATTTCTACATTTTCAGCATCGTATTTTTATTCCTTGACTGTATACTTTGAATTAAATTCATCTCTAAATAGATAAACTTTCGTTTCCACTTCTTCCACAAACTACTGCTTGCCTTAATTTATATAAACATTGCCTTAAATCAAGATCTTAACATCAAATTCCGAGCTCCTCTTTAGGAATGCAACGTTCTCTGTTATTTGAACAGTTACTGTATCCGCATTTGGTTCAAAAGAATTCAGGTTGATTTTCTTAATTTATGTTTCATACCGTTAAAAATACAATGCAATCGCATTTTTATTTCCGTTCTGTGTTATTATCATTTCGATCGTAACTATCATTATCGAACCCGAAATCGGTATCCATTAATTTGGTTATCTTTGGGTATCTACGTCAAGAGCTCACATTGATGGATCATTTCAGCTCGATTAAATGTTTGCTGCGTAATCGTTGCGTGCGTTTACGAATGTCATATCTTGAGAGCCTTGTCCGGTTAACTTGTCCATGTATGTAACTTGCAAGTTTATTTGCAACTTAGCAAGCCTTCCGATTTTAAAATAATCGAGGAGTTGAGGCTGTTGTATTTTATGGCGTGCGGTTTCGATTCGGTCGGGTAAAAGTTTGAAGTCCATTCGGTTCGGTTAGATGCGTCGCGTGGTTGCGCACGGCGGCGCCTCAGTTTGCTCGCGCTGCCCGCGCAGCTCACTCGTGTGTTCAAAATCTCGCTGTTGTAAACGTAAACCGACTTTCCGATACGAATTTGGAACGTTTCCGACCGGTAAAGTCGGTTCAACTGTCGCTTTTAGGCGAACAATTTTGCGACCGCCTAAATTTCGCATTGCGATTGGCAGTGCTATTGCTTCACTCTGTTACGCTACCGTCTTAACAGATAACTGTGAACAAACGTGTGCAAGCTCTGTGTGTTGCGGAGTCGGCAGAAGTCTGCAGATTGTGCTTTATCAGTGCTGTGGAATGGATGTGTTTTGTGGAAAGTGCTAATTTTGTTTGATTCGAGACTTACGATACGTTTCACTGAACGCGATACAAAAAGTGGTTGTGTTATCGAGTTCATGTGACTACCGGAGTATTGATACGCAGTGCTTTCCCCCTGTCCAGAGCTTGATTTATGGTAAGTCATTCGGTTCACTTGTTTTAGTGTTAGGATTTATAGTTGACAGATATCATTCCATTTTGTTAGTTGTTTGGTCTTGTTTCCCCACCTTAGATTTAGTGGAGGTAAGTAGAAGATTTATACGTTTAACAACACACCGGTTCATGAGTGTGAAGGTTGAAACACGTGAGGATATAAAAATGTGATTAATTCAATGACACTTCGTGTAGACTTCCGTAAAAGGCTGGGCAAGGCGATGCGCGTTGATTGTCGAGTCGTAATCGTCACTACCAAATAATTTCGTCTGTGACATTGAAGCCGTGAAGAAGAAAGCGACATTAATAAGTTTATTACCGAACTGGCACGCATATTCATCACGCCCAGACACTTACACCGACAAGCTTACCGAAGATTTGATATTAATTAGTACGAGAATGATTGGACACTTTGAAACTTCGATAGTGGGTCATGCTGTTTATTAATTGCGAATCAGTGCGAACAAGTGGCACCGGCATTGTGCGCGAAATAAACTGGAACTTGAGAAATCCGTTCACTTTTAATGTTACTCTGATAATATATATTTTTCTCACAAAGAAATTACAGAGTCGATGTAGACAGTAGATTGATCAATTTCTAAGTTATAATAACGTTTTCAAAGTCTGGCATTAATCCTTAAAGTTTCAAAATGATCTCTGATCCAACTCCTGCGTTTGATGATCTATCAATTATTGACGAAACTGACGAAATTGACGTTGACGAAATTGAAGTGAATCCTCCACAAAAGCCACAAATCAAGAATCGATGTTCAATTGATCTGTAACCTACTTAAATTGCAGAAATGAAAAGTAACCAAAGCAATGCATTTAAGGTTGTTAAACTTGAATTTGTAAATGTAGTGTCTGCTGCAAGTAAGATGAAAACAAACCGTTAAATTCCTAGAAAGTTTAGATAACACTGTACGTCTACGAAATACAACATTTCGATTGCTAACATTGAATCTAATAACAGTTGGTGTAATAGAATATGAACGCAACACAGTGTATTATTTGATAAACAAACACTACGATGGCATATCCGCCCCTAAGACGACCCACTGACCTAAAATAGATAAAATTCAAAGTCCTGACTGACCGATATATCAACGCACAGCCTAAACCGCTGGTCCTAGAGACATGCAATTTGGAGGGTGTGTTCTTTGTGAAAGTAGGTATCCACTAAGAAAGGGTTTTTCTAAATTCCACCCCTAAGTGGATGAATGCGGGGAGGTTGAAATTTCACGCGGACGAAGTCGCTGGCGGAAGCTTAGGTACGTAATATGGTAGATTAAGTCCAGGTCCGGTGTAAGTTCTTTTGTAGCTAATGCTACTTATGCCTTGAACTCTTTCTGAGTGCCAATGAATAGTACAAATGTAAACGTATCATTAACGTTAGGACTGTTTTCAATAGTAGTTATCGTAGAAATGATGTGTGCGCGGGATTGATTCATTATTTTGAAACAAATGAAGTACTAATAGTAGTAACGTTAAAAGCTTAGAAAACTATCACACAAAATAGTATTGATGTACTTAACTGGTTTTGATAAGAAAACCATTCATCAAGGATCTTGATACATATTGTAAGTAGGGAATGCAATCCGGATTATCCGTAATCCGAAAAATCCGGATATCCGCACATTTTTACTTGACTTCCAAATCCGGATTTGAAAATCGAATCCGGATTTTTTGAATAATTCAATTTTTCTTAAATTGTAAATAAAGAAATTGGGAAGCGAGCGGGACGCGGGTCGAGAAAGTGTGTGAGGCGTCCTTGATCGTTCCGTTCATTCCGCTTACAAGCATCTTCAGTGCATTCCGCCTACAAGCGTCGAATCAGAGCGTGCTTTTTCCGCAGCAGGAATTATGTGCAACCGAATTCGCAGCAGGTAAAACGACAGCACTTTAGATACCTTATTATTTTTGAGGACACATTAAATGTCTCAAAAAATTACATAGTTTTTTACGTTGTTAAATTTTTAGTGATTAAGTGAAGATAAATTATTGTTTTGTTACTTTTGCCTATGTTATATTTAATAATTTGACAAGGAGTCGTATTTGTATTTATTTTTGTTCCTCAGAGTTTCTTTTAATTTGTACCTAATACCTATTAATTATTTTATCTCCTCATTTCTGATTCGATCACGCAGGGAAACTCCAAGCATAGCCATCTCTATGACTTTTAGCCTTCTAATAATACCCATTGTGAGCGACCACGTTTCACTGCCTTATGCCATCACTGGCAACACGCACTGGTCAAAGACACTGCGGTATGTGGGACGAGAAGGTATTGCGTAGCTTCCCGAAGTTGGACCTACCTAACTGGACAGTTTGTTCTAGGTAAACATACTCGTCCACGACTTCGAGTGTAGCGTCTCCGATCTTCATGAAAGTGAGTGTTACATGGGCATTTAACAAGACCTTCTTTTTGTCCATGTTCATTTTAAGACCCACTCCTTCGGAGGCTCTACTGAGGTCATCGAGCATTGTACCGAGGTCCTCCATGGTCTCAGCCGCGATTACGGTATCGGTAGCAAACCGAAGGTGAGTTATGTACTCGCCACTGATGTTAATGCCAGCCCCTTTCCAGTACAGAACCTTGAAGACATCCTCCAGTGCAGCGGTGAACAGTTTCGGAGAGATAACGTCCTGTCTCACACCTCGCTGCAGGATAGGTTTCGAGGTCTGATCCTGGAGTCAGACTGACATAGTAGCGTTTTCGTACAGACACTTCAGCACCTCGATGTACCGATAGTCGATCTGGCACCGTTGAAGAAACTGCAATACAGCCCATGTCTCGATCGAATAATAATAATAATAAACGAATCAAAGGCTTTCTCATAGTTCACAAACGCTTTCTCATAGTCCACAAACGCTAAGCAGAGAGGCAGGTTATACTCTTCGGTCTTCTGTATAACCTGTCGTAGCGTATGTATGTGGTCTACGGTGCTAAAGCCTTTACGGAATCCAGCTTGTTCGGGAGGCTGAAAGTCGTCATACCTGCGCGCGAGACGGTTCGTGATGACTTTCGAAAACAGCTTGTAGACATGGCTCAGAAGTGAGATGGACCTATAATTATTAAGAAGGGCATTGTCGCCCTTCTTAAAGAAAAGTATCACCACACCTTTGTTCCATGCTTGTGGTGTTTTACCCTCGAGAATGACGGAACCAAACAGCTTATGAAGGGCCTTAAGAACGGGTTTCCGCCGGCCTTCAGGAACTCTGCCGTAATTGCATCATCACTCCGTGCCTTGTTGTTGTCGGGTCAATCTAGCTCTTGGGTCGTTTTCCAGATTGGTACCTCTCGATCTCGCTCAACAGCACAGGTTTGGCGGATACGATCCTGCTATAATCGGTCTTCAGTTTTCTAAGCTGGCTCTGCCCATTAGACAGATCTCTAGAAAAAAGCTTGGAGCCTTTTATTTTGTATGCGAGAAGCACAGAACCGGTCGAAGTGGAGGTGCTTGGGGAGGCCTATGTCCAGCAGTGGACATCTTTCGGTTGAAATGATGATGATGAATTATTTTATCATCGTTACTTAGCACGCGAGTCACAGACATATAAGTACATATTATAGCAATAACACCATAATTATGGTATTTAATGATGATAGTTTGAATAATTTTAAATAACAAAACCTTAAAAAATTCGTTTGATTTGATTTTCATGTGCTTTTATTTTAATCCATGTACACAAATATATGAAACATTATATTAACAAACTAATATGGGTAGATTTGTTTATTTTCATGAAAAATCCGTATTATCCGGATAATCCGGATTGGACCAAAAATCCGTTCTTAAAAATCCGGATTTTAAAACAGAACGGATTTGCATTCCCTAATTGTAAGTGCCATAATAAGGTTACTTATACGGGGCAAAGTTTTACTTAAGACGGAAAAAAAACCATATTACTTCTATGTCATCTTACATTGTATACGAAATCTTTCAACATGAATTTTAAGTTTCATACCTTACCATTAAGATATATCAGATTAGCAAGATTGCTAGGTTTCCTATCCCACAATTTGCATTCAGCACATAAAACCAAGTGATCTAACAGTCTTTTGTCTGCGCTAATCAGACTGTGAAGCCAGAATTATTAGTTAAATGCCCTAGACGAGAGAGTTTAACCTAGGCACAGATAGAATGTGGAGTCTTATAGTCTATGGACCCACAGCGTGACCTCAGTGTCACGAGCACCACAAATATTGTGGTCGTGATGTTAGCTTGTGTGTTTAATTGCGGTTTTAGTTTTTGTGGGGTTCTTGTTGATATATAGGGACGTTATTGATGTATCCATAGATTGTCTTACGTGTTTATAAAAACTTAGTACATGTTTTATCGATATCCATTAATAGGCGCTCATAAATGAAATAGGAAAGATTAGAAACTGCCAAGTTGCAAAAAAAGTTACTGTACGAAGCGAGATATCACAATGTCATCGTTTTTAATTCGTTTTAACCCTGTCTCTTTTTCCCAAGCAAAAGTATTTCACGAAAACGTGTAAAGTATTACTGACCTAGTCTTTGGTCGAAACAACATTATTTCTACTTTTGTTTTCAAGAATTAAAATAACAGCTTCAATCCCGATGTCTAAAACATCGTTGCATTAATTGCATGGCGAGATAAAATATACCACGGTTTATAAGAATTTCATTGTTTTTCTAAGACCTACTTACCGGTCACTACCTTCGTCAAACTTGTAAAAAAGAGTACTTAAATACTTAACTAATTTCTGTGAAATTACCAGTCGGTTATTTCGTAATTATGTTTAAAGCTTCAATCTTCGGTATTACCCCCCGTAGTTCGCTGCAACGGATGATCCCGGGTGGTAATGCTATATTCACCATGCTTGGCAGACAGACAGACTGTCTCAGTATGATATTACTGGAAGAAAATTCAAGCTGCCTATCATCTTGGTGTTATTCTTTATTGACCTCTACCTTTTTTTCTACATCTGAAAGGTCATAGACTCACTTCTGTCAACTATCTCAATTCTCAACCTGATGGTTAGCGATGGTACAGTCGACGCCATCGTCGACTGTACCATCGCCCGCTTGTTTAGAAGTAATCTAGTCTCTCAGACTTTAAGACTTCCTAGTTATACCTATTGTGATCGGGAAATATAGTGTATAGTGTAGTGTATAGTGTGTGTGTGTGTGTAGTGTGTGCACATTGACGTGTTGCCGTTTTGACAAATTCAGATACGGAAAACGAACTCTTGTTAGATTCGATCCCATTTACCCAAATATTACACTTAAAATTTAATATAAGTACTGAAACTGAAATAAAACTGCCTGCTAATGTTCATTCCCAAGCTCCATGGGAACTTCAACACGACAACAACACACTTTTTTTCCCAATCAATCTTTTCTATTGGAGTTTATTTCGTATCATTCCCTCCATAATTGCTTTAGTCACGATAGCCTTTTATTTATTTGGATAGATCGATGCAAATTGCTGTGTCCTTGATACGGCGCGGTCATCAATCCTTTTGTTGTTCCTCATTACAAGTTTCAATTAGCAACCGTTGCATGTCGTAATTGTAGTTTTGAAAGTGATAATGGCCTGTTGTGTTGTGTCCACTAAGCTTGTTTTTACGACTACCTATTTGAGTACTCTGTCTATTTCAAGTACCTACATTTTATTTTAATTAATTAATAATTTCTACAGTAATTCATCTTCTCGTTCTTTATTAGTTTTTTTATTACCTACTAGCTTTTGCACGGCTTCGCCCGTGTAGATATCGAGAAATATCTCACGGGAACGTACTACCGGGATTAAAAGTACCCTATGTGTTAATCCAGATTATTAACTATCTGTGTGCTAAATTTCATCCAAATCCTTTTTGCGTAAATCCGGAACATCAGGCAACCGAACAAAAATTCTTTTTTTTTTCTTTATTTATTTAAAGAGGCTTTTACGCATAGCGTATGAAATTCCCATCGTAAAAAATTCTTAAAAGTATATTTTCGGCATCAGACTCTTTCCTACACCTCGTAGCAGTTACTTGTTTCAATAATGTTGACTTTGTTACTATTTAATTATATGCATAGATATAATGTAGACTACTAACAATTAATTACCTACTCTTACGTCGCCATCAAAATGTAACTTTTTGGCGGGCGTTATATGTATAATTAGCCGTATTTCTGACAGCTGTCATCATAATGTTGCCAATACTATACTAAATACAATTTGTAAAAGCGATGTTGCTAAATGCAATAAAGAAGATATAATTCTTACACTATAGTTCTATATATGATTTGCAAGAGTTTGAAGTCTTGTTTATTACGTCCAATATCGTAAAATAAAGTGGATGGCCTTTGTTTCCTTTAATACAAAGTTTAAGAGAAAGTGTTGTCTCATACAAATGTCTTTACTGTAAATTATTTGTTATTGTCATAGGTGCAGTACAAGTGAAAATGTAAGATTAATGCTATTTTCACTCACAACCGCTGCTGTGTTATATTTTACTGTAATATTTTATCGTCTTAGGCCTTCTAAACATTCTTGACAGCAACATTAACTATATTAAACTATAGTCTTGTTCAAATGTATCATCACTAAACTTCATTCCATCATTCTCAAATTTATTTTGTCTCTCTTCAAACTGCTTGCGCTAGAGCTACACCTCTTTTGTTGTATTAAAACCATATAGTTTGTAACCATCATTTAACTCTTCAAACTAACTAACAACAGCAATCTTAAACAAATTCTAACTCAATGTAAATTCGAAGCAGTTCAGTAACTCTACAACTCTATGGTTAGCGTAGGAGTCGTGCTACCGGCCTGTCACTCCGTATGCAATGTAGTCATAAATGTAGTTCTCATGCCTATTTTGTGACACGTAAGGGAGTGTGCACATTGGCCAGAGCGTGCTATTGATTCGCATGTGTTCGTAGCGCTCCGGGGGATGCACGCTGAACTCATGCAGAATAAAATGCATGTTTTTTTTCGTGCCTAGCGGGTGTGGTTTTTGCATGAGAGGGTGCCGTTCTATAATTATGTCAACACAATACATCTATTGTCTACCTAAGCTTTTGTTTCACCAATAAAAACGTTAACTTGACACAGCACTCCCGCGCAGTTGCCTGTGTTTGCGCACCAGCGTGTACGCGCTCTTAACAGCATTAATAGACAGCTTTGTGTATCGCTTGAAGTTTTACTTTGAAACTCAAAAGGAAAGACGCGTGGGTGATGTAATGCGAATAATTACGTGGTTTTACCTTGAAGGGCGAAATTAATATGGTTAAATACCAAGCGGCGCTAGTACGAGGTGTAAGAGGTGTTAGATAATAATATTAATAACGTTACGGTTAATGTACAAAACAATATTGGGTATTGGATCTTTGTAGGTAATCGATATAGCGGAAGAAAGGTAGTATAAGAACAAGGTGGATAAAGATGTCTTAGATTCAGATGTTAGAAGAACACTCAGTGTTTCTAAAAATAACACCTCAGAGGGCCTAAAAAGGCCACTTTGGCAGAATCATAAAAGGATAACATTATTAATCATAATATGGCGAAGACAGTCCGTGTTTTTCTTTTTTTCGCTGCACTACCTACGTATAATCAAAGAGATGGGATTGGATTTGGATTGGTATTGAAGCACAGACAAAAAAAAATTACTGAAAATTCCTTCACCAATGGAATTCGATACGATTAACTTAACAGTTAACTGTCCATTATCCTCCTGTGCCAGACTCGTCCAGATTCTACCTTAATCTGCCAGTACTAATATTATGCAATATTTTGTACCGACTATTTTTTCTCGTTTTTATTTTTAGTGTTCATCGGAGGAAACATGTAAATGGCCTTAAATTTCATATTGTTTAAGAACGTTTGTTTTATAAATTGGCTGTGAGTTTCTCGAAAATAAATAAATAGAATGACAATCAATTTTAGGGCATAACTGAAAACGCTGTCAGATATGTAATAATTGGTAAAGTCTAAAAAAACTTTTTGATAGATACCCAGATAAAGTAAACGATATTAATTAGTTGAGGCACATTGTAGACCAACTCCTACCTAATCTTAATTGATTGATTAATTGTGCCATGGATTGGACTATGATCAAAAATTTCTCAATCCACTTAATTATTTTACAATTTTCACCACCGATTGTCTCCGATATTACCCCAGAAGTAGCAAATCTTGTGTCCGCAGTAATTTTAAATCATTATCGCAACTTAATAGAAATAATTCAATAGAAGCCAATCATCTATCACCGAGGTGCGAATGGAAACATGGTACTGTGATCTTTGGAGGCTGTAAATCAAACTTATCTCCACCACTAACTTGTTTATGGTTATTGTTCTTAAATAAATTTTAACCGCTTTCTGCACCTTCGTGACCTATTTGGAAATGTTCTTTGTTATTCAATGTGGAATGTTTTAGTTAAAGTTTATGGCTTGGAGATAGTTTCGTTTAATTGGGTTTGACTACAGGTGTATTGTTTTGACTCGTAGCATTATTAATAATGGCATAGGTCTATCTAAATCTTATTAAAAGGATGGATTATCTGTATATATTAAGTTTTCGTTTAGAATTAGTTTCAGATCCAACAAATGTTTTTTGCGTGTTAAAACATGCTTTATATATGCTGTGTAAACTGTTTCACTAAAAATACTTAACATAAAATCACCAATTTCCGTGTTTTTAAATCTGCTTAAATAGACTTTTTTCTTGTTCATAATCATTATTACACTCCATCACGATGCCCCACTTAAATATAACTTCACACGAAAGAATATTCATTGCGCAGACGCACCTACTAATGGTGCCCTAAAACCAAATATGAAGTGAATACTATAATAAATGTTACGAAAAACACTAATTAGGTAGTTTTTATAGCATTATTATGGGTAATTTGAATAATATATTAACGTATAATGTGCTCTTATGTTATTACTTCTCTATTGATATACTACATAATAATGTCAATGAAAGGAAATGCCGATTATAAAAATATAAATGGATCATTAATGAAATTACTGTTTAAGTAAGTTCACATATTTAAAACTGACGACTAATCGGTATAGTTTTAGCAATGTGTTCTTGTTGTGAACGTATTCTCTTTCTTTCTAAATTATGCTGATTATGATGCGGTTTTCACCATCATTTAGATAATTTATTCCGGTCGTATATACATATATGTATGTAGCAGGGGCGGGTCGCTAGTAGAATATATTTTATTATATACGATGACTTCAAAACTGCAGACGCATATGCATAAAACAGTAAACTGAATATGGCTGGCTGTACTACATTGAAACTGCGCATACAATTAAAGTTTTATAATCACCCTTTTAAGTAGAATACGGAAATCGTAAATCTCGTAAGAAGTACATTAACATAAGGGAAACAATGAGGAGATGAAAAAAATTCATTGTTCTAAGAAATATATGGTCTTATTTCTTTACACCTTATATTAACTGTGTTGGTAGTGTTGGTACCTACTGCTTTAGTAGGATGTTTGGTACTGAAGTATGATTCTGTGGTAACTTAAATAACAATGGAAGTAGATTTAGTATTATTGTCGAGCTCGAACAAATATTGAATGGGCTCAAAAGCTATTGAAACATCGAGAAATTTCGAAATTTTATGAACTGTCAAGAGAATGTATGTTTTCAATTTGTGTGCGGTTATATGTATTAACCTTTCTTCTGCGTTAATTTACTGATTCGCTTGCTTCATTTTCAATACTAATCAAATCATGGTTTGCTTTGTGATTACTTTTTGAAGCTCCTTTAGCTTTTTTAATTATTTAGTCTACATATTGAAGAGACCTTTATCGCTGAGCCTGCGATTTTCGATTGCTACACATTCCCGTATTATTGTATTGTACTTACGTCAGTTTTCATCTCAAACCTGAAGTCCATTTCCGCCATCAAAGCCAACTTCATAATGCTGTAGATCAATGACCATCTTGAAATATATATTATAGCCTGCAATATATTCCACAAGGATGTGGCAATATATATTCCTGTCGCGGGGTCACGCCTGCGATGTATCCCGGTCCGCCCCAGCGCTTGCGCGTGAGTCGCGACATAATTACAGGATCCACTGTGAATCATGGGATGTTGTTGTATTTTAATGGTATTTTGGATTATGTTTAAGCTAGGTTTTAACTGTTATGACAGGTCTTACATTTCTCTTCTTTCTTAATTATCTGTCTTCTATATTATTGCCTTCGTCTTTTGAGTTTATATGAGCATACTGGCAGTCAGGCTGACTGCCCAGGGCACTTCGACTTTATCCTAACCCAGTAATGCCCTTTCCATCACTGCAGTCTGATAGTTGAACAATCAAACGTGATACGAATTCTTTTTTGCTTATTGATTTCAAATGAAATGTATGATATTGAAAATAGAGAAGCCGACAATGAATGCCATTCTATTTCTGTAAGCTTATGGGACTATATTGCAAGCTAGGATCAAATGACACTAAGTTGACACAAATAATATTAGCAAAGTTTCTGTTACAGAAAAAAAAGTTAAATGTAGCCATATTTCTGTTTATTTTACATAATCTGGCATACAGCAGTCTCTACTCGGGATTTGAAATAAGCAAGGATGACTAAGCTGATGATTTATTGAGGAAGATTTATGTAAGCAAAGATTGGTTTGACTGTCGCTACCACCGTTTTCCTTTTACCAAGAGGAAATAATTCAAATAATAATTATTGTGATTACTGTTGAAGCACGTTTGCAAATGACTTGAGACCATTTTCAGGTCAACAGTAATTTGAATGCAACGGCTATTTCATTTTAGAATTCGCATTGATTGGTTGGTCTAGAATCTAGAATTTTAGATTATAGAGCCAAACCTGCTATCGCTCTAGCTCTAATAGGTTTTCCTGTTAAATAACCTATAATGTTAAACCTTGGCGTAAGAGATTGAAAATTAATATCCGTCCGGCTTGAAGTGTTTAGCGATGCAAATAATAGTAATTTATATCATAAGTAATTGGCTATTACAGTAGACAGCTTTCAGCTACCTTATTTATTTAAGTATGCAGGGAATTAAGTATCGTAATTCGTAATGGCTGAGTCAGATCTTTTTAATGCTGTATAGAACAGATTTATTGGATTTCACTTTCATATAATAAAGCCGTTTTAGTGTCTTGGAAATGACGTGCAAATTCTGTTTTATAAGAACTCGTGGAGTAGGTATAGTTTCATTTAATTCTGCTTCTAAAATTAGGACCTTTGCCGTTACTTTAGCAAAGTTCTGCATTTGGCTTCGATAAATTTTATTACGTAGATTACAGGATGGCTGGCACATGGACGCGTAAACTGTTACCGTGGGTTCAGTTCATGATCCCCCCCGCGTTTAAATTTTTCGTAGGTTATATAAAAAAAAAGTTGTTCCTTACATTTTGACCGTGTAGGTTTTTCTATAAAACAACAGATTTCTTATAACCGACTTATAATGTCTATACTAGGGGTCATGGGAATCATGGAAATCATGGTTAGAGTTTACGCGTCGACATGCTACCCTGTGTATTTCAAGTAACTTTAAGTCAACAAACGTGTTTATCAAGTTAATTTAAATGTATGCTATACGCCATATGATTTTTGTGATGCGGCCAGTTTGCGAATTTTTTATACGCATAAAAAATTAAGAAGACCAATTTCCATATAATTAAAACCATAAAGTGCGTTACACAATGTAAATTTTCATATTAATTGTTTTATTATCAAGCGTTACACAGGATGGTTAGAGGTGATCCACTTCCCTAGTTAATTCAATAGATTATGTTAAATATTAGGTAACTGACATTGATTTTGATGGCGTCACACTGGTTGGTATTCAAATAATGCGTTTTTTTAATTCATTGGTGTATTTTGGGCTTTTTATTAACTACATATTATGTCATTGGTTAATTATGCCTGATTTTTGAGGTTAAGACTCTAACATGAATAATAATAATAATACCAGCCTAACAGCTGAGAAAAAAAAACACTCTCAAAATAATAATAATAATATTCCACAACTATCACACAACGCCGTCTAGTCTCAAGCTAAGCAGAGCTTGTGTTATGAGTACTAGACAACTGATAAACATACTTATATATTTCTAAATACATACATATATAGATAAATTACACCCAGACACAGAACAAATGATCATGCTCATCACACAAACATTTGTCCTGGGTGGGAATATTATAGGCTGATTATGATGATGAAAGCCTGTGATGTCCCACTGCAGAGCAAAGACCTCCTTCTTTCCACTTTCCCCAGTCTACTGCGATTGTGGGCGAATCTTTAAAGGAGTCCAGCTCATCCCACCATCTCTTTCTAGGCCTGGCGCGTAGTCGTTTTCTGCTATTTGGGAACCAACGATTGGTATTTTTTGCGTATTGCTGCTCCGACATGCGACAGATGTTGCCAGCGCAGTTCCACTTTAATATTATCTAATTAGAAAAAAAAATCCGAATCAACTACTTGTTCAGAAATGCAATGAGTCAAGATATCGAACCAATAATACTTTTGTGGAACAAGGAAGTCTATATTTTAATCATCTGAATGGTATTGAAAATGAAATGTGACATTTACTTACCTGTGAATGTCACATTGCCCTTACTAAACACAAAAATATTGCTAAAATTAAACGCGTTTGTAAAACGCATCTGCTTACCAACAAACATAATAAAAGGAAGCATGCTTTATCATTTCTATCTGGTTTGTTGTTTATAATCCGTGTGCAAAACGCGTTCAATCGCTAACATCGCAGACACCTGAGTCACGCACGTCCGCTCGCATTGGATGCATCGACGCGAATGAGACATGCTATTGGCCGAAAGTTCAACTGTCGCGCCCTTTTCCGGTGCATGCGCATGCGCTGCTCCGCGTGAAATTTAAATTATGTTTTACGTTGCTTTATTAATTACGTCATCGTCATCACTAATAACATGAGCCTACAGTGTTTGTAGATCTCTCCTTGCTTCTGTCAATTTTCATTGAAAAAAACGGTGGTGCTTTTATGGTATTTAACTATTTTCTATTCTATATTCTATTTTATTTGTGTTGTTACATCATACTGATATTTTTATCTTTCGAATTATGTTTCTGTGCAAGTACATACTTCTTTCTTTGCAAGACTAGACTAGTAATTATTTCAACTGGCCAGCAAAAGGAAAGTAGCTGATACTTTATTTTTATTTTCAACCTATATTTTCCAATACCTGCGTTCATTCCAAGTTTTTTGCAAAGAAAAGTCAGTGTCAATAGAAAATCTGCGAGTCGTCATTTTATATTCGCGTTGGATTTCTTTATGGCGACGGACATCCGCTAATTAGACGAATAGTAAAAGGTAAGTAAGTATGACTGCTGCCCCGGTCGTTGTGCCCGACGCCTTTTGCATATTATCACGAATATCAAGCATGAATCATGAATGATTGGCGCTGATTGGCTGATTGTAGAAACCTTGTTAGGTATGTGGTTTGTCTGTAGTTGCACTAGTTTACGTGTTCTCTATCATTATCAGTGGATGTCTGTTTAGTAGACCTAATCTCGGAAATTACTGTGCAATCAAAATAAGAATACGGCATTGACCATAGTAAGTTCACTTGGATGAGAAAGCCAGTTAGTTTCCTGTAAGTCTTACTTAACTGCATTTAGTTTGACAGCTAAAATGTCATGCCATATGGCGAGTGACATGAGTTCAAATTCTTATTTTGCTGCATAAAACTCAAGATGATAAGAATTAAGAAAGTTTTCTGCTGCACGGAAGCTTTGCTTAATGAAAATGGCCATCGTTTTACAAATTAAGTATTTTCCCATCCAAGCCAAGGCTGATGGTTGACTAGTCTGAATACAACTTAATTATCGTAATTTAATCCTATGTATATTCTTGTTAATGCACACTATTATAATTATGTTTTAACAAGTATTACCTAAATTACTATACCGGTAACCTGCTATGTATTTAACGTTCACTTCACAGTTTTGAATTGCCCCCAATTAATTGTACAGGCAGTATAATAACACAGTGGGGACCATAGATATCCGTGGTGGGGACCAATGGGTCGGGCTGTTACGGTGACATTGTGTGTTACGATCACGAAGTATGTATGTGTGAATTATGTTTTTATTCGTCACGTAACTGCCCGATAAGCCAATAATGTGTGCCTTACCACCACAGAAATCTAAATAATTTAGATTTCTGTGGTGCCTTACGTTTACGAATAATGAATTAAATGTATAATATAGATACAAATAAAATAATGTGTTATCTTGATCAATTATTGGAAGTATTTGTAGCTTTTTGCAATAGAGCGCACCTAGGGTTGCCAGGTCTTAAAACCGAAAAACCGGACAGACCAGGCAGTTAAGCCGGACATTTGGGATAAAAAGCCGGACACTCTTAATTTTTTAGTCTCAGTTTATCACGACAATTAAAAAAAAGGCTTTTTATAATTTACCGTATAGTCTTCTTAAATTTTAATGAAACAACAATCAAATTGAATACATTTATTCTTTATTATTAAGTAATCATTCAATATTAATAACATTAATTAGTAGTTTAGCAGTAACTAGATACTATTGCAATTTACAATGGAAAAAAAAAATAAAACACAACGTTTATTAACCATAAAATATTTTTAAATTTTAATATAATAACAAATTTAAAAAGCCTAACAAAAGTCGGACCGGCCGGACACCGTCTGATTTGGCCGGACACGCAACCAAAAAGCCTGACTGTGTCCGGCTTTATCCGGATGCCTGGCAACCCTAAGCGCACCTATAGTTACTACTTAGTTAGGTATTTGGTTGAATTATTAGTTAGACGATGATGTTTGGCAGGTGGTCAGTTCACGGTCACGTCTGTTCAAAAGAATTATTAATTAATTAATTATTGTATTTGTTCTGCATGCTTGCGTCTGGAATGCTTAAAGTTTAAGCGGACACAGGGTCTAATGGGTTGCGCTGTTACGGTGACATATTTAGTGAGTTACGTTACACGTATGTGTGAATATAGCATTTTCATCGTCACGTAACTTAACTGCCCAGTAATATACGAATAATTAATGAAATGTGTACGAAACAAAATATGTGTATTCTTGATCAAATATTGGAATGTATGTGTAGTTTTATACGTCTTTGCAATAGAGCGTATAAATAACTTGTTATTTGGTTGATTTATTATTAGTTAGACGATGTTGTTTGGCGGAAGTGTTCAATTAATTAGTGGGCCTTTTAGCACGTTTGTTGAAAGAATATTTATTGCATTTTTTCTGCATGCCTGACTCTTATCCCTCATTCATGCCAACGACCTTGTGCATTTGGGCGGAGCTAACTACCCCTCTCCGCGCCACTCCGCCACCCGCATGCAACACGACGCACGTGGACGTGCGTCGCGTTGCCTAGCAACACGAGGCGCCCCGCACTGAATTCGTGGACGAGTGCGGGGATGATATAGATACGGACTTTAAACGATCGGATTTTTAATTTATTATATTAAAAAATACACATGTTTTTAAAAAGTAACAAAACCAAATCATTTTCGTTTGTATTGCAAAGGAATAGATATTTTTTTATATTCTTTTGGTAAAAAATGAAGGAGTAAAATGGTTTCATCTCAACGATTTGGAGGTGATTTGGTGGTTTTTTTTCTTAATAGGTGATATCGATAGAAAAATTATGGCTAAACCAAATTACGATTCATATCATGTAGATTACCAACAATTTTTTCAGATGTAATTTCTCTGTAAGTTCCGGAGAAAAGCTGCTTCATCTGCACGCTGTTTTTAAGCTTTTTTTCGAAAGAGTAGCCTTAAACCACACAGTCGTAGAATTGGTATTATTTAAACAGTTTGACTATAATTTATTGTCTTTATTTAGATTAGTATTTGAAGGCTGAATGTTGCTAGCTCCCCCATAAACCTTTTTTAATTCTTCAACCCTGAAACTCTGCCCTCGTATCCTTTACGAGGGCAGAGTTTCAGAAATATTTCCCCACTAGAACGAAAGAATGAAAATACGTTTATTTGCGTTTTACATGACGGAGAAAACTAACTCAAACACAAAAATTATAAGTAGACCTACTATTAAGCGAGAAATAAAAACTTTTTAACAAAAAAACTTGAGGGTTTCCCTCGATTTCCATGGGATCCTCTCATCAGATTTCAACTTGATGACAATGGGACCACCTCGAGAGTATACCCTTTCAAACGAAAAAAGAATTATCAAAATCGGACTACTCTGTAAAAAGTTATGCGTGGTCATACATAAAAAAAAAAACAAATATATATACGCGTCGACTTGAGAACCTCCCCCGTTTTTTTTTCGTCGGTTAAAAAAGAACATGTTGGGGGAAAATATGCGTCACATCCACGCAAAACGGCTATAGTTCAGCATAATGCCTAGCTTCTGTCTGCGACTTCGTTCACCAGGAAGTTGGAAAACAGCCCAAATACTTTCAAAATAATAGATATAGCTGTGCTCGTATATCGTATATCATAATGGTGACAAGCGCCATATTGTCAGCTAATTTACTAATACCGTCGTCTTGTCTCTGTTATAATGTCGCACGGAGAGCATTATCTCTAAACTTGCATTGTTACTGCGCCTCATAAATATTGCACGACATGACAACATGCTGTTAGAGGTATGTCAAAGTTACTGTAATGGAACATGGAACACATAATCAGCCTAAGATGTTCCCACTGCTGGGACACAGGCCTCCTCACTTCAAGAAGGAGTGGGCTGTAATCTTACCACGCGGGCCCAGTGCGGGTTGGTAGATGTCACATGTCTTGGATTTTTTGGTTCTAGGACTAGTAGGTAGGGTTTACTCACAGTAAAGCGACTTCCTGGCGTTACAAGTCGACCACCACTGCACTTATGCACGTAATAGAACATGGAACAGCAGTTGATATTCAAATAACGTAGTACACCTACACAATATCACAGTGACATACATGACCTAAATACTTAGTCAAAAAAAAGGAAACAAAAGAACAACAACCAACTGGCGAAATGTGGGTGTTACTACCTATAGGTACAGCTCTGCCTATCCCTTCTGGGTTGACAGGCGTGATGATATGATGACGAGTAAGAAACTTAAAAAAAAAAAACTAAAGCTTCAATTTACTGAACACTGAAAAGTTTAGGCCCCAGGAATAACAACAATAGGTGCTACCTTACCTTTACTTTTATTTTCAAACTCGAGCTTCCCAGTTGAATCGTTCCATCAATATTTTTCTTCTAGAAAATTAAATAGCAAGGGCCAACTCTTTGTCTTAAAAAGTCGGAGACCCACGTTTAAAACACCAGTAGGTCAAAATCTTCATTATACTACAACACCACAGATACGTAATCATCATAATTCTATAGGTACTTAACACACTTTCTTCATAAAATTACATTGGCTCTATGAACTTGTATATAACCGCTTAATCTGTGTGATTAAATCAATCTAAAATCCGTAGGGGTCAGTTCGGTCTCACTTTCTTCAATGAATAATGTGCTATATTCAAGTGTGACGTTGTTCACTGCTGGGCAATTATTACCACTTGTTTTCCTGCAATTAGTGGCCAGTAGGGTTGGCTAAGTGGCTGTTGTAGGACAATTACCTACCTGTTGTGCTTTATGTCTTTGCTTGGCAAAATTTTGTATGTGCCTATGGACGTTTTGGCATAAAAATAAATAAACAAAAATCTTTGAAACTTTAAAAAAAAATCAATCAGTGATACAAGAGTTTAATTTGTAGTGAAACTGAGTTAAAAAGATTCATCAGTGAACTACGATTCAATTATTGGCAAACAGAACTTAAGTAACTGTATGAAATGTCAGTCGTGCTATAAATTAAAACCTTATAATTGCCTATATTGTCCATTGTTCCTCGTGTGTTTCTACCGCAAAATGTAATTATGATAATAAATCTTCTTGATCTCGTTTGCTTTTTATATGACAATCTGTCTGACAAAAATTAAGGCTCTAGTTTTAAACTTTTGTATATATCTGGCAACCCTATTCTCAAGTCGCACGCGCACCTATTTCCGTCGCTCTAGGTTCAAATAGCTTGTAATATAATAAAGGTGTAATTCGTGCGATACATCACAGGATATAGTTTCTAGTTGGTTTACGTTTAGTTTATTATAAATTAGAACGACTATTTAATGACATAATCATAAAGCAACGAGTGATTTATTCTAAATAAAGCCTTCCACAGACAGGCGCGACGCGACGGTGCGACGCGATTCTGGTAGAACCTTGGTAGAATAATTTCCATAAAGCTTTCATAGAAATCTATACATATAATAAATTTGTAGAAAAGTGGTGTCTGTACAATGGAAATATATAAAAAAAAAGTAGCAGGGGTTGTTATTATATCGATGCCGAACCCGAAATTGTAATTAATATTTTTTTTGTCTGTTTGTCGGTTTGTCTGTTTGTCTGTTTGTCTGTTTGTTTGTGCACGCTAATATCAGAAACGGCTTATTCGATTTAGATGCGGTTTTCACTGATATATTGTAGTAGGCTTCACTTAACATTTAGTGTTTATTTCATGTCAATCGGTTCATAAATAAAAAAGTTATGTCAATTTAAAGAATCACGGCGAACATTTGTTAAGGTATTCTATCAGAGTACGTACACGCCTCGGGCCTGCGCGTCCGATCTTCGGAACTACTGGGCGGATTTGAATGTTTTTTTTTTGTTGTATAGTTATTATGGCTGGACAACATTCAGGCTATAATGTTTCTTGGAAACTTGAACGCCTGATGCAGAACCGAAACAGACCAGCTTAACTATAAGAGATACAAAAATGGTACCATAGCAAAAATTGTTCCACGTGATGAGGATTTTCTGCTGAGAGAATAAATTTGAAGATCTGGAACACCTGATGGGGAACTCCAAGAGCCCAGCTACACCATAACACATATAGGAATGACGTCTTAGTAAAAGTTATTCGGTCTGATGGGCATTTCCTGTTGACTTATAAAAATCGAAGATCAGAAACATCTGATGTGGAAATCTAAGCTATCACTAATTTCACCTCCACGCGGTGAAGGCGGTAACAGTTTAGGACTGATTTTCAATGACGATGGTATATCATTGAAAATTTGACTCTACTGGCCAAAACTCCCATTTATTTTTTTTTAACGTGAAGAAATGCTCATGCATTCTGCACTACCACGGGGAGATAGTGCAGTTATGTGGGACTCTAACCCACTAAAACTCCACTGTGTCCCCCTCTGCCGCTTACGGCGGGAACATGGGCACGCGTTAGCACTCATCCGTGAACCCGCCGCGGCTGTCCGTCACCGGACCCTCCGCTGGGGAGTACTCCCCATCACCGGCGCACCAGAACACATAGCACGCCGTGACCACCCCAGGGACCAAACCAGCACATGGGCCAGACGATCCCGTGTCTGGGCACCCTTGGTAGGGGAGCAGTCACTTAGATTTTAATTGATAAGGTATCTTCATAATAAAACTATAACCATGCCTAGAAAGAGGTCAAATCTTTCCCAATGTTCCAAAGGAGCTAAAAGATTGAGGATCATAAGATCCCAAGAATCTACCGAAGAGCGTCAGGAGAGACTTGATGCTGTTTGAGAACATCAGGCTGCAACTCGCTACGTGGAAACCTCTTCGGATCGCGAAGCACGCCTGCGTTCTCAGCGTATTTACGCATCTACATCCAGATCTCTAGAGACCAGTGAAGAATATGATGCGCGACTGACCGCTGATACGGTGAGATTATCATACATTGTTCCGAACACGCACACAACAAAATATTCATAATCAGAAAGTGAGAAAGAAAGAATTGCTGGAGTACGGCATGAAGAGACAGATTAAGAAGAGCGCAACGAACGTTTGAATTCTGATCGACTTCGACATTCTCTGAACAGAATGTCGATATCATCTGAAGAATCGGATGTGTCTCAAGACATAGCCGTAGGGCATGGCGACCTTCCTTGGGTTGATAAGGAACGGAGTGCATTTACGTATACTCCTATGACTGACTACGCCACATATTCCGCCATCGGAGGTATGGTTAAAAATTTTACTTTTTGTGAAGCTGTTAAATAGCAAAAAGAAACAAACGGTATGTGTTGCTCAGGTGGGAAAGTACATATTGAAATATTACAAAATCCTCCAGAAATATTAAGATCACTGCTAATCGGTGACCATCACAGTCAAAACATTTCTTGGACAACATACGTTCGTACAATAATGCCTTTCAAATGACATCTTTTGTTGCGAAACAGATTTCAGAAGGCCCATTTATGCCAACAATCAAAGTGCAAGGCCAAGTTTACCACCCTATTGGTTCATTATTGCCTGAAAATGACGTCTCGAATCGTCTCGCGCATCCCGTTGTTATCCAGTCCCCGGGTTCTTAGAATTCGACATCAGACGTTTCAGATCTTCGATTTTGACTACCCCGTTGTCGCTGGCATAACCAACAGGATCCGCGTACGAAGTCGCGGGCAGAAGCTAGTTGTTCTAATAAAGTCATGTTGGGCTGTCGCGTCGCGCCTGTCTGTGGCAGCCTTAAACTGTGTTGTGGGCTGCAATCGGGTCGAGTTAATTGATAGATAGGTAATAACAGTGTCTGTGGTTTTGCTTCTATAGTTTTGTTTTTTCCGGGATTATAATTGGGCCAGTGTAATAATAATATCCTAGCTGCAGCATCAGGCAGGTCATTGTCAGAAAAATTAAGAATCGTCCCCTACTTGATTTTTTTTTTATTAAGGGGCTCATGGCTTTGTAATAACAGCCGTTGCCGCACGGGTCGATCGATCAGGTTAAGGTACGCTTGCCCAGGTCGGTACGTGGATGGGAGATCATCTATTTCATACTGAGACCCCTCTCTGTGCTTCGGAAAGCACGTTAACGGCTGTCATTTGTAGATCTTTGACAGTCGTTACGGGTAGTTAGAACCAGAAATTCTGACAACCAGTCTTACCAAAGGGTATCGTGTTATCCAGTAACTGGGTTGTGGAGGTCAGAAAGGCAATTTTAGGGAGGGAAAAAAATAAAAAAAAATTACTCCATGTAAAATACTGGTATTCAGCTGCATCCTGTTAGACTGGAAGCAACATAGTTAGGAAAAAGCTATAGGCAGATGGCGAGCCCAGTTTAATTGAGTTAATTAAAACGCCATAATACCTAGTACCAATTAACCTCTAAGCCAGCCAATAATTAAAGTCGGTTCAGTAGTAGTTAAGCCGTGAAATCGTAGCAAACAAACAAACAGACTGACTCACTTTCGCCATTATGATGATTACTGTGGGTGGATTGAACTCAATAAACAAAATATAGTTTCCGTTTGTTTTGCATTAAACTTTACCTATACAACATTATTTTTAGTATATATGCGAAACCCGAAACACGTGACTAGTATTTTTATGTAGGTACTTAAAGAATCCTATGTAAAAAATTACAAAACTGTATCATGAAAAATAACAAAGTTATATACTTACCAGTTTACAAAAACATGCTCACCCGCGTCGCTCGCGCCGCGCCGTCTTGCGCTCATTGATAATAGTACCTAGGTACCTAACCATTCGGCGCGGAGATAGGATAACCTACATAGTGTCGCTCGGTGTCCAACTTTAAACCTTTTTTAAATATGTTTGGGACAAAATATAACATGGGGTAAAAATTATTGGAATCGATTCAGTTACTTATTCTGAACAAACTATATTCTCAGGTTTCGCATACGGTATACTAAAAATAACAAACTATGTATTTATATAGTTTGTCGAATCCTGTATTGAGATTAAAATTTAAAACGGATGTGGACACTTAATAGGTACGGCAAAATTGAATTTTATACAAGATTTGTGTTTATGCTATTGAAATTAATCGTTAGACACTTTAAAACTTGAATCTATTTAGATATGCCCAATTACGGTGTGGAACGTAAGATAGAAACACGCTTGTACGATACGACTACATACAGAAAGCACAGCTAATAGAAATCACTGTTCCTAGACAGCACGTTTCGCCGAAAACTTTGTTGATAGATAACATTGTTTGTAGATATCTCGGTTCATAGGAAGGACTGTTGACAGAGATATCTGTTCATAGATAGCACTTCTTGCCGTAAACTTTGTTCATAGAAACCAGTGTTTCCAGATACCTTGGTTAAAAAAGCGCAACGTAGGATGCAAGAGCGAGCGAAGGGCACCCCGAGGTTCGGTTGTGTTAGGTTACGTTAAACCCTTTACATAGAAGGAACGCGAAGCGGGCCTCCGTCGACATAGGATGCAAGAGCGAGCGAATGGGAATACAGCTTACCTAAAAAAATAATGATCTAATTGGTTTCCGTGAACCAAAGGCGCTTTCTGTGAAACAGTGGTTTCTATGAACAAAGTTTTCGGCGAAACGTGCTGTCTAGGAATAGAGATTTCTATTAGCTGTGCTTTCTGTATGTAATCGTATCGTACAAGCGTGTTTCTATCTTAGGTTCCACACTCGCCCAATTAAATACTGTTCTGTGGTTTCCGACAGAGCAGGACAGGTATCATGGGTAATGCAGATAGAGAATAAGTTGTGTTGGTCAGAAATTATTATTGATACTTACTAGCTTCCGCCCGCGGTTCCCCCGCGAGGTATGTCGAAAAAAACTATCCTATGTCCTTCCCCGGGATGCAATCTATCTCTCTGCCAAATTTTATCGATACCCGTTCAGTGGTTTAGGCGTGAAAAGGTAACATTCAGACAAACAGACAGAGTTACTTTAGAATTTATACTATTAGTATGGATTACCTTCCGTGCAATAAGTACGCATGCCTTTAGCGACTGCCCAAGACTAAGGATTTATTAAGGTCAGATCAGCAACCAGTCTGACAACCGGACTTACCATGGCAAGGGGTATATTACTACCCAGTTACTGGATTGTGTAAAATACTGGTGTTCAGCTGTATCCGGTCAGACTGGAAGTCGATCTCAACCTACCGAATAGTTGGGAAATGGTTGGGCAGATGATGAGATCAGCATCTCTTTACTCGCGGAAAATACTACTCCGCAAACAATCATCGGTTTGCAATGCGTATACTTAGTGGTTAGTTACCTTTAGCATTGTTTTCTCACAATCGCATCTACTTTCTGTAGTTTTGTATCCTGCTTATGCGTATGAAGTTTAATTAAAATCGGTTCACTCATTTCGATAAACATGGGCTTGAAAGTTTGTATGACATGTAGTACGACGGCGACGTAAACACGCTACTTTTTCCAATGTCAAACGAAGAAGTGTTATCTCTCAATGTCGGATTTTAAATTTTTATCAGTTAGATAAAGTTGATGTCTAGATTAGTGAGCACTGGTTGGCACGATGACTTAATTTCCAATCTTTTTTTCATTGACTATATTGTAATATTGTAATAAAGTAGGTATCTATTGGTTTATCTAATATTGATATTGGTTTTGTCCGATTACAAGTGCCAGTAGAATTTTCTGTAAGTAAATAATCATTGAATTATTTCATAACTAGCAGCGCCCCGCGGTTTCACCCGCATAAGTGTCGATGCCGTGGGAATATCGGGATAAAAACTATCCTATGTCCTTCCCCGGGATGCAATCTATATCTCTACCAAATTTTATCGAAATCCGTTCAGTGGTTTAGGCGTGAAAAGGACTCGGGCAGAGCTTTCGAATTTATAGTATGGATTTCATAATAATAGGTGTTTTTGATAAACAGGTTTCTTCAGGTCTAGACTAGTATCCAACGGGCTTTCTTCAGATCTAGACTAGTATCCAACGGGCTTTCTACCTGCTATAACAAACTATAGTATTCATTCGTTTATTTGATCAAAGGTATATTTCCAATTCGGTCACTTAGTAGACCATAGGACCTGGTGAGTTTTGGGTGTTTGCAACCTAAATTGATGCGATGTACTAATATTAATTTTAACATTAAATTTAAAAATTAAAGTGCTGGACTCCTTCAACAAGAACTGGTCCACAGAGAGAAGTGGAAAGAGAGTAGAGAGGCCTTTGCCCTGCAGTGGGACATCACAGGCTAATAATAATTAAATACCTTTGTCATAAATAAGTGCAGATAACCAAGTTACAAAGTTATATAAATAGCTTTAAAAATAATCGGTTTACCTCTTTCGTCAGCTACTATATTAATATCATATTGTCATACTTCAGTTAAATAATAATTATTTATAATACTGTTTTCCGCTTACACTTCAACTACAGTATTTTTACTTGTACATACATACAGTTTTAATATATTAATAAGCTAAAATAGATGACACAGTTTCATATGATTTACAACTTACATAAAAATTGCCCTTGGCCTTGCTATAATTAAAAATAAAACTCGTATTATTACTATTATATAACTCATAATAGTATTCTTAATAGTGGACCTCGTAAAGATTTATATAATTTCCGTCTTCTAATTTATTGGCTCGTTAAACTGTTATTAATTGCTAATTGGTCTTGTTTTGTGAGGTAAAATTAGCTTCAATACTTGCTTTGAATGTGTTAGCTATTAATTTAATTAAATGGTGGGTAATAATAAGGATTCGGTTAAGTGGTTATATCGTCGTTGCCCTCAAGCGTCCACGGTACACCAAGTGTACATAAGAGAAAGTGCTCGTAACGTCAACGGTACACCAAGTGTACACAACTATTGTCATTGTGATAACAATGACTTCACTGCGTCCATTCAACTACTCCGACACGTGAGGTGTGTCGACAGGTAGGCGGGCAAACGTGTGAGAGGTTAAGTATTGTACACTATCAGCAATGTGTCATTTATTATTATTAGTCATTAATGCCCCGCTGCTGGGCAAAGGCATTTGTTTCCACTTCTCTCTTTCCAGAGCTGCCAAGGATCATATTTTATTTTAAAGGAGTCCAGCTCTCCCCGCCTCATCTCCGTCTGGGGCTGCCGCGATGTCGTTTGCCATTACACCAATATATAATGTACAGTAATATAATATAATTAGTGGATCTTTGACAGTCGTTACGGGTCGTCAGAAACTGGTTGAAAAAAAAAAAAAACTTGGGTTCGAACCAAGGACGTTACCACTGGGCCACCAGTGCTCTTATTTACATTTAGCATAAAACAGGTTAGAATGACTATGAATCTCGTAACAGATGATCTGCTTCAATTTATGAAAACTCTATAAAACAAAGATATTTAACTCCTCCAGCCGACAATATAATCAAGGAAGTGCAATGAAGAGGAATCAGTGTGTGACAGACAATATCCGCTGTCGAGTGCCGACCATAATGAGTTTCATTCTATGATCGATGAGGAAGCGGCCTTATGTCATCAACACCTGGGCAAGAAGTCGTGTCAACGTCTCATCTTAGAGGTAATAGTGGTGTTTTTATAATGTGTCAAGTGATCTTTGGAATGTTAAGGGAGAACCGCCTGGGTAAGCCGAAGCACTGCTGAAAGTCGAGAGTTGAACATCTTTACAGTGTGGTTTTTTGCTCTGTTGGATTCTCAACGCTTGGCTCAACACCGAGAGTTGAAAATCCCGCCGCGATATTTTTACGTCCATGCGAACGTCGGCTAACTCCTGAAATTCAAATTTTCTCCTGCTACTGGACTGATAAGTATGTCATATTTCTTTTTTATATATATTTTTTTATTGATCATTTTAATTCTGTCAATAATACTTGTTACGGTCGCGAATCATATATTTTGGTCAACATATAACATGCCACTGGCCTGCAAATTGCATAAAACGTAAGGAAATTTGAATTACGAGGGCTACCCTGGCGCGTCCCTCATAGCAGTGCACTGAAAGACTTTCAGATATGCTCGCAACAATGTTTCCAACCACTGCAACTATGACTTAACTACTTTTTGTAAATGCTGTAATGTATAACTGTTTTTTGTCCCAAATATATAAAATAAAATAAAATAAATGACTAAGGTACCAGTCACAAAATACACCCTGATTTAGGTACCTACCAGTCACAAAATACAGGGGTGACCAACCAGAAATACGTCAAGACAGTAAAGCCACAAGGAATTCAGGAGGGAGGGAGTCCCTGGAAGGTTGACGACAAAAGAGAGTCGTATGATGAAACAGTGAAGTCAGAATAAAGTAAATCCGCCTACAAATCTTTGTACTTTGCTCTTAAATAGATTTGGTGTTGAATCTATGATCGTTTGACACAAGGTTGCAAATCATCCCGATGTCTCGTAACGAACACAAAATGTTGATGATGACCTACTGACCAACTTCTCTTTGTTATACGATATTTAATCTTATCTCATTTACTTAACTGTTATCTCTTTCACCATACTCTCATAGATTAATTTGTAGTAGTAATTGCCTAAATGACTTTTATTACCCGCTCGGTTTGGAAACAGTTTCAAAATGCACGATGTGGAGACAACAATACGAAAATACTAGTGCATAGAAGTATTTTGGAACTATAAAAAAAAACTTATCATCGAATAAAAAAAACTAGCAAACTAATGTAGTGATGGGCCGACTATGGATTTTGCAGATAATTGACTAGCTATAGTGACTAAACTAATGGATATACAGGGTTATTTGTAAAACACCAGCAACCTTTTAAGAGGTCATTGTACTCATCATTATGAACAACTTTTACTATGGGACCAAACCTGAAATCGCGAAAAAAAAAACATCTGTTCCCTACATTTATGTTCGTATAACTCGTCAAAATGTAGGGAACAGCTGATTTTTTTTTCGCGATTTTAGGTTTGTTCCCATAGTAAAAGTTGTTCATAATCTTATCTCATTTACTTAACTGTTATCTCTTTCACCATACTCTCATAGATTAATTTGTAGTAGTAATTGCCTAAATGACTTTTATTACCCGCTCGGTTTGGAAACAGTTTCAAAATGCACGATGTGGAGACAACAATACGAAAAACTTTTTAACAAAAAAAAAAACCGACTTCCAAAAAAAACACTACAAACTGAAAAAAAAAAACACTACAAACTGAAAAAAAAAACACTACAAACTGAAAAATAACTTTAATTTCGGAAGTCGGTGTCTTAGGGATCAGTATTTTAGTTTTTGCCACCGACTTCCGAAATTAAAGTTATTTTTCAGTTTGTAGTGTTTTTTTTTTCAGTTTGTAGTGTTTTTTTTGGAAGTCGGTTTTTTTTTTTGTTAAAAAGTTTTTATTTCTCGCTTTTTAGTGGGTCTATTTATAATTTATCTAAGTTATAATAGCCTAATGTCAACTTGCCCATCGCCTTTTTATAAAATATTCCTTTTCTCGATGCAGGGACGTTAATTGTTGAGGAGTTCTCCTTTTATTAGTTTTTAGATTAGATGCTGATAATCCTGGCTGCAGCATCAGGCCAGACTTATGTCAACATTGCATTGAACTTAAAATTAGTCCTGTTTAAAATGAGCCCAAACACGACTACGGTGCTGTAATTTAAAGGTTTGTACTTTTTCTGATGCTCCTGGCTTCAGCATCAGGTCTTCGGTGTTCCTCAGTAACAGTACGTTTATCCACACATCGAGCCCTTTTCAATGAGCCTAAACACGATATATCTGCTGTTAGTTGTCGAGGAGTTAGGTACTCTGCAGACTATCCTGACTGCAGCATCAGGTCATGACTTGATGATCATGAGACCAAATGTGGTCGTTAAAAACAGTCCTTGCCTGTTCGAGTAACTTCTTACTGTTAAGGAGTTGTACCTTCCATCATCAGCCCAGCTACCTGAGATGGTGACAACCATACACAAATACACAAGATACATCATAAAATATGCGAAAAACAATAAGTGAGCCTATAAAATTTGAGGGTTGCCCTCGATTTCTCTAAGATCCCATCATCAGATCCTAACTTGGTGACAATGGGACCACCTCAGAACTATCTACTTTCGAACAAAAAAAGAATTTTGAAAATCCGTCGACAATTGGCGGCGTATTCGATGAACAAACATACAAGAAAAAAAAAAAAAAAAAAAAAAAAAAAAAAAAACATACAAACACCCGAACATAGTACCTCCTCCTTTTTGTAAAGTCGGTAAAAAATACTAGTGCATAGAAGTATTTTGGAACTATAAAAAACTTTTTAACAAAAAAAAAACCGACTTCCAAAAAAAACACTACAAACTGAAAAATAACTTTAATTTCGGAAGTCGGTGTCTTAGGGATCAGTATTTTAGTTTTTGCCACCGACTTCCGAAATTAAAGTTATTTTTCAGTTTGTAGTGTTTTTTTTGGAAGTCGGTTTTTTTTTTGTTAAAAAGTTTTTATTTCTCGCTTTTTAGTGGGTCTATTTATAATTTATCTAAGTTACAATAGCCTAATGTCAACTTGCCCATCGCCTTTTTATAAAATATTCCTTTTCTCGATGCAGGGACGTTAATTGTTGAGGAGTTCTCCTTTTATTAGTTTTTAGATTAGATGCTGATAATCCTGGCTGCAGCATCAGGCCAGACTTATGTCAACATTGCATTGAACTTAAAATTAGTCCTGTTTAAAATGAGCCCAAACACGACTACGGTGCTGTAATTTAAAGGTTTGTACTTTTTCTGATGCTCCTGGCTTCAGCATCAGGTCTTCGGTGTTCCTCAGTAACAGTACGTTTATCCACACATCGAGCCCTTTTCAATGAGCCTAAACACGATATATCTGCTGTTAGTTGTCGAGGAGTTAGGTACTCTGCAGACTATCCTGACTGCAGCATCAGGTCATGACTTGATGATCAAGGGACCAAATGTGGCAAATGCCCTATCAAACATCAAAACAATTTACTAAAACAGTCCTTGCCTGTTCGAGTAACTTCTTACTGTTAAGGAGTTGTACCTTCCATCATCAGCCCAGCTACCTGAGATGGTGACAACCATACACAAATACACAAGATACTTCATAAAATATGCGAAAAACAATAAGTTAGCCTATAAAATTTGAGGGTTGCCCTCGATTTCTCTAAGATCCCATCATCAGATCCTAACTTGGTGACAATGGGACCACCTCAGAACTATCTACTTTCGAACAAAAAAAGAATTTTGAAAATCCGTCGACAATTGGCGGCGTATTCGATGAACAAACATACAAAAAAAAAAAAAAAAAAAAAAAAACATACAAACACCCGAACATAGTACCTCCTCCTTTTTGTAAAGTCGGTAAAAAAAACTTATCATCGAATAAAAAAAACTAGCAAACTAATGTAGTGATGGGCCGACTATGGATTTTGCAGATAATTGACTAGCAATAGTGACTAAACTAATGGATATATGTATATTTTTTTGTATGCATACTGAGAACTTCATTAGATATACGAACTTTGAATTGATATCGTATCATCGTCCCCACATTGTAAAAGGAAATGTGTAACAAACGAATATGTCGAAAGACTTCACATTTCTCGAAAAAATTATCCACACCTTATTTCCCGTTATTATACTATTTGTGTTTAAAAAAAAACCGTTACGTTTGCTGTGCTTTTACACACACCTTACACCTTAATTCATTCTCACACATAATTCATAAGTGCATACCCAGAACGTTATAATTAGTACATTTCTCATGGCTCATAAGTTTTGCCTATTCCGTGTCATTGCGGCGGCTCAGGCCGTAGCATCGATGTTCTGTCAAATGCGTTTAATTAACGATAGTTTACACTAAACGGTATATAACCGGCCAGTTGCATCGGTAAATGTGTCAATAGTGATGTCACGATAACTTGTTTGGTACTCGTAACATGGTATTTGTACCGGTTCATCGACATAGTAGGGATGGGATTGATTGATTGTGCATATAAGGAATTGGAAATTAAATTCGCGAGTTAGAGTTTAGAAATATTGTTATTACCGAGATGACAACTAATAGAGAAGTTTGCAAGAAAAATATGTGTTACACCGACCCCAAATAAATTGGAATACGGGCAGGAGAATGAGGATCATCGGGATCAGTTTCATTTTCTGGGAATTAAAGAGCTTCTGCTACACATCAGCAGAAAATGTTCTTTAGTTTGGAAAAGTCTGAAGCAGGAACAGCAATGAAATCATATCGTACGCAAATGACTTCTGACAACATCCAAGAAAGGTACTGTATTAACAAGCTCCAAAACTGAAATAGCTGATTCCAATTATTTAGGTCTAATTTCAAAACTGCCCCTTATTGAAACGAGCAAACATTTTAATGATCCCGAACCAACGAATCGGGAAAGAATCAACAATCCAGAAAGTCGCACGTCAAATTCGCAACCGAATCGAATCGCATCCCTATTCTGTATTGGATCGCGTGAAATCTCTAATTAAGTTCGATTGTGAGTGTGTTGACCATTTAAGACTTGTAACAGATGCACCGGCGGCCCGTTAATACTGACATTCTTTCATTAGAGCCTAAGCTAGCGGTTCTTGTGAGTTGTGATATAATTGGACACCGCGTGCCTTTCCTTAGGCTGGCGGTTGCTAAATAACACTTATCTGGTAATGGTGTGCTGTTTGATGTAGTGTTAGGTTTGATTGTATGATTGCTGGGCATGTTGGTTTATTGCCTTAAATAATGAACTTGATTCTTCTTAACAGATTGGTGCAATTAATTGTAACAAGATAAGTTACGTGTGTTATAAATTAAGTGAGATGTAAAGAACAAGAAGGCATGCAGGGCCTACCCCAAATAAATGGTAGAAGGATTATAATCTTCTTCTTCGTGTCTTCGCCACTTCTACGGCGTCGTCGGAGGCAGTGCAGAGGTCACTTTGACTGCATGTTTTATGACACAGAGGGCAGGATAGGAGGTGGAGCATGGTTTGCGAAATAACTCCACAATCACACCCTACTGCCGTTTCATCGAAGTAGCACTTTAACAGATTGCTCATGGTGATGGAAAGTGTAATTGAGCTGACTAAGACTGGATTTGAGGAAACCGGTATATTCTAGAACCAAAAGTTCGAAGTCATGTGACATCTACCAATGTTACGGCCCCGCCGCCAGATGGCGCACGGCAGGACTTTCTACGACCATGCCTGCGGAGCCATACCGCGAGCCCGGCCGAGCGCGCGCCTCCACTTCGCGCCGCCAGAGGTGCCAGTTGTCGTCTCGCTATCACTCTGTAAACGTCGCTCAAATTCATCTCAGATAATGTTATATTCAGATTCACAGAAATTCAGAACCCTATAATACTCCTACATTACAACAGATATTAACTACCGTTCATTATTTCGAAGCATAACACAGCAGCAACAGCCGAAACAACCAACTTGCACTGGGCCGCGTGGTGGATTACGGCCACTCCCTTTCAAAAAGAAAGGAGGCGTGTGTGTGTGTCTCAGCAGTGGGAACATTACAGGCTGAGTATGTAAGGCTGGATTTAGCGCTCGATCGACGCGACGGTCAGCGCTGACCGTCGGTGCCAATACCGTCGGTACCGATTTATATGTGGACTCGCGCTCGCTGACCGTCGGTGTTACACGTCCATTTATCGTCAGCGTAATACTAAATCCAGTCTAAAACATTCGTTCTTTATCTTAAAAAAATCAAAGAACTACTTACGAGTGCAAACAGTTAACGGAATTCGAAAGTAAAAGCGCAAGTAACTAAACAATTAACACACCAACAGTGACTCATAGATTATCCAACTAAAAACACAACCAACGATTGACACTTCTCAGTAGAAAATCTCTATCAAATTACAGAATACGTACATGGCTAGTATGGCTACTGCCCTACATTGAACATTCCGTAAATAGAGAATTCGATTTTTTTCTCGATATCTGTATCGATATAGAGATCGATACAATAAATCATCGACAACCGGTCGGGAAAGCCTGGGAAACACCACGGAAAATTAGGGAAACTATCTCGTAATGATTTTGTCACGATTATGATTGATGATCGGTCGTTATGAAGTGAAAAACACGGACGGTCGTGTTGCGAATCTTGATTAGATTGCTTAATTACTTTTTGTTTCTATTCGCTGACGTTTTTAGAACAGCTTTATGAAGTAAACTTGGTAATGAATGCCATCGTAATAAACGGACTATACTTCTAATTGCGTAACACACATACAATTACAATGTTGGGCTTGTGGCTAAATAATAACAGCCGCACGGGTCGATCGATCAGGTTAAGCTACGCTTGCCGCGGTTGGTCCGTGGATGGGTGACCGTCTTTACATACCAACACCCGGAAAGCCTCGAAAAGCACGTTAAGCCGTTGGTCTCGGATCGACTGTCATTCGTGGATCTTTGACAGTCGTTACGGGTCATCAAAAGCCCGAAAGTCTGACAACCAGTCTTATTACCACGGGGTATAGCCAGTAACTGGCTTGTGGAAGTCAGATAAGCAGTTGCTCCATGTAAAATACTGGTACTCAGCTGCATCCGGTTAGGATGAGGCTCAGATGATGATGATGCTTTTATGAAGCATTGGATTAGGAATGTCATTCTAAATCGTTCGGCTTTTGATAGAACTCCTACAAACAGGCGTGACACGCGATATAATCGCGCGCGACACAAAAGGCACCGCTCGTTGCGCGACTTGCGGTGCCTTTGTGTAGCACGATTTTATCGCGTCGCGTGTCGCACCTGTTTGAATGAGCCTTTACGCAATTGGTGTGCCGGTCCTTTGGGTATAAAATAGTCGATAAGTGATTTGTTGAAGGTTCAAGTTACACTGCCAATAAACATCAAATTATCGAAGAAATTGCTGGCGAAAACTTTTATTTGTGACAAGATTTAAAATAAATTGGTTTCGGAAATTTGCCGAAACAAACAGACAGACAAACTTTTTAAGAATTGTTTTTTTTTATAAGTACCTAGGTACCGTATGTACTTTAATATGCATTTAGTAAAAAACTGTTATTTTGACATTTCAAACAGACACTTCAGTTTTATACCTATAATGAAATGAAATGAAATGATTTGAAATGATTGATGAAATGATTTTATTTTTTGTAAGTAGGTTTGTACAAACACTTTTACACGTCAATCACGTTTTTTTAAAACTAGATGAAGTCGGCGTTTCCTATCTGACTACTCTGAGAAGAAAGGCCGAAACAAACTCAGAGGTATATGATGCATAGATGTTTTTGTTCTGTCATAAATGCAACGTTTGGCTGTTTGTTATTAAAATTAATCTTAATTTAATATGCGGGCATTTTGTTTATACAACCCGGAAGCGGTCAGTTTAATTTTTATACGTGGTCTGTTATCCACACAGACCACAAAGTTGAACTCATAAAAATATACACTTACTTGTGGTTTATTTGATAAACGATAAATTGCTTTTAATGATCGATTTAGAATCTTTTTTGTATGAGATTAAAATATTGGTCCTTCAGTACAGAAAATCAAACATAAACATAATATCACGCCTGTATTCCCCGGACGGTTAGGCAGAGGTGTACCTATCGTACAGCCACATTTAGCCAGTTATGTTTAAGTCCCATGTAACAGGGGGCGACCCTAATACCATCAACCGGGCATAGTCCAGACTCGAACTGCTACTGAAAAAATCCAGAAGGAAAAAACTAATAACAATTTTTAGCTTGAGACTGGACGGCGTTGTGTGATGGTTGTGGAATATATTATTATATATTATTATATTATATTTGCCCGATCCAGGAATCGAACCCAGGACCTCATGTTCAGCAGTAGCTCTAGCGACCACTAGACTAACGAAAGTTGTTTGTAAAACCGACTATTACCATAAATACGGTCCCATTTTTATCGAATTCAACGCGAGTCTATCACCAAATAGATTTCTTCACGCTTCAATGACCACCGCTTTTTTTACTCCGAGGCCGTTGAATTCGTTTCGTGGCTTGCTTGCTCTCCATTCAAAATTCGAACAGCTGTCACCGCACCGCCATGTTTTGCCCCCGATGATGCCTCTGGAAGTGACCAATGAGGTTCTTTTGTTTTGTCGTTCTGTAATTAAACAACGTCGGTAGCGGTTGCAAAATCTTTTGGTAAAACAATCGCCTTTGTTTTTATTGATTCGATCGAAACCAAGAAGAGGTCATCTGTTTGTTACACTTTTATGTGTAGGCACTATGCTATGAGATGTTTTTATAGAGGCATTGACTTGATAGTGTTTTTTTATGTATTCTTAATGACAATTATGTAGATCGCTCGAACTTTTTTTTTGCTCATGATCTTGTAGCGAAGTTGACCATTTTAATGCGCGCAAACCAAAACACGCTTCTCCCGATTCTAAATATTCAGAGCCTCTTCCAGCAACTATTCTAAATTGTAAAACCGAACAGGTGATTGACAAGTGCAGTGCGCAGACGCATCGATCCGACTCCCACACACGTGTGAGCTATGATGTCATTGCGCCGAACGGTACTTAATGGTGGGAGATACTACCCGCATAATTTTAGAGATTCCGTTAAACTAAATACTATGATTGTAGTTATGTAAGCGTGAGTTACTGATCTACAAATACGAGTACTTTGTGCTAAATTAAAATTTATTATGGACATATTTCGTAGTAAGTAACGGTACTGAGAAGTTCAGGCTTTGAAATTGAGCAAAGATTATTAAACAACTTTTTTTTTAAACAAAGATTTTTTTTTAGAAATTCCTTTAGTTATGTAAGCCTGAGTTACAGACCTACAAGAACATACCTATTCGGAATTTTGATAACATTAGTAGGAAGGGTTTATCCAGTTACATAAATAACCACTTAAAATGTAAAACTAACTTATTAATTAACTTGATTGATAACACGATGTATTTTCTGTTTCAGGTAAGGTGCAGTTTGATTAATTATTCGTACTCAATGCTGGCTCTATTCCATTATGTAAGTTCCTGCGACCTACTTCGATGCAAGTTATTAAATTGAAGTTATATTGGTTAAATAACTTGAAGGCTGCTTATCCTTGGGCTAGCCAAAATATTGACCGACGCGACGGTCCGTTTATCCGTCCGTCGGTCGTTTAGTCGTCCGTCTTTTTTTTTCGTATTGAGAAAGGCCACGGATTTCCAGCTAATTAGGCTTGAAAAGCCGTGGTCGTTCACACTTGCAGGCACATTAGGCCTTGTCCACACTTGTATCGTTTTGCTGTATTCTGGACGTCGATATCCGTGATTCTGGATCTCCATTGCGTGGCACCGCCTTGTATCAGTTGTATCGGTGCGACTACCCTTCGGAAAATGTGGAACCGTCACGTGAACCGGAAGTATTATAGTTACTTTGGACGCTCTGATTCACCAAAATGATACAAGTGCGAACAAGGCCTTGAATCATCATCTGCCTAGCCTTTTCCCAACTACGTTGGGGTCGGCTTCCAGTCTAACCGGATGCAGCTGAATACCAGTACAAGGCCTTGAATAAAGGACTAAAATCCATATTAGTTAAGGCGACTCATGACCTAAAGCGCTGTCTTTGTCGGACTGCATGGAAAAGAAAGAGAAGCGCGATGACACAACGCTGGTAATTTATTGCAAAATATGAAGCAATTATCTATTTACAAAAATCTAATGTTTGGACTAAAAAATTAAAATGTTTTAGTATGTTGCTTGTAGAATAATCTGACAAAAATCAAAATGATTGTATGTCATGACATATTATTATGGTTTTTATTGTAAAAAGAAAGTTTTTAGAGGTATCTTCATGATTTTTTTTCTATCGTATCAAATTAGTTATATTATGTTTTTAACACACTATCTACCTAGCATATATCCTAAAGAAATCATATATTTTCTGATTTTGTTTACTGTAGATAGTCGATCATAAATATGTACCTACTTTTATTGTTTCTAAAACTTGCGTTTTTTGTGTTTAGGTCCTGTAAGCCCCTTAACAGAAACCCCTATTTTGCCACTAATCAGCTTAATAAAGTTCTTTTTCTTCATCATAGTGAAATATTGCACCAAGAGCAGAAAAAGTCTATGTCGTAATACACAGCCTGCAACGAAGTGCAAGTCATTTGTCATCGTATTATGTCATTACCTCACAATTCTAATAAAAAAAAAGAAAGATTCCTAAGAAAGTTGAGCGCGATCCGCTGTCTGTGTATCGCGTGCGTGTGCACTGGCCGCAGAGCGCGGCGGGCGCGCCCGCGCCTCTCAAAACGTGTTCATTAGTGCACATTAATCATTCCTAGTACACCCGACTAGAATAACGTGATTTTTACACTAACTCGCTCGTAGGAAAGATGATTTCCGACAGTTTATACACAACATAGCGCAGAAAATAACTCTACAACAAATAGAATAAAAGTAATATTTATTGGTGTTTATTGTATAGGTATGAAAAGAGGAAGAGCAGTGGTGGCAATGGTAACGGCCGCGACTGACGGGTTTGTAGGTCGTAGGTTCGAACCCAGACAGGCGCTTTACTTCGTGCAAATTATTTCATCACCACGTTTTCCTTCAGGAAAACATCGTGAGGAAACCGGCATGTCTTAGAACCAAAAATTCGAAGACATGCGACATCTACCAACTCGCACTAGGCCCGCGTGGTGGATTATGGCCCGCTCCCTCTCTCCGAGAGGAGGCCTGATGTATGAGAGGAAGTTCTGTGATTATGATTCATTGCATGCCGGAATAAAAACAGATTTAATCAACGTCTCATCATCGGTAAATTTCTCGGCTCTAGTTTAATCTACGGCCGCCATCTTCGGTCGACATTACGATAGCGAAAGTGAATCCGGTTTTGAATAATATTCGCGAGAATATTGTTCACAGCGTGAGCTAGCCTCTCTTTTGTACTACAAACGAAATAATTTACTCTTTGTAAAAACTTACCCTCGATTCTCGACCTTAAAAGGCGAAAGCGTCAGGGTAGCCCGCGAAATTCTAATTTTCTCACGTTTGTTAGGGTTCCGTACCTCAAAAGGAAAAACGGAAACTTTATAATTTTGCAATTTGCAGGTCAGTATCAGGTTGTATGTTCATCTAAATATGATTCACGGCCGTAACAATATGTATTTGTAGGGTTATAATCATAAAAATCATCAATACATCTCTAAGTTCATATTACCCTTGATCATGACATTTGAGGCCGAGTTGTATTGCTGATTCTAATGATTATAATTATAATTATGTAAAGCCATATTGGTACGGTCGCGAATCATATTTTAATCAACATACAACTTAACATTGACCTGCAAATTGAAAAAAATCGTAAGAAAATTTGAATTTTGTGGGTTATCTTAAGTCTTAGCGCTTCCCCCTTATTAGAACAGCGGATCATGATTATCACACACGTGATGGAAATATGCCTATGTGTGATATAATAATCGTTTGAAATTCAAACATATTTCCACCATAATCATCATCATCATCTGCCTAGCCTTTTCCCAACTATGTTGGGGTCGGCTTCCAGTCTAACCGGATGCAGCTGAATACCAGTATTTTATGGAGCAACTGCCTATCTGACCTCCACAACTCAGTTACTGGGTAATACGATACCCCTTGGTAAGACTGGTTGTCAGACTTTCGGGCTTCTGACTACCCGTAACGACTGTCAAAGGTCCACAAATGACAGCCGGGACCAACGGCTTAACGTACTTTCCGAGGCACGGCGCGGCGGGGGGGTCTCAGAAAGTTCGCTAAATATTATATTTCCAATATTATGCTGTTATTCGAGTTGAGCAGTTTACGGAGGCGAGTGAACGCGGAAAACAGGAAAAGACGTTATTTGACCGACAGTAGGTCAATTATGCGTGAGTAATTTAAAAAAGCACGAAAAACGATTTCAAGTATAAAATAAGTTTTAAATTACCTTTTTTACTCAAATAATTAATTCAACCGTTAACTGAGATGAAAAATTATTGCTTTTCCATTCTCAGATTATTTTTACTTGAATTAAACTAAGTATTTTTTTTTTATCAACCATAATTCTCCGGCTTTTTTAACGAGATTAGGGTCACAGTAGCATTTCAGCATTTCTAGAAATTACGACCCGTCCATACCACATTCACAGAATTTAAAAGAAAGGGACCAACAGTACAGGACCTACCTATTATTTTATGCTGCTGAGCGTGGGATCCAAGGTTCGATTCCAGGGTCGGTCAGTGTTATTGAGTTAATCTATCAGGAATTTCTTAGTAACTACCCGGAGTTTGCATGTTGGCGGTGTGATAACGTAGAAAGCACGTCAAACCGTTTGATCCTGCGCCTGATCACTCCGGTCGTGTCGGATTGCCCCTTCTTCGGACTATGAGAGTGAGGAAAGAGGGAGTGCACCTGTCTGTGTCTGCGCACACACTTGTGCACTATAATATCTCCCGTGCCAAAGAAAGGCTAGTCTCCGTTAAAATTGGCCGCCATGACCGAAAAGGCTCCTACAAACAGGCGCGACACGCGATATATAAATCGCTCGCGACACAAAGGCACCGCTCGTTGCGCGACTTGCGGTGCCTTTGTGTCGCGCGCGATTTTATCGCTTGTCGCGCCTGTTTGTAGGAGCCTAAATACGGTCTGGAGGATTATAATTGTTATTATATTATATCATTACCACCATTAAGCAAAAGGTTTCCATCGTGCTCGCTACCTACATACAACCGACTTATATGTCTACCTACCTTATATTTATGTTCAACAATATTAGTAAATCAATGCAGCGGAGGCTTACTATCACGTTGAATACATTACCAACGCAAATGTGTACAAACAATAAACACGATACTGTATTAATTCTGTGATTATCTTGGAAGCCAAATACGGCTTGATTAGAACTATTGTTTACCAAGTTTTGGTAGTACGCCAACTAAGCCTGCATAATCTCTACGAGGAATCATATAGCTGGGTATTTATAACCATACCTTTGTTGATAGGTTCTGGTATTCAGCTGCATCTGGTTAGACTGGAAGTCGCCCCAACATACCTAGTTGGGAAAAGAAGTGTGTCAGAGCAGAGGGCAACCGCACAGAGCTTGTAGCAGTAATTTTGTGAACTAAACTTTTTACTGTAGTTGTAATCATTACTATAGTTGTTGCTATTCATGTTGTGCGATTTAGCTTTCGGTGATAATCAGGTCGAAACCTTGTGATCTACTATGATTGTTACATGTTGTAGTTACCTTTTGAATACCTAAATAAATATAAGGTCAGGCAGATGATGATGACCTTTGGTGATAGCCGTGGTAGGTGACGGTTAATCAATTGGCAAAGTCTTCAAAGAATAACCTGCTGACCTATTCAGAAACTCGCCGTGAAACATGTGAAGCGAGCTGTCAATAGTGTCAATCCTTCATCAGGTGGAATGACAGCTCACTTTTCACAATGGAGTTTTATTGAATAGATCGAGGTATTCCACTCAGAGCACTGATTTCAACCGCACTTGGACGAACCGCACCTGAGCACTGCCACTAACTGCACTGAAACAAAATTTTGTAACGTGCGGTTCGGTGGAACAATTTATCGCAGATCGGTTGATCTCCAGCTTTGCTTTTCGGGGCTTCGGTAACAAACTGTAGGGTGTATGACTGACGAGAATGGTCCAGGAATTGCCTACGTGACAAGAATGGCCAGCAGAATCCTCTTTTATCATCATCATCACCATTGGCAGCCTTGTTCCACAGACTGCTGAATACAGGCTTCCTCCTTTTTGTGCCATAATTGCGTAGTCTGTGCGAATCTCACAACTAGGTCTCTTGGGTGGGGGTGGATAGTCTCAGAATCCAGTTTACCCTGACAATTTGAAAAACTGCCACGTCGGAAAGCCTTCCAACATGGTTAACTGTCGGACCTTCTTCAGTATCTTCACCATTGGAGCCTCTTTTAGGTAATAGCAACACATAATCAGCCTATAAAATTCCCACTGCTGGGACACAGACCTCCTCTCGGTGAGAGGGAGAGGGCCGTACCATAATCCACCACAGTGGTGGATAGTGCGGGATAATAGTTACACGATCTCGACATAACACATAACTTAGGATTTAGTAGCCTGCCAAGTAATTCTGAATAATCTGTACGCGAAATCAAGCATGTCAGTGTTTCCGCGAAGATAATCCTGTTATTTTCAGTGAGTGTCGTAAGATTTAGGGCTGTTTCTAGTTAATGGATTACAGCATCCAACTGTGTTCTAATAATGTCATGGTGCTTATTATTTCAAAATGCTGCTCGGGAAAGATTATTGCTTATATCGTTTGTCAATGTTAGCTGTTAAAACAAGCGGGGGGGGGGGGGGGGTGGTAATTTTGTAACATACTATCAGTAGCAATGGCTTTCATTTTGACAGTTCAACAACATTCATTGCATTGTTTACGTTTTATATGGTAATGGGTTAGCAATATCCTTCAAAATGATTCAGATTGTCATTGAAAATATGTGACGAATGTGAATTAGGGTACACGTCAAACCATCCTACGTGAAATAAAAATTAAATTCTTCACTGGTCTAAAGCCTTGTGCAAACGAATCGTGTTGATGTCTAGTGCGGATGTGGAGACAGAGCTATTAAAAGAAAACTTTCGGATATTCATAAACATAATGAATTCATTATAATCAGTCATTAAAACAGAATTACAACGCCAAAATCGAAAGTGTTTACCAAATTATCTAGTTAATGAGACCGGTTCATTCAATTGAATGAAACAATTTATCGTTAAGTCTATTTCGATCGCTAGTATGAAAGTGAATTAGCAACAGTATTTCGGTCAGCCACGCCTTTAAGAGTGAACTTGTTAATGAGTGCTTAAAAGCCTCTTAAAGTAACAGAACTTTGTTGTTTGAAACTTTGTGCTCGTTCGTAGAATGAGCTGTTTTTAGGGTTCCGTACCAAAATGGTAAAACGGAATCCTTATGGTGAGACTCAATCTGTCTGTCAGTTGCGCGGTAAACTCTGCTTGCGAGATGCAGGATTTTACGTGATGTCTGTATGACGCGTTGTTTGCATGTGGCGTTGTAGAGACCGCTACAAAAGCTTTAAACAAAACTAACCATTACCTACTGCACTGTACTGCATTACATTAAGATTTATTGGTTGCCGTTGCAACCACTGTTAATGTAATGAGAAATTGTAGGGTTAATGTTAGCACTTAACCCGTATCTGCTATCGATAACGTAATGTTCTTATACAGGTTGTTCTAAAGGGATTGGACTATAAAGGCTGATGGTTAAGATGTAGGAAGGTTTACAGCTGATTTCTAGACGAGGCTATAAAGTTTACGGCTACAGGTTTAATATGGACTTGTTTGCAGTGTGAGGAAAGTATCTCGGGGTAGAGGTGGTGGAACATTGAGTGTAGAAAATTTGAGAATTTTCGGTTTAGGATTGATATCTTGCCATATTTTGATTGTTTTTCTCTGTCAAACTAACTTTAATTAAGTTATATGGAAACAGGTTTTATTAGGAGCAATAGCTTCTGCCCGCGACTTCGTCCGCGTGTTTGTTACCCCGACCCAACCCGTCGTATCGCATCGCCTTCCCACACTAAATGATAAATGATTTTATTTTGCAAGTAGGTTTGCACAAACACTTTTACACGTCAATCATATTTTTTAAAACTAGATGAGGTCGGCGTTTCCTATCTGACTACTCTGAGAAGAAAGGCCGAAACCAACTCAGAGGTCACTATTACTTCGTTTTCGCTTCCGTACTGACTTTTTTTCTTTTTGCTCAGCTCCTAAGCGTCCTAGCGTGATGTTAAGCATATAGCCTTCCTCAACGATTGGGCTATCAAATGCAAAAATATTTTTTTAAATCTGACGTTGTTCCGGAGATTAGCGCGTTCAAACAGACAAACTTTTCCGCTTTATTATTACTGATATGTTATGCCTTCACACACACCTTACAGAAAAGGACTCACATAAACAGTTCTTTACTAATTGTGGTCGTGTGGCATTTTCTCCTTGGCCCCTGAAATTAATAACGAGAGTATTTAAATTGTCAATTTAAAGCCGTGAAATGTTGTAAATAGGCTCTAAATCTATATATAAATAAAACAAAGTCGGGTTAGTTACACCATTTATAAATCAAGAACGTCTGGACCGATTTTTATAATCTTTTATTTGTTGGATTTGTCTCCACGAATAGCAGAATAATTATTAAAACATGGGAAAAACTTTCGAAAAAAAAATCTATTCCAATTTATTGATTCTAAGGCAGTAGGTACGAAGTTCAACGGGTCAGATAGTCTAAAATAAATAAAACAAAACCTTCAAACAAAAAGACATAAAATAGATCAAATAAAATGATAGCACCATTTTACGCTGCCCATTCATCACAATTTAAACTAAGTACTTTACATATTATTTGAACAAAGTTTTTTGCGCATGTACAGTTACGAGCATAAGTATGTATACACTTGGCTTTATTCAAAGTCGATTTTCTCCTCTATTTTTGAATGAAATTTTATATTATTAGGAACATAGTATTTTCGAACCCATAGGTTTATGTAAAGTAAATTTATACATTATTTATTTATTTATTTCAACGTTGCATTCGTTATTTTGTGAAAAAATCGCAATTGAAAGTTGTCAAGTGTTGACATATTAGTGCTCGTGACTGTACTTATATTATATTACTGAATCATATTCTTTAATTTTAATAAAAACCGTTAGTAATTTACAGAAGAATCGTAGAAAGATTGCGTATTTTAATGATAGTCTAATAATTATGCTTACGTATATTAAAATGGCGACCTCAATTCAACTTTCTAGCAATGTAGATAAGAATTAAGGCAATCTAAAGAGAATGAGTAATACAATCGAGAATTATGAAGATTGGCGTAAGTAGGACACCAAAGTAAGCCATTGTTCGATGGTGTACTTGCCGATTCGATTCTAGATTCTTTTGACTCGATCCAATGTTCGTTTGTTGTAGACGAAAGTTTTTGGCTCTCAAACTCAAAGAATTTATATAAAGGCACTTTTGAATTGTCAAGCAGTGGCTTAGTTAGAAATATGAACCTAGTGGCTCATTTCAAAGCGTAGCAGGTAACCATGGAGAACAATGGGCCAGAAAATCCAAGAAAACGCTTTTAAATCAAAATTTTTGTCATTTGAAAATATTTTCATGAACTCGTGTCTCACTTAAGTTTATTTTATTGCAACTTTGTCATATTAAATAACTGTAATGTAACATGTAATTAAATTTTAATTAAGTACATATATTATGTAGGTAGGTACTAATCTTAATGAAAAAACGCGATAAAAACATGGGAAACTTAACTTAATGAGTTTTTTTAATGTGCTTGTTAATCATTACATTATTCATTATTTTATTGGCCTCAACTTTAAACTACCTACGTCAAAGAGATATCTATACTGCCTACGTTTAAAGCCTTCGAGTATGATGGTAGATATCAGTGGCCTTAATGTGAGTTTTTTCGACTCACGTTCGATTGCGAGCGCGGTAGAATTTTGTATGGGAAATTAGGTTTCTCCTGGTGACCACCAGGTGGCGCTATAACTTTTTCCATATAAAATTCTAACGCGCTCGCAATCGAACGTGAAAACCCCGATCCCTTAAAATAGGTTTCTTCAATGCCAACGGCATTTCTGGCCAGCGTGATGAGATCGCCACTTTCCTCCGCGACCATCAACTAGACGTCCTTTTAGTCCAGGAAACCTTCCTGAAGCCCCATCACCGTAACCCGAACATTGCCAACTTTAAAATAGTTCGCAATGACAGGTCTCGGTGTCACAAGGGTGGTACCCTTATCTACTTCAAAAAGTCCCTTCACTGCTCCCCTATAGACCCTCCTCCTCTTCTATCTCACCTGGAGGTCTCTATCTGTCGGCTTGGCATGACCGGCCATCAATCCTTATTAATCATCTCGGCTTATATCCCGCCCACGGCTGGTGCAGAGGATCCCATCTCTCTCACCAACGACTTCACTGCCCTCTTCGGTATGAGTGACTCCGTCATCATGGCGGGGGATCTCAATGCCAAACATCCCGCCTGGAACAGTAGCACGACTTCTACCAGAGGTAGAATCCTGTTCAACCTAGGCGCCACCCTTAACTTCGATGTCATCGCTCCGATGCATCCCACTCACTATCCCGGTGATCCCACCCATCTTCCTGACGTGCTCGACGTAGCGCTACTCAAGAATGTAAACCTCCGTTTGCAATCTATCGAGACGCACCAAGAGCTCAATTCCGACCACCGTCCCGTCACTATTCACCTAGCCCCCTATTCGGGCCCCCGTGATCCCAACCAGCCCCCTCCGACCAAGATAGTAACCGACTGGAGGAAAGTAAGCGAAAGACTGAAATCCACCACGTCACCTCACTTAGACTCTATTCCCGAGCAGATTGTCTCAGTCGCGGACACAACGGGAGCGATCGCCTCGTTTACAGATCACGTTCAATCCGTATTGACGGATTGCTCACGGGAAGTTCCTGTGATGGAAGACCATCGCTGGAAATTACCCGCTGACGTACGTGATCTGATAACCGAGAAGAACGCGTCCATTCGTGCCTACGACTCTTTTCCCTGTGACGCGAACAAAGCCCATATGCGCCATTTACAGCGTGCTGTAAAGAAACGCATAGCGGAGCTGCGTTCCGAGGGATGGGCCAAATTGCTCGGCGAACTAGAGCCCAATCACTTAGCCTTCTGGCAGCTTCAGAGGAAGCTTCGCTCCCCCGAAGAGGCCACTGTACCTCCTCTCATACGCCCCGACAAGTCCGTAGCTTTCGACAACCCCGACAAAGCCGAATGCCTCGCCGCCAGCCTAGAGTCCCAGTGCTCCCCCAGCTCTCAACTAGTAGATCAAGCGCACATCGATAAGGTGAACGCTGAGGTCGAACGTAGAGCCTCCCTACCACCAGTCGAAGACCCTGATGATCCTCTGCCTCCCGTCACTCCTGACGAAGTGCAAGACATCATTAAAGGGCTCGAAACTCGCAAAGCCCCCGGTTCGGACGGTATCACCAATAGGGTGTACAAACTCCTCCCCGCTCCACTCATTTTACTCATGACCGCCATCTTCAATGGCGCTCTGAGCAATAACATCTTCCCCCAAGCGTGGAAAGAAGCCACGGTCATCGGTATCCCAAAGCCAGGCAAGCCCAAGTCTGAGCCCTCCAGTTACCGTCCCATCAGTCTGCTCAATGTTTTTGGCAAAATCTACGAGAGGCTTATTTATAAGCGTCTCAAGGACTACGCCGAAGCAAAGAGCCTTATCCCTAACGAGCAGTTTGGTTTTCGAACTAAACACTCATGCATCCATCAGGTCCACCGCATCGTTGAGCACATTAGCGCTGCCTTTCAGCGCGGTGCGTCAACGGGCGCTCTGTTCTTTGACATAGCGAAAGCATTCGACAAAGTCTGGCACAATGGCTTATTATATAAGCTCTACCTTCTCGGTGTGCCAGACCGTCTCGTACTCATCCTTCGAGACTTTCTGTCGGATCGCACCTTCCGCTACCGCATCGAGGGTGCTCTCTCCCCCCCCCACCCGATCCGTGCCGGAGTCCCCCAGGGCTCCGTAGTATCCCCCCTCATTTTCACCCTGTTCACCAGTGACATCCCCAAAAGTAATTCGGCACAGTTGGCGCTCTTCGCCGACGACACTGCCGTTTACTGCTCAGGTCCCAATCAGGGCTCTATCGCTCGCAAGCTCCAAGCCTCCGCAAACGCCTTAGGCGATTGGTTCCGGAAATGGAGAATCGAGGTCAATCCCGACAAGAGTCAGGCGGTACTTTTCTCAAAACCGCGTAAACTCCCCCCCCCCCCTCCCCAGCCCGATCTCTATGTATGGCAAGCCGATCCCTTGGGGTAAGCAAGCCAAGTACCTAGGTGTCATTCTCGATCACCGTCTCAACTTCAAAGAGCACATAAAGACGGCGCGTTCGCGCGCCGCTTTCGCTCTCGGTAGGCTCCACTCCTTATTGACCGCCCGCAGCAAATTGTCACTCAGGTGCAAATTGCGCCTCTATACCGCGGTCATCCGTCCCATCATGACGTACGCTTGCGTAATCTTCGCGCACGCCAACCCTCGCTTCCTGCATAAAATGCAGACCCTCCAAAACCGTTTCCTTAGAAAGGTCACGGGTGCCCCCTTCTATGTCCGAAACGTGAATCTCCACGTCGATCTCAAACTCCCCACCGTCCAGCAGTTCATGAAGCGCCTCTCCAAGCGCTACTTCGATTCTGCTATAAAGCATCCCAATCCCCTGATTGCGGCGGCCTCCCGTTACACTCCCTCCCGTATAAGTAGGATTCGCCGACCAAGGCATACCCTCACCACTAGGGAATGCAATCCGGACTATCCGTAATCCGAAAAATCCGGATATCCGCACATTTTTAATAGACTTCCAAATCCGGATTTGAAAATCGAATCCGGATTTTTTGAATAATAAGAAATTGTAACAAAAAAATCGAAACGAGCGAGTTCGCTGTTCGCGCGTCAGGTTTCGTGAGTACCTATCGAGTTTATCGGTTCACGGGGGAGCGAGCGGGGCGGGGTGTACAAATCCAAATCGAATGCCAAATAATCGAATATATATTGATCGACCACTATAAATCAAAAGTCTAAATACTCGGAACGTTCATAATATCGAATGGTTAATAAATTGAACATTCAATCTACCGTCCACTCAACACATCGAGCGTTCAAAATATCGAACACGTCGAACAAAAACCGAACACCGAAATATCGAACGTATCGTTCTTAAGTACTTGAAAGACCACTTTTGGTCGATCAAGTAATATTGGATTATTTGGCATTGGATATGGCATAGTACACCCAAAATAAAAGCACATGAAAATCAAATCAAATATTTTTTTATTTTTGTGGGTTTATTCAAAATTTTATTAATAAATAATTATGGTGTTATTGCTGGGTGTACTATTAAAACATTCATTTGATTTGATTTTCATGTGCTTTTATTTTATTTTAATCCATTTAGGTACACAAATATCAGAAACATCATATTAACAAACTAATATGGGTAGATTTGTTTATTTTCGTAAAAAATCCGTAAAATCCGGATAATCCGGATTAGACCCAAAATCCGTTCTAAAAAATCCGGATTTTGAAACAGAACGGATTTGCATTCCCTACTCACCACCCCCGACGACGCCACTACTCTCCTCCAGGAGAGTAGTAAATCTACCAGTACTCTCAAGAAGTACAAGTCCCGACATCCGTCGTTCCGTCCTCGCCGTCGAGGCCCGTCGCGACACCCCGTACCATGTCCACCCCGACCCTTGCTCGAGCCAGCCCGCGCCGCTGAGCCTGTAGCTTTAAATTCGTCCCAATTAAATAATTCCGATCCAGCCTGTCCCTTGCTGTCCTCTCCCAGCGACGCCCTAAGCCGAGGTCCGAACCCCCCGGGGGGGTGCCCTTAGCGTGTAGTCGCTTAGTTTTTAAGTTTTTATGCCCTGGCTGGAGGCCCAATTTATTGTGGCATCCACAGGAAAGTCCGGTTGAGCAGTCGACAACCCCTATGGTTGAACTGCGAGATGCCATTTTCAAAAAAAAAAAAAAAAAAAAAAAAAACAATCGAACGTGAGTGAAAAAACTCAAACTTAGCCTCAGTTGGGTTGTAACTATCAAGAAGTCACGAAGTAGAAGAGAAGAAGAAGTAGTAGTCTTTGATCCTGCATATCATCATTTCAGCCAAAAGACATAGGACTGATGGACATAGGCCACGAGCGTCACTATATCGACTGGTCCTGTGCTTCTCGCACCCAGCGGGTTCCTGCTACCTTCACCAGAGGGGCAATTCTTGTAATTTTAAAAAGACACGTTCATAGTCAGATCTGTCAAAAATACCTCTGATTTCCCTTCATTTTTGACATTTGCTTGTCACCGAGATGAGACTGCGACTCGATTTTAAACGTTTTAAGTTACTAGGATTGGCCTTCTGGTCATCGGTCCACCTTGTGGGAGGCCTAACAGCTGCACCTTCCAATACGCAGTCGCCATTACAGAACTTTTCGGCCCCATCTGCCATCCGTTATACATTGCTCGCAAGCAATGTATCCTACCCACTGCCACTAAAGTTGTAAATCTTCGGGTTATGTCGGTTACTTTAAATTCTTCTCATCATCTGCGTAGCCTTTTACCAACTATGCTGGGGTCGGCTTTCAGTCTTAACAGGATGCAGCTGAATACCTGTACCTTACATGAAGCGACGGCCTATCTGACCTGCACCACCCAGTAACTGGGTAACACGATACACCTTGGTAAGATCGGTTGTCAGACTTTCGGGGGTCGTCTCGAGCTCCTGACGACCGGTGTCGGTTACTTTAATTCTTTTGCTAAAACTAAATAATAAATAACTCATGCTTACGACTCCATAAAACCTTGACTACTGCATTACAAACTTAACTACCATAGTGTTAACCTATATTTGTTATCGAGTAACCGTGTCGTAATATTTACAGTCGAATGTTCTCACGGCGAGTGGAATCGATTCCGATAATAGTTACAAATTGGTACGGTTCGACACGGGGAGTTTTTGTTTGTTGTTCTAGTTTGGCAGTGGCTAGTTGTCCACTTGAGTTTTGTAATAGATTTAAAGGACTTTAATTTGTGTTGATTTGTGGAAATAAAGGTGAATAAAATGTGTTTAAAACTGTGTTAGTGTAATGAATAAAGGCTCCTTCAAACAGGCGCGACATGCGATAAAATCGCGCGCGACACAAATGCACCGCAAGTCGCGCAACGAGCGGTGCCTTTGTGTCGCGGGCGAATGCGCGATTCGCGTGTCGCGCCTGTTTGTAGGAGCTTTAGGCTGGTTTTAGGCGGGTTTTAGAGTCGCGGTAACCGCACGCGATCAGCGTGCGGTTAGCGTTGGCGCGGACAGCGAAACGTATGAGCCGTCAGCGCTGACCGGTCAGCATTACTCAGAAACGCTACCTTACTACATAGCATATCGACCCATCAGCGCTGACCATCAGCGTGCGGTCAGCGCGACTCTAAAACCCGCCTTAATGGTGTCATGTGGTATTTCAACATGATCTGTAGGTAGCTCACGTGAAAACCCATAGATACCTACAGGGTGAGTTTTTGAGATGGAACACCAGATATAGAAAACTAGTTAAGTATGTACCTATAAACCCACGTTTACACTCATAACAAAAATAATAAGTATCTATATATTGTTTATATTAAAGGAGGTAAAAGACCCATAGCCTCATAAGGCATCAAAAAATTCGTTCGCAAAATAACCTATGACAAGTTGTGATACTTATTTGACAAGTCTTGTCAAAACATCGTGTGAAAAACATGTATCATACCTACATGTATTGATGTTGTTTTAGACATGTATTGTTAACTACATATTTTGGTCATGTTTTCTAGGTACACGTTTTGTATACAACTTGTTTTAGGTGTAAACGATAAACGAGATTAGTAGACACAACATGTAGAATACAAATGTATTATATGTACAGTCAACAAAAAGATAAGTATGCAGGATCGTCGGATATAGTTGAAGTTTAGTAAGAAACCGATGGATGTTGTCGACTGAAATTTAAATGTATAAATGAGCTGTTGGTTTTCTATTAATAAAACTTAAATTTTATTCGACAACATCCATCGGTTTATTACTAAACTTCAACTATATCCGACGATCCTGCATACCTAACTCTTTTACTGACTCTACATTGGTCTTCTTGTTTTTTCCGTGTCGATGGTATCTACTCTTCCTCGTTGTTTTTTTTTATATAGTTTTTGCCGGTAGGTGGCCATCATCAGTGGCATTCTTTAGGTCATCAGAGGTGCAGGTGTACTGGCAGTTAGGACACTCCAGCAAGTGAGGCATGGTCTGATCAGAAGCACCGCACTCCCATTGAGTGTTAGATACATTGTGAACAGGGGGCCTGAAAAAGCCATTTTGGCAGAATCATAAAAGGATAACATTATGAATCATAATGGACAGTTAACTGTTACGTTAATCGTATAAAATCCCATTGGTGAACAGGGGGCCTGAAAAGGCCATTTTGGCAGAATCACAAAAGGATAACATTATGAATCATAATGGACAGTTCACTGTTACGTTAAAATCCTATCGGTGAAGGATTTTGTTTTGTCTGTTCTAAAATACCAATCAATCCAATCCAAATCCAATCCCAATCTCTTTGATTATACGTAGGTACGTAGTGCAGCGAAAAAAAAGAAAAACGTGGACTGTATTCGCCATATTATGATTCATAATGTTATCCGTTTATGATTCTGCCAAAGTGGCCTTTTTAGGCCCCCAGAGTTGAGCTTTTTAAAACCAACGAATTATCAGTAATATAGGTATACGGTACCAAATAATTGAACACATTTCGTAATAGTTGCCTAGTAATTAAAGTTTTTTATAGAATCAAAACACCTTAAAAACAGCTATCAATTTGAGGTATTTACTCTAAGAATTTTCTCATTAGTGTCGAATCGAACTTTAATTTAAATTCCTATTTTATTGACATCTTGTATAGATGTCGTAAAGTTTAAAAGTTGAGAACTATCAACTTGTCAGCGATTGGTCGAGTGAACGATTTACTATCTGGAATGATGTTACTTGGATCTTTATGAGCACTGATTTCACTGATTAATTTCTTCTTTTAATTTGATTGGTGTCTAGACTATAAAGTGTTGCAATACTGAAGATTTACTTGCCGGCTTAGGTAACTTATTTCACTTTTAATTTAAGTTTTTACTTTGTTGGCGCAGGATGTCTTCTTCCCTATTCAGTGTTCCGTATCAGCTGCAATGTTATGATTCGTTTTAAGGCTTCCGTACCCAAATGGTAAAAACGGGACCCTATTACTAAGACTCCACTGTCCGTCTGTCCGTCTGTCACCAGGCTGATCTGATGACCGTGATAGCTAGACAGTTGAAATTTTATGATCTATTTCTGTTGCCGCTATAACAACAAATACTAAAAACAGAATAAAATAAATATTCAAGGGGGGCTCCCATACAACGTGTTTTTTTCGGCGTTTTTGTCTTGTGGTTCGAGTCCATAATATCCGTGTTCGAGTCCGACCCGCACTCGGCCAGTTTTTTTTTATTTTACCTTTTTAATGTTGCCTTTGTTTTATCCATTTTGTGACCCAACTTTCTGAGTTGTATGACAACAGCACCACAAATTGTTAACTCAGAATCGCAATCCCTTTCATTTTGAAGGGGATTTACTTCAATTTCCATTCTTCTTCATAGCGTGTTGATGGCTATCTAAATAGACTCTGCCCAGAATTCGGCAACGTGTTTGGCGCCATCACTAGCCTCCATCAGTTCCTGTAACGTGCATTGCAGCTGACAGGACACCTCATTTCCTTTGCTTTATTTGAATGAAAAATTTGCAATATTCTAACTGTGTACAAACAATTCAATGCAAGTGATAATTATGATGTTTTTTGCAGCAGAATTGCACTTAATTTAAATTTAAACTAAAAATAAAGAAGTTAGTAACCACAAATTGTAGTGAGTAAAATCAGACTTATTATTATGACTTGTGTTACGTGAGTCAGTATTTAAATTTTTAGTGTCCAATCGTGTTTATGAGCGTAGTTCCATTTGCGATGGTTTGGTCACACACAGCCGTGGTTTGGTTTTATTGTTACTAGTACACTTTTAGTTAAATCCATACCTACTAATATAATGAATGCGAAAATGTGTCTGTCACCTCTTCACGCTTAAACCGCTGAACTGATTTAGATGAAATTTGGTATAGTGATAGTTTGAGTCCCGGGAAAGGACATAGGATAGTTTTTATCCCGATATTCCCACGGGATCGAGACTTATGCGGGAGAAACCGCGGGGCGATGCTAGTAATTTATAAAGTGGTCGCAAGCGCTACTGCTGAGCAGGCGGTGCTGGGTGCGATTCCCAGGTCGGGCCAAGTGTTGTTGGGTTTTTCCATCAGGTATCTCTCAATAGCAGCCCGGAGTCTGGATTTGTGCCTGTTTGTATCCTATGTGTTAATTCAGGGTGTCAGCTACCTCCATACCAAATTTTATCAAAATTGGTCCAGCAGTTTGTGCGTGAAGAAGTAACAAACATACAAACACACTTGCAAACTTTCGCGTTTATAATGTGAATAAAATATTATCAACAGTGATATTTTAAAAAAGAAAAAAGAAAGTGTGTGATAAATGCCTGATTTTAGAAATATCAGCGATCTATGGTCAGTATTTAGCAGTGTAGCTTATACCTACTTTATCTAAATGTTGAACTTTCCATTTGCACTCTTTTTGTATGAAAACACTATAAATGTATGTTTAGGGTAAAACAAAAGCAGAAGCCAGAAAGCCGAAGTCAAAACTAGTAAGCGTCTTTCCGGTCGTTGACTGACTAAACATGGCATAATGACATGCCTGATAAAGATACTCTTTGGTGCCATTCGGAATGAACGGACATCCTACGAACTCCTGATTACTTCCTTCCATTTTCTTTTGAGGATAATTTGAACAACGGACTGTTGAAAAAGAACAGGATAGTTAGTTTTTTGAGTTCTCGAAATTTCACTGATGATTATAAAAACCTCTGTGGTGAGATGGACAAGAGTGATTTTATAAAGGTTCCGTTTTCCTTTTAAGGTCCGCACCCTAAAAATAAACAAAAAGAATAATAAAAAAGAAACACAATGTCATTTTAATACCCTAAAGACTTATCTTATTAAACCATCCTTTTGAAAGCTGGCTGATTAACCCTTTGACTTCAAGTGTCAGGGTAAAAACGGGACCCTATTACTAAGACTTCGCTGTCTGTCCGTATGTCTGTCACCAGGCTGTATCTCAATAACCGTGATAGTTAGACAGTAGAAATTTTCACAAATTATGTATTTCTGTTGCCGCTATCACAACAAATACTAAAAACAAAATACAATAAATATTTATTTATTTCCCATACAACAAACGCGTTTTTTTCGGTGTTTTTGCCTTGTGGTACGGAACCCTTCGTGTGCGAGTCCGACTCGCACTTGGCCAGTTTTTTTAAATTCGGACCGCATCTTGCAAGAACGATACTACAACCAAAAAATATCGTTAGCATCGTATCTACTTTAAAAATAAACGCAAGAAAAAAAAAGATCATCGGTTGTAGGTCACGTGACATCATATTGTTACATTTTACATCAGTGAAAGTAATTCAGATGTAAAAGTTGCGTAAGAGAATATTAAAATTGGTTTTATTAACCGTATTAGTGAAAACGAAACTAAATTGTTATGGTTATGGTAATGTATTTATGGATTTCTTTAATATAAACAATCTGTAATATGTTTTTATGATATAAAACTTGCGTCACAGCAGTATTTTTTCCACAAAAAGCTTGGCGGTTCGACGACTGCTTCGCAAACTGTTTTTTTTTACATTTCCTTTAGATTTGAAACCTCCTTGTGAGTTGTTTCTTAAGGCTGCGCCGACCGCCAAGTGGCGCCCTCATCGTTTGTTTGGTCATTTCTTTTATTTTACAAAATGCAGAAAATAAGCACGTTTCGTTGTGCTCCACAAGATTATACGTCAATATTATTATAAACGGTAGTTTTAGATTGTTTAGTTTTATTATAAACACTAAAACGGAAAATAGTGGCCACTTTTAGCCGTTTTAAACGATGAGGGCGCCACTTGGCGGTCGGCGCAGCCTTAAATAGGTCTTGATTAAAACAATACTATCTTTAAGATCCCGGTACAGTCAACAGCAAAAGTAGATGATCAAAATCAGAAATTCAATACTAATTAACGGAGTTCGCGTCAGAACTATATGGCAGAGCTGTTGCTGTTGTTGTTGTTGAGCTGTGTGCAGAGACTGTGTGGCTGTGTATCAGAGTTCTGACGCGAACTCCGTTCATTAGTATTGAATTACTGATTTTGATCATCTACTTTTGCTGTTGACTGTACCTTTTTCTATTGTGTGAATCGAACACGTAAAATGCCATCGAGTTAGGCCGTTAGTGTTTTCGAAACTCGGGTCAGAGTAACATTCGATTGCCTAAGTTTCATTGCTCGTAGACCACGACTAATGGTTTCCTTATGACTTTTATATCACAAGCTTGTAACTAACTTGCTAACAGCCACGCCCATTAAAATGTTCCACGAACCCCGTCTGTTACTTACATTTTCCTTCAAGGGAAATACTAGTCAAAAGAGCGGCCACGTGCGAGTCGTACTCGTACACGAAGGGTTCCGTATCAACGTACAATATTTAACACAACTTTTTTATACTTTTGTAAAAAAAAACACGTTTCTTTTATGGGGATCCCCTTTAAATGTGACTTTATTTTATTTTTATTATTTGTTAATACAGCGGTCATAGTAGTACACACTGTGAATATTTCAAGTGTGCCTATTAACATAACAACAGGGCAGACGATAGACAATCTGTCCGCAGACAATTTGTTCGGAACTTATGCAATAGCCATACTATGGAAACTATGATATTGCATAAACTACGATTAGGACGCATAATGCATATACTGTCGGGATTCCATCATACGTTCTGTCATCGAGAACAAATTTTCCGCGGGCAAATTGTCCATCGTCTGCTCAGCGCCTTACGGTTTAAAAGATACAGCCCTGTGGCAGACGGACAGACGTACAGTTAAGCCTTGGTAATAGCTGCTTCCCGTTGGCACCCTTTAAGTACTGAACCCTATAAAGTTGATAAGATATAAAACTTAGCTTAGCCGGTTTATCAGCGAAAGTGTTATTCATATTTATTTTTAGAGCGTTGCAAGACATGTTTACTTGAAGTCTTATTGATTTGATGGCTTTGATACAGTTTTTCGACAATTTCGACATAAATGTTATCACAAATTAGTGTATCGCGTTCTTTCTAGTAATAAAGACTGTCACGTTACTTATTTTTGATTATTATGGTGAACTAGCTTATGGCCGCGGCTTTGCCCGCATGGATATTGGATAATAAACCCACGAAAACGAACCCTGTGTTAATCCAGGTTATAAACTGTGTGACAAATGTCATCCAAATCCGTTTAGCCGTTTTTGCGTGATGAACTTAAGGCAGAAACACACTTGTAACACCCGACGCCATCCCACACCATCCCACGCTTACTTATTGGCCACATTTTTCATCTCGTTGAGCTATTTTCGTCATTTGGCCAATAAGTAAGCATGGGATGGCGTCGCGTTTTAATAATGTGTTTCCGCCTTCATAAGTACCGAACCAGTCCTTGAAATTAACTTTCTTCGATAAATGCGTTACCTACAATTTCAAGTCACACCATACTGCATGAAAACTTGATTGTAATTCCAGATATGAATGTGAAAAGTAAAACCGTAAATCGATGCATGTCCAAAAATTCACCATTCCTTGTGATCGATAAACTCGTCGCAGTACAAATTTACCTTCCCGTTTCCAATTAATATCGATTTCTCTGTTAAAATTGTTTGTTTCGGTCGCTTTCTTTCTACGAGACTTCTTTATGATCAATATTTTATTTTTAACTGCACCGTGTAGGTTCTAACGGCCGTGTGAAGGGTTATGTAAATCCATACTAATACAATAAAAGCTAAAGAGTTTGTTTATTTGTTTTAATGCGCTAATCTCTGGAACTAGAAGTCGAATTTGAAAAATTATTTTTAATTTGATAGCCTACTTCTTGAGGAAGGCTTAGGCTATTTAACATCACGCTACAGCCCTTAGAAGCGGAGTAAAAAGAAAGAAATAAGAAAGAACGCTAAGGGAAAATGAAGTGATGCGTGGGCTGGTGATGCGATGCGACGGGGTGGGTCGGGGGAACAAGAAATTTCACGAAGAAGTCGGTAATCAATATTTTCTTTTTAACTGCACCGTGTAGGTTCTAACAGGGCGTGTGAGGGTTATGTAAATGTGTGTAATAAAAGTCGTATGATATACAGTCGTAAGTCAAACGTGACGCCCTACGTGACCGGTTTGATGATACCTTTGTCACGTAATGTTTTGGTAATCAACCTTTGTTTTGATAATAGGTATTTTAATAGGTAAGGAAAGAGGGCAACTAAAGGTTGCCTCTTTATTGATGATTAACGATTATCGCGTTTAATTTGAACAGTTTTAAATGGCATGTGCTTTATGGCTGCCATCAATGTAATAATTATTGCTATCCAATGTAATAATTTGTCGATTTAAAGGCTCCCCGCAGACAGATGCGACGCGTCATTTTCTATGAAAACTTCATGCAAATTGCTCTGGCAAAATAGCGTAGCGCCTATCTGCTTGTTCCATTAATTAAAAAAAAACAGTTGGAACATACTTATTTTTGCAAGCTGTGGCATTCGTATCTACAACACAATCATTGACAAGACAACACATCGTAGGTGTAACGACAGAACCTGTCTTAAGACAAACCCAATTTATTTTCTTACTTTATCGAAGATAAAACATAATGTCACAACTTTATTCACAGTACCTTATACATGTGTTTTACACTATCGAAAAAGGTCGTATCTCAATAATACTTAAAAACAATTGCCAATATTTAAACCCAATGTTCCGTTTCGCAAATCAAATGAGATCGAATTTAAGGTCCTTAGGCTGAGGCTACATTAAGCAACGATTTATTATTATTATATTTTACAGAAAGCTTACAGACTAATAACACAATGAAAAATCATTCGTAGGCAGGAAAATTTGATAATTACAATTGGTGAAGCGGGTGAATATTAGCGGGTGGTTTAATTTTTAAATTGGGCGAAGGCGGAGAGAATCAATTCTAGAACTTGCGGAGATTAATGGATATCGCGAATCCTATAACAAATGGGTATGAGCAGAGGACACGCAGCCGAGAAATCTCACCAACATGAAGAAATCAAGATAAGCACTAACCTTTGACTCTGGCTGGCGGCGGGTGACTTCTGGGGCGCCCCGAAGATGCTCTGTTCTAGAAGCTTCTTTTGGATCACGGCTCAGCAAAACCAATAGACCGGTCTATGTTCTGGCTGCGAGCTGGTTACTTGCGGATTACGAAAATTAGTTATGGCGGCTTATTATGAGCGCGGCTCCAGCCTAAACTGACTGAGGGAATCAAGTTGGCGAGCGTTAATCAGTAGCGGTGCGTCAGTACTTATTGACTGATTGGTTATAATTAAGTGACGAAATGACAGTTTTAAATGCGCGAGCGCGGCTTTTTATAAGCTCGCTTCCTACCACTTCCACTTGAGACAAAAGTCGTGCATCTCTTTCCTCCCACACGTTGGTGATAGGTAAACGGCGTAAACATCCTCCCCCCTTTGAAACTCCGTAGGGGTTTCGAAAGAAAAACATAAAGGAACTCTAAGGGCGATGACAAGTGAGAGGAGGTCCAACTAGCTGGAAGTGGAATCATGGTTATGTTAAACTGAAGGTAATTAGCGGGAATGATATAATATAATAATAATAAATACTTAAATACTACAGGTGCGACCGTGACTAGGTCAATGACCGGTGGAATTATTGCGAAGGCAGCGGGCATAGTTTTACGACGGGACGTTTAAAAACTCCCAGCGCGGTACGTACTAGAGCCACCCTTACAACCCCGTCTTTACCAGGGTATACTTGTTCAATAACGCCAGTGGGCCAACGAAGCGGTGGTGAGTCATCCTGGTGTACTAGGACAAGTGTGCCCACTTGTATGGGTGTGTCAGGCGAGTTCCATTTTTGACGTAATTGAAGGGTGTGTAGGTAATCCACATGCCATCGTTTCCAATAGCTTTGCACTAAGCTATCTAACAATTTCTTCCTGTTATGGAGGCTTACGGATGCGTCAACCTCGCAGGCAGGTAAGGACTGTAGTGGTGTTGTATTTAAGAAGTGTGCGGGCGTCAGAATCGAGTGTGGCTCGTCCGCTAGTAAGCACAGTGGACGCGAGTTTAGCAAACACTCAATCTGATTTAAAACGGTCAGCAGCTCCTCATAGCATAGCAGCTGTTGGCCGATGCAACGGTATAGATGTGTTTTTATACATTTTATGTTTTTAATTTTATTTCCAAAGCATTCCTCTTGCAATTTGTGAAGGATTGCCGTTTCAGCGGCTTCTAGATCTGTCGCTTGAATTACTTCGGAGGTCGGTAACTTGCGAATAAAGCGCAAACCGTATACCATTATTCGTGATAGTTTCTTCCACGAAGAAACCCGCATGGCTAGTTCGACAAATGCCGACGCTTCCATATTGGAAACGACGGTCAGTGTGACCGGACCCTTTGTCTCAGGTATAGGACCTTCAACTCGGGACGGCTCAAATGGCACAGTTGGCCATTCGGTTATGGTGCGACAGACCCAGGGCGGACCCTTCCACCACAAGGGGTGGTCAATTATTTGTGATGGCAATAAGCCTCTAGACCGACAATCGCTAGGATTATCGGTCCCATTTATGTGGAAAAAGCGTTCAGGAGATAAGTTTCCCTGGATCTCAGTCACTCGACAGGCAACGAAGGTGTGCCCTCGGTGAGGCGATGAATGAATCCATGATAAAGCAATCGTGGGATCGCTAAAGGCAAATATATCCTGTATTGGATAGCGGGTATGGAAAATACTACGTACCTGCTGGACAAGTTTAGCTAGAAGTAATGCGGCGCATAGTTCTAGTATTGCCAACGATACTGTCCTTAACGGAGCCACTTTAGACTTAGCGCATACTAGCTGAACGGATATACTCCCGTTAGGGTTCACCACATGCAAGTAGATGACGCAACCGTAAGCCTCCATATTCGCATCACCAAACGCGGTTAGGTTTGCTACGAAGCCGGCCGCGACACCCAAATGGCGCGGTACTTGTAATGTAGATAACGGAAGCAACTCGTTTCTACCGTGAGAACAACATACATTAGTTATTCCCGAGCGAACGAGACGCGCGGCGCGCGGCGGTACAAACAATCTAAGTAAGCGAGCTCGCACTGAGTCGCTAAAGCGGTCATTACGTAGTTGAGCGGTTACTGTAACTTTAAAATACCCAAAGTTAAGCGAAGGCGAGAAAAGGTCTGCCTGCAATTTGGGTTCTGCATGCAGTAAATTAATAAAAAGCGGGTTGACGGGTTCCGTCTTGGCACTTGCGTCCAACACCACTAGGGTGTTTGTCGTTGGTATCTTGGACCGAACGGCAGCGGGGTGGGGTGAGCAATACCCTTTAATTACAGCGGAAGAAAAATAAGGTATTTTCAATAAATAGCCTTTATCTAAATAATCGTTAATGACGTCATTATAGGCGTGACGTAAAGCGGGGAGCGAATTAAATTTGCGCTCTAAAGCAGTTAACCGGCGTTGAGCGTGTATGAATGAGTTACCTAATGAGGTAGGTTCGACCTTGAAAGGCAAAGACACGACATACCTACCCCCGGGATGTCTTAATACCGTGGATTTATAAAATTCTTCACAGACTTGATGTTCTGTGTTTGTTATCTTTGTAGGCAGCACCTCCTCTATTTCCCAAAATTTCAATAGCGTAGCATTTAATCCACTCACAAGAGGGCCGAAGGACCAGGCGACATTGTTGGAGGTAACCGCAGGTAATTCTCCCATTACAATGTAACCAAGCGTGGTTTCTATAGCGTGAGGTGCCGAGCCCGCGGGAACGCTAACATCAGCTGATTCCATTAATGGAGGGGGTATTATTTTACCACCTAGCAAAATGAACGCGAACATTTGCGTTCCTAATATGGCGTCGATATTGCCTGGTAAATTCCAGCAATCATCCGCGAATGGTAAGTTTTTGAAATAATCCATAGCCGACGCCTGTATTACCCTACTAGGCAATGGGTCGGCGATGTGGTCGATTACCAGCATGGTTAAACTATACTGCGCGTCACTGACTCGAGATTGTATAGTGACGGTTACATAACCTCGTATAGGTGCCGAAATGGCGCCAACTGATTTTAGCGACGAATTAACTAGCGGTTTAACTTTCAATTTCAATCGGCTGCAACACTCAAGCGTGATAATATTGTTTTGAGACCCGCTGTCAACCAGACATCTCATTATAAAACGATGCCCGTCTATTGGCACATAAACTTGTGCAGTTGGCAATATTATAGTACTGCCCAGTTGTGTGCAAGATAGAATGTTATTATTTTCCGCGTAAAAGGCGGTCGAGTTTACCACATGTGGGCTATTTACCGGCGCATCTGGCAATGAGGCGGCCGATTGCGTCATCAAACATAACGGTTGCGAATCAACAGGTGGCTTAGTGCTAATTACCGCCGCTTCACTGTTGTCGAAATGTAGTAATGAGTGATGTGTTTTATTACACCGATTGCAGGTATGTTTTGACGCACATCGTAACGTTGTATGTTTGTCACTAAAACAATTAACGCACAACCTTTTATCCTTGACATACCTAAAGCGATCTCTAACGGCAAGTTTCTTGAACTCTGAACATTCGTACAAATGAGTATGCCTGGCATCTTTACAGAATATGCAGGTAGACGAAAAACTCGTTTTGTTGTCCGTTATCGCGAAACTATGCGTAGTTCGCGGCGTATTCCGATTACGTGACTTATCGTAGCTTCTCGTTTTATTCTCTGTCGCACTAATTTGATGTACCGCGGCTGTTCTTTCGATTATTTTGATGTGGTTCCGTATGTAATTTATTAATTCTTCACTTGACGGTAATTCACTAGCGCGGGCTGTAAACTCAAAGGTCTGTACTAGTTGAGCATCCAGCTTTTTTAGCATCAAATGCGTAAAAATAAAATCAGGCAAGTCCGGAATATTTAAACCTGTTAACGCCGACCACGACGAATTCATTCGTTCGATAAAATCGTTTAATTGATCTGACGCGGCGGTGGACGCTTTTATGTCGAGTATATTGTTTAAATACATGGACCCTAATAATCGTTTGTCTTGATACTTCGACACTAATGAGTTCCATATTGACGCATAATTTTTCTCATTTGGTATAATTCCAGCGAATATATTCAGTGCATTTCCACTAAGTTTACCTACCAAATATTGTACTCTTTGACTGTCTGTTAACATCTTATTGTCATGTACGTTAGCTTTAAAACACTCGTAGAACAGCGGCCAGTTTTCTGGATTACCCGAAAAACTTAATAATTCTAAAGCGGGCAGTCTTGGCGAGTACGTTTCTTTGGGAGGTACCTCGGGATTTTTTATGCGTTGAGTTTCAATCAAGTTGTTTCTTATGTACTTGACCTGGGAATAAAGTGACTCAAATGCACTCCAGTCACTGAAGCTGATTTTATACTCTGGATCCACCTTTAAAACAACTTCATTGTGCTCATCGCATAGCGTATTAAAACTACGGTATAATTCTTCTACATTCGTAGTTGCAGCAAGAAATTCCTGTACGCTTCTTGTGCTTGTAGTGACTGGAACCACTTTTTTTCCCGACTCGTATAACTCATTTATTTTTGCGAATACGGCTTGCTTCTTAGCCGCCAGTATTTTTATTTTTGCTTCGTAACTCATTGTTACTTAGGGTTTACCTACACTCCGTTATCGAACAAGTTTTCACTAACGGTTTTTATTTAAAATATGCCTGTCACCTTGCGCAAGGTCAACAGTCGCGGACAGTCACAATCGCAACCTATGTAGGTAATTTGTTTTTTATTGATTACGGGAATTTATTTTCCTTTGATTACTGTATATTACACATATAATATTTTTATGATTATGTTGGACTTATAAGGTACTGGTTTTTATATAAATATGGCTCGAAGTGACCAAAAATGGTGAAGCGGGTGAATATTAGCGGGTGGTTTAATTTTTAAATTGGGCGAAGGCGGAGAGAATCAATTCTAGAACTTGCGGAGATTAATGGATATCGCGAATCCTATAACAAATGGGTATGAGCAGAGGACACGCAGCCGAGAAATCTCACCAACATGAAGAAATCAAGATAAGCACTAACCTTTGACTCTGGCTGGCGGCGGGTGACTTCTGGGGCGCCCCGAAGATGCTCTGTTCTAGAAGCTTCTTTTGGATCACGGCTCAGCAAAACCAATAGACCGGTCTATGTTCTGGCTGCGAGCTGGTTACTTGCGGATTACGAAAATTAGTTATGGCGGCTTATTATGAGCGCGGCTCCAGCCTAAACTGACTGAGGGAGTCAAGTTGGCGAGCGTTAATCAGTAGCGGTGCGTCAGTACTTATTGACTGATTGGTTATAATTAAGTGACGAAATGACAGTTTTAAATGCGCGAGCGCGGCTTTTTATAAGCTCGCTTCCTACCACTTCCACTTGAGACAAAAGTCGTGCATCTCTTTCCTCCCACACGTTGGTGATAGGTAAACGGCGTAAACAACAATCTTCCACATAGACATCTAGTTAGTTACCAATACTTTGCGTTGACTATTTACGATGGAATCTCATCGATTTATGGTAGATGTCTTCCCCCCAGCCGGGAGAACGAAATCTGATGAATATGGCGTGGCTACGTTACCGATATGCGACAATCTGGCAAAATCTGTACGAGCTTTTAATTAAATACTCTCAAGTTTAAACTTATCACACAAGTAAAACAAATCCATATAAAAAGTGAAAATTAAATACGACAACCCCCAAAACACCCGCTCTTCAACACTTAAAGCACTAGGTGCTTTAGCTGGTAATATGTGTAGGTAATGCTGGTCCAATCATATAAAAAGAAAACATGGCTAGCGATGTTGGTGTAAAGTGTAGTAAATAATAGTAATATAATGGTGTAGTAATAGTAACTGTAGGGTAGTAAATCGAATGTATTACTTTCTATTTGATCGTGAAAAAGTATACATAGATCGCGTCGCGGTCTTATGTAGTCCCAGCCTAAAGGCGTGTTCTTAGATACCGAGGGATATTTCGCAAGCGGTCGCCCGCGCAGGGAACCGAGTGAACTTTAGCTGGCAAAGTAATAAAGATCGCAGCGACAGGTTGACGGGGTCAACCTCGCTGGTACTCGAGATACTTCGGCTGATAGGTGATGCAAACTGTTTTAGAGATTTGTAAGTGAAAATCGATGGAGAATTTGTTATAGCATTGTTTGTAGAAGAGTAATGGGGTTTGAAGGTGCTTGTTTATGTGCAATGTTCTTTTGTTTCTTTCGTGATGCCCTTGTCAGCATGTTTTTCAATATTATGTTGGGCCCTGATGTCATGCTCGTTGTACGTTTTCAGTTATAGCGAGAGAATTGGCAAAATGAGCAAATGGAGTATGTAAGGATCGCAGCAGATGTTGTTCTGTAGTTTCTGCCTGCCCCCATAGGAAGAAGGCGTGAGTTTAGACTATCGTTTCGACATAGAATTTATATCTAATCGTTAAGTCATTTTATGGAAAACTCTTCCTTATTGTATAATCAGATTCAAGGAATACACATATTCCATCGCCAATAACTTAAGATCGAAACAGCATAAAGAATTTTCATTTTATATTCTTACTTGTATCGATTCTGGTTAATCTCGTTTTGTACGATTTATTTTCCCTATCGGGGGAGTTAGAAAACATGTCGGGTCATCTCCGAGTCACATCGCCATTCGAAGATATGGCTCCAACGGGCTATAGGCAGGTTATAGGCTATAAAATTTACTTTTATCTCAGCCTGAGACTAGACTTAGCTGGAACTATTTAAATCCGATCCTGTGAATTGAGGCTATAAAGAGATAATGTACTAGGACTTTTAAGAAGGGTTTTTAATAGTAAGGGACAAAATGGTCAACCTACACAGTATGTACAGTCAACAAAGGAGTTAAGTATACAGGAGCGTCGGATATAATTGAAGTTTACTAAGAAACCGATGGATGTTCTGGACTGAAATTTAATTTAATAAATGAGCTGTTTGTTTTCTATTAATAAACTAAAATTTTATTCGAGAACATCCATCGGTTTCTTAGTAAACTTCAACAATATCCGACGCTCCTGTATACTTAACTCCTTTGTTGACTGTACATCCCGAAATCATTGTCTTAGGGTTCAATTCTCAACAATGCTAACAACAAACAAGAAGTAATAAAAGTCTAGCGTTTGCTAGACGATATCCTCCAGCCAAACGAAGTTATTGCCCTGAGGGTCTACTCTCTAAGGCCGTCAACGAAGATACGGGCTCGTCCGAAAGTAGTTGATCCGTCAAAACAAATGTCAAATTCAATTTCTCGGACGGGCAAAAACACATCGGTAGTAGAGACAACTGACAAGTCGTGTTGTCATTATGCATTGTTAGTTCGGATCCCGAACTAATCTTATGTCCGTATGTGATACAGAGTAGGAAACCCCCGTAAGTTCGGCCAAAACTATGGATATCATGCTTAGGGAGTAGACCCCCAGACATGCTAATATTGATTAACTAGTGATTAATAAAAAATAAAAACCGTCAGTCGGAAGTAAGATTTGCGACACAAAATAATTACACAGAACAGAACATTAATTTAAATCTAACTCCTCAAGGCATATTCGTAAATGATAGTGTCTGACCATAAATTATAAAGCTACACTAAAACTAGAACCATAGACCATACACTACTTGATCACAGGAAAAGGTGTCAAACTAAAATTAATTTGATTGCTTCAAGATTACCGAGCAATAAGGCCGGAGGACACGAGCGGCAATTCCTGCAAGTTCCACAACAGGTGATAATTGTGGGTACTTGGACTTTCACCCGTGTGTATAGCCCCGGGTTTATTGCGATTGCCGTCTACTTCAATTGAAATTGTTCTGCAGTTAGATTTAGTTTGTTTAAGTAACTGATCGCGATAAACTGCTTTGTTAGGTTAAGTCTTTGCTTATTCTGTTTCTGTGATTGGTGTTAAGATTACGTGTTATTAGACCAACATTAATTGGACTTTGATTTGTTGTAAAATAAGGGATTATGAGTTGTGTGAGGAATGGTATATGAAAGAGAAGGGAGTGAATGATAGCGTGACGGGTGACAGGGGAGAATAGAAGAAGAAAACGTTGCGCCGACCCCAAGTAACATGGGACAAGGCCAGAAAGACGATGGTTAACAAGTTATCAAACCTCAAATCATGCATCAAATCTGCAGCACCGAAACGCACCAATGTCTAGATATGAGAAACAACTAGGCTATGAATATTCTAAATAGACTACCGCCGTATCTGAAGGTTGCGTGTAAGAAGTCAGTAACAATTCCAATACACGTTGTCTGATGTTAACTTCTGAACAGATACATTCAGGCCAAAGACAGCGAGTAATTAACACAATGAAAATAAACAAATGAACGATGATATTGAAAAAACGGTTCTACTTCAAAGTAGGCGTGCACAACCTGTCAATGATGAAGAACACGAAGCTTACATTGAAGATAAAGATCAAAAGTTGTCTGTCATTAACCAAGCACTATATCACAGTTTGTAAAAGGTTAGCTCCATATAAAACATAATCACTTATAAGTTAGTATCTATTGTTCTTGTTGCACGATTAGTGCACTCACTTAATGATACATTTGCATTTTGTAGTACTTAAATGTCCCTATGATTATCGACACCAGGAAATTAATCGGTTCGATCGATTGTAACCACTACATTGTGTAGCAAACTGTAACTGTTGTTGTATGAGCATGTAGAAATCCACGTGCCGTATGAGTTTGTATCGGTCCAGCCAACCATATGCAGAGTGGTAGAGACATGGACGCGCAAACTCACTGAAAGAAATAAGCAGTAAATAAAAATGAAAAAAAAAAAAAAACATTAATCTGAACTGCTTTAAACAGCTCCATACGAGCCTGACGTTCAAAGCACTATTTTTTACTGATCCGAAAACAGTTGAAAGCTTGAGGCAAATTGTTACCATCATGACAGTAAACTTTAACGTTTTAAGTAGCTAAAAGGTCACAACTAACTACTCACAACTAACTGTTTTATTCATTTGGTGATATCATTTAAACCATTAAAATTTACTTACATTACAGTAATGGTGGTTTTCCTTTTTTTTGTTGTGTTTTTCAGTAAACACATACTGTTTGATGTTTGTTCAATCATTAAAAGTTACTGTTTTGTCTTTTACTGTTTTACAAACATTTCTTCTTACTGTATGAAGTCAGTAAGTCTTATTTTTTTTAGTGCTGTAACCTTGAAATTCGCACATGATTCTAGACCCCCTAGCGTAGAAATTTGGGGAATGTCATAAAAAAAATCTGCTGTTACATAGAAAAGTGCAATACCTACGCAGTCAAATGTATAGAACAGAATTTTCTTTTTTAATAACCGACGTAAAATTTCAACCCAAAGGGGGTTCATAACTATGTACTGAATCCATGGCAGGTTGCGCGTCGATGAGCCTGCCCGGCCACCCGTATACTTTGCTGTAATGATAGCAGTTTCCTGTCTTTATTGATTGAGAGTTTGCTGCGAATCATTGTTTTGTCTTGATTAAATCTCTGCAGGTTTTTCTTAACCTGCACTATCCTACTGCTAGGCAAATATTTTTTCCTATCTTGCCCATATATTTCATATAACTTCTCCTTTCTCTGTATTTTCTTTTCATACCAGTTCTACTATCTAAGTCGTTGCGCTAGCCTTTTGTCTTGTAATTTCTTGAGATTCATGATCAATAGTTCAATATCTGTGCCAATAGTAGTTTCAATTACTCTTAAACCGTTACCGATCATAGCCGTGACCTCCTGTGTATTTGAACTCTGCAATTCAGTTCAACATAAATTCGCTTGCTTACGAATTATAAGATTTTCGAAATATGATTATTTGTGTTTATTCGCGTTTCATTTGTTTTAACAATGTGCCAATATAACATTCTTATTCGTCTTTCATTTATTTTAATAATCTACTAAGATACATAAATTGAAGTCTCTTTTCGTGTCTGTATGACTACGTTATGCTTCTTACTTAACTTCGCAATGGATTTGATGCGGTTTTCAACATCATTTAGAGAATTTACTCTGGAAGGTGCCGTGGGAAGGTGTGTGGGCATATACACTTACTTACGTTACAATAAAGAAATCTGGATGATTTCTCAAAGTCGTATAAACTGTGCGAAGCAAGGGCGGGTAGCTAGTAGGAATATACAATGAATTGTATAATTATATGGCTATATATATACTATTCATTCTTATTACTTTTGCTCTGCTGCTCTAGTTACGCAATACAAAAGGGGTTGATTCTAAATATAGAAAGTAGGTGTGTGTACGATATTGTGATTTTCCATGGCTTCTCTACGCTTGAGTGGAAATTACTGAACATGTAAGTCGGATTTAAAATAATAGAATCGGAATCAATACGAGTCACTGGGGCACTAGACGTTTCAGATTAATATTAGTATTTTTTAATCCTGTTGAGTTTTAAATATTTTCTTCAGAAATCTCTTTTGCTTGTCATGCAATCTTCGATTCTATAAACATTTAACGGCGCAGCAAGTGGCACGGTCTAGCTGATTACTGCCACTCTAACAGAGAGTCGCATCAATAGTTGCGTGGCGGCTGTCTTGTAATGACAGGACAGAGATGATTGCAGGGGGAGCCGCTGTAGTATCATGGCCACGACGAACTGCTATATTCAGGCACAATCCTGATGATATTGAAGCTCCTCAATCACTTATACGATGACCACTTCTGGTAAAGGTTATCTTGTGCTGTTACATGTAATAATTATACCGATCATTCAGTTCTCATTCATGACTGTCTAACTAGACCACATATGCATGCATTTTGATGTGATATAGTCATCAATCATGTAATATACTTAGCCAAGTACCCGTTGACAGTCTTTATTAATTAGGTAGACGTATCAGACAGCCATTGGATACAATAATGATAATTTGATAATTATACACAAGGAGAGACAAAAATTATAGGTAATGAAACAGTGGGTGACAGATGGTGGTGTTTTGATTTGATAATGGAAACAGTTAAACACTTAGCGGGACACTAAACGCCCCTCATCATAGTAACAATAAAACTTCTATTGTGTCTCGTTCAGTATCCTTAAATAGGTTAAGGAAAGTGCTAAATATTAACAAAAAATTAGGTTAGTAAAGAAATGATCGATAGACTGTGAATGATGATATGGTTAGAAAGGAATGCATGCAGAAGCTTCCTCATGTAGCGCCATCGCTTTCCATCAGGCGTGATCGAGGTCAAGAATGGGCCCATTACGCAATAAAAAAATGGGGGTGACTACCGACATGACGATTAATAAAGAAATATGGAAGACAATACATGTTGCATCCGACCCCCAAATAAATTGGGATAACGGCATGAGAATGAAGATGAATTAGGTTAGTAAAGATTTGTTGAGGATGCAAAAGTAATAATTAACAAGCCAATTATAAACTGTAAGAGGAAATTAAATTTATTTACTTGTGGAGTAGAAAACAGATCGTGTTATACTTTCGAAAAATTTGACATTCGTTACATGTTATAGTGTTTACTTCCGTTTCACACTGAATATTTGAATGCTGTGAGAGTAACGCGCGAGATGAAATGAGAGCAATTAATTATAAATATAAGTGGATTAGTATAACGTCTACTTAATGATGAATGGTGACAGCTGCCCATGACAGTCTTAATTAAAAAGACGGTTCTTATGTTCTTGAATGTGAAGAACAAGACCAGTTAGAACTAGTCTAAATATGGGCAAAAATCGTAAAGTATGGACATTATTGGACATACAAAAATATGAACGTTTTTCTTGCATATACATATGGATATGACAATAGCATATATAGCACTTCATTATTATCTATCATTTGTTTATTAAAGAATGATGTACAGTACTAAACATAAATGTTTGCTCTTATTACCTTATTTGAAATTTGAAATAAGAGGATGTGCAAATCACCCACTGACCTCTTGTAATACAGTTAAACATACTTACTCGTATATATTTTCTAATGAATTTTAATAAGCTCATCTAAAATCGATTAATCAATTCACACAGGTTATTATTAATCAATCACAGATAATTAATTTCTATTTAAATGAGAAAGATGGCATACTTTTATTGTGACAAAGAGGATGTGAAAACTAGAAGAGGCAGGATGCTGTGATAAGAGAAAGGTGAATGATATACAAACATTTAAAGACACGCGACTTTAGCCACACAAAGTGTGACGATGACTGATAAGAAGATGCAGCCGAACTGAATGCAACTGTAAATGGCATTGAACATGAGATGCAGCTTGTATCATTTGGACTTAAACCAAAACGTAGCTAATGTAGGTTTACTTCGAGAACAATTATTATTAAACAATCTGAAGTTAGATGCAAATAGATACAGCGGGGTAATTGCGTAACACACTATCAGTAGGAATGGCTTTAATTTTGACAGTTCTGCAACATTCATTGCGTTATTTACGTTGTTGAGCAGACAATTTTTTCGAACATATAAAGCAATGGATTAGCAATATCCTTCAAATGATTCAGACTGTGATTGATTGTGAGTTACGACATTAAGGTGCAAGTCGTGTTTCTCTACTAAATAAATGTGTGGTTATTGTAATAGAACGACAATAGGAAGCTATCTTAATTCAGCTGGCAAGATTCTATCTCAACATAAGTAGTTTCAGAAAACTTGTGAATATGTCTTAGACGGGCTTTCCACAAAGCTGAGCTTGGAAGTGGAGCTTTGCATCCTTTGAGTATAAAGCAATTCTAGTGTTGTATTTGTTCCTCCTTCCTCCTTTCTTCTAGTCGAAAACCAGCGAAACTCAGTTCAGAGTGCTCTCTTAATATCTAACCTATATTCCTGCTGAACCACTTCGATGCAGATATCACGCGATACTAATTTCTCACGATACATTTACTTGTTACACTTGCTTGCATATAAATCATCGCGTGCTGTGAATTGATCCGACCGATTGATTGACCATATATCTTCATAACTTTTTGCAATCGTTTTATCTATCTAGCACAGTTTCTTCAGTTCTTGATGGCTTTGGAAAACTATTTGACTTTCAACGCCATTCTTCCTGGTCTTGGGCATTCCGCATTACATTCCTCCCTGATGCCTTGATTAGGACACTGTTCTATCCGCGTGCCTTTCTCATACTATTTGCAGGTGTATCTATCCTATTAGGTGCCGTTCCAAATCAAAAGATTTTATGACAATATCATGAAACGGTAAACGTTTGCTATCAACTGCTGTTGGTTCTTCTTCTATGGCATTCGCACTATCATTATTTTTATCTTTTCTTTCTTCTTTAATGCCATCACTGTAAACCATAATTTACTGTTATCAATGCACATGATATATTCAATGCATTTAACATCAATACGTATGTGAAACACTAATTACTTTTGTAATTTCTTCATGCTCTTAAATAAACAGAAAATAATCGCAGAAATATCCAGAACGTTGATATGAAACTAATTAATACTGTTTCTAATTAGAGAGATTGCGGATGCATGACCTTGCGCTGAAATCGGGCTCTCAATCTTGCAGACGGAACGATGCAATTTGATGTAGATGCTATATTAGCTGCCGGAACTGCTAATAATCGTAGGCAATTATAACGAGGTAGTAAATACTTTACAGATGATTATGATAGGTAATTAGAATTAGGTAATAAATGAAAAATTAAGCACACGATTTGAAAAGACGATTTCGACATTGAGAGAAACAGTAAGATGACAACCCAATTTTCATGTCCACGTAATCACTCTCCAACTTCCAAGGTTGCCTGGAAGAGATTGCAAAAAGCGATAAGGCCGCCCATTGTATGTTTTGTAGTAATTGTAGTTTTTGTTTTGTATTTTCTGGTGTGCAATAAAGTATATAAAAATAAATAACACTAAGTAAGAGTGAACTAAGAAATACTGTCGAAAATGCTAACCATTTCCTTTTGAGAGTGACTTAAAAATATTCTGTAGGTCATGATTTTTTCCCCAAAGCCAAACAGGCTGTAGAATACCGGTCTCCCACTTGTTGAACTTCTGACGTCTTAATGCAATGTCGTATCGAGGAAAATACTGTCCAGTGAATCTGAAAAGAGTTAAAACATTCACGTTGAAGGCATGGGCTAAGATATACATGATCAAGGCATATGAATAGCGTTAAATATCATTACTTTATGTTAGAAAACCTTGTTGGTAATTAAACATTGTTAGAATGTTAAGTAATGACTTGTACAACACGTTAATAACTATGGCATTCTCATACACATGTGCCGTTCAACTGGTGACTAACACCTAAAACATGTTCTGACATACAATATTACACTTCACAGTAAACCCTTGTTCAGTATAATCAGATAATTCAAGCAATAAACTGTTTATTCACATGAGCTTTGACCATGAAAAAGCATATACATACATACTTGCATTGGACACATTTTGCAAGAAAGTAACCATAATATTGCAACATCTGGTATGTGACGTCACCCATATGTGTATTACAAAAAAATGCAGAAGTACGAGTATAATTCCAATTAAGATACCTCCCAATCAAGTCATAGTAGGCCACGGCCGGTTATGCCAAAGCCTTCTTGAAAAACGTAGTCAATTGTGTTGTTATTATTATTCTGTTTCGTTTTACTATAATTCTAGTAATCTTTTTTGTAGGCAGGTGTTTCTCTGAAAATTAAACGATTTTCTTTCTTTCCTTCTTTGTGCGTTGGCAAGACCAATGTTGGCTTGAAAGAGGGCTCATTCATTCCTGGGCTGCTCCCCATCATCGATTAGAAACCATGTGTTCAGTACACCAGTTTGTAACAGTAACTTTAAATATAACTAATTGATCGCGATTCGATTGGTTGGAAGTGCAAGATCTTCTTGCGTGGGCCTTTTGTACCACTTTATATTATTACACGACAGAGTGACAGACGAACTGCACAGACGCCAATAATAAATTTATTAAAAAATAATTAAGTTGACCAAAGATTATTTAAGATATTGTCCAGCCTGGTCCAGGCTATATGAAGTTGGTACTCGGTAGTAGAGATAATGTCATCATAATATACTATGGTAGATTTGGGCCATCACAGGAAGTGGGACCTTTAAGGGGACTACATGACATAAAGCTCGGTCACTGTCGGACTGTACAGAAAAGAAAGAAGCGCAATGACACAAAGCTGGTAATTTATTGCAAAATATGAAGCAATTATCTATTTCCAAAAAATCTATTGTTTGGACAAAAAAAATAAAACACTAGTGCTTTAGTATGTTGATTGTAGAATAATCTGACAAAAAATCAGAATGATTGTATGTATATATATTAGTACCTATGGTTTTTTTTATTGTTAAAAGAAGTTTTTAGAGGTATCTTCATATCATAATGTTTGTCTATCGTATCAAATTAGTTGTATTATATTTTCAACACACTACCTAACTAGCATAATATTATATCTTGAAGAATATCATATAGTTTTCTGATTTTGTTTACTGTAGTCGATCATATACTTTTAGGCATTATAAAACTTGCGTTTTTTGAGTTTAGATCCTGTAGTCCCTTTAATGCCAAGTAAAAGAAAGTTAACGAACATAATCTTTTTCTGCTCGAATAGGTTATGTAGAAAATTATAGACATAGGCATTGTGCATAATATTGAAACAAAGACTTTTTTTTAAACCTGCAGCAATTATGTTAATCCCATGGAAATAAAAATGATTCGCGTGCACTTCTAGACGTTCAGTGAACAAGAAAACCTTGCTTGGAGGTGCACATGTACCTACAATCAGTAAGGTACAGTAATCGCTGTAAAGCTGTTTAATATATTCGTTCCACGGAAGTGTGAGTCAGCAAGCCTTGTCGCTTACACGTGGTGTTCGGAAATAACTCGAAATATAACCGATGAAATACTTCTTTAATATTCAATGGCTGACGCTGGCCGAAAATGGCGCGGAAATCTTCAAGACAATATTCTCTAATAAGTCTCATCGATCGATGTCGTTAATCCTCTATTGACATTAGCCTTTTTGGTACCATGGATGTTTTCAAAACGGGTTGGAATCCATTTCAAGTGGCCCAAACGTGTTTAGTGTACAAACATTTTAGCGGAGAGAGAAGACAAAGGAGAATTTTTGTTTGGCTTGGATGCATCCGGAAACGACAGTTGTACGATTAATTGCTTGATGCAGTTAATAATACAGGCAGTTGAAAACAGGAACGGGTTGTTTGACTCCCACATGAATGAATAATTTTAGTTTTAGGTAACTGGTGAAGCACAGTTTTTGTTGGTCATTCAAGTTCACCCAGTAATGTAACTTGACTATATGCAAAAGCATAAAAAAGAGATTTAATGAAGAATTTTGAGGAATAAACATGAGGCTAAAGAAGACGCACCGTTAGAAGATTAAAGCATAATGCTGGTCCTGCTCCACAACCACAACTAATTGATTAACACCTGAAAATACTGTTGGAGCTGCTGAAGATTGTAAGACTATCTTTGCATTGTATAAACTCAATTTCATTTGTATTGCATAATTGCATAGCACAGATGTGAGTTCTATGTAAGTACTATACCTTATTTTACCATTTACCGGGTAATATGTCTTTCATTGACTTGAATGTGCCCTGGCGGCTGATAGTATGTCATGCTCACACAAATGTCTCGCTGACGGTGGCGTGTATGTTGGATCATTTAGCTCCCTTCAAAATGGTTGAGCTGAATGGTGCTGATCTATGCGTCATGTTCGTGAACGGGCGCCGTCAGTTGGGGCTGGTCATCACTTAGCTGCCTCGGCTTATTTTTAATTATTTTTATTTTTGGATTGTTGTTTTAGTACTATTTGTTGTACTCTGGACGCTTTTAACTCATACGTCTTGTTTATTTTTACATCGTTCTCACATTATTTAATTATAAATTCAAAAGTAATGATGTAACTAATATTTTTGTAAAATATAATTTAAAAAGAGTGTCCATGGAGTTTCTTGTCCGTTCTTCTCCATAGGTACCTACGCTTTGGAATGGGCAACTAGCTTCACATTTTTCTGACTGACTTACTTCTTGACAATTCAAAAGTGCCTGTAAAATGGTTTAATTGAAATAAATGCTTTGAGTTTGAGTTTTGAGTTTAATATTTTCTTTGTAAACTGTGTCACATTTAATATGTATTTTCCCCTGCTCACGGAAACGTAAGAAAAGAAAGCATTCACGTTCAAACGATAATGAACAAACGAACATCATAAACTTGACTTACTAAGCATATTTGTGGTCAAACGGATGTCGATACTAAAACCCCAGTAAATATGAACATGATCTAGGCACAGATATTTGTATCTGTAGGCAATCGCCCACACGGTCTTAAATTATCATCAGATTTAGAGCAAATACTCGTAAGTTGGACAAACAATTGTCAAACAGTTGGCCATAGATAGCATCAGCTTCCAGGTGCAGTAATTACATATTAAATTGTTGTTACTAATGATAAATGGTCGGCATTATGTATGTCCGTTTGGTAGAAAGTACCGGAAGCTACGTATGGCCTGAAGGAAGAGAAACATCGCCAAGACAAACATCGTATTTTATATTGTAGTGTTGTTCAAAATTTTAAATATCATTACTTTCACAGAGTTTGTCTATGTTTTTTTCAACTTCATTAAGTTTTGTCATAAATATAATTAATGTTGTTCTTGTTCCGATGTAACTTGTTTTATTGGTTATTTACGTGTAATACATGTTTTATTATCTTTGGTTTCAGGTAATTGGTTTGGCGCCTTTCTTTTAATACGGTTACAAAATGGTTCTTGTAAGTTAATATCTGCATAATGCATAATATCTTATCTTATCACAAAACAGGATACGGTAAAATGGGACAAATTAATACTATAACTATTTTCATTATTTTGTCTTTATACATGAGTAATAATAACAATTCCATGCAACCAACAATACCTAAACAAAAGCACGAACTACATATTCTCGCGACATACCACGAGTAACCTTCGGAATCGAGCGCGGATGAGGTAACCCGAACCGAGATGCAACCGACTTGTTAGATAATCGATATAATCGAGAAATAGCGAGCTAGACTCATTCGAGTAACTAATCGACTTGTATAGCAACACGTTTCTTCATTTAAAAATCGAACGTGCTCTAAATATCGAGACATTGATTGGATACGATACGCTGATAGACTAAATTGAGACGAGGCAATTATGAATTTGGAACTTGTTTTTTTTTAATTTATCTGTCATTTTGTAACTTGACGTTTTAATTTTCTTACAATTTGTTTGTTGTGAATGTTTTTTGATTCTTAAATGATGATGACGTTTGGTAATTATCATTCAAGTAGCAATAAACCTTATACGATACAAAAAGGCCATCTATTAGCTTTGTTAGTAACGTGTTTAGTAACTAGATAGATATAAGTAACTTCGTTCTGTCTAATGACCTTGCAAGTCTCGTTCACAGGATATAAAAAACGCATTACCATAACCATAATCAGCCTATAATGTTCCCACTGCTGGGACACTGGTCTCCTCTCGGTGAGAGGGAGTGGGCCGTAATCCACCACGCGGGCCAAGTGCGGATTGGCAGATGTCACATGTCTTCGATTTTTTGGTTCTAGGACATGCCGCAAACGCATTAGGGTCTATTATTTATAATTTATCATCTTCGTAATTATCTCTGTTAATGGGCAGTTATCTTCGTTAATGGGCAGTCTTGTCTAAATCAGTCTATGCTTTCTATGATCTGTTCCTTAGAACAAAACAAACAAACCCGATTTGAAATAAACTACACAGTTTTATTTTTTAATACTCTTTTTTACATGATTACTAAGCTGTAGGTACAGTTAATACTTTTGCATGTTATCTTTTAAATAGTGTAGTGACACGTTAACGTTACAAAGCCCGGTAACCCAATTTTCGTGATACAAACTTTTTGCGCCTCGCTAAGTTTTTGCACATCTGACAAGACAAGATAACTATCTTATTATTCTTCTATCCGGTTTCTTATATTGATGCGGATAAAGACATTATATTAGAGCATTGTGCTTGACACGCGCATATTGTGCATTACTTTCTCAGCATTCAAGCTAAACCGTGACACATAACTAATTTTTCGCATCGCGGCGTTTCTCGGAACCGTGTGAAAACTGAACTGCATCACAATGTGAAATTAGATCAAGAGCGATGTGGGGCGATACTTAATCACATCTTTGTCATTGGACACAATCGCTTCCTGAATTAACACCTTTATTTTATGCTTGGTTTCTCTTGGGTGTGAATTAACATGCTTCTGTTAGAGGGAAAGATGCGTAATTGTTGTGGAAACAATTGGATCATTTACGTTGACAATTTAGTAATACATGTCTGCTATAAACAGTTGTTAACGGTTTTTTTTTAAAACCAGTTGCATTTAAGTAGGTAGTCACACGAGTCACACAGTCCCCTCCCTACATCAGAATTTGAAATTCGAACACGCATCTATTGCAATATTCGTGGGAAAACCAAAATGGCGGCACGCGTTCGGATTCACACATGACACAAGAGAAGGTATACTTTAGTCACATTATTTTGAAATTTTGAATAGGTACTCATTAGCATTCTGTTTAGTTCGGTAACGGCACTGATCAATAAGTAGGCAGAAAACGTATGTAGTATGGACATTGTTACGGTGGTTTCAAAACGGTCATCGATTGTGCGATCGTAAACGTTATTTGAGAAAACGGTGCATCGTATTCATGGTCCGCTTCACTTACAATAACCATACGTTTTGTTGATGCTTAAAAGACAATGCTTTGTTTCGAAATAAGCCTGGATTTGAAACAATAATATATTTCCATTGTTTGTAATCCCATAGTCTTGAAGAATGTCAAGTCCTAACTGTCAAGCGCATCCTTGATATTATGATTTGCTTTTTCTACTATTTTCAGTTATCAGACTTAAATTAAATTAGACAATATTTTGCAGTGTTCCGCACTACATGAGACCTGCATAATCAGCCTTTAATGTTCCCACCTCCACAGGCGTCCTCGCTCGAGGGAGTGGGCTGTAATCTACCATGCGGGCCCAGTGCGGGTTAGTAGATGTCACATGTTCTCGAATTTTTGGTTTAGGACATGCCGGTTTCCTCACGATGTTTTCCTTCACCGTTTTGAGAGGAGTGATGATGAAATTATCACATGAGTGAGACCTAATACTGCCAAATGTGAGTGCATTTCTAAAGCCTTCATTTTTAAAGACACACAAATGAAGGCTTTGCAAATGAAATTTATATTATTTATCAATATTGAATCTCCCACGTAGGTGTTCAATGTACTACTAGGAGTGGTTGACGTCATTCCGGAAACCCAGATTCTTCGACCAATTTATGTCGTAGGAGCGCCCGTTACAAAAGATTGAACTTATAAGCGTTGTAATACGAATATGAGGAGAACAATGAGTTCCAGTACTTAAACATGTGCTGAAATTACGTTACGCTTATGTTTGTGTGGTTAAACATGAAATCTGAAAAACTGACTGAACTTCTACTGATGCTATACTTCTTGAATTTACACTTGCTTTGTATTTATATAATTAAGGGCCATTCTTATCATCAGCCAGACATTGGCTAGGCTAAGATAGTACACTGCAGTTCTCATCTCTTTCTTATTTCTTCTGAGACGGCGTTTTATCAGTATTGTCATCATCTGTATCTTCTTCATTCATGCGAGCACTAGCTATTAAATGAGAAATTTCATTTTACTTCTTTTGCTTTTTAAGGGGGATGCGCTAAGGTACCCCGCGAAATTCATATTTATTTTCGTTTTTTTTTTCAATTTTTAGATCAGGATCAGGTTGTATGTTGATAAAAATATGATTCGCGATCGTAACAAATATGGCTTTACAGAAATATTATCATTTGAATCAGAAATACAACTATGTATGTAGTTAGAATTTGCCTCAAATGTCATGACTTCATGAAATAGTCATTCAATAGGGTAATATGAATTTACAGAGTTGTATTGATGATTTTTATGATTATAATGCTATAAATTAATATTTGTTACGGCTGCGATTCATATTTAGATCAACATACAACAGGTTGTATCAGGATACTGACGTGCAAATTCCAAAAAAACATATTAAGAAAATTTGAATTTGGCGAGCTACCCGGACATTTTCGCCTTTATGTGTGCTACGTAGAATTACTTACCGAATCGTATCATAGCACCAGTCAAATGAAAAAAAAAATTATATTCTTTGAGTGGTCGTATCGCTATCCGCTCTAGAAATCTTGTGACGGCCCGTCTCTGTTTACTGAGTTTGTCAGTATCAAGTGTCTTTTGTTTCGCGCGTTTGTCATATCACGCCTTGTTGCTATTTGATGTCGGTCATATTTTATGTCGTTTTCCTTTTGTTTAATTGCTTAGTATCGAGGTGTAAGAAACTAGGTAGCGGAGGTCAGATGGGTTTATCTCCATGTAGCAGTTCTGATAAACTGACTGCTTGAAAAGTCTGAAAACCAACCCCTATTCTTTGATGTTGTTAGAAAAAGGCTAGGTATGGAAGCGATTTGGGAATGTTACAACTTACAATCGACCATGGAGTTTCTTGCCCGTTCTTCTCCTGTAGGTACCTACTAGGCTTTGGAATGGGCAACTAGCTTCATATTTCTGACTGACCGACTCCTTGACACCTTAATAAGAGTTGCATCAGTTGTATTGTAAGAGATGCATTTTGAATTTCGTCAATTAAAATAACGTTATCTTGGTAGATAACACAAGCTATAAGCGAAGGTTGGCTTCAATATAATGCGGGCCACTCACGATCAAGTTAACCGTCAAGTTTGCAGCGGACTTGAAGCCGCGTACTGGACGCGGCTTCAAGTCCGCTGCAAACTTGACGATGAACTTGATCGTGAGTGGCCCGCATAACTTACTCACAGCTGTTATTCATTATATTCTTTTATGAACGTTTCAATTCATCGCAACCGCTTTGTTGTAATTTGCAGACTGTCAAGATCAAGACCTTGAATTCTGCAACAATACTGTTGATGAAATATTTCAACATCGTGCTCAAATTCTTTATGGACGTTAAGATTGTTATTTATTTATAAAGTTTTTGTTTATTTTATGTTGTTGTTACTGTGAAAATATTATTTTGTGTTATTTGGTTAACCCAATTCTTAACAAACATACGTAGTCAAAGATATGTAGCTGGGAAAAGGCGAAGCAGATTATGAGGAGTCATTATTGAGCAGATTCTAGAATGTAAATCTAACCTATTTAAAACTTTACAATCATTATCGTCCTAACTGACCCAAAAAGGTTGGGGTCATCTGCCAATAATGCTAGATGTGTGACTCAAAACCAGCAAACCAACATTTCAAAAGTGTACCGTATTCAACAGCAAGGTGTGAGAAATACATGATCCTAATATCCAACTGGTCCACTTTCTACAAGAATAGATAAAATAGGAAGAGTAACAAAAGAAAATGAAGCTAAAACAGCGCTCTTTACCGCAATATAAATCGCATAAGGCGCCAAACGAGGCAGTATCCGTAATATCTTAGCCTCATAATTTTGTCATCAGCTGGCCGTTGCGAAACCGCGGTCAGCGGTGATTCATGCTATTATGAATGGGAAGCCACAGAAAGTCCACTCCTAACAAGGCGAGGTTAATATCTAATATGTAATAGTGGTTACTGTTCGGCCATTGCAGTTTACGATACATTTGTGGAGGCACTAAAAGCAACCCCTTAAGTTAGAAACCATACCATAACTTTACCCCAATTACTATATGACAGTTGTAGCTACGTGTGCCAGTCCTACGGATGCTCCACTAAAATACACATATATAATTCTTAACTTCTCATTTTCTACTACATCACTAATCCAATCCTGTAAGAGATTGTTTTAGATCCTTTTGTTATGCTCGCTGCACTTTTTTATTGCCAAACTAGGCATATAAATAGATTTGTAAGCTAATTTTACTTGTCATAACTACTTCCATATGGGAGGGTCTACTATGCAAAGCTATGAGATATTTGCTTCATTATTGATACAAGAGTCTTAATTTTAACTAATAACTGTCTGTAAATTATAGCAATCGGCCATAAGACCACATTTGCGTTTGTGCCTTTGGGTTCAATTGCATCTAGTGTATTTTCTGTAACTATCATATTTGTGAAGTCCAGTCCGTACCTACAGCATCGCGTTTTCTCTGTTAGTCAAATGTTTGCTTTACCGACCGGCTGGGAATGTAAATTAAAGTGCACTTTATAACTCGTTCTCGTTCTGTTTACGACAAATCTTCGTGTAATTGTAACAGTTCTTTAGATGCTTACTGTTATTTGTAATACAAGACTTGTTTCACAACTCATTATTTGATGGAACTTTTACGATCTTACGTAGGTACTAATTTTCCACGAATTTTGGAACTTGCTGTGATAAAGTTACGTCTTCAAAGAGCCAAGAACTGGTTACAATGTATTAAGTAGTAGAGCTTGTACAATAGTTACGCAAATGTAATGGTTGAAACAGTTTTCACTGCGTCTTTGAAGTTAACCTTTAGAACCTTTTCTTGCGAACATCTTATCTGTTTTCACCAATTTTTTTCTTTTGTATTTGATCTAACCCTTTCATTAATAACTTCCTAGGTTTCTGAATCTATCTGAGATATTGGAAGTGAGGTATTAGGATCAGTGATCCGTGTTTTACTATTTTCTTCATAAATAATTGTTTCTGTATCCATACAAGTCACTCTTCATAATCTATATGTCGGAAATACATCAGTGATTCGTTTGACTGTTCGGGACGCCATCCAGCGCCAAGCGGCACTCGACTGCGTCTAGCCTGACGTTCGGGGAGTCGAGGAGAGCTACAGCTACAACAGCGGCGTGGTGGGGTTCTTGACTGATTATTTTATTCGTAAAATTTTAATCTGATTTGAACTGCAAACTGATTTCTATTGCGCAATTACCAAAACTACCCTAGTACGCCCACAGCAGTTAAAATATGGCTGATGATAACGAGAGACAGACTTACCTTCTCCGTCATATAAATAAAAATGAAATGCTGTTCGTTGGTAAGCGCATCACTTGAGAATGTCTGGACTCTGGACTGATTTGGCTATTTTTTGTTTTCAAATATTCATAGTAGTCCGAATTAGGTCTTACTAGATAGAACATTTGGGAAACTTTTCCTGTTAATGTTCCAAATCGGCAAAAATTAAATGTTCTTTTTTCTATGGGATTTTTGTATGGACTCAAGATCATACCTCCGCAATTTACAAAACGATCTCAAACAAATTTCAGCTAGTGGTGAATATTTCGCAACACTGCCAAGTGGAAAATTCGCTGGTTATTATAACGAGACACTTACTGAATGTAAATGTGAATGAATTTCATACGCATGACGAAGCCATTGTTCCGTGGTAATATTTCGGTAGTCCAATGCTAATAATCAAATGCTATAATTTTGGTGCTGCTGTGAACATTACACTTTGATCATTTCAGCCGAAAGAAGTCTACTGCTAGACGTAAGCATCGCCACTTCGACATGTTCTTTGTCTCTCTCTTCCAGCGGATTCCTTCGACCTCCATAAGGTCATAGGTCCACCTTGTGGGAGGCCTCCACTTTGGGAGGCAAGATATTTGGTAGGAAGATCTGAAACCGGTATATTTATGATTGTAGATTGAGGTATCGAAAGAATAACCTAGCTCCCCTGTATGTGCAGTGTTTAGTATAAGATTCTTAGTTTCTTTCAGTCTCGCTCGACAATGCCTTGATTTATTTCTGGTATTTGTGCTGAATTTGACTGCAATACACGTTAAACTAACTAGATTAGTATCTTATTGTACTACAGTATAATAATAATAATAAATAATAAATAAATTTATTCAAAATATAAAGACTAACGTTAATACAGTTTTTCTTAAATCTATGTCGAGTTCACCCATAATTTGTGCCTGAACTAGGTAATCCTGTGTTTCAGGCGATTGGAGGTAACATTGATTGTTTAAATAATCACATACTTATACTACACACATCAAAAGTGTCTAGGGATCAAGCATTTTTATGCGGATTTCTTGAGATTGAGATGTGGCTTTGTAATAAATTTATGATTTTATAAATTTATATGGATCCTTTTTGGTGCATTTCATAATTTGAATCAGGAACTGTGAATCAAATTCGAGTAAAAGATGAAAATCAGCTGTCAATATTTTCCCTATAAAAACATACAACGCATTGAAGACATTATTAGTGCTACTGTTTCCCTACTACTGATTAAAACCAACGTTATTATGGAGCGGCGACGTCATTTAAGCAGGGAAGAAATGCTCAGAGCCGTGGGAATGATAGAAGCTGGTTCCCGGCAACGTACTGTGGCTTTAGCTCTGAATACAAGTCAGAGTGTTATCAGTCGACTTTGGACACGTTACCGAAGCACTGGTACCGTGGCTGAGCGCCATGGAGAACGGTATCGCTGCACCACACGGAGACAAGACCGATACATTCAAATCTTAACTCGAAGAGCTCCAACAATAACCGCCATGATGTTAGCCGTGAGGCTTCATCACTCTTCAGGGAACTTAATTAGCGACCAAACAGTCAGAAACCGCTTGCATGAAGTGAACCTTCATTCCCGAAGACCGCTACGGGTACCACCTATAGCAATGCACAATCGTAGGATTCGATATCAATGGGCTCTTGAACACAGAAATTGGGCAGAAGAACAATGGCGTTTCGTGTGCTTTTCTGATGAGTCTCGTTTTGGTATGAGACCGGATACAAGACGTATACGACACTGGAGAACCGCTGGACGCCAACAGCGATTAAAATCCTGCCAGGAAGTCCATCCTTATAGTGGTGGAACCATCATGGTATGGGCGGGTATTTGGATCGGCGGAAGAACTGAGTTGATTTGGATCAGAGGCAACCTCAACGCTCAAATTTATGCTGAGACGATTGTATCAGACGTCATCGTTCCTCTACAAGTGCAAATCGGTCCCTTATTTCAGTTAATGCATGATAATGCACGACCGCACACCGCAAGAGTTGTAAGACAGACTCTCGCCGCAGCTAACATCAATGTCCTGCCCTGGCCTGCTCAGTCGCCAGACTTGAACCCGATTGAGCATGCATGGGATATGCTACAGAGAAGAGCTCTGCCGAATATGGAGGGTATCCAGTCGCAAGAAGACCTTTTTTTGTTGTTGCAACGAACATGGGCGGCCATTCCACAGCGTGATTTGGATGAACTCATTTTGAGTATGCCAAACCGATGTTCTTGTGTTGTTAGTGTTCGCGGTAGAAACACGGATTATTAATTGTTTAAGTTACCCAATAAAATTTTAAAGAAAACTGTTATTTCAGTCTTTTTTTCGAACTTTTGTGTTAGTGGTTCAAATGTCAAAAATCCCTTTATTAGGAAAATGGCAAATTTCTTTATTAATGCAAAGGTGACTTGGTTTATCGTTACTGTGACAAACGAAAACACTTTATTTGATGAATCCTTAAAGAAAATTTTAATTAATATCAATCAGGAGAAAAGTTATTGCAAAAATATATGTTGATCCCTAGACACTTTTGATGTGTGTATTTATCTTATTAGTACATATGTAAAAAGGTGTATAAAATTATAAAATACAACAATATTTACTTTAGCACAAGTAATAACTTCTCTGTATCTTCATAGGACATAGTTTGAAGAGCCTCCATAAGGATTTTCTTACAGTTATTATGATTATAAAAGACGTTTCATCTACAATGAAGATTATGAAGAGAGAGAGAATATGATGAATTTATTTATACCTTTATATTGTGTCGTGTGAAGTAGCGAATACATTTACAAATAAAATCACGTCACAGCAATAAAACTCTCTGTGACTAATCAGTACCTATCGATTCTTATGGGAATGTCGATTTACCAATTACACCTTCATGGTTAATTTGGTGAACGTTAACAAATACACTGGCATATAATCTTACATACAAGATAGCCAATATATCTTGACTGTTCATGATGGCGCCACTTTCTTTGTAAACAAGCAATGATTTGTCAAATCCAGTAATAAAATTGTTTAGTTCTCTTTTCTCCGTATGCCAAGAGTACAAAATATTGCACTGGTCACGGTGTTCTTACGTAATGTATCGTTTTCAGTGTAATAACAGTATTGTTTGAATATGACACGAATTTTATGAAGGTACAAGGCTATTGTGTAATTCTTTTGAATTTATTCAAATGACTCTTTAATTACGACGTCTTGTTCAAAGAAAGGAGTGAATGGTGGACCTTGATGTTGCCTTTTTGGTTGGACATCTTTATCGGAAATATAATCTTTAAATGTGAATTGCGTGGCGAAGTCTTTGTTAAAGACTTATTTTACAGTGTTATTGTGAGGAAATTGAAAAGTTTCGGGCCCTATTTCTATTTCGAATATATCCAATTATCATCGAGTGGAACATCATTTATGTCTTCGAGATATTACGGGATTACGTAATTTAGAGTTTTATTAATTTCTTATTAACTATTTGGACAATAACTTTCCTACTTATCCCACAGCACCAGTTTCTTGCTGTTTTGTATCTTAAATCTATCCATACTAATATTATAAATGCGAAAGCGTGTCTACTGTGTGTAACCGATTTAGATGAAATTTGATATAGAGATAGTTTGAGTCCCGGTAAAGGACATATAGGATAGTTTTTATCCAGTTATTCCCACGGGAAACTTATGCGCGTGAAACCGCGGGGCGCTGCTAGTACATAATACAAATCTTGACACGGTCACTCGCTGACTGACCCCTTAACGCCCAGCCAAAACCCCAAACCAAGATTGTATATGGTTCCATATAAGTATAATGTAGATAAGAAATAAGGCCGGATTATCAGAAATTTCCACGGGATAGGGCAGACGAAGTTGCTGGCAGCTGGATGAGGGTTGCCGAGAATCGGGTTGAATGGCGTGCAATTGGAGAGGTCTAAGTATGTCCAGCTGTGGACTGCTGTAGGCTGAAGATGATGATGATGAAGTCTCTGGCAAAGTGCTAGTTGCTCAATGAAGAATCAACCAAATAAGGTCGAGAGTTCGCTGAATTCTTTATTAACGTTTTAGTGGTGTGTCTGTCAGTGTTATCACCACGTTCCAGGTATTTCATCAGATTACCATAAAAAACCGATTGTAACGCCAACACCACACCAACTTAATTTACGATTCGACAGCTGTCGTCGCGTGTTTGTCGCTCGTCACGCGAATCCTTGCCAAATAATGCGTGACTAAGGAGTTCTAGGAAGCAGCTTTTAAGGCTATGCAAATAGAAATTGGTAGACGGATTTCTGTTTAAAGCTATCGATTAAATTATGGAGGTATTGGACTCTAAAAGACAAAGGAATAACTCAATAAAGCTTCACCTATGTGCAATAGGCAAAAAAGTTTAGAAAAATAGTAATGTCATCTGGATAATAGTTCTATAATAATCCGACGGCGAGCATTTACTACTTGCTCGGACAAATCTATTGCGACTGTAGCTACAGTTCTGTTCAGCTGATCACAGACCTCAACTATCCCTACAACCGTTTGTGAAGATCTGTTTATCTATAGTCCTTTAGAGCTTTGTGATGACTCACAGATTGATGTTATTGAAATAGATACTTACACAAAATTCTTAGCATAATCAGCTTATAATTTTCCCACTGCTGAGACACATGTCTCCTCTCTTCGAGAGGGAGTGGGCTAATTTACAACACGGGCCCAGTGCGGGTTGGTAGATCTTGTCTTCTAATTTTCGTTTCTGGGACAAAGTTCTTACCATCATCATTTAGTTTAACTCAGTCTTACTTTCTTGAACCTGATTAACACGTGCTTCTTAATTGTAATAAATCTCTACACCACAGTCTCGTTGGAGGACGTTAGCACAACATCCTTTTGAGATTAGCTTGTTTGTTATATTACGCATTCCTTCCTATATGTATAGTTCTTGAGCTATACACAGGATTACTTATCTCACAAAAACATTTTAATTCTACGTTCTTATCAGTCTATTTTTTATATTAATAACTTACATTGCAACATCTGTCATCTGTCTTGATCCTATAATATGCAACGTTGTTCTATGAAAGAATTCAATTGTTTTATTCAAATGATGATGTGCAAACTATGTCAAGTGCATGTTAAATTAAACATTTTCTGAACTATCTCAGCGCCTATCACCATTAGAATGCATAACACGGTGTATCTCTAATAGACATAAACTAAATTCCACTATTGCACATAAAGTTCTATGTTTAATTAATTCAGTCATAGTGCGCATCTACGCATGTATAATTCTGTAATTTTTATTATATCTTGCTGCCCACGTACTTTTTAATTATTTCTGCCAAGGAGTACACGTATTCACCTATGTTTCTATTTCTGTAATCCCAATCTTTCTATTCTCTTCACGTTTGTCTAGAAGAGACCGTTCAAATGCCTAAGTTAGCTCTCTTAATTTATTCGTCATTAGTAATCAGGCCACAACTAGTCTGTTTAACTTTAATGGGGGAAACTTGTGGAAAATGTGTACTTTCAACAAGAGTTAAGTATACAAGCAAGTTGTATGTTCAAAAGTGGCTGTGGCAAAGAAGTGTTTCTGTGCCCATACATAACCAGCCTATAATATTCCCACTGCTGAGACACAGGCTTCCTCTCTATGAGAGGAAGTGGGCCGTAATCCACCACGCGGGCCCAGTGCGGCTTAAGAGGTCACATTTCGGTCAAAGTTTTTGGTTCTAGGACATGCCGATGAGAGCAGTGGTGATGAAATAACTTACACAATGTAAAGCACCTGTCAGGTTTCGAACACGAACGAAGACTTGGCTTTTCAGTAATTAAGCTTATCATTGGTTAAAAAAGTGGTTTTTACCCTGCATACTTATCTGTTTTGTTGACTCTATCCATAAACCATATTGAATTTTTGAAAGCTTGCGTGTCATTCTGTTGTTGTAGAGCTAATCGCAGTAAAACTGTATCCATATTTCATAATTTCCTGGTAAGACGTCGAGGGTGGTTCACCCTTCGTGTTTGGACAGGGTGTGCTAGAGGGCTTTCAATTTCTTTTGGGGAGAAATAAAAAATACTTTCGTTGGTTAGAGAACTTTTATTGATACTATATTATTTTGTCTAGTAAACAAGGAATCCATTTTCAGTTCATTTCATTATGAAATTGATGGTCTTGGTGTGCGTTAAAGATCGTAATGTGTTTTCTTTGCGTTTTTTCCTTGCGTTGCCGTCGAAAATCTTGAATCAAAAAACTTGTGGCAGTCATTATTTTCCTCGCGTACGTAATGACCACCTCAAACAAAAAATAATTATAGTTTCTTCCTATTCAGTTTGTCCAAACACTATTAGATGCCGGCTTTTGTAAAGCATCAAGATACAACTCAAACCCAGTTTCATTTCCCTTAAAAGAACCACAAGTCATTCTTATGCCTTTCGTTCAAGGTTTAAAATCGTGTGAAGGAACTGTTTTTAATAGCAATCATAAGTTTGTGCATCAGATGTTGGCTGCAGGTACGCGTGACCCTTCAATTGAATGCTGATAGATAAATATTGTGGTTACACTTTCGCTCTCTGTGTTGACCTGTACCTGCAGATGAAAAGAAAAGTGTTTGTATCTCATGCCGTTTTGGGACCGTACAATACTGTCAAGTTTTGTGTTCAATTTATATTCGGTGATATACTGTCCCTGTTTAAGGATGTGGGTATTTTTAGGGTCTTCTTATCATTGCCTTTTTCAGTACAAAATCCTGGATGTCGAATAAGACTTTTTCAATTTCCCCTTGACCAATCATCTTTAAAGATCGGGATCGGGGATCGGGGGATCGGTCGGGTAGTTTGTTCTTGAATATTTGCTCTTGAATAATTAAATATTGGTTCTGCTTGAGTAAAAAGATTTCGGTTTCCTAACGTGCGTAACTAAAACATAGAAGACTGAATTTCAGGACTATAAAAACTTGGTATGTTTTCAAATCAGAGGCTGTAGAAAGTCAGGTGTGTTCTACCGTAGATCTGATCACCGCTTACCATCAGGTGGATTTGTAGTTATGTCATGACCTGTTTCAATAAAAATGGACTGTTACTAGCGTTACTGCTCAAGTATAATATCGTTTCTGTCACTTTTAATTGGCGATTCACTCAATCATAATATTATGCCACATCTTTCACAAAAGAAAGTTGAAGTAAAAAATCTATCAAAAGCAAATAAATGGATGATGTACGGCCATAGTTAGTAAAGGTAGAATTTCTTTTCGTTTTTATATTAATGTTCATTACTTTAAATTGGGTAGTGTTATGTAATGGTCGTTTAGATAAATTGTTTATGATGATCTTTAGTATGTTTTGAATGGCATGAATAAATGTTTACATAACTTTTGATTGGTTACCTCTGACTGTGTGTGATGCTCCCGGTGTTTTTTGAGCGCAGTTTAAGTACCTTTCAAATGCTTTCAATGTCTCTTGGAAGATTTGTATGACCGTAACGTCGTTTAGTAAAAATACGATAATTTATTCAACCATCCGTTCGATAATCATATTCATTTATTAATCCATTGGGTCCTTTGAAGGACACGCCTAAAGGCAAGTTTTGTCAGATGTTATAATTAAGAGACTCTATATTACCTTATTTCGAAAATTGTTATTTCTGAAGGCACAAAGTATGAATCTATTAAAAAAAACTTTATGGCAACGTTTAATTATTAGAGTCCGACCGAAACTGGTTTTCCGGCCGAAACCGAAACCGAAACTCACGTGGTCAAGTATAAAATTCCTTAAAAAACTGAAATTTGGTGCATTTTACCCATTATTCTGCATTAATTAGGACATGAAATGGAAACACAGTATATTAATTTTGTTGTGATCATTTATTTAATTTATGTACTTACTATAAAAAAAATATTAATAATATTTTTATTATTTTTTCAAATTAAGTTCTCATAGCAAACTGTTTATCAGTTATCAATAATCAAATCACTAATTGTTACTGTTTCATTAAATACTAAGTATGTATTGTTATTTTGAAATCTTATTAATTACCTAATACTTTGGTTTGTATTTGTACTTAGAAGAATCATCAATCTCTTTTAGGTACCCCAAAGCGTTGCCGCGAGAAACGAAGTTAGGCGAACGTGCACGGCAACTTCCGAAATCAGTTTCGGTTTCGGCAAAAGTTTCGGGCAATTTTGGCCATAACCGAAACTGCCGCCGAAACTTGATTTTTGGCCGAAACTCGGCCGAAACCGAAACCGAAACCGAACTTTCGGTCGGACACTAGTAATTAGTCAATTTCAAAATATTTTATTTCACATAAACCTACACTGGCAGTATGGGCATGCAACGTCAGAAGTTATGTGCACGGTTCCAATTGGTCGTTTCCTATGAAGAAGAGCCAGCAAGAAACGCCACGTTAGTCGCAGATATAGCAAAAACAAAAGATAATTAAACCTCATTGTTCTTTAACCCATGAAATAACTGTTATTACCATGTACTTTGCAAATCTAGGTTAAAATCAGCAGGCACTTAGCAATTAATCATACACACCACCCACTAACCGGCTTCTTAATGTCGAGGCCTATTAAGTTAGAGCCTTAAATCGCCTACGACACGAAACGAAGTACTATACTAGGTCAAAAAAAAATGTGTTAAGGCTCCTACAAACAGGCGCGACACGCGATATAATCGCGCGCGACACAATGGCACCGCTCGTTGCGCGACTTACGGTGCCTATGTGTCGCGTGTCGTGTCGCACCTGTTTGTAGGACCCTTTAGCTGGATTTTAAGCCGCAATTAAATTTAGCCCACGACGCGTGTCGCCATGCGTGGGTAAGCTATCGGTTACATACATTTAGTGCGTGGCGTGGCGACACGCGGGGCGGGACTAATGTAATCAATCCTATACTAAATGTATGTAACCGATAGCTTACCCACGCGTGGCGACACGCGGCGCGGGCTAAATATAATTGCGGCTTCTGCCTACTAAGGACTGATTTTACCAACGACAGATAAATAATGAACTTACAGTCTTGTCATACTTACAACAACTGTCAAATACAACATCTGTCATTTTTATTCCACGAATAAAAATTATCTGTCAATTGAAAAATCAGCCCTAAGTCATCCTAACATACAAAACAAGTAAGACATATCTGGTGAAATATGGGTGAACTACAGGTAGGAACTCGTTGGATACGAGAAGCACAACCGGTCGAATTGGAGGTGCTCGGGGGAGGCCTTTGTCCAGCAGTGGACGTCTTTCGGCTTAAATGATGATGATGATGATAAGTTCACTTCTTTCTGCCTAATTCATCGGGTAATATAATACAAGCGTGATATTATGGTATGTAAATCTTCCTCGAGTTTTTTTGCTCTAGCGTAATCAGCCTATAATGTTCCCACTGCTGTGACAGAGGCCCCTTCTCTATGAGAGGGCGTGGGCCATAATCCAACATGCGGGCCTAGTGCGGGTTGGCAAATGTCACATGTCTTCGATTTTTTTGTTTTAGGACATGCCGGTTTCCTCACGATGTTTTCCTTCATTGTTTTGAGAACAGTCGTGATGAAATAATTTACTTACACAAAGTAAAGCGCCTGTCAGGGTTCGAACCTACGACCTAGTAGTAAGACGCGGCCGTTACCACTGAGCCACCACTGCTCTTGTGGATCCTGGAAAAGAGTAGGTTTTTGTCTGTATCACTGTTTCCACTACTATGGCGAAACTAATGGTGAGCAAACCGTTCAACTATTTACTCTTTTGTAGAGGCAATTATATTATAGACAATTTACCATTGGTTTAATACCCTTAATGGCCAAGGTACTGGCCATTAAAAACCTTTATTTGTGATGATCTTTCAGCTAGGGTCAAAGAGGCATGTATGTAAGCATGCCGTAACTATTTTATATGACAACGCGTGGGAGGTCTAGGGAAATCGATAAAGAAAAGCTTGTAGAAAGCGTTTTATGAATGGGTGTTGTGAAATTTATGTTTTAAGATTTGAATTTTATTGAACCAATGTTCCAAAACAATGTTACATGTATTATCTTATAATTAACTTAACGTCGGTCTGTAGCTGTTAGCGATCATCATTTGGATCTTTACGGCGCGGCGCCTGTATCTTGGGGACCAGAGGTTGTGACATATAGTGCTATTTACCACTGCCGTTTATTTAGGAGTAGGTGAGTAATTGCAAGCGATTATTTAAAACTAGATTAAATATGGTTATTTATTTTCTGTAATAATAGCCTCCCCGACCGTTTTCGGTCACGGTGGTCAATCTCAATGGAGATTAGCCAGGTACGCAGGAGATGTTAGATATAGTGCACAAGTGTGTGCGCAAACACAGGTGCACTCTCTGTTCCTTTACTCTCATAGTGCGATGGGACGGTAATCCGACACGACCGGGGAGAGTTCAGGCGCAGGACCAACGGCTTTTCGTTCTTTCCAAGGCACGGGGGTATTAAACCGCTAACTTCCAAATTTCAGACTTACTAAGAAATTCCTAGCCGCTGTCGTACCACATCCACGAGGAACTGCTACATTCCGCCACAATCCTGATGATTTCGAATCTGCTGAAACAGTTAAACGATGACCACTCCTGGTAAAGGTCTGTTAAAAAATAAAATTCTGATCGTAATGTTTTTAGGGTTCCGTACCCAAAGGGTAAAAACGGGACCCTATTACTAAGACTCCCACTGTCCGTCTGTCTGTCTGTCACCAGGCTGTAGCTCATGAACCGTGATAGCTAGACAGTTGAAATTTTCAGAGATGATGTATTTCTGTTGCTGCTATAACAACAAATACTAAAAACAGAATAAAATAAATACGGGGGGCTCCCATACAACAAACGTGCTTTTTTCGGCGTTTTTGCCTTGTGGTACGGAACCCTTCGTGTGCGAGTCCGACTCGCATTGGCCAGTTTTTCAATAGTACTGTTACACCTCCATACAAGGGAACAATTAACTTTTATGATCCAATTTATTCATTTCCGTGGTCTTCGTAATTAAAATTGAATAATAACAATTTTGAACGATTAGATGACTAATATTACGTGTCTTATATAACTCGGGCACCGTATCGAAGCAATAACTATACCGTTACCATGGCAACTACATATCGTAATAGTAATTAAAGTTCCGTACAGTTTTACCTGTGGTTTTACCATGAACAAACTAAAATAAATCGACAGTGTTGTAACTTAGCAAATACTTATAATTACCTTCTAATGATCTACTAACTGCAGTCATTTAGTAACCCATTGAAATTGGATTAACCATTAAATTGGTTCATTATAACGTTAATTGATGTTTGTATGTAATTATGTGTTCGTTCGGTGGTACAATTAGTGGGTGACCCGCCGCGGTTCGATGTTTGAAAGCAAATGGGGGCTTTCTATTACTGGGTTGTAAGTTAGTAAGCGTAGTCCCCCGGATACGTGGGCTTTGTTTTGTACACGTGGGCAGACAATTGGTTTGGTGACTGTTTTATTAGTAAATAGCTTAATTAGAAGTGACACGTGCGATGTCATGCAACCTAAGTTTATTGATATAGAAATGTTTTTTTCAGCTGAAAAAGTAATTGTAGGTATGTATTCATAGTTAAAATAATGTGCATTTAAATAACGAAAACTCCATCCAAATTGGATCAGTAGTTTTTGAAAAAATCGCGGACATACAAACATACATAACGGGTCGAATACAGAACCTCCTTGTTTTGAAGTCGGTTAATAAAAAGAAGTTAGATTTGTCACGGCAGCTTTTACGTTAGAACTCTGTAAGTACACCTATAGACGATTTTCTAGAACATGAACAAACGAGAGACCAATTTTAAAAGAAGTAGCTAGTTAAGATATTGTTAAATATTGTTGTTGCTCGTTCCTCCGTTGAAAGAAATTAGGACGAGTTTGTAGAGTTCTAGCCTACGCGAAATTCTCAAAAACAATGTATGAATATATTAAATATTTTACAGCCTAAGTAATTTCCATAACTTAGCATAACTTTTCCGCTTACATAACAACCGTTGTTTTAACCCACATTTTTAAAACAATAAAACGTAACCTATATGCAAATAAGTTATAGAACTTTAGTCATCGATTGTACCGTAAATGGCCATAATAGGTAACTATAGTGACTATGGTTTGTGAAAGTCACATTGACTTAATGATTTTCGACTGATTGTTTTCGTAACTACTAACTACATAGATTGATTGGCTATGTTCTTATTAGACTGGCTACGTTGTTATAAACAGTGGGTTTTTTTTTGTGTTTGTTAGATTTGTGGGTGGATGGGTGAGTATCTTTTGGTACCTACTGCTTTACATACCGATATCCCTCCGTGCCTCGTAAAGCACGCTAAGCCGTTGGTCCCCGCTGTTATTCTTGGATCTGTCACAGTCGGTACGGGTCGTCGGAACCCTGAAAGTCTGACAATCTGGGTGCACGGGAGTGCCCCCGCCAAGACAAGCCAAGCGAAACGCAAGGGCACTACCTACCTTTTCTCGAAGCGCTTCGTCGTTTTTTTTTCACAAAATTGTCGGGATATGATAAAACTTGGAACTTCTACCCCCCAACCCCTTAAACTAGGGTATGGAAGTTTATGTGAGACTTCCGCAAATTTTGATGCTAGAGGTCTGAAAATTTATATAGGGACTCCTTGTTATCTATATATAATAAAAATACATATTTCAGGATTTTTAGTAAATTACCCCCAATAAAAACAAAAAAAAAATTATAAGCAACTTACAAAAAGGTGTGAAATCCCACCAAAAACATTTTCATGGAAAATGTTGCAAAGACGAGACCACATGGCTCGCACTGTCAAAAAGTTATCAGATCTCATGTAGAGTCAAGCTTCTAACTCTGCACGCCCTAACTCTACAAGCCCAACTTCACAAACTCTACACCTTAGTCAAAATATGTGGCTTGGCCGTTTCGCTACCGTCACATGGAATGGACGTAAGGTGAATAATTTATTCACTGTTCATTACTTTTCTGTTATACAATAGTTCTTGTAGCAACGAAACGGCCAAGCCTCATATTTTGACTAAGGTGTAGAGTTTGTGAAGTTAGGGCTTGTAGAGTTAGGGCGTGTAATTTAATAGTAACCCAACTTGGTACATGGCAAAAAAGGGACTAAATAAAAAATAATCTGAACCTGACAATGATTTCAAAAGTACGCTAGTAATATATTATATGTCAATGGAACCTGACGTCATTGTTCTTTGTGTTGACAAGCAGCGCCACCCCGGAGTTTCAAGACATACAGTACCTATGTAAAAAGATCCATCACATATTAGCCTTTGTTTACACGTTCTGTACATCCAACTTAGTAATATTGTACAAAAATAATTGCTGGGAAACGACTTTCATTTTTGGTGTGAAAAATTGTATTTTACGGTAGCGCTCAATGTAACGCACGCAAAACATTGTGCTTAATTGGTTTTCGTGACAATATTTTGTTTTAAAGTTGGGAGTTTGACCTTTAACATCTTCGTAACCATAAGTTTCCCAGGTATGGTCCAGTACAAAAACATGATAGACAATGACGGGAATTATTAAAAAAAAAAAAAAAAAAAACCCGACTGCGGTAAAAAACAAGTTAAAAGAACTGAAAAGCTAAAAACAAGCCCATTTTAAATTAAATAAAAGTTGGAAGCAGGCGGGACCCATACCATTTTTATTATATTTTCAAATTCAAATGGGTCCCGCCTGCTTCCAACTTTTATTTAATTTAAAATGGGCTTGTTTTTAGCTTTTCAGTTCTTTTAACTTGTTTTTTTACCGCAGTCGGGTTTTTTATTTTTTTTAATAACTTTTTTTATTTCCAGCTTTTTAGTTTACAAAATTAAATGTGAAATATTTCGCTGACGATTTAGTTCTTGGTACGTGTTTTTTTACGATTTGTCACTTCGAATTACTTTTAACCATATAAGTTGTTTATATTTTTGTAATTGTCTTTTAAAGCCCTTTATTTTGATACCCCACTCGATAGGTTTTGAAAAAAAAATTTTTTTGAAGACATACATACATACATAGTAGTCGCCATATTGAATTTTCACTAACGTCATGTCTTTAGTGACACTCGCCGGACTAAGAGGAATCGATTGACGTGTGAATCATAAAAATCGACCCAGGCGTTTGGTCTGTATAGTGCTTCAAAGGAACATACAAACATACATACATACATAATTTTTTTTTATTTACCGATTTTAATTTTATTTACGCAATGTTTTTATGAGTGAATTTAATTTTACTGCTGTAAACTCATTTAACAAACTGTAATGGCGTATTGATTTTTTGTGCAATACCGGAATTTTTACATAATTTGAGATTTTGAGAAAGGCACGCATGTGTAGCGGTATCTACAACGCCACACGCGAACAACGCGTCCTACTGACGTCACGGAAATCCTGCATCGCGCAAGCAGAGTTTACCGTGCAACTAGCATAGATACAACGGCCCGACATGAATCATTGGGCAGTTTCCCGCCAGACACAACACCCGTCTGGTCGGAGGATCCTCCCTTTTCTATAGAGTATGAGTGAACTTTACACCCTGTTCCTCATACCTCTATACATGTGATCAAAGCTTCAGCTTTTAATTTAATTGGTTTTCTGAAATTAATTCTAGCACACGAGTACTATGACTTTGCGACTAGGAAGTCTGAGCTTATATGTGCTAATCGGATTACCGTAGCTTGATTAGTATGCGAGGGCACGATGTCAATTCGATTTTATAAGTTGCTAATTTGCATCATTAACACAGTCTGTAATAGTGTCTTGATTAGCATGAGGAGTTAGAAGTAATAATTATGCTTAATTATTATAGAGATATCCAATAAAAATATGGATAAACTTATGATAATCCTACCTAACTAATATTATATGCGAAAGTAAGTTTCTTTGTTTGTTTGTTACCTTTTCACGCCTAAACCACTGAACCGATCGTCCTGAAATTTTGCATATACGTTGTCTGGTCAGGTGTACAGAAACGGACATAGGGGGACCTTAGGTATGAAAGGTATTGCATCCTGAAAAAAAGTGCTGTTCCCGAGGAAAACAACGATAACGTTATTATGATAATAGATGGCGCCACGTGTCTTTCGAATAAAAAACAGGACAACGTCTGTCGGGTCAGCTAGTCAATAATAAAGGTTAAAATTCTCTAGTCGTAGTAGATTCTTTTTAGTCTCTATATTCGATAACTTTTTGGTAGGTTACGAAAATATATCGATCCACATCACTTATTTTCACTCAACTGTGACCGCGGAGTTGCAAGCAAAAAAAAAGGTGTTCTAAATCCATTCCTTTTTTCAAAAATCCAACTTTAATAACGTGTAGCAACTCCAATTTCAAAATTTTAGTCTCGGTGCGTTGGGATTAGAAGCAGAGCGAGTCATTGCATTCCTTTCTATGAGGAATATTGTTTTTTTTTTAACTTTTTTGGGCCATCGTCGGCCAGGATTCGTCTTGGTGTACAAGTGTTTCTGAAGGTGCGTTGATTGCGTTATCGATACAGGATGTTTCTAGAAGGCCAGTATTAAGTTTCGGTTCAGGAATTTATCGATTAAGATAGAATGATAGCGTAAAATGTTCATGGTAGTATTACTACGTTTGACTTTGTGTAGGGTTCGCAACCACTGCTGCTCGAGGTGCAAAACTCGGTTTTAGCCAAAAACAAGAGTAGGTTTTCTACGTTTTTCATTTATAGCGTTATAAGCTTCGTTTGGCATGTGGCGAAACTCAGAACGAATGCCGCCATCTTCTTTTGTCCCTGTCAACTTCATTCAAACGCCAGAAGATCCTTGCAGCAGTGTAGCATTTGTCTTGTCACTTTGACATTATACAGGTTTACATCTGTTCTAAAAGTAAATCACTTTAATTCATTTAGCCCATAAACCTAATCTTAACTAGCTGTTAGTAAATTGTTATAATAAAATTTCCCGTTAAAGCTATAAATTATCAATTAGACATTCTGGCCGTAAGGTTGGTCCTGTCCCTTATCTAGATGAGCATCTTAATCGATTTGCCGTATTCGTCGGTACACTCGGATTGGAAGAAAGTTTAGTTACTGGTGTTTTGTTCTGCACGAGGGGGTTTTGTGTACCTAGATTTATTTTGTAATGTTATAGACCGTACTTTTGTTTTTGCTGTGTTTAGAAAACATACTTTTCAAACCGACAATCGAAATCATGCATAGAGAGAAAATATAAATTGTTACTAGTTATCGCTGTTTAAGTTTTGAAGTGGGGCTCGGGGCTAATTAATAACAGCCAAAGGTCTATGTAACCATTTTTACATACCGAGACCTCTCCGTGTCATTCATAGATATTTGACAGTCGTTACGGGTCGTCAGAAGCCCGAAAGTCTGATAACTAGTCTTACCTAGGGTATCGAATTACCCAGTAACTGGGTTGTGGATGTCAGAGAGGCAGTCGCCCAGTACAACATACTGGTATTCAGCTGTATTCAGTTAGACTGGAAGGCGACCCCAACATAGTATTTTTTTATGTCTGCTGCCAAATGTAAACATCAAACTCTAACTCAAAGCATTTTTATCAGTTAAACCATTTACAGGCACTTTTGAACTGTCAAAGGTTAATCAGAAAGATGAAGCTAGTTGCCCATTCCAAATCATAGTAGGTTCCTATGTATAAGAACGAACAAGAAACTCCATGGATACTCTTTTAAATTATAATAATTACATCATTAATGTTGAATTTATAATCCATACTATTATTATAAATTCGATAGTAACTCTGTCTGTCTGACTGTATGTATGTATGTTACCTTTTCACACGACTAAACCACTGAACAGATTTCGATAAAATTTGGCAGAGAGATAGATTAGATCCCGGGGAAGGACATAGGATAGTTTTTATCCCGATATTCCCACGAGATCGACACTTATGCGGGTGAAACCGCGGGGCGCTGCAAGTTATGTATATGTAAGCACGATGTAAAAATACGTGAACGTTAAAAGTGTAAAATCACTTTCCTTTAAGTTTATCCTAGATTCTAAAAGATTTCGCTCTACCAGCTAGATAATAATGAACCGCACATTTTCCACATTCCAAAACCTCGCGACAAAGCAAGCCCTTTTATCTATCCAACTTTTATCATAATGCCCAAACTAGGACCTCCTGTATAAGGCCTTACATCCTGGCTGCGAGGTATCCTTTGATCTGTTAGATAATTACACAATTGTGATACGATCCGCTGCGTCGGAGTTTGGTTCGAGTAGTCCCCATTATCGGTCGGGAAGGTGGAGAACATTCTTGATTATCTCTGGTGTTTTATGATGGTTCAACACGAAGGAGTTGGTGTCGAAAGTTTTATGGAGTTGGACAATCTTTTGTTACGACGCTTTGTCTGGTTGTAGAGGATCTCTACACGTGGAAACTTGTAATTGGCCATATTTTGTATAAATTATTACTTACTGTATTTGTTTAGCTGTAAGTTTTCCTAAGTAAAATAAAATCTATTGATTTTTTTGTTGGAGGCACAATTGACGTTACTAATTAGGTCTCAAGTAGTCGAGCTCAGGAGAATGTTGACACGCTCGTTCCATCATAGACCTCATCCATGGGTCTCAATCAGAAGTAATGGAGTCAAAAGCAGACCCATTCAGCAATAAAAAATAATATACAAACTTCATACTACTTACATGGTATTTCATAATTTCTGAGAGGAAATGCTCAAAGAAAAAAAAATCTTTCAACTTGCATAGATTTCAGTTTCATTCATGCTATAAAAACATTAGAGGCTGACTTGGTCTTGTCTCCACTTACACAAAAGAATGAACCCGTTTCTCGATGCAAATATTGAACTTTACTAAAACCTTTGTAAATATTATAATACATAATATCCTCTACGCATATTCCACAATGGAAGTAACCTATTATTCCCACGTAAAACAAATAACTCTCCAGACATAACTCGGCCGTGTGGTCGCCGTCCTATCGTTGCTGCGCGCGCGTCGCTTTTTATTTGGTCTGTCCTTTTAGGGAACTCATTCAACGAGAACTGGATTTAAGAATGAATTGCTTTTTGTTGTTACGGTAACAGATATTTTTTTTTGTTTCGATTTTTGTCGGATTATTTTTAGATTTGGAGAAAAAAGTGTGATTAGCTTTTGATTTATTGATTGAAGAAATCAATTTTAAAGGCGAAAGATTTTTGAAAAAAGAAAAGGGTTTGGCAAACTTTTCAATGAAGGTTACAATTTACAATGTGCACCATATACCTATACTATATACTAGCAACTGCCCGCGGCTTCGGCCGCGTGATATGACGATAAAAAGTAGCATATAAACTACTAAATACAACTCACTTCAATTTTATTTATTTGTATAGATATTGAAAGAAATTTCACAAAATGTTGTTTTTCTCTGAATTCTCGCCTGTAATGGCTGTAATTTATCATTCATGATTTTTTGACAGGTAGCCATCAGTTTCAACATCCTTATTTGCCGATGTCAACGTGTTGACCCAAATTATGGCATATTTTTAGATCCATATCGTTCACTTCAGAGTTTATTTTGACGTGTATTTATGAGCAGGCGATGAGAAACACATTGCATGCAGTACGATTTCTATCATCAAAGAGATCTGCGTATTTTGTTAGAAAAATAGCTGTAGAGCTTTTTCTTTAAGGAAATACCAGAATAAATACCAACGAAAAGGCGGAGCAAAAAAAAAAAAAAATTCTGCTACATCTCATAAAACTCTAGCTACTTAACACTTTTATGAAACATCGTAAAACCAAATACATGGATGGATAAATAAATATCAAAATTTCCTCGTTAAAGGAATGCAATTTCAACTTATCATAGTTTCTACTAGATTCTATTAAGTAATTCTATTGTCTCACTCAGCGCTACCTCAAATGATTGATATCTTAAACTATTCAATTTACTTCAAAATAATTACCGTTAATATTCTCTTGTTATAATTTAGGCTATTTTCACTTTATATTGATAAGCGTTATATCACATCCCTTTCTCCTGTCAGTACAACACTATTGTTGGAGCGTTTTTGCCAAAACTTTTATCGAATAACAAGTTCTTCATTAGCTTATCTATGGTGTTGGATGAAAGTAACACCGTCACACTATGGTGATCTGATAACCTTTAGTTAAGCAGTCTGTAAGTTAGTAGCTAAAGCGTTAGCGATTTGTTTGTTTATCTGACCAAAAAGTACTAAAAAGCATTCAAAACCAATCAATGAACAATCTATTACTATAGAAGAGATGATTGTAAACTATTAAGATTCCGATTAATTCGAAAACATCTAAAAGTTGTAAGCAAGAATCGTAAAAGAATGGCAATTGTCAGGCACTTTTATTTTATTTTATCCTTCGGTAAATTCAACTCATTATCATCTTTATCACCGCCTATCTGACCTTTTGTTAACAGAAAAGTGAATAATAACCGATATGAATTCCACAAAAAAAACCGTAGACCGTAGACCGATTATATGCCCACAATAAAAATATTTTTTTGGATTTGATTGTTGCTTACGAATCAATTTTTATTTTTAAGCACGAGCAGATATTGGGTTATTATTCGTCACCTTTGATCCATAGCCAACAAAGAGTCAAAAATAAAATTCCTCACTTTCCTCTTCATAACTTGAACCACATTGTAACACCAGAGGCCACGTTTAACAAAACATTCTTTATGAAATCACCATCCATTGTGTGCGCCTATGAGAACCCCTGATCACCAACTAGGGTTGCCAGCCATAGGCCTAAATACTATATTTCTATGAAAAAAATATAGTAGGCGAAACTACTATATTTTTATTTCAATACAAAATGGCGGGATGACAGCAATAGAGCCAGTATTAATCTCGATGGTATTTTGTATCCTGTAATAAGGAATTAATAGTATTGAGACAAAAAAAAACCTGCTAATACAGGCTCAAAATAGCAAAAATTAAGCATCCAAACTATATTATTTTTTTTGCCATCTACTCGTACTATATTTTTACTGGCAATAGCTTGGAAAATACACTATACTTGATATAAAACAGTTGGCAACCCTATCACCAACAAAACATGACGTATCACAATTCTTAACATCGACATTTTACATCTAAGTAAACATTATTATAATTAAGTGTAGGTACTTGTACTTGATAGCTCACTTAGGTAGATGAAACAAAATTAAACAAAGCATTGTAATAATGATAGATGTAATTTGGATGTTTATCTAATGATGATCATCCGTGTGAAGAAAGTAGCTAGATTGTGTGTCGGCTTTTTTCTCAGGAGCCAAGAGAGGTTTAAATGAGATTGACAGGAAGCCTTGGTCAGTGGGTCGTCTTAGGGGCACTTTTCTAATTCCTTGGACTAATGATTATACAGTATGTACATGTATCATATTGATGTGGTCAATTTTAAGGGTGTGGTGCAGACCATCAAACGGAACAACTTTCTCCATGGGTTCAATATCGTAATCGCGATAAAACTATCAGCTGTACCATATAAAACTTCAATAGTTCGACCCAAATGTTTTGGACGAGTTTATTTTCCAACTGCAGGACAAAGGCCTCCCTCCTCTCCTTCCACTTCTCTCCCCCTGCCCGTACTTATCACAATTTACTTGGGATCTGTGAAGTGTCATCTTGGAGTTCACTTCCTTCCTAGCTACATCATCTACCATATTTTTCCGTATCAACGACTTAGTTAACTGTTTATAAATTCAATAATAAGTTCAGGCTTTTACATGGCAATATGATGGTAAATAAATGTGAATGGCATCTTTCCAAAAATACCCTGGTAATTAATGAAGCTTCTAACCTTTTAGAAAGAGAATCCACCTGCCTGAGGCGTTCATTACATCAATAGAATTTACGAGTATTTCAATCTCATTCACTGTGTTCCTTCAAGTAACAATGATTGATACATCTATCATTATAAATGTACCACCTTAATTTCATTCCGAACTACACACCTCATTACACTTCCTTAATGAATAAAAAAAAGCCTGTCTACTTCGGACTTTCATTGAGTAAATAATTTCCTATACAGTTATTAAAATTAATTTACATTTCAACATATGCTTTAATTACTTAAGGGAAAGTAATGACCACAAGAGTTGGTTTTTTCCACATTGTTTAAAAGAATTAGAATATGTTTCGCACGGAGCGATCGTGATAACATATTTACAATACTTTCGTTTCGTTTAAATTAAATAACTCATTCATCTTTAATCTGTCAGAACCCATCTTTACTTTTACCCGCTTGTTAATCATATAACCATTAGAAATTTCGTGTAACGTTGATTACTTGAAAGTGTGTGCAATGTTTATAGTCATGTGGTCCCAGGCTGGGAATGGACCACCCAGTGTGAAACGACAATGGAGCTTCTGTATCTGCGGAAGTTACACATATAATAGCATAGGCGACTGGAGAACACCGCTGTTCTTTCAGCAATCGCTACCATTGTGAGTTTGACGATATCGTCAGCTAAAAAAGATTTGGAAAAGTTCCTATCATGCTCTGGGGCCTTACCATCGTCTCTTAAAGCAGGGCAGAAGTTGAACTGTGCCGTTCAACTTCTGCCCTGCTTTAAGAGGTGACGGTAAGCCCCCTGTTCAGTCTAGTCCGGTGTTTCAAACGCTTTCGAGGAAATTTCAGGGATTATAGCACTTGATTATCTTTTGTTTTGTGGGTAGCAGACACAATCGAACGTTAAACTTTAGGTATATCTGCTTCTTTTATAAAACAATATTTATAGTATTTACGTTTTTCTATTTCCATTGATTTAGGCGCTGCAAACTCGATTTCATTTGCATCTTCTGGATCTATTTTAGTATCTTGCGTCATGTTCCGAAGTTAAATTAATTAGACTCATCATCATTCAAAAAAAACTTGATTTCCAGTTTTTCTTAAGTCATATAACAGGTCAGACGTCAAACGTCACTTATATTATTAATCCATAGCTGGATAGTGCTCCTCTTCCTGATACAATCTTTCTTCAGATCTCGAAGTGCACCTAATTAGTTGACCTATCACGTGCTTGTATTATGTTAGCTTTAACTATTTCCCTTTCCTGACCTTTGGGGGTAATGAGCAGACTCTTTTCTTTAGATCTGACATCTGTTAGGGAAGAATGTTGAAACTTTGAAAGTAAGGACAATGCTATCTCTAGATTGTCTAGACTTAGGTTAGGTTGAAAGGGTCAAGACAGTTATTATATGTTATCGTTTCTTCGGTAGGATAAGATAACCTGTCGTATTAGCTTTGTTTTGTTTGATTTTTTCCTATCTTCCTATCTTTGAAAGTCTCTTTTCTTGTATTGTTTTGTAAGATTTATTTTCATTTCTGGATTTCTTAGGAATCTGATACGCGTAGGAGTGTGGATTCTAACGAAACCTTACGCATAACTGTTCAACGAACACGCAATATGTCAAATGAGATCAAGATGTACTTCTTATTAAATTGATAATATACTTCCTTCTGAAGACTGCCACTGATCCAAATTCTATTTACTTGGAATATCAACCAACTACCAATAATTTTGCATCCCGTCATTAGTTTTACTAGATCTTTCTCTAACGTCTAGGACGCTACACAATATATTGGCTGTCGATAGAAACACGACAAATTCAACAAAATTAATATTCGCAGTACATAAGACAGTTCAGGCCTCAGGGTATTATCTTAGAGCCATAAATTTAAGCTATAATGTGTTTACCGTTAGAACAGTAGACGGATCAAATTGGTGTACATTGTGGAGGTCAGTTTGACCCATAGCATGCGGTTTATAGGTTAACAGTAGAAAGTAAACACCATGTTTACTTAGGTACAGTATTGGAAAAGATTTCGACAAAATATTCTTTTTCACCAACAGTTCGTTTTGGTGCGTTGTTAACCCCTCAAGCGTCGCCGTAACACCATTGGATAATAAGATTTAATGACTCGAAACGTCGGCGTTACACCATTGGATAATAACAACTGTCAACACGCATGGTTGTCATTGGACGGTAATATTTTCTATTTATTGGCACTTGCAACACGATCTAGCTGTATCATTCGATTAGTCGATTCATGCTTGACCTATTTTGGTAACATTTAAATAGGAGCGCCAACAAAACGGAAGAAAAAAAAAAGAAAGAAATTAGTGCTTCTGGAAAGTTCTGTGAAACCAAAAACTTAACGCAAATGAAAACAAAAACTTAACGCATCGTTGCTAGATAAGGTCAGTTGTATTTGCACAATGAATGGTATAAATAGTTAGGTAATCTAATAACGAAGCCAGGAAGGTATAACATGTAACGTTTAACTGGCTATGTATTAACGAAATCTGCGTTTTTTCGAAGGCTTGCCCAAAAATCAACAAGTACTACCAAATGTGCCGACGTTTGTGGCACTTGCGCATACAGAGGCCCGACGTTCAAGAGGTTAATAAACTTGTTAAGTGGTTGTATATAAATAAGAGCGTTGTTCCAGCGGACATCCGGATATTAATTAATATTCAAACATAAATTACAACCAAGGCTATTAGGTAAGGTGCTTGTTTGGGGTTCAAGTTCATTGTCACCGTTTATATTGCTAAGCAACTTAGTTGTTGTGCAACATCTTATTTCCATGGTTAAAGTCTATGGTGATATAAATATGGGAGTGATAAAGACGGATTCCCGAGAAAAACACAACCAAACAGAGGGTTAGACAAGGTGATATTCTATCAGCTATAATAGTGATGGAAAAGTAAAACCCGAATAGCTTATGTCAATCTTGTTTGGAGTCGTTGTAGAAATACATACCGTTATGAAAGATTATCACCTGTCTACTGTATCATGCGCCCCAGTATAACGTCCCTTAGTAGGTTTTTTTTTTTTTTTTAAACGTCCCATCCTTCTTTGTGTGTGTTGAGAGCCTAAACTCAGCAGCTGTTCTTTCTCCTAAATATGGAACCGACCAGCAATCCCAAAACTGTTCATAACACACCATTTTAGCACAACAGCTAACTAGCCAGCGGGCGCGTGTCGCGGCGATTTGTCGTGTAAATCCGCAAATTGGTGTGAAATTGTCAAGGAAAATTGCGACTTTCCAATCGTGCTGTTGTCGGGCGCCCTTGGTGACGTACAGTGGAAACAATCGATCGTTTGGAGAAAGTATTTAGGCTATGTTAGATATGTGATAAGGGCTCAGCTTAAGACATGGTCTTTTTTTTTCGTGTAGCTACACAGTTGTTTATATTGAGCGCTACCGGTATACAGTTTCGTGTTTTCACTTTAGTTTTTTAGTTTGTCTGTTTGTTTAGAATGTTATGCTGATTATATATGGGTTGGTTAATATTAAGGTGTTTGTTTTGAAAGTCTTGTGGACAAGTAAACTTGAAAATACTTTCTTGAAATATGAGAAAGTTATTGCTCACTTTACGTGGGGGTGTTTCCCGAAAACTGGATTCTGCATTAACCGTTTAAACAGTTTGTGTAGTATGGCTACAAAAAAATATGGAGAATGCACTCCGACTGTCATACTGAACTTCGAATGTCAGTGAATGACGCATCGTTAGTAATAACACTTTAAATGCATCTAAACTGGAAGCCCGTCTCAAGGCAGATGATAATGATCAACATGCAAACCAAATGTTCTCAACCTTATTTTACCCTTCGCCCACTTTGAGTTTTTCTATTTTTAGAACCCCAATTTTTTTACTTACCATCTGTCGAAAATTTGAAACAACAATTGCCACAATTATATTTACACGCGTAATATTATATAGTCGTAAGATGAGATATATAATTTTGCCCACTGAAAGTCTTAAACGCCCATAAGGGGGCGTTATCGCCCACGTTGAGAACTTATGATCTAAACTAAATGAATAGTTTTTTTAAATCGATAAATCACTCAGTCTACAGAAGTGTTAACATTAATAATAACAGCTACCCAGCTAGCTAGCTATTTATCCCGTATGTTGCACCTGCCATGTTTTGTCTGTGCATCATCACCCTAAGGTTGATTGGTAGAAAATGCCTCAGGCATTAAGTCCGCCTTTGTACAGTGTTTATTTTACTTGTGCATAAAGTTTTAATAAATAATAAATGAAAAAATGAATAAGAGTTATTAAACCAATTTCACGGTTTAACCTAATAACATAAGCAGACATGGTAGCACCGATTGTCTGCAGTGCGTAAGTTAAATAAAATCTTTCATAACATACGAGTTTTAAGTAAATTACCTTCCGTATTACTTATTATGTAAGGTGCTCATCGGAGATTGCAAATTGGATGCGTATGCGTAACTTTACGGCCCTAGATGGTGTTGGGGATATTAACTTAGTTTTTGCTTGGGATGTACAATACGACCGACGTAACTTGGCGAGCCTGAACATAGGCACTAAGAACTTTCGCGCATGTTCTCTCACTCGCACTCGCCTCATGTCACCATTTGGTTCCTAAAAAGTCTTATTGCGCAGCCTTATGCGCAAAGTTCGGGCCCGCCAAGTTACGTCGGTCGTATTGTAACTTGATTTGTTCGTTGGTCAGTGATTTTGACAAGAGAAAAGGCCTTTTCTAGTTTCTACAAGTATGAGGACTTATTTTGAGGCGGGTGTGTAGTGGCCAGATACGGAAAAATGAGTATTGGATTTGACTTTGAAGCCTCGGTTCAGGCTGCCAAGGTACTTGGAGAAATTGATCATCATAGCTCTCCTTCCTTTTAAGTCATTCTTCCCTGGTATGTGAACTCTAGCGGTGACAACCAGCGTGGTAATTGCGTAACACACTAACAGGGCCTCAAGTCTGCTATTACAATAGTGTCAGAATGGTCTATCATTGATTTCATAATTGTTGATTTTGACAATTTTGGTAATCTACTAATATAATGGCGTCATAAGACTTTCCAATGGTCAACCACTGACACTCCATTGAAAGAAATGGCATTAGAATGGTAATCTCGTATATAATGACAAATGAAGTAATATGCTAAAATTTTGACAGTTCCTTTGATCAGTGACCTACCATTAGAACGTCATTGTGCAGTCATTGCTTTTAATTCGTTATGAGTATCGTATATGTTTTGTGCCATTGACCGACCAATGATCGACCATTATGAATTTACCAGATTACGAACTTTCAGCAAAATGACAATGGGATCGAGTTAGAATGACGAATTTATAAAAATAGCAAACTTGGGCCCCTGTAGCAATGGCTTTCATTTTGACAGTTCAGCAACATTCATTGCGTTATTTATGTTATTGCCCAGACAAATTTTCCGCACATACGAAGCAATGGATTAGCCATACCCTTCAAAATTAATCAGATCGAGAGTGTGTTACGCAAATATGGTGCAGGTCTTAATAAAATTCTAATGGTCTTAAAGCTATGACGTACTTATACCTTTCATCCGAGTGCATCCGAGGGATCAGGGGTCAGTATATTTAGTGAGGCGATTATAGCATTCACAGGAACTGTAGTGTAATAGTTGGCTGTTGATAATTATCAAGCAACCAGGAAAGACAACTAAGGAAAGCTCGATTAATTCCTTTTTCAGCGGATGCATTCAGTCATCATTGACGGGTTTCCTCAATTTACTGGTATAATCTTAATTATTCTTAATACAACAATCTTTAAGTCAATCGAGACTTATTTTACCTAACTACGTATGTTTTGTTAAAACAATTTGCATTTTTTATCATTACCTAGGGCGAAAGTGTCAGGGTATCCTACGAAATTAATTTTTTTTTTGCAATTTGCAGGTCAGTATTACGTTGGATGTTGATCTAAATATGATTCGCAGCCGAATCAAATATTTATTTATAAAATTATATTCATGAAAAACATCAATACAACTATCTAAGTTCATATTGCCCTATTGAATGACTATTTCATGAAATCATGACATTTGAGACCAAATACCAAGAAAAAAACCAACCAAAAAAAAAAAGACCAAAAGAAGTTGTATTGCTGATTCTAATGATTATAATTCTGTAAAGTCTTATTTGATAAGGTCGTGAATCATATTTTAATCAATATACAACCTTATACTGACCTGCATAATAATATTGCAAAAAACGTGAGTAAATGACTTTGGAGGTCCGTGGCATACTTACCTGTCGTCCATTTTGTTTTATTTTTCAAAATGGCGGCCACTCATTATCCTATGTAAATCGATAGCTGACATTATTGCAAACAGAAAACATAATAAGACCAAACCCCGTAGTGTCACGTTTCCGAGATATTAACTTTCAAAGTTGATCATGTGACATCCATATATTTTGCACTTGTTTACGTCTTGTTGCATAGATGTTGGGTTACTTTAAACATTCAGAGTGATTATTTTAAACATCTAAGCAACAAGTATGTATACGCAAGTTAAAAAATATGGGTGTCACGACGTGATCAAGTTTGAACGTTAGGGTTTGGTCCTATTATATTTTCCGTTTGCATTGATGTCAGCTATCGATTTATATAGGCTTCATACGTGGCCGCCATTTTGAAAAAAAAAAAAAAAACAAAATGGCGTGATAGTGGGAATGCCAGGGTCTATGCAAAAATCTTCAATCCCCTTTAAATTGCGCAGGCTACCTTAGCGCATCATCCTTAATAAAGTCGTTTCCATCCCAATGCTCAGTCAATATCGGAGGGCCAATTTTCGTCATTTAAAACGTTCAAAATCTAGCCGTAGTCCCATCTCGGCGACAAACAAAAACTTGTCGAAATGTAGGGAAATTAGAAATATTTTTGACAGATTTAGACTGAGATCAGACTGTGAAAGTTTTTAAAATTACGAGAATTGACCCTCAGATTTAGTTTAGTCACTTGACTATTCAAATAAGTAGTAGGTACCTAGTATGCAGTATGATATAAGTGATTTATTTATAAAGTTCTCGAGAGAAATTCTGTCATTCTCGTAACTGCAATTTGTAGTTGCTAATTGAAACATGTTACGTAGTGACCGGTACATAAAGTGATCATATCTGCTTCCTTTGTCAAACATATCGAATCTTGACGTGTCCGGTGAAAGCCTAAATGGAATAGAATGGAACTTTTAAATGTCCTTTACGTGTGTTTGCATTACATGTTCAAACTTTAGGAGCCGAAAGTTACTCTATTGCGCTTTTTAGCCAGAAATTAAAGAGCAGAACCGTGTAACGGCCGTGTAACCTGCCAACGACCAGTCCCAAGTTAATTAAGACTTTAAACTTTAAGGTCCTCAAATTACTGTTTTTGGTGGGCAATGCAGACACGTGAGTACCTAAGTACCTCAGCGGCCACATACGGCCACCATTCCTCTAGACTCTAGAGGAATGGTGGCCGTATGTGGCCGCTGAGGTACTTAGGTAGAGGCGTGGGCGCCGTGCTCCGCGCACGCCTCTCTCTAGAGTCTAGAGAGAGGCGTGCGCGGAACACGGCGCGCCGCCGTCTCGGGCCACTGTTCAGGCAACAAACTCCCCAAGTCTGTTGCCAGCAGGCCTCACCCTCCTGAGGGTGACGAGGTCCGCATGGATTCATGCGGGCCAACACCTGGCCGGGGGAGCGTGTCGAAATGCGCAAGCACTCCAGCACCCCGGCTAAAGGTAGCAGCAGGACACCGTGTGGTCTTAGTCAGTAAGAGTCTTACAGACCTCTCCACCCACCCCAGGGTGGTGGACATCCATGTGGATTTCCATACGTCTAAAAAAAGGTACTTAAGTACTTTACTTACCTGCGTTTTCAAGTGCTCCTACTTTTTAGTGCCTATTCAGTGTAGGTACTGAAAGTACTTTTTTCTAAGTATGTTTAGTTGCTTTAAGTACTTTATTCTAATAAAGTTTTTTTTTTCTTTAATTCCAGGACCGACCGGCAAAGATCAACGCGGCAAAAGAAAACAGAACCGCTAACCAAAATGTGACCACCGAAAGAGTAACCAAAACAACAAGCAACCTTCAAACTCATGAGTCCCTCAAGATTACATGATCCAACATATTTATTGTACTTATTAACTTTAGAAAACGAATCTAGTCGCCATAGCACTATTTAAACGAAGCAATTTTAGACTTTATCACTTAGACAATACGATTGAAGATCGTATTGAAGTACAAAGATTAAGGAATTGATGAGACAGTACAAACGACTCTGGGGCCCTACTGTTGATTTATCAGTAAATTGATTTGATTAGAAGTTCCCTGAGATAAAAACGATCAAGATGTCCACAAGTAAGTAGCTTACCTACCTATTATTCATAAGAATTATTTTATTCATAAGACTGATATTTATGTGACTTCGATGCGTGTGTTCTGTTAAATATACCTAGCTATATATCTGGTTAAATTTTTTATGGGTATACACCTGAAATAAATTTGATACTTGGGGTATTCAGATTACCTAGGTACATTTTTCGTATATATCTTCTTCGAAGATTGTCCTGATTAAAACCTTGGAAGGATGATTCCACTTTTAACACCTTGCTACTTATCCAGATGAATATGTATGCATAAGTAGCTATCTCGATTTGAAATGTGACATGTCAATCTCAACCAATGGCGATAGTCCAATCCGTTATTTCCACTTACCATGTCCTGTGTCCACCAAAAGAGAGCAATCGGGTTGCCATGGTGGTGGTCGGATATCTTTTATCCGTGGAGTGAAAAAAAAAATGAAACTGTCAAAAACTCAAAATTTATTCTCAGGATAAAACTTATTCTAGGTACCTATAAAAGTTTGGTGGAATACGTCCTAAGATAGGTTTCGTAATCACCGCCATCCTTCTGCCCGTATCCCAAAGAAAAAATGCAAGATTATAATCCAAGTTATGTTTTAATTTCCAGGTTTCGAACACTCTTCAATGAAGAGTAGCTTCTCGTTGTCATCGTTGAGGAGCGCGCCCGCGCCGCCTGGCGGCCGCTGCGACCAACTTGAGCGGCCATACCATAGTCTAACTAAAAAGAGGTAACTACTAATGGAATTTTTAATAGGTACAGCTGTACAAGGATCTAATTTGGCGCGTGGCCATCTTGTTTGTTCAATACATAACACAAAACAATTTTCAAAAAAAAAATACCAACCGCGCCTCCAGCCAGCCAGCTCCAGTTTATTAGCGACACTCGTGCGCCAAAAGGTCCTTGTAGCACTGTACTTCATACTTCATTACACAAACAGTAGAAAGAGAAGCAATGATTATTATGCCCTCGAAATATTCTTCAATGGATCTTACCTATTCCAGCCACACTTTTACCAAAGTTCATAAAGATAAGTCTGGTTCTAGTTGCAAAACTCGAACGCAACGAATGCCTGACTGCGCTACCTCTTGAGAACTCGAGGGTTTCGTAGTCCTAATGTTATGAGAATAACATAAAAATATGTTTTATTTGACCTATGTAGGTACATAGGTAGTTTCATGACGTTCACGTCTGAACAGCTGAATTAATTGGAAGATTGGAACCCTCTTTTCCGAGATATTTTAATGCAAGAACGCCAATTAATGCAACTATCTTCTGTATCTACATTTCCGATACAAAACACAGTAAATGCACAACATGTCCGAGGGCAGGGATCCAGTGACTACCACAATAAAAAGCTATTTTATAGTCTAGTGCGTTCGCGCTGCAGTAAACAGAGCTTGTTGCGCATGACCTAACGAGAATTAATTACTACAGCTAAGTAAACTCGATTTATTTTCTTATTGCCATACACGTAAACAAGCGGGGTTATTGCCATTGAACTTTGTAGTTTAAACAAGTTCACAGTATTCATTTAGTTTAGTTACTTTCATTATGTAGCTGTTTGTAACTACTATAGTCCAATTAGGGGCTGTTCATTTATTACGTAAGATCAGTAAGCAAAACTTATTCTTTTTGTTAATTTTTCTTTGAAATTTTGATAGATACTGATCTTACGTAAGATTGAAAGGGGGGAGTAGGTTCATCCATTTTTTCTTACGTAGGGGAGGGGGGTCAGAAAGTGGTCAAAATTGTCTTACGTAATTATGCCGTGTGTGTTCAATGTTTGGTCTTTTTTGGTAAAGAAGCTGCCCGTACTTGGCAATGGGACTATTTACACAGTGGGTTAGTACTGGTATCAGTACGGTGTCGTAATAAGAATGCAATCAAGCTCACTTAACGTGGGAATCAGTTTTAGCGCACTTATTTAAAGCGTTAGGTTACTCAATACTTTATTTTTGTTTAGGAGATCCAGCGGGGTTATTGCGTAACACTTTATCAGTAGCAATGGGTTTCATTTTGACAGTTCAACAACATTCATTGCGTTATTTACGTTGTTGAGCAGACATATTTTTCGAAGTTGTAGCGTAAACTGAACTTAATGATGTAGGATTTAAAGTTATTTTTCCATAAACTCAACTAACTCATATTTGTTTACATTTTTTGCAAATAAATCGCGAATGCAGATTAAACCAACAAGGCAGTCGTCATTCAAATGTTTCGGAAAATCTATCTAACCTTCTTTTTTCAAAATTCTGCTTTCCAGGAAGGAGCCATGTCGCGAAGCTTGGCGTCGCAGCTGGGGCTCCGCAGCAAGCGGCGGCAGTGCTGGCGACGACCTGTGGCCCTTGCTGCAACACCACTACGACTATATCATGGACAACCAGATAATCGATAGTTGCAAGGTAACTAAATTAACCACAGCGCCGGTGCACCATCATCACGTCAACGCAGGCTGTCGCTGAAAATCAGCGCTGGGGCTCTGGCTCGCATAGAGTCGTAGCATTATGCTGAGCAATGGCCGTCTTGCATGGATGTGACGCATATTTTCCCCCAACTTGTTCTTTTTTTGAGTTTTTGTTCTTTTTTTGCGACATCGTTACCGCACATATTGTATAATCTTTTTTTTTTTCAAAAGAAGAACAAAAAGAATACATTTCTTTGCAATTGCTATTTCTATGATCCCATTCTGAGAAACTGATCAAGTCAATAAGTTATTCTGCTGTTCTATATTAGGGGTTTAATAGGTTGACAGAAATAATAACAACAGCTCGTCAACAACTCACTCGACAAGAGACTTGTCTGCATGAATTAAGTTCCGAAAATACTTGTGAAACAAGGGAATTATTGCTTGATTAGATCCGTTTTGCTTCATTGCTGCGAAAAACACTGGTCTGCATCTGTTTTGCTACAAAATCCGCGGCGGTATTATCTGGAGAGTGCCCAGCTCTTGGGTTGGTATCATCACCCTGAATTTAAGTCTTGACTGAGGTATCGGACACAACTAACTCAAGGAGCAGTGAATTTTCATGTCGTACGCAATCTTCTTAGGTGTCCTAGGCTTTTGCGGCTTCTTCTCTTTGACAGGAGCATCAGGGTTCTTAGATTAAGGTTCCCGCTTTTTAAAAGTTAAGCAAGTCATCCAGGTAGATAGATTTTATAGAGTGGGTACTGGGTATATCTATCTATTATTTTATGAATTGAAGACTTGACCAGTTTTTCAAAGCCGTCACCTTAAAACTCTTGTAACGAATACCAGCTAACCATAAATTTTCTCTTCCTCATTTCCAGGAAGCGAACGGCGAGCTCCTCCTGCACAGTTCCTCCCTCCACGGCTGTCCCCGCCTGCTGAACCCGACCTCCGGTTTCAACCGCCAGTGGTCGCTCAGCCAGCTGGTCGCGGAGTTTAACGAGCTGTGCCAGTGGCTCACACACGTGCAAGAGGAGATTTATTCTAGTCCCGAGAATTTGTCCAGTAGGAAATTGAGGATGGTAAGTTAAAAGTACCGCGCGTTGAAGTCTTTATAATCGCCAAAACTTAAAACAGAGGTGTCGGTTACGGTAACAGTGTCGCGAGTTCAATGATTTTTCCCATCTCACAATGCGCCTAAAGAAGTTTTCACTTCAAAAAAAATTTGCTCCGCCATATATTTTTCTATGAACCGTCACTTTTTTTTTTTTGATCGAAAAATTTCCAGCATGGGCGTTCAGAATTATATACTGAATCCATGTGTAACAGGTTGGGACTTGTGCGTTGATGTCCGTGCTGCCCCCTGTATCATCATCTCACCTGTGCTGCTAAACTGCCCGGTAGTCGCCACGTACAGGGCAAAGTACTTCGGTAACCCAGGTACCCTACGTGAGACGGTCAGTAACATCAAGACGTTGCTGGCCTTCCTTGAGGAGATGGGGTGGATCGAATAATAGTCGATTTTCCCACCCGTACGCAAAATACGCGCTTTGTCGTGGAGTTGCGGAAACCAGCCCGTATTACCTATTACCTACCTATCATCATCTCATCATCTGCCTAGCCTTTTTCCAACTATGTTGGGGTCGGCATCCAGTCTAACCGGATGCAGATGAGTACCAGTATTTTACATGGAACGACTGCCTATCTGACCTCCACAACCCAGTGACTAGGTAATACGATAAACCTTTTATTTTTTTTTTTGCCGATGGGAAATCATCAAATGACCCCTCCCGCTCTGGGTGGAGCGGAAGGGAGTGTCAGACTCTTACTGACTAAAACCCACCCGTGTTCCTTCCTTAGCCCTTTATGTTCCGGGCCAGCGGTAACCCTTTCGGACAATCCCGCTGACCCGGCAGGCTTCGGCCCTATGGGGCCCCTCCTCGATGCTGACATCTCTTTGAGGCGCGCGTGGAACACGTACGCGCCGTCCGGCACGGGCCTGGTCCTGATCGGACGGTGAGCTACCCATTACTCTCCGCCCGCAGGCCCGCGCCTACGGTGGCCGGGAGTCGTCGCGCGGCTCCCGACGCCCGGAGGGTCTCCCGCGGCGGCTGGGACGGGAGGCTCCCTCCCTGAGCCGTCCCGCCACCTCCTTCGCTAGCATGACTGCTTCGCAGAAGGAGGTGACTGCCTTCCACTCCCTCTCGCCCCGGACAATGGCTTGCACCAGGGCCGGGCGCGAGAGGTCGCCGCCGCTGCCGATCGCCTCTACGAGGACAATACGATACCCCTTGTAGGACTGGTTGTCAGAATTTCGGGCTTCTGTAGACCTGTAACGACTGTCTTAGATCCACGAATGACAGCCGGGACCAACGGCTTAAGTTGCTTTCCGAAGCACGGAAACGTCTTCGTATGTAAAGATTGTCACCCATCCACGGACCAACCGCGGCATTTTTCATGTCAAAATCCCCTAGTTGGCTAATTTCCGTAATAAAGGTTGTGTAGATTCTGGAATTTGGCAACGTAGATAGATAGATAGATAAACCATTTATTTGGCGCACACAAAAAGACGTAGATTGCTATAGGCTTGCTTATTTAACCCTTATCGTTCATATCCTAAATGTAAGAGCTCATACACACGAGCGGCACGCGTCTACGGCAGAGGCAACTGCAGTCGCCGACACGCGTCGATGGCAGCTGTGAGTACCTACGGTGCTCAAATGCACCAGGGGCACGTTGTCGACGGCATTCGTAGACGTGTCGGCGGCTGCAGTTACCTCTGCTGTTGAAACGCAGCAGCTCGTGTATATGTACATTAAGTGCTTAGATCATGCAGAGAATTAAACTAATACCGTTTATGTTATTTGCAGAGTCGTATGTCGGAGTTGGTGTCAGTAGAACCGCGCCGCGCCAAGTTCATCGAGCAGGCCACCGCTATACTTGAACGTATACCTGAAGCCAGTGCTGAAGTAAGTAGCATACACGATGTGATTCAGTTAACAAGGTAACGCTTAATGCAGCATATAAACTCAGGGCTATAACAACCACTGTGTTGTGCACAAGTTACATACTGGAACTGTGAAGCTGACATAGGGCAGCAGAGCGGGCTGAGCTGCAGAAGCGTGTGCGGTATCTCTGAATTTATTACAAATCTTGCCCCTGTTTAGGCAATACACGCGTTGGTACAGGCTCGACGTGAACTAAGAAATTGTTGCCCCATATTTTGCAGGCGTCGTCGGTTGCCTTTAATGTTTAATTTATAATATGTATTTACAAGCTTTTTATTGTTTTCTCAGGTGACGTGGCGAATAGAACATTTGAATGTGAAGTGGGAAGGTCTCCGGCTGCTACTTAGTCCTGAGCAGCAGCATCGCGAGGGAGACAGTTCTGACACAGTTGGTTAGTATATAAAATCTTGTTTAGCACGTAAGCTTGGTAATGGTAGAATTAAAAATAGAACTGCAGTTTCGTGGGTTAAATTCTTCTAGTTCCAACATAATGTTGTGTGTCAACTCATTAACAGCGCCATCTGTGAGTAAGGTATCATACTACAATCAATATAAATAACCCTAGTGTCCGCTAGATGGCGTTGTAACTACGAAAATTTGCTTCAATTAGAACAGAGATGGCGTTTTTATCATTTCGATATTTTTTAACTTGTTGGTTGAAAATAATTTGCTTTTCAACTAAACATAAATATGAATTTTATTACGGTTTAATGCTGCCAGCAATCCGGAATCAAGTTACAAGTCAGAATTCGCGAGGGAATCGATTTTTTCCTAAGCTGGAATTTGTAAGATTCATAATACTGACGTACGGTATCTTTAATCTGCTGACCTAAGCAAATACTATACTAGCTTATATTCTGGTTCTTGTCCATCAGACACCGCTCACGAGTTAAGATGCCTCCGTCGTTGGCTGCACTGTATGGAGGGTCGACTGCCACCGCCGTCGTTAGCAGCTGCAAGAGGAGCTCCCTACCACGAGCTACTAAGGAAACTCAGTGAACATAAGGTAAGAATAGTTTTAAGCCATATTGTTTGGTACCAGTGTCATAAGTTGTTTAGATAATAAAGCTTCTTTTGGAAAGGTTCAATGATTGTCCGTACCACTAAGGAATGAAACCCTTCCTGAGTTTTTTTGCTCCCAGGTTACAAAACCTTTTCAAGTTTCGAGTGACTAGGTAACTAGTAAAACCGTTAAAATTACCTACTGTAAACGTGAATCTTAGCTTATCAGGAGAGGTATGGGTCCAACGTGAGCCTTTTCATATTAACAAAGAAAAAGTCCGGGATGTGCTACCAATATTTATTTATCTGAGGAGATCAATTCTCGTAATTTTAAGAACGTTCACAGTCTGATCTGTCTCAATCTGTCAAAAATACCACTAATTTCCTTACATTTTTGACAAGTTTTCGTTTCGACATAATGTTTGTCGCCGAGATGAGACGGCGACTAGATTTTTTAAGTTTTAAATTACGAGAATTCGCCCTGATCTGAGAATGGATCGATAATTATGAAATGTGGAGAAAACTAATAAAATATTTATTTATTTAATGTTTGTTCTGAAAATAAATGATTAATAATCATAAAGAACTGGTTATGACAACTCCACATGACGGGAACCTCGTGAAAGCTGAGAAAGAGAAACTAATCTAATATCTGGACTTAGCACACGCGGTTGTTGACATGTGGAATGTGAGCTCGGCTGTCATTGTGCCCATTGTCGTATCGGCCAATGGCCTGATGGCCGAAAGCTCGATCATAATCTCTCAAGGCTCTCCTTATTAGGCGGTTGGATCAAGGGCTTGATTCAGAAAGCAGTACTCATCGATACGGTTCGCTTTGTGAGGAGGTTCCTGTTTCTGCAGCCCTAACCACCGGAACCGGTAGCTTTCAAGCTACCTGTTAGGGCTGCTCCCGAGTCCCGACATATGTTTTACAACTTTATATTTTTAATTGGTTTTTTTTATACTTCTATTAAATAAAATGTGTAAGTTATGGAATTAAATAAATAAACGAAATAATAAAGAACTGGTTATGATAATATCCGAATAGATACTAACCACTGCACATAAGCACGTAACTTTAAAATCATGTTAAACAAGGACATTTAATATTTTAGCAGCACAAATATGCTCTGTGTGATGACAAATGTAATTGTCAATAAGGATGTTTTGTATACAACTTGTAAATACTCGGTAGGTACCTACTCGGAATAATTGCCAACCGCAGGCGCACACGCATAATGTTCTTCTTCTTTTTTTGTATCGATGGTACTCTTACTCGTTAGTTTTTTTTTATATAGTGTGTGCCCAGTAGGTTGCCTTGATTGCGGCATCAGTGGCATTATTTAGGTCATCAGAGGTGCAGGTGTACGGGCACTAAGGACACTCCAGCAAGTGAGACATGGTCTAAAGTATAATTATGTTAATGAAGAACTATTACTGAGGACATAGGAAATAAGGGGGTCAGTAAAAAGGCGATACGGCCAACGGGGTATCTCGCACCATTTCACTTTATTTTATTAACCGACTTCAGAAAATGTGTATTTGTATTCGACCCATACATAAATATGCAATAAAAAAAAAACACACACACACACATAAGTAGGTGCTATATTCAGCGATAAAAAAAAGAGGATTGAGGTGTGTGCATTTTTATAGAAAAAATCGTATAAGTAATTCGAAAATACTTGATGATTTATAAAAAAACTGGGTTTTTAGCTTCAGTCAAAAACCTTCTGGCTTTAAAACTGGTTTTTTAGCTTCAGTCAAAAACCTGGCTCTAAAAACAAAATTTCTTGATCATCATTCTCCTGCCCTTATTCCAATTTATTTGGGGTCGGTGCAACATGTCTTTTTCTTCCATACTTTTCTATTAGGCTCAAATCACACCAAAAGAGCGTCGAAGCGGAGCGCAGTTTCAGTGTCATATGAATTTTAACTTTATTTTCATTACTATAATACTTATTATCGCAACCGCTCGGTAGAGAAGGCAATTCGCCGGAATTCCAGCGGCGCCGCTGGCATCCGCGCGACTCGTTCGAGTTTCTCATGCGATAATAAGTATTATAGTAATGAAAATAAAGTTAAAATTCATATGACACTGAAACTGCGTTCCGCTTCGCCGCGCTTCGACGCTCTTTTGGTGTGAGTTGAGCCATCTCGGCAGTCACCCCCTTTCTAACCACATTCACACAGTCCATACATCGTTTCTTTGGATTTCCCGTACTCTTATAACCATAAACATTTCTTGGTATAACTATAAACAATTTCGTATTTACTGAATAATAATATAAGTATCTATAAGTATATAAAAATGAAGGTTATCTATTGTTTCCATAAGCACTTGTAACATGATTAAAACACTGGTAATGTGGCGTTTCAAATTGATTTACAAATATATCGCTTTATAATAATTTGTTTTGCTTTTCCACACCTAATATGTAGATTTGATCAATGTGGTGTGTTTTACATATTTTATATGTTCTTGTTTCTTGAAATATCCTTTTTTAATTTTTTTATTAAAAAAAAAATCCAAAGTTTTTTATTCAAACTAGGCTGAGCATCAACACTTTTCGAACGTCAAAATTACAAAAGACAGTCCCCTAAAACGCCCGCCCTTCACCAATTCCTATTGCTTTCGCTGGGAAGAAGAAGTGGCGCAACAAACTCCCCAGCAGCACAGCTGTCTGTTCAGATAGAAAATACTTGCTAGCTAAGCAAAGCAATTAACATTACAGGAGACAGAACATTAAATCCAATTGTTTGCCATAATATGTTAACTAGCCACGCCAATATACCAACAAATACAATAAAATCTATACGTACTCAAGGAAAAAAAAGAAATCGAAATTAAAAACGTAAGTAAACAAAAACTTACTACCTAAATAAAAGCCTCCAGGTATAAAGGGCGTGGCGTGACAGCTTAAATATTTATGCAATGCCGAGTTCTGTTCACATAGCTGTCACTTGAAGTCACAAATGATCAACTTAGGACCATCGAAGTAAAATAAATAAACAAGCCTTGAAGCAAATTGCCGTGAATGCCCCACTGTTGGGCAATGGCCTCTACTATTTTTCACCTCTCTTTATCCAGAACTACCAAGGACCAATCTTAAGTATCCTTAGAAAATAAATGAATAATGCCTATTCCAATCCAGTACCTAAACTACTGAACACTCAAAATGATTACCTATTCCAAATTATCACTCATCATCTTGCAATCTATTTATTTTTACTGTGTTCAGCAATAAATGTTTGTCGAATGTGATAGACCTATTTTTAGGTATCTTCCTCGTGTCGCTGGCACGACAGTATTTTAGATCTTCTAGGCCCGAAAAAAAAATCGATATCCAATCCCCCAAACGTCTGGCGCACCCTGGACACCTAGCACTCGGTAACGCAGAGTCTAGGAGACCAATCCTTTCACCACAATGGCACAAACCGGTCTTTCTCAAGACCCATCCCAAACGGCTCTTTTAAGTACCAATCCCCGGAACTTAACCACTCCAGCCGTTTGTGTTATTTCAATCAATATCCAAAATAGGTAACAACATACCTATAAAAGATTATTAAATATTTTGCGCTCTAAAACTACAACTACTTTTATCTTCAAAATTTTGATGAATTCAACAATCTTAACACCAATAATATTTTTATAAACCTTCAAACCATTACTTATTACTTTCAGCAAATGAGCAAACCCAAAACACGCCTTCTACAACAGACAATATTGCTTAAAACATTTCCATACAAACACATCAAGAGCGATTCATTCTCGTTGTTACCTATCCACTGCTCGGTATCGCGGCGTCTTCGTGACATCTCGAACACGCCTCTAATGACGATAATAAATCAGCCAGCGATGGAAAGATGCCCTTAATTAGGTTCGACGGTTCGTGAGCGAGAGTTCTCGAGTTCTTTGTGATCGTGTGCTCGTGTGCCCTATGGATTTATGGTGGTTGAGGGTGATAGATAAGCGTGATCATGTGTGTGTGTACCTCATAAACACCACAAACAACACATACGTGTTGGGGTGTGTAGGAGTTTCTTTGATTGTAGTTCTATTTCTAGGTTGTTTTAAAGGAGACCTTAAGTTTAAGAATGGTTTGGGCCTCGGATAAAGAATACGTTATCATCATCCATATCCTCCCAGCCTTTAACCCAATTTATTCGGAATCGGCGCACAAATTTTTCTTCTTTCATACATCTCTAACAGTCGTTATCTTAGTTTTCACTTTCTTCTCATCCTAGGATCATTAGGATTAATGGGGGTGTTTTTTTTGGGCTAAATTAGCAAATACTCGTAGTGTACTACTACTGTTATCTATTCTGATTTAGGGAGATTTTACTGCCACTACTACTACCAGTACCCGCTTAAAATCGTATATAGTATTCGACGAAAAAAAGATCTGCATTTACTTATAACTAGATTCCCTAGAGGTTTCGTTGAAGTCAAAATTAAAAGCTTACCAACACTCTCCACTTTATTCAGCGCTTTAAGCCCGTCACAGACGTAGCTATAATTATTAATATGAATCATAGCAAGGCCGACATATTTTCTATATAAATTTGCGAGTGACCGCACACGCAGCTAGAATATACCTATATTTCTATGACGTCACCAAAATATGTCGACATATATATCTCGGTATATTTTGGCATAGGACGATAGACGCATAGGACAAGGACGACTGCAGACCGAGTGCGGGCTATATTATAGTATAGCTCCCGTGTGTGGTAGCTTGCTATACTATAATATATATCTCGATATATTAATATAAATTATATAGCTACGTCTGTGACGGGCTTTATGTATTATTCAAGAAAACCAAGTGCATTAGCAAATTGTGACGTTGTTGTATGAGTTCATGTAAAAGTCAGAATATAAACGCCAGGGCTAAGGTCACCATGCTGCATAGATGATGAATGGTTAACCCCTGCCCTAGCCACCTTAGCGATTCCTGTTTATGGAGATAAGTTGAAGATAAACCCTTTGAATTTCCTTCGTTATCTCGATAGTACTAAACGACTACATGAGCATTTAATGATGAGGAGACTCATATTAGCTTTGAAGTCGTTACAGGTATTGATAATGATTAATTCCTATGCTTATATTTGTCATACGACAAGAAAGAGTATTTTCTATTTGAGTTAGTTTCAATAGCTCTAACTCTCTGTTTTTAATTTTGCTCTATCAAGTTGGGACATGATCGTCTACACCATGGGCGGTGTAGACGAATCTAATGCAATTAACCAGGTGAAAAGCGAGACTCCGGGCTTTTCCGAACTAATTCGTAATAGGAAAACATAATTTCACATTGCATGACCTGGGAATCGTACCTAGGACTCCATTATAAACAGTCGCGCTTGCTTCCATTTGTTAGATTAATGAGGCAGATAGTCGGTGCCCAGTTCAGAGGTGCTTTTTTAGGAGTTTCAACTATGTGTTTAGAATCAAGATAGCCAAACGTGTGTCAATCACAATGTCATCAAAGACAGTTTAACACGACATCCACTACACGATTCCTTCACCCTTCGGAACTCGATAGCGATTGACAAATTGTAAGATTGCTATGTGATAGCGATAGAAACCGCAAGTATCTAACGTTCTAAAGCCACGCAGGCGCAGGTCATCAGATCATCGCAGATCATGTCTCTATGTACAAATTACCCTTATCTGATTGGGAGTAATATATGCTCACGATATAGGGATAGACCGTATCAGATTTAATTGAGACAGGGATTAATAATCCCATTAAAAAAAAAACAGTGGCACTCCGGGAGTTCCGACAGAAGTGAAAACATAACACAAACAGAATACTTTGCCATCACTCACTGGCATATCGGATATACATTAAAACCGAGTACATCCCGAGGACAGGCGAACACATCCGAAGCGGGTACTTTTTTAATCGTCTTATAAACAAAACACGCGCGGTGTCGCTTACGGTAACTGTGGCGCGAGTTCAATGGTTTTTTCCCATCTCAAAAAATGGTGAACGTGCCTAAAAAAGTTTTGACTTCAGAAAAATATTAATAACATGTAAGTAGGTAAGTTAAAGATTTTTTAGTGATTTGTCGCTTTAAAAATTTTTTTTTGCCGTTCTCCGACTCGCACTTGGCCAGTTTTTTTTTTTATAACTTACGAAACATGTTTTTGCTAGAACGGGGGTCTAGAATGGTTATTGGTTACATGGTTACAGTTTGCGCGTCGGTGTCCGTGCCATCTTGTATGCTGTATGTATGTATGTACTTATTGTATAGGTATGTAAATGTTACACCACAGACTACCTGCAGTATTGTCTTTACTTCTCCCTTTAAATCCAACCAAAGGTTGTCTTTAAAAAATCGCTCTCAGCGATAAGACTGCCCATTGTGTCACCCTACGTAAAAGGGTCAGCGCACACCAAGAGCAGAGCAGAGCAGAGCATTTTCTGAGATTATTGAAAAAAATGTCTTATGATTGTTATCATAGTTCGCAAAATTGAATACACCCAAATTTGATGCTCGACCATGCTCGAGCAAGCCGACTGCGTGTTCGAGTATGCATTCTACATTTTGGTCGACCATGCGCGAGCATTTTGCAGTTCGGTCTGCGCTGACCCAAAATCTTTATTTGTATTTTTAATTCTTATGCTGTACATAATAAAGAGTATTCTATTCTATCACAAAATTAAACGTAGGTATCAAAGAAGCCAAGATCCTGAAGCCTTTCTTTTCAAGTAGTAAAGAAAGCAAAACATTCCACCACGAATACCCTATTACATCTTATCTCCCAGTAATTCGTGGTCAGGTGTCTAGAAAATTGATAAATCTTTGTAATGATAGTAAAATCACGCATTACACTAAACGAGAGCGCCGTAAGCAGAGGTCATCGGATCATCTGCGATCTATAGCAGTACAAATTGGCCTTATCTGATTAACATAAAGGTGTGTTCTGAATACTGAGGCTGTAGCGGTTTCCTATGCCTTGTTCTAACAATGACGGAAAAAGATTTTGCTTGTTGATCCTTTTCTGCGTTATAACTACTTATAACGCAGAAAAGGATCAACAAGCAAAATCTTTTTTGTGTAAAGCAAAACACACATTCAGTCTTTCATTCGGTATCTTTCACTTGAAGTGAAATGACTGTACACAAAATGAATGAAAAGTGAAAACTGAATTTATTAGCGAACCAATCTAACGACGCGACGTCGGATTTCGGCATTCGGCATGTTTCGTTCACGTTCTGAATGATGAGATGAAATGAAAAATGAAATTAAATGTGCTTGTCCAAATTGTGTGTTTGCACGTGGAAGGAAAGAAATGAAATGTGCATGTCCAAGTTGTGTGTTTGCACGTGGAAGGAAAGAAATGAAATGTGCATGTCCAAGTTGTGTGTTTGCACGTGGAAGGAAAGAAATGAAATGTGCATGTCCAAGTTGTGTGTTTGCACGTGGAAGGAAAGAAATGAAATGTGCATGTCCAAGTTGTGTGTTTGCACGTGGAAGGAAGGAAATGAATACAACACAATACAAACGCCTAATATCAGCTTCACTTTCGAGGCAAATAGGTATGCGTTTTAAGCTGTCTATGTAATTTAGCGGTCTTCATTTTTGATATTGGGTGGATTTGCTTCATTATTTAACTTAGCATTAGAGCTAAACTTTATGCCTTATTACCTAAACTTTTTGCCTTATTTTATATTCCTAATTGAATTGTATTTATGTATTATTATTATTATTCCGGGAGCCCCCGTAGAGTTTTATAGCTAAAGAAACTAACACAAAATTACTTCATACAAGTTAAGGCGTCATACCTCTAGTTAGTTAATGAATTAGTTACCATTTACCGAAAACAGTAGAATCGGACATCGGAATTGTAACTTTATAATAGTCATTTATTGAGCTTTAGAAACAATGTTTCGCTTTAATTAAAATGGCTGTTTACGATTATTACATCGCTTACATTGTAAAACTATGTAACGACATTAGCTATTAATATTTAGCTATTTGCTGCCTCATTTATAGTAGTTGCGAATAGCCCAGTAATTATAATAAAGTAACAAAGGTCTTAAACCAGTATGAGCTACACGATAGGCAACGGTTAATGTTGATTAAAACCCTGCACCTGCTGGATAAAACGTATCTCGATTGCAAACTGTGTTTGGTAACTTCTTTCAGTCTTCTTTCTTCTTTAAGTAGTAGTACTTAGAGGAATTAACAAAAAAAAAATCTTGAGTCGGGCTTTTTGTAAAATGTAGGCTTTTATTTATTTATTTCTCTCTTCTTCTAACTATCATTACAGGTTCATTACCTAAAGCGAAAATGTATTAAAATTGTTAGGAATTCTAATTTTATACAGGGTGTCCCAAAAGTCGACGTCAAGCCGGAATCGGGTCATAATGGTAGTTAGCAGAAAAAAAAATCTTGGTATTTACAAAAAAAAATCGAGAAAATCTGCACGCTGTGAAAGTCTTTTTTTCACTCCTGTTGCTACAAATCTTAACTTTTTAACTTTTTTTTATTATGGGATCACGAATAATGTTTCTGTAAACTCTTGCCTAAAATGTAAAGCCAACTGCTCCAGCTTGGAAGAAAATGTCTGTCTCTGTCTTGGAAGAAAATACTGAAAAAAAAAATGTAAGTACTATGCGAGTTTGGCAAGTAAGTAGTTTGACTTTTTTTTTATAGCTTGACGTCGACTTCTTGGACAGCCTGTATAACATAACTTTGAAAAAAATACATGCATGAAGTAGGTAATAGTTACGTTTTATTGACACGATGATCAAAAAAATACCTACTTACCACCTATCCGATGCAATACACTATACCTACAATGTAAGCAAATTAATAGCCCGCCCCTGGGTGGTTAAAACTATTTAACGTCAACATTTTTTATGGTTAAATCACATGAAATATTTAGAAATCTTCAATTTGTCAAAAACACATAATAAGCAGGTAAATAAAATACTTACACAATAACTTCATCAAACGTTAATACTCGCATAATTTTCCCATGACAAAGCCCTCAAAGCGTACGGTGTACAAACCGTTTGTCTTGATTGACTAATGCGCAGTCAGGTTCGCGCAACTTTCCACCAGGGGTCGCTGTCACAATTAACCCTGCTAGTCAATTTGTGACATGACCATCTATTATTTGGAGCCATCGATCTGAGTTAATAGTTCGTTTACGCTCCGTGAGATATCGGTTTTGTAAGAGAAACAAGTTGAGAGTAATGTGGCTAGACAAACGTTAGATCTTTTCCTGGATAGAAAATTACTTGCTTATTTCATAATTTTTGAGAATGTTTTAGGATTCGACTGTTCTCTTAATATAAAGAGATTAAGTTTTTCAGTTTGCGATGTAGGAGGTATCTCCGAAACTTCTCATCCGATTTCAAAAATTAATTCACTGTTAGAAAGCGATACTATTGCCAAGTACCAAAGGATGCATGGATGGATGAATGGATGAGGCTTTATGGTGTAATTGACCTCCACGCGGACGAAGTCGCGGGCAAAAGCTAGGCCATCATATAAAAATTAATTGCCTTGCGTTAGTCTCGCAACTACTCGAAAATTATGGCTCCATCGATTGTGATGAAACTTTGGTAGGTAAGTGGTTGTGTACGCACCGGAGAAGGATCCAAACAAAAAAGTAGGCAACGCATGTCACGCATTAGCTATTTATACATAAAATAGTATTAATTATACTAGCCTAAGCCCTTTAAGGTGCCACTAGTCGATATTTTTTCCATACAAATTTCGAGAGAGTATTACTCCACTGTTTGGCATTGTGCATCTAAAGTTAAACATGACATCGTTTTGTCTTATTATTAATTTTGTCTGTACGGCAACTTATTAGTAAAATAAAAAGCCATTAAAAAGTTATGAGCTAACAAAGATTCGTTTTTCTTGATATTTTTAACGTAACTTTGGGTGTAAATAAGTAATAAAAGAACTGTAAAATCTTCATAAAGAAAGTCGGTACCGACAATGCTCAGTTATCGAAGAGTTCAATAAACTTTATTTGTAATATTGATTTATGCAATGGTTTTTTTTTCTTAAAACTCGATTTTCCAAAGCACTTTTTGAATTCTTTTACGCGCCCTTCAGTGCGGAACGGCGTTTCTTTGCGTGAGAACTAGACGTTGTGCATATAGCCTAGCGTCTAACTGCTCATCAGTGCTACTATTTCTGTCGGACACGAAGCCAGGTAAGACAGCGCGCAGCGTGCTTTTTGGTCATGACCACCAGTGAGTTCGAGCTTGCGACTAGTTCCACCTTAAGGGACAGGCAGACTTAAGGCTACTCTTTCGAAAAAAGCTTAAAAACAGCGTGCAGATGAAGCAGCTTTTCTCCGGAACTTACAGAGAAATTACATCTGAAAATAGTTGGTAATCTACATGATATGAATCGTAATTTGGTTTAGCCATAATTTTTCTATCGATATCACCTATTAAGAAAAAAAACCACCAAATCACCTCCAAATCGTTGAGATGAAACCATTTTACTCCTTCATTTTTATCAAAAGAATATAAAAATAATATCTACTGCTTTGCAATACAAACGAAAATGATTTGGTTTTGTTACTTTTTAAAAACGTGTATATTTTTTAATATAATAAATAAAAAATGCGATCGTTTAAAGTCCGTGTCTATATCATCCCCGCACTCGTCCACGAATTCAGTGCGGGGCGCCTCGTGTTGCTAGGCAACGCGACGCACGTCCACGTGTGTCGCGTTGCATGCGGGTGTCGCGGAGTGGCGCGGAGAGGGGTAGTTAGCTCCGCCCAAATGCACAAGGTCGTTGGCATGAATACAAGCCTTAAAATATGATGAAATGAAATGAAATGATGATTGAAATGAAATGATTTTTATTTTTGTAAGTAGGTTTGTACAAACACTTTTACACGTCAATCATGTTTTTTTTAAAACTAGATGAAGTCGGCGTTTCCTATCTGACTACTCTGAGAAGAAAGGCCGAAACAAACTCAGAGGTCACAGTCTCTTTTAAAGTCCAGACATAATCTTGGTCAGGTTATATGAAGACCATGTAGATCGATGTCTGAGGTGGTCTTTTGAGGAAAGAACCACACAGATTGAGAGGACCTGTCCAGTCAGTGCACGCATTTGTCAAAAATCGTGCAGCTCAACTCAAGACTTAAGGAGCTCAACGATTCGACGAACAATACCAAAGAAAGGACATTTGGGTAGGCCACATAAATAACTCAAACTGCCAGACCATGAAAAAAAAAACAGAACAGAGAGAATAAAAAAAATAATATATAGGTATATATGTAAAATGACCCACATCGTCTTCACATAATAAAATGCTACATTCATTACATAAAGTGCTACATTCTCATCTAATTCTTTTGTGTAAACGAGTCCTCTCTCTGCCAAGTTACAAAGCTTCTACACGGGTGTAATGTTTATCTTCTAAAATGTATGTATGTTACACTAAAAACGCAGTATAATTATATTGTCTACATTTATGTCTTCACCCAATTTTCTGTGAATGAAATCTTCATCAAAGAAACCAAAATAAATCGGTGTAGCAACGTTCAAGTTTGACGACTTCCTTATAAGACGAATATTTTGGTAAAAGTTTATTTACATAATTTTAATGGCCACCATATTTGGGTAGGGATGAGTCTGTAATACATGGGTTTAATAAACTCTGAGTAAAGACGTTACCCTACTGCCTGCTGCGCAACGACTGGGAACAACGAAAGGTCAAAGTTCGTGACAGCGGGTTTACTCTTTATGTCCGTTAACCAAGACACGGGCCCCGTCCGAAAGAAATTTGACAAAAATCAAATCGTGTAGTCATTCATTCTTAGTTCGGGCCCCAAACTAATCTAATGTCCTTTTGTGATACGGAGTTAGGAAACGCCCTACCGAAACTACGGACTTCGTACATCTGGTACGACCGATTAGGCGTGAAATAAATGCGTTGTGCAGCAACACGTGAAGTTTGTCCTTCTAGACTTTTTGCGACATTGAATGATGCAATATCAGCCGATTCCAATATTATCTAGATAGAAAGATTTTACTTCTCATTTACCTACTGCCACTTGATTTCCGCCATCTTTTGTTTGATTTCAATACCTACGCAAGAGTTTGTTGTCTGCCATGTTTTGCTAGGGGATGTGTTGCTAGGCTATAAATGTCTTTTAGGTTGGGATGGAGTGTTAGTTTAAATCCGTTTATGGTCCACCAATTAAAAATATTGACCGAAAACGTTATTTAGTATACAGAGGGTCTTGACAACTTCATTGAAGATCGCAGCTTACTGCTAACTTTAATCGATTATTGTAACGGGAATTTTCAGTTTCATTCGCCCCACTTCCATCTTCATTCACTAGTTCATTCACTTTTTTGGTGGTCTGAACTAAAAAGTGAACGAACGAGTGAATGAAGATTGAACTAAATGTAATGATTGACCCGTGCTTTATGATGATGCTCATCCGCAATTGACGAGCTTGCAAATGTGGGGTAATCAACCGTATTATAAGCAAAGGAAGAAATGACATATGGCCAGAGAAATATCTACTTATTTACTGGAATTAAATTTAAAATAATTACGTGTAATCCCAAGAGGAGGCCTGTGTCCCAGCAGTGGGAACATTATAGGCTGATTATGGTATGGTTATGGTACGTGTAATCTATGCAACTGTTCTATGCAGTGGGAAGTTCTGTGGAAAACTAATCTTAGACAATTTGCGTCTAAAATCAAAACTGAATAGTATGTAATGATTAGGGACTAAGGCATACTAATAGACAAGTACCTACTACGCGACTATTAGAACAAATGACGAGCACTCAGATTGTCCGTACCTACTATATTTAACTAAAGAACTAGAACTTCGCAGATTACACTGCAGTGCAGAGGAAATTACCAACGGTAAAATGCGTGAATTATTTCCTTTTGTTAACGAACATACACATAATGCCACGTTAAGTGTACAGTGAATTGTTTTTAACACGAGAAAAGTGTTTGGCTTATACAAAAGAATAGAAATGGGTTTAAGACGCATTGTGGCCAAACGATTAATCATTAAATGGCCTGGTTTAAACAAAGAGGTAAAGGGAGAAGGCGTTGCGTGCCCTCCTTAACTTGACTTAGGAAAGTTAACAATAATCTCAGTTTTATCAGGAACAGAATGTTTATATTCCGGTTAGTCAGTACGTAATCTATAATACTAGAAGGAGTTGTACCGGTAATGTTTTATTTTATTATAAGTTAATGGTTAAGCAGATAAAAGCAAGTTCAAATAAATGAGCGCCATTTAAATATTCTGACAAGAAACGGACGCCATTTGCATTATGGCGGCCGATACAGCAAAATTGTTTTAGTTAACGAGCAGACTATAAAGTATCAAATCCTTAACTACTGTTCATATTATTGCACATAAAATGAAGGAAAACGGCATTTTCCAACGTCGGAGAAAGGAAAGCTAATATGCATTGTTAAGAGGATAATGCGAAAACAGATATGCGTCTGTAGTCTGTAAGCTTTTAAGCGAAGTAGAAATTAGTTTAGCATAGTATCACCATTAAAATGGTCCTATGCAGCTCAATGTTTGTAATGATCCTCCTTTGCCCGGATGCGCCACATAATCAGCCTATAATGTTCCCACCGCTGCATGGGACACATGACTCCTCTCTGTGAGACCCGTTGGCCATAATCCATCACGCGGGCCCAGTGCGGGTTGATGGTTGTCACATATCTTCATTTTTTTTGGTTTTAGAACTTGTCGGTTTCCTCACGATGTTTTCCTTCACCTTTTTGAGAGGCCCTGATGCCCCACTACCTTCGTTTTCTTTCGTTCGTTTTCCCTGGTACAATTAAATATTCCTTGCTTTATCACGAATGTTGCATCAATCGTACAAAATCCAGATTACTCAACTAAACATTACGTCACATTAAGATAAATAGTCTTAGTATGCAACCAAGACTTTGACTAATTTCGCATTATTAGCACGATATAGGAAAGCAATAACAGTTAATCTGGCAGGCGGTGCAAGTGTAGGAAAACGGTACCATTTTGTTTGGCCGGCAGTGCAAGTGATTAATGAATTTATCGCGGCGCAAGATCGGCCGATGTCGGGCGGGTTCGGACGGCATCGGTAGCGACTTTCGCTCCCGCAGGCGTATCGGACTCGCGGTTTGTTTAATATTACGATGTGCGTGCGCATATGATTAATGTGAGAGAGTTTCAGATTAAATTGGTGTTTTTTTTTTCTATCGAAATTGTAATAATAAAACATGTCCGGATATTAGTTGCATCTGGTTGTTAAAATTAAAAGTGGAGTCATTAATCATGGTAGTTACTGACATATCACATAATGTCTATAATATAAACCTACGCGGCGTGATGAGAAAATAAGACAGATGTATTACCTACCTACTTACATAAGATATATTGTACAGTAAAGACTGTAGTAAAATCATGCTTTTCATGAACTTAATTTATTAAAAACTGGCTTCTGCAAAACATGAAATATAAATCCTACTAGCGGCCCGTCTCAGCTTAGCACAGGTGTAATTTTTTTTTCGATTTTCCGAAATATTCTTTCATATAAACCTTGTCCTGGCAATACCGAACACTACAAAAAAAGAATTATCCAATTTGGTGCAGTCATTCGGAAGTTATGCGCGTACAGACATTTCGGCGAGTTTGTTTTATACTAAGTATTATGGAAGGATGACACTCGGCAATACTGTAGCTTCCCGTTAGTAATAGAATTTTCGGAATTCAATCAGTAGTTCTGAAGATGACCCCCTACATACACATACATACAAGATTAATATATAGGGGGCAGCAGAGAGGCTTGTGGCTAAGTAATAACAGCCGCACGGGTCAATTGATCAGGCTAAGCTACGCTTGCCGCGGTTGGTCCGTGGATGGGTGACCATCTTTACATAACAAGACCCCTCCGTGTTTCAGAAAGCATGTTAAGCCGTTGGTCCCGGCTGTCATTCGTGGATCTTTGACAGTCGTTACGGGTCGTCAGTAGCCCAAAATTCGAGAACCAGTCTTACCAAGGGGTATCGTATTACCCAGTAACTGGGTTGTGGAGGTCAGATAGGCAGTCGCTCCATATAAAATACTGGTATTCAGCCGACCCCAACATAGTTGGGAAAAGGCTAGGCAGATGATGATGATACCTGTATCATCATCATCTGCCTAGCCTTATGCTGGCATATTTTCAGTAAATCTACAACTATTTACACTTCATGATCAAATATATGAATCTCAGCTAGATTTGATTCATCTTTCACGCTTCGTATGTCAATTTACAATAGTTAATTGGTTTGTCACGCATCGTTCCATCTATTTTGAGACGTCGGCATGATCTTGTTTCATGTGACATCACGCGTAAGAGATCGTCATCTCCTTTAATTGGCCAGAGAAAGTACCTTCTAAAATGGATGGAAAAAATCTTTAGTTTGTGTATTTGTCTCAAGTTTTGCATGCATAACAGACAGTAAAGCCAAGTGCACATTACAGCCGCAACGGGCCGCAGCGCAACGTATTTTCGTACAAAAAAGTGCGGCCTGTCTGTAAATCTATATAATAACATTATAAAGAGGTAAAAATTGTTTCCATGTAGGGGTAATCTCTGGAATTACCATTGGATTTCAAAAAAACATTGAGAGCATTTGAGAGCCAAATTCTTGAGGAGGGATATAGGCTATTTAATATTACGCTATGACCGTTAGGAGCCGAGCAAAAATAAAAACAAAAACAGAAAGAATGCTAAGCGAAAACGAAGTAATAGTGCGGGCAGGCGATGCGATACGATCTGGTGGGTCGGGGGAAATTTCACGCGGACGATGTCGCGGGTATAGAAAATGTAAGAAAGAGTGGAACGAAGATTTATGCAATGCGTTGCGTCGCGACGCGGCCCGCCCCAATTTGCGTTAGCTTTAAATGACCAATCAATATGCATGTAACGTAGCTAATCGAAACACTAATTAATCTTAACATTTTCATCTGAATTGCGTTAAAACGTTTCGTTTCGCGTCCAAAAATCCCCTTACATCTGAAACAAAAATAAAAATAGTTTGAGTTTGAACAAATCAATGTCATGGGAAGCTAAAATATTGTTTCTGAGAAAATTTGTTATGTCTACACGTAACAAAGGAATAATTTCACAACTTGTGACTTGCAATAAGGCACGTTCTTACAAGTCTGGGAATCTACTAAAACAATTACCAACTACAATCTAAAACATTCCTTCCCAATCCATTGCTCACTTCTTTAACTTCCCATTCAAAAATACACTTACTAACATGCAATGGATACCAAAACTTTATCGAAAGCTTTACTCACAGTAGTTACATAGTACGTAGGACCTCCAGATGTGAGCTTGCGCGGGCGCAATATTTCTCCCGCGGCGTCAACGCGATAGTATCGCGCCATCGCGCCCTGTGGTGGCCGGAGATACTACGTGCAAAGTAGCGTTCAGTAATAATGCCCGCGGATAAGATTTACTATAGAGTATAGTCTAAAGGACGAATAAAGTGGGACAGAGCATTTGATTTAGTGGGGATCACGAATTTGAACTATTAGAGAATATTTATTAAATGTTTTATAGATTTATTAGTTATTAGGGTAAGATGGAGGAGCTCGTGAGGGGCTTGTGGCTAAGAAATAACAGCCGCACGGGTCGATCGATCAGGTTAAGCTACGCTTGCCGCGGTTGGTCCATGGATGGGTGACCATCTTTACATAACAAGACCCCTCCGTGTCTCAGAAAGCATGTTAAGCCGTTGGTCCCGGCTGTCATTCGTGCATCTTTGACAGTCGTTAGTGTCGTTACGGGTCGTCAGAAGCCCGAAAGTCTAAAAACCAGTCTTACCAAGGGGTTTCGTATTACCCAGTAACTGGGTTGTGGAGGTCAAATAGGTAGTCGCTCCTTGTAAAATACTGGTACTTAGCTGCATCCGGTTAGACTGGAAGCCAACCCCAATATAGTTGGGAAAAGGTTAGGCAGATGATGAGCGTAAGATGGAGATTTTTAGTTGGTATACTTGGTATAACTTTCCGCACTTGGCCTTTTAACTTTAACATGTAAGCGCGAACAACTAGCAATGAATCAAACGGTTGATCGAGGCTGCCTTTGTCCTCGATCAAGCGACATGACAAACAAATCATGCAGTATTGTACATGAAATCTTTGACCAAATCATCGATCATACGGTGATCGACAGTTGTTGCGACGCTGTGCCGGGTCACCACACCATAGACGGAAAAGTATGCATTCTATGACTTAAGATCCAACGAACCATAAATATGTGCTTGGCCGTTAGATTTTATGAGCGTTTTTGTTCTCGACAAAATAATTACTCGATTTTATATAAAGTAACATTGTAATCTTTGGCTTTACAAATCCTTGATTGATAATTAACCTTTGGTGGTGCGAGGCAAGGTGTTGATATAAACTCCGAATAAGGCTTTTTAAAATTTGTAGTAAGAGATATTAAAACTAACCAAAGGAAAGAAAAACAAAAGAAAATAGTAAAATGTTTTCACGCCAACTTTATAACAAATAAAGAAGATAGACAATGCGGTCATAGATGGGCACTTGCAGTCTTATAACCATTGAAGCAACGACACATTCTATGAAAATCAAAATATTGTACCTAAGCTGAAATAGACTTTAAACATTCTAACACTCATAGAAACGGAAGTCTACATCCTGGATGATACAGCAAAAGCATCGGAGATAGTACCATCAGTATGTTACATATTTCTCGCACGTTTTTATCGATACTATCACAAGAACACAAGGGTAATAAAACTTCCGTGTCGGCACCGGTAGTATTTTACTTGCGTGCTAATCTTCTCGGGGATTTAGAAAGCACTGCGAAAGTGGTTGTGGTACGCAGTGCTGATAACATATTGTGGCAAAAATCCCCACAATAACCCGCTTACAGCCCCCGGCTATAGCCTTAATATTGTGCAGAAATATGACGAAACATTAGCTGGGTGTAATGAGGCTCAGTCGATCGGAACATGGAGTTTCAAACCATGATTATAGATTTAGAAGCATGATACGGACTTATGGTTTACAAATAGTATCGTGCAAAACCTTTTGGCTTCAATTTTGTTAAAGGGAAATTGTTTCATGAACAAGCAATGAAATAGCAACTACTGAATTCGTTATGAAAAAGAGTGAATGAAATAATGACATGATTTTAGCTTGAAAAATATATGCACAACATCAAGGCAAAGTAATTAAACAATAATAAAAATGCCAGCATTAATATTCATGCCGCTATAATATTCTTAGATAGATGTAAGCTGGGTGTGGTGCTTCTTCATCCATTGCATGTAGGTTGAAGGGTCAGGCATTTCATATGAGCCGGCCACACGTTAAGACCACGTTCACTTCAAATACTAGAAAATATCGCTTCCAATTTCTACTTTCACGGTAATTCAATGTTTTTGATGCATAAAGTTCGTTTTACGTTGCAATTACACTCAAGAGGTTAATTTTACATTTATTTTCCGAAGACTTGTTCTAAAACAATGGTGTTTTTGTAAACACGTTCGGACAAATTTAATGTCTGTATTAGATCAAATATTTAATAGTTTGTGCTCAAATATACCTTCGTAAAATACGTCTAGCATTCAGTTGGAGTTGCGGCTGGGTTTTCCTAAAAGCTATTGATTTCCTTGAAATATTTCTTCTTTTCATAACTTTATTATCGTGTTGTGTGACCAACCTTTAACTATAAATAACTCTTGGGTCATAGGCGCTGTTAGTTTCAGTTAGCTTTATCGGCTTTCCGGAGAATGGTTAAAATGCTCATTAAGCAAACAAACACCGTCGTAAATATATTCATACGTTGATTAACTCTTAATCGGACGTTTTGTTTTGTTCATCCGCCATGTTATTCAAACACAGTTGTTAACTGAAATGTCTGTGCTTGTCATTTTGACTTTAAGTACGTCTTATCTCAAATCTGTGAAAGTTCCTACTTCTTGCGCCACTACGTATTTTCTCAACATTAAAATCTTAGGCGTTAGTTAATTTCTCACCTTCCATTACGACTTTGCTTTTCGAACGTCGTTTGGCACTTGAAATTCAATCTTATTCCCTAATGGTATATTGAGCTGCTTTGTTGTAATTACCTGCGTTACCAGCAAACGCAGTTTTGTAAATATACCGAGCAATTTCTATATTATGAACATGAACGTATTTTGTGTTATCTTTGTAAACTGTCGGCAACTCAAGGTTTAGTTTCATTAATTAATTAAACTTTCACGCCGTTTACGCCTTGCTCTATTACGTTTATAATAATTTATTGTGTTTGTTCTATTTGATTATGTTCAGTCCCTTCTCTTTCGACGCACTTGATGATTTCATTGGCTCGAAAGTTAAATAGTAGCTCCACTATCGATGATATTATCTTTATTTTCTACGTTTCACTTGGTTTGTAAATCAGAATGGCATTTTCAACTGAATACAACTCGTATTTTACTGAAAGGGAAATCGATACACTTGGTATCGTATTGCATATCGATTATGCGTGCCTTGAATAATTCAGCAGACTACGAAGCACATGTACTAATACATAGAAGACAAGCAATTATTTCATTTGTCAAAATTGTGCCTAGTATTTTCATCCTAGTGAGAAAGGTATGTACATGTTGTAATTGAATAAATTACCAAGAGCTTCGGCCTTAGCTTGTATATCGCATATTAAACGGGTATTAGTGCACTTTGCGCTCCTAAATAACTTTTAAAGCATATGAACTTAGTTCTCTAATGAGCCTATAAATAAATTGTTTCGAGACGATGTCTCGATTAGATCTATGTGGTTGCGTTCGTTTAGCGTAAATGTTTGTATGGATACTATCGAATGTCATAGCCAGACCTTATGAAATTATTAATGGTATTAAATTGTGCAGGCAACATGGTGATATAGCGATCTTGATTTAGTTTATTTGCAGTGATACTAACGATTATCCTGGAAAGTCAAATGAAACTAACTAGATGGTAATTTCAGTAGAATATTTTTATTAGTCAAGTCGTATACTAGAGTAATCAAATTGTCGGTGCGAATCGCCTGCCGGATAAATTATAACAAGTCTATTTCCTCTTGCGTCACTGTGAGCTTTAATACTAATTTTCAATTGAATGAAAGGACGGAACACTTAAATGAATTATTATCAGTTACCGTGTACTCTACATAGCCTTTCTTCGAAACATTGTTTTCAATACAGATTCCTCCTTTCCCCGCATAATTTATATGTTTCCATTAATGTTTGTTCTGTCATATTATCACTTGGGGCTATAAATTTTCCAGCACTATTCAGCACTCCATGGTTTGCTTTCGAGTTATCTTGATCAGTATTAGTGACTCCATAATTCAAAGCCGCGTTGCACAACACGGCACGTGGACTAGGAAAGTTCTTGTAATAACTGGCTGAAGTTTAATTGATATATAATTGTGTTGTACACAGTTCAGGAAATTGTATGGGTCTTATGCTCCTTATTACAGAAGTTACACGAAGTAGTAATGTGATTTACGCATTCACTTGCTGGTCTTAGATCACGCCTCTTTCGTGCTACTTCGCTGTTTTGAATAAATTTTAAATTGGTACTTGATGGTTAATTGAAGGAACGTTAGGTAACATCAGGATTTCCGTAAGTTTGCGTTTAATCGTCTACTAGTCATAAAATGGTTAATTCTAGCTTACGACGAAATTCGTTTAGTGTCTACAAGAAGCACATCGTTAACAGCAGTTTGCTAGATTATTATGTTAATCCAAGACTCGTTTTTATAATGGATATTTCATAATTTGCACTATACTCCTGGAAGATTCCTCCTTGGAACCACATTATTCGCCACTTTATAATCCCGGAGCGAAAACCGGCAATTACCTGGGCTTACAATTATTCGCTTTAGTTCCTTCCCGGTGGAGCCATAAGATCTCCGTTTATTTTCATTTTCACACAGAATTATGGCCGTTTGAAGATTGCTATAATTTTGCGAGCTTTGCTTTCAAAACACGCAACTTTATGTGCTTTGTTATTATCATCGACGTTGATTTGCGAATGGGTTTTTCTGTTCTTGTAGTAGTTTTTTTTTTGATAATCTTACCCTTTTGCTTTTTTGAAAGTTTAATAAAAAAGATCAGCCCTATTATGTGATTAGGATTACATATTTTACTAAAAACAGATTTAAAAAATTGTTTCGTAAATTATTTGCAAGTCATAGACATGTTCTACGACCAGGCTTTCGTAGGAATTTCGTAAAATTGTCAAAGTCAACATGACTATTCGTTGTTTCAATTTCACATACTCCAACCAAAGAACAATGCTAACATACTCGTACATTCAGTGCAATTATAAATATTTTTTTGTTTGCTATTCATTGTTTGTTTGTTTTCAGTATAGCGTCATCTACCGTCTCATATATATCTTCAGTTATTGACATAATATCGTTATTGTTACTGTGCTTGTATTCATCAAATATAATAATAACCCCACCGCCGTATCCCTACGTTGACGTCGTGGTGGGGTTTGCGCGCTCCGAACTCTAGGCCCCACGGACCCTATCTCCAGGGAGAAGTCTTGTTCCTCACCTCTGGCTTGCCTTTATTGGCCGGCTGGAGTGAACAGTGACGAGGAACAGAGCTCCCACCTCATTCTTGCCTTTATTGGCCGGCTTGAGTGGAGATTCGCAAGAGCAAACGTGCTCGGAGGAAGGAAGTATTCCAGTAAGATGCTGGTAGGGATCTTGACCGTACTTCCGGGATGGTCCTGATAGCCGTGGAATACCTCTCCACTCCTCATAAGCACCTCAGGACATGTTGCCCCCTTGTCGCTACGTCACTATGTGCTAGCGACCGATTTCGGGGGGCCATTATTGAGTGTGCAAGTCACCCCCTGACATTTTATCTGTGTAATTTATACGAACATCGGTCAGGCAGGGGCTATAGTTTTTCCATAGTCCTAGATAACCAGTTCACTTTAGCCACCAAAACCCATAATCCAATATTTTTGTTTCCATGTTTTGAAATAGTCCTACACCAACCGGGGGTTGTCCTTGGGTCCACTTGCATAGTGCGAACAGGGATAATCGTCGGTTGGTACCTCATTTAATTGAAAACGTCTAACGGGCCTCTGCGAGTTGGCTTCGGCCCCTCGTACGCCTTCCAAAGGACCTAATATCTCGGGACCATGGGGTCCCGACCCCATGGTCCCGAGATATGTTAAAACATAAAATAATAATAATAGCCTTTATTAACAATCGTACAATCTAGTTACATAATTATGATAAATAGTTAAAAAAAGAAAAATATATTCCTCTCTTTTATCTCCTCTTCAGACATCGGTTTCCGAAGATATCGCAAATCGAAGGTGATTCAGCATTACTCCATTTACCCTTATACCGTAAGTTGACCATTCTAGGTTCCGAAACACCAGTTCTAAAGTTGCTGAGAATAATTTAGGCGATAAGGGATCACCTTGCCTGACGCTTTTTTTAATGGGGATTAGTTCACCTAGTCTTTCCGTTTTAATTTTCGCGGTCATGTTTTTGTAGATGTTCCTTATAATCCAAATATATTTTCTAGGTACTGCTTGATTAGCTTCCCAAATCTTGTTGTGTTTTAGTGAGTCAAATACCTTATGATAGTCTACAAACGCTAGACTAGTACTTCTCGGTGATTTGTTTAATCGTAAAAATATGATCTATAGTCGAGATTCATCAAATATATATCGTCCATCAAATCAGATTGACCTTAGTTTTATCGATTGTTGTGCAAGGTCAGGACCCTTTTCGAACAAATATCCGGTGCTACCAATTGTATGCGTTTCCTGTCGCGCCTGCATTTAGTCTCTTTTACGACTTATCAGCTGTCGAAGTTTGACAAGAGGTTCCGGTAAAATTAACAAAATTAAGTTGCGTGTGGCGCGGGCGCTCTATTAGTTTGAATAAATTCTTTTATTTGATAACATATTGGTGATTTGTGTTAAATTTTATAAATCTTACATCAATATGAGTATTTTTGACGTGACAACGTCTTAAATTAGGTTGCGGCTGGGAGTCACTTATGAAAAAGTGTAACGCTCGGTAACGTTACGATGAGTCACCGAACGAGAGAGAGGCCCGCCGAATGCCTTGCGTCTCTCTCCCACTCAACTATTCTACCGAGAAAAAGACGTTGTCACGTAAAATCTTCGCCCGTAAAACCGACTTTACAGGCAACCATTTTTTAGTAGTTACTTTAATTATGAATATTTTGCGGAGTAAAATGGTACAATGCGTTGGTTCTGCATTAACACAGCCATCATTAGTATTCAAATTTAAAACGCAACGATTTGTATTTTCAGATTCAAGTTGTATCATTTGATCTTATTCACATTAGGGATTTCCTACATTCATGATTTATCCTTTACGCCAATTAAATTGTTTCAAATGAAACCGCCATTAATAATATCGTAGTTTTTATCTCATTTTCACTGACTGACATTAATAACCACTCAACTATAAATTTGGTGGAATTTCACTATTCATAGGACAAATTGCTGTTATTTAAAATAGGATAGCAGTGTGCGCACACGCAGACGTATGTCACATGTCTATGGTTCGGTGCCGACCAATCGTATACACCGTTATAATTGCATATACGGAGATGTGACACAAAATTACTATGATTACGGTAGATTGGGGAATAATGACTCTGTAAATGACGGCTTTCGTGAATTATAGTTTTTGTTTTCAATCGAATTTAATTGCAGTGCATTTTGAACGCATTCTTGTAGTTTTAGAAGAGTTTCGTCGAGGTTATATTTCTAAATTGGTTTTATATTAATGTCTAGTATAAATTGTCCATCTTCCTACGCAAGTTGTGAAAGTATGAGGGAAATGGATTAATATCTGTCATTGTCCCATTGCAATCTTGATACAATTCTGACGTAGGTGTTAAACTGTGGAAATCTGAAAGGTTCGTATACTAACATCATTTTATATGTCATTAACAGCCCACGATTGACATTAATTGATGGCAAAAACAATAACCAATATCAAATATTTTGAAATATTTGCCCGTTAAGGAACAAGCAGAGTCGTGGGCAATTCCTGTATATCATCGATTGGTATTCAATTCCAACATTAGTCGGAAGACTTCGCCAGCTTCACTTTTACCGATAAACTTTAGATACGCGATACATGTATTATTTCAGCCCTTAAATGTCAACTGCAAGGAACAACAGTGTTTATATTAGCATGAAGTCTCGCAATCTGATTGCCGAGTGCGATTTGTAAAGCTGTCGTCAGGTTTCCTTGTAATGGCCCTATTACTTTCAGCACATTACCCTGTGACCTCACCATCAGTGCTTTCTCCCTTATCTTGTGCTCTGTCTTGTTGATTATGGATCCAGTCATCATCGTAATCAATAGGGTTGATATCTACATAACTTGTTTCATTAATTCCTCAATTAAGTTCAGGAATATTTCGATCTTTGATTGAATCAGGAGCTTATTCACTATTAACATATCTTATATTTTCATTAAATTCTTGTGAATTCTTTGAATTAATACATCGAGATTTACTTGTCTAGTTTTTCATCTCATTATCTCCATAGATGAATAAAATCTAATGCAATGTGCTATTAACTTTCGCTTTTATAGTACGTTATGGCTTTCCCGGAGCATGGTTGACAATCCTTGCGTTTACCCGGAATTTAGCCGTAGTATTTATGTAAATTTTACGGAGAAACCTCTAACCCGTCGTGACTTCAAGATCGTTATTTTTAATTTACAAGTTCTTGCACTGTGCATTAGTCTTATCTTAATTGTACAAGAAAGACTGTTTCATAAGATGATAACAGAACCAGTCGTGGTAGTGTTTGGCTTAAAACTTTTTTCTGTATCTGTTGCAATTATAAACTTAATAATAGAATTCATGTAGTGCCTAATAAAATCTAATGTGTTTAATCTAGATATAATTGAATCTTATAATAGTGTAGCTTAAATTGGTTTCTCTGTAATTCGTTCAGTAACATTCTATTTGTGTAATCAGATCGTGTCCACCCACTGTCGGAAGCCTTGATTCTAGCATGATTGCTTTTTACTGCGCTACGATGGTATAATTCTTCTTTGCTTGCACTTAATATCAGCGAAGTAATGTCCTTGTTTGCTTTCTCGTGATAAGTATCAAGAGGTGGAACTGAAGAAAATAGTTCCACTACTGCTGGTAAATGATTGACTAACGATTTGTTAATTGAAAACATTTTGCCAGTGTAATCGTAATGTGTAAGTGTGTAATTTAAAATCATTGGCATCGTTATTTCGATTAACACTTTCAATCAGATTGTTATTTCAGTAATCTTTTTTTTTCTGCTGTAAAACCGTCGCCGCGCGACTGATATAGTCCTTTTTTGAGAGATTTATAATTTAAATCTTTATATGTTTGGGCGTGGAAAACCCAATTCAGTAGTTCTAGGAAACACATTTTAAGAATTCTTACACTACAATTTTCCATCAGTTCCAAAGTGTACACCTGCATCACCTAGAGTTCTCCAACCCTTATTAAGATAATAAGCTCAGAGGCAAAGCACATAAGTGTAGTTTGGAGAAGTTTCATGTGTTCGTGTAGGTCGTGACGGCATCCTTAGCGCAGGCTATCGGTGGCGCGATCGTCACCGCCTCGCAACTTGCGCTTGCGACACTTACCACGGATTCTAGATCACCCACACTATTGTCGAAATTGTCTAGTTTTGATATTGCAATGTGTGAGGTCAATTATACTTTAGACAGGGTTTAGAATGTGTGGAGATAAATGTCAATGGTTTGGTTGTGTTTTGATAACGACTTTGTTTAGCGATTTGATGCTGTAAACCAACTTAGTGATCAATAGATCATCCTTTGATTGTCTTGTTTTGTAAAGCTAGGAATTTGAGTTCGGTTGAAAAATAAGATACCTCGAAAATGATTATCGTGAAATTGAACTTAGAATTCTTGCGTTTTGGATCAAGCAAACAAAGCAAAGACACAATTCCTTTTCCTCATGCAAAATCTATAACCAAACAAATCAGTTTCGCAATCAACGCAATCTAATTGGCTTGAATATTCGAGAACAGTTAGTTATACTAACAGTGGTTAGTGAAATGTTTTAATCCAAGCTTTCGTCGTCGATTTGTCCTAACGACTCGTTTATTCCTACAATGTGGTGGATTTTCTCCTCAACTCTTAAAACACGATATGCAAATGAAGTTAAAGTATTCGATGTAGTTGTGGCTTCCTTGTCTTTGTATACTTTATTTACAAGTACCGTGACATCTTTATAGTCAATGATTATCGTCCTAATGTGGATTTTTGTTCCACTATCTTCTCTCACTAAAAGGTTTATTTGTAACTTCTCTATGTTCTGTAGCGTTTTGGTTTAAGTTACTGTAGTATAGGAACATGCTGTGTGCATTCCGTGTTTGACTATTTATCGTCTATTGTCTGCAGTACCCACAAAGTGCGCTTTTATAGGTTTCGGTTTAAAGCAGTTTTCTTTGCATTTAGTAATTCGCTTTTTATTGCTCTTCTGTTTCCGCATGTATTCATTAGTATATTTTCTTTCTGGCTAATATCTAATTTAAACTATGCTATTTATATTTAATGCTGGTACAAAAAGGTTTTTCGTTTTATTTATGCAAAACTTTCCTTTTTATAGTAACTTACCGGTATGTCGCCGTTATTAAATGCAACAATAAACAATGTTCAGTATTTCCGCTTTTTATCAATTTCTGATAACTTATCACAATAACAAATAAAATGTGCTAAAGCGTAATATTTCAAAATGTATCACCGGATAATCTTTTTGGGACATATCAAAACCGTTATTTTGCTATAAAAACATTGTAAAACACGACATATTAAGTTAATGTCACAATAATTATGTGATTGTTATTAGTTTCACGTTTCTGTAAAATATAAGCGTCTTGATAGCATCGCTCGTATAATATTTCGGAGTTCTTTACTTTCTCAAGTTTAAGACGATTACGTTATTATACGTGATATCTTTATTAACATCTCATAATCCTGTTTTTTTTTTCTTTATTTGGGCAAGTACTTGCTGTCGCCTTTGGCGAAATTGTTCTGAGACAATGTAAAGGTCAGGTAGTCCGGAATTAAAAGGATGAGCTTACGTAAGTGTTGATGATAATTCGACTTTCGAGCAAGATGTTATCGTTCTTGCATATACATATAAGTAATATGGCATATTAAGTTACTCCTTCCTTTCTTTTTTTTTATTGTTCTAGCTGTCATCTGCAGAAATTGCAAAGGTTAAATCTAAGTCTAAAATGCTTATCGCACTTATGCGATCTATAAAAATATTATCATTCATTTTTGTTATCTGCGAATATAGCTTGAGTGTCAATATATCTTCCATGATAGATGTTTCTTTCTTATGATTAGGTTATAAGTCCATATACGGATGTTTATGCTGGTGTAGTGTATATGTGTGTGTAACAATGCATGTTGGCGCGAAAGTGGCTGCCCTCCACCCCATGATTTACCTTCCACCTCGAGGTGTCGCTGATGGCAACTTTATGGTGTTTTGTGCAGGGTTGTCGCACATCACAAAGTAAAGACTGAATACTGATGCCAAGCTCAAGGATTTAGGATCACAAGTGAAAAAAACTACTTTGAATCAGAAACTTAAAATCATAGAATCGACTATACTTATGATTAGGTACAGACAGAGTCGGGTTTCATGAAATACCGTTTCAGCATTATCATAATGTTCATCATGTAAATAGTGTAACTTTACTTACACCTAAACTTAAGGTTGCCCCTATAATTTATTGGGCAAAACATTGTAAATTTTATCTCGAATATGTATTATATTATATAATAATATAATACTTTGTCTGACCCAAGTTTTCTTGACTGTATCAACCCTGTTTAGAATTTCACTCCTGCGCCACAACTATGTTTGCGTACGATTTGTAATGTTGCAATATCTGCTGTGAAATCAAAACAATGGTCGATTGTAATATTTCGATATGCAGGAACCTCTGCTATGACAAATGGTTCATATTTCTATGGAGAGTAATGGTGTCCTTTTGAGAGTACCGATGCATTTATTAATCTTCGTGCACTTTCAAAATAGATAGAGGCTTATTTGTATAGAGAAATGATGATGTCTTTCTTCACGACTTATCTCGTTGCCGGCGTCAGTCGAAGCGCCTGATAAAGTCCAATTGACTACCAACTTAGGTTGTATGTATATTCAAATTACAGCTGTAATTTTTTGACAGTTGTATAAAATGGCTATAGCTGACCAAATTGTTCTAGAGTATTGATATACTTAACAATTATTTTCACTGATTATTTAAGCAACGAAAATAACATGAAGTTATACTTTGTCGTTCACGTAATCATCAGACGTCTTTACTCCATTGTTCTCTGTCTTATTGAGATTGTTGTTTTTAAAACTTCGTAGTTTTTTTAAAGGTTATCTCTGTTCTTGTACTCCTTTCTTTGAGATTTAAGCTGTCAATTTGAGAGCAAAATTATTCATTCGCCTGCTTATTGTATCCTGTCTTATTAAGACTTTATTTTCAATACGGTGTATCTCATTGGTATTTTTAGCATTGCTCATGCATGCAGCTACATAACTGTTAACACAACCACACCCTCAATCACGTATTGCTTAGAATGTTAGATCATCTTACACAACACTTATCACCTCAGTACTTATGCGATATACAAGATAATATTATCCCGAGATAGCACGATCACGGACTGTGCTGAGAATTATAGTGTGACCTAAGACCTTCACGTGAGCTGCAAATTCTCGAGACATAGTATTGAGTTGCGTGACGATTGATGTAGTTCTTGGAGAAGTGTGCGTGCTTACTTATTACGTGTGAACATAGTCAGGATATGTAATTCCTGTTGCATATGCCGTAAATTTTACAAGTAGCCCTATAATTGAACTGTAGACTAAGGTACCTTCTCCTAGTTCATCCAAATATGTACAAGTAGCGGACTTTGCAAATTATGACTTTTTTTTGGTTTTGTTACGGGATAGGTTTGCTCTTGCGACACTTAAATCCTGATATGAGACACTCAAATCCAGATGTATCCAAATTAAATGTCAAGATTAAAAATTCTGATGAACAGGTAACGACGCTTAGTGTCTCTCATAAGACATAAATACCGGTAGTAAAAGAAGTTATCATTAAACTGCTAAAAATGTGCTGCAAATAGAAGCGTACGTAGCTATTGCATAATATGAATTGTCAAAAATCGCGACGTATCGTTAGTACTTATATTTTGACTAGTAGTTTAAACAGTAGCCGGTGTGGTCTGTTTGTTCACATAAATCTGCTAAATGTGTCGTCACTTTTGTCGAATTTGCAAATACGTCTTCATTTTGTATATTTCCATAACGTGCTTAAATTAAAAGTTGATTGTCTTTCCTAGCAGTATCAAATCTTTTGAATGACTGCATATTTTATTAAAAAATTATAAGGGAAAGATATTGCTTTCAACTTTTCTTTTTGATTAACGCCTACACAACATTCAAAGTATGTGTCGCAGTTCATAACAAGACATTTTCTTTTAGAAAAGTTAATAAAAACATTGTAAGCATTTAAAATATAGCCATCAGAGGTGACAATGGCAACCTTATACAAATTAATAAACATATTCATGGTGTTTGACACCTGGTCGCACCCACAGGCGGGGCTATCCATCCATCGGACAATATGACAAGAGAAACTAACACGGAATCGAACGTGGTTCCTCGATAAATTAAGTGCAGTATCATAATTCATATTGACCGCGTGTAGGGTTTTCATGTGTGGTCTTCTTGTATTTGATGTGGAAGGAAAGCTAAGATTTTATTGATTGTTGCCGAATGCTTTTGAATAAGACTATTCGGTACTTCCATTTCCAGTTTCTTATTCATTTCAGTGACTTGTAGACTGTCAAGGGATAATTAGGAGAGCAGCTCTGGCTTATGCCTTTTCTAATAGCATCATCAAACATCATCTACCCATACAACCTATTCAATCTGGTCAGTCACTTTGTGTGAGTCAATAAAGATATACTTTCCGAGTGTTTCATCTTCTATTTTATTATGATGACCCTTGAATAGATTCATTGCCAAAAATTCCGGTCCTACAGTGATGAAAAGACTCCAGAGTTATATTTATCTCTCTGTTATTACGTATCTGTAAACAATACCAATTCCTGTATAGTTTCTACTACTCCTAATATGGTAACTATTGGTAACCCTACCAGGGCGCCAGTGATGGATAGTGGTACACGCCTCGAGTTCGCGTTTGCCCTGTGTCGATTCTAAATCACTATCTTACTATCTTTTGCAGGAATTACGTAACACTTGTTATGATTCTATTGATATTGTAATGAGAGGCTTGAGAATCAATGCGGTCTTTTATGCATCAATTATGATCTAGTGGGAGGGGCACGAGCCCTTTACATTAATAAAATATCAAGCACTAGATAGCATGTGCTTTTCCAATATTAGCAACCCTGTTTCGCACGGGTGCAATTTACTGATGTGGCGACATGTCAAAACGTCGAGATTTCGGTGCTTTATCTACGAAAATATCTATCTTTATCTTTTTTTTTTCTTTATCTTTACACACGAAACAATACACATCACTATCATCTTCATCATCATTTTAGCCAAAAGATGTCCACTGCCTGACATGCCTATGTCAGGCAGTGGACATCTTTTGGCTCCAAGCGTTGCCACTTCGACCGGTTCTGTGACTCTCGCACCCAGCGGATTCCTTCGGCATTACGGTGAAAACTGTATCAAAATCCAGTGTGTAGTTTAGAAGAACTAAGCTGTCAAGTAGGCACACACAAAAAGCGACTTTGTTTTATACTATGAATAAATAATTATGTGATATTTTGGACAAAACGGAGTTAAGCCTTAATACCGAGTAAAGTATAAACAATGCAGAATGAATAATTTATCGCGATCATCTCAATTGTTCTATCATGCACAATGTTATCAAGTAATCAATTATGACGTCATGGTACCAACTACAACTACTTACGAAACATCTGTAATAATCATTGATATCGTTTCCATGAGAATCTTGTCGAGATCGATAAAGATTTTTCCATAATACTCATTCGGGATTTTGGTAAGAATGTTGATTTTACTTCAAGGGTTTATAACAGCATTTCTTACTTAAACCTTCCAATAAAATTAAGTGCTTCTAAAGTAACACATATATTAAATCGTTTCTATGTAAACGACCTATTTGATACCGTTGCTATTGCTCCGTTAATTTCTTCAAATTATCCTCATATATGGCAAGAATTTCCTCTCCATAGAAAATTTCAAGACCACTTAAAGTGATTACACCTAAACTGTATTTTATCTAATTGAATATTCATTATCAATGTCCATTGGTTTGTTCCTTTGTACGCCCACGTGGTCTTGCGCATGGGGCCCGTAACTAAGAGATGTTATCTCTACACCATACTTATAATTACTTTTATTGTTCCAGGTAAGTTGAGCAACTGACCCACTCGTTTTAATTTTAAGGGTAAGTACATGAAATTATTTTGTCGTAAAGGTTTGTCTGCGATGATGTGTAACATAAATTAAACTGCAGGCCTGCTTATTAAGCCTGAAAAATGCGAAAATTGGACATCATTTTGATGGCGAACGGAATCGTAATAACAATGCCTCAATCACGTTTGCTCTTAGCAAATACAAACATTTAAACTTTTTTGGTTTAATGTAAAATTATTTTCAAAGTAAACTTTTCACTGACGAATTGGTATAAAATTGCTTTTTTTGTGACTTAACCCTTTGTATTCTTCTTTTTCGGAACGTGGATCCACGCGAGACACAATGGCTTTTTAATTGTTTCTGTACTTACGGTATTCAGCCGGTTAAAGTACTGAGTACCTATTTATTATTTTCCACACGACGCAATTTTCTTTATTTCCATTTCCGTGTTTTCCGTGCTACTGTTTGACAGTAATTTTTAGTGCACTATAAACATAATTGAATACGAGTAGATGCATCATTTTATTGACCAATTACTTTCCAACGGACGTATAGCTTGTTTAATAAACCTTTCTCTAATTAATGTCTGTGTCCGCGTCGTCTGTTAATTTGCGTCCTCTCAGGACTACGGGTCTGGTCCTATGTTCCGGAGTTACGGCTTAAAACAGTAGAATTATAATCCTTTCAAAACTAGACCTGTCCGTGTTCACACGGCTAGCTTAACACTTTGCGGGACACTTAACGCCCCTCGACGTAATGACAATAAAACTTCTATTGTGTCTCGTTCAATGTCCTTCAATGTGTTAATTAAAGTTATACACTTTTTTGATATATCGACGATATATATGAAATAAAATTCGCGATTCCACTTCATTTAAAGGGTTTTGAGTATCATTGGATAGTCAAAGTCATACATCTTTCGGCTGAATGATATAATTGATCATGAAATTATCACACTAGTCCGTAGTTATTACATTAGAATTTATACTTTTATGCATCATAGCTACTAACTCGTACTATGTTAAGTTTGTGCTTCCGCAAATCATTTTGCTAGACTTGGTCTAGTCTCATTTAATACAACTCGTCCATGTTAAAGCGACCAACCTACACATACTTATACTACTCTATAGCATGCGCCTTTAAAACCATCTGTAAGCTTTAACTTACACTCCAGTGCCACCAGACCTTAAGCCCGCAATTGACATAAAACTAAAACAGAACAAAGGTTGACTGTTACAATGACAACCACGTTATTGTGTAGTCAATGTTTATCGATAGTAACCACAGATACACGATCGTAACACAAAGATAATACCCTCTCGTTTGTAGGACACGTTTTATCTGCTCTATGTTTGTTTTGTTTGATTAAAATCTAATTATAAAGTTGCTATATTCGAGTTGGTATAGTTGTTATTCTTGGCCTGTAAAACCTTTGAAAGGAGGTTTTTATGGAATGATAAAGGGAGTAGATGATGGGAAATCCCTGTTGTTTATAGGTAGTAAAATCAAGTCAACGCTGTGTTTCCGCTTATGCGACGTCCCCTTTCATCATGGGATTAATATGGGCTACCCCTAAAGGATTTTGTCAAGTAGATGGGGAATTTTTCTCATGCAATTTGCTGAGGTTGCCAATTTGTAGGATGATTAAATGATTTTTTGGGGGATGCTCACGTTTAGCGTCGGATGTTTTACCTGTGATAAAGAGGTCCTCAAACAATATCCTGCAATCAGTCGATTTACTTTTACCCTTAATACGTTTATGATTGTCTTTTCTGTCTTCTTATTTTCTAATTTAATTAAAAGTCAAATCAGAATCTCAGGAACCAGAAACTTAAAGTTTAACATAATAAAAAGTTCCTTAGCTACAGCTTGTAGTACTAACAACCGGGCTAGAACGACCCGGGATCGAACTCGTGTTTATACGCAGTTTTATCGCCGGACGCAGTTCCCTAATATATGTAATTACGCGGTGTAAGTGATAAGAAAGTTGATAATTAACTGGTGTTTGCATAATTTAGATTTCATCGAGTTATTAGCATCTTGGGGTGTAAGTGTTGCTTCAAACGCGTTTAATTTTAGTGTGCTGAGATAGATTCTTAGATGTTAACAGGATAGATATACAGTGAATCGCAATACACCATAATTAGTCAATTAAAATTATTATTGGAAAATAAAGGGTCTTTAATTCACTGCAATATAGAAAATACGGGTCCGTAAAAAAATAGTTTGATACTACGGAATGAAACCTCATATTGGCTATTGCGATTGTTGGAAGGAAATAACAACCAATTTTCAAAAACCAACGTTTAATTCAAAGCTCTCAATTGGTCTAGCAATCCACATTACCATTTCGAGTCATTATTATCTACCCCTCCACCAAATCGCACTTGCCAGCCGTCACGACTCATCGACGGCCATCCGTTCGTATCGTTGCACTACGACAAGTATCGATTCTAAGCCCAACTATTACCGCCTGGCTTGTTTCCCTAATTTTATTGAAACCCGTTAAATTGCCGGGTGTCCATACAAATCTGGCAGTGGGAGTCGTAATTGTGGGGAATGGAACGTATGTTATTGTTGCATTCTGTGCGGCTGCATTTATATTAGGGATTTAACCTTAACCGTGATGACGGAAAACGGTTGTAGCGAGAGAAAATGTTTATGTTGTGAGTAATGTTACCGTAGTAGTTCTCGCCTGAGATATGACCACAAAAACACTTTTTTTCTATGGTATGTTTCCAGGTATATTGACAAGATAATATGCAGAAACCTTTTGATAATGTATTAATGCCTTGGGTAACCTGGAAGTCTTTAAGCAGACTCCGAACCCAAGTTAGCCAAAGCAAGGAAAACCTGTTCAGGCGGAGATTCGGGTGGAACGAGAGAGTGGAGTGCAGTTGGAGTGTAAATGTGCTGCTGCTTCACAAACGATGGGACACTTAATATCATGTCCTGCGTGTCGTGTAAGCTGCACGTTACAGGAACTGATGGACGGTAGTGATAGCGCCAAACACGTCGCCGAATTCTGGGCCGAGTTTATTTAGATTGCCATCAATATTAAAAAGAAGAAGAATAATGCTAACATGGTTCCAGTCCGAAAAAGGGATGTTAGTATCGGTTCATGTATAGCTTTCTCCCCCACATCTAGTTATGATGTTCGATGGACAAGGTGGTAAATCATCGTTCATGGAACTGTCCATGAGAAGACATGATTACCAACAAGCAGACATGGCAATCAGTTACCTTTATTGAAGTCATTGTTAAACTACTGAGCAATAGTCAAAAAGTTACTTAACCATTAGGTATTGTTTGTAAGTTCCTTGCAGACTTTCTAAGCAAAGTTCCGTGGCACAACAAAAATAACAAAGCTGTCAGTTAAACCCAATTACCGTATCCTAATCCGTAATCACTAATTAGGTGTTGACCGTAACGGAGTATTGGGTAACTAAGTACCTGCAGATATTACGTTAACCAAGCACCTATAGTAACCACAAAGAGACGGAACAGAAGACGCAGTCGATACAAAATTGCAAGAAAATATACCCATCAATCTCCTTTTCCCATTTCCGTATCCGTATCCCATTAATGGGAAAGTTATAGACTGAATATGCTGATATTCCATCAATTAGAAACCGAAACAAATCGGAGAATATAGTTACAGCGTAGATTTTGACAACCTACGTCAACACTACTGATATAGCCACCTTTACAGCTCTATTAAAGATAGCTGAGAAAATTTTCGATGACATACAATCTGAATACAACAAAAAATAATGAAAAGGATTTCCTTTTAAATTGAGGAAGCTTGTTAATACTGCGACTGTGTAGTAATAGTTTCTGTTTCAAAATGCTACAATTTGACAACAAAGCGTTAGCGATCAAACGTATACTTACGTACCTTAGAAATGAGCCTTCTATTCTCGCCTGTTCTACGATTACGGTAAGCCACGGGTCACTTCACACGAAGCGAGGAATTACGCGACATTGCCCGCGGCGGCAGCTCAATCGTGGTACCCACTCTAATGTGAAACGTCTACGGGCAACTTATTGTTAGCCAGGCTATCTCTACAAATTGCCCACTTGAAATCTATTGGAAAATAGGAACCGCCAGAGGCTGAGATTTTCTCAGAATATTCGCGATTAGATGAGAAATCGTTTGATTTGATGATTGATATGTTTCCTGGTGTTGGGTAATTTGTTGTAAGTATAGAAAATAATAACAATGTGGATGATCGACTGTTTGTTGGACATTGATGCAAAACATCCTTCTAAGATTTTGTTCCATCAGCGCTGCTTGTGCTAGCCAGGATAATGGATATAATGCTATTAAAAACAGCACCAACAATAAGACTCTTGAAATAGGCAAACACGCATTTGCATATTTTTCTTGATATAAGTATGATTAACATAGACCTTTCAACCTTGTTTGCCAACCTCTTTAAACAACACTAAACAAATTACGTACAATCTTACTATTAATGTGAGACCTTTAAAATCTATGCATCAACATTACCGTGCGCGTGGGCATGATGTGGGCGGAGCTTGCAACAGTCTAGCAGATGTGCAGCGATCTCACGGAAATGATGCTTGCTGAGTTATGGATAGTAGAGCTTAGAACTTAGCTAGCATTGAGGAATGGTTGACTAGAATATAATTTAAATACTGAGTTGACTGGCAAAGTGACCTGAGACAAGCGATATTTAGATAGTGTTTATCTGATCCGAGAAGACAAAGTATGTCAGAAAAAAATGGAGCTGTACTAGGAAAACAATGACTTAGAAGTGTTTATGGGAGATTGGCCGGCACGGTAACGTACGGAAATTAGTGGAAGGTTATGGAGGAGACCTTAGCCCAGCAGTGGAAAAATACAGATTGAACAAGAAAATAAACTGGTACACCTGATTAGACATTATATTGAAGCATGACGAATACTAGAAAATTAAAGATGCTTAATGATTGGCCCAAAAACAGTTTAATGGCAGTTGTAATTCTGACGATAGCAGAGTCTGAAGCCAATCAATTCGGTTTTACGATATTGTAATTTATCCAAATGGTAATAAGTTAAAAGATCTAGATAAGTTTCCAGTTTTAGTAAATGCCGAAATGCGTAGAATTAATTAAAGGAACATAAAAACTAGCCAAAATAAAAATAGAAGGATTTGTCGGATTTTTAACGATGACCAGTTTCCTTTACGTAACATTTTGTCTTAATTCTGTGAATATTGGCGTTTGCCCAAACTCAATATAATTTAGACGGGATTAAAAAGAAACCGTCCAACAAGAAACACTAATATGTATTCCTGTTGGTAATGGTTTCCTAATCCCTTGTAGTCTGATTGGAAGTAGCAGTTGAAGTAAAATATTTTCATCCAACGAATATTTTATCACTTCGTAGATAACTTCAAGAATTTCCTGGATAACATAAAGAATGTTGAGTGTGAGGCCAGACATAAATCAACTTGCAATATTCCAGCTCCGTAAACCAAAGTTAATACATATTGGTTGCAACTCAGTGCAACCACAATCTTTGTTTCATCGGCATCCACAACACCAAACCTCGGGCCGTATATTTTCACTCAACAATCCACAATTTGCATGCATAAAATTGTTTAGAAAGTAACCATTTCCATACATCAGCCGTGTACGTTCCTGTTGGCACATCCAATATTTATCTGGCAGAATACGGAAGCTTGCCACGCAACGCTCAAGACCGGGAAGCGAACACTAATAATTGTAACTCGATATAAATGAAGAGATAACGTCTATTACCACTGTTTAAGGAAGCGTAGTCAGTTTCCTTTGATATATTGCTTACAATACACAGGTGTTTAATGTAAATGAGAAAGCTCTGTTAACTTCCAATGAGCTTAAAGGAATAAAAGGCGCTAACAAATTGTGCTGCTGTTGGATTATTCGACGATAATTCTAAATCGATGAAGCATAATAAATATTTTTGCAAACATATTGAAAGTATATTGTTGCCCTTGTTTAATCAGTCGGCAGTATATCTTCCTGCTTACGTGACCCAGGCTAGATTTAAAATAAACTCTTATATCATCGACAAGAAAACTCTGAAGTTAAAATGATATTACAACTTAATTATACATGTTTTATGACCACATAATTTCTTCACAGGCCTTTATTATTCGTGAAGTATCTTGCGCAAGCACAAGGGTTGGATTATTCCCATTAAAAATCAATTACATTTCTCCTGCAGTCAGAGTCGCTTTTACAAAGACCACGCTTTTCAAATCTAGTCCATTGTTATATATACTTCTTTTGTGAAGACTCGAACGTGACTGCGTGCTACGACAATATTGTTGATAGTACCTTCAAACCTTTGATGAATGAGTGGTATGAACAAATTACACGCGACAAAATCACGCTTCCTCATTCACTTAAGTATCATGCATATTTTGATCTTCCTTTGTAAGTACAGCGTTATTTTCAGCAGACATGCCTTTTAAGAGTTTCAAATCTTATTTGGGAAGGATTAATAACTTCGAAACAATTTGCTCTGAATTTTTTTTGGTTATCATATTTATTTAAATGAATAAGTACATAATACATAAATTATGTCGTCACTTATAAAGTAATTTATGTTGAATCACATTCTTTTTGGTGTTTCGAACCGCACATCAGTGAATAATAGAATTATCTTGCATTACATAACTGATAGATTGCGAATTGTTGAGTTCCAAATTATATTCATTTTCTTCGTCAATCTTTCGAAATTTTTTCGATGATTGATTGTAATTAAAGTGGGGGGGGGGGGGGGGTTCATTTTGAAATACATCAATTTGTTCTTACAAAACTTTTGTACCTTCCAAGTCCAGGTTACTTGAAAGGGCTTGGAGAAAGTTCAACAGTTCTTTCGACAATCGGCCCTCATTGTGTTCCGATTCCGATTTGTGTTGAAGCATCAATCTTTTGCATTGAACTGTTTTGCTCTCATTGTTAGAAAGTACTATGTTAAATGTTTTTCTGTCAGTTTAAGATTTCTATTTCATTTACATGACATTATTTTTATCTTTGAAAGGCATGTTGTGCTTAGGGCAGAGTTTGCAGAGTTTGTTGGTCTGATTCCGTTTTATTATTACCTGAATTACAATTTTTACAAGCTATCTCGTTGCATGTCCTTCCTGTATATATATTTACTATTTATATTGCTTTTATTGTTATTTTTATTTATTAATTGCTGTTTCAATGCTTTGGCCTCAAAGTCTAGATACGAAGTAGTCATTAAAAATCCATAAACTTTCGGTTTCGTATGTCTATAACCATGAGTGACTGGCATTCAGAGTAACATTTGGGTGCTTTTATTATCCCTTCGTAACGAACAGATCTCTTTTAGATTACGTACCAGAAGACCCTTCTCTTGGTAATCAACAGTTTCACAAAGAACATACCAGCATTGTACTTGAGATGAAAGTTTCAAAAGCATCTCCAGAATCAATTTGATCAAAATAATGTTAACGCTTATATTGCAACGGTGTTAGGTAACACATTATGTTGTGATAGCACTATTATTGCTTCCGTCAAACAGACAGAGGACCCAAATTATGAAACGATAAGATGAATAAAATCTTCTCATGCATATAATTTCTCGAATTAGTTCTTATTCAATCTTTTATTGGCAACAATGGTAATAGAATTGACAAAAGAGCTAATCAGAATTATTCAATTGGATAGGTCATTATAAGTCGTATTGAAGATTTCGACGGTCATCGCTTGCCCCGAAGATGTTTCCGGCATCCTACACAATATGTAACGTATTGTGAGAGAAAGCCGTCCATCTGATTGCCAATTACGCTTTTCTCTTTCACACAATTCCACGCGACATTCCCGAGTACTTTTTATAATGATTGTTTACGAGATTTCCTTTCCGGATATGTTGTTTAATGTCCATATTCGTCAGAATGGAAGCTGTTCGGTAAAAAAAAGCTATTAGAAATGTGTTTGAACTTTTAGATAAGCTGACGTCTATATGGTTGACATATACATTGGTACGGTTATGACCCGTCGCAAAATCCTTATGATCAATCTCGAATTACGGTCTGTATGTAATTATAGTATCAATATTAATCTTAATGCCTACAATATCCATTGCGATACTTAAAATCAAATTGAATGTATTTTTAACCGACTTCAGTTCATTGCTTTTAAATTAGTGGTGATGCAAATATACGAGTGTCTGGCAATTTAATTTGCCAAATTCATTTAATTTATTACATCCACTTCCTAGAAGACTGTTTTGTTTTTATTGGACAATAAATGAAATGCCATTCTGCAGAAATAATGTCAAAAACGTTCTTATATATTTCAACGTTATGTAGGTGATGTTCGTCGTTTGACGCACCAACAAAACTAGTGCTAGATAAATATTTATCGTTTCTGGTGTTGTGTAACTCAATTTACAAGACAATCGTTCCAATAAACACTTTTCTATGCGTCTATTTATTATGTTTATATTGTTATTACAAATGTTTCGTAACGCCTCTTTCTGGTTCATTTCGATTTAAATTTTCCTCAAATACTCATTTATTATTTGCCTCTGTGTTATTCCTGCTAAAAGCATTTGTGTTGCGATGATCTAATTCTACCTGGTACCTAATTTGTAACGTGTTATTTGATCGATAACTATAGGAGATCTCTTTAGATAGCAGATGTGAATTGAGGTCAGCGCTTATACATGCGTCCATTCAGCCACTTAAAGCAAAAATCGTGAGTTGTTCGTTTCGAGATTTTGCCAATATTGAATCGTGTATATGAATGTTGAAGATAATATTTTGTATTGATGTAAATGTTAGTTCTCAATTCCCAAATACGGCCTCTCTATGGCCTTGAATTGGCCTTAACTATTACTGCATCTATCAACTAGGATATATGTTAATTGTAAGCAGACTTCCGAGAATCCTTGGTCAATCATCGCCGTGCTTCCGTTCCGAACAAAGTCTGTCTCGTGCCTCTCGTTCCGCTCAAACGCGCTCCGATAACAAAAATAGAAGTTCAAACCGATCCAACATTCGACAAGAAAAAAGTCCTGCCAAATACACAAAAAAAGTAATCGCCCCATTCCTCTCTGGCTAATGCTCGGAAACTATTCACGTCGCTGTAAAGTTTATCCTGCGATAAGACTCGAACGACGTTTGACTGGTGGCCGTCTCGTTCTCGCTTGACGGATTCCTCGATAGTGAGGGAGACAGAGAGGTAGGGCGCACTCCGCGTGGCCGTTGATGTTTAGTTTGAAACGGAACGGAACAGTTTGCGAGTCGCCGGCTCTGTGCTCGGCCGACTGACGCAGGCAGTTCGTTGCGCTCAACTCGACAATTTATTTTAACACACTTTTTGAACTGTTTTTATAATCTAACGTTTAGACAAGTGCCTTATTGTTACTGGATGTGATAGTGAATGCATGTAATGAATTCGATTAACAAAAAGCAAATGAAAAGTAACACCGTGTGGATTTTCTGAGACGTCTTGAGTTTTGTGTCCTTTTGGTATAAAAATTTGCAGTAATTATGTTACGGATTTAAGTTTTTATATTTCTTTGTTAACTGTATTGTGTTGGAGCACGTTTCTACCCGTATATTGGCACGAGCCTTTAATAATAATAGTGCACCGAAACCAGTTTGCGAGTGCGGTTCGGCTGTGGTTATCCTGACTTATATGCGGGCGTCTTTCTCGTGAACGAATTTTGAAGGCTGCGACTTCAGTTGATTTTCTTACATCATCATTATTTTTACATTTGATTTTTGTGTTGTCAATAAATGATGTTACCTATCTGTTAAAATTTGTAATCAGTCTTGTTACTTTTGTTTATCATAATCTAGTTTGATATCAGATTAACGGCTTGCATCTTTGGCTAATCTGTCCAATCACTAGACTGATTCACCTTGACCGTTTAATACGATGGCGATGCATTCAGACTTTCTGTTTCGAGGTTACTGGAATCCTGAGCGTACCTTGTAAAGCTTTGCTCGTTACGATAATTAACATATCTAGTCGGTCACTAACTGGCATTTGAGCGTAGACTGTTTGGTGACTAACCTGCTCGAGAGTTGACTTGATTAATAACAACTGAGTTGCAAACAGGCTATCATTGTTACTCATCACTGGAGTGTTCACAAGCGTCAGCTTCTCAAACCTTCGCATGTGGAAATCCGTTACCTCACAAAGTAATTGTTTATCTTGCATAAACCGTCCCATCATGTCCAAAGTTAACAGTAAATTACAATCTCCATTTATAAACACCAGTTAATCGTAGTTAACTGCACATAACTAATGTAAACATCTTGTCATGTGTGGGCAGTTCAACTGGCGCCGTTAATTTACTATGAAACTTACTAATTGCATCTATGCACCAATAATATCTTTGTTTTAGCACTGTCGCCTTAGCCTGTAAATCTCCCGGTTTGCCAACTTGCACTGTTTCAGTAGCGGTCGCTTTGAATTTTGTTATTTTTCCACCAGTCGCTCCACGCTTCGCTTCTCTGCTATACGTGACTTCATTGGCTGCATTTTTTGCATCTTGTCAGCATGAATTCTCTTATCTAACAGAAACTTGCAATCTAGTTTCAAATTACCCAATTCACCTGAAGCAATTGAATGGTTTTTGTCTATTTTTGATTACAATTCCTCCGGTTCTAATCTCATACTTCCTGTGACTCATGGCGTATGTATCGAAACTGCGAGTACCATCAGTTACGCAACCTGAAGGTGGCAAGTCTCCAACTTGTCACGAGAAAATGTATTACTTCCATGAAAGAAAGCGAAAATTGTAGATCAGTGAACTTCCTGACTGATTGTCAACGCCACTCATTAGTTAAATATTTGTTGATGTCTGAAATTGAAAGACTTACAATTATAAATTGTTGCTGAAACGCTTGATCGCTTGCTAACTATTAGTGAAATTGAATTATACGTCATTAAGCAGACAACTGGCGTTGATGACTCACCTCGAATTGAAAGCCACAGTTTCATGTGTTTCATTTTCTGCTTTGTTAACCAATCGTTGACTTTCGACTGTTAAGAGTTTATGACACGTGCCAATTATTTCACTTATATATTTTACCCGCATTGTGTTTTTCTTAATCTAACAACATTTCTAGTCTTAATTGCCATTTTTATGACTTTAAGCTTTAAATTATGTGGGTCATCCAGTAGAGACGTCTAGTTTTTATGAGCTGTTTGCGGTGTTTTTCGTCCGTAGTCTCGATTTCATCGCACTGCATTTCTCTTGTTTCTTTTTATTCTGACGTTGCCTCAGCTTATTAATATAATATGAACTCTTTTGTATTATTTGTGAATATTTTGATCTTGTCGTTAGCTGTAGCATCGTTATGCGGCAAGTTTATGTTCTATTGTTAGTAAATTAACTTTCAAAAACATTGCTCATAAAGTAACCGAGTTGACACCGCTCTGGGCTTGTTGTGTTAATTCTTTTATGTTTTCTAAGTTTTATGACTAAAACAATAAGGTTCAATTTAAATCGAATTTGTGAAGGCGCCCGCATATCTGCTTTTTTCTCCTTTTTTGGACCGTTGAGGATGATGTCCGTTAATGTAGTTTCGATAAAAATGTTTTACGGCATTGGAATGTTTCGTGTATATATTGAATTTTATCCAAACTAATAATTTAATGATTTCCCTGCATGTTAGAAACTAGTTTGTTTAACATTTTTTGTACCAAAAGGACCCTCTAACGTTCTGTTTTTAGACGAACAATCGAAATAACAAAGTGACCTGCAACAAGTGCTCTTATCAACTAAGTACAAACATATCTTTGAAGTATTTTCTAAATAAAATTAGAAGCGAGACGTATGATTTCACATTGGATCTTTACCATTGGGACCACGAGGAAACTGGAACAAGCATTTCGCGTTTAGTGAGATGATACAAACTATTAGGTAAGTTTTATACAATTAATACAGCTTATATCTTATCAGGATTTCATCATGTTAGCATCTAATTGAAATTATATACGTAATTCTCATAATAAATTTGCAGCTGTAGAAATCCAATTTGAGAACAATGTAAGCAGACAAGAATTTTACGTAGGTATGTATTGTTTCTTATACTCAGCTGGCTGCTTCTTTATCCTCTAATCGTCTTTGATAATAATGAACGACGAACGATGATGAACTAGATGTTTTACTACCACAATGACAAATTAGTATAGATAAAAGCAACAAAATTACACTTTTATTAGTCATCTCTAATTCAATAAACACAATATTGCGTGCATAGTAAGTCACTATCTCAGTAAATACAACATTAGCCAACACCCATCAAATGTAATTTATTCTGCGTGTGCATGTGTGGCTCTTTTATGGTACTTTCTTTGACACGCCTTGTGAAATGATTGCCCTAAAACGGAGTGCCCATGGCCATCTGTTAGCGATAGCCGATGAGCTGTGATTGACAGCTGACGTTTATCTTCTTCATAACTTTCCAATGAGATTTTACACAACTGTTTAAATATTTTTGAATTTATTTAAACTTAAATATGATGTAGAAATTCAAGGTATACCTACTGAAAGATCCCAACTGGTTAAAGAAAACACGAGAAAGATAATGATATCGTTGGTAAAGCAGGAAGAACGCAGAAAGTACCAAGTAAAGAGTACGACCAAGCCATAAATTAATTCATATTTGAATTTGGTGATCATAAAATTGAGCACAGTACGCCTAAAATAACACAGTTTTCTGACTGCCCAGTTATTAATCCAAAGTCAAAAATAGACTAACAAGCATAAAAAAGAAAAAGTATTTCTCTCGAAATGAGGGCATTATTAAAGGCAATGTTACTATTTAAAACCGAATACCGATTAACGATGATCGCAATTACGTAGTAAATTTTAACGATTATTCGAACGGCCCTTTACATAGCCTACACTAAATATAAACAACGATGTGATTCTTGCTGGTTTGCATTTCGATTCGCATTCGATTTAAACAGTTGACTCACTGACCTATTAGCCTTGGTGATTCTGATTTATGTTCACTAATTGAAGTATTGTGATTTATACTAAGCTAGTTGAGATATTGTTTAGAACACCTAAATCAAAATACAACAGCTTGGATATAGAATTTGCACAAACCATGCTTCAATCCCTCCGACTTGAACATACTTACTCCTACAGTCACGAGCATAAGTATGTATACACTTGGCTTTATTCAAAGACGATTTTCTCCTTTAGTTTTGAATGAAATTTTATGTTATTACGAACAACGTATTTTCGAACCCATAGGTTTGTGTAAAGTGCCGTATTTGAACGTTGCATTAGTTATATCCCAAAAAAATCGCAATTGAAAGTTGCCAAGTATTGACATATTAGTGCTCGTGACTGTACATACCCCTTTATTTATAAACGTTGCTTAAAGTTATTAGCGGCTGTTTAACCATAATTTTTTAACGGTTAAAGATCTTACGTTTATAAATAGACCCCTTCGTGTTTAGATGTGATATCATTGAAATTGTGATTTATTGCATTAAAACTGTTTTATTTTGTTCTATTTATTTTGAAATCTGTAATGGAACCATTGGGAAGACACCACTAGCAAATTACTTCAAACGTGCCATTATCCCGACGCATGTCTAATTAGCAGACACAATGGAAATTCTATTGTTATCGGTACATACCCTGTACACGCGACATGCGAAGGGATATAGAATACCCATTAATTTGACAAATTCTTATACTGCTGAATTATCTTTTATGGAGATAACGCTATCTTTACCCATCTTTTTATTATGGATGTAGTCTAGACGATTTAAATCAAATTCTTGGACAGGCGTAAGAAGTAAATGGTATAGTTATTCTAGATTTTACTCATTAATGTCTCTTTTATATTAACTACCTAGCTTCTCACAGAAAAGCCGTAGCTGATGTCATATCAGTGTTAGTAAATGTACCTATCTATAAAGATCCCCTTTAAAATAATCCCAGACATTAGGATATGTTTTATGCTAAAGTCAGTGTTTTGTCGTAATTAACGTTCAGACATACACATTAATTAATACAAATAAGACTGAACTTGGCCGCGTATCAAATCTCATTAATTTTATGCGACCACTCTCGAACTTGGCCTTCTTTACCAGAAAGTGTTTTAAATACCCTATGTAGTTAGCATGCTAGTGTTTGTTCGTTGACGACATCGACATGTGTTCAATCATCTTGTTAGTTAACCTTTATTGCTTCGTTATTAACTATCAACAGCTGTTTTGCATTTATAAACTGTACAGTAAAACATTCTTTGTTCGGTTAATGAGTTGGGAAAACTGTAGCAATATCTCTATTTTCGTCAGCAGCTTACATATAACATTTTTAACTCCCGAATTTGTATATCTTCAACGTGGATACTTTATCATCCATCTGGGTGGTAACTCGGGAGTTTAATTCCGATAGATCGACATTGGAATTGTGACGTTTCGTACTATTGAGTTCGATGCTAGCGCCAATTGATTTTTATATTGGGTGTCCATTTTGGGGAACTAAGTGGAATTGGGAACGGTATTGAGTGTATTTTGACAGCTATGTATTGCGTCAATATTGCGTTGGGATAGTTTGTTGATAGTGATTTTTCCAATAACAAAAGTATAACTTTTTAGAAATTATTTTGCGTTTTATGTGGTTTTTTGTGGGTTCTATGAGTATAATATGGCACGATAGGCAGTAATATATAGTGTTTTACGTAATTGCCATAAAAAACAACTGAAACAAAGACGAGATGAGCGTCGGATGATGCGTTATATGAACAAAGCGTTTTCTATGAATAAATACGAATTTAAAGCAAATTACGGAGTGAGCAAGGATTTTACTCCTCATTCGTATTACATAACAACATTTTTATCCTATCTCTGTACAATAAAAACTTTCTAGAACATTAACTTAATAAAATCGGACTTCGGCATGTTTTCATTATACAAAATTCTTTCTATCTCTAAAACCCGTAGACCGATTTTCATAATTCAAACTAGAATATCAGTTTTGAACATAATCCTCTCATTTGACACTAAAATCTCGCAAATATTCCTATAAACAAAAATCCTCGTTTTCAAATTACGTAATTATTCTATAATTTTTCTTCGTACATTAAAATTATCAAAAATTCTACGTTAAATATTGATATCAGATTCTAATACGAAGACTAATAATAAAAACCAGTTAGAAAGCTAATTAGAGCAATACAAACACTTAAAATTTACTTACCTATTTAGAAAATCAAAATCTCTATGTGCTACTACTGTTTTACTCAGTAAAACAGTAGTAGCACATATCGACTCCCACGCTAGGTATTTTAGGGTCTTAATTATCCTATTCTAACTATCACTTTTACATATTCTAATATCACTTCACTGGTATCTCAGTAATGTTCACTATTCACATAAACACGTTCGGCGTTCGTTACAAAAACATTAAGTACTTTATGAAGCAGTTGTTTATCTATTTACTTGGTATCATTTGTTTAAAACTGTAATACTAATTAGTTAAGTAACTTAGCGGACAGTAATTATTTCTTACTAAAAAGAACCAAACGCGAACAATATTGTCATAAACAAACAAAAAATTACGTTTGAAATTGGAGAACACACGAAGTCTTTTTTTTTAGAAGTGTAGGCAACGATCCTACCGCATGCAGCCAAAGTCATGGTTAATTTTATGATTTTAATCATTTTCTTACGCCCAAATGAATTAAATACTTTATAATTAATCAATTAAAGAACTATTTATATAATTTTTATTTATTAGCCTTGTTATTTAAAGGATAAAGCATTTTAAAGCCCCATTACCGGTTTATCGTAATGAGTTGAACCACACTATTGCAGCCCGTTACGTAGCTAACTTCACGTGTAACGAAATAATGGCAGACCAATGTCAATTTCATTTCAATGGTGGCAATATTGTTTTCAAGAGTACCGAATCACGTGACTGTAAAATTAACATCGGAATCGTATTGACCTTTCATTAGAATTAAAATTAATTTGGAGAGTTAGCCCCCTGATTATCGTTATTCAGACCTGTTGTGTCTTGGGAAGGTCCATAATCAGATTCGTCAGTTACATCCTGAAGTTTGGAATGTGTATTGTCGCCAATTTGTATATTTTCCCACATATTATTACCAAGATATTGGTGGATATGTGCGTGCTTTGGTTCGGATCCGGCTGTTGTAACGTTTTCTTCACGCCCCAATTCTCCGCGAGTTTCGTTACCATTTGTTTTGCTTTATTATAAACGCCATTTTGTTCCTTTTTTACTTTTAAATCACCTCTTGTTGGTTCAATTAGGCTTTTGATAGGCTGAGTGATAGGTTATGACTGTTATGATTATTACAAGTTACTTTCAAATCAAATGGTTGAAACGAATGCGTGCGTTTGTGATATAACTGTTTTGGTAATATGTATGTGGGTCTTGCGATATTTTCGTATCAGTGATTAAAATTGATGTGTTGATTATACTGGTAACTGTTACAACATTGATTGGAGTACCCTATTTTTATGTTCGGTGACCGAAAGAGATCCTGATCAATGATAGGCTGATACTTTCAAAAGTATGTCGTGGATTATTACTGATTAATTATACATATTCTTAATTAGAAGAGGCTGACGACCAGCAATAACTTAGTTCTTACCTATGGCTATAAACACTGTTATCCATGTAAATGCAACAGCAAATGCAGAATGACGGAAATCTCAAAGTAGTTGCACACCAAGGCTTTTCTCAGCACTTAGCATCATTTCCTTTCGCCGCACATAATTCGTGGAAGCTATTGAGTCACCCACACAGCGGTTACGATCTACCCGCGAACTAAAAAGCGTATAACAATGCGAGCCGAAAGCGGCGTCATTCTAAATGTAATCTGAATGTACCGCTATGCTGTTGCAGTCAGTTGTTATCCAGACTAGGTCAGTTTTTGTGGAATCTGCCACTGATGGCTTTCAGACCATTTTGATGGTCACACTTTTCGTCAATGTTGAACTTCATTTGCAGTCTATTTACATTTTTTTGTCAGGTAGAAAGATAGGCGTGATTAAGAGGTGTACGCAACACATGGGTTGGGAAATAAACTAATTGTTACCATGAATTTGCCGAACCTAAGCAATTAATGAATTGATTCATTCGGAGTATATGAAACCCAAACAAATATTGAAACTCTGCGTTACGTTAAAACACTTCAATCCTTGAGTAATGTAGGCTTCTGTTTACTAATCATACCTGGAAGTTTAGCATTGCTATTTTGTAAAAAAAAGAGTAAGGGGATCAGACCTAGTTATAGTGATTTATTCCGATCTGATCCCCAGAACCACCCCCTCGATCCCCTGCTAGTTCTTCATCTGTTTTAATCTCTGTCTTATCCACTTTATCAAGACAGAAATTAAAACATAAAAATAACTAACAGGCGATCAGTTCAGGGGATCCGACCGGAATAAATCGAAAAAAACTTAGGTGAAGTAAACTGTCACTCCACATGATATTAGGGATTACCACTATTACACTATACAGCTCACTTCACTTAAGTTTTCACCATGAGATATTTGCAGTATAGATCTGCTGCTGGAGGAGGTGATGTCTTTCGAAGTCCAAGTTGAGAATGGACTGTTTAACTGTAGCGCACATACAAAGTAGATGCCACCGGTATTCCGCTACACTGTAAATTTAAACCTCAATGCAGCATGATGCATTTGCAACACGCTACACACTTACACAGTCACAAAGTAAGCCAACGTTCTGACCCCAGTCTGTGCAGTTAGCATTAAGATTTTCTACATAATTTAAAATCCGCTATTTACAGATTTGTTTTTATTTCCTTTCTCTCACCAACAGAACATCACGCTTTTATATTTTACTTTGCAATACGTATTCGATCGCAGAACGCAACAAAGTTGAAGAAAAAATGTCGAGACTTGGAACACGACGCAATAACATTTCAGGTTTTTCTTTACTGTATGTAGAACACTGTCACTCGAGCAATTTTTCTTCTTATAGTCGTGTCGTGACTCAAGGTAAGCGAAATATTTTCACTTTGAGCAAGTTTGAATGAAAGGTTTCTTTCAACACAAAAAACCATTGACCATTTCACCTGGTAGACCTTCGTGTCTTTGTTTTTTTTAATACATCACTCAAAATCTCTCTGAATTACTTAGAAGTAAATTCTTGTTACCCAAGTTAATTCCAGTCCAGCATAGCTATTCACAACCATTCGACAGGCTGTCCTATCCAAAATTGATCTTTTTCAATCACTGATTTGCCGGCTAATAGCTGTTGGTCGTCTAATGGATTTAAACTGACAAAAAATGGGGTTTTGGATTCGTGAACAGCCTTTAGAGGACTCTTTCATATTATTTATTGATGTTCGATTCGGCTCGGAAGGGTATCGAACGGTTGTGAATAACTATGCTGGGTAATTTCCTACAATGGGTAATTTCTTCTAGCTCTTTTGGCTTATCATGTACAGCACCTTATTCACAATACACATGATTACCAGTTGAAGTCCCATACATCAATGGCTCAGGTTCAAAGATTACAACAATATACGATTGCCTGCCGATCGATATCTACTAGCATTGTCGTAACCTATTTACCTCATTTGACTTAGCATAGGTATTGTTAGTTCAAGTTGTAACTTAGACGCAGAATAACACTTACTTATCTAAGTCTTGGATTTTCATATATCAACTTTGAATGGTTGCTTGATAATAGTGTTGTATTAAACTACGTTTTCTAGGTTATGGTTGTCAATTGTTAGAATATTTTGATAATTTGGCATGGCTTACTAACAGGTCGCTACCACATTGCTTATCTTTTAGTCTGATAAAATAATTAACCGACTTTTTAATGTGCGTGGTATATTTGGTAAAGCATCTTCTTCATTTTCTTTTTTAACGCCTTTTACAAATCCGTTATTTCTCTTGATAGTAGGTAGTTCAGTCAAAATCAAAACCACGTGTACAAAAACTTGAACTCCTTCAAGAATTTTATCAATATTTACCTTCATTGCCTACTGTACTAATATCCCACTTTCTCTATTGACTCTGTCGATACATTCCACATGGCACCTTCAATTTCGTCATGCAACGGTCAACCATTTTTCCCATATTTGTTTGTTATGATAGTAATGAGCAAACACAATGTTTGTTTAAGCAGTAGACCCAAGCACCTTATCATATTCAAATATTGGCGTCACGGTCTAAATCAGATAGACAAAACGGAACGCTAAACATTTTTATGATTATGATTAAATATTGGACTAGCTTCTGCCCGCGACTTCGTCCGCGTGAAATTTTACTCTCCCCCCATTCATCCTGTTAGGGGTGGCATTTCGAAAATCCCTTTCTTAGTGGATACCTACTCTTCACAAAGAACACACCCTTCAAATTTCATGTGTCTAGGACCAGCGGTTTAGGCTGTGCGTTGATATATCAGTCAGTCAGGACTTTGAATTTTATCTAATACGTAGATGGTTCTAAGCTATGTTTGAAAAGTCAATGCGCTCGTGTTTATAAGAAGATATAAAACGAACTATCGCTTTAGCACATATAAAAGATTGTATTCTTCGTCTATATCTCGATGTTTTACTTGAAATGTACTTATATCGATTTTGTTGCTTTCAATATGTGATACCATACAAATGTTATGATCTTTCGCACTAGCAGCTACCTCTACATTATTAATATCCAGCATGATCTCACGCATGCTATCCGTTGCACTAATATGACGTGCCGTGTCATCAACTATATCAGTATATCCCTCTGTCTATTTCTCGCTGCTGGTGAATAAGAACTGACTAACGTCTACGTGATTCAGAACATAGATTTTCACAAATAACAGGGTTAAGTTCACACAGCCTTCTATTTTTACCTTGGATAGATTGCGTGACTTTAAAGTCGGTTAACATTCATTAAGGCTTGCTGTGCACTGTGCAGCGTTTACAATCGTAATACTAACTACAGGTAGATTAATCACTGTATATAAAAACTGGTGAATGGTTAAAGAGTACGTTTAGTAACTAGAATTAATACGGATTGAGGAAGTGAACCAGAATTTTGTTGAGTGTTTCGATATAGGTTGTCTAGATTTAGAACTCTTACTAGGTTAGACTCACACGTTCGTGCTCGAATGAATACGAATTCTAGGTAGCAAACTATAAATATTATTCAGTAGCAATTGATTCAAATCTGAAATAAATGTTGACCCAATATTATAAGTATACTTAAACAAAGATTAGCATCAATAAAAAAAAACTTCTTTGCTTTGTCATTCCAATATAAATGTTCTTGAATGTCGCATGAATTTTCCGTTATATGCCTAAGTACCCTCATCGGTAAAATTTAATAGTACGTAAACATGGCTGTTTAATGAGTAAACGTTACCGAAATCACGTAGAATTCTCATTACCAATGATGCTTGCAGCACGTAAAGGGCTTTCTAGCCCTGCTAACATTTTATTATCGTTTTCCTTTGTTCCAAATGCTTCAAACTTTATATTAATGTGGCAACTTTGCGTAAGAGTGTATTGTTTTGGATTACAAAGCTATCATTTATGAAGCAACTCTTCTTTTCCCTTTGTTTTGGCCATCGCTCTTCGTGATGACCGTTGATTTGGTTCATGATGATGAGCAGTTTATTAGTAATTTTATAAAGTTACATTGTCGTCAATTTGTTTATCTTAAACCTCATCTTTTATTAACTAGTTCTTCCAACAACTTTGATTCAAACACAGAACCAGTAACTCCAGGAACATTAAATTATTTTTCAAGATTCTTTACATCATCAATTTTCCCATATCTTTTTCATTCTCTAATAAGATTAGACCATCATCGTCAATTACCGTTCCAACCATTTACGTCTTTAAAAGTCGTGGACGTCCGAAGGCAGAATCTCGTCCATCTATTTTGGTCGCGATGGGCTTACATAAATCTATCTATCGACGTAGTAGCTAATAGTTCAGCAGCGACAACTTGATAGCTTCCTCTGCTATTAAACTGGCCTGTCCATGCTTCCTGCTAGGACATAGTACCATTTTGTTGAGGTTTTCCTGTAAAATGTAGATATGGTAATTAATTAGAAGTAATTTCTTTACCTTTGATAACATCTACGCCTGAGGAGTTCCAGTTTTCTTATCCCTACGTTATCTTGCATAATCAATCATTCTGAATATAGTCGTTTCAGAAAAGATATTTTCATCTCTTACTCAATTGTATGAAATCATTTGAATATGCAAACTCACTGGGTGGTAAATTATTGTCCAATGTAAAAATTAATGCATTTAGTGATCTATTCATTCTGACATCCGTTGCACATTGCGGTCACAACACATTCACAATACAACCTTTTATTACGAAACTTAACAAAAGTCGGTACTTTTGTTAAGTTTCGTAATAAAAGGTCATTACCTTGGTCGGTACCAAGGTAATGAAAATCAAAGAACTGTGTACATTGATGCAATAGTTGAAACACCCAAAGGGAACCAAAACATAGTCTAGAATATATTTTACAGTCTAACTGAAGTTATCTTTGAACTATCAGGAGAAATTGCATGTTCTAGTGTCAGGGGAATAGGCGAGACGATTTGTCTTACGAAAGCATGGAGTGTGTTGAAACTCTGCCGATAAAGGCTACAATACACAGTGCTTTAATGTTCCTGTTTAATGAATTGAACAACACTTCAGTAAGGAAATAGTTGGCGTAAATACAAGTTGACTGTCGTAGCGAAAGGGAAAATGAAAAACTTGTGTTAAGTAGTAGTTTTCTATTAGAGTCAAGGTGTCGTACGTCACTTATATTGCTGTCATATACGTTGTCGATTAATGCGAGTGCTAATGAAAGCTGAAACATAAAATTCACTATGCTAGGCTCATAGCATGACATTTAAGATTTATGTGATTATGTATGAGTAGCTAATATTACCTTTTAATTTATGATACCTCCCATTAGTAGTAAACATCTATAACAGGGTTATTACCTATACTCACTCTAATGCCTAATCATCACTTTGAAATATTGCACACGATGTATCAGAAAATTAAATCAGAATTACTACCGGATTCCTGGAATCAAGTAAGAAAATACAAGTTACTGACTACAGAACATGTAAACGATGAAAATTGATAAGTACAGTAAATGCGTACGTAACTATCTATCCGACTGCTCATAAATCCATAACTAGTAATTTGATCAGTTTCCCAGGTGTTTTCACTGAAATCGCTAACAAAATAATGACTGTGCAAACGTTTGCCCCTAACGCTTTACCTAGCTCTCTCCAAGCCTGGATTTTATTAAATCTGGAGTTATAGTGCCCTCTCGGCGACTTGAAATGATCTCAATCGATGGAGATAAGCAGATTGCCAGGGACTCTGACAGGGAATGATGAAGGACTTTCATTACTTTATGTAATTTGCTGAGAAGCTGTTGGTTTTAGATAAACTGTAGGAAGTGGTAGATTTGCAACAATTTGCTTGAGACGCGCAATAAATTATACAAGTAAGTCTTGTAGTTATTGCGTTGGATTCATTTTCAATAACGCCACGTCTAAACCTGCGAAATGATTACTCATGATACCAAAAGTTGATGTTTCACAAAAGTCTTATTAACTGTCCATTGATGATCAACCAATATGATTTCCTAGATTTATAGTATTTTAAACCTAATACGGTGTCGGTGGGTAGTGCCTAGCCTCAAGACCTCAAGATTTTGAAAGTACAGTGTAGGCTTATAACGTTCCCTATATTTCAATGCAATTATAGCGATAAAATTGCGCAAATGGACGTATATTATTGAGTCATTGCAGACGTGCTATTGAAAAGGAAATGTCAGTATTTGATTACGTTTTGTTAATTGCCAATAATTTAGGTTAATGCTTTTAAAACAGTGCATGTGGGATTGATTACATAAATATTGATGCCATATCTGCCAGTGCGTCCGATCGTATTATTGATGGTGTTATATTGTTTACTGCAGAAATTGATTTGGTATTTTATCTTAATTTGGATTATACTGCAATCTGGAAAAGCTTTAACCAGTTGAATGCCGTAATTACAGAAACAGAAACTTTGTTTGACGTCAGGAATCCACGTTTGAGGGTTGATACTTTTCTTATTATCATCGTTAAAAAAATGTCTAAACCTGACAGCGTTTACGGACTCACTGAACAAGAAGCTCGAATGTCTAGCTTTTAACCCGCGATCAAATTACATAAGCAAGAGAAACACCCTCATCCTCAGCGGATATTGTTTATTTTAATTAATCTTATGACAGTTAATTCTCATGCACGTCACAAGATTTCTACATCAGTCTAATTAAAATGTTATCGGATAACGTTTGAATGGGATGGAGTCTCATACATGGCCATTCAGGTTGTATGTAATACCTAATTAGAAGCTGGTTTCAATGGATCGTTATAATGGCCGTGTGGGTCGTGCCTTTGTTTGATGCGTTTTGTGCAAAATTTCAATGTGCCTTGATTTAGGACCTCTGATAACAATTTCATGTAAAATGAAGACGTCTGGACTCTTGATTGCAAGGTTTCTCTTTTCTAGTGTCGATTATTATTTTATTATTGTGGTTATTGGTCAATTTGTGGGAGCTATCCGAAGATGAATTTGCTTCCGAAGTCAGTATTTAATCATTTTGTAATTGCATGTTATGAATATTCAAATATGCGCATCTCTCACTTAAGTTGTTCGAACTCGCGATTACCTTCATACAATCGTTTAAGTAATTAGGACACATCTTCATAAGTTTTATCATGGTTTTCTATTTGTACTTTTTTTTTTGCGAATTAATTTTGATGGTGGAATGCCATTCAATTTGATTGGATTTTGGGTTTAGCATCAACTCCAACCAAATACATCTCAGTATCTATCAGTATTTTCCCGAGTAATTTTATATTTCTATCCTCAATGTTGGAAAACAAAAGTGTATCAGCAGGTTGACGTGCCGTCGTCGGTGGGAAGTGGGTTACTTAATGATAGTCATGCTATTCGCTAACAAGTCGGTTCTATTACACTTTATAGCTAATACTTTACCGCTATACAAAATGTGTTGATTATGTGTTAGGGGAACATTGATCGTGTTTTGTTTTTCCTTGGCATTAACTACACCGGTTCTATAACTACTGCTAGAGATCAATCAGTTCCACTCATCAGTAGGATAAGCTAAGTTGTTTTATGGACAGAAGACTTTTCCACCTTCAATTCAGTATACTTTTAATCCAAGTTTGTAACGGGTATTCGTTAGGTAGAATCTATTGTGAGATTTTAAGTAAAACTTTCAGTAAAATTTCCTTTAACTTCAATTACGATCTTTACATCTTTAAACTTTAAGTTCACAAATTTCACTTTCAAGGCGTAAGTTTCTCACATTTGTCTAGTAATCATGTGTACAAAGACTAACGGGCTAATTAATCGTTGAAGACGTTGGAAAGCGACTCCGTGTAACTTTCAAATGATGGCTTGCTGTGCATGCGATTAGATTTCCAATCGGACCGTTTGATGCCCTAACCTAGCCTTTAATGTGTGTATTTGTTATTTATTACTCACTTACTAAACCATCTTGTTTACGCAGATGGTATTTTTATTGTGGGAAGGTATCCGTTGTAGGTATACGGAGTCATACGTTAAGTGGAAGAGTTGCAGTTCATAGGTCACCGATGATTGTTCCACCGGATCTTAGAAAGATACCTTCTATTATAATATTAGTATTTTTATTTAATTATTCATCATTTAAACATTTCATCATTGTCTGCTGTTAGACAAATGTCTGAGCTTAGATCATCTGTAACATCGCTTTCAGCTTCTCTGTCTTCTTCATCCAGTACATTCAGTTCAGTTTCAATATCGGATTCCGGACTACAGAAAATCTATTCAAGTTATTTCAAGCCTTTAACGATAAATTTAGCATTTTCTTTTGATGTTTGTAAATGGCTTCGTATCCGGTTTGGAGGCAAAGCGAATCGGTTTAAACAAAATGTTGCTTTACATAGAACTGGCGACAAATAGTCTATTGTGACGGGGTTGACAAAAAGTGCAAGTTTTTATCGGTTTATAGAGCTATGTAACTATTACAAATTTTGATTTAGGTATGAAATGTTTCATCTGTTGTTGGATCAACCTACAACACGATATTGACCGTTTCTCACTTGGTTCTATTAATGTTAGGTTCCTATAAACAAAAACGAATTGTTTTGCGTACCAATGGTAGCTTTTTTTATTGCCAAACTAGGCATATAAATAGATTCGTAAGCTAATTGTACTGTAATAGCTACCTCAATATGGGAAGGTCTTCATAGTCCAACTATGAGGTTTTTGCTTAATTATTGGTAAAGATGTAAAATAAAATGAAATTAGTAAAGATGTACAAGAGTCTTAATTTTAACCAATAACGGTCCGCAAATTATAGGAATCGGCCATTAGTCATTTAACTAAAATATTCAATGACATGATTTGTGCTGGGATGTTCAATATACTAAAGTGTTGATATATCCGCGGTTGACATTATCATTGAGCCTATCAAAAACAACCATTGGCAGATATAAAGAGCTTCCCATTTCACATTACCTACTACATAAAACAAATGGCCCTTACCGTCACTCATCTGAATTACAATAATAATTTTAATAACAATATATATATATAATAATAATAATTTTAATCGCAATAGATATTCAATCAGTTATTAATGACAATAAAAATGAGATCATTTGGTAGTGCGGGATATAACAATGGGTGTTAATATTAAGGTGTTGTCATTATAAAGGGCTGCTGTAGACAGTCAATCAGATTAAATGCCAAGATAGATAGTTAATGTGTAAGATAATTAAGCAATGTGTACCGGCCTCTACTTACCGAGTTGTAGGTCGTGGGTTCGAAGCCAGACAGGCGCTTTGTGTAAATAATTTCATCACCACTGCTCTCAATCTCAATTCAGTGAAGGAAAACAGTGTGAGGAAACCGGCATGTCCTAGAACCAAAAATTCGAAGACATGTGACATCTACTAACCCGCACTGGGCCTGCGTGGTAGATTACAGCCCACACCATCTCGAAGAGAGGAGGCCTCTGTCCCAGCAGTGGGCACATTATAGGCTGATTATGCCATTACAAAAGCTTGCATTTCTCACTTGAATGAAATTGAAATGAAAACATCACATAATTTATTGCTACTATTACAATAGAACATTAGTGCGTAATTTATATCGGTTTACAGATTGTCCACCCATTTCTTGATATCGAATTAATTAAAAAGAAACCTTATCGAGTTCGTGAATGTCACAATAGATATTTTACGTTGGGTTATTGACCTATTTGTCAACTGTGGTCCACCAGATTCTTTAGGCTATGGTAAAAGACATTCGCTATGCATCACCGCGGACGAGACGTCAAGTGTCACTTTGTCAACTGATGGGTCCAATTTAAGAGAGAAAAGCGGAAAGTTACTATGTCAAAATTAGTACCACCACCACCATTACCATACCATTAGTAGTAGTAGTTAGTAAAGGAACAAGTGTTTGTTCTAACTCTTGCAATGCTGTCTCAGAACCAATAAAATGCCGTTTTTCTAAAGACAATATAATTATTACATGGAACTTAAACATAACTGGCGATATTTGGGTGTACTATAGGTACAACTCTGCCTAATCCTTCGGGAATACAGGCGTGATATTATGTTACATATGTATAGCCGCGGACAATGGCGGTTGACCAGTTTTCACCCTTATGCCCTTGGTAATAATGTTGAAAAGTGGTCCTCCGCTAGTGTCCGCAATGGTACTTATGGCAATATCCATAGCCGCATGAATTTAATGACTAATGAAAATACTTTAATAAATTCAAACTGTGACTACTCTATTACAGCGAAGTTAACTACACAGTTAATAATTAAATTTTCCTAATATAGGATATTGATTGACGCAAATATGACGCTAACAGCTGGGTCTGTTACGTCACCGATGCGTCACGTGCTAATTACTACAGAGTTGGTAGGTATGGAACCTACCAACTCTGTAGTAATTAGCAAACATAAAAACATACACGTACTAAATTGAATGCTGAAATTACACTGATCTAATGTTTTGCATCACTTGTGTGTTGCGCAATTACCCCGCATGTCACTGAGTGACCATCATTTTATTTGGAACACTGCAAGTAGATTCCACTGTTTACAACTTGGCATTTGTACGTAGAATAACAAAGAAGAAAAAACTCAGTATTCTTAAATTTTTTGCAACTATCTTAAGACATTTTACCTCGTCAACAATGAATCCGCTCTCGCTTATCACTTAACAAAACTGTAACAAAAAGAGCGTTCCTTAAATTAGCCGTCAGTCAAAATGGTTATTTTGTAATGCGACCTTAAAATGTTCAGTTAATTACTAGACCAAAGGTTACCGAGTAATAATAGTTTTGTTAACTTTAGGTATTAAGATCTTGATGTGGAGGCGTGATGGTGGAAGTCAACGTCAGTCTGAAATTTATACTTATTAATACTGATGTTTAAATTGTGTTTTAAGTGACGAATGATACTTTCATTTGTTTGTTTTGAACGAAACATAATTCGGTTAATTTCATTTGTTTTTTGTAATCTCTCATCAGTTATAAATTATAATTCTGACTTTTATACAGCCTTTTGACACTATTAATTTCAATGAACTGAGGGACTTCATGTAAAGGACGTTTATAAATTGTTTATGAAAAGGGGATTCCCTATTAAATAATAGGAAATTATTAAATAAACATTTCACATTTGTGTTAAGTAGGTAACCTATCTTTATTTTATTAAAATGGCTTTGATCTGACATAATATGGAAAAATTGTATTTAACATTTGAAATATAGTTTCTCATTTTATTTTACCTAAGTACCTACATAGTTGTTTGAGTTTCTTGCACACCTATATTATTTTAAGTTCAATGTATCTTATTTTTGTTACAGGTAAGTTTCACGAGACGGAATAAAATGGCAACATATTAATTTATTTTTATGTAAGTACTTACCTATTGAAAATTTACAAAACATTCAGCAGTAAAAATTGGATACACGCGAATGGCCGACTAGGGAATAATCAGGATGGCACCGCATTTCGTTTAGAATCATGTGCTGAATAAAATTCATGGTTACAGTTACCGCGTCGATGTTTCTGCCTGTACACGCCTTTACGTTAGAAATCATTTCATTTCCCATGTTACAATATCAACAACATCGTTTTATCATAAACAACGAATTTTACGGTCTATAAACTGCTTGCTATAGCGTGCATGCCGCGTCCACACATTAGGGCTAATCGGTAACTGACATCGCCGCTCCCATTGTGTGGAACGAGCATTACCATATTCAAAAAACGCAAAATTGTCAATTCGTTACGCAGTTCAATTTGAGGCTAATTGACAGGTGTGAAGATTGATACAATGGTCTAATAATGTAGCTTTCGATTGGAACAAAACAGTAAAATACAGGATTTACCGTTTAGGTTATTTTTACTTTAGCCTACAGTTTTCATTGCACGACTGACACAAGCGAACCCATTCCAATGTTTGTTTCAACTACGAGATACTACGGTTTGTTCAAACAATTCCGTTTTTGTTCGAATTTAAAAAGCTGAGGGCATCCTAACTAATCTTGTTCTAACTGGCCAGTATTACTTTTGAAACTGAAGCAATTACCTCCTTGGACAATTCTAGTAGGAGATATCGATCAGGCTGTTTAAAGGCCCCTACCAAATGAAAAGTATTTCTTTTTCTATTAAATAAACGTTTTATAGCCCTGCTTTGTAGGGACAGAAGCAAACACAAGATCCAGACATGTGCACTACTATCAGTATTTGTAACAGTTGTGTGTGTGATGTATACAGTCTGATACAACAGAGTAGATAAATGCAGTAGGACTATGTGACTTGCTTGTTCGAAAGCTCATGTAAATACGGAGAGTTCGTACTGAACAATAATTCACTGAGGAATTTTGCGGAAAACTGGTATTAAATTAATGACTAACTAACTAACGTACTTAGGGCTGATTTTTCCAACGCCAGATAATTTTTTCCGGGAATTATTTTGAATTTTTGACAGTTCTTCCATACAAAATCTGTCAGACGTCAATTTTATTCCACAAAAAAAAAAAAATTATCGATTAAAAATCAGCCCTTATACGAATAAATTCAAAAACAAAAGGACTCAGGAGTAGCAAACCGCATCGCTGTCATCCGGAAACGTGCCCAAAAGACTGGCAGCATATGGACCATAGTTAAAATGCATGGCGTTGAATTTCCGTTGAGACAACTTTTAATATGTATGAATCTCTTCGTCCATCAAGGTTAGCCTTCTGTTACTTCTTACTCTATGCCACCCCGTCCCATCTCTCCCACGGGGGCGTGGGAACTCGGGATGCGAGAAACGAGATCTCTAGCTGCGATTGTTTGTGTACGATATAACGCTTCGTCATGCGATTAAAAAGTCGTATCGTACACTTGACTTCCAATTGTTTTGAAACTCGTTTCAGGAATGTGTGAATGGGCTGATGAAAGTAGATATTCGTAGATTAGGGTTTCATCCATAAATATTGTACCTATTTATATTTGAGAAGATAGTTTCATCGATTGATTTGATAACTTCGTATATAGTGGGATGTTTTGTCTTCATTTCATTTATTTTACTTTCTTCTATTTTTAAGGTTATAATTTTGACTCAATTTTATTGATTTACCTTTCATCACTGTACCCAATTGTAGTTCAAAACATACTAAGAACGTCTATATCCTATGTTATGGGTGGACCATTGTGCGTGGGCCATGGCGGCCGTCGTGATTATTCCAACCAGCCCACCTGCCTCCAGAAGTTGTTTACGTCTCCTGGCCTGTTGAGAACATCTGTGTAAGATCTGGGTGTCCCGATGGTTTCTGACCTAATCTGGGTGACGCCTGTGTGCACTCAAAGAGCAGATGAGCAACGGTTTCCTAAGTCTCCTTGCAGGCCCTGCACAGGAGACTGTCCGTTATGCCTATTGTGTGGAAGTGAACCTACTAAGAGCGTCTTCTTAACTTTTATTTATTTATTTGCAGAATGTACACACAGACTATAACTGGGCTAAAACTTGAGTACCTACATGACTTCAAAACGAAAATGTTAATTGTAAACGTGCTTCTAGCATACCTTCTGCGTTTATCCCTTGTAATACTCATTTATTTATACCCCTTAACTTCTTCAACTCTTCAAGCTAATTCTTTCCTCAACTTAATTACAACTTTATCTAACTTCAACATAACAACTTACAACGAACAACATCATTACCACATTGCAACAACTTGTTCCAACCAACAGAAATAAATCAGCCGTGTCACCAACATGTTTCTTTTCCTACACGTTCATTACAACAATGTGGACATGTTCCACATTTAGTTGGTTAATGAGAACTTCGAGGAAGCGGGGGCGTGGCCGGAATTGAACACGTGTCTTAACGCTTCCGTCCCTGTGTTTATAACTAAGATAGTTTGGGATAAAGGACCGGTGGAGTTTGTCTGTAGTTGTTGACTTTACGTTCAAGAATGTTGGAGAAAGTCTTAAGATTTGTTTAAAGCGACTAATTACTGAATATTATCCCTTCATTCATTTCTTAAACTTACGGTTACTTCTAGTTTAATCCTATTTGACAAAATCGATCATCAGAAGATCGATTATGTTGATTTATTTCAAGAATATTTTTATTAATAAGTTTAAGTGCCTGTGAAAACCAGCAGATGAATGAAAAGTTCAGGTACCTACTAAAAAAACTCAACTGACTGACTTAACTTATTCAGGAGTGGACACTGAATTAATTATAGTTAAGTAAGCTTATAACATCGAAGTTAAGCTATCAAGGACAACTTTCTATGCCTTCATTTAATTACCTATTATTAATATTACGTGCATCCGTATTATTCCGTATGGGAACCTCAATTAAACTATCAGTCAAAGAGCCAATCAATTTTTAATAACTATTGATTATCAATATGAGTGCAAAATAATATAGCTTCTAACAAACATATGGTCTTTCTCCTAATTTAATATTAAATGCGGAAATGTCTAATGACTGATTTCCTCTCTATAAACGAATAAACACGTAATATCCCATTACTAATGATGTAATGTAGACATGTGGCCTAGTTGTGGCAAATATTTATTTATAAGATGGTTTCTTGCACATTGCATAAAGTTTTTTTATTATAATTAACTTCATTATACCATGATGTCAGTCAGTAATAAGGTAGATAGATACTGTAAACATGGGCTTTGCATAGCATAAGCATTATCAGCCTATAATGATCTTACTGCTGGGGCACAGGCCAACTCTAAATGAGCGGGAGTGAATTTATCTAACGGACTTCTAATTACAAGTTTATTGTTATTACTGTCATTTGTAACGATACAGCCAAAACTACTGCAACGCATATAATTACAGAGCGGCTTGTGACAACGGAAAGCGACAAGGCTGTACAAATTATGGAAACAGAGTTAACAAGCATGCAAATTAATAAGACAGACAACAAAGCAAGCATACACAAATTCATTATAAAGGCTTTGAAAAACAGAAGCTATGACCTAAAAAGGCAATGAAATAGTCAAAGCATTGTCATTTGAAAACCACAATTAACGATTTGTGATGTACTTTCAGTAACAGTAAACCTTTTTTTGCTTCATATATGGATATATCTATAAACACGAAGACCATAAATGTATTAATGATATAGTATTGCACCCAAGCATAGACGATGTATGTAATGGCAGTAGATTTGAAAGTGACATTAGGAAAAATGTGAATAAAGAAGGTACTTCAACTGCAGGGAAACTTCTTAAGGCTGTTGTGACTGCTGTTGCCGAATTGATGATGATGATGACAAAAGAGAAGTGGAAATAATTGAACTAGACAATAAATTGTATTTGTTTTATCATTCTAAAGTTACTCGTATAAAGCTGTTCTGAACTGCCTGTGACTTTCTTTAAAGACTTCATTAATCCAATTATTTATGTTTGACCTATTCTTCGATGCTTGTGGAAAGATAGCTGCCGTGGAAAAGTAAATAAAGAATGAGGTATTCCAATGTTTGGCGATCGATGTTTGTACGTAGAGTCGTGTTTAACGATGCTACTAATCGTATCCGATGGTTTTGTGTGATAAACTTTTTAAGAACATGAAATGAAAACAAGAAAAATGTTGTTTGTATTACGTGAGAAAGTTTACGATGAAAACCATGGGAAATGGATTGTTTATTACAGTAATTGATACCTTGAATCTAAAGTAATTATTGGTGTTATAGCAAAAAGAGAGTGTTATTGCACATCCTTGTTAAAGCTTTGGTTTCCTAAGAAAGCCGTGAACGGTCACACAATAACGGCTGTCCAAATTCAGAGATCAATGGACCAAACTTACGACCCAGTGGGACCCGCTTAATGACAAACGACATCGCGGCAGGCCCAGACGGAGATAGCGGGATGAGCTGGACTCCTTTAATAAAGGTTGGCCCTTGGCAGCTCTGGACAGAGAGAGGTGGAAGGAGACTAGGCAGGCCTTTGCCCAGCAGTGGGACATTAATAACTAGTAAAAATGATACACAGCGATGCAATGACATAATGTCGAATACTGGTGAAAATACGACGGCCACCGCTCTTCTGTAGCACTGCACACTTGACAAAATATGGACCATTTGTTTCGGATTCCGAACAGTTCACTGTTAGGTATTTTAAAATGTAAGCAAACAACATCAACTACACCATGCAGTACAATTTGTCCTTGTATAAATTTCTAATTATAGTATTTCCCTGCTTGGGTGTTGGCGACTAGTAAACTACTGACAATGGTCATGGGTTTAAATTTAAAGCCATGGATTGGTCACAACCCCATGGTAATCGAAGGTCACCATTCGATTTGTCGCGCGGTGTCATTTTACGATACCATGAACGAATCGAACGATCTTGTTTAAGATATCGACACTAATTTGAATACAAAATACGTGAGAAAAGATTCCGTAGCTGTAGAAAGTAAATTGGATTTCGATAACTGTCATCGAAGCTGTATAGATCCTCCAAGCCAAGTATTTTACTATCGGAATTTGTCTAAAAAAGTTGGATAAAGCGAATCTAAACGACAGGCTCGAATTTAATTTAAAAAATATATATTTTGCTATTAAACCTCTTTAAGAGGGACATCCTCGTCGAGGTAGACCACGGCGAAAGGACGATGTGATAAAGTTTGCAGGGCCAACATGACCAGCACCCTAATCGCGTAACACACTATCAGTCGGAATCTGAATCATTTTGAAGCAAATTTCTAATCCATTGCTTCATAAGTTCGGAAAATGTGTCTGCTCAACACGTAATTATCGCAATGAATGTTGTTGAACTGTCAAAATGAAACCGATTCTGATTGATAATGTGTTACGCAATTGCCCCGCAGAAATCGCACAAGACATAGGTTTGGATGTGAAAAGGGGAGGCGTTTAACCAGCGCGAGCGGTGGCACATAATAAAGTCTAAAGAAAAAAAAAACTCTTTGACCTAATCATCATCATCTACGTAGCATTTTTTCAACTATGTTGGGGTCGGCTGCCAGTCTAACCGGATGCAGCTAATACGAGTATTTTACTGTGCTGTTTGACCTAATATTGAAGTAATTTAAAAATAATATTATAACTTGTTTCTTTTCCTATAAACAACTCTTAATAGAACTGCAGTAATAAAATCCTGATGGACTAACAATCAAACTTTCTTTATGCACAAGAATTTCCAATAAAATTTTCCACCATCGTGCATCGCATTGAAACGACCTCAAGAACCACATCGCTATTGGCTATAAATTCCATTTTCAAAAACCGCGATTTACAGTCAGCCATTTTGTATTGCGCGGTCGTCGACCCCTGTTAATCATGGTCGCAGGAGACGAATAGTAAGATTTATGTAGCGATTTCAATTCTTCGGCCTAGCGGGAGTACGGTGGCTATATTACTGGTGACAAATTACTGTGATATCACATAGCCCCGTCCCTTATATATGCGTGTTAGGTGATAAACGGTCTTATTATTTAGTGTGTAAGAACGGAAATCGCGTTTGGTTGTTTGATTGGTGTTAACATCGTGTAATCTGTCTTGTGTTGCTGTTACAACATTTCTGCATGTTGCTGGCTTTGTTATTATTTAACAGGAGATCAAAATCACTTTGTTGTTACTCTAATCCCAATAATCTCGTTTGTGTTAGATAGATCTCAAACTTCTGTCTACTACCAAAATTTAAAAAACAAATTCATAACAATTTGTACCTACCTATCTTATCACTCAAATCAAATTACCTAACATTTGATATACAATGAAGATAAAGCGTTGTAAAGGTGCGGCCACACTGCACATTTGGTTTTGAAGCGACCATAACTTCAAAAGCGTGAATTCGGGGCGCGGTGCACTTGAACTAATTAAGTGCAAGTTCGCATGTAATGGTCAATTAGTGACAATTAACAGTACCACATATAAAGTGTAGCTTATTCAAAACTAAGTTAAAAGTCTTTAATTTTGCAGTAGGTACTTACCATTTGAATTACTGGAAAAACTAGAAAAAATATTCTTATCATTGTCGGAAATCTTTAGAATTCGCCAATAACTCTTCACAACTACCAACTAATTTCAATAATTGGATAATAAAAATGGTAATTTATTGTGAATCATAATTTTTAATGCCACAGCAACCATTCTAGGCAAGCACCCATAAATTCCCGCACAACAAGGAAAGCTATTGTAAATGAAAACCCAGTAACCATAATATAATTTCTGCAAATAATTCATGGCTACGCTTTCAGATTAATCTGATTATCTAGAGTTCTAGACCGCTGTTGCCTGTGGCGGCGGCTCCGATAATATATGTGCCATTGATTCGGTTTTATGTCAATCGAGCAGTATTAATGTCTCGGCAACCTGAGTAATTGTGACGACTCTAGTGTTACGAGCTTCTGAGTGTCTTGTTGCTTTGTTAAAGTAAGTTACGGTGTTTTACTTTTGAGCAACGAAGTAATGGGGTTTAGTTTCGAATGTAAACCTTCGTGACACCAGCAGCAAAGAGGTTTCAGTTTTGTTTTTTATTTATTTAAGCATTTATGAACACACCTGTACAGGGTGGTAGGGACAATGGCGCACAACCTGATACTATGGATTCTGTACATGATTCTGAACCACCCTGAGCTGCGTTGAAACCTTCGTCGGTTATTAAAAATAAAATAAGCTGTGATTTTGACCGCGTAGGTATTGCACTTATCTATTGCACAGTTGTTTATTTTTTTTGATAACTGACGAAATATTTCTACAGTAAGGGTCTAGAATCACGTGCTGGATTGTGAGGTTTTAGTTTCCGCGTCGATGTCCTTACCACTCAAGAAGCAAATTACAGAAAAAAAAACACAAAAGTGATGCTTTTTTCTAAAGAATTTCTCTTACAGCATACCTGCGATAGGAAAGTATATAAAAAGACACGTTGACAACATGTGTAACACATAATTCTCTCAATGGAGCTTAGAGCTTAATGCCAGCCATAAGTTACGACGGGATCTTTGAAACCATTGATGCTCGATCAATGTAAACATACCTATCTACGGAAAGAACAAGATATACGTACAAAAGGCCAAAGGTAAAGGTACTCGGGTACGTTTCATTCACCTCAGCAATAAAACTCGCGAAGTATTTACGGCGGTAATGTCAGGAAATAGGTCATAATTAGAGGTTCCATTAGTCAACTGAGTTCATTGACTGCTGTGCCCTGTCCCACATAAGGGCCACCCCCCTGAAGTAAGGCGCGATAATTGTTCTTTTAAATTGCTTTCGTATTTATTTTTATCGAAGAAAGAGGGAGCGAAACAGCTTTGGTTTTATTTGTTTTCGACACCCCTATAAATTATACTTTGGTTGGAGCGATTTGCCTTTTATTTTGTGGTAGTGGAAATCAGATAAAAGTTAATAACAATTAACGATAAAACTGCATAGTAATTAGTATAATGTACTGTTAATTCTTGGAAAAAACATTGCTCTTGCATGATAAGTGTATGCAATTAATTGCGTAAAGTAATTTGAGCACGAATAAAAGCTGTTTAAACGGTACAAAATAATCATAAAATCCGTGTTAAGGCGAAAGCTCCAGGGTAGCCCGCGAAATTCAATTTTTTTTAGGTTTTTTGCAATTTGCTGGTCAGTATTAAGTTGTACGTTGATTAAAATATGATTCGCGGCCGTAACAAATATGTATTTATAGAATTATAATCATTAAAGTCATCAACACAACTCTCTAAGACCATGTAATCCCCAAGAATGACTATTTCATGAAATCTTGACATTTGGGGATTACATGGTCTTAGAGAGTTGTGTTGATGACTTTAATGATTATAATTCTGTAAATACATATTTGTTACGACCGCGAATCATATTTTAATCAACGTACAACTTAATACTGACCAGCAAATTGCAAAAAACGTAAGAAAATTTTAATTTCGCGGGCCACCTTAGAGCTTCCCCCTTAAGGAGTTCTAAACCCGAAAACAAAACATAAAGGCATGAAGGCTCTCGCAGACAGGCGCGATGCGACGACGGTGCGACGCGACTCTTTCGCGACAATTGTAGATACAAATATCGCGTTAGGAAAATTGCACTGTACCGATTTTTTTACTTGTTGTTAGGATAGATAGAGAGAATAGTGTAAAACCAAGTTTACAGCTTCGATAGACCTGTGCTAACTGCGTGTTGCTCGAAATACCTCCTTCGGACTTCTTTCAGTTTTGGTTTTTAACTTCTAAAAATGCATCCTACGTATTTTTAAAGTCACCTAATACATATTATTATATATGAAAAAATTTAGCGCAACCGTAGCTGACTGTAGGTCCAGTAGAACCCAACACAGCACTTCAAACTTTGGCTATTTTTTAAAAAAAGATCGAAATTGTTATTGTTTCTTAGACGTCGCATCGTCCAGAAATTGTTGAATTTGAAAGCGTGGTATTTGTGGACATCTTTGTCAATGTTTAATCTCATGAATATCTTTTACTCCTTGCCTCCTACTTACCATAAGGTGTGAATAAGTTGTGCGGCCGGATGCTTTTAGTATTCATAATGTCACACATGTAAAAAAAATACACGCGAAGGTGACAAAAGGTCCGTTTCCTGAGGAGTTACGCAAAAAAGACACTCGTGTGTTCGTTTACTGGTTCCTGTGGGACAAAAACGATACACGCAATGAGCTTTTATTTAATACTAGCTTTTAGCCGGGGTTTGGCCCCTGTGGGTATTGCAATGGGATAAAATGTATTCTATGTGTTAATCCAGGTTATAAGCTATCTATATGTCAAACTTCATCCAAATCCGTTCAGCAGTTTTTGCATGATTGAGTAACAAACATCCAAACATACATAAGTGGTTGAAGAACAAGTTCGAATTTTTTTTTTTGTTTTTTTTCTGGCCTGTGCTGTCCCGCTGCTGGGCAAAGGCCTCCCCCAAATCCTTCCAGGAACTCTTTTCCTGCGCCACCTCGAACATTAATTATTTTAAATAAAATGTCAAAATAAACAGGTCACATAGTGACAACAACTTTACTGTTCTCTTTCAATTCAATCCTCAAGAAAAGGGCGTGGATACAACGGCTTCATAAACGGTCATAAACCTGGTTTAACTTCATCGATTTGCCATCAAAGGAGCCGGTAGGGACACACCTTAAAGCTACGTGACAACTACAAGGCATCTCATTGGCTGACTTCGATGCTACAGCGATATCAATGCATGTCACGCAAGTCTTGCGTTTCGAAAAATGTCAAAGAGGGGTTTCACGGTTTCTCTCCCTGCCGATAAAAATGGTAGCTGTAAAGAATAATCTGACAAAGGTGTGACCATCGTTTCTTTGGTCTTTCCCTACTCTTATAGCCATCGACATTCATTACTCAAAACTTTCCTCACATTTTCCTGATTCCTCCATGCCCATATCATGACAATCGATTTCTACTCAACTCAATATAGTATAAAATTTTGTTATTCCTATTTCTCTACAACTCTTTTCGGATAGTTCCCTTAGTAACAAGTATTACAATATTCATCATAATATGTGTCGCCACGTGGGCGCGGTCCCCTTGCTATGATAGTCACGCGACTCCACCTAACAGGTAGTTATGGCACAAGCCATTAACTAAGCGTAAGAACTTTATTTCTCTTGCCCGGTTTCTAAAGTCCTCAGAGAAACTCTCACTATTAAATTGACAAAGTTAATTATTGAAGCAAAATTGTTCCATCAAGCTTTATATTCCTAAGAAAGCGGAGAACGGTCATACTACGTTTTTGACACCTTAATATCAAATACTGGTGAAAATGATAGATTTTTTGTCGGAACCACTTTCCTAGAAAACTAAGGCTTTACTGACTGTTCAGAAACACAATATGTCATGTTATCGAACCTATAGCACGATCGAATAAATACACGAATAAACTCAAGATCAGAATGCGTCAGAAACCGGGCATCTGTCAGACTTTAAACCCCTAAAGCCGAAAAAAAAACTTCTAATAATTCTTCCTTCGAAGTTTAATTTATTACCGGCACAAAATATAAACGGACTTTTTTATTGATTTAAAAAAGGAACAGCACATTAGGGCATTAAACCTGCTTGATTTGTGACCTCATTACGTTTGATATATTTTCATTGGTGCACGCAACGCACATCACACCACCAAAAACGTGTTAGGAGATATAAATTGTCATAATCACTTAGATAAGTATTGTATCAGTTGCTGTAAGATAATTGAATATTGTATTTTGTGACGTAACTTGAGCCAGGAAACTGTTTTGTACACAGCATTAAAGATGCTCTAATGTGGCTGCACTTTTAACTTCATTTTCTTCATTACTTTTTTTTTTTTTAAATACTTAACTGTATTATCAATGTTACCAAGGGGTATAATATTACCCAGTAACTGGGTTGTGGAGGTCAGATAGACAGTCGCTCCATGTAAAATACTGGTACTCAACTGCATCCGTTTAGACTGGAAGGCGACCCCAACATTGGGAAAAAGCCTAGGCAGATGATTAGTATATTTTTTTATTCCCAAATGGCTAGAAAATATTAACAAATCTAAAGTCTAACAATGAAAAAGTTTACTGAACATATTTTGACACTTGCACCAAACACATTCAAGTCATAAACACCACTCACTCTAGCACCCTACTGCGTCGAAATTAACAAGGCTAGTATCAAACACCGTAATCTATAGATATTATCTATTCACAAATTCGCCCATCGTACAACGGAACTACACTGTGAACACGATAATGCACTGACGTTCTATTTCTATTTAACTACTCCGCTTTTATAAAAACAAAAAAAAAAATGTAAGTTACATGTATTTTACAATATCTTAATAAACGTAACACGTAAATACCAACAAAGGCTGAAAACGCACGAACGTGCGATACTAACGCCAAACAACCACAGTGGACGCGAATGTATCGCGTTTAATCCGGTAATCGCGCTTTTTTATACTTTGAAAAACCATAGTTAACTTTTACTCCATATAATTTTTCAATAACTTTATAATGACAGATAATTACTATAGCGAAAAAAAGTGCAATACCAACTCACCACTTTTCTCAACCACAAAGGTTACTTCGCCACTTAAGTTTTTGCACTTCAAACCTTATTAACTGCACAAGCGCCTCTAATAATGACTGGCTAATAGCAATAATAACCAGCTCAAGTAATTAGCGCTTAGCACGAGGATCTAAGCACATAATTACTTAACATCGTCCGCACAGCCTGTAAATCCACTCGCGTGTTTAACTTCGATAAATATAGAGAAAGCTAACTGAAAAAACTACAGGTCATTCACCCTGACCTTTTTAACCTTGTAACTTGAGCTGTACTTAGAAACTACTGTCGTTGAACGAGTTAATGATTTAATCGCTGTAAGTTTTAACCCTAGCTTGTAAGTACTAAGGCTAAGTTGTATGTTAGGTGTAGCTACTAACTTGCCTGCGGTGTTGAAAGCATGACAGGGATTGGCATTAAGCGCCTTTTAAATGTCTGTAATGCGAACTTAGTTTTTATTATTCGATCAAGTGCTGTAGTCAGGATATGATAGTACAGACGCCAGCACATCAAGTTACTACAATCTGTCAAATTTTGTTAATAGATTTTCAACTTTATCACTAACGCATACGGTTTAAAGTTGATTGGAAAAATTTGACAGTTTCGGGTAGCTTGATATGATGGCGTCTTTACATGATTTTTATAATCATAATTACTACTACAACTATACTCAAATATACATTTGTATTGACAATACTAATAAAACTGTCATCCTCTATTTATCTTCCACTTCAATTTATGTAATTAACTGTTCACGCTTACACCAAAAATTCGAAGACATTTGACATCTACCAACCCGCACTGGGGTTGCGTGGTGGATTACGGCCCACGGTCTCTCACCGAGAGGAGGCCAGTGTCCCAGCAGTAGGAACATTATAAACTTTATCATTCCTCAATATACTGCCATTATTACAATGCATTTTGAAAATAGTAACTTCTAACGATTATACAAATATGGTTCCCCCTTTCGTATTGAACATAGCTCCTTTGCAACATGCCTCTTGCACACGCACTATTTATCATAGCGTTGCCCTTTTGCCCAGCAATTCGTCATCGAAACCCCTTTATTATATGACCCTTATAACTAGCATCATAAAGATAAGTTTCGAGTGTAGTTTCACTGTTGAAATGAATTAAAAATCTCCATAAATCTAAATTACTGGCTGTTCTAAGCAATTAGAAAGCTCTCGGGTTTCTTTGTTTTAATAGATACGTACTCAGGTTGACCGTTTGTCATTCTGCGTTCATTATCTTTGACAAATTCATTTGGTTTCGTTTGTTAAGCTAGGATTTGACATAGATTTGCTTTGCTTAATTTTACGTCTATCTTATTTATGGGCTGCTAATGAGTTGGAAAGGTGCTGTTGAATTTTCTACTATGATATTGTGATATTGAAATCTTAATTCTTACAATCGCAGTCGACTGCCAGGCTTCTCTCTATAACCATTTACCAGGATGAATTTGGATGCCCCTAAGACTGATACGATGATGACTAGACTATACACATACAAGTGTCTTGAATCAATGAACTTCGAGGGAATATAAATCCTCTTTGACAATTTGTGCCCAATCTTCAGTGTAGTTTTGACAATCGAAAAAGAATTAATTGCTCATTTATTTTGCTGATGTTGCAGTTGGTGGTCACAAAATGCTTATCAGCATCTCATATATTCTTAAGTTTAAATGTAAGTTTACGTCAAAACGGATACCTTGACAATACCAATCCACAGAAACAAAATATCGGCCCACGTGAGTCGCTGGTCGTAGGCGCTAGCAATATAAATAGAAATTGTTGATAAAAATACTACGATAAAACCCCAACCATACGGCTCTTCGATAAAATGTCGAGATTACAAAAATTGTGCGCCGGAGCATTTCTTTTGTGTAAAGAAAACAAACGAAGCTGTCAGAAAAGTATTTGTAAGTGAAATATGGAAGAAAGTATGATTGAAATCTTAATTAGTGTGTAAGATTGTAATTTATGTAATATACGTGAATATATATTATGTAGAAGATATGTGCTGGCATTTCAATACAGATATACTTCATCGCTAAAGAAGATTGTGAATAAATGTGGATTTCTAACAGAATATACTGAAACTTATTGATGGTCTAATTCGGTTTATAAATACTGGGGTTTTTTGGCCAGATGTAGGATAAAATACCTAGCAAACAGTTAAAACAACAAGTGTAAATGTGTGCAAAAAAAAAATGAAGATACAAGCAGCAACGAAAATAGTGCCCGACTGATTCAAATCTTTAACTAAATTCATTCACTTGACAATCCAACGCAGATACGACCAAAGATCTCCTGAGCTTACATTATACTCTCGAAATACCTCGGTAACACAGTAGTTCTCAGAAAGGAAACTGTCCTTCCATTAGTGTTTCCTTTTGGGAATAGTCAACACACATCACTCAAATTTCATTATGCGGAAATATAAATTTAGCCCACTCTGATGTGACGAAGAAACGTAGTTATTTGAAGTGGTTTTTATATTGATTACTAAGCAAAACTGTCTTTATTTCCGAGGAGATAATGAGGCAAGTGGGTGATTTGTAGTTGAAATGCTATAAATTATGGGAGTTGAAGCGACTTTTTAGTCGAATCTGGTGAAAGATGTAAATATTCCAAGCGCAAATTGGTCACGAGATATAAGAGTCAAACTATGAAAACCAGCAGCAAAATCAAATTCTATAGTTCCATAGTAAATTGTAGAACTAGAAAATGAATTCGATAACAAAATATACAACGTAGAAGATTGTACTCAAGTTAAAGAGGTTATCGCACTTCTGTACTACAGCTGAATTTCCCCACATGTACCGCATACACTTCACGTATTAAGTACAATGTGCACCATATTGCGTGCATGTGTTATTGTTAACGGATTTAAAGCTATCACAAACACTACAGAAGTATCACTCAGATATTTCAGAATTTTGGATGGCAACACTGAATATATTCAGATATATATCTTACTAGCTTCCGCCCGCGACTTCGTCCGCGTGAAATTTCACCCTCCCCCCACTCACCCTCTTAGGGGTGGAATTTCGAAAAACCCTTTCTTAGTGGATACCTACTCTTCACAAAGAACACACCCTCCAAATTTCATGTCTCTAGGACCAGCGGTTTAGGCTGCGCGTTGATATATCAGTCAGTCAGTCAGGACTTTGAATTTTATATATTTAGATTATTTATACCTTAGCTCCATGATCAACACAATGATGGCACTATCATTCTCAAGACATTAAAATCGTCAAAAAGTTAGATGGCTGTCCATGTTATACAAGTCACATATCTCTCAGGGCTACAGTCCAACTCTTGTATCTAAAATTACTAAGCGCAGTTACAAGAAACCAGCTTTAGCTGATGACATAGTGTCATTGACTACTATAGTCGAGGTATCTACATTGTTATCCATTTTCATCTTAATGTCTATTGTAATAACCATATTACTCATGTAGATCACACGTGTAGCTGTATTACTGCCCTACACCTGTCTGTGATAGTGCAGCCGTAGCAACTCTTAATTGTACGCGTTAATAATAACCTGACCCGCTTCCCGTTGCTGCGATGCTGCGCTCCGCAAAGTCTATTTGAGGTATTTCTTACTCATTGTTTAGCATTTGCAGTTCGATCTCTGTTGCATTGTGCTCATATTCTGGTTTAGTACCTTGGGTAATTTTGGCATGAGTTAAAATATCTGCCTTTTTGTTGTTTCTTTACCTTCCTTTATCAAAAAACATTATTTCAATAATTAAGTGAATTTCAGATTAAAAGGATTTGATTTTAAGGTTCTTAAACCAAGAGTACACGGAATTTGAATGCTCGGAAATCTCAAGTTGCAAATGTTAAAATTGTGTGCTGTAATGTATAACTTTTATGATATTTCCCACAATTGTTTAACACTTGTATGGTCATGAATGACGAGGAAAATGTATTACTAATATACTGTCATGGAACTTGTTTATTCTTTGTTACAATAATTCTGCTAATATGTAATTGGATCCTTAATCCAAAGGTGATGCAAAATATCTCGATGCCGTGCCACCATTTGTGCAAGGCAAGCGTTCGGCTCACTCACGACAATGCAGGCTTCATCCTCCAAAGTTCTGACGTCATCATATGCTTGAAGGAGTTCTAGCAATTCTGTCTACTTCACACATCTGCAGTGATCTTTCCTGTGTATTACAAAGCATCATTGTTTTGATATTCTACAAAAATTGGCGTCATATCAACCGCTTACTAGATATGATAGTGCCAAAACTTGTTAAGTATAATCGTGCGCCAATTAATAATGAGTTGTCTCAGAGTACTGTACTTCACTATTGGTAAAGATACTCAAGTTTCGAGTGTATAAAATCAATATGATAGGTATAGGATTTATTGGAATTTTCACAATCTATCGATGATTTGCCTCGCAAGTTATATCTGATGATTACGTGACTCTGCTCAGGTGATGCTCGGTTGGGAAGTGATGACGTTATAGTGAATCTAAACATTGTAATGTTATTTGTATTTGCTCTTTGTTACTTTTTTGCTCTTAAGTTTTTTGTTTGAAGTTGCATGTTCTTTGGAGTTAAATCAAGGTTTGTCTGTTTAGGTTTTTTATTCTCCGAAGGTTATGCAATATGATGATTTCATATTTATATTAATTATACGCTAAAATTTGCTGATAATTGTCACTAGTTTCTATCGCCATGATTCTTGTTTTGTTTTTATTTCCTTGACTAAAATCTCATTCTATAGAACAGTTTTGTTTTTCTATCAACATGAATTATGTTATCAGCGTCACCGCTATTCTCATGAATACCAAACGCAGGTGCTTCTTTATGTGCAAAACCAGTATGCTCTATAAACTTTAAAGGTCAATCCAATAAATCTCAACTCCTTAATACTGTATTTATTATTTTCTGAAGTTTTCGGGTCAATGAATTGCTTTTGAAGCCCCGTTTTGTTTGTTATAATAACCTCGTTTTCTCCGATTGTTTAAGAACAACTTCCTGCTATTCATTCACTTAGATCCGTCAGTTTTGACTAATAGTGAATACTGCCTGACGGCGAAATTAATTGTAGTTTGCGAATTAATTCTAGCTTAGCCTTAAGAGGTTAATTATCACGTCACATTTTAAAAGCGATTTAAAAATTTACTTTAATTGGGCTTGCGGCTTTACTGGCGGAACACTTTAATACGGATTTAGAAATTATATAAAAGAATATTTAACGGAACGGCTTTCCTTTCAAGCCTTTCAAATGCGAAAACATAACCTATGTTGTAGATGTCGCTTTAAATCCGTAACTAAATGTATATAATTTAACATTAACACTAAGTAGCCACCTTTATCATTATTAAAAGACAGCAGATATCAATAAGTATTAATTGAATTCGGAACTCCCTTTCATTTAATATTAACATGATCAACATGCTCTTTATTCTACCGATACTTTTATATTACAACGTTATTTTTTCCGATATTGGTTGCATACTGATAATATCTGTTATAATTTTTCATAATCTGCTACACTGTTATCACCTTTATCTCCCGTGTTATCAGTGTGATAGCAACACGTAAACACAATCGACCTGCTTTCTGCATAATTTCACCTAAAATAAAGCATTATTTATTATGGCAACTTTCGATTCGAATCGTTCGCCTGTCCGTTTTATTGATGCATAATATTTATTTTAATAGCCAATCACTTTATGATTCAAATGCGACAGCTGAATAAACATAGTAATCATTTGGAAAATGTTATATGGGTTTAGAAATTATTGTGAAGTTATACCATTAAATATGGATAGGCTATAAAAATTATTAAGATTATGAAGTAATTGTATTAACAACCTGAAAACAAGCTCACTTTAGCCAACGTAAGCTAGACTGCGGAAAATAATAAAATTGTAAGATTATAAAAACAGATATGAATCTGGGGAGACTTCAAATAGACAATCGGAAGCGTCTAGGCCATAATGATATTCTGTTTCTTAGCGTGTCAATGGCAAAAAAAAACACGAAAAGAAAAATATAGTCTATGTGTTAATGGTAATGTTTGGCCCAAAATCCATCAACGCGAATAGCGTTCGCTCATTCGCATGACATTAAAATCGATACATTTGCATATCAGTTTGCCAAAATTCGTACTAAATTCCATTTACATAAAGATGGACTAGACCAAAACAGTCGTGAACAACAAACCCCTTTTCCGTTACTCATTTAAAATTGAATTCGTTCCAGTATCGACCGATCTTGATGAGGTGGCAACACTAAACCGTGGGAGGGCTCACATCTGGCATACTTCGCTATTATTACTCTATGGTCGCAGTAAGGACGTAACGGCACATTAGGAGTATCTATTATTGTCCTAGAGAGGAGTAAAATTATTTTGTGTTTCTGGTTTTAGCAGAATGCTCTGTGAAAGGAATTCTTGCTATATGGATATAACAACATGTGCATTGTGCATGTGTGTGTGTGCTGTATGTGTAATTGTGTGTAGTGTTGATTGACCTTGATTCTCACGTGCTGACCACCAAACGGTGTGGTATGGCTTACTGACCACTACTGAACACAGATCTCCTTGACTGGCTGAGCCTATTAGTGCAATGAACGGACTTATGGGAAAACCGTAGTATGTTGTTGAGGTATTCTTTAAAATGTTTTTGTTTAGTCATCCAGTCGTAATGATGACTTAACATTACTATAGATGTTGGTTTTACTTCATCGTTCTGAAGGGCAGCGATACCTTTTTGCTGTAAGTCTTACACAATGCAGTGTGTGCTGTGTCATCGAGAATTACCTTCTTTAAAGATTTTCTCTACTGATGACATGTCCATTACCTACATTGGTTGCATATTATGTGATCTTAACAACTTTCATTCCAAGCCCAGTTATTTTCAAATCATTTACTAATTTATGACTTTCTTTTGTTACAGGTAAGACTTCTTCTTTTCTGACCAGAACCAGTTCATTGGGTGCATATTCTTCAGCCAGGTTTGTTTCTAAACGAATTATTTATAGCATATCACAGAGACAGGTTGAGAAATGACTTATATTACTGAATTAGTCTCAATCTCTTTTAAAAATTATTTCTCATATAGATTAGATTGATAAGATATTTTCACCATCTGACTTGCCTTTTTAAAATGCACTCTATGCAAATGTTTTTTGGTTTCGTTTTGATTGGATCTAGTTTCAACTGAGATACTAACCAGAGGCAAGCTATTTATCCTAGTGTCTCGTGTCCAATTACAATAATAATGAATCGTTCGCTGACTGGTAGCTGGTAGTCACCGGTGTTGAAACGGAGGCGTGTGTCACACCGAAGCGTAATTTAATTACTTGTAAGATGAGTGTGTAACACGAGTGTGGTGTTTGTCGGTGGGATGTTGTTTTGATTATGTTTATACCTAATTGACAAATCTCGTGTATGGTGTATGCTGAATTGAAGTTTGGCACATAAGGCATCATAAAGTTGAAGAACAGGAGAAACAGAGTTCAGAAGCAAGTTGGAAGAACTTGCAAGACTTCGATATTTTTGGATTCTGTTAATTATCACAGGAATTGAATTTGAATTTTTGAGCTTAATGAAATGAGTACTTGCAGCTGTATATATAAATCAGTGACGATATAAATCAGTGACGTGTGGTCAGAGTCCTTAACCGATTTAAACTTGCATAACTAAACATTACACCAGTACACCACAACCATTTCTCACATAAACACTAGATCTAATCGATAATCGTTTGAATTAAATCTAATCTATTCCTCCTCGGTCAATTAAGTCGTAGTAAATAAATCTTAGCGGAGGCGTTACTGTTCGGTGTGACACCCACTCTAGACATAAATCGTCTTCTCTAACGCCAGCCGACAGGAATGCTTTATTCCTAGGCTTATCGAGATCTGCCTTGAGCGATGCTCTCCTGGTACTTATCATTCACAATTAGTTAGTCTGTATTTGTTACAGTTACATTAAATTGCTTGAACGGATGTGGATGACAATTTTAATTGGTTATGACAATTTTATAGATGAACTGCTGCATTTAACTGGACAGTTAGATGTAATAGTTTTGTTATTTGACCTGGAAATAGTAGGAAAGTAGTTAGCTATTAGTCTAAAATAAAATGCTTTGAGGCAAGCTAATGAAGCCACCACTCACCCGCATTGAGCCCGCGAGATACATTTAAGGCCCACTCTCCTACAGAAAAGCAGTGGGAACATTATAGGCTGATTGTACTTATAATTAAGAATCCAATGTAAATAAGCCTTTTTTTAGGAATTCAAATTAAAGCCTAAAAACGCTTGATGAAAAGTCTACATCGATTATTACAAAAAAATATAAGTGCAGTATTTTAATCCACCACTGAATTTACTAGACCACGTAATTTGAATATTTCCTAGTACGCAAGTCTATTAATATTTTACTATATTAAAACTAACTCTAATTTATGACCATCATACGAATACATATGTCTTTTACCAATCCCTCGTAGTAAAAGTCATCGCTTCTAATTTGGTTGTCGTATCGTAATTAACATACATTGCTCTTATTCAGACGATTTACGATTATGTTATTATAGTAATTGCCATAATTGAAAAATATCAGAGTGAAAGTACCGATGATTGTAAAGTTGATTTGTGACAAGCCGTTCGACCGGTCCCAAGTAATTATGAATTTGTTTAGGGTATCAGTTTAAACGGTCAAGTTATGGTTATAGCATTATAATATTAGACGAGCATGCGTGATACATTTCTGACATGCGATAGAGGTGGTATTTTAAATTGTAGCAATACATCAACTTGTAACGAAATAAATTACACGTTTGTACATCATGTTACTCACAATCTATCTAATTTATCAGATTTGGGATCTACTAATTTATATTCAGCCACTTCTCACAGTTTATGTAGACATAAGAAGAATGAGATGTGTTTCGATGTGTGTTACGAAGCTCTAATCCCTTATTCTATAAAACCACACTTGACAGTCACATTGCTAGATTACCCAACTGCATCTACATCATCATCATTTCAGCCGAAAGAGTCCACTTCTGGGCATAGGCCGAGCACCGCCACTTCGACTGGTTTGTGCTTCCCGCATCCAGCAGATTCCTGTGGCCTTCACAAGGTCATCGGTAACTTTATCTACATATTATACTGATGTTAAAAAGAGGTAGTGAGTTTCGTTTAAAGGGGGCAAACTTCGGAACTACTGATCAGATTCCGAAAATTCTTATCCTAGTGAAAAGCTACAGTAATATCGAGTGGCATACGATATATTTTATATTAAAACAAAAAATTTCACGCAGGCGAGTCGCGGACAGAAGCAAGCTTAGATATAAAAAACATCAGAACAATTAAAAAAAAGAAATTACCTCTCACAGCAGTCACACCACTCACACCTCACATGCGATTTGAATCGACAGATCGACAGTTCTTTCCTGCAATCTATCTAACGACAGATTAAAAGCTGTATGATATGCCATAATTAAATCATAATTAGCAACAGTATTAATTACAAAATAATTAAACCTTAAGTAGTTCCGTTCTATTATTCATTGTATTATGATTTGTAAAAGTAACACTACTCACAAGCCTATAATTTCTGTCGACAAATGGGAGCGGAAGAAATCGTCTTATCTTTAGGGTCATCTGACACTCACTAGGTTACGCGAACATATCCATTGTCTTTAAAATGCTTTGATTGATCAAGATTGTGTGAAGACTGAAGACAGAATGTGTTAAAGTGCTTTTTAGATATTCATCATGCCTATTATATCCAAAGGGTTTAGCAGAGGTGATTTTTTTTATATTAATCATATCGCCTTGGAATCGTAGGCGAGCCATATATAGGAAGTCCTAAGCACTGATTTGAAAAAACCAAAATATCACAATCAAAATTCAGTGTGGTAGGTTCGAATCCAATATATGATGTAGGTAAAAAGTCTGTTCTTTTAGATGACGTCCAAAAGCAACTCAAGTTATCTCTTAACTTGAGTTGCTTTTGGATGATTTTTGATTAGTGATGTTATCAGATCCAGTGGTTAACTGGTTACATACCTACAGCAATAATACTGAGATGACCAAAATGATTCCTTCGTCATGTGAGGATAGAATTATTGCCTCACCATAACACTTGATAGACTGTCTAGACATGACTTGTAGTAGGCTTATTTTCAGCTGTGAATGATTATTTGAAATTTGTGATTATGATGTCATACAGGCTGTAACAAGACCATCATAGCCATTGTCTACGTATTCTGTAGGTACCTTGTATGATTGAGCATAAATTATGGCTGCATTGTCATTTTCTATTAAAGCATAGTACGTAACTGAAGTTAATACAGTGCAGATGTTAATCACCTTGATTGACTTGCAATCGGAGCATGTTACATTTTGTTTCAACCTCCATGGATACTCGTACCTATATGTAATCATTTATTTGAATCAAGCTTTCATTTTACAAATGTGCAACGTAGTTATTTTCTGCTGACTTTTTGTTTTGAGTCTAATGATGAATATCAAATTACGAAATATGTTTTATTGCAACTAATTTTTGTCACAAACTTACTCAATGACTACATTAATTTAATTTCACAATTTGTGCCCAAAATTGATATCCTATTCCCATACTATTGGACAAATCTGATTGGATGATGAATTGATGACACAGTGTGAGTTATTACCTAGATGATCTCATTAGTCACTCATCTCATCTTGCAATTGGGATTTCTGTAATCCTCGTTAATCTCGTCGTCCTCAACAAGATCTCCAACAAGTATTGCGAAAACCATCATCCCAGTTTGCCTCATACAATACATGGTAAATCATACAAAAATCTTACAACCATAATTTTGTCGGTTTCCCAGTCTTTGTTGTGAGTTTGACGATCGCTTACAAAATTAGCCGTACTTGATCCACTTTAGGGTTTTGGCCTACACAATAGCTGTCTGTTTAAGACGTGTTGCTCTTGCGTATGGTCCGCTGCCATATTGATGGCGACAAGCGATGGGATCATAGGTATTAGTCGTAGTTTATGAGTATTTTGTCATCGTCTTTCATATTTTTTAGACGTTGGTGTTTATATTTCATGGCTACTTATGCATTGCACACATACTTTTTGTAATAAATAAAAATGTGAAGACGGGGTTCTTGCTAACAAGAATAAATGATAAATGTAATAAACTAACACTAGAATAAGCAATTTAACATAAACTAGCAACCAAGGAAGTAGGTAAATGTAAAGTGCATGCAAGAAATAAAAGGCTTTTTTTTATTATATTCTAACTTTAATCCTACTAATATTATAAATATGAAAGTTTGTGACGATGTTTGGATGTTTGTTACTCAATAACGCGTAAACCGTTTTGGATGAAAATTGGCACATAGATAGACCATTCCCTGGATTAACACATAGGATACTTTTTATCTCGATTTTCTCACCAAGGGATCGAAACTTACGCGGGTGAAACCGCGGGGCGCTGCTAGCAGATACATAAAACAGAGCAACAAATGAAGCGAAACGTTAGGCCTCTCTGGTGAACAAATTGTTTTTGTTATCTCAGTTTTTGTAGGCCTTGATTTGTATTGTCTCAGTACAATACTGTGAAATCCATGGTATATTCATTCATTCTGAATGAACATGGTCATTGGTCGAACTTTAACAATATTGGGCCATAAATAGTCAAAAATGTTTTACTATTTGTTGGATCACTAAATGTGCTTGGATCTAAACAATTTTAAACAGTTTATGAACTTGTGAATTTCAAAATCTGGACCGACTTTAGACTTAAATGTCGCACTACAGAACATTATTTAAAGCAGAATGAATATCCCTACGCAGTCGTTGTCGTTATACAGAAATCAAACATCTATTCGCTGCCACTAGAACATAGACTCAACGAGTGGGTTACACACAGTGATGAATAGCGCTATCCACCTCTATCAATCTCTTTGAGGCAGTGATTGAGGCGCGGCGCCTGCGCTGGTGGGAACTCTTCTGATTGGAGTGATTAATTGTGGACTTGTGCAGTTACTACGTAAGCCAGGTGGTGGATAAATGTGGGTGGGAAATTTCGGGGTTTCTTAATCGATGTTTTTATTATTTTTGATTCAGAGAGTCGTTAGAAAAAGAAGTTCAAATGCTTCTGTTATGTTCTAGTTTTAAAATATACTGGATAAGAAAAAAAAAGGGCATAAGTCACATGTTAAAACGACAAAATACGTACCTACGTGATAAGTGTTTCGTCGTAAATTTCACAGTTCAAGTACTAGAATTCATCTATTCATTCTATAGGGTCATGCATTCCGACATCTGCATTTCCATACGCACTTAATGAAGTTATTTCTTCTATATCATGTCGCCGCATAATTTCTGCTAGCCACAATACACGACCAACCACGTTCTCACCACAGAACTATCATTATCACAAAGCCATTTTCAATCAATGTCCAAACTGATAACAACGTATCCGATCATTACTTTCTCAATAGCTTCCTGAATAGAATATTAATATTTTAATAGCTAATAATTATGGTGCTATATCTTAGTTTCCCTCGTTAACTGTTAACAAGCTCACACTCTTACGACTTCCAGTTTCCTTTGGCTTAGATACAGCCAATCATTGTTCGATAGGCAATTGGGCGTAAATCGAAATTAGTGGAAGTTTTAATTAGAAATTGTAAATTGTCGACTGACTTAGATTGAGGTTCTACGGCACTGTTAGCTACACCAGTAGCTATAATAAAATTGTTTATATGAAATACAGTAGTATCGATATTAACTGCTGTTCATTGATAAACTGTTCTCTGCCTTTAGAAGCAATTTCTAATATAGCATTATTATTAAGATTTAAGAAGTTAGGTGACTATATTATTGGTGTTATTAAACTAGATAAGTAATATATTATTTAGCATATATAGCATAAGCATAATCAGCCTATGATGTTCCCCTGCTGAGACACAGGCCTGTTCTCTGTGAGAGGGTGTGAGCCGTAATCCACCACGCGGGCCCAGTGCGGGTTGGTGGTGGATGTCACATGTTGTTTATAGTTCTTGTCCTTCACCGTTTTGAGAGAAGTTTGAAATAATTTACACAAAGTAAAGTGGCTGTTCGAACCTACCACCTACTACTGCTCTTTTTATTCGTTCCACTTGGCTTTCTTTCGGACGTCTTCGTCAAGTCAAGTATTAGAAAATGGGACAGTTTAAATCCTGGATCAAAGATATAGAGAAATATAGCGCGTCGTAAAATGGCTAGGTCTCGACATTTAACTGCTAAAGTTACTTAATCAGAAAGCTTTACTACTTAAATCGCTGTTAAGGTTTAACTGCCACCACAACATCTGAAGCGAACTTAGATTTCTTTTTCGTCATTCTTAGTTCTCAAGGAAGTTAAGTCAAGATTATATTCTGCCTTATCTTTCACAGTTTTAGCAAGAACAATAATATTAGTTGTCAATCATTTTAACTGATTGACTTTCGAGTATCCCATAATAGATCGAGTTAGCTAGTTAGCTCTTGCTAATACGGATATTATACCTACCATTAATTTAGATTGCATAAGCCATAAACTTCCTTAATGTTGGTAGAATGCAATTAACGATTTTAGCCTTAGGCTTTTGTTGAAACTCTTCTACATCATCAGTATTATTTCCTGTCTCCTACAGCGGATCACATTTTATATTTTCGGTTTTCCTAGCATCTGTATTTTTACCAGTTGCTTCTGTTGTAAGTTCGTTGGCTCTTATAACTCTCTTCGCTAACTTCAAAGCATCGAATTTTTATTTAGTAGCTCAATGGTCATGATAGTAATCAACATTCTTCTTGTGCATGATCAAACCTCTATTAATAATATTTTATTGACGATAGACCAGTAGCTTGGGTGTTCTGATATTTTTAAACATCAATGTTTGTATGATATGACTAATTTGCTCTCACACGATCAGTTAGACGACCTACTTTGCAATTTTTGAACATCTGTTCTTATTATCATTATTAGAAACTTGTATATTATTATGTTTGATCTAATTGATTTTATTTATTATAGCATGTTCAGTTTACTGTTAATTTATACCGATTACTTTATGTTTATGCTTTCCAATGGGTGGTGTTCGATTACTTTATTAGAACGTTGATTGGAATATGTTTGCCTGGGGTATATTTCTTGAACCAGAGAGCTCCAATTAAAGTGACAATTTCTAAGTGCCAGTTTCACAACAAATCGCAGTGTATGTAAAATATAGCAGTAGCACTCATTAGTACTTTAACAAAACTGTTTTTCCAAAGATTCTTTCTCAATCTATTTCACATACGAAATGAGAACGACAGCATGGCGCCACTAGACCTAAATACATTAATCATAGACTAAATAGGTCAATGCTGAATAATTAATGGATACAAAAAGTCTCTAAGCAAACATTCAGAACTGGCGCTGAAAGATTTAATCAACGTATTTCTACAACAAAATCTTACATTTTAATGTTGAAATGGAAGGCATTATAAATGTAAAGCTTTGTGATCCAAAAGACGATGGATAAATTAAAACCATTAACTTCCTGAAAGAGATAAACAGTTGACTGCAAATTTTACTCAAAGCATTATATCTTACAAAATATACGAACAACATGATTATATGACATAATAAATAAACCAATCATGAATTGCAAAAGACCAACTATCCTATTCAGACAATCGGCAATTTTCTTAGCGAAAAGTGGGACATTCTATAATTTAAAGCTGCGCGTGAGTCGACCATTCTTAAGGGGCCCAAGGTCGCTGGAAATGTTCCAGATTCTTTTTTTATTTTTTAGATGATGACGGTACTGTGGTTGAAGGGCTTAATTTATTTATGATCGTTCTTGGCTGGCTTATAAAGTGGGTTGGACTACATTCGTTTAATGTAGTTAGTAAGAACGAAATGTTATCGAGTATTTTTGATGAACTAGTTTTGTCATGTCCGATTTAGTTTTCTTTTGGATTGTCTCTTTATTTGTAACTAGCCTGCGTTCCGCCCGCGACTTCGCCCACGTGGACGTCGGAAATTATCCCACGGAAACGCACTACCGGGACAAAAAGTAGCCTAAGTCAGCCCCAGGATGCCATCTTATCTCCTTGCCAAATTTTATAGTGGTTTAGGCGTGAAGAGGTAACATACATAATATTAGTATGGATTGCATGGGTTATGTCTACATGTTGTTGTACCAAATTCAAAGAGATGACTAAGGATTAAAAAGATACTGAAATCGTTGTAAATAGTTTTGCTATACCTACCATCTGATAACAACTCCTTTCTACCATATCTACTCTCACAACGGATTCTAGACACCAATTCTTACTATTGCCCAACACTGCCTGAAGACCTATTGTACCGATTTACTGTGTAAAACATCCTTTAGTCCGTCAGTTTGGAAAGCACCTATAGAGTATTTCCGCCAGTGCGTAGGTGAAAGTACCGGCAAAGTGCCCCCGGTGCATTACCAAGAGGTGCGTACGATGTTATTCGAATTTGATAGCCCTATTATGCGCGAGATTTTGGTACTAATGGTAATGCTTTAGAACGTTGTTAAGGTGGATTTCTTCCGTGATTGTTTTGAATTTCACGTTATGAGTTCCATCGCATCGAAAATCGCATTTATGATGTTTTGCTGCGGTAGAGTATACTTTAGTAAATGATAAAGGGGTGACAGAGATGAATGGAAGTGACAAACGTTTTACGCCGACCCTAAGCAAAGGAAGAGAAGGCAGAAAGAGAACATATTGTCGAATCATGATTAAAGAGGTAACAAAGTTCTTCGGAGCAACAAATCCTCGATTAGATACCAAGTGAAGTCAAAGCTACGAGTAAATCTATTACCGATACACCAACAGAATATGGCGCAAAACATATAAACAATTTAAATATTTCACCGAACCCTTTAGCCTGTAACGGTATCTAGAACGCCACATGCGAACAACGCGTCATACTGACGTCACGCAAAATCCTGCATCTCGCAAGCAGAGTTTACCGCGCAACTAGCATAGATACAACGGCCCGACATGAATCATCGGGCAGTTGCCCGCACAGACACAGCACCCGTCTGGTCGAAGGATCCTTCCTTTTCTATAGAGTATGAGTGAACTTTACACCCTGTTCCCTCATAACTCTATAAGCCAATAATTTCTTCACATTGACATGAGTTGACCCAAGCATTCGGAAATAGTGTTTAAATATGATCGATGAGCATGCAGTAATGTTATCTAACTTATGCAATGACAGTTCGACAACTACATGACAAGGGAAGTCGTCGATGTGATCGATCGTAGTCGCAAAGCAATGTATGATGTAAAAAAAACCGGCCAAGTGCGTGTCGGACCACGCACAATGAAGGGTTCCGTAGTTGGAATGAATTTATCTCGAGAACAAACATAACATTATAGTTAAAAACATGTTCTTCCATACATTCCAACTGAAAATATAAGTTTGTACACACAATATTGTGAGATTTACCATGTTGTTTTAACACCACCATCTTCTTATAGGTTTTTGTGTAATCTATAGTTATAGAACCATTTTCTGTATTTTTTTATTCATAATTTTAGGCTCAGTAGTTTCGGAGATAAGGAGGGGGGAATGGTCAATTTTACTTTAAAATTATGAAAAAAATAAATTTGAGATCCTCACAGTGAGCCCTTTCATTTGATATGTCACACGGTACAGATTGAGAAGCTTTTTTCCCATATTTCAAATTCATTTATTTACTTTACACGTCTGTGTTTGTCACAGATTCATATGTGTACCCAACTTAATCTGTCCATTAGAATCGGAGCAAATTGGCTGTGATAGACGGACAGACAGACACACGAGTGATTCTATAAGGGTTCCGTTTTTTTCCTTTTGAGGTACGGAACCCTAAAAATGGAAAATAACGCGCGTGAATAATTTTAGATAACGGTTTATCTAATCCTAAATGGATTGAGATAGTAATTTCAGAGCTCTGGGATAAAGATCCAGAGAATGATTATCTACAATATCTTGTAATACAAAATTAAAAGCAATAATTTCATAACGTATGTCACACAATTCTATTGCAAGTATGCGAATCTTTCAAACATCACTCTGATCAGCTATCAGATTAGCAAAGATTCTTACGCAACCCAATGACCCTTGAACTTCAAAGGCCAATCTATCATTAGAATCAATTTTATACAATTTGTTCAATACGTTTCTCGTTTCAATTATAACAGGCGTATTAAAATATCGTAATACTCCTCATTAACGTCGAAAAGTGAGGGTTCTGACGTTTCTGACATCATATTAATCTCGGTTTGAACGATCACTTACTTTCTCTGGAAATACACTCAGTACACCACTAATTGTTAAAACATGTTATTGATTGATTGCTAATCTTAGATTGATTATCTTGTGTCACTGTTTAAAATAACTCGTATAGGTACTTTTCTCTCATAACAGTCTTATTCATTTCGTTTTCAATTAATTCCTGGTCGGGAACTCTATTCATTTCAGAATTAGAGAAAAGGCATCCGATTGCTACTGCGTCTCCCATTGTTGGACAGGATTCTGTAGTTGACATATGGATTAATGATTTTCGTAAATTAATTATATGATTAATGGAAAGTTCCTTAGCTCCTTCACTAATTTCAGATTTCTCCAAAAACATCAGAAGTCAATCAAAATATCATACAAGAATTAATTATTTTTAATTATATTGCTATTAAAAATACGCCCCAATGACCTGATAATATCGCACTTTTTCTAGACATCATTAGCTATAAGTAACTTTTATAACTTTCCACGATTCTCCGTCATGTTTTTATAAAACGTATGTGCTCTCACTATGGAGCAAAAAATACATGTTATCTTGTTTATTAACTTTCTTCTGCTTTGTTCGTAACCAGTAATTGTATCTCTTGTGTAAAGGTAGATAATAAATTCTTGATTTAATTGCTGTACTTTTACTGTTAAAGTACCTTTAGGTTCCATTTCAATAGTATTCTTTTATATATTCAGCATATTGTATTTCGTTTGTTTCACCCATTGTTTAGTAAATTCTTCTCTCTAAATATGAGGTATTCCACTCAAAGCACTGATTTGAACCGCACTTGGACGAACGGCACCTGAGCACTTCCACTAACCGCACTGAATATACTAGTCTCTATAACAGAAGTAACATAAAGATGTAGTCCTAACTTACTACTTTACTTTCCTTCCTTTAAAGACTGCCTTTTCTGCATTTTCTACTGTTAGAACACCTGCAAGCTCTCTTTTATTGATTTACGAATATTGTCTTTGATTTCATTTGTCGTTGAGCCACTTAAGATAACTCCGTGTTACTTCTCTGCTTGCCTCTCATTAGCGCTTTAACTATGTCCATAAAATGTGAAGATTTCAAACAATTTTAGTACTAATAAATCTCGTCTACCTGCCTACTGATTACTGGGTCGTTTTCCAAGGTATCCTCTGTAAATCTAACCTGACAGGGAACTTATGTTTTATGTTGGTATAATGGTCGATCTCGATAGTTATATTATAATTAAATCTGTGTTTCTACACTAAATACGATGTAAGATGTAACTGACTTTTCGCGAATTATTGCATTACGGTTGTACTGCTTAGAGTGCTTCTCTTGATGTTATTCAAGTACTAGCTATAATTAGTACTAAGATATAATTAGTAGCAATGTCGTCAAGCTACTCCGATTTGTTAGTATAAGTTGTTAGGTGACCATGTTTGATGACATTAAGTTACAGAATTGTCTCAAGCTACATTATAAGATCAATTTAGTACTTATAAATCAATATTTTATCTTTATATTGACGCTTTAAGTCCAAATGGCTCCACAAAAGCAAAAATAAACATAAAACTTGTTACGTAATATCCGTAGGTACCAATATTTTTTATTAATTGTATCCTTATTGCAGAAAGCAATTTCTCCTTAAATATGGAATTACAAATAACCATTACATTATTTTTAAGTATAGATTCGTTATCGAAAGCCTCAACTCGATGTGTGGTCACATTTGTAATAAAATTTCGATTATTGGTAACTAATTTGCCCACCGTCTCAATTATTACATAATTTATAATATAAACTTAAACTTGTGTAATTATTATTATATCTCCGCAGGAGTCTTTAATTTGTACATGTTTATTGACTGGATTGAAATCATTTACATTAATTTATTGAATAAATTATGTAATTACTGCTACAGGCGATCAAATAATGAGATGTAATCATCGCTTTCTCATTACGGTATAAAAACTTAATGCGATAATTAGTTAATATAATACTGTCATGATACTTAACCAATAAGAAACAAAGCATAATAAATATTGACAGCGACAATGATTAACAAGATTTGAGGTCGAAAACCAATCAACCTCAGGCCAACAAATGTAAATTTACAGAAAAAATGCTCGTTAAAAAAAATCAAGGCCAAGTTTTGAGAGTGCCTACCGGACAAAAAAGATCTCTTTGAATGCGCAAGCGCGCATTGCACAGTGTTGTTTTTGCCTCGAAAAACGGACATCCTCTTTTTATTAACTTATCCGATAAAAGAGGTTATTTTAAAAGTAAGAGTAAAATACCCGTGTTCCAATTTTACAACAAACGCGAGTAAAAAAATTTTTAACTTTTTTTTTAACTTCTCTAAATTAATTAATTACAAAAAAAATACGCATTATTTTAACATTTTCTTTATTATGTGTAATAAAACTATAGCAAAGGTATTTGAAAAAAAATACAAAACAATACTAACTAGCACAGATGTAAAGAAATATGCTTTTTTTGTGTTTTTAGATTTTGATTTTTCATGGTTGTATCTTTGCTTAGTTGGATTCAATACTTATTGTAAATCATATTTAGACCCAAACCAATCACTAAAAAAATTAACACATCCAAATCTCGCGGTATCTAGGAGTTATTCACTTCTAAAGTTTTTTCTGATAATTTTGATTTTAGGGTCATCACTTCACAAAAAATAACATTTTTTGTTTGTAGGTTTTATATTTTATGTTGGATTTTATTTTATCATAGAATAATACTTACGATACGTAATACGTATACATATTTACACCCACACTCATAAATTTTACAAATAATATTTTTATATCTTTTTTTTTTATTCTTTTTTAATAAGGGGTTTTTATCCACAAGGATACGTCAACCCCATTGTACCTTATACTCTATTTACACACAACTATACATCTATAATTATACTATATTTTCCTACACTACTATACCACCACCACTATACACACATACTATGAAAATAGAAAAGAGAATCACTGCCTAGACTTCTGGATTAAGCCACAAATTATGCGTTTAGTCCTTTCTGATTTAGGGTATGCCAAAATATTTTGGATGAGTCCAACATCCCACATATTTAATGTAAATTCCCTAGCCAAAGATTCCCTTTCATCTTTGTTCTTAGCACATTCCATTAGCAAATGATGCACATCTTCAACTTTATCACATGTCTCACAATTAGGCGATGTAGCCTTTCGCATTAAGAAAGCAAACTTTGCCGATGGAAAGTGGCCAGAACGAAGTCTCATCGCTAACTTAACATAACTCCTAGTTAAACATTTATCATCAAACCAGGGTTCACGAGGAGGCTCGTCTTGTATGACTTTATACCAAAATATTTTTATATCTTTATAGCTTAATATTTTTATAGCTTAAGCATAAAATACAGAGAGTTCAGAAGGCAATCACATGTATATACTTCACTTTTCATACCTACGCTCGGCGGTCGCGCTATGGTTGTCAACTTTGGCTTATGTACAAAAAACTATCGTGGTAGTGGCACTCGTATCTAGTTGTTTGATTTATTGTTGAGCTTATTCTACAATATTAAAACAAAACAATAAACATAGTATTACAATACAAAAAGTTCACAGAACAAAAACATACACGTTTAAATTTAAGTCGTTCTGGACCTCTTCAGGGGTCATTGTACAGTGTACTCATCATTATGAACAACTTTTACTATGAGGCCAAACCTGAAATCGCGAAAAAAAAATCTGCTGTTCCCTACATTTTGACGAGATATGCGAACATAAATTTCGGGAACAGCTGATTTTTTTTTCGCGTTTTCAGGTTTGGTCCCATAGTAAAAGTTGTTCATAATGATGAGTACAATGACCCCTGAAGAGGTCCAGAACGACGTAAATTTAAACGTGTATAAAATTTTTCATTTGTCAATTTTCAGTATCGAAAATCCCTAATTACTTCAAAACGGATTATCCTATTTACACAATTTATTTTGCCCTATCCGTTTTAGACCTAAACCTATCCAATGACACTCAAAACAACACAATATCTACACAAACAAAAAATCATGTTTTCAACTTACGTAATAGTTGGTGGTGTGAATTTAGGTACCTTACAAAAAAGTTACTTCGTTTATACTGATTCAAAATAGGAAACTATTATTATAAATAAATAAATAAATCGAGCTTAGATAGCAATTTTTTGTTGCTCCATTTTTGCACTTCACAGACGCATGTCACAAGCGGATGGCACTCGCGCTTGCACTAGTCCCAACCAGTCCGAGATAACGTGTCCGTGAGCGGAGCCTATGTGTGCGTTGCTCGAGCGCACTTTGTATCTAGATTGACTTCTGTACTCTCTGTATTTTGTGTTACGTGACGAAGAAGACGTACCTACCTAATGCAAAATCTTAAAGAAAGAAGGCTGAAGTCTGTAAATATTTGTAATAAATAACAGGTATGTACTCGTATTTACAGAATTGTAATCATTAGAATCATTAATACATCTTCTCATCACATCTTAAAAATAAATATATAAAAAAACATTTAAAATATAAAAAATAGTAGCCCACCGGTATCGGGAACAGGGTCCCATTATTATGTTATTAATATTATTTTAATAAAAAAAATACGACTTGTGCCAACCCTAGCGCTTAAATTTCAGAAACCTGTAAATTCTAGATACCATAAGATTTGGATATGATATTTTTAATTAGTACTTCTTAGTGTCAAAGCAACAGCTTGTCTCAATATTGAATCCAAATGCCATGAAATAAGCCCATAAAAAAATGAAATCGAAAATATGTAAAATTCGATGTTACTCACTACACCGGCTCGATAAAAATTGATAGTTGGCTTGATAATTTACTTAATAGAGAGCATCAAACAATTGCAATCAAATATATTACAAAAACGGATTGGATCTAAAGTTATTGCGATTTCTATGGTTTTTATGGAAACCATAGAAAAAAAATTAAAAAAAATATATCTCTAGATTGGGACAAAATTGTCACACGGGTATTTTACTCTTACTTTTAAAATAATCTGTTCTATCGGATAAGTTAATAAAAAGGGGATGTCCGTTTTTCGAGGCAATAACAATACTGTGCATTGTAATCAAGCCTAGTTTAGCATTGGAGGTTTTTATACGCAGATCTAAAGATATGAATGTACTTACGGATGTTTAATATCGTTTCACTTGTAGTCACTAGTCACTTTGTATATGAGTTACAATTCACCATGAAGTTTTACGAAAAAAATACAGTGAAGTAGCTTTTTTTGCATATTCTTCGTGACTTATAAAGTAAAGGGCCCAAACATAGAGCGGTAGAGCCTCATTGTTACCGATCAAACTATTTAGAATTATTTCCTAAGTAAAATTAGAAAACGTTGAGTTATTTTCTTGTTTAATATTTAATAGAGCCTGTCCGCTCTTTAAGGTCAGCTTCAGAAAGTTATGACTATATTGTTAAGTACTTGAAGACTAAACAATTTTAAGAATTGCATTAAAAAATATTATAAATAAAGATTCTAGAAAATCTTGACGGATTTCAAGACATTAAACACACCAATTTATGTAATCGTATAATTGGAACTATTTAAGTAGGTACCTACATAACAAGAAAAGTACATGAACAAATTCATCGTTATGTAAATCATAAAATAAAACCTTCACGGTAATGAACTAAACCCACAAATAAAACTTTCTAACAAAAATATAATATTTCATAACATAACAAAAGATTAGAAAGTGACAAAAGTGACTCTATGGCAGATAAAAGTTTGAATCTTTAGAACAATAAGATAATCAAGATGCATTTCGCGACTTTCACAGAACAAAATTGTCACCATCCTTGATTTAATGTCCGAGCTCAAGATCTTTCACACGGACGATTTGAAGCGCAGTGATTGTTTAGAAAACCCCTTTATAGAAAAAGAAAAAATATAAATTAAAATCATTAGAAAAGATGAAACGAGATGACTATCAAGAGTCTGAACTTCAAGTAGACGAATATGAAATTTTGCAAATAAAAACTAGTCCAGTATGTCGTGTCTTGTTAAGTACATAACTTGCAAAAGTCATCATCTGCCTAGCCTTTTTCCAACAATGTTGGGATCGGCTTCCAGGCTAACCGAATGCAGCTGAATTCCAGTATTTTACATGGAGCGACTGCCTATCTGACCTCCCTAACCCAGTTACTGAGTAATACGATACCCCTTGTAAGACTGGTTGTCAGACATTCGGGATTCTGATGACCCGTAACGACGAATCAATATATTTATTAATTCTGTTTTAATTTCATTTCCTCTTGCTTAAGTTTCATTTTTGTTTACGTTAATTCTTATGTTGACATTTTCATCGTTCATATTAATGTATGACAAAACCAATCTTTTATAAATCGATTTAATGCCGACATCTTTCAACTTCCACGCAGTCATCGCTTGTGCAGTCATAAATATGATTTTTATATGAAATCATTAACGTCAATGAGATGTGAAAATCATATTTGCATAAGTTTTATGCATGCAAGGTTATTGTGAAATATCATGTGCGGTTGTGAATTTTATATGTATGAGGTGAAAACTGCTCATCATTAGCAACCTTCCAATTGATTTTCACCTTGTTTTACGGTGATTTCTCTAAGAATAGAATATTATGCCTGTTACTTTGTAACATTACTTTCAGCTTGATTTTTGTCATCATAAACTGCTACCGTTCCGATTCCGATTAAATGAATGTCGTCTTCGTAATTTTGCGTTTTTTTACAAATACCTAGACCAAAATAGCTTCAAGCAAACCTCACACTAGTACCATAATTGAACCAATACTAATGTTTACTTCCCTTCTAAATCCTTCGGCTTATTTAACACTAGTTTGTCTACAAATATGTCCGTAAGTGTTACTATCAGTGTTGCTTTTCGCACTTCTGACGTCATCAGCTAGTGCTGTAATTGTAATTAGCTGTACTATTCGTTCATTATCGAGATTTATTATTTCCGATACTTCAAATTAAAGATAATTACGCAGCATATACTAACACGTTATTGAACTTCGGAAGCGGATTCACGCTACTTATATTTATTGAATGAAGAATGCGTTTTTTAAGCGAAATCTTTTTTAAATCTACGTACAAAAGTAACATCTGTCGATTGACCGCTTTTTTTTTCGTTTCTTCCCGACTCAGGCGCAAGGTGTGATGGCACCTGCGTAAGCGGATGCACAGGTTCTGTTACAAATTTCAGATCACTACCATTACCAACCTTATGGCATATAAATATGATATATTTTCGTCTGAAAATTAGCCAATCACAATCAGTAGAATTTGTTGTGCAGTTTCATCTTTAAGGGCGCCTTATTCTCAATACACGTTTTGCTTAAGTTTTTATTCATTCCATTCAAGTACTGAGGGATGAATAATGACTTAATCGTGACTTTTAGATGAATAATACAGGTTTTGATGAATTTCAAATGACGTTCATTCCAGTGGACAGTGTTGGCCAACAATTAATGTGTCTATCAGTCGTGACAGATTGTCATGTCCAAATAAATTACATTAACGATGTTGTTAAGTGTTAACCAGAATTAGATAATGGAGGTAAAATAGCAATGTTCCATTGACATAGAAACACTGTTGTTAACAATAATCGTCAAATCTAAGCAAATCGAAATGTCATAATGTGTGTGATTCTAAAAATGCATTTTTATTGGTTATGCAACTGTTTTTTATCATGTTCTATCTTTTTAACCGACTTCAAAAAAGGAGGAGTTTTTTATAGACCAATATCAAAATAGTCAACAGTAATATTTACAGCCAGTATCATAAGAACAAATATTTTGGAATTGCTAAAATAATGACGTAATCGGTAAAAGACTATTTCAACTTTTAACGATAGTCGCTTGTTTTCGAACTCCAAATAAAGATTCAAACAAAGCAGAACACAACAGAAATAAACAAAACATGCGTGCAACAACACATTCGATTGTTTCTCTAGACACAATCAATCAACATCAGGCACATGGAACCATTTGATCAGCCACAGTTGCACAATGCAAGTCAATTTGTTCACAAATTATATGCTCCACACATGAAATTGCTATACTTAACATATGTACCTACTTAGAGAGACCGCTTCGGGCGAAGTAAGGCTAATTTGAGTAGAAAGTGAACGATTTGGAGAGAGTAATTATCGATAAACAGACGTGTCATGGCGTGTTATGTTTGAGCAAGTGAGCATGTGTTGGGAAGGAGAAGCCGCTTGTGGTCTTGTTGAAGCGAATCAAGTGAGGCAGGCACTAGAGTTGAAGCCTTTTCACCTCCACTCGAGATCATGCTAGTAAGACGATTTATAGAAAAAACACCTTGAAATATTTATATGCAATGTTTTAAAGTCGCTTCTGCTACGTAAATCTCTTCAAAATATTTTAGTTAGGAAACCATTATAATATACAGTTATAATTGCGTAACACACAACAATTGCAATGCCTTTTATTTTGACAATTCGACAACATTCATTGCGTTATTTGCCTTGTCGAGCACACATTTTTAATCATATATGAAGCATGGATTACCAATTTCTTTCAAAATCCTTCGTATTGTGTATCGCAATTGTGGTGCAGGTAAGGTCCACATTCTCTAGACCGAGCAAATCCAAATTAAAGGTACCAAGGGGTCTGTCCAATGACGAAGATACGAGCCCGACCGAAAGTAGTTGATCTATGAAAACAAGAAAACAAGTGACAACTACACATTGGGATTAGGGACAACTGTCAAAACGTGTTTTCATTTCATTCCTAGTTCGCGCCCAGAACTAAATTATGTCCATAAGTAATAGGGAGAAGAACGACCGTATCTTTCGCCGAAACTACGCATTTTGTGCTTAGGGAGAAGACCCCCCAGTAACCATGGTCACGCATCATGACCACCAGAACCTAGACTTAAGCGGAGGTGTAAATCAAAACGATATTACCACCATTTGCCATTTTATTTAGTACGGTATAACTTTCTTTGAACTTATAAAGGGCAATTTTAATGAGGAACTGACAAGAGCATTCACTGTAGGAACTAATAACTTATAACATCCTTTAGCAATTACCCAACAGCTACGAAGCGTGGCGATATCCTCCATGTTAGATTTTTTCCACCAGTGTTAGAAGGGCCATATTCAGGCACACGTTCTCGCTGGTATGGCTAACATATCCGATATTAAATCAAGTTGAATATTAATATTGTTGACTGTCCAAGTTCGGAATTAAGTTGACATAAGTTTCTAAAGCTTGTGCCGTAATGGGCAGGTGTAACTTTTTCTTTATTTATTATGCAGTATGACTAAACGGTATCGGTACCTTTTTTAAACTAGCTGTTCTGTCCGCCACTTTATTCGCGTTGAACTCGTCGTTCTAAAATATTAGCCGTTCTTTCTAACTTTTTTTCTTTTTGCTTGGTTCTTTAGGGTAATAGGGTGATGTTAAATAGCCCATAGCCTTCCTCGAGAATTGGACTTTCAAATGCAAAAAAAATAAAACAAATCCGACTGGAAGATCCAGAGATTAGCGCGTCCAAACAAACAAACAATTCTTCAGCTTTATTCGGTCGATCGATCAGGTTAAGCTACGCTTGCCGTAGTTGGTCTGTCGATTGGTGCCCATCTTTACATACCGAGACCCCTACTTGCCTCGGAAAGCACGTTAAGCCGTTGGTCCCGGTTGTCATTCGTGGATCTTTGACCGTCGTTACGGGTAGTCAGAAACCCGACAGTCTGACAACCAGTCTTACCAAGGTGTATCGTATTACCCAATATCTGAGTTGTGGAGGTCAGATAGGCAGTCGCTCCATGTAAAATACTGGTATTCAGCTGCATCCGGTTAGACTGGAAGCCGACCCCAAAATAGTTGGGAATAGGCTTGGCAAATGATGAGATAGATAGAATATAAATACATAGTTGTGACTCCTTTGTTAGAACACAACACATCATGGTTGAAGGCTAGTCTAAATGCTGCGCGTGCACATATAAAAAATAAGGTCGTTTTTGTTTCGCTCTGCGCTTCCTAATGCTCCGAAATAAATCGATTTGTTTAGTTCTTTGCGTGCCTTCAGAGTCGTTATTGTAAATTTTCCTAAAGTCCTTTGTCTGAATAACGTTATTATTCGATGCAAATTGATCGAAATGTTTTCCGAAATCGACAGTTTTAGCAAAAAGCTGCTCTAGCAGTCTACATGATTTGCCAGATTTGCACTTGCTAATTATAATATTGACAGCAGCGGGTGAACCTCTAATGTTATAATCTTTCTATTACCACAAAGCTTTTAAAGAAACTTAAAAAATCACCGAGTATCCTCAATGATTTAAAGCCTGGATCAACACCAACCTCAACTCAGCCTATCGCAGTCCACTGTTGAACGTAGGCCTCTCCCAGGCTGCGCCACAACACCCTCTCCTCCGCCTACCGCATCCACTCTGTCCCACCCACCTTCTTAAGGTCGTCCGTCGACCTAGCGCGCATCGGCATGCGTATTGTGAGCCCAGCCAGATGAAACTGTCTCGGAATTTTCTAGAACAGGACCACAATTGTCATAGCATATAGCACCACCAATCGTTTAGTCACTACAACAGATTGACCACACTTCTTCAAAATTTGTAATAGCACATCTCTAAAAATAACCTAATCTATGAACACAACTTTAGCCGACATCAAGTAGCAGGGACTTCGGTGTGAAACTGACAAGTGACAAGCCTTCGCGCTTCGGCGATCATCGGCAACGATCGTAACTAGAGCCGACGTGCAACAGTCGGTTTAAAGTGTGAAACGAACTTCTACTGGTCTGTTTGACCACTCATTTGTCTTAAGTAATTAGTGTTGAAGAGGTGTTTAGTTGAAAGTGGTAGACTGTTGGGCAATTCGTCAAGTTTTAATGTTATTGCGAAATTAATTTTGCCGTTGTTTTTTTTTTGGCTAAGATATCTTAGCTCAGCCTTTTCTATTATAGCCAGATGTGCTTAACCTACACATTGGTAACATTTTAAATCAGTAAGTTGGCAAGGTTGCAAATAGCTGTCAAATATTACGCTGTTTTGGTTAATTTGTCAATATTAGTGAATGAAATTATGGAATATCGCTCTATAGTCCACCAAAATAATATTCATTATGAATTGCAAACATTCATATCGTAATACTGGATATTCAGTTTTAGGAGTGAAAAGCATTTGGAAACTTTAAAATGCTTGCTTTACACCAAAAAATAAATGGGACTACCTATTTGCAACGTTGCTAACTTTCTGATGGCACCTTCTTAAATCGTCGCAAACTTTGTTCTACAACTTTTTCCTTATCTTTCATAGATTTCCTCACTTTTCATTGAAATCAAATAACACTTACTGGACAATTAGCTTCACAATCACATATTACGTAAAGCTTTTCATCAGCAACTCTGTTCAGCACTTTGTCGTTACCTTTTATATGTTACACAATATATAATTTGCGGCGATCGTACGTTACTTATGACGCCTGCCTGTCTAATTGTAAAAATAGAAATGAAACTCTTCCATTGCTATGTTTGGTTCCGTAGAGGTTTAACTAGTACGGAGAAGATAGTACTTTTAAATATTTCAATAATATTTTTCTTTAGAACCATGTTTATACCATAGAGCCCTTTTTGAATTTCGAACTTTGTTCGGAGAAAGTTTTATAAATTCAAAAACTGATTCCAAGGCCCGCTTGCACCACAAATCACATATTTAAAACGTCATTCGGTCACTGCTATCTTCTAACGATTGATAGATACAGAACGATATTTTGAATAAGTACGTTTAGTGATAAGCGCATTTAGTGATTTGTGGTGCAAACGGGCCTCAGATGTCAATTTTGTATTTAGAACTTTACCATAAATAAAAGAGGTTCGAAACATTAAGAGCGTTTACGCCGAACGTCATTTCATACAAAATTTCAAGCCCTTGTTTTCCGAAATGAACGAACCGATTTTAATGAAACTTCATACGCATAAGCAGGATACAAAGGTCTAAAAAGTTAGTAGAGAACATTTTCGAAAAATAGTGTTACAGCCAAATTAGACCGATTTTAAACTTTTCATAGAAACAGAGATTTCCAGTTATCTTTTTTTAAATAAGACATTTCGAAAATGTTCTCTACTAACTTTTTAGACCTTTGTATCCTGCATATGCGTATAAAGTTTCATTAAAATCGGTTCATTCATTTCGGAAAACAAGGGCTTGAAAGTTTGTATGAAATGCCGTACGGCGTAAACGCTCTTAAAACTAGCTCGCAGTTTTAAGCTTGGCCAAAGTTAGAACTCCTTCTGTTGTGAGACGACTTCAGTTGAGGTCCGCCAAGTTATGTTGGTCGTATTGGTAGGCTATTAAAAATTATTGCAAAATTATGCGAAATTGATTAAAGCTAAACTAAAAGCGATTGTCACTCTTGGAGTCTAGAGTTTATTTTAAGAAGATGACAAATAGGAGAAACTACGCTGATAGCTTTCTAATAGATAAAATTTTGAGATCAGAAAACAATATCACGCGTTTTTTCCTAAACCAGACAATACCACTTTGACCAACTTCAGCTAATTGCTGAACAAATATTTTACTATATCGGTGCGTGCTCTCACAAATTGTCATGTTTCGCACTAAAATGTTAATTCGCTCACACTTTTATTAAACAAGCTGACACTTATCTCGAGCGCATAAAAGATAAAATCGATAATCAATATCGATTCTCGATACCTGCCCAATCGATTGGAAATGCGTTTGCGGAGAAAGTTATCGAATTCTCTCGGGGAAGGTGTTGCCTTTAAAATGCGAACTGGGTGGGTTGCCAGTTTTTATAACGCATTCTGTGAATGCACGCGGTGAGTTATTGTTATTGCTTTATAGGAAGTTTATTAAAATGGAGGTAAAATATGATAATTGGTGGTTTTACGATTTAGATTGAGTGCAGCATTTCTAGAAAAAATACGGTGGATGTATAAATTCTTATTTAAAATAAAATAATTATAAAACTAAACGGCACGTATGCAAATAAAATACCATAAATACCAAGATGTTAACACCTTTTACTTATTGTCGCAGTGACTGGCAACTTTATTTAAAAAAAAACATTCTTGGACCGACTAAATACCTTAACTGTAAATAGTCGAGTTAAAAACCGTGTAACGAGTCCTAATTTCTTAACGAGTAAATATCGATATTCTTGATAATCGAGAAAGTTTACAGTTCGAACGGGTTTCTTTATTGCAAAAAATTAACATGATTTTGTTCGCAAGAAACTTAATATCGAGTACCGAAGTTTAAGTTTACCTGCCGGGGGCATGTAACAGAATATGACACGATTTTTCAAACATTACTCATTTTGTTGGTATCTAGGTACTGTGAGATTTCAATAGGTTCGTTTTTTGCGAAACCTTATAGTTTTATTTTGCTGGTTTTTTCGTTGTATTTGCTTTATAGGCTATGATTTTTTAACACTTATCGATGCTAGCTCAAGATTATTCAAATGCAGCTTTTATGATGATTGTATTCACATATTACTGAAAGACACTGTACACTGAAAGCATCTGAAACTGAAGTGTACAAAATAATCAACTAAAGTATAAAGTTGTGAACACCACCGACTCACAGCCCAAAAACCATCATAAAAACTTCGCTGTTCCACTGTAGTGGCCCAAACGCGATGACATAATCGATTTATCGTGTCCACTTAATTTTTTTCTCTTGCAACACTGACCAAGGCCACGTCAATGACCGCAAGTGTTGCCACCCAAAAAAACAGACCATTTTATAAATATAACAATATATTTATCTGACAAAACACAGGTGTGCTTGGTTTTTTTCCCTTCATATAAGTAGAATGTTCTACTTATGTTAGTAATCAATCTACGAATCACAAATAGATTTTCCTATTGAATTTATGGTCGTAATTAATTTTGACCATTTGAGTTGGCAGGACCTTGACGAATGATACATATATTATTACTAAGCCTTTAGGCTATAGGTATATCAATCATTACAAGAATTTATTATATCTGAGTTTTTATTATGAAATTGCGTAACTGTAACTTCAGTTGACTCCTTTGTGGAGACAAGCACACAACAAATTAACTGGATATTGAGCCTGTCTTAATTTATCTATCACCTTTCTAGCCATTTTATATTCTAACATGGCTCCCATCGCTGAGCACATGGCGATCTAACCTCATCGCATTATAAATTATATTAGCCTCGGCCGTTTCTGCTACTATAATACTAATAATATTTTTTAATAACACGATCCATATCTTGTACAGTGTCAATTAATATAAATAGATCTGCATCAAAAACTTTTTTGGCGATGGTGGTGCCCATTATATTCTTTTTTGTTTTTTTCTTAGAACAATTATGAATACAAGCAATCTGAAACTTGTTACGAGCTATTCGCAAGTTTAATACCGAGTCCATGATTAAATCGTTTTTATAGCACTTTAGTTCTTCACCGACCTACTATATTGGTAGTTCATCTTTACTGTATAAACTGCCTTATGAGATAGAACTTAAAGTTTATTCTTAGTTGGATTAAAGCGTGAATTTAAAGTTACTGGAGCGAAATCCGGATTCCTTCATGTTAATTTTTATATACAGTTATCTTCAAATCATCATCGGAAACATTGTTTTATTTGAACTGTGAGTCAGTAGTGTCAGTACTATAACCCACCTTATTTATTTTAGAACCGCTATTGATTGTTATTATGTTTCCAAGCTGTTGTAGGTATTTGTTGTTATGTTTAACTAAATCAACACTACTTTTTTATAGTTAGCCAGTACCTACTGTCTCAGTGCTGGGCCTTCCCCAAATCCGTCCACTCTAAAACTTCCACTCTGAAACTCTTTCTTTTCAACATTACTTATTAAGTATATCTTTATTTGTTACAGGTAATTCATCCACTGTTTGCAAATGCCACCACGATCTAAAACAAGGTAACTTTTAAAGAACATTAATTTATGAAAAATGTTTTACAGAATGAGCATCAATTTAAACACTGTCTATTTTGATTTTCTCACACTTTTCAAGAATTTGCTTCTGTTATCAAGTTCAGCTCTATTTCTCCTTGCAATACTAATTTGCACCTTTGATATTTCAAAGGTGCGAATTAGCTGTATTCAGCTTACAATAAACAAATTCCAATATTATTAAAACAATCCTTATCGAACGCAGCTGAAACTAGCTTATTTATAGGCACGTGTTATCGATATACATTATCCGTAACACCATAGATCATCGACCCCATATTTGACGAACTTATATCGATTATAGCTGTTACTACAAAATTCGATATTACTGTAGCAATAATAGTAAAGGCTGCAGCACACATGGGGCAGCAGAAACCGCCCCACGTGTGCTCATTGGCCAAATTATAAAACCTGACTTCACAAAATGAAATGTGGCCAATGAGCACGCTGAATTGATATCACGTGGCATATCGTGTTGAAAGTCTGTTTCCTCCGTAATAGCGAAACATATCGAATAGTTCCGATGTTTGGGTTGCGAATCATTAGTAGCAACATCATTTTATATGAGGCAGGACGGCAATGATTAATTACTTTTACTGATCCCCCTATATTTAAAAATATTGTTTGCAAAAGCTTTATAAATTGTACTGTTGTGACTGGTAGTTTTCTACAAAGAATTTGTTAAGAGAGAGAGTTTTGTGAATTTGTTGAGAGACGGAATAATTATTAATCATTGAATGTCATAATTTTGGTATGTAAAATGAAGAAGTAGAAACTATGGTAGATGAAGAATCTGAACACTACGAATCGTCAAGAAAATGATCATAATTATGATGATATAAACAAATTCTTAAAACATAAAGAAAGCGTTACATCTTTCTTACTATACGTCTACAACTAATTATTACGAAACTAGCACACAAAGGGATAACGCTTACGTTGACTGCATAATGTAGGATTACCCTTATTCCCGGCCATCTCTTCAATAACGGATTACCCTGCATTACAATGAGGATGATAGAGTAATTTTCTGTAATCCTTACTAACAAAAGATAGTGTTACCACTTAAGCGATGATGTCTTCATCTAGTTTGAGAGAGGATGAGGTGCGGGCTTTCAATCATATCTTTAAGAGGTAAATTAACCAAGTATTCTCTGTACTTGGTTAATTGAAAGGCTGCCATAATAAATTTTGTGCTTAATGAGATATAAAGGGGGAGACGGTTAAAATTTAAGGTTGTAAACGTAGTCCCTTTTGTGGTTTTAATAAAACATGTCTCCATGGTTGTTACCAATATTGCACCTTGAAATAGTCTTGCCAAATATTTACGACAGTCTCGATAATCGGTTGCCGTAACAAAGTTAGCAGCTTGAATTTATAACCGTTTGACGTCGATAAAGTGCGCTAGCGCCTAAAGGACAACATAAATAAAACGATTTTAGAAACTGATACCGAATGAATTGTTTACTTGCTCACAGTGGCTCTGTCACGAACTGTCCAGCCTTGGCGTGCATTTGTTCAGCTGCGCGCCCGCAACTAATGCACAACTCGACACTAAATGAATTGTTTAGCATACCAACGTTAGTTGAAATTAATACTTTGAAAGTTTAAACAGGTACAATGGATTTCGTTCCAAATACACAATTAGAATTTGGTTTAGATCACGCTCTAACGGTTTAGTTAATTAACGCAACGGAAGCGAAAATAATGGCGGATAAAACAAAAAAGAGATTAGTTTAGCTGGAAATATAAAAAGTAATTAATCATCATTAGTCTTTCATACAGTAGACAAACACACAAACAGTGCGAATAGAATTATATTATTTTTAAAAGGAGCAAGAGAGAGCCACGAATGCAGTCGACAACAGCAAATGCTAAAAAAACATTAGCATTAAAAAATGTAGTATACCAAAGAATTGCCATTCACTGCCATTACCAACAGAAATCTTAGAATTCATGCTATAACTTTATTGTGACCGTATCTTTTACAATTGTATGCCTAGGTCGTACAGATGCTCTAAATTTCCCAAGTACGTTCGAGGTCATACCACGTTCCGATTGCTCGACCTAAGTTTTGGTCTAGTATCAGATTATTCCTTATCGATTAAATTTTATTATTAATTGTGAATCGATTTCCAGTTCCGCTTTCGCTATCGCCTTATTGTTATTTAAGGAATTGCGGGTCGCTTGATTTACTGCTTTAACCTTAATTTTTCCGCGAAGTACTTCCCTTTTAATGTCTTTACGAAAATATAAAAAATAGCCAATAAAACTAAAAAAAAAAAATTTTTACTCTTTTCGGATTGTAATGGCGGCATTAATATTTTTTCAATAAAATATTATGTGCTTCTAATACATTAATAATGTCATGAACTGTATCATCCTCGTTAAAGTTAGAGATACATTTGTCAACGGTTCCTCAGTCATCGTTAACTTCAGACTAAAATTTACAAATGAAGTTAAGAAACGGATCATTTAACACATTAGTCACTTCCCCTCATTGTTTCTTTACCGAAAAACAAAAACATAGTTTCCTAGAAATCGTATGGCGTGCTTCAGGAGCGGGGAAGCAAAGACAGACATGACATGTGTATTTTAGTTGGAATGGCTTTTTATGGCATTATTTTGAAAGAGAATTCAATTGTTACTTATAGTATGACGTTATTTATATCTATCCTTTAGATCGCTCTACGACTAAAACCGTTAACTACCAGTTACAGCAATCAATAATACCCATTCATTATAATAATAACGAAGTTTAAAGTGCTTCCGTTCATTTTATTACGGGTCATTTTGTTCTCCCTCATCGGTTTCAATATTGTTCGTGCATCTGTCCCCTGCCTTATCAACGTCATTTGACAGATGTCGATTCAATGAAGGTTTTGTTTTGTCATTTGATACTCTTGAAAGTCATGTGTTGAAGATTTTATTAATAATTTTGTTTTTATGCTTTGTCCTATTGTCCTAGATATTTTAGTACTTAGCGCAGTCAATAACCCTTTGACCTCGATTATTTTTCATGTCAGTGTATTGTTCTATGTAAACCATTTTACATTAACCGGTCATCTATTGTCTCTTTTGTCAGATTATTTAAACGTCGCGTCGCTTTAAAAAGGATTAAACCAGTGTTGGTTGATGATATGTCACCGAATATTCTTCTATTGAGTAAAACCGCATCCGGTGGAGTTTCATTTTGACTAGACGTGTTTGGGACATCGATCATTTTGTCACACGTTATCTTATCTCAGATGTGTTCCAGTTTTGTCAGTCATTGATATTATAATCTGGTTTTTTTTATTTGTGTCATCCTCAGATTTACTTCAGTACATGTAGTTAATTGTACAGATTAATTTAACAAGTCTGTTGAGAAACATATAAGTCTCTTTTGCATATAGTAATTTAATTAAAGTAACGAAAAAACCTAGCTCATTTATTTTGTTTTTTAAAAAATGTCTTGCGCAATATTTATGTCTTTTAATTACTCAATTACAGTTGGTTGATTTCTTTAACACGTTATGTCATTCAAATCGTCAGCATCCGGTAATGTTACATTATTTATATTATCACCTATTAGGTAATAATGATCCTTTTAAGATACAGCGTCACTTTTACTGATTTATAATGTGATTGTAGAAAATAATTATGTGCTATATTCTTCTTTCTTTTATATTCGTTGATATTGATCTTCGGATTAAGTAGTTGCTCTATAGTAAAGTTAATGCATATTATATAACTTTTGAGTCAATATTGTTTAGTTAATCTCGGATACGCAGATTCGTAGTTTTGTCAAGTTGCCAACTTTTCGCGTCTCGTACACATTCATTCATGGTTTCGTCATGTTTATTCATAAATTCGCTGTATACAGCTTTTCTGGCTAAACTTTCCACGATGACAGTTTATATTTTGGAACAATGACCTGGCATGACAGCTACTCTAAAATTATCTCGATTTTCTAAAGTACTTACACTTTTATTTCTACCTAAAACTTGTGTTAGATAAATAAATGATTCTCTTCTATTATACACTCTGTACTCGTAAACTTTTTATAATGAATAAAAAGCGTGGTGTAGCAATGTGGGTAAGGGAACATAAGGCCTTGCACTCATCACTCGGATGTTGATTAGACATGGGGTCGGGGCAGATGAGTCTACTCTACGCCTTATTATCTGACGGTGATTGAATTTGGATAGTGTAGTAACAAGTTCAGAGGCTGCAATTAAAAAGTGAAAACTGTTTAAGAAGATGACCATTTTTATAAGCTTCTCATTAAAGTTAAATAGAAATTGGTAATGTTATACAAATAACATTATACGAATTATTGCGTAATACGGGCAGGTTATAAATTAATACTTTTTCGTAATCTGTAATCTTATCATCAGGACTCAGGTAGCAGGACAATGAATATATTATGTATTTAATAAATTTATCCAAACATTATCTTATAAAATTACATATGTATACAGGGTGGCACATAGACGCGCAAACTAAAACTATGAAGTCAGCACATGATTCTAAACCCCCTAGCGTAGAAATTGTTCGTCGTAATAAAAAAAATCTGCTGTTTTATAGAAAAGTGCAATAAGTATGAAACAACTGCAATAAGTATGAAACAAAGTACATAATTGAAACAACTAATAACTGACGAAAAATTTCAACGTTGAGTGGTCCAGAATCATGTACTGAATTCATGGTAACAGGTTCCGCGGCGATGTCCCTCCCTGCCAATGTATACTCCACTACTTTAGAAACTATGTCACTAATTTAAAATACCACCATTCTAGAATCTATGACACGATTTTAAGAGCAAATCTAAATCTCTCTAATTCTTCGCATTACTCTGTGCAACGCATCATAAATATCGTGTTTCCGTCTCATCCCATGGGGGGTGGCATGTTTTGTAAACAATTATTTAGAGAGGGTGGATGGTCCTGCCACCAGCCGTCGAGAGTAGGGTTAGTTTCATAATTATACTTTTTGTATATTTTTATTTTATACCCTTAGATTGTTTTATTGATGGGTCACGGTTTGTATTAAGGATTTATGTTTATGGCTGGTCGGGTTCATGTAGCTTTTTAGGCTTAAAATGTTCATTATCATTAACATCCTGCGCTTTATCGGCTTTTAAAATCTTCAGTAATATTAGATTACTAGCTTCAGCTCTCAGTTTCACCCGTGTGGATTTCGGATATTATCCCATGGGAACTTGCTACCGGGACAAAAAGCCTGTGTTACTCCTTATAACATCAGATATCTGCCAGTACATACTTTTATATGCATTTAGTAAAAACCTGTTTTGAGATTACAAACAGACATTCAAGAGGAGAGAGGAGAGGGCATTACCGTTCCAATATCTTTCTGACAGTTCTTACTAAATATCTCTAAGAAGAGAACAAAGCTGAAGAGCTCACTCATGAAAGGACAACCGAATGCTCTCACAGTGTAACTTGTAACTACATAGATTCAATACAGACAATGCCTTGTTAGTGACTAGTAAATCTATAGAAATCTCCATATATACACCTTATCATCCAGTTCCTCTAAAAGCACTGTCTTAATAGTCAATCTATCCTTACAATGAAGTCATAACAACCTCTTTATATTGTAGTTAGAACCAGGCCGGTCAGAACCCAGTAGAATTAGTTACGCCTCTGAAATGCTTAACTACGCCATTAGGTTTAATAGTTAATAGAATTGGAAAAAGTGTCGCTGGCTTTAATCTTTTAGTTTAGTTACGGCAATTTTTTTAGTTAATACTTAAGCCGTACCTTAAAGCCTTTGCCATGACTTTGGAAGGCTACATGAACTGTTGAAATAAGTCTATAATGGAAATGTTAACAGTCAAGCTTTGTAATTCATGTTGTTACTCATAGATAGTTTGCCACATGGCTAACTCTTTCAAACCGTGAATCGACTTTTACCAATATCATCAAATGCGAAAATAACTCTGCCTGTTTGTCTCTAACCTTTTTACGCCTAAACCACTAACCCGAAATTGGACAGACTCGGGGACACGAAGAAGGACATACACAGCCTGGAGGATATAGGCTATTTTTCATCCTGGATATTTGAATGAAGAAGTGATGACACAGACGAAGTCACTGGCAACAGCTAGTCCTAAATAAGGAAGAACTCCGAATAACGCGAAACACTGAAAACGAACTAGACTAACAAACGAAGCATATTCCCAAGAATGGTGATTTAGGTTATAACAACCATGAGCATAAACATGATTGTGACATCATAGGCTTTATGGCAACTAAATGACCCAAAGCCAATCATATTCGCTTCACCAATAGACTTTCAAGGATTAGATACACATTCCGAAAGCAATTCAAACAACGGAATTGCTGTACGGCCAAAAAAGGCAACTCGAATACAATCGGCTCTGCAATTCAGCATTGCTATTAGAATTTACATACCAGGAGACCAAATTGGATTAAAGGCGAATGAACAGTTTCCTCTTACCAAATATTTTACGTAACATCACGCCTGTAGTTAATGAAAGGTAAGGCAGAGGTGCTACTATGGTACTGTAGAGGCTATCTATGTAGCCTTACTTTTAGCAGTACAGGCCCGTTGCGGTTTTTGTCCTGTCTTCGTAATATTATTATTTCTATCCAGAAACGCAGGAAAATAACTTAACTAAAGTTAACTAAGGGCCTGTGCACACCACGTTTTTTAAACGCGCGTTTTTTACTTATTGGCGTGTTCCATTCGAACGTTCAAGCAGGTGTCAAATATTTTCATTGGGTATTTTTGTTTAATAGAGTCAGTGCTAGAAATAACATGATAATATAAAGTCTACCTATAAATATAATATATTCGAGTCAAAGCTTATCGCTGTTTAATTATATTGTGAGGCTCCCATCTAGAGCTTCACAGTACACCCACATTTCGCCAGTTCTGTTTTTAAGTCCCATGTAATAGGGGGTGAGTTTATGGCCATCAACTGGGTACAAATCCATACTCATAAGCAATATCATTCGCCTAATTAAACCATTCATAAAAACTATGTTAATCATTCGCATTTACATACTGACGACATCGAGAATCTCTCTGGTCTGGTTAGTTACTTATTCAACTCCTTAAAAGACTAACCAAGGTTCTATTTATGCATTAGCGCAATCATCACGTGTACATACCTACTTGAATATAATTATCGAAGACCTTTTTAGGATATTTTTGTGGTTATTATTGGTATTTTTATTATTTATTTATTGGGCTTTGGCATAATTATATGGGATCTGTTTTAGGTAAACAGATGCTAATTATGGCTAAAGAGCTAGATAACGATACCTAAGTAGTAATGTTCTATTGTGTCTGCTAATTAGCCGCGGGAAGGGTTAAGGGCGGATATCACTAATAAAACTGAACGCGATCAGTACATCTAAACCGCGTTCAAGAGCTGTCAGTGTGACGTATTCCACATTGGACACCCGCTTAAATGGCACCTGAGTGAATGTGCCGCTTTGTGTCAAGTGCATTCACTCAGGTGCCATTTAAGCGGGTGCTCAATGTGGAATACGTCGTCGGTGTCATCAGTGTTGTGGAGTAGTGACACTGACAGCTGACTTAAACGCAGTTTAGATTTGTGCTAATCGCGTTCAGTTGCATTGGTGAAATTGGCACTAAGACACTAAATAACTAAACTAAAATAACTAACAAATAAAATGACTGTTCGCAATGATATTAATTATTTCATATTTTGCATAATTAACAATATTAATTTGCTGTAGTTACATAAAGCTCAACACGATGCGATTAGATAAATCATAATATACTTACACGTTTTTTATTCGGTGACACTAATGCTTTTATCAAAACAATATACCTAAACATTATTCAAATCACGATTTTACGTCAAAATAGTTCCAGCAATTTTAGAGGTATTTATATAAAAAAACTCAGTCGGAAAATTGCGTAATCGTGCAAAACAAAAAGCGGGCAAGTACGAGTCGGACTCGCACACGGAAGGTTCCGTACCGTAGCGCCGTACAATATGTAACAATATATATTTTTTCGTTTCTTGTACACTAAGACAAATTTTTCAAGTGTCTACCCATTACTGTTCAAAAGCTTACCCATTACGTTCAAAAGCTACAGCCCTGTGACAGACGGACAAACTGACCGACAGACGGTTAACCGAGCCCGGGTAGGTCCTTTTGGCACCCTTTGGTTACGGAACCCTAAAAAAATGTTCTCCATGCATAATTGTGCTACACAAAAGATATTTTTATAACTTGTCTCATTCTAATTGTGAAACAAAGCTATTTTTTGTATACACTCCTTGTTCCCACGCTTGAAATGTCACTGTGTGCAATTTAATATGAAACCTTGTAAGCATAATCAAAGATCATTTGTCTGGCGCAAACGCATTTCATTTGTCAACAAATTAGCATGTTGCAGCATAATGATTTGATTTGCATTATCTATTTATGCATTTGCTTAGTCTGTTTTTTTACTATGGCTTCTTCGTGTGGTATTCTAGTAAGAAATCGTAGCTTTACGTCTTCGAAACCTTAATCAATATTTGACGTAACACTCAAGGTTCCTTCAGTTTCCGCTTCCTTCACACAATGGCCTAACGAACTTCGTGACCGCCGAGACAGCCCGACGCCCGCCGATGATTGCCGAGTGAGGCTGCGCACGCGCTGAACGCGCTCAATGTAAATCATTGCAACGAGGACTTGCGCACGAAGCACTAGTTTGTTTTGAAGGATTTGTATTGAGTTCGTGGATTTAGTATAATGATGATTAGGTTGAACTTTATGGGCTTCGTTTTCTGTGTTTTATGATGTTTTTGTGTCGTTACAATGGAGTTTTATGGGGGTTTGCATATATCTTCTAAACAAACCAGCAATTTACAGTTAACTTGTCAGAGAGCGGAGAGCAGTGGTGGCCCAGTGGTATCAGCCCCGTCTTACTAGTTGTAGGTCGTGGGTTTGAACCCAAGCAGACACTTTGTGTACCTATATAAAATTTCATCATCACTGCTCTCAAAACGGTGAAGGAAAACCTCGTGAGGAAACTGACATGGCCTAGAACCAAAAATTCGAACACATGTGACATCCACCAACCCGCACTGGGCCCAGGTGGTGGATTATAGCCCGCTCCCACTCACAGAAAGAAGGTCTGTGTCCCAGCAGTAAGAACAACCTATAGCTTGATCACAAAGACAGAAATAATACAACAAAGATCATTCACGACAATTCCTTCAACACAAACTTGTATAGTTCATGTGAAAATTGAACAGATAAGCTCAGTAGAAGATTCTGATGAAACCATTAGAAGTCATATCTACTAAATTGGCGGTCAACACACACAAAATTCGCACATTACCTACTGTTTATAAAGCGATAGTATCACAAGTCGTAAATCTATTCTTCCACACTTTTATCTAAATGACTGAGACAGTCTTATTTATGTGAATGTAGACTTCTGTCACAGAATCCCGTCAAACCGGCCGCGAACGAAGTTAATCTCAATTTAGAAACTTTATCAGATGTATTTCAGAGTAACGTTCTTGTTAAATAACGGTTCAATTAGAAGTTGGATGAAAGCGTTGCGTAAGTTTCAGATGTTCAGATAACATTAAATTCTCAAAAGAAATCTGCGATTTTCATCAATTCGAGGTCGGTAAAGGTTAATTGCAATGGTCAGTAGCTGGTAGAATTATTGCTTGTAAGTTACATCCCAAGATTCATAACAGTTCAAAGACATTCACTGAACATGAGCGTCCTACCGACCTTTATAACGAACTAGCTTCAGCTCATGACTTCGCCCGCGTGGATGTCGGAAATTATCCCACGGGAAAGTGCTACCGGGACAAAGAGTAGCCTATGTCAGCCCCAGGATTCCATATAAATCTCCTTGTCAAATTTTATCGAAATCCGTTCAGTTTTTTTGGCGTGAAAAGGTGACATACATACAGAGTTACTTTCGAATTTATAATATTACTATAGATGGTTGAGAATACTGTCATTAAACGCTTTGTGCCTACAAAGCGTAAAAAAAATCTGCAATCAACATCCACCTGGATGTTATTATCAAGATACTATTGGATTCTGATAAAATCTGTTTGAACAACACCCACGAGAGCTAGCTTGCGTCTGAGAAAACAATGCAATATCGTACAGTAACAGCTAAAGTAATGTCAACAAAATGTTTTGCTTCATACATACATACATAAACTCACGCCTTCTTCCCATGGCGATAAGCAGAAACTACAGAATGCTATCTGCAATCCTCCTTACATACTCCTTTTGCCTAGTTTACATTCATTGCAGTTACAGAATAATTAGTTACATTTGTGAAACAGACCAACATATCTTCAAAACATAACATAACTCCCAAGTGATGTAAGGTTATGAACAGCAACACCGTTACAATGAGGATTGCAGCAGATTTTATGGAGCACTTTAATAATGTTTATTGTGGCCACAATGGCGATATGGCCACATTGGCCGCAGCGGAGGATAACGGAACGCAAATGGAAGTAATGCTATCATTGTGAACTGGTGAACTTCGCAAACTGCGTTTTTGTCTTCCTGAACATTATCTTTCATTACTGTTATAATAATCTACCACCAACGTTATAATAAAATAAAAATAAACCACTCAACGGCTTTCGATAAAATTTGGTAGAGAGATAGATTGCATCCCGTGGAAGGACATAGGATAGTTTTTATCGACATACCTCGTGGGCCAAGCTGCGGGCAGAAGCTTGTTTGATATACAGGGTTAATAAAAAAAAATCAGCTGTTCCCTACATTTTGACGAGTTATACGAACATTAATGTAGGGAACAACTGTTTTTTTTTTGCGATTTCAGGTTTGGTCCCATAGTCGAAAGATGTTCATAATGATGAGTACAATGACCTCTTAAGAGGTTGTTAATGTTTTACCAATAACCCTGTATACCAACGATAAAATTAGTTACAGCGTAAAAGTCGTAGTAGCAATAGTTCTAAGAAATGTCTGAAACTACCAATTTGTATCTAGACATATTATATACTAATTATGCAAAGTTACCTTCAGCTAAGAAAACCATTGATTATCCGATCATAAAACTGTATAAAGCTTCTATTGTGCGGCTACAAAGTTAACGATGTCTTCTCATGCTGAAGTGTCGTAAATTGCCGGAACGTTCACGGTGTTTACCAGGAAGGGTATCGTAAATCACGCGTGTCATTTGTCGCCTGGATTTCGACTGCTGTTTGTCTTTCTTTAGATAAGACGGACTCTTTTTTAGAAGTTTCCTCTGTTTGAGTTTGTTGGTCGCGGTGTTGACAAATGTGATTAATAATGTTAGTTGAAAGAGAGTTGTGAGAATTAGAATCATTGGCAGATGGTGTTGCGAAGTGTGAAAGTCTATAAGGATTTCAACTGAAACGTTTCCTTTTTCGATGAGAAGAAATTCTCGAGTGGCAGCTTTCGCTTTAATCTCATTACCTTAAATTCGGATCGCTTATAACTCACATGGCTCCACAGAAATTGTGCCATTTCCCTAACGACTTAAAATTACCAATTTCCTAAGCCATGTATCAGTAATTACTTTCAAAATTACCCAATACCCTGCCTGATAGACAAGCCTGCATAATTAAGCGCACCCTATGTTTAACATGTTGACCTCGTCAATTATGCATTTAGCATAATTACATCAAAATCAATTTCCGTCGAATGTCTTCCTACCCTTGACGGAAGGAAAGTAAATGATGATGCCATTAGATTGACAAACGTACTCTTAGGCAATACTCATGAGCATGACAATTTCACCGTCGCTGTCGCAGCGAAGAACTCAGGTCCTTCAATAATTGTTTCCGTACAACGTGATGCATAAATCGATTCTCGCGATTCGGCTCTTAATTCTAATAACTCGAATGGATTTATCGATGCGGTAACAATAAAACCGATTGTACATTGTCTTTTCGAGCGATAAATCATGTAACATTGTTGCATTAAATAATGTGCTGGGATCTAGTGTTATATCTGTCGGCTTTTGTTTGTTGTCGAGCAAGTGTTACAAATGATGCTTTGTTGGGCTTATTTTGTATATTATCATATTTTAATACTTTGTCAAGAATCGTAGCTGTATTAGTTTCATGTTACCAGATATTCAGGATCTTTACCAATAAGTCTGGACTTGTTCAACCTCATTCAATATGTTTTATGTTATCAGCTTTAAGCTGCCACTTAAATTATCCATTTCCATCGTTCCGATAGGAAATATTTTTCAATTACCGAGCGACGTTACAGTAAAATTTTGCAGTTCTCTCGTAAATCTGTACTTTCTCTTCTACAGGCTCGTACATGGTCAGGCCGTTAAAGTAATTGATACTCGGAGGTGTACTGTCAATCAAGTAGATGTTTAGCATTACCTAGAATTTGTCTGTATTTTATACCACTCCCAATACGAACGTAATTGAATAAGAAAATAAGGCGTTTACGAATACCTGGTAAGGTTAAAGCATGTCTTTTAAATGCAAATACATGAGTTTATGATGCGATGCATGAACTGGTACTTTACTTTAATTCAATCATTAAATAGAGGTTTACAAATGAAGATATTGATAAAGCTTTTGCAAATATTTATAAATGGCGTTATGGTAATGGCAACTCTAATATTTTTTAATTTGTAGATATAATAGTGAAATTTTTTCGCAAACCTTACACAATTTAAAAATTAGATAAGAGTAAAATGATTTCGTCATACACTTGCAATATGTTAATATTGTTCCAGTGCGCAATCAAATTGTTATTGCAATATTTATTAACTCTGTATATCTTTAGGCGGTAAAATGAGAAATATATATATAAACAGAAGAATTATACTCGTAAAGATGCTTCTTCATCGTAGCTTTTGAGTGTTTTCGTTTCTTAGAACCAGCTTAAGCTTTTATCTAACCAGAGTCTGTTTATTTTAATCGTTACCAAACCGAATCTTCAAGTGTTCACTTTCTTATGTACACTCCTCAATTATTATCCATTATTAAAACATTGCATAACTATTCACAAATCAAAGTCTTACATAGCTTTTGGATGACACTTTCACCTTCCATTTAAACCACTTCATTACAATATTGACAAGTAATTATATTTTAAAATATACACGGCCCTCCCATAATAAATTTCTTTGACCCTGTCACCTTGCTTTTCCTCCACAATTACGGTGTCTAATTTATTTGGGCGTTCACCTTTTCATATAGTCTGTTCCATTGATTGTACATCTTTATGGTATCATATTTCTATTCTAACTACTAGCTCCTACTGTACTGACTGACTCGTATTTGGCACATTATCGTCTACGTAATCCTTGATTACTGGTTCATTGTCTAAATCGCTGTATTCCGTTTCCCTCAATCAAGCAACAGCTGTTTCATTCTCAGTTTCTCTTTCTGAAGAAATTTATCTCCATCATGTCTCACCGGCAGTACATTTCAATCGCTAAACTATTTATTAGTAGCTCTAGAATTACCTTCACCTGCTGAGATTTATCACAAATCTAATATGCTAATATTTTGATGTGTAATCAATAGCTTTATGCTAAGACTGTGCAGTGACTAATGGTTGCAGTCTTGAGTACTAAGGTTGGCAATCACGCAAATTAATACATTTTCCTTAGGAAATTAAGGCAATAAAATATTATCTTTAATATTTTCTTGTTCGTTTTATTACATCATTAAATGGATTGCAATTGACAAATAAACAACTATAACAGCAATGACTTCTGCGTTGTTATGAACAACAAGCAATAACACACTAGCTTTATATGTATAATTATTTTCTTTCATAACTTTAGGAGGCTTTTTAATCATTTCTTTTAATTACATATTATTAGCCTGTATTGTAAAGACCTTCCTTTCTCTGTCCCATTCTGTCTCAATCAATTAGAAATTAAATACACCGATGTATGAAAATATGTAACTGATATTACAACCCTGTAACAAGTAATAGAGGTGTTGCAAGTTCTTGATGTGGTATAGGAACTGAACAATGATAGACAACGTGAAAGTGTTGAAGCTAATGCAGCGTCTAGGACCGTAATGCAGTCGGAATGACGTGTGCCATTAACGGATTTACAACGTTAAGTAGAAGCCTTTGTATAAGGAATCGATTTAGATTTAATCGATTCCGATATCGGTGATGGTGCAATCGGTGGAATCGATTCTGAAGAAGTCTGTGTCATGGTGTCGGCAACCTCTTGCTTTCTGGTCATTATGGAGTAGATAGATGAGTGGTGAAATAATGTAACACATTGTTAAAGAAAATTCCAATAATGTTTTTACATACATTATCTGAACAATATATTATGTGTGTATACTTGAACATAGCAAACCACTCTTTGTTACCGTCGCTATGTAACGATTACCTATCTAGAGTAGCCGATAGTGTACCTTCATCGATAATCGAGCCCACTCATTACACTGGAATAAAAGATTAAACCGCTATAAATTAGAGCTAGCGTCATGGTTTCCAATAAGCAACCATGATTCAAATGAAAAACATGCAACTTGATCCGATATGATATCTAGCACTAACAGTGCATTCCCAGATTTACGTAACATGGGTACTGCATGCCAATGATATATGATACCTTGTTAAAGGATTAGTTTTATCAGATTGTCCATAATGCTAAAAACAATGATAAGCAAAACATCTTAGTACAGAAACAAAGATATTAATAATGATGCTGCATCGCTTAAACATGAAATTGTAAACGAAAGAGAACAATGTTCCTGATGAAACACTAAGGAAATATGTTAAAAATGACTTGATACAGTTGACAGTAACATTGATTGAATTTATGCATAAGAACAAGATTCATGTTTACAACTACTACACGTTTAACCTTTCCAATTAACCTTTTACAACACGTCAGAGCACGATATTCTACTTCGCTTCCCTTCAAAGCATTAAAACAATCACCACTAACGAAGGCAAAAGACAAGCCCAAAATCCTTCCAAGAAAGCTATCGTACTCTTTAATAAAAAAAAAACAAAAGCAACTTGCACAAACAAATATACAAAATCGGTCTCCTAAACTGGTTTTATTCCATTGCACTTCACCATTCTTGGCCTTAATACGCCACGTTCCAGATATATCGAACACCACGGTAGGTCGCACTTCATAACGAAGCTTTATTGAATCGCCGATCAATATTTTATCTCGGAGTAACAGCTTACCATTATCAAGCCTTATCGTCGGCTTTCAGAAAGGATAGTCGAGTACACTATTGAATCCTTCGTTGTGTTCAGGCTTTGTATCTACTGTGTTAGTTGTATCTACTTTCTCTTGCTTCTTTGTTGTTTCATTGATTAATGGGTTTTAATCTAATTTAGGCCCTTATTTAGTTGCTAGGTCTTCTATCTATTTTCGTAATCAATAGCAATGCTAACATGAACGAGCCGCTCTCTGTTTGAAGTAACAAGTAGTTTTGCAATGAGAAAATCATGAACTGTGTTTACCAGTCCGTGAAGGTTAATCTGCATCACCGCAAAAAAATTCGATAGAGCAGTTTGTTGAGGGTACGTATTTGAATATCGAAAATTAAAATATCGACTGTTAAAATATCGATGTTCAAAACATCGAAAATTTAAATATCGATTGTATCAAAATGTCGAAAATTGTTATACCTACGCTTAAAACGTCGAAGATTGAAATGTCGAGTGATTAAAATTTCGAATGCTTCAAAATATCGAATGACATTATGCCTAAGTTCAAAATATCAACATATAATACATCGAAGTTCATAATATCTACGTTACGTTACGTTTGGGTTTTTATTATGTAAAAATAATTAAAGTACCTACATTACATGAGGTTTTCCTTGTTTTTTTTTTTGTAACCCACCTAGTAACTGATTTCCATCTAGCAAACAAGCATGCAGCAATCATGCAACATGCAAGCAAGCATGGCTTCTGTCACGGCTCCGGCGCTGCAGGGCTCCGGCAGTCCCACGCGAGCTTAACGTCGCAGATGGTCTAAACGCCCACCACCGCAGCTTCGGCTTGTTGGCCGGCTTCGCCGGCCAGCCTCAGCTGCGGCGGCGGGTGTTAAAACCACCTGCTCCTCAGCTCGCGGGCTGCCTCGCCCCTCCGCGACTACGCGATTCTAAATTACACTCTAGGGGTAGGGCAGACAAGACTACGTGGAGTCGGTTTTGCAGCGATACGTTTCTGTCACTAACTTTAGTAGCACAACCTGCACAACATATTGACTTTCAAGAAAATATTTTAATTTAAATAATACCTTCACGATTGACCTAGGCTTGTACACTGGACACTGATTTTCATGGATAAAATAGGTCGAAATTGTTCCAAAACCGAATTGGGGCACCCCGAATTTACGTAGTCTTTTGGCTGTTACCCCTAGAGTGTATATAAAAATCCGGAGGCGCGAAGGGAGGGCAACCCCCGCCCGCTGTAACAAAGCATAGGCACCCGTGGGAACCGTAGCGGCTGAGGCTGGTCGCCGGAGGCGACCAGCAAGCCGAAGCTGCGGAGGTGAACATGGGTGCCTATCCTTTGTTACGCAAGGGCGAAGGGGTTGCACTTCCCGTAGCGCCGGAGACGTTGCAGAAGCAACCTTTTTCCACTCATACTACTTATATCAGTTCGATATTTTAACTTGTACGTATTTTTAGTGTGAATTAATGAATGTATTAAATGTTGAAAATTAACCCATTTTTACACGTAGGTATATTAATTTTCGATGTTCAAATAATATATGTACCCATCGATATTTAGGACGTTCGATAATCTGTATTTCGATATTTAGATCTTTCGATGTAACTTTTGTAGATATTTAGATTTTAGATATATTGGACGTAGGATATTTAACCATTCGATAATATAAACTTTCGATATTTTAATTTTCGGTTATATGATCGTTCGATATTTCCATTTTCGATGTTTCGAACATCGATATTTTAACAGTCGGTATTTTAATCTTCGATATTCAAATACGTACCCGTTTGTTGAGCATACCTAAAGACCAAGTTTTACATACGAGTGAATCAGTCTTAACCTAAAAAAAATGCCATGCAGTCTAGATGTATTTGTTACTGTAAAAGCCCGAACTGCGGTAAATCTTAGGATTTACCGGTAAATCCTAAGATAAATATAATACAAAGTGACACATACATTTTATTACTTTCATTTATGGAACATTTGATTGTCTATTCATCACAATTTATTTCATTAAGCATTCATCATTCTTAGTTTCCGAAACTTTCAGGTATCTGTATGTGACCCTAATTCATTGCTCTCGAGTGTATTTCAATTTTTGATTTCGGACTTTTACCGGATTCTGTGGTAAAACCTAAGCTGAATGCCGCCGGTAAAAGTCAGAAATTGATGATTATTAAAGAACAATTCGGACTTTTTAACCGGTGAGACTTGCTAAATCTTAGGATTTACCGCAGTTCGGGCTTTTACAGTAACATATTCATGACATTCACTAATGGAAGTAATTTAATATCAACGTGATCTAACGTGAAATCGTATACAGTTTCAAACAATTGTTTTTGATTAGTAAAACAATGTGGCCTACAAATTCGTCAGTGCTCAGATTAGTCACAGTTTCATTGTATGAGGCGTCACAAATTGGAAGTTATCATCACACAGCAAATGACAACGTGGATTAGTTCACAATGCTGTTGAAATATATTCTCATAAATATTTAGCCGTTACATCATCTTCATTATCATCTAATGCTTTCTTAATAAAGTCTGAAGCATATCTGCGATCACTATTTGATCATTAATCAATGTAATCAGCTTCTGAATTAAGTGGCTTAGTAGGAATGCTAATTAAAGCTGGCAAAACCGGTTGGCAAACAATAATGTTTGCGGATGCAACGTTCGAAGTATCGGGAGCACGTGTTCGTCCCGTTATGTATGTCGGTTGTCGGTTCGTCCACTTCTGCCATCATCACACAAGCGTCAACCTAAACCACGCGACATGTAGGTTAATTTGTCTGAACGTACTGTGATTTGTACCCAATTACCACATCGCTGTAGTGCTTTTGAAATTATTCGTGTTGTACTCGATAAATTTACAGCTAAATAGATTGAGTTATGTTTATTGATAAAACTCAGCACGATTTGTTAAACTTCCGTGGTTGGATAATAATCTATTTTCTGGATCTAAGTTTTCCTTTCTCCATGTGGATAACTTTAACTGGCCATTTTAATTATGTCTTAAGATAGCTTCTACTTGCAATTTTACTGTTGCTAATACATTATGTTTGGATTTCTCAAGACTTTATGTACCGATACGACTTCATTCAAGGAACTTCATGATCAAGGTTATTCTTGTTTTTCTAGTTATTTTCCGTTTCACCTTTACACACACACTTCTACCAATAAACCATTTAGTATTTCCACTTGGGATACCATTTTTACCTTTTAAATACTATATCATTGAAAAGTAATTTGTACATGTCTCTATAAAAAAGGAAGTAATTTTAAGCCATCTCACAATGTTATAATGTTTCTTGTAACTATAAAACCTAACCCCAAAATTAACAAATAATGCACGTGTACATACATAAGCTAGACAAGCTTAAGTAAAACATATGGGAGATATAATAAGTATCTTTTTTTTTTTTTGAGGATGATAAATCATCAAATGACCCCTCCCGCTCTGGGTGGAGCGGAAGAGGTTACTGACTAAAACCTACCCGTGTTCCTTCCTTATGTTCCGGGGCAGTGGTAACCTACAAATGAATTAATAGACAAAGAGTAGCAAATAGATCTCTAAACTAAATAGGTCAATGCCTCAACAACCAGAAACAAGTTATGTTCGTAGTAAATTAATAGATTAAATGACTCAGACATGCCGGTGATCTCATTCTTAGTACTCTGTTGTTAACAAGCAATAAAAACACTTCCTTATAATACTATCTAGTACAAGAATATCATTTTGTTAACGCCATTTTGGGATTGTTGTTGCAGAAGATCTTCATTATAGTCGCCAGCATTTTCGACTGTATTTTTTTTAAAATTCTTTCTAACTGGATTTTTGTCAAATTAATTAACTAAAATTTATCCAATGCCAACACCATATTGTACCGATCGATACTATTGATCTACAATTTCTACAATTTCTTTGTTATCCTTTGCGTTAGTGCTATGTAGACTGTAGCATTTCTTCGCTACATAATGATGGACAATGTTTGGTGTACCGTGCAAAATATGATCGTTTGCAGACTTTATAATTTATTTAGCCGTTTTATTGATGACCTCACGAGAGCTGAACAAATCTCGAAGCGCATTTAACTGTCGGCACCACAAGGTCGTTGTTTTTACCTACCTATATGATTCAAATTACATTTTAACATACTAATACTTTATGCTCTTCCGAATCTGACATCAATGTTATGGATTTTTTACTTCACTAGAATGTTCTTTAACTGCAGTTTGATCAAAAACATTTATGTTATCTTTAGCAATACAATCGACATGTTTGATCACATCAACGACTGCTTTCAAAAGCAATTGAGTAGAAATCACAAGTGCAACTGCCTATTCAAGTTCAGACTTCCGTAACTCAACACCCGTATATAAGTATCTCTTTTACATTCTAACTCGAGTCGTTGAACAAACATCTTGCGGCTCTAGCGGTAATAGATAATGCTATCATAACTTTTTGCCCTTTTCCTTGCGCCATCTTCGTAAATCGTCAATGCCCTTTGAGTGCTTGCATAACCAATTTAACTTAACCTGGAACTTCTGAGAAACTGATCGTTATTGAAGCAAATTTTGCAGTATCGTGTCCGGCAAAGGTTCAGGATAATTTGGTCGCTAATAAAGATGTTGAAACAGACAAAATGACTCAATTTGTTCCACGTTCTAAGTGGCTTCATGATTTAGAATCTGGGCTCCGCCTACTCGCGTTACGTTAGGGAACTTGTAAATCTCTGGAATTGCTACAGGAGATCATGAGAATGAACGTCTCTGACTAACCTAATAACTGAGTTGTATATTTCCGCACGATCTGGAACTACTTGGAAAATTATATTCTTACTTAGAGGATTATGATGTGCGTACAAATAGTTCGCATATCTAAATAGATTTGTATGTACTTAACTAACTTTATCTTCCTTACTCTCTATCCGTATCTGATGTTATGGAAAATCTTATATTCATCTATTGCTTATCATCTCGTGTTGTCACAGTCAATTGATACTGAATTCCAAGTAACAAACTTGACATTATTATAACATAATAAACCCTTCACATACCTCTCGGTGACTTCGAGAGGAGATTGTTTGCTTAACTACTTCTTAGGAGTAAAATATGTCGCTGAGTGCATTCCTTTGGCTATCACACTTTTTTAAGGCATCAATCGTACTTACAGGCCAAGTTGATGCAGCTATAAATGCTTTATCAACACGTCAAATTGGTTATCTCACTCGGTTTGCAGCCGTTAGATTGTGAGCTACGGTTGACCTCACAACCTAACTGCTAAGTGCATTGTTTGCCTAAAGCGCAACAATGTTGCCTTCGGACACTTTGTCTAAATTATATATTTCTGGCACATTATTGCTTTGCAATTAGCATTTGAATAAACCCGATGTCAATTGCGAAATTCATAAGCAACAAACCATTCAACCATTTGCTTAAAATATAGATAAATAAACATCTTTATGACGTCAGTAAATCAAATAGGTATAGATTTAAAAAAATAAAGTTATTTCATTTTCATTCCTATATGTATAGGTACATATTTAGATAAATAAATTAAAAGCTTCAGACAAACTGACTAAGTCATCCGGTCACTGCATTTTGTTTAAGAATCAAATCAATCATTCTGTGATAATTAAATCGGTATTTGCCTATTGATGTCAAGTAGTATACTGTTGCTTAAGTACTTCTACTTCGAGAACTTAATAACAAGCACCCAATGTAGGATTCTATCAATTACATTTTTAAACTTTAGAACCGAGCTCATATTTGGCATTTTCCTACATTTAACCCAGCATTGTTGCTAATTGAACCTAACCTGTTAAATATACTTACAGTCTTAACTTTTTTAATCCAGGTCTCACCCACAGGTTTAACCGTGTTAACTACCCACTTAGCTCTAACGACTAGCCAGTAAAGATTTTCTCAGAACTTTTCACTCATTTCCTGCTCATCGTTCGTTTTAGTTAATATCTCTTTGCAATCTAGCATATTAATACCAGGAGCTAGTGTACAATAGGTAACTATGGCCTGACCTCGTCAAGTATAGCCCGAGGCTTCATATTCAAGCCGAGTAGCTCTGGCGGCCACTGACTATGTTTTACTGTTAATAACGGATCTTAATTTGCGAAACTGTCTACAACGTTTGCTGCTAAATTGTGTATGAAGTCATTAGAAGTTAATTAAGAAAGCTTCTAGTCTTGTGTGGATAAATCATTATTTGTGAGTTCAATCCACTTAATTATTTGTTTTCTGTCAGTCTTGTACCTTCCAGTTCTTTACGTTGTAAAGCCCACCTCTGGCTTCATTAGTTTCTGCACCAAGTATTCTCTGTGTTTCAGTACAGTTCTATATCTATTATCAATATCACAGGTAAATTACAAAAACGCACTCTCTCTATTCTTCTTACTATAATCGCATATGTAACTATTGCACCATTAAACACAAGTGGTAGAAAAAACTCGTTTGCCATGCATATAATTATTCGAATGACTACCTTTACAAATGTTATAGTATTTATATTCATAAACAAAAAGTGTTACATTTAAAATAAGCAAAACTAGTTTCCACGCCAGTTTAAGTGTTTAATGTGACGAGACATGTTCTCACTTTCGTTATTAAGTTTATTTTTGTCACACGAACCTCACACACGTAATATCCTTTTTGCATAGGTATTAATTACCGTATCAATTTAGTTGTAAAAATTAATTAACAACAAGGAAGTAAGCTTGATGAACTTAAAAGTGTCAGTTCGCGATAATCGCTAAAGCTACAATCATCATGACTTTATGATACCAGTTATAATAATTATATATATACCTTTCAAAGCGCTATTAAACTAAGCTTACTGCAAAATTTTATCCATTTTCTTCATTCGAAAAGGAATATCAATCAATAGAGAATCACTTCATCAAGATGCAAATGCATTTCAAAGATTCTGCTACCGGTGACCTACATCAAAAATAATATACCATATCTATATCTACACATAATCCTTGTAGATTACCATAAAGAGTGAATACTCGAGATGGCACGTGGGACGCACTACGCTCGGATCGTAAACGAATTAGTAATATGATGTGGGTGGATGATGATAGATCGTAACTTTATTTTCATACGGGTTGAACAACCTGTGGCTCCTGTCTAGGTATGTGTCTCGTCATTTTTGGCTGCAATTTGTGTCATATTTATAAGACGTTGCTATGCTCCATTTTTGGCACCACTACGGAACGATTGTGGGCGATACTATGACTATGATAATGTCATTGTAGTAAAATGTGTTATGTCATTCTTATGAGATCTTCATCGGCTCTTTCTTAGCCACATTTTCTAATCATTCATCGGGGATTATTTTAATAGCTCCAATTGTGTCTTCAGCTTCTCCTTCATCAATTTATTATCTATATTAATAGATATTGTATCATTTTGTAAACCCACGTTTGCTGCTGCAATATCTTATAATAAAATCGTATAACCCAATGTATACGATTTCGATAACTGTAATTACATTATCTGTTGTGCAACTGCACGGCATTATACAAAATTTAACAATGTAAAGCAAAACTCCTTTGTTCTTGGGCTTCAAGGTCCAAGCTTCAAATGTTCAATTACATTATAACTATCTGGTTCTTACTGGTGTTACATACAAGTAATTACAAGTGTTTTGTCTCGCTGTCAGTCAAACACGCAAATAAGCGTTTCCTCTTTTATGAGTGTCTGAAGGTTCTTCGTTATATATACGTAATGCATCTTTGTTATAAACTGCAACTTCCTGAACTTTATATGATGAACTAGTTTGAGGTGTCTAATTTAAATTTACTTGTTATTCTATCTTCATTGTGTTGTTACATCTGTTGAGTGATCAAGTCTTTTTAATATTTAGCCCTTGTTTTTAGTTGGTTGTTTTCTGTCACTCTTAGGAAGGTCATTTATGAATATTAGGTTCATAAGCTAGATCTACATTATGAGACTTGAAGACTACTTTAATATAATAGATTACAGGCGCATTTAATTTTCTCGTTAACACGACCTTACTCACTACCATTACACCCAACATTTTTTTCCCCATCAATCGTATAATTTACCCATGTTGCCAACCGCAACGCATAATTGCCAGTTGTATAATATAGCTGTTAGATCACTATGCTTTACGTTTCATTTCAGCACTTACACTTGATTATCATTGGCGGTGTGATGACTGGCAGACTTTCATTTAATTCGTCAAATAAATGATATATGTAGGTACGTGATAATATATTTGATAGATGATCGATTGTACCGTGTTACGTGTCGATCTTATTAATGTAAATAGCAATTTGGTCTTATGCGGAAAAGAATAGGTGGCTGGTAGATATGTAATTTATAGTAATTTGGAGCTACTGGCTTCGATCTACTTAAATAATTTCTTGAAAGCAAGGACGCTATAATTATTTTACTGATTTACCTTGAAATTAATTAAGTGTGAAGAGATTAACTATGATATTGAGATTTAATTCTTAAGAGTAAATAAATAACTTGTGTTGTGTTGTAAATAAATAACACTAATGTTGATATTATGAAATTACTAAAATATATACACGTAGATCATTTTTTGGCGTTATAATAAAAACTATAGGAAGTAATGAGAGAAGTGTAGTTGATTGTTTGGGAAATACTTCATCATAGAAATATTTCACAAGTCTATATACAGTGTTTACTTATAAATCAAACAACAGTAACAATACAATTCAACACAACAGTGCTATTGAGACTTTTGTTTTAGTGGCATACCATATTGTTTAAACGAAAAATTCCAAGCCACTAGCCGCTATTATGCAACATTTTACAGTCCCTAACACAGACTTCCTATACATTGCTGTTTTATTTCGAAAAGAAGTTGTTAATGTCAGAGTCAAACAGTACATCCTCGGCTTTGGTTGTAATTCAATTACAAACGTACTTGAACTGTATTGAAGTGTCCGTGGGTTCTTGAACTCGGCTTGAGGGGTCAAAATGTACTTCAGATTTGTATTGAAATTCTAATGTTTCCTACTCTTTTGTTACAGGTAAATATATTGGGAGCTGCCATTGTGTAAAGGAGTGAGGTTTGACAAGTTTTGTTGATTTTACAAAGATGTTGGTTTGCAAATATTCAAGGTAATTACGCAAATCTAATACATAACACAGACTGAATAGGCTTATTGATTTTTGAATCTGTAGAAGTACCTACCTATGTTACGTGAAAATTACTTCATCAACTGACTTTTATTAACAGAGGTTTCGTAAACCGTTCGTGTATTGTAGCAGTTATTTTATATTTAAAGGATCTTTATACTTCTAAGATTGTATCTAGGATTCGTATTCCAGAGCACCTTAGACAGGTGATATAGTAAAATATACAAACATAAAGTAACCTTACAGGTAGTACGCCTACTTTGCAAAGATAGTGCTCGTCGATAAACTGAGCACAAAGACGATGGCTTATAAAAGTGTCCATGGGTAATTTATGATGTCTGAAGCCAGTGAAGTTATAAAGTATAAACGTTATCAGATCAGCTCCGTCCGTTGCACCTGGTGCGTAATTCATGTTTCACTGCAATTGCGGTATTGTCCCGTTTCCTATAATTTCTTAATTAGCTTTGTGTGTTATCTTTCTGAGAATATTGAGGTGTAAGTATGTGATGTAATGTTGATCGAGAGATTTTTGGGGTGTTCGTCGTTATTCTCATAATCAATAAAATTTTGATGCAGATCTGGATTAATTTGAAAGTGTGTAATAAGCAACTATTTAATGTCACGCAGGTGTGAAATAATTGTTATTACCGATTTCTCTTTTACATCACCAAAATGAATCAGAGTAACGAAAAAGTACATTTAAAAAGTATTACATTACCTGATAAAATCACAAGTTTTCCCAACGTGCTGCAAACAACAAAACCAACGTCAATAGTTTACACAACCGTCTTTCAAATCAAGAGATTTCATCAAGAAAGTGATATCATAATGACAGTAGAATAAGACAATCATAATGCTGTCGATGACAAAATTCCCCAGCCTTTCTCCCCAGACTAAAAAGTGTTAGAGAGTGTAGAATATAAAGGAATGTAAAATGAAACTGTAAGTTTGTAAAGTCAGCAATCAGACCACAATGACCACGGTGCAACGCCGCAAATCATAGTAATGATCGAGCACTCGCATATGCGCGATGCAGTTCTGTAATGGACCATATCGTGGTGCTGCACAGGTTTCGAATTGTTTTATAGTAGTCATTATAGTTTCTCAATTGTCGTTGTGTATGTAGTTTAATCTATGTTTGTGAAATATTCAGTAGACGTAACTTTTGGGAGTTATAATGTCAGATTTGATACGTTTTCTATTACATCGGTAGTTTTTATTGGCTCTAAATTGTTATCTTCACTCTTATTGTCCATGTCATAAGTCTCATTCAAGTCTAAAATTCTTGGATTACCTTATTCTTTGATGATATCATTAGCAAGTGTTTTCGATTATCGCGTATAATGTATCCCTTTCGCTATTTATGCTATGCCATTTACAGACTTCAGTTGCATTAGCAATTTTTATCGTCGTAAACATCCACTCATGGAATCGGCTTCTTTTATAAACACTTAATTATTTACACGAATCGAACACATCACGTTTATCCGTTACCGATTTTGTTTACATCCTACCACTTCCAGCCATAATATGTAAACAAAGTGGCTATGGTTCTGTTCCAATGGCGTATTGTGAAATGTGCTTACGATGTATGGATCGAAGCAGCGCACGCGCAGCTGTGCGTTGGGCAGTTGGGCTTGGGCAATGAACGCCGCAAGTGATAAAGCAATGTTAAATAGCAGCTGGAGCTTTATCGTAATTAGTTTATTGACACGTATTAATAAGGCTTTATAAGGTAGGATAACAATAAGATGCAGAATTAAGCTTAATTGATGCAAAACTACATGTTTTTGCAATAAGTATTTAAGATGCAAAATCTTTAATGTTTATGCGGTCTTCTTAATTCAGACTGCAGATATAGTAAAACTAATTTTATCTGAAAACCGACTTATTCAATTCTAACCAAATAACATTCTAAACTTGTTAAACCATTGCTTCATCATTTTGAACTTCAACCCAACGTCAAGTTCTGTAATAGCACGGATCTAATGATTGCCAGCTCCGACACCGGATGGACGGCATGAACAAAGATGAGATGCATAATCAAAGGAACTTACAATTTATACCGAAGCTACACGATCCACAAAAGGATTCGCAAAATGTCTTCATTCATCCAAGAATGACTCACAGCTAATTTGAATATGTAAATTGTCATATTAGCAGTCGCGTAAGGCAATGTTGTGTAATATGATAATCACTGCGTATAATGAATAGATATTAACTAGTTTACACTATGGAGGTGTGGATCGGGTCAACGATTTATGATGTAAGGAAAATGCCTTGTTTATATATGGAAATGAAGGAAAATTTTTACCAATCGGCTGATTTATGGAATAGATTTTGACTGTTACATTTGTAACACTCTTCTTGTCTAAGTTTAGGCGTTTTGTGAATTGGACTACTTTCAAACTGAACTAAAACTGGTCTTTAGGAAATGTAGAACCATTTATCGTAATTCTAACAACTTTTGAGATGTCGCAAGCAACAGTAGCCAGTCTTGTGCATTCCTTGAATAAATCAGGGGATTGAAATCAAAAACCAATAATATGTAATTTTGCTTGTAGATATTATTATTGCCTATTATTATTTATTATAGCCTCTTTATTTCCATAATGAATAAATATTACATAAATGTGCATGCAGAAAATAATAAAATTAATACAATTCATAATTATAAAGTTACACGCATAACAATTAGTTTCTAAATTAATAAAATAATTACTTTTCTATAGATTTCTAAAACAAATATTAAATAAATTTAATTTTTTAAAATACGATTTACAATTTCATTATATTATATTTCAATATGGACCCCTCAACGGGTGGAAGCCTCCCCCATTTTACTCCACGTTTGTCTGTCTTTTGCCTTTGTGATCCAATTATCACCGGCTTTTCTTATTATTTCATCAACCCATTTTTCTTTCGGTCTACCTCTTTTCCTTTTGTTTGTTGGTCCTTGCCAGGTAGTTACTCTCTGTGTCCATTTTTCCTTGTCCATACGTGCAATATTTATTGCCTATACGATCCCTTTATTTGTTGCTATATGTTATATGTAGATTATTTTACTTACGAGTACCTTCCTAACTTGCCTTTAGAAATACCATTGGAGAAGAGTTAATAATATATAATATTGTTATAACTTTAATTTAATTGAACAAGTACTGATTCTATTTCGTCTCGTATAACAACAATATCAGATGAATCTTATTCCATCTTAATTGTGTTAACCAGCCTTGCTCAGCTGTATTTCAGTTTATATTTATTTATTTCTTACTTCCAAATTCAAGCTTTATATTTCTTCAAACATTTTCTTCATACTTCTCGAGGGCATTACAGTTTCGCAACTCCATTATTTTGATGAGTCATTATATTTCGTAAGCCACCATCAGGCTGTGGTTTGTTCGTAATTTCGACTACCGATGTGTCTGACTTTGCAGATTGTACAGAAATATTCCTCGTAATAGAAACATTTGTAATGTTCTCGTTAAATGCACTTGTTATGTGAGCAATATTATGTATTGCAACTATATTACCAAATGGTAATTTATTTAAGTTTTTGTGATTTTCATTTCCATTGTTTTGTAATTTAAATATTGCTCTTGCGTTATATGCAGGAGTTCAAGCAATATATGAATCACAGTAAGGACTAAACGTTGCAGCGTATTTTTTCTTGGAAATGAGATAAGGCTCATCGTTCATGCCTTTAACAGTTGCTTTTCTTTTTATACACGTTCAGTTTGATCAACTGTTGTTACATCCGCAATACCGCAGAAAGGTGCAAGAAATTGCAACACATTTCCGATATAACGTCACTATTGATATTACTAGTCTGTCGGCACATACAGATTGTTATTTCTGCCTATCACAGCGTCCCCATTACATCAATCTGAGATAGCCAATTTCACGGCGTGATTCGTTTACGGCTCATTTGATTTACCTAATGCAGCACTTGTTATCGATACTCGATAGCATTACACTATTACGTCAGTATGACCTCTTAGTGGTGGTTCCATTTGAATTCGTTCTGCTGCTCCCTCGAAACGACTGTTTTGCAATTCGCAGCGGCTGTCTATCCACTATGCGTTTGATTTTAACTTTCTTTCTCACATTTTACGTAAGATGTGCGATGGTGATTCATAATATTGTTACTTATTTCTTATTATTTTTATCACTTACAACGAATGTGAATTTTATTGGGATGCGAGTGTTTGTATTTTTTTAGCTGTATTTAGGTACGTCATAATTTTTTAGTTTGATCTTGTGTAATTTGGCGTAAATCTGCTCAGGACCTTTGCAAAAGACTTTAGACATTGAAATCTTATGGGTTAAATCAAGTAAGACGTGTAATAACAATAAAACATACTCGTAAATAAAAAGCAGAATATTAATCTAATGGGTTTCATTCAATTTGCGTCTTTATTTGTAGTTTCTTTTAATTACTCGATTGTTACATCACAACTTTTGTAAGCACTTAAGTATTAATTTCTGCTTCCATTGTAAAAACTTTCCCATCGTTATAGTTTTGTTTTTCTCGCTGTTTCTGCGACATCGCTATTGCATGAAATTGTCCCCAATTTGTTTCAGGCTTGTTAGCTAATCTGTTCTTCCATGTAATTTAAAATAATTACAGCTTAATTGAATGGCAGATACCTATCTGCTTTGTTTTGTATTTGGTTGCGAATAAGTCAGGTAACTTCGTTTATCTAATATCTTCATTAACTTTAAAGTACCTATGGCAGTATGTTCCACCAGTTCAAGAGTACATATTGCACAAAAAAGTTGTTTTAGTAAAATATATTCTGTCAATGTATTCTTTTTTATACTTATTTAAATTCTTTAAAACCAACTCCGTAATTATGTTTATAAAGCCCCTTGTGTTTGCTCTCACAGTACAAGACTGCGAAAAAAACTTACCCCTCGCTCGATAGATGGCGTTGGGATCGAGTTAGATCTCGCTATGGTTTCGTTACCGCGATTTGGTTGGGATCGGGCCGAAACTTTTTATAGTTAACTTTGCGCAGAGGCAATATCGTAACCAATGAGGTTAATCCGAGGTGCGATTATTGCTAGTTGAAAACTTTACCAATACCCCGCCGTGTGGACGTGAAATACCGTCCGCGTTGGCAATTTTTGAATGGCCGTAATTGGCCTGAGAATTCCTTGTATCCTAATTTTCTAATACAGTGGCCACTTTTCTATATCAATATGCGTTGTTGCCTGTGATGGTGTAAGATGTTAGCGATGTTGCGTTCCGCTTAGTTATTGAGGTTTGTTAATTCTAGATTATCCATACTAATATTTTAAATGCGATAGTGTTGTTTGTCTGTTTTGTCTGTTACCTCTTCACGCTTAAACCGCTGAACCGATTTAGATGTGGTATAGAGATAGTTTGAGTCCCGGGAAAAGACATAGGATTTTTATCCCGATATTCCCACGAGAGAGAGAGAAAAACCGCGGGGCGCTGCTAGTCACACTAATATTATAAAGGCGAAGGTTTGTGAGGGTGTGTGTGTGTTTATATGTCTATCCTTTTTCTTAGATGCGGGGAAAAATAAGTTTGGATTGATTTTGCTAAGTGGTTTTTCATTTCATTCTTATTTCTTCCTAGTTGAATTCCTCGTCGTTTCAGTTCAAGTAATGATTCTTGTTATTGGTCCAATCAGTCCTGCTACCTAATTACTTCCTCGGAGCCCGACTGACTGTCATTGCTTTATAATCGTAGTTCAATCTTCCCATTCTGTGGAGCACACACTAATGTTTTATGTACTCCTTTACGAAGAACGTTTATTTAATTGCACTGGCTACATTCTGCCAGTAATGGCGGCATTATGTGAATCTGAGCTAATTCGCGCCAATTACACGGTTATACAGGCTGTGGGAAGATGGCGGCTATTTGACAATCTGTGTTCGCGGTTGTACTCAAATGTTAGACGGTTACTGTTAACTTCGTACAATGAGTAACGGAACTTCTGCATATAGCTTCATCAATGTGTTTTATTTGTTACCTACGACCTTGAATGCGGCTTTGTTCAGATATCTAGCAATTAGTCTAGTTTTTTGTTGTGGCATCAAGCAATCAAGAACGATTTAGTATTTATATGGTCTTTTTATAAGCTAGACATTCTTGTGCTTCTTTTGCTCTCAGCTTGATCATCTATATAAATCATTTAGAAATTCAGAATTTGTAAATTGACAATCTTTTCTTTACAGAATTCTGTGAAAGGGTCAGGTATCTTACTCATTGACAGTTCTTCTGCGAATAAAAGTAATAAATGAAACAAAAAAAGATTAAGCTTATTAGAGTACAATAGGTGCAAAAAGATTCATATTGTGTAATCTTTTACATCGTATTGTTCTTGTGGTTACACCAACATAATGACTTTGTCCTCAAAATAGCGAAGTGTTTACTGGGCCTCATTTGATGCCATCTTCATTTTGGAGTTACACTACTTAGTTAGGTATATACGCCGCTATTTCTGCGTTTATAGCCGTCTAAATAATACATTATTTAGCATCGATGTAGTCCTAGAAGCGAGAGAAAATCTGTGTTCCCTTCCTGGAACCATACATAATCTATAACTAGTAAAAACTCTTTGCACTTCGGTCGTCCGTCTTCATTGCTTGTCAGAATATATAATTTGCTGCTTACCAATGACTCGCTGCTGCTTATTCTACAAAGGATTAGTATAACATATCTGTCTGTTCGATCTAATACGTCCATGTCTTTGCGGATTAAAATCAGGGAAGGCAGGACTGGTTTTCGACTGGTTATCCAGACCATCTCATCAGGAACATGGGTCTCTTTTACAAGTTTTACAATGAGCGATTCATGATTTAAAACCACGTTTGTAAAAAGTTATAAATAAGCACATAGAATTTTTGCAAACGATTTCCTGCTTCCTAAAATAGCGGTCCCGCCATAGGCCAAACGACTTTTTGATGACCAGCCAAAGTATCGTTCCAATTTTCCAAAGACCTTTTCCATACCGATAATTCCTGTAACAAAGGCCTGTCATAGACACGAATCTTGTCTATAATATAGACAACATGTGTACCTACCTTACAAATGAAGCAACTTCCAGAAATTTCCCATATACGATATTTCAGTCCCGATTTTTTTTAATCAACATACCTAAATGATTGCACCTTCGCTGCACTTGCACTTTTTACCTTCCCAACAGCCCTGATTAACAGTAAATTGAGAATATCCTAGGCGTATGTAGTGGGAAAATTGCGTACCTCAATCCGGTCCAACGTCCGTCCGTCCCTTTTGCGTTGACATAACCCATATTATAACGGCACCTTCTAGATTGATTTCTCTGCCAATGATTTACACAGCGGCACCTCAAAGTGGGCAGTTCTCAGGTACTTGGATAAATAGCGACAGCATAATTGCGGCTGATTGGTCTCGGATATAGCACGAGCCGATTCAATGTTTTCGTGTTGGGGTTTGAAATGAATGTAGTTTTAGATTGGACGCTAAGACTAGACTTTATTACCTAAATTATTGTTTTTGACTTTACCCCTGTTCACATCGTCGACAGCCGAACCAGCTACTCTCTTAAGCTAAGCACTCAGTGATGAATAAAGGCAGAATGAACTGGATTGTCAATATAGGCATTGCTTATAACTACATCTGCATATAAGCTACTATTTACTACACACCAGAGTTAATGTCCCTTTCAATTATCAAACCCTTTCACTTCGTAAGGTTCAATTAAATTAGCAGTAGCTATATCCTTAAATGAGCATGTCTTAAACTCTTAACGACAAATACATAATGCTTTATCTAAGACACAATAGGGACTACAGGTTTATGAACAGAACGAAAACAATACTGACTAAGTCGTGAACAGCATTATAGCTGAAAGACAATTAGCTAGGAATGTAAAAGACCTTGAAGCTAAAACCGCCATGACAGTCTGTTGTCCTATCACTGACTTTAAAGTGCACGTGCTAGAAACGAACAATGGCGACTTTGTCGATATTAGTAAATAAGTCAAGGCTGTATCCGTATTCAGGAAAGTCCACAGCCATGTATTAGGAAAGAGACTTTTATAAAGGCTGATACTAAAAACATCTTCACGGAGATTTGATGGATAACTGATGACGTATATAATTTCTTACGATCCTTATCATCATTCCAGCTTAAGTGTTTTGGGAAATACCAGAGAAGCAATTCCCGTAAGTTTCGGTCTGAGTCTCCATCTGTCAAAAATACCACCCCTAGAAGCTTTTGACATTGATTGTCGCTGAGATGAGACTGCGACTAGATTTTGAACGTTTTTTATTACGGGTATTGGTCTTCAGATATTATATTAAAAATTATACTCTTGTTATAGGACTTAATGAAGTTAACTGTTATGGAGACCGCAAAGATATCGGACTTGGAAACGATCCTCTTGCAATTGAGTTCGATGACACAAGTGATTTCTAGCGCGCTAGATCAACTGTTTTGTAGCCATATTTCTTGATATCTTTTATTGATATGCTCATACTCGTATGCTACAAAGTGAGACTAACAACTTTTATAGCATCGTCTTTATGGTCAAACGTGATAGGTCATTAGGTTTCAAGCATTGTTTCGGCGTTTGCAAATGTCACAGTCATGTTGTGTCAACAGCGCTTTTCGCACTTGAGTGTGAACAAAATTTACGTGCATGTCCCCCTGTCATTATTCCAAGAACACTGTGCACTTTGATATGAATTGAAACAGTAATGTGCCAACTTGTATGCCATACAAGTTCTATTTTAATGCCTTTAGTTTGTGTTTTTCTTGTGTATACGAGTAGTTTCTTAAGACGACTAAACATCCTGGCATTGAAGTTCTAAGCAGTTTAAAGTCGATAAAATCGCAAACTATTACGTCAGTTCTAGTAACCGTAAAACTAGTTTAAAAAGATCTATGATATACACAGGTATAGTCCGCCATTGACCGCGCGTGCGCACCCCGTCTCACCTTAAACATTTGCAGAAACGCGGACAAGCGCATATTTCTTCACATTCGGCTATTTCCGTCTACCGTTCGGCTAAATCCGTCGGCAGCGGACGATGACTCCGCCGGCATGCGCTGTTTAGACCTTGACGTAAACTTGACGTGCAGTTAGAAAAATCAATTTGCAATTTTATTGCTTTGACATAAAGAAGAGTGGAATTGCAATTAAGTTTGTGTCATTTCCGCATGGGATATGCGGATCGGAAATGATTTACACCTGTAATAAAAATTGTTCGATGTCATGCTTTAAATCCTTTAGATTTTTATTGGCGTCAATATTATATTCTTATTCTCTCTGATATCCTTAGGCCATCTCAAATCGTACGGTGTGTTTCTGAGAAACAATTAGAAATCTATTAAAACGGACTGCATTGCTAAGGTAAACTGGGGTCAACTGGGGTAACTGGGGGGGTTAGTGGGTACTTTTGTTTATTACAAAAGCATAATATGATTATGAAGTGAGGAGTAGTTAGGGTTACAACCAACTCACGGGTGTTTGCATGTTAGATCCATTTATGAGAGCCCTGACATTTTTTAACGACCTTCTCGTGCATGGATATTCTTAAAGCAATCTATATAATTATTGTGAAGAGCTGTCTAAAGTTAAGGATCCAAATCAGTCTGACGAATTTCTAGTAACTGCCATCCTGTTCAGAGAAACACAACTTTCTTCACACCTTCAATAACAAGCTTCTACGTTGATGATATGTTATTATTATCATACAAGTAACTCATTGCAATTCTTTCAAAGAAGATGAGATCACATTCCATATTAAGAATAGGTTCAACATAGCCTCAAGGTATTTTTTCATCCGTCTTTGAATAACTCCTATATTCGGCCTTGTTAATACTTTATGTAATTACTACCATTATGCGTTGATGACAACCTACAATTATCTTATCCCACTAAAATTATCTTTAACACGTGTTCCACTGTAACCAATGATTACTAATTATAATTTGTGTAAAAAAAAATGTACGCAATTTTTTCCGCTTTGTATCGCCTACGATCTCTTTAGAGACAGATATTAAGCAGTTCATACTCATGGAGGTAAAAAGGAACTACATACTTACGTACTAGTCATTGTAAATTTAAATTGGACTATGTTTAATGGTCGGAACGTGTAACAGTAGGTTTATGAAATAAGAGGTTGGCCAAAATGTCAGCTGCAATTTTTTACTTAGAATCCAGAGAGTAGGAAAGATGATACTGAACTGATTTTACACATAGAGAAACCGAATTCATTTGCTGAACCTGTAAAAGTATCCCAGAAACTTAGCGACACTCTGGTCTCGTAGCCTCCGGATGATTTTGCCTTACCATTATGCTACTAAATGTTTGAATGCTGATCCCAATCATGTGATCTTAAAAACAAAATAAAAATCTCTAAAACCATGTCGACTGTCATAGCTCTTCAAAAACGACAAAACAAAGAAGCATTCTCTTGCGTCTGTCAATTACAATGAAAAACATGTCTAATTTTGGGTCAAACATCTGAATAGTTATTGCAACATGATAGTCGAACCATTGTACATGACGTCTGTGCCACAACCGGTAATAATGACATAGAAGACAATTATTATTGTCAGTACAATGCATAGGAAACAGATTTCGCTATTGTTGTGATATCGAAAGTAAATACGAAGGGATGTCATAATTATGAGGTAATAGTGGAGACAGTCTTTGGAAATAAAGCCAAACATTATACCTATTAGAATTCTTCAGTATGAGTTGTTATCATCTAGTGCTTCATAAGCATGAACAGTGTATGCTGTAAGTGTAAGGTTTGTTTTATTCCAAGTCACAGAAATGGGCAATTCTCATTCCTTTGCATCTAGTCTCTGTATTTGTTATCTTTATTGATTACGTTTTCATAATCTTCAACAACATCGTCACCTTCTAGTTCCCGGCTTCCCGTTTTACGATCTTCATTCTTCATAGTATCGCTACTTTCTAACATTTTACTTCAAGTAAGCATTCATAATATTTCCACTACTTCTTATCAAAATTACTGTTTTCTAAGATATAACTTGGTAGTTGTTGCAACTTCGAAATCCAATAAAAAATAAAATCGTGTCCCGGCTAAGCACAACGGTAAGCTTGGGCTCCCAACTTGCGTAATCCTATTGAACAGTTTTATCGCCATGGAGAACTGATTTAACATGGCTTCATCAAGTCAATGATCACTTTACGTCAATTGATATTAGAAACCATTTGCTGAACGAAAATATTGCTTCAAACTATAATATTTTGATGGCGTTTGAAGTGAAATGGTATTTGAGTTAATACTGTTTCGAATCGATGAAAACTTTAGATTGCACAAAAGGTGGCTATCATCAGTGAGTGGAACAATGCTGCTGATGATGAAGCTTTTAGAAAAACTGGCAGTTGCATTGACTTATGGGCAGATAATATTGACTTGTATAGATTCATTTTATTTCTACTTTAGTATCTTCTTTAATAATCCTTGCGTCTTTTCATGATCCTCTTTGACCACTTACGTCATCCAAAACAAAACAACATCATACTTAAAACATACCGTTACCTTATAGTAATGTTGGTCTCCTGGACTTTTTTATGCAAGACTTAAACATAGACAGACTATTATCTTTATGGCTAGAGTGATATATGACTAGTTACCGTTTTTACAAGTTATGTTCTAGAATCTACTAACCATTCTTAGAAATATGTTTTTTGTTTTTTTTCCTTCAGATGTTTGCCAGTTTTCTAATATTTATTACAATCATCTTATGCGAAAGGTGCTTCATAGCGGCTTAAACATTTTAATAGTGTACTAAAAGTTTATTACTAAACTAATGAACAACGCGCCTTTCCCTTAATAAACTGACATTTATGACTTGCGTACTTATTTTGCATAAAAAATAAATTTCACTTATGGCAACACATGCTTGACCTGAAATTTAAACTTTAGAAAAACACAATCAGTATCATTGTGATAATGAATAAAGTTATCATTGTTTTCGCAAAACCAGTCCCCTATCCTAATCAGCTACACAAAATTGTTAGTATTTAAACTGTAATAAATCATAATCAGTCTTTACCTTCACAGTCTCCAGCTCACAAACCATTTACGCAGAGCTGCACCCAACAAACAATTAGTAAATACATTAATAACATCATCAACATGCATTCAACAACACCTACTAATCATTATGACGTTTCAATAGATCTAAGTGCCTGATCTCGACAACTCGGCATATCACGAATAGAATCGCGAAGAAAATGCCAAATGACATCGTTCGCCTTGACTGTTACGACCTCTTGATATTAAAGGCGATAATTATATCGAATTTATACTCATTTGTAATTGTCGAGGTAATGAGAGGATGGTAGTTAGGATTTGTAAATGCGGTAGCAGTTTAATGTTTATCGTTTATCCCTTTAAGATGGATTTTGAATATGCAGTACTAATATGGGTATAAGTTGATCGCTGTTTCTCAGTATTTCAAGGAGTTATTTTATTATATCTTTGCATTGGCATAATGATGAGAGCGGTGGTGGCCCATTGGTAACGGCCCCGACTTACAAGTTGTAGGTCGTGGCTTCGGTACCCAGTCAGGCGCTTTAATTTGTGTAAATTATTTCATCACCACTGCTCTCAAAACGATGAAGGAAAACATCTGGAGGAAACCGGCATGTCCTAGAACCAAAAATTCGAAGTCATGTGACATCTACCAACCCGCACTGGGCCCGCATGGTAGAATACAGCCCACTCCCTCTCATTTAACATTTTGGTATATGTTTATTGACTCTTTGGTCTAGTACCGTGTAAAAGGAATACTTACGATTAAAAAAATGGCACAGTTATATCTATTTTTTTACTTTTTTCGACATCACGGCGTAAATTTAATTAATTTATTTTGTTAAAAAAGGAGTAAATTCGTTTTGGCACATACGTCGTGTCATTCCGAGCGCACGCACATTATAGCCATCTCTCTTATTTTGCGTTTCAAAAGTAATTGCATCACTTTCGCTCAATTAGTAGATCAGTCGCTACAATTTATTTTCAAGGTAGTGCCTTAAAGGCTGATTATGTTATTGGCAATGTAATTGGCACGATAGACAAAACACTAAGACCAAATGTGTTTATATTTTGAAAGATTTAGCAATTTCACAACGCTTGTAGTCCCCGAAGGGTTGGGGCAGAGGTATACCTTTAGTACACCAACATTTCGCCAGTGATGTTGAAGTCCCATCTAATAGGAGGCGAGCCTATTGCGAAATGCCATCATCCGGATACAAATCCAGACTCTGGGCTGCTACTGAGAAATTCCTAATGTTTAATTAATTCGTGAGAATTATAAATTCTCTGGGAATATTAATTTAACATGAATATATCTCTTGAATCTCAAAACAAGCTATTGTCATATTTACACATCCCATTTAAAATGTAATTAAAATAACATCGAAGTTTTCGTTTCATCAATGAAATTTATTAAAAAAAAACTTGTTATTTTTATAATGAGTGAGAAAAATCTCAGCCTCCCACTGCGTTATTGTTTATTAGGTTCAAATAACGTGTTTAAATAAATATGATTTTATCATCAAAGGGAAATGAACTTACACCAAAATATGTATCTTTTTTCATGTGGGCGATAATAGTATTTCGTAGCAATACGTATTGGAGCTATAAAAACATAATGTTAGTATAAAATGATATAAAGTTACATGAAAAGTTACGATATGTAACCATAAAATTTTCTCACACTTATCGTTTCCTCTTCATACTTGTACTTACAACAAAATTTATAGGAGACCGGGGTTATGTAAAGATGAGGATACTGCTAGACCATAAATTGATGTCTTTCAATGTATTTATAATTTACGATAAAAAAACATTTTAACGCTTAAAAACCAGAACATACAGCCATACAGCTTACCGGTTTTTCTTTCCACTTACGAGAAATCAAATTACTCTTAGGTAGGGTTGCCAACTGTTTTAATATCAAATATAGTATTTCGAAGCCATTGAGAATATAGTAGAATATCTCATTCTAAGGTTACAAAATACCAGTAATTCAGCTTTTATGAGATTAATACTGGCCCTTAGGCGATAATATCGCCATTTTGTATTGAAATGGAAATGGAGTTAGTACCTACTTTTTTTTTTTTAATATAGCTTTTATGCTTCTAATATAGCAGGATACGATATGATACATAGAAGGGTTGGGCACTACTCTAGGTCAAGTGTCTAGTCTACGTAAACTCGGTAAACTCTCGAGCTATCAAGGAAGCAGCATCTTCAACAAATTATGTCTGATTTGAATTAAGCAACTGTCCGTTCTAATAGTTAACTTTCTCATTGCTATTCCGTATCGTTTTCCCATGCAATCGGAATCGAAACGACGTCCAACGATCTCGATAAATTCGTAATTTGGTATGTAATCGCTGCATCCATCTGGTTGTAATTTATATGGATGAAACGCTAGAGCAGCCACAGCGCTCTGGTAAACCTGGACTGCGGTGTTATTAGCATTTTAAGTAATAATAAAATTATTACAACAGGTTGAATTCGAGGGTGAAGCCACTAGGCCATTATTATTGTCTAATTTCTTGTTCAGGAAAAAATTTCCAAGCAACACAATTTGGCGTTAATTGAGTCTGGTCCTCATCATTGTTTTGCGAATCTATTAGCACCAGAATTAATTGCAGTAGGTCCTGCAGATCCCTAACAAACATTACATCAAAAACCTCATAATAAGCCTAACACAGAGTTCCTACAATCGAATCTCTCAGCCCATGAGACACTAAACATTTCCTACACCTCTTAAACTGTCCTTGTCTCAAGGTAAAGCCAAACATGGTACCCCTTCACGAGTTTGTTACAGAACTGATCCGATCTGTAGTCGTTCATCTCGCTAAGAAACTGTTACCAGCCGCCGACATGTCTTGGGATGTCATCTTTTCCTTCTAGATAGGCCAATGTTTGACGTTATCTGGGACTAAAGTATAACAGTCTAAGATTAGATCATTACTTGGATAGCCGGAATATTCAGTCTTAATTTGGCGTTAAAGTGTTGTTACTAGACTTGTTCAGTTATTTTGCTTATTGGCGTATTTAGGTCTTTATTTTTGCTGAATAATACTGACACTAGATTTCCTATTATTGGATATTCAATATAAGTTACTAAAATGCGAACAGGGACGTGACAGGTATACTATTTGATTTCACACTTTTTTAAACCACGAGCCAATAACGAGTTCTAGTTAGAATTATTTTTTTACCTGGATTTTTTTGAACATTGAAGCTCTTTGAATCTAACTGAACAGGAAATTTTTATATTTTCAAATGGCAATTCCGTCTTTCTTCAAGAAGTTTTCGTTGTTGAATAAACACCGTAATATCGACTGTCATACTCAGATGCGCGTGCTCTACTACTAGAGCACGTTCCGCCCTTTGTTCGATTTTCAATTTTATTTTTTTCCAACTAAATGGCTCTGACTTATTGTGTCAACGGCTATTGTTAATTTTGATTGGTCTGGTCGGTCTTTGGTACCGCCATCTTTTGTAAACTTTGAGGTTATTTTTTCTTTTTTATATTATAAAGGCTAGGGCGTTCTTTAAAGTATTCTGTGTTACGCAACGTGTTTTCGAATCGGAAACTATGATCTTGTTTATTATAAGATCCGCATTCTTGTTTTGATGCCTATCGATAAATGCATTGTGTTTGTGAAAAGGTTTTTATGTTTTGTCAATTTGTTCACCTAACCATACTTTATATCGGAGTCGTGATCTCTCTTTTAAAATTAGAGACAATGGTAATTGCAACGAATTATGACTATGTTGTAACAAATAAGTCAACCTTGATAAAGCCATATAATAAAAATAATAATAACCTCGTCATTCTGACCCTCAGTTCGGAAGTTCATAATAAGTAGTTCAGTCTGTCTCTCTCTGCCTAGCCTTTTCCCATTACATTCGGGATCGACTCTCCTAGTCATTCTTCGTCAGCCGTGTATATTCTGGGGCATCGAGACATCTCGGTAATTGGCCTTTTTTCAGATCGCTGTATTACATTCATTCTGTGGAGTCATGAAATCGGTACCATAATAAGTTTCTACTAGTAGTTTACATACCTATAAAACACCTATATTTTCTTCTTCCCCAGGTATTGCAACGCGACGTGGAATGCCACGGTCGGATCGTGAGCTCGGTGGTGCGCCTATGCGGCGGCGGTGACGCTGCGCGTGCGCTTGAACGACGCTGGCATCTGCTGTACCTGCGGGCGATTGAGTGGCAGTGCCATCTGGAAGCGTGTCTTGCTAGGATTGATAATCAGGTATGTTGGCTAAACTTTCCTTTACTTTTAGAACATAAGTATAGGCAGTCTCACCTTCCCTTCTCATGTAACAGTTACACTAATTTCATCTTTGAGGAGCATACGTAGCTAATCTTACCCCCGTGTTTGTTTAACACTCATCATTCGATTACTCTCTTTCATGTAGCCAACACACCTCAACGTGTGTATGAGAGAGAGTCATACAGAGTGTTTAGAACTATAGGAACGAAAAAACCATACATATCACTATTGAATTTAAGACTTACCTTTCATCGTTTATTTCAAATAGGCTCATAGGCATTTTTAAACGTCAAAATGTACAAAAAATTGATTTGGTTTTAATCGCCCTATCCAAAAGGTAGATATTACTTTACTTCCAATAGATATTATCTTTCCCCGTTATGTCTCTTTCATAAACGACCATCACGAATAGTCATGCATATCAGGGACCCATAGAAATGCGTTACGTTTCCCCCTTTCTCCTAAAGAGTGCATGCAACTCCATACTAGTTTGCACAATTTCTCACAGACACAATAGTCTAATCAACCACCCGGTGCTGTTTGCAAACACGACTAGACCCCAAGCGGCGTAGAGAATTAAATCATCCCTTTCTAATGAATGTAATTGAGTGAAAGGGCGATAGGGTGACGATTTTAACTTTCATTTGTTTTTTTTATACGTTGGTCCATAAAGTAATGGCTTCGTAAGGGAATGTACAACGTTACAAAGTTCTTTTGGCGCGTGGCCAAAATCGGAACTAACGCCGCCATCTTGTTTTGTCTATACAATTTCTTTGTAAATTTCACAATTTTTTACCATCAACGTCCATCTGTCAATGTCATTTGGACACCAAAAAGATCCTTGTAGCTCTATAATACCTGGGTTGGAGTTTTATTTTTGAAGTCCATTGATCGTTGTTAAAAGCCGGTAATCTCTGAAGATTTACCTTAATAGCCTCTGATTGATCACTGGCTTTATGGACTTATTTATGAATGCTACTTTTTATTTTGAGAAAGCTTTCACAGGCGAATTATTTAAGTTTCACACTAAATTATACCGATTGAGCGAACATCAATTGTTTTGAAACACTAGCTTCATGATTATTTTTAAAGGCGTAGCCGAAAAGCTACAATAAAGATTACAATATGCGTAAAATAAAATACCATTTACTTGACCAAAAACGATGTGTAACTAAATCCATATTACCTACACATTTCAACCGATCAAGGACGAAAATTCTATTAGAGCCACAAAAAAATTTTTTTTTATATACAATACCAATAGGAACACACGAACATTAAAGGGTTGGTCACGTGACCTATCTCAAACTAAATAAATAATTTAATTCATACGCCATGTTATGATTCCTCGTTACTAGGATACCGTTGACCCATTAAGAATACATAGTTCGCATAGGGATAGTTCAGACCATTACGGCTATTTGAGGGTTCATTTAATAGAAACCGCTTTGTGGTGCCCTATAAATATCTGCGGGATCTTAAAATGACTTTTATTGGTCGTAAATTAATTTTTTAAAAGGATTTGGTTGAATATCGTATGAATGGAAGCAGTATAAATATCGGAGGATTTTATGGCGTTTTGACTACGTTGGAATACGAGCGTGTGATCGGAGTTTGCTTGAAACTCTTGGGAATAAGTTGTTGGACTATAAACCCAAGCGTGTGTTGTAATTTTGTATTAGATGAACTCATTAAACGAAGTTATACACTTTGTATTTTATACGCGTACCTGATGCAATAAAAGCTGTATCTAGTCGTCGATATAATCTGTTTTAGCATTTCATATCCACAATCTGTTTTGATAGGTTGTATACCCTTTAGGAAATTAATGACAACATATGGATAAGGATTGTTATCATACAAGTTCATAAGATTTTTTTCTTGTCTTTGAACTTGACTTATTTTTCCATTTCCTAATAAATACTAAACACTGAAACCGCACTGTATCTTTCAGAAATGACTACCATGACTAATTCCTCAATTTCCCCTATTCCAGGGTTGTCTCTCAGTAGAGGCTGCAAGCGACAGTGACGACGAACCAGCTCTAAAGCAGCCACGACTCAGCAGACGAGGGTCGCCGCGCAGACAACGAACCCCGGTCAACGCGAGGCGTAGGGACAGCTCACTTGACAGCAGGCAGTCTGCGTCTGAGGTGAGACGAATTTACCTGCTTTGATTATTTTCAGCTAGGTATAACGAAGGTTTTTGATATTGGTTGTAGAGAGTGATTTCGTTTGCACAATAAGTTAAACCCCCGTTAGACCTACTTATCTAATCCGTCTAAGGAACTCATCAGATAATGCCATTCCACCAAACTTTACACCACTGAAGGCGATTATTGTCAGACCCTCATAGTATAGAGGGTGTTCAAGGGCATCAAGGTCCGATCTGGATGCTGTGCCCTTCCCATTCAAATGCAGATTCCTCCTACCCCTTGTTGCACTACAACATGGATCCTTTGCTACGTGTCCTGTACCAACTTAAACTCGTAACATGACGTTAGCTTACACCAAAGCATCCGTTGTAAAGCAGTTCCCAACTATTGATGACGAAGAGAAGTCTTCACTTCCGCTTATTTCCAAAGACTCACCAATTTTGATTTTTCACAGGAGGAGCAAGAATATGTGCTAACGTACACGTGGCGCGGCTTCGGGTCAGACTGTGAGTCGGAACTGGAGCGAGCGCGCTACATAAACATGGCGGACGAACGACGTGTGCCCGGTGCCTGTGACGTCACTGCACGCGCCACGGACCAGACCGTACCCGCAACTGACCATGTGGATGGTAAGAGAACGCAGAGTATCAAAATCAAAAGTCATTTATTCAAACTAGGCTGACAATCACCACTTTTTAAACGTCAAAAATACATGAGACAGTCCCCCAAAACGCCCGCACTTCACCACTTTCTAGTTCTTCAGCTTCAGCTGAAGATAAGAAGTGGCGCAACAAACTCCATAGCAGTTGTTCGTGTATGTTCGCGTTCAGTTCACTCTGCTAGCTATCCGATTGTTAAAAGCTTCATCCGTAAACGGCGCTGTCTAAAATTAAACAAGCATTCGTATTTCCTTGTTCAGTTTGAAATAGGTCAAACATCCCTTCTTACCATATAAACAATGACGTATAGAATCTCAATGAATACTCATAAACCTTCAATGAACGCTGATTTCTATTTTCACACAAATACACTCGACTCTCGACTGATTTGAATTTAAAAACAATAGCATTGTGCTTATTGTCTTAAAAATCCACTGTTTTACAAACAAATAAAGACTGCATATTTGCATTCGATTGTAAGTACAGCGGTAGTTTCTTTTGCAGGCTTAGAAGTGCACAACGTTGCTATAGAAGAAAAACTTAAAACTCCTCCAACTGTTATTAAAAGGAAAAAGCCAGTAGACACATCAAAATTTAATCAAACAGACCGAAAATCGAAACATCTAGCAACATTCTACTTCAAACACCACGACACGGATTCAGACAGACAAATGATAGAAACAGAAAAGTCACAAGAAGAATCTTCAGAGGAAGAATGGACATACGTTGGTGGTGCTAAAATTGGGAATGAAGATTCTACTGACATAATGACGTCATCGGTTGAAATCCAGTGTGAATTACCTGTAGATGAAAAGAAAGAGAAGCCACCGTCGCCGAAACCAAAACTTGAGTCATCGACCCCTGATTTGCTTAGAGTAGAAAGATGTAAGGATATAGAGAGATTAGTGAATCAGGCAGAGGAGTTGGTACAAAAACAAGCTCTGTCAAAGAAGAAGGGACCGAGAAGCTTCATGCCGCTGTCTTTTGAGGAAGAAGGAAAGAATGTCAGTAGAAACAAAATGTCGAGGATCAAGGAGTGGTTGAATCAGAGCTCGGAAGGCAAGAGTGATAATAATCAGGTTAGTTACTTTGAGCATTTAAAAATAATAATATAGAGACTTTTATTCAATAAAATTGGTGATAAAATTGACAAACGAGACCCCATTTAGTTATGACAGTCAATTGAATCCAATTTGCAATTTCGAGTCAGTTTCTAAACTGATTTATTACCCGTTCTACTTTTTTATTTTTTATTGATGGTAGCTTGTTACAAGAATCTTTTTCATTATTATCTTTATTCAAGCTAGAATATTTATGGCTTACACTCTCGAGTTCCAATTTCTAGAATTCCCGAAGAATCATCAAGTTTACTCTTTATTTTGAAACATTTTCTTATTGCGATCTTCTTTTTCCAGGGCGCGGAAAGCTATGACGCTTCAGGGGAATATACAACAGAAAGTGAAGTAGACACGTCCCTGACATCCGAAGAAAGAAACATTCATTCATCTATGGATATGAGCACTTCAACCTGCACTGTTACTCCCACGCACCATGCCAAGGTAAAACAGACTTTATGAACGTGTTATAAAGCCTAATATCGTAAACGCTTTGTGTGACTACTTGTTACTAATTTATTAATTTAACTTTATGTCATACAGTTCTTATTTTCAGCTCATATTTATATTTATAAATCATAATTAGCTACTTCAGATTTCCTATTGACTTCAACTTAGGATCTTCACATAAGAGCGTTTACGACGTCCGGCATTTCATACAAACTTTCAAGCCCTTGTTTTTCGAAATTAATGAACCGATTTTAATTAAACTTCATACCCCTATGCAGGATACAAAGGTCTAAAAAGTTGGTTAAGAACATTTTCGTAAAATAGCTAAATTAGACCGTTCTTAAATTTTCCATAGAAACAGAGATTTCCAGTTATCTTTTTTTAAAAGAAAATGTTCGTTACTAACTTTTTAGACCTTTGTATCCTGCTTGTGCGTATGAAGTTTCAATAAAATCGGTTCATTCATTTCGAAAAACAAGGGCTTGAAAGTTTGTATGAAATGCCGGACGTCGTAAACGTGTTTTATCAGTTTAGATCTTAATCTTCTATAATAACTTTCAAATCACATTGACATTTATTTTGACTAACTTCAAGCACATTGTACATAACAAACGGTTGAGGAATACTCTCGCTTTAGGTAACACTGCGCAAGAAGCGAGCTAGCAACAGCGCACGGCCGTGGTCAGTCTCCTGCCTGTCACAGTTGAGCGGCGCGGGTACATCACTGGTAGCCACGCCCACAGCCGGCGACGTTGCCGCTATGTCGCACAACATGTCTATCTCAGAATCTGCTTTGAACACCCTCGCATCTCCTCAAAGAGTGACTCCTTCTAATTCGAACTCGAAACTTCGGGGAAGTTCCACTACTGTACAGGTATTTTTGCTTATTTATGTATGTGATTCATAATATAATCGTTTGTATCCTGGCAAATTTAGCAAATTTAGAATATGGCTTCTTGAATATCTTGCAGCTTCAGCATTCAAATCTCATTTGTGATTAAAACAAGAATTTTCTCATATCGATTTATGTTAACTAGCTATTCCATAAAAAAAACATCTCATCTAGAAATCAACCTTTTTAGGGTTCCGTACCTCAAAAGGAAAAACGGAACCCTTATAAGATCACTTCGTTGTCCGCCTGTCGGGCCGTCTGTCAAGACCCTTTTTCTCAGGAACGCGTTTAGTTATCAAAAGTCAACGCAATCAAAACATACGGGCGTTTATGTTTCGTTTATGCCGCATATTTTGACACTTGCAAGGGAATCAAACCTATAGGATACTTCCCGTTGACCTAGAATCATGAAATTTGACAAGAAGCAATGTCATTTAGCACAAGTAAGGGGAAAAATCCGAAAACCGTAAATTTCTAGTAACCAAAAAAAATTTACGGAACCCTCGGTGCGCGAGTCCGACTCGCACTTGACCGGTTTTCTATTTTAACCCTTACACCACTTCCTACCAGGGCCACGTATCAAGCACCAACACAATGACAGAAGCATGCACATCTTGCGTGGAAGCAGGTGACAAACACGGCTGGCTGCGGCGCAAGAGACTGAAGTTACGTCGCAACAACACTGCGGTGAGACGAGGAGAGAGACTGGTGAAGTCTCTCTCTTTCTGCGGGAGACTGAGCCCTGAGATTGAGGATAAGCATGAGAGGAGCGCGGCTAGTGATCCAGCTACTAGTAGAAAGAGCAGGTTTGTTAAAGACTGGAATATATTTTTTTTTTTTTCTTAAAACTTTGCCCCACACTAGGATTTTTTTCTGTATTGTGGGTGCGTTTACAATCATTTAAACCCACATACACAAACAGTCAGACCCGGAACAACTACTTGTACGTCATACAAATATTTGTTCCGTCCGGGAATCGAACCCGCGACACGCAGCGCAGCAGACAATCGCTTAACCATTGTGCCAACCGTGCCGTCAATTGATTGGAAATAGGTTAAATTCCTAATTATTTTATTAGCATGTTGTAGTAGATGATTTGCCTAACCAATACTTAGGAATTTGCCTATAAGATTGCCTTGACCTAATTTTGGTCCTTGTAGTTTTTTCAAAGACTTTTGTTATATTCGCGACTAAAATCAATTTTATTTTATTGTAAATTTTGACGTTCAAACGTGCCTTTTATGTGCATACCTATTTCAAATAGATGCTTTGACTTTTTGAATCGCAGACATTCTTTCTTTTACCAAATCAAAAAGTTTAAGCAACATTCAACAGAGACTAAACTCGAAGTTTTGCTATGCCAACGAACGCCTAGTTTGTTATCTAAATATAAAAAATTCTAAGTCCTGACTGACTGACTGACTGATATATCAACGCACAGCCTAAACCGCTGGTCCTAGAGACATGAAATTTGGAGGGTGTGTTCTTTGTGAAGAGTAGGTATCCACTAAGAAAGGGTTTTTCGAAATTCCACCCCTAAGAGGGTGAAATTTCAAGCGAACGAAGTCGCGGGCATGAGCTATTTCAAAATATTTCTCCGAATAGGAATTCATCCCTCAACAGTTGGCATTGGTACACCATAATATCATCATCTGAAAAAAAGATTAACAAAAGTAACTCACCTTAAACCTCTTCCTACAGGTTTGACACAACATCCACATCCGGCAACGATAGCGACGAAGAACTAATAAAACAACAACTAGCAACTATTGCCCATCTGCGCAAGAGCATCGAAAAGACCCACATATCGACCCGGGAACCCGACAGTGCCATTCCAGAACAAAATGAGGCCGAACCTGTGGCCCCGAGCTTTAAGTTAGGCCCTGCTGGAGGCCCCGTAAGGCCCCGACTAGCGAGAAGTCTAGAGAGGGAGAGGAACTTTATAGCCCTAAGTTTAGGGGACCCCAGTCGGTTGTGGGACTTATCTATAGACAAGGATTCGGATGTTGATAAGAGTGTCACTGCTGGGACGGAGGAGCATAGCTCGTTTTCGGAGCAGGCCTGGGATTTCTATCAGGTTGGTTGAGGGCCTTTTATTTTGCATTTAAAAAAAAACCACGCGTTACTTTAGTAGGGGCATTGTCGATGTCGATAATTGAATTCCTGAAAACCCAAGATCCTCTTAAAATCAAAACATTAATACAATACATTATTATTAATTGGTACAATAAATCATTTTGAATTGGATAAAGTATTAATTCTTATTTTTTCTACAGGAAAAATACAACTCGGAACCTTATTCGGAAGCTCCCGATTCAGACGCAGCGCGTCGTCTCCTAGAGTTCGGGGACGACTACCGAGCCTTCCTCGACTCGCAGTCGGACTGCTGCTCCAGCCTGTCGGCGCAGCCTGAGCACGACGCCAGCCCCAGCGGCACGCGCCGCCGCCGCCCGCCCTCCGACGTGTCCCGCGAACGAAGCCTCCCACGATACAAGCGACCCACCAGAAACTCACCCATTGAAACACCCTCCAGAAAACCGAAAAAGTCCATGTCCAGCGCTGAACGCAAAAAGTCACTCCTCGACAGTCTCGAACGATCTAGAAACAATACTAGCATCGAAAGCAGCGAAGGCGCTCGTCGTCGCAAACCCTCGGAGAGCGAACGCAAGAATAGCAAGCGATCGCCCGAGTTTGACCTACTCAACGTGCAGGCTCTGAGCCGCAGACGACACAGCTCGAACTTGACCAGCGACGAGATCAACAGCTCACTAGAGTACACTGAGGTCAACAACCGCCCTGATATACTAGACTCGCTGAACAGACGGAGGAGGACGGACAAGGATGGGGAGTCAGAATTGCAAAAGATCGTGCTGTCGGAACTGCGACGAAGATCAACAGAAAGCGCGGATTCCGAGGGCGACTCTTCGAGTCCGAAGAAGCACAGCCGCCGCAACTGGGACGGCGACTCGGACTCGGAGGCCGAGGAGGTGCGCTCGCTGGTGAGGCGCTCCAGCACGGCGCTGGACGCCGCCGAGGCGCAGCTGGCGCGCCACGACGCCTCGCCCGACCTGCTGCGCGCGTTCGACTACGTAAGGACACAATTCGATAACGATTTCAGTAGTAGCTACTCTGACAGCGACGACGCCATGTCATGCGTGACGCTTCGCCCCGCATGCTTGCGCGCGCGCCTGTGCCTCGCCGTCGCAGCCTTCTCCGTCCTAGTTATAGTTTACATACATCTCCAATGACATATGGTTTGGGCTTGTGTGATATTTATCCTTATTTATGTAAGTATTCGCGTTAGGTTCGCTGCGATCGTCAGACGCGTCAAGAACGTATACGTGCCTATATATACGCATTGACAACGAACTCATTTTTATAGTTAATTATAGGAAATGTTACGTTTGTTCTGATAGTCAATTGTCAGCTCGATTTAGCTGCATTTTACAAATGCATGTAAAAATGTAAGCAGATATGCATAGGTAGCTAGAAGTAACTACGATCTCTAATAGACATTCCAATATATGACATGGGTACTTATAGTGTGAATAGTTGTAATTAAAAGTTAATACTTATTTATGTACAAACTCAAGCATTTTATAGTTTATAATCTATAAATGCTAGTGAATACGTAAGTCTGACTATCGCAGTATACATATGGAAAAATTACTAACTTATTCATTTATTTCATCAAAATTGTGACAGTTTCACAATAATGTAATTTTGTTCTTGTTTTTTGCTCAGATGATTATTATACTAGATGACAATCAGTATTTTTGGCTTTAGTACACGAGTGAAACTATCATGATTGATTTTTTATTCCATTTAAATGTTTGATTTTTTTTTCTTTCTACTAACATTGATCGTTTGTTGTGTGATTGTGATTTGTGTAGTTTTTTTTACTAACTGCCTGATTTTTTTCTTTTTTTAATCATTCTCATCTCTTGGTGGCGATAACATGGTGCTAGGTCAAGTCAAAATTTTAGGGAAAGCGTTAAGTTTTTATTCATTATTTAGTCTTAAGTTGGGTGCTGAGGTACTGAACGCTTGGATTTGAAATCATTCGCAGTAATCTTTTTTTTAACGACAGAACTTGAAATGTCAAATTGACAGCTGTCACATTTGACGTTTTCGAGTCAGTTCGGAAACAGGGAATAATCATTTTCGATCGCTCAAAATATTTATTTATATTTATTTACTAGACTTGGTACATCGTTATTGAATAACGTGAATTCTTGTCAAAGAGTGATATAATTTTACGTACTTACTTAACATTAGTAATAGTTTGTCTATAGTCTACTTAATCTTTGGTTGTATTTTTGTATCACTAATAGCTACGTTAAACTTCGCATAATATTAATTACTTTTTTCTTGTAATATGTGATTTGACTGAACTCCTACATCTCACAGTATAGTTGTACATGTATTAATATTATGCTGAATAGGGATAGGTTGTTAATTGATCTTATTTTTTTTACAAAATGTTAAAGAACCAAGTGATCTTTGTATAAATGGTTGAAAAATAAATGCAAAATTTTAAAATTAAATATGGAGTTTCAGTCAATTAACACCCTACTCTAAATACTACACAAAAGACAGTACATTAAAAATCAGAACGCAGATTTCGAATATCCAAAAATTTCTTTCCCTACCATTGCAGTGGGCCTTTTTCTGCTTTTCTAATATGTTTGGCGTTTAGTTCTTGATAGCTTGGGCGTTATGTTTTCATACACATTGAAATATAAACCTTTGGATAAATACAGACGAATGCTGCATGTTTGTTCTCTTACACACATTGTAAAAAATTATGAATTGAATGGTGTTGTCAAAGACGAAGATGTGATGGATTATAAAGTGAGTTAGCCGTAATTACTATTAAGTTAATGTAAAATATGTTAACAGCTAAATATATTACTTAAATGTTTAATTTTGAGTTATTTTTTCTTTTTTGCAAACGTTATTTTTTCGTTGCACAGACGGAGATCGTCACTCGATGCCGGGAAAATATCAACCTATTAGATGCGGCCTTGGCAGGCGGCTCGCTTTCTACCACTTTGCAACGAGACGTTAGAGGTTAGTACACTTCATAAATAACTGGACATAAGGCTACCTGTTAAATGTAACGGAAATACTGTCTAAGAAAAGCCAGCAAATATTAGCAGGAATAAACTTTAAGTTAGGAAAGACACTAGATGGTCGAGCATTAATTCACGAATGAAGTGCAAAGTTGCAAACAGTGGCAAACGACCGCAAAAGTCACTTATGTCAACCTCAAATTGACAGCTCACCAACCACAAGGAAAAAAACTTTATTTAAAAAAAAAGAACATGACAAGACAATGCAATTGCATTATGAACGCAACTGTAAGCATGAATATCTTGTTTCATGCAAAACTCCGGACGGTTGGTGGTCATGAACCGCTGTTACTCATGTTCCGACCGGTTTCCGAACGAAACTCGTGATTATTGTCCAATCTCGGTCGCGATCAAGGCTGACGGCCTTATTTGGACTTTCAGACGACGCGACGTCTTCGCTCTTTTTGATTTATTTTTTTATTCGCATGTAAGTGGAGGTCGGGGAGGGACGGTAAATTATACCAAAAGCTGATTTTCTTGTTTGCAAATTGCATGTCGTACAGAAGACCGCTTTGTAAGGGAATCGATGTTATGTAAAAGTAATCATGTTTGGATTTAATATACTTTCACGTTATGTCATGTGTTTTATATCATCGTTAGGTCGATGTAGCCGGAAACTAATCTATCTGAGATGTCCTAATCTTGATACATACATTGTAGTACCTACTAGGGTTACCAACCTTACTATATAATATAGTGTCCTACTTTACTAAAGGCCTAAATATATATAAAATTTAAAAAATATATATAATATATTTTCATTTCAATACAAAATGGCGAGATGAGCGCAATATGGCCAATACTTATCTCATAAAAACTAATTTAACGGTATTTTGTAACCTTAATTTAGAGTGTTATAAAATGGCTATTTGACATTAAAAAAAATTGTTAATAAAGGTTCAAAGTAGCAAAAAATAGAAGCATTTAAATATATTTTTTTAAACATACCAATCTATTATTTATTCTTTCGCCATCTACTATATTTTTACGGGCAATGACTTCGAAAATACTATATTTGTTATAAAAAAGTTGGTAACCATAGTACCTACCTATGTAGGGGTCTACCTAATATGGTCTTGATACACTTCTACATCTTGAAGATACGTAAGGTACTTACATAAAATCGGAAAGCGGATATTTGATCGTTGAGTCGCAGAATTGTAAATGAACGGAAACATGTTGTTGAGTAGACCTTGCCTATCTATTCCGGACACGAAATTGAGGTCTTCTGATGTATTTTACTAAATGATATTATTTTTTTAAGTTTCGTTACAGTATAGCATTGTTTTATTTTTCTGGAGATGTCACTATCTTCATCGTCAACTAATAAAAGTAAAAAAAAAACTTGTACCTTCGTATCGGACGTATAAATCTGGACTTCGGTTAAGCTTATAAATCTTTTGATGTCATTTTATTTCGGTTGTTCAGGGCCTGTACGAGCTGCGAACCGGTAGCATCTTCGTGTGATCAATTTAGGGTTGCCATGTTTTACATGTTGCCGGGTTTTTTATGTTGCCAGTATTTCAGTGGCTATGGTAGGTACGGGACAGAATGGCAGAAGTCTGAGAGACAAACTGGACTCGAGCGTATTGAAAGATTTTTCGCATTATTAGCAAACAGACGTATCTGTGTAATAAATGGAAGAGACAGTATTTGCCTAGCAGGCCGTAAAAAAATATGTGGGCAAGAAGACCACAAACTAGCTCTGACAGGTCAGAATATCGACTTTGCTGCTAAAATATTCATAAGATATCGATTAGAACCCCATAATAAATTACAGCAATCTACAACGTTATTTTTAGTAGGTATATGAGAAACCTGAATATAGTTTGTTCAGAATAAGTAACTGAGTCGATTCCAATAATTTTTAGCCCGTGTTACCTATATTTTGTCCCAAAAATATTTAAAAAAGGTTAAAAGTTGGACACCGAGGGACACTAAGTAGGTTATCCAATCTCCGCGCCGAACGGTTAGGTACCTAGGTACTATTATCAATAGTGCGGCGCGAGCGGCGTGGGTGAGCATGTTTTTGTACGAACAAAACAAGCATAGAACTTTGTGATTTTTCATGATACAGTTTTGAAATTTTATACATAGATTCTTTACATAAAAATACTAGACACGTGTTTCGGGTTTCGCATATACTAAAAATAATGTTGTATAAGTGTAACACCGACATGACACTAGTCTGGGTAGTGAACATAAGTTAACAAACCATCATGATCTGCATGAGATTGCAATGGTGTGCATTGCAATCTCCTTTCACACTTTACTAAATAACCACAATTTACTAACCCTTTAACAGCTCCGTCCTTTGAAGTACAAGCTTACGCAAATAGTACCTAGAAAATATGACGTGTTATGAAGTGTAAAACTGCACTCAGACTTACATAAAACACTTATAACTAACATAGACATCGTCTATGCTTATGCCAAACATAGGCATGGTTAACGGCTCAAAGCACCGAAGTAGTTACTGAGACCGTCTAAAATTAAGACAGTTTGTTCGCATAGCCCTGTACCCAACGGGTTAATTGCTTAACACACTATAAGTAACAATGGTTTTCATTTTGACAGTTCAACAACATCCACTGCGTTATTTACGTTGTTGAGCAGACAATTTTTTTGAACATATGCAGCAATGGATTAGCAATATCCTTTAAAATTATTCAGACTGTGATTGATAGTGTTGTGTAAAAGACAGTAGAATGGAAGATATAGGTTAGGTGCTCAACTCATAGGATGTTTTGGAAATCTCCTAAATCAAAATAACATAAATAATCCTGAAGAAGAAAGAGACGCATACAGGCTCACTTTGAATTCATCGATAATATTTTCAACAGATGAAAGAACTACGAGCACTTTTACCCCCTGACTGATTGCCAGCGATATCAAATTCAGCCTGTATATTGCAGTGACTATAATTTTCTATGACTCCCTCTAAGTCCGTTATTGTCTATGGTGGCAACCCTGGACCCCGGAAACGGCGACACGCCGGGCGATCACACGCCCATTCGTTCGTCTCCATCTATTTCTGCCTACGAAAGCGGAACCGTCTCGCCAACTACGAATGTGTGGACACTGTTGCGATTTTTTTTTTGCGAGACCCATATGTTAGAATTTTTGCGTGTCGGGTAAATAAAGGTGATTGGGCGTCAATTATTGGTAGCAACTTAGGGTTTTGGTTTTTATTGGTAGCATCGATTTTTAGGGTTCCGTACCAAAATGGTAAAACGGAACCTTTATGGTGAGACTAATTCTGTCTGTCTGTCTGTCTGTCACAGCTGGATATCTCAAGAACTACTAATGCTATCAACTTGAAATTTGGAACAGTTTTTGATGACGTTTGCCCAACTATTTTGCAAATAAGAAAGAAATAAAAATATATGTATATTTTTTGCAACAGGGACTGAAAGGGGGTCTGAAAATTTCGAAATGGGGCTACTAGAGCATGTAGGGTTTCATATGAAATAGCGCAGTTTGCACATTTTCAAACATTTTTACTTTTTTTTTTTAGGCCGCATTGTTTTCGACTTTTGATGAAAAATGTAATAAAAATACCGTTCCCCCCTTTATCTCCGAAGTTTGCAAAGAGAAAAATCTGAAATTATACTATGTGATAGAAGTTTATGTAAAGATTACGGGAAAAATAAAACGAAGTCTCTAAATAGCACACTTTTTCATAAATCATCAACAAAAGTTACATTAGTTCCACTATCGGTCAAGGGATGGCGTTGACATAAAACTGCAATATTCTACACCGCAGTGTACAGTGTTAAAATTCTCTGACGAATACCTATAGGCCTCGCTGATGAAAATTTAAAAACATGATGGTACGGAACCCTCGGTGCGCGAGTCCGACTGGCTCTTGCCCGGTTTTTTATTCACGTAACACTGCTTTGACATCATTCTGAATCTGAAGTAATTTATTTATATTTTCTTTATTGTAACTATCGAGAGCCAAACTCATATTTATTATTAGGTTATGGTTGTACTCACGTGAAAGTTACAAGTGAAACCCACCGCGTGATAAGTTGATAAAATTAAAGGTACTCTCTTGGATGCAGTAGCCTCATTTGAGTCCGAGACTATTCAGGTAATCCCGAAACAAACACATGACTGCGTGAGTGATACTGAATTCAGTAATAAATAGTATGTTATAACTTATACCTACTGTTGATCTTCTATTTAGGATGACACTGGCTCATCACCACACCAAAGCCATTCGTGCAGGCACCTTCACTTTTCAACAGTCTCCCGCCATTTGTGGTGAACTGACAGTAACAGTTGACATTAGTGACAGCTACTTCACTCTTATGTGCATGAGATAGTGTTTATATAATTTCTATTAAATAGATTCATTACACCTACTTAGAGTCCTTCGCTTCATAATAAACAAAACCAGAGCATAACAGGTAGGATCGATAATATACAGAACGATATAAGATTAAATCGACCACGATTATAATTATTATAAACAAAAGATTCCATGAGATATATTAAGTGCCCTACACTTCTAACAAAGAGCTTTTTAAAGACACTCTCTCATTGAACTTGAACAACAAAGACTGTTCAAGTAGGTCCACATATCTTCAAAGGAATGCATTATTAAATAATTACACAATAGTTTATTGTATATCACTAATTGTAAATTAATTGTGTCAGTACATATTATGAAAACGTATTGTTACTTACGTAATTTAGTAAGTATGTAGGATCTTTCTAAAATAAAGACAAAAACCTCGTTTCTGAAAATGCTGGTGTTCTGTTTTTTGTACGACTTGAAAACCATAGAGCACATCGTTTAAACGTAAGTACCTACCTACAAACCAAAATTGTGTAGGTATCGAAGGGTGTCTTAAAATAAACCTCTTAAAAAGAAAATAAAATTGAATGAGCACTTAGGTTAAATTAAAGCTCCATTTAAAAAGCTCTATTTGTAGATAAAAAAATCTTAAGTAAACACTTTATAAATTTATCTAAACATATACTAAGAACGAGTTATCCCCTGCGTTCATTTTGTTTTCTTTTTAACAAATGTTCCTATGTCCCAAAATAAATATTATTTTAGTCCACCACATAAAACTGGCAAAGGAATCTAGACCTTATGTCTCTAACATGCTAATTAGAATTGCAAGAACGGTTCATATCATGTGTAACCCCAAAATCTACATTCCAACACATGTATGCAAACTTTGCAGTCTGCAGACTAATGTATGTACACTAGATAATGCAGCTACCTAACAGCATAAAATGCTGTTTACGCAAGCAAAGAAATATGGCAAGTTGTACTTGTTTAATTAAGTATGAAGAATATTCATTGAAAAGAAACTACTTGTGAAGATAATGATTGCATCATTTTAAATTATTACGTCACTATCCTAGTATCCATGAACAAAGCATAGACATTAGACAGATAGTCCATTAAAAAAAGTTTATGTTTCAAAAATAGAACATGACGATCGCTAACTTTATTTCAACTAGACAGTAAATAATTCAGTTTGAATTACAAATTACCTTATTTCTAAACCACTATGATGTCAAATTATTACCAATTACATTACAAAGTAGGTGTAGGTACACAGAATTTAATACACACTATCAACATAGACTTTTTTCCTGGCTAAGTAAACATAACATCACGATTGATGACATCATTTACATGTCAAAAGAAGGATAAACCATTATGATGCTGTACCTAGAATGCTGAGCTTGTCAGTAGCATTTTGTTTTTAATGAGATTCACTTGTTCAGTGAACAAAGAAAAATGGTTGTTTGCACAAAATTATTGATTATCGTTCAGGAGTGTAGAAAACATACGGCGCCTCGGAAAAGTGAGTTTTCGTTTTTGTTGTTTTTTTTTTACGGAAATTATAATTATAAGGTAAAAAAAATTGCCAGGGTAAAAAAATATGTTTTAAGACACACCACAGAAATCTCCCCGATTTCTATATATGTCTTAAAATGGTTCCCTGTTTATAATCATCTTAAAGGTAGCAACATAATGACTAAATCTTTCTACGACAATATCTTTATGGGATTCGGATCAATGGTTCATTAAATCGTCCGGCACGCCATATTTTCCAGTGGCTCAGATCTTCGAACTAACAGAGCATGACTAAAACATTTAACACTGATGTTATGACAATTTCACGCACATGGACTTGTAGCGACGTTATTACTTAATAGGAAAATGGACCAAAAACTAAATGACCTACTAATCATACATAGGTAAAAGGTTTAAATTCCATCGCTAAATATAGGTACCTAAAGATCAAAGAATAATCTTTGTATGATAATTTATGCAGCATGATGGCATCCGCTTACATAATAAACTGATAAAAGGATTCTTTGTATCTATTTGTTTGACAAAGCGATAAAACTAATCGATATTCCCTTTATGATACAGAACACTCAATTTCCGTTCAGAATTTTCTAACAATTCGGACCCCAACGCAAAGTCAGTGTTAACTCCAACATAATTATATCGACGTCACAAGGTTAGCTCATTAAACATGTATATGACGTCATTCAAAATGGCGGATAATGCATTCTTTGGCAATGGAGCCAACAATTGTCAGCCTAGTTAATAGATAGGTATGATATTTACACTGGTAATGTCAATCTCGCCAAGGCCGAAGACACGTGGGCGGAAGTTAAGTATTACAAGAAATAACATTGCTATCTTAAAGCAATAAATATAAAATTGGTTTGTCTATCGTTATCGTTGAAAAATGTTTATGATTTAAAGAATTAGAAGTATTCTCTGGGACTGGTAGGTTATCTATGGGAATTTGCATTGAAAATGTTGAAATGCAAAATGTTTTAACTATAGGTATGGTGGACCTTTACATAAATTTTAATTCCAAGGGCCTCCAAAAAGCAAAAGAATTTGGAAAACTATTCGTGGCCTCATTAGCGACCCCATTAGTTACCTATTGATCAATTCCTTGAATAGTAAAACGAATAGCTAAAATACGTTTTTAAGTGGCTGTTCAACAACTGGTAAGACAACAAACAATGCTTAATTGACTTTAGGACTACGTAAGAACATTTTCTTCTGGTCCTATATCCTTGACATCCCACAAATACACTTGCTCGCACAATATGTAAAACACGAGCCTATTGTAAAGGTATACGAATGGTAGATACAGACATACCTACTGTAGGTTATAATGATGCTGACCCTAAACATCACTATTTGCTTGAAACTCCAAGTAACTGGACAAATCGACAGCCTCCCATAATCAAAACAATCTACCTTGGAAGACATGATTCCGTTCACCATGTTCAGTTATATTCACTACAACTCAATCCTTTAAGAGAAGAACATAAGCCCGGATATTCTTGAAACCACCAAAAAGCCTGACAATCTAATTACTTAAGTACCTACTAATTGCCAGGAGACAGGCCGCAATGCTTTACAAACAAGGTCTAATCATTAGGAATGCAGTTACGATAGCCGTACGAACAGAAAAGGCAATCCAATTGCTATGATGGACACATAATGTTCCACCGATGGACTGTGAGGCGATTCATACAAAATGTTCGATTAGGACGTCGTCGGCGTCGTCAGTCGTAGTCGTAGGCACATTTCTGTCCTTTCTGTTTTTGACTTTTGTTGTGTTTATACTAGCGTGCTTTCTTGTTGTTAATATAAACGATGCGCCCGCTACTTGTTGGGAATTTTATTATATTGCTTTTGGACACGACAAATAATCGTTACACGCACAAGAAACAGTAGCAGGATCAAGTTTGTGATGCATTGCATTAAGTTCCTGTACTCACCTGCCTAGCCTTTTCCTAACTATGTTGGGGTCGGCTTCCAATCTAACCGGATGCAGCTGAACACCAGCATTTTACACGGAGCGACTGCCTATCTGACCTTCACAACCCAGATATTGGGTAATACAATACCCCTTGGTAAGACTGTGTGTCAGACCTTCTGACGACCCGTAACAACTGTCAAAAATGTATGAATGACAGCCGGGGAACCCACGGCTTAAAGTGCTTTCCGAGGCAGGGAGGGGTTCTTGGTATGTAATAATTAAGTTTCTGGACTGCAGTGAGCAAATGATTCTGTTACGTATCTAGACGTGTTCATAATTTACTTTCTATTGTTTAATTTTAATCCGACATGTGTGCACACATAAAGTCATAAGATTCTGTTTCGCAAAACTGTGGGATAAATTGCTGCCATTGTCTTCATTTCGCGTTCCCAAGTTTTGTTGGTCATTTTCTCTTGGTTGCTCTTGTAAATCTGCGCCTAATTCTGTATTTTAATTAAAGCCACGATCAACGCGCAACTTTTCATTACTTAAAGTAGGTTGATCATGATTGTCTTTCTTGAAGACCGGATCTAAAAATGACCTCATCTTTGTTTTGTCACAAAACAATGGATTAACTGATCTTTTTAACTCCATCAATTTTGTACTCGATACTTTAATGTGTAGAACCAAGGTGATATCACTCGATAAATAGAGCTTGATAATATAGCGCTGCAAGCGGCATATGATTAATGTTGTATTAATAGATGGAGTTGGTAATCGGTCGCTTGAAGCGGTTGGAAGGTATTTTCGTGTTCAAAGGTACAGAGCAGTGTATCAGCTGGTCGTGGAAGCGACGCACGTCGGTCGTCGCTTAGTCCGCGAGTTGCCGTGTTTACATTTCCGATTCGCGTCCGTACACCAAGTTTCAAAACAGTGCCAATTTCCTCGTAAACATGAAATTTGATTGGATTTTTATATAACCGTTTACTTCGTAATTAATTTATCATTTTTATTGCATTTGCATTTCGTCTCGTTTAGTGAAACTGGATGCGCATGAGTGGTTATTTGACTTTCGCTTCTGGCAGTGTGTTATGGTTGCAACGGCGTCCTAATTTAGCATAAATTGCATTTACGTTTGTAATGAAAAACATAGTTTTACTAGAAACGTTTCATATATTAACTGCGTTGTTAGATCGACCTTGGCGAATAATGTCTGAAGTGTTTATAAATTGCCAGCTGAGACTACAATCAGAAATTGTTTCCTTGTGATTTTAATTCTTAGTTGTTGGTTCGATCGTATTATATTCATAGTTCATAGTGTGGGTGAACTATTTGATTATGCATTCGGTGTTCAAGATTTGTGCAACGCAATAAATCCGTTACGCAATCGTATTCGAGAAATTGTTTTAACTCTTTAATTGTTTAACTGATCCTTTTATGCACCTTTATTGTTATATCATCTTTAAGATATGGAATTGCTTGTTAAACTATAAATATTACATCAATTCTTTTTCTGTCTTTAATATCTTCACCTTTACCGTTATTTAAGGTCAAGGGTTCAAGAATAAGTTTTATAATGATTCTTCATAAGACGCCATTTTTACCTCAACGGCCAATTTTTTTTCTTAATCATGCTACTTTTCAAACAACTTGGTAGTTACATCTTTTTGAAGCCTAATTTAAATCTGAATAGACTTCTTCTTGCAATACTTACTCCCTACTCCCATAAGACTGGTCAGTCAAGTTTTTATAAAGACACGAAAAGTTATAGTTAGTTATAATTTATTTCCTACTAAAATGTTTACGTATTCCCACTACCTTTATACCTTTGGAATTAGATAATCACTTTCACTGTTTTTTACTTAATGTTGACACAAAACTTGGTTTCCAAACACATTACAAACTTGCTTTATGTCTTTGAATTGAGGACAAACTTTTCATTTATTGTGCTCTCCTCTGATATCCAATCTATCAACTATTACGTTTTTATTGGTACTATTTTGTAGATGGAAACAATTTCTAATGATGGTTTTATTGTAATTGTAAATTGATGAAGAGGGAAAACTTATAACAATTGTAGAAAGTTATATTGATGGAACTGTTATTGCTTATATTATGGGAATATCTTTAGATTTCAAATATACATACATAAACTCACGCTTTCATCCCATGGCAGAAGGCACAGGACACCTGCTACCATCCATAAGTAAAGATCGTGAATTAAAAGGAGTATGTACTCATTTTGCTACGTTTACGTTCATACATCTCTTCATACAGGCACGCCGGTTGCGAGTACTGCACCTGACCGTTCTGATGAAGTACATAAAGATTTCAAACGGTTGTGATTGTAAGGATATATATAGATATACCAATTACATATTACGGTGAATACGGCTGTTTTTACGAATATACTTTTAAGACTTAAAACTTGCTGCGAGCGCATTGATCCACTTAAGCTCATTTCAGACTACGCTATAATATAATAGCTTATAGCATATAGTTTATAGCTCAACAATATCGCTCGCCATACATTTATTTAGAACACGTTCACACTTTGCTATATTATTTAAATGTATGGCGAGCGATATTGTTGTGCTATAAACTACCAGCAAAGGATTTTTTCCGTCTGAACCAATATATGCTATTAATTATTATTATAGCGTAGTCTGAAATGAGCTTTACCCAGCCGAAACAGTCTAAATAAAAGATACTGAACGAAATCACGTAAAACTCTGAAATTTCTACTACGTAGTATGCAATTTTCGCATAGCAAGCAGACAGACCATTTGCTGTAGTTTCTTGTTGTCTTTTTTCTGATGTATGTCAGCACAAACACATCATAATTCAATTTAAAGTGCCTCAATTACATTTAACACGTCATTCAACTAAATTACATCAATAACAGCTCCATCAGCCTGACCCATAATTGTGACTAATTTTTCTAAAGTCATTGTGTAATGGTCAAAGATTGTGTAACCAGTTTCTCTTTGTAAAACAACTATATATCTATGCAGCTGTAAGTGCATTTGTAGACAAGATATTGTCTAATGTTCCGATTTTGTTAAGCAGTATTGCAAGCTCAGATTAGAATAGAATACTCTTTATTATGTACAGACGCCAGCACATCAAGTTACTACAATCTGTCAGATTTCTTTAATAGATTTTCGACTTTATTGCTAAAGCATAAGGTTCATTGGGAAAATCTGACAGTTTCGGGTAGGTTGACCTGCTGGCGTCTGTACATCATATAAATTATTCAGACTGTTATAATGTTGTTTGTTGGTTTACCATTTTTAAATCCTAATTATCTATAGAAAATGCTCTACAAGGTTTTAAGACAGATTCCGTCATTCAAGACCTTATACCTGTGTGAGTGTGCTTATTTCTAAAGTCAAAGAGTAACTGTACCGTTCATTTGAAAAATAACCTCTGCAGAATCCATTGCAGTTGCGCACACAATTTGATCGTTAAAACATTAAAATTTGTTCTTGCCAGCCAACGCGCAGCGGAGGCGTTATTTAAACATAATTTATTGTAAACCGCTTCGCATTGGCTGTGCGTCTCGTTTTGGTACACTGACATTTGCATAAGCAAGCAAAAAATGATCATCTCGCATGCAATTATTTTTCATAAGCAAACATTTTGAACAAAGTGTTATGCGCAGAAAGGTCGTATGTCGCAAATATATATTTAACGCAAACGTTTTGAAATTAAAAATGGCCGAGATTTCTCTATATAATATCGTGAACGTTATTTTTTTACTTCAAGTTCTTGGGGTCGGACATTATCTTGTTCGTTTTTCAGGGTAATTCATGCAGCTGCGTAGTTTAAAGTAAATTACATGCCAGAAAACCAGTCTACGCGTAAAAATATGAAGGAAAAGGTTCCAAGGTACTTAATTATGATTTAACGATCAAGTTTTATGTGTTGAGAGGCAGACTTTGTTTATTTTGCAGTTGAATTTCCGCGACGTCTTATTATGTTAAGTTTTTTCGTCAGAAATCGGTTTTTTGAGAGCAAAATCATCTCTCAAGTTTCGATCTTTGATATTTTAATAATCATGTAGGTACTTAATATTCCAACCATGTTATCCTTGAACGGACTGGCTTTCCAAAAGAATCGAGGGTCATTACTCCTGCGTTAGACATCAGTCATCTTATGAGATCAGAGCCACTCCTTACATGTCGAGGTACCTTTTATGGTGACCCTACTAAGTAGGTAGGTACCTATTAATTAACAAGCGACATTGATCTGATTCCTTTAGGTCAGTATTGATCACCTTGTGACAATTGACTGCAATTATATTCTAATCTATACTCATTAGATAAGATAAATCGATACTTTTTCTATATTAAGTTCGATTTAAGTTAGTTACATCATAACTAACTTAAAAATTAAAAACTGGATCGAATAACTAGGTATTTTAAATCTAGAACATTTTAATTATAGACTCAAGACCTATTAGTTAAGTTTTTATTACCTACCGTAGTCGTAAATTATATTTTTAAGCTGAAGTCTGCACACTCACTAGGTTCAATCACGGTAATGTTAACTTAACACTACCGTGGTTCAATGTCTCACTTACTGTGTTAAGTTTAATATCAACGAATTATAATTTTATGATTCCCAAATAATATTTTGCATTCGAAAAAAGAATCCGTTATTTTTATTGCCAGCTCCTCATTTATGTTCGGGTCCTAGTTTTTTCTAAGTCATCCAATTTAGTCTATGGTTTTATTATTTTTAATCTGCGTATCTTAAAAGCTTGTACAGTTGGAGTTTCTAAGTTAATCTCCATATTTTGCACTTGAGAATTGATCGTAGGTATGGCGTCTTAAGGAAAGTGGCTCTGCGACTAGTTCTATCATACATGTCGGTTACATACGACAGTTTCACTTCCACACACTGGTGGACTGCTAATCACCGTGACATACCAGATGTACCTACTCAGACTGGTTTGAATTAACTTCCTGTCTATGTTTTTTTACAAATAAGTTCGTAATTTTTGTTATTTTCTTTTAGTGAGAAATCTTTAAAGAAAAAAAAGTGTTTTTACTGCTATGTTTTGTGAAACATCATTGGATATATCTAATTATGATTTTCATTAACACAAACTCTAAATTCATAGAACACCCAAAGAAGACAATAAATTCAGGCACAATTACAACCATTTCATTTTCGAATAATAGGTAGGTACCTACATAAACTAATGCGAAAACGTAAAAAGCCAAGTTCTAATTTATTGAAAAACCAACTGCTGGTTTAATATAATAACTACAGAACATCAACCGACATTCTATTGTTGCTTAAAGATTAGGTATCCGTTAATTACATTTGTCAGGCTAACGGTAAGGACGGACATTCTAGTTCGTCTCGACTTCTCGAGTAGGTACCGCTAGCATTGAATTCTCTGATGTATTGCCGGCCTGCTACAATTGTTCGAGGTGATTGAATTCGCTTGTAGCTTGACGTTTGAACATGTTCTATTTTTAAATTGTTTGTTGTTTTATTATCGATGTAAACAAGAACAAATAAATTTTGTTAGTTTGAACGACGCGCGACGTCTTTGTGCTAAGCAGTGTATAGATTTTAAATTACGAATTGGATACGAATACGCGAATTGGTGATTTTTTTTAATTACAAGAAAAAAAAACAAAAGCAAGTAGGTTAGCTGTCCAAGTAGTTTTAATCATAATAATATTATTATGGAGGCGTATTTTTTCGTTTCCGTTTTAGCGAGCCATTTGTAATATCAGTTTGAATTAAGACTTCGTTTTTATTGCAACACCTGAAACAAAGAAACCGCACAGTATTGTTAACTTTGAAGCGAAAGTAGTAACTTTTTATGTAACCGTAACTCAAAACTGAAACTCATGCGCATTCACTAAATCAGATTCAGTTGTTAAATAACTACCATCATTTCAATTAAGGCCTCCTCGAATTGATAATCATCAAAATAATTCGTGACGTTGCATCATTGTTTTAAAACTATATCCGATGAAGCTCTATGCTTTTTGTATTGGGGTGAAAGAACTAGTTGTTGGCACTGATTTATATTTTGGTTCAGCTTAGTTCAATAGTCGGCGCTGCCAAATTCTAGAGTCTAATTTAGCTCGCTTGCCCAATTTTAGGTTTAATCAAATCTAGACTTAAAATCAATGGTGAACCTTACGAAGATCAGGTGAAACACAATATCACAGCCTAAGGATAACCTCATAATTATCTTCTTCGTCTGTTGAATCGTAACTTCCTCGCAATTTATTACAACACGATCAACAAGTCTTGAAAAAAAAAAGCATAACTTCCCCAGTGCCGACAATCAGTTCTCCAAGCCTAGCATAGTGTTGCCAGTGTACAAATCAGTGACTTAACATTTTTATCTAACAGCTTCTCATTACGTACGGTGTGAAAGTGATGTATTAACGGAACAGTGTTCATTATATCACAGTGAGACTCTTGCCAAAATGAATTTATCTGCGACATCTACAGCTACCGCTAACAATGAGGAAGTCGGTGAGTTATTACCAAATCATAGACAATTTATATTTTTATTTTAGTAGCACAGTGTATGGTTAACTTTATTTTTATTGACAGTTGTGCATATATGTATAGCATTCCCTCCTCCTTTCCCTTATTACTGTAGGTAAGGGGTTTGGTATTGGGGTTGCATGAACGTTTTAAATTACTTTGCGAGGCAAATTACAACAAATTTTCGTCATAAGCTCATAACTTCATAAGTAAATTAACGTTTTACAGCACGATAAACTTAGTCATAAGCACTACTAGACTAGCACACAAAAATAGAATATTTTGCATTATTCAAACATGCAATTAGTACAGTCAACAGCAAAAGTAGATGATCAAAATCAGAAATTCAATACTAATGAACGGAGTTCGCGTCAGAACTCTGTGGCGTCGAAGTACTACTACTTAGAATACTTACTAGGTAGAATACTTTTGAATCACTTCGACGCCACACAGTTCTGACGCGAACTCCGTTAATTAGTTTTGAATTTCTGACTTTGATCATCTACATACATCTGTTGACTGTACACCTGTGCGTGTGCATGTCTTAAAAAGTTATTATACCGTACACTTCAATTTGGTAAACACATGTCAAGAATGCACGGCACGCGATAAGTCAAAAAACTCAAAAATATCTTGAACAAAATTCATACTTGGTCAACATATAAAGAACAAGTCTGCCTATTGACTTCAACGCAAATCACAGCTAAATAATTAACATTAAAATTCCTCATGTATTTACTGTATAGTGTACTTGACCCGATAGGACTTGCTCGCCTACACCCTACCTACGCTTGTCAACAACTCCATACCAGATTACCAGACCATCGCAGTCCGTTCGCCATTTTCTCTCAAGTACTAAAAACCACAGAGTAGATATTATACCACAGAGACCAAAAACGATAACTCGATTTGGGCACAGGAACCCTTAAGTTTGAAAAGGGTTATACACAAGCTATAAAAGCAAAAGATCGATTAGTTTCGTCTGTAAAAGGGTACAATAAAACAAAAAGCAAGTGGTTAAAAAGCCGAAACAAATACCGGTATTTAAATAAAAAACGAAATAAAAACGACAAAGCCTTTTTCTGATAAAGATGATGCTGGCAATTAAGATTGTGTGAAGCTTTCGTCTCTGGGATATAAACCAGTCCTAATACTTCGCATCTTCCGTAATATAAACTTGGTGGTCTTACGCCTACTCAAGAGGATAATTTGCGGCACCGTGGTTGGCTATAGGAATATGAAAGTTGGCTAAATTATGAATCAGGAGCGTAGGTGGTTCCTAACAAAAGGTTTGTTAGCAGATGTTTATGAAAAGCTCTTCAAATTTAACATAATTATTTGAGACAGAATATGATAAGTCATCTATTCAGAATGTCTTACTTAATTATGAAACTAATTTGTTTTCTAATGTAACAATGTCAGCCATTGCGCAACGTTTCACCGTACCAGACAAATAGACTTACTATACAGTGAAGTAAATACAGGAACACCGAAATAGTGTTCTGAGATTAATTCACAAAACAGATAGAAAGACTCAAGACTACATCATCTTTTAAATATTTTTTCAGTAACTATAAACAAAAGAGGATAATGTCTAAAATTAGCAGTGCAGTCAAATTCGTGAGTAGGTCACTCCAACAGTGACGGTTACATTTTTAACGTTCGTTTTCTCCACAACGTTTTCCCATGTTGCAACTGCATCCATTGCGCAACTCCTGGCAAAAACTGGCTCTCGTTATGCCAATATAACTGGCAAGGACAACGCATATTGGCAGCGAGAGCACGGCACAATTGACGTTAAATTTTAATATGAGCATAATGCATTCGACATTGGCGAAATGTGTTTGAGGAAATCGGCCATAATTGAAACTGGTAACAGTAATAAAAGTATCAATTTCGATTTTTTGTTGTCTTACTCTGAGGTCATCAAACAATATACTTACAATAATTAATTCTTATATAACGAAATAGCAACACAGTGCACTACCAATAGCATTTTCCATTTTATTCATTCTTATAACGTGACTCAGTGTATTATACAATTATTAATGATTTGATTCACGCAATAAGTTCCGGCATGAATATTTTAGGTTACGATGGCTTTAATATGCTGCCAACGTCCACAAATTAGTATGTAAAAGCGTTGCGTGATTGAATGATGCCAAACATATGGAGTGAGATGGTTTAATTAGCTATTTTCTACTTTACCAAGTGTAATGCGTAAATCATAAGAGATTTTACCGCGTGCTTCTTTGAGAACAGCGGCTTGTAATTTACTTTCTTTAAAGTGCATTAGCTATTATTAGAGCATCATAATATTGTCTTATTATCTTCTTTCGTCTTATTATTAGATACTTACGTTTTGTTTTCGGTCTAATATTGAGATTAGAAATCCCGATTAAGAATAGAGCTCTTTCTATTACTATAGCCTGGCAACTTAGCTGTTTAAGATAATATCTTGTGATTTGGCGGCATTTTCTGCGTATCCACTTGAATTCTGATAACGTCTACATCCACAATCCACTTGTCAGGCAAAGTGATTAAAGCATGATCCTCCAAGATCATCCAATTTCCGGAAAGTTTTAACTGCATCTAAGATAGCCTGTTTTGGTTATAAATCTTTTTCCAGTTATACGCTGGCAGTTTTTAATTAACTTAACCGTCTCGTAACGAATAAGGAAATTAGTCTGGCGGAGCTTGATTCTAGATTATTAGATTCATCTTTTTTGTTTTTGAAACCATTGTTTGCTTCTGTGCTTGATTCAAAACTGTCCCCATAAAAAACATCAATGAAAGCCAAATCAAAATTTGAGGCCAGAGTTTCTTTCGTTATTTCATTATCTTGTCTTGTTTATTTTCTTATCGTATCTACACAAGGCCGTATCGTTCTAGCTTCTGAGTTTCTATTACGACTTCATTTGTTTCATTGCGGTCAAGACCTCGGTTCCTTAGCTTGATAACCTATGATATCCAATTCAGCCATCTAGTGGTCTTTTCGCTCAGTGATATTGGGCACTTTTGTGTGTGATGTTTTTATGTGAAGTGTGTGGTGTTGCGAATATAATCCAATATTGTATCAAGTGCTTATTCATTTTGACTTGAAATCAAAACGGTTTCGTCGTTACTTGTAGCTTTAACATTATAGTCTTTGTATTCAGTCTCACTGTTTTCCAACTTTCCTGCAATTAGAAATCTAATGAAACTGCCATAAATTGAATCTGTTAAACACTGCGGATGGATATCATAAAGTTTTCCCAGGAGCTCACCTTGCAACAAGTTTGCGTATTTGTGTACATAATTTTCTATTCATATTGAATACAGTATCTCTAAGATCTATGAAGAAACTCAATATCTCCGCCGGGGTCACCTTGCATTCGTTATGCTGTACTTATATATGTGCAACGTTGTTTCTGCAGTTGAACAAATATGAATATCTTAGTCTCAAGGCACTTTTTTCTGTGACCCATTTACAACTATTACTTTGTTTTCGTATACCGTTAGTTTCCGTCAATCACGCCTTATTTGCAAGTGTGTAGCGTTCAGACATTGCAACCGACACCTTATTGTGTTCTACAATAGTGCATTTTGGAATAGTATTCATATGCTTATGACAAAAAGACAAAGTTGGATTTGCATTTGGTGAAATAGTTTATTGTTCGCGTTTGCAAGTTAGTCATCGTTAGTGCCTTGCAATAGAGACGTAACTTGGTTTCTGCCGGGATGTTCTCAATGTTTGCCTGAGCGTCGCAGTGCACAGTCGTGCAACTTCGACCTTGCCGTCGAATCCTGCGCTTGATCGAGTTGACAGCTTCTTAATGGATTGCTACCTACAGTACCCAGGTATTGTGTGATGTGTTTTAAAATACTCTCATCCTTTTGTACATTTTGAACATGATCATTTCGGGTGAGTTTTAAGTGCCCTTTTGTATTTTACCTTAGATACAAATATTAAAGTGGTTTAGGTTTAATCAGATTTGTGTTAGTGGTTTAGATTTTGTACGTTATCAGTATATCAGTATTCGGTAGATTCGGTAATATGATAACATTAATCCGTAAAGATTGCCAGACTGATGTAATTTGTGTTGATATCCTGAATTAACGCTTGCTTAGTTGTATAATTTATCACGTACGAGTGTTAATGGTGTCTTTAGCACATAATATTGATGACCGATTACGAATTCCGTCCGCAGCAGGTTTATAAGGTGCGCGGGCGCATGGTAATCGCTTACTTTACAATTTGTTTGCTTTCACCGAGCGAGGATGTGAGGTTGTTATGTTGCAACCAGTAATACAACATACGGCTTGAAGTACCTATTCATTTTTGTAAGAAATGCTAAGAATTTCTTTTAATCCAGATTTACATGAACAGTATAGAGAAGTGTTTTAAAAACCGATCTATACCTACAGAAAAAAAAAAACAAATAAATAAATAAAAACAAAGCGAAATTTATTTAAGCGTTTAACGTGAATCATATTAAGATATACTTACTATACATAATTACATACAACTAAACTTGTTGACAAACTTTTAATATCTTGCTCAAATATATTTTCCTTTTAGCCAAGTGCTACATTTTATGAGAACACTGTACAGAAAGGCACTTGTACCGAAGAAACACGATTTAGCCTTGATTTTATAACGGGTGACGGCAAAAACAGTTTTTGCCAATTTCGACTGCGCGCACGAGTCATATTTTAGTTTGTTGAGAATCACAACAATTCACAAGACCGGCATTGCAACATATGGAGTTAGGAATACAGCATGTAAAATGACAGTCAAACTGAAATAGAATAATAACAATAACTATTAACGGCCAGTAACCAGTTTACAGCAACAGATTTGCCGCCATATTGCATAGGAATTCAAAAATAACGACCAAAATATGAAAATAGAATGCAAATATGACTCGGGTTCTGTTAGTTCTCAAGCGGCCCGCACTCCATAGGAAGCGGTAATAGCTCGTTGAATTTGACTGACGAACGACTCACTTCCCAATAGGGATCCAAAAAGGTATCGATAATATTTTGCACTCGATAGTTGGCAAAGGATACTCGACTAGTATCGAAACTTTATACAATAGGCACTCGAAGCAAATAATGCCCAGTAAGCTTTTCTACATTAAAAGTAGGGAGTTCCGAAAGTCTGACAACTAGTATTACCCAGTATCTCGGTTGTGGAGGTCAGATAGGCAGTCGCTCCATGTAAAATACTGGTATTCAGCTGCATCCGGTTAGACTGGAAGCCAACCCCAATATACTTGGGAAAAGGCTAGGCAGATGATGAAGCTTTTCTACAGTAAGCAAGTGATAAATTTTTCAAATTTTAATAACCAGGACTGGTTGTTGATACTCAATTTCTAGTAATCAATACTTTTCTCACTGAGTTGGCCCATCTATCTGGTGCATGGCTGTGTATGTATATCGATACTTTTGCAACATCCCTACTCAAAAATTGCCTTCCGTTCTTCGCGGGACGCAAATTTGTTTGCTCCATATTTGAATTGAACCGGTCGTGATTTCGTCACATCCCTTCCGGCTGTTTTACCTACTCGATTGCGTTCTTGCGACTAACCAATAATCGAATGTTCGAATCGATTAATCGGTTACAAATCTGCTCCTATTGTATGAAAATTCGCAATGTTCCTGCAAATCCGGTATTGTATTGATTTTCAATGTGGTTGCAAATGTTGCAACATGGTTAAATAATGTATTTGAAAACGTATGTTTCTGACTGCAGCTAAGTTATATTGAGAAATAAAATCATATTTTGTGTACTTATAAAAGGAATGCTTTACTGTCAAGTTTGATTTAGATAAATAATTTGCAACGTGAAAATATTTCAAGTATTTATTAAGAAGAGATGTGTAGCTTTCTATAGAAAATATCTATATATATATTTATATTTTCGTATCCGCTCGCTAAATATAAACACACTTACACAAGTTATATTTTCAACATTGGTCAAAATAATTGGTGTCACCAAAAATTACAAAACAGTTTCCCAGTTTCCTAACCCGATACAAATTCATTAGCACTTAAATGAAGCAAAAACCGATGTCCAGACATCTGCGAAATGTCCCAAGTCCGTTGACACCAAATCAGCAAAGATTATGTGCAAGACACAAGTTCAGGGACCCAGTGACATTTAGGGCGCTATTTTGGCTGCGCACGCGCTGCCGGCTGCGCTTTGTCGTATCTATCCTGATTTATGGTCGGTTTACGACGAATGTAGTGCTAAAACATGCCCTTTGCGTTTTACTCCTTCCTTGACAAGAGGAGGACATTTATATGATTGCGGACTGTTGTAAAAACAAATGATGGTCGCCGATAAATATCTTACTTGAGTTCTCCGGTTTGAATCTGCAAAATTTTCTGCGAAATCTTAGATCTTTTGATGTCATTATCTACAGCCTTTTTATTTATTTAACCATCTAAGTACACACATATAAACAGACAAGTAAGGAACAGAAAAATACGTGTAAAGCTGATGCTTTTTTTTTAAATAAATGGCTTCGAGCATACCTGTGATATGAGAAGCGATAAAAGAGATGTAGACAACGTGTATACGGTGTATAAGAGTGGAAATATAACCATACTATATGAGAATCCTCCTATTCCTCCTCATAATATCCTTTTTTTTCTCACTGCAGTCACCTATCATTTGCAGTTTCCCCAGTTTGTGCCAATCTGGTTCAAGTATCGTATATCTAAAATAAATCATACTTGAAAATTGAAAGTCTATTTCTATTATAGAAATCTATCTACCTCGTTACTGCTCATTATTTTATTGCAAATTACGGATTAAATGGCCATGTTGATTATAATATATGGAGGGTAATTTAAACTGGTAAATTACCTGTTTATATCTAAGCATTATTTTAATCTTTCTAATTCATAATTCGCCTACATTAAATCCTCAATTATCTATAACTTGTCCTGTTTCAAGTATAGCCGGTATTACAGTTATATCTTTAAATAGGACTTAGGCATCGCCAATTTCCGTTGCAAGATAGCTATCAGCTCTTATGAATGTGTTTCCCTTCCTCTAAAACTGGACTTCTTTGATGGTAGTTGTGTAATATTGTAATTTATAGTTCCTTAAGTATATGGTCATATTTATGGTTTTGTGTTGTGCAATAATCATTATTTATGTGAATACTTTTATTTTTGCTAAGTGGATTATACAATTAGATCTGCTATCTTTGTTAAAGGTTCGGAAATTCTTTGAGCATTTTATTTATTTGAAGTCATCATTCGTAGGTGAACAAAAGTTCTAAAGGCAAATCAATTGATTTGCCTTTAGAACTTTTGTTCAGATAACTGAACAAAAGTTCTAAAGGCAAATCAATTGAAGTCTAATGACGCACGGGTAATACAATAATATCAATAAACCGAAAAAAATAATAATACCAAATCATTTACATACAGAAACTGTAAATAATCTTACACATAAGTGTAAGATTATTTACAGTTTCTTTAGGTACTCTGTTTAGCTTAGGTTTTGTATCAATTATTCCTTTATAAACATCCTTGACTTTGTCATTTTTCATATCTTTTTCAAGCGAATTAGTTATTTATGCTTTTATATCTTTCAAACGTTCAAAAAATACCTATTACTTCACCTCCCGATGTCAAAGAGTTCCATTTCCATCACCCCTACTCAGTATATTTTTAACCGTTTCAATATTTTCGTTCGCCCCAAATAGATTAGACTTGTTCATTATGTCCAAGTTTACACAATGAATGACTTATAAACTTGTTTACATAATTGTTTTACTGTTTCCTTTTGGTTATAGATAGTCAGTGTTTTTGTAACTTTCTTTTTAGGTTAAGTTATGTAACGTAAATAAGCAACGGTAACGGAAGGACGTTCATCAAGTTTTATTGATGTTTTAATTATCTGTAGTGGCAGCACTCGGATTTCAAACATCTGGCATTCTGGCAATATTTATGATTGTCTTTTAAGTTGATTCATCTTATAATCGACCTATACCGATTGATTCTGCAGTACACCCTAGTTCCAAATCTGGTGCAGATTCAACGGCAGCAGTAGGTATTCTCTTTTTTTTCAACATTATGAATATCATCGTCCTCTAGTCCTATGGACTAACCCCAAATTACACGATAGGTAGGTGTTTGGTGTGTTGTGTGGTGCTTTCTTTCTGCCCAACCTAAATTCTTCAACCAAAACGATTGACGAACCGGCGCCGTATCGTCTAGCTAGCCACTCCAAAATTCTACAAATGTAATAAAAGCTATAAAGCACACAAAAGCACGTCACCTGGCATTCAGCGAGTACTATTGCGGTGCACATTAACCTACTAACTGATATACCGACGCGGACGCGCAGCCCGACCCACTTGCGCGTGAGCATCCTATGGCCTATGCACGTAAACAACGTGTATTTTTAACGGTATAGGCAACTGAGATGTTTATTGTTGTTGTTAGAAAATTTAAGTAATATATGCAACTATCTACGCACTATTTTGTTGGAGAAGAAAGGTGAATGGGTGACCTGGATTCGTTTAATTCTGGATCATCTTCCAAATGTTTTTTATACGGGAGTTTCGTTTGATCTTACAGTTTTATCGTCGTATCATCAAGTGTCTTCATTCGTACTCCAGGCTTATATGTTGATTGACCGATTGGCCCCGATTTGCGCCTTTGCACTTTGAATGGACCGTTTGCTGTCTTTAATCTTTGGAAGAAACGTCTTGATTATACCATTGACTTCGAGATTATTTACAACGTCTCTCTTGACTGGACGACTTATATGGACTTCTTTGTTCTACAAAATGGCATAAAAATAAATAAAGGAAGCATAATCTGCCTACAACGTTCCTACTGGTGATACACGGGTCTCCTCTCTGTGCGAGGTACTAGGCCATAATCCACCATGCTGGCCTAGTGCGGGTTGGTGTATAGATAAATAATATACTTATAAAATAAATTATATACCTAGAGCTATAGATTTCAAAAGCTCTATCTATCTATCAGCAGTGTCTATGGCACATCAACAATGTCAAACTCTTCAGAGTATCTAAACACATAGCACAATCAATCAGCCTATAATGTTCCCACAGCGGGGACACAGACCTCCTCTCTGTAAGAGGGAGTGGGCTATGATCCACCACGCGGGATCAGTGCAACACTATACTTTAGTCATCTTAAACTAACCCCCATCTTTCTTCAACAGCGGTATCAGCAAGATGGTCAGCTCTTCGCGCGGCAGCAACCAGACGCGGTGGTGCGCGGCGCCTACGCAGGGAAATGGCGGCGCTTCGGGCGACACTCGACGATGTATGCGAGCCTGGGGACTGCGCTCCACAGCCGCATACTAGGGCTCAGTTGCACAGAAGGATTGAGGAGTTGAAGGTAGGATATTTATTTATTTCAGGCGACGCAGGCCCATACATATCAGATTTATACTAGAGTAGGTTTGCGAGTGCGACCGGGCTCCCACCAGTCCGGCGTCAAGCAGCCTGCTGTGTTTCGTCGATGCGTTGTAGTTCCAGTGCCTTAGGCATCTTCTGGGCGCGCTCGTTCCATCATAGACCTCATCCATCGCTTTCCATCAGGTGTGATCAAGGTCAAGAGCGGGCCCATTCAGTAATAAAAAAAAATAGGATTAGGTATTTAGCATACCCACGTAGTTCCTATTTTTATGGCATTTTTTGTCTTATTATAATAAAACACAAAATATTATAACGATACTAAAACTAATGAGCATTGAAAGTGTTCCCCAAAAACGCTTCACAATTACCAGTTCTATAAACTTTTACTCTAAATTAACCTATATTATCCTACAGCAGGGCAAAGGCCACCTCCACATTCTTCCACCTTTCCTTGTGCTGTGCCTTCTCCGTCCAATCGGTTAGGAACGAGTCCAAATCGTCATGCCAGCGTTTCTTAGGCCTGCCTCGGTGACGACGTCCGTCTTCAGGCATCCAATGTGTGACGACTTTGGCCCATCTGTTTAACTGTTACTCTCTCTATATGGTCCATAGATAAAACTTAGCCCTTACAAAGACAGCTTAGCTAGATGAACCGACCACCTTAACAGGCAGCATAATTCCGAGATGGGCTGCAGACTGCAACCGCAGGCGAAAAAGCGGCTAGCGGCTGCGGTTGACCGCAGTTTTCATAGAGATACATAGAAACCACTAGTGTCGCTTGAACCTGCAGCTGCAGTTTGCGGCCTGCGGTCCATCTTGGAATTGCACCTTAAGGCGAAGAACCGGGTGTTTTGGACTATGTGCAGCTGTGGACTAATTTATTCACAAAGATTGTATTTCAAATACATAATCCTATCTTCATTTGTTTTTATAAACCTATCTTCATTTGTTTTTATGTTCTAACTTTAAAACCTTCTTTCCAGGAGCGTCTGTCCCGCCTGCTAGAATGCAAGGTGTCGATGCTAAAACTGACGGTGTCAGTGCGTCGCGCGCTCGGTGACATGGAGAATGACGACGGTGGCTTAGCTGCCGACCTGGCAACACTGCTAACTGCGTGGGATGACGCTCATCAGCGGTGAGTATCTATTGATAATCGTAAATAAATGTTCTGTAAAAGAACATTCTCATGGCAATAAAGGATTAGATTTGCGAGCTATTGTGATTTAAAACTGCATTCAAAGAGCCTTCTAGAGAGACAAAACAAAAACCCACGTAATCAGGGCAGGCAGGTAGGTAATAGCAACCAACTTTTTATTAAAACACTAGTTCCTGCCCGTGACTTCGTCTGCGTGTTTCTTATTCCCCAACCCACCCCGTCGCATCGCAAAGTTGCATTAGTTGAGGTAAATTAGTTGTTTATTTATTTATTTAGGGACAACAAACAGTAGTGTAATAATAAGTAAACATAGGTTAAAACTTAATAATAGAAGTAACAAATACACTCACAACGTTATCCACATATTACTAAACAAATCTACTAGTTGTTAGAAAGAACTATATAATAACAGACAGAAAGTAAACATTACTTAATTAATAGGGTTGATAAGAGATGGCGCTGACCGCTGACCTAAAACTGGAATATTCAACACCGCAGCGCCCAGTGTTAAAATTTTCTGACGAATATTTTATAGCTAGTACTGGCGTGAAAGAGTCCGTGGTTTTGCAGCCCATGTCATTGAAATTAAAATATGATTTTTGGTATTTTCAATCTCAAATAGCAGCCGAGGGGTTAATGGTAGACTTTCGTTGTACCTATCTATCTATCTATCTAACTAGCCTGTACTGTCCCACTGCAGGGCAAAGGCCTCCCTCTCCCTTTTCCACACAAAGGAATTTCCGTTGTACCTAATAGTTAAAAATGCTCAAGAGGTCATTTCCCATAACACAGCTTGTCGGTACATACCTACTTTTTTTTCTTGTCGGCACTTTCATTTTTGGTTACGAAATTAATGATCCTTTGGAAAACTACTAGCTGATTTTATTTTCCTAAGATATACAGTTGTAGCACTGAGCACATTAGTGATTCATTCCAATCTAAACCAAAGCAGACAGAAGTCGTGAGATAAAGATAAACAAAATCTAGAGACAACTGAAGCGTTAAACCGTAACCTAAGTATCGAATGAATCATTGTTCGTCGTATTGTTACTTAGTACAATGACATTACTGGTAGGTAGCCTGTCTCGTTTTTGTTGGCCTTAAAGCTGAAACGACAAGGCTACGGAATATTTTTAGTAATAACCTGAAAAGAACAGCATCTGTTTAAATATTTGTCTATTGTGTGCCAAAGGAATTGTCTTGAAGACGTACGTTTTTAGGCTATCATAAAACTTAGCTTAATACTAAATAAGATCGATTAAATAAATGCTTTCACGACAAAAGTACACACGACAAAATAATTAGATATGCAGGCGGGTTACGTTCATTTTTGTTTCTTATCTACAATGCCTTCTGGACTACACCACCGTGTAAATCCGAAGCTACATTCACTGGGTTTTTAAACTTAATAAATTCCATTGATGTCCAAAAAAAAATATTCCATAAACATTTCTACCACATCATCGTTCTATGCCAAAATTCAAAACATAAATATCTTTACAGGACTTCAAACGAACTCTTATCTTTGGAAAAAGCGGTCTGTGCTTGGGCAGAATGGGAGAGTGCCCTTCGAGAGCTCCAGGGTGCCTTGAGAGGCGACCTGCTGACTTTAGAAGCCCTAAGAGACCGCGGTGCTGTAACTGGGGACCAGACCGAAGTCGCCAACCAGATCAGACAATTGGCTGCGTCACTTGTGGATAAAAAGAAGGTATGGTTCAAAACTGTCTTACTTCATTCTTTATTCATAGCAATATTTTATTTGTATCAATGTACAGTGTGACGAGTGATTCATATTTATCAACTGATAATATTTTAATTAGCACAAAGAAAAGTCCTTTGGTATTTAAAAGATTATAATTTTTTACTTTCAAGATTAATCTTTTCATCAATCATCATTAATCAAAGAATTTAACATTTGACTTTATTCGTTCGAAACAAAGTTTTAATTGACATTTGAGTTCCAACAATATTTCAAGCTTTTGTAATGATAGAACTCAATGAGTATATGTCAACTCAAGACTAAATAGGTATGGCAACATCGAGTTTCGCAAAAAGTTCGGTTTTGTAAAACGTTCTCTCTGTCGCCAAACCTGTACTGTGTGGTTCTTTTTATTAAACCTCGAAATGTTCTAATTATAACGCTCGGGTACAGCTGTACCTTCGTAAACCATATAATAAAATATAATTCGTCTTTTCTAGGGTGGTTCAACATGCGACTCGCTGTCCGACTCCGGCATATCGGACGGAGACAGCGACGGTGCCGGACGCCGCGCACGACGGTTGAGTGCCTTGCGGGAACTGGCCAGACGGCTGCAAGCTGCCTTGGCCCCTAACTCGCCTGCGCAGAGGGCTATTGCAAAGGTAAATATTATAAAACAATTCGATTTATCGAACGATTTAGTCGTCGCGCTGTGCCCATAGGTGAAGGCTATAAAATTTTCATCTGAGGGAACAGAATAAAATTGGGAGAAGACTCGCTCCGGACTTTTGTTCCTCTCTTGAAACAACAGTCCAGAGCGCGTCGGTACAACAGTCTCTACTGGCGTGCCTAAACTTCGGGTGAAAAGTAAATTTTGAAAGAAGATCAGACGAATGAAGTAGGTTTTAACATTTATTCACAGGGAACCAAACCGTATCTTGTCGATTATAAGTTTAACACTTAACACTTAAATTATTTTGTTACAGCGTATGGAACAAACAGAGAATGAAGTGCGCACTTTACAAGAATCGTGTCGTGCTTTAGTGGAACTGAGCATTCCGGATCTAAAGATTGAGGAAGAGACGTAAGTTTTATTATCAAAAATTCGTTATACAAACAGAGGCGGTCCAATACATGTCCAATACAAAGTACAAACGACAAAACTGTATGTAACTATTGGCCAAAGCGACACTGGTAAAAATAAATGTAATTAGTTGCCTGTAAACGTACTACGTTTATCCATCGCCAAAAAAATCGCCCTGAAAAACTATTTAGATATAGTATAGTAGACGTTAATTCAATCCGTATACCTACATAATTTTAAATGTATTTATTTTCCAGCAGGGACAAAAGCATCGCCTCCGTAGCTGGCAGCAAAACGGGTGCAGGAGACCCTGACTATAGTCCCCGCGGGGGCTGGGTCTGGCGAGTTCTCCGCTCCTCGCTGCCCATTCAACTGTGCCTCGTCGCATTACTACTAGCTGCCTGGCTTGTTGAACGCCCACGGTGCTGCGATGCCCTCAACTCACTCGCCCAAACTCTCACTCCTCAACTGCGCTACGTACGAGGACCACCCCCAGTCTGAACACTCTACAGTAACGTGTTCAAATACACACGAGATGATTACTAGCTAGTATTAGCTAAAACCTATGGGTTTCAGTATTCAGCACTCATTATGTGCTACCTTTTGCCAATTGAAGTATTCAAACGGCCCGGAACTACGACGTTTATTGACGGTAGATAAATTACGGATTATCGGACGGTAGAGCAAGGATTGCATGAAGCAATAATTTTTATTATTTTACTAACATTTTGATGACTAGACAAGATGATTAGGGATGAGTAGTGGTTTTGATTGACGTTGTTACTAACATAGAAACGTACGTACCAATGGATAAAATTTTAAAAAAAACGACGTACCGATGTAGGAGTAACCAATTTATGATTACGTTAATAACAAGAAGATTTTATAGGAAACTACTTAGATGTGACCAAGCTATTGGAATGACTAACCTTTATAAGGCAGGATGAAGTTAATTATAGATCCATTCGCATTATTAGACATATTTAATTGCTCACAGCAAAAAAAAAAAGTTCAAACAGAAAAAAAAGTGTTCCGAAAAAACAATAATCATCTGTATCAGATGAAGTTCAAAATAGTTAGTCTATATTTTAGTATTAATTTACTAACATTGACAAACATTTCTTAAGTTTGTACGTAGAGTAGAAGCATGCCTATTTTAGTACAATTATTTGATAGGTTACTTAAAATAGGTGAGAATGCGCTGTGTGACAGATATTCTACAGTATACTTTATGTTTTATTTAAAAAAAAAACATTTTCCAGTGCCTTTTTCATGATGTTTGATGACGAAACTGTAGCCATGAGGTTTCATGCGTTATTCGGGTTTATATCTGAGTGATATTATGATATATATTGTGTATATTTATATAATATCTTATAATCTAAGCGTACTATGCTAAATAGTATTGCTACAGAGCAACAGCACTAAAGCTTTTCAATGGCTACTGCAAAAATTAAACTTACTTTACGTCAGTACATGACGTCATGAAAAAGTCACTGAAGATGTATTTAAACAACGATTTTTTTTTCCCTGGAATAGAACTATCAATTCTCATTTTATGAGTTACAGTGGTGGCCTTACCTGATGAAAATATTCTAAAGACTGATAAACTAGTACTTCAATTTAATAAACACTTGATTCAATACATATCCACAATTCTTAGTACCTTTGTTGTGTCATTTATGAAAATAATCAATATATTAAGCTAAACATATGTTTACCGTACACGCGGCTAATGTATAAAGTTAGTTGCAAGTAACAAACAAATCTATGCACTACATAATCAAACTGTCATTGTGACTAAACTAGTTAAATGCAGATGTCGCTAGTAGTGTCTGTACACTCATCAACTTTGCCGTTAGTATATGACGGCTGTTGAATGTTACATGTACAATTAAAAATTACATTTTTCATGTAAAATTCTAATCAAAATATAATGCAACAGCGTGGTATGGTAAAAAATTTATACAACTTTTTTGCAAGCCATGATAACAACTTTAATGACGATTATAAAATAAACCAAATGCAATCATTTCTTAATTTTCATTCTCAAAAAAAAGATATTTAATTGATTTCCTTGGATTTTCTCGTAAAACCTATCCAAATATAATAATTGAATACCATTGAATAAAATATTATGTGCCTGATTAAATAAAAAATATATAATTATTCATTGTTATCGATTTTCTGTTTATTAATATTTAGTTTTAAATATGTGTAACTATTTATTGTATTGTCAATTATTTGTTGAATTATTTTTAATATAGTAAGTATGTAATGTCAATTACGTTTCACCTTTTAGCCATGAATTTTCTAGGACATTTTAAAATTAGAATTAAATTTTTAATGCACTTTTATATTTATGTGCCTATACATACTTCTTTCTATTTCTACATTACTTTAAATGTTACATTTCTTTCGGAATCTGGGAAGATTGTCTTCAGTTAATAGACAAAGATGGACAAAGAGGTCAAAATCAACCATCATCAAAAAATTACGTTCTTTTTGGTAATTTCTTAACTAAAAGGCATAGGTATGCGGGCCATTTATTTTAAATGATGGTAACACTGGCAATTTTAACATCACAGCCACTGGAAGCAACACCCAGTAACAGTAAGGCTAAGCGCGCACTACAAATTTTAATCGTTGCGATAAATAATCGCCAATCTGTAGACAATACTAATATACTAAAGTCCGCGCACTGCGGAAAAAAATCGCATGAGAATTAGCTTGAATTTTTTTTGTGTTTGCGATTTTATAACAAAATCGCAACGATTAAAATCGTAGTGCGCGCTTAGCCTAACAGGCCAATGGGTTAAATGTACACTATTGCTACTTGCTGTGTTGCTCTAGACTCTTTATTGCTCATTTAGTTGTTCTATGCGTTCGACGTTTATCGTCATGCAATAAATTGACCGTGTATCAGCTCCTTTTTATTATTTCCCCAATACCAATAAAAACAGATTATTAGAGGTGTGTAATAGAATATTATTGCAACTGTCTCTATAATAGATAGACAATAGATTGAATTACTTTGCTCAAGATGTACCTTCTGAAAGATTTCTAAAAACTTTAAATACCTAGTTGATCTGAAACTAAACTTTATTTTGTCAAAATAAAAAATCTAAACCTTGATTGTAAGAAGTTATTTCATTATTAGGATTATAATTCCACGTGTTTGTTGTGGCTTATTGAATATAATAAAATATTTGCTTTCAATGTGTGAGCAAAGTCCATAAAGGACGAATATAAAATGCCTTAGTATGACTGTCTTGTGTGGCGCATTCTTATAACGAATGTATAATTAGTATGTAATTAAGTACACTCTCCCTGTGGTTTGCTTTTAAAAGAGCTCATTTATGTTTTTTTTTCTACCAAAGTAGGTAGTAGCATTTCGAAATTTTATTGAATTGTAATTTAAAAAAACCACAGCGAAAGTACTTCCAACATTCTATTATTTTCCTAATAAGGCAGTCAATGCCCCTAGTAGTGTGTCATATTTCTTTTAATTTTTATATTTTAGTGTTTAACTAGATAATTGGAAGAAAATAGACATGCTATGGAAATGCATTTAATTTTTTCTTTCTTCGAAAGGACACGAGAGCGTATAATTAATCAGTTGCATTAAGGTATGTTGGCTTTTGGAATGGAAATAAAAATTTGAATTTTTATAGTAGTTTTCTTTTTCTTCCTTACTATCATCCCGCAAAAATCGCACTTTGTGTTGTGCCTAATATGACTTCTACAAAATGGCTGATAATATCATTAAAAATGTCATTATGATATTATTATGTTATTGCAGAACATCGTTATGAGTTAAAGATTGCTTCTAATCTAATCATAGCCAATCTCATAATTATTACTGAGGGTGAAGCCTTTTCTGCCTTTGTTGAGGCATTCAATTAAATTTAATTACGTGGCAACATTTTCCTAATTAGTGTCATAAAAAATATAAAAAAAAATCCAACAATGATAATAAAAGTTATCATTGAAATCCACACAGCTTCCTTTGTTTTTCAAAACTTGGTCTTTTGAGGACTAGATTTGCGCAACATATACTCCATTTACAATAGCATTAGACAGAAGTTAAAAAAGACTCGTTTAGGGGCACACTTTGTAATAAAAGTACAACAAACATTATTACAGTCAAGATTGATGTGGAGTTAAATATAATAAATTTAATTAACAGCTGTCAGACTTATTTGTACTTATTTAACCTATCTACCTTCTGAAATTACAAGGCTTTCATTTAATATTATTTAGTTTTTACATAAAATATTGTCGTGTCAAGGTTTAAAATCTAAAAGAAGCAGGGGAGGACAGGACCCGGAACGTTTTTCATGTCACTATAACCCTACCAAATCTAAAATGTTACATATTCCCTTCTAAGTGGTGGCAGCACGTGTTTTTTTATTTTGTCGGTTTATGATATCATCCGTCCAGCCCATACGTCAAATTGCGTAAATAATATAATCTGCAGTTGTCAAATTGTCATTCACTCACTTGTGGATACTTGTTATTGCTGAATTTTCGTGGTTTAGTTGTTATTTGTTACTGTTTTTCTGTTGTTATTGTTTTGTTATCGTTATTGGTGTTAGTTTTGTGTTGTTCGTACAAAGCGGTACGTTTTGTTGAACTATGGACACGGACGATCCCGGTGCAGGCCCGAGTGGCTTGCAAGCGCAATGTGCGCTCTGGAACTGCTAGTAGCGCTGATCAGTGTCAGCAGCGAAAAAAACGAGGCCCGAAAGTAGATCACGATGTTAAAATATTGTCTCCTAAGAAAAATAGAATAAAGCAAACACCGCTTCGTTCTACAGAAAAAAGAATAGTGATAAATATTTATGAAGATGTTAAGGGGGCCCGAAGGTACTCTTCTTTATAGAACGCAGTTAATTAACAAAACTGCAGAAATTGCGGGTAAGGATCATAAAATGATTACCTTAAAAAATAAATGTATTTGAAAGTAACATGCATTGTAAGGTAATAACATACATTACTAATCTTAATTTATAGGCATATCTCGTGCAACATTCTATAATGTACTCAAAGAGTACAATACAGAAGGTCGCCTGCAATCGCCACCTCCTCGCCAACGGAAATACTCAAAATCTGATGATTATGATGATATTACGTTAAGTGGAATACCAAGAAAAATTCATTCTTCTTTCTTTGATAATGAGTTACCAACGTTGGACAAGATTCTGCAAGCTAACTGGAAAAGGAAGGCGGCTTATCATTGGCCATATTGGTAAACCTTGATTTATATGTACTTTTTTAAAATTACTTTACAAATCATGAATAAAATAATCTCTCCGTTGTCACTGAAATTAAGTCTTAATGCCTCCCCTCGGAGAAAGATGTTTATGGGTAGATTATGGGTTTATGGTAGTAGATTTACCTGTTCAAGGACAGTAATGATGCAGTCAATTTCGGTTGCTATTTAAAGGTTGAGATCTATTTCCAGCAGTCAAGTAATCTATGCCACCGGTGCACAATTATTGATTTGCTTTTATTTCATTTCACAGGATCTACAGAAGGGTTTTTAATGGATGGTGAATTAATATTTGAAGCCAAAAAGGGTGATGGAGAGTACCATTCTGAAATGGATGCACACAATTTTGAAAAGTGGTTCAAATTAATATTGTCAAAAATTGAGAATGGTGCTGTTATTGTTATGGATAATGCGCCATATCATTCGAGGAAAGTGGAGAAGCTGCCAACTACAACCACACGAAAGGCAGATATTCAAGAGTGGCTAAAAAACAAAAATATTCCTTTTGAGGAAAAAGACCTTAGGGCCACTTTATTAGAAAAAGTGAAACAAATAAAACATTTGTACCAAAAGTTTGCTGTAGATGAGATGGCTAAAGAAAAAAATATATTAGTATTGCGCCTCCCCCCTTACCACTGCGAGCTCAACCCAATAGAATTAGTTTGGGCTCAAATGAAGGGGTACGTAGCCCAAAACAATAAAAGTTTTAAATTAGAAGAAGTGAAGCGGCAAGCACTCATAAACATAACTGCAGAGAAACGGCAATCTTGCATTGCTCATACAATTAAAGAAGAGGAAAGGTTTTGCCAACTTGATGGTATAATGGATAATGTTGTAGAAAGATTTATTATTAACGTTGGTGAAACTTCATCATCATCATCAGAGGATGATGAATAATTTGGAATGGAACATCTATCATCTCCATTATATCATTAAGGTGGCAAAACTTTTTCTCTTCTTTAATAGCAATAAATCTCATCTCACACTTCTGTCTCTGGAAAATGTTTTTATAGTTGGTATTTAGCTTGCGAAAGTGTATTTTTGTTAATCCTCTGGCATTTTAAATTATTATAGTTAAAATTATGACTTGTCACCATCAGTCAAGTAGCGTTTTGTGTCGTATTTATTTGGTTTGTTAAAAACATAATAAGGACATGCCATTGTGATAAAGTTGTTTTTAATAAACTGCTTGTTACTAAAAATTGTTTCATTTTATGTACCTATCCAAGCATTGTGACGAGTAGATGGATGGAATATGCTTTATTGTATGCCATACATTGTTACTTACAAAAAAGCACATACATTATTTATTAAAATCGTTTGAACTTAACTTGAAAATAAAAGGTTTCGTACTCCTGCTTCTGCGAGCCTCTTTTTTCTAATGCTATTATAAATGGAGTTATAATATCACAGAGCATGTAACAATATTAAAGTCATTGGAATACCTACTGTATTATAGCTATACCATTCATTTCGGATCCCGAAGACGATGTAGGTCTTGCTTGACTGAGCTGTTACTAAGCCCGTTCATCATAAACACATTACAAACAAAACAGATCTTTCGACCAGTTGCTTTGGAGGACGCACACAAAGGTACAAGGTCTATGGCAAGAACACCACCCACGATTTATTATAATGGTCTAAGCAAGAGTACATACAATACATGATTTTGAAACACATCGTACGATACATGATTTTGAAACACATCGTACAAAATCGATTTTCACATTTCGCCCAACAATATAATCGATCAAACAAGGAACGTTTTTTTTAATTTCTGGCAACATTACGCAGTCATATCCGGATAGTGAGGTAGGAACTAATGCGTACGATATAAAAGTATCGACACGATAAGTGTCACCGACTGGCAGTGGCAGGGCCACCAATGGAATAAGTCGATTATTAATTTATTGTGAAAAATTATGTAAGTGTTAATTATTTTCGTAAACCTTGTGTAATGTTCTACTTACTTACTTACACAGTTATATTAATATATAGGCTTCGATCAATAATAGTACTATTGATCGAAAAATATAGGTTAGAAAATAACCAAACACATTGTTTTTTAAAGTGACATTTGTTGTAACGGAACGCACAGGAGTAGAGTAGAGAACCCTATCTATCGTTTTCGTTAAAAATACAGGGGTTTATTTAAAAACGTTCCGGTTAAGAGACGTTTAAAAGTAAAAAAAAAAATGGTTAAGCAGTCTACAGTCAAAACTTAACTTGAAGCAATGTTTGTTAAGGGGATAATGATTGTGAGACGTCATTCTAGGATCGATAGAAATATACAGTTTGCATCAAATAACTTTGCCGCTTTGAAGTAGGCAACAAATCACTGCGCAGTAGTTAATCCTATGAATAAAACAGCAGCGCGCATGACGCGGATTAACGCGGCTAGGTACGCGCGAACTGTACTGTCTATCATCAATGGCATTTTTAGCTTTTACTAAAGTTAAGATAATGCGTTCGGCCGTAACTGGGTTGTGGAGGTCAGATATACAGTCACTTCATGTAAGTATTTTAACGGAAGGACTGAAGCTTCTTCCACCTTTTTCCAAATACGTTGGGGTTTGGGGTCGGCTTCCAGTCTAAACCTTATGTGGCGTCAGTCCTTCCGGCAGTGAATCATTCGTTAAAATGGAAGAAAAAATTACGAAAGACCACGATTTATTCAGCACAAATTAAACGCACTATTGACAAATAAAATGTTGTCATACCATACCATTTAGAATAGTAGAACAACTCTAAAATATTATCAGCATGTTTATGATTGTCCCACTGCAGAGCAGAGGCCTCTTCACATTTATGGAGAAGGCACGAGCTTGATCACCACGCTTGCTGAAGACGGGTTGGCAAAAACTATTAGTCTATGTTTTCCCGTGATTTCAGTATAATTACAAGACAAAGTCAGAAAGTAACAGACAATGTAAAAAATAACCACCAAGGTATCGACTCAACAAAATTTATGGTTCATGTATCGATAAACCTCGACAAGATTCGATCGATGGCCATCTCTATCAGTTCCATTTCCGTCTTCAACAAAATCGGTGCACGTGTCTGAAGAGTAGCTAAAATTAAATCTGAACGAAATAACATATAGATGGACATAAAATATTGTTAAGATTAAAAAAATAAACCGAATTCTAGAAGTTGATGTGTTTTAAAAACCAATAAATCAGGTAAATATTCTATTTGTATCAAAATAAAATTTGCCCGGGTCAAGCCGCCATATTGTTTCGTTTCAATTTCAAGACGCGGGCGAAGCTTGAACTCGTGGTTATTTTCTAAAAGTAAGAATATTCTTGTGGAATTTAGCAAATATCACCTAAAACAGAAGTACTTACGGTTTGTATGCACTTCAATCATATTAATCCTGTAGTTTATTTCTTTTAAAGTCGATGTTTTGAAAATGCGTCAATTGTGTTTGCATGATATCGTAAAAGTCCACGTAAAAATCGATTAGATTACTACAAACTGTTTCGAATGCAATGTGCAGCGTTACTATAGGTGCAAATGATTGATTAGGCATTGTGAATTCATTAATCGTCACAAACAAATCCAATCCGTTGAGTCCACGCGGGGGCGAAGAAATATGCCGCCACGCTTCGACGCATTTGCCAAATTTTCGCGTTCTAAATACAGTTTTAACCTCTCAGTAGCTTAGGATCTGCAATTCTGTACTGTACTACACGAAACTATAGTAAAGTTGTTTATTTACTTCATTATCAGAGAACATGGTGGGCTCACGTGTGTACGTTGGGGGGCTGCCTTTCGGCGTCAGGGACAGAGATCTAGAGAAGTTCTTCAAAGGTTTCGGCAGAATAAGAGACATCCTCATCAAGAATGGCTACGGATTTGTGGTAAGTTTGATCAAAAAGTGTGTTAACAAAAAACCAGTTCCTTGCAAATGATAACCCCAAAATCTATCTGAACTTCTGAAGGCTACGCTATATATTATAGTCCTATTTAAAATATGCCTATTCATAGTAGGTATGCCTTCTGATGATGCATATCAATAATGAAATATGCGAATAATTTGGTTTTTGAATTTTTCTAATGTTAGTAAACATTTGATAATAGTTTTCATAACTTTGAAATAATGCCAACACTGATCTTCATATTCATACATATCGGTATATTATGTAGGTATTGCTAAATATTCTTATCTTTTGCATACAGGAATTTGAAGATTATCGAGATGCAGATGATGCAGTATATGAATTAAATGGGAAAGAACTACTCGGGGAAAGGTAAGACCTTTCTCACAGCCTAGTCTCTTGTTATTTATGTTGTATTATTTTACTATTCCTATAATAATGTACAAAAGTATGTATATTTTCTTCAATTTTATCATACTACCAAATCCCCTAAAGTATACTCTAGTAAGATTTGAAAGTAAAGCAGTTGTGTAGAATATTATTTCTTTTTATTTTCAATTTTAATAACTAATTATCTTTATCAGCCGGCTCCACATACCGCTGTGAATGCATAGAGAACTGATATTTTTGAACTTGAATGGATGCAAGAGATTTGTATGAAATATAATGCATTCATATACATTTTATAATTTTCCTCTATTAACTAGCGTTGTGAAGCCATAATGTTTTTTTTTATTATTAATATGAGTTGAATAATGAATGTTGATGTACTTGGTGGACTGCAATATACTCCATTATAATGTCTGCTTACCAATTGGTACGTTAAGCATTTAGATTGAGCTAGAATTTATACCTTACTCTAAATTACAAGTGCATATTTTACTAGGTGAGACTGGGAATGTTGCCAAACAAAATTCAGATGTCAAATTGGTTTATTTCTATTTTTCAGGTCAAACTGTTACTGATTTAATCTAAATTTAACTCTAAATTGTATTTCTTAATATTGTGTTACTAATTTCAATGTTGTAAAACCTTGAAATTAATTGATCCAACATGGGTTCGAATCCCTACATGTTATACTTGTGTGCATTGGCTACCAATTGGTAAGCTGTAAAGTGGGAGACGGAGTGCACGGTACGAGTGCGAGGTTGGGGTGGGCAGTGCTAACAGTAGACCGTGGGTGTGCCGCAGGGTGGTGGTGGAGCCGGCCAGGGGCATCGACCGCAGCGCCGACCGTTACCGCCGCGACCGCCACTACGAGCGCGACCGCGGCCGGTCGCGATACGAGTGAGTGTCGCTATGTTGTAGGGTGTCGGTGGAGAGGGCTCGCGGCATGCCGCGCGGCTCCGACCGCTGGCGCTGCCGGGATCTGCCGCCGCCGCCGCCCAGACGCCCGCCGCCGAGACGTGAACCGTCTGTATTGCGCACACGGGCATGATATGCAACAACACACATGGGCGTAGCCAGGCTTCTCTTGACCAAAACACACCTCCGCACAACCTCTCGCTCCTATATTGGACGTAGGACCGAAAGAGGTAATGACCGTTATCGACACGCCGGGAAAGCAGGTTGGCGGCTGAAAAACGATTCGACCCTTCTGAAACTAATCCTAGCTGCGCCCATGAAACATTCCCCCTCTCGCATACTTTCGTCCCCTTGTGGACTCTACTCCATATACCAAGGGATTGTTTTGTGCTTGCGCAGTTTAAACTGATGATCCCCACTTTGCTGTTCTCAGTCGATAATGAACCTTATTTCTGGAGAATCCAAATTCTGAAATTTCGTCTTAATTTCTTGCTAACATATTTCTGCATGCTTTAGACTTTTCATTTAGTCGGCTCTGATAATCCTTTTGCTTTGAAAGCCCATTCCCACAACATTTTATTAGTTTCTATTCACCTTTGTACAACTACTTTTTCATAGTGTTAGTTTTTCAACAATCATATTTGTTTTATGACCATCCTTGTTTTGTTTTTGCATAACGGCCCAGTGTTATTTGATTAAGTATTTTGTACATTCTTTTTGTTGTAGACGTGTTTTTGTTATGCTTATTATTCCAGTCTTCAATAAATTAGGCGCTGTCAGTTTAAACACACAGTAGCTCTTGTTGCTAAACATTAGTAACATAATCTAGAATTAGATGCTGTAGAAACTTCCCTAGAAGTGGGTAAAGCGAACTTGTAAGTCCCACTGTAAATGACGTCACCAGGCTTTATATTTTATGGACTCGTCTGCCTTTCCCTGTAAATTTTTTCCATAAATCTCCATATTGTAGTCTCTCAATTGGTTTCATTTTCACAAGTCCTATGTTTTCAAACATACGTATTTCTCTTCAATTATCAAATGTTAATCATTCTTTAAAGGGAAAATAGTGACGGTAAGTACAAATAGGTGGTCAAAAAAAGTAATTTAAAAAAATTAAACCGACTTCAAAAAGAAATTAACTCAAAATTATGAAATAACTTTAATTTCGGAAGTCGGTGTCTTGGGATCTGTATTTTAGTTTTATGCCACCGACTTCCGAAATTAAAGTTATTTCATAATTTTGAGTTAATTTCTTTTTGAAGTCGGTTTAATTTTTTTAAATTACTTTTTATTTCGTAATTTTTAGTTTTTGCACTAGTATTTGACCAAGGTTTTGAGATGTTTTCCCTTTGACACTACACCCGTAGATCTTATCAATAAGCCAGGCCGTCACACTTACACGTATTAGTCCATATCTTAAAAGTTACTGAATCGATCTTGATGAAACTTGCACTGTTCCCTAAGTTGAAGAAAATGTAAGCCAATAAAAAAAAATGGTCACGATCCGATTAATAGTTCCGGAGATATGCGTGGACAAACATACATACATACATACATACATACATACATACATACATACGTCTATGAAATTTTGTATATTTGTTTGGAAGCCCTAATAGATCATCATATGTGAATATAATGCAATTCCAATAATATTACATACATACGTATCGAATTGATAACCTCCTTTTTTTGAAGTCGGTAAAAAATACCAACAGTTTATACACCATTTTAGTCACTATTAGTTATTACTGCGTATTATAATATAATTCTATAATGTTTTTTATCATTGCAGCCAGTTGTAAGTACAACATAGATTGTAGTCTTATCAATCGCTTTTTTCAAGTCATTTAAAGTAGTTTTAGATAAGAATATCTTTCGGTAACATATTATGGCATTTAACTAAATGAATCGGATTTCTTAAAAACCCATGAAAAATATGCTACATCTCCCTTACATATAAAATCCATGAAAAGGCTCCTTTAGTAATATATGATTCTTCAACTCTGACGCCTTTGCTCTGAAATTATGGCAAAATAAAAATTAAATTCCCCAAATTTTTCGCAAAAATCTGTTAAATTTCTTTAATGGTTTCGAACACAATGTTAATGTTCGGTTTTTAATTTACAGCAGTGACTACAGTTATAGATACGGACCGCCGACGCGCACCGAGTATCGACTAGTCGTCGAAAATCTATCTAGCCGCATTAGCTGGCAGGTAAGAAATCGAGCCTGGACGCCATTGGGCCCATCATCATTCCATCACCTATCACCCAGGGTCCTGGACATCTTCACTCTTACTTGAGGGCTGGGCGGCCTCATCACCTGGACGGTACCTATAGTCGTGAGCGTGAGGATGACAGACCAATAGACACCAACCAACACAGGACGGATCCAAGAAGCGGGCAATTTGGACAAGGCGCTTATCGAAGTCCCAGAAGGATGATGCAAACTGGAGGACAACTGAAAATAGAAGCTTTGAGATGACACTTTAACGAGACAAGTAAAGATACCAAACCATATAGAATATTGCCTGGACTGATGTAGCGATGAGTGAAACCCAAACCGGACAAGGACACGTGCAGACCTATCTTCGGACCACCTTCACGGCCTCGAGAGCTCCACACCACCCTATTTGCTTTACTAATAAAAACATGAACAATACAAAATAATTTGTCGAATAGTAACCATCATAACTTTAACTTAGCTTAACACTACATACAACTTAAACTGTCAAACTTAGCACTGTGCATAACATTCATTATTCTAAAAACAGTATTTTTTTTATACAAGTGTTGTACCAAACTTACTTACGAGCTTTATAGATATTTTTAAAAACAACAGAAGGTGGCGTATCGTGGCCAGAGTCCTCGATGTAGCGCTGTGTGCGATGTGGTCTGAGGCGATGTTAGGATCGGTCTCGGCGCTGGTGATGCGATGACGCCCCCTCCCCGCCCGCCCCTCCAGCCGGACGCCCGGTCGCCCCCGACAAGGTAAAGTCGATAGGGGGGCACAGACAACAGGAGCCGTTTCTCGTTATGTGCAATCTCCCATTTTAAATTCATTATTTCATTGTTAACTTTAAGTTTTTAACATCCTCCGTTCGCAATAGTGAAGTAGATACTCTTAGATTTTCACCTCACTATCGTGAACTTGCATTCAAATCATTTCGTCGTACGTCAAGTTTATTTTCTATTATGGCTTGATCAGCTTTTCGTATACGATAATTCGCACGGTATCGTTGTTTACGTGAAAGATTCAACTGGTGGTGGGAATCAAGGATGGAGCAGCTGATGCCTGAAAGTTGGTAACATTCGATGTGGAGTTCTTAGACGACTTGAGAGACGTTGGAACAAGACAAGATGACAAAATCCTGATGACCAGTGGTAGACGAGGACGTGACGATGAATCACTTGGCTGCGTCAAAGGATTCACCTGGCTGGGCGCTGAGAGCGGGAATCGAGGCACCGCAATGATGGCTGAAATCCACAGTTTTGAGAGGAACAGACAGGGCTGAGACCGATTGCACAATTTGAAGGATGAACGTCGTAATATACAAAGTGTCAAACAGAGAGGAAAGCCATGTACCAGCATGGACAAAGAAGCCAGACGGATTCTCGCAGAGAGCTAACTTTCAGACAGAGATCAAAGAGACCGAACAAACTGGAAGAATCGATGAAGTCGCAGCATTATCAAAAATTGGCGGAGACAACCATGGACAACATGATATCACGTATCGTAAACAATGGTAACCAATGAGAAACGTATACGAAAACGCTGTGAAAAGCATACTTATCGTTTCATCTTTTTGTTTTGTTAGGATACTTCAGATACTTGTCTCAAATATGTATACCCAATAACGCATTCGAGAAGATAGTTCCCAATCATAAGCTTTTGCACTAGTCATGATGAGATCGTATATTTACCATCTTTCGGGGCTGAAAACCTTGATGATAAGACTTTATTCTGATGATGACTTTTGCATGAGTTGTTCAAAGGTTAATTTAGGTCCTTTTTTAATAGAATGTATTGGTTTACAGGACTTGAAAGATTACATGCGTCAAGCTGGTGAAGTCACCTATGCTGACGCACATAAGCAGCACAGAAATGAAGGGTAAGTTGTGGTGGTCTTTATACTAAAATAGTAGGTACACAGAATAAAGCGCCAGTCATTCTTCTTTACAAAGAAAATGGAAAGTACTGTCTGTGGAATACAATTTGCAATGCTTATGTAATTATTTAATCAGGTGAAAACATTACCAATTATTGACACAAATGGACAGACAAAAGTAAAGCAACTCGTTCATTGTAATTATTATTTGCTTGTCATTGAAAATGTAACCCACATTAAAAACGAAAAGATAAAGCATAATAATAATATGAAGTTTTTATCTTATTATTTTAGGAACGGCTCTTAATTTATCTATGTTCATGATGATACTATACTATTTACCATCTTTCGGGGCTGATAGCTCTTGATGATAAAAATCTAACTGAGGATTCCTTCACTCCCAAAATTCACCAACAATCCAAGACACGATTAAAACCTCCTTTACCCTTACAGTGTGGTGGAATTCGCTACACACTCAGACATGCGCGCTGCCATCGAAAAGCTTGATGGAACAGAGTTGAACGGCCGTCGTATCCGTCTGATTGAGGCTAGACGTGGTTCCCGTCGCCGATCACGCTCCTCTTCGAGTCGCAGCCGATCTCGCTCCAGGGATCGCAGACGCAGCCGATCCAGGTAACCATTGACAATGATTTTCATCCTCGTAAACTTGTAGGGTTTCTGAAATAGAACACCAGAAATATCACAATTGCTGGAGAATGTAATAACAGTGGAAAGCAAATAAGTGTGGCAGCATTTATAATTCAATTCTGAAACTATTTCAACTACTAATTGGGAAGATTTGAAAATATGGCCATTATTGATTGTCAAAAAAATCTGCAATTTTTCGACGAAAATACAATATTTTTGATAATTGGGTGGTCTAGAAAGTGCAGTTTTGCAAACTTTATAATCTATCTTACAGAATATATTCTATTAATATTTTAATGATGATACTATATTATTTACCATCTTTCGGGGCTGAAAGCTCTTGCTGATAAAATTCTAACTGAGGAACCATTGAACCACCACACTACCCCTTCAATTACACCAACGATCATCAATAACACCATTATAAACTTATTCTTCAGATCTCGCGGCTCCCGTCGTTCTTCGCGCAGCCGTTCCAAGTCTCGCTCTAAGTCCAGGCCCAAGAGCAAGAGCCCAGTCGTCAAGTCCCACTCAAGATCGCGTTCCAAGTGAGTATCTAACCTAATTCTACAGTTGTAACCTTGCTATGTAAATAATTTGAAATTTCATCTTCATTTTTAGCTTAGAAAATAGTGTTCCATTTTTGTACATACTCATTTTTGCTATTTTATAAGTTTTGATGTAGCTGTACATTTTAGCATTTAGAGCCACCATCATTTATACTAAAACTGTTTCTTGAAATTAAAATTTGAAAAAATTTAATGATAGAAATAATTATTAACTAAAAAAACTATCAGTATTCACTACTGTTTTTCAAATATTTTACATAGCTGGGCTCCCGAACAATGTAACATAATTTATAGAAAAATCTACGACCTTAAGCCTTACTAGATTTCTAGATGAATAGTCCCAATTAAAATAATTTCAATAGATCATCCCAATAGGTCTGACATAATCACGAGTTTGGAGCAGACTTTTTGGAGCTACACTCTATCTAGAAAACTATAATGCACTGAGGAGTTGTATTGTGGGATAAATATATGCACTAAAATTCTCAATTTCTAAGTAGTCTGCTATTTTCCACAACTGACTGCATTCCCCTTTGAATCTCAAAAATTAAGCTTGCATGCATAACTTTCTTTCTGAAATGCAAATAAATGCTCCCACAATAAAAACAAACAACAATTCTGAATAACATATTTTGCATGAATATTTATAGTACCCGACTGCAAATATGGCACATCGTAATTTAGAAATAATTCAGGTTTTTAGAGCCTTTTCTCTTTAGGGTAAGGCTCAATTTACATTGCCGCGGACCGCAATGGAACCGAATTTTTGCAACAAAATTGTACATAGCATAATGAACTTTATGTCAATGTTGTAACATACAAACTAGTTTGTGGTCTAAAAATATTTCGTACGTCTTCCAGAACATTCTCGCGCATTCCGGGCTATTTCCGCATCAACACGCATCTAATTTGTACGTTACACCAATGAACATAAGGTTCATTATGCTTTAACATTTCGTTACAAAAATTCGCTTCCCGTCTCTTCCTAGCCTAACTCCTTCCAGCAGTGTGATAGTCTGTCTCCTTCTAAAGCTCGATGTGTCATAAACGCCCGTGGTACTGAAAACAAATTAACCTAGTTATTCATTTGGCTAGGTGTGTAATTACTTGCGCTGAGCAAAATTTACAACTGTAAGTACTTAGCAATTAGTACTCTTCTTATTGTAGAAGTACACCTAACAGAGTTGTACTTTTTTATCATAAACGTGATGCAACATGCTGATTTGTACTTGCGTCACGTTAATATGATAATAATATATTATGTATTCTCAGTCAGTTTTTAAAAAGAATAATTGTTGTATGCCAAAACCTTACCACAAAGAGCTAATCTGCGTTCGCGATTTATTTGCCAATAATGTAAACAAATATGAATTAATGGAAAAATAACTCTAATTCCTACACAGTAAAGTTCAGTTTACGCTACAACTTCAAACATTTTTTTCAATAGTGCTAGTCACTGAAATCAACTTAATTGTTATTGAAATAATGTTGATATTTGTATAACTTGAAACAGGGTGATGGTGTGTAGCACTGCGCATTTTTACTATAGCTAGCTAGCTCTTGCCCGCGGCTTCGTCAAACAAAAGTATCCTTTGTCACTCTCCGGCCTCTTGTTGCCGAAAATCACGTCGATCTGTTGCTCCGTTGCTGCATGAAAGATGGTCAAACCAAAAAACATTTAAGCAATTAAAATATTAGTAGGAAATTCACTTTTGAGTAGCGTTTTGGCAGATACAATATTCTGAAACCGACAATTTAGTAGTAAACATAAACTAAACTCGCTATTACTACCATTTTTGGCGTTCGAAATCGGCGTCGATTAGGGATCGCAGTCGTTCGAAGTCGCGGTCGCGCTCGGCGTCCCGTAGATCCGACCGTCGCTCGGCCTCGCGTAGATCTGAGCGGCGCTCGGAACGTCGCTCGGGCTCACCGCGCAAGTCTGCTGAGAGGAATGGAGACAAGTCTGCCTCCAGGTCTAAATCCCGATCGCCGAAAGCTGTCTCCAAGTAAGTCCCACTGTGTGCTCTCAATCGTTTAGTCTGACGATTGTGCGAATTCTGTGAGGTTATTTTTCTGTGTCGATGTCCTCTATGCAAATCACGGTTGTTTCGTTAATTTTACAATAAAAAAAAACCATCATATCGTAGCTTCCAAAATTCAGTCGTCGTGATTTGCATAGGGCACGCTGATTTGCGTAGGTAATGCTGTGCTGGTTAGTTTAATCATTTTACCTTTCACATTTTTTTTATAAGTGCTATCTGTATGAAATATAATCTCGCACAAAATAAAAGAAGCATTATTGTCAGATTCAGGTCACAAACTAAACCCATTGGCATCACAATTAACAAAATTCATCTAATGTTATTAATATTGATTGCACATTACAAATACATTATTAACTCGATCCATGTTTTCCCGCATCACGAAGAGAAGCCGTTCCAAGGTGAGCGTTTGATGTTTACTCACACTCAATTGAGCTATTGCTATTAATCATTTTATGTTTCATTTTTTCTGATCGCCACAGGTTTGGTAACCATTCATTGTTATTTCTTATTTAAATATTCATGCTGTAACTAACAAGCTATCGCAAAGAATGATGGGCGTTTTGGCCGGTACGTCCAATAAAAACCACTTAAACATCAAATGAAAGTTTATATCATAAGCATCAATTTTTATTATGAGCAGAAGGCTGTGAAATACCGGGTTAAAGAGAAACCTGCAAGTACCATGTACAGTTCGCGTCAAATAACTTTGCCGCTATGAAGCTAGGCTCTTTCCTAGCCGCGCCATGCGCGCTGCTGTTGTATTCATAGGATTAACTACTATGTAGTGATTTGTTGCCTACTTCAGAGCGGCAAAGTTATTTGACGCGAACTGTATACGTATTAGTTTATGACGCTAATATTCACTGCAGTTCTCAATAATATTAGTTATTGACTCATAATATTTAGGGCGCTTGTGGCTAAGTAATAACAGCCGCATGGGTTGATCGATCTGGTTAAGCTGCGCTGCCGCGGTTGGTCCCTGGATGGGTGAGCATTATTACATACCAAGACCCCCCCTCCGTGCCTCGGAAAGCACGTTAAGCCGTTGGTCCCGGCCATCATTCGTGGATCTTTTGACAGTCGTTACTCTCTAACTCTATTGATCATCAGGCCAGGCTCCATACAAAAATGCCCATCATTCTTTATCAACATTTTGTATCTTTGATATATTTAAAATTCCATTAATATCATTCACTGTAACTAATATTACTTACTAATAGCTTTATTTATACTAATTAAATAATTATTGCGTCATTTATTGCACAACTAACAGCAACTTTTCGAATTTAAAATATTTTTTTGTCTCAGTCTTGCAACAATAATAATAAAAAAAACTCCAATTTGTTACTTACTGCCTTAATAAAATTGTAACAAAAATCTTAAATCAACAGGGAAAGGTCTCGATCTCGCAGCAAGGAAGCGTCACCGAAGCGTGAGGAAGAACGTCGTCCGACTAAGTCTCGTTCTCGCTCCCGCTCGCGCTCTCGGTCTGGTTCCCGCGACCGCTCCGCTTCGCGCGACCGCTCCGGCTCCCGGTCCCGCTCCGCGTCGCCGCGACAGAACGGCGATGCGCAGGACCGCACGAGTACAGACCGGGACCGCTCGCCGCGTAGTGGTGACTAGGGCAACTAGTTTAGTTATAAGCTACATAGGTTTACTTGTTTATAGTTTAAAAGAGTTCGTGACCTCAATGATAGTGACTATTTCATTGTATCTTTTCGCCACTAGGATCAATATTCAATGCAAACTAGATTTCACTACCTGTAGCTTTCTATCTAGAATCTTTCTCTGGTGTAAATCTGACATAACTAGTAGAAAATTAATGTACAGACGCCAGCACATCAAGTTACTACAATCTGTCAGATTTCTTTAATAGATTTTCGACTTTATTGCTAAAGCATAAGGTTCAAGGTTGATTGGGAAAATCTGACAGTTTCGGGTAGGTTGACCTGCTGGCGTCTGTACACTACTTTAATATTGACGTTTAAAACTAGAAATATTCAGAGAAAAGTACAATTTTTTCGACTCTTGATTTAAGCTTTATACCTCACGCTTTGTTGAAGTCACGATGGTGTAATATAAGATTTTTAATGCGCACCGTGTTGATATGTTTTGGTCTCACACGTGCGATAGTTAGATGTCATTGTCTATAGGGATAACTAGGATCGCTTTATGGACTAGTGGGCAAATAGATACTTATTTATAATGTAAGTAGAAAATTCTACCGAAAAAGTGACTGTAAATTGAATTTAATTTATTATGATTAATTGAGTTAAAAACGATGTTTAATTTTTATTTCATAGAAGACTAATTCAGTCACTCGATGCATTTTTTTTTATTAAAAAGTTGTGTTCTAAGTAATTTGCCCATACTTTAAGTGAAAGTTGTTCATTGACGAAATTGCTAAATTACCTATATTTAGGTGTAAAAGATGTAACAACATAAGATTTAATTCGTACATCTTTAAGACAATTCTACTTGGTAGGTTAATTATGTATTTTGTAAATAGTATATTTGTTACTAATAACCAAATAATAAATAAGGCTGTACCGTATTTTGTCTTTTATTATATTGACGACCCATTGCTAGAAAATAAATACAGAACACACCACACGAAAAGGGCTAATTTCACCAATGAAACTGATCGCAACCGCGTTCGAGAGGTGCGCTCCGTGACTACCGGACCACAGACGCCAATTGCATCCATATTTTGGTAAATTAGTACTCAATTGGTACTAATTAGTACTCGAACAACAAAATAACCTAAGTAGTTTTTGAGAAAATCGACTTTGAAGGTGGTCAGGCAGTACTCACGCTCACTTCAGCAGGACCACCATGAGAATGAGCGCCGAAAAAGGGGACACGTACAGTCACGAGCAATAATATGTCTACACTTGGCAACTTTCAATTGCGATTTTTTCACGAAATAACGGATGCAACGTTGAAATACGACACTTTACGCCTATAAGCCTATGGTTTCGAAAATACTACGTTCGTAATAATATAAAATTTCATTAAAAAATAAAGGAGAAAATCGCCTTTGAATAAAGCCAATTGTATACATACTTATGCTCGTGACTGTACAGCTATTCTAAGTATAAAAATAATTAGTACCCTTTTATGTGATTTATTTCGTAAAAAAAACAACTGTAACATTTGTATTTATCGAGAAATCAACGATGATAACTTTCTCGCAATAGGCTATTTGACAATGTAAAAAATAAGGTCATGATTATTGACACTCGTATAGATTATCGCTTTTAAAATCGATTTGCATTAATTTTACTACAAAACAATGTATTATTTATTAAAAAAATCCCGAAAAAACTTCATCTTTTTAAATCTGGCGCCACGTAATCGAAAACGGTCTGGGTTGGCTGAACTTATGATGACGTCATGGTATAGTCAATTACTGTCTATCGTTGACAGAACAGATGACTTTTGTCTAGTATCTCGACCGTTTCAACGTTTGTTTACGTGTAACAATATGGCGTCGTGACCTCACAATACGTTACGACGCCATATTGTTAAAGATAGCGTTTTGACGGCTTATTTAAACAGTACATTTTTATTTACTATTTTCTAAAAGAAATACATTATGCAATTTGAAGTAATAGGTTTTTGTGGGCTCGTTAGACACCATTAAATAATCTGAGATGTTTATCAGAAACCAGTCAAATAGCCTATTGTTCAGCAGGACCACGACTTTGAATGTTTATTCCAAGTTAGAGAAGCTTGTCGCTTTCCTCAAACCTACATAGATTTGTACCCTGCAAGAGTAGTCCAGTAGTTTACGAGATATACCATGCCATTGGTCCCGCGGCGGTAGTCACGGTGCCAAATTTTTATTTCAAAATTTCCCTATTAAAAACTGATTTCTTCCCAAATTTATACAAAAATTAGTAGGTACTCCTAAAGAAGTTATAGCGACCAAAAATTCGGATTCCTTAGTGTTGTATTTTAAGAGAAATTAGCTTTCATTACTTTTCCATACTAAATCTTCGCGTATAACCCGACCAAATTAAGTTGTCAATGGTATTGAGCAGAGCAGAGAGATGTACACTCGTGCTTCTGCACATAAATTTATGGATGTCGCCTGTCGGATCAGTTTACATAAAAATTTAGATATTGAACTGTTGTTAATACTATTTATTCTATTTATTAGTGGTCGATTTTCTCGAAAACTACTAAGGTACCAATTTTGTGGTTCGAGTACTAATTAGTACCAATTGAGTACTAATTATTTACCAAATATTGAAGTAATTATTTACCAAATATTGAAGCGATTGGCGTTGGTAGTCACGGACGTACAATAATGATGTCTTGTTCGTTCTAAAACACGAAAGAAAGCGATCGCCCAACCGCGCCCTGCCCTAACGCCGCTACTGCCCATGTGCTTTACTTTTTGTGAATTAATCTAGTTATGAACATAAGTTTCTATTATAAATACTGGAACTTATTCATCTGACTGCCAAGTTCACTCATCCTCCATAGAAAAGGAAGGATCCTCCGACCAGAAAGGGTTGTTTGGCGGTCAACTGCCCGTTAGCGTCAGAACGGCTGGTTGCCTACGCATGGCAAGCAGTTCTGAAAGTGTGTTCAAGAATTGCTATCCAATTGCTTATATTTGCTACATTTCTTCAATAATTGCTACATATGATAGGTACATTCAGAGAAATATGAAATTTTTTTGATCAGCCATTCTGACGTCAGGATATATGGTGGCCTCCGTGTTCCGCATGAAGGACGCAGAATTTCTAAAAGTTTGTTGTATCAATAATTGCTTACTAATTGCTACTTTCACGGATGTAAGTTTGAGCTTCGTACATACATTAGGTAAATTACGAAGAAGTGCCTAATGATTTGGAAAGGCAACAGTTTTATTTTTACTACAGCGTCTTGTTCAAATCGTGCAGGCGTTCACAAACACTTCACAAACGGGTCACCCACCCCAGATCTGTTGACGCAGAATAAACTTAGATAGGTACCTATTTGAAATTATTAATGACAAACAAAAAAGACACATATTACCTATTAATCAAGCAGCACATACCTACCTACAATAGCATATGAAACACGGGAAATGTATGCAAGAAAATACCGTTAAATCTATATTTAATATTATTCCATGTTTAAGCTAAACACACATTATTAGTACCTACTTATTATTAGTACACACACACATTTTGTTCGTAGAGAAGTATAAAAATTAAGAAACCTATTTTCCTTGGCCACATTACGCGCTTCGTTTCTGGATACGGCGCATTGCATTCAAAGTAAGAACGCGGTTTTTGGTATGTTCTGTATTCTGAGATATCATACTAATTTCGCATAGTATCTACCTACTTACGCAGATCTAATTAGGTTATTGAGTGAAAATATTTATTTTAATTTTTCTTACCGATAAATAATTTACACATAAGTACCTACCTCAAAATCTTCGTCTGATGTACTCTCGCATTCATCGGTTGTAGCTTCCGAATCCACACCTTGTAGGATTTTTAACAGTTCTTCAGAACTAAATTCACTATCTTCACTCATTTTTTATAACATTAACAAACATCATCCACATACACAGTTGCTGCACTATCTCATCTCACACTGACCATGATGCGTAAATCACAAACCACAGACGTAAGTATGTACGAGTAGTATGTACTAAATTTCACTATTGCAATATTTTGCATTTGATGTACCTACCTACTTGTGAAAACAGTTTTCAGCGTATATCCGACCCAGGTTACCCAGGTAATAAACATACTAATAAATATTGTGTTATTGAGGGTAGATACGTTTTTTAGAGTACTCACCAAACATCTAATAAGATGTTTAGGCTCAAATCACACCGAGATGGCAGCGGAGCGGCGAGCAGTTTCACTGTTATATAATTTTAAACTTTATCTTCATTACTATAATACATAGTATCGCTTGAGAAACTTGAGTCGTCGGAGTGCTCGCGGCACCGCGGGCGGCCGCTTTTAAAATTATATGACAGTGAAACTACTCGCCGCTTCGCTGCCATCTCGGTGTGATTTGAGCCTTAGTGAGTTTGCCTGCAAGATTTGAACAAGATACTGTAGTAAAAAAACTGTAGCCTTTCTAAATGATTAGGCACTTCTTTGTACAAATTTTAATAAAAGCTATTTTTTTTACCTAATGTCTAGAGTGTATATACCTACTTACGAAGCTCAAACTTAAATCAGTGAAAGTAGCAATTAGTAAGTAATTATTGATACAACAAACTTTAAGAAATTCTGCGTCCTTCATGCTGAACACGGAGGCCATCATCCATCCTGACGTCAAAACAATGTCGGGACTTTGTATATTTCGTCGTTGCGACTTTAAGACCTCTTATGTGTCACTTTTGGCAAAATCACTTTTTTACGCCAGCCGATTCAAAATTTTGAAGCTCTATCGAATGCAAAAATTCTCATGTGTATACGACGTTTAAATCGTTATTTATTTACGAAATTCAAGATTTCCAACGTGCTTGCTAATTAAAAGTTAGTGCTTAAAAAATATTATGTGTCAACTAAAATTGTTTAATTTTTTTTACAAGAAACTACTTTTCATTTCTACTAACAGTGGCCAAAGTTAAAAGCACGAAAATCATGTGGTTGATACCTATATTTTTGTTGTAGTTGGTTTCATTATATTTTTTTCAGTAGACGGTTTTTATCGATTTTCTCATAAAATTGATTTTTACACATAAGAGATCTTAAAGTCGCAACGACGATTTGCTAGTTGCGCGGTAAATTCTGCTTGCGCGATGGAGGATTTTGCGTGACGACAGTATAATGCGCAGTTCGCATGTGGCGGTGTATTCAAAATTGTTCAAAAATTGATATTATTTCAAGTTAAACAAATATCAACTTTATATTGTAAGTAATTAAATTGATTTCAGAGTGACTAGCACTATTGAAAAAGTTATAAAAATGTTTGAAGTTGTAGCGTAAACTGAACTTTATAGTGTAGGAATTAAAGTAATTTTTCCATAAACTCATTTTTGGCAAATAAATCACGAATGCAGATTAGACGCCGCTACTATGGCAATAGGCTCGCCTATTACATGCAGTGCCGGATCAAGACTACATTGGTGCACATCTCTAGCTAGAGTGACTTTTGGGTCTTGTAATATCTTGCTGATAAACAGCCTTGCCTTTCATGTGCTAGCAAATACTGTTTTGGTGCTGTTACTGCCTTATGGTGCCCCCCGAGATGTGATGCCCTAAGCAATTGCTTAATTTGCTTATGGACTAATCTGGCATGGGATAAAACATAACTGGCGAAATGTTTGTATATGTACCTACTATAGGTACATCTCTGCCTAACGCTCCGGGAATACGGGCGAGATGCTATGTTTATCATCTTGAATGCAATTGTGTGCTCATGCGCATTCTGCTGAGGGTTGATGTTATAAATAAAATGTCCGTTTTAATATTTTGTAAACAATTGTTTATTATTAACATTTTATTTCTCGTTTGCATCCACTGCAATAATTACACTTCGTCACAAACACTCGCTGGCAAATTTATCACCGCTTTAGCAATACAATATGACTTTTAATCTGTTAGGATCTATTTATGGAATTATCGGTTACAGCTCCTTCACATTAAGATTTCTTTCATTTTTCTTTTGAAACATTAAACCTATGTGAATATACCAAAAGGTAACAGTATTATACTAAGATAGACAATAGATAATTGTACTTTGTCCAGAAGGACGAAATGCAGAACAATTAAAGACAATCACTGGATTCACATGCAAAATAAACATTAATAAGAAAATAGCGAAATTAAACATAAGATTTATAGATAAAGGCTACTTAGCTAAGAAATGGAATGATTTGAAATCTTATCTTTCAGTATACTCACACATACAGGCACAAATACATTCATGATTTAATAAAAATGTGTCCAAAATATCAATAAGTCAATTTACATCAGTCAGTTGTAAACTTAAGCTCAAAAAATAATTAAACAATGATTTTGTTAATAAAAATTAAAGAAATTCACAATAATTATAATGATACGGTTGTAATAAATAAATTATAAAATACTGTCATTTTATTGTTCGGAATGGCAATCACAATTTTGACATATCATTACGAAATTCTCAAAAAGAAAAATGAAAGGTTCACTGTGATCAATTAAGTACAAAAATTATGATTCTATATTTTTAGTACATTTGGATGTTCATTATTTCCTCATAATTTAAACTTATTTGTCATCTTAAAAAATTAAATACAAGAGAATTATTATTGATCATCAGTCTATTCATATTTTTACAATTTTGTCGATTTAACCTTTTTAATCTACGTTCGAGTACAAAAGGCAACATAAGAGATGACATTACCTATCACTTACCGCATAATATCTACACGGACTTTATAAAAATGTAATTTAACATAAATTATTTCATAAAGATGATTCGTGGTCGACGCTCCACACAATGTGTTGACAGATTGTGTGGCGAGTCAAGTAGCGAATCTATAAACACAACACATCTCGAGAACTGTACCTATTAAAATAAATAAGTTAAAACAAGCAGAGTTATCGTGTCCTATGTTGCCTGATGACTTTATATTGTCTCAGTACTCTTATAAGTAATGGAGAATATACTTACAACACTAAAACTTATGTTTTTATACACAATGACTTAGGTTTCGACAATTTGTTTCTATAAGTACTGAAGTTAATTTTAACCTATGGACTAATTACGTGCGTGAATATTTGTGTGGCGCGAGCGCGACTTGTACGACCTGCATGCGCATGCGCATACAGGTTGTAGAAATGGCGTTCACAGTCTCAGGAACGTTAAATTATCGTGCTAACTGATCTACATCCCAAGTACGGAAGTTAGGAGAAAGAGAGAAAAAATCTACGTCGATTTTCAAGAAAACCTGAACAAGATTCTTCGTGGGTAGCAATTCACTATCATAATCATAGGAACAAATGACAACAATTAGTCAATCACAAAATATAAATCAATGTAAAACTGATGAACGCATCATTCGCGTTTATTATTATTTTTTTATAAATTAGTCTAATCTTATTTTACGCACGGTTTGGCTTCTATACTGGTGCGAGTCTAAAGGGATAGTGTTAGTGTGTGTTCATGAGGCGTCACTGCACTCGCACACTCGCCTCTCAACTGTCCAGTTACTGGCATAGAAAGATCTTTTTTTTCTTGGCGAAAGGAGTTTGGTCGAGGGTGAGTTGTGCAGTGCCGCGTCATGATGCTGCGTCGCGCAACGGACCGAGCTACGGGTCGCAGCACACGTTACCTATACTTGAGGCTAGAACATTTTGTAAGCAATGTAAACTAGTATCTAAAAGGAGGTCAAATACCATACAGGTTGAGACTAACCGGTACTTAGAAAAAAGTTTATACAAAAAAATAGTTTTGGAGAAATTTAGAATTTTTGATTGTTTGTTTACATTCCTGACAAAGTGTCCTTCGCCGCAAGTGAACAGAGATCGCGACGTGGACGAGTCCACCGGCCCCTCGGCGCGCGCGGTCCTCGCGGCTACTGCACGCTTGGCGGCGCCACTGTCGCCACGACGCTCACCGATCAGGGGCGGAAAAAACGCGATCCATCCCGCCAATACTATTTACAGGGGCGTGTACAGATCGCTCTCTTAAATAAATACTTCGGAACGCTTATAACTAGCCGTTTATACAGGGTCACTTTACACTTTACGCTATATTTACACGCGGCGCACAGCCTGTTTCGCACGAGCGTCCGTTGTGAATAAATAAGTTAGTGTTTGTCCATTGACGCTTTAGTATCACTACACTTGTGTCGCGTACGTGGGCGGCAAGCAATGGTCGTCTAACACGTACACCCCTCCGCCTTCTAGCGCTCGCTTTACTAGCGATGTATCGCTGTAACAATAGAAAATGTCATGTTAGATTATATTGTTGAAGGGAAGATGAAGGGGTTATGTATGAGGTCTTACAACTGATGCTTATTTTGAACAAGGTATTGTATGAGAATTATCACTGAGAAGAATTGAGACCACCATAACTGGTGACAAAATCAAAACTTTTGGTTACCATACTCGAGTGAAATAGTCATCAATACTGACCTATTAGCGCAGTAGGCGGAGTCCGCAGAGAGCCGCGAGAGCCGCGGGTCTAGCGCCGCGAGCAGCCGCGCGCTCTCCGTGTTGAGCGTCTTGCGCTTGCACTCCTCGGCCGCCGCGTTGTGCGCGTTCTGGCACTCCGCCACGGGCGCCTCGCACTTGCCCCACGTGTTGCGGATCACGTGTCCGCCCGCGTTGGCCGCGTTCTGCGCGCGCGCCTCCGCGTCGGCCGCGTGCTGCGCGCGCGCCCGGCGCCGCCGCACGCACACGATGCCCAGCACGGCCGCCAGCGCCACCAGCGGGACCACGGCCGTCACGCTCGCGATCCACGCCACCTGCTGCCCCGATAGTGACTCCTCTGACATCTCGTCTCCTACTCTTCTTAGGTGACCCCCCGGTTGCTTCGATACTAGTTCAGCCAAAGACACGGTACACGATTTACCCCCCCAACCCGGTAAACACGAGCAGTGATACCCGTCCACCCGATCTCGACACGACCCTCCGTTCCGGCACGGCGCGGACGAACACTCGTCGATGTCGATGCTGCAGTCTTTGCCGGCGAACCCGGGCCGGCACCGGCACTCGTAGTCGTTGTCGAGGATCAAACATTCGCCGCCGTTAGCACAGGGTTTTGCAAGGCATAGGTCTACTCGGGTCTCGCATCTCGGGCCCACAAATCCGGGCGCGCACTGGCAGCGCTGTCCGTTGACGAGGTCGACGCAGGAGCCGCCGTGCTCGCACATGATGCCAGCGCAGTCGTCAATGTCGATTTCGCATCGGTTTCCTCTGAAGCCAGGTCTGCAGGTGCACTTGAAGCCGTCGCCGGCTCGCATACAGGTGGCGGCGTTGCGGCACGGACTTGCGGCGCAGGGGTCGGCTTCGAGCGCGCAGTCCGGGCCGGCGTAACCCACGGGACACACGCACACGTAGCCGGCGCCGCGCGGCTCGCACACGCCGCCGTGCCGGCACGGCTGGTCGCGGCACGTGAGGCGGCGCGTCTCGCAGCGCGCGCCCTCGTATCCCTGCGGACAGGCGCACGCCAGCTCGCCGCCCTCGTCCGGCACGCAAGCACCACCGTTCAGGCACGGCCGCACGGCGCACGAGTGCAGCGACTTCTCGCAATCCGGCCCGGTGTACTCGGGCGGGCACATGCACGTGTAGCTGCCCTGGCCGGTGTTGTGGCACGTCCCGCCGTTTCGACACGGCCGGTGGTTGGTGCAGTAGTTGAGGTCCTGGTTGCAGAACAGGCCGCCCCAGCCCTCCTCGCAGATGCAGTCCCAGGGCCGCGAGCACGTGCCGTGCACGCAGCCCGGGTGCCGCTCGCACTGGTCGCACAGCTCGCCCACCCAGCCCGAATGACAACTGGAATTAAACGACAACATTCGTTAGTACACAATAGGACGTGATAACAAGCGACAAAAGCATGTCTTTCTTCTGTAAGGGAACAATGAGGAGGATGAATGATGTAGACACGGAGGGAGGTAACGTGAAGCGTTTAGCACAAAGGTGTGAAGTGGATACTCACATGCATTCGTCGGGCTTGAGGCAGTGGCCGTGCTCCGCGTCGCAGCCGGGCAAGCACCGCGCTGTAACAAAAAGAATACATTCGTTAGCGTCACAAAGACAAAGCGCGCACAATGGAGCGAGCAGCGCACTAATGGATTTATTTAATTGTAGAGGAAGCAGGAGCGTTTAATCATCGGGATGATATTCGATGCCCGCGCGGTATCTCGCATTAACGCTGGAATCTTGTGCAGTTTCCAGTAAAGGACACGCGAGTGCAACAAAGAGAGAGGTTCGAGCGTCCCGGCCGGGGGCGAGGTCGCGCGCACATACTATTTATCTTCACTCGCACCAACTCGTACAACGAAATCCTCTCTGAACTTTATAACCTGCATTAAATTAAAATTTTCACTTTAATTTCGCGTCGAAATTTACTCTTGTAGGATGTGTCTTCTGGGATTTCTAATTATATTTAATTTAGGGCTTGTTATACCAGAAAGTTCTACAATGTTGTATGTTGCACATACAACATTGTATATGCGCATCGTTAACTTTGTATTTATGTATCGAACTTTACCCTGTTTCCACCTCGCGAGGAGTATTTCAAGTATTTCGTTTATTAGAAGCAGTCGAAGTTCATTGCGGCGCAGACATGTTCTAAAGTTGTTTTGTAAAAAGCCAAGCGGTAATGTATGTTCGATGTTAAGAAAAATAGTTTTGAAATAAGAAGTGCGGTGCGAGTCGTATCGGTCGGGTGCGCATGGGCAAGTTATCGGAGCGAATACAAAGGGGGGCAGATAGCGCGGGGAGCCTAACCGTCGCTCGACCGTTACTATTCCCCTAACTCGCTAGAAAAATACTAGACGCCATCTTGATCATAACTTTCATTCCCTATCCAAATGCAAATGTAAACTGGCTTATTCCGGTTCTAAATTGGACGAGGAAGCAATTTCAGCGAAGCTCCGACTACACCGCGGAGTCGGGGAGCTATTTTGTGAGCTTAAGAGACGCCGGGAGCTGCATAAAAGAGATTAGCCTTGCCGCCGCACTCCCTAGACTCTATTATAGGTTTAAACACAGCCGAGCGAGCATAAAGCCCCCCCAAACTTGCTCGGAGTGCGCGCAAATCGGCTTAACCCTCACTCCGGCGAATTGGTTAGCTCACTCACGCGGTAACTCCTATTATCATGGCTAATGTTTTTTTACTGTTGAGAAAATTGAAAATAGTATAATCCGCTTTCACGTCCGTTTCACACTTTCGCGAATAAAATAAAATGTTTTAAAACAATCGCTTCTCATGACCTCCGGTGTGCCATTACAATGAATTATTAATAAAACTTTATGAGGAACGTAAGAGACGAAGAAAAAGTAAGTGAGGCGCCGCTCGCCGCTCGCTCCGCCGCGCCAGGCGAGCCAGATCAAAGAGCTCGAGTGCCGTGTATGTGTACCGTGCTGCCACTCCAGTACCACTCGAACTTATCTTGACCCTCGAACTGAGGTAAAACGGTAGTAAAAATTACACTCCAAAACCAATTTAGGTCGTAAGTGGGCCCGAAGACGCCGCGGGGAGGATGTTATGGCGCTCCTGCAGGCCTATTAATTATTATGAATGGACATGAACTGTATCGATTTGTAATGAAAGGCTAGCGTGCGCCGCACTGCGACCAAGGTCTTAGCCGAAGCCCCGGCCTTCGCCGAGGACAGGTAGCACGACAAAAACGACGTCCCTGAGACTTCCCACACGTGTTCAGCAAACATTTGGGACCAGTTAAATATTTGCTGAACATGTGAACAATAGAGCAGATGTAGGCATCTGCTCTATCCCAAAAGGAAATTAGGTGCGCGTGGGATTCGCGATACAACACAGAAGGTAATATTCGTGAGAACGTTACTCTCGTTAACAATTAGGCGAAATTAAGCGGCCATAAAGGTTCCTCTCGCGATGTTTACCCTATCATTAAGCAGGGGAGCTGAACGGAGGATAATGCAGCCGGGACATGCAAATAAGTTTTCGGGATTGTTAAGCTTTCCCAGAAGGCGAGATACCGTTCGGCAGATGTGAGCCAGGTTTCGTGACACGGTCAAGTACGGAGTTTATTTCGATTGGTGTTCAGTTCTCGTTTAAAGGTGTTTTTGACCCGGTTCGTGGCATCTGTGTAGCGGCCCGCGAGCGGCTGTGTGCGTGCGCGAACCTACTGCGTTGTTTTCATTACATTATGGCCGCTTCTCTCGCTTTTACATTTTCGTAATCGACGATACAAACTCCGCTGATAGGGTTGCCGAGACTTTTATTGCAATGCATTTGTGTAACGTACGATCGTTTACGTTAGCGATATTGTTCCTTTCACACGTTCGATTTAAAAAATATTTTATTCATTTTTTGTTGGTGCGTCTTTGGGATGTTTTGGATATCGATCGTGTTGAGAAGTCGTTTGTTTACTTTTTCCAGAAAATTGTGATTTCGTGGATAGGAGTCGCGTGGAGGCTGTGTCGGGCGGGCACAGCCCTGGCGGGGGAGCGGGACGGCGCGCTACAGAGAGCGGAGCCTGCCGTCTCTGTCTGGCGAGTTTTTTGCGGCGCCGGAGTGTGGGAACGCGGCGGCAGGTGGGGCTGCCGAGATTGCGACGCGACATCCGCCCGCCGCCCGGCCACAATGCATCTCGCAGAGACGAACAGCTTTGTTTCACAATACGAGACGCGATGTGCTTAACATACGCCAGGACGTCGTAATGACGTGATCTTAGTATTTTATTAGAAATTCACAAGATCGATAGGTAAAAGCGAGCGGACATTGATGATGGCGACTCGAGTGATCGGTGCGTCCGCTGCTTTTGTTTACAAACGCATCATTCGCTGTGGAACGCAAACATCGGCGCGGACGGTCACACGCTAGCAATAAACTATGATGGACACTACAATTAATATTGTCGAATCTCCAACATCTACTCTAACTGTATTCAAATGATATTTGGAAAAATAAGTTATGATGTCATTTTAATCAATTAGAAAATTATAGCGTCGTTTAGAGGCAGGCTGGTTTGACATTTACTGCCCAAGTAGAGCAATTATATTGATGTAACCGTAGATAAACTTCATCGCAGTAATGAATCTTTTGATGTTTAGAATTTAAGATCAGAGTAGGTATAATGCGATAATATGAATTGTTAGTTTTTATCAATGTGAATTACATTTATAAAAAAAAACAAAGAATTGTAAGCTTTTGAGAGGTTCTTGACATCCCAATGAATGGGTAGTTACATTTGATTTAACGAGTCTATTGTAAGAATGTCAGGAACTTATAAAAAATCAAATCAAAACTATAATTAGCCGCGTGGTAACGAAATTTAATGTGCAATTACCAAGAAACTTAATTAAAACTCAAGCGTCAGGAAAATATCTCAACAATTATACACATAGAAATATGTAATGAATTGTGTACTTAACTTACGTAGAAATTTTCAACATTAAATATGTTAATATTCAGCTGTAATTACTATGAGACTATACTTTAAATCATTTTATTATAGCGTCGAGACTTGGCAAGTACAAAAAATAAGTGATTAAAATTATGAGTAGTTGGCTTGGAGGTCGGTTGATGGCACAGGAAGTAGGAATAACCTTATAAATAATGTGAATATACTAATAGTGATATGGGACTAATTAAAAATACGATTTACGACTTCGGAGCTATGAGATAATTAGTGCCATTACTATTCGCATCGCGGTATTAGAAATAAAAAAATAAACTTTACAAGGAGGTTTTGCTTACAGCTGTCAAAACTGACATTAGAAAAGACTAACATGCCCCGCCTTATTGAGAATTTAATAGTTTTTCGCCTACATTTATTTGAAAGCGTTAATTGCTAAACAAATAGGACTAATTTTACGACTTTTGGTCGTGTTATTTCCAAATAAAAGGTGTTGTTTGAATTTTTATACTTAAATGTGTTTATTTTTTCAATGACAACTAAATTGCATTCAGTGTGCACATCACTAAAAATAATGATGCAGAAGTACAGATTTTCCACATAAATAATGATATTCCCAACAGATGCTGTTCGCATTTTTATACCAAGTTGGCGAAGTCTTGCACAATTATAAAAAAAAAAACAGGGTGTGTCACAAATTCATGTTACATCATTATAATGTTTCTATGGCGGGCACAATTATAATGTTTATGAGAGGATGTCAGGCTAAAAATTGTCGTTGCTTTAATGAGGAAGAGTGAATTGTGGGTCGCTCTATATAATAAACTGGGATATCGGAAATTTAGGACACCATGTATGACTGCGTACTCAATTTTATCTTTAATTCACAAAAATCAAGGCCTCTTTTATTTTGGAGAGGTGATTCAGCCTGATTCGCGTGAAATTCAGGTTGGAACGGAATTAGGCCTACCTACTAATCTATTTCGTTTTCGACTATTTTTATCGTTGTATCATCTACTACAGTGTATTTTTAGTTTATTGTGCGGTAACTTGTTTTTTTATGTTACTTGCGGTATGTTTATATAGGAAAGTAGCGCGGGAGTCTGTCAGGTAAAGTTCACACACAGACACACACACTTTAAATTCTTCTCTTTGTCAAAGAACACAATTAAAATTCGACTTGAGATTTTTTTTTCTGTAGGACGTTATGGCTAGCAGAATCCTGTAATGTAATGCTCCTTTAAAAACATTCTGTGATCAGCAAACCTGCCATAATTACGCCCAAATTTCTACTTCAATAGCTTCGAAAAGGAGGTAAAAAAAAAGAGGTTTTAAACACTTACGTTTCGAGCAATAGTCTCCGGTCCAGCCAGCTTTGCACACGATCTCCCCAGCAGGTGAACAGGTGTAATGCCCAAAGGCATCATCCCTCGGCCTGCAGAGAACTTCGCAGCCAGCTCCATAGTAATGGGCTGCACAGGTCACCCTGTACGAGAGTCTTAGGTGAGCGGATCCAGGTCCACCCCACCGCTGTTCTTCTTCAATCCACGGGCCTCCCACATCGGCAACACTCTGCTTCGTCATGCGCGCGATAAGGGTATCTGGGAAGACGAAAATAAATGGTAAAAAAAAGAAGAAAAAAAAAAGGTGTTTTTTTTTTCATTTTTACGATGAGAAGTCATGAAAATCATCGCCAGTTTAATGCTAACATTGAACTTTAACGTAAGTTACCACTTTACATGCACCTAACACGATCTAACATGGCTAACGACTGCCATAATGACGTCACATCACACAGAGTAGCAAAAAACCAGCAGTTGCACAAGCTCGTTAATACCATGGCATCAGGTGGGCCTGCCTATTATACCTCTTTATGAATAATTGAAACAAACGAGCGCGCTTCACTATGCGAGGAATTACCTCCTTGACAGTTTAGTCTATGGTTAATAAAAAAAAATACAGCTGCGGAATATTGGACACTGTTTTTCGGGACTCGTACGTCGCAACGCGCAGGTGCAAAAGAAACGTGTTTCCAAAATGCGAATTCGCCACATCTGCCCCAAAAAATTAACGGGACATTTTTAATTAATAAATAATTTAAATACGGGTAAAGACGACAAATATTTGTTTATCGCCGTGGGAAAGGGTTACAGAAGTAAATTGACCTGTTAACGTGGATCGTTTGAAGCCCGCATTCGACCGTGAGATCTCATTGTTCCCAAGCCTGATTCACTGTTTTGATTCGTCGCCGGCGCCGGTACCATTGATTAATAGTTTTAACTACATTCTTTAAGTTACATATTACTTGTAAACCACACGTAAGTACAACGTTTAAGTTAGAAAAAGTAGCCGGACGGCTTCGAGCGAGCCAGGCTAACATTATATAAGTGACGCGCAAAAAGTGGTCTGTGAAAACTACCCGGTGCATTGATTTGAAAAACTGCCACTCCATTCATCAAACCGTGTAAGTGCTGCTGCACTGTAGGGCTGCCATTACCGCTGACATAACAAAAACAAAAGAATATACTCCGCAAATACAGAATCCAGAAACGAATTTGATTTGGTAGCTCCAAAAAGGTGGGAAAAAAATACAAAATGTTCAAACACAAACCCCGAAACAATTTGGGACTATCAAATTAAAGTTCTATACAAGGAATAAACACAAGTCATCGTGGTGAGAAAACATTTTTTTGTCGATGGCCCGTCCTAGTTTGGACTGTTAGCGCGGCAGCCCTACCCAAGAAATCTCAGCGTCGACCAGTTTCTACCTTTATTTATTTCTCGTCGTGTATGCCCACTTTTTACTCTTGTTGCTTCGATGGGTACATTCCTAAGCCGGTAATCCCGACAGCAGATAAAATTAAACCAGACGCGAAATAAAATTAAAAGGTATATAAAAACGTTCGATACCGACTAATTTCGTGGCGTATGGCGTAGAAATGTTCCTTTTGTTTTGTGTGTCAGACTCAGTGCTAAGAGCGACGGTAATGAGAACGAGATGGCTGGTATCTGAGATCTACGATGAGGAATGGATTTAGAGTTTCGTTTAGAGTGGTCGAGTGCACGGAGTATTAATATAGGAAAACAGGTCACAGGTCACTGACACATCCTTGTGTGCAGTCCTTGGTTTGAACAACGCGGATGCTGCACGTACACGCTGCGGTATGTGAATTGTTTTTAGGAAACATTGAATGCAGCAGAACGGAATGAAGCGCTCCAAATAACACCTAAGAGTGTGTTGACATTGGAACACATCCCGATATAATTTCGCCACTACGACTCACCGACCTATAACTAATAAATAAAACCCGCATAATATCCAGTACTTACAGTGCTGTATAAACTTTTCCAACAAACTCTCAACTAGCAAAATGACATTGGACGTTGTCACGACATGGCGAATATGGCGCAAAGAATACAAATTCAATTTTCATATAAATATCATGGAAACGATTATTGCGTCGACATTGCTGGTATAAAGCATAGCGCACACGATTTACCGGTCTCGTGTAGGCTTACAAAGATCGTATCTGTACAATAAATCTAGAAGATAAAACGCGTATGCTACGCCGGTTGTGTACCTAACGAAAATACAATCAGACGAAAGCTATCAATTTATTTCGATCGGGCCTTTCATTCCGATTAAATATTATGAAGTTTATTCTACTCAACACTCATCAACTTTATCGTTTCGAATTCTATACGTGGAGAGCGTGAGTGAAAATTTAATTTTAACGATAACTGCAATGTATTCAAGGCTTAAATGGACAAAGAAATTATGAAAGCCAAGTGTGCAGTTCGGAGGGAATTAGAAAAGTGATGTGTGGGAACTGAGCGCCGACCGCTTGCAATTTAGTTCCAATGTGCGCACGAGAATTATGGCAACCGTGCACCCAGCTCCCGGTGCACCAGGGCTGTCCGGACAACTCACATACCACCACAGCAATATCTCTCCCAAGTCGAATGAATAAAAAGGCCGACTCCACCGAAACAAAAGAACAAAACTATCCCAGCACTTCGAACAAATTGGATACTCATAATGAGCATAATTAGGTCCCCTTACCAACCCTACAACATTCGACTCGGCAAGCAATTTGTAGGAAAATTGCGTTCGTACAACGTTTTTGTCTTCTATCCGACTCGTCCGAGCCCAAAGTTCGGTTCTCCAGAAACAACGGACAAATTACAGACATCATCCTAATTCAACGGCGTAACGATATTAAATGAAGGTGTACCCTACTATCGCATCTATTAATGTAATTCCAATTCACAAATAAATAACACATTTAAAGAAGGACGAGGCATCGGTACGTGCCCGGCCGCCGCCGGTGCGCCAGATAACGTGTAATTACGAACCCAGAGGTCACTACAAATAAAACGAAAATGTATCCGAACGGCAAACGCCAATAAACAAAAACAAAAGAAAGCGAAATAACCGATAATTTGAGCCGGCTACGCTATCGGAGGCGGACGCAACCGATTTGGGATTTCAAAACGCGATTTTGGGGAAGCGCGGGGGATGCGTGATCACGCGACGCTTCCGCCGATATGATCGATGGATCGATAATGAGGACACCGGATATTGAGCCTGCGTCCTCGACGCGTTCATTCATTATACACATAGCCATGGCCTGACAGCGCCTAGCGCGACTGGGTCGCGAGCGGTCTAATTGGTGATCGGTGGGAGGTTTCCAACGAAATCGAAACCGCGACGTCGAGCTTCGTTGACGCGCGAAGGTTCGACGACCGTTTTCCGCAGGTGAGGCCCACATCATTAAGCGATGTGTCGATTTCCACTCGTCTCGATTCGGACACCTGCCCCGCCGGTCGTACGGCCGCGCGCCCGCGGCTGTGGGAAACTACATCTCATCAATGGGCTTGTCTACACAAACGACGCGCCACTTTTGTTTATAAAACTGTCCACTTCTAACACTCGACGAATATTTCGATACGAGAAGTGAGGCTCGGCGACGTCGCCTCTTGCACTCGATAAATAACTCATCCACTCGAGCTTTGAGGGTCTCGAGGAGCCAAATTAAAGATTTCTCAATGTTGTTTTAAGAGATTTCGCGTAAGACACGAAGGGACGGACGGTCCGCGTTTTAAATTCTCCATTGTACAGTAAGAAAACATGGACATTTTCGTTCCGCGCGAAGGATTCGATGAATGCGAAGTATTGCGCAATGTAGTTGTTACATTTGCAGACGGCTGACGTGGTGCTTAACCTTCGAGAAAGCCAATTAACGAGGCGAGTAATCATACTCGAGACGCGTGAGAGTCCTGGGAACCGCGCACGGGCCGTACGACTCGCTAGACTCCGCTAGAGTAATGAATTGACTAATAATGCACGGCCGGATAGCGAGATAAGCAGCCGTCACAACATAACTGTATCGATAATCGCATCTCGGTCGTGTAATGTCAGCCGGCGAGCGGTAGCCGAGCCCGGGGCGGCGCACCGGCCCGCGCCAGTAATTGCCTCTACGAATCTCTTATCGATAGTTTTCACACGCTCTTTTTCCTGATTTCGCCTATATGGGCTAGTAAAACGAAGTAGTGCAATACTCGTAAGCAGTGCGGCCGGCACCGGCGGCAATGTAAACAAGAGCACAGGACGAGACATTAGGAGTGTGCTCAGCTCACCTATTATCCGAGAGCATGTGCCGAGCATCTGTCGACAGCGCTTCCTGAGAGCCACCGCGCCTGTTACATCATAAATCGAACCTTCCGGAGCGTCTTCCTGATATTTTTTTATCATGTTGAAGCCCTACGACGACGAAAGATGAAGTGTAAACTAAAAAATTCCCTGACTTCCCTCGGAGGTGTATTTTTTAGCATCCAGTAAGTAAACAATGCGTCGGCCCGTTAGTGTGGACCAGGTGCGGCCCGGCCTGCCTCGGGCGCTACACAAAAGATTTCGGTGAAGGAGCCGAGCGACAACATCAGGACTGCCAGCGACCATTGTTGTATACCTATTTGTTTAGCACAAGAATCTCTTTATTCGTCGCCGTGAGCGAGCGATTCTCAATGCGCCGCGTGTTTATCTATGATATATTGGATTCTTGGAGTCGTGTGTCGCCATTTTTCAATGTCTTGTGCATAAAAATTACTGGTAAATGCGCCCAAGGGTTGCTAGTCGCGACAATGAATTAGTTACATGCAAGGGCCGCTTTCTAAGCCAATGCAGCTGCTCAATTTGGGTATTAGATAAAAAACCGAATGTGATTTAATTAAGCATTAGCCCGGTGAGTCGATAGTGAGTGAACACAAACGGCGTGCGTGTAACCTGTTATTATGGTTGATTAGATTTCTGTTGGTAACATTTCTCGGTAGTGAAGCGGCGCCGCCCATCGCTCCCGAGCCGTATTAAAAATATACCCGTCTTCTAAGCTATCCACTTCGGACGCTAATGATTTTCGGTAAACCGGCCCGTAGACACACCTCGCCGTATCTCTAAATCTCCTAAGTAAATCACCAGAGTTTTTTTGTTAGTCGGTCAGGAGTAGTAATTATATCGGTCAGAGTGCAGCGGTATGAAAATCTAATTAAGAAATGGGCGTCGCTGGTCAGTTTTCGCGTCCGCCATTTTAATAATTTTGAAAATCGAATTGGGCGCGTTCGTTTTAGATCCGGCCGGTTCAGTGCTTTGTTTTTTCGTGTAGCGATGTAGCAGAGTTATGTAGCGATGCACGCGGCGTATTATCATGATGATGTATTTACGACCCGGACGGTTACAATTCATTCTGAATCGTTTTTTCGGTCACGCCACGTCGCATGTAAGACATAAACTGTCGATTCTTTATTGGGCGTTTAGGCTTCTCGTGATATCAAACGGAAGGAGCAAAACTTATCCAATCGATGATTATAAATGATAACGATCTAAAATTATATTCGAGCACATGGCAAGCATTAATGCGATTTTGTGGCTAGGATAGCGTGTCAAAACCGTATCGGTTTTCTTACAAAAGGCTGTTTAAACAAAGTAGGTAACCAATTTGCCTATATTCCGTAAGTAATTTTCATCGCGCGACGTCTAGGTGCCGCCGGTCAACGGCCATTGGAATACATTAGAACATTTCTACTAAATTTTCGTCCTACAGAAGGCTGAGTTTATTAGAATAGCGCGCGCATTGCGAAGCGAATCACGCGCATCGCCGCGTGCTTTGAACACCAATCGTCCACACCATGGGAACATTTTTGTCTTCCACGATATGATAATATGAGCATTCAAATATACATACTGTCCGTTAAATGCACGATAAACACCCAGAATTACAGTGAAACCTGAATGTGAGTGAGTCGTGACCGACGTGATTTGAATTTTACAAGTCTGACAAAGATTTTCATGACCCTTTTTATCATAATCGTATTATAAGGAGAACAATCAACTCACCATCAGATCTCGACGTCTCGTTGGTGTCGTGCCACGCTTCCACAATGAGCGTGAAGGTACCCTGCAACATAAAACAAGCGTGTCACATTATTGCACTACAAACATGGGTACAAGATAAGCAGTAAAATAATCTACAACTCGTCGATAAAGGAAGTGAAACTCCAATTGTACATATTATTGGCCGGTCTCATGTTACGGACGCGAAAACTTTTCACCTGTCTTAAAAATTAACTTTCTTGTTAAACTCATTCAGTTCTTTCACACATTTGTTACCAAGTATTGTATAACAATCGTTTCACTTAGTACCCACGCCTCGTACGCCAAACATACCAAAATAATCAATGTACATCATCTCAAACCTCGAGAGACCTTTAAACATGGATGGGCGCGGCGGTTGAGAATTTCAAATATTTCCTTTACTTTACGACAATGTTAATAGCCGACGAGTGTAAATTAACAGCATGATAGACAGGTGAACCCGGGAGCAGATGGCAGCGAAATTGTTTCAATATCATGCTAAAAATAATACAAACGCAATAAGGCAATGACGCTGGCTCGCTCCGCTAACGAGTGCCCACTGACTACACCGGCTACATCGAATGATCCCGTATCCCGGTCGTGGACGTGCTATAAAAAATACGAACGAGTGCGTATCTGATATCGAGCTGTTGACATTAGTCCATGTTTACATAAGGAGGCGAAACGGCAGTCGAAAATCGATTAAAAACTTGATAACGGTGCGTGTCAACAGCTTTAAGGCGCCTGCGACGGAACTTATCAATGGGTTTTTTGTCAAGTTCCGTTCATGCAAAAATGTTCACGAGTCTTGGTTCATGAAATTTCTCCCACCGCGGTCGGAACCGGTCGCCGGTCATAAAACACTCGAACCCGTCGATACAGGCCGGTCGACTCGCCGGCTCACAGACTAGTGTTCCCGACCTTTAAGTTCTCTAATCGCTGTTTAATTACACTACGGATGTGAGTTATCGATGAACAATTTTCGATTAAACGAAAATCAGTGTTGTATTGCAGATTAATTCGCTTTCTAACAAGAAACGTACAAATAAAACGGAGTTGTGAGAATAAAAGTTGAAACATTGAAGGCGAGTGGAAACGCGACCCACTTCTATGACACACACAGATCGAATTCAAAACGTCTTGAACGGTGTTCATGTATCGGTGCTACAACTTTGTAGCGGATTATTTGTACAGTTCGTTTTTAATAAGATTATTTATAGATTGATATCAATTTATTAATTCAGTATGCTTTACATAAACCAGTGAAGAACAGGAAGCTGCAAATAAAATGCAATTGCTTCAAAAAACTATTGGCGATGAAAGCTAAACTATAGACGACGATTAAAGACGAAGACGGACGCGGGGGAATCTCTGAAGCTGGATTATAATTACAATAAGCATGTGACGGGTCGCAGGCGCAGCTGCGCGCGCGCCGGATACGAAGGGTCACCGCTTAACTAATACCTCATTTGATCACCACCACCTACTTTAACGAGTGATTCAGTTTTTCCTGACAGATGTCGCCCGTCTTCAATTAAACTCTATGAATGAAAACACTATTTGCATGCAAGAACAATAGCCTCTATTTGCATAGGCACTGATACCACGACTCTAACGAACAATGATTATTGTCGGCTGATGGAAATCAATACGAGAAATCTGACGTTTCACAACGCACGACGACGCGTCACAAAAAAGCGAGCGCTTTTTCCAACACTTTTTAAACGATGAGATCTCAATTAAACTTTCGTTACGTCCATGGTTTTGACGAATTTATAATAAGTTACGTTAAATACTTAGAGACAATACAAGCGGACGTGTTATCGCGTCTTTCTGAATACTAAACAGCCGGGCCCGCCGCCTGAACGAATTTGTGCCTTAAATGACACAAAATTACCACTGTCAGCGTTTGAAAAGTCGATTTATCGTAAACGTTGTATCAATATAAGGAGCGAAAGAAGCTTGTCAAAATACTTTATTATGATTTGTGTGCGTGCACCCGATCAAATATGGCAAGTTGTAGTATACGCCGTATTGATTTGTTAATCGAGTATGGAGAACGCATTTCGGTCAGCTGTGGCCGGCTGTAAGTATATGCCGGTTCCCACGACAGTGACTCTCGAGCCAGCCCATAAAAAGCGGCCGACGTAAGCGTACGTGTGCAGGTAGCCTTTATAAACGTGTCGAGCTGGCGATACCGTATACTTATACAACAAGTCGTTGAGACTTGTTGCCTAGACTGTGTCGGCAATTAAGGAAACGCAGGAACGTATTAGTCCGTGTAAAGCCAGCCTTATTTGTGAAATGCTAATTTGATCAGTCGTCACAATTCGATGCAGTTTGCGTTACAATTCTGAAATATTGAAGTAACACTGGCCGTCATCGAGGAGTTAATTATCACCGTTCCGAATTGGAACGTGTTCTGTTTAGTTTTTATTTTATTATTAAAAACATAATATCGGGCTGAGATCGCAGCGTATCGAGACACATTAATTTTATCCCTCGAAAGCGATGCGTTAAATTGTATTACGGACTTGAACGGACGAATAGACTGATACCGTCGTCATATGAATGCTGGGGAATTATTTGATAATCGTTTTATGGGGGTGCCTGAAGAGGCTACTTCCATATCGGAGCTCGTTTCGATGTTACTTCGTTATTAATTAAAGAATCCATCGAAAGGATACGTGGGAACGGAGCTAAACATTTGTGCTTCTTATTTGTTAGCGCCATGTGTTTGGGATTTTTGAAGAACAAAAGGTATAATCAGGTGTCCAGAGAAAAGGTCCTCTGTTTCGTGCACGCCACGTGTTTGGGCCACTATTGTTCTGTTTATTATTTAAGTGAAATGAAGCCGTTTCAAAATGGCAACAGATGTTTCTCTTGTTTGTTGGTTTTTGGTAATAGCTTATTAAAACAGAAACGTTTTAAAGTAACTAAGGGGTTTTCTCATCGGCGTTCTCCGCGTAAACTGTGCTAGGTACAGGTACCGCTTTAATAAAAATGGAACAAGGTCATCCCTCCATTGGTTTCGGTCAATAGTGTACAATATCGGAAGTATTTTGTATAAAACATTACAAAAAGACATTACCGTAGTTCGCTTTCGAGTATCGTTTCGTCACGAGAAAATATTTGGAACACAAACACCCGGGCAAGTGGAAGAGTCGTGATTTCATATTTCACACTTTGCCAGTGTGGTAACATCGCTTTGGACAGGTTTTTTTTTTCACTTATATCCCGACAAAGTTGTGGTTCGGTCAGCTTCTCAAAATCGATTGTTAGCGCGCCGCAATAAGGTTTCATATTCGATATTTGACTGAATCGATTCGAAAATCGAATGTTGCCGAGTTGATATGTAGACAAGAGCCGAAGACTTGCCCGTACAATACGTCAAATTAAAAAGATATGCAAATTCGAGTGTGTCCGATAAAAATATGGAACGCGTAACTTGTTTTTATTAAATATATTAAAAGCGTTGAGCGCATTTATTTATTAATGTTTTTAATTAACTTTATCTCCTTCTATTTTGGCAGCGACGAGTGCGGTGCGTTGACCTGGTGAATCATAATTTTAATACCGAATTAGGAGGCTTTCTTGTATAATAAAAATGTTTGCAAGTGCTGTTAGGATTGTGTAATAAATGTAATATCCACCGTGTGAACGGGAGACTTCCTGTACACATATTCTCCAACAAAAAATTCAGGTCGACAGTTTATTGGCGACATGGAGTACATACGCATGCATTCTCTTAGAATGTTAAGCAGTTTCGTGTTAAAGTCAAGTAACTGAGCAATGTAACGAGGCTCTCTATAGCTCTGCGAAATAGCGTGGTTACCTCTCTCGAGCTATTTTAGCGGTTAGACATACTTTCGAACTTGGCCGGTTAATCCTTGTTGGTGTACGAGCACGTCTGCGCAAGCGCATATAGACAAAAGCGAGACGTTCTCAAAGCAACTGCGACCTCGTGGCTCATGTGAACCTACAAGTTCCAAATAAATTGTTTAACGAGAGAAACCTTTGTATTCGAAAATGGTATGCTTAAAATTAAGAGGAAAAGGAACCCTAATAGGTATTCGGTATGTGACAATCTGTATAAGTAACAAAAAGGAACTTATTAGATATAATAAGTTCCTTTTTTATCAAAGCAATATGATTCTAATATTATAAGAGTTTTGGAACAGTTCCAAACAAACTAAGCGCAAGATTTATGACTTTATCCTTAACGTGTGAATTCATAAACATTTTAATGTTTTAACAGTCGAAATTATGTCTTGAGACATTCATATTTTTTTTATTATAATAACGCTCTGCCACTTTTTTATCCAACCACACACACAGGTGGCAAAATATTCCTCGTCTTACAAGTTAAGGGGCTGACATGACCTAAAGCGCGGTCACTGTCGGACAGCATAGAATAGAAAGAGAAGCGCGATGACGCAACGCTGGTAATTTATTGCAAAATATGAAGCAATTATTTAATTACAAAAAATCTATTGTTTGGACGAAAAAATTAAAACACTAGTATTTTAGTATGTTGCTTGTAGAATAATCTGACAAAAAATCTGAATAATTGTATGTATTAGTACGGTTTTTATTATAAAAAGAAAGTTTTTAGATGAATCTTCATGATTTTTTTCTATCGTATCATTAGTCATTATGTTTTCAACACACTATCTACCAAGCATATATCCTGAAGAATATCATATATTTTTCTGATTTTGTTTAAGTACTGTAGTGTAGTCGATCAATACTTTTATTTTATTCTTTCTAAAAGTTGCGTTTTTTGTGCTTAGGTCCTGTAAGCCCCTTAAACCACTTACAAAGAAAATAAAAATATCAGAAATGATCACACGGACCATAACATCGATGCAAACTGCAAAAAAGCTCACGAGATTATTTTCATTTCCTTCGCGACGCGACAATTAACTAATCTTTTACCTCCAGGTAGGTACGACATAAAATGTTCAACCAATTAAAAGCGTTAAAACATTTTCACACGCCAATCATAAATAATAACCATTAAATTGGTGCTATAATAAAGTTCCAGTGTTGCCCACTAAAACCGAGAAAGTAAACACTGATGTGACCACACTCGAAAAATTAACAGACTGTTTAGTACATTATGAAGGATTAATTACTCTAGTCCCGCTTTACCGGGAAACATTAAAAAGTTGAAAAGCCAGTCGTAACTCAAACGAAATGTTATACTTTATATCTGTGACGATTATTTTACGAAACGCAGCTAGGAAACATTAAGACACGTAACTACTTTTTTTACCGCTAACGACCGGTCCAGTCCGTATACGACACACGAAATAAGTCAGACATTAACAATTTATTGCCCTCAATTACAATCATCGCGAAAAAAGACACTCGCTGGAGGAATTCGGGACTTTGAATCGGGGCCGAAGTGAAAAAGGGTACCCTTAATTTTCACATGGCATCACCGGCATTCGGCGACGGGCGGGACTGGGCCCGCCGCTGAAGAATTCCAAAAATGAAAATGTCGGCCATAAACAACGGAACGATTTGAATGAAGCATAAGAATTAAAAAATAAAGAATCAGGTTAACAAATTTTGTGAGACATCCACGCTCGGCCCCGCGGTACGGGGATCTGATAAGGCCCTGAGAAGGGTACGGCGTTGAAACCGAAACCGCACTAAAAACAAACAATCTTCTGATCGGTTCATCCGGATTTTATCCGAGAATGACGCGCACAGCCTCCTTATACAAGTTTCGACATGATCCGTGTATTGATATCATCTAATTTTTTTCCTAATCCACTTTGCATACGCCAGCAGTAAAACTAGACGACAACGATGAGTAATATTACCTTTAATAGAAAAGTTTATATTCCAAACACGGTAATCGTATGGAAATAAAGTGTTACAAGTGCCAAAAGTGATCGATCCGCAACCGTGTGAATATTGTCGAACTGTGCAGTGGCGCGTTCTGAGAAAACTTCTACTTTGAATCTTCAATAGTGCAGAATGAACAAATGTAATCGGGGTCTAGTGCAGATTTCTGACCAATTCATGACATTCTATCATTCTAATTTGCAAGTTTCGCTCGCGGTGGTTCCCAGCCTATGATCGGCCTTTGACACGTCCATAAATTCGTCGAAGTATGTACGTAGGTACGTAAGTACCGGCGCTCCTCCCATACTAAATAATGGCGACGATTTATTCGCGAGGTTGCGGATACGAGTGGAGCATGTGAGCCGCTCGCACTGCGACTCACAATTCCTAGAAACTGCGCGCGTGTGATGAATAAAGTCAGGAACGCGAGGAATTTCATCATTGCAGATTTGAGGGCTTGTCACCCTACCAGTACCTACGTGAGAACTCACCCGCACACTCGCCGTTAGTAGATGGAGTAGCACATAAAAATGGTAAGCGGCCGATCGCCTAAAACCAAAGAGAATATAACCACAAAACGGACGCGGATTATTTTGGAACGCGCCGCAGACTACGCTATTTATACATAATTTGAATTTTGATTGACATCGCTCAATCAGCTATTTAATCCGCGTACATATTCGTCGTTATGACAAAATACCAGCACGCAAATTACTTTTTGGCTACCATAATAAATCGGGCGCTTTGAACAATTTTATTAGTAGCTGTAAACGTTATACAGACGCAGTTAAAATGTCAGAATTTGACCGTAAACGAGCGTCCATTTGAAAAAGGAGTGTTTTCTTAGCGCTCGCTCCGAGAGGCGTTGTAATAACAAGGCCGGTTAACTTTTATTGTCTATTCATTCTGATGAGCTTATTCCTTTATCTCTTCTATGACTAATCATTATTTACTAGCTAGTTTTCGAATCTTGTTGGGGCGCACTGTTATTTTAGCACTGGAAATAATAGTGACGTTCGGTAACGCGTGTGTTCAGTTTATTTAGGCGGATCAGCTAGAAAAGCCGAGACCGGTTAATTGATAGGTTGCTGAATACCTGTGCACTGGCTGCGAACAATGCAACCTGACTAATTATCCACGCTCCGATTGTTTAAATTTGAAACTTATGAAATCGCGTTACAAGTTGTATTGTAATGGCGCAGCCGCACTTATCGCTCGCAGTAACGCGCGCACACTACTTTTACGTGGAATTTCTTTCGCGATGCTTTTTTGTTTTACTTTAATTGCCGCTCGTCGGAAAGGAGAGAGATAAAAGACGCTGTCGAAGAGGGAACAACATCCAATGAGGCATTCCATAGCTTCGGTAGACTTTATTAAAAGAAGCGGATGTAGGGGTAAGTATTTTAAGAGGATCCCGACGCGAGCGGATTGGAATAAAGGAAATTATTAAGAGCTCTCTCCACGATAAAAAACTCGGTAGACGGAAGTTACTCCAACTATGGGTTTATAAAGCGTCCGACGCTCATATCGCGTTACATTATGTAGTAAGAAGTCGATGATGCGTGCGAAGGTTTTACGTTTTTCGAAGTGGAAACTTATATAAGCGGCGGTCGTCGGGCGAATAATAATGCGGGGCGCGTAACCGATTACGATTCTAATGTAATTACAGACGATTTGAGGCACAAGTTTGGTCGAGGTGTGAGTTTTTACGCGACGCGCTGTGGATCGTTAATTACTTTCTAATGTGTACGCCGCTATCAAGCGCAAAAAGCGGCTGAGTTCACACGCGACAATGGATTAAGAACGGCATTCGTCCGACGCCGCGTGCGTTACCGTACTATTGTTTTGAAATTCGAATCGAATGTGACGTCACTAAAACGTTAATTTCTGAGAATGGTACACCTGTATATTAATAAAAAAAAACACAACCCTTCTCTGCCGTCGAAAAAAAAACTGTACACGCATGAATTGTGACCATGTAAGTACCAACATAACAGAAGAATTTTCATACTTTCATTTAAACGGTGTTATTTGGAGCGTGAAACTATTTTACGAAACATGCAAAATAAGTAACAATCTCTAGAATTAGTTACGCTGTTGCTTAGTCTACTGGTTCCACAATAAAGACGCGTGTTTCTTCACTTAACGACACAAATACATTAATCAGGAGCTTTTACGTCTTTTGAATAGTTCGGTAACATAACAATGTTACGTGGAGTATTTGTTTAGTTAAATTCTACTTAAGTTAACGAGTTAAGTTCATTTACAAGAGACCTCACAGAGGGAACTTTTCGGTCTGTTGAGTTGTGAAAAGTTTTTATAAAAACATGAATATGGCCATTAAGTTGGTGTTTTAATTAACCTTAATTAAGTAAAATCAGTGAGTCTACTCTCACGGTAACAAATACTTTGGCCTATCATTTCTGTGCTACATATGGTGGAAATGACTTCCGGAACATGAGACGCACATGGTCTGTTATTTGTGTTATCAATGACTCAAAATATCATTATTATGATTTATTAATTAGTTCCTCTTTAGATTTGAATTGTCGTTTTCCTCTTTATTTATGCATATGAAATTGACCTTTTTGAATACGAAAAAGGAAAAATTTACTAAGTTATAAAGAAATTGTCGATGGGAAACTTGGTGGCATCATAATTGAAATATGTAAGACATGTTTTGCCAGTGAGGACGAAAGTTGAAGCAACGTAGAAAGGAGTAAAATATCTATCCAGATTATTCTAGAACACAGCAAAGAAAAAAAAAAAAAAAAACAAAACTACAGCATGTTTCAATAAAAATAATAGACTCGCAAACAAATTAACTAAACGCAAATGATCGCAAAATATTCAGCACCTATGTCCTAAAAACAATTCTAATTTATTATTTCCTTCGCTTACAGCTTACCTGCAACTAGTTGCTAGCATTCCTTATCACGAAACTAAAAGAAACTCGTTATTTTTATTCAAGGTGTAACGGAATAGATAACTTAGCTAATTAAAGAATGCAGGGCCGAGGTCTCGCAGCATTAAAGGGTTAATTTTTTAGCCTTCAAATAAGTATTTTAATTTTAGATATTCGTCGCTATTTGTAACCGCTATGCATGCAAAGGTTCTATTAAAATAAATTAAATGCGCTATTTTTAAGATGGCCGCCTGATACAGGTTGATGTTTTAAGTAATTTTGGAATTAATATTTTATTTAAACGTTCGATTAAGTTTTTGCAAGATTGCAAATAGTAGGGGGCCACACAATCCCCGCCCTATGGGAAGGTGACTTGCGAGATATTTGTGAATTATGATCAAATGACAGAGAAGAAATATTTCACACTGCATTTCTTAAAGCATCTACAAACAAACGTTAATATTAGCAGCTGTTAGACAACAATAGAGATTAACTATCGAATTTATTGAACTGCGTAACAATAGATGATGGACAAATTTATTAAGATAAAACACAATGCCGTCTATGAGTAACATCACGCAACACGGATCTTGAATCCATAAAAAGTATAGTTCACGGCCAGCGCAGCGTAATGCTGTGCGCGCGCGCCGGGCGCCCGCCACGCATGCGCGGAAGTACACTTTGACATTTTGCGCCCTCTCCGCTAAGCAGGTGTAAAATGCACAATTGCATAAGCTCAAAATTTTTTCGCATTAAAACGGCAGCGGATAACGGTTGTACGGAGCGCTGGTGAATAGGCCCGTTCATGCCGTGGGGTGTACACCCCTGGCATTAAGGGCAAGTATCGTTGACCTTTCCTCCTATCCGCGATGTGAGCGAGGCATTAGAGCCCGCTCTCGTACGTGCGAAGACTCGCTCATAATCCGGTAACTCTTTGACATCCGGACTGCCTAACGGGCCTCGAAGAGCGCATTACAATATAAAACTTGCGATTTACAAATACAAATTATTTAAGAGTGAAATAAATGAAACTCCGCCGCCAAGCCGAGCGACTGCATTCAAAGGAGATTTCTTTTCGGAGTGAGCCATCTCTTTCTCTAAACGCTGCATGATAAATCATTTCTATGCGTCGTTAACGCGCGCGCCGTTTTACTTGTAATTTCACTGTTCGATGTTGTCAGTAATATTAATATGCTCATGACCTATTATCGTGCGGGTCAAATCTCCTTACGGGTCTAGCACCGATTTATTTCACAAGGGATCAGATAAAGTTCGGATGCAGTTGCGTTTACGATTACTTCGACGGGGTTGTATTACAGCAGACCCGTTAGTGACCGCGCAACGGCTGGTTCAAGTTTCAAAATATTGTGATGCTGGCCATTGAGAATTCGATGAGTAAATTAAATGTCAAATTCTAAAATCGAACGTCTGCAAGCGTCTCGGCGAGCCCGTTCACCTGCCGGGCCGGTCACGAAGCCAGCGTGCGGAACGTACCATATACTAACACATTACGCGGTACGTATTTATTCGTGCGCGCGATATGCCTCGTAAAACAGGCGCTTCTCTGGCCGACGATGACCTCATTGTGAGAAAAAATCCAAGTCAGCTTCAACTAATAATGCTAGGGGCAGTTTGTATGATTTAAATGAGACGCACCCAACTGGAACCGTATCGGTAAGCAGCGAGGCGTATGGCGCATATCCTCAGGGCACAGGATTTAACCATTTTAACGACATATGGAATCGCGGCATATGGGTGACTTCTCAATGTCCGACTGGAGTAAGATAAACTGCATATGGCGTGGAATCGAGAACGTCAACGGCTAGCTTAGCCTGTCACTTTTGAAATTTGATAGATTAAACCATTCTGCGGGCCGCTTTCGCTCAATTGATCGCATGTCAACACATGCCTCGCAATAGAGAGCTCTATGTGAATTTAAACAGGAAGTTTCAATTTAGCGCCAATTCATTCGGAATGAGAGCGGCAGTTACCGGACGCCCATCCACTATCCGAAAAAGTTTTAAATTTCGTCTATGCTCAGTTGGCTCTACCTGCAGTTTCGTTTAGTTACCAAATGTCACGTTTTCTCCAGATGGTCCGAGCTTGTGCAAGCGGCCGAGCTTAGGTCCGATTGTTTGCTTAAACATTACGAGACGGTACGACATTTGAAGCGGGCCGCTAAATAAAATACAAATAGCACTCGAACCTCTAGGTCCACACGCGGCCTGTGTATACCGTAGACAATTGACGCCGAGCGAAATAACCGTAACTAAGGTCCAATTAAGACGTCCGTTATCCTTGGAATCGAGATAGATCTAAGCGCGATCTGTAAATAAATAACATGTAATTACAATATCGAATCACGATCCCGGCCGGCCTCTGCGCTCTAATCGCCGGTGAAGATGAGAACATTGAGAACGCAGCCACGACGAAGGCTAACCGACTACGTCTAATAACATACGACTGTCCGTACAGAGAGCGACTTCATAATTAATTAAAAATGAACCATTGAACGCTGTGATCCTCCCACGCGGCTGCTCGTTAAACCATCAAGTATTCTTATCGTCATCGCTTCTGTCAAATTTGAATATAGAATCCCTTAATTTCTTTTTTACTATTATTTACGGCGAATGAGATGGGCCGCGGTCTCCCTGTGGATTATTGGAATTTGAACGTTGGTAACAACCACCGCGTTGATTTATTGATGTAGGGCTGCTACTTAATGTTTCTTTTACGACGTATTGATTTTACTGTTGCCTACAAAATTAATGAGGTGTTGTTTACGAAACGTCAATACGAACTACGAGTACTAGACTTATTCTAAGACACTCACCGGCCATGTGAAGTCGAAGGGGAACACGATGGGATTGCTAAATCCTTCCACGTGGAGGTTGGGCACATCCAATGAGTTGCCGCCCAACACAGGCGTTGTGATGTCACCGAAGGTACACGGTGACGTCGTGTCGATGTTAGCTTGATATATCTTGAGGCACACTCGGAATTTAGTCCTGCACGGCGCCAAACACGGCGCGTCACTATTTGAGGAACCATCACAGCACTGCCCACTACTTAATCTACCCAATGAGTTCGTAAAACTTTTTATCCTAAGTTCGAAGGAACCAGACGTCAGCACCTGGAAAGGGAAAACAAACATTGTATTTACTTGTGTCAGGAACGAAGGTAAAAGTAAAGATTAAGTGAGTCAATATATCAGATTCAGTGTGACAACACAAACAGACGGGCGATACAGCTTTCATCGCCCCAAAGATGTAATCCTCAAACAAACTATTTGCACAACTGTCCGCGCGATCGATCCCGTTGAGACATTAACGGTTCTACCGGACAGCTTATGTAGGTCGCTTAAAAATGGGGTTGCATGTAACAACGCGTGTGGGGTGTACACGGTGACACCCCTATGAATCGAATTTACGAACGTTCGTGACGTAACAATACATTTTTTGTTAATCGAACTGTCAAATAATGGCGCCCCCCGCTTTGTTTTAAACGATCATAGTTTAAGACTACCGATTTTGATGAAAAACTTGGATATTTTAATGTCCGATGATAGATTAGAAGTCTTCAACGAGGCGACTTGAATTCCCCTGGGTTTTTTGTAGTGTATGAATAATAATAACTGGTTTTTGTTGCCCTCCAGGGTGCACAACCCTAATATTAATGAAATAATGCAGTTGGTCGCATTTGCAGTGCATGTAGGGTCAACAAGTTTTAAGACTAATGCTTTAGGGAGCGAGCGTAATGTTAGCATTTTTAAGCACAACTGCTTATTAGTTATTACTTTTATATCGAATAAAACAATTATGCGTGCTGGTACAGTTATATTGACATCTTAAAAGTTACAGGAAAATTATACCATCTTAGACAGTTTTTTTTTACTCGTAAAATTAGATTTTTGAAAGCCGAATATTTAACAGCTTATTAGTTATTCCTTTTATATCGAATAAAACAATTATGTGTGCTGGTACAGTTTTATTGACATCTTAAAAGTTACAGGAAAATTATACCATCTTAGACAAAGTTTTTTTTTACTCGTAAAATTAGTTTTTTGAAAGCCGAATATTTATCAGCTTATTAGTTATTCCTTTTATATCGAATAAAACAATTATGTGTGCTGGTACAGTTTTATTGACATCTTAAAAGTTACAGGAAAATTATACCATCTTAGACAAAGTTTTTTTTTTACTCGTAAAATTATATTTTTGAAAGCCGAATATTATTGTTAAAACACGCTCAGCTTATAAAAGTTAAGTCAAAAAGTGTATCCTATTTTATATGGCATCGGAAGGAAGCGGTTCGTATTAAATTATAGCGGCCATGCCTTGGCAAATCATTACCGGCGAGTGGCGACTAATAACTATGTTGCGCGCGCGCAGTAGGTATAAACTTTATGAAATAAAAAAGGTTTTAAAAAGAGTACTTACCACGCTTACTTATCATTTCCGGTGCTTTTGTTCTAATTGATTATTTATTTAGTCGACTAATACTACAATAATAAATAACATTCATAAAACTTTAGTACGGCTCTTGTTAAATCATGACGTGTTTTGTATCTTTAAATAGACTTGTTAATGACACAAATTGCTTATGAACTTAGATATTTTTTTTTATATTTTAAGTAAGTAAGTCTTAAGTAATCTTACGGAAATATTTTTTTTTGGTATGAGTTCATCTCATTATTAATGGCTCCTAACCCTGACATCTTAATAAAGTTATATAAATAAATGTTGAAAAGTCGATACATAATGTATATTAGTCATTCCGGCCCTGTACATACAGAAGTTTTTCATAGCAAATGGATTATGACTAAAGTCAGCTTTCCTAATTAGTTTCCCACGAATATGACCTTCACTATGCATTGTCAAAAGATTACAAGCGACAGACAGAACAATGATCCATTCAGTAGAGCCTTATCTTTCACAGACGGTGTGTCTAACCATGTCAAAAATCAGCCCCCGTTTAAACAATACTGCGGTAAAAAATACACCAGATTTCAACCAACTTCCTGCGCCTGCGACAGGGGTTAAAATCATCTATGTGTGATACACAATGACAGCGCGAAACGTATCGCCCTCTCTTTCTTTTAACCTAGGAGGGAAGAGGATGGAATGCCACTCAAGTCACACATCCACGTGGTTGTCAGGTAGGAGCGGAACCAAAAAAATGCTTGAAAAAAGATACGCAGCAGTCAGCACTCTAAACATCCCCTTTTTTGTCGATCAATTGTTTATAAACGGGAATTTATAGTAGCAGAGAATTTGATAAATTGTGGCTTACTTGTTTTCAGAAAAAGCATAAAAGATAAATTATCATAAGTTGTTCATGTCAATAAGTTAGTGAATTACGGTAAATAAAAAAAGTGTGTTAAAAACCGAGCGGGAAGCGAGCGATCGTCGGCTCGCCCGGGGCTGCCAACAAACCAACAATTAAATAATACTTACCGGACTACCGAATAAGTTATGTTTTATTATATCTTCGGGCGGATTTGACGCGCTGACTGCCTGATTGATGTTGTTTAGACTATATTTTAAAAGGCGCTAAGCTTTTTCGCCAGAATCACGATCTAGACATATTTTCCAAACAAAATTACTGTGTCAAAATGATTTATTGAACACTTACTAAGCGGATGCGACTTGCCTACCTTTCTGTTTGGAGTCGAAACGTATTTTATAAAGTCACTTATTGGGAGAGATAATAAGGAGTAATAATGTGAACGCTATTGTATGTAAGTAAGGCAACAGTAAACACTCGTTCAAGCAGGTTGAACGTAGTCTAAAAATAACACAAATAATGAAACACAGGGGAATGTTTTTCATCTCTCCCGTTATACAAACGCGAAATGTGTTAAAATAAACACCAAAACAGAGTCTTTTAATAGCGCGACGATGTGGCCAGTGCATCAATTCAAATTTAAATTTGGAATCATCGAGTATGATTTATTTTTTCATTTAAGTTTTTTAGCGTACGTTTTCTACACATGCCATAAAGATGTTCAGTCCTAAAATAGAACGCCGAGCGCGAAATCGAATTAATTGCACATGGAAAAAACTATTATATTCGTCCTCTAGCAGCTGATGAATGAACGCTGTTACTAATTGGTTTTCTGACCTGACTTTTCACAGAACTTGGTTTCAATGTTGGTATTGTTTTGAAGGGGACGTGCCGGGTTGGCTCACAAAGGGCGTTCCGTTTCAAGGGACGTCTTTAGAAGAAAATAAACGGTGTCTTTTATAAAACGTTACGATATTTAGCCGCGCGACAAATGTTGCCATCTCCTTTGTGTCGATTTGCTGGCAGCTGTACCGACACAAAAGAAACTGACGATCTAAGTCTGGAATTTGAAATTAACGGAGAATCATGAGCGTGGAACGTAATAGGCCCCGTAGATTGCCTGGAACGTATATGGAAAGCGCATAATAAGGTATTTTGCGGTTATTTAAGCGTGTTGCACAAGCGAATTGAGATTTCGTGCGTTGGTGTACGGCGCGCTATGATCGGAGTCGTGTACTCTCTTATATCGTAAACCAGATCTTCTTGCTTGAATTGTTATTGGGATTATACGTGTGAACCTCTCACTGTGGAGATTGAATACGGAACTTATTAAAATTCTTTCGGTTTAAACTTTTTTGTTCGACTACCGAAATAATTACTGACATCGAGTTTTGGACAGACGTGATCACTTTAAAATAACTTGTAAGCAAAAACTTTTAAGGTAGAAGCAGCCTTACCTACTAAATTGTCAAATGGATATCAATCTCAGATACAAGTTGATACTACTTGATGCGATGCGTAGAGGAAGGCATGGAATTATTTTCAATGTAACTGCGATCATCCATTGCACATCGTAATTCGCTGCAACGTTATGAAACGGTATAATACAGTCGACCACAGTTCCGTTTGGTTACCACTTTAAGTACATAAGAAGATTTAGATGCAGTTACGAAATAACGAGCATGTAATCTTATTCTCATTACGCGTTTAATTATTTCTTAATTGACGCCCACACAGCAAGTAATAACTTATTCGCAGCTTCAAATGTAAGTGAGTATTCATAACTGTCAACTTATGGCCTTAACTTTCAACCCACGTGTAATAGAAGACCCGACTCATCACTTGGCTATGCCTGAAGCACTATGCTTGTGCAACCTACACCATGTTACCGGCAGGCGGCATCGCTGACACATTTACCCAATTCGGAGTTTAATAATTTGCACTGGCAACACTAAACAATAGAACCTTAAATTAGAAGGTTACTGGCTGAATTACATGGCATCCGATAAATTTCGAAATTTGAAAACGAACGAGCGCCCTACTACCACAGACGTTGCGCACTCATTCCGAAATAGGGTTGAATTATTTACTTATTTACAAACACATTTATGGTAATGGTTTATCGCGGAGCACATCATTCAGCAGTATCTATCCTTTGATAACTTCACACAAGAAAGCTAAGCATTGCGTCTGTTTATAAATAATACATATTGACTTCCCCGAGCATCCAGTTTGGTTACATTGCGTAATCTGATCAATGGTCCTGGCAACCATGTTTGTTTTTTTACGAATGTCACTGGGAATCAATTAGACGTCCGGTCGGGATTGAACCACAAAAACTTATAAATTTTAATAGCCCTATATGGCTTTAATGAGCGGCTGTTCGACAGACACCAATTATATCACAGCATAATATTTTTTTAGTATTTGGATAGTTTTCAATGTTGTCATACAAAAGTTTTTGAACAAGATATCTTTTAGAATCTATGAGTGACGCACGCGCCGCACAATCGGTCATTACATACTCATCACAATGAGACGAAACTTAAAATTTCACATGGTTAAGCTGTTAAAAACCGGCGATTATACGATTTCGTATAGTCTCTTTATAATTGAGTCGGTTCTCATAGAAAAAAAACCGTTTTGGAGAATGGACGAAATTATAACAGGGTTAAAACCTACCGTTAAGGAGTTTCACATACTTAAATAGTTATTGCTACTAACATGACATATGACGATTAATTTATTATTGTGCTTTTGTTACAGTTCTGTGTGATTTTTTCGTAAATGAGTCTAAAAAGCAGCAGGTGGTTTTTATCAAAAGGCACTTACAAAATTGTTGGGAAATCGCAGTGAAAACTATGTAGGTAGCGAGTATTTGTTAACTAAATTGCTTCTGCACATAAAATTAACACTGCTTGCCCAACTTTATGAAGTAAACTTTACGCTACAAGAATACCTAGATGTAGGTATTGAAATGAAGGTCTACCAATTTTTATTAGAAATAGCCAACTGGCTGGCTGTTAGTTTTTATCTAGCTAGCCATTTAATATAGAATGGAATTAAATTCTACATTTCCTTCTAATTCTAGCTCACGTACCTATTAAAAATGTCAAGCTTAGTAACTTTTTAAGTATCCACATAACAGCAGTCTAGTTTAATATGACGTTTTAGAGCAGTAAAAATGACCATTAAAATGGCTAGTTTACTCTGATGATAACCAACTCACGAGTCAGAATTGAACTTTCAATCAACATGTCAGGACGGCAATTAGAATTCGTGTGCCCGAGTTGAGTGGATTGTGAAAAAAGCAGATGTTAGTGTGTTTAAGAGTTGCCATTAATGACTGCACCTGCTCGTGTAATATTACCGGGATTACCAGTTTCAAACTCATAACTTCCTTTATAATTAACAAACGAGATTTTATTATGTTCATGTTAAGTTACGTTTAAGTAAGTGACATTTTTAGAACTTTTAGTTACTTTTTAGAATGCAGACTTGGTAACCTTAGACATAGACAAGTGCTACACTCCACACATAGACAGATACACACCTAATATTGAAATATATGTCGATTATATCACAAATCGTAACGCAATCATACACGCACAGGTAACGTTCCATGCGAGCTATGACATGCTATGTCCTAGATTTGCGACAGGTAGACGCCGAGCGTAATCAAGAATACGTTATAGAATGCAATTTGCAACAATGTCGGACCTACTGCATTAAAAAATATCTACTCACTCATTTTTACCCATACATGGAAAATAAGGATACGACCGTTTAATAAACAGCCTATCCTCCGAATAATTTCTCAGGGATAAACGCGATCACGAGTCGAACCGGGCAACCTTCAGTAAATTATTTACTTATTTGAAATTGGAAATTATTACGTTGCGGTTTTCGGGCAGACGTGTTTCCGACGCCGCTTCCGATCAAAAAGGCGGTGGAATGATCACGCGATTCGTATTTCGAACGCGATCAAAGAAAGAATAATGCAGCTGAATTAGCTACTGTCTTGCACGTGGGGATAAAAAAAAGAAAAATCCGGACATCGATTCTCCTACGGATGTATCGAGTATAAAGAATCGAGTTGACTGATCGGTGGGACAATTACATCAATGCACGATCGTCGTCACGTAGACGGGACCAGGGGCAAGACAAACCAGTCCTGAGCGGTGGTGGTGCGCAAAATACCGTTTTTTTATTGAACAACGCGACTTCATTCATAATGTATTATAGCGCCTTGAAAACTCACTCGCACGCACGCACGCATACACGCACAGGACTATAAATAAATAGATAGCTACACCATGTATGCTGGTGTGAAGCGGACCCACACTATTTAATTAAACCTGATTGGCACAGCAGAAAAACAATTAAAACAGCAATTGACGAGAAAAAGTGCACAAAAATCACACGGATCAGCCGGAGTTGGGGATCAATTCCAGACACACCGGTTGTCCGCGGACGAGTTTTATTAATATTCGCATGTACCTAACAAAGTGCATGTGTTTGTGATATTAACGGTACATTTTGCGAACACATTAATAACTATTCGTTCACAGTGCGCACACGCACGCATTGGGGAATAGTTCCCTCGTTGTAAATTACCCTCGGAGACCGGTAAACGATGCGGGAGAACAAAAAGTCAGCAGAGACAAGTATCGATATTTTTTTATTATTATTATCGGGCTGTTGTTGACATTTCGGTAGCGCTTGTAAACGGCGCAACACTTCTTATCAATGTCTGGAAAAGTTGAGGTGGGATAAACATATCGATTAAAAAAACTATCGAGTCGGGCATGTACCAATGGTTGGGGTGAATCATACGATAAGCTTTTCTTGAGCTTCAATATGTACTTGTAGATGTTCGCCGTACATAAATAAACATCGAGTATCTCCGCCCATTGGACTGAAAGGCTACACTCCATTGATTGATACGTTTCCTTTAGTCGTTAATGAGGCAAATAACGAAGCTAATTAAGTCTACGTTTATCGATAAGCCAGTCTACTTAATATATCGAATATAAAGTGATGCGATAAAAAGCACGAAAGTTTCATGAACTGTGAAGTTCACACGTCACCGTGCTGGGCACTCACGGCAACCCTTGGTAGGACAAGTAACCTTGACTGGTTCATAGGGCGATGACCTCATATTACTCTACATATTTACAGTCTGCCACCTTGTGTCAATTTTCTCAGAACTTTCATCTAAAGCGCATTGTTTATGTATGTCCAGTTTTACAGCTTTCGGCGCCTATTTACCGGCGATTAGCGACGGTCAATAAACAAGCGAAGGGTTCTGTCGTGTAAACTAGACCGAACTACTAACCCTGCCCGAAATATCGCGCGCCTTGAGAGTCGTCTGGAAGAGTTATTCCTGTCGTCGGTGCATACAGATCGTCGCGAATACGTCTCGTCCCGACTCGAAGTCTCGAATCCACCGCAAAGCCTCGGAATGCATCTAATTTTAAAACGAAGAGGCTCGCGACCTAGCTGACCCCGCGCGCCGGTCGTATTAAAACCTGAACTTTCTTTATAACTATGTACCTATGTTTGCTCGGTAAACGTATCGGACACACACAAGCGCGGAGGAGTCGGCGAGCGAGCCGCGGCCGGTCACGACTGCGAGGCTAACCTACACTACACCCTCGCTCCCGAGCACTATCCAGGACGATCTGCTAGGCCGGCCCTCGGCCACGCTCGTGGGAAACTATCGCCTAGTGCACAGCGGTCGCACCTACACCCGCCGGTTTGCATCGCTGCCTTGTGCGATGCGAACCACGAGTTTTCGATGGGATTACACCGATGCGAAACGTAAACAAACGGGGATTCGCGGTTTTCGGTGTCGATATCAGTACCTGGGGTAGAAACCCTAGCAGGGCGATGAGCACCGCGGGGGCGCGCATGCTGGCGCGTCCGGGCTAGCGGCGCCGGGGCATACGTCGGGACCGTACCCGGTCGTCAGCACTCGAAGGTAGATCCGCAGTAATCCATCACTTGCACATAAATGCACTGAGCGTTTCACTGCAAGTCACACAGCACAAGAATCGAGATGTCACTGGTCGCTCATGGGCTACGGCGAACCGGTCGCGGGATCGTTCACTACGTTCGAAACGCGCGCGTCGCGTGTAGTGGCGTACAAAGCCTTAATAACGTGTTGTCGCGGCGGCGCGTGACAGCGGACTGAAGGGCGGGTGGCGGCCGCGGTGCGGGCAGCGCGCACCTGGCGGGTGGCGCGCCGGGCGCCGAGAGATGGCGTTGCGCGGCGCATCTGCCGGCGGCCTGCCCCGCGCGCCCCGCGCACCGCCCGCGCTCGTCGCCGCGCACCCGACCAGAAAATACACGGAAAACAGCCCATGTACTGTATGCGAACACGTGCCCCTGTGTAAAAACTTCGGAGATGAATATACTGCTATGCAGTTTTTTTTTTTTACATTATTTAATTACGACACGTCCCGTCAAAACAATTTATGTCCGAGTACCTACTTGTCTATCGTAAAGTGGTGGCTTTATATTTTTTGACAGTAAAAAGAAATTAAATTATTTTTTTATGATTTATTTAATACCTACTTAAAATAATTAGGTTTTATTTAGAAGTAAGTAGACAAGCCATGGTAGTATGCAGGGCGATTTTTTTTCAAGCCTTTAGATTCTGAACTAGGTCCAAGAGAAAAGGCTGGAAGGAACCATGGACTAAATTAATAGGCAGGTACTGAATAGGGGTACTAAATTACAATGTTTATCCATCTTAAGTACCTACCTAACAATTTAAATGTGGGCCCTAAGAATAGAATACACCATAAACAAACGGACATGGCATGACATGGAAAAGTACCTATATTTATAAAAAACTTGCAGACCGAAATAGCTTCGAAAGAGTAGGAAGGCTCTTTCTTAACTATTGCACATCCTTCTGCATGCATAAATGCAATACCTACGAGTATGTTGTGTACAAATGTAAATACACACGGATACCTGAGGAGACTGAACTTCTTGAAGTGAATAGGATAGGAGCAAGACTATTATCCCAAAAGTAATCTTAAACTTCAAGCTGCCACAGTGAAAAACAATTTGTCCTACCCGGGAACCGAACGGACCAACGCACTAAATTTGCTCCGCCATTTGCTGAAAAATACTTTTGACTATAAAAAATAACAGAAGTTAGCTAACTATTACTCTATTCATCTTGCCATAGGAGCATGTGGGAGCATGTAACACTTTAATCTTGCAAGAAAAGACAGTGTATTTGCACACAGATTAAAAAAAAATAACAATTTGAAAAAAGAACGGACACAAGGCGAATGGCGTGATAACGTTTCATTTTCGAATGCAAATTTTTGTAAATCTCCACAATTATTGGCAGCTGCATCAACCGATAAGAGAATGATAAACATATTCATGAAGAAGCCCAAGGGCTGAATGAATGATTTATATTTTAAAAAAGTATTAAAAACCATTCGTTCAATCGTTCCCCGGAGTGATAAACGCCCGGTAGCAATGAACGGGTGAAGTCATTATTTTAATTTGTCTCGTTAGCTTTTTACGAGTTCAATTTTTTGATAAATTGAATTGATAGTTCTTATGTCAATGTTTATTTTTGTTTTATTTTAACTGACTAGCTTTATCTGTGAGAATCAAAAAGTTTTTTTGATTGATCAATTAAGGATAGATTCAAACGGTGTGCAGTTTTAATTAAAAGTTTATTTATCTACCTACAAATAAATACATTGTGCACCTATAATTACTAGGAGGGTCTATTAATAGAACCTGCTCAATTAAATCCCATATCCTCATGGATAAGGGATTTATACGACAATATTTTTGATCTCATGATCAAAAATGATGTCGTTTTTTTTTTGCAACGGAGGGCGTACTTGAATCCAACCTGTGAAAAAGAAACCTGGAACTGACCTTCAGTAACCGTAGCCGTAGCAAGGTCGTAGCCGAGATTTACAAAAAAAAAAAAGTAGGAAGGAAATGTCAAATATTTTTTTTTAAACAAAACAGTACAGTAACCGTCCACCAAAGAGTCACAATAGGTAACTAACCGCTAATTTGTTAAACGCACTTCGTAGAACTAATAACCTAGTTTTATTGGTCGTTGGTGGTGGTAGGTCGACGCCTTTACTTACCGCGGCTATAGCCTTATTTTAATTAGTTCACTCCGCATGGCCAAACGGCCATTGTAGTCAATTACTCTAATTGTAATTACTAATTATAATTGTACTAACATGATCATCTGGGAATGGGATGAATATTTCTATAGCTGTTTACGTTGGCGACGTAGTTTTGCTGAACTTTTTTGTTTTTCTTTTCAATTTGCTGTGACCTGCACAATACAGCTATGGTCACCCACCACAATTTAATCATTCATTGAAGAATACAATACGACCAACGCGACGCTGGCGGGCCTGAACTTCGCGCAGAAGGCTGCGCACGAACGTTTTTTAGGAACCAAAAAGGTGACATGAGGAGAGCGAGTGTGAGTGAGAGAACATGCGCGAAAGTTCGCAAGGGGTATACTCAGGCCCGCCAAGTTACGTCGGTCGTATTGTACACGTTAGCCTACTGTCAAACATTATGAATATCTAATGTTAGGTACCTAAACTAACCCCTCTTATTAGAAATATCCATAAAATTACTTAGGTTTAGAAATTAAAATTGATTGAACTATCGATCAATAAGCCTTATGAAAAAAAAAAAAACAAAAAAAAAAAACCAACAAACCAACCAACCAAAAACAAAAACTAACCTAAAAAATAAAACAACCAACCAACCAACCAAAAAAAAAACAAACTAAATCAACCTATTATTAGGTTGATTTTATTCATTACTAGCTCCCGCGGCTTCGCCCGCATGGTATTTCGTATAAAAAGCCTATAGGTAACCTATGTCCTTCCCCAGGGTTAAAAGTATCCCCATACCAAATTTCATCAAAATCGGTCCCGCCGTTTCGGAGATCAGCCAGAACAAACAGCCAAAAATAAAAATAAAGTTTTATTTTAAGTAAGTACCTACTGTTATAGGTAGGTACTTACTTAATTCCATAGGCATTTAGTAATAAGCTATTATTTTGACATTACAAACAGCCACTTCAATTTTATTTATTTATACCTATAGGTACATAAGTACGAGTAGGTATATCTACCTACTGAGATCCAGGAGTTTTCATGAAATCTAATTAGGTACTTAGTTAATTAGTTTTAATAAATGCTCAGTACAATAAAATTAAAAACTTCCTCTTTTTACTCCACTTAAAACTACTAAAAGCATCTCCAGCGGTGCTATTCTGTAAAAATCTCACCGTGAAAACTTATGTGAAGTGAGCGTGGAGTGAGCTGTCAATAGTGTCAATTCCTAGCAAAAACAAACTCACTTCACCGAAGTTTTCACGGTGAGATTTTTACAGAATAGTCTGTAAAAGCTCACCGTGAAAACTTATGTGAAGTGAGCGTGGAGTGAGCTGTCAATAGTGTCAATTCGTAGCAAAAACAAACTCACTTCACCTAAGTTTTCACGATGAGATTTTTACAGAATCGACCGGCTGTTCCGGGTTTATCACGACGCGCGACGCTAGTCTAGCTAGCAGATTAAATCTAACAATTAATACGTTTTACAGTACTCATCGTCTGCATTAGTCAATTATATTAATTAAAACTCTTAATAGACCTGAGAAAGGACTAATTAGCGGCTTATCTCGTGCACATGTCGTAAAGCATGTGTAATTTTGTCTATGTGTTGAAGCGCAGGTTTTAACGCGCCATTGTGTGTGTTACATTGTCTATGGTAACTATTATTTTGACAGTGTGGCACTTTGTTCTTTTTTACAGGTTATAATTTTGAAAGGAGGAAGCTGCATAGAGTTTAGATAGGTCTATGTGGAATTGGCTCAATAAACATAGGAGAGTAGATAAATACCCGGGAAATCTCTAATTCAGGAAAGATCGTCCTAGGTTGTTTTATTATAATATGGCGACTGTTCTGAAGCTCAAGACACGGCGACCATAGACAAAAATGAGCATGCAACCAGGCGGAATTTAAATACCTACTTCTTACCAAAGCAAAGACTAATTTTTTTTTCCAATTGCTCAGATAGAGTTTTCAATACTTACAGAAATTAGCACCTTGATGTCAGGTAAATTATTAAGAATAGAATAGGTTAGTAGATGAGGTTGCATAGGCTGATAGGGCATTTCGATTGGCCTTCCTATAAACACGAATAAGTTTTTATCACATTAAAAAACTATTAAGACCGGTAGACAGGCGCGACCTGACAGCGCGACGCGATTCTAGTAGAACACTATGAAAAATTGTTATACCAGAATTGCGTCACTCAGTCGTATCGTGCCTGTCTGCGGGAGCCTTTCCGCTGAGTTGGGTCCCAGAACAAGTATCAAATGCTTGAATGTTTTTTTTAAATGATACAAAAAATATACACGTGTTTTTTTCAATAAAACTGAGGTCACAGACAAACACATGAAGGCTTTCCCAGGGGAAATTGTCCTAATTAGAAAATTAGCCTAATTAAAGTCTAGACTCACCTATTACCTGGAAACAGGGCAGGCCCAAATATCAAGTACCTATGACATTTTTCTGACTTTTAAAAAAGGGTGTGGGAACATCAAAAACTTCTGGAAACAGGTAAGTAGGTACTAATAATGCACTATCCATTTGGTTAAAAAAACCTGAGTATAATTTTTTCAATCTATAGGTACAGTCACGAGCACTAATATGTCAACACTTGGCAACTTTCAATTGCGATTTTTTCACGAAATAACGAATGGAAAGTTGAAATACGACACTTTACATAAACCTATGGGTTCGAAAATACTATGTTCGTAATAACATACAATTTCATTCAAAAATAAAGGAGATAATCGCCTTTGAATAAAGCCAAGTATAGACATACTTATGCTCGTGACTGTACTACTATTATAAATCCATACTAATATTATAAATTCGAACGTGACTCTGTCTGTCTGTCTGTCTCTGTCTGTATGTCGGTTTAAAGACATTTATTTCTCAAAGAACAAATTACTGTTACTTTTTCACGCCTAAACCCTTGTATTCTGGGGAATGACATAGGATAGTTTTTATCGACATACCTCGCGGCAGAAGCTGGTGAAAGCTGAAGCTAGTCTAATATATAAAAATCTCGTGTCACAGTGTGTAACAAAACTCCTCCGAAACGGCTTCAGCGATTCTTATGAAATTTTGAGGGTATATTCAGTAGGTCTGAGAATAGGACGTAAACTCCGGAACGGACGTATGTAATAATGTCCACTGTGGTCCACCCCAAAATTTATTTTTTTAATTTTTTGGACACAATTTTTTTATTTTATTTTTTTAAGATTCGGCTTCGATCAACATTGTTGATCGAAGAGATTCGGCATTTAAAAATATCGTCGCCCAGCAGTGAAAACCACGTAAGTGTTTATAACAAAATTTTACACGAGGAAGAAAAAACTGTCTACTGAAAAAAAAATCAAAAAATGAAATGAAGAAATTTAAATATTATTTCTTATTTTATTTTGTTTGTACAAGTTTATACTTTTGGAAGAAGTCTTTTCTTTTATAACGCATTTAAATTTAAATGTTATGGTGTGTCTTATTGTCCCCTTACGTACTCGTAATACTATTATTATTTTTTTGTAAACATGGCAAGAAAATACAAACTTATTACCAAAACTGTACATTGTTTTAATTTGAAAACCTTACATAATCTTACAAAAAAATATTAATTTGTGATGAAAACCTTGTAAGTCACATCAAACTTATTTAGGCACACGATAATAGAAACAATGTGATACGTAGCTAAGGAATGCATAAAATCGAAAAAAAACAAAAAGTTCCCCACTCATACATTTTTTTTTTCAGTAGACAGTTTTTTCTTCCTCGTGTAAAATTTTGTTATAAACACTTACGTGGTTTTCACTGCTGGGCGACGATATGTAGGTACATGCAACCCTAAATTTTCACCCTACTACCACCAACGCCTATTTTTTAATAGCGATATTATTACTTTAATACCTATATTTCTACTCTCGGTGGTCGATCTAATATAATTGATCATTATTATATTATACAGTATCATTTTTATGAAATTATTATGAATTTTTTTGTGTAGGTATAAATATTTTGTAGGCCTGAGAATAAGTCGTAGGCTATTTTTTATACCCCTAGGTGATAAGGGTGGCCCTCTCCAGTTTTTTTTGGAATCGATACTTACGCGGGTGAAACCGCGGGACGCAGCTAGTATATCTATTCATATTATAAACTATAGCTTCTGCCCGCGGCTTCGCCCGCTTGGATGTCGGAAATTATTCCACGGGAACGTGCTACTGGTGCAAAAAGTAGCCAATATCCCCAGGATGCCAGTGAAAAGGTAAACTGACAGACAAAGTTACATTCGAATTTTTAATACATTTTTTTTTGTATAGGTACATAAGGATAAAAGTTGCCTGTGTGACCGCGTTGTTCTTACTACACAACGGATTTTGATGCGAATGCGACTATCACCATCATTTAGATAATTAATTTCGTAATATATCCGTGCGAAGGAGGCTAGTTCCTAATAAAACGATACGATGACTCATCACATAGCTAGATTGTAAAATATATTTTCGCTGAAACTTGTGGTGCGCGTAGGCATCATAAGCCTCTCGCGCCGTGGGATTCTATTTTATGATCAATCCGTTTAAGCACGTTGTTCTTTCAAGTTTCTGACGTTTTATAGCATTATTAAGGGGACTACATGACCTAAAGCGCGGTCTCTGTCGGACTACATAGAAAAGAAAGAGAAGCACGATGACACAACGCTGGTAATTTATTGCAAAATATGAAGCAATTTATCTATTTACAAAAAATCTATTGTTTGGACAAAAAAATTATAACACTAATATTTTAGTATGTTGCTTATAGAATAATCTGACAAAAATCAGAATGATTGTATGTTACATATTAGCATGGTTTTTATTGTAAAAAGAAAGTTTTTAGAGGTATCTTTATGATTTTTTTCTATAGTATCAAATTAGTTGTATCTACCTATTATGTTTTCAACACAGTAGCTAACTATATCCTGAAGAATATCATAATTATATTTTTCTGATTTTGTTTACTGTAGTCGATCATATACTTAAAACTTGCGTTTTTTTTTTCGTTTAGCTCCTGTAGGCCCCTTAACACTTTAAATGTTCCTTTTATTTCGATCCGACAACTGAAAAGTTTAAAAAGTTGCCTGAAGTTCGCAAGTTGATTGACAAATTGACCATCTTTAGCGCTGCACACTTCAAATACAAGGTGGTGGGACATCGACGCGCAACCATAGAATTAGTACAGACGCCAGCTCATCAAGCTACTACAATCTGTCAAATTTCTTTAATACATTTTCAACTTTATCGCTAAAGCATTAGGTTCAAAGTTGATTGGGAAAATTTGAGAGTTTCGGGTAGCTTGATGTGCTGGCGTCTGTACATGATTCCGAACAGTGTCGAAATTTTTCGTCGGTTAGGAAAAAAATAGTTGTTCCATACATTTTGACCACGTAGGTACTGCACTTTTCTATGAAACAGCAGATTTTTTTAGATTACCGTAAAAAATTGAAACGTGAGGGTTCAGAATTACGTACTGAATCCATGGTATACTTATTTTCATCAAGTAGCAATGACACTCACTTAACTGTGCTTAACCCGTTAACTATCATAAACAAGTTGCCCCTATTTATTGAATACTATTCAATCAACTTTTTAAATGCGATCGGAAATATAACATAATAATTAACAAGCAATCCGATTTAAGAAATAAATATATAAAACTAACGATACTAATCCGTCGGTTATAAACCGTTTCCTTCGTCTAATAAAATTTACCTTACCAGATAAGTAGCCATTTAAAAAAATTATGATAGTCGCACTTTTCTAATTTCAAATGTCAAACTCGACAAACAAAGATTGAATGTCAGAAAGATAGGTACTGCAATCGGAATTAATTAACCCTCCCATTGATTATCACTTATCACCTATTTGAATAAAGCTTATTGTCAATATAATAGCGTGTTGTAGAACAATAACATTAGTGGTGCTTAAACAAAGAATCACCGACGCACCACACCTACGTTTAACCACGCCCAACACGCTCGCTTCAGACCCTGACATAGAAAAGAGTTTTTGAGTTATGCAGGAATATTTGTAAACTTTTTGGTTGATTGGCTAACCTATTTGTTGCCTTTGCGTCGTAAAAATTGTCTATGATCGATAAACAAATTAACGACATTTAAAAGCGCGGGAAATGGAGCCAGCCTAGTTATCATTTATTTGTTTTTCAGAAGTACTTTGTTTTATAAACCAGCGGTGCTATTCTGTACAAATCTCACCATGAAAACTTAGGTGAAGTGAGCGTGGAGTGAGCTGAATCGACCGGCTGTAGGGTCTGTAGGTATTTCATGTGTGAGTTTTCTAACTTACCTTAACAATTTACTGAATTTGACAGATCGAAGTAGTATCTTAAGTTTCTTTTATGTCGGCAACTTACCCTAAGATCTAAATAAGTAAGAACTTGCGCTGCTCATTGACATAATAGATTTAGCACCTCCATTAACATTTTTATGGGAACTTAATTAATTGATCGAATTCATAGGTAGGTATATGAATTCTTATTATATCCTTAGGTATAGGGCAGCAAAAATTTGTCATTTCAGTTATAAAATTCAGTGGAAATGAAACGGCGCGCGCGGTTTCCTGAAAGTTGACAACTAAAATCCTTCAAAATCTTACTTAATTTAGTTCGTTTCGTTCTTTCTTGCTGCAATATAATGTAATACTAAACATACATAGTTTTCCTAACGAAGTCCCTGCATTATCCTGTCACTACTTAGCAAACGCTTCAATCGATCCCACATTTCACTTACAGCTGCGGGGTAATAGGTACGTAACACACTAACAACTGCCGGTCGATTCTGTAAAAATCTCACCGTGAAAACTTAGGTGAAGTGAGTTTGTTTTTTGTTAGACACTATTGACAGCTCACTCCACGCTCACTTCACCTAAGTTTTCACGGTGAGATGGTTACAGAATCGCACTGCTGCAACGCCTTTCATTTTGACAATATTCAACAACATCCCTTGCGTTATTTATGTTGTCGAGCAGACGAATTTTTCAAACATAATGAAGCAATGGATTAGGATTGTGGAAAGTTTTTTACGCAACTATTAAGCAGGTCGCTTACCGCTTCTCTTCTATATCACGAGCAAGTCTTGCTTTAGAAAAAAAAAATCCCCACATTTTCTCTATAAAATCTAAGCATACGGAACAGCTTACAATTTTTTATCTGCATGCTAAATTAAAATCATTGTTCTTAATTGATAACGAATCAAAGTAACCGACAACTGTAGGTCAAGGTATATGATATCGATGCAAAGCAGGTAGCACAATTATACATAGGCGTTGTACATAATTCGTGAGTAATGTATGTATTGCTGAAGGATTTTTAATTGAAAGAACTTCCTAGATGGATTTAGTTTATCTTTTATCTGATAAAGTTAGTTTTTTTTTTTGCTAGAATATTTCGTAGTCTATGATTGGCTGATTTGCAGATGAAGATTTTTGTGTAGATGTTATAAGAATTTCCTGTCCGTTTGCTAAATACTCTTTTTGTCCTGTAATAAATATTCAGGATGCCTTAGACGAAAAAAAAATTTAATAAAATAAAACAAAAAAAACCTTTGATTATTTTTATCAAAAGTAACTTAAACCAGCTAGTGCCGAATGCCAATGTCAGATCGTACGAAAAATCGTAGAGAGAGAAATCGTACGAAAAATGAAAAAAAAAAAATTAAAAACCTAAATCCAATACTAGGTAGTGGATTCACTGATAACAAATTGTCAAAATTACAACCATTAATGTCCATTCTATGTTTATCAAAGCCTTACAACTTACAATGAAACTTAAATTCCATAATTCAACTCAATTAGGTATCTAATTGACATCGAACAATAGTCGACAATATTGACACTATGAGAGGAATGTCCGTGCGTGGACAATTTCATTGCTTCATTGTGCCTTTGACATTTCTATACGTCACATCACTATTATTGCATTCTTACAAACTTACATAGTAACTTCGAATAGACTCTATTACTTAGAACATATGGTAGGGATTTTTAAATTTATGAATAATTAAGTTGGTTTTCACCTGACGTATGAATTGATTCGACGAAGTTGAGGAGTGAATTTTATGACGGATACGTTCGGAGTGAAAACAGTAATTTAAAATTATCGATATTATTCGTAAGCGTGGTAATGTTAGTCGAAAGTGTTCCCATGACAAATAAATTGATTGTAGGAATTCGCGAATTTTGCACCTATGATATTTTTTGCATTTTTTGTTGTACCTAACTATTTTCTGTATCTAACTCTAGATACTATCTTAGAATAAACAATGAAGTATCGCTAATTAGCAACTATTAATTAGCTAATTGAGACCGAGAAGTTTTTGTTAAAAAATACTTCGATTTTATCTAGGTATGTGCATGAATCGAATAAATATGTCGTTAATCAATTTCTTTGCTGAATTTCAATTAGTTCAGTTGTTCTTAATTAATTGATGTCGTATCTGCTGCTTACCACAAAAAGGTCGGTATGTTACCGTAAAATACCTAGGAACTACGAATTATTTCTGTATAATGTAGTTATTAGTACAATGTGACCATGAAACCATAATAGCCTAACAGTCAAAGCGTTAGAACTGTAATTTAGACATTTTCGGGATTTTTAAAGAAAGAAAGAAAATAAAAACATTTTATTTAGGACAAGCACAGGAAATACAAAGAGTAAAAAACTGGCCAAGTGCGAGTCGGACTCGCACACGAAGGGTTCCGTACCACAAGGCAAAAATGCCGAAAAAAACACGTTTGTTGTATGGGAGCCCCCCTTAAATATTTATTTTATTTTGTTTTTAGTATTTGTTGTTATAGCGGCAACCGAAATACATCATCTGTGAAAATTTCAACTGTCTAGCTATCACGGTTCATGAGATACAGCCTGGTGACAGACAGACGGACGGACAGCTAAGTCTTAGTAATAGGGTTCCGTTTTTACCCTTTGGGTACGGAACCCTAAAAAGACATAAGTATAGTAGGTCTGCGAGGCCAAAAAGGCAGGCATAATGCTGCGATATTTAAAAAATAAGTACCGCAGCGCTGGTATTTTGATAGGGCCCGCATTTTGCAATGATTCAATACTTTTTTACGCAAGCCTTTTAGCGATAAAAACAACAACCACCACCTAAGTTTTGGCCACAACACAACTGTGGGAAAATCCCAAAAAAAATCTCCAAAACATGTAAATAAAATCGATAAAAACAATAAGTATCGATGCTACAAATATCACGAAATCGATTCAAGTTTACGATTCGCCGCGAAAGTACGCGATTACCTCGGTTTCAGCGCTTACGCATAGTCTGGCTCAAGAATGCGGTGTTACACAACAAGCATTCACTTGCATAAACTGCGGTACTATTTATGTTAATACTTAATAAACTCATTTGATTATCGCATAAAATATCATTTGGAACTCATCATGGCCGCCGTCTGATGTTTTCCCGCCAACCACGCCATATCATAGACAAGCTAATGATTACTCGTGTTTTCATGTCAATCGATCGTAAAACACTATAATTTCGATAAATAATGTCGATTGACTGTTTGTGTAATAAAAATTCGAAGCCATGTTTTAGGTTTTTAAGTGTTACCTACTTAGATTCCTTTCTAAGGCTTTTCAGTCTTTGAAGATAATAAAGCAATTTCCTTTTATCTACGGAGATGCGATGCGATTTTCATGGAAAAAAATATTAGAAATATATTTTTCCTTCCGAAGATATTACTTAACTTGAGAAATTACATGTATTTGAAAAATTAAAATTTTGATACGTATGCGGATATTGTGAAGGGCGAAGGCCTAGGAAAAGTGAAGTGACGGATAGCTGGCTGTAGCACACTGACGTTTATTTTTACAAGTCAAGATGACATAAATACCATAGATCAATCATCATAAACAATATTATATCCAATTTTTATCAAATTTTTTTCCAATAATGTCCTGAAAGAGTGTTCCAATTGTATCCCTGCATAGCTATTTCTGTTCGTCTGCCGCAGTAAGTAATTAGTGAATTTGTATAAGGCGTTCACCATTGCTTAACTTACTGGTAGTGTTAAATGTTACTATATTGGATAATTACAGCTTCGAAATATGAACGTGTATTCGATCCGGTAATTTGAAAATTATGTGGATTTGAACGGCGCCGGCGCATCTTGGGGTCATTTAGAAGGACCTGTTCGTTTTATGTGACCTCTAGGGTTGGAACTTTCTAAATACCAAGGTAACAGTGTCATCGAAATAATTTTCCCGCTTGTGTGTATTTGACTGCCATAACTTCAAATCTAGATAGGTACCTAACACGAAAAAGTTTGATATTTCATACATCACTAATATTTTAAAACTAATTTCTGAATAGGTTACGGATTGGACACCTACTTGCAATAAAAAACCTCTTTAGGGAACATACTATCAATCTACTGCATCAAGAACAAAACCAACAAAAATAAACCATTAGACCAAACTCTTACCTTCCTCCAAAATACAAAAAGTCTCGATATCTAAAACAGAAAAAAATAAAAGAGTATCAATAAAAATCTGCGAAACACTATTTCGATTGACGTTACGGTTTATTCTCACAACATAATACAAAGCCACAGTATAAAGATCATATTATACTGTGACATAGCCACGAAGAAACCTTGCCGTTTGATGACGTAAAAGGCGAATTAAAAATCGCAGGAATCCAGCGTTCGTTCAGTCGTGAGAATCTTTACTAACTACTAACCAGCTATTAAAACCAATCTTTAGTTCTTTCGAAATGTCATCTTACTTATTAGAATCTAACGTTTTCATTTATGCACCGGATACCTACAAACTGGAGATTTTATCTTGCTATATCTTGTCCGCACTCCACGTCAATATCTTGCTATTCACATGATACAAAATTTATAGAAGCCGTATAGTGTGTATAATAAATGTTACGACTAGGGACATCAAAAGATCTTTATGATGCATGAATCTTTTATTGACTACGCAGATTTTAATAATTTGAGCTAATGCGTTATAACTTTGGCGATAAAAGTCTTCAGTAACCCCTTAGCTTTCTTTTTTAGATGGTGTGGTAGGAATGTCTAGTTCTTTTACTTGTTTATATTCGTCTCCAGTTAAGGTCGTGATTATTTTCTTTCTAATGTTCCTTGATTCTTTTACATGCGATTATTTAATGTACTTTTACGATTTTTGTTCCTTGTGATGTTTGTGTATCTATACTTATAGGTTGTCACCGTTTTTTGTTTTAAATCAGAATCAGAACTTTATTTGCTATGTGTGTTTTCATGGGTATCTTTGTCAATATCACTTTAATAATCCTTCTGTTAAGAAGGCTGGAATAAATCATCAATATCATTTACACTGTGATTCAATAAAGGAGATTTGTTAAGCCTTTAACCGAAATCTTTAGATTCCGTACTACCCTAGGTCAGCTCAAATGCATATTTTTACCACTAACGGTTCTCCACCTACCGAAAACCTAACGAAACTAGGTAGCACAATCAGCCTATAATGTTCCCACTGCTGGGACACAGGCCTCGTATCTTCGAGAGAGAGTGGGCTATAATATAATCTACCACGCGAGCCGAAGTGGTGTGTGGTGTAGTGGTGGATTGCTAGTTTAGTTTACCGTTTTGAGAGCAGTGGTGATGAAATAGGTAGGTTCGAAATATTTTTCCGAACTTGTTTTAAAAACAATTAAGCTTCATGCAGAGCTGTGTCAATGGGGAAATAGGTTTAGCATAGCCAACTAGCACCTATATTAATTGTAAATGGTTGCGTATTCATATAAGATACAGAATCTAAGTTACGACACTGGTGTGTAAGCGGTGTAACGCGTTAGGTGTGGCTACTTAAGAGTGGCAACACAAGACTTGATAGCGTTTCATTACAGTAAAGATGCGTTTACGACGCGACAGGGCGGCGGAGGTCGTCATATTTTTTAAGGTTGCCAGAGGAAAAATTGACGATGCAAAAACAAATAAAAAATGTTATAAATAAACTGCTTGAATTTGGAATGGAGCTGTAGTCAGACTATAAACTAAAAATCCATACATAACTTTTGCAACATCTTTGATGCATCGAAACAGTTTTTGGGGATAATTAAAAGAAAGTATAGTCAGATTTGCCAGTCATGGAGGGCCATGACTGGCGAATCTGACTATACTTTGGTAGGTACCTACGTTTGGTGAAGACCACCAGGTTATCCTAGGTTGATCTTTTCATAATATGCCACAACCAGAGAGGCACCACTACCAGAGAGTAGTTAGTAAGACGATAATCATCTGTCACCTGTGGAGGCGTCTATTTCGCCACATACGAACTATTACGCACCGCAGTGCACCTGACGTCACAACGTACAACATAATCACCCTATAATGTTCCCACTGCTAGGACATAGGCCTCTTCTCTTTGAGAGGGATTGGTTGGGCCCTATTATACCACGCAGGCACTGTGCGGGTTGAAAATCGTACATCGCGCAAGTAGAACTTTCCGCGAGATTGGAAACGTGACAAAAACCGCAACAGATGGACTGTTGCGGGCAAAAAAAAAAACTATTATTGCACTTAAACCTACACGGGCACTTATGAAACGTCAGAGGCTAGGTACACGGTTCCAATTAGTCGTTTCCTAGGAGAAGAGTCGGCAAGAAACTCCTCGACTACTCTTGTAAAAATCATTGTCTTTTACAATGTTTTCAAATTACTTACAGTGTTAATAGGTCTGGGAGGACAGTGTAGGCCTGTCAACAAGTACCAGGTACTTAATAAAATAGAGAATAATCTCCACAATCTACAAGGCCTACAAGGTTCTCAAAATATATACAAAATATAGAAGAATCTATATAAATATAAAAGATAAATAATATACTTAATGAAAATAAAAACTACAGAAAATACAGCCACTAAATAAAGAGTCGAAATTAGAATTGTATGTTCAGACGCCAGCACATCAAGCTACTAAAATCTGTCAAATTTCTTTAATAGATTTTCAACTTTATCGCTAAAGCTTATGGTTCAAAGTTGATTGGGACCATTTGACAATGTCAAATAATGAGAAGATGATGTCAAAGACGTATGTAAAAACCAGACAGGCCACTCGTCTGGTGGGTGGATCCTCCCTTTTCTATGGAACCTATGGAAGATTATAAACTTTCCACCTTGTTCCTCATATCTCTATACACCTAAGAAAAATCAGTGATTCCTAATGGACCATGCTCTCTCGTATTTTAAGATAAGTACCCCATACACGTTCTTAGATCAATACGAGTTACAGTCAGTCGAAGTAGTTAGTAATTCACCAATGAATGTTGTATTGTATAGCTGGCATCGGTTATAGAATATGTATAATGTACAAGAAACGAGCATTACATAATACATGGTTTATGTGACCATAATAATATTATTTTTACCCGCAAATAGATTTGTTTTATGTTTCTCTTAACTTTTCCAACATTCATTGCGTTATTTACGTTATTGAGCAGACAATTTTCTTGAACATATGAAGCAATGGATGAGCAATATCCTTCAAAATTAATCAGATTATGATTGATAGTGTGTTACGCAAGGGTAGGTTAGGGTACTTGTGGTTGTCGCTAAGGGCCGGTACATGGACATCACACTAATATTATAAACGCGAAAGTTTGTGTGTGTGTATTTTATGTTTGTTACTTCTTCGCGCTCAAACGGCTGGACCAATTTTGATAAAATTTTGTATGGGTGTAGCTGACACCCTGGATTTACATATAGGCTACTTTTTATCCCGATATTTCCACGGGATCGACATTTACGCGGGTGAAACCGCGGGGCGCAGCTAGTATAATATATATCTCAAACTGTTGGATGAAAAGAAATAAATAAATTAATAAGAGAAGCCAATGTCCAGCAGTAAAAGGAAAAGAGATGATGATGATAAGACCGCCCATTGTGTCACCCTTTGTAAAATTTCTACATTTACATGTAATTTTTATGGTTTGGGTACATAATAAAGAGTGTTATAACGACAACGCGGTCACAATATCTCTGCACCTCCCTGGAATGCGATTTATTAATTAATAAATATATATTCAATCACAAAATCCTTCAATCTAAACCTCATACATATACATCCGGCAAAGTCAGGTAAAAAAAAATCATATTTCTAAAGATACTTATTTTGCACACCGTACCATGATTGTGACGTCATCGAGCGAGGTGCAGAGATAATTTAACCGAGTTGTATCTACCTATGATGGTTAAGATTCGCATTTTTCTACATAATGGATTTTATAAATGAAAACAGAGTCACAATAGCAATATTTTACACAAAATTAAGAGTATCTGCAAAACATACTATCGAAAAAAACAAATGACAAACATAATGCTAATGAACATAGTCCAATTTACATGTTATATTTAAACACAATATTTACACATATTACATTAAATTCCTTAATAATGTCGCCATTGAATATGTAAGATCATTACACGGTTCTTATTAAAGTGAAATCGGTATGTTTATCGAAGTATATTGATACAGGAACTGATGCTCTGATTAACATTTTCTTTATTATGAGTCAGTATGGTATCCCTCCAGTATTGTATTGTATTGTAGCAGTGGGAACATTATAGGCTGATTATGTATGTATTGTATCCCTGTGAACTACGCTACGATGTTTTAATGAAGCATGCAACGATTTTGTCTTCTTAATGTGATAACAAACTCGTGAAATGGTTAATATCTTATTGTTTGAAGGTGAAAGGAGTTTTTAGGGTTCCGTACCTTAAAAGGAAAAAAACGGAACCCTTATAGGATCACTTTGTTGTCCGTTTGTCTGTCAAGACCCTTTATCTCGGGAACGTGTGAAGGTAGCGAGTTGAAATTAAAACCCTAAACTCAGGTCTACAGTCCCTTCAAGCTGTAAAAAAATTAAACTTCTAAGATAGCGTTAAAAAAAGATACGACCGTTTATACCGCAAAAAACGTATATTTCGACACTCTCAAGGGAATCAAAATTTATAGAGTACTTACCGTTGACCTAGAATCATGAAATTTGGCAAGAAGCAAGGTCATGTAGCACAAGTAAAGGAAAAATCCGAAAACCGTAAATTTGTAGTTAAATAAAAAAAAATCCTCTGATAAACTATTTGCACATACCTACCTAGAAATTTGTACGGAGCCTTCGGTGCGCGAGCCTGACTTGCACTTGACCGGTTATTCTTCTTGCTACTGCTATTCCCATTACTATAACCCAGTCATTATCATCGTCATTGGCAGCCTTGATACACCCACAGCTGAGCCCTTTCCTTCCCTTTCTGAGCTTTCTCCCATGCCCTCTCTTCGACCGCGGATTTATTTGGGGTTGATGGAGCATTTCTTATTCGTTCTGACTTAACTTTATGCTGTCATTTCAGAATTTACGTTCTACGTAATCATTCGTCTTTTACCCAATCCATCCGTATCATAGATATCCGTGATCCGTATTAAGGCTCCTACAAACAGGCGCGACACGCGACGCGAATCGCCCGCGACACAAAGCAGGCACCGCAAGTCGCGCTACGAGCGGTGCCTTTGTGTCGCGCGCGATTTGCGTCGCGTGTCGCGCCTGTTTGTAGGAGCCTTTAGAGGAATCGCGGCCACGTGGTCGTTGGCGTTCCTTCCATACTAACCCTGGCTAGAGATACTAGTCCAAATATTGTTTACGATTTATAATGTAGGTATATGTACCACTGCCATGTCCGTATGGTTTTGCTATATGACGTATTTTTTTTTCTAAAATAAATGTGATCAATAATCCGTATGACTATCAGTGGCGTAAGGCTTACAGCACCTTGGCCACTTACCAAATTAACGCTGGTGATGGCGCCAAACAAGTAGCCGAATTCTGTGCCGAGTCCATTTAGATTGCTATCGACATGCTAAGAAGAAGAATGGTAAATTGGTCAATGGACCTCCACACAAAGAAAGTCATGCCATCTTGTACCGATATTTATTTAGGAACTAGCTGTGCCCGCGGTTTCACCCGCGTAAGTGTCGATCCCTTGGGAATATCGGGATAAAAAGTAGCCTATATGTTAATCCAGGGTATCAGCTACCTCCATACAACATTTTATCAAAATTTGTACAACCGTTTGAGCGTGAAGAAGTAACAAACATATAAACACACCCCCACACACCCTCCAACACACAAACATTCGCCTTTATAATATTTGTGTGATTAACTTTTCTTTAGTTACCGTTACAAAAATTCACAATTTTTCAAAACAACAGCTGACTGTTACTTTGAGTAAAATAAAAATGTAAAGTGAATTACAAAAACAGAAGCTTGTCATTTGGTTAATTACAAGAACAATAGTCCTAATTGAAATGAAAAAGATATGTAAGCCAACTATCTACTAGATACCGATTAAGTAGCCCAGCTAATTGAAAACATGGGCCTTCTTATTCCCCCTCCAGCTCCACATAACCTTTACGAAATATTATTTTAGTTAAGTATCAACTTAAATTTACAGATAAATAAATAAGGCTTTATATCCATTAGCTGGTATCACCGGTATCGTTGGTCCCGATAAAACTTCCCACCGTGAAACAGGTGTTTTATTTAAAACTAATCATTTTGACACTAAAAATGGCGGGGCGACGCTAAGATGGCGCGCATCTGGACAAGATAAGCGCCTATTATTACTTAAATGCCTAGACATTCAGTCAGCCTAATGGCGACGATTACGGGATAAAACATTACTTTTCAACTGTTCCTTTTGATAAGTTAAGCTGTAAGGACATTGACAATTACTTAGCATAAATGGACGGAATTGAGCTGTTACAATTGTGTTGATTTTATTTTCACTACGTTGTTCATGAATATATTTATTTGCTAGTTTGGATATCGTGTGATTCTCAATTATAGATGGATGGAAGGTATAAAAATTACCAATGCGACTATGTACTGTCTGAGTTAATCTGGGACATTTCTTAGGTGAACTTAGGTGAAGTGAGCGTGGAGTGAGCTGTCAATGTGTCAATTCCTAGAAAAATCTCACTTCACCTAAGTTTTCACGGTGAGATTTTTACAGAATCGACCGGCAGTTGCAAACCACACACATAGAATCTGCGGTGCTATTCTGTAAAAATCTCACCGTGAAAACTTAGGTAAAGTGAGCGTGGAGTGAGCTGTCAATAGTGTCAATTCCTAGCAAAAACAAACTCACTTCACCTAAGTTTTCACGGTGAAATTTTTACAGTATCGACCGGCTGGTTACTATTTCAAACCTGCTCAAAATCAAAAATACATAACTGTTCATACGAAAAATACCTTGACAATTCCTACATCAACCCCCCACGAGTACATGACATAACAAAACACAGAATACATTAATTACATCACTCACATATGAAGTTGCAATGTATTATTTAATTTGTGAACTTGCCGCCTGTCAAATTATCATAATTAAACTGCGCGATTTGAGACCTGAACACTAAGGCAGACTAAGGCTGTGTGCAAATCTGAGCGGAAAAACGCAGCGAAATCCCGCTGTTCGTCACCGAGGCAGGCCTAAGAAACGCTGGCGTTACGATTTGGAGTCGTCCCTGACCGATTGGCCAGAGAAGACCAAACATAAAGAAAATTGGAAAACCTTGGAAAAAAATTGATACCTTTGCCCAACAGTGGGAAAAAATAGCACTCTCGGAAGATTTTAATTTGCTTAGTACATCATTATCGCCTCCTGCCCTTCTCTTAATATATTAGGGGTTGGCGCAGTGAGTATCTTTCTTCCTTTAGCCGTCATCACAGAGTTTCTTTTGTTTACCTTTACTTCTTTATATTTAATAATATCCATTTTCTTTGGTCTGTATGTTTTCTTAACCTATATTCACGCTTACCCGTTGTCTTGCCACATAATCCAATGGATGCACTTGACCTTGCCCCCCCAAACCCCAAACGCCACGTTTTCCGCTCAGATTTGTCCCTAGCCTAAATCCGGCCGTACAGCTTTCTTAGGGCTCCCTGGCCCATTAATTACGGCTTGACGCGTCGCATGACGCTGCGTCGGAGGCTGTAGAAAGTTCGACCCTAAGGTCATCCCGGTTGGATAGCAAGGTATTGAAATTATTTAGATATGGTTGAGAGATAGGGCTCTCCGTTTATTGGACGAACTCCGGTTTGGACGAGAGATGGTGAAGTGTAATTGGATTTAGATTTCAATCGTATAGAAGGTAGTAGTTTGGGCGAGATTTGGTAACTGTTTTGTTGATAGATTCTTGATGTGTCTTGATGTGGACGAGATGATGACGAAGTACTCTTCTTCTATTCTAATATTTTCTAATTAGGTCAAAACAATATTCTGATATTCATTTTTATTAGAAATTCATCTCCAGCTTCAATCCTTCTTACGGGCCACAATCATCACACCTATCTGTAAACATCATTTGACAGTAATAACAAGGCTTTTACAAAAATAGTAAACCCCAACATTCCCGTTAATTAAAATGTCATTAAACATCTAAACGTTTCATAATTCTACATATTATATCTCTCCATAGAACTGATCTATACGGCAACCAGCGATCACCTTTGGAATCTTAAAAAATCGAACAACAAGATTTCAACTATATAGTTGAAAGTTAGAGTTGGTTTTTCTTTGGCTGATTGTCTGGAATTATGTTGGAATGTAAACAGTCAATTCGTTAATTTATCAAGAGATGTTATTACAGATTTTTCTGATAAATGTCTCAGAAACCAATTTGCTGTGACGTCGATTTTCTGATAATTTAAAAGTAGTGGCTCGGCTCGGTTCGGATTTCTACTTAACTTTTGATGGTTATACGTTTTAATTAATGACCGTCTGGTTAGCTGGTTTTGTTATGCAATTGTTTGATGTATAGTGTGTTATTAACATAATTTGATAGTTCGACTTGTAAATAGCTCGAAGCATTCTTGAGGCCGGCCAGACTTGTTGACTACGGGTCGAATGATCATTTCTAGTCGAGAAGCCGTTTATACCGCTGCAAATATCAAGGGAAAGTAATAGTGTTTCGTTTTATTGATGTTGTGTTATTTTTAAAGATTGTAGGCTCTTCTTTGCGTTTCTGGTTTTTATTGGAGTTTTTGGTGTTTTATAACATAACATATTATCACATGTATGCTCCGAAAGGTTAGGCATATAAGGCAGGCAGGCTATAGAAGTGTACATTTCGTCAGTTACGTTGTAGTCCCTTGTAATAGAGGGCATATTGCTTTCAACTGTTCACAATTCTAGACACAGGGCTAGGTACTACTGAGAAATTCCAGATGGAAAAACTCAATAACAACCCGGGAATCAAACCTAGGAGCTCATGCTCAGCTGTGTAGCGTTGGCGACTACTAGACAATGACACAGGCAATGAGGTTTTTTGACAATGTTTTCTTCTATTTCGGCAAGTTTTATGTTGTTACATGCTTTAGCGTATACTACAAGGGATTTGCGTTAGCGATTCAATTGCAAAAAATGTAAACAAATATGAATTAATGGAAAAATAACTAACACAATAAAGTTCAGTTTACGCTACAACTTCAAACATTTTTATAACTTTTTCAATAGTGTTAGTCACTCTGAAATCAACTTAATGACGGATGAATTAAAGTTGATATTTGTTTTAGTTGAAATAACATCAATGCCAACATAAATTTGAATAGACCTTACTTAAATTCTCATTTTTCGTATGTGTACTACGACCACCAATCGTTGTATCAACAGTAGTAACTACGGCATTTCTCCATGGCAGGTCAATGGAATGCCTATATTTATCAGGAAACGGATTTAGAGCCTTAGCAGACAAATTGGAAGGTACGCCAGTACATCAAGCTACTACAATCTCTCAAATTTCTTTAATAGATTTTCAACTTTATCGGCAAAGCATAAGGTAGCTTGATGTGCTGGTCTCTGTACAAATGAGATAACTTAGCACAAATTTTCTAAACGGGATTAGTTAATTCGCTGCTGGGCTCGGTCCATTACTTATGGTACAACTGACGGTGTTTTGTAAGTTCTAACATTCCTGCCTCACTGTGTTAATATTCAGTAAGTAAGTATTAATAAATGACAAGCAACACATAAGGCAACTGAATCAGTAACGATACAGCGGAAAAACATTGTCTGTATCGATAATATTATTTAATACTTTACATTTGTCATTTGAAAAGGTCACTTATTTTTTTAGATAAGTAAGTTGATTTTTATTCATCATCGTTTCAATTTATTGGTAAAGCTAAGCCTCCTTTTTAGGTTAGGACTGTTACCATTAACATTCATTCATATTAAGGCGTATAAACCAAGAAAAACAATCAAATATCACCCGCGAAACCATTACCTACTCCTCTCATCAAATACGACGAAATAAAAACAGAATCCCTTCCCGCCAGCAGAAACTTTTCGCTCGGCGTAAATCTAACTAAGTATGACTTCGTGATGTTTTTCATCGAGAATAAAATTATATTTTGTGTGTTCTGTTTCACAAAAAGTTTGGAAATATCATGTAGTCGCTACTGTTAGTGCTTTACTTTTTAAATTATTTTTACCTTTTGTGGTAGACTTATTTTATTCTAGGTGCAGCGTCTTATATACAGCGTCACATATAATTATATTATGTAAACAAGACCTTGGAAAACGGTGGAGTTTCTTGCCCATTCTTCTCCATACGAAAACTACCTTTTGGAATGGGCGACTAGAGCAATTCTGTTTAGTTGTAATTTTTGACGTTCAAAAGTGCCTTTATTTGAAATAAATGATTTGACTTTGACTTTAGTATATTACGCAACTACCTCGCTGTCAGCCAGAGTCAACAGTGGTAACCATCAAAAAAGTATAAAGATAGAGGTCCTGCTATGTCCCAGAAAATGATTCAACAATCTTGAAATCAGTCAGAAAAGAATCCTCTCTTCTTCTTCTTTAGTATAGTAGAGTAGTTAGAAAAACAATAGTTTCTTCTGAGGTCAGTCAAGAGACCATTAGCCTAAATATTAAGTAAATATTACCGTAAACGTCACTCTCTGTGTTCCACCAGAAAACAAATATCTTGTCTGTTTGTTTCTCTTCTCTGAGTCTAGTCGTTTTTTTTTTTGCTGGCACGTGTCGATCTATTTGCAAGCTCCAATAATGGCTCAAAGGTCGAAAACCTTCACCCCGTTATATGATCCTAAAAAAACCGGGTAATTTTCCGATTACTCGATCTTAATTCCACACACATTACAGATAAATAACATGTATGCAAATAAGAATTTTGATTTTTACCTTTAAATCTTTTCTTATCTAAAATCGATCTATCGTTATCTAAAAATAATAAAATTAACACCTAATAAAAACCAAATGATTCCAATGTAAAATGCCAACGACTTCCTTTGTTCTTAGAAAAAGTTTAATAGGTACTCATCTGAACTGGCGTATCGAAGAATTTGTCGGCAAACATTACTGGCTGATATCTATTAAAGATTTTATGGGTTAAAACCTCAATAAAGGTAGGTAATAGTTGGACGTAGTTTAGCAGAAAGGACTCAACAAAAAAATGCGTTAGTCTGTGTAATACAACTTGACTTATGAAAATATTAGTATATTAGCCCATAGGTGACAATATTTCAAATAATTCCAGTTACAACATCATTGCAGCAATACACACCTAAACTTAAAACATCGATAACTCAAAAATAACTTTTTGTGGGTTGAGTCCTTTCTGATAAACTACGTCCAGTTTACCTAGACAGCACATAACCCATGTGTTGTGGTCGCAAGTGGAGCATGGGTTTGGGTTTTGGGTCAGATGTCCAGTGGGATAACTGCGTAACACACTAACAGTAAGAATGGCTTTAATTGTGACAGTTCAGAATCATTCATTGCGTTATTTACGTTGTTGAGCAGACAAATTTTTCGAACATATGAAGCAATGGATTAGCAATAGCCTTCAAAATGATTCAGATTGTGATTGATAGTGTGTTACCCAATTAGGGTGCTGGCGTACCGAAGAATTTGTCGGCAATCTTTATAGACTGAAATCTATAAAGATTTTTTTTGAAGTCAGTTTTTTTTTCAGTTAGAAAGATGAAGCTAGTGGCCCATTCCAAAGCGTAGTAGGTACCTATGGAGAAGAACGGGCAAGAAACTCCACGGACACTCTTTGAAATCATAAAATTGTTACAAAATATTGGTTAGCAATAGTTTATCTAGATAGAGATTCTGTCCATTCAGTCTTGTGGTCGCAAGAGTGACAGTGGAGCATGTCTTTCCGGGTTTGATCTCCAGGTAGAGCGAAGTGTTATTGAATTTTTCCATTAGGAATTTCTGGGTAGCAGCCCGTAGTATGGATTTGTGTCCCTTTGATGGTAATAGCCTCGCCCTTTACTACATGGGATGGGAATTGACATAATTGGCTAAATGTGGGTGTACTAAGTATATCACACCCAAATTCCGCCAGTTATGGCAACCACCAGCATGCCTAAACGTGAACTCGGATGTACAGACGCCAGCACATCAAGCTACCCGAAACTGTCAAATTTTCCCAATGAACCTTGAGCCTTATGCTTTAGCGATAAAGTTGAAAATGTATTAAAGAAATTTGACAGTTTTGTAGTAGCTTGAGGTGCTGGCGTCTGTACTACTGCTGTCTACCTACCTCTTTGGAGATTACAAGCATGATATTATGTTATTAACTAAATGTTAACACATAATGTAATAGATTTGATCGTGTCTTGTTGTTATATGGCATATATTTTACACGTTGAGACGAATCGGAGGTTGTTAGCGATCGCTACGGTTCGATGGCGTAAGATATGTGACTTTGATTGGTGTGGTGCTCACGGGGTGATTATTTGCTCCATAGGCGTCCATCCTCGCTTTTATATATATATATTATATATGTTTTATCAAAAGACCCGAAGTCTACTAAAAACACCCTAACAGAAACACCAACTTTGTACTCCGTTTGAGAATTTAATATTGGACCTCGACATGTTCTTTTCCAGCTCATTTTCTGCTATTTTCTGGGACTGCATGCTTTCTTCAAAAAGCTGTAGAATAACTTTAATTATAAGCAGAGTTTATGAATGTTGTAACCATAAATGTAGGTATTTTCTTTCTCTTTTCTCTATCAGTAAATTTATCACTGTACTCAAAAAAGAGTACCAAGCTACAGAGTAACTCAGTAATCTTCGTTCTTCCCGGCATGGGGAAACTAAATGCTCAGGGATTTTTTATCACTCAAAATTTTTCTCAGCAAAAGTACAAACGCCAGCACATCAAGCTACCCGAAACTGTCAAATTTTCCCAATCAACTTTGAACTTTATGCTCTAGCGATAAAGTTGAAAGTCTATTAAAGAAATTTGACAGATTGTAGTAGCTTGATGTGCTGGCGTCTGCACAACATGACGGTAACAACACAATCGACTAAATCTACTGTTTCCTAGAAGAGCGATGACCCCACATAGCATCTACAATTTACCGATGAATGACGTCACTGAAACGTTATAAAAATGAAAGTAAGTTGATGTGTTTTCCTTGAGAGCGCTTTTTGACACCGTAAAGTCAAATTCCGCTGCCATTATTTCCTTGACAGCCGTCGCTGCGTTCGTTACGTCACGGCTTTACACTTCGGGCTTTTTTTTTTGTTTCGCCTATTCTGACCGACTGCTGGGCAAAGAAAAAAAAATAGTCCTTCCAGGCACTCTTTTCCAGTGCCACCTCGAACCAGCCTTCAAAGACTGACCAGAGTAAATCCCTATACACTAAAAATCCCCCCGTGTGTCCACCATCCCATCGCTCGTCACGGCGTAATTCCGTATATGAGCCGATATGTTCGCGTGCTACAGACTCACAGACAGACAGATCGTAAAGACACGCATTTTAACTATTAATAATAAACCTCTAATTGGAACGTGCGCCGTTCATATAATAATCGGCCAGTGTAACTGACCACTTTATTGTTACCATTGAGGAACCGGTCTGGGGTAAGCTTGGGTTGGGTTAAGAGGGATAGATTCCGCAGAAATAAAAATTTTGTTGCCGAAGATGTGAGCTTTGCCCGACATCGCTACAGGGTCCTAAAGTTGCCTAGATTTTAGATAACTAAAAATATTTTCAGAAATCTATAGACAATTATTCTGCCGTCATAAAGAAAAAGGGCACAACAATTTTTTTTTCCAAAATTGAGTTACGTACATATTTGGAATCAGAAAAAAAGTCGCATATGCCAGTTTTTTTACTCAATTTTGGAAGAAATGTTAGTTGTGCCCTTTTTCTTTATGATGGCAGTTATATTATTGTTCATGTTTTTTTATAGTAAATTATCCAATCTGAAAAAGTTCCTTACAAACGCTCATCTGAAATTTAAATTGAGGAAAAAGTATTCTGCTAATGTCTCTTTTTCTATTTTTGTGAAACAACCATAGTTTTATTTTTCTTCCAAGAGGTCGTCAGGGTGCCAACTGAGTTCAAATCTTTTAGTGACTTAGAAAATTTTATTATTTAGATAGAATAGAGAAGTTATGGTTTTCTTTTTCTCATTCCATATAACCTAGGGTTTTTCCTCTAAAACAAAGGTCCCTGAAAAAGGTATTTATTAGCCGGTCGATATGTAATTGATAACCGTTGTTATTTTTATTGAGCCGGCTCGACTTTCGTCAGATTGTTTAAAATTGTATCGTTATTGCGTTTATGACTGACAACTCTGACACAAGTTAATTAATTTATTTAATTCTACGCATTCTTAACTTTAGAGCCGGTTAATTTGGTTTATATTAGGCTGGTTTTGGTATGAGTGGAGGAGATACGGTGTTAAATGTTAATTATTGGTTACGAGGCATATCATTGTTAAGTATAGGTGAGTTAAGTCATACAGAACTTGGGCCCCGACAAGGTATGTTATAGTTACGTCTAATTTAAATGATGATAAAATCGTAGCAAGTAAGTATAGTACCTAATGATAGATTAATTTTGATAAATCTTAAATACAATATATTATACAAGTTAACACTAAATATTTGTTAACTACAAGAATAGAATAAGGGGAAAGAGCTCATTGAGCATAAAAAAATTCGTCCGTATCGCTGTCACTGGGAAAATTGCCCAAAATACCTGGCCTTTGGCCTGCCCTCTGGTCACGTGAAAAATCGACCAACCGCTTGGCGAAGTCCCGAAATACTCGTTGAGCACTCGGACCCCAAGGCCCTAGTGTCTCAACCCCAAACGGCTAAAACATCCTAATAAGGTTGTTATATTAGCGCATTTTGAGGTTACTTGCAACAGTCGCCCCAACACTTTCACGATTATACAAGAAGAGAAGTAGGTATGCTGCTTACGGAACTCGTAAGCCCTGTGATGATAGCACGTCAGCATTGAGTGAATTACACCTATATCACATTTTAATGCTGATGTTTAATATTCATAAAATAGGCATTAATAGGTATTCGTCAATATCAACGGATAACAGGAAAACACCATTAGCAATAACATTAAACACAGCTTTGAAAATACTTTCACCGTCTGCGTCTCTATGGATTACCGTCTTCTACGATTAAGTTAGATTAATAGTGCGAATTTCACAGTGACAAATTAATAACTAAATGAAAGTTAAATAATTTATTACAATAATTAATTAGGTATATTTTATTATTATTTAATGAACAAAAATTGCCTAAATTGCTACCTCGTGTCGTGATTTCATTGATTTCGTTTTAAAAACATGCATTATTTTAATTCCGCTTATTAATATCCACTGTGGCAACACTGTCAAAGTACAAATGATTAATATTGTAACAAACTTTTAAAATGTATTTCCACTATGGCAACTAAATGTATCATTCTACTTTGGCAACACTTGGAAATAACGGTTATGATATTATCGTTATTTCTGGGTGGGGCAAATTTCGTATTAAATGGTAAAATGTAGTGCAAAGCTAGTCGTTGTTGGATTGTGAAAGAGTACAGTTGTGCAATTAAAAAGTATTAGCAAGAAAAGGGTCTTTTTCTTATGACTTGCTTGTTTAGAGGTTGCAAGCGTTCCATACTTCGGATTTTAGGCATAGTGTTATTGAGTTTTCCTAAAGGAATTTTCATAGTAGCAGCCTGGATTTGTGCCCAGTTAATGGCAATAGGCTCGCCCCAAATACATAATCAGCCTATAATGTTCCCACTGCTGGGACACAGGCCTCCTCTAGGTGAGAGGGAGTGGGCCGTAATCCACCACGCGGGCCCAGTGCGGGTTGGCAGATGTCACATGTCTTCGAATTTTTGGTACTAGGACATGCCGGTTTCCTCACGATGTTTTCCTTCACCGTTTTGAGAGCAGTGATGATGAAACAATTTACACAAAGTAAAGCGCCTGTCTGGGTTCGAACCTACGACCTACAACTCGTAAGTCGCGGCCGTTCCCACTTGGCCACCACTGCTCCTTCGCCCCCAATGGGACTTAAAAATAACTGGCGAAATGTGGGTAGGCATAATAGGTATTCACCTTTGCTTAGCCGGGAATATTTTTTTTTTTATTTATTTATTTAAAAAATCATAAATAACACCTTTACAGATATAACGCCAATGCAATGTTACTACCACAAAGATACACATACTTACATCTAACTTACATTGAGTAGTACCCAAAAATATGATTAAAAATACAATTAAAACACAATTAAAATAACAATCGAAAATACAAATAGAATACAATTTAAAATACAATTACAAATAAATATGTTGCACCACGACCCCCTTATGCGCCACCACTTGGACCGGTTCTGTGCTTCTCGAATTCAGGGGATTCTTGCTGCCTTCACCAGGCCAGCGGTCTACCTTGTCGGAGGCCTTCCGACGCAACGAACCAGAACCTTTCGACACCATCGGCCATCTGTTAGATTAACTAAGCTAATTTAAAGTCACAAAATATCAACAAATAATATTATGAAAGTTAAATAATTTATTACAATAATTATTAATTAGGCATCTCTTGACCTAATAATACAATTGGGCAAAAAATTATATGATCTTCGTAAATCTGCGTAGGGTGATACAGTGAATGTAATAAAGAGTCGAGGTCGGCTGATTAATGTTTGGCAACAATATCACTAATTAGGCACGTCTTTGTTCTAGCCGACTGTTGCGCGTATGCAGTGTAGTAGGTATGTGAGATATTGGCCACTGATAAACAAAATGCAGCCGTAGACTTTTAGTAACTAAATTAATTACTGTCCGACTGTATTGAAGAAAAAGAAAGAGAGAAGAAGGAAAAATGGTTTATTCTGCACAAACAAAACGTACATTAAAATAAAAAAAAGACTTAAAATATACACATACAACGAAGTCAATTGTCAATTGTTTTGCCAGGAGCAGATAATTAAAAAAAACTAAAAGTGAAAGCCTTTTCTAATATAGAAGAGGAACGAGTTTCCATGTTTAGTAAGTATCTACTGGACATTATTTTTTATCGACTTCAAAAAAAAGGAGGTTATCAATTCGATACGTATGTATGTAATATTATTGGAATTGCATTATATTATATACAAAATTTTGTAGACGTATGTATGTATGTATGTTTGTCCACGCATATCTCTGGAACTATTAATCGGATCGTGACAATTTTTTTTATTGGCTTACATTTACTTCAACTTAGGTAACAGTGCAAGTTTCATCAAGATCGATTCAGTAATTTTCAAGATATGGACTAACACGTGTAAGTGTGACGGCCTGGCTTATTGATACGAGCTACGGGTGTAGTGTCAAAGGGAAAACATCTCAAAACCTTGGTCAAATTCAAGTGCAAAAACTAAAAATTACGAAATAAAAATAATTTAAAAAAATTAAACCGACTTCAAAAAGAAATAACTCAAAATTATGAAATAACTTTAATTTCGGAAATCGGTGGCATAAAACTTAAACTAGAATACAGATCCCACAAGACACCGACTTCCGAAATTAAAGTTATTTCATAATTTTGAGTTATTTCTTTTTGAAGTCGGTTTAATTTTTTTAAATTATTTTAAATTAATAAATGTAGGGTGAACCCCGCTGCGTTGAAATTTTTCTTCGGTTTCGGTCGGTTTGATTTATTTTGATTTCATCTAATTTGATTTAGTCTGTTTCCATTTAGTTTGATTTGTATTGATTTTATTTATTTTGAATTTTAGCTGATTTTATTTTATTTTATACGTGTTAATATTAAAATTTGAAACAGCAGATTATTTTTCCAAAAATGTCTATATAGATAGACAGTTACAGATAGTTGTGACAGATAGACAGACAGACTGAGTCTCACCATAAGGGTTCCGTTTTACCATTTTGGTACGGAACCCTAATAGCATAGCACCATTTTAAATACGTTGTCGTCTAAAATGGAGACATTCCATCATGGCTATAAAACAAAGTAAACCTATAAATTTAATCCGGTATTAAATATAAATCGGATACAATCTAGTTTTTTGGTTGGCGAAGACAAACAGTTGCAATAACTTAAGTTTTATTAGTACGATAATAGTACCTACGAATAAAGTTGTATGTTGTATAAAACTGACCTTTAACTAACTAACATAATCCCATCTTCCTTGCTCGGCCTGTTGTGCTGGAGCTACTTCTTCTATATTTTCGAGCCGTTTGGAGTTGAATCCCTCGGGTTCTGGGTCCAACTACTCATGGTTTGTTCAATGAAATCTCCAAAAGACTGGTTAAAAGACTGGAAATCGGTGGCATAAAACTTAAACTAGAATACAGATCCCACAAGACACCGACTTCCGAAATTAAAGTTATTTCATAATTTTGAGTTATTTCTTTTTGAAGTCGGTTTAATTTTTTTAAATTATTTTAAATTAATAAATGTAGGGTGAACCCCGCTGCGTTGAAATTTTTCTTCGGTTTCGGTCGGTTTGATTTATTTTGATTTCATCTAATTTGATTTAGTCTGTTTCCATTTAGTTTGATTTGTATTGATTTTATTTATTTTGAATTTTAGCTGATTTTATTTTATTTTATACGTGTTAATATTAAAATTTGAAACAGCAGATTATTTTTCCAAAAATGTCTAGAATCATGTGTTGAACTGACATAAGAGACAAACTTTCTAGTTAATATATTAAACAGATTGCACAATTTAATATAAATTCCAGAAGATAATTAAATTAAATTGTAGAAAATGATAGTATTGATAATGATTATGTAAAATTATATGGATGGTAAAGTAACCATCAAAGAGATGGACAGATATCGTCAAAATATTTGAAGGCATTAAGTTGCATCGTCTTTTAAAGCGACTTACTTAATGCGACTTTATTATCATTACATCTCATAAAAGTTAAAACTTGATGGCGGTAATAGAAAGTTAATGTCATTAAAAACTAGCAGTAATGACCCTTACTCACAGTAGCCAGAATAAATAATATAAAAACTTATATCAGTGTAAACAAAAGACATCTTGCTTACGTCATTATTCACCAAACCAAGTAAAAAGGCGCGTAAAGGAAATTTATTAGTTTTTTTTTTATTGCAAACGCCATATCTGGGCAAACGATTAATACTTAGGTGTTTAAGATGGGACGAATATTTTTATAAATATTGTGATAAATGTCACAGGCGAAATCGTGCTTACACGTGGGTGAGATAGAGACTATAAAATTAATTATTGTAATAATTGATAGTGGAATGGTTGCGTTTGACAGATATTTGGGCAATGATTTGATCTGTATTGATTATCTTTTATTAGCGTATAATACTGATTTATGTTTTGAAAGAGTTTTTGTTATTCATAAATGGTTGAGATTTGTGTAGAATTGGGCTTTGTATAAGCTACAAACATAGGCGTAGTTCTACAGACATAATCATATAATCATATCGAAAGTTTGTGAGTGTGTGTGTGTGTGTGTGTTTATATGTTTGTTACTTCTTCACGCTCAAACGGCTGGACCAATTTTGCTAAAATTTGGTATGGAGGTAGCCGACACCCTGGATTAACATATAGGGTACTTTTTATCCCGATATTCCCACGGGATCAACATTTACGCGGGTAAAACCGCGGGGAGCAACTAGTCACACTAATATTATAAAGGCGAAAGTTTGTGAGTGCGTGTGTGTGTGGGGGGGTGTGGGGGTGTGTTTATATGTTTGTTACTTCTTCACGCTCAAACGGCTGGACCAATTTTGCTAAAATTTGGTATGGAGGTAGCTGACACCCTGGATTAACATATAGGCTACTTTTTATCCCGATATTCCCAAGGGATCGACACTTATGCGGGTGAAACCGCGGGGCGCAGCTAGTCACCCTATAATGTTCCCACTGCTTACTAGCAGCGAGGAAGCTTGTGTCAAGCCTGCTCTCTGTGAGATTGAGGGGGCCATAATCCACCACGCGGGCCGTGGATGTGCGGGTTGGTGGATGTCACATGTCTTCGAATTTTCGGCTCTAGAACATGCCGCCGGCTTCCTCACGATGTTTTCCTTCACAGTTTGAGAGCAGTGGTAATGAAATAAATTACTCAAAGTGCCTGCTTGGATTCGCACCCACGACCCCCACGACCAACAACAACATGCAACAAGTTGTGACTTTCACAGAATTTAAATGTTAATCACTGGATTTTATGAGCACTTACTTCTGCCAACAACGACTTCAATTAAACCTTTGCACGCTGACTGGCGGCTTTGCTACGTTGTATGGCAATGTTTAGCCTCTGGCCATGGTAAAAGCCAGCCCTTGGGTCACGGGAAGAGTCAACCAGTCTTTTGGAGATTTCATTGAACAAACCATGAGTAGTCGGACCCAGAACCCGAGGGATTCAACTCCAAACGGCTCGAAAAAATTTTTTTTTTCAACTTTATTCGTAGGTACTATTATCGTACTAATAAAACTTAAGTTATTGCAACTGTTTGTCTTCGCCAACCAAAAAACTAGATTGTATCCGATTTATATTTAATACCGGATTAAATTTATAGGTTTACTTTGTTTTATAGCCATGATGGAATGTCTCCATTTTAGACGACAACGTATTTAAAATGGTTCTGTGCTATTAGGGTTCCGTACCAAAATGGTAAAACGGAACCCTTATGGTGAGACTCAGTCTGTCTGTCTATCTGTCACAACTGGATATCTCAAGAACTACTAATGCTATTAACTTGAAATTTGGAATAGTTTTAGATGTCGTTTGCCCAACTATTTTGCCAATAAGAAATAAATAAAAATATATAGGTACTTATATGTATATTTCTTGCAACAGGGACTGAAAGGGGGTCTGAAAAATTCGAAGTGGGGCTACTAGGGCATGTGGGGTATCATATTTAAAAGAGCGCAGTTTGCACATTCTCAAACTTTTTTTTTTTGACTTTTGATGAAAAATGTAAAAAAAAAAATACCGTTCCCCCCTTATCTCCGAAGTTTACAAAGAGAAAAATCTGAAATAATTCTATGTGATAGAAGTTTATGTAAAGATTACAGGAAAAATAAAACGAAGTCTCTAAATAAATAGCACACTTTTTCAGAAATCATCAACAAAAGTTACATCTGCGATGCTATTCTGTAAAAATCTCACCGTGAAAACTTAGGTGAAGTGAGTGTGGAGTAAGCTGTCAATAGTGTCAATTTCTAGCAAAAGCAAACTCACTTCACCTAAGTTTTCACGGTGAGATTTTTACAGAATCGACCGGCAGTTCCACTATCGGTCAAGACATGGCCACAGATTACTAAATAGTTACTACGTACATGGCGGTGACATAAAACTGCAATATTCTACACCGCAGTGCACAGTGTTAAAATTCTCTGACGAATAGAGGCCTCGCCGATGAATATTTAAAAACATATGATGGTACGGAACCATCGCGGCCTCGGTGCGCGAGTCCGACTCGCTCTTGCCCGGTTTTTTTTTCATCAATATTTGAGTGGAACGGAGGTTATAGTGGACGTTTAATTTGAGTATGTACTATTTTATGTTTTAACATATGTAATATATAACAACATCATGCCTGTAATCCCAGAAAGAGTTAGGCAGAGGTGTACAGTACATAGTACATCCATATTTTTCCAGTTATTTTGAAATCCAATTTAATAGGGGGCGAGCTATTATTGCCATCAACATTGCCCAAATCCAGGCAGTGGGCTGCTACTGAGAAAATCCTTATGGAAAAACCACCAACCCAGGCAGGCAATTTACTTTGTGTTAAGTAATTATTTCTTCAACACTGCTCTCACAATGTTGAAGGAAGACATCGTGACATGTGAGAAACCGACATGTCCTAGAACCAAAAATTCGAAGACATGTGAGAAACCGGCATGTCCTAGAACCAAAAATTCGAAAACACATCTACTACGACCCACTCTCCCTCATCGATATGAGGCCTGTGTCCATAGATCCTGTGTCCCAGCAGGTGGAACATTATAATCTGATTGTGTTGTGTGTAGTAAATAAACTATTAAAGACAATAGTTTTAAGAAAAGAGATGGAAGTCGTTGAAGTGCTGATATTATGCGACCATTAACGAAGATGGAATAAGCGATCATTCAATTAAAAGGTCCTTAGACACGACTGGAGTCAGTCGGCGGTGCCTATAAAGTACTCTCAAAGGCACAAAACAGTTACAAGAATTAATTAACAATAAGACAAGTTACGAAATCAGTTACAGAGCTATTAAAGTCCTCGTTTTATTACAACCTTTTACTAGCCCAGCCATAAAGTCTTGCTTGCATGAAACAAAGGAGTGTATCTGTATAATATACAGGATGGGGCCCGTGGCTAGATAATAACAGCCGCGCGGTTTGTCTGTGGATGGGTGACTATCTTTACATACCGAGACCCCTCCGTGCCTCGGAAATCACGTTAAGCCGTTGGTCCCGGCTGTCATTCGTGGATCTTTGACAGTCGTTACGGGTAGTCAGAAGCCCAAAAGTCTGACAACCAATCTTATCAATGGGTATCGCATTAGGTACCCAGTAACTGGGTTGTGAAGGTCAGATAGGCAGTCGCTCCATGTAAAATAAAGGTATTCAGCTGCATCCGGTTAGACTAGAAGCTGACCCCAACATAGTTGGGAAAAGGCTAGGCAGATGATGAGGGTAGCAGGAACATGATTCAGTATATGATTCGGAACCCCCTTGTGTTGTAATATAAGGTCGGTTAAAAAAAAAAAATATTTGGCGTATATCCGCATACGTTTTGACCGCGTATAGGTCAAAACGGTGTTTTCTATGAAACAGTTGATTTTTTTTAGTGAAAACTTCTTTAGGTGCATTGGCCATTTTTTGAGATGGGAAAAAACCATTGAACTCGCGACACTGTTACCGTAACCGACACCTCTGTTTTAAGTTTTGACCATTATAAAGACATCAACGCGCGGTACATTTTCTTTGGGAAGAATGACCTTCAAACATATTTATAAAATATAAAATTGCTATGCTTTTTCAAGTTTTCACTTCTGTCGGCACTCGGAGTGTTTTTGATAACCGACGCGCGACGTAACATTCCAACGCTGGGGTTTAGAATCATGTGCTGAATTCATGGTTTCAGTTTACGCGTCGATGTACAGACGCCAGCACATCAAGCTACCCGAAACTGTCAAATTTTCCGAATCAACCTTGAACCTTATGCTTTAGCGATAAAGTCGAAAATCTATTAAAGAAATTTGACAGATTGTAGTAGCTTGATGTGCTGGCGTCTGTACCTGCACCCTGTATGCTCATGCCACCTTTTAAATAAAACATGAAATAGAATGACAAAGTACTAAGCGGTTGATCGAATCTTCACGCGACCAGAGGGCTGACCTATTTTTGGGTCAAAGAATCAGCATTGCCATTGAACGTGGCAAGGCAACGCTGCCACTCTGCCAGCATTTTGGGCACTTTTCCTGAAAACAGCGATGCGAAGTTAAACGAAATTGTCTGTGATTCTCCTCCCTTTTGTTCATACATGTACATAATAATATTATTAGTATTTAGAGTCTTTTTAATTATATAAATACTGGCTGACCCGGCAATCGTTGTCCTGTTTTTGATTCGAAAGACACGTGGCGCCATCTATTATTATAATAACGTTATTGTTTTTTTCCTCGGGAACAGCACTTTTTTTCGTGATGGAAGGTGGGTTATGTCCGTTTCTGTACACCTGACAACGTATATGCAAAATTTCAGGATGATCGGTTCAGTGGTTTAGGCGTGAAAAGGTAACAAACAAACAAACTTACTTTCGCATCTATATATATACATATAATAAATTTGTAGAAAAGTGGTGTCTGTACAATGGAAATATAAAAAAAAAAATTAGCAGGGGTTGTTATTATATCGATGCCGAGCCCGAAATTGTAATTAATTTTTTTTTGTCTGTTTGTCTGTTTGTTTGTGCACGCTAATATCAGAAACGGCTTATTCGATTTAGATGCGGTTTTCACTAATATATTGTAGTAGGCTTAACTTAACATTTAGTGTTTATTTCATGTCAATCGGTTCATAAATAAAAAAGTTATGTCAATTTAAAGAATCACGGCGAACATTTGTTAAGGTATTCTATCAGAGTACGTACACGCCTCGGGTCTGCGCGTCCGATCTTCGGAACTACTGGACGGATTTGAATGTTTTTTTTTTGTTGTATAGTTATTATGGCTGGACAACATTCAGGCTATAATGTTTCTTGGAAACTTGAACACCTGATGCAGAACCGAAACAGACCAGCTTAACTATAAGAGATACAAAAATGGTACCATAGCAAAAATTGTTCCACGTGATGAGGATTTTCTGCTGAGAGAATAAATTTGAAGATCTGGAACACCTGATGGGGAACTCCAAGAGCCCAGCTACACCATAACACATATAGGAATGACGTCTTAGTAAAAGTTATTCGGTCTGATTGGCATTTCCTGTTGACTTATAAAAATCGAAGATCAGAAACATCTAATGTGGAAATCTAAGCTATCACTAATTTCACCTCCACGCGGTGAAGGCGGTAACAGTTTAGGACTGATTTTCGATGACGATGGTATATCATTGAAAATTTGACTCTACTGGCCAAAACTCCCATTTTTTTTTTTAACGTGAAGAAATGCTCATGCATTCTGCACTACCACGGGGAGATAGTGCAGTTATGTGGGACTCTAACCCACTAAAACTCCACTGTGTCCTCCTCTGCCACTTACGGCGGGAACATGGGCACGCGTTAGCACTCATCCAGCCAGACGATCCCGTGTCTGGGCACCCTTGGTAGGGGAGCAGTCACTTAGATTTTAATTGATCAGGTATCTTCATAATAAAACTATAACCATGCCTAGAAAGAGGTCAAATCTTTTCCAATGTTCCAAAGGAGCTAAAAGATTGAGGATCGTAAGATCCCAAGAATCTACCGAAGAGCGTCAGGAGAGACTTGATGCTGTTTGAGAACATCAGGCTGCAACTCGCTCCGTGGAAACCTCTTCGGATCGCGAAGCACGCCTGCGTTCTCAGCGTATTTACGCATCTACATCCAGATCTCTAGAGACCAGTGAAGAATATGATGCGCGACTGACCGCTGATACGGTGAGATTATCATACATTGTTCCGAACACGCACACAACAAAATATTCATAATCAGAAAGTGAGAAAGAAAGAATTGCTGGAGTACGGCATGAAGAGACAGATTAAGAAGAGCGCAACGAATTCTGATCGACTTCGACATTCTCTGAACAGAATGTCGATATCATCTGAAGAATCGTATGTGTCTCAAGATATAGCCGTAGGGCATGGCGACCTTCCTTGGGTTGATAAGGAACGGAGTGCATTTACGTATACTCCTATGATTGACTACGCCACATATTCCGCCATCGGAGGTATGGTTAAAAATTTTACTTTTTGTGAAGCTGTTAAATAGCAAAAAGAAACAAACGGTATGTGTTGCTCAGGTGGGAAAGAACATATTGAAATATTACAAAATCCTCCAGAAATATTAAGATCACTGCTAATCGGTGACCATCACAGTCAAAACATTTATTGGACAACATACGTTCGTACAATAATGCCTTTCAAATGACATCTTTTGTTGCGAAACAGATTTCAGAAGGCCCATTTATGCCAACATTCAAAGTGCAAGGCCAAGTTTACCACCCTATTGGTTCATTATTGCCTGAAAATGACGTCTCGAATCGTCTCGCGCATCCCGTTGTTATCCAGTCCCCGGGTTCTTAGAATTCGACATCAGACGTTTCAGATCTTCGATTTTGACTACCCCGTTGTCGCTGGCATAACCAACAGGATCCGCGTACGAAGTCGCGGGCAGAAGCTAGTTTATAATATTAGTTAGGATTATCTTCCATGATAGAGAACATGATTTGTAAATAGAATTCAAGTTTTACTTATAAAGTCTGATGTTCACTTAGCTTAATACCTTTGACATTTTATTTTCTATACTAAGCTATGTTCTAACTGGTTTGATGTATGTAGATACGTAGGTACTAGGTACATTCTAAAATAGAAATTGTAGAGAGATTCAAATGCTGTATGGCTAAAGTGAAAGCTGTGTCTATATGGGAGTGCTCAGAAATAAGGATGAGACCCGGACGGATACGGGAAAAGTGCTTGTATAATTACCGTCGATACTATAGACAGAGATTGTAATTTATTATTAGCTCGTTGTTTTCTGTGTTATAGAGTGCTGTGTATATATATAATATGTTCTGTTTGGAAATTAACATGTCGGAAAAATAATGTTTTTCATTTTATTAGTGATGGTTTAATAAATCTATATACATATAATAAATTTGTAGAAAAGTGGTGTCTGTACAATGGAAATATATAAAAAAAAAGTAGCAGGGGTTGTTATTATATCGATGCCGAACCCGAAATTGTAATTAATTTTTTTTTTGTCTGTTTGTCTGTTTGTCGGTTTGTCTGTTTGTCTGTTTGTTTGTGCACGCTAATATCAGAAACGGCTTATTCGATTTAGATGCGGTTTTCACTAATATATTGTAGTAGGCTTCACTTAACATTTAGTTTTTATTTCATGTCAATCGGTTCATAAATAAAAAAGTTATGTCAATTTAAAGAATCACGGCGAACATTTGTTAAGGTATTCTATCAGAGTACGTACACGCCTCGGGCCTGCGCGTCCGATCTTCGGAACTACTGGACGGATTTGAATGATTTTTTTTTTATTGTATAGTTATTATATGGCTGGACAACATTCAGGCTATAATTTATCTTGGAAACTTTTGAACACCTGATGCAGAACCGAAACAGACCAGCTTAACTATAAGAGATACAAAAATGGTACCATAGCGAAAATTGTTCCACGTGATGAGGATTTTCTGCTGAGAGAATAAATTTGAAGATCTGGAAAACCTGATGGGGAACTCCAAGAGCCCAGCTACACCATAACACATATAGGAATGACGTCTTAGTAAAAGTTATTCGGTCTGATGGGCATTTCCTGTTGACTTATAAAAATCGAAGATCAGAAACATCTGATGTGGAAATCAAAGCTATCACTAATTTCACCTCCACGCGGTGAAGGCGGTAACAGTTTAGGACTGATTTTCGATGACGATGGTATATCATTGAAAATTTGACTCTACTGACCAAAACTCCCATTTATTTTTTTTAACGTGAAGAAATGCTCATGCATTCTGCACTACCACGGGGAGATAGTGCAGTTATGTAGGACTCTAACCCACTAAAACTCCACTGTGCCCTCCTCTGCCGCTTACGGCGGGAACATGGGCACGCGTTAGCACTCATCCGTGAACCCGCCGCGGCTGTCCGTCACCGGACCCTCCGCTGGAGAGTACTCCCCATCACCGGCGCACCAGAACACATAGCACGCCGTGACCACCCCAGGGACCAAACCAGCACATGGGCGCCAGACGATCCCGTGCCTGGGCACCCTTGGTAGGGGAGCAGTCACTTAGATTTTAATTGATCAGGTATCTGCATAATAAAACTATAACCATGCCTAGAAAGAGGTCAAATCTTTCCCAATGTTCCAAAGGAGCTAAAAGATTGAGGATCATAAGATCCCAAGAATCTACCGAAGAGCGTCAGGAGAGACTTGATGCTGTTTGAGAACATCAGGCTGCAACTCGCTCCGTGGAAACCTCTTCGGATCGCGAAGCACGCCTGCGTTCTCAGCGTATTTACGCATCTACATCCAGGTCTCTAGAGACCAGTGCAGAATATGATGCGCGACTGACCGCTGATACGGTGAGATTATCATACATTGTTCCGAACACGCACACAACAAAATATTCATAATCAGAAAGTGAGAAAGAAAGAATTGCTGGAGTACGGCATGAAGAGACAGATTAAGAAGAGCGCAACGAACGTTTGAATTCTGATCGTCTTCGACATTCTCTGAACAGAATGTCGATATCATCTGAAGAATCGGATGTGTCTCAAGATATAGCCGTAGGGCATGGCGACCTTCCTTGGGTTGATAAGGAACGGAGTGCATTTACGTATACTCCTATGATTGACTACGCCACATATTCCGCCATCGGAGGTATGGTTGAAAATTTTACTTTTTGTGAAGCTGTTAAATAGCAAAAAGAAACAGACGGTATGTGTTGCTCAGGTGGGAAAGTACATATTGAAATATTACAAAATCCTCCAGAAATATTAAGATCACTGCTAATCGGTGACCATCACAGTCAAAACATTTCATGGACAATATACGTTCGTACAATAATGCCTTTCAAATGACATCTTTTGTTGCGAAACAGATTTCAGAAGGCCCATTTATGCCAATATTCAAAGTGCAAGGCCAAGTTTACCACCCTATTGGTTCATTATTGCCTGAAAATGACGTCTCGAATCGTCTCGCGCATCCCGTTGTTATCCAGTCCCCGGGTTCTTAGAATTCGACATCAGACGTTTCAGATCTTCGATTTTGACGACCCCGTTGTCACTGGCATAAGCAACAGGATCCGCGTACGAAGTCGCGGGCAGAAGCTAGTTGATAATAAAATTTGTCCTTCGTAAGTATTCTGATGTTATTAGCTTTCTCTACAAGAGTTTTAAAATAAATTGAGCTAATGTGTCAACAAGGTGCGAATTGGGAGATAAAGTCTTATCTTTGAAACAGCATTAAATTCATAAAAACTTGAAATGAATGACGTGAAAAACACATTACGTATTTTTACCAATACCAACAAGGCTGCCTCCCATCTTGCCGCTAAAAATATGTCCCGCCGAAAACTTCGATAACTTTTTAATGGCAAAAGCACTCGCAATCTGCCAGTGTCAATGCGCCGCGCCGCTGATATTCTCGATTTTTTTTTAACGCGATCAGAAACAAATTTTTTATCAATCTCAAAACTGTCTAAAGATGTTTTTTAAGGCGACTTTTTTCGTAATTTCGGCCAGATATCGATGAGGAAAAAAAAATCATGTTCTGAATTTATTTTAGAACTTACGGTAATAGTTTTAAGGTTTATTTTCGCTTGCCAAGTAGAGTCAGATGTGATTGTATTGAACAGGTGTGTAGTGGCAACAGGTGATTTTGTGACCGCTAATATATTAGCTACAGGATCCAAATCGGCGGTCGACATATTGCGCTATGTAAAACAATCACCTTTTAAATCAATTTAGACCTTGTAATTATAAGAATAAGTGCTAAAATCGTACTTTACTGTTGACAGATGGTATATTTACCTATGTAAAAGATTACAAGTGTATGTAATCGAGTATTTATGTGAGTGCAGCAGTGATTGGAATTTCGGAATGCATTTTCATAAATGTCCTTGGTTTTGTGGCTGAATGGTTAAATTGAATGTAACAGTACTAAAGTATTTGAGCATTGTGAGTTGAATCTAGAAATTATCTAAGTGTTACATCTGTAGTATTGACGAGAATACATTGCTAGATATCCTTAATATTTTATCGCCCACGCTGTATAGTTATTTTAAATAAATGGCATAATAAAAAATGAAAGTTAGGCTGTATAAAACTTGTCATTGTACATCCTCATAAAAAACAGAATGCGTAATCATGCTAATAGAGACGATAATAATAGTTTGTTAGTAAGAGGTTGACACCAAACCGGTTTATTCGATTTTATTGATAAAACGTTCACAATAGAACTATTAGCTTTAAACTTTTCTGTGCATCACAAAGCTCGACACTTTTTCTTTAAAAACATTTATAAAATTATGATTTTTTTTTCTTCTTTGTCAACTCAACCAATGTCGACTATTCTGCCAGCGGTTATGACATTGTTTATGGTTTAACAAAATAAAACAATGTCTCATTTGCATTTGACATTTGATAAGCTATCCGCCCCAGCGGCCTTGCCTTCCGTCATCAAATCACTTAGTATAATTACCTACTATAATCAGTCACCGTTGTTCAATATTTTCGCTATTATCATCATAATATTATCTAATAAGACAGAGGTGATAATATGAATGCAAGTTATAATTTCCCAGGCATAGTATTTCTGTTTTCTTTCTATAACATAATAAACCCACATTGTAGGTAACTCACATTCTTAATGTATAATCTTTTGGTTTATAAATGTCTACCATTTTTCTCACGTGTTAGCACCGGCTGTTCGAGACCGGAACTTGTCGGACAATCCCGAAGTACCTAATTCAAATAATTGATTTCCCCTTCACAAACAAGGGCATTATATTCATTTAGACAAGCTTAAAAACTATATGACAACTGACACTAGTTTCTGAGACTGGTGTCTGCACTAGGAATACCTGTAGAGCAGATCACCAGTCCCACCACACGGTAAGTACGTACCTAAACACAATCATGATCATCATCAGCCTACAGCAGTCCACTGCTGGACATAGGCCTCTTCTGTTGCACGTCATTCAACTCGATTTACGGCCACTCTCATCCAGCTGCTACCAGCCATCCTGCGAAGATCGTCGCTCCACCTATCCTGAGGACGTCCTACCTTACGTTTGCCGTGGTTTGCCGATTCGCAGTCTCCACTAAAGAACACGTCTACTCCAACGGTCATCGGTTCTACGGCTAATATGGCCGGTCCATTGCCACGTCAGCTTGCTCATTCTATGACCTATGTCGACATTAAACTTAATCAGTTATTTAGTAAATGTGAAGGGGTAGGGCATAGCATAAAAATCAATCACAGACACAATACAACAAAATAAACAAAAAGATAAATTGTAAAAAAAAAAAAAATTGCGAGGATTTCGAAAGCGTTTCCCCCAACCCTTTCTTATTTTTTTTTTTTTGTGTTTATGTTCTTTATTGCGTCATGTTTACCGCAAATAAACGTATTTTTTCTTTCTTTCTAGAAGTAAGTGATAGATACCTTTAGCTAATCTGCATTCGCGATTTATTTGCCAAAAATGTAAACAAATACGAGTTTATGGAAAAATAACTTTAAATCCTACACAATAAAGTTCAGTTTACGCTACAACTTCAAACATTTTTATAACTTTTTCAATAGTGCTAGTCACTCTGAAATCAACTTAATTACCATTAAACTAAAGTTGATATTTGTTTAATTTGAAATAATATTAATTTGAAACATAAGTTTGAATAGACTATATCTATCACTTCTCTAAATTCCATGACATTATCTAATTACATGGAATTAGATAAACATGCAGCGTGAGTCTAGTAGTCGCAATTGCTACTGTTGAGCATGAGGCCCTGGGTTGGAATCCCGCGTCGGGCAGTTTTTATAAGGTTTTTCATCTGGAATTTCTCAGTAGCAGCCCGGAGTCTGATTACTGCCCAGTTGATGGCAATAGGATCGCCCCCTATTGCAGTACAGGGTGTAAGTACTAAAGGTGCACTGTTATGTTTGATGTTAAAATTAAGTAAAGATTCCTTCTTATTTAATACACTAAAAAACAACATAAAAGTTAATTTAATAAGTGGCAAAGCGTGTGGTCTTCGATTTTTATTGATAACGATTATTCCCGACTCGATCCGTAACCAATTAATGATGTTAATTTTAGCGAGGTGCCATTAATTTGATGTGGGTTGCGCCTGCGCAGATCAGATGCACAGCTTTGACTTTGAATCTGCCGCTTAAAAGTGTGTTTTAATTTGTTATTGTTCTGTTTATTTGTTTGTTTACAGCTAGTTTTTAAATGTTTACTGCTGATGTCGATTTAGTCATCACAACTTCACCAACCATACATCCCTCTATGTTATTTATTCCTATTGATTGATTTTACATGAAATAGTCATTCAATAGGATTGTATGAACTTAGACGATTTTGTTGATGATTTTAATTCTGTAAATACATAATATAAGGTATGGTCGCGAATCATATTTTTTTGTTTAACATACAACTTGACACTGACCTGCAAATTGCAAAAAACGTAAGAAAAGGGCTTTGAAGATCCGTGGCATGCCTACTTTCGCGCCATTTTGAAAATGGCGGCCACGCAGGAGACTTATGCTGCGTTCGCGATTTAATTGCAAAAACTGTAAGCAAATATGAATTAATAGAAAAATAACTTTAATTCCTACACAATAAAGTTCAGTTTACGCTACAACTTCAAACATTTTTATAACTTTTTCAGTAGTGCTGTGCTAGTCACTCTGAAATCAACTTCATTGCCATTGAAATAAAGTTGATATTTGTTTAACTTGAAATAACATCAATTGCCAACATTAATTTGGCACAAGTGGAAAGATGTAAGTCCGACCTGGTAAAGTGGGGCTACCTTGACGGAACGGCAGAAGGGTGTGATAGCGGAGCTATATATGTCACAAACCATGCTCCACCTCCTGTCACAAAATATGCAGTCAAAGTGACCTCTACCCTGCCACCGACATTGTGACAACGCCGTGGAAGGAAGTGGCAAAGTTTTGGGAAAACAAGATTTAAATAAAATACAGTCGTGCCAGCGACAGAAAGAAGAAGAGATTTGAATAGTCGAAGTACGTTTGCCAGCCTCCATATAAATCCCCTTTGAATTTCGCGGCCTACCATGGCGTTTTCCCCTTAAATATTTTCTTTTTCCTAATCAAAAACTCCCACAACGCTTTTGTCAACTTGGTAGGACGTAAAATCTAGCAGGTACTTATGTGTATGTTTGTCCCGATATCGGCATAACGTGCTTGATTGGACCTCAATAAGGTTTAATGGTCAAGCGTGATACGCCAATCATCAAGTATTTATTAGAATATTTTATGGCAATAATCTTAACAGGCTGCTATAAAATATTGATTTTGAATTTCAACATCAAAAGCGAAAAGGTTGGCCAAATCCTATTAATGTATTTAATTTATTATAATAAATATATCTATAAAATTTAAAACCATTTGAATCTAGATTTATCATAGACTAGCTTCTACCCGCGACTTCGTCCGCGTAAAATTTCTTGTTCCCCGACCCCGTCGCATCGCATCGCCTGCCCGCTGTTAGTTCGGTTTCGCGATCTTACTTTTTTTCTTTTTGCTCGGCTCCTAAGGGTCATAGCGAGATATTAAATAGCCTATAGCCTTCCTCAAGAATTGGGCTATCAAATGCAAAAAGATTTTTCAAATCTGACCTGTAGTTCCAGAGATTATCGCGTTCAAACAAACTCTTCAGCTTTAATATTAGTATATATTGCTTGCATCAAGCGCGCGTGGATTTCCTTAGCAGAGTTATTTTAGAAATGTATTTATTATACTCTTCAAAGATCTTTACTTACAATCATCAACAAATATATTTCGAAAAAGATTATTACAGGATTTTATGTTGATAAAAAACTCTATGGCCCATAACTCCTTAATAGGTACCAACTCTTAACATCTTACACACGTGATAACTTTTAAACGAAATATCCGATTGAGATGAAACAAAAAGTATTTTACTTCTTCATAAATACTCTTGATAACATAATGCTTAATTTCGATAAAGATTAATATTACGATACATATTTAACGTAGTTTTTTTTTCTTCAGACGATTTAATAATTATTTTGAACACAAAATCGGTTATTGTGATTAAACCATGATAGCTAGATATATGTTCTCGCGGACTTTTTTGTAGGTCTTAATGGGCTCTACAAACCCGTAGTACATCATTTTGTTCTATTATCAATAGTTTTTGCAGCGCACGCAAAAATAGGTTTTCGATTTTACACCTTGTGTTACAAAATAGCAATTTTATTACGGATCCCTAATTTTGACTGGACTACCCAACACTAAAAGAATCATTCAAATCGGACCAGTAGTTCCAGAGATTAGCGCGTTCAAACAAACAAACAAACTCTGCAGCTTTATAATATTAGTATAGATGAAGCTTCATAATATAGATTTTGTAAACTGGTGGTGAGTACCTCTAAAGGCTGTTTATTTATTAATACATTTTATTCTAATTTTGCGATCGTCATTTGTTCCCACAAATATTATTGTATTTTTAGCTGTTAACCTTTGTCGACGTATCTGTCTTTATAATAATTAGGAAATTATTTTATATTTTAGAAGCATTTTGTGATAAATCGCTTTTTTTAAAGAAACAGATATTAGCAAAGTAACAATTAGTTAAATTATCTAATTATACGTTTTTAAGTAATCCGTTCAGTGGTTTAGGCGTGAATAGGTAACATAGAGACAGACAGAGTTACTTTCGAATTTATAATATTAGATTAACAAATCTGTTAAAAGTCCATAGGTAATAACTTCAAAGCTAGAGTGAATATGCATCTTCTGGGCTTGCTCGTTCCATCATAGACCTCATCCATCGCCTTCCACCAGGCGAGATGGAGGCAAGAGCTTAGCCCGTTTTAGAATAAAAAATAAATAGGTACTGGTGCAAGAATAGGCAGGCAAGCTTTTATTTTACTTCTTTATCTAGCGTACATTTTGTTCCTAACTTTCATAGACCTACATTTATGCTAATATTAAAATGACGATGCACATTTTTTCCATCACTTACAATCTTCTAACTAGCCACAGCTTAGGAACAAAAACTATGCGGTTTGAAGTTCACACAGAGATAATTTACCAAATACTGTTAGGACTAGTCACTATTTAATCATAACTCAAAAAAGTTTGTGTATACGTAGGTATTCTTTTTGTCATTAATTTATTTCGTTTAGGAAACTACTATATTGTCGGTAAAGGAAAACAGTGTAAGGAGAACTGCACACTAATTACGTAACACAGGATCAATGACATCTGAATCATTTTGAAGGATATTGCTAATCCATTGCTTAATAAGTTCGAAAAATGTGTCTGCTCAACAAAGTAAATAACGCAATGAATTTTGTCGAACTGTCAAAATGAATACTATAATAATATTTCTCATACCCTAAAGGAAATGACATATTTTATTATCACGCTTTTCACCGGTTATGCAAATTGAGAACCAGCTATTTGAAATGTTTTGTTTATTTGGGAATACAGGTGTTATATAATATGAAATGCGTGTTCCATGATCTAATTTTGATTAAATAAAACAAATTGGTGTTCGTTGTATATGTATTTTCAAGACGTTTTTGCCAAAGTGATTTTTATAACATCATTTTCGTTTTTCTGTTTTAGTTCCAAGGCGCATTTTACGCAATATCATAATTTACAAAATATATACATCAAAACGTCATGTTTATTAAAGCAATATTTGCTAGTCTTCATTTAAAATTGCGTACATCCTCCGAAAATCGAAATTAAACTCAAATATGTATACCTAAACGTAAATACATCCCTGCAGCCATCAATCACTGTAAATACCAGCAACTACATGGCGGGAGAAAAAAAATTGTAAAGTGTATTTCTGTTTACTTGTCCGATTTGACAAACAAACAAGGCGTACTGACATTTCGATTTTGGCAAATTGAATGTGTACTAGACGTTCATTCGAAGCAGTTTTTCGTTACATCCATACCGTGTGTGTCTCTTACAAAGACCAGACCTTACCTTGCGAAAGTAATTGATAAATTTACTATTTACGCACAGTCTTTGTTTACCAAATAGGACTTTATATTGAAAAATGTACTGTAGAATCTTATTAAGCACATCCTGGTGGCATTAAGCAGTGTGTCTGTCTGTCTGTTCGACCTCTAGCCGCGACCCAGTGGCCTCGGGTACGGGGATAGCTATTCACTTACATGCTGAGTTGCGCAGGAGTGGATACGGTATGTTGCGCTTGCGCCAAGGTTGGTTTGAAGATGGGTAATTGACTTGTGAGACAGCAAGGTTGTTTTTGGGCAATCAGACATGCAAACTTGTGTTTTAATATTTGATCTTTAGGCACAGTGCATGTAAAACAATATTATGCGGTAGATACCCACTAGGTATTTAGCTGTACCGTCACTCTGCAACGCCCAAGGAAAGAGCTTTGCAATGACTTACCCTTGCAAAGCTGCGGCGGTGACGGCTCAAAAATAACTTACACAAGAATCCTTTTTCAGCTGTGGCGAAGGAGTATTGCTCTGGTACACACGGCGACACATGAAGTTAAACATTTCCTTCAACCTTGACAATCGTTACTTACTTGGGGTTTGGGCAATCCTTTCGTTGTTATAGGTAAATAAAGATGAAGGAAATTACTTACCTTCAATTGAACAGATTTGCAAAATATTACAATTTCTTTGCCAACAACATCGCACAAAGGAAAATAATTTCAAGAACAACATTAGCGTCTTCGTATATCATACACCAGCCCGTGCCGAATAGGGTAGGTACAGGTATGGAATGTATGGTACGCCTCACAGAAAGTAGTAACCCATCTTCATTGGAAAGTGTGCCCAAGATATATTGTGGAGAACATGTAGGGTTGCCACGGGTAAAATTTGTGAAAGGTTTGTTCGTTTTTGAAATATTCTGTTTTTCGTCATATCTCGGCAGTATTCGAAGGGTGTGCTCGTGCGCTCGTGTGTATGGTAGGCTTATAATATATTTCGACAATTATACAGGATGAAATTTAAAACTTGCGCCAAAACGAAACAGGAGGTGCAGTCTCTACTCATTGTGAATTGTCAATGCCGAGCAAGAGCAATAAGAAGTACCTACCTATTATTTTAAGTTAACTTTTGGTAATGAGTATACATACCACCTATAATATTTTGATTTGTTGACTTCTGTGTTGATTAGGTACTATACTTACTGGAAATTAAAAAGTTTACTTAAAATAATAGGTACTTCTTATTGCTCTTGTTTCCCAAACCCAATACAAAGCTAAGGCTTTATCGGGGTCGCGAGTTCGATCCTCAGACAAATTCTTTCTTACAAGCGTACCATTCAAACAGTTTTTCGAATCAGCGTGTTAGCGACAACGTCATTCGATATAGCGGTTTTCGACTTAATGTGCTTTCGAACTGGCGTACCACTCTTAATTTTTTTCGAAATAGCGTGCGTCGCAATAACGTCATTCGAATCTTCGTAGCACTCCCAGGCACGTATGTGCATAATTTGGCACACCTATTAAATTTCATCCTGTATTTAATTAACTAAGTCCCATGTAATAGTGGGCAGGTAAGTATCTTGTATGTAGGTATAAGTATGTGTTTAAGAAATCATTTATCTTAAGATTGGCAATGATTGGCGACTTTTTTCGAGATAAAATTAACTAGAACGATGTTTTTGTTGACGTAATCATTGGGTAACCTTTTTTGATTAACGCTTAATTATTCAAAGTTTTTAGTTATTCTTAAAGCCGGATTTTAGTGAATTTTATCATGATATAATTGTTTTTTCTTATCTTATCGATAAATGGCATAATTATTAGATTTACGCGCAACTTCTTATCTTTTTAACCTTTATGTTTATAATTGATTTTAATAATAATAAATGTTGCGTGCTCAACCAGTTTCTACAAATATTAAAAAAAAATTGTCTGCCTCAAAATTTAACTTGTTGTATATTATACAATTTATTTTATAAAAGGTTACGTACCTACCTACACAATGGCAATGTATCCAAAATCAAAATGTCAAATGATTAGGTACTATTTTATATTATTTTTTTGTCATAATATTTCTTAATTAAAGCAAGAACCAAGGTTAATTATAAAAAAATACAAATACCTATGTTTCAGAAAAAAAAAACATTTTTTTTAAATGACTTCATAATTTAAAAAAAAAATTATAAAATGAGAAAATGTATAACTTGTTATGTCGTTGTGTGTACAACCCTACTTTAAACGTAATCCGACACACATAAACTTTTTTTCACACTTAAAAGTTGAACAGGGCTATGTGCCAAGTGCCAACCCTACCTCATAATCGCATGCTAAGCCGACGGCACAGGTGCTCGTGTGCCAAATGTAGACGTCACATACAATTTATACGTTGAAAACGTGAATTAATATGCCTTATAGCGAGTATTTAGGATTATAGCTTCAATATTAACAGACATAATGGCCGCGGCAATAAAATGCCAGATTTAGATGATAAAATTCCAATCTTTATTATTGTAAAATTGTATCTGTATGTTTGAATGCTTTTAGTTGAGTACTTTGATGTTTGATGCAGTTGGTGTGCTGTCTGTTTTTGTTTGGGAGGTTAAGGTGAATGGTGGTAGACCCAATCTCTTATGGAGAAGTGCTTATGGTAGAAATCTAACTCAGAAAGATGTATTAATGATTCTAATGATTATAATTCTCTAAATATGTACCTGATATTGTCGCGAATCACATTTTGATCAAGATACAACCTGACACTCACTTGCAAATTGGAAAAAACGTAAGAAAATTTGAATTTCGCGGTCTACCACTACCCATTCACCTTAAGAAGGGTAGTTGGAAGGAGGCAATTTAAATAAACTATAAGTTAGGTAGATTCCATTAACGTACGTACTACAAGGTAGCAGGGACATCGACGCCTAAACTGAAACCATGAATTCAGCACATGATGGTTCTAGACCCCTTGCGTAGAATTTTTTTTGTCGGTTATCAAATAAGTTTGAACAAGTTTTGACGGCACGGTTGGCGCAGTGGTTAAGCGATTGACTACTGCGCTGCGTGTCGCGGGTTCGATTCCTGCACGGAACAAACATTTGTATGAGCTACAAGTAGTTGTTCCGGGTCTGTCTGTCCTACTGCTAGGCAAAGGCCTGCCCCAAGTCCTTCCAGGAACTCTTTTCACGCGCAACCCTCGCTCTCAGCCCTCGCGGTTCGCGTCCAGGTCATCTCTCCACCTTTTTCTGGGCCATTGTGTGGAGACTTTTGCCCAGCGGTCATCGTGCATGCGGCTGATGTAACCTGCCCAAACTCATTTGAGCTTGGCACTCAAAAGATTATTTAAAAAGAAGAAGATGATGATAATGCTGCTTTGACTACATCCACAGGGAAAGAAGGAGTGGCTTATACTAAAAACGGTAGTCACCAAGGAACTCTATGCAAATACAATTAGGTAGGTAATACTAAAGCTAATCTAGTGAAATTACCTAATATGTTACTTATGTCTAAGCAATAGGTTTCGCTTCTGTCGGGGTTATCTTCACATAGTTTATGTATTGCCCTTTTCTGCTAGTAACTTGCAGACACTATTTTACCAGTAACATCTTAAAGAGAAATGTTTACTTTGAATATTGAAGTAAGTATTGGTAATATTGGCATTAAATTATAAACATGTCATTTACGATTCCGAAATGGTGAACATTAGGATTTAGATCGTCATAATTTAGCGAGTGACGAAATACCTCATAATGAAATGCCATACCAAGCGTCCTAACCGAAAACTACTATCGCGCGAATACGCGATTACTCTATCATTTAACTGAATAATGACGTACATACGCGACTGGATTGATCGCGCGTGTATGTTACCTATATTCATATGAGCGAGTGTGAGGGTCGCAGACCGGCGCGATTGACACTTTCGGTTAGGACGCCTCAACAATAGAGGCAATAATAATCGGCTTATATGTATAAATAAAGTTCCCAATGCTGGGACACAGGCCTCCTCTCTTCAAGAGCGAGTGGGCTGTAATCTACCACGCGGGCCCACGTGGGTTGGTAGATGTCACATGTCTTTGAATTTTTGGTTCTAGGATATGCCGGTTTCCTCAAGATGTTTTCCTTCACCCTTTTTAGAGAAATGATGATGAAATTATTCACACAAAGTAAAGCGCCTGGCTGGGTTCGAATCCATGGCCTACAAATCGTAAGTCGGGGCCGATACCACTGCTCCTCCATTGCATAGAGGCAATACAAACCCAGAAATTAACAGAGACGCTCCCCCTAGAGTAGTGACTACTAAAACAGTTGCTAAAATTGTTTTATATAACATAACAGTAAATAAAATAATTTGCGACAGCATCAATCTAGCTATCTATGACATTCCTGTGCCTACTCAATCATGTTTCAACCTGCCTAGATTACGGCCCACTGAAGCTAGTCTTTAAACAACAGTTATTCGGTAACGTGTTGGTTCACGTTTTCACGGCATTCTATGTCATTGATGAGTCATTATCGTTTTATGGTGTCATGGGAAGGCTCAGTGATTCACCCAGTAATCGACTTTACAATTTGGTGTGGGAATGTCCTTATTTTAGTTGTTGGGCCCTTATAGACATGACTGATGAAATGATGATATAACGAAAACGAATCAGAAGGAGTATGTAGAGATCGAAGCAGGTAGCGGTGTGTAGTTTTTGCGTACCACTATGTGAAAAAGGTGTGAGTGTATTATGTATGAAGAACTAACAATGGTCAGGTCTGGTAGGTAATCTAAGAATAAAGTCAGCAGTGTGGTAGAAGAGGTATAGACTCATTTTAAGCAGATCGAAATGAAAAGTAGTTGGGTGAAGGACGATATATACTTACTCGTAAAATCTCATGTCCCTCTAATATGATAATTTATGCGAAAGTGTGGATTCTGATCTGTTCGGATGAAGATTACTCAATTAAGTCGTAACGGTTGATTAATTCAAATTTAGTAAAAAAAAAATATCTGTTTATGATATAGAACTTTTTATTGACCGAAGAACCGGAACGATATTTAATAAAGACTGAAAAAAGGACTTTTGATGATTGTCTCAAACTCAAAGCATTAACTTCACTTAAACCAATTACAGGATTTACAGGCAGTTTTGAATTGTCAAGGAGTCGGTCAGTCCAAAAATTTTGCAACAAATTTTGAATAAATTATAAACAATTTTCACTTGAAGTCTCTTGCATAACCCAGTATTAATCGCAGATTCGCAATTAGCACCAACATAGCTACGCAATAGGATTGCAGCTGTACGAATACCCAAGCACATAACCTATACTCCTGTTAACTATATTAACAGTTCAGTTGACATTTGTATAGTCGAAACCGACTGATATTTAAATAGTGTTGCGTTAAAAACAGGTTCAACCACCGAGTTAGTTACCGATGAGTTCTGAGGAATTTACTTGATAGGATTAAGGCTAATACCTGCATTGCAATATTGATTGTAAAGTGTCATAACTTCGAAAGAGTAAGGTCCTTTTCTAACTTATTTATGAGCTCTAAGACATACATAGGATTTGATGTCTACAATAATCGTATGGGATTATTTCGTAACAGAATCGAGAAATACCTCTGCGTGTCTACACTCCTTTGCATTTAGTAATTGTTTATTTTGGTGGGTATTTTTACATAATAATATTTATCAGACCGGAAAGAATAAACTTGTTATATTAATTTATCTATTAGCTACTTATACTAATGCTTAAAAGTAAAACAGTTACAATTGTGTATATTTATTAGCATGTGCTGCCGAACTAGGTTTATAGCCTATTTCAGCATGCAGCGTCTCAAGCCCTCAGACGGGTATGCAGACATGAGCTAAAGAAAACAGTTTATATTAACTAATTAGGTACTTTTGAATTAATTACGTTTAAAACAATAACATGGTTATTGTCCTCTAATTATTTTAAAAGTATATCCTTAACAAGTTTTTTTTTAATAGCTCCTACATTAAGCATGATCGTGAAATAGGATGTAGCCCAAACATGCAACCCTGTGGTACTCCAAACTGTTCACAAACGCTTTCTTTTATTCTACAGATACACGTGTCTATTTATTGGGTTTGTATCCCAGAAAAGTACAAGGGCAACATATTTTTATAAGGAACAAAGCTTTTTAGAGACAGATCTCATTATTTAGGGATCATGGCCGAATTTAATCCCCTACACAAAGCCTTTCGTATTGATCAATATTATTTCATATCAATCTTCTTAACAGAAATATCGGAATCTACTTCCTAATCATTACTAATGAGGTATAACTAGATAAACTTGAAGCAATAAGTGATATAAAAAATCCGCGCAAGAAACTTATGACCGCTGACATTTACAATTGAATAGTTAATATTTTTATCAAAGTGTGATTCATGATTATGTACCGTCTCACGAATCATGGGAAACCAAGATGAGTCATGGCTTCAGACTGAACCTGCAAATATTTGAGATGATACATTATTATAATTTGTTGTGAAATATTTTTCGGGTCATGAAGTAGAAAACGATGGTCAAGTAGGTATGTATGGGAGTTAATAAAATGGTTCCGTAGATCATCATTATCTGCCTAGCCTTTCCACAAATATGTTCGGGTCAGCTACTAGTACAACCGGATGCAGCTGAATACCAGTACTGGAAAATGTACCAGTAGATAGGGCACCATAATAACTACTTAAATATTCAACATCGTTCAGAATTTACATTCACAGATCAATTCGTTGATGGCTATATGAAAAATTATATGGATATAATCAAACAATTTTAGAAGAGAAGATATTTCACGTTTCTTGTATAATAATTTACTATTGTATATGAGCAGTCCAATGTAGTTTAACTTAACATTTTGGATTGACATTTCACAGCACTTCTGTGGCATAGAATCAATGATTTCAAAGTCAATGCATGTATGCATAGAATGTTGTCGGTTTGGATTTTAACCAAGTGTTGCAGGTCCCCAAAAAAGCGCATCCGAGACGTTTTTACTTGAAGTTATGTGAAGCTCTTCCGAAGGTGAGGTTTCCGTTAGTGAAACTGTGACCTCTAATAATGTGAGAAGCTCCGGTATCTTAAGACATCCTTCAATCTTTGACCTTTCGAGGTCTTTCAAATTGAGTATGTTTTAAATCTCTCTAAACTTTTGTTTAATAGATTCATTCATTTCAATTGCGTAGCACACTTTGTAACATTAGCAATGGCTTTCATTTTGACATTTCAACAACATTCATTGCGTTATTTACGTTGTCGAGCAAACAAATTTTTCGAACCTATGAAACAATGGATTAGCAATATCCTTCAATATGATCAGATTGTGGTTATCTAATAGTGTGTTGCGCAATTAGGGTGCAGAGATTAATTTTAATTCCTATTACACTGAAAGAAATAAGCATAATCAGCCTATAATGTTCCCACTGCTGGGACACAGGCCTCCTCTCGGTGAGAGGGAGTGGGCCGTAATCCACCGCGCGGGCCCAGTGCGGATTGGCAGATGTCACATGTCTTCGAATTTTTGGTTCTAGGACATGCCGGTTTCCTCACGATGTTTTCCTTCACCGTTTTGAGAGCAGTGGTGATGAAATAATTTACACAAAGTAAAGCGCTTGACTGGGTTCGAACCTACGACCTACAACTCGTAAGTCGCGGCCGTTACCACTTGGCCACCACTGCTCTATGAAAAAACATTGATCCGAACTGCTTTAAACAGTTACGTATGAGCCTAACGTTCAGAACAGTATCTTTTACTGATCCGAAAACAGTTAAAGCTTCAGGCAAAATGTTACCGTCATGACAGTAAACTTTAACGTTTTAACTTTACCGTTTTTTTCAGTAAATGGTATGTTCAATCATTAAACGTTACTGTTTTGTCTTTTATTGTTTTACAAACATTTCTTCTTACTGCATAAAGTCAGTAAATCTTAATGAAGTCACTTTAATGTGGTGTAGTAAGAAATTATTTTTTATCAGTGTACCAAGTGTACCAACACTGATGATGACATAAGACGGTATATAGCAATCCCTATTAACAATTAAGACCTCCTTGTCATATTTAAATTAATCTTAAAAGACATAAAACCAAGAACTGCACAACTAATATATAACTAAATTACTTCTACTTATTTTATTATTACCTATAAAATAATAGCCATTATTAGAGGTAATTTGTTTATAGGAGTGGGTATTATTGCAACTGCTTCATGATATTACGTCTTTACAATGAATCATTGTATCCTAGATCATGATGATGGTACTGGTGATGCATGCCTGAATCAATTGATGCAAGCATGCTTAACGGCTTGCGGAATTAAACAAAAAAAAAAAACTAGGTATTTATTAAAAAGAGAAAAGGACATGAAAGATAACATATTAGCTAAGTAGCTAGTAAGCTATGGCCCAAGTCTGCTATTTTTATAAATTCGTCATTCCAACACGATCCCATTGTCATTTTGTTAAAAGTTCGTAATCTGCTTAATTCATAATGGTCGATCATTGGTCGGTCAATGGCACAGAATATACACGATACTCGTAACGAATTAAAAGCAATGACTGCACAATGCCGTTCTAATGGTAGGTCACTGATCAAAGGAATTGTCAAAATTTTAGCAGATTACCGCATAAGTCAGTCATTCATTTGTCATTTTATACGAGATTACCATTCTGTCATTTCTTTCAATGGAGTGTCAGTGGTTGACCATTGGAAAGTCATAATGACACCATTATATTAGTAGATTACCAAACTTGTCAAAATCAACAATTATGAAAACAATGATAGACCATTCTGACACTATTGTAATAGCAGACGTGAGGCCCTGTACATTTCCAGTCTAAGCTGACCTCGCATTTTCTAGGTATTTCGTACAATCAGAAGTCAGCTTGTACTGGTTATGTATAGCTTGATGTGTAGCCGTGCGTATCAGTCCTCCATTGAATAGGAAGAAACTTTACTCTTTTTTTTCTAAAATTGTTGTAGCCATTGTTACTCCTTATATATCATCTATATTTGCCAGAGAAAGTCCCGTCAATATCTGTCCGGCCGTTTCGGAGATTAGCTGGAACAAACAGACAGATATTCAGAGAGCAAAAAAAAAGGTGTTTTTTTTAATAAGTACCATAAAAATATACTTTCATATCCATTTAGTAAAAAGCTGTTATTTTGACATTACAAACAGACACTTCAATTTTATTTATTTGTATAGATGTTTAAATTACATCAACTTGGCAATGAGTTAGATGTATGATTAGTCATGTTTATTCCTCAAACAAACCTCAAAGGGTCAGATTTTTATCTTGAAAACCACATCTTGGAAAAGATTATAGATAATTATGACTAATTAATTAATCTAACAGTACCCGCTTCAATTGTTTTTTTTATGGATGTCAGTAGTGATGTCAAAAACGTATTTTCTCAGTTTATGTACCTATTCGGTGAGTTAAAAAAATATGTTGAAACATCATTCAGTATCTATCGAATGGTCGACTTCATAGATTCAGTATGAAAAAAAAAAGAAACTAGAAATTAATTATGTACTGTAATTAGTGTTCTACAAGGTTAAAATATACGTGAGTAGCGCCACTTCATACTAATCAATTAAGAACATAATGACCATTTTAAAGAAGATACAGACAGTGAGACAAATAACTTTTTTTTGTCTGCAAGCACTGAAATACTAATTATAACAGTACATAATTATAAAATTTTAAAAGCTTGTCGTAACTTGTCGAAGACTAAACAAAGAACTGCCCCAGATGTTTCCAGTCCAGGGCTTATCCAGTCCAGATGTTCTAACCATTCGATCCATTGTTAAACCATTACAATGAGTTCGCAAGTGCGTTACCTGACTAATTTAGGAATTTTGAACTTTCTCAAGGAAGCACACGTGTTTTATTATCTTTTAAAGATTTTTACAGATGTTTTATTGTTTCATTTATTGAATTGAGTCGGTATTTTACACGTTAGTTCTTGAATGGATTTGGGAGACATATTGAAGTTATTGTATCTATTCAAACTTTCATTATTTTGAAAACAAAACTCTTGGAATATTCAAGACCAGCTTCTACTCGTGACTTCGGACTCGTGAAATTTCTTGTTCCCCCGACCCATCCCGTCGCATCGCATGGCCTGCGGTATTATTTCGTTTTGGCTTAGCGTTCTTTCTGACTGTTTTTCTTTTTTGCTTGGCTTCTAAGGGTCCTAGCGTGATGTTAAGTTGCCTATCGCCTTTCTAAAGAATTGGGCTATTAAATGAAAAAAAAAAAAAAAACAAATCCGATAGTTTCAGAGATTAGCGCGTTTAAACAAACAAACAATATAATCAGCTTTTTTTGTTTTTCTTTTCTCGGGACCATGGGGTCCCGGTCCTTTGGAAGGCGTACGAGGGGCCGAAGCCAACTCGCAGAGGCCCCTTAGGAAATTTTAATGAAATGCGGCACCAACCGACGATTTTCCCTGTATGCACTATGCAAGTGCACCCAAGGATAACCCCCGGTTAGTGTAGGACTATTGCAGGATATGGAAAAATATATTCAGCTTTATTATTAGTATAGATAGATATATAGATTCAGGCCAAAATCTATAAACGTTAGCTCGTGCTTTAATTTGGAGATATTTCCAAATCAGACAGCGACAGACATAACGCTTATGCGTATTTCAGACTAAGAGCTAAGCTAGTTAAGTTTAGCTTGCGTAGTTGAGCCAGTTTTTCATACATGCGGCATATGGCATAGTTTGCGGTCTGTACACAAGTAAGAAAAACTATATCAGCTATGCGAGCTAAGCTAGACTAACTTAGCTTAGCTCTTGATCTGCAATCCGAGCCTAAGATGGTGCTTAGTAATGTTTATCTCGACCTTCCCACTGAAGCCCTGAAAAACAAATGAATATGTTTTCCGACTTTGCTTAAGCTTTGTGCCATCTTCACCCATAATTTTGGCTCAACGGGACCAAGATCTTTCCCCCTTTCCGTTATAACCACGATGGTTAACGCCCTCGTGACACACGACTCGTTACTCCTCGCAGATAGCAACGGTAGCGGGTTCGCTTCCCTACACGCTCGCTGTGACCTTTACATCATCATCTGATAGGCTGCACTGTTTTTATCCGGTTGTTTAGCTTTGAATATTTGATTCTTTAGCATTGGCAATTGCTTTCGTATTGTAGAATTTAATATAAAAAAAAATAATCGTAAAGTTTAATTTTAACTAGTTTTCGGAAGTGACTAGAATTAATTCTATTTTATTGTAAATTTTGAAGTTCGAAGGTGCCTTTTATGGGGGTCTATTTGAAACAAATGCTTTGACTTTGTCTTTGACTTTGAACTGCACCAAAAGCAGCTTTTGGTTTTTTGAAGTTCTGACGAATGTTACTGTACAGGTTGAGTATTGTCAGCCCAGATTTTAAAAGTAAACCTATTTGTGAGACCTTTGTCCATCTACTGAAAAGGCTCTAAAGCAATTTCAGTAGATAAACAAAAGTCTTAAATACGGTTTGGTCCTTCGGTCCGAGGCAGAGAAAAACCTCCGTCCTAGATTGACGATGCAGGTAATTCTTACGTTTGTCCTGAATCATCATTTTACTTTTAGCACTATCCTGCCCACAGCTTTATTCAATTCATAAGCTTCTATTACGCCTGTAAATTGAGATATTAGATATGTAGTTGGTGCGTGATTGAGTAATAAACACCCAAACACTTTCGTACCTACATTATTAGTCACGAACGCGTCAGATCAGGGCAATCTCTACCATCTTGCAGTTTATGCAGATTAATTTATGTTTTGATTTAATTGGTATACAATATGCAATTATGAATCACGTTTTGATAATGCACCTTATTGCATTTAACATGCTGCTCTCAAAACCGGTGAAGGAAAACATCGTGAGGAAACCGGCACGTCTTAGAACCAAAAATTTTAAGACAATATGTGACATCTACTCTACCAACCCGCAATGGGATCGCGTGGTGGATTACAGCTCACTCCCACTCGGAGAGAGGAGGCCCGTGTCCCAGCAGTGGGAATATTATGGGCTGACAATGCATTTAACATCAATATCATCGGTAGATTACTCTGTTGAGATCATCGTTTCCTGATTAATTTGCAATGATGCATAGGTGATGCAATAATAATACCTGACTTTATTGATAATCGCCGTTATTGATTGTCATTTGTTTAATGAGAGGAAACAGACTTAAAACGAACATTGCATCAAAACATCTCTATCACATAAAACAGTGGCAAATCACGACAGTTCAACGCCCTTTAAACCCAATAATATAAACAACACTTCACGAAACCTGCGCAATCGCATATTCCACAAGAATTTGAAAGCCATCCTTCATTCCAAAGCTTTGCATACCTACACAGCAGAACTTGAAAACTGTTGTCTCTGGTACTTAAATAGTCAAAAGCATTCCAATACTATTCAATGCGACCTTTAAGGCCGATCGGGTCCTCACATCGGGTCACGGCGGCACTCCCGCGCAGCACTGCGCTCCCGTGCGCGCGCCGGCGCACCATTTTGTTAAGCGCTTTAATCGTTAGATATGTTTTGCTGCATGTATTGTAAGTTATTCAGGTTGATAGAGTAATTTTAATCGGTGATAATTAAGCCGTTTAGTATGAGATCGTGTTGATTTGAAGTTTAATGTATTATTGGAATACGGAGGCTGATTTGAATGCAATTCATCTGGGTTTAGTCGTTTTAAAAGGTTACCTACTAAAGTTACTATAATCAGTAATCCTGCCTTTATGTGTTATATAAGAATAATATATTAAGTGTTGGTGCTGTTTCATTTCAAAGCATTACAAAGAAGGTTTTAACAATCAAAGAAGATTTAATAAAAGAAAAGATATTCCCCGATAAAGCTAAACATAAAGGTTGCAGCATACTTAACCCATCCTCTCTCTAAAACCTTTAGCCGCGACTTTCAAATAAGGATCATCTCAACCCGAGTACAGTTAGCGGGCAAGAGGGGGGTGAATGGTTACTGGGGGGCAGAGGGGGGATCGAATTCCGCAAGAACTACCTTCACCTGACCTAGCTTTGGCTTTCGGTTTATTTATGTGTTGTTTTAGTAAACAGAGCGCTGTTAGGCTCGCCAGTAATTTTGGGAGATCGTCCTGGTATTTAAAATGTCGGGTTTAGGTAAAATGACCGCGGGATTTGTGAATGTGAGGGTTTTTTGGTTATTGTTCAAGCGTTTACGCTATGCCTATTTTGTCTTTTCGAAAAAAAAGTGGAAGTCTTTGAAAAAGGGTCAAATTGTGAATGAAGTACGGCAATGTGTCACAGTTCTTCGGCCATTGAATTTAAAAAAATTAAAGATTGTGTCCTGTGTAGTCATTAGCGGTTAACTATATGTTGCACGTTGAGCCAAGTTCAGGCCTGTAACAATTACTATTATGGAACTAAGAAGTAGGTTACCTTCGAAAGGTCAAAATAAAGTTTGTTCACAATTGGCCTATAATGTTCCCTCTGCTGGGACACAGCCCTCCTCTCTGTGAGAGGGACTGGACAATAATCCACCACGCGGGCCCAGTGCAGGTTGGTGGATGTCACATGCCTTCAAATTTTTTATTCTAGGACATGCCAGCTGTTTCCTCACAATTTTTTCCTTCACCGTTTTGAGAGTAGTGGTGATGACATTAAATACACAAAGTAAACTGCCCGTGGGCTACCACTGCTCGTACGCCAAGTTTGTTCAGCTCCCAAAAATTTAATTGTTTATATTCTTGTCCTGCATAGTATTTTCAATCGTGGCAACTATACGTACAGTGTCAGATTCAATTGGAAGGTCGGTAATGAGCGTTTGGTTACCTGTTAGATTTGTCGTGTCCAAGGCTCTGGGGAATTGTAACAAATTCGAATGTGCTTTATGCTCAGCATTTAATTTGGTGAAGCATTTGAACGGGGGCTCTTGTTTGTGGGACTGGGATTTAAAGACGACACTAATTTAGCGGAGCCTTCTGTGTTCTCGCGAATCGAAGGACCAACATTTACATGAAGATATTTAATGGAAATGTTTAAAGCTTGCTCCATTTACTTATGTTAAGTTACCTAGTCCGAGCTTATTTGCTTAAATGAAAGATTAGATCTCCAATGTTGTTAGCACTTCATCTAATATGTAATTGAAGTTATTGCGAATAATATTCTTGTTACCAGCAGACTCACTATCATTAATCATTCGCTTATTGCCTCTGATACACAGTACAATTGCATTTGAAAAAACATTTCTCGAATCCGCCTTAGGCTTACATTCGGTTAATTGAATGAATATTAATGTAATTGGTCCTTGTAGTACATGTAGGCTCATCTGTTAATGACTACTACATCAACATGACTATCCTTTTCAATGACATTTATGACTTGTGCATGATCAGAAATATCCTATGTATCCTGTTTATCTTTATTGGTTTCTCAAGTAACTAGACCATTAGAATCGAAGCAATTATATCGATTAAGTTAGTGCGCCATTGTCTTACCAGCCAAACAGTCGCCGACTAGAAACTAGTTAAGTTTACAAACTGTAGCTTTAATCCGGAATGCAATTAACATAATCCAACTTAGATTATCTCGTGTGTCGGTCTCTACGATGAAATACTATATATAGTTAAAATGGAGGAGCACGTGGGAGTGGTTGTTGAAGTAAAAATTGAGGATGCGGTTTATTGTGTTATCAACTTTAGGCTGTATTGGATAAAGTTTGTTTTGTATTGACAAAGGTCAAAGAAAAGGTCGTAAATATTTAGTTCTTACAATGAATAGAGAACTTTCTTCTATTGAGTTTATAGTCGTAATTTCAAAGTCCGTGGTTTGAAATGGCTCATGTATACTTTATGTGCTATCATGCATGTTTAATATGTAATCTATTCAGATTTAGGAATCATTCAATTTTTAGATAAATATTGTTTAATCGAATACTGTTTATTAACTCTGTTCTATCTTTATAGTTGAGTTTGATTTGTTGGACATGTGTACGAGGTTTGATTACCGTGTGAGGAATTTTATATTTAAGTGAGATTATTGTTCTAGCTAATTGATCATTAAGAAAGTTTACGTTATTCTTAATATTTGTATTGAAAAAAAAAATAACAGTCCAGGAGAAACGAAAGATATCGTAATTACTGCGAAATAAGTGAATTGATTCGAGGGCATAGATGAGCCAATTGTCGCCTCGCTTTTCCTAACTATGTTCGGGTCTGCTTGCAGTCTAACCGAATACATACATATTTATATCTTTATTAGTAGTCGAGCCTATTAATAAGGATATATATATTGAAAGGTAATAGCGAAATAACAGTAAGCAACGCAGTTTGAAATATAGATATACAACACTTTCCTGTATTTGTAACAGCAGAGCCTACAATCGAAGCCCCATTCCCACACAATAATGAAGTTAACCCTCCAATTGTTTAACAATTAGAAAACAAAAACAAAAAAAAACCCTATCCAAAAGGTGGTCAGTGTAACAAAAACGGCATCTTACCAGCATATTTCACGGCCATCTGCTTATTACCATCAGAATCTTGAACCATGTGTCCAGTGATAGCTAAAAAAAGGCCCGTAGACAATGGGCCGAGAGATTTATAATATTCTGACATCTGGACGGTTACCTGAACAGGCGCAAATGAGGGATAACCTACCGTTTGAAGGGCTTCGAAATATTGTAATTCAATTAACTTTGGGAACTGTAATTAAAACATTTTTGTGGGAATTTTGAATTTATGTTTTGTGAGGTGTTATTATATATAATTACTGGCAGTTTTAATTTTCTCGATACATTTTGACGGATTGGGTTCGACATATTAATAGTGTTGACAGGTAATTCGAGCTGTTGAGCTTGCAATAAACGTCATAATTTTAACTAGCATACTGGCTAGGGATGGCTTTCATGTATTGGGATTAAAATGAAATTGATGTCTCAGCAATATTTGGTGGTTTTTACACTCTAATTTCTATTCTTCATTAGTTATGTCGTTAAAATCGTAATGTTGTTTAAAAATAGTACATTTTAACAATATTATCAGCAATGTCGTGTCGTCTTTAGATTTAATATTTGACCTTGTGTGTTTCCTTATTTTTATAATGCTTGGTTTAAATTCTAGCATTTTTTTTTCTAAAGTATTTTTAATTTGACTGACGTGTTTATTTTTTTATATAATTTAAAGTAGATTGTACAGGTACACAGTTTCGTAAATACCTTTATTTTATGTACCTAGTTTCTTAGCAATTAAACGATTATGAATATGATCGTACTTAATTATAATTTTATATTTTTCTACAGATGGCTTGCGCGTTAGCAATGGTCCTAGCGCGATAGCGTTATCTCCACTTATTGCGAAGATCCGCGTAAATTTACAAAGTTTAAACGGAACGTAAGGCCTAAAACCAGTTACAGGCCAATAGTCCAGAATGCAAATATAACACAGCACCAGCTGACACAGCCACAGATGCTTAAAACTAGCACCAATGAAAATCTAAAATTGAAAACAAAACTACAATATAATTCAATTATATGCCTGGCGGGTCTATTTGTACCCTAGCCTTTATCCCATTACAGGATTGTGACCATATGCGTGTATACGTTTATAATGTCAATGTCAACAGGCATTTTTATGTAAATAAGCGTACTAAAGGTCGAATTATTGTTTATCAATTGTAACGTTGCGTGTTTGTCCTGTATCTTAACTATTAATAGATTTTATTAGTACGACTGTTCTGCAGGCAGGTTTTAATTTTAGATAGCCATTTAACCATGTTATTTCAGGTTTTATCTGGGTTCTTATCTTGGCACACGTTGGATGGTCGGCTGTAACGTATGGCGTACATCGATCCATTAGTTAGGGCGTTGATAGGGTTCTTGTGTGTGAGAGGAGCGATGGACGGCTTAGCATAGTCGTTGACCTGTTTGTGTTGGTTGGAATTTCGCTGACCCTGTAAGAAGATGCGTGGTTAGATTTAATTTCTATTTGGTCGTTCAGACATTGTACAAAGCTTGAGGGTGTTAAGGGAATGGACGATGTTAAAGTGCTGATATGGGCTGGTCCCTATCAGAATACCAGCGCTGCGGTATTTATTTTTTAAATTTCGCAGAATTATGCTAAGATAGGAGTCTTTTTGGCCTCATACAGGTCTTTTTCTTGTTTTTTTTAGCCTATTTTGTGTCCCGCTGCTGTTCAAAGGCCTCTCCTTTTTTCTTCCAAATCTCCCTGTCTTGTGCGATCTCTGGCCATGTTGGCCCTGCAAATGATATTAGATCGTCACACCATCTTCGCTTTGGTCTACCTCGACGACGATGTCCTGCCGCAGGCGTCCAGTGAGTGACGATCTTTGCCCATCTCTTCGCGTGCATTCGTGAGACGTGGTCCGGTCCACTCCCACTTCAGCCTGGCTGTTTTTTCTTCAACATTCGCTACCTACTTGAGGTATGGAGCGCAGCGTGGTGTTTCTAACTCGATTGCACCTAATATGCTGCGCTCCATTGCCCGTTGGCAGTTTTGTTTTGTTCTTTTTTTTTAATTTAATAAAAAAAAATATGAAATGTAATTTTTACTATTTGTATTTTCTGTGTGTGCCCCAAATAAAATATTTTTCTTTCTTCTTTCATATGGAAACCGTTGGTATGATAAGAGAGGGTTAGAAGAGGGTAGATCAATATATTAGAGCTGTGATGAAGACAACGATGTTGTTTGATTAGTTCCTCTGCTATTATCGATTTAATTTATGTACCCCCCTTTTGTTATTTTAGGGAATGTTAATGATGGTAAAGTTATGGCCTCTCAAGTTCCGCTAATGAGACACAATTGATTTTCTATTGTATCGTACTACATGAAAACCCGTCAAGCCCGGTGCGTGCCCTATGTACTAACATAGGGCACGCGCCGGGCTTGACGGGTTTTCCAATGAAATGCAGCACTGAGCACATAATATGTATGTATTATATTAATCTCTTTGCATACAATCAGTAGGTACTGACTGTGTCATGACCAGACTTGCCGAAGAAGGTGTAAAAAGCTAAAAATAATCTTTCGGATGTGTTGCTACGCTACATCCAAAAGTTTATATATTTTATTTTGTTGAATTTTATCCGAAAATTAAATACTTACATATAATATACTTAAGAATGTATAATTATTTTAATTATTCCTCCACAAATACCAGTAAGAATTATAATAATTAAAAGCTAAACTCCATCACCTGATAAATGGCAAAATTAAATTGCCATCCGCACTGTTATCCTATATTATAAGGCATAGGTATATAATTATTCCTACGTTTAGAATTAAGGCATAATTTGCAAGACAAATGGCCAGACATTATTCAATAGGTTTTTAATTAGAATAACTAAGTTATTTGCGTTGCATTTGGATAGATAAACAAATAGGTGGAATTTATCATGTGGTTGCAACTGCTGGCCAGATGCTGGTGGATTGGGATGATTATTGCGCACGCGCATATTATTTGTTCGTTTGTCTTTAATAAGTTTTATGTGTTTTTCTTTCATAGGGGTGGTTAGGTTGTTTGTTTCAGTTGAAAAATGATTGGCATAATTAATATAGTCTAATTATTATTGGTAGATTTCGTGGTATAGGTACTGTGGGCTGTGTGGGGAAAGAAAACAAAATACAAGTTTTTTTCCAGACAAAAATCTTTTATACCCATACCTATAGAATTCAGTAAAAATGGATTCCTGCTGAGGAGACAGTGGTGATAACAGTCAGGTTGAATTTTCAAGACAAGCCGTTACGCCTTGCTGGCTCTCATGGATCCATTTTTTTTATTTTTGTCTCATTTAGAAGTCCTCGAATAATCGATTTATTAAACTCATGTTTTAAAATTATAAGCACTGTGTTGAACATTATTCGTATTCCTGTTAACCCTTTCCACAAAGCTTGCGGTGCTCTTTATATTTTTTCTATTTAACCTGCTTGCAACATTGTAACGTATTTACTTGTAAAGATGATTCGTAATTAATCGTTTGACATCACGGTAGTGTAAGTTTTTATTTTAAATGCTAACTGGAAGTACCACCTGGTCCTTTTGACGTCGCCATTAATAATATGTGTTAGAGCACTGGGTTAATTGCAACATTATGACTGGTTATTGAAGAAGATTAAATGATTACTAAATTATCGGCATTAAAAGGTGTTTGAGACAGACTAGAAAAGAACCGGAGTAACTGACATAGCTTGCAGAGTAAGCAAACTGAAGTGGCAGTGGGCTGGCCATGTTTGTCGAAGGATCGATGGCCGGTGGAGCAGACGAGTCCTGGAGGGAAGACCGCGTATCGGCAAGATAAGTGTGGCACGCCCCCCAGCTAGATGGACCGACGATCTTAAGAAGGTGGCTTGTTTAGAGATTGGATGCGGAAGGTGGAGGACAGGGTTGTGGCGCAGCTTGGGAAAGGACTATGGTCCAGCATACGATTGTGGTGGGCGAGTTGATTAGAATTATGACGCGAAATGTGATGCGAAGTGAATATAGCATAGTATATAGCATAGCTTAGTCATATACAACATTATTTTTAGTATATGCGAAACCCGAAACACGTGTCTGAAAAATCACAAAGTTATAAGCTTATTAAATTACCTTTTTGTCCGTACAAAAACATGCTCACCCGCGCCGTCTTGCGCTCATTGATAATAGTACCTAGGTACCTAACCGTTCGGCGCGGAGATTGGATAACCTACGTAGTGTCGCTCGGTGTCCAACTTTTAACCTTTTTTAAATATTTTTGGGACAATATATTTGGGGTAAAAATGATTGGAATCGATTCAGTTACTTACCTATTCTGAACAAACTATATTCAGGTTTCGCATATACTAAAAATAACGTTGTAGCATTCGTCATAGCATTGTTTTGGTGTGCCATCAGACTGCTTGTCAAAATCTGTTGTTTGTATACTATAAAACCATCTGTAAAGCAGCTATGAATGTAATTATTTCTTAATAAAGTACCTATTAAATTCAACTTTTATTAATTTGTTAATGAGGTAACCGCAAAAAGGTTGCAAATTTGCGTCATATGCAAACCAGGCGACCGATGTCACGTGCTTCGTTTTGCATATGTTGTGTTGTTGTGCAGACGCAGACAAAATGTTCGGGTTAAACACTGGTCCTACCATAAAATTAGCAGAGCAAAAGGACCACTCGGTTCTGTATGTTGAAAAACCTTGTGATGTTTTAATCAATTTAGTTATCGAGTAATTTTTTTCAGCTACTAAGACTCTGATTCAGTAAATTCCTGTAGGTAAAACAAAAAAAAAACACTTCCTAGGTTAGAAAATCGGGCACACAGAATTCGTAAAAAAAATACGCATATTTTGTTTATTTCTGTGTTTCTTACATTGTTTCATCATCAGCCCACGGCAGTCCACTGCTGGACATAAGCCTCTTTTATTGCACGCCATTCAACTCGATTTTCGATAACTCGCATCCAGCTGCTACCAGCCATCCTGCGAAGATCGTCGCTCCACCTAGCCTAAGGGTGTCCTACCTTAAGTTTGCCGATTATACATCGTTTACCTCCCGGAAAATAATTAACGAAAAATAAATAGACACAAAAAATCTAGCAAAGGCAATTTGAACATTTGTATTTATTTTATTTTGCCTTTAGGTATTCAATGAGCGAATAATAAATTGTGTTCAGAGAGTGGATCTTCTGCATGTTCTTGGTTAGTAGTACAGCGACACTTTTATGTCATCGGCACCAGATTATCTTGGCAGGATAGTGCGTACGCGCAGTTATTGTGGAACCTTTAATCACTGAAATGGTGATTAACCTAGGTTTATATTAATGTCTGGGAAACTGCCATTATGTTCGAAAAAAGTAAAATAATGGTGACCATAAATAACTGTTTTAAATAAAATATTAACAAAATTATAAAACAATTAATAACAATTAAATTAACCCTCAAAATATTCACATAACATTAAAATAAAATTAATTATGTTATCTGATCTTTACCGAACCGAGAGATCAAATATAAGATACCAAATTACCATAGAAGATTGAGTGAAAAAGCATTATCTTCGATTTATTCAAATATCGCTCTATATTGAAGCCTGTTGACATTAATGTCAACCAATTCCATCGAGACACATGACGCCCAGATGGGTTTAATTAAAAAAAAACTTTAAAAAAGTACCTCGAGATCACCTGCCGATCCAAAGGTGTAGTAGATTGACAAACCCTAAATTCGGGCCGTCCGTTTTCAAAAAGTTTAATTATCAAATCGTTTAGATATTTGGAAGTAATTCGTTTATAATAAAAGGGTAAAGGTGTGCAGCGAGGTTTGTGAATGTAGGTTGTATTCAGAAGCTTTCTTTACTACTATCGCAATGCGGCAGTGCGACGCGATTCTGGTAAATTTTATACAAATTGTTTTACTAGAGTTGCGTCGAGCTGTCGCGTCGCGCCTGTCTGCGGGTGTCTTACTGCGAAGGTAAGTAACTAACATTTTTTAATACGTTGATACGAGTGAAATATCATAATTTTTTTAAAAATCAATTTTCATGAAAATTGGGTAATAGAGAGAGTATGTATGTTCGAGGTGTTTGGGGTTGAAACGCTGCGCTGGGGCAATGGGGTCCCAGTGCCCACTTAGTTTTTCGAGACATCGCCCAGCGGTTGGTCGACTCTTCACGTGACTAGAGTGCTGGCCTTTTTTTGGCCAAATAATCATCGCAGTATCGCCATACAACGTGGCAATGCTGCCAGCCTTTTGGCCACTTTTCCTGTTGACAGCGATGCGGACGAATTTTTTGATGCTCTATGATTATGACCTAAAATCAAAAATTCGAAAACATGTGACACCCACCAACGTGGTGGAGTACGGTACCACCCACTCCCTCTCACAGAGACGAGACTTGTGTCCCAGCAGTGGGAACATTATAGGCTGATTATGTACAGACGCCAGCACATCAAGCTACCTGAAACTGTCAAATTTTCCCAATCAACTTTGAACCTTATAGTTTAGCGATAACGTTGAAAATCTATTAAATAAATTTGACAGATTGTAGTAGCTTGATGTGCTGGCGTCTGTACAATGATATATTCGCATCCGTGTCAAGATCCGCGCAAATTATGACACACTTAATAAAATGATAGCGACAGATCTTCACAGATGAATCACAGAATTAAAAAGCGTCACACAGTTAGTGTGAGCAATTTCGTTAAACTGAATGACCAGCTAACCGTTTAATATTTAATATTCGTGGGTTAAAAATTAACCCAGAAAGCATAATTAACACCATTAACTACTCTGAAATTAAGTTTACAATCTCGCACAGACGTGTAAAGTGTTACTTTCGAATCATAAACAAAGACGGATTTATTGTTAATTAGTGCTAAAATTAGGATATTTTTAGACATTTTTTTATGGTATCATTATAATTATGTTATTAGCAAAACGGGTTTGCTATTTTGCTATTTTTATGATATTTAATTTATTTTTACAATTTAATTTTTTGCATTTGATCTAGTCTAGACTTTGTGGTTTTTTTTCGTTTTTTGTTAAGTATATTTTGTAGAGGTCTAATTGCTGTTTTTCTAGATTTTTAGAGCTTAAGATTATGATTGGTTCTTTTTCGATAATTTTCTGGACTAGAATGCAAAAAAAAGTGGTCCTTGTGATACTTTTATTAGAAAAAACTGTAAATTTATAGAACTATTACTTTTATTCTACTTAATGAACATAATTGTGCACACGACGACCTATCAAGCTATACATTTCCAGTTATAACTGATCTCGCATTGTATAGGCTTTTCGTACAATGGGAAGTCAGCTTATACTGGAAATGTATAGCTTGATATGTCGTCGTGCCTACGGTAACGCGTTTCGGTGCTTTCATACATTTAGATTATAATCTCGAAAGAAACAAATTGCAACTGTCGGTGATGTTTTACGATAGCTCTGTGAAATTCATTCCGTGTGTCCGTGTGTCCGCGTTGACAGTATACAATTCGAGAAGACATTCAGTTAAAAAAGATTATCAAATTTTATTTTTAGTGAATACTGACGATTTTATTAAGGCCTTTAGATTTTTATCAATTTTATTTTATTTTTATAGATCGATGTCTTTTTATGCCTTTTATTTTTTTGCCGTAATAAAAATGCGTGAAATTGTAAAGGATAGGCAGATGATTTAAATTCTTTTACCACTAAATTTATTAAACTGCGCCCCGCGGTTTCACCCACATAAGTTTCGATCCCGTGGGATTATCGGGATAAAATGTAAAATAGCCTTTATGTTAATCCAGGGTGTCAGCTACCTGCATACCAAATTTTATCAAAATTGGTCCAGCCGTTTGAGCGTGAAGAAGTAACAAACATATAAACACACAAACTTTCGCCTTTATAATATAAGTGTGATTTGTCGTACAAGTGGGTGTAAGTCATCCTAAGCCTAATCAGCATCTACATGAAGAAACGGCCTGTAATTTAGGGACAGCCAAAAACATTAAGAAACACAGATGTATCCCATAAAAGATTACCATAAAAAGATATAGATTATCAGCTACAAGTACTTAAACACCTTGTACTCGCAAAACGTTTATAAATCAAAGGGGAGTACTCTTGTTTTAAAGGAACCTATCTTTTTGCGAAAGATAAAAGACTCGCATCGACAGATGTACAGGGATACGTCTGAAAATAATTTATCCGCGGAAATAGTAAAAAACAAAGTTTTATGTTGCTTTGCTACACATGGCTGTTGTTATACTGTCTTGGCTGATACTATGTGGCGTTTGGAATATTGTGGATAAGATTTGCATGGACATATATATCCCCAGATTACAGGGAAACCAAAGAGAGAAAGATTTTTTTTTATATTGTCACAGAAACACGTGCTTAAAAAAATAAGTTAGCCCGAATACCCACTGGAGACAGATAAACGTAGGTTTTGATAGAGCGCAATCATTGCTACGGAATATTGCGTAGACAGAGTAATCTGTAGACTCATGGTATCCGTTTCACCGAAAGGGACAAAAAATTCCGGCAATCTTCATCATACTATCATTTTTACAGCTTATTACACTGCACTTTACCATTTTCACAGTTGCGCAAATGTACTATTATTGAATTATGCACGAAAAAGATCTAATTTTCCGTTTAATCGCGGTATAGTTTTTAATAATTCATTCATAAACGTCAAACTTGTTGTGCACATTGATGTGCTTAGCCGACACGCAGTAAGGGACAGAAATATTCTTACTCTGTCTCTTTTCTTTGCTAGTGACGTTAATATATTTCTCTTTTTCTTGTGCGAATGAAAACGAAGATATGCAGCAGTCTATAGTTTACTCTGTCTACGGAATATTGACACTGACAGAATTCTTGAACGCGGTTTAGATGTTGTGCTGAGCGCGATCAGTGTCATTGGTGAAATTCGCCTTGAGCAGTAGCATATTCAGCTTATAATGTTCCCACTGATGAGACACAGGTCTCCTCAATTCAAGAGGGAGTGGGCTGTAACTGTGGCTCTACCACGCGGGCCCAGTGAGGGTTGGTAGATGTAATGTCTTTGAATGTTTGGTTGGTAAGACTATAAATCCCAAACAAAAACAGGCGATTAGCCAACTTAGTCACTTTATTGCAAACTCTAATTCAATACATTTTTCTGATCAAACCACACTTGCTCACAACAAAAACAGAAAAAGTTCCCGTGACCAGTTTCAAATGCAAATACATATTTGTTCCGCCCATTAATTAATTAAAGTCACAATGTTGCCAATAAGAAAAAACAATCCACATTAAACCAGTGTTGCAACATCTAAAAACAGCTGTTCGACAATGTCCAATCACAACGCATAAAAAGGTAATTTTAACTTTTTTTTTATGTGTAGCCCATTTAGCCATATTACCTAATGCTTGAACCACGGATATCGTTTGAACTGTTTCATTGCTTGTGGAGTTAAAACTATTGCATAATCAGCCTATAACGTTCCCCCTGCTGGGACGCAGGCCTTCTCTCGGTGACAGGGAGTGGGCCGTAATCCACCACGCGGGCCCAGTGCGGTTTGGTAGAGGTCAGATGTCATCGAATTTAAGACATGGCGGTTTCCTTACGATGTTTTCACCGTTTTGAGAGCAGTGGGGTTGAAATAATTTACAGAAAGTAAAGCACCTGTGAGGGTTCGAACCTAAGACCTAACTCGTAAGTCGCGGCCGTTACCACTGGGCCACCACTGCTCCGTTCCAAAACTGTTGCAAAATTAAAAAATAAATAATAAAATGATTTAATTACTTTTCTGCGAGATTGGATGAGTTGAGTAAATGTTGGCCAGTTCATGCTCATAAAGATGAGTTTGATGTATAGAAATGAATGTTAAGGAGTATCTTAGTATTCTAGGTATCGAAATGTTTTTAATTATAGTGCTTGCGTAAATACTTGCTTGCGTCGGTAATTGGGTTTGTGGCTTATTTCGCGGTGAAATTACTGGAGTAATGTGTCTGCTGTCCTTGGCCTTACTTTTATTAGAGTTTTGAACATTCACACTTTTTTTAACATAAGTAAGTAGATACATCGTTTTTAACTTTTGGGGAGTAGTAACAAGGGTCAGATCGACACTTCAACGTAAATAAGTTAAATACATAATATCGACTGATTTCCTGAACATGGCATTTTTCCGGTGGTTACCTTCATAATTGTTGTAAAATAGGCACCTATGTATTTTATCAATACCAAAAAAACCTAAAACCATTTTTTTTCTACCTTGCAACCCGAAGCCATTTTCTACATAAAGACCACGTTAGACAGTTGTCTTATTTAAACGCACAGGGAACAGATGCTCATGCGCCGGTATCGTCCATAACGTGATCATGAAAGAGCCTCGGAGTGTTATCACAAAAGCACCTAACGGGTTTAAGACATCTGCTGATCTGTGAGATTTGGTGGTCTAATTTAAAAGCAGAAGCGGGATTTAGAAAAAATCCGCAAAAAAGCTCCTTTCATGGTCGTTTTCTAGCATCTGTCGATCAGTATTTTTCTAGGTTCAGACAATTCTGGTACCTACCTACCTTTGATTTTAATCGCATAGGAAGGTCTATGTTTCATATTAATTCATCAGTGTAAAATAATTGTGAGGTATTTATTCGCACGATTATAGTTTTCGTTATACACCTGTATTTATTTATAAACATTTTTTAAGTCACTAAATAAATATAGTTTCTCATCTGAAAGCAATAAAATATTTGAGGATCTCAAAATCAAAATCAAAATATTTTATTTCACATAAGCCTACATGGGCACTTATGAAACGTCAGAAGCTAGGTGCACGGTTCCAATTGGTCGTTTCCTATGGAGAAGAACCGGCAAGAAACTCCACGGTTACTCTTTTCTCTCTAAATCTAACCCATCTCCCACAATATTCCCAAATGTTTGTGCACTTACACCAACCATAAGGACATCCAAAACTTGCGCGGACGCAAGGTGCGGTGACAAGTTGTATACATCACACACAAGGTGCTTCTATCACCACTGATTCTATGGGAAAATATCACCGTACAGTACCTACATGTGGCGTACAAGGCGGATGCTGCTTGCAGGTTTTATTTCCGCGATTTAGTTTGGTACAGTTAGATGACTCAAGCAAAAAAAAATAGCCGACATGACAGATTAATTTAAAGTTTAGGTTAAATAAAGAGCAAAAAGTTTGTGAGTCAGGTGATAATGAAGTCTGGGAAAAAGTACTCGTTAAATTAAGTTTATTAGTAGTATACAATGCCCAGTTAACTGTTTAGCAAAATAAGAATGAAAAAGTGACAGAAACTTATTTAATTAAATGCATAATAAGGCGCAGGAGTCGCGAAAGCTGTTTCATTTATTTTTAGACTTCAAGATTTTTTATAGAAAAAAATGAATGCGAAAAAATGTGGAATTTCCAAAAATATGCCAACAGAAAACATGCTGTAACATCAGCTGTCTGTCTGTAATTTGATAAATTGTTCACAGTCCTCGTAGAAAACAGTTAAAAAATCGCAAAAAACAATGCACATGCGACACTAATCACTGGCTGAGGATTTTTAAGAACGGATGTCGGAACAGAACGGAAATTGGCACTTTTTTATAATCACCAACATAAATATTACAAAATCGACTGTTTCACACCCTTACCACAAGGACATAAGGGCTATATTTGGAAGAAAAAATACACAAATAAATTGGTAAACCTCTAAAACTTTAAAACGAAAAAGTCACAAGTTGCCTAAGTTTTGTAGGTCAACTTTTTGCTATCAATTCTTTATGCAGATGTGCTTTTTAAAAATAATGCTCTTCCGAGGTGCGGCAGATGTACAAAATGGGACCTTGAAGATGTTTGGCGAAAAAAAAACAACACACCTTTTGCTTTGGAGTCCATCAGACGGTTTTTTACCTTTTTTTAAGATGCTCAAGTGATGTGTTTAAAAGATCTGAGTGTTTGGCTCTTTATATCTGAAGAAGCTCCTAAGTATTCAGATTACAATGTATTTTTAAAGCTAAATGTAAATAGATGTTTTAAATTAGCTGCTCCAATAGAGGACACGTCCTACTTGAATTTTGATGAAGATTTTGGTTGGGTAGGACTTTTTGTAACTTTTGCATGAAGATGTACTGTGACCCCTATAACAGTTATACTTTTAATACATGTTTTATATAGGCTTCGCTTGTCAACTAATCTGACTCCTACGACTGTATCTACTATTCTAAATATAATAAATCAATGTTTGTCTCGTATTTTTGCCATTAAATTTTAACGGACTCGCGATAGTTGCATGTAAGCACAAAATAGGTACTTATGAGGTTATACCTATTTTGTGCTTACATGCAACTTTTACTGTTACTGCTTGCAACGTCTGCCGAACAAAAACATTTGTTCGTACATATTCATGAGAAATCGTAAACTTTAAATAAGTATTAATTAATGACCCCTTGTTAGTATCCCACGTCGTCATAATCAGTAATGTTCCCACTGCTGTAGTCCAAGCGCCCAACATTGATCATAAAAGCTTAAATAAAATAAAAGAAAATTTGCGATATGTGAAACTTATATCAATGAAACACGTTCATTATAAAAGTATTCCCACAATCTGCCTCACGAAAAGTTAGTTCGTTGTCGTAAACAGTATTAATTTATGAAACAGTCAGTAAAGTCGCAGTGTTTCGCCGGAAACTGCCATTAAAACCGACTTTATCGCCTCCGATTTGCGTCTGCAAGACTCAATGACAATGATTGTGGACTAAACACACGTTTTTAAATAAATAACGGGTCCGAATTAAGTTTCCAGTCGACATTTCCCTCGGGCGTTCTTGTTATAGCCACGCGTCCGAAGAAACACGAGGGCTTCCGAAAACTGACGAAGATGTTGCCAAAACAAACGCGTGCGCAGTTGAATGTGAACTTTAGTTTGACGGTTTAAAATTTAAATTGGATTGAAGGTGCGTTCGAAATTCGGCCTGTCTATAGTGAAGCCTTGAGGTAGGCAGATGTGTTTCACACAGTTTGGAGTAACTTTTGTATCATTATGTGATTTTTTTTTCTTGAGGCATATGCAGTTTGAAGAAAGATGGCCAGGTAAAGATGTGTTGAGCAGATGCTTTCTCATGGGCACGTTGGGTCACTTCTAGTGTCTTCCGGCTAAGATACTCGGAGTTATAATTATTTGTTTTTTCTGGCCTTGTGTATGCAGAAGCTAGACAGACAGAAATTACTTAATACAAATGCATGTTTTATGTAGAGAGATATTATGAAAAAGCTGGACCGTCACAGACCAATAAAAATGCACGTCTTGTGTAAAGTGATACATAAAGTCTGATAACATAATAAAATTGAGATAAGATAAAAATAAATCTTGATGCATCTATGGTTTTGATTGAAACTGATGCAGATACTTTTAATCTATTCTTGTCTAATTTTTACGGAAGCATTAAATTTATATTCTAAATTAAGCATTTTAACTTCAAAATTAATGTTTTAGTATCTAATAATCATTATCTGAGAAATACATGCAAATCGTGTGTTCCTTTGCGCTACATCTAAAGCGAAGTAAGCAGAGACCTCAGACACAACCAACCAAGCACGAACAGCTGCGATCTTCACCGAATCATTGGCATCTTATTACTTAATAAAACTTTTTGTTTTTCCTTTTTTCTATGCACCCATCTTTTTTTTATTATAGACGCCATGTCACTAAGAAGTTTTTTCCTCGCGGCACGTACCAAATGTTATGAGCTCGGCAGCTGCGCATGCGCCGAACGAAGATCATTTCGCGAATTTTCGTTTCTTGGGAGACAGATGCCGCGTTAACTAAAATTTTAACATAATGTATGACCAGAACGTCTTAAGAAACCCGCTTTATGTATGGCAGGAGGCTTTTCTTACTTTAATTGTTCAGTAGGTACATACGCGCAAAATTATTTCTGTTGCCGCTTCTTACTGAATTACACCTTATCTTATTGCAGTAAGGTTGATAATTAAATGGATAGTGGTTTTGTCTTCGGTAAAAGTATAATGGTCATGTAATACTTGTAAGAAACACTTGCCACCTGACTTGGTGTTCGAAATGCGTGTACGCACAAAGGTGCACTGTTTTTGTATGGCGGTGAAAAGACGATTTTTGTCAAGTCCAGTTCCATATTGTATAGTTTGGTCATTTCATCAATAGATCTTTGAGGGATTGAATGAGAGAAAATATGTGTATAAGTTTTTCTTTACTGTTAAAACATTTTATCGTAATATGAGTAGGTAATTAGAAAAAATATGTAAGTGTGTTAACTAAGTAATCAATAATCATTTTGTTTGTGGATAACCTTTCGACTGTTTTTTTTTTTGCCAGAGTCGTACATTGACTTCAATAAAATAGACGGTAAAATCTAAAAAAATAATAAATAGATAAGTTTTTATAAGTAAATTAAGAATTACAAAATAAAAATGATTTCATTAATATCTCCTGTTAATTAGATACATAGATGGATGGGATCCGGCCGTGTTTACACTGAGGTTAATGTGTTTATTCTGTGTTAATGTTCAGACAGACATTATGTGACCAATTTGTATGTTAATGCCACAGAACAGGAAACGTACACTCTGCAATTCATTTTCTTTGATGCCATTCTAATGGCATCGATCTGCATACGAGAATACATCACTCTTGTGACTTGAAATAATTTACAGATGAACTGATAACATCCATGTTTAAGTTTGAAGATTTTGGTAAAGATTTTGGTAATGGCTGGAATTCTGTTTCAGTTTTTAGACTGTGGTAAGTATATATTTTTTTTTACAGCAATCGTCAATACGACGTTCATTTGTAGAAATTAAATTAAATGTTTAATTATGTAAGTAGATCTTTTAAGACACTTTTACACGTCAATAGTTTAATTTAAAACTAGATGGAGTCGGCATTTCCTAGCTGACTGATCCCTGAAAAGAAATGCCGAAACAAACTCAGAGGTTCAGATCTCTTTTAAAGTACAAACATTATATTATTAGGAATAACTAGCAAATTATCGATATCCATATCTCAGCGCTACGCACTGCGTAACACACTATCAATCTCAATCTGAATAATTTTCAAAGATATTGCTAATCCATTGCTTCATATGTTCGAAAAATGTGTCTACTCAACAACGTAAATAACGCAATGAATGTGGTTGAACTGACAAAACCCATTGTGACGGATTGTGTGTACGCTTTACCCTTTTGGTCAGTTTGACCAGATGGAGGCGACATGTGCCACGCCTCCATGACATTATCCCTCGATATCCGTGGTTCAGAATCATGTAGTGAATCCATGCTGGGCCTCAAGTCTGCTATTACAATAGTGTTATAAATCAACAACTATGAAATCAATGATAGACCATTCGGTGTAGTATCATTGATTTCATAGTTGTTGAATTTGACAAGTTTGGTAATCTATTAATATAATGGCGTCATTATGATTTTCCAATGGTCAACCACTGACACTCCATTGAAAGAAATGGCATAGAATGGTAATCTCTTAAATAATGACAAATGAATGACTGACTTAAGCGGTAATCTGCAAAAATTTTGACAGTTCCTTTGATCAGTGACCTACCATTAGAACGTCATTGTTCAGTCATTTCTTTTAATTCGTTACGAGTATCGTATATGTTCTGTGAAATTGACCGACCAATGATCGACCATTATGAATTTAGCAGATTACGAACTTTTAGCAAAATGACAATGGGATCGTGTTGGAATGACGAATTTATAAAAATAGCAGACTTGGGCCCCACGTTGCGTGTCGATGTCCCTGGCCTCCCGAATTCTCTAATGATCGTTATTTCTAGGAAAGAAATGCTAGTTACGTTTCGTCTTACTTAAGTTAGTATTTTATAGGGATTGCAATACATTTCCAATTAAGTATATCAAAATTGCGTGCGAATCAAATGTTTACATCATGTTCCAATGAAGAACATGGGCAGAAAATTGCAATAAAATTATCACAGTCGGATTTAATTTCAAAGATATATAATTTTGTCATTAAAATCCCTTTAAGACTATATGATATACTATAGAAATGACGGATTCCTTTAAAAATTATGTCGATATTGCGTACTGTGCTAAACGCCGGATGGTGCTTTTAAGATCATAAAGTATGGAATGCCTAACGCCAAATGTAACCGGTACCTGTAGACTCCTTGCTGAGATGTTCAACCTTTTTCTTATCGTATGGCTCATTAATATTGGTGGCATGTAGTTCCAATAATTGGGATATGGCAGTAGAACAATTGGCAGTCGATCAATGAAATAAAGATTTATTCCGGTCTGACGTTCCGTTATAACTTTACAGCGAGACACATCGATTTGGTATTTGTCTTTGACTTCCTCCTTTGTTCCCAAATCATCACAATTAGCACTAGATATCAAGCAAAGAGTGAAAGCCAAATTATGCCAGTCCCTTGCCAAAATGGGGGATTATAGATCTCTTCGACACCCAGTGCAAGTGCGGTGCTCCTAAAAAAACAATGCTTATCTGTTGGAGTGTCCAAAGTGTATATACACTTACACTTTTGAAGACCTAATAAATGCATCTGATAAGGCGATTAACGTGGCGACTACAACTCATATAATTCAAGTCTAATAAATAGCAAATAAACGTATTTTAGTTCTTTCTCTCTACATAAATTCCATCGACACGAAAAGATGTGCCCATCGTATCCAGCTGGTTAATAGCGTAACACACAAACAGTAGCAGTGGCTTTTATTTTGACAGTTCAACAACATTCACTGCGTTATTTACGTTGTTGAGCAGACAATTTTTCCAACAGATATGAAGCAATGGATTAGTATTATCCTTCAAAATTATTCAGATTGTGATTGAAAGTGTTGACCAGCAATTTTTAGAAGATCGTCAGTTCTTCACGACACCTTTCGAAAATTCTCCTAGATTTGACGTTACCATTGCTTTACCTATTGATTGATTCCTCAAAAGGTTGAGTACCACTGGGCTCATTAAATAGTGATGCTAGAGTTATGTTGGTACCCCAGCGCATGGTCGTGAGGATATCTAAATCATGATCCGTTAATTATTTTTATTGCTAACTAAACTTTTATCGCGATTCCGTTCGCGTATTAATGTGAAATAATTATATGTTCTGAAAAATGCTTTTATTACCGTCTTGTGTTAGATAGGTAGGTACCTAAAGATAATTGCAATTAACATTTAAGCTGGTCTTGTTAGAATGTGGACAATAATTGTTAAATTAAGTAGTTTTAATAGCGAGCAGTTCCGATTGTTTTCCAAACCGACAGAAAAAGGTCAGGTCTGGTCACCAATAGGTAAGAATAAGAAAGAGTTTTCTAATGTCGTACTTTAGCAACGTAAGAAATAGGCCAGCGTTTTTTTCTTCATCAAAGGTTTTCTATCAGAAAATGTTCAGCAGCATCGCGGAGACTGAGGTATGGATTGAAAAGAAAAGAAAGTAGAAAGAAAACACGTTTATTTGTGGCAAACATGACGTATAAAAAAACAAATAACAATGCGTCACATCTACGCAAAACGGCCATCGCTCAGCATAATGCTAAGACCCTATACGAGACAGAGCGGTAACAGTGGCGCGAGTTCAATGGTTTTTTCCCATTTCAAAAAATGCCCAACGCGTCTAAAGAAGTTTTCACTTCAATTAAGGTACACCAACAGTTTCTATGTATAATATAACTTAAGTAAGTATAATAGGTAATAATGGACTCGGATTTACACAGTTGCCAATTAGGCCCGTAATCCACCAAAGCGGAGAGAAGAGATGTCTCATTTTTCTATAGAATTTCGTGCCGCTTGCCCGCTTGCTCGCACGAAATTCTATACAAAAATGAGACATCTCCTCTCCTCTCCGCTTTAGTGGATTACGGGCCTTATAGGTTAACCAGGAATCATCGAAATAGGTGACAAATAATAACAATAAAACTTAAGACTGCAGAGTTTTGAGACTTGATTTAATTCCACCAATTTGTGATAAACAGACAAACACAACATTTTCAAAGACAGTAGTATATGTATATAACTATGTACATTCAAGTGATCGTATTTCCCACAGTATCTGCAGCTCCCACTGTGTTCTGGGCAGAATACTAAGCATATTAGTAAGTTGATACCTTAACTACTTAGATTTATAGGAATTAGTATGTACTTGTGTACGTTTAGCTAGTTAGTTAACTTGACGATACTTCGCAGTGATGAATAATGATTTGTTGCATTTTTTTTTGTAGGTACTTTTTATATAATAAAAAGATATAATGTTTTGTACAGACGCCAGGACATCAAGCTACTACAATCTGTCAAATTTCTTTAATAGATTTTCAACTTTATCGCGAAAGCATAAGGCTCAACGTTGATTGGGAAAATTTGACAGTTTCGGGTAGCTTGATGTGCCACAGTCATTTAAAGATGACAAACCAAAATGTGCCCAGCACGCCACGGTTCGACTACCTACATGACAGACTTTGACGCCGAGCGAGGGCACGTTTTAGATTTTTTGACGTGTGGCTGTCAAAAGGTTAATAAGCCTTCCTATTACAAACCAGTTTTCTTTATTTTCTAACAAGCCAATATTCTAATAAGTAAATGTACTGAGTAAATTAATCAAGTTCAATTTCTCATTAAAAACTATTATGTCTAGCTTATCTAGTGCTTATTTCAGTGTACCCAAATATTGGACAATATTAAATATCATTAAAAACGAAGCAGTATGTTTGACTAGAAGGTTTATATTTCACTCTATGTAATTTTATATGCTGTACGTGCAATTGACAGGTGATTAGATTTTCATAAAAAGTAGGTCTAAGTCTAGACAGTTATTGAGATATTTATTTTAGACTAGCTTCCGCCCGCGGCTTCGCCCGCGAGGTATGTCGATAAAAACTATCCTATGTCCTTCCCCGGGATGCAATCTGTCTCTCTGCCAAATTTTATCGAAATCCGTTCAGTGATTTAGGCGTGAAAAGGTAACATACAGACAGACAGAGTTACTTTCACATTTATAATACCTACTAAGTATGGATTTCTGATGGGTCTGTTTTTGTACATGGTATTCAATATTGGTTTGGTTGGTTTTCATTGTGACCTTAGTCTGTAGTTAAATATACTAACATAGTTTTTCAGACCTTTGTAACTAATAATTATTATGGATATATATGTTTTGTTTAAGTAGCGTATGTAATTAATTACTCAAAAGTTTGATTTTATGATCTGGAAAATAAATAAATGATGATGATGATGAATGTCTTTAGGACGGACTTTTACCAGAGACGTAGGAGACATTAAAATGTTAGAAATTGCTGTATTTCGATAAATCCTTACTTACATAATATAAAACAAAGTCGCCAAAATGTCTATACGCGCATAACTTCCGAATGACTGCACCAAATTGGATAATTCTTTTTTTTGTTGTGTTCGGTATTGCCAGGACAAGATTTTTATGAAAGAAATATTCGGAAATTAGGAAAAAAATCACCCGTGCGAAGCTGGCGGGCCGTTAGTATTTTATGATCTAAAAATAGCTATTTATTTTCAGATAGCATAATTAAGATAATGTAAAAAATACAACTTCTTACGAAAAACTAATGTTTTTTAATTCATTATTGATTATTTTTAGCAGCCACCAACATGCACTTTATGAAATACACGATAAAGTATTTTGTTCCAAAAATATAAATCCCAGAATACAAAAGTGCAGAAGCTAATATTTTAAATTATAATTTGCTTCTTAATAAGCAATAAACCGTCCATTTTATTCCTCACAAAACTTACTTAATAATAAGATTCAAAACATTTTTATTTGATTCTAAAAACCTCGCGAATAAAGTGTGAAATTTCATTGCGCATCTGTTAAATGTAGTGAAACGTTTCACACGGGGGCGTTTTCAGTCGGCGTATGCACAAGGTTTGTCGTAAAACAAAAGAGTAATGTGCTGTCTGGAAGAGCTTTATGGAGCTGCGTGGCCAGGGGTACCTACGGAGGTAAGTATTTGTAATGTTTTTATTATTGAGTGTGGTTTTTGTTTATGTTAGACTACGTTTTTATTGCCTTCGAGATTTTATTTAGTTTCGTAAGTACCTACTATGTTCTTAAAATCAGATTATGTGTTCTATAATTCGGGCTTTAAACAGGTGACTGTAGTCGCACGATTTTCGCCCCACGACGAAAATCGACCGTCTAAATGGCAATTCGCATAGGCCGCACGAGACTAAAATCGCAAATTCCAAAGTTCGCAAGACAAAAGTCGAAACCTACTCTAGGTTTCGACTTTTGTCTTGCGGCGCCAGGTCGCATGCGGCGGGTGACTACTTAATTCGTGAAAATGCTCAATCGCAGGCGATTGCCCGTCGCATGAAGGTCGACGTTTGACGCAAAATGAACGAAGTAGTCACCTGCGATTTTTATCGACCTGTGTAAATGGGGAGGCGATTCGGCGTGAGTGTGAGGCGATTTGGTAAGTGACCAGCCGCACGATGAAAACCGACCTACTGTACATCCCCCATTACCTAGAGTAGAGTAGAGATGGACAAGAAACGATGGAAGAACTGGGTCAACTGTGTGAAAGATGATAATTATTAATGGAAAAGGGGTGCCTCCCGAGATGACGACTAATAGAAAGAAAAATAAATATTGCGCCGACCAGGACTAGGTAGAATGGATTTTTGCAAGCGCTTCTGGGCGGCTTTCTGCTGGCCTATCTAAAAACATAAACAAAATTAGAAAAAAATATGCATAAGTAAGTATAATAATAATTTATACAATAAAATAATATAATTAGAATATAATCCATACTAATATTATAAATGCAAAAGTTTCCTGGATTAATACATAGGATACTTTTTATCCCGATATTCCCACGGGATCGAAACTTACACGTGTGAAACCGCGGGGTGCTGCTAGTGATATTATAAATGCGAAAGTGTGTCTGTCTGTTAACTCTTCATGGTTAAACCGCTGAACCGATTTAGATGAAATTTGGTATACCTATAGTTTGAGTCCCGGAAAAGGACATAGAATGTGTTTTTATCCCGATATTCCCACGGGATCGAAACTTATGCGGGAGAAACCCCGGGGCGCAGCTAGTATAAAATAATTCAATGCGTAATTTAAAAGCTTGTTTTCAGTCTTGATTTGTTTGTACCTACTGCGTAGTTTTTTTGCCAATTATTAAAAAAACATGGCTTTTATCTTGAGTCATGCATTGATTGGGCAATTTATTATTTTATAACGATTGCCACCTGACAGCTGAACTCTGAGAAAAATATTATGAATTTCGGAAAATGATTAAAATATTTGTTTTTTTGTTCCATATGGTGCATCTTTGTCAGACAGATTAATTGGCTAATCTTATCACTACGTCATGAACCATTCCAATAAGTACCAAACTACCAATACATAATAATCAGCCTATAATGTTCCCACTGCTGGGGCACAGGCCTCCTCTCTGTGAAAGGTAGTGGGCCGTAATCCACCACGCAGGCCCAGTGCGGGCTAGTACGAGTAGATGTCACAATACGAATATGTCTTCGAATTTTCGTTCTAGGAAATCGTCCGGTTTCCTCACGATGTTTTCCTTCGCCGTATTAAAGAGCAGTGGTGATGAAATAAAATACACAAAATAAAGCGCTGCCTGGGTTTGAAGCCACGACCTACAACTCGTAAGACGGGGCAGACACCACTGGGCTACCACTGCTCTCAATGACTGCCAATTCATCATCTGCCTAGCCTTTTCCCAACTATGTTGGGGTCGGCTTCCAGTCTAAACGGATGCAGCTGAATACTAGTATTTTACATGGAGCGGCTGCCTCTTTGACCTCCACAACCCAGTTACTGGGTAATACAATACCCCTTGGTAAGACTGTTTGTCAGATTTTCGGGCTTCTGACTACCCGTAACGACTGTCAAAGATCCACGAATGACAGCCGGGACCAACGGCTTAACGTGCTTTCCGAGGCACAGAGGGGTCACGGTATGTAAAGATGGACACCCATCCACAGACCAACCGCGGCAAGCGTAGCTTAACCTGATCGATTGACCTGAGCGGCTGTTATTATTTAGCCACGGGCCCCTCCAATTACTGCCAATTATCGTTATGTAAAAAAAATAGATATAGAATAAAAACGCAGCTATTAATAAGCACAGAATATGCTTAGGTATCTAGGTATCACAACTTTTTCTAGCCCGCAAACGCACAAAACACACCATATTCCACCAAACTTTTTTATACAAAGAATACCTAAGTCTTGGGATTGTCCGAAAGGGTTACCGTTGCCCCGGAACATAAAGGGCTAAGGAAGAAACACGGGTGGGTTTTAGTCAGTAAGAGTCTGACACTCCCTTCCGCTCCACCCAGAGCGGGAGGGATAATTTGATGATTTCCCATCCACAAAAAAAAAATCTTAAACTGAGAATAAATTTTGAATTTTTGACAGTTTTTCCATTCTAGAACTCTCAGATGTCAATTTTATTCCGCGGATAAAAGATTTTGGTAAAATCAGCACTAAGTATATTCGGGAAGTAATTCCAAACTCTTAAATAAATTAACTCAACAAAGACATACGTGTTTGATATGCTAATCACTATGTAAATACCACAAATATAATGTGTCTCGTTGCAATTGCTAGATTTAAACGAACAAAAGACATGGAAGTCATTTAATTTAGCGCCATAACTGGTTCTAAGCAAAAAATGTGTAAAGTTCAAAGTTTTTAGTGTTTGTTTTTTAGTTAATTTTCGAGGTCGTCGCCGAGTTCAGCGCTGGCACTGCTTTTTTAAGGGTCAGGTTACACTGGGGGTAATTTAATAAGGCCTTAAGTTAATTGAGTTTTTCAGGTCTGTAGAATTCAAAAAGCTTGTCACTTTAATTCTCTGTTTTGTAATCTAGATTTTTTCGAAAAAATCTTTCTTTTTGTCAGCTAAAACTACTACTACTAACACAAATCCATCTACAATTTAGTGATCATTATTTAAATTAACCGAAGTGGCGGTGTTAAGCAGATAATTCAGCCTATAATGTTCCCACTGCTGGGACACAGGCCTCATCGGCGGGAGTGGCCGTAATCCACCAAGCGGGCCCAGTGCGGGTTGGTAGATGACACATGTCTTCGAATTTTGCGAAATTGGCGGAGCTTGGAGGTCTTTGTCCAGCAGTGGACGTCTTTCGGCTGAAATAATGAAGATGATGATTTAAATGAATCCATAAAGGATTGATTAAAACGAGCTTCAAAACTCAGCGGGTGAAAATGTGGTTTTTCTAACTATTTGTGTGAATTACATAAAAATCCCTTGACAACTTCAACTTTACAAGAATGGTCAGAATAGCGCAAAACCAATATATTATTCATACCATCTCAAGATTATATTGTACACGCATAAAGTAAACACTGCTTCATTCGATTAACCTTAAGTGTAAACATTATGAAAAACTATGGTAAATTATGATGTTTACTTACATATTGGGTGTGTTTAAGATCTCCACAACTCGTTAGATCTAGTAGCAAGTGGCTTAAAAGGAGATACTGATACTTGTAGACACAGAGGATATAGTAAATGAAGTCTCCAAACGCAATTGAAAATGATTCAACTAGTTTGTAAGTTGTTCGGAAAATTAGGAAACAGAAAGAGAACAGTGGGGCAATTCCCGAATTTCTAAGAACGGTTGCATTCTAAGGTTACCTTAACTTTAGAATGCAACCGTTCTTAGAAATTCTCAATCTTTCAAAAATACCCTTAATATACCTACATTTTTGAAGAGTTTTGACACTGTTATTCGCTGAGATGGGTTTGCGACTAGATTTGATCGTTTTCATTACGAAAATTCTGTGAAATGGTTTAATTTTGTTTGTTGTTTTCTATGTAACATTAATACCAAATTTAATTTATGACAAACATAACAAACTCTATTTCATGTCAAGTTGTCTTCCAGTTATTTTTTATAAGTAACAAGCGTAAGACAGCAGTTTGATGATTTTTCACTTGTACGTTTGTATTTTCAAACGCTTCGCCATCTTTCTCCCCATTTCTTACTTAACACTCCATTATAACCATACTCTGTGTCACTAAATTACATTATCGCCATATTTCACATTATATGACAAGATGAATAGTGATACGGTTGGTGTTCGTTCACTTAAAGTACTGCTAAACCCATTAGTGTTAATATCAACATGTTTTTGATGTAAAACTTATGGAAAAGCAAATACTACCATAAAGGAGGTTTCATGGCTGTATATTAAATGTATTCAACATTGGTTTGGTAAAAAAGAAAAACTAGACAGGAACTAAGAAAAAAAAAACTCGAAGTGTTATTGAAATGTTACTCAGTATCAATCAATCTGCCTAGGTTTTTCAAAGTATGTTGGGGTCGGGTTCTAGTCTCACCGGATGCAATTGGATACCATTTTACACAGAGCGACTGCCTATCTGACCTCCGCAACCCAGTTACTGGATAACACGACACCCCTTGGCAAGACTGGTCAGTAACTATGATAACCAAAAGAAAAAGAAAAGAAATCTTGAATAATGTTATTAAGGCATTGTCTAACCATTATCCGTCTAAATAATAGAATTTTTACTAGGTAACGAGATCACATAGAAACCCGTCCACCAGACAAGCAAAAAAGATTATCCAAACTGTAAAAGATTATCCAAACTGTATCATTAAGTACTTAGTGACCGAGTGTGCGCCAACCCTAATAGACGCTTCGGTGACTCAGCCTCGTCTCGTCTCTTGCGCTTGCGCAAGTTACACTCACACACGCGCAAAACACAGCCTACGGTATTCACACACTAACTTAGATTTAGAATGCATCGACTTTTTCGAAGGAGACGTCATCCACTGCCGTTTTTGTAAGGACCTTGACGATGGTGTGATGAACAAAAGTGGTAATGGTAGTGAAATAGAAACGAGTGTGAACATATATATATTTATTGGTATTATTACGGATGTCAGTAAACTTAGAGGAGTTAAGCACCTGTTTACATACGAATGTGGTGTTACTCGGCTGTTATATGTGAGATTTAATAGAGTCGTCTCCACGTGAGCGTTTTTTGTCGAGCTAAGACAAACACACTTTGTGCATAAGTATGTGATACTTTAGGCAGGACAGTTTTTGTTTTAAAGTGCGTTTTGAGCTTTATGGAAAACAATTTATCTTGACTAAGATAATATTATGTAGAAAAAAATCTAGATTTTTAATAAAATCGCGATATTTTTTCTGTTAAGGATAAGACTTCGGTAACCTTGAATTATATGTTACCCCGCCTTTTTATAACTAACTTAAGAAAAGAAAAAGACGAAGTTTATAAGGATATATTTTTTTCTAAATACTGTGTTGTAAATGAGGTTTATTTAGGTCATAATAAATCATGAGATGAGTCAGTTGATTATTATCATCTGAAATCGTGAAAGTCTTTAGAGGAAAAGGGTTATGCAAATAACAAAGAAGTGCAATAAGTGTAAAGAAGAACTTTTATAAGATTTAATTATTGATACTAATTGCCACGTTATAGAAATAATTAGTGATGATTATGGTGAAATGCAAAAGTAAGTTTATCCAATAAATGATCATAAATCAAATCATAGTATAGTAACTTCATTCCTAAATCTCAGTAGCTTTGTGTGGGTGGGTTTATTAACGTACATTTTGTAACCAAATCTAGGGTCCTTCTGATTATATCAGACGACAAAGATAGAAACGCATTCTCGGATTTCATTTCTGACAAAGTAAATGCTTAGAGCCTTGAAGCAATGCCGTAAAGAGATACCCAAGGTAATGGAGAAACAGATTTAATTAATATTATTGCTGTTAGTAATGAGAAATTATTGTAATTATTTGTAAATATGTCAACAGACTAAGAAAAAAATATAAGACACAAGAAGATCTTTAATTTTTAACACAGTATTATTAATATCGTCATTGATCAGCATATAAATTACCATATAGATATTCATAACGAAGAACTAGAACAAAGGGTCACAAAAAATGAAACACATACGAAACTGAAAGTAAAAATCGAACAATAAGAAACAGCAAATCTGATGACGAGAATAAATTCCATTAAAATGTAAACAAAAGGTGCGGTCATGACTTGACGGTAATTGATTTTGTTTTCAACATTATAGACCTTCCTAAAAAAGGATTTCCGCAATCGATTACAAATAGTATATTAATCCATCAAACCATGTTTTTCACGACAAAAAATCTACTTAACACAATACACCAACTTAGTAAAACAGGTCTATGATTAATAGTGATCTTCCGAATGCTTCCAAGGATGAAGGTAATGTTAATTTTAAATTGCTCATGACAGATCGCTGTGAGCAACAAAGGCTCGTTGGAATTTTAATTCGTGTAGCTAAAGATCGAATTGATGGTAACCAATAACACAAAAATGTTACATTCTTTCTGCTTTCCTGAGGCTGTAAACTTGATTATAGATCACGTCACGGTTTTGTCAATTCTGGGTTGAATAGAACTCAAAACGAAACCTTGATACCTCTATTTTAGAAACACCTTGGTCCCAGTTAAAGCAAACATCGGTTCAAGTCTGTTTGAGTAAGATTCTGCGTGTGTGAGTAAAATGTCTCTTATTTAATCACACTTTCTGAATAGTCAGTAGAAACTCATTCACTCGCAGCACGCATTTCCTTTTCAACGACAAAGATGGAAATTACTATTTTCTAAAATCCAACCGAAATGCACAAACGAGTTTTTATTTTCAAACCCGCCGCAAACGTAATCTAAGTAAAAGGCTGCAAAATTGGACTATTGCATCCACTCTGTTCCGACAGACGATTATACATCGCATATCCGACTTCGTTCCCACGGCGGCTACAAACGGGTTATTATTAAAACTTACTCCTTCATCCATTGCATTATCAGCCTTTCCCCCCTCACTTACAGTCGATTTTAGATTAACATCACCAAGATCTACATTGGTTACCTCTCGGAGGAAAATCGGTTCAATTGTTTAGGATTTAAAGTTTAAATTGGCGTGGGAGTGTGTCAGAAGAAGCTGGCCACAAGAGAACAATTTGAAATTCGTATTTGGAGTCGTCGGTGAAGGATTTTAAGTCCTCTCTCTGTTGTTTAAGAGTTGTTTAAGTTAAGTAGCGGTAAAATTTTGTTTTATAGTGGAGATATAAGCAGTGAACATATTAATTGTGCCAGCTACGTGTATTTGTGTAGGTAGGTTCGTGTTGAATGAAGTATACTAGATGATAACTGTGTTTAAAATAAATGGATGCTCGGTATCCTCAGTAGAAATGTTTCGGGCATCCTCATTTTTCGTATCAATTATTTTGTTTATGATATTCTGAGAGCGTTTTGTTTAGTGTTTGTTGATTTTCGAGGACTCTTCTCCTTTTACGTGAGTGCTTATTGTCAATAACCAAGACGTTGACATTGTTAAGGCGAATGAGTCAGCTTTTCTTGAGATCTTCGATGTACAAACGTAAACAATTATACTTTATTTTTATATTTGCTATATATATTTTTTTCACGTGTTTCACGGTTTGATTCGAATTCTATACATAGTGTGATGACGTCATCGAACCTTGATCTAAGATTAGTGTAAATTGATATCGTATTATGCAATGTTTCTTATTGGAACATTTTTTATGGTAGATACTGACGGACAGACAGATCAATGATTTCTGATGATTTGAGGAATGATGTCTGTCTTAAGTAATCATTGTTGTCACGAACAAGAGATAATCATATTTTCAATGAAAACCTTTGTAATGCCTACAGTTAATGCCTGGTTCAGGGTTACAATGACATTTTGATAACTGATGTCATTTTCCGTAATCTTTGTATTAGCATACCGATTTGGAGATATATGGACAAACATAATTTTGATTCTTGATTGAAGTAAAGTCAAACTCAAAATTTTTGTAGTCTATCTTATCTCGTATTGAACTGGTTACATTAAGGAAACTCGCCTACATACTTGCTAGACAGAGTTTGCACATCCAAGAGATACTTACCAACGGTAACAACGGAATAGTAAGCCGCATACATAATTTTTTTGGAAATTATTCCACACTGTTTCTTAGTATCGTTGTGTCCACCAATTCCGCGTTCTTCAACCTTAGGATTACGTGACGAGGAGTGAAAAGCAGTGTTTCTCATGTATTTAGCCTAAAATATAGCTGGTTTTCGCATGGATCTATGGTAGTTTAGTATGGTAATTGTCATGACGTTGGCAGCATACTTAATAAGGGTTAACGTCTTCAAGCGAGGGTCATGGTAGCAAGTCGTGTGGATGTGAAGTGACTAATTATGATTTTGGTTCTTTTGATTAATTTGTTGACTACAGTGCGAGTGGATTTTATGGGATTATTTACCTCGTTTATAATGTATACGTCATTTGAAATTGATTAATGATGATTCATTAGGTTTAATATTTCTGTCTATTTCGACATTCGTATTTGCTATTACCAATAAGTATGGTTTTATTACACCATCTAATGCCACCTGAGCATCTATTTTGGTCAGTTTTAAAATCTGCCTTTTTCTATATTTGCCCTACTTTTTTCTAACCTTCTTTTTATATTCCCACATATCAAGAAACAGAGCTACATTCTTCACTTTTTGTACTATCAAGGACAGAATTAAAAAACCAAATGTATAAAACACGTCAAGATCTGAGGCATCTGAGGTCCATAGGTTATTCGCATACCTATTTCAAATTAGACATAGTAATGGCGATTCGACACAGTGCGAGCTGGCTGAGGTTAAAAATATTTATATATATTTTAATACCGACATTACTTAGAATGTAGCTTTGTTCTCTTTTTTAGATTTACTCGGTTTTTGTGTGTTGGGATGGTGGGTTTGAGATTATATAGATGAATATATCTAAACTAATATTACTCGTATAAAGAGATTGATTTGATTATTTGTATGTTTATTTCTTACGGTTTTACGCTAAAACGGCTGAATGGATTTGAATTAAATTAGGCACATGAGTAGACTATGATCTGGATTAGGACATAGGATACTTTTTATCCCGATATTCCCCCGGGATCGAGACTTATGCGGATGAAACCACGGGGTGCAGCTAGTGTAGAATAGACAAGTCAAGTAATATTAGATTATTGAATTGATATTTTAACAATAAATTGACTGATTTTCACAAATAGGCCTAAAAAAGCCTCCAGTGACATCCTAATAAATGTCATTTGTATCAGCTAAGGAGACCATGGCGAAATTACAAAGGATACGTCCTCATGAGAAGAAGAGAGTGACAAGTTGACTGACAACCTACTACAAAGGCTTCAGTACTAACTAGTTATCTACCAGACACTTCAATCACAATATAATCTTCTAACAGTTCTCAAAGAGTCAAACCTTGCCCTCTGACCTTGACCACTAATCACATCAAACGTCACCTCAAATTACCAACCAATGCAATATACATACCCACCATTGTCACTTCACCAGCCCAGCCTCGTGAAACAGGCTAGAATGATGCAATAATTAGCCCAGTGTGTCAGCTTCACAATTTGTTGCACTAAGGATGCTGGCTGGTCTCATCACATGCTGGATTAAATATGCAAATTGTGCATTTACGCACGATAAAGACTTTACTGTGTTTATCTGTTGGGTTTAGGGGTGCCAAGAGTTTTGTGAATTTAATTCACTCTGTTGCCTTGATATGAAGGATGTTGACACTGTTAAAAATTTGCGAATTGTGGAAGCTAGTTTCCAAAATTGTAATTGATTAAATTGAAAATCTATGACGTGGATTTAAGATGAATTAATTGTAAAATTTAAAACTAGCGACATGAAGATAGACATATTTATTTGTTCAAAATATCAGGGTAAGCAATTATATGGTAATTTTCCTGAAATAATTTAAAAGCCAGCGTTTCACTGATGCTACGTGGGTCCAGATTTACGTCCACACTTTTTTTTGACCTTAAAGATTTGTCTGACACTTTATCACTCAGACATATCCCAATCTACAACTAGACATAGGGCTGATTAAAGCAATCTTGTCGTGATTTAAAGCCCTTAAATGACGTCAAGATACAAACAGTCTCCATTACATATTCTGACAGCCCTGCACACCGGATAACCTTGGTTTTAATGCGAGTGATTTATATTGCAATTATCATTATGATAGTCCGATGAGATGGAAACAATGCGGTGTGATGCGAGGTCCTTGATAGCTGTTACAACGGGATGTTGTATTCATTATGAAGGGAAATACAGGTGATTTGTAATTTGTATTACTTATTGTTGGAGATATTTTTGCACTGTTTTGTGTCCTCTGTAGTATTTTTTTGCATATTTTGATTAGGACATGTAGTTTGACGGAAGCATAAGAAGATATGGATCATTTTTAAAAATGCGCGTCTCCTTTTTAAGGAAACTTCTCCACGAATGGTCTACACTTAACGTGACCAGAGGGCAGGCTTGTTCTTTAGCCAAAATATTGGCATTGTCATTCAACGTGGCAATGCTGCTACTGGGCACGTGCCTGGATGACCGCGATATGAACGAGTACTTTGACTCCTAAGTGTCCTTCGGTTTTTGTATTTATTTGTTAGTCTTTTAATTTAGTATATTGTTTATAAGCATTTGAATGTATATGAAATAATCTTTTTAAATAAAAGATCCATAATTTCATCTCTAACATAGGATTTAGTTAGGATTTTCAGTTGGCTCGGGAATTACTCCTCAACATGCAAAATATAACTTTCAATTAGAGCAAAATAGATACAGAATTATGTATTAAAAATGATTTCTATGGTTTCTTTGTACACAAATTATGATTTGAAATAGCATCATAATATGTATATGTATGTATGTATATGTGTAATTTAACTATAATTTAAACTGTTAAGTATCTATAAAATTAAGAAGTCGTCCAATAACGTCTTTCTTAGTTATAACTCTACTAGCTGCGCCCTGCCGTTTCACCCGCATAAGTTTCGATCCCGTGGCAATATCGGGATTAAAAGTATGTCCTCCTAATCCAGGTCATGGTCTACCTGTGTGCCCAATTCCATCTGAATCCGTTCAGCCGTTTTAGCGTGAAAGCGTAACAAAAAAAAAACATACAAAAATCTAATCTTTTCTCTTTATTTAATATTAGTTTAGTATTAACAGACTACAATATATCCGTTACCATTACATTCTGTCTAGTTTTTTAGTACTAGCAATTTAGGCTGTAAGTCTAGGCAAAAGTAACACTCGGTGCAGTGGATAACGGTAACTAATTGTGAGTCACACTTGGTTTAACCTAAGCACTTAAAAGCTAAGTTTAAAGACACCCGTTTAGAGGAATAGGTTGACACTTTGACATTCATTTTATTGTAATGACGTCACTGACGTCTGGACACAAAATTAGTATAAGTTCCGTATTACACTAACAGTAAAAATGGGTTTCATTTTGACAGTTCAACAACATTCATTGCGTTATTTACGTTGTTGTGCAAAATTTTTCGAACATACTAAGCAGGATTTGCAATATCCTTCAAAATTTTCTTCAAAATTCATAGTGTGTTATGCAATCAGGGTGCAGACTGTGATGCAATGGATGGACCGTGTGAAATATGGCTGAAAAGGAGATGAGAACTATGGAAGAAAAAAAGATAGATGCGACGACACGGTCCATCCGTGTGAAATATGGCTGAAAAGGAGATGAGAACTATGGAAGAAAAAAAGATAGATGCGACGACACGGTCCATCCGTGTGAAATATGGCTGAAAAGGAGATGAGAACTATGGAAGAAAAAAAGATAGATGCGACGACACCAAATAAATTGGGATGACAACAAGAGAATAATCAGCCCACTGCTGGGACACAGGCCTCCTCTCTTCGAGAGGGAGTCGGCTGTAACTGTGATTGACCACGCGGGCCCACCGCGGGTTGGTAGATGTCACACGGCTTCGAATTTTTGGTACTACGAAATGCTGGTTACTCACGATGATTTCCTTCATCGTTTTGAGAGTAATTTTGATGGTAAGAATATGATAGTGATGAATCTGATAGTGACTGAGTAAAACTAGATGATGATTTTGATTTATTGATAGATAGATAGTTTTTAGGATGAAAAGCAAATTGCAAAAACAAAACTGTAATTCAAGAAACATTAACAACCTTTAAGCGGTCATTGTACTCATCTTTATGTACAACTTTTACTATGGGACCAAACCTGAAATCGCGAAAAAAAAATCAGCTATTCCCTACATTTTGACGAGTTAGTTTATACGAACATATCGTCAAAATGTAGGGAACATCTGATTTTTTTTCGCGATTTCTGGTTTGGTCCCATAGTAAAAGTTGTACATAATGATGAGTACAATGACCGCTTAAGAGGTTGTTAATGTTTTACCAATAACCCTGTATATTATATGACATATACACAACGACCATATGGTCGTTGCATATACATAAATCATAAGGGAATTAGATAAAGTGCGATTTCCTTATTTCAATGACGAAATTGAAGTGGTTACAGGTGAGTTAGGGTTGCAAAAAATAATAGAATTTTTAGCAACCCTTAAGTAATTATCCTCTAAACTCTAACTACCCACTTCTGACCAGACACGATCTAAAAGTACCAACTCACGTAAAGTACCAATCGACACCCGACGATACTTAAAGTGTCTTCCAGAGCTAAAACTACTAAAAACGGACTCGAACCCGTTACCCTGTTAAAATCACTCGAGTTCGGCGGAGTACCTTTAAAAATATACAGGGTGCTCAAAAATAATACAGGCTGCTCTCAAACGTGATAGAGAGGTAGATAGTGGGAGTGCCACTTGACTGTTTGTATGTTCGTTTTGTTAGGGTGTTTCTCGAAAACTCGATTTTGGCACGTGCGGGTAAGGGCTTCCGATTGCTGATTTATCTAAATTGTTTGAGCAATATTTTTTCGATGCGTTCAGCTAGATAAGTGTAGTGGTCTTTTCTTAAAGTGTATTTATTTTTACTTTTTGGTTCGTTGTTTTGTAAAAAAAGATGTTTTATTTAGCCGCATGCTACCTTCTCTTTTGCACAGTTTTTACAGCCTTACTTATGTAAATTCTTTTCGGTTTCGGTTAGTTATTTTTCAGCCATTGAAAAACCATTTCAAATATTAAACTTCATCACCATTTTACCTCAAAAGCTACACCTACAATCATATACCTATTTTCATAACAAAAAAAAATCCAATGATCACCTACATATTCGCAAGGTTACCTAAGGCAGTCGGTAGTCACGTCTCGAGCGGTCCCACGATCGAGGTACTGTGACGCATATATGACTACATACACTTAAAACAACATAAATATATACCTGCTTATGTATGTAAAGTATGCTAAGTATATGTACAGGTATTTGAATCAAGCGGAAGGATTTGTGTGTCATAGGATCTAAAGAGTGAGGTTTACAGGATCTAAAGATTTTATAGATCCTAATTGAGCTAGAAAACTCAGTGCTTAGTCTGATGAGACGTCAATAGACTGTAGGTAGGTAATTTTAGCAAGAGTATAAAAAAAAATATTTTGTACCAAATACTTGTACCTAATATCCCTCCCCCCACTCACCCCTCACCCCTCACTGACCCTCCCACTCCCCCTCTCACACTGAGAGGAGGCCTGTGTCCCAGCAGTGGGAACATTATAGGCTGATTATGATGATGACTTGTAATATTAATAGCCTCCCGACCGATTTCGGTCACGGACCACGGTGGCCAATCTCAATGATTAGCCTGGTACACAGGAGATACATAGGTACATATTATACTGCACAAGTATATATGTGCGTAAACAAAAATGCTCTCTCTGTTCCTTTACTCTCATAGTCCAACGGGACGGCAATCCGACACGACCGGGGAGAGATCAGGCGCAGGACCAACGGCTTTACGTGCTTTCCGAGGCACGGGGGTATTAAACCGCCAACTTCCAAACTCCGGACTGTTACTATGAAATTCTTAATGGAAAACTCAATAATGCCCGACCCGGGAATCGAACCCAGGACACCATGCTCATTAGTCGCGCATGCAACCACGAGACCATTGTACAGACGCCAGCACATCAAGCTACCCGAAACTGTCAAATTTTCCCAATCAACTTTCAACCTTATGCTTGAGCGATAAAGTTGAAAATCTATTGAAGAAATTTGACAGATTGTAGTAGCTTGATGCGCTGGCGTCTGTACACATATAAAATAAACCTGTCAAACTGCGTGACAGTTTGTGCGCAGGATTAGCGCTCGTCTTAAATCATTTGGTCTCAACAATCTGACAAAACATCTTAAGGCGAAAGCGCCAGGGTAGCCCGCGAAATTCAATTTTTTTTAGGTTTTTTGCAATTTGCTGGTCAGTATTAAGTTGTACGTTGATTAAAATATGATTCGCGGTCGTAACAAATATGTATTTACAGAATTATAATCATTAAAGTCATCAACACAACTCTCTAAGACCATGTAATCCCCAAATGTCAAGATTTCATGAAATAGTCATTCTTACCAAAAACCATAAAGCCACCACCATAAAGCCACCACCACTCCACCATAAAGTGGAAAAAGAGCGTAAAAATAGGTCTTTAGATTTTACTGAAATAACGCTTATTTGAGACTAATTAGATGTTGGCAAAGTTATATCCAAAGTGGTAATTCAGGATGGCTTTGGCTTAACACATAAATGAGGTCATTTTTGTAGACCCATGCTCAAAAACCTACGAAAATTTATGTACCGACTATTAGGTAAATATGAGGAAAACCCAAAGCACCCATCCATACTATATATTCATCCATATTATAAATTCGAAAGTAATTCTGTCTGTCTGTTTTTCTGTCTGTCTGTCTGTCTGTATGTTACCTTTCAAATTTCGATAAAATTTGGCAGAGAGATAGATTGCATCCCGGGGAAGTACATAGGATAGTTTTTATCCCGATATTCCCACGGGATCGACACTTATGCGGGCGAAACCGCGGGGCGCTGCTAGTTTATAAATAAATGGGCTAATCGTCACACTTCATCAGTCAAAATCTCACGAATCTCACCTTCCGAAAACAACATACACTCAAACAGTTTAACTCATAACTCTTCCTTTCCCTTTTAAATCGGGTAATAAATCTAAAAGTGTTGCCGGAACGATCCAACTAATAGCGATGAAAGGTGCGAATCATAATATATACCATCGATATTTATATATGCATGTAAGTTTGTAAACTTTTATTGGAACTATCGTAAAATTTAACGAGGTTACCTAGGTAGTTCGTCAGGTGTGTTTTAACGAGATTGAACTAATTTTACTCTCGTAAATGAGGTCCAACTATATGAGGGTAGCTTAATCAACTAATGTTATTACAGTCCACTGCTGGGCATATGCCCAGGCTGCGCCACAACACCGTGTCCTCCGCCTTCCGCATCCATTCTGTCCCGGCCACATTCTTTGGGTCGTCCGTCCATCTAGATGGCATCCCACACTACGCTTGCCGATACGCGGTCTCTCCTCCAGGACTCGTCTGCTCCACCGGACATCGGTCCTTCGACTAAGATAGCTAGCCCACTGCCACTTCAGTTTGCTTACTCTGCAAGCTATGTCGGTAACTCCGGTTCTTTCCCGGAGAGGAGGGTAGCTCATGCAGTGGTAAAAATATTAACCAACCAGTCTTCAATGGTGGTTGTAGGGCTGACTGCCCAAGGTATCATCGGCGACGTTGTAGAAGCTATTTTAGAACACACGAGGTTGAACTGAGAAACTGTAACCTATATCTAGATGAGGAAAAGAAGGTGAATTGTAATTTTCTCATTAGGTTGGGCTCACAGTCAAAGCATTTATTTCAAACTAGCTTCTGCCCGCGGCTTCGCCAGCAAGTTATGTCGATAAAAATGTCCTTCCCCGGGATGCAATCTATCTCTCTGCCAAATTTCATCGAAATCCGTTCAGTGGTTTAGGCGTGAAAAGGTAACATACAGACAGACAGACAGAGTTACTTTCGAATTTATAATATTAATACTAATATTATAAATTCGAAAGTAACTCCATACGGATAGGAACATAAAAAGCACTTTTGAACGTCAATAATAACAATAAAATAGAATTGATTCCAGTCGCCCCTTCCAAGAAGTAGTTTTCGTATGGAGAAGAATGGGCAAGAAACTCCTACTCCACTAAAATGTTTTACAATATTTTGCATAAGTACATTATTTATAAATTATAGGTGAAGACTTACTTAAATTACTATAGGTACCACAATTGGTAAAAGAATTTAAAATTAAACCATGTCAGACAAATTAATTATGTGATAGCTAAAGGTGCTCACATATTTCTGAATGAGCCCATGATTAATAGCTTTAGTTTTTAAGTGAATGTGAGAGATACCGCAAATATGCCAATGCAAAATATGCCAATCACGTGATTCACTCGGAAATTGAACGCAAAGGTTTGTGAATTCTGTTTGGCGGGATATTTTTTGGTTAAACTCATTTGCTTTGACTCATCTTCATGAAGCGAAATAGCTTAATAGCATCATGTCCTTTCTTTTACCTAACAAACGCTATATTATAACAAATTGGATCAATTCTCATGATTAAAAAGACCTTGTTTCAAAACTTAACAAAAAACCTACGCAATCTAAAAGAATAATATATGATTGATTTTTAACTGGATTAAGATTTTCTTCTTCTTTGACCTCGCCTTTTCCAGTTACGCTGGGTTGGCTTTCCCAATCAGGCGACTCCATTTATTTCCAATCCAATCCAAGTCATCAATTACTTATATCCCATCTCGCTCACGTCCTTTTTAAACCTTCGTCATCCATGTGGTTAGAGCCACAGAGCATGGTTTGAGCTCTTCCTCTTCGAACTGAATCGTGATCGTTCTAAGTTAATTTGACAGCAAACGTCACTTTATCACCAGTGACCCATTCCTATTTAGATCGCATACATAACACGATAACACCTTTGCTTACTTCCCAACCTAATAAAAATAAACAACTCAATAGTTTATTGAATGGCCGTGTCATCTTATTGTCATCGACGAATGTTTGTTGCAGTCAATTGTTTAATGACGTCACTATGATAAACAAAGATGGCGGCGTGGCGGTATTGAATTTGTTTGTCGGCTAGTTATTTTATTTATAGATCATGTTAATGTTTTGGTTTAGGTATTAGATAATAAGATAGTGTATTTTTGTTACGGTATTTGATATCAGAGAATCATTTGATGCTTGGCTTTTAAATAATTGATGAATCTGTGGTGTATTAATATCTCCGTCTTCTTTAATTTTCTAATTTCCATAACCTAATTGACGCTAAGAAAAAAGCCAAAGGTCGACAGTTTATAATTTCGGTTTCCTTTAACTAATTTGGCTAATCTTACCTGAAAAAGAATATAATGTTGTTTTTGTATTTCTGGATTTGCAGCCAAACAGCAAGTGGAATGCCCACACCAGGGTAACAAACGGAAGCATACATGTTAGGTAAGACAAACTTGGATAAAACCGAAGTGACTACTTAAAAGGTATGGGATATTCTGCTTGTAATAAATAGTGGTTACAAATAACCATTAGTTGAAACAACAGTCAGTCTAACGAAACATGATTAAAATTACCTTACGTTTTCACTATACCACCGACACTCCTTATAAACGTACAATGAAGAAGAGAGATCGTAGTGATGTGCAGCTAATTTTACGTAACAGATAATGTTAGGAACAGTTGCAAAACTGTGCAATGACACAAAGAAACATATGGCAACACTCAATGTCAGCGAAAAAATTAGATATTCAATGAGATAACTAACAATGAATAGCAACTGTAGGGTTATCAAATGTCAGTTTGGAGAATTATTACTCATCTTCATTTGTTTTTTGGTACTAGGCTTTCATGAATACATAACATAAATTCATCTTCTCCACTTGCGGGTATGCAGAAAATATAGAGCGCCACCTGCTACGATCCATAAAATACTCCTTTTGGTTCATTTAGGTACGTTCATAGGTACTTGTGATAGGTTCGTTCATAAGAGTATTGATGTGTTTTCTTAAGGCCCTCTAATACGTACCACAACAACACCACATCGCAGCGACAAAATGTGGTCAAGTTGTGGTTACATGTGAATAGTGTCTTTTTGCGGTTTCGTTGTTGTATTTACAAAATGTGGATGTTTTTGCGATGTGGCCGGCCGCTAGTTCGTGGTGTCGGCGCTGGTGGTTGCGTTGTGGTTGCGATGTGGCTGCGATGTGGCCGGTATCACACATGCGGTCGATAATGACGGCAAAATGTGGTCCGTGTGAATTTAACTATTAATTTTCATATAAATTAGCTCCCGCCCACGTGTTGTGGTTGTGGTGTGGTTGTGGTACGTGTGAAACAAGCCTTAATGCCTATCAGTTCTTTCGTTGAGGTTCAAAGGAATACAAAGATTTTCCCGAGAAAAGAAAAATAACGTGGGGAAAGTTGGTAGCCGTGAATCAATCATCCGTGAATCAAATCAATCACAATTTGAATCATTTTGAAGGATATTGCTAATCCATTGCTTCATATGTTCAAAAATTCTATCAGCTCAACAACGTAAATAACGCAATGAATGTTGGTGAACTGTCAACATGAAAGCTATTGCTACTGTTAATGTGTTACGCAATTAGCCCGCAGGAGACGATAGCCAACTCTTTGCCAAAGGCTACACAAATATACAACCACGTAGTTCAAAGTCAAACACCCATTAACATCAGTCTAACCTGTCAAACGCTAACCCTACCAAGTTCACGATGCGAGCATAAACACGAGGTATAAATATAGCGATCTAATCGGCTCCTCATTGACTTAATAATGCTCAATTATATTATTATTTCAAAAGACCGCACAAGTCATACTGACGTCGGTCGCCGCGTCGCCATCTTGGTATTTGTGTCAAATGATGCTTGAGAAAAACTGTTGGAAAAAAATATGGTGGCTGATTTTTCTTTAGGCATCAGCTTGGAATAACTAGTGTCGTTTTTAGATATTTACATAATATTATTATTTTTTTCAAATTAATTAATTTATTTGTTTCTGTAAATTAAAATATTATGTAAGCAAGTAACAACTAATAAGTACCTAAATAATTAATAAAAATAACAAAATTAAATCCGATAGCGTTGATATATGTATAGCGTCGAAAAATTCATCCGCATCGCTGTCGACTGGTAATGTACCCAAGAGACTGGCGGCATTACCACGTTGTATGGCAATGCTTAGCCTTTGGCCAAGGTAAAAGCCAGCCCAATGAACGATGATATGAAATTGACATCAATTCCTTAGCTATCTTCGCGTTTATTTCGCGCGGCGTCGTTCACCGTGTTACCTGGGAGCCTAAAAAGGCCACTTTGGCAGACTCATATAGGATAACATAATGCACAGTTAACTGTTAAGTTAATCGTATCAAATCCCATTGGTGAAGTATTTTTCAGTTATTTTTTTTTGTCTGTGCTAAAATACCAATCAATCTAATCCAAATCCAATCCCAATCTCTTTGATTACACCTACCTAGTGCAGCGAAAAAAAGAAAAACACGGACTGTATTCGCCATATTATGATTCACAATGTTATCCTTTTATGATTCTCCAAAATGGCCTATTTAGGCCCCCAGATGACATGTCAAGTGGCCGCTGTCGTACCAAGTCCACGACAAACTGCTATATTCTGCCACGTGATATCAGGATATTGAAGCTGCTGAACTACTAATTCGTTGACCATTTCTGGTAAAGGCTGTCCTGCTCCGTTACATATTTTTTCGAACTCCAAAGTTCGAAAAAATATGTGGTCACTAGAGATCTACTGACCCACTTCCGAAGATAATGGTCATCATTATCAATGTCACTTTTCAAACGAACGGAATTTTTCAACTTTATGAAAACTCAAAGAATACACACATGACATATCATCACGGCTGTTATACAGGGTGTTTGGAAACTGAGTGCAAAGCTTTAAGGGAGTGATAGTTGACACCATTTACAGGATTTTGAGCCATACATGTCTTAGACGAAGTTTCTTTTTTTCTTAACTGCAAACTTTTAGACAAAAAAATAACATACCAACTATAACGGCGAAAAAAAAAAACATACTTCGTCTAAGACATGTATGGCTCAAAATGCTCTAAATGGTGTCAACTATCACCCCCTTAAGGCTTTGTATCCAGCTTCCAAACACCCTATATAATCCCCGAAGGGTTAATCAGAGGTGTATCTATAGTACACTCAAACGCAAAGAAGTTACTGCAAAATAAAGTCAAAAGACAGATCAAATACAACATACTTATTGTAATTTAGAGTTATCTAAGAAATCATAGCCAGTAATACCGCTGAGAAATTCAACCGATTTTTTGCAAAATCCCACCAATTTATCAAGCATTTAGTATCATTTCAACGTATTAAAACAGAAACAATTTCTCTGTGCGGCAACATTGTTTTTACATTCATTAAATAACGACAAAATAGTAGACGTACATTAAAGACAACGATCTTTGAGAATCACCAACATACAACGCCAACATTTACTTCCAACATCTCCCATCTTTCTCCCTCTTAAAAGCAGTGGCATAAGTAAGAGTGAGATGAAGGGTATGGCCAATGTTGGAGCAGACGTGAACATGGTAGACCACGGAGCATTGTTTCAAGCAATTGGCGATTTCCTCTATTAAGTAAGTATGCAGGAGATTGTAGATAAAATGTTGTTGCTACAAAACATTTTGACGGTTCCGATGTAATCTTGTCAGTATATCGAGTAGATACTAGATTATGCGCGTTTTATGAGCAAAAATGTGTTTGGAACTTCAAGAAAGTTGGCGAAGGAGGTAATATTAGAGATGATATCTAAGAAATTGTTCTTTTGAAGATTTTTCGGTTCTTGGTAATTTGTTTTGTAAGAGCAGTAAGTCCAGTCTTTCTGGGATCATTAGTATGCTTTTTATACTTTCCAACCAAATAACTATTGAGGCTCGAAAATTAGGTAAGAAAATGTCAAAGTAGGAAAAGGTTAATGAGCTGTAAGCGACTTTACGTAAAATGGGAACAAGCCCAAAAATATTTGTAAGACGGAAATGTAATCAAAGTCAAACTCAAAACTCAAAGCATTTATTTTAATTGAACAATTTACAGGCACTTTTGAATTGCTCATTTGGTCATTCAATATATCAAAAAAAAAAAAAAAAAAAATTAAAATAAATATCCTTCATCATCATCTGCCTAGCCTCTTCCCAACTATCTTGGGGTCGGCTTCCAGTCAAACCGGATGCAGCTGAATACCAGTATTTTACATGGAACGAGTGCCTATCTGACCTCCACAAACCAGTTACTGGGTAATACGATTCTCCTTGGTAAGAGTGGTTGTCAGATTTAAAATAAATATCCCTTTCAGTCAAAAATATGACAGATTAAAACATTTAAATTTTGTTGGTGGCTACATTTTCACATTGCGTTCCCACCTGTAAAAACAAATGTAAGTGATACTAGTTCAAAATATCTATAGTGTGTAATATACATATAGAGTGGTATAATAGTTGTTAATAAACAATATTTCCCCCTACACTTCCACCTTATTACTCACAACACAAAAGAGAAAACAACTCTTAAAAATTCCATAGCTATTCTGTTTTACAATAACAAAATCCTATTGACAACACGTGACTTAAATATCAAATAAAACAACTCCATAATCACTCATTACAACATTTTTTTTATCCCTCCACCCTTTCAAAGTACCCTCACATTATAACATACAATGCGCCAGATTGGTGCGCGGTACTTGTGCGCTTGCGCATGCACGTGTGCTTGTTACCGCACCCCCTGGTTCCGATTTCCGACGGGCACTTCCTATCGCCTTTTGGTGTCAATTGATTAGCTATAGATATATACTGGATGTGGCCTGTGTCTTTGGAGTTAGAAATATTTGAATTTTCAGGGTGTTTTACCACTACTGCCGTTTTATTCTGTAAACATCTCACCGTGAAAATTTAGGTGAAGTGAGCTGTTTTCCCACACTTTTGAGAGTTCACTTCACCTAAGTTTTCACGGTTAGATTGTTACAGAATACATCAGATGTTCATTTGCAACTAAAACAAAATGTTAATATTTCAGATTTCTATCTCATCAGTCCCTTGAACATAAGGACTGGCCTTTGTAAAGCTTTTGCCCTGACATGGGAACTGGTAAGCGTGAGTCCAGTAGCATAATAGATACATAATACGTGACCTAAAATATCTAGAAGCTAGTATTATATAATAGGGCTGATTATCTTAAAGTAGAGCTTATATCTCCATCCAGTTTTCACAATCATAAACAGCTATAATTTGGAAAGGATGAGAGTTGAAGGCTCTCGCAATAGGCACGACATTTTTATGATCGTGAATCTTAGATCTGTGATGTAAGTTGTGGTTGCGTAAAACTTATTGCTCATCTTGAGATTTAGGCTAAAATCTAGGTGCAGTTTTTGCGCATCTACCCACACACATTTATGTATTTTTTTTTTAATATCTTGTGCCGACTCCTGTATGTGTAAAGATTGCGGAAGATATTACCGACCGTACTAGGTCTTCGTAAGAAAGACACGTATGGGCTAGATATAAAAATATTCAGATGCATTTTGACACAGTTTGGAAATCTTGTCTTTATATGAGTTGTAATAGTTCGTGGGTAGTGCATATTTCATTCCAATTGAGTTGGTACTACTTTCACCTTCATTCTGTTATTACGATAGTTCTTATTAATGTCTCTGACAACACTATAGAACCGTTGATTTCAGCTCAACATTTTCTAATGCTTGGACATGCTATGACAAAAACATCCAGTAGGTACAAAATCTATAAAGTTATAGCGAAACATATCATCGAAAAAAAGTTAATTTAGTTCTATTGTCCGTCATATGGCTACAGTCCATCTATAATTGGGTCATTATCGACCCCTTAACCCTCCCGCGCTAAAGAGAAAGGGTTAAAACAGATGCATGATTTTGCTCGAGCATCATTCACTCATTCACTTTTGTTCTTTTAATTGGACTTTTTGTTTCAATTTAATGGAAACAGCTGCTTTACGATTAATTGCATTAAATTTGAAGTTAAATAAAGTTTATTATAGTTTATGTTTGTGTTTTCTTTCCTATTTAGGTAAAACAAAAAATTGTATTTGTGTAAATAAGATTATGATGAAAAATTAATTGAAAACTTAATTGGTGAATGATAATGTTTTTAACCTTTGTCGATAGAAAACACAAATTGGGAGAAGTTAGAGGATGTCAGTAGAGATGTGGCCGCGGTAGAGATCACGTATGCAAGCGTGGTCTAGGACGCCCCCTAGCAAGGTGGACCAACGACCTTAAGAAGATGGCTGGTGCAGTCTGGATGCGGAAGGCGGAGGACAGGGTGTAGTGGCGTGGCCTGGGAGAGGCCTATGTTCAGCTGAACATAGGCCTAATCCTAATCCTTTCTTGGTGCACTTCTATTTCAACTCACCTGAGTTGAAATAGAAGTGCACCAAGAAAGGATTACTCAAAAATCTAAACCTAGTCTCTAATGGGGAGTTGACGATGTTGACAGTTGATAAGTATGTAGGTGCGTAACTCGCAGGTGAACTGACAACTAGTCATTAGTCTGAAAACATTTTTATTCGATTTTTTTAAATTTTATGAGGGTCTGCCCACCATGACGTACGGCGCTGAGACGTGGACGCTCACGCAGGAGGCTGTGTACAGGCTAAGAGTTCGAGCCATGGAGCGTTCCATGCTTGGCATGGCTAATAGACCGAGTTCCAAACGAACAAATACGAAGACGTAAGAAGATCTTCGACATCGGAACACGTATTATGGAACTCAAATGGAGTTGGGCAGGACAACTGGTAAAGCGCAGTGATGACAGGTGGTGTAAGAATAGAATAGAATAGAATAATTTATTTCAGATAATTAAAATCCATATCTTGTTAGTATATATTAGCAACAATATTAGCTTACGTTATGTTAGTATTGTTAGTACTTATCTTTATGTAGACTACTCAATGATTTTAAGTAAGTAATATATAAGTAAGTGAGACTACTATATAAAACCGTTCACTACCCTTACCCAGTGTTTTTGAATGGGACAGTCAAATCGAGCAGCAATGACTTAAGGCTGACACAGACGATGTAACGATGTCGACGTCGTCGTCGTCGTTATGACGTAAGGCTGTGACAGAGTGGCGTCCAAGGACTGGAAGACGAGATGTCCGTCGTCCGGCGGCGAGATGGGCAGACGACATTGTTGCCATCGCAGGCGGCGCCTCACCAGGCAAAACCTGGATGAGGCTGGCACAGGAGCGTGGGGATTTGCACAAGAAAAGTGAGGTGGCCAGCGGTGGGTGAACTCGGGCTGTGGATGATGATGATGATGAACAAAAGTATAGTAAAAGTGCGCAGTGCTGCACACTCCCACCCTATTTCAAATTAAACACATATCAACTTTATTTCAATGAAAATTAAGTTGATTTCAGAGTGACTAGCGCTATTGAAAAAAGTTTGAAGTTGTAGCGTAAACTGAACTTTATTGTGTAGTAATTAAATTTATTCTTCCATTAGTTCATATTTGTTTACATTTTTGGCAAATAAATCGCGAACGGAGATTAGACGCTCATTGCCTACAGAGAAAAGTACAGTAACTGTGGTAATCTTAGTACATAATATATTGCAGATGTCAGCCAGGAGCCTCGGAAACTAAGGCATGTAAAGGGGCATGTTTTCTGAGAAAGACTATCTGGAACTTTTATTCCATAAAAGGCAAGTAAAGAAACTATAAAGGGCTGTTAATGTTATGATACACATTTATAGCAAGATTAATAAAGTCTTAAGAATAAGTGCGTGCGCGCAGCGTCTCATGAAACAGGAGTTTTAATACTAAATTAACGTAAATTATGCTTTTTAAATGTTTTTATAACAATTAAACCTTGTAAGAACTGAGGCGATCTCGCTTTAAGTTATTTATTTAATAATTATTTTTAATGGCGTTGTACGAAACGCTGTTATCACAACGGTTTATTCATAACTTGCTGTCAGTCAGTCCGCATGCCAAGTTTTGATATTTCTGCGATTATACTACCCTAGTACTAGTGTGTCTACCAGCAAGCATAACATGACCATTGACCACCATAGAAAAAGAAGAAACGAAAGGCAATATGACAGATAGTGGATAAATTTTTACGGCGCGATGACACAAATGAAGAGAAGTCAAGAATTGTCTATTCTTCTAGGAATAGAGAGAGATATGTAGAAGTGGTCATCTATGCGTGCAGGTATAAAAGGCATTTAAGGCTATCGTTCTGGCGGAGCGCGTGAGGGAGAGGCAATCTTTGCGCCCTCACGCCCCTAGTCGCAGCAGGAGACGCCCTGGGCATCGGGAATCGATAGCCGATTCCCGGCCACCGTAGACGCGGGCTTGCGGACGGTGAGCAATGGGCAGCTCGCCGTCCGGTAAGGACCAGGCCCGGGTCGACGGCGCCTTGTGTTCCACACGCGCCTCAAAGAGATGTCAGCACTAACATACGGGGTCCGCTAGGGCGGATGCCTGCCAGGGTCGCGGGTTGTTCGAAAGAGATACCGTGGCCCCTGGCACAGGCAACTGAAGGAACACGGGTGGGTTTTAGTCAGTAAAAGTCTGACACGCCCTGCCACTCCTCAAGTTATTTGATAATTTCCCATCCAAAAAAAAAAAAAGCTTATCTAAACCCAAATCAGTTCGGTAGTTTAGTTCTGAAAAAGTAGGTACCAAAGAAACTTCTCCTTTTTCACTTCCACATAATGGAAAACTTTTTACATAAATTATTATAAATCATAGGTTTATTATAAACATGAACGTCCTCGACTCGAGTTTTCCTTAGCGGAGGTGAGAAATTACCAAAAACAGAATTCATTTGAATTAATTAAGATATGAATTATTTATCTACAATAGATTATGCTGCGATTGCCAGTCCGATTACAAAGTGTGGTGACTGTAGCGGACCTTTTTTTTTTTTTTTTTTTTTTCGGATGGGAAATCATCAAATGACCGGGGTGAGCTCTGGGTGGAGCGGAAGGGAGTGTCAGACTCTTACTGACTAAAACCCACCCGTGTTCCTTCCTTAGCCCTTTATGTTCCGGGCCAGCGGTAACCCTTTCGGACAATCCCGCTGACCCGGCAGGCTTCGGCCCTATGGGGCCCCTCCTCGATGCTGACATCTCTTTGAGGCGCGCGTAGAACACGTACGCGCCGTCCGGCACGGGCCTGGTCCTGATCGGACGGTGAGCTACCCATTACTCTCCGCCCGCAGGCCCGCGCCTACGGTGGCCGGGAGTCGTCACGGGGCTCCCGACGCCCGGAGCGTCTCCCGCGGCGGCTGGGACGGGAGGCTCTCTCCCTGAGCCGTCCCGCCACCTCCTTCGCTAGCATGACTGCCTCCCACTCCCTCTCGCCCCGGACCATGGCACTGTAGCGGACCTTCATGAGCGTTTACGCCGTACGGCATTGCATAAAAACTTTAAAACCCTTGTTTTTTGAAATGAATGCACCGATTTTAATGAAACTTCATACACTTATGCAGAATACAAAGGTCTAAAAGTTACTTAAGAACATTTTCGAAATGTATTATTTAAAAAAAGATAACTGAAAATCTCTGTTACAATTAAGGTACGGATTAGTCCTCTTACAAATAAATAAACATTTTTTCCCTCTATAAAATATAAAAAAAACCATGAATTCGGTAACATACCTACAGATTGCATGGCAGCTATCGTTATAATATCAATTTATTACTATTAAGCCATCTAGCGGTACTCAAGTGTTGTTACCGTTTGTAGTTCTGCACACCCCGTCACGCTAAGAGAGCGTGAAGATAAGTGTAACTGACAACGCATTGTATGTAATTACGTAACTTTACTGTTGTTCAATAGTTCGCTTCTTTGGAAACATACAGATATAATTTTCATTGGATTTGCTATACTTGCCCTTCTATAGCTCTGCTATCTGAAGGAAAAGTGGAAAATGGTGCTAATAGGAATCATTAAATATTGAAAGTAAGAAAGGAAAATTAATTACATTAAAAAAAAAACAGAACTGCATAACTACAACACATTTTGAAAAATATTAATATAAGTAATAACAGCCGCACGGATCGACTTTCCACTGTTGGTCCGTGGATGGGTGACCATCTTCACACCCCTACGTGCCTCGAAAAGGCCGTTAAGCCGTTGGTCCCGGCTGCTATTCGTGGATCTTTGACAGTCGTTACGGGTCGTCAGAAGCCCGAAAGTCTGACAACCAGTATTACAGAGGTATCGTATTACCCAGTAACTGGGTTGTGGAGATCACATGGGCAGTCGCTCCATGTAAAATGCTGGTATTCAGCTGCACCCGGTTGGATTGGAAGACGATCGAAAAAGGCTAGGCAGATGATGAGGTAGTAAGGGCAAGAGGAAGACACAGACGATGGTGAAAATCGTTATAACCAAGAACTTTGGATCCTTATTTGTAAAACTAGCCTACATCGAAATGGTGCGTGCAGTGGTGAATGTGGTGATGCGTTGTCACTTTCTAAGTAAACAAGTCGCCGTTTCAATGTTCTCATCAGTAACCCTAATATTTTTTTGTATGCTCACGTTAATTTGTTCCGAGTAATTACACAATGATTTTATCTTAGTTTACACTTATACGATTCGGGAAAAATCGTAGTGCTCCTAAATAGCTATTCTGTATAGAGTATAAAGTATTCCAAACGATGGGAATATTACCTAATTTTTCGCCAATTAGTCTAGCCTTGAGCATATTATTCTATTGTTTATAATATCAGATCACAGTGATTCCGTCAAATATTTTCATCAGCTTTTGCGAAATGGTATTCGCTAATTGTTCATGTATTGTAAATCGCATTCTTGTTTAATGAATACGTTACTCCTTTGTTTGTGTGCTATATGCGCAAGCGCATTTATGTGTGTATGTGTCACAGTCAAAACTGTTAGTCGGTCAAAACTGCTTTTGACTGAATAAATTTGTCAAAAGCACCGGTTAAAACTATTTTAATAATTCATAACCTATTATGTTTATAGGTTTTTTGTAACCTTGTCAAAACAATAATTTTTTGTAGTTTTTCTAGATATGAGCAGCCAGTAATGTTCGCACTGCTGGCACACAGGTCTCTTCTCTGTGAAGGGGAGTGTGCCGTAATCCACCACGCGGGCCCAGTGTGGGTCCGACCACGCACAATGAAGGGTTCCGTAGTTAGACTTCTTTCTTTACTTGTGCTGTGAAACTTTGCTTCTTGCCAAATTTCATGATTCTAGGTCCAACGGGAAGTACCCTATAGGTTTTGATTTATTTGCGAGTCTCAAAATATGTCGCATAAATGGTCGTATTTTTTATTGCGTTGACATAGAAGCATGATTTTGTTTAGAGTTCAAAGAGACCGTAGACTAGCGTATTTGAATTAATTTCCACTTGATACTTCCACGCGTTCCTGAGAAAAAGAGTCTTGACCGACTGGTAGACGGACGAACAGACAACGAAAACCAATAAGGGTTCGGTTTATTCCTTTTGAGATACGGAACCCTAAAAAACTGTTTTTTAATGGAGAAAATGTGATATTAAACTGTATTGGATTTGAATGAAACCAGACAAAACTGGTTTTGACCGATTAATAGTTTAGATACTGTAACATAATGTTTGTGTAGTGTTCGCGCATGCGTGCGAACTGATGTAAGTCTGATTTCTCAGTTATTGCCACAAGGAAAATGCCGAAGCATTCTTTATCAAGGATTTTTACTAGATATAATAATTTACTTAGATTTTTATATTATACAGAAATATGTTCGACGGATAAGGTAATACATAGGTATTGTTGGGAAATATACATGTTTTTTTTATAATGATCTGAGAATTGCTGAAGGATACATGATGGCGCCTGCCGCCTGTTGATTGGCTGTCATTATAATGTTGTAATTAAAGTTAATATAATATATTACCTATCCTATAATCCTCCTCTCAATGAGAGGATGTGGGCTGTAATCCACCACGCGGGCCCAGTGCATGCGGACATCTACCAACGATGTCACATGTCTTCGATTTTTTTGGTTCTAGGACATACCGGCTGCGTCACGATATTTTCCTTCACCGTTTTGTAGGAAATAACTTACACAACTACTGCTCACTGGGCCACCACTGCTTACTGGGCCACCACTGCTCACTGGGCCACAACTGCTCACTAGGCCACCACTGCTCGCTGGGCCACCACTGCTCACTGGGCCACCACTGCTCGCTGGGCTACCACTGCTCACTGGGCCACCACTGCTCGATGGGCCATCATTGTTCATTGGGCCACCACCATGCTCACACTGTTCATCGATTAATGATTGCGAAACAATATTCCTTTCAAAAACAACCCTAGATAAAAAAAAACACTTCCTTTCTTCCACTCTACTTATCCTACTTTACAGCTAACTTTTATTTCCTTTTTTTTTATTATAAAACAACGTAACTAACCAGTGCATACAAACTGCATTGAAAAAGCAAAAGCAAGTGATCTAGAGCCTAATCAAATCCTTGTTTCCAATTGATATAATTTTCACTTAAACAAATATCAACTTTATCTTCGTATTAATTAAGTTGATTTCAGAATGACAAGTACCATTGAAAAATTCATAAAAATGTTTGAAGTTGTTGCGCAAACTGAACTTTATGTGCAATTATTACAGTTGTTTTTCCAAAATCACATATTTGTTTACTTGTTTGGAAACTCAATCGTGAACGCAGTTTTAGCAGGCGTTATCTTCAGGATCGGCTTACGAAAGCGCAGCGCGTGCGCAAGCAGACCGCGACGTGCCGTTAGAGGGGTGCGCAGGAGTGCAGGACTGTGAAAGTGTGTTAGGTAATGTAATGAATAAGAATATTAGTGTACAGCCTATATTTGACAGACTGCAGGATAAAAATATTCCACTCGAACAAACAAGAAACAAGCGTCATTACCATATTTCACCATGCTTACGAATTGGTGAGCGAATGGTGGTGTAAAGCAATTGAGTCTAGGGAAATACAATGATTTTTTTCATTAAATTATATCGGCTTCTTAGTGACCCATGTTAGTGTCATTTGCCTGTTCAAAAAGAATAGGTTTGTCCCTATTATTTTTGCATTGATCTTGCTAATAATTTTATAGTAGGATATCTTTTATTTAAGTAATTTACTAATATCAGCATCACCAACCGCTGATACTGATCTGAACAAATCTGCATCAGCATCAGTAAAAACCTGCATCAGCAACAACCCTGGTCTTAGGACTGCTCAGCAGTTATGTTTAACATTGTATGGTAGTATGCTTTATATCTAAGGAGTTAATTTATAAATGATAATTAAAGTTAAGTGACGTTTAAATGTCACAATGTATGGTTAAACAGTCGCTAATCACTACTTAACTTTAACCAACGTTTATGAATAAAGGGGTAAGTTGCTACAGAGCTCGCAGCACTAGGTGGATGCAATGGTCTATTCCCATGATAGAACCAATCAACAATTCCATACAATACATTCCTTCAATTCCAACGTTAATAGAAAACTGTCTAAAAGAAAATTACTACCCACCGTTTTGCCGTCTCAATGCGGAACTCTAAACACAGTTATAACACAATCGTCAACCGTTGTGGACGTAATCAGTGCGACGGATCAAATTGTGGAGAAAATTGTAAGGTGCTACTGTGCCCGCTATTATGGTGCACCTGACATTACTGCTTACTGAAATATGACGGAATTTCGTATGTGGGGTACTGGGTAGTTAAGGCTAGGCTAGGTTTAAGGGGTAATTTTATTATTGGTAGGCGCATGAAACGTGCCATCAACAAATCCCTGTGTAATGTTGATACTTGTTTCAATTGAAAATCTAGTAGAAGCTCTATTGAACATTTTTGTCTGGGATGTTCTTCCCTTGTGTATTACATCTTTATTGGTACACGAGCTAAATACGAATAGAGAGGTTAATCCGTGGTAACCATATTAGCCAGCCAGCACGGTGGTTGTTGGGCTGAGTGCCAAGGGTTTGCTGGATGTACATTTTTGCCACCGCAGTATACTAGGTTATGGCGTACCTAACTTTAATTGCTAGGAGAAAAAGGAACAAATGCAAAGTTACTGTGTCACTTCTAATTCGTGTCATAGCTTGGCTCTATTTCCCGGCTGCACTTCAAAAAAACAATCTCTCACGGGAGTTTTAAAACATCCTTTATTTCTTTACCACAACGTGACATAAAAACGTTACCCGGGGTTAGGCAGTTTTGTATTTAGAAACCAATACAAAGTACCAAAATAGCTATAATTAATACCAACAATTAGAAATGTACCCTACCCTTAACAAGTAACAGCGTCATACTTGCACAATCGATGAATCAGAGCTTCAATGGGTATATTATAAGAATTTAGCGGCGGATGTGAGGCAATGCCAATAAATATCAAGGATCCTATGTTTGTTCTACGTTAGGGCGGCCGCAAGCTGAGCAAATAGATAATTGGTCGGCTCATTCAAGATTTTATGATGCGGACAAGTCGGGACTACCAACACAACCTGGAGACGGTTCAGGCCAGTGTTCCCTACTCCTTACTACCCTCTGCAATCGGGACTTGTGAAGGCCACGGAATTTTAGGCAATAATAATGAGCATATCTATCTACTAGTCATTATTTACGAACCTCCTACACTTCCTACCTGCTGGCAACCACCCCCCTAAGGGAAGTGTCACAGTGCCGTAAAGTAAAAATACGGATATTAAGATCGTTTACGCCGTAAGGCATTTCATACAAACTTTCAAGCCCTTATTTTTCGGAATGAATGAACCGATTTTAATGAAACTTCATACACATACGCAGGATACAAAGGTTTAAAAAGTTAGTAAAGAACATTTTTCGAATGTCTTATTTAAAAAAAGATAACTGGGAATCTCTGTTTCTATGGAAAATTTAAAATCGGTCTAATTTGGCTGTAATACTATTTTTCGAAAATGTTCGGTAACTCTTTAGAACTTTGTGTCCTGCTTATGCATATGAAGTTTCATTAAAATCGGTTCATTCATTTCGAAAAACAAGGGCTTGAAAGTATGTATGAAATGCCGTACGGCGTAAAGGCTCTTAAATACTTATCAATAACGTATATTTCTAAGCTTGCTACGATCCTAAGCTCAACTAAAATTATTCTCGTCTCAAATAGAACCTTATAATAATGTCTGTATACAAGTGCATATCTATCTATGACAAATTGTGTTTAGTTTTGACGTTCTAACATTATTAGTACTTAGACTTGGCTCACGGAACTTAGCCGTAGTTGCTTCAACTGTTTGTATTAGATTTAGACTCAATATTGGTTTATCGATCTTTTGATCTTTGGGGTTTAAGGGGGAAGCGCTAAGGTAGCCTGCGAAATTCAAATTGTAAGAAAATTTTAATTTCGCAGGCTACCTTAGCGCTTCCCCGTTTTTGCTGTACGTTGATTAAAATATGATTCGCGACCATAATAAATATGTATTTACAGAATTATCTATATCTATCTATACATATAATAAATTTGTAGAAAAGTGGTGTCTGTACAATGGAAATATATAAAAAAAAAGTAGCAGGGGTTGTTATTATATCGATGCCGAACCCGAAATTGTAATTAATTTTTTTTTTGTCTGTTTGTCGGTTTGTCTGTTTGTCTGTTTGTTTGTGCACGCTAATATCAGAAACGGCTTATTCGATTTAAATGCGGTTTTCACTAATATATTGTAGTAGGCTTCACTTAACATTTAGTGTTTATTTCATGTCAATCGGTTCATAAATAAAAAAGTTATGTCAATTTAAAGAATCACGGCGAACATTTGTTAAGGTATTCTATCAGAGTACGTACACGCCTCGGGCCTGCGCGTCCGATCTTCGGAACTACTGGACGAATTTGAATGATTTTTTTTTTGTTGTAAGTATAGTTATTATGGCTGGACAACATTCAGGCTATAATGTTTCTTGGAAACTTGAACACCTGATGCAGAACCGAAACAGACCAGCTTAACTATAAGAGATACAAAAATGGTACCATAGCAAAAATTGTTCCACGTGATGAGGATTTTCTGCTGAGAGAATAAATTTGAAGATCTGGAACACCTGATGGGGAACTCCAAGAGCCCAGCTACACCATAACACATATAGGAATGACGTCTTAGTAAAAGTTATTCGGTCTGATGGGCATTTCCTGTTGACTTATAAAAATCGAAGATCAGAAACATCTGATGTGGAAATCTAAGCTATCACTAATTTCACCTCCACGCGGTGAAGGCGGTAACAGTTTAGGACTGATTTTCGATGACGATGGTATATCATTGAAAATTTGACTCTACTGGCCAAAACTCCCATTTATTTTTTTTTAACGTGAAGAAGCATCCCCGTGGTAGTGCAGAATGCTCATGCATTCTGCACTACCACGGGGAGATAGTGCAGTTATGTGGGACTCTAACCCACTAAAACTCCACTGTGTCCTCCTCTGCCGCTTACGGCGGGAACATGGGCACGCGTTAGCACTCATCCGTGAACCCGCCGCGGCTGTCCGTCACCGGACCCTCCGCTGGGGAATACTCCCCATCACCGGCGCACCAGAACACATAGCACGCCGTGACCACCCCAGGGACCAAACCAGCACATGGGCGCCAGACGATCCCGTGTCTGGGCACACTTGGTAGGGGAGCAGTCACTTAGATTTTAATTGATCAGGTATCTTCATAATAAAACTATAACCATGCCTAGAAAGAGGTCAAATCTTTCCCAATGTTCCAAAGGAGCTAAAAGATTGAGGATCATAAGATCCCAAGAATCTACCGAAGAGCGTCAGGAGAGACTTGATGCTGTTTGAGAACATCAGGCTGCAACTCGCTCCGTGGAAACCTCTTCGGATCACGAAGCACGCCTACGTTCTCAGCGTATTTACGCATCTACATCCAGATCTCTAGAGACCAGTGAAGAATATGATGCGCGACTGACCGCTGATACGGTGAGATTATCATACATTGTTCCGAACACGCACACAACAAAATATTCATAATCAGAAAGTGAGAAAGAAAGAATTGCTGGAGTACGGCATGAAGAGACAGATTAAGAAGAGCGCAACGAACGTTTGTTTGAATTCTGATCGACTTCGACATTCTCTGAACAGAATGTCGATATCATCTGAAGAATCGGATGTGTCTCAAGATATAGCCGTAGGGCATGGCGACCTTACTTGGGTTGATAAGGAACGGAGTGCATTTACGTATACTCCTATGATTGACTACGCCACATTTCCGCCATCGGAGGTATGGTTAAAAATTTTACTTTTTGTGAAGCTGTTAAATAGCAAAAAGAAACAAACGGTATGTGTTGCTATATTGAAATATTACAAAATCCTCCAGAAATATTAAGATCACTGCTAATCGGTGACCATCACAGTCAAAACATTTCTTGGACAACATACGTTCGTACAATAATGCCTTTCAAATGACATCTTTTGTTGCGAAACATATTTCAGAAGGCCCATTTATGCCAACATTCAAAGTGCAAGGCCAAGTTTACCACCCTATTGGGTCATTATTGCCTGAAAATGACGTCTCGCGCATCCCGTTGTTATCCAGTCCCCGGGTTCTTAGAATTCGACATCAGACGTTTCAGATCTTCGATTTTGACTACCCCGTTGTCGCTGGCATAAGCAACAGGATCCGCGTACGAAGTCGCGGGCAGAAGCTAGTAATCAATAAAGTCTATTTCTTATGCATGTCCATGGAATTTCGAGCCCGTTCTTCTCCATAGGTACCTACTACGCTTTGGAATGGGCAACTAGCTTCATATTTCTGACTGACCGACTCCTTGACAATTCAAAAGTGTCTGTAAATGGTTTAATTGAAATAAATGCTTTGAGCTCTAACTGACAGCATTTATTTCAATTTGAGTTTAATCGGACCTCTGAATAAAAATGGTTTGATGGCTTAAAAATAAGTAATATAAAGTCCATGGCATGTGAAATCTAGCATGTTCGGTTTTTCTGGAGGACATGAAAGTTGATGAATCAAAAGTATGGGTTTTATAGTCTCCACTTGAAAAATATGAATTAAGTTCACGTGTGGAATTAAAACTTCAGATCATCATCTGCCTAGCCTTTTCCCAACTATGTTGGGGTCGGCTTCTAGTCTAACCGGATGCAGCTGAATACCAGTATTTTACATGGAGCGACTGCCTATCTGACCTCCACAACCCAGTTACTGGGTAATACGATACCCGTTGGTAAGAATGGTTATTAGACTTTCGGGCTTCTGACTACCCGTAACGACTGTCAAAGATCCACGACAACCGGGACCAACGGCTTAACGTGCTCTCCGAGGCACGGAGGGGTCACGGTGTGCAAAGATCGTCACCCATCCACAGACCAACCGCGGCAAGCTTAGCTTAATCTGATCGATGGACCTGTGCGGCTGTTATTATTTATCCACGGGCCCCTTTAATTAAAACTTCAGATATTTTGATTAAAAAAAAACCGTATAATTTTTAATATCACATTGTTTCAGCATCCGTAAGTATTCTTCATGTTCCCAGCCTTTTTTTATAGACAAAAAATATCTAGAAGAATTTAACTCGGAAATCCCGCTAGGCATTCTACGGAGCATTATATTTAATTAACTATATTTATGACTTCCTTCATGCGATGTGGCTGTTAAGAGAGAAGGCTGCCATTTCAATTATTGCATAATTTGAATGTTAACATCTACTTACATTCATTAACATTCTAGTTAAATTTTTAGGACTTTGCTCACGTGGATATTGTTTGACTGGTTTCTTACTTAGCCTATAGATAATGATCCCACTGCTACTACGACACAGCACAGTAAATCTCACCGTGAAAACTTAGGTGATGAGAGTTTGTTTTTGCTAGGAATTGACACTATTGACAGCTCACTCCACACTCACTTCATCATAAGTTTTCACGGTGAGATTTTTACAGAATAGCACTGCAGGCGTCTCTGTGAGTGGGAGTGGGCTTTTAATCCACCACGTGGGCCCAATGCGGATTGGTAGATTTCGGATGTCGTCAAATTTTTGGTTCTAGGACATGCCGGTTTCTCACGATGTTTTCCTTAAGCGTTTTGAGCACAGAACAGATAGAAGAAGTTTTGAGAGCAGTGGTCATGAAATAAATTACATATAGTACGTGCTTAACTGCCTACTGGGGTGGGAACCCACGACTTACAACTCGTAAGTCCAGGCCTTTAGCACTGGGCCAACACTGTCCTCAGAAAGTTTTTGACTTAACCGAAGCAAATTCTAGTTCAATTCGTGAGGAGCTCTCATCATCATCATTGACTTTGTTCTACCCACTGCTGAGTAAAGGCATCCTCCGTTTCGTGAACAGCCGTTCAAATAGAAAACGTATAAATGTTAAAATTTCTTACTTGAAATAAAAATAAATATAATAATATTATTATTTATAATAATTTTGTCCCACTGCAGGGCAAAGGCCTGGGATCTCCCTTTTCCAGGTGTTGGCCTGTCCTTTCGGTACTTAGGAGTCAAGCTCGTTCCGCAATCTTCGTGTATCAATGTAGAAATCACATCATAATGTGATTTCTATATGTTCACGTACAAGGTAGGCTAGGTGAAGGACCTCGTTATTTAAATAATACTTGAAAAATTTAATTAAATCGGTTAAAAAAGAAACGTTATCCAAACATAAGATTTGCCCATATGGACCATAATACAGTTATTACCTTGTATCCATTACTTAGCCTTACTAAACAAACTCTTAAAATAGCTACTTCTCCTATTTAATTCAATTTCATACGTGTATTATAAGCCTCAGGGGCACCATTACCAACAAATGACCACGTAACATCCTCTCCTATGTGTCTTATTAGATACACGTGCATATGACATCCAGTATAACCTAATCTATCTACTTCCCACCGATGTTCTAACATATGAAGGCCATGGGGTTTCAAAATATACTGGTGGTAATACGGTAATGTAATTTTGACTCAGTATAACTTGACCTCTCTATCTCCTATACATTGTTCTGACGTTTGTAAGTCATGGGGGGTCAACTTAAGGTAGCGTTGTATGGTAATGTAAGCTTGTGTGTGGTGACCGTGGTTTGCCCGTTCCGGTGGGATACCATGATATATGAGACTCTTTTTGTACTGCGCTTGACCTACGAATAAGTAAGAATAAAAGATTTGTAATTGTGTCTGTTTGTTTCGGTGGGGTCTTTCAAAAATGGAAAAAAACTGTTCTTTTTTGTTTTTTTAATGAAGTCCCTACATTGTATCGTACATGTTATCTCTTTATGGGCTGATTTTTCAATCGACCGATAATTTTTATTCGTCGAATAAAATTGACGTCTGACAGTTTTTGTATGGAAGAATGTCAAAAATTCTAAATTATTCCTCCAATAAAGTTATCTGGCGTTGGAAAAAATCAGCCCTAATAGGGATGGGATAAAGTATCCCCCGAAATTCAAATTTACTTACGTTTTTTTTGCAATTTGCAGTTCTGTGTCAGGTTGTATGATAATCAAAATATGATTCGCGACTGTAACAAATATGGCTTTACAGAAATATAACTAATCATTAGAATCAGAAACACAACTCCTTGAGTCAGAATTGGCCTCAAATTTGATGAAATAGTCATTCAATAAAGTTATATGAACTTAGAGGGTTGTATTGATGATTTTTAAGATCATAATTCTATAAATAAATATTTGTTACGGCCGCGAATCGTATTCAGATAAACATACAACCTGATACTGACCTGCAAATTGCAAAAAACGTAAGAAGATTTGAACATCGCGGGCTACCCTGGTGCTTGCGCTTTAATCCTCTTGGGTGATGTTGATCCTCAGTCCTCGTTAGCAGAGGGTAAGTAATGAGCATAGCCATCTGTCGGATTTAAAATCGGGGGATGATTAATCTCTGTATAACTCGCGACGTCACAAGGGGATAAACGTCAAAGCATTTATTTCATATTTTTTTTTTTTTTAACCATTTACAGGCACTTTTGAATTGACAAAGAAATACTTACACAAATATAATCTTACATCTTAATCATACATAAATATAATCTTGTACAATTGCTGCTGGGGCGATTCTTGCGCCACTTCTTCTTCCCAGATAAAGCAATAGGAAGTGGTGAAGGGTGGTCGTTTTGGGGGACTGTCTTATATGTAATTTTGGCGTTCAAGAAGTGCTGATTCTCAGCCTAGTTTAAATAAATGACTTTCGATTTTGATTTACAATTGAATCTATTATTAATTAAATATTAAACGCTGACTTCTCTTTTGTCTAAAGGCGCTTCCTCAGCGTTCGCGTAGCGTTCTTACTGACTTTTTTTTCTTTTTGCTCCGATCCTAATTATCCTAGCGTAATGTTAATTGGCCTCCCTATAGCCTTTCTCAAGAATTGGGCTATCAAATGCAAAACGATTTTTTCAAATCCGACCGGCAGTTCAAACAAAAAATCTTTAATCTTTATTATTAGTGTATACATAGATTATATAGAAACTTATATCTATGACATAGATAGATAGGTAGAAGTAAAACGGCTAGGTCGCGGGTAAAGGTTACATTCCAGGCGAATGCTCCCGGTGAGGGTGCTATTAATTGGGGCGGAATCGTAAAGATGCTAAGTAATTTGCTTAATTTTTTTTGAACTATCAATATCTTTTAAAATACGAACCTGTTTATTCAATGATTGCATGTGACGATAGATAAAAAACTGGCCAAGTGCGAGGCGGACTCGCACACGAACGGTTCCGTACCACAAGGCAAAAACACCGAAAAAAAACACGTTTGTTGTATGGGAGCCCCCGTTAAATATTTATTTTGTTTTTAGTACTTGTTGTTATAGCGGCAACAGAAATACATAATTTGTGAAAATTTCAACTGTCTAGCTATCGCGGTTCTTGAGATACAGCTCATACAGCCTGGTGACTGACAGACATACGGACGGACGGACAGACGGACGGACAGACAGACGGACAGACAGCGAAGTCTTAGTAATGATTTTTACCCTTTGGGTACGGAACCCTAAAAATGACCGATGACCTGACCCGCAGGAATCCGCTGGATGCGAGAAGCACAGAACCGGTCGAAGTGGCTTTGCTTGGGGTCTATGTCCAGCAGTGAACGTCTTCCGACTGAAATTATGATGATGAATAATGATAGATAATATACGGTAACCAGTAGGTTCAACGAGTGATGCTTGAATGACGAAAACAAACACCTGTCAAACTGTTACGATAGACACATTACAACTCAAGTCTATCGTAACAATTTGACAGTGATGTTGATGTTCGTCGAGGAACTGTGCACTGTACAGTGAACCACAAGGTATAGGGCACAGTTCCATACAATATCAACTTGAACAAACTACATTTAAAAGCTATGCCACTTGCTTAATTAAAAGAGCTCGTTTACAATCGTAAGCAAAGACTTCTATTTGATCGTAAGCCTATTACATCAAGTGCAAGCAAAGTAATTAATTCATATGATTTAATTACTGCACAAGCCTGGGAATATCAGAATCAAATCATAGAATCATTATACTAACACATACGATTAATAAAATAATTGTTATAACAATTGGAATAAAATATCATAAAAAAGAGATTTTTAATAAACGAAGTTGATTCCCTGAAAAAATTCACATCAAAAGAGTGAGACAATTATTTCAATAAACGGGTAGTCATACAATTATTATTAGCAAATAGGGTAACAATAGGGTAATCTGTTATCAACTTTATTACATGCACAATTAAGTTTAATTTCTCGTAAATGTCAGCGGTGGCGTGTCTTGTAATTAACAAAACTAATAAAAATTTGTAACCGCCGTTTCTGATATAGTTTTAAAAATAGTAGGTAGTATGAATTTGTAATTTTGCATCTATAAAAGCATATTTGTAATTTCAGCCAATTTGATATCATGTAACGACGTACCACTTTTATTTAATACAAACTAATAAACATTTAACACAGTTTTAATTAATAAAAGTGTTATTAAGGTTAACTATTTAAATATTAATAAGTTTCTACATCGTATCGACACAGCTGGTACTTTTCTGTTTTATACAAACGTTATATCTCCAGAATCAAATAACACACAAACCTAACCTACATACATACATGAACTCACGATTTTCCCAAATTCACAAGCAGTTAAACAGAAACTATCTACAGACCGCCAACTACTACGGTCCTTATATGCTCCTTTTACCTCATTTACATTCATATATCAGCGTAACACGGTGGACTTAATGTCTATGGCATTAAGTCCGCTTCTGTACATTTATGTGCTTAGAGTATTAAATAAATAAATAATAAATAACACACTAACAGTAGGAATGGCTTTTATTTTGACAGCTCAACAACATTCATTGCGTTATATACGTTGTTGAGCAGACAAATTTTTCGAATATATGCAGCAATGTATTACTACCAATAACGTTCAAAATTATTTAGATTGTGATTGATACTGTGTTACGCAATTACCCAGCTGGTCATACATGCACGCGGCAGATTCAAATAAGTAGTCCATTATTAAATAAAAGCCCTGAACTTGAAAGTGAAAACAAAATCCTTGATCCACTTTCTAAGATCTCCAACATCATCAGAATATCATCTCAAAAAATCTCATTCAAGAAATTCCAAATCAAGACGATGTTCTATAAATAAACAATTGAAAGTCAAAAATGATTTATCACTCAATGTAACTCATTTAATTAAATCCATAGTTTGATGACCGGTGGTTTAAAAAACTCATTTAAAGGAGATCGACTTCGGTGGGATATTATGGCAATTTCTTGTGTAAGCTTGAAACGCCCTTGATGGATGTTCCAGATTATTTTTTGTTAATGATGAAATAATTTGAATTCGTTGCAACCTTAAAGCAAGTAGGTATATAATATTGTAGACGAGCCACAAAAGCTCCCTTTTGAAAGCGATTGCCACTTTAAAGTGCACTTTCAAAACGTTTCGTATTTCTACAATGACTTTCAACAGGATTGACATAAGCTTTTCGATAGCTAATGTCAAGCCAGATCACTTTTTACTTCTCCATCATTATTATCGCTGATATAATGTCACTTTTTCCCATACGTAATTTATTAAAAGTCAGTTAAAAATAATATAGATAATAAGTTAGAAAAGACCAATAATGCAACCCTGAGGGACACCCTAACCTATTTTAGCAAAAACAAAATCCGATCAATGGTTTTTTAAAGACAAAATGAAATGCTAAAGGCAGAACGTTTAAAAGGAAAGCTTCTTATGAGAGATTTTAATATGCTAAACGGGAACTCTCTTTACCATAAAGTTTTATGTGGTCTATAACTCAAAAGCTCTTTAGCTTCAAATGCCGTTTGGTTTTATTGAGATGACAATGATTGCTGTGACTTATGGAGTGTTTATAGATGTCAGGTTTTTATGGAGAAAGGGATAAGGGTCAGTATATTTTTTAACCAATTACTGTTCAACCATAACTTTGAAGATTCTTACTTCAGTTAGTTATGTAAGCATTTTTAACCAGGGTCTTGTAAAATACAGGGTGGCGGGAACATTCACCTGCAACCTGTTGCCATGGATTTAGTACGAAAAACTATAATTTCTACGCTAAGGGGTCTACAATCATGTGCTGAATTCATGGTTTCAGTTTGTGCGTCGATGTCCTCGCCACTCTGCATAATATGTATGTCTTACCTTTTACCTTGTGGCTTGCTTAAATGGTGATTTATATCTATTTAGTTCCTAAGTCTACCTTACACGTCTACCTTCCGGTCCAAATTCGAGAAATGTCGATCCAAAGTATTCATAGTGCTCTTTGTATGAGGGGCTGCGCACTAGATCCCAACTCTGTCGGTCCGAATTTACAACATTCCCGATTCGGATTAAACTCGGATCTTGAATTCGGATTCGGAACGGATGCAGTGCAGAACCGCTTAGATACTTACATATATTTCCATATATTTCTATAAAAAGGAGACTCAGATAACAATCCGTCAAACCTTCACCGTGCACTGCCATGCCTTTATCTTTTATAATTAAAGTTGTGCGTTTAAGGCTACGCGCAAACAAACGATGAGGGCGCCACTGCGCGGTCGGCGTAGCCTTAACGTAGTCTTTATTCCTTCGAGGGCGAACCGAGGTACAATCAAACGACAATTATCTTGATGAACATCAGGCATCGAGGTAACGTGTATGACTGTGAATTGTCTCCGTAAGTCAAGTCCAAAGTGAAAGGTGTCGATATTATCGCTAAAGCCGCTAAAGATAATAACTTATTTCATTTGCTGCCTTTCTTTGGGACTTATTATGTCATTGAGTATATAGTTGCTACAGCTATATGATGTGTATTGACAAATGGTACTGAGATATTTTTAGAAATTCAATCAATTATCATAATCATTATCATTTCAGCCGAAAGACGTCCACTGCTGGACATAGGCCTCCCCTAACCACAGTCACTTTCAATAATTTCGTGTTGGAATTAATTTAATCAATATTACTGATATTTTGTTCGAGATTGTAGTCGAAAGTGTAGTTTTGTAAGATATCTATTATATTTAAAGCTGACGACTTGTTTGTTTAAACGCGTTAATCTCTGGAACCACCATTCGGATTTAAAAAAATCTTTTGCATTTGATAGCCCAATTCTACATCACGCTAGGAGCCGGACAACAAGAAAAAAAATCTGAAAGAATTTTAGTCGAAAATGAAGTAGTTCTAGCGCAAGAAGGCGACGCGATGCGACGCGTTACGTCGGGGGAAAAAGAAATTCCACGCAGACGATGTCGGGGGCAGAAGCTAGTTGCTTATAATATTATTAAAAGAGCAGTCATTTTGGTTTCAATGTCATTCAGAAAGACAAAGCCATTCATAGAATGAGCTCTGGAATTGCTTATACGATTATAGACTTAGGTGCAGTATATGCATACTAATAATTATAAATTCGAAAGTAACTCTGTCGGTCTGTCAGTCTGTAAGTTACCTTTTTACACCTAAACCACTTAACGGATTTCGATAAAATTTTGCAGAGAGATAGATTGCATCCCGGGGAAGGACGTAGGATAGTTTTTATCGACATACCTCGCAGGCGAAGCTGCGGGCGGAAGCTAGTATCTAATAAGATAAGGATAGCGCCTGCTTTGCCCTACAACGCCTTTTCACAATCAATTTACTTAGATCTCTTATTTTATTTTCTTTTTTATCTACCCTAGATCTTTCTAATTATGGTATACTCTTGTGTACCTCCTAACCTTTATAAATGGCATAAATAAAGGTGATTAGAACATTAACATCAGAAATTACTAATAATGGGTAGGTAAGAAGTACGTCGTCCCCAGACGCAATTAAACACAGTTATGTCACACAGGCATGGCCTGTTTCGTGCATGTGTGTGTTTGTCTGTGTGTGTAAGGTCTGCTACTTGTTCTGCATAATATAGGGAATTATGTTGGTTAAATTAATTAGTAATTATTTTATATTTGAAAAGGTTTGACGTCGTTGCATTCAAGATAAAGTGTCTGAATTTGTCGATTAATTCTTTCAACGTTCCTAACTGTAATATTCTTTTAAAAATTCATTCAATTCATGCAATTTCAATATGAATAAGTGTGGGCCTAATTATTCTTTTAGTAGTATTGACATTTTTTTATTAAAAAAAATACTTAGCTTCATTATTCCCGTCTTCACCACAAGTCTTACTGACAGGACACTTCCTTATAAAGGGTAACATATACCCCTGTGTGTGTATTACCATCATACATACATGTGTGTGTGTGCGGCACACGCGACGGGCGTGGTGTACTGGTAGCGTGACGTGTGCGCCGTTCCGGAGCGTGCGCGCATGCGCCAACCTCTACAGGAGAAATGGACTTGCCTTGCCTTACATGGCAACTGTCAAATTGTAGCATTTGAATTTGGATTGTAGATAGTGCTTTGTTTTTTAATGGAACTGTTTGCTGGAGAGATTTAAGAGAGAGGTTTAAAGGTCCTGGGGTAAGTACTAGCCAAACCTACCTGGAAGGCTGTTTATTAGGTACCTACCTAAGTTAGGTAGACTAGGCAATCGAGTTGTTCACCACCAAGAAAGCATAAGGTCGTGTTTTGCTTGGGGTAATTAATTTTTAAATTCAAAGGGTGGTTCCGCTGTGGCCTGTGGTTGCCACGTGCAGGTGATCGAAACTCGCAACCGTGACGACAAATATATTCTGGGTAACATTGAAGTTTCTGGAACCTATAGAGCAAAAGAAGATGAAGGTCTGAAAACGTTAGGTAATAAGGCCTGCTCCACGCGACGCAAGATACTCAAGGCCTAAGATTGATTATAATATGTATTTAGATAGGGACTATAGAGACAGGACATTGAAAGATTTCATCTTGTATCCAATAGGCTTTCATGAATAATTTCTTTCAATTATTTGATTGACCATAATGACATAAAAATTGCGTATAAAATATTGTTGTTGGACAAAAAAAACCTATGACTAACTAAAATCATTGCTAAAATACACACTAATGACCAGGAAATAAAACCCACAGCCTTAACTATTATCCCACAATATACCTAATAATATATCACTTAAACAAATCCGCCTATTACACACTACAAAGAAGCCATGAAAAGCAAAAAAAGAGGCAATTGCAACTTAATAACTTTGCAACCAGTATTAATGTTACCAAATTAGTTTTGACCTCTTGGTCAAGAACACTCATTGTCTAAGTGGTTTTAAGTTAGGGATTGCAAATCTGACGATGTATTTGAATATGTCTGGATATTAGGTTGTTGGAATGTCAGGTTTTTAACTTGACAGGTGACTGCATGACCTGGGGGCTTACCATCACCTCTTAAAGCAGGGCAGAAGTTGAACTGCACTACTTTTTTTGTACTAAGACGTCGTACAAAAAAGTAGTGCAGTTCAACTTCTGCCCTGCTGAGGTGATGGTAAGCCCCCTGACGAGGAACAATCTATATTATTGAGCTGTTTGGGAGGCAGGTAACTGAGTAAAGATGCAAAGAATATACAGTGCCCTCCAAGTTAGCTGACATTTTTCCACTTCAGCTGTGATGCTGATCCCAGATTATGATTTAAAATTCTAGATCCAAATGTTTGAACTGTTTAATTTAACGTTTTCATTGACAAAATTCAACTACCTATGACTTAGTTAACATCCATACTAATATTATAAATTCGAAAGTAATTCTGTCTGTCTGTATGTTACCTTTTCACGCCTAGCCACAGAGCATGTAACCTTTTTCCTAAACTACTGAACGGATTTCTATAAAATTTGGCAGAGAGATAGATTGCATCCCGGGGAAGGACGTAGGATAGTTTTTATCGACATACCTTGCGGGCGAAGCCGCGGGCGGAAGCTAGTAAAAAATAATCAAGTAATCCCTTAGGATTACCTGCTTATTTTAAATCATAATAATGGTATCACAGCTAGGCCCTAATACACTATGACCCCTTAACGATTCCTTACCGAAACCACTTCAATTCCTGAGCTAATCTCGCCAATCTCGCGTTGATTTCGCGTGGTTTCGTTCATTGTGTCTTATAGAATTACGGCCCTGAAGTGGAAAAATGTCAAATAACTTTAGGTACTTTATTTGGATTTGTCAAAGACAGTGAAAATGTTGCCTAATTATTAGATTAGCATAGTATTACTGCTCACAGAGAGGAGCAATAGGGACAATAAACGCTGATGATATAGTTTTATCACATGAAATTAGACGGTAATTGACTTACACATCCAGTCTACTCTTATACATGCGAAAGTGGTTATCTCCATAAATCTCCGTAAATCGTACGTTTTACCAGCTTTAATTGATGAAAGGTTGACGTGAAGCAATCTAGCGGTGATTGGGTACTTCAGAGTTAGAAAATGTACAACTTCACTTGTGAATTGAATTGTTGTTCCATTAAACAATTAAAATGCATCATTGGCCTTATGTTTGTTAGCAAGCCCATGATCAAGGCAGTGGAAACTTATATCACACTAATATTATAAAGGCGATAGTTTGTAGGTGTGTTTGTATGTTTGTTACTTCTTCACGCACAAACTGCTGAACGGATTTGGATGAAATTTGGCACACATAGTTTATAACCAGGATTAACACGTAGGATACTTTTTATCCCGATATTCCTACGGGATCGACACTTATAAACCGTGGGGAGTAGCTAGTTTTAGATAAAGTTGGAACGTTTCCAAACTAAAACATTTCTAATAAGCAAACATACACACACAGCAGCATGCAGACATTTTAAATTTAATTTCCTAATCTTCACGGAAAATAACTTTTAACAATATCCTTTTGTACTGTAACAAAGTCTCAGGTTCTTATATTTCTTATCTTGAATGCCTTGATGGATGGTTCCATATAAACGAATTTATGAAATAATAAGCTCAAAAGGGGATGCCAAATGAATATTCATTGGTTTAATTGATGTTCGTTAAGGTACGATTAGATGGGTTAGTGTGATAAGCAACGGTTCCCACTGAAGGTGTAGTAGGTAGCTGGTAGTCCTTTAAAAAGTGTAGTAAGGGATAATGTAATTAGAGCGATTTTTGCAGATGCTAAGGATGATACACACCTATGGATGGATGGCGTTGATCAAGATTTAAGAACTGATGTAGTGAGAAATTGTAGAGAACAAGTGGAAATAGTTCACGGCGGAGAAATATACTAGACCAGACTAAGGCCCACCTGCACCTGTAAAGCCTCAGATGATGATGATAAGGATGATACAAGAGGTATCAGAATAGAAGAAATATCCATTTTAATGAGAATGAAACATTAGTACGATCTTGATATTATTGATGTCCTATTCAGACTCTTCGTAATTACCTGTGTACAACAATGCGAAAAATATTCATACTATCGAAATAATAACAGCCGCACAGGTCGATCGATCAGGTTAAGCTACGCTTGCCGCGGTTGGACTGTGGATGAGTGACCATCTTTACATACCGAGACCCCTCCGTGCCTCGGAAAGTACGTTAAGCCGTTGGTTCCGGCTGTCATTCGTGGATCTTTGACAGTCGTTACGGGTAGTTGGAAGCCCGAAAGTCTGATAACCAGTCTTACCAAGGGGTATCGTATACCCAGTAACTGGGTTGTGGAGGTCAGATAGGCAGTCGCTCTGTGTAAAATACTGGTATTCAGCTGCATCCGGTTAGACTGGAAGCCGACCCCAACATAGTTGGGGAATAGGCTAGATAGATGATGATGATGATGATTCATACTATCGAAAGGGATATCGAATATTGGAAAATTTTCTGAATGTCAATGATGAGAAGTAACAGGCAAATAGCCATGAACACTGCTAAGAATTTAACCTGGTAAGAAGTAAGACAAAAAGCATATAGAAAAACTGACTGATGCCTAGCTGACGTCATTGGGGAGGCTCTTAAATTGCAAAAAGTAATAGACATGTTTCCATACTTTTACTTATCAACTCATGTTTCGTGGCCAAATACAGCCAAAGTAAAGCTAATTAAAAACACCAAACATATGTATTAAGACAGACGTATTTTTATTAAAATATAAATCTAAGTAAAAGTGAAGATGATCGTCCTAAATATCTGATGCAAGTGTTACATAAAGATGTCTTCAAGTGAAGGCTAACTTGAAAGTGTTACCAGAGTCGGATGGGTTAATTTATAACCTTATTAATATGCTAATGACGTTTGTTCGTGGTTTAGAAAGCAAATCAACTGGGTTAGGTTTGTGTATGTTGGAGAATCAATTTGTTTAGTACGTGAAGATGTTTTTTATGTAGATATAGATAGAGGTTAAGAGTCAAGTGGTGTTCAAATATAATTTGCTTAGATTGATTGTTAATGAGATAATCAATAAAAAGTTTATACTGATAATTAATATTATACAACTGGATAAGAAAAGGATGAAGAAAAAAAGACTATCTGTGATTAATAATTTCCGAATTTAGGGTCAGAGATCCAATTGTTCATCATCGTCTGCTTAGTCCCTTTCCAACTATGTTCCCAGTTACTGGGTAACACGATACCCCTTAGTAAGACTGGTAAGATCCAATGGTATCCATGGTAACATATTTGCAGGTAGAGTTGTGAGTATTTGTTGATTCACATTAAACTTCAAACAAGCGGTTTTGTCACAAAAACTAAATCGAGTTGCTCCACATTTTTTACTCGCGATGAAAACATTTGCCGTCCTATTGCACACAGAAATGCAATTAAAAATACATTGAACTATTTATTGCATATCATATGCAACAGCAACAGATTGCCGTTGCGTAAGAAAAATCTAGAAATTATGATATTTTTGTGCAGTTGCGTGATTTTTACGCAAAATGCATGTTCGAGTGATATAAAGAATTAACGGACTATATAGGAATTGGAGCGAGAAAAATGTGTAATTTTAGTTGTGTGCTCCGAAATATGGTCGTAGGCCTCAAAAGAGGTGGTTGCACCTGGACAGTGTGTTGCGGTGTGTCTATGGTTGTAGACACGTGTTGATTGCGTGTGATAACGAGATAAAGATTGTTTTATCTTTTGACTAGCCAAATCAATAAATTTTGGCTGGTTGAAACAAGACGATTGTCTCACAAATCAGAAGAATATTGTATTACCTACTATACGAATATAATAAAAGGAATGGATGTGTCATCTGGATTTATTCAATAAAAATTATACAGGTCGGCAAATTTTACGACGCTTTTTTGAAAAAAATGCTGTTCCTTAAATAGGCTATTTGACTGGTTTCTGATAAACATCTCAGATTATTGAATGGTGTCTAACGAGCCCACAAAACCTATTACTTCAAATTGCATAATGTATTTCTTTTAGAAAATAGTAAATAAAAATGTACTGTTTAAATAAGCCGCCAAAACGCTATCTTTAACAATATGGCGTCGTGACGTCACAATACACGTAAACAAACGTTGAAACGGTCGAGATACTAGACAAAAGTCATCTGTTCTGTCAACGATAGACAGAAATTGACTATATCATGACGTCATCATAAGTTCAGCCAATCCAGACCGTTTTCGATTACGTGGCGCCAGATTTAAAAAGATGAAGTTTTTTCGGGATTTTTTTAATAAATAATACATTGTTTTGTAGTAAAATTAATGCAAATCGATTTTAAAAGCGATAATCTATACGAGTGTCAATAATTATGACCTTATTTTTTACATTGTCAAATAGCCTATTTTGACCATGTAGGTATTGCACTTTTAAACAGCTGATTAAAAAAAAATAAACCGACAAAATTTTCATCATGGTTCATAATCATGTACCTACTGGATCCATGGTATTGTTGTGCGTCGAAAATATAAAAGTTAACGCAGTTCCCTGCCACCCTGAATGGGTTAACTTCTATATTTTCCTTTTGAACATATCGAGAGAAAGTCATAATCATAAGGAACCAATAACACAGCAGTACTGCCTGGTGGACGAAATAATAAGTCTGGTGGAAGTAGAGGAACTACTGCACGAATTCCTTCTCAAGGAGCTTTACATCCACACTCGATTATTGTCTGCCCACGTTCGACCCTCCAAAAACATATTCATACTCTACCAAACTCAACTTCCCCAAACGGACAGACGCCAATAAAATATAACAAAACCCAACGACACGTTACTTCCGTCCCCCTCCCCCGTTCCCCCTTCAAGAAAGAACTTGAGACCAGAGACAAGAACTTTGCGGTCAGCCCTAACACCATACTGTGATAACCGAAGCAGAACTTGACCTATGACCGTGGTAATGGAAAAAGAACCTTAGCTGTGTACAATAGGGTTAAGTTTGGAGTGGTAGGTGTTAGATAGGGTCGAGAAAGGGGAATGTTAGTGATCGAAGTGTTTTTTAAGTTTGAATTATGCGAAGTGTTGTGTTGCTTTTATTTTAATTTTATGTTTATGATGGTAATAACTGGTTTTTTCGGGAGCATGATTAAAGGCAGTATGTCAGTGGGGACCATAAGACTTTGAAGACCGGCTGCACGGTAAAACTACGATTCAGCAGTCATTGAAGAGCACACCGTAATTCCTTGTTTACTGCAAACAATTCTTGTTCCAAATACAGGGTGACAGGGACACATATACATGTGTACATATGTCTAAGTACCTTCACAAAACTATCATATTCCGAATCAGGGAGGACAAGATTTCCTATCCAAATAAGTAATTGAATTTAGCTACTATAAGCCAAGAGATAACTATGTAGATTACTTTATGATAGTTGTCGATTACAATGGTCTCAGTACACACAAATGTACAAACAGACAGACAAATAAACAAACAATTCCAACAATATCCCACTTGCTGAGATCCTTAAACTATTTGCTATATGAAATAAAAAGCATAATAACCACATCCATTACAAATTCAACCTTAACTTTTCAACATAGGATTAAAACTCTAATGGCATATACAAAGGTAAGTATAATAAGGGGCTAGACCAACCCTACCGTTACGGTGCGCGAGCGCAAGCAGTAATGAGCAAGCAAACAGTTGAATTTAGGGATGCCACAAACATTTTAGTTCAAAAGAGCAGCAAAAATATATTTGGTAAAAAAAATGTTTGAAATCTTGACGGAATGGATGGTAATCGATATATCAAAGAAGAATAGGACAATCTGGCAATAAAATGGGTAGATGGAGATGGTGTTCCGGTGGTTCAACATCTGTCCTGTGATAATCGCCCCTCTGAAATTAAATAAAATGAAACAGGGTGAGTGCCTGGTTCAGAAGAAAAAAGCTTAGCAGTAAAAGATTGTAAAAACTGAAAATGATGATAAAATCAAAGGCTATATGAAAACCAACGTGGCAATTTATTGTGTGGGACCACAAGACATTATAATATCAAACAATATAAGGATATAAAGGAGGATACTGACCTACCAATGTAAGTACATTTGTGAAGAGAAAAAATAAATAAACTTATTATTATTATATTATTATTATTCTCAACGCTACCTTTCGCTCTTGGCCTTTCTCATCGAAGTTATATGGAGGTTCGATGTCTGTTTATATTATTGTTTTAAGCCCATAGACGATACTTTATATCCGCAAATAGTCAAGGTCCTTCGCTCGGCCGAGTTCTCGCATCCGTTTCTAAAGCAGGATGTTCAGCAGGACGTTTCTCCCAAAAGGTCAGGTGCGTTGTACTTTAACGTTTAACGAGCTGTTTGAAAAGGTGCTTCGGATGGCAAACAGGCGGTAATGGTATAGGTCCATTCACTAGTGTCAACTTGAATTTGCTTTTAATCGATATATCAACTTGTTATTTAGGGGGCAAACATGGTCAAAGATCGCACAAAAAAGAGAGGTTTAGAAGGAAAAAGAGGCCTATGTCCAGCAATGGGGAAAAAATAACAACCTATGTTATTACAGTTTGTGTGATGTGTTAGAATTTTCAAAGGCGGGAAAATTGGTCTTATAGAAACTCGAGATAAAAATTTGATTTAAAGTATTGTCATTTTTCCACTTATTCATAAAGACAATTGCATAATTGGAAATGTATTTTCGCTTCACATAATATCGTAATATTAATCGAATGTCGAACGAGTCATGGGCCAAATTTTCGACTATGTGGGTCCCAGATAACGTCCGGCGACATCAAGGCAGACCCAGGAAAAGATGGCGGACGAGCGGACGCCTATAGATAGGATTGGTCCACAATAGGAAAGGAAGCCCTGTAATGGGACAACATAGGCTAAAAATAAAATAATATAATATTAATCGCATTCCGGCGAACATATTTGGTAGATCATAGAACAAGAATTCTCCTGCCTTTGGCAACTTATCTGGTAAATACTGCGTACCTGAACACTGTGAAACAGGTTCTGCATATTGAAAACCGCATAGTAAAATTCTAAAAGCTATTTAGAATTCGTGGCATCCCTAACTGTACCGGGCGATCTGCTTGAAGTCGATTTTCGAGTTAATTTAATTTTCTAAGTGTGAATTAGTAAGGAATATTGTTAAAAGAATTTCTTGGCCAACATCTGGGAATGTTGGCCGAAATGAAACCTTTTGTTTGTACTCTTGTCTGGTTTTGATGAGGTTTTGGAAGAGAGGGTCAAGTTCCATTTTTGGGTTAGTGGAGTATGTATATATTTGCAGATATAAAAGAGACCAAGCATGTTGGAAAAGAAGTCTATATATCATTTGTTTTGCAACTTTAGACCTCTATTAAAGGGTTTTTGAAATGTTTACCTCAGTTTTGCGCATCGCAACAGGCAGTATCTTGCTTGACCACAAAGTTCTAAATATACCAACTTTGAAAGTATCATAATGTACAGACGCCAGCACATCAAGCTATCAGAAACTGTAAAATTTTCCCAATCAACTTTGAACCTTACGCTTTAGCGATAAAATTGAAAATCTAATAAAGAAATTTGACAGATTGTAGTAGCTTGATGTGCTGGCGTATGTACATTATAACCTGGTGGGCTGCTAATAAGTCTTCCGACCTCTCCTTACTATTCTCTGGTAGAATATAAAGCTACCTTCACACGAACCCACCGATCACCGCGACTCAATTACCAAGGACCACCAATATTCTAAGTACCCGCGATCCCAAGCGTGACTGTTACATGATTATTGCATGTACTTAGTACTTAGCATTCGACACCGCTGCGAAGCGGCGACGGTTCATGCCAAACCTGCTAGGTGGCGCCTCATGTCGCCATGCCTGTTCTATTAGACATGGACTGAATATATTAGCAATAAGGAAGTTTGTGGAGAAGTCTCACTGCGAATAATCCACCATAAGCTGTTTAGATGACATACAACAGAACATGCCCAGTGCAGTTGGCTACTGGGTGAAGCATGAAACAGTCAAGCATGCTAGTCAATCCAACCAGTCACCATCGGTTTCCAATAGGCAACGTAATTATAAAGCTAAATTAATTTGTGGTTAAATCTCACGTCTAGTTATTTGATTGTGATTAGCTTGGGATTTATATTTTTTTTATTTATTACACGAGTCTTGGAATGAAAATTATGAATTTTGCCGATGGAGTTTTTTGGATGGAGACTCGATCAGGCTTTCAAAACCAGGGTTTCGACATCATGGACTCTTCTTTTGCCTGTCTCTTAGTTATCTTTGTCCGAGCCAGCCGTTGTGGTAGCATCAATAATGAATGCTAATTTCTGAACTTGTTTTTTTTTTATAGTTTGTTTTCTTTTAATATTATTGCGATTCACAGAAGGTTCAAGCAGTAGTTTATATAGGTTTACTGCTACTTATTCTTTCGTACTATCACTGTACCCAGAGTTCCCTTGCATCGTATTGCGCTTGAGATGGTAATACATTTAAATTGTATACGTAATCGTATTTGCAGAATAAATTGATGTTCATTCCGTGTTCAGATTCGTAAGTGTCGCCAACCTTTTCTCTTTAATTGCTTTTAATGAAATGTTGATCAATGCTATGGTTTTGTTACGTGGCGTTAGTGTTAATGTCGTTTATGATTATTAAATGCTGTGTATTTTTTTTATTCAGACAATATTGATGAATTTTTTGATGTCTTGTGATTCTTTCCGCTCCCTTTTTTTTACATATTCGTACCTATTATTATTATTGTTTTGAGACTGTTAGCATTTAAATTATATAAATATTATAAGTTTCGAGGTTCTGAAGTGACTGAATACTGAAAATCTGTAGGTACCTACTTCAACAAAAATCATGTTCATTTTTAGAATCGGCCCGATTCTGAATTCAGCAATAGGGTCATCTCCAAAATGTGTGTTAGATTATATACATAAGCAATGCATTTAAGAAAAATATATTGCCTTCGTTTCGTAGCTCCCCTGCATGTTTCCTTCACTTCACTCATATAAACTAGGACAAAATACCAAGCATCTGCATTGAAACACAACAAGACAGTTACATAACCCCCCTTACCGTATGCAATATTATTAACAATTTAGGTAAATAATTAACCCGCTGCGATAACTATATGCAATAAAACAAATGCTGCTCAGTTCCGGATACGGAACGGAATAAAAAATAAAAATTTATAGTTTAAAATAATGGAAACATCAAGCGAAGGCGGTTCTAATTATTGTATTATTCGGTGGCAGGTGCTAGTCTCGTTGTGTCGTGATCATGGGGTAATTTATACCCCCATTAGTAATTTTACGGGCTTGACGTTTGACAGGGTTAGGTTCGTTTTTTGGGGTTAGTTGGTCACGATGACTGTTATACTTTTTGAATAAGTTTAGACTGAATAATGCTATCATGATGATTTGTAGCTTTTTCTGTGTTAGAGTAAAAGTGTCTAATGGGTTCGTTGTAATTACGAAAACATTTTGTTTTAAATATGGTAAGATATTACCCTAACAAAAATAATCAGTTAAATGTGATAGGCTGTTATACATATTCAGCCTATAATGTTTGTAAATGCTGGGACACATGCAGACCTCATCTCGGTGAGAGTGTGCCGTAATCCACCACGCGGGCCCAGTGCGGGTCGGTAGATGTCACATATCTTCGAATATTTGGTCCGGTTTCCTCACGATGTTTTCCATTACCGTTTTTGAGAGCAGTGGTGATGAAATTATTCTTACACAAAGTAAAGCGCCTGTCTGGGGTCGAACCTACGACCTACAACTCGTTAGTCGCGGCCATTACCACTGGACCACCACTGCCCTCGGTGAGATACCATACCTAAATTAAGTAGTTAGATGTAATGATGTGATGTGATGAAATGGTAATGCAGGCGTGATGTTATGTCAACTTAATCAACGGTTTCCAAATTACTATTCTTACATGTCCTTGTTCTATTTGCCATTACACTTTTCTAGTAAGTACTAAATTCATAAAAAAAAAAATACCAAGTTAACTTCACAAACTACTTTAAAATACAAAACACCATAAATTTATACCAAACAACACAATTTTTCACAAAGCGCAACATGTAACAAGTTTTTTTCGCACCACAACATTGCATCCATAAATCCCTTGAAGTTAGGACCTTGACCGACCGATGCGATCGGCGATGCAACGCTTTGAATAAAGGATTCTTACTTCCTGTGGCCGCCACGCGTCGCCAACTAAATGCGTGAAATATTCAAATGTACTCCAGGCCCCCTTTTGTTATGCGAGAGGTCCAAGTTACGAGCGATTAGAGGATACATTTGCCGTATTTTTGTACCCTTTGCACAACAAGTAAGTAATCTGAAAATGCTTCAAATCCATGCCAATGATTGGATGAAACAAAAGTGCTAAATAATCTAAACAAATATGTCAACGAAAGTTGAAAATGTTGATCGATGATGAATATCTAGTAGATAGAACTGTTCGCAAGGGTGGTGGCATCACATCGATGCGCAAACTATACCTTACCATGAATTCAGCACAATACATGATTCTAGCACCTAGCGAAAAATATCTACATTTCGTAAAAAACTAATAACTAAGGGGTCAAAATGTATGGAACAGCATTTTTTTTAAATAATTGACGAAAAGTTTCAACACAGGGGGTTCAGAAACATGTACCGCATCCATATACGTTGCGCGTCGATGGTGACACCATGTATATTTTCCTCATTTAAGATATAATTGTATAAGAATTTAGCCTGTGATAGAATATAGGATACAGGATTCATAAAAAATGCATTTGCCGAAAATATAATGAGCTCTAAATTTTTGTATGTCCTAATAATTCTAATTTTTGCATCCACTTGCAAACTGCATTCATAATACTGCATATGATCAAAAACGTAATGAAGCTCAAGAAACTGCAGTAAAACTAAATTATTAAAGAATCTATTTCATTTTCCAAAACCCGCCCCAAAACCTTGCACCACACTCTCCTGCCTCATTAAGCGCAGTCTACACGACTAGTTTTTATACGATCAATGTTGCGTAAATAATGAGATCATTCCTTATAGCTATATATTTCTTAGGAACCTCCAAATAGGCTTCCAAAAAAACTATTTCCGGTGCTAACCGTTAGTTTTTTTTCCGTTTACATTCGGACGTGACGTCAGGAAATAAAGAAGTTATAAGTAATTAGTATGAATTTGTCGGTGATTCTTGATATTTATATGTGGTCATGTAAGGCTTGATGTACACGTTTCGAATCTTTCAATTTATCGTCACGAGATCGTGACGGTTTGTGATACTTCGTGTGTGCAAATCGTTTATGATGTTTCAGACAATTTTTATGCAATTGGTGTTATACAATTTCTGTTCTTCCCCCCAATTCACCCCCCCGTGTCCCTTTAATTGGTATGCACGTTATTTTTAAGAGTCATAATGCAACCAAAAAAAATGTGAACAAGATTATGTATAGGTAGTTTTTCTGAGAAATCAAATTGAAACAAGTCACAATCAGACCGATATCTTATTATTCGATCATTACAAAAATAATTTTACCTGTCCGAAATGGTTCCTAGAATTAGATTCTAATCATTATCCAAATTCACTTCGATATCAAATCAGACCGCATCATAAACTATAGAACGGCTGTTCAAACGTTCGAATAAAACCGTTCTCATAAATTACGTTTTGAATAATTCAACCGACATCAGAGAAGTGTGTGCAGACCCTAAACAGAAACTAATGACTACCAATGTACTGTTATATACATAAATTATGTAATAAAATTAAATTGCTAAAGTAGATAAATTAATTGAGTTTCGACGTCTCTTCAATGCTGTGCTTTTAATTATCGTCTCAAATTAAAACCTTATTTTATGACGCGAGAATTTTGTATGAAGTGATTTTAGTGCAAGAGTTTTTTCGGTGAGCAATTTTGGAGATTTTTACATTGAAAAGAGGTGTGGTCCTGTCCTGTTTGTGTGATGATTGTTAGGTCGTAGGTTCGAACCCAGACAGGCGCTTTACTTTGTGTAAATTATTTCATCACCACTGCTCTCAAAACGGTGAAGGAAAACATCGTGAGGAAACCGGCATGTCCTAGAACCAAAAATTCGAAGACATGTGACATCTGCCAATCCGCACTGGGCCCGCGTGGTGGATTACGGCCCACTCCCTCTCACCGAGAGGAGGCCTGTGTCCCAGCAGTGGGAACATTATAGGCTGATTATGGATGGATGCTTATACATTATTAGCCTACAGCAGTCCACCGCTGAACATAGGCCCCTCCAATCCCGTACCATTTAACTCGATCTTGGGCCATTCTTCTCCAGCTGCTACCATACCCTGCGAAGATCGCCGCTCCATCTAGCCTGAGGACGTTCAATAGATACTAAATGAATAAAACACCGTTAGACAGACGATCTATATTAATTTTCATACTACCTATATCGGATAGAGGGGCTTGTGGCTAAGTAATAACAGCCGCACGGGTCGATCGATCAGGTTAAGCTACGCTTGCCGCAGTTGGTCCGTGGATGGGACCATCATTTCATACCAAGAACCCTCCGTGCCTCGGAAAGCACGTTAAGCCGTTAGTACCGGTTGTCATTCGTGGATCTTTGACAGTCGTTAAGGGTCGTCAGAAGCCCGAATGTTTAACACCAATCCTACCAAGGGGTTTCGTATTACCCAGTAACTGGGTTGTGGAGTTCAGATTGGCAGTCGCTCCATGTAAATTACTTGTACTCAGCTGCATCCGGTTAGACTGGAAGCTAATCCCAACATAGTTGGAAAAAGGCTAGGCAGATGATGATTACCTATATCGGATACTTTCAAGTTTCACAGTATATCTTATAAGTAACCATAGAGCGGTATAAATTATACAGTTTTACAATTCAACAATTTGTATTTTTTTTGGCGTATATGTATACATCCATGGGACCCATATTCCCGTAGTATGCACTTAACAAATTATAATGTTTAATTATAATTTTATTGACAAGTTTCTCAAGCCGGGATTGTCACAAATTACACCTTTAAGTAATTAACTTTTAAGTTAAACCCCAGTTAAAATTAATCCTGATTATTCATTACGATGTCTTTTATTGCTAACTTATAGCTTTATTGGAATGTGGAGCTATTCGCAAATAATACTTAAAATAGTTTTAACACATTTCGAATAATGATATGACTATTCAATAGGACGACTTATGTAGGTCGCAGTAAGTACTGCTTTAGTAAAAAATGTTTCTAAGTAGATATGTCGTCACCTTTTTTTTTTTTTTGCGGATGGGAAATCATCATATCGTCACCTTAAATCTTTTTGATTAAAGTCTCTTGCAGACAGGCGCAACGCGACGGTGCGACGTGGTTCTGGTAGTAAATTTCCATGAAATTTTCATAGATATTGTTCTACTGGAGTAGCGTCACGCTGTCGCATCGGTCTACAGAAGTGCAAGGCTGCTATGCTGCTTAGCGACTAAAATAGAAATGGTTCTTCTTTCTTTCTAATGGTTCCCCGGACAAACTCCTTCCTCAACTAAGTAGCTACATAGGTACCTAATGTTTCTTCTAACATAACAGCGTAACCATAATGTTCCCACTGCTGGGACACAGGCCTCCTTTCATTGAGAGGGAGTGGGTTGTAATCTGCCACACGGGCCCAGTCGGGTTGGTAGATGTCTTCGAATGTTTGGTTCTAGGACAAACCGGTTTCGTCACGATGTTTTCTTAGTTACTTACAAAAAGTAAAGTGCCTGTCTGGGTTCGAACCCACGACCTACAACTCGTACTTCGGGGGCATTCACCACTGCTCTACTGTTTCTTCTATGTTTATAAAAAACTGGCCAAGTGCTAGTCGGACTCGCGCACGAAGGGTTCCGTACCACAAGGCAAAAACGCCGAAAAAAACACGTTTGTTGTATGGGAGCCCCTTTAATATTTATTTTATTCTGTTTTTAGTATTTGTTGTTATAGCGGCAACAGAAATACATCATCTTTGAAAATTTCAACTGTCTAGCCATCACGGTTCATGAGATACAGCCTGGTGACAGACAGACAGACAGACGGACAGTGGAGTCTTAGTAATAGGGTCCCGTTTTTACCCTTTGGGTACGGAACCCTAAAAAACAAAAACCACACCACCAGATTTCACACTTCCCAATCTTTATTTATTTTTACGTTGCAAATTAAACAGCGAATAAATCAAGACCAATCAGAATGCATTTTACATAATATTTTTGCTAGATATTATTTTGTTATTGATACTTTTCCCACGGTAAAATGACTGAGACGGCATCGAACTGACGGTCTCTTAGATAACGTTGCGAAATTGGAGATGCAACCAAAATATCGAACGAGACGTATAACAGAAGGACCACTTTTTACCCGACTGCGCCAGAAGGAGGGTTATATTTTTAAAACTGCATTAGGAACTCACACGCGAGACGTGGGAAGCTGGAAAATGGTGACTTAAAGCTTGGGGATTGGATAATACCTAAGGCAAAAAGAGGCATCGTTGACCCATTTAAGTACATTAAACTTTCATCACGTCATTTTTCGCCTGGGAGAAAAATACAGTTTACTTAATATTAATAATGTTGATTGGATTTTATTGAGCAAAATCAGGCAAAATCTCAAGTCACGTACAGTCAACAAAAGAGATAAGTATGCAGGATCGTCGGATATAGCTGAAGTTTACTAAGAAACCGATGTATGTTCTCGAATAAAATTTTATTTTATTAATACAAAACAAACAGCCCATGTATCAAATTAAATTTCAGTGGACAACATCCATCGGTTTCTTACTAAACTTCAACTATATCCGACGATCCTGCATACTTATCTCTTTTGTTGACTGTACATCCCAAAGTAGCAATAAGTCATATTCGTAGCCGCTTTATCACTCCAAATGATCTGAGAAACGAGTTATTTTTCAACTTTTCTCGCATTGGACTTTCTGCGTCTTCCTTCTATATGGCGCAACCTCGTTGCATTATTTATTGGGCATTATACCGTTTTGTATATTTTTATATTATTATTTGCAAATTCACACGATTCGTAAATAATGTATACGTAAGATAATGTTAAATTATCTTCTGTTTATCAAAATCTTTTATCAGTTTATTAAGCTTTGTGGATAACAGTTAGATATTTTGATGTTATGTACAGACGCCAGCAGGTCAACCTACCCGAAACTGTCAGATTTTCCCAATCAACCTTGAACCTTATGCTTTAGCAATAAAGTCGAGAATCCATTAAAGAAATCTGACAGATTGTAGTAACTTGATGTGCTGGCGTCTGTACTTAGTGTTATTAAACTGTTGTTATGTTTTGTCACAAACGTATGAGATAATTATTATAGATGATCGTTTTTTTATTAATTAAGTAGTAAGTATCTGCTGTTGTCTCTATTTCTGTTGTTGTCCAAGTAACCCTGGATCTGCATGATCATTAGAATCAAATTTTCAACCATTATCAGGGCTTGTGGCTAAGTAATTACAGCCGCACGGGCCGATCAATCAGTCCGTGGATGGGTGACCATCTTTACATACCAAGATCCCTCTGTGCCTCAAGCACGTTAAGCCGTTGGTCCTGGTTGTCATTCTTGGATCTTTGACAGTCGTTACGGGTCGTCAGAAGACCGAAAGTCTGACAACGAGTTTTACCAAGGGGGTATTATCCAGTGACTGCGTTGTGGAGGTCAGATAGGTAGTCGCTCCATGTAAAATACTGGTGCTCAGTAGGAAATGGCTTGGCAAGATGATAATGTCAGAAGAGGTGGTTCTGTATATGTGTCTCAAATTCTTCCCAGATTGAAATAACTTCATATTTCTTCTCAATTCAAGGCGGTATTTCACTTCTCGCTATTAATTTTGGACCCATTGGCGAAACATAACTAGATATTTGATTTATTTCTTTGGAGAAGAACCTGTATGGCAATAAAAGGCGTAACACCGTACATTTATAATATATTAGTATATAATCGAGGCAAGCAAACGTTGCATAAAATTGGCCGCGAGCCATTCAAATAGTAAAGTACATGATTGATAACGCGGTAGACTGTGGAGGAACGTCGCGTGCTTCGGAGGATGGCCGCGGTGGGCTTAGCGTGGATGAGACAGATATTTTATATAATCTATTTTTGTCATTAACTTGTTAATTAACTATGTTTAAGACCCTCGTGGCTGATCACTGTCTCTTAAGATACAGGTTTACCTAGTTTAAGAGGCAGGGTTATCATAATTGAGTACAGATTTTAACATAGAACCAGATGTATACAAAGTACAATATCTTATAATATATAAACTAGGTTCCCATCTGTATTTTTATGGCAAATAAATTTATTATTATTATTATTATAATCTACTTGTACTACTAATAAAGCTGAAGAGTTTGTTTTTTGAAAAAATATTTTTACATTTGATACCCTATTTCTTGAGGAAGGCTATAGACTCGCATCACGCTAGGACTCTTAGTGTTTGGTCAGATTGGGGCGCGGGCGCGGGTGCGGGAACGCGCGCGGGCTGTTTGTCCGCACTGGAGCGCGGCTGCGTTCTACGTGTTGTCGTGTCCAATGTTTGTCAAAATATAATATGGATGAAGAAGACTTATTTTTACTAGAAAAAGATGAAACTAGTTTGAGAATCCCGATCCTCGAGCAGGCTGCCCGCGCCCGTGCGCGCATCCACAGCGGCCACATGTATGAACGAGCTATGGCGTGAGTTGCCCGCGCGCTCCCCGCGCCGAACAGCCCGCGCCGCTCACCGCACCCGTGTGCCCACTATGGACACTCAAAGGAAGTTCATAATATATGTTTGAGTACGCCGCGCCGCGCCTGCTCCGCGCCCGCGCTGCCAGTCTGGCCAAGCACTTAGGAGCCGATCAAAAAGAAAAAAGTCAGAGAAAACTAAGTGAAAACGAAGTGATAGCGGAGCCAGGCGTTGCGACGCGACGGGGTTGGAAATGCGTACGAAGTCGCGGGCAGAAGTTAGTTTTGTTATAATTAGGACATTATTATACTGTTACTGTTAGCCTGCATCATCCCACTGCTGGGCAAAGGCCTCTCCCCATGACATCCAGCTCTTTCGATCCAGAGCTAACGTGGACCACTGGTCGTTTGTTTTATCCAGCTCATCCCGCCATCTTCTACGGAGTCTGCCGCGACGCCTTCTACCTGTGTCAGGGCTCCGCGTGGTGGTTATTGTGGCCCACATTTATTGGGCATACGGCAGACGTGGCCAGTCCAGTCCCACTTCAGCTTAGCGGCTTTTTGAGCAACGTCAGTAATCTGTGGTGTTGCGAATATGGTCTGTCAATTTGACGCCTAGAATACTGCGCTCCATTGCACGTTGGCCAATCTTGAGTTTGGACTTTTGAATATTTGCTTTCTGTTTAAAATAAACAGTTAAGACAATAAATTAAAACACACAATATTCCAATCTTATTGGGAGCTATATGTTCCCGACGTTTACGGTTGAAACACCATGCGCAATGGGGTCCAAGTGGTTTTTCGAGACATCCAAGCGGTTGGTCGACTCTTCATGTGACCAGAGGGCTGGTCTATTTTTTTTGGCCAAAGAATCAGCATCGCCATACATCATGGCAATGCTGCCAGCCTGTTGTCCACTTTCCCTGTTGACAGTGATGCGGACGAATTTTTTGACTTATTCCGGTTTGTTCCCCTGAACACCCCCTCCACCACCCCTCCTCGATCCCCTGATAGTTCGTCTTCTGTTTTAATCTCTGTCTTATCCACTTTATCTAGGTTACTCTTTTTGACAGGTAAGTCCAGTCAAGAGAAATGAACGTTTTTGATGACCTGTGATTCTTATCCCACTTGTTCTATATACTTGTAAATATTATTTATTTATTTTAAGTCTGTTAGCTCACAATATAATTTTATACTATAATCAAAACGAGATTATGAGGCATACTTTAATTACCACAGGCATGCGTTTTAAAGGTTACACAGTCTTTCAGTAATTAAGATGTAGGTATCAAAATGACTGCTGATTGATATTTAATATTCAATGAAATATTTAGGGCCATGTTCAACATTGGCAGAGTATTTAATTGGGAAGTCGCTCTCCCAATAGCAATGGCTATAAAATTATAAATCGGCAAGGCTACGATTGCGAGAAGCACAGAACCGGGCGAAGTGGAGGTGCTTGTCCAGCAGTGGACGTCTTTCGGCTGAAATGATGATGATGATGAATCGATTTTAATAGCAGGACAATATTCACTTTTCTGTTTCTCACTCGAGTCATCGCGGATTTCACACTGCATCCATCGCTTGCAAATAAGACAGTAGTATATTTTTTACTAAGTACTATGTTTTTGAAAGTAAAGTAAAGTAAGCGCTCGTAAATAGTTTTTTGGAGCAGTGCTGGCTCAGTGGTACCGGACTTGCGGCAGGCGCCTTATTTTGTAAATAATTTCATCACCAATGCTGGTCCTGCTCCACAATCACAACTAATTGATTAACACTTGAAAATACTGTTGGAGCTGCTGAAGATTGTAAGAATATCGTTGCATTGTATAAACTCAATTTCCTTTTTATTGTATAATTGTATAGCACAGATGCGAGTTCTATGTACCCTATAGCTACCATTTACCGGGTAATAATATGTCTTTCATTGACTTGAATGTGCCCCCTGGCGGCTGATAGTATGTCACGCTTACTCAAATGTCTCGCTGACGGTGGCGTGTATGTTGGATCATTTAGCTCCCTTCAAAATGGTTGAGCTGAATGGTGCTGGTCTATGCGTCATGTTCGTGAACGGGCGCCGTCAGTTGGGGCTGGTCATCACTTAGCTGCCTCGGCTTATTTTTAATTATTTTATTTTTGGATTGTTGTTTTGTTACTATTTGTTGTACTCTGGATGCTTTAAACGCGTACGTCTTTTTTATTTTTTACATCGTTCTCACATTATATAGTTATAAATTCAAAAGTAATGATGTAACTAATATTTTTGTAAAATATAATTTAAAAAGCGTGTCCATGGAGTTTCTTGCCCGTTCTTCTCCATACCTACGCTTTGGAATGGGCAACTAGTTTCATATTTTCCTACTGACCGACTTCTTGAGAATTCAAAAGTGCATTGAAATTGTTAACCACAAGTAAGCGCGCCTCGCTTCGTGAAATAAAATCGGAGCCCGAAGTCAGCTTGCGTGCCGCAAAGTCAGTACACAAGTACATCTCCCGCCTACACTACACCACTAAGACGGAGGACATCGTGGAGTACGTACGCCAGAAGACGAGGTACATGCCGAGGGTGCAGTTACTGGAGTCGCACGGCAACGTCAACTTCAAGGCGTTCGTGGTGCGCGTGCCGAATTGCTATCTGCCCGTCGTCATGGAAGAGGACTTCTGGACGCAGGACGTGGTGTTCCGTCGCTTCCGCGGACAAGTACCACAGAACTGCTCAAGAGTTAGCTAGTGAAGTACTATTTTATAATAAGAATATGTATGTTTAGGTTAAGGTATATGTATGGGCCTTCGTCGCCTGAAATAAATAAATAAAATAGTAATAAAAACTGTTCTATTGACATAAAGGTGTTACAATTTCTAATTGAAGCCCTGACTCCTGAGCTAGGTGGTATTTATGCAATAAAATAAAAAATAAATTAATAAAATTTAGTGCACTCTTTGGTATAGTGTGTGCGTGTGTTGTGTTTTGTTTATATCGGTGAGTGATAAAAATACTGCAACTATGTTTTCCTGTTCTGAGCCATGTCCACATTAACCCAGTACCTCGCCCGCAAGCCGGTCCGGTCGCACATCGGTGCTCATCCAATTATCATATCTACTTTCTCTCGGGTTGCATTGGGTGGCAGACAAGTGACTTGCCCCATCCATGTTAAGACTAGCGCTGGTATTAGCCAGTTTATGTAACATTTCATTAGTTGGTAATTGAAAATTAGCTGTTTGAAATTATTATAAGATGGGTTTTTGGGTATGAAAAGACTATATATTATATTGAAACGGGTGATGGTGGGATTAGTATCGTTAGAAAACAGTTATTCTTAGAGTTAAAAGGCTGTAGTTTCAATGTTTTTGTTGGTATAATGGCTTGTGTCTGACATAATATGGCTAATAATTTAATCGAATGTATTGTGTTTCGTAATGGTAATTACTTTGCATACTATTGTTTAGAATCAAGTTCTTCTAAGCTGTGTTGCTGGGGAGTTGTTGCGCCACTTCTTCTTCCCATCTAAAGCACTAGGACGTAATGAAGGACGGGCGTTTTGAGGTACTGTCTTATGTCATTTTGAAGTTCGAAAAGAGCTGATTCTTAGCCTAGTTTCAATCTTTTGATTTTGTAGTTCTGCAGGAATCTTAATGTATTGTATTTCGAGAGCAATGCACCTAGTTTTGTCGCACATGGATTTTTGTTGCATTTGTTGTCTATTTTTTTGGACATGCAACTACTTACAAACTGGTAAGAAAATGTTAATTCCGATGTTATCTCTTGCCAGTCTTATGTTACACAACTATTTCTGCCTGGCAACACAGGCACATAGCTTGCAGAGTAAGCAAGTTGAAGTGTCAGTGGGTTGGCAGTTGGTAACTGTCACATGTCTTCGAATTTTATGGTTCTAGGACATGCCGGTTTCACGATGTTTTCCTTCGCTGTTTTGAGAAAATAAACATTATTTATTATCATTTTATTTTATTACACTTACATACATATTCATTAGATTTTTAAATAAGTCTTGTATATTTTAAAATAAACATTTAAAAATATAATAAAATAGTGGCCCAACCAGGAACAGGGTCCGAGCTGCCGGTAGCCAGGGCCCTAGAGAGAGGAACCTACTTACTATACGTGCTGTGTCCAGAAGTACTGCTTTCTGAATCTTGCCCTTGACCCAACCTCGTAATGAGAGCCTCCTGAGGTATTGGTCGAGGCTCTCCGCTATTGGTCGAGGCTCTCCGCTATTAGGCGAGGCTCTCCGCTATTAGGCGAGGCTCTCCGCTATTAGGCGAGGCTCTCCGCTATTAGGCGAGGCTCTCCGCTATTAGGCGAGGCTCTCCGCTATTAGGCGAGGCTCTCCGCTATTAGGCGAGGCTCTCCGCTATTAGGCCATTTACTGTAACGATTATCTATCGGTACAATGATTGCAGAGTCCACGAAAACCGTCGTAATTTTTTTTTTGCGGATGGGAAATCATCACATGACCCCTCCCGCTCTGCGTGAAGCGGAATAAAACCCACCCGCGTTCCTTCCTTAGCCCTTTATGTTCCGGGCCAGCGGTAACCCTTTCGGACAATCCCGCTGACCCGGCAGGCTTCGGCCCTAACGGGCCCCTTCATGTGATGCTTCTCACATGTCGATAACCTCGTGTGCTAAGTCTAAATACTTGATTTTTTAATCTTTCTCAGCTTTATTTATTATTATCGTAATTAGACTTCAACGACCAGCATTAATTAAGACTACCTATTAACACTAGGTATATCTGCCACATGTAGGTATTCACTATTAATAGACTATCACCACCACGTCTCTGAACGTAATTTGTTATATTAATCCATTTTAAAAGTCCGCGCCTCCCATCAGCCTTAATAAAGAAAATAAAAATTAATTACTGCCTTCGTTATTTACGAGACAATTTTATTTATTATGAGCCTACGATACAACATACTGATTAAGTTTTAAATGTCAATTTGGATATTAAAATCAATAATTGATATTTGTGTGTTTTTTCCTTAACGCGTGATGGCCTGGAGGTTTAGCTCGAGGTGGGTCCAAAACTTGACAAGTAGCAATGTGTTGGTTTTGTAATTCTAATGCAGCAAGCGACAATCAATGTCAAAAACTTGTCAAAAATGTAGGGAAATCAGAAATATTATTGACAGATTTAGACTGAGATCAGAGGGGCATTTCTCGTAATTTTAAGAACGTTCACAGTTTCTAATCTCAGTCTCAATCTGTCAAAAATATTTCTAATTTCCCTACATTTTTGACAAGTTTTTGACATTGATTGTCGCTAAGATGACATTGCGACTAGAACTTTTGAACGTTTTTAATTACGGGAATACTGTGTGAACGTTCTTAAAATTACGAAAATTGCCCCTCAGCTTTCACGGAGATATCCGATAAAAACTAGGACCAGCCATGCATTGTAATGTTAGAATAGTATATTCCTCATACATTGTTGCTGATTCGTAATACATTGTTGATTAATCGCAATTTTCTAGATATAATCGATTGTTAGCGTAATGTTTGGCGCGCGTTGCATCAACTGCGCCGGCGCATTGAAAGAAGCGAAATTGTGTAATTGTTTGTTTCACGGTCGTGCGTGTTTTAGATTTTTGCAGGTTTTCATGTGGAAAAAGTTGTATTTATTGATTTGTTTGATAATCTTCATTTCTACCTGCCTTCTCGAACACATGATTTTTATGTTAATTTTTTATGTAGGTATAGATCTTTTAAGACACTTTTCCACGGTGCCGGCATTTCCTAGCTGACTGCAGAGAAGAAATGCCGAAACAAACTCAGAGGCCATGGTCTCTTATAATTTTTAGGGTTCCGTACCCAAAGGGTAAAAACGGGACCCTATTACTTACTCAGACTCCACTGTCCGTCTGTTTGTCTGTCACCAGGCTGTATCTCATGAACCGTGATAGCTAGAAAGTTGAAATTTTCACAGATGATGTAATTTCTTTTACCGCTATAACAACAAATAATGAAAATAAAGGGGTATAAAAGAAACGTTTTTTTCGGCGCTTTATGCCTTGTGGTACGGAACCCTTCGTGTGCGAGTTCGACTCGCACTTGGCCAGTTTTAAAGATATTATAACAGCTCAGCGTCATAGTAGAATCTTTGAACATTTTCTTGAGAAAAAGCCAACCTAAATTCATCAATGATCACTTAGATTGCACTTACGATTACTTACAACACATTAAGTATCAAAAACCGTAAATCGGTATCAAAAGCACACAGATTGGCTGCCCAATGTAAACATAAGTTATCAAAATTATTAACACGATTAACAAAGGAAACTCCTAACTTCCGCATAGTTCAGGAATCTGTGGCTGCATCAATAAGCAATCACTTAGCACCGTAACTTAGGAGTACAGTTAGCTTACGTTAAGTTATATGAAGCTTTACTAAGATATTTATGAAAAATGATTTTTTTATTATTTGTGTTAAATATTGTATTACCCAGTAACTGGGTTCTGAATGTCAGAAAGGCAGTCGCTTCATGTGAAATATTGGTATTCAGCTGCGGTTAGACTGGAAGCCGACCCCAAGATTGTAGGGAAAAGGCTAGGCCGATTGATTGTGTAAAAAGTAACTGAGGTTTTCATGGCAGTAAGCTTGATGTCTACTTAAATATCTATTGTGTAAGTTCCAAACTGTTCTTGTAGTTTAAATGCGAAAGTTTCGATGTTAGTTTGTACATACCTCAGGGCGAATTTCACCAAAGAAACTAAACGCGGTCACGCTGTCAGTGTCAATACTCCTTAAGAGCTGTCAGAGTCATCATTGTTGTGGAACCGCCTTCAAGAGCTGTCAGTGTCATTGAGAGGTTTAGATATGCTGGGGGCCTAAAAAGCCACTTTGGCAGAATCATAAAAGGATAACATTATGAATCATAATGGACAGTTAACTGTTAAGTTAATCGTATCAAATCGTTAATCGTGAAGGATTTTTCAGTTATTTTTTTTGGTCTGTGCTAAAATACCACATTGAAGGACACTGACCGATACACAATATAAGTTTTATTGTTATTACGTCGAGAGGTGTTAAGTGTCCCGCAAAGTGATACCAATCAATCCAAATCAAATCCCAATCTCTTTGATTATACCTACGTAGTGCAGCGAAAAAAAGAAAAACACAGACTGTGTTCGCCATTATAATTATGATTCATAATGTTATTCTTTTATATTTCTGCCAACGTGGCCTTTTTAGGCCCCCTGATCGCGTTCAGTTTCATTAGTGACATTCACCCTCAATCACGCCGAAACGGCTAAACTTAATAAGAAGAACTTGGGCATACAGTTAGAGTACTAATGCCTTGTATTACCAAAAAATACATTTTATCCTTGTAAAAGTTTCTCTAGGGATTACTTACGAAGACAGTTTCAATTCAATAAATTCTACAGGTAGATTATAAAAATACTCGACGTAAGTAGGCAAGCTCGTTTGCACACTACACCTGGCGATTCCAGTAAATTAGATATATAGAATAAACTAAGACTCCATATTTTATACATTAGCACTTAGTAGTCGAAGTGTGGACCAACAGAATGTGTTCTTAATACATTCTGGTCATCTTCGGTTATTTAATAAGGGCACGAGAATGCGCCATGGTGATTTTCAATGCATAAGAATGAGTGTTCAGTGCAAAAAATTGTGTTCTTAGTAATTGGTATTGAAATACTAACGGGAGGAGCCATGTTTTGTAACTTTAACGGCTTATTTCACACGACCGATGAAAGACGTAATTGGAAGATGACTGTGTCAATAATTGGTTCGAATTTGGCCAAATTTTGCTACCTGGTAATTTAAATATGAGTATATAGACTGATTATATAATTTAAAGGCAACCCCGGTACTTTGTAAACGATTAACTTTGATAGCAAAAAAGCATGCGTTTAATACATTTTGTTTGGGAAATGACGGCTATTTTTCTATGAATGACCAGATATTTTTTCCTTCGATCAAAGTTATGCCTATGAATTCATAGTCAGCCTGAAAAAAGTTGTGAGTGCTTGACGCTAATGTATTGTCAAGTAAAAGCCAAACAAAGTAGCGTATACTAAGTATGTTTTTAACTTAAAGTTCGTCGAAGAGGCAAAGATTAAAAAACTTAACATAAACGGGTAATACGTTATGTAAATTAAATATTGCGGAACGAAATTATTGTGAATGGAACCGTCATTATATAGGTAATATTCAATATGAAATTCTTTACTTTTGAAAAATAATTTACTCCGCTATTTCTTTTATATGCATAAAGTTAAGTCTACATATTTTGTTCAAAATGAAAGATTCAATTCAAAGATTCCGGTTTCGACCTTATTTGTTTTACTGACAGAAATTATCGTATGTAGTTATATGTATAGTAATGTTAGTTATTAGAGTTGTCTTGTTGAAGATTTTGTGATCTTTAAACTCGTGGGAACATGATTCAGTTGATTTATTTGGAAATAACAAGGATATCAAATGGATTGATAACTTGAAAAAGGTTGGTGAATTAGATGAATCTAGAGTTTTAGACATAGAGTTGTGGCTGAACTTTGGACAGGCTAATGTCCAGCTAGGGACTACGATGGCTTGATTTGACTGACTGATATCGTAGAGATTTGGTCCGTACCTAATCTAGAAAAAAGCCATTTTATGTCCAGGCAAATCATTGTCCATTCCAAGGTTGCCTGGAAGAGATCGCAGAAAGGGATAAAACAGCAGATTTTTTTTTGATAACCGACCAAAAATGTTAGGCGCATGTGCTGAATTCATGGTTATAGTTTGCAGGGCGATGTCTCTACCACCCTGTATATAAATGAACATAACCTAACCCTGTCTTCCGCCTTCCGCATCCAGTCTGTCCCAGCTACCTTTTTGGGTCACTTTTTTGACCTCGTCGTGGACCGTCTCACACTACTCTTACCGATACGCGGTCTCCACTCCAGGACTCATCTGCTCCATCGGCCATCAGCCACCTTTTTGAGCCACTTTTTTGACCTCGTCGTGGACCATCTCACACTACGCTTACCGATACGCGGTCTCCACTCCAGGACTCATCTACTCCACCGGCCATCCAGCCACCTTTTTGAGCCACTTTTTTGACCTCGTCGTGGACCGTCTCACACTACGCTTACCGATACGCGGTCTCCACTCCAGGACTCATCTACTCCATCGGCCATCAGCCACCTTTTTGAGCCACTTTTTTGACCTCGTCGTGGACCGTCTCACACTACGCTTACCGATACGTGGTCTCCACTCCAGGACTCATCTGCTCCACCGGCCATCCAGCCACCTTTTTGAGCCACTTTTTTGACCTCGTCGTGGACCGTCTCACACTACGCTTACCGATACGTGGTCTCCACTCCAGGACATGGTCAGCCCACTTCCACTTCAATTTGATTACTCTGCAAGCTATGTATGTTCCTGTGTTGCCTGGAAAAATAGTTATGCAAGATAAGACTACCAATGGGGGAAAACTTCTGCATAGTTAGCTTGCAAGCTAAGTCGGTAATTCCGGTTCTATTGCCATTATTGCCATTAACCGGGCACAAACAAGATAATAGGTAGAAAAACTGTCTTACAGCAGAACTTTCCCCTATCTCCTGCCCACATAATCTTCATAACTTGGGTAATAAATTCCCAAGTTGTTGATACAATAACTTAAGGTTTGGGCGCGAGTTCGTTACATTTCGTGAGCTCATATCGTTGTGAACTAATTGTAACTAATTATTTGTGCGTTAACCTGGGCTGATGATATTGGGAAGATGTATGCGGAGCAATACTTATTGCTCAACACTTTATGAATATGGATGTGTATTTACCTACGTTGCATGTCACCTCTCTTGTCATCTTTAACTTATTGCTTGTCAAACTCAGGAAATAAAGTTAGTATTTATCTAAATCATCATCATCTGCTGAGCCTTTTTCCAACTATCTTTGGGGTCGGCTTCCAGTCTAACCGGATGCAGCAGAATTTTACATGGAGCGACTGCCTATCTGACCTCCACAACCCAGTTACTGGGTAACGATAACGACTGTCAAAGATCCACGAATGACAGCCGGGACCATCAGCTTAACGTGCGTGCTTTCCGAGACACGGGGTATTAAACAGCCAACTTCCTAACTCCGGACTGTTACTAAGAAATTCCTAATGGAAAACCCAATAACACTTTGTCCAACCGAATCGAACCCAGGACCCCACGCTCAACAGTCGCACTTGCAACCACGAGACCAACGGGTTATATGATATCGAACTAACTGAAGAATGGTTCTGTATTTATGTCTAAGAAAAACAATATACTACTTACAGCTGCAGGACACTGTGCTCAAGGGAAGATTAAGGCAGGTACAGACGCCAGCACATCAAGTTACTACAATCTGTCAGATTTCTTTAATAGATTTTTGACTTTATTGCTAAAGCATAAGGTTCAAGGTTAATTGGGAAAATCTGACAGTTTCGGGTAGGTTGACCTGCTGGCGTCTGTACACAAGACACCTACATCCCGACTACCTTGTAACAGCGAAATGTGTCATCCCCTATCAAAAAATATCATATTCTCCTTAGCTGAAAAACATATAGATTTGATTCACTTTCTGCCACACTTGTGCATACAGCCTAACATTTAAATAAAATAGGGTCGCCGACAATCAACACTATTTGCAATACATTGCTGTAAAACTATTTTAGCTCATCAAATTCATTCATAAAATACCATCAATGTATTCGTAAAAGTTTGATATTATACAGGATGTAAAAGAAAGTGTAACGCGATATAAAAAGGATATCCGCGGGTGCGAATATTTGTACAATTGTCGGATACATACGGATATGTTCGCGGATGTAAGGATCGGAAGTAAAGATGGTTGATATTGACTCGGTTTACTTTTGGAAATAGTTTCAGATTACTTGATAGAGGCTGTGAGAAATTGTTAGATTCTTTTTAACTTTTTCTGGATCATTAAACTCACCTGTCTAGCGTGGTAGTCATCACGAGATATATTTCACAGGGAGATGTTTTTCATAGTTGAACCAACTCGATTTCGGGCACAATTTGAAAAACTTCTTGGTTTACGTCTATAATACGATTTGAGTGCTTATTGTGATTTTTCTAAAAATATTTAATAAAATTCAGTCAGAAATAAAGTAGTTATCCTACCTTATTTCTGACTTACCTACTTAAAAATATTTACGTAACTAAATCCATTTCACAACGACGTCTTCAAATTACATACAACAAATTTAGACACATTTTTTAACAATTCCTTTCAGGAATTTGAATCCGTTGACTTACTTTTTTTACTTCCTGAAGGGGTTGCCACAAATCTAACCAACAATGAGGGTAGCACCATATGTTCTACTTTAATATAAATAGAAACAAATAAAAAACACATTCTTTAATGAACATAATTCCCGTATAAAAGGGTTACTTAAAATAAATCGGTTCGGGGGTGAATTCTAGTGAACAATATTTAAAAAATGTTCGTTGAGACGAAAACTTCCTTTGTTTGTTATGTTTCATCTGGCAATATTGGATTTAAGTTAGTTGGCTATGTCGACAATTCTGTCAATGTCAAAAGTGTAATGGAAAACATATGTACAGCAGAAAAAAAGAAAGATTGACAATAATACTGTTGAAATTATTAATATCCTTTGACTGATTACAGATGGATTTTTTTTGTTTAGTCTAGTTCATAAAAAGTTTAAATGCAATGAATAATTTCATTCGTTATTGCGGTGAGTGGCTCTTTAAAGTACTGACAGGCAGGCTTAACAAATTATAATTACTAAATTGCTTGTCAGCACTCGATGTGCTCATTCTGTTAAATAGATTATTTATTGATTAATAATTTTATTTCTGCGATGTTGTAGAAATAGGCTTAGGCCTTACATACTTAATATGATCTAGCTTTAATGTAACTTCTCTGGCGTTTTCTGGAACGAAAATGACCGCGATAATTAGCTAAAAAGATTGCCAAGTGCATGCTAACTGCATTGATTGGGTGATTGAATAATTAACAGCCAATCGGTTCCTTTGACATGCGTTTAATTTCGACACGTTTTCGATCTTCGTTCTAGAAACCAGGGTGTATATAAGCCGTTCGACATAGAATCGATTCGAATCCGTTCACCAGAATAACCCCCTCTATCTTATAAGTACAGTTGATATTATGATGAATGGTTCCAGTGTGTCCTGAACTATTTCTGTCACTATTCCGAGGTATTTAAGTGTTCCTTAAACGATATTGTTTTGTCTTATTTATGTTTGACTGGTAAAAAGCGGAAGAGGGGAAAAGGGTGATTGTCATGAAGAATGTAAATGGAAGATTTTAAAACTAAAGTTTATGATTTTCTTTTGTCAAATACTTCGTTGTCTATACGGATTGGGCTTAAAAAGTAGATTTATAAGATAGACCCAAGTTTGAATTACCTATAATACCTTACCTTTTGAAGGTTTTTGTTGCTAAACTGCGCACAGGTGTGACGTTTATGTAACAAACTATATTTAATGTAAACTCTAAGAGAGAAACCGCGCCATAAGGAGAACAATAACATCCTCAAAATTTAAATAATACCAAAAACCATAACACAAGATCATCTAAAATTTCGCTTACTCACGAATCTTCCCACACAACAAATCTGTCAGCGCAGATGTTCCATATTTTTTACAATAAAACGGAAACGGAAAGACATGTGCTCTATCTCTTTCTAAGGTCTATATATCTCCCTCTACGTCTTCCTATATTTTTTTGGGGTAGGTAGTATATTATATCGTTTAGGTTTTTCGTGCACAGATTGCGAGCTACGTTGGCCACCTGCCTGATTTAAAAAACAACTGACTCTCATATGGTGCGAAGTAAACAGTGCAGGTTTCTGGTCCTTCGATACGAGAACAGATTGGTAATATTTTAGCAATACTTGGGTTATTGTTATGCTAAGTATGATTGAATAAGATGTTTCTCACGCTCATCAGGAAATGGAAGAAAAACTTGGTCGATCAGCTGCCTGTCAATCCGCACAGGATGTTTGTTTATGTCGAGGCAAATTATTATTTGTGCCTTTGGATCTTGTGTAACTACAGCCTATAATGGTCTGACATGCACGTATATTATATACGTCATCAGTAGAATCTTAGTCTTTTCAAAAAAGAACAATTTGTTTCGACTTTCACTTGCAGTCCAATGTTTACAGAAAACGATTAAAACTTATGTTATTGAATTGTTTCCAAGAAATTGATGGATTTCATTGCAGGCATCTTGCAGTTTCCTATGAAATTTTAAGTAACACAGACAGCTGTATACCGGTGTATTATTGATTCATAATTAAAAGAAAAATACTCCACAGAGGCGGCTCAGCAGAATTTCTATCTTTACCTATGTGGTCAGAGGTTCAATTCCCGTGTCGGGACAAATATTTGTGTGACCTATAGAAACGTTTGCGGTAAGAAGATTGTGTATAAGATTTGTTAATTTGATTTGGTTAGCACTTATAACAGGAAATTTTTTAAGTGGGATTACCTACAACTACAAATGTTTTTTTTATAATCTTTAATTTAACACATAACATAATCAGGATAGAAGGGTTTGGCAGAGGTTTAGGTACAGACGCCAGCACATCAAGTTACTACAATCTGTCAGATTTCTTTAATAGATTTTCGACTTTATTGCTAAAGCATAAGGTTCAAGGTTGATTGGGAAAATCTGACAGTTTCGGGTAGGTTGACCTGCTGGCGTCTGTACACACTTAATGTAGTAGTTACACCCACATTTAGCCAGTTATATTTAAGTCCCATGTAATACACATAATCAGCCTATAATGTTCCCACAGCTGGCACACAGGTCTCTGTAAGAGGGAGTGGGCCATAATCCACCACAAGGGCCCCGTGCGTGTTGGCGGATGTCACATGTCTTCAAATTTTTATTTCTAGGACATGCCGGTTTCCTCACAATGTTTTCCTTCACCGTTTTGAGAGCAGTGGCGATGAAATAATTCACACAAAGTAATGAAATAATTTACACAAAGTAAAGTGCTGTCTTGGGATCGAACCCACGACCGTAAGTCGCCGCCGTTACCACTGGACCACCACTGCTTTTATTTTTAATATCTTCAAATTCCAAACATTTTCGTTTATTTCCGGTAATTCATAATCCAGAACTTTGGTATGACGAAGCCATCACACAATCTCGTGGGAGCGAGCAGAGTCAACAGTGATCAGTGTGTTGTCTCAGCATATCATAGTGATAGATCACCGGTGTCAACGACCCACAGATTGATCGCTTTGAGATCCTGAGGGCGAACTGTGATTTTTGCTCCTGTCATGTTGAGTCAAAATTTTGGTCCTTTTGTACGCGATTAGCAGGAATAAACACACCTAAATCTGATTGACAAAATTGGTTTACATTAACATTAATGAGAAGTTTCACTTTAAAAATAATAAAAGAAACTGGCCAAGTGCGAGTCGGACTCGCACACGAAGGGCTCCGTACCACAAGGCAAAAACGCCGAAATAAACACGTTTGTTATAATATGAGAGCCCCCCCTTAAATATTTATTTTATTCTGTTTTCAGTGTTTGTTGTTACAGTGACAACAGAAATACATAATTTGTGAAAATTTCAACTGTCGCGGTTCTTGAGATACAGCCTGGTGAGAAACAGACGGATGGACGGACAGACGGACGGACAGACAGCGAAGTCTTAGTAATAGGGTCCCGTTATTACCCTTTGGGTAGGGAACCCTAAAAAGAAGAAACTTCCTCTGCGACGAGAATTGAAAGTGAAATTTTAAGGACGCGTCACGTTTAGGCACATTTTGTTACATGAGAGAGAAGAAGGATGAAACTCTCTCTCTGTCTCTCACACTTTAGTGTCATTTAGTTTTATTCTTTATTTTTTTATGAAGTTTACCTTCTGTCACGTGTACGGTGCTGCATGCGTAATTTTTTATTTAGGTACTCCATATCGTTGGAGTACCTAAAATAAATAAATAAATATCCTATAAAGTAATTTAAAACAAACTTAAGTCTAGTTTATGCGACACAAACTCAATAAATTATACAAATAACATGTCGTCGGAAACATTACACAAAACAAAGCTCTGTGTAAAATTAAAACATTAATTATCATTATTAATACCATATGATATTGTGAGCTGAAAATAAATCTGACATTGGTAACCCTTCCACATGTAAATCATAAAGTAAAAAAGGGTAAGATTATGTTATGATTTATGCCTTTTTAAACAAATCAGACGTTTAACTAATCATAGACTTTTTGGCAGCTGTGCTGTCTAGTAAATGTAATTCTTTATTTAAAAATAACTTCGAAAAAAAGAAAGACCAAAGACAAAAATATATTTTTTTTCAACATTTTGAACCGTTGCAACTTTTGATGGAAATAATATTCAGAAGAAAGTTTGATGGTTTCTTTTTTGCTGTAAATATTATAAACATTGCGACACAGTTCTTACCGGAGCAAAGGTGGTCAAGCGGTAACGGTCGCGACTATACGAGTTCGTCGTAGGTTCGAACCCAGACGGGGGCTTTACTTTGTGTATTTTATTTCATCACCACTGCTCTCAAAACGGTGAAGGAAAACATCGCGAGGGAACCAGCAGCTCCTAGAACGTTAATTTATAAGACGTGACATCCGCCAACCCGCACTGGGCCCGCGTGGTGGATTATGGCCCACAGAGAGGAGGCCTGTGTCCTAGCAGTGGGAAAATTATAGACTGATGATTATGCAATTTGTGTCTGCGCTAAAAGTGAAAACTGATACTTGAATAATTGGTATAGAAGAATGTGAGGCGTTCTTTAGTGTCTGCCTACCCCTATGGGAAGAAGGCGTGAGTTTATGTATTTATAGAGGTGTATGATGATGACGTCACGCTGAAGTAGGTGCACGAAGGCTGCGCTGACGTTCATGTTCGGGGTCACCAGTATAGGGGAGTGAGTAACAGGGTGTAAAGTTCACACATACTTACTCCATAGAAAAGGGAGGATCCTCCGACCAGACGGGTGTTGTGTCTGGCGGGCAACTGCCCGATGATTCATGTCGGGCCGTTGTATATATTATGCTAGTTGCGCGGTAAACTCTGCTTGCGAGATAGAGGATGACGCATTGCGCGTTGTTGTATGTATGTATGACCTAAACTGTGACAGAATACTTACCTACCACCAGTGAAGCAGAGCTTTAACCTGTGGTGCTATTCTGTAAAAATCTCACCGTGAAAACTTTGGTGAAGTGAGCGTAGAGTGAGCTGTTAATAGTGTCAATTCCTAGCAAAAACAAACTCACTTCACCTAAGTTTTCACGGTGAGTTTTTTACAGAATCGACCGGCTGATCACCAAATATACCCACTTAGCTAAAGTTATAGGTTGATAATAGTTATGCACGGCTATTTCAACATCCGTCGGCAAAATTAAAAATCGATAAACAAATAAAAATTATTCCCCATCTTGTCTAAGTATTTGTTTATTAATATTCATAGATGTTCAAACAATAAAATATTGGAGTTATGATCTTATGGAGGTAACTTCAGCATTTTATATTCAGTTGCGACGTCTTGTAAACAAGACTTCTCGATTATTATACAATAATTGTGTCATGTCTATTAATTTATCGGTACATTTGACAAAGAAACGACATTGAAAAAATACAGGGTCAAATTAAATTAGCTAGGGAAACTGTGCAGACGATCTAATACCCTCACAAGGTAAAATAAAAATAAAAAGGATTACATGTTATTTTTCTTAGGGATCAACGACTGCTGGTAGCGTTGTTACATGAAGTATGAGTTGAGAAAACATGTTTAATCGTTTTTAGATATTATATGACCCATCACGCCTGTGGAGATTACACAAAAAAACGAATATTTCAAGTAAATACACTAAGTACAGCTGTCGTTTATCCCAAAAATTAAATTCATAAAATTAATAAATTTTTTTCTTTTATCATGTTTTGAATCGATAGGTACTTAATGCGAAGTTTCGCTATGTAATTTAATTTGAACTGTATATTGTTTGTTGGGTAAAAACCCTCTCAAAAGCACCCTGTTGTTTTAGAACAATAAATACTTATTTTATGTATTGCTTTTAATGTCAAAGCGATAAAAATACGGTGTAAGTACCATTTCATGTTGAAATTATGAATATTAATTAAGTAATTGTTGTAAATATTGAGAGGAGATACAGCGAGTAGAGACTCAATATAGCTTTGTTTAGTAGTGCGTATGCGCATGACTTCAAAATGGTCGTCAGTGATGTTACAATTAATTACTACACGCTTGTTTCTTAATGTTTTTAATTGGAATTCACTGCTTATGGAAAAAATTAGGCAGATAAGAAACTACACCCAAATATAGACAAGGAAAACCTGTTCAGGTGGAGATTCATAGACAACTCTACCTTGGCATGTAAATTATGTGTTTTGTTCCACAAACGATGGGGCACTTAATATCATGTCCTGGGTGTCCTGTCAGCTGCACGTTACAGGAACTGATGGAAGCTAGTGATGGCGCCAAAACACGTAGCCGAATTCTGTGCCGAGTCCATTTACATTGTCATCGACCCGCTAAGAAGAGAACAGAATTAAGAAACAAGTGCTCTCCTTTTTAAGCACCCAAGGACGAAAAAATAAAAACCAAAGAACTAAAACCTATCACAGAACAACTGCCGATTCCGATCGTGAATTTATTCAAACGAATGCAAGGAAAATAAAAATAAAACTGAAAGCTGGACAAGTAAAAAGACACTGTCTGTAATACCTACACCATGTTATTCCACGTTTATTTCGCCCCTTCGTTTTGCAACCCACCTGTTGGCTGATGTGATTTTATGGGCCTCATGGTGTATGGAAATCGGAGTCGGTCACATTTTTATTTTGTTAGTGTATTTTATTTTGACTCTATCTTTTGCAGGGTTATTTGCAGGTGAGTTTTAGATTTAACGGAATACTTTTTTTCTGTTCCCGCTATAACAACAAATACTAAAAATAAAATAAATATTTAAGGGGGGCTCCCATACAACAAACGTGTTTTTTTTCGGTGTTTTTGCCTTGTGTGAGTCCGACACGCACTTGGCCAGTTTTTTGCATTTTAATTTTAGTCAAAATTTCTTCAATACCTTTTGTCTTATTTTAATGATCATCCTTATTAAAAAGGCTCGCTACAAGCCTTCAAGACAACTCGCAACATTAACTTGACGATTTCTAAATCGTCAGTCAAATCGTTCACGATCGTCACTCCACTAATTGTATGCAATTGGTACTGTCAGTTTTTCCGGCGATCTGTCTTAGCGGTTAGATTGGCAGGTGTATGGGTACATTTACACAGATTTATTGAAACTCTACCTACATAGTATGTGTGGGGATTAAAATAAATGGATGAGCATATACTGTTGTGTAAGTGCAAATTCTGAAGGTCTTAACGTGTGAATTTTTAATTACAATGTTATCTCTTTTACAGTAAATTGTATTTTAGAAACATGTGTAGGTATGTAAGTCTTGTATCATCATCTGCCTAGCTTTTTCTCAAGTATGTTGGGGTTGGCTTCCCAGCCTCACCGGATGCAGCTGAATACCAGTATTTTACATGGAGCGACTGCCTATTTGACCTCCACAACCCAGTTACTGGGTAATACGATACACCTTGGAAAGACTGGTTGTCAGACTTTTGCTGGGCTTCTGACGACCCGTAATAACTGTCACAGATCCACGAATGACAGCTGGAATTAACGGCTTAACGTGCTGACCGAAGCACGGAAAGGTCTCGGTATGTAAAGATGGTCACCCGTCCACGGACCAACCGCGGCAAGCATAGCTTAACCTGATCGATCGACCCCTGCGGCTGTTATTACTTAGCCATAAGCCCGTCTTTGTGTATGTAAGTATATTCTCATTTTATTGAAATATGTGTTTCTTTTTTATTTTATGTATTTCATTTTCTCTTCTACTCGGACATTTGGAGCCTACATATCTCATTTTATCTACTTTCCTATCGCAGGTATGCTAGAAGAGATTTCTTAAGAAATAAGCATCACCTTTGTACGTATTGTACTGTTCTTTTCTTCTTGTCTTTTTATATAATATACATAATATAATACAAAAAAAAAATCTCCGTTTAATTTTTTCCCTTTAAACATTTTCAAATTTAGAATGCAGCTTAACCCTATCTCTGCCGCTTTAAAATTATTTAAGGAACCTCTCAAAGAAAATGGTAATAAAATAACCAAAACGAAGGGATGTTTTTTTTAAATAAGAACGTCGAAGGTGAGGGATGCGCCGCTGTTTCCGCCACGAACGGGTTGCCTCACAGATTTCCGGTAAAGGAATAGGCACCTGGTCGCAACTAAAAGACCCTTAAGTTTTTGTGCCACATTAAAAACCCCTTCGAAAAATTTCGAGGGACGAGTCTTTACCCCTTTCTATAATATCTGTTTGGTGTACGTTGAATTTAGTTTTACTGTCTGTGTGTGTCTATGCTTGTATTTTGACATATGGAATTTCTAAGCTCAATAAAGCTCATTCATTCATTTAATAAGGCTGCTAGCTTGTTTAAACGTCAAATCGGTTATGTATGTTTTTGTTCTTATTACCATTTATTTTCTATCTGCATTCTCAGTCACTGTAGGCCTAACCTACCAATCAAGGTGATATATCAATTCGAGCAATGGACTACTGCAAATTAATAGTAGTCTAATAGGTAATACGGGCTGGTGTCCGCAACTCCACGTCAATGCGCGTATTTTGCGTACGGATTCGTAGTCTACTAAAAGTATTAAATAAACAATATTTCTAGTTCCCATCTTTTCTGATATCCTGCAACAGGCCAAATAAATTCTAAAGTTACTGCAACCAAACCCGCGGCTCACATTAGTAGCGCATCCCTTTTAATTATTCGGTCGGTTGCGTTCCGTGTCAAGCAGTTGTTCTATTTTCAAATATCGCAACACTTCGATGCCATCTTAGAATTAGAAATAAGGTTAGCGTATGTTTGTTACCTTTTTCTGTTTTTTTTTAATTGTGCATATGTCAGATTAGGTTATTTTCGGCATGGCATGTGCCACCATGTTTGGCGACAGACGGTGATGTCACACGGTTATTTCGGGTTATTTTGACTGTAAAGGGTTATGTTTTTGCTAATGCAATGTGCGCATGATTAAGGATTCGTGAAATATTTCGTGTGTCATGTTGCTACATTAATATTACAAGTTTGTAATATTAATGTTCTTTGAAGTTTGCACTGCTTTTTGATTTATGGAATGGCATCCGCAATTAAAATTAAGTCTTCGTGGCCTTTATTCTGGGTTAAAAATGGGCTGACTAACTTACTTTCACGTCACAATATTAGGAAATAGGTCACTGTAACAGGGGGCCTAAAAAGGCCACTTTGGCAGAATCATAAAAGAAAAAAAACATTATGAATTGTAATATGGCGGAGACAGTCCGTGTTTTTCTTTTTTTCGCTGCACTACGTAGGTATAATCAAAGAGATTGGGATTGGATTTGGATTGGATTGATTGGTGTTTTAGCACAGACAAAAAAAAATTACTGGAAAATCCTTCACCAATAGGATTTGATACGATTAACTTAACAGTTAACTGTCCATTATGTGTATTATGTCGTGAACTGGCGCCGTCAGTTGGGGCTGGTCATCACTTAGCTGCCTCGGCTTATTTTTTAATTATTTTATTTTTATTTTTGGATTGTTGTTTTAGTACTATTTGTTGTACTCTGGACGCTTTTAACGCATACGTCTTGTTTATTTTTACATCGTTCTCACATTATTTAATTATAAATTCAAAAGTAATGATGTAACTAATATTTTTGTAAAATATAATTTAAAAAGAGTGTCCATGGAGTTTCTTGCCCGTTCTTCTCCATAGTACCTACGCTTTGGAATGGGCAACTAGCTTCACATTTTTCTGACTGACCTACTTCTTGACAATTCAAAAGTGCCTGTAAAATGGTTTAATTGAAATAAATGCTTTGAGTTTGAGTTTATGATTCATAATGTTATCCTTTTATGATTCTGCCTAAGTGGCCTTATTAGGCCCCCCGGTCAATCAATCTGCCCAGCTTTTTCGCAACTATGTTGCCAGTCTAACCAGATGCAGTTGAATACCAGTATTTTTCCTGGAGTGACTGTCTATCTGACTTCCACAACCCAGTTACTGGGTAACATGATACCGCTTGGTGAGACTGGTTGTCAGACTTTTGGGACCCGTAACGGCTGTCAAAGATCTACAAATGACAGCTGGGACCAACGGCTTGACAAGCTTTCCAAGGCACGGAGGGGTCTCGATATGTAGGTAATGGATGGTCACCATGGCTGTTATCATTTAGCTACGAGCCGAACAGGCCATTGTAAGATATTGTAAAAACCCTTTGGAAACCAAGCGATTGCATGTTATGACAGGTACTTAGCAGTAATGTGCAGAACACAACACAAATCAAAGCTCCGAAAATACATTCTCCTTGAAAGAAACATGCTCACATGATGCATGACCCACAAGATGTTTGCCAAAAATAAAACTGCTTGACTTCTTGACTCAAAAGTAAATTGCTTTTTTTAATTTCTTATTCTTACTTTCTAACTTGGACACTAACTAAGTAATGTTTAAGGAAAACATCGTGAAGACACCTAGAGTTAGATAATGGTCTCAAATACAGGGTGGACCGTTTACAGTCACGAATACGACAAAACGTTTTTAAACAAAGGCGAGAGAATTAAATAAAGAAATAGTCTCTCGTTAAGGGCTTTCGGAAATAGGTACCCCATGTATGTTCTGAAATAATACTATATAGTTTATTAGAAAACTTAACTTAGTGTCTAAACACACTATGCCGAAGATACGCGACCGAAGATCGGCATGATTTAGCCTGCAATGCTATTTAACGAAACGTAATTTCGGCATAATGTGTCAGTAATTCAAATAGCATTGCAGGCGTAATCATGCCGAACTTCGATCGCGTACCTTCGGCATAGTGTGTTTAGACCACTGACCTCTATCATACAATTGTATAATACAGGTCAGTGGTTTAGACACTTAAAGATAAATATTTGACAAAATTCGTTCCAGATTTTTAGACTCCAAAAATTAAATAAAGGGAGAGCAGCTAAATCTTTTCCGTAGTTTTAAAAACCGTTCTTTTGGACCACCTAAACGGGCCACCAAGGTTAGCGGTGGCGCAGTGGTATCGACTCCGACTTACGAGTTATGGGCCGTGGCGAACCCAACTTTGTGTCATTTATTATATCATCGCTGCTTTCAAAACTGTAAAGGAACCATCGCATCGTGCGTCATCATCATCGATCATCGGGCTTCGCGAGGAAACCATCTTGTCCTAAAAACTAAAATTCGAAGACGTAGCCTCCATCAACCCGCACTGGGCCCACATGGGAGTGGCCGGGTGGCCCGCTCCCCCTCACAGAGAGGAGGCCTGTGTCCCAGCAGTGGGAAAAATAGGCTGATTAAATGATTATGAGAATGAAACGGGCCATCCTGTATGCACACAGTGACCTAGCTAGATGATCAATGCTAAATCTTTTTCTGTTTGCCTGGTCCAAAAAAAAAAACAAAACGGATACCTACTACCTATAGTGAAGAAAAGTCTTCGCTTTGCATAAATAAACAGAGACTTATCTTATTCCATCAATTATAAATCATGACTTCGCACTACTGTCTTATCAAAAACCACATTTATTTTTGTTTAAAAACAATTTCCAAACAACTTTTAACGTCAAACTCGAAAGATGGTCAACAAAAGAAATCTCGGGACGTGTAGTGATGCGTTTGAATGTTATTTTAAAAAGTAAAGAATCGTGTTTATAGCTAATTTGACTGAGACAGATGTGGTTGTCTGTCTAATGGATCTCGGATGGTGAAAGTGATGCCGCATTTTGCACTCCGACCTGACCTAGTCTGAGCGCCTATTCTGGTCGGTTTTAAATTTAATCATGATTTTCTGTAGTGCCAGTCTTTTTATAGTGCTATAATCTACCATAGGCTGAATTTATTGATTATAGTCGTTCTTCATCGTCGTTCCATTAATGCTGAGGATCGCGACCATAGGTATACGACGCGTCTCCAAGTTATGCGGTCTTCTGCAGTGTGGACCACTCGGTAGATGCTGCCTCCAACAGCCTTCTTGATCACGTCTGGTCTGACCATCTTGCCGGTGCTCTGCCTTTGATCGCGTTTTCCTTCAGTTATAGTTACATATAATTGTTGAGTATAATGGTGACTGAAGCAAAGTGAAAGTTACATACTGAAAAATAGCTAATTCAGGAAAGGATGAAGTTGGGAATTGGCCTGATAAGTTAAATCACCATAGCCATACCAAGTTGACATTTGGAATGTCATTCAAGACATCTACTAACAATGCCGAAAGACGTCCATTGCTGCACGTAGGCCTTCCCCAAGCACCTCCACTTCGACCGGTTCTGTGCTTTTCGCATCCAACGGGTTCCTACGGCCTTCACAGGGTCGTCGGACCACCTTGTGGGAGGCCTTCCAACGCTACGTCTGATGATGATGACTAACAATGCTAATGCTTTTGAAACTTGGCTTTTAAAGAAATTATTGGAGTGTAAGGAAATTTAGCACCAAACCTGATACGATATCGAATTCTATTAACTTACTAGGCTACAGCCTTGAATTATTTCTGAATTCGACATCGCTCACTTAACCAACTCAATAACATAACTAGCCTAGAATGTTCCCACTGCTGGGACACAGGCCTCCTCTCTGTGAGAGGGAGTGGCCGTAATCCACCACGCGGGCCTAGTGCGGGTTGGTAGATGTCACATGTCTTCGAATTATTGGTTCTAGGACATGCCGGTTTCCTCACGATGTTTTCCTTCACCGTTTTGAGAGCAGTGGAGATAAAATAATTTACACAAAATAAAGCGCCTGTCTGGGTTCGAACCTACGACCTACAAATCGTAAGTAGCGGCCGTTACCACTGGTACCGTAACCATCTCAATGCGACATAGCAACTCTCATTCAGAATAAGTACGCTAAATGAATTAGCCAGACGTTTTCATGCGGATACAAAGTGCAGTTATATCAGGTACCTAACCATTATTGTACATTCCACACTTTGTAAAACCAATCAACTTACAAAAAATGCTCTTTGGGTTCTGTAAATTAACCTGACGTGCACCTAGTCGTTATTCAATATTGCATTAAAAGACATGGTAGAAGCAGCATGTGCTCTTTGAGTGCACAGGCGTCACCCAGATAAGGACAGATGTCCTCAACAGACCAGGAGACTTAATCAGCTTCTGGATGGAGGTGGGCTGGTTGGAATAACCACCAATGGCCGCCATGGGCCACGCACAGTGTTCCATTGACGGACTAAGTGCGGAAACCAAACCCATGACACAGAACATAGACATGGTAGAAATAAAACTATCAGTTTAGGTGCTGGTCCTTTTTAGGGTTCCGTACCCAAAGGGTAAAAACGGAACCCTATTACTAAGACTTCGCTGTCCGTCCGTCCGTCTGTCCGTCCGTCCGTCTGTCTGTCACCAGGCTGTATCTCATGAACCGTGATAGCTAGACAGTTGAAATTTTCACACATGATGTATTTCGATTGCCGCTATAACAACAAATACTAAAAACAAAATAAAATAAATATTTAAGGGGGGCTCCCATACAACAAACCTGTTTTTTTCGGCGTTTTTGCCTTGTGGTACGGAACCCTTCGTGTGCGAGTCCGACTCGCACTTGGCCAGTTTTTTATTTATTTATTATGGCACTCTAACGATTAATTCACATAAACATTAACAGAGAGTTTAGCCTTATTATATAACGTGCTAGCTACCTACAGTCAGTAAACTTATCACTTAAAGGTGTGCAAAGCGCTTACATAGTTTGCCTAATTGATTTACTTTGTAGGTAATTAAAGTGATTACAATTACAAAATCAAATAAGATAGATTAAGCTTTATTAACTAACAAAATTGTTACTATATTATTATGTATACTTAGGTAACAAAGACCCAGAGATATAGGTACCATAACCTATATCTCTGGGTCTTTGTTAGTGATGAGCGTTGAATGAACGAACTAGTTAATTCGACCGTCGACGTACTGTGAACGAATCGACGGTTCGCCAACAATCCATGGACTAGTCGAATCCGTAGACGTCTCAACAGCAGTCAACGACTAAACTGAATGCGAATGCGACTATCGACTCAAAAACTTAGGCAAGTAACACAAATTCATTCGTCCTTAGAAATAACACAATCGCTCAAACATAAAATCATCGCCGTCACCGTAGTAGACTTCGTTGCAAATCGTCTGCATAACCAAGTCGACGCATAAACTAGTCGATAAATTCAACTAGTTGATGGACTAGTCGATGAACAAAAATGGACGGTCTAGTTTCGTTAACGCAAAATGCGTCGACGACCCATCTCTAGTCTTTGTTGCCTGAAAATAAATGGTTTATTTTTTATTATTAATAAGTTAAAATAAAATCAAATAAATTAGTAATTATAAAATAAAATAAGATAAAATAATGCAATCATCATTTAATTGAATTATTTTAATTTCGGAATAAATAAAATAATTACATTAATTAAAAAGTTAAAATTGTAACAAATGAATTCAGAACAAAACATGAGTGACAGAATGCAAACAAGAATGAATTGTTAGCAATCTGTAAGTGGTTTTCTACAAATAAAATGTTTATTGGGAGTAAAATAGTAATTAAATTAGAATCAGTCTACCAAGCGTCGACATCATCATATGCCTAGCATTTGCCCAACTACGTTCGGGTCGGATTCCAGTCTACCCGGATCCAGATAAATACCAGTATTTTACTTGGAGTGACTGCCTATCTGACCTCCACAACCCAGTAACTGGGCAACACGATGCTCTTTGGTAAGACTGGTTGTCAGACTTTCAGGATTCTGACGACCCGTAACGACTGACAAAGATCCACAAATCACAAACAGGACCAACGACTTAATGGACTTTCCGAGGAACAGGGGGTCTCGGTATGTACCTATAGATGGTCCACAGAGCACGCTGCGTAGCTTAACCGTGCGGCGATTATTACTTAGCCACCAGCCCCTCAGCCAGGTTCATCATCGTAATTGCCAATGTCTCCTGTGATTGCCCGGCAAAAAATATTTACATGTCCAACTTACAGACCCACCATCACGAAATTACAAATCTCTCGAAATTTAAACACTCATCGTTACGAAGCTATACAGCCATAATTTTTTAAAACACAAATCAAACTAAAACGAATGCGATTAATATGAGTAAGTGTCGGATAGTACATTTTTCACCTAAAATCAATAAACGGATAGATACTCAATCATTCTAATGGGCTGAGACTTAATTAACATACATACCTATATATTTCACGGTGTTGTATATTGGATGTAGCCAATTTTACACATAAAGTATGGCCTGTTTACCTAAAATACATGGATCAGTTAGTACTGTTATTGTGAAAAGAGAAATGTTTTATGCGCGAGTTAAATTTTATCTCCAGCCAGTCTTCAGGTCAATTTGAAAAGACATGCTTGCTTTGTTTTACAGTTTTTGGAGCCGTTTTTAAATGGCATCAAAAGTGATCCTTCTATTCGCGAGAATTTTTTATTTGCTTATCATTTCTTCAGCGGGTTGATTGCGTATCACACTAACAGTAGGAATGGCTTTAATTTTGACAGTTCAACAACATTCATTGCGTTATTTACGTTGTTGAGCAAACTTTTTCCAACTTAATATGAAACAATGGATTAGTAATGTCCTTCAAAATGATTCCGATTCTGATTGATAGTGGGTTACGCAATTAGGAAGGACGTTAAGCTGGGGCCCAATTCTGTAACTTTAAGTTAAGAAACACGCCATCGACACTCTATCGACACACTACAGACATTATTTCGCCACTGTTGCAAATTTGGCATTCTGCAAAAACTTCAATGGCGTTTCAGTGGTGTCTCAGTAGTGTGTCGATAGAATGTCGATAGTGTGGCAGTACAATAGTTTTCAGTGTTGCTAACAAAAATCTACCATGCGACCACTTTTTGAAATCCTATTTTTATCAATGAAATCTTTATAATAAGGGTGTTTTAATAATATAAAAACGTTTTATTAGGTATCAAAAACATCAATTTCACTAAAAACATGCGTTTATTGTTAAAAAACAAGATTTTTATCACGACAATTTTTAGTCTTTGCCTTTCTGAAAAAGAAAACAAACAACTGTCAAAAAACTTGCAGCGGCTGTTTTAATTGGTTTTAAATTTTGTTTTAAAATATATTTTCATAAGTTCCTTGATTATCATCTAAAACGACGACGATAAAGTAAGTGAAAAAGTCCCAATTGTTGTTGGGAGAATAATTCAGAAACGTGATGAATTTATAATGATACTTGCTTCCACACACGGCTTCGCCCGCGAGTTATGTCGATAAAAACTATCCTATGTCCTTCCCCGGAATGCAATCTATCTATCGAAATCCGTTCAGTGGTGTAGGCGTGAAAAGGTAACAACAACATACAGACTGACAGAGTTACTTTCGAATTTATAATATTGGTATGGATATAAGTTCGGTGTTCTGAAGTGCAATGCAAAATTTTTTCACAGTAAGTTTTGAGAATTTGATTTATTTTGTTTTTAAGTTAATTGATTTTTTTTATTAAAAAAAAAATCAATAATGATTTTATTTTTTTATTATTTTGGTGTTAATTGAACGTTATAAAATCATTTTAACAAAAATAAAAGCGTCTTCCAAAAAAAAAAACACTACAAGTGAAAAATCGGTGTCTTTGGATCTATATTTTATTTTTTTGCCACTGACTTCCGAAATTAATTAATGTTATTTTTCACTTTGTAGTATTTTTTTTGGAAATCCGTTTTTTTTATGAAAAGTTTTTATTTATCCCTTTTTAGTGGGTCTGTTTATAATTTATCTAAGTTACAATAGCCTAATGTCAACTTGCTCAGGGCCTTTTACAAACTTTTGCTTTTCCCGATGCAGGGACGGTAATTGTTGAGGAGTTCTCCTGGTATTTCACCATCAGCTCCATTTCACCAGTCGCATTGTGACGAGCATAAATTGCTTAGCAACCATATTATAGTAAACGAATCGCAACCCGTGAAATACTTATTATTGAGTAGTTCCGGTGGCCATTTGTGGTCTTCATCATCAGTTCCACTTCACCAAATGGTGCTTTTCGAGAGCAAATGCACGAGTTCCTATAAAAAATACCCAAATCGCTATAGGTGTGCCTATAATATTTGAAGGGTTCCTTCGATTTCTCCAGGATTCCATCATCAGATCCTGACTTGATGACTATGGGACCACCTGGAAAGTATATCTTTTCAAACAAAAAAAAAATTGAAATCAGTCTAGCCGTCTTCGAGAAATCAGGGAACATAAATAATCAAATAAAAAAGATTCCGACGAACTAAGAACCTCCTCAGGCATAATTGTGGCGAAAAACTACGTCCTCTTTTTTAATTTCACTACGTAAGACGCACACACGCACGGAAACTTTATTTTAAATTAAAAAAACAAACAAATTGAACCAAAGCAATAGGGAAAAGAGGTGTCGTTGTTCGATGGCTTCACAATGGCGGTTCGATGGCCAAAACACTATTCAAACACGATAGACACAACTGTCAAATACACTTAAAAATGTTACAGACTACCGTAACTTTGGTCATCACGATGCCATAGATACATTAAAGTGGACCAGACTACCAATTATTACAATAGTCTTACTATGGCGTTTCAATGGCACTATAGTGGCAAGTCAATGACCATAAATAATTTGTAGAATACCAAATGTCAATGACTATTCTATTGAGACACAACTGACACACTACCGACACACTATTGACAAGTTGGTTATTTTACAGAATTGGGCCCCTGGTCTTTTACTAAAACTGCGGGTTGGAAACCTTGTTTAATAGTCACACTATAATATCACACTATTATTAAAAAGACGAAAGTTTGTATGTGTGCGTATGTGTGTTTATATGTTTGTTACTTCTTCAAGCTCAAACGGCTGGACCAATTTTGATAAAATTTTGTATGGAGGTAGCTGACTCTCTGGATTAACATATAGGCTACTTTTTATTCCGATATTCCCACGGGATCGACATTTACGCGGGTGAAACCGCGGGGCGCAGCTAGTAGCCTCATAAAAACCTAAATTATAGACAAAGCCTGACCTAAATTAAATGATTACTAACAATATGAAAATTGATAATAAAAATTAAATCAAATGCTCAACTAAAAATTCCCCCGCACTCAGATGTTCTTAAATTCCATCACCTATGCGCAAGCGCAGACGTAAGACGAAGTACAGTTATTGCAGATTAATGCTCGCTCTCTGCCTGACCCCTTGCCCCTTCGGCGTGAAGATACTACATCTGTCAATATTATTAAACGCGCATTTATTTTACTATACAAATGATTAATGGATGAATTCTTTATTGTAGGTTTTTTATTGGATGCGCAAGAGTAGCTGAGCAGTCGGTTGGAAGTGAGAGGTTTTGTGTTTGTTTTGATTAGTTGAGCACGATTTTTAATGAAGAGGTGTTGTTGTATTTTGATGTTGCGACATAGTTAAAATTGGGTGTAATTAATTTCGTTTACAAATAATTAATACATATTTATGTAAGGTTCAAGGGTGATCATGGGAACAGTCCGCACTGCTAACATTAGACGGACTGACGGATAGAATGAAGTTATTTAATGAACGGTATAAAATGATATAGGTAATGGATAAAAATGAGTTGCATAGAGGGCATCACTATCATCATCTGCCTAGCCTTTTTCCAACTATGTTGGAGTCGGCTTGCAGTCAAACCTGATAAGTACAGCTGAATACTAGTATTTTACATGGAGCGACTGCCTATCTGACCTCAACAACTCAGTTATTGGGTAACACGATACTTATCCTTGGTAGTCACTCTCGGTCTTCTGACTACCCGTAATGCCTGTCAAAGATCTACAAATGACAGCCGGACGCTGTGCTGCTTAACGTGCTTTCCTTAGAAACGGACGGGACGGAGATAGGAAGGGGTTTCGGTTTTAAATGGATGGTCACCCATCCACGGAACGACCTCAGTAAGCGTTGCTTAACCTTGATAAAGAATTTTATATTAAAGATTAACCCAACAATGCATTTTATACTCTCCTTTAACCCGATCTCCAGTTCCACCTTAGAAACTAAATATGCTCGAATATCACACGTCAAGGATATCCAACCGTTTTCGAAGGAATTCATTCGGCACCGCCTATATTGAAAGATTAGCACGGATTCATCATTGTTGCCATTGTCAAGTCTTTCATGAACAGATCTAATAACTTGATATCAAACGCACCGGAAACTGCCTTATTTCATTCACTAGTTCATTCAAAAATCATTTACTAAGGACCAACTTAACAAGACCTCTCGTCTATTTTTCTTGAAAGGCAAAGATGGGTCATGTTATACTGGTTTTTGACAAGTACTTGTGACTGGGCGTGGTTTTTTCAAACTATTAGGATGTCGGGACTTCCGATTCTTCCTTTTGATTCGAAAAATGGTCCTTTTAATACACATGTGCTTGAAACACGTGCGGAACGAATGATTGTGCTTTTTTATAACTTGTGATTTGATTATAGTGATTTTTTGTGTTTGTAATGGGGACTTAGGGGGAGGCTTGGTCTCGATTTCATTTAGAAAGAAGTAGTTTTCTCTTTTAAAATGACAAAGTAATCTTGGTTCTACTGTACAGGAAGGCTGGTTCTCTTGAAGCTTTCTTGAAGATGTTCTGTTCGATTAGGGGGTTTATTTTATAAGCGAAGATTAAAGTTAACTTGTGACGTTTAAACGTCAGACATGTATGGTTAAACTGACGCTAATCACTACTGAACTTTAAGCAACGTTTATGATTAAACGGGTAAATGTGGGATATTTTAGGCAATATGAAACAAGACTTCTAAGACGCGTAAATACGAAGGTATGTATTTAGTTTTCCGATTAATGCTTATATTCATTTTCATGCGCCCACTGTTGCATGATATATCCCATTTATCATATCGCTGTGCTAGTCCCTGATGTACAGTGTCGATCAAAAGTCCTTAAGCACGGTCGCAAAGTTATAGTTTGAAGTTTAGTTAGTGACTTACGACCTTCTTTTAATGAGTAATTTGACACACACACCCGCATATTACTCGAATAATCACGCTATTGAATATAGTTCCGTGTCATGTTCGTCTTGTTCACATAGTTCGTAAAACTTTATGATTATACCCACAGAAATCTTAATAAATAAATTATAAGGTGGACAGATGCACCATTCACCGCGAAAGAATGTTGTGGTTCTTTGTTGGTTGATAATAATTTGATATTGTGGGTTAGTGAAGTGTGTTTAATCTATTAGAGGTGTTGTTCATTTTGAAACGCAAGCAAATTTAAATATTGAGATGAAAGCGGATATTATCGCGCTGCGTAAAAGTGGACTTAATATTATACCACAAATATTTGATGAAACCGGACTGACTGTGAGTATTATGATTTAATTCTTTTATCGAACATTTATTTAATTAATGTATAACTGCTGATCCTTGTAGTTATTTTATTAAACGTTTTATATTTACCATAGGGTCTAAATAGAAGAAAAAATATATATTTCCAAGAGTTTATTTATTTACTTTTGGAATGATGAATATAACATTAAGTATAAATTATAATCTTATCATTTTGTAACATTTGAACTATTTTCAAAATATTTTTTTTTCAAAATAGTAGTTAATAATATTTTATCATTTTGCTAGTAGCCTTACAATATTCCTTTTTTGTTTTAGAGAAATTACCTACCTACTGTGAGTAGGAAGGTCAAAAGGTCGGAGGGTCCGTGCCAGTCGAACGCGATCGACAGTGGAAGGCCCCAGCTGGTCAGTGAATAAGAAACAAGTGGTTTTAACCAACCAGTTACCAGATGAAGTTGCATTGCAAGGAAATATGCAGAAATATGTTTGAATATTATAGGATCCATACGCCAGCGTTTACTTGATAGCATGGATAATAATGGGGGTTATACAACGTATTAAGTTATAAATTACAAATTGATTTTAGTAATATTAAAATAATATTGTGTCTTAACCGTATTAAGGATTATTTTGAGGTTTATAGTTTCAATCTTCTTTTCATAATGAAAATGAATACTTAAGCTATAACCGCAATTATAGAACAATATTATTTTATTAAAGATACTTACAATATTTTAAGTCTAATAGTCGTAGTTCACATGCTTTACTTCAATAAATTGTTCTTTATGAGAAAATAAACTGTTTTAAAAGTTTATTTACAAAATTATAACGAATAAAATTTTGGAAATCACTTAAAAATCTCTTTTTTTTTTAAATCCCATATTTCAATAACAATATAATAATACAAATAAAATAAATATTACATTATTATTCTCGTGTATTAATTAATCGAATAATAATAAAAAAAGATAAGAATATTGTTGAAAAGATAAATTAAAGTTTCATCTCGAGATTCGAACCTAGGCCAACTTGTTTAATAATCCAATACGCAACGCTATCCGCTAGCGGTACTTGTTATGAAGATGTGAATTTTAGCAATCGTATGAACCAGCCAAGGTCATACGTAATTACGCCGTGTGAAAAAGCGACGGTATAATTATTTTTGTTTCGTTCGACGTTAGCCAGTGTACACACACAGATGTAGGTACGGGCCTGCGCGGCGCGGGCGCGTGTTCACAGAAATTTCGACTTTATTGTGCCCATGCAAATTTGTTGCAGACCGTACCTTATGAAGCAGACATTTTATTATTTACAGACTGCAAGCAGCACCCTAATTGCGTAACACACTATCGATCGGAATTTGAATCATTATGAAGCAATTTGCTAATCCATTGCTTCATAAGTTCGAAAAATTTGTCTGCTCAAATAAGATTTTTTTTTGTAAATAACGCAATGAATATTGTTGAACTGTCGAAATGAAACCGATTCCGATTGATAATGTGTTACGCGATTGCCCCGCCGGTCAGAACCTATTTCAAGTTAAAAACAATTGCTCTTAGGGCGAATTTCTCAACCTGAACTGAACGCGGTTTAAATCTTCTGATCAAGGTCAGTTTCATTATAATTTCGGCATATCCTCCTTAACCCAAACGTAACTGAAACCCAACTTGTACATCAACCACTGGTTGTGCACTTGGTTAACAAAAACCTTACGGACTACAGAATGCGTGCACTTCCTTGTTTTTGTGACGGCAGCTGAAGCAGCACGTGCCTCGGAATACGGGTAGACCACACAGGACACGGGGACTGGGACAGGAGTTGCATTAGAGTATTGATTAGACAAGCTATAGTATGCGGTACCGGTATGTAGTTTCCAGTAAAGTCTCCTGTCGCTTATGGTGAATAGGTAAACAATTAAGGGATGATTATGGTGAATGGCAAAAGTGTTGTCAATATTCTTTGGCGAGGTTTAGTAAGGTTACAGTTTAGCAATCTAGACAGTGACCATAATATATATCCCTCAATATTGGTACGTTGTTCGTTACTATTTAACGTTATTGTTACAAGTATGATTCGTGGAAACATCGAGTACGAAACCTCATAGTGCAGAATGCGCAATCTTTCACGTTTGTCAATGTCAGCGTCAGCAGGTGCATTTTCATTCAACAACGTTGTCTCTCTAAATTCTCTTTAAATATTGCTTCAAAAAGCAGCTTTAACAGTCCTTGGCAAATTTTCTGACTGTGGTTATTGCACACGGGAAGCTGCTGACTCTTTTACTTGATTGAGAAAATTCCTGACGACAAGTTGCCTTTTCCACTGGGGGGACATATTCTATTCTATTAGCGCTCTATATCCTCTCTTCATACTTCGCCCCTGAGACTGTATGCTCAATGATAAGGGAACAGCGACAGTTGCTTCATATTATGTCTGTGTGATAAGGAGTGTTTGTTGTATTGAGACGCGGGTGTACCTTCAGGGTCAGTAGGGAGAATTAGGGGGCTAGCTGGGACTGCAAGCGCTGTTGATAGTATTGCATTCGTAAAGAGGTTATTGTAGATTAAGTTTGGTGTTTGAAATGATAAGGCTTTAGTCTTCTTTCATATATTTTTACAGATCAAAACAATACATAGGTTTCACGTAGGTTTTTTTATTATAGTGCAGCAACTGAAAACGAGTTGGCCAGCAGCGAGCAGCTAGTTTGTAGTTCCGAGAGTTTTGTCGCTGGGCTATCAGCGAGTGTCCGAGTGCGACGGGCGATTACTCGCACCACTCGCTCGGAGCGCAAGATATATATTGTCAGCGTAAGCTCTGACCGCCAAGAGAGCATCGCTGAGCGAGTATTATCTTTGATAGCTCTTGTCGCTCAGCGACAAACCAGTGGAGCGAGTCCTCGCCGGCAGTGTGAACAGTCAGCTACACGGTCTCTCCTTAAGGGCTTTCGGAAATAGGTACCCCATGTATGTTCTGAAATAATAATATTTTATTAGAAAACTTAACTTAGTGTGTAAACCACGGGTCAGCTATCAACTATTAATATGCATCTCTTTTGTTTACACGGAATTTATATCTATTGTACGTTTCTTGAGCGAGAAAATAGCCGATAGTTAGTCGCTTCCTCGGCGGTGGGACCAACTGCCTTATTATTTCTTTTAATTGGCATAGTTTTTGTCAATTTCACGGTAAGTCGGTAACGTGTATTGCATAGGACCTAGTAATCTTCCAAAGTATGCCATGGGAACCTCGCCGAGGTTAAGCTATATAATTCATAATGGTCGCTTTACTTTGTTACTATTGCATAATTTGAGACCTTAATTAACAACAATTCATGTCAGTTACGAGGTGTTAATTTAATTGTTTCTATTTAAAAAGGTTAATCATGAGCAGTGGTGGTCCAGTGGTAACGGCCCCGACTTACGAGTGGTCGTGGGTTCGAACCCAGGCAGGCACTTTACTTTGCGTAACTCATTTCATCACCACTGCTCTCAAAACGGTGAAGGAAAACATCGTGAGGAAACCGGCATGTCCTAGAACCGATAATTCGAAGACATGTGACATCTACCAACCCGCACTGGGCCTGCGTGGTGGATTACGACCCACTACCTCACAGAGAGGGGGCCTGAGTCCCAGCAGTGGGAACATTATAGGCTGATTATGGTAATACTCGTATGTAATCATAAACTGTTCTTATTATTTGGCATTTGGATATATTCAAGGACCTTGCTAACTAAGCTAAGTCACTTGATGTTGTGCTATGAAAGCATTTTAAAAGATAATTTTTCAGTAACCTCACCCTAATTGCGTAGCACACTATCTCAATCTGAAGGATATTGCTAATCCATTGCTTCATATGTTTGAAAAATGTGTGTGCTCAACAAAGTAAATAACGCAATGACTGTAGTTGAATTGTCAAAATGAAACCCATTGCTACTGATAGTGTGTTACGCAATAACCCAGATGGTGGCAAAAGTTATGGCAGTAATAAAAATATCACTTTTGTAACAGGAAAAGAGCCCAAATCCCTCTCTTAGTTCTTAGTTCTTCTATCAGGTACTATGAAATCATCGGGAAATCCCTCAAGGCATTGATATAATTCCTGGTGCAAACTATTACACCACCGCCCAGCGATGTCAAGAGATAGGTATTCGTGTCGATATAATAATTAATTTGAAATATGTCATAACGAGCCTAAGATGGCGGCTACTGAGAACTCTAGATTATTTATGGTCCGAAGATTAATAGAATACGGTGCAGATATATTAATGTTGGGATTCCGTTTTGAATTATAGGACGTGGACTCGTGTATCGTTGCATTATTTCCGGTGCGTGAGCTGAAGATAGATATTAGGTGGTATAGATATTAGTTACTCTATGATAGTTTCGCAAATAAAACAGTTATTTTATTTATTGAAACGTGTGGTAAATTAAATCTAGCGATAATATTTGTGGGAAAGCCAAATAACTTTGCCCAATCTGCAGTTGCATAAGCTGAAGCACAAGCATACCTACTCAGCATATAATGTTCCTAGTTTGGACACACTGACGGGACTGTTGTGTGTGGGGGTACAATGGGGTTCGTAGACGTGACATGTTCTAGAATTTCCGGTTCTAGGTTTCTATAATAACCGACCAAAAGAGCTTACTAATTTTCTTAAATTCTCATCTTCTTTTTAAAGCACGCTAAGCCGTTGATCCCGGCTGTCATTCGTGGATCTTTGACAGTCATCACGGGTCTTCAGAAGCCCGAAAGTCTGACATTCAACTAGCCTTAACAAAGGGAGTCGTATTACCCAGTTACTGGGTTGTGGGGGTCAGATAGGCAGGCGTTCCTTGTAAAATACTGGTATACAGCTGCATCTGGTTATACTGGAAGGCGACCCCAACATAACCAATAGCGGATTCCCGGCCACCGTAGGCGCGGGCTTGCGGACGGCGAGCAATGGGCAGCTTGCCGTCCGGTAAGGACCAGGCCCGGGTCGACGGCGCGTTGTGTTCCACGATGTTCCACTAACTGACGGGGTCCGCTAGGGCCGATGTCTGCCAGGGTCGTGAGTTGTTCGAAAGAGATACCGTGGCCCCTGGCACAGGCAACTGAAGGAACACGGGTGAGTTTTAGTCAGTAAGAGTCTGACACTCCCTTCCGCTCCGCCCAGAGGGGTAGGGATCATTTGATGATTTCCCACCCAAAAAAAAAGGCGACCCCAACATAGTTGGGAAAAAGCTAGGCAGATTGAGATTTCTTTATTGACATAAAGAAATCTCAAATAAAGAGTATTCTATCTATCTGTCTCTAAACTTTACGCGAACATAAATCATAACGTTTTTTACGTAAACAAAAGCAATCCATTCCACACAACAGAAGGTTTCCCAGCGTCACATTTTAATTCTATCTCCACATTTATGCGGGCTCAGCATCGAGTTCCATTTTTCGCAATAAACAATACGCACGCGATGTTTTTTTTAATTTTTTGGTAAAAAATGCATGAAAACCTATTGGTTCACCAAAAAACTGAACATATGGGCATCGGATACCTTTGCAGTGTGTGTTATAGGTGAGTGTAGTAGGATGGTGTGATGTTGGTACTTGAAAAATAATGTTGTATTTGGAAAAGTCCAATTAGGTGGGTTAGAAAAACCAGTCATACCTATGTAAAACTAGTTGCGAACAAAGCCACGCAGGCATATTTCTGTATCGTGTTGTATCGTGACTCGAGATACACCAATCAAACGAATCTGTTCAGGACTACGTCAAATCACAACGAGTTTTGATTGGCTAACAATGCGTCAGAAGGCGTCACGACACAGTAATATGAATCCGGGTTAACCTGTGTGCATAGGTGCATGTTAGCAGTAAGTCAACAAGGTGATGATTACCTGGCCAGGGGGGTCGTGTAGGTATTTCAGTATCGTCACTTAAGTATTGAACTTTACCTAAAATTAAGTGGAACATAAAGTTAACTTAAAATTGTTTTTTTGACAGTAAACAATATAACATGCATTCTCGTAGTTCATTTTGTAATCCAAAAACGTAAACTATGTATAGCAGCATTGATACTAGCAACACTGACAATGACAATCTTTATACGGGTAAATTAATTACCAGAAAAAAAATCTTAAATTTGGTCTTGTAAATAAAACAAAATTAAAATAATGAAGTCCAAGCATATGATGCGATCTCCTAAATAAAAAAGTTGTACCTTTATCAAAATGGAAAGTATCAAAACCACACCTTCCTACTACACTGCGGGACAGTGACAGTACGACAGAATCCCACATGCTTTGATTTTTTTATGAAATATTTTTGTAGAATATTTTTCGAAAAACCATTAAAAAGTGGATTCATAAATCATTTTACATCTGCCATAGCTTCCAGCCATTCATTACTTGTAAAAAATATACTTTACTGTCATTTAATTAAAAAATGAATGCGTTGAACGGATTTTAATTACTAACTGCAAATCATTATATTATTTTATTGATGTTTTCGCGCTAAAGGCATTAACGCCTTTAGCGCGACAACTTCAATAATGAATTAAGTATTATAAGTAATTTTATTATATTAATATAATAAAATCACCGTTGATTTTATGATGAGTCTATTTTAATTTAATTTTAACACTATTGTGGGAATCGAGTTATTACTAGGTATTACTGTTATAGTGACGAACTGTGCAGACTTATACCTACTTATAACTTTAATTAAGTATTATCAAACGGCGAAATTATTCCAACCTTATTGGGAGTTATAATTGGAACCGTTTGGGGTTGAAACACTAGGGCCATGAGGTCTGAGTGCCCATTTGGTTTTTCGAGACATCGCCATGCGGTTTGGTCGACTCTTTACGTGACCAGAGAGCTGGCCTATTTTTTGGCCACAGAATCAACATCGCCACACAACGTGACAATACAATGCTGCGAGCCTTCTGGGCACTTTCCCGCTGACAGCGGACGAATTTTTTGATGCCCTATGATTCTTTACGCTTTTTTTGTTTTATATACTTACACATGTACATAATATTATTATTTTATCCTCCGACCAGACGGGTTTTGTGTCTGGCGGGCAACTGCCCGATGATTCATGTCGGGCCGTTGTATCTATGCTAGTTGCGCGGTAAACTCTGCTTGCGAGATGCAGGATTTTGCGTGACGTCAGTATGACGCGTTGTTCGCATGTGGCGTTGTAGATACCGCTACAAGGCGAAAGTTTGTGAGTGTATGTGTGTGTTTATATGTTTGTTACATCTTCACGCTCAAACGGCTGGACCAATTTTGATAAAATTTTGTATGGAGGTAGCTGAGACTCTGGATTAACATATTACTTTGTATCCGGATATTCCCACGGGATTGACATTTACGCGGGTGAAACCGCGGGGAGCAGCTGGTCTTACCATACAGTAGGCCCTGCTAAGTTGACTACATAAAAGATATTTGGCAAGTCTGCACGAAAACTTTAACCTCTTAGCCTTGAAACGTGTCTACGAATAAGTAATTTAACACAATTGCCATCTTAATGTCAAGATTGAATGTGATAAAGATCTCAAATTACCCGATGATTACCTTAAATACTTAGTAGAGATACAGAAATACTTCATTCTATGACTATTTAAATAGAATTATATCCTCAACTGGTTGGCAATACGGTCAAATTGCCCAATTTGCCGTTTAAATTGGGCAATTTGACAAGTTTGGAGGACATTGGTGGTGATAAATCACAGAGTTATTAGGATGTCGGCAAAATATTGCTATAGAACAGGAAATCGATAAGGTTGAGAGACAAGAGAGTTAAAAAATAATAATTGGCCTGTAAGTTTTGGAGAAGTGGCGGGCATTCTTCTTCTTCTTAGCGTGTCGATAGCAACCAAGACCAGTCCATTGTACCTGGCCCTCACCCATATCAACAACATTCTGTTATATGATGAGTCCTTAGATGTCTTCGCGAGTGCTGAACAGAGATTCCTGGGCACTGCTACTCGATACCTGAAGTCCATTGCCACTCCCAGTACAATCTCCTTGGAGTAAACAAATTAAATTAATAGTTACTTGTTATTAATAATTCTATTCCAATTTATCCTAATTCTGTAATAATTGTGTATTCTGTTTTAATTTGTTTAATTTTATTTAATATTATCTAATTTTTATCTAATGTTGACCAACTTTGTTACATTTTATTTAATTCCATCTTTTGTCCAGTTTTTTATTATGTGATTTAGCCTATTTTTATGATTATATGACATGTGGAATTACTAATATTGACTAATAACTTGTATGTGTGGTGCAAACTGTTAATATAAGTTGGTTATTAATAAATAAATAAAATAAATAAATAAAAAATCTAAATGGACTCGGCCCAGAATTCGGCTACTTGTGATTTTACGGCGGGCAGTGATAACTGCGCTTGCTTACAACATACAGTTCATTCATAGTTATTTTACCTGATTTTTCATCACTGTCCAAATCAGTGATCTTAATTCTCATTCTAATAAGGTTGCTGTACAAAACAAAATTGGTCCATAATTCTTAAGATCTCATAAGGACCAAATTAAAAGCTATAAAAATGAGAGGACATAATCAAAGGGCAACAAAAAATTCGTCCGCATCGCTGTCAACAGAAAACTTGCCCAAAAGGCTGGCAGCATTGCCACGTTGTGTGGCAATGCTGATTCTTTGACCAAAAAATAGGCCAGCCGTCTAGTTGTAGGTTGCTCTTGGTTTACTGCCACTGACAAGTCTGTCAAAATCATTGTGGTCTTTATTGTTGTTACTATAAGGTTGCTGTTTGGTTGCTGCTGTCAGAGGTAAAATACTTAATTGTAAACGGACTGTAAGCGGCGCGGCGGTCTGTTTCACAGCTTTCCATATTTCAACAACGACTTTCAATGGGATTGACATAAGCTTGACAGGGCAGCAAGTGTCGCCGTCTAGTTTTATTACGAAGTTACTGGAATCACCGAAAGTGACACTGGCTGGTGATAGTCACTCTAGCAAAGCGTCGTATCTATGGTTGCGTGGCGACTGTCTTCTGATGACAGAGAACATGTCAGGGGGAGACGCTGTCGTACCACGACCACGACGAACGGCTATATTCCGGCACAATCCTGATGATATTGAAGCTGCTGAACGACTAATACGGAGACCACTTCTGGTAAAGGCTATCTTGTGCCGTTTAGTTTTTCAATATCAATCCAATACCTACATATTTTTACTTTTCCAACATCGTTACTGCTGATAGAATCTCACTTTGTCTCTAGATTCCAGATTTTCCTTCAATATTTTCCTTTACTTATAGCAATGTTTATTTGAAATATAAAAAAAAAAATGTTTCGTCGATGGACTGAGAGCCAAGCAATCACCAAACGACCAGTGGGTAAATGATAATTGATTTTATTTCTGTAATTAGAATTGTATATTGCATACACTTTTACACGTCAAAGACATTTTTAAATAAAACTAGATCAGGTCGGCGTTTCCTATCTGACTACTCTGAGAAGAAAGGCCGAAACAAACTCGAGGTTACACGTCAAAGACATTTTTGAAACTAGATCAGGTCGGCGTTTCCTATCTGACTACTCTTAGAAGAAAGGCCGAAACAAACTCGAGGTGACAGTCTCTTTTAAAGTCCAGACATAATCTTGTACAGATCATGTGAAGACCATTTATATTGATGTCTAAAATGGTCTTTTGAGGAAATAACCAGATTGGCCTAACTCCTGGTACTAATAAAACTTCTGAATCACACTAACTGATAGCTAGCGGATTTGATTAATTAGTGGACTGTAAAGATGAAATGATAGAAACACGTATTTATGCAATATTATAAATTTATTAAAAATTATTAAGACAAACGAAACCTGACAACCGTTCAGACCTGACATAAAAACGAATATAAAACAAAATACTATCTTTAAAAAACATGACATATCAACAAAAAAGGTCGCACCACAGCCAGTCGCCAACACTAACATTCCCATTAATACATGGGCCAATATTGCCACCGTTGACACCCGAGTACAGAATGGGCCAGCCCCCACAATTTGTAACACGCGTACCCGGCGGGCGTCCATTCTGATTACAATATAATGCGCAAGCAATAAAAATAGGCATTATAAAACAATCATGGTGGCTACAAATGAAGTGGTAAGCACAGGTGACAGTAATGAGGCACGTTTTGTAAAGAGATGAGCGTTTTGAGGTGGGTTTAAAATGTTTTGTTTTTAGCATAGTGTTAAAAAAGGTTTGTTGCTAACTACTCGTATATCTACTGTTTTTTTTGTAATTTAGCTGCCCACTATTTGTATACTAACTTTTGTCCGTGTCTACCGCCCTCGTGGAAATCAACTAAACCATAAAACATATCCTATGGGAATCTTTGGTCAACTGGACCCACTCGAACTGGACCCGTGGGTCCAGTTGACGTAATCACATTTTGAATACGTCGACTGGACCCACTGCCCAATTTCATTGGGCAATAGTGTAGTATTCTATAAGTAAATTCTGCGGAGAATTGCGTAACACACTATCAGTAATTCAGTAGCAATGGCTTTCATTTTGACAGTTCGACAACATTCATTGCGTTATTTACGTTGTTGAGCAGACAGTTTTTTTGAACATATGAAGCAATGGATTTGCTATATCCTTCAAAATTATTCATATTGAGATCGATAGTGTGCAGATCAGTAGGTACTTCTTAAGATTACCTCTTAAAAACAAACAATTTTACCTTTTTGTAATATCAGTTTAGTAGTCTGTTTAGATAAGAAAACGAAAAGTTTTTTAAAAGAGCAAAAATACACACAAATTCAAGCGTTAACCAGATTAAAGCAACAGCCGGGCAGCCGTAGAAAACTCATTGGTTAACCAGCATAATCTAAACTTATTACCCAAAAGGTACATAAAATTATCGTCTAAGACATTACAATAGATTGATCGATCATCCTCGTCTACAACATCCAAACATCCAAAATTGGATATTTGCGAAAAGGTCAAAGTAATTTCATCGACTAATCCCATCCCTAGGAATGTGGACGTGCCGACAAGGCAACGACAAGTAAATTAGCGCGTTACTTATCGATAATGACGGACCATATTAAATCTGCAATCCCTCACTAGTGTTCGCAAGGGTCGCCATGATTTGTGGGAATTGTTCAGAATTTTATATGATGTAGGTTAGTGATTGAGAGAGAGGTTTGTGTACCCTACTCTTATTTATTTTCAAATTTGTACATGAAGTATGAAGAGTGCGTGAAAATTCCCACCACTTCGCCAGAGTATGTAGTCAAAAGCACCAGTTCCGGGTTGTGGAGGTCAGATAGGCAGTCGCTCGATGTAGGTAAAAATACTGGTATCAGCTACATCCAGTCAGACTGGAAGCCGATCCCAACATAGTTGTAAAAAGGCTAGGCAGATGATGACACAAGTGGACAGAGAGTAAGCAGCCTTTGGACACGAAAACAAACTAGAGAGGGAACTCTCTAATAATTAGGTAATTTTAAGAATGTTGACAGTCTGATCTCAGTCTAAAATACCTTTAATTTAGGGAAATTAAAGGTATTTTCATCAATGTCAATAACTTCAATAATGTAGGGACATTATTGAAGTTATTGACATTGATTTTCGCTGAGATGAGATTTCGACTAGATTTTGAAAGTTTTTAATTACGGGAATTTGCCTTCTGCTGTCTATTGTTCTGAAAACATACTTGAGTCCTTATATTGGTTCGGAGTTCATGTTCAGGCCCCGTACCTACTTTAACTAAATGGAAAAGGACTGCCCTGATTTATCTCGATCATTTGGCCACCCTGCTCCACTTCACAATCAATCACACATGCTACACCAAAATAGCTTTTCCTACCTCGCAATAAAGGCTTCACCTCCACCTCAGCGCATTCCTATACACAACTGAACGGACCAACGTGTGACATTTTTATTAGTGCGAATTGTTTCTCACGATTTGTCCACTTGCAGCGAACGTTTCCAGTTCATTTTGTAATATTATGGCTTATTTAGGACTTCGTAGGTTATGGAAGATTAATTCTGAATGCTGAAAAGCTACCAATATTATGTATTATGGAATGGATCTACGCTTATCTTACAATAGGTTAAGACGGCGAGCATTGCGTAGTTGACTCTCTCCATATAATTTTTGTTAGCGGAAGTCCGGCATGGTGAAATAAGATGTTCCTAGACAGAACACCTTCACCTATGAGGGGGTTATGACACCGAAACGGTATCATTATAAGGTAACCTAACTTATAGGTAGAACACAGGGGCTTTACTTTGTGTAAATTATTTCATCACCACTGCTCGGTGAAGGAAAACATCGTGACGAAAACGGCTTGCCCGCTAGAACCAAAAAATTCGAAGACATGTGACATCTACCAACCCGCACTGGGCCAGCGTGGTGAATTACGTCCCAGTCCCTCTGACAGAGAGGAGGCTTGTGTCCCAGCAGTGGGAACATTATACGCTGATTACTGATTAATTTTTTTACATAGTCGATATATTATAGAAGATACTAAAGTTTTTGAAACACATGAAATGGAACTCAAGACAAAATGTTTCAGCTCCAAAAAGAAAGTAAAACACCCAACATTACTTAGCTCAGACGATTCACTTCCGTGTTTTCTAAAATTTCGAAACACCAATATCAGTGGGCGATAAGATTAAACTGTGCAAAGATAACTAACAGTGCAGTTAGATTTCAACACTAAAACTTTGTCATGCCTACAAATATTTATTTCATAACGTTAGCAAAACAATGGAGAAAGCGATACAAATGAAATATGCGTACAAATAGGATTTCTCCTAATAAACAATACGACATTAATCGAATCGTTATATTTTTGAAAACCAAACCAAATACGATTGGTTACAGTGGTAGCGAGAGGTAGCATTAGTTGTAACTGTATCCGGCATTTGTTTTTATGATGCTAAAAGTTGAGAGGTATATTTTAATCTAGGTTAGTGATTGTTTGTTAAAGTGTTAGTAATCAGTTGCAGACAAAGTCTTTGTCGTAAGGGGGTAGGCAGAAGCTGCAGAAGGCTGCGTGTTAAGTAGGACCCCTGTATGCTCCTTGTCCTCCTCTTTCTTTGTATTGTAGGTTATTTCGTCACCAAATCTGGGTCCCCAAGTCTGGATGTTATTCTGTATGGCAGCACTTTGCAACTTACCTATAACAACTTCATTCTAGACTTCAACGAGCCTGATCACAAAGTCAGTCAGTGTCAAAATGAATGTTTTCTAAGTCATACGTAAATAATCGCAAAGCATTACAAATGTATGAATGCTTACTACGTTGATCTAACTATATATATCTATACTAATAATACAGCTGAAAAGTTTCTTTGAACGCACTAATCTCTGGAAGTACCGGTCCGATTTGAAAAAAATCTTTTTGCATTTGATAGCCCAATTGTTGAGGAATGTATACGCAGACGAAGCCGCGGACAGAAGCTAGTTATAGGATATGGAAAGTACGGTAGGAAACTAATAAGTAATGGCAGAAATAAACAAAGTTGGTACGTTGAACTCTAACATCGAGCTATTGTGCCTTCCGTGGTGACGCCGGCTTCATTTTTCAGGAACTAAAGAATAGCATGGCTGTGATTTGTTACGGTTTGGAAGAAATACGAGCAAGTGTATGACGTAGATTCTAAAATGTGTATTGTAACTAAGTACAGTCTACTTCGATACAATTCGTGTCGATTGCTAGATGGACAATGCTTTTTGTTTAATAATTAAATTATGGGTGCTTTAATTTGCATTTTATTTATAGTTATTTTATCTCGTTTTCATGATACTGCTGTTTTCAACATTTGGATTTGAAGGACGTCTGTTATTATAACACAACAGAAGTCCTATACAAGAAGACCAATTCCTGTAATTAAAGACGTTTAAAAATCGCAATCTCATCTCAGCGACAATCAATGTCAAAAACTTGTCAAAAATAAAGGTATTTTTTACAGATTGAGACTGAAATCAGACTGTGAACGTTCTTAAAATTACGAGCAGTGGCAATCGTTTTCGAAGCGTTTTGTATTTCTTCAACAGCTATCAACACAACAGGATTGATATATATAAGCTTTTCTGAACCTTGTCAATTCAATGCATTTTTTGTTACTTGTCCATCATCGTTATCGCTGCTAGAATGTCACTATTTGTCTATGTCAGGTCACTGCCAAAACAAGGAGAAAACTTTGAAACAACTTTATCTAATCAAGCACCTTTAGTTTGCTATTAGTTGTTACATCAACAATTTTAGTTTGTTAACGGTTTTAGGAATTTATTTATAAACGATGATTAAAGTGACGTTTAAACGTCAAAAATGTATGGTTTTTAAATAACAATATCGTAAGTTAGGATATAATATTGTTATTTTGATTCTCTAAATAGGTATAAGTTGTTACTTGTGTACATAATAAAGATCAAGCACCTAATTTTGTTTAATTATTTTAAAATATATGTATGTCGGATTGGCCCAGACATCAGAAGTAAAACACAAGTTTATTCAATTGAACAATCAGTTATCTTAAATCTAGAAAATACAGAAATGAAATACTAAAACTAATAACGGCAAAAGGCGGTCACATAGGGCAGTACTGACTGTCAGGGACAGTGGTCCATGCACCCACCGCAATAAGGATAGTACTAATTGTCAGAGACAGCGTTCCACATCCAATAATCGGGCAGTACTGACTGTCGAGAGACAGTGGTCCGTGCACCACGACGCAACCGTTGGAAATGCGTACCGATCAAACAGCGCAGCTCCTTATAAAGGCGATCGCTAGTGGGGAGGAAACCGTTACAATATTTTACTGGATTGGATACCAAGTCCTTTAGGCCAAATGATCGATAGAGTGAATGATTTGCGTCTGGTGCACGTTCACTAGCGCCATCTAGTCGCCGTCTCTCACAGCTGCTAATCAATGTGTCTGCCGACACGGCCATCCTGATAAATCACTCGTTCTCGAGTGCATTCATTCGTCATCAATTCACATCGTCATCATCGTTACATATCAAATTAGCAAATATCACTGGTCTAGGTATTTCTTTACAATAGAAAACCCCTACAGTTCAAACATGCTGGTCTAAATCGTCACCCACTAAAGCAGGTGAGATTCCTGCAGCTACAACTGGACTAGGTCACAACTTTTGTAACCCCTACAGTACATATTTGCTGGTCTAGATAATCATCCCATGGATGAGATCCCTGCAGCTCACTGGACTAGGTCACAATACTCTTGTAACCCCTACTGTACACATTTGCTGGTCTAGATAACCATCCCATGGATGAGATCCCTGCAGCTCACTGGACTAGGTCACAATACTCTTGCAACCCCTACAGTGCATATTTGCTGGTCTAGATAATCATCCCATGGATGAGATCCCTGCAGCTCACTGGACTAGGTTACAATACTCTTGTAACCCCTACAGTACACATTTGCTGGTCTAGATAACCATCCCATGGATGAGATCCCTGCAGCTCACTGGACTAGGTCACAATACTCTTGCAACCCCTACAGTACATATTTGCTGGTCTAGATATCATCCCATTGATAATGACTGAGAGGCATCTTGACCAGTAATGTGGCTGCGCCGCCTCGAAGGCAAGAGTCAGCGTCATGATTAAATTGACACCTTTCAAATTTTTGCTTTTAATTATGGTGTCTGACAGCCCTCTACGTATGAATTGGGGTAATCAGGATCAAATGGTACCAACACTGTGAATGGTTGTGGTGGCGCATTGGACCGGGTAGTAGAGCATCAGTTAATTATGAAAGAAATGCTTCTAAATTATTTGAGGGTAGCGGAATATTTTTCTGGCCATTTTGTGATAATGAAGTGCCAGAGGTGGGCGGACAATCCGATCCCACTTCTGATGTCGGATTGGCCCAGACATCAGAAGTAAAACACAAGTTTATTCAATTGAACAATCAGTTATCTTAAATCTAGAAAATACAGAAATGAAATACTAAAACTAATAACGGCAAAAGGCGGTCACATAGGGCAGTACTGACTGTCAGGGACAGTGGTCCATGCACCCACCGCAATAAGGATAGTACTAATTGTCAGAGACAGCGTTCCACATCCAATAATCGGGCAGTACTGACTGTCGAGAGACAGTGGTCCGTGCACCACGACGCAACCGTTGGAAATGCGTACCGATCAAACAGCGCAGCTCCTTATAAAGGCGATCGCTAGTGGGGAGGAAACCGTTACAATATTTTACTGGATTGGATACCAAGTCCTTTAGGCCAAATGATCGATAGAGTGAATGATTTGCGTCTGGTGCACGTTCCACTAGCGCCATCTAGTCGCCGTCTCTCACAGCTGCTAATCAATGTGTCTGCCGACATGTATAAAAAATGCCCAAATTCATTATTCCAGCCAGCTCCACCCTATTCCTTTCAGTATCATCCCGGCACGGATCCCGGGCTGCAATAAATCCCGGCTACTCCCATTGTTGGCATCACGACTCCGGACTCGTATCGACGCGGGACGTATCGACGTGCACTCTCATCACGCTATCGACCAATATCGATGCATAAATACCGCGGATAGCTAAATGAAAACGTTGGCTTTTATACGGGATTTTATGGAAATTACTTAAATGTAGTGCTTTGTCTAGGCTTTTGCCAGTCCGATGTGGCAGTACGCTTGACTGGTTGGGTGGTTGTTGTGAGTTGGTCGGGGTGGCTTGGCTGGCTACAAAAATACCGATAATTTTTACATTGCCAAGAGATTGAATCTTCCTTCCAGAGTGGATTCCAAAACGAGAAAGTTCCTGGACGTGGATATTTTGCAAGAGACCTAATGGCGTTCAAGAGCATTTACCTGTAGGTAAGTAGAAGCGTTCTCCTGTCTGCCAATAGCCACAATTGAAATTTGCTTTTTGATATGCCATGGTCATTGGGAAGCCCTGTCTTCAAAAGTTGACGATCAACAACGTGGAAGTACCTCATCATCATTCTCCTAACTTTTGGCCTAGGTATATATTTGGGATCGGCACAGCATATTATGTCTTCTTCTTCTACACCTTTATTTGTGGTTGGCACAGCATTTTTCTTTTTCTTCGGTGTGATACCCCTGTGCCTCGGAAAGCACCTTAATCCGTTGGTCCTGCGCGGTGCGCCTGATCTCTCTCCGGTCGTGTCGGATTGCCGTCCCATCGGACTATGAGAGTGAGGGAAGAGGGAGTGCACCTATGTCTGCATCTCCCGCGTCGAAGACTAGTGTCCGTTGAGGTTGGCCGCCGTGGCCGAAATACGGTCTGGAGGATTTTAGTTATTGCCTTCCATACATTATTTCATACATCCCAAAAGTTTCGTCGCTACCTTTTCCAAGTGGAAGCCTTAGATACCTTTTCCATACCTACCAATATATAAAAATATTCTTCTCTACAATGTATATTTATTTCGCAAGGCATGAATGAATACCAGTAAAACGTCATTTTAATCCATTACAAATCAAATACTTATTTTTAAATAATTACTTCACAAGTTGAATTCCAAAGGACGACTTATAGGAATTCCCCTCTCCCTTTGCAAAAGGAATCTTTTTATTCATTTGTCATCCGACTCGTTTTAACATAATCTCCTTCAATTGTGAATATCACAATGGGAATTCTATCCGACAAAATTAATCAAGATTTTTCTCCACCCTTCCCTGATGAAAAGAACCTTATCGCTTATAGGATAGGGGTGGTTATGAAGTTTCGCAACTGCATTATAAGTTTGTCGAGGGGTTAAAGTTCGTCTTCTGATCATAGACAATAGATTTTCGGTTGGAGTCGTATTTTGCACGGTAGCATTGTGTTCAGTATAAGTTCGTTTTTTATGGTCATTCAACTATTTTATCAAAGAAGTGATTAAAAGAGGGTATGACGAAGATTAATGGGAATCTTTAAGGATGTAGTAAGGATATCCATGTCGAGTTATTGTGTGAAATAACGTAAATTAAATGTCAACTAAGAATGAAATAGACAGTTTTTTTTTAAAGACTTCTCCTTATCTAATAGCAAAAGCTTGTACTTATCAGCACGGGATTGCAAAATCCAGGTTGACATTGCCGTTGAATAACTTATTCTTGTCTAGTGGGCGCAAGCGCGGCTGGTGAGCGTGGATACCTGGGTTCGATTCCCAGGTCGGGCAAAAGTGTTATTGGGTTTTTACATTAGGAATTTCTTAGAAACAGCCCGGATGACTTGGCCTACTACGCGATTCCGGCTTGACGTCGACTTCTGGGACATTCTGTATAGGTATGAAAAAGACTTCAGTAATAAAAAAACCACCAGGTGCACCGATGGTCTTTTTGGCAAAATTACAAAATAAAACAATATAAGACAACCCCTTCTTTTAAAACAAGCAATTTAAATATATCAGTTCGCAAATAAAATCAAAACTCGAACACGACAGGTGTCTGTACGATGGGGGAGCGGGCTAGGGGTAGTGGGTTCAATGTCGGTCTCGGACAGATGCGGGCTCGTTACCTGTGCAAGCGCCTGTTTATTCAATAACTGTAATAAAAATGATAGCTGTCAAAATGTGGTTAGTCTATGGTAATGTTTATGTTTTGCGTCTTCATTACAAGTATTGGCTATACTTTTATGAAAGAGGTTGTTTTGATTTTTTTTATATTGAATAAGTCGGCACTCTGCAGTCAATTGCAGAGTGAAAACTATATGTAGGTAATAATAAATTAATTATTATTTATGTACAGTTCATTTTTATTCTTAATCATCCAGAAGCTAGTTATGTTATTATTATAATTTATATGTATTTATAAATAATAAATTGCTTTATCTATGTTGGTGGCCAATTGTTTTTCCGTAGACTTTGTTTGCAATTACAACATCAATCTTTTGACCCACGTTAGGGTTGAGTTTTGGAAAAATCTTAAAAACAGATAAAGATAATAATTGAAATATAAAAATCTTTAAGACAAATTATCTAATGTTTTTTAACCCGCTGAGTAATTGCGTAACATACTAACAGTAGGAACTGCTTTCATTTTGATAGTTCAACAACATTCATTGCGTTATTTACGTTTTTGAGCAGACAAATGTTTCGAACATATAAAGCAATGGGTTAGCAATATCCTTCAAAATGATTCGGACTGATTGATAATGTGTTACGGAACCAGGGTGCTGTTTTTCGTCTTCGTTGGGATATTTCTGTTTGTAAGAAAATTTCCCCTTCATTGAGGTCCTTATGGAATGTCATCTAGTTGGCGGTATCTTCAACTATGAAACGTTTGTGAATTAAAAGCATATATAGTTTAATTTCGTTTCTACAGGGACCATAAACTTACCTACGTAGAATAGCCCTGTTCAAGATCAAAGATTATGTTTATTGCACTATAATACAGCGATGTAAATTCAAGTTACGCTGTGCGAAGGAACTAGTATAAATAAAATATCTACAAATAGGCACTCATGCCCGAGATACACGAGGCTAGTTCTTCAAAGGTAGGGTTATCATCATCGTCATCCAAAGCCCGCATTCACCCACTCTTGTGCCTCTCTTTTCTTGTGACTGTAGCGGTATCTACAACGCCACATGTGAATAACGCGTCATACTGACGTCACGGAAATCCTGCATCGCGTAAGCAGAGTTTACCGAGCAACTAGCATAGATACAACGGCCCGACATGAATCATTGGGCAGTTGCCCGCCAGATACAACACCCGTCTGGTCGGAGGATCCTCCCTTTTCTATAGAGTATGAGTGAACTTTACACCCTGTTCCTCATACCTCTATATGACAATCCCCAGACTCCTGTGCTAGCCTCATCCAGGTTTTGCCCTCGCCTTCCCGTCCTTGGACGCCACTCTGACACAGCCTCACTCCACCTGTTATCATTGCCTTCCACTTCCACTTGTCCTGCGCAGCTCCATTTGAGTTCCATAAGAAACAAGGATTTGAGAAGGATAGGATAGGGGTTAGGATAACAAGCTAGAACCTCGGTATACTCCTGGCTTTTCACATGCTAGTGCTGTTTAAGTGATCCGAGATAATTATAATCCAGTACCAGTGTGTAGTGGCGGCCCAGAGACAACGGCCCGACTTACCGAGACGTATCGTTGTGTCGTGGGTTTGAACCCAGGCAGGTGCTTTAGTTTGTGTAAATAATTTCATTACTACTGCTCTCAAAACGGTGAAGGAAAATATCGTGAGGAAACCGGCATGTCCTAAAACCAAAAATTTGAAGATAAGTGACATCTACCACCCAGCACTGGGCCTGCAAGGTAGATTACAGCATTCGTAAAAATCTAAGACTTCACCGGCCAATGAAGCTGCAGCTTGTTCTATGCTGGATTTTTTGAGCTTGTAGCAATACTAGCTCAAAAAATAGAACGTCATCCTATTAAACTATCCCAACTTCAGACGCTAGCTTACTAGCCAAACCTAAAGTCTATTCAAACTTGTTTCAAATTAATATTATTTCAAGTTAAACAAACAAATATAAACTTTATTTTAATGGTAATTAAGTTGATCAGAGAGACTAGCATTATTGAAAAAGTTATATTTTATTTTTGAAGCTGTATCGCAAACTGAATTTTATTGTGTAGGATTTAAAGTTATTTTTCCATAAACTCATATTTGTTTACATTTTTGGCAAATAAATCGCGAATTCAGATTAGGAATGGAGCTAGTTCTGTATACACGAAGCCGGAGTTACTAGCTTGCTACCTTACTAACACTAGCTTACTATCCTATCCTGTATTGGGAAACTATGCCCCGTGTATCTCGGGCATATGGTCTAGAAATTGATAATCATCTGTTTAATTCGCACATTTAGCCTTACTTCGTATTTTTTCGCCATTTAATATTAATTTATATACCCTTAAACAAGTTTACAGCGCCATTTAATTCACAAAATATTTTCTTTTCGATAAAATGTTATTTTTAATTGCAACGATAAAGTTTTTAGTGGGTTGTCTTGTTTTATTCTTTGAAACATAAATATTATGATAACTTTGGCACTGCTCCTAAATCTTTGATATACTTACATAAAAACTAATATGAAGAGTCCTGCATGTTTGGTCAGGGTTGTCGCTTCACGCAATTTCATGGTAATCCGGATCGAAGGACCAAAATTAAGGGGGTGCGACCACCTGAACGGACCTGGAAGGACCGAATACGGTTGCTTGACTAAAAAGATCTCTGTTGGACATTCAAATAAACAATTTATTGAAGGTTGACAGTTAGCTCAGCATCTTTCCAGTGGTCCCTGGCGTGGCGAAATAGCTGCCACTCGCAAATCATGTCCCCTCTAAAACCAAAAATTTCTTCCATAATTGTTTCCTGCCACCAACGTATTTTGGAGGCCGTGACTCTCATGTCTAAAAAAATTTGATCCATATTAAAAAGCAGGAAGGCTATGGCTATCAAGAGTAGTAATTCAAGCCGAAGAACAAGTCTGAACTTGCTTTTTCTCCTCAGTGGCAACCCTGCTCATGACCTACACGAGTCATTGGTACACTGTACCATACGGCTAGACGGCGCAACGTATAATTAAAGACAACAGTGACAGATTGATATAACAAAAAATATTAACTTATTAAATGATTTGGATCTGGCTAAAAGTGTTTTGAACGGTTGATGCAGACTGTGGCGTTTTGAATAATTTTGGAAGCGATTTATTTGAAAAGCATAATCACGCTACAAAGATCCATAATGTTAATATCAAAAGACTAACAAGAAACTAGGCTGAGAATCATCAGTAGGTACTGGTTACCAAGTTACCAAAGGTTTTTATTTGATATCATCACCATTAATGACGACTGGCCGCTGTAAATGTCGTTTGTAGTGCACTTGCCCTGGTGTGCCGCATGCACCTCCCAATGATAACTACGTGAAAACTCAAAGGGACAGTCTTACAGGAAAAAAAAGAAAGAAAATCCGTTTATTTGCGGTAAATATGACGCAGAGAGAGCAAGCTGGGGCAAAATATGCGTCACATCCCCGCAAAACGGCCATCCATCGCTCAGCATAATGCTACGACCCTATGTGAGACAGAGTCCCTGCACTGGTTTTGCAGGAAGGGTTGGGATCTCAGTAATTAACAGACAGACATTGATATGGTATGAATTTACCAGAAGGTGCAACTTGGTCAGTGACATACTCATAGACAGAGCAAATCCATTCTGGAGTATTTGGTTACACAATTATTAATAAGATGATAATCTCGCCATCTGTCGTAACTAAATCCCCATTGGTCATCTGAAGGACATACCACGAGCATATAACTACAACACATGGGGATGCTAGACTTAATTGGACTACCCTACAAATCCCTGGGGAGTAACGAGACTCCCCAAACAGTACTACACCATCGTGTACTAAACACAATAATACAAAAATAAACCAAATATTGTGATTTTATTATGAAGGCTTTACCCAAGAATTAGCGTAACTCCTATAGCGGATACCTTTTGACGTAACTTATGGATAGGATCCTAAAACATATAATTATTAGAGATATATGGAATGCTAAAGTATTAAGGTGACATTTTGAAATACCATTTACTTAAGTGACGTCATTGGGGCGTGTGCTCTGCAATGTAATTAATTGCTTATGTCGTTGCAGCAGTCATATTAATTATCAATACTGGGATAAGATTCTAACAAGTATTTCTGGGTTTTATCGAAATATATACATGCAGTCCAGTAAATGAATATTTAATTGATGAGTGTTACTGTTTGATTATCGCCAGCAATCCTAAACTCTAATTATAAGAGAAGGTTCTCTTTGGTTCTCGTATGGTACAGTGTACCAATGACTCGCATAGGTCATATTGCTAGGCTTCCCAGAAAAAGGATTTAAAGATTTAAATCTTTGATCTGGGAAACCCAGCTGTGCCAACTTAAACTGTACTGTTCAAAGCAAAATAACTGAATACCATTCAAAATGATTCAAATTGTGATCGAAATTGTGTTCGTAATTAATGCTCGACTAAATCTTACTTAGGAATATTGAAAAAAAATGTGGCTTTTCTACTTCGTGTAACTTGCTAAGTATGTGGAATAGGGATTTAACATTTTGGTATATGTTTTTGACTCTTTGGTCTAGTACCATGTAAAAGAAATACACGATTCAACTAATTTTTCTCGATACAAAAAAATTGCAAAGTTATATCTATTTTTTTTTACTTTTTTCGGCATCACGGCGTAACGCTTAAGAGTTATTCAATGGAATTTACTTTAAAACATAGAGAATTATCATATCAAAATTTACTCAAAGTAGTTTTAAATTTAATTCATTTATTTTGTTAAAAAAGAAGTAAATTCGTTTTGTCACATGCATTGTTTTATTCCGAGCACATTATAGCCATCTCTCTTCTTTTGCGTTTCAAAAGTAATTGCATCACTTTCGCTGGCTTAGTAGATCAGTCGCTACAATTTATTTTCGAGGTAGCGCCTTAACATGGATTCAATTGATTTGGCTGAAAATTACAGTTTTACCACTAACAAAGTTGTCATTTTCAGACTTTTTCAGGTATCTGACTGCTTGTTACTGGCTTAAGCGCCTAGACAAGTGGCAATCGCTTTCAAAACGTTTCGTATTTCTCGACGACTTTAAGTTTAATTTCAACTGGATTTTCATGTCAATCCAATACGTTTTTTGACGTTTCCGTAGTCGTAGGCGTAGAATGTCACTTTGTTTGGGTCCTCTGGACACTTTTGCATCACGATAGAGAGTTTCATGTCGAACGGAGAAGTCTCGATGAGTAAAGAGCAATGAACCATTCTAGAACATACCGTAACCTCGTACAAACATTATTATGGTACAACATTAAAGAAAATCCCATCTATCTATCGATTAATCTACGTGGTAACAGTAACAGCTCAGTCTATGATCAATAATAATAATACAATATGTTTCTTAGTTATAACTAATAGATGAACGTTATAATTACATTATTATTTAAATATGTTCTTCCTATTTAATTTATGCAATTTTAATGAATATGCATTATGATCAACGCGTTTACATACCTATTAGGAATACTTCTTCATTTTCCTCATGTAATTATTACTTTATGTATCGACCTATGTGTTTACCTGCCAGCATTTTCCGCTTAAGAAAAAACTTTTCCGCTTCGCGCCTCTTTTTTGTGTTTTTTCTTTGCATGACGCAAACCAACACAAACATGACGTTTACCGCAATTTAATGTTTTATTTCTTTCTAAATATGGTTTAAAAACTGTTGCCTATTTGATTACTTTTGCTAAAAGGAATTAATTACGATCTATTTTGGAAAATCCGAGGGTCTACCATTGAACAACAATATGTCCTAAATCTGATCTTGGAATGTTAAAAAGCGGCCAATGCGAGTCGGAGTCGCACACGAAGGGTTCCGTAGGTCAAACAAGGCAAAAACGCCGAAAAGACACGTTTCCTTTATGGAGTTTATTTTTGTTTTCTTATAGCGGCAATAGAAATACAAACTGTGAAATTTTTTAACATGCTACCTATTCCGGTTCATGAGGTACAGCCCGCTGACAGACAGATGGATGGACAGCGGGGGCTTAGTAAAAGGGTTCCGTTGGCACCCCTGAACCCTAAAAAATGAATCGAAGAAATATATTTGGAGTATGAAAAATATTGTTTAAATGTTTAGCGTATCAGGCATATGAAGAAACAAAGCAGACTAGTAGGAAAAAACAAGCTTAAATGCTAATAACCGACAAATCCTGGCCAAATCTACTCAACACGTCAATTTTGACAGATCTCAAAAATACCCCATAGGTACATTTTTTCCGATGTGTATAATCAAGGACGAAATACAAAGCGTTTGTTTTTGCAACCCATCATCGGCACTTAGCGTATCAGTTATCAGATCCACGATCCAATAAATAAGGAAGGTCGTGATTTCCTGACCAGTACACACTTGTACACTAACTACAAATGCTGGCAAAGGGACCTCAAATACGTGGGATTTATTAGCATTCAGTTGGGCGCCGTGGAATTGAAAGGAGCTATGTGGCTCTATGACTCCGAAGAGATTTTGTACGTGAAAATACCTGCGAAGCGAAGCGTTCCTTTGTGAAAATTGAATTGTAAAATGTACGTGGAAAAGGTTTCTAAATGGTCAAGAGGGAAATTGGAGAAAAATTTACGAGTACTTTAGTCCTAAATGTTTTTCGGGATAAAGTTATTCGAGTTATCGTTATTTAGGGCTGGTGTTATTCGAGATGAGCTGTCTTTAGAAGTACAGTGATTCAGTCTTTCGATTCTGCATAGCTATTCACAACCACTCGATACGCTTCGGTGCCGTATCGAACAACAATCAATGGTATCGTAGGAGTCTTTTAAACGCTGTTCACAAGTTCAAATCCTGAAAATTTTGTCAGTTTAAATCAAAAAGACGACCGCTATGTTTCGACAGCTGTTTATCTACTGTCGGGGGCAACGCAAATCAGGTTATCGAAATGTGTCATTTTCGATACGATAGCCTGTCAGCACGCGTAGCATGACAACGTTTTGTCGACGGAAGAATAGACAAAATGACACATTGCCATGCTTGACGCGTAGAATGCGTACAAATATTTCTACACTCTGTCATTTTGTCTATTCTTCCGTCGACAAAACCCGTTTCTACGGCGGTCATGCTACGCGTGCTGATGGTTGTGAATAGATATATGACGGTTATAAAAGCCGAAATCATTGAATCTTCCCAAATTCGTGCAATCTATTAAAGATCTACCTATTGGAGGGGCTTGTGGCTAAGAAATAACAGCCGCGCGGGTCGATCGATCAGGTTAAGCTACGCTTGCTGCGGTTGGTCCGTGAATGGGTGACCATCTTTACATATCAAGACCTCTCCGTGCCTCGGAAAGCATGTTAAGCCGTTGGTCCCGGCTGTCATTCGTGGATCTTTGACAGTCGTTACGGGTCGTCAGAAGCCCGAAACTCGACAACTAGTCTTACCAAGGGGTATCGTATTATCTAGTAATTGGGTTGTGGAGGTCAGATAGGCAGTCACTCCATGTAAAATACTAGTATCCACTGCATCCGGTTAGACTGGAAGCCAACCCCAACATAGTTGGGAAAAGGCTAGGCAGATGTTGATATGTATTGGACAAAAAAATATAAAAAGTAAGAATACTATAGACATAAATAACATAACATCACGCCTATCTTTCCCAAAGGGTTGAGCAGGAGTGTATCTAATAGTACACACAACACAACACTATTGATGGATTTCGATAACATGATCTACGTATGCCATTCACAGTATCACGATAAGAATAAATATTCTCCGTATAACCCACTGTGCTGCATCAAGAACAATCTTCCATTTTTCCTACGAATTCCTCCATTATCTCATACCTTACAATCATCTTGAAGACCATCATCACAGTACGCCATGACGTACAAATATTTGCGAAGTTTGTTTGTCCATATCCGAATGCTATTGTTTCTTGTACTTGTTTACAAAACATGGCGTTCCAAGATGGCGACGGCTCCGGGTGACGTAAACCTGTGACGTCACATTCCCCGTACGCTTTCGTGTTTTGAAAGCGACGCGTGCGCAACTGAAAGATAAATGTTTTGGTATATATATTTAGATTTCGAAAAAATGTGACTGTAAATTGATTCATTATCAGTAACTGTGACTAATGTCAAGTCTTGGAATTAATAGAATGGAAGATTTTGGGGTTATTTTTAAAGAGCTTTTTCCTTAATGATTTATTTTTTATTTTAGCATTTTTCAGTGGCATTTGACATTGAAATGAGTCGTTTATCATTCATGGTTTTTAATATCGTGTTTAGTAGTTATTTCGATGATTAGAATGGGGTTCGAATATAATGATACAGTTTATGTACAAAGAGGTAAGCGAAATTGTAAAAACTCTTTGGTTTGCTTAGGTCCTCACTGATATACTATCCATTAATTCCATTTACGACTGTTATAAACGGTTTATAGCGATAGTCCTAAGTAAGTGAAATAAAACATCACTCTATCCTCCATTTCTTCATCACTGCTTTCAAAACTGTGAAGGAAAACATCGTGAGGAAACCGGCATGTCCTAAAACCAAAAAGTCGAAAACATGTGACATATACCAACCCGCACTGGGCCCACGTGGTATGTAGCTAATTGATGTACTTATAGTTAAAAAAAATCCTGTTAAAATTTGAATAATTAAACATAAAGCTAATAATGATCCAAAATTTCATCAAGCTGAAATATTTGAAGGTGAGGGTAAATCAATTAATGATCCATTAATGATTTTTAAATAAAATAGGATGAGTTTTTCGTAAAGTTAAGAAATTATCTCCTTACTAACTATTTACTATCTTATCTAACTACATATTTACTATTGGGCTAAATTAAAAGACTAACTAACTATACAGGGTTATTGGTAAAATATTAACAACCTCTTAGGAGGGCATTGAACTCATCATTATGAACAATTTTTACTATGGGACCAAACCTGAAATCGCGAAAAAAAAATCTGCTGTTCCCTACATTTATGTTCGTATAACTCGTCAAAATGTAGGGAACAGCTGATTTGTTTTCGCGATTTTAGGTTTGATCCCATAGTAAAAGTTGTTCATAATGATGAGTACAATGACCTCTTAAGAGGTTGTTAATGTTTTTCCAATAACCCTGTATAAATAAATACAAACATGGTACAGCCCACTCCCTCTGGTAGAGAGAAGGCCTGTGTCCCAACAGTGGGAACATTAAAGGCTGATTATGCTTATGTTATCCTCCAACAACTGCCACATATACAATATCCCAATTTAGACAGTTTATTGAGAAAGAATCTACATTATTATGTTATCCTAATAAAGACAAGCTGCCAATGCTCTGCCAAATAAAACCTTTCGACTTTCCCCCATTCTATCCAAATGCTCATCAGATCATTATCACCAAAATAATGCTATCACCGTTCGGCAGCTGGCTGTCATAACAAACTTTTGTTCGCTATAAAGGTGTTTACAGGCAAACGTGCGTTAGTGGCGCGTCTGACGGTATCTAATTGTTCCATCTTTTTATCTGTTTTGTTAACGAATTATATTCATTGCCTATTGTTAGGGACTGGCGGGTGGAAAAGTTTTAGATATTATCTTATTTAGATATAGTTTTGACTCATTTTTGAGATACAATTTAATTATTTGTGCTCAATTTATTGCCCTAAGTATACTGTTGACATTACAATATTAAGGCAGTAACAGTCATAATACTGTGACAATTGACTTTTTAGTTATTTTTCGGCTTTGGTTTCTTTAGATATCTTAAGATCTCATTGCATAATCCTTACCTACAGATAAAGACAGATTAATTTGCATTCTTTGAAATTATGATTTCTTAACTAGCGATTTAAGTTTATATTCTGACATCATTAAGGGCCTTACTCTCGTTTAGTAGCGTAAGACGGTCACTTTATGAAGCCTACTTCTCATTAACGGCTTGGTTAGAAGATCTGTAAAAAATATATGTTTGCTATAGATTCATGTACAGCATTTTAGTTGCGAGATTTTTTTCGTATGCCTAATACTTTTGCCTTAAAAAAATATTTACCAAAACGCTATTTTTGGCTAATATTCCCTACTACTTCTAAACGGCTTTGATGTTTGGAAATATTTTTACACTGAAAAATTGGTGGTTCTCTGTACTACATTTAAGTTGCAGCGAATTTAAATCAATCAACATTTGCAAAGAAAATTTTCCTATTTTGAGATATAGGTTCAGAGGTGCTCTGCGCGGGCGCGGGCGGCAGTCGTGCGTTAGCACTGAGACGGGATGGCTGTGTCGCTCGCTGCTGCGCCCCGGCTATCGATCGACTAAGCGTGTTTGCCTGTGTTAGTGCATATATTTACGAACGAATTGTATCAGTGTGCGTTTATAGATAAGCTCGCTGCAGAGTGCCCATTTCTATTGTGCGCGTGGACGCTATAGTACTGGTGCCATTTCTAAATACTGTTTTATATTTACTGTTTTATGTTTTTTTTTTTTGTTTTATACCTACGCTATAAATATAAAACAGTATTTATACCTACGCTGCGGGGCCCGTGGCTAAATAAAAACAGCCGCACAGGTCGATCGATCAGGTTAAGCTTCGCTTGCCGCGGTTGGTCTGTGGATGGGTGACCATCTTTACATACCGAGACCCTTCCGTGCCTCGGAAAGCACGTTAAGCCGTTGGTCCCGGCTGTCATTCGTGGATCTTTGACAGTCGTTACGGGTAGTAAGAAACCCGAAAATCTGACAACCAGTCTTACCAAGGGGTATCGTATTACCCAATAACTGGGTTGTGGAGGTCAGATAGGCAGTCGCTCCATGTAAAATACTTGTATTCAGCCGCATCCGGTTAGACTGGAAGCCGACCCCAACATAGTTGGGAAAAGGCTAGGCAGATGATGATGATGATGATTTATACCTACGCTCGGCGGTCGCGCTATGGTTGTCAACTTTGGCTTATGCACAAAAAACTATCGTGGTAGTGGCACTCGTATCTAGTTGTTTGATTAATTGTTGAGCTTATTCTACAATATTAAAACAAAACAATAAACATAGTATTACCACAGTCTATACATCATATGTTTTTATACTGTGGTACCTATTACAATACAAAAAGTTTACAGAACAAAAACATAAAATTTTATGAATTATTCCGGTCTGATCCCCCGCTGCTAGTTCGTCTTCTGTTTTTAACCGACTTCCAAAAAGGAGGAGGTTATAAATGTTCGACTTTATATATGTTTTTAGGGTTCCGTACCCAAAGGGTAAAAACGGAACCCTATTACTAAGACTTCGCTGTCTGTCTGTCCGTCCGTCCGTCCGTCCGTCCGTCTGTCTGTCTGTCACCAAGCTGTATCTCAAAAACCGCGGTAGCTAGGCAGTTGAAATTTTCACAAATTATGTATATCTGTTGCCGCTATAAGAACAAATACTAAAACAAAATAAAATAAATATTTAAGGGGGGGCTCCCATACAACAAACGTGATTTTTTCGGCGTTTTTGCCTTGTGGTACGGAACCCTTCGTGTGCGAGTCCGACTCGCACTTGGCCAGTTTTTTTTTAATGTATGTTCACCGATTACTCGAAGACGGCTGGACCGATTCCAAAAAATATTTTATTGTTTGAAAGGGTATACTCTTGAGGTGGTCCCATTATCATCAAGTTGGAATCTGATGAGAGGATCCCATGGAAATCGAGGGAAACCCTCAAATGTTATAGGCAAACCTATTGCGATGTGGGTATTTTTTTAAATAACTTGAGCATTTGCTCTCGGAAATCATCATTTGGTAAAGTGGGGCTGATGATGAAGATCACCGATGGCCATCGGAACTACTCAATGACAAATATTTCAAGGGTTGCGATTCGATTACTTTAATATGGTTGCTAAGCAATTTATGCTCGTCCCAATGCGTATGGTGAGTGGTTCTTACCAGGAGAACTCCTCAACAATTAACGTCCCAGCATCGGGAAAAGCAATATTTTGTAACACGTGATGAGCAGTTACCATTAGGCTATTGTAACTTAGATAAATTACAAACTGACCCACTAAAAAGTGAAAAATAAAAACTTTTTACAAAAAAAAAACAACCGACTTCCAAAAAAAACACTACAAATTGAAAAATAACTTTAATTTCGGAAGTCGGTGTCTTTGGTTCCGCAATTTCGTTTATTGACACCGACTTCCGAAATTAAAGTTATTTTTCAATTTGTAGTGTTTTAATCTCTGTCTTATCCACATTATGTAAGTTTATTCTTTTTGACAGGTAAGTACAGTCAAAAGTAAATAAAAGTTTCATGATTTACAAAATTAAATAAAGATTTTTTTTTCTCATGCGTGCTCAATGGGATTTGAGGCCACTGCAATACAAAGTTTTCTCCAAGTACTCTCTGGTGCCCCGAGCTGTGTGCGAGTGTATTAATTTTGAACTATGAGCATTTACTTACTTTATCTTACTTAAATATATTTTAATGAAATAATAAACATTTTTATTACTTGCAATGATTTTGTTTCATTTCTATACAAACTGCCCATTTAAAAAGATATTTCCCGACTTCTTTCGTTAAAAAAAGTAAAAAAAAAAGATAATAATTAAAAACAAAACATTCCTAACAAAAAGCTGTGTTAGGTTTTCCTGGATTCAAACGCAGACAAAGATGAATATCGAGCTGCCTTAGTGACCATGAGACCAACTCAACTCATGTCATATGTTTCGAAATTTGACCTTACCTGTGATTATACGCGCAATATTCTAAATAATTTGAACCATATCGTATATTTTCATAAAGTTCATTATCGCACAATCACAACCAGTTATTTAGAAAATGAATCACGGAATTTAGCTATTAACAGTAGACAACTTTAAAATGTTACTGATCCGCGATATTTTTTTTTATTCATCCACCCTCGCCTTGGTTTTTTTTAGTGAACATGATAATTGGCTGTCAATTATTAGTATGTGCAACCATTGGTCAACTTTAGAAACGTTGAAAACTCCACCAATCATACCAAGGATACTTTCTTTCTAACACTATACGGCGCGTCGTAGTTATAGATATGTATAGAGTTTACATTGATGTGCTGCCGCATGTCGTGTAGCATCGCGCTACGAGTAGTCATAGATGTGGTCAATGCTAGACAAGGATGACAATATCAGTAACTTGTTTCTTTATCGCAGTCTGATTATTTTTTTCATAGTAATGCAAAATTTCAACAAGTGAATATAAGTTAACGTTAGCTAGATCGGTAACGAGGCTGCACTCGCTAATGTGAACGGGATAGGTGTAGGTTCGAATCCTAGTTGGGCCAGTTTTTTTTGATGTTTTTTATAATTATTATTATTTGTATGTTTTAGTAATTTATTTTAGTAAATTACTTTGAACAAATAGATATTACAATAAAGGTAATTATTATAATATGATAATAAATGAAACAAATTTTGATATGGTAACATTGTAATATTTTTTATACAAAAGAAATCCTTTACACTTATTTATGTTATTATAGGGCCACAATATTTGCCTTGGCTTCAATACTAATATTAGCCTGCATATTGAATTCAGAAGAATACTAAAATAGCAACAACAAGATAACACAAACGCTCGTAACTATGTTCACCAACCAACAATAGCGAATAGTGGAATAATTTATGTAAACTAGTAAAGTAGTTAAAATATGAGGGTAGATTTACAAAGTGAACTTATCACTTTGTTTGAAATCTACCCTCATATTTTAATAACGACGCTAAGATTATAATTGTAAAACGAAAGAATATTCGTTTAGTTGTGGAATATTTAAAATACTTGTTAGCAACTCTGCTTTCTTATTTCACATGATTGTAATACTTAAAAAATATTTTTCATGTTTGATGTGAGACTCGAACCCGAACGTTCGCCATGCGAGGCACAATGCTTACTACTTTGGCCACCGTAACGCTCTCTTAACTTATTGAAAGTAATAACAATCATAAGCGGGCAACAAGTTGCCAATGTGTAGTGTTGTCAAACGTTCTTATAGAAGAAGGTCATAAGTACAACTAATATTCCTATGCCATAGTTTTGTGAGATTGCTAGTCGACTTCTGACTGTTATAGTACATTGTATTGTTACCAGAACTAAAGGTCTATGCAAAATTTCAGTTCAATCGGATAGGTACCAACAAATGGTCGAAAAATGGTTTGCAAATTTTGACGGACAACTTACATACATACTTAGTTTACATACGAACAGTGCAAGCTAAATATAAAAAAAAGCTTGTAAAAATATATCAGCCTTGCATCCGCTATTCCCTTCTGGAATCGTAGGCAAAAATGGCGACCAACGTGCGGCATGTCTGCGCCGCTGCATATTCTTTGATCGTTGTTTTAGTGTAGCGCGCCACCGCACGTATTCGGGAGTAGGGCGTTTAGCTCCGCCCACTTGCACAAGGTCAGTGAGCCATCTATACACCTTAAGGTAGGTCATTCTATCTTCGAGAGACTTTGTAGTAATGTGACCTTACAAAACTAATAAAATGCCTCTGATTCGCTCTACAATCCTTATCTTAAGAATAGCTACTGATAGAGCGGTTCCGCACTGCATCCGATTCGAATACGAAATCAAGATCCTCGGATCTTCTTCTTCTTTCTTCTTCTTCTTTGGACGGAACTCGTTCAATCCAAATTGGCAATGTTTAATTCGGATTAAATCCGAACACTGTCCGTTCGGATTTAATGCGCAACCCCTCATACAAATAGTATTATGGCTACTTCGGACCGACGCGCGACGTTTCTCGGATTCGGGTGTGATGCTGTATAGAACCGCTTTTAATACTATTTGTTGTAAGTACTATTGTTTACATGTTAATGACTCCTTAGGTAGGGCAAGAGGGCACCTAAGTATGAAACAATAAAATCAGTATTAGAAAATATTTGTAATCACGTTCCACGCGACTGTACAAGGTAACGTTTCCGTTATATTTGACGCGGGCGCATGATTTGCAATACACCCAGCTTTATGGATCAACGGCTTCATAAACGACTTCCAATAATAAAGTCGTTAAAACTTAATACTAAAAACCTGATAACTGTAAACTCAAACCGATTAATAGGATAATTTATTACGTTACAAATTGAAGTAGATAATTATATTAAAAAGTTAACAAGCTCGAGTTATTATTTTATTTTTACACAAAGTTACTGAAATAAGATAACAGATGCTTTTCGGAATACGTAACTTAATAAATTACATGGTGTAATGATCACGGTCTTCATATTACGTATTATTGTACCTTTATGAAAAGTGTATGATAATATAGGATAAGTTGATTGTTGGATTGATTTGAGTTGGATTTGTTTGTGTCTATCATATACAATAAACAATTCAATAAAATGGGTAATAATGGGTATCCCCGTTCCATAAAACAATTTGGCAAAAATTAAGGTATTTCGACTCCATTAATTTGTGTCAATAACATCATCATCTGCCTCGCCTTTTCCCAACTATGTTGGGGTCGGCTTCCAGTCTAACCGGATGCAGCTGAATACCAGTATTTTACATGGAGCGACTGCCTATCTGACCTCCACAACCCAGTTACTGGGTAATACGATATCCCTTGGTAAGACTGGTTGTTAGATTTTCGGGCTTCTGACTACCCGTAACGACTGTCGAAGATCCACGAATGACAGCCGGGACCAACTGCTTAACGTGCTTTCCGAGCACGGAGGGGTCTCGGTATGTAAAGATGGTCACCCATCCACAGACCAACCGCGGCAAGCGTAGCTTAACCTGATCGATCCTATACTAATATTAAAGCTTGAAGTGTTTGTTTGGTTGAACGCGTTTATCTCTGGAAGGAAGTTCCAGATCGATTTTGTCGCCACGGATTTGAAAAACGCATTTTGCATTTCATAGCCCAATTCTTGAGGAAGGCTATAGACTATTTAATTAATATTATGGTACGACCTTTAGGAGACGAGCGAAAACGAAGTAATAGCGCGGGCAGGCGATGCGATGCGACGGGACGGGTCAGGGGAACAAGAAATTTCACGCGGCCGAACTCGCTGGCAGAAGCTAGTCTATCAATAAAATAGCAATATACACATCGTCATCAAAGTCGTTTCGCATTGTGTCTAAAAAAGTTACGAGAAAATTATTTTCCCGACAAATAGAAGCACTACTAGAAAACATACAAGACTTACGTATCGCTAATTTATCAAAATAATTACCAATAATTAATTAATTAAACGACAGGGTTTAATGTTTGCATTGCTCCTTACAGTATCGCATTAGCCAAATAGGAATGCTCTCATGGAAGATTTAAGATCTTAATGGATACCCATTGCGACAACCAATAAATTATTCGAAACAACTGGAATGTAATTTTGATCAGTTCTTAAAATATCGCCCGGCAATAGGGTAGATGACCTAGAGTCTACACCAATTATAGATTCATTGTCGTGTGCAGTCATCCATATTCTTAAAGATTACAGCTAGTTAACTTTAAAATAGTCGCGTCTAGAATTTAAATATGGCTAGACATTTTACTACTTATCCATTGTTTTATGTTTAAGACGAAATTAAGCAGAAGCCTCGTATCAACTAATTCGTCTACCAACAATACTATACGATCATGACCATTTTCCCGTCATTCGATGGGACAGTTAGGTAGCTTCCATCACCATCTTAGTTTGATAACGACTGTTATAGGTTCATTTAACAGATCACCATAGGCCACACCGGCCATCTTTGTAAAAGGTGGTCAAACCATAGCATTAATATGTATAAAGCGTAATCAGCCGTTATGTTGGCCTCACACACAGGCCACAGGCCTCCTCTCTGTGAGAGAGAGCGGGCCATAATCCCTCACGCAGGCCCAGTGCGGGTTGGTGCATGTCACATGTCCTCGAATTTTTGGTTCTAGGACATGCCGCATTCCTCACGATGTTTTCCTTCACAGTTTTATAGTTGTCTTTTCATTAAACAAAGTAAAGCGCCTGCATTGCTCTTTTATAATCATAATCAGCCTATAATGTTCCGTCCGACTGCTGGGACACAGGCCTCCTCTCTGTGAGAGGGAGTGGGCCATAATCCACCACGCGGGACCAGTGTGGGTTGGTAGATGTCATATGTCTTCGATTTTTTGGTAATTTTTCTAAAAAATAACATAAAGCAATCATTCCAAAAGTAACTTTATTCCTCACTATAGATTTGCGTCGATTAAAGACATATCACCACTCATTTGCGCTTCAAGGTGCTTTTTCCTGCCCAAGGCTTGGAATTCTATCATCACCTTTGAAATTTTTAACCATATCTTCCAATAACCTTCTAGATTACGTTACTCAGTCATTCTTTCTTCCATTACTACCAGGGGATTAGCGGGGGAAGGGGGGTGTTTCCCATAAAGCACGTCGTTAGCGCGGCCACCCGCCAGAACGCGATGTAGGAAGTCACCGCTTAGTCGCCGGCGCAGGCTGGCGAGTGAAGTGGACGTTTGCGGTGCGCAAATTAACGGAGGGCAATGACAGACATAGTCAACAGATTTTGTTTTTTTTTTTATTTTAGTATTGGGTTGAGAGTGAATGATAACTCAAAAATCTTTGACGTGGTTGACGGTATTGAAATATTATATTCGCTCCATGTAAAATACTGGTATTTAACTGCATCCGGTTAGACTGGAAGCCGACCCCAACATAGTTGGGAAATGGCTGGCTCATGACAAATGAACACTAATGGAACTCAAAAAACCAAGGAACCAATTAAATGCATAAAATAACGTAGTTAGATGCTCAAATCTGGTAATAGAGAATGCGTTATGTGAACCTTTTTGGGTGAACATTACTTGCTGATAACCTCCGGAATTCTCTGTACGTGAATTAATAATTACTAATTACTGAGCCCGTATAAATTGAAGGCTCTGCTAGCATTTTTCGATTTAAGCTTCATAACCATTCATAAGTAATTCATCAAGTAGCAAGTGACAATTAAAGAACATAATACGCCCGGTACTCTCCATCATAACAAGTACCACAGAACAGCACAAAAACAAGCTAGTGAAGTGAAGAACTATTTTATAATAAAAATATGTATGTTTAGGTTAAGGTCTATGGGCCTGCGTCGCCTGAAATAAATGAATAAATAAATAAGAAGCACGTTTTCTCCATGTCCAGTTCCCCCGCCAGCACACGCGGTCACGGCCGGCGCTCTCTTGATACACGCTCCAAGAACCTCGATGTTGGCACCGTCTGTCGGTTACTGCCCAGTGTCTCTGTTACATTACACTTGTTACCTAACTGAATAACTTAGTGAGGATGACGCGAGAACTATGAATGAACATAAGACTAAAGAGATCCAATGTTATTTAGATATTTCGACATCTTGAGTGTCCATAGCGTTTCTTGCCCGTTCTTCTCCATAGGAACCTACTACGGTTTGGAATGGGCAACTAGCTTTTTCTTCCTGATTGATCGACTCTTTGTACATTGTGTAATTGAAATAAATTATTTGTGTTTGAACCTTACTCCAACAAAGGTTGTATACGGGTAGCGGCTCCATAATGGAAGTAGGCAGGACTATAATGGCTAGACGTGGTGAAGCAGGTGCAGCAGGGCACTAATCAAATGGATACTGAGAAACAGTAGCAACAGTATTGGTAGACCAACAGCCAAGTGGATAACCCAAAAAGGTAAGACCTGGATGAAGCTCGCACCAACTAGGGAAGCATGGTACAAAAGGTAGGAGAACTGTACCCAGCAGTAGGAGGAACCAATGACGATGATGATATTTAGTACAAATAAGTTTCCAGATAGTTAATTTAAGCGGCTAGACAGACAGACACGATAATCCCAGCAAAGTCGTCATCTTATCGCTAAACGTATCAGGTACCCAATACCAACGAAAACGAAACGTTTCAAAATCCACAATAAGATTAACAATGCAGTCAAAACAGACGAAATCATTATTAACCTGATTACCTTGACCTTGACCCGTGAAGACGTAGACGCAAACGGACGCGCTTATCAGCTGATCATCAATTGTATTAATTCTAAAAACGATCCAAACTGAGATAGGCCCGAATATGTAAATGACAACCTATTGGTTCGTGCGAAAAAAGAAATGCCACATGAGTAGATACCTGGCAGAGGCCAAGCTTCATAAAATCATGTTGCGATGAATATAGTAAAAAACTAGGGCACATAGCTGTGTGCATTTCAAAACGAAAACAATACCTACTCTTTTAAAATTGACGATAACTTCAATATTATCATGCAGAGGAAATGAGGTGAGTGTCCCCCATCAGTAACTCCCGAGACCCAAAGAAGTAGAGAAATGGGGAAACTCACATAATTTGGTGAAAATCATAAATGTAATGTATCTTTAATGTAATGAAGCTTGTACTCCATTCAATATCTACTCCTGGTTAATCGTGTGGGTAGAAATGACAGTCTCAAAAGGTTAAAAGTAGTCGTCGTGAGAAAAACGTGCGATAAATATCACATGGTTGTCAAAACTGTATTAATTCTAAAGCTGGCATACTATATGGCAATAGTTGATTTACCTTAAAACGATGAATCAGAGGTGATTATTGAAATGATTGATTTTGAGGATGTAAGTGTAGTATATGACGTCGTCTCACCGACGGGTATCGTGTTACCAAGTAAGTGGGTTGTGGAGGTCAGATAGGCAGTCGCTACATGCAAAATATTAGTATTCAGCTGCGTCCCGTTAGACTGGAAACCAACTCCAACATAGTGAAGAAGAAGACTAGGTAGATGATGAGTGTAGTCTATAGTATATCTCTCACCATGGTGAAAGTATATGCAGAGTTAAGAAACAATATAGTTTTTATAAGGACAAGATCCTATCGGGGATGTCTATAAACAAAGTCAGGTGCAACATAGAACAATATAAATTTCCAAGGACAAGTCCTTATTGAAGATATCTTTAGGGAAAGTCAGGTGTTACCTAAGTACTGGCTACCAATGAATGAACGCAGAGACACATGAATGTAAAAGAAGCAAAGGAATATACAAAGATTAGCTCGTGGCGATCTGTAGGTATTATCTGCCTGACCGCTAGCAATTACCGCTCTAGCACAGAAAGAAAAAAACTAAGAGCAAAATCAATAATGCCGTTGTACATTAAGATAAGTTCTCAGCATCTGAGTTAATTAGTGTTTTTCTTTTATTTCCAGCCAGCATCTATTTAAATTCGGATACGCCAAAATATGTGTAATTTTTTACTCATTACTAATATTCGGTGTCGGATTGACCTCGGATCTCCTCGGGTGAGGTCGGGTGTGCTCGGACCGGCTCGTGCGAAGGGTGCCACTGTTATCTGGCACGAGGCGCGACAGTGGCGCGTGCGCAAACCACGTGGACATTCGACCTATGAGTAGTGCGGTACTGGGTGTGAGCTTTTTATCGAAATTTTTGAGGACTTTTTTGATTTTACTTATATTGAGTGTTATTTTAAATAAAAAAGAGAAAGAATCGTTATTTGAAATAATGTGATAAAACATTTTTATAATGATGTATTTTTCTGGTGTTAAATGAATATAAAAGTTCATCGATTTGTCAAGAATATTGACTCTGCTGTATTTTATAGGAAGTGTTTAATAATTTAAATTAATAAATTGTAAGTTACCATTTTACGTAAGGAATCTGAATTGCCTTCAGTAGGTACCTATATTTTTTTAAGAAACCTTCAGCGGTTCTTAAATGTATGAAAATCACTATCCAATTATAATTTATTTTTATTATTTAAAATTGTATTTAATTTAGATTAGCCTTAACGACTGAATTTTTTATCGATATAAGTAAAAAAATTGAAATCATCGTACAAATGCTTATTCACTTGGTTACAACAGCGACACACCTGTACATGCCAAACATTACTGAAAACAAAAATAAATTTCAAAAAAATTAAACATGTTAATTACCCACTAAAATTATAATATCTACCTAATTAATAAAAAGTATAACATAAATATGTCTATGCCCATCACTATCACTTATCGATACGCCGGGGGGATAGGGTAAACAAGCGGAGAGGGGTAACCTTGGATGCGCGAGCGCAGCTGCTCAATGATCACCTGCCTCCAGCCGCCATATTGGATCCAGCAAGCAAACAAGTACACACACAGCGCAAAACATTCACGTCTTTTTGTATTAATAAAAATTTCGACAATTTCATTTTAAAGTTCATTTTATGACATTTATTGATCGATACTTTGACTTCTTTATTTTTGGAATGTCAATTTTATCTCTGTAGTAATGAACGTTTTTTTCGGCAGTTTAACAGCCCCATAATTTTAACAGCTTAAGCAATCGAAACTGAATCAGCAATTCCTAAAACTTGATACTAACTATAAGCAGTTTTTATCGAGTATCAAATATCTGGTATAGATCTATTTAATTTCACATTTCCAAACGTATCATATTTCAACAAAAAACTTGATATAAGGTGTTAATTCCTACTTTATCAGATACCTAAGTCTTTAATAGTATTTAGATCGACAATTTTAGAAACAGGTCTATTCCAGTAGTTCAAATATTCTGATACTATTTTAAATGTCATTGACATACGATGGCGCATATACATTAATGTCAAGTGCGCATTTCCATATCACCGGTTATTAAACAGAAAAAACAACATTAAAAATTAATTTTCGAATGCAGGGTGGCAATGTCAAAAATCTAATGTTCCGAATTCAAATCGAATGCAAGAAACACCTTGCCAGCGACAAAAAACAGAGCTAATGCGAAAGACAGGTGTTGTAAGTTAATAACTTTTAAGACTGGCCACGATTCAGACAGTCGAATTAAGTTTAAGATTAAGAACAAAATACTCGTTTACTCGGATTGAAGGTAATTTTGTGGATTGCATAATTCGGTTGCTATAATCGTAATTCTAAATAAGAACATCTTTCGGGAGCTTTTGTATAAATTAGTAGGAGTCGTCACAAAATCATGATAAACAGTATTAGGTAGGTACACAGATAACGACATAGGTACGTCGATTGCATACCAACTTACTTTTCCTGAAGACTAAGCAGAACAGTTATATGCTGGTGTAAATACGTTTTGCCAATACGGAGTAGACGCGAACAAGTCATTGAAACTCCGAAGAATCATAATTAGCTCCAACCCCTGGGTTACATAATAAACTTTATAACACTATCCACCCGTAAATCAAACTTCTTCGGATCTACGACCGCGCCTACAACCATCAAGGTTACAATGTAAAGTTAATTTATAAGCAGACTATTTAAAATACTTCGTTTTACACCTAACTTCCTAGGATACTATTACAAGTTTCGATACATATTCATGTTTATAACATAATACGAATTTTAAATACATATTTAAGTAGATAAATATCGACTTTGTATGGCATAATTATCATCGATAAGAGTGTGTACGGCTAAATGAAAACCGCCGCACAGGTCGATCGATCAGGTTAAGCTACGCTTGCCGCGGTTGGTATGTGGATGGGTGACCATCTTTACATACCGAGACCCCTCCGTGGCTCGGGCAGGCCCCGGCTGTCATTCGTGGATCTTTGACAGTCGGTACGGGTAGTCAGAAACCCGCAAATCTGACAACCAGTCTTACCAAGGGGAATCGTATTACCCAGTAACTGGGTTGTGGAGGTTAGATAGGCAGTCGCTCCATGTAAAATACTGGTATTCAGCTGCATCCGGTTAGATTGGAAGCCGACCCCAACATAGTTGGTAAAAGGCTAGGCAGATGCATATCATCGATAACAACTCTATCAATAAAAAAAATATAGCGAACGATGAATAAAAGAAGATCAAATGATTTTAAATTCGGCCTGTGTTAAAAACATGCAAGATTTTTGAAAAACGAATACCTACTCTACACTTCTATGGTCTATATCGAAATACAAACAAATACACTTCGGTTTTCAAACGCATGAAACCCACAGACGAAAAGAGTTATCATTTATCATAAAATCATGAATTTATCAAAGAAGTCTTTATTTCAAAATAAAATTGACATATAGCTTTACAGGTTTTCTAAGAGTTCAGCCGTAAAACGTTCTGTATACTCCAATAGATTCATGGAAAGCAGCCATTTTTCATTTAGTTTGTTTTAAACGGAAATTCTTATTATACATGTGATCGTATACTGAATATTTTCATGAGGTATTTCCTCGAGTAGTATAAACATAACATGTCTGTTTTATCACGCTACTTCTTAAATATGCAGAAAACGAAGGAACTGACGTAAACTTCTAATACCATAAGAGTTCCTTGCGGGGCTGTAAAAGCACTTAGCTTAAGCACTTCAGCGCTTAAAACTCTTAAACGATATCATAGAATAAACAAAGAGCAGAGTAATTTTTAAGCGCCAAAGTGGCTAGAAGATTTTATGTTACGCCCCTAATTTTCGGCCTGGTTTCAGAGTTAACGTTGATATAACATTGAAGTGCTAAAAAGCTATTCCGTTTCTGTACTAGTATCCCTATCCAACTTGACCTTGACTGCCTCATTAGTTTAGTGGTCGCAAGCGCTGTTGCTGAACATAAGGTCCTGGATTCGATTCTCAGGTCGGGGAGTATTATTGGGTTTTTCTATCAGGAATTTCTCAATGGCAGCTGGATTAGTGACCGGTTGATGGCAATAGCCCGAAGAATTGCCAAACTTAAGTGGCAGTGGGCAGGGCACATTGCTCTCAGAACAAATGGCCGGTGGAGCCGAAAGGTTCTGGAGTGGCGACCGCGTACCGGAAGACGTAGCGTTGGGACGGAGGCCTCCCAACAAGGTGGTCCGACGACCTTGTGAAGGCCACAGGAACCCGTTGGATGCGAGAAGCACAGAACCGGTCGAAGTGGAGGTGCTTTGGGGAGGCCTATGTCCAGCAGTGGACGTTGATGATAGCAACAGGCTCGCCCCCTATTGCATGGGACTTATGACATACCTGGCGAAATGAGGGTGTTCTATTAGTACATCTCTGCCCAAAATCAGCCGAAATGTAATTTATGTAATACCAGCTGTGCCCCGCGGTTTCACCCGCATAAGTGTCGATCCCGTGGGAATATCGGGATAAAGAGTAGCCTATATGTTAATCCAGGGTGTCAGCTACCTCCATACAAAATTTTATCAAAATTGGTCCAGCCGTTTGAGCGTGAAGAAGTAACAAACATATAAACACACACACACACTCGCAAACTTTCGCCTTTATAATATTAGTGTGATATTTGCTAATCTATCTAACATAATAAATAACTGCCAAGCGTGGTTGATGTAGCAATTGACCTGAAACGGTAATACAATACCCCTTGGAAAGACTGGTTGTCAGACTTTCGGGCTTCTGACTACCCGTAACGACTATCAAAGATCCACGAGTGACAGCCGGGACCAAAGTTTCGAGGCACGGAGGGGTCTCGGTATGTAAAGCTGGTTACCCATCCACAGACCAACCGCGGTAAGCGTAGCTTAACCTGATCGATCGACCTGTGCGGCTGTTATTATTTAACCACGGGCCCCAACATGTACAGTCACGAGCACTAATATGTCAACACTTGGCAACTTTCAATTGCGATTTTTACACGAAATAACGAATGCAAAGTTGAAATACGACGCTTTACATAAACCTACAGGTTCGAAAATACTATGTTCGTAATAACATACAATTTCATTAAAAAATAAAGGAGAAAATCGCCTTTGAATAAATCCAAGTGTAGACTTACTTATGCTCGTGACTCTACAACGTATCTTTATCTAAATTATGTTATGTCATATGGGCAATTGAAACCCGCTGACACATCCAGCCATTCCTCTTAGCTCGAATCCACATGAAAAGTGATTTCATCAAACAATTTTCCCGGAAATTCTTAAAAATCCGACGACTATTTTAAGTGTGCGGTATTTCCGTACCGGGTTCAAATACACTTATATCTTATGATTAATCGATTTTCTCGTTAACCATCGCTGCATCGTGATTAATGAATTGTGAATTTATTTTTTATTATGAACGGCGAGAATGGTTGTCGTAAACACTTAATTGCTAAATCGAACACCTTGTTATGTAATAAGAATATAATGTGATAATTTTATTAACTTTGTTGCAAGTTATTAAAGAGTTTGTAATGTAAGTGTCACTGTGTTTAGACATTTTGTATTCTGAGCTTGAACCTGGGACAGGTGGCCTTACTAAAGCGATTAAAAACTAAAGGATTCAGAACGTTATTTTTGTAATTCTTCCGGTAAGTCATGACAGAAAGGAGAAGGATAACGGTCCCATACAAGTATGGTCCAGCACGGACATTAATAAAACAATATATATCATGAAGGAATATTTGTATATAATAGTCCTGTTTACATTTTATTACTCCAGAAGTCGGTGGTGACGAGATATAAGACATTTTAGGTGAAAATTCTGGTATGATATTTTGACGTTTAAATACGGTAGGCATTGTACATTGTCGTGATTCGCTTCTCATGCACGAGGTTGTGGGTTCAATTCCCAAGTACCAGTGTGACTTTTTTCAATTCATATGTAGTTTCTGAGACTATCTTGGACATCGTGAGGAAACCTGGACTTCTAGTTAAAATAAGTCTGATATCGCCAACCCTGTCTTGAGCATACGTATTGCTCGTGTCTTTTCTGTACGAGATGAGACAATAATAGGCTGGTATTATTATTATTTACTTTTAATCATATTTAACTACGTGTGTACAATAATCTATAGGTATCACATAGACCGGTCCTGTGTTTCTCGCATACAATGAATTCCTGCGACTTCTACCAGGTCATATGTTCAGCATGTGAGGCTTAGGCAGTGGACTTCTTTGGCTGAATGATGATGATGACTATTATTATTATTACCAGCAAGAATGGCACACTTTATCAGACGCAGTGACCTGAAACAAACAACCTACATAAGTATAAACAAATAGCTACACCCTTAAAAGACGTGCTGAAAACTTTACTGAAACTCACGCGTGTTTAAACTCACCAATCGCGGGGTAATCCACTGTCTTATAACAGATTGAATTTCATCCGTATCCAACAAATGCCTCCTTATGCGAAACGCACAGTTAGTGCAGCGCTGGTTCTCCATCAGAAACAGGGCAAAATCAATTGTCCAAATTGCGAGTAGCCAAGGTAAATCAAAATGAGAAGATGCAAAGTCCGTGAAAGCCGGGGTTGGTCGAAAGAGCAGTAACAACAGATATCCAGAAACAATGGTCGTCGTAAAACACCACATGAAACCCCAAGAAAACATTCAATAAGCGAGCCACAAGAACATTCCATTTCTCGGTGCTTTTTGATCAACCACATGCCAATAGATTTAATATATTATAGGTACATATAATAAAATAGCAGCGAAGTCAAAAATGTACATTAAATATTTAAAAAAAAGTAATTGCTGCGAGGTGTGATGGGAACGAGAGTGATGCCGAAAATATAGTTTTTAGAAATTTTGTCCGGTTTTCTGGATGTATGTACCGCATTGGCGCAAAAACGGCTGAACGGATTTGGATTAGATTTGGCACACAGATAGTTTATAATCTGAATGAACACATAGGGTACTTTTAATCCCGGGAGTACTTTCCCATGGTATATTTTCCGACATCCACGGGTGAAGGGCGAAGCCGCAGGCGAAACTAGTACTTGAATAATTAAAAAGTTGTTCATTAACCTCAAAATGAGCAAATTCATTGATTTTCAAGCCGAATTTTTGTCGTTGTTTGTCTTTTTTTGTCACTGAACCCAACGCTACTAAATCTCAAACTACCCAAGTGTAAAATCCCGAGTACCTCTCAATAAGCATTTAAAAGACAAACAGACGAATTTCACAGCTCGTAAACCTTCAATCGATAAGCTTCACTAACTCCTAATGTCAAAAATTGTAACCGTCTTAAGAAAATCGTTACTTACATACAAAAAACCTTTTTTCTTCAATCCTTTTTACGGAAGGGTTAAGGCAGATGCGTAGACGCAGATGTTAAGAAAGAGGATTAATGATTTAGCTACTGTACTGTATGTAGGTAAACTGGTTCTTTTTGTAATATTAATTGTTAATGCCGTTAAGTGTCCAAGGAAGCACGTACACGCCGTGGTTTGTTGGGACTTCAGGTTACATTTTGGTAATCTGACGTTGATTTCGTTCCTGTCATGTGAAAGAAGTAAATAATGTTTCAGCTGCTTCTTAAAAGTTAATGGTAACAATGCAAAGTCCCATTGACGCGATACAAGTTTTTTGCCTGTGGCATACAATAAAAATTAAGCATTACTTCCAGAACTCAAAAATCAAAGCTTTTATTTCAAAAAACCAATTACAGGCGCTCAATAGGTCGGACAGTTAGAAAGATGAAGCCAGTTGCCAATTCCAAAGCAGTAGTAGTAGGTTCCTATGGAAAAGAACAGGCAAGAAACTCCACGGACACTGTGTTAAATAAAAAAATACTTATAACTTTTATTGTTGCTTCTACTTATGGTAATGTCACGGGCAATCAAATCACACCGTGTAAATTAGGCTTTTTAAAAGTCATACGTAGAGATGTGCTTTTGTTTTTCAATAATGGAAGAGACCATAATTATGATTCTACTTGAGTCAATCCCCAAAGGCACAAGGTCGATCTTGGTAAGGCCTTTGCAACAATTAACAATCACATAACATCACGCCCGCTTTCCCCGAATGCTTAGGCAGAGGTGTACAGTCACGAGCACCAATATGTCAACACTTGGCAACTTTAAATTGCAATTTTTCACGAAATAACGAATGCAACGTTGAAATACGACACTTGACATAATAGCTATGGGTTCGAAAATACTATATCCCTACTAATATAAAATTTCATTAAAAAATAAAGGAGAAAATCGCCTTTGAATAAAGCCAAATGTGTACATACTTTTGCTCGTGACTGTACCTATAGTACAACATAGTACTGCTCATCTATCAAATCTCTTTAATAGATTTTAAACTATATTGCTAAACCATAAGGTCCTAATTTGGTTGGGAAAATTTGACAGTTTCGGGTAGCTTAATGTGCTGCCGTCTGTATACCCACATTTCGCCAGTTAATAATCTTAGATCGAAATACTGCATCATTGAGGAAAAGCAACTAAATAACTAATGCAGATGAATAACTTGTAGTTCTTTTATTACATTCCCATATTAGTATTGTAATAAAATACAATTATAAAGCTGTTGATCGAATTATAAAAAGCTTGATACTGTCTGACAGAGAACCGTTCTTGCTACATAAACTAGGCGTTGCCCTCTACGTTTCTTAGGTCTTAGGGAAATAAAATTCAACCTAATACCTGCGCAGGCACATCGACGCGCAACCTGTTGCAATGGATTCAGTAGGTACATGATTCTGAACTCTCCAGCCTTAAATTTTTCGTCGGTTATTAAAAAAAACAGTTGTTCTAGAAATAGCTGTTTTTTTTTATATACGATGAAAAAAATCCACACTAGAGGGTCTACAATCATGTGCAACTTTTTCTAGGCAACGACAGCATCCCCTTATGATTCAGCTGTCATTCAAATCTGGCATTTTGTTTTTTTTTATTTTATTTTTAGCATCTCAATAAAAACATTTAGTAACGTTGATAGTGATGGACAGTTTCGCTTCATTTTTTTATGTCGATATATTTTTTATGATATGCCATAAATAAAATCATTTGCCAACATGTTTGGCATGCGGCAGTAGTGTACTAAGTTGTGTCTCTCAAGATTATCATATTATAAAACATGTGTCACTATTAAATACAATGCCTTTTACAGATATGCTATAAACTCATGTTGCTGCTTTATGGATTAAAAAAATATAATTAAATAATTATAAAATAGTGGATGATAAAGACAAATAAATATCTTTAATTCTTTACAGACTCCTGTTGCCCTTGTGAAGTTGGTCAGTGTGGTTAACTTTTGCAAGTGTTTTTTTCTATAATAATGTCCACTAGCTGCGCCCCGCAGTTTCACCCACATAAGTCTCGATTCCGCGGTAGGTAATATCGGGATAAAAAGTTATCCTTCAAACTTTAAATGTCCTAATCCAGGTCATGGTCTACCCATGTGCTGAATTTCATACAAATCCGTTCCGTACAAACATACAAGAAATCAAATCTTTTCTCTTTATAATATTAGTTTAGATTTTGAACTGGTAGGAAAGCGGTCCAAGCCAAGCACACACCAAATTACACACTTTTTTTTAGCACACACCAAATCGATCATAATCATCATTTACATTTACCTAAGTGTCAGAAATAACTAAATAGATGACGAAAAATTACAAGGTGTGGTCCAATTACACATCCTGCACAACCAAAGTAAATCGTATCTACATCCCTACGCACAACAGAACAGAGATGTATAGGCATAGCAACTGATTAATGTCTATCCTGTTTTTTTTTTGTTTTTGCTAAGTATGGAGCTAATTCTGGTAACATTTTGGATTCCCAGGAAGCAAACGACGCGGCGACGATCATTTAATGGGAGCTGGCTATATATCTGGCAAGATATTTAACCTTACTACCTGACATTATACTTACTTACTTAGTCATCTATTACACCACACGCGAGCTATGTACAGTTTATTTATAACTAAAGACCACATGGTTTTGAAAACCACGTGTCTTGCAAGTGTGTGCAAGTGCAAGTATCGAATTGATTTTTCCAAGTAATTCAGGGTACGCATATAGATTGAATGAGCACTAGCTTAATAATTTAACTTCCAAACCTTACAATTTTTTTTTTTTTCAAGAAGTCTTATTTTGGACGAAATTAAAGAAACATCAGGAAGTAAAGCAAACATACCTACAGACAAATGAAAAACCAATACGAACCACACCAATTTAAATAAATTATCACTTCAAAAAATTAATCACCAGCCACCAAGAATGCGGTGTCAAAACCCATAATAATCGTGCATTAATACCGTGCGCGTGCGCACAGCACCTGTTCGGAATGTAACGGGACGCCATGTTGTTGACGGTACGTCCAATAATTAAATGTGCAAAAAGAATACAACGAAACATACCTGTTAAATTAATCAGGAACTAAGTGATACGACTTTACGGGTATTGGAGATAAAAAGCTGAGGTCGACTCCTGATAAGGGGTTGATAAGGTTGGTTAAGGACGTATTAGCTTCATTAAGATGGCTGCGATGTAAAGGTTCGCTTTCACTAGCTAACGGCAGCACCAGTTTGTCTTAAGTCAAGGCTATTTAAGTGAATACGATGTCTCATCCTGAGGCACGTATCATAGTTTATTTTTATATAAATTTAAATGCTAACTTCGTAGCCTCAGAACAAGCCAATTTTTAAGGTGTTAATGTGAATAGATATAAGAATTTAAAGACCAAAAAAGCTAGATTTGTTGTGTGATAGATGATAAATGCTAGGGAGGAAGCGCCCGGCAGCTAATAGAGATTAAAGAAAAAGTCACCTTGTATCGTCACCAAATATTGGGCTGAGATGTATGATGAGGACGAGCCATATTTTGTTTATTTTTTGTCGTGCTTTTATTATTTCGTAATCTGTGTATCCCAGAAACATAGGGAGTGCATCTGAGCCTGCGCACATAATTGTGGGCTATAATACCTCTCGCACCGAAGGCTAGTCTCTGGAGGTCTATATATCCCAGAGAGTCTCAGTTTGTCTCACGTTTTCGAAGTGTATACGCAGCTTAAGATCCTGTGGTGCTTCTAGATCTATTCAAATATACTTACAACATTGTCTGGATGCGGGTGCGTTATAGAACCTTGAAGGCTTATCCTGTTCTTATCACAATATTCAAATAAAACCAGTTGCAAGGCATTTGTACTGCGGGAGAGAAGAAATTTGATACGTATCTATGCAAAAAAACTTCACTGAATTTGTAGATATAGCAGAATAGATTTCTACTACACAGAAATCAAAATTTCGAAGACAAGTGACATCCACCAATCCGCACCAGGCCCGCGTGATGGATTTCTCCTCCCTTTTATAGAGAGGAGGCTTGTGCCCCAACAGTGGGAATAATTATGCTGATTATTCTATGCACGGAAACCATTGTTTTTATGATTGATTTGTAAGAATACACTTTACAAGAAATTTATTGAAAACTATCGTAGACTGATTTGAATCAAAGGGAAACGTTCTTATACGAAAGTTTAAAGTGAGTCATTTGTTGGTACATTTTCTACCGGAAAACTAAGAATTTTCACGCGGGCGTAGTCGTGCGAGTTATAATAATGCAATATTTTCCTAAAATAGTACTGTCGTCCATCATCATCAGTGCCGTAAATAGGGCGGTGCCAGCGGTGCCCAGGCACAGGGCGCAGACCCTGGAGGGGCGCAGAAATGACCAGACCTGGGCCACTAACAATACCTATTATTTATTTATTTATACGTGTGGATTCGCGTCGTCCGCGTAGGTATATTCTTCTTATAAATAAATAATATTATCAATAGGTATTAAAGACGATGAGATCGTAATAATAATCGTAAAAGTTTGTGAAGAATGTGATATCGAAGACGATTTTCCTGAAAAGCGTAAAAAGCGAGTAAAGAGATACGACTTGAGAGAAAGTTCAGACGCCAGCTACGATCTTACCCCACAACAAAACTTTAAAATTCATATAAATGAAGCAATTGATAAAATAATTTCTGAATTCGAATTTTCGAATAAACGTTTTTCACCTAATTTATAAATGCAAATGTTACCCCAGGACCCGACGGCTTGCCAGGTAAAGCCTGGGTCCTGGCCTCGAGGGTTCTCGGGCCTTGACTGGAGGCGCTCTTAAGCGCATGTTTGGAGAGTCGCCAGTTTCCACTCCGTTGAAATACGGGGAAGCTGGTCCTCATTCGGAAGCCAGGGCGCCCTGCGGACTCTTTGTCCGCATACCGGCCCATCGTGCTGCTCGACGAGGTCGGCAAGCTCTTTGAGAGAGTGATGGCGGGCCGCCTCGTCGGGCACCTGGTGAGGACGGGGCCAGTTCTTGCGGACAGCCAGTTTGGCTTCTGCAAGGGGCGCTCGACGGTGGACGCCATCATACGCGTGAGAGCCCTCACGACGGGGGACGCGGTGTCCCGGGGTGGGGTCGTCGTGGCGGTGTCACTCGACATCGCCAACGCGTTTAACACCCTGCCCTGGAGCTGCATTTTGGAGGCACTCCGGTATCACCGGGTGACGACCTACCTCCGTCGAATAGTCGAGGCGTATTTGACGGACAGAGCCATCATCTACCCCGGTCGCGACGGGGAGTAGAACCGGCGAGAGATGTCTTGCGGTGTCCCGCAGGGATCGGTTCTGGGGCCGTTTCTGTGGGACATCGGCTACGACTGGGTGCTGCGGGCCGACCTCCCTGATGGCGTCCGCGTGGTTTGCTACGCTGACGCTGGTCCTGGCGCAGGGGAGGTCGCATCAGGTGGCAGCCGACGCGATGACACGCGGGGTTGCAATAGTCGTGGAGAGGATCCGGCAGTTGGGTCTCGAGGTGGCATTGCACAAGTCCGAGGCCATGTCGTTTCATGGGCCCCGGAACGCGCCACCATCGGGATCCCAACTAAAGGTAGGAGGGGTTCACATCGGCGTCGAGACGACGATGAAATACATGGGTCTCGTCCTCGACAGCAGGTGGAACTACGTCGAGCATTTCCGACGTTTGGCCCCCAAACTGGAACGGGCCGGAGCCGCCTTCAAGCGGCTCTTGCCCAACCTGAGGGGGCCAAACGCCTCCTGCCGGAGGCTTTACGCGGGGGTCATGCGGTCCATGGCCCTATACGGGGCCCCGGTGTGGGCACGTTCACTGCGGCATCGAGCCGCCGACTACCTAAACGCGCCCCAGAAGGTGGTAGCCGTAAGGCTTATCCGGGGCTACCGCACGATCTCGGGCGAGGCGGCAAGCCTACTTGCCGGTTTTCCGCCATGGGATCTGGAGGCGATAGTCCTCGCGCGCCTATATGAGTGGCGCGCGAAGGCACTACGCAGGGGGGAAAATCCGCTTCCGCGGCAAATCGCGGCGGAGCGGACGGAACTCCGGCGTGATCTCATGGCGACATGGAAAGAGCGACTGTCGGAACCCAGCGCAGGGCACGCCACGATAGCGGCGATAAGACCCCTATTTGAGGAGTGGCTAGAGAGGCGCCACGGCGCCCTCACCTACCGCCTGACGCAGGTTCTCACCGGACACGGAAGCTTCGGGAGATTCCTGCACATCATCAGGCGGGAGGAAACGCCAGGGTGTCACCATAGCCAGGATCGCCCAGAGGACACGGTGGAGGTCTGCCCCGCTTGTGCGGAGCACCGCCGTGTCCTCGTAGAGGCGATCGGCAGCGGCGGCGACCTCTCGCGTTCGGCCCTGGTGCAAGCAATGGTCCGGGGCGAGAGGGAGTGGGAGGCAGTCACCTCCTTCTGAGAAGCAGTCATGCTAGCAAAGGAGGTGGCGGGACAGCTCAGGGAGAGGGCCTCCCGTCCCAGCCGCCGCCGCGGGAGACGCTCTGGGCGTCGGGAGCCGCGTGACGACTCCCGGCCTCCGTAGGCGCGGGCCTGCGGGCGTAGAGTAATGGGTAGCTCACCGTCCGATCAGGACCAGGCCCGTGCCGGACGGCGCGTACGTGTTCCACGCGCGCCTCAAAGAGATGTCAGCATCGAGGAAGGGGCCCCTTAGGACCGAAGCCTGCCGGGTCAGCGGGATTGTCCCAAAGGGTTACCGCTGGCCCGGAACATAAAGGGCTAAGGAAGGAACACGGGTGGGTTTTAGTCAGTAAGAGTCTGACACTCCCTTTCGCTCCACCCAGAGCGGGAGGGTCATTTGATGAATTCCCATCCGCAAAAAAAAAAGGGCGCGGTTATAGCAGCTCGCACCGGGCGCATAAAAGGCTAATTACGGCACTGATCATCATCATCATCATTTCAGCCGAAAGACGTCCACTGCTGGACATAGGCCTCCCCCATGCACTTCCACTTCGACCGGTTCTGTGCTTCTCGCATCCAACGGGTTCCTGCGGCCTTCACAAGGTCGTCGGTCCACCTTGTGGGAGGCCTTCAAACGCTACGTCTTCCGGTACGCGGTCGCCACTCCAGAACCTTTCGGCCCCATCGGCCATCTGTTCTGCGAGCAATGTGCCCTGCCCACTGCCACTTAAGTTTGGCAATTCTTCGGGCTATGTCGGTTACCTTGGTTCTCCTGCGGATCTCCTCATTCCCGATTCGATCACGCAGGGAAACTCCAAGCATAGCCCTCTCCATTGCTCTTTGGGTGACTTTTAGCCTTCTTATAAGGCCCATTGTGAGCGACCACGTTTCAGTGCCATAAGTCATCACTGGCAACACGCACTGTCGTCCATATTTTAGCCAAAACATATGCCTATTATATCAGCGATCTTAAGCTAAATTATAATGACATTTAATTACACTTATCGACACATCACAGTACTAAAATAGTACTTAAAAGGTACTAACCCATTGGTAGGGAATAAATATGGGCCATCTAATCTTCAACTGTAAAATTAAAAAGATCATGGATAGCTTTAGTAAGAAGGTTTGAAATATATTAGCGGTCATAACTTTTATTCTATCTTGTTCTATTTTTAAATATGTTTATTGAGCTGGCAATACTTTTAGCTTACGCTGCACTGTACTTAGCTTACACTGTAAATTATATACACTCCACCTCCTATCCTGCCCTCTGTGTTCCAAAACTTGCAGTCAAAGTGCAAATATTTAAGAGCAATGTATAATATGTTAATTCTATTCAGCAGCATAATTGCGTAACGTACTATCATCTCAATCTGAATCATTTTGAAGGATATTGCTGATCCATTGCTTCATATGTTCGAAAAATGTGTCTGCTCAACAACGTAAATACCGCAATGAATGTTGTTGAACTGTCAAAATGAAACCCATTGCTACCGATAGTGTGTTACGCAATCACCCCGCAGGAAATTAACATACTGATCATTATTAAGATACAGATAAACTAGGAAAGAAAAAAGCTGAAAGACAGCGCTGTCTAAAGGGCTTAAAATTTATTGTTTGGACTAAAAATTAAAACACTAGTGCTTTAGTATGTTGCTTGTAGAATAATCTGACAAAAAATCAGAATGATTGTATGTAAGTATATTAGTATGAATGATTGTATGTAAGTATATTAGTAGATATCTTCATGATTTTTTTCTATCGTATCAATGTTTTCAACACACTATCTACCTAGCATATATCCTGAAGAATATCATATATTTTTCTAATTTTGTTTACTGTAGTTGATCATAATTATACTTTTATTGCTTCTAAAACTTGCGTTTTTTGCGTTTCGGTCTTGTAGCTAAACCCCTTAAACCGAAACTTCAGAAGTTCTAGCATAAGCTAAATATATTTCGCCGAGCCTCAAAGTATACAACGACGTTGTTTAAATGTATAATAGGTACCTACTTCATGAAAATTTAATTATTTATTCTAGTCTAGTCTTAATTTACGATAGTAAACTACACTTTTAAGGCCTTAATTATGACGATAAAATAATTTTCTTTGGACATTGCCACTACAGCTGCATTGTAGTGTTGCTAAACTGTACTTTGTTGCAAAATAAAAATATACAGCAACGGATGATAATAATTCTGATGATTTAAACTTAAAAAAATATTTAGTCACCCCTAAAGATCAGCCATCATTAGATTGGTAATTAGTGATTACATGTCACAGTAGGTATGCTGTATGTACAGTCGCCAGCACATGAACAATCAGCACAATCTATCAAATTTCTTTAATAGATTTTCGACTTTATCGCTAAAGCATAAGGTTCAAAGTTGATTGGGAAAATTTGACAGTTTCGGGTAGCTTGATGTGCTGGCGTCTGTACCAATTATCATAGAAAAAATGATTCTTGTTCTTTATATTGTTTGAGATAATGTGTGACAGTCAATGGACAAGTCACTAAGGCGAGTTTAACTCAAAATTTAATTTTCAGCAGCTTTTCTGACAGCTGCGTACCGTAATATTTCTATAATAATCCTAGCTCTTTTGCTTCAAGTCTTTATCTTCATTGATGCCCAGTATCCTAACAAAACATCAGCAGGCTCAGAATAGAGTTCTATTCCTCGACAAAAGTCAAAACTTTCCATCTTCGAACAATTTTAAAAGGTATGTCAATGTCAAGTCCAACCTATCATCCGACGTAACCCTTAAAAGGCTCCCCCCAATAAATAGGTCACTGTGCAAGCCTGCAAGCCGGCTTTCAACCTGTCAGTGTTTATGTGGTCCAGAGCAAAATAATGCGTTATTGATATCTTTGCCTTTGAGCGACTCTTACGCACCTTGTATGCTTTATGAGTGGGACACAATGATCTTGTGGACATCTGCTTATCTTGATAGCTGATAGGGACATGCATGATATGGAAAGTTGAGTGAGTTTGGAGTTTAATTTTTAACTTACATACAAGAAAAAGTTTTATGTATGAATGTGTATGGCTATGTCTGCTATGTCTTACAATAGGCTATAAGAAAATAAGTGGACAAAAGGAAGCATGAATGGATTGTGTAAATACGGAACCCTCTATATAAAATGGCAAGGAAGGAATCAACACTGAGATGACGGCTGATAAAGTTATGGAGAAAAATATCAAATAAACTGAAATACGACAGAACGTTGATGATGATATGGTGGAACTTTCTCAATTATCTGATCTTGCTGCTCCGCGGCTCTCTCTATAAACAAAACAAAATTCTAAATAAGTATCTACACCCCGTTTGAATACTACAGTATGTGTGACATACCAACATAATAGGGGCACACCACCAATTAATAAAACAAATCTCTACCAAAAATCTCTAATAAAAAAACATTATGTCCCAAAAACAGGATTGAGCCACTCAACATTATCGATCAAGGCAACCCGTATTACACGAACATTGGAGCATTGTTTACCGACACATAAATATATGGCCAATGTTTGTGGGTGGTCTGAAGCACGTGCGTTTTGAAGACAACCCCTAGCTTCCGGAAGCGTGGTTGTGGTTACAAGGGTACTCAATAAATTACATATTTTGTGAAGTTAATCAGTTTATCATACAGGAAAGATCGATCTGAAGTGAAGATTTGATTAAGATATAGAAATTGTGTGATATTCGATTAGCTTTTGAAATTACTTTTTAAAAGCTTCTACATAAAATAATATGCAGGAAATTAAACTGGAAGTATCTAAATTAAATATTGATTTGTTTGAAAAATAAGGTTAAAAAATTAATCATTCATTAATTTGATTAAACATTCTCAATATTAAACAACAAACTCAAACCACTTTTAGTTTGTAAATTGTTCCCGGAAAATCCTCAATTTTCGGAACTGCCGGAATGCTCATCCAACACACTGCAGTTTTATAAGAATATACCAAAAATTTCCGCGAATCGTGTAAGAACCTACAACAAAAACAACAACACCATCTTTAGCTCATATGCCTTGAACATAATCCTAGGCCTCAAGCAGCTGCTCAAAACCGCTATCATCAAAAATATTAATTTCACGCGGTTATTCCAAGAAATCACGTGCGCCTACGCCGTTTTTTTTTTCCAAAAAGGTGTCGCATGTCTACTTGTACGCGCTTGCGATTTTTTTCCAAACAGCACGTGCTTGTTTTTTGTCGGCTTCCATGTCGGTGCCATACATCTGTCGCGGCAAGCTGTGGTTTTGGGTATAACCAGGAAAAAATCTGAAGCCTCCCAAAATCTTTCACGTTGTGTGAGAAGAGGTGGTTCTTAATTTAGTCGGGTGTCGTAATTTGCAACATGATGCTGTTTTTCGTACCTGCTATGCATCTGGTGGTTTTGGTACATCAAAAATAGAACGCTAATGTTAAAATGTTGCAGCCGGTGGAGAAATTTGGCTTTCTTAGAGTTTTGGCATGTATTTCCGCCAACTGCTGTTTCCGCGGGCCCTGATTTGAACAGGATAATTTGGGTCGGGGCCAGGATAACAACAACAGGATACTAAATGCTATGTTGAGTTTGTTGAGGCTTTACTTTGTAGTCTGGACAAGCAGTACTCCCTTATATAGAAAGGTAAAGTAACTGAATTCAGTTTAAATATATTGTGTTTAAAAGTTTCACTTTCTATTAAGCAATTTACTACAATGACAAAAATACATATGTCACGTATGTAGCTTCATAGCTAAGGCAGTATTTAAAGGTATAGAACCAATATTGTTGACTAGAGAAGTTTACAAGATGAAAGTTATCTAAAAAGAACTTTAGAAGTGATAGTTTTACTTAAAGCAGTTCTAAAACTGTACCCAGGGAATTAGCATTTGAGATTAATTCTACTAACCACCTCCTATCACCAAATGAACTGCACACAATCGTACGATTCAACGAAAAATTAAGAAACAAACTAAATTATACGAAAGAATCCATAATAAAAATGCTAATGCATATTAAACACAAGAAGTCAATCAAAATAATTACTTCTATTGCCATCAATAGTTATTGAAAGTATCTTTCATTAATTCGTATATATTTATTCTTCTTTTATGTGTTGAGTCAAGAAAGAATGCCCATATTACAGCCATTGAATCACAAAACTAATATGGTGGAGAAATACCGTTTCTCGAACACAATCGTAATGGTCTTGTATAGATGAGTATTATTTACGTCAATCCATCAATCGTAACTGGGATGCCACTTAAGATGAGGCGTTTGGTTTCTTTTTCATACAAAAATTTATTCGAAGCCGCACTTAGTTTTAGCTTGTATGAAATTATTGATACTCTCTGCACGATCAAAATATCTAAAGTGGCCTCCAACAGTTAGTTGAAATTTTTCCACTTCAGCTGTGACACACCACATTAAGATTTAAAATTTCAGTGATCCAAATTTTTGAACTGCTATAACGTTTTTATTAACTAATTCAACTAACTTTGACATATCATAAAAAATAATCAAGTAGTGCCTGATTATTTTTTTTTGTTTTAAATCCGTATGACGTAAAACAATAATAATTAATTAATCTTATTATTAACTTATCGGTCTGTATTAAAAGAATGCTTTAAAAATTACGTACCAAACGTTTATCCAAAACAAAGTCCGATTTATTTTACTTCATCATCTGCCTAGCTTTTTCCCTACTATGCTGGTTGGGGTTGGCTTACAGTTACAGTCTAACCAGATGCAGCTCAGTATTACATGGAGCGACTGCCTATCTGACCTCCAAAACCCGTTACTGCCCTTGGTAAGACTAGTTGTCAGACTTTCGGGCTTCTGACGACCAGTATCGACGTCCAATTTATTTTATTTGCGGGATATAATTTTGTATGGACAAGAAACCAACTCGTCCCCTTCAAGAAAACCCCTCAAATCAACATTACATAGTGACTACCATAACAATACCACGAATAATAACCACTAAACCGTTACGCATCCATTCAATTTTTTCAAGACGCATCCTGGGATGCACAATAGTCCATAAAGATCACGTGAAAACGATATGATCTCTAACCAACTCTTGTTGTGGTGGTGGCTATTGTCCCATCGAGATATCTATCGATGGTGTATCGAGTAAAAAAATAAATCGATTCAGCGACATTGATCGAGTTCAAGTTCAATGAGTATAGCGATTGTAATGCCTTATTAGATTAGTTTTTACCTTGTTCGGAGTAGAATGGTGGGATTGTTGGTTAGAGACTAGGATCATAGAAATGTGAGATGTGGTATGAGGACATTTCTCTTGGATACTGTTCATCTGCCATTACTTTTTCCAATTTTGTTCTTGAGCTAGGTAATACGATACCCCTTGGTATGACTAGTAATAACACCGAATCACGATTTTGCGCTTTGATAATTTCTAACGTGGCAATATTATTATGGACGTCCACGACCACGTCACGGCATCACAATAACACAGGGAAGTAGGTAAAAATATATATAAAGACGCTTTTAAATTTTTCGTCCACGATAACGTTATAACGTCTTGAGAGGCTTGTGGCTAAGTAATAACAGCCGCACGGGTCGATTGATCAGGTTAAGCCGCTTGCCGCGGTTGGTCCGTGGATGTTACCATATTTTCATATCAAGACCTCTCCGTGCCTCGGAAAGCACGTTAAGGCGTTGGTCCCGGCTGTCATTCTCGGATCTTTGACAGTCGTTACGGGTCGTCAGAAGCCCGAAAGTCGACAACTAGTTAGTCTTACCAAGGGGTATCGTATTACCTAGTAATTGGGTTGTGGAGGTCAGATAGGCAGTCGCTCCATGTAAAATACTGGTATTCAGCTGCATCCGGTTAAAACAAATAAAAAAAAATACTTTACTTTACGGTTAGACTGGAAACCGACCCCAACATAGTTGAGGAAAGGCTAGGCAGATGATGATGATAATAACGTTATAAGCAACGTACACGTATTTCTATTACATTTTATGGATGTGGACCTCCACGATAATACCCTCACATTAGAAATTACAAAAGTGAACATTGTAATACCAACTGCTTCTTTTATGATAAAACTAAATATTTATCAGAAGCAGCTGATATCACATTTAAACAGGCTTCGGATCTGGTCATCTTAGAGCATCGTTAGGGTAGATGGTGTCCGACTTTCAGGCTTCTGAATGTCGGTAAAGTTTATCATAGGCATGACAAACGCTACCGAATGATTGTCTATCGTAGATGTCAATCTTTCTACCTAGCCTTTCCCCAACCATGTTGGGATCAGCTTCCAGTCTAACCAGATGCAACTGCATACCAGGTTATCATAGATGTAAATGATCAAAATGCATTAGATGACGATGATGATGAAGTTTTTTCCAAGGTTTTTTATAGAAAAATAGACAATAATTATGATTCAACAATTTGACATTAGAATTTTAAGGATAGTGCAAGTTATAGTACCTAATAGCACATCTACTTTGTTTCCACGCCCTATAATATCGAAGCTATTGAAACTGTTTATAGACCGTTTACCGACGCGGCGACGACGCTGAGAAAAGTGTTATAAGAATTAACACTACCAGTTTAGTTATTGACAAAGAATAGTTATTAACTTTGTAAATACTATTCTCAGACGTAAAAGTTTTATGTGATCTATTTTCTCATGGTATAAAGAAGACTTAATTTTACACAAAAAACCTGCATTTTTAATTTCGATTTTATCTTCGCTCATTAAAACTGAGTTTGTGACTGTAGGACCTAATGAAGTCGTATCTGGAGTAGGTAATAGGCTGTTAATCCTAGTACTTAAATCTAATTACGAGACAAGAAAAAGAAGTTGCCGCAAACGCCTGGAAGAGCTATTGGTCTATGAAAAATCTCTTCAAAGGAAACCTACCAATTTGTCATAAACACCAATTAATGGACAGGTGCATACTCATACGGCGCTCAAATCCGGTCCTTGACAGTTCAGCAGAGGTTCCAGCTTGATGTTTGCCAGCGAGCAATGGAGCGCAGCATTCTTGGAAGGAACGCAGTGCTGCGCTGTCACACAAAAAGCAGCCAAGCTTAAAAATTTGACTGGGCCGGACACGTTCGGCGCTTGTCGAAGAGTCATGGGCCAAGTGTACCACCATGTGGGTCCCAGAAAAAGTCCGGCGACATCGAAGCAGACCTAGGAGAAGATGGCGGACGAGCTTGCCCCCTACAGACAGGATTGGTCCACATTTGCTGAAGACAGAGGAGTGGAATAGAAAAAGCCTTTGCCCTGTGGGACAACATAGGCTAAAAACAAATAAATGAATAATACTTACATCTGAGGCCCTTCTTCTTTTGTTCTTCAATAGATTCTATCATGTGTCTCTATTGATAAGGCACGTTTTGTAGACAATCGCCAAAAAAGGTCTCATCTTGAATGGGATTACAGGACCTAAACGCAAAAATCGCAAGTTTTAGAAGCAATAAAAGTATATGATCGAGTACATTAAACAATATCAGAAAAATATATGATATTCTTCAGGATATATATGCTAGGTAGATAGTGTGAAAACATAATACAACTAATTTGATACGATAGAAAAAATCATGAAGATACCTCTAATAAAAACTTTTTAGTTTACCTCTAAAAACACTAGAGACCATACTAAATACATAAAATCTTTATGATTTTTTGTCATATTATTCTAAAAGCAACATACTAAACACACTAGTGTTTTAATTTTTAGTTCAAACAATAGATTTTTTGTAAATAGATAATTGCTTCATATTTTGCAATAAATTACCAGCATTATGTCATCGAGCTTCTCTTTCTTTTCTATGCAGTCCGACAGTGACCGCGCTCTAGGTCATGTAGTCCCGCAAACTGGCGCGACACGACTTTGGTATAACAATTTCTATGAAAACTTCATGAAAATGGTTCTTCCATCTGTTTTTCGCGCCTGCCTGCGGGATCCTTTACCCAACTGTCTAATGTCGGTATTCACTCTGTGAAAGGTTCAAAAATATGAACTTGTGATGGGTTGGAAAAAAAACTTTAAATCTCTTTATTTAAAGTAGATCAAAATTCAAAGTAGAAGATTCAATGACTCGGGGTTGTTCAAACATCCCGTTAAAATATTTGATTCATATGAATAAATTATCAAAGAAAACAAACAAAACAAAGACCATCCCTACAGCATTGTTTAACATTGTCATACAAAGGATGATAAAATAATTCCGTTACACGAAATAAGGTTTAATACCATAAACTGAGACTATTGAACATGAGCACAATACCTGAAGTGTACACACCCAACTTTACTTTTGACAGCTGTCAAACTTGACATCTGTCAAATTTCAACCTAATGCTGTACAAAATAAGAACTATGTTTTATGTTAAGGATAGTGTAAATAAAGTGGTTTTTATATGTAATAGCATTTTAATAGAGTGAAGTAAAGTCGTCCTTGCGTTGTCCCATTGTCTGCAATGATAGCAATACAAAAGATTGCATTCTACTTCTCAAAGATTTGCTCAGTATTCCCTTGAAGTTTTTGATATATTGGCGGCCAGCTGGCCCTATTATGTTCACTTTTAGTGTAGTTTGTCTACTTTGGTACATAAATTAACGTTAATCGAGGTCCAGAGATTATTTAAGGGTGGTTTTTACTAATTGAAGTTGAATAGAGCTGCAGAAAAAAAAACAAATGAAATTATCGTTGAATTATATTTGAATTTTTTCTTGGAAGTCCATTCAAATAAAAAAAAATCATCCGAAAATAAATCGTATGCTGACAGATTCGTGTACACGCATAGTTTTAAAAATGACAATATATTTTGCCTTCACTAAATTAAAAACAGTCATAACCGGTAAAGCTCCGCGCGTGACCTATGGGTCACGAAACAATATATAATCAATTTGTGCCTCATTAGCGGAGCTTAATGAGCTAATTAAGTGGAAGTGTAAAGTAAAGAGTTTCGATAGCAAAAATTACATATTCATAGGCTCATCATTATAAACTCTTCAGTTTTAAGGCACTTACATTCTTCAAATATTAACTCAAGAATAAAAGCCCTGGTATTCATGACACGTCCATATTATGAAATTAACACTATTACACTTTCAGTCACGATAAAATATATGACACGGTTGACAGTTTTATTAATATCAAAATGACATTTTGCATATTTTGAAGACATGCTATTAAAAGTAAACGAAATGTAATTGGTATCTGTTCAGTATTAAATTATGTTCGTTATTCATTTAATAGGGTTTGAAGAATGAAGCAATTTAGTTAATTTTATGAAGTTTTCGTTATGTCAATCAAAAAGTTATTTATAATATTGTAAATTATTTTGACACAATTGTGATATAGTGGCCACGAAACCAGCAAGCTTTAGGTAGACCTCTCACTGTAGCATTATGTATTTTCAATTATTTCTGTATCGTTCTTTCTAAGTCATTGAGGCGATGAAAGTTTAGTCTTTTTATTTTATTTTTCCTATTTTGTTCCACTGCTGGGCAAAGGTCTCCGCCATAATTTTCCAGCTTTCTTTATGTTGGTATATCGGTATGTTCTCCGGTCAATCGGTTAGGAACCAGCCCAAATCGTCACGCCAGCGACGTAGCGTTTCCTAGCGTCACTAGCGTGACGATTTGGGCTGGTTCCAAGCGTGAATTCACCCTTATTTCCACAACGTACTGCACATATTTCTTCTGAGATAAAAAGAAGACGCGCGAATTCGCGCGCATTCGACGGAATTCGCGCGTCTGAGCGCGACCACCGCTGATTGGTGCGCGTGCATTACGTTGTGGAGATAAGGGTGAATTTGCTATTTTAAGTTTCAGATTAACGTTTGATGCGCTTCGACTCTGCGCTAGTATAAATTGACCCTAAGAAATAAATGATTCCAGACAACATGTTCATTATCCAATATAAAAAAAAACTTGAGTTTACAGAAAATGTTTTATCTTCGAAAGGCAAGTAGATTCTTTTTATTCCTTTATCTTTTTCTAAACTTAAAACGATCTACCTTCGCTTATTTCAAAACCCCAACAAATATCACTAATCCCGCACATTCTGTCAATTAAATTCTCCATTTATCACCCCTAAATATATAGACACAAGGGTGATAATCGCTTATCAATCAAACCCAGAACATATCGTGACTGTGACCATTTCTTCAGCGATTTAGCGTTAAAAGCTAACGCTAAACGCTATTTAACGATGTTACACACAAGACCATGTCATTCATTAATATGGCACGCGACTGAGTGCTCTTGTCTAGTTTGGAGATCCTTAGGGAAACTTGTGAAGCCTTTTCTTAATACAAACTGACTGTAAAATTGTATCAAGCCTTTTAAATTCCAGCAATAGCCCAAAGGGTTGGGCAGGTCTTCGGCAAGCGAGTGAGAAGATGTGAATTCAAACCCGATAAATCAGCGGGTAAGCCAAGGTGCACTGACGACCTGGTGAAGGTCGCAGGTATCCGCTGCATGCGGGTAGCGCAGGACCGGTTGTTTTCGCGATGCTTAGGGGAGACCTAAGTGGAAGTCTTCCGGCTGAGATGATGATGATGATGTTGCATTTTTTTCCTTTAACCAACTACTTTCACAACCATTTCGAGTAGTTTGGTATTTACGACAACATAAATATAATTTAGGTGTGCAGTCCTGAATTTTTCTAAAGATTGACGATATCATCCAAGGACACCATCATACAAGGACACCCTGCGTTGCCAAAGAACCAAAGCAAATAATGGCTGCCAAGAAAATCCTCAGAAAAAAAAAACATCTTGCATAATAAACGCAAGAAACCTGCACCATTCAATCCAATTACATTATAAAAATGCACGAGATAAACTATACAATTTAATGAAGACAGCTCTCTGAAAGTGTTACCTGCACAATCACTTCCCAAGTCTTTGTATTGCAAAAGATCTTTTTTCCCACAATTTGGAAGGATTAAAGTCAGCAGGATATTGCCTAATCTCCGTTTGCATAATTAGAACGTAGATATTTAAATAAACGAGATATACAATGACATATTATTTTCGGTTCTTCATCGGAGTTAATGTACCGAAGATTTAAAAAATCCTTGGGCTAATGTTTGGGATTGTTTTATTTAATGGTTATTTTTAAAAGGAACTTTAAAAGTAATGATGAGTATCATCTAAACATGTCTGAAATAATATGTAATCTGAAGGATTGATCCTGTGAATTTGTGCGAACCGGACATAATTAGTCCATTCTTTTGAAATAATTCTCATCGGTCTTATCGTTGAAAACGTATTACTATCACCAAACCGCTAAAAGTAGCTATAAAGATAAACTTTTCATCACTGCCTTCTTTTGAAGCAGTCCAGAAAGTCGAATTTTAGAGAGCTTCCATGATTAATAATAATAAGAAGCCTTTTTTATTTTGAACTTTAACTGACTGAGTTCAGTATGCCTTTTGGCAGAGGTCGCCTTTAACAACTTCCATTGAGTCCTATCTCTCGCAACTCTGACCCGCTGTGACCTTTAGTTTATATTTCCATCTTTCATATTGTCTTCCCCTGTTCCTATTGCCATCTCTGGGGTATCATTCTGTCACAACTTTACTCCACTTGTCTTGAATGCCTCTTAAGATGAGGCCTGTCCATTCCCACTTTTGTTAGTCTATCTTGGCAAGGTCTTATCAAAAATTCTATAATTAATTAGTATACTTTAAATGTAGATTTGTCAGTCCGGGGCACTATCAGCAGGCACTCAAATGACAGGGTTTCCTCATAATGAGTCTGAAAGGACAGCATGAAAATCCCTACGGAACCACATATTTTGCTCGCATTCTCCCGCTTGCCGCCACATTGCTACAGATTCGTCACACGAATTGTTACAGTTTTTATTATACATTTTTTAACGGTCATAATAAGTAACGTTATTTCTAAATACTCTAGTGTTTTTCTTATTTATTGCTCCAATAGTGTGAGGTGTGATAAATCGATAAATTCCATACAACACGTAATACAATGTGTTATTTATGGTCATGGTATTTTGTAATGTTCATGGCATTCTTGGGTTCGTAAGAATGGTTGAACTCGGATGGGACACCGCCGAAGCAAAATGATATATTCCACTATTCAAGAGAGGCTACAACACGTACAGCTAGCAGTGGCATAATAACGCACGCCGAGGGTGCAGTTACTGGAGTCGCACCGCAACGTCAACTTCAAGGCATTCGTGGTGCCCGTACCGAATTGCTATCTGCCTGTCGTCATGGAAGAAGATTTCTGGCCGCAGGACGTGGTATTCCGTCGCTTCCGCGGACAAGTACCACAGAACTGCTCAAGAGTTAGCTAGTGAACTACTGTTATAGCTACTGTTAGATAGTAAAAATATGTATAGTTAGGTTAAAGTATTTATGTACGGGCCTGGGTCGCCTGAAATAAATAAATAAGTCTTCTCTCTTAACCTCTCATACGTTTTCCCGCCTACCTGTCGAAACACCCCACGCGCCGGAGTAGTTGAATGGGCGCAGTAAAGTCATTGTTTTAACAATGACAATAGAAAAATGACACTGTTGTGTACACTTGGTGTACCGTTGACGTTTCGAGCACTTTCTCTTATGTACAGTCAACAAAGGAGTTAAGTATACAGGAGCGTCGGATATAGTTGAAGTTTACTAAGAAACCGATGGATATTCTGGACTGAAATTTAATTTAATAAATGAGCTGCTTGTTTTCTATTGATAAACTAAAATTTTATTCGAGAATATCCATCGGTTTCTTAGTAAACTTCAACAATATCCGACGCTCCTGTATACTTAACTCCTTTGTTGACTGTACATTAGGTGTACAAATGACACTTGAGGGGTTAAAGGCAAGAACTGACAATTTTTGTAAGAGGTAAGCCGGAGTAGATATCTTTAATACAATTATATTATTTGTCTATGGAATACTGACTGTGCCATTTTTCAAAGGAAAGCCGGTAGGAATCGAGTTGTATGGAACCTTCGCCACTGTTGACTATATATCGTCACTGGAAAGGAGAAAATGCTAAAGTGCCATTTGGGCCAAAATGAGTTAAATGATATATCGTTGGATTAGATTTTTTTTTCTGCGTCGATCTGTTTAGGTTTCAAGACAATCTGAGCCAATTTTAATTGACTCGGACTGTCTCTGTGGATTGTGGCTATCGTTGAATCCAACGATATATTATATAACTCATTTTGGTCCAAATGGCGCTTAGCATTTTCTCCTGTAAAGTGACGATATCGTTATTATATGTCTGAAATCGCCAAATCGTCTTGCAAGCAAATTTTACACGTGTATGTAAACCTTTTAATTGTAAGACCCGTAATTGTAAAACTCTCAATGGTTCATGTCCGTGATATTGTATGTACTTACGTCCTATTCATAATAATTGTTCCTAATACTTGATATCAAAAACCTTTGTCACAGCTGGACGCCAATCAAACTTGTATGAATCTGTCAAAAACACTCATTGTCACGACAATTTCCTTTATAAAATCTAGTACCTATTCTTCAAAACTTCGAAATGCTTTTCGAAAGTTTTTTTTGCGTAACCCAGGTAACTGTTAGCACGTGTTACGAAGATCTCGCTCCCACGGTCCTTGCGCAAGCGCAGAAAAGATTTTTTTTAGATAATCCTTAAGAAAAAATCGCAAATACAACCTTTTCACGTGTGCGAAGCCTTGGGAATCAGCTGATTTGATCCGTTTAGCTGTGTAACCTAAAATTAACCGTATTTGTGATGTGCTATGGTCGACATTGACTTGTATGAAACTTATAAGTAATGCCGTGTAAAAATATTTCTTCAAGTTTCGATAAATGTAAGACCTATGCAAGTAAAGTGCACGTGCAAATATTTTATTATTACGATATATAGGTGAACACAAGCCTTGTACGGCTGATTTTGCGCATGCAAAAAGCTTGTTTTTGTCACGAAGGATGTTCTTAAAATCCATGTGAACTGAATTCTCAGCTGAGAAGACAAGATTGGCAGAAATCCGGTGAGAATTTACATGGATTTGCAAATAATAGAAGAAACAATAGAGAAGGGTTGGGCTATATGCCAAAAGACACACACAGCATGAGGCAGACGAGTCCTCGATACAGTACTAGGTATACAGGGTGGAAACTTTCAGCGGGGCAGTAAGGGGAAGTACCTTATCCGTTGCAGCTAGCAACGTAATAATAATATAGCATAATCAGCTTATAATGTCCCACTGCTGGGATACAGGCCTCCTATCTGTTAGGGGAACCATAATACCATAATCAGCCTATAATGTTCCCACTGCTGGGACACAGGCCTCCTCTCGGTGAGAGGGAGTGGGCCGTAATCCACCACGCGAGCCCAGTGCGGATTGGCAGATGTCACATGTCTTCGAATTTTTGGTTCTAGGACATGCCGGTTTCCTCACGATGTTTTCCTTCACCGTTTTGAGAGCAGTGGTGATGAGACGATTAACACAAAGTAAAGTGCCTGCTTGGGCTCCTGTTACTCGTTACTACTGGGCCACTACTACTCTACTATACATATAACTACACTACATAACAAACTAGCAGCGCCCGCGGTTTCACCCACATAAGTGTCGATCCCGTGGGAATATCGGAATAAAAACTATCCTATGTCCTTCCCCGGGATGCAATCTATCTCTCTGCCGAATTTTATCGAAATCCGTTCATTGTTCGTGGTTTAGGCGTGAAAAGGTAACATACAGACACAGACAGAGTTACTTTCGATCTTATAATATCAAGTATGGATTGATAAGCACGCTAAGCCGTTAGTCCCCGTTGCCATTCCTAGATCTTTTACAGTCTTACGGGTCGTTAGAAACCCGAAATCTGACAACCAGTCTAACCAAGGTGTATCGTATTACCCAGTAACTGGGTTGTGGAGGTCAGATAGGCAGTCGCTCCATGTAAAATACTGCTATTCAGCTGCATCCGGTTAGACTGGAGGCCGACCCCAACACAGTTGGGAAAAGGCTAGGCAGATGATGATGAGTATGGATTGATAAATGCTTGGGGACTAGCTTTATACTTATGTCTACCGACAGACCATATGGGCCAATGTTTGCAGGCTATGAGGAAATGAGGTGCAAGCAGTCTATTGCGATTGGCTAGATTAAAGACCAATAATTTATGTACTATCGTATTTGCAAAAAGTTTCTTCATTGGAATCGCTATTCGATTGATCGATAAAGTAACGCGTTAAATTCAATTGATTTGATCGCTCGCGATTGTTAACGCCAAGACCAGCTCGTAAAATCTAAACATAGAAAAGAAATACCATTGTCTTTATTACAAATAATTTAACAATTATAATAAAATTCTCTGACGGTCTAGAGGCGATCTATTATGTACAAATCTCTGTGTGATGATATTTTTAAAGGAATAGACCGGTTAGTCTAGAATAAGTAAAATTCTATCTATAAAGTCAAAAATGTATTGGATTGACCATTGACTTATGCTTATGTTACCGAAAAACAATAGTCAGTCAGTCATCAGTCCGTTGTACAAATACGAAACGCGATTGGCAATTGTCTAGGCCCTTTCGAATGCATTAATTCAAGAATCTTCACTATATAATTATGTTAAGTTCGACGGCAAGTTAATGTTTTGCACGTCTTTCGACATCGTTCTCGCATGTCCTATAATTTCAACATGAATATTGTATCCAATATATTGATTTTAAAAAGTGTCCATGGAGTATCTTGGCCGTTCTTCTCTATAGAAACCTAATACGTTTTCGGAATGGGCAACTAGCTTCATCTTTTTGTCTGACCCACTCTTTGAAAATTCAAATGTGCCTGTGATTGGTTTATTTGAAATAAAGGCTTTGAGTTAGAAATAAACTTCGTATTAATTTACCCAAACACAGCCTGAATATATCACCCCCAAACGTGCAAACTTTACCTTACTTGAATAACTTGACTTCCTATGGCACAGAACTTATAACTGAACTCTTCAACTCCCAAAGCAACTAAAGTAAACTTGATAGTTAACGTTCGTTAGCAGTTAGTTCCAAACTTACTCATTAAGAACTTTACCTGAGTGCGACATTAATTGTTCTTACTTCTTAGCTCGTTAGGGGAATTATATAGCTGAAAACTTAGAGTTTCCTAATGAAGTCCAAGTTGAGTTCCAAGTTATTATTCTTTACTTGGTTCACTCTCTAAGGCATCTTCTCGAAAAGCAATGGGTGGTCTCAATGGTGGATGCGTGATCTGAAAAAATTAATCATAACTATAGAATTTGGAATCTATAGGAAAAGCTTACATTCTATGGTGGATAACTTATGACATCATGTCATGATAAAAATAAAGCCTTAGTAACTGGTAGTGCTTATACCTACTGACTTTTAATACGTATTCCTCGACTGTTTCTAGAATCTTTTAGCCGTAGCCCAGCCCCTTCATAATAGCCTTATTATGACCCTCTGCTTGACCTATTCTACTGTTTTGAGTTGACTGCATCCAGTGGCTTTTTGTTACGATATGCTCACAGCCCATCTAGTAGGGATCCGACCTTCCTACGCTTTACTTTGTACATCATCGTCCTGATTCGAATTTACTCCATGGAGCGAAACCTGGCCAAACAATCTCAGGCGAATCTTGCAACCGTAAATAACATTATTCGTCCATAAATCTACCTAGAACTGAATAAACACAAAACACAAAGACTCTTTCAACAGACCATCTTAGATCTTCACAACAATCAGCCGTTTCTTCAATTTTTTCTGTCACCTTATCTAGAAAGGGACGGGAAGTATATTCTTTGGGATTAGAAAGAGATGCAGGTAAGATCGATTTAAGTGATGCAGCTGCTGCTAGTGCCAGGTAGCTGTCTTTCTGGAAGAATCTAAGCCTACTTATTTTTTGAGGAGCTTTTTAGATGAAATTCGGAATACATAAGATAATATTGGGAAAGGGTAAGGGATAAAGAATGGCGGCAATAAACTTGGCAGATGGGGGCATCAATATTTCTTGTATTGGAAGAAATAGATATTAGTTTAGAGACATATGACGCCCTATCTGATCAATAAAGATCTAATTATGTCAAGACCTTCATAAATTAACTAGTTTAACCAGAAACGAAATTATCTATCCAAAAGGTTTATCAACCAAGTCGGAATTGAAGATAGAGTTATAAGAAATGCAATCTATAATATTTGCTTTGGAATTATTTCGGGTTAAAACGATATCGCTTGCATGCATGATTGCATGGCATCATACAACTTTAGTCTAACTCCAAGAAAACTCAACAATAAATAATGTTTGGGACATCATACGTCACGCATGATCAAGAAATTGTTATCAAAATACATATTTGAAGAATGAAAAAAAAATTTACCTATGTATTTATTAATACAATAAAAATATATAAGTACACTGGTTAAACTTCATAAACTAAATTAAGTAACAAAATAATAAAATTAAAATATAATATACTAAGCATAGAGATATCCGGAGATATGCCTTCACTGCATATTTGTTCAAGTTCAAGTGTCGCCACCATAGATATCCGTGATCCTAAGCTAACTAAAACTATTATTAACAAACTTAAATATACCCGGGATAATTGCGTAACATACTGTCATTAGCAATGGCTTCCATTTTGACAGTTCAACAACATTCATTGCGTTATTAACGTTGTTGAGCAGACAATATTTCGAACATAATGAAGCAATGGATATCCTTCAGATCAGAATGAATCAGTTTGAGATTGATAGTTTGTTACGCATTATGATGCTGTCACAGGTTTCATACGTAGTTTGACTGCCCCATTGGTCTCGTGGTTGCAAGCGCGACTGCTGAGGTCCAGGACAAAGTGTTATTGGGTTTTCCATTAGGAATTTCTTAGTAACAGCCCGTAGTTTGGAACTTGGCGGTTTAATACACCCGTGTCTCGGAAAGCATGTAAAGCAACGGCTTTACGTGCGGATTCACGACCGGGGATCTCTACCCGGTCGTGTGGAATTGTCGTCTCATCGGACTATGAGAGTAACGGAACAGGGCACCAGAGAGTGCACTTGCGTTTGGGCACACACGTCTTGTGCACTTAGATAATATCTCCTGCGTACCAGGCTAATCTCCGTTGAGATTGGCCACCGTGACCGAAATCGGTCGGGAGGCTATTCATATTATTACGTATATTATTATTACGTGGAAACTAACTGCAAAATGTAGTACAATGAATGGCGCATTATCTGAATCAAAGCTTTCATCCTTCAGTAATAAATCGATACAAGTCAACGCAAATTAAAATCATTAAAGATTTAAACGAAATCAATTACTGTCCGCAAATTGGACCATGGGAACATATACACGTATAAAAGGAATAATTACAATAAAAAATGATTGATATCGAGAAAGTAGAAATCATAGGAGATCAATCGAAGACACTTTCTATGTCAGATCATCCGTCAACAACAAAAGAAATTGCTTTAAACGGACCAATTGTTGTCATACATTCATCGCGACAATTGCAAATGGCTACTTCGAGAAAATAAATCAAGCTGTCCGTCTTAGAGCCGACATCAGTCATATTCCTTATCACGCTATTGTGCGGAAGTTCGGAATTCAAACACCATCGACCAATCACGTCGGACCATCTGCCGCGAACGGCGCGTGCGCCGATCTTTGATCGATCGCACACTTTTACGCTTGTGTGCGTGCTCCTTGTACCATTTTTTTTGTGTTTGAGCACGAATCTATCTCTTTGTGTGAACGTTTCTAAGATTTGGCAGATGGCACGTGCTCGTCTATGCTTCTTTCCGTACATCTGTCGTTTCTTCGACCTTTTTTTCTTAATCTTTGGGATTTTTTTGTGATTTTCGTAGTGGCATGTGTCGCTGTTGCTGGGATGCAAATATGACGTTTTTGGGGAAAAAACGATGGATTTAATTCGTGTAGGGAGCACATGGTGGATGAAAAAATAAATCGTTCGGCACAAGTGCTTTGTTATTTCGTTTGCCATCTGCTTGCACCTTATTGTGAAGGCCTGTGATAAACATTGATTGCTTAGAAAGGTAGATCAAGTAATCGGACACAGATCTAAAGACAGGTAAAGGCACATACATAAGTAAGGTACTAAGTTTTCGTTAAAAAAAGTAAAAGGTGTACAGTACGTGCTTTTTAACGCATTGTGACCTTTCAATGAGAGCTTTTTCTAAGAAGTAATGCACGACAAAAGGCTTTAGCTATACAGTAATGCCTTCTAAAGATCGTCTGGAGAAAAAAACGTTCTTCATAAATTCTTCTTCTCATAATAAGTAACACGTCTTTACATAATCAGCCTATTATGTTCCCACTGCTGGGACACAGGCCTCTTCTCTGTAAGAGGGAGTGGGCCATAATCCACCACGCGGTCCCAGTGCGCGGGTTGATAGACGTCACATGTCTTTGAATTTTCGGTTCTAAGGTTTCCTCACGATGTTTTCCTTCAATGTTTTGGAGGTTCAATGTTTTGCCTGCTTGGGTTTGAACCCACGACCGACAACTCGTAGGACGCGGCCATTACCACTCAGCCACCACTGCTCGATAGTTGCACGTCTTTGCCGTGACGGAATTAATCTAGATATACCGAAGCTCCGAGCTCGAAAGCTTTTTACTGAAGCACAAAAAGTAGCGATCACGAAATTACAATTCCACGTCAGCGTTACAAATAAACCTTCACAAGCTCCAAAATCAGGTTATCAAAAATCACACAACCCACTAGCCAGCTAAACTCAAAACACAAAACCGGAAGTACCCACACGCACTTAGGCTACATTCAGCGGAAACCAGTCCCATCCCCGTCCCTTATGAAATACGAGCCCAAGGTCATAATGCACCTTCCACACTACCTGAACGAACAGGAAGTGACACAAAGCGTTGCGTTTGTGCAAAAACCTACCGAATCTCATCTGCTCACTTCCGCAGGATACGGAACCGTCTGCGAGCGCCAGGAAGCGCGCAAAAACTTAGCTGCGCGGGCGCAGGTTGTACTGCGCTCTTCTTTGTTTATGGTCTGTTTGTATGTAGGTACCCGTTGAGTGAAATTGCAGGTGATGCCGTAAGTACCTACATGTTTGTTTTCTGAAATTACTTTTAAATGTTTTTAGTAATTTAAATGATAATTTGAGAGGTTTTTTGATATGTAATACGGACTTTTTTTAAGTTATGTGGTTTATCTTCATGTTTTATTCCTTTTACATTACATTTAGATAAAAATAATAAAGTCAGAATTTGCGGGCGTAAGAGTAAAGAATAAATAGCCACACAATTTGCTCTTATTTGTTTTACAACGAAAAATGCAACATGATACCTACTTGTTAACTTAAAGTAGACCTACTTAATGCTACATTAAATGGCCGCCTTCTTAAAAATATCACCTTGTTTTCTGACAGCACTACCATGTAATTAGGCCTATAAAACCGACGATTAATATCGATTAATTAAAAACAAATATCCCGGCGAGTACATCACTAGGAAACGCACAGTGCTACCAACTTACCGCAACAAAATGTCAAAAACATTACCTAGATATAAATGGACCGCAATATCGCCACTACGAAAAACAACGGTCTTTTACATTAAGTTGCAATTTTATAAATGACTGCGAAATGCGAGATGGGAGTGCGTTGTTGTGGTTCTGTCTGTAATTTTTGCAATTTATTAAGATATCTTGCGACCTTCGTTCGACGTAGGTTATGTCCTCGCAGTTAGTGTACAGACGCGAGCATATCAAGCTTCTACAATCTGTCAAATATCTTGAATAGATTTTCAACTTTATCGCTAAAGTATTAGGTTCAAAGTTGATTGGGAAAATTTGACAGTTCGGGTAGCTTGATATTCTGGCGTCTGTACATTTAATACCGGCACTAATCCAGACCTAGAAATCTAGATGGACAGACGATCTCACAAAGATGGCTGGGACAGACTGGATGCGGAAGGTGGAGTGCAGGGTGTTTCGACGCAGTCTGGGAGAGGCCTATGTCCAGCAGTGGACTACCACAGGCTGAGTTGATTGAATCCAGACCTGGTGATGTCTAAGGTGTTCAAGATCACGATTTTGGAGTTAAGTAACTTTTACAAACAAGGTATTTCGGAAATACCCGTATGTTGTTTTAACATGAACTAAGTAATGGAACCAGGCTGTTACAGTTCACCGGTTCACACTGAATAAATCTTCACAATTCCTCACCTCTCTTAAACAAATTCCCATAAAGCTTCTTGAAAGATGAATAGTTACACTACACACCGAATTCTCTCTTTCAGTCGTCAGTAATTTGACATTCGAAAGAAGAAGACAAAGTGTTGTGTAACTATACAGACGCTATACAACGTTTATTAGTAAGGGGGTAAATCATAAGGTACATGCTACTACAATATAGATTTTCAACTTTATTAGTACATTATAAGGTTCAAGGTTGATTGGGAAAATTTGACAGTTTCGGGTAGCTTGATGTGCTAGCTGCTGTACAAACAATAAAAAACAATGCTCGTAGCTTCTCTGTGTAAGAAGAGCCCTTTGCCCTGCAGTGGAACAATAATAGGTTGGTATTATTGAGGTACAAACGCACGATACTGAAAAAGTTACATTGGTCGGGATTAGAGCCTGCTAGATCTCCAGGTCAGCATTTTAGCTGAAGTAAGTGACCAGTAAAACATTATGATAATTGTATGTTGGTGGTGTTTCCTTCTGATAGCACCTCGTCAAGTAGTCACGTGACCTTGCTCCAGTTTGCTACCATGCTCATGATTGACAGCGAGCCATAACTAAAAGTTCATGGTTTTTCTATCCAACAAAGGACCTCTTAAAAATGGAATGTGATCGTCTCGCGATAATGATGGCCGGTGTGCACGCGCCACCACCATATATGGCCGAAGGTGGCCGAACGAGCCTTCGTAAATGATCGACACCTAATTCTTATGGTTTTACCGAATTATTATGAAGGCAACAGTGTTGCGATCCCAATCGTATTGATAAAATAATTGTAATTTGCATGGGGCTTTAAAATTGAATGTTCAGCTGCTTGTTAGCCTACAAGCTGGAATTTGCTTGAAGATTGCGGATGTGTATTAAACGTTCCTTCTACTTTGTGGTACTACGTAATTGGTGGTATTTAATTTGCACAATAACAATATTTTCGTGGAACAGGACCAATAGAGAACTAGAGAGGAGAGAAAGAGGAGTGGAAAACTTTTAGAAAATATCTCAATCTTAGTGAAAGCAATATGGAGTTTTCTTAATCTTATGCTGACAATGATATTATATTAAAGAGGTAGATATGGCACTAGCGCGCGCAAATTGTTGCAGACAAATTCAGACAATCGTTGTAATTTCATTGTTGCTATCTCTTTCTGTGTCACACGTTCCATATTTATCTATCGCAGTTGGAGTTGTAAGTCTTTGTAATAACAACGCAACAATACAGAACGTCGCTCAGTCTGAACGTAGCATATCTTTCCTTTATAATATCATTGCATGCTGACGTTTCATAATCCATAATCAGCCTATAATGGTCCCACTGCTCCTCCTCCCATCTCCATCTTTCGCTGGCCTCCTCTCATATAGAGGGAGTGGCACTGTAATCCACCACGCGGCCCCACATCCAAAGTGCGGGTTGGTAGATGTCACATGTCTTTGAATTTTTTACCGGTTTCCTCACGATGCTCCTTTACCGTTTTGAGAGCAGTGATGATGTAAGTACAAACCCACGACCTTCAGCTCCTAAGTCAGGGCCACTGGGGGTTATCACTGGGCCACCACTGCTCTATGATGATGTTACATCCCTAAAATATACGGGAATATCCGTCATGTGCGTAATATTCATAGCTTCTAATAAAGTCGACATCGTTTATGTTCACCATAGATTTCGGCAAACATCACAGAAGAAAAAAATAAGCAAAACAATGCAGCATTTAAAACTATTTTCGACAAAACACGGTCGTGACATCCTCAATTCCCCACTTTATAAATATCGTTCCAAAATTAAATATTTAAATTGCTGTCATCGCCGCCGATTTGAAAAACGAACGGACGGAAGTACAGGTGATTGTTTTTTTCTTTCTTATTCTTAAATCAAGTTACACGTAGAACAGATTCATCGGTGGTCTGCCATTACTCGACTAAATCGAAAAGCCACAAAATCGACTATAATGTCTACGAATGACGGGAATATTCAACATAACAGGTCTGTGAACTGTTTTTTTACATTGAACTCAATCGCATAGTACGTGACAGCGTTATGCTTAATTTGACTAAATTACGTAGTGTGATTTTTTCATCTTTTTTCTGTGGGTTTCAGAAGTTTTTGTAGACATTATGGGATTTTATGCACGCGGTAGGTTGTTTTTATACCTATTCAAATAAGTCTCTAGGCTACGATCTAAATTACACGTCGGATTTAATTCAAGAAATAAACGTAATAAGATTCTTTGTTCAGAAAAAATGGGGCATCGCGTTATGATGTCTATAATGATCAATAACCCTTCATCGATCGTGATGCAACCGAGTGAGAAAAAAAACAAATTACTGCGTCGTGATTCTACCACTTAATAATCGTAGTATACACAGTATCTCACGACTACTTAAAAAAAAAATGGGGTGAAATAACCAGTTACGAGGCATCATTAAATGTTAGCATTATTAACTTACGATGGGTCAGACGGAGCGCATCACTGGAGGCTTTATAGCTAACTAACGAGAGAAGTTTTTAATTGCTGTAGAGACAAATTGAATATAATGTAAAGGTGTTTTTGTAATTTGCACTAGACCCAATTCCAAATTAATGGCCATTCGAAAGAGTTACCTAGAAGAAGTAGCACAATTTACATTTTTATTTTTTAACGCATGTAACCAATGTATCCGACCCATCAACGAACCAATCAGCCCTACTCATAAGAATATCGGTCGAACGATAGGTCCATTCGAAAAAAGAACGCAGTGATTTTTTTATTGAAAGCTGCGAACGGCTAGCAGGTGTAATCCACAATGAGGATTTGAAAAAAGAGTTTGGAACAGAAGGCCTTTTTCCCACGCCCCTATCGATATTTTTTAGTTTCGAATTCAGCTTCTAGAATTTTGCTTGTAGGTAGGTACGGTTCGTTATGAAAAGAGATTGGATGTAAGAAATATAGAGTCTAGTAAACTTTATTAACGTCTAATGCTCGGTATGCATCGCAATGCCTTTTTATTTTTTTTGGTTAGGAACCTTCTCCTGCACGCACACAACAACTTACCAAAGTTTCATCACAAACGGTCGAGCCATTTTCGAGTTTTTGGGAGCCTAATGCACGGCAATATATTGTTCTATGTATAGATAGAGACAGATAGAAGCAGACTAGGAGTTTTATAATATCTATCAGTAAAGGTTTCTAAATTACAGGACATGTCTGGTCCAAGCTCCAATATCCATTACACTTAGAAGATTTTAACTGTCAAACTTATAATTAGGCAGGTTGTGAAATGTCCTACTAGAGAAGCGGGCAGAACAAAATGTATCTATAGTAAAACTATCTTTGATGAGGTCCAGCCTACGTTGAAAATTCGCTCCCGGCCTCGTTCAATCGATGGTCGAGAACGGGAGCGCATGGGACGGGGTTGCCTCCTTTTGCGAGGATGTCATGTCTGCAAAGGAGGCGGTCGAGCAGGAGTGAGAAGCCGCATCCTCTCTCCCCTCCAGCAGGAGACGCACCGGGCGCCCGAGAAGGGCGCAAAACGATCTGCGACCTCCATGAGAGGTGGCCTGCGGGCGGCGGACTAGGGGCGTCCATCGTCCCCGGTCAGAAAGGCCCGAGTTGGCGCCGCAGTGTTCCACGCGCGCCACTCGAGGGTGGGTGCGGCCATTAAGGGAATGGCCGCACGGGGAGGCCTGTTGGGGAGCGGTAAATGCTTATGCAAATCCCGAACCCCGGCCATAAGCAGAGGTGAAACACCGCGGTGATTTTAGCCGGTAAGAGTCCGGCATGCCCCTCAGTCACCCCCACGATGATGGAAGTCCAAGAGGATTTCCAGCAAGCACCAATAAAAAAAAGCCTCGGTTGAAAATACTGGCCATTAACCCTTTGCGGGACACTAAACGCCCCCAGACGTAATAACGATAAAACTTATATTGTGTCCTTCAATGTATTTAATAATTAAGCCAATACATTGTGTCAAAGTGTCTTTGCAGGCAATTAAAACTACAAACTACAAGTATTAATACAGGATCTCAGATAATATGTAACATGGTAATAAAAGAATGAAAATAATCCAATTACTACTTTTCAAATCATTGAAATAATCATAATAATTCATACTGAAAACTGCATATACTCGTAGTATTTTGAACAAAAGCTACATTTGACGTCCATTTTGTAAGTCGTCATAAAATTGGACCAAACTCTCAATGTGGCCATCATCCCGTTATTTCATCATCACTGTTGCCTTATATTGTCCGCTAAACAAATATTGCGAAATAAAAATGTCATTTGCACGCACGACAGTAAAACAGTTGGTGTTTACATTCCGATGTGAATTCGTAAAGTGATCGGCATTATTTGGGCGTCTCTAACACCGTAGTCCTCTGCCTAGCCTTTTCCCAACTATGTTGGGGTCGGCTTCCAGTCTAACCGGATGCAGCTGAATACCAGTACTTAGCAAAATTATATGTAACAAAAATAACATAACATTATAAAATTCTAAGTGAAAGTTTTACTCTCACTTAGAATTCCTCATGTAGATATCGCAAATGTGTTTACATACACAAACAATATCTTCATTTTGTTACCTTTTTTTTCATGATCTTTACTTTATCGTAATTTTTAACCGTCAGTCATGCATGATACACAACAATCGCTTTAAATTTCATTATTAACGCATTCATTATTTTTGTATAAAAGCTTTGTGAAATTTACAGATCCTAAAAGAGTCGTACTATTATTTAACATTATAGCACTAGAAAATTGTTACTAACTTCAAATACGATTTATTTCAGCATCAACACCTGCGTCACCCATGTTTTTAGCTGCCTCTTATAACAGTTCGGTGTGAGAGCAGCCCGGTCGTCTCAAACGACATCTTGTACATGACAAGACCCTGACATTTGGCCGGCGACGCAAAAACCGCAGGAGCAGGCCGGTGCTCTATCGCATTTCACCGTTATGCTCGCTCATTGTTTCGATTATATCGCTTTTACGGGTTAAAAGTAGGCTTTAACTACCCGTTTGAGGGTTTATTTATCATGAATCAGCCTTAAGGGTTTATCTAATGGCTATATGGCGGACAGTGTTGAATAATAGAAAGAAGAAATAAGAGAAAAAAAAGTTACATAAAATGTCAATCAATCAATCTGCCCAGCCTTTTCCCAACTATGATAGGTTCAACTTCCCGTCTAACCGGATGCAGCTGAATACCAGTATATTACCCGGTTACTGCGTAATAGGATACGTCTTGATAAGACTGGTAACAGACTTTCGGGCTACTGACGACCCGTAACGACTGCCAAAGATCCACGAATGACAGTTGACGTGCTTTCCGAGGCACGGGGAGGTCTGAATAGTCTTCATTTATGTAAAGATGATTACCCAACCACGGCAAGAAATTATTCAGATTGTAATTGTTAGTCTGTTACGCAACGGTGCAGACGCGGACGTCAAAATGTCGTGTACCCAACATTCTCCAGAAAAAATTCTTCAGTGAAATTATTGTCCAAACTAAGCACAAAATTGATAGTGTCAAACTGGCCATATCCATAGACAAGTGACCAAAGTGAAGTAAGTAACAACTAATTACTCTGCATTGGCTAATAACTACGATTGTTATCTTGTCCAGAGACCGATGGATGTTGAAATGTGACCGACACATGAACATTAATGTACCGTGCTCAGTTTAAGGTGTACAACTGACATTTGGACTTGTATAGAGAAATTCTCTCTGTCTTGGGTGTTGTTATTTAGTGTTATTGTTGAAACTTGAGTGAGGTACAAATTGAATTTGAATGCGAATTTGTTACCTCAGAGTTTCCCTTAGCTATCCCAATTTATTTGGTATCGGCGCAACATATATTTTTCTTTCATACTTCTATTAGGTACTCGTCATCTCGGTAGTCACCCCTTTCGAGCCATATCATTCAGACAGTCCATCCATATTTTCTTCAGTTACCTCAGTATAGTTTATTTGATTTATTTCTGTAATTCAACTGTTATAGTGCAAATGCAGAAGTTGCAAGCTCAAAAGTAAAAATGGACTAATTGAGTGATTTCTTGAACGACATGACAAGCTAATGGCCCAGAGTATTTTTCAGTTAGCATATTCAGCATGAAAACTTGATAGCTGAATAGATGAGGCATGTTTAGAAAACGCCTAAAATATATTTGGAAGTATCAGATAATAATACTTTTTGATGCTCTTAAAATTGTTCCTTCACCGAATTTTTGTTTTTCATTTGTCATCATTGGTTGACTCTCTGAGTTGCCTCCAAGTTTCCCCAGGACATGAATAGCCATCATAATTTTATCAAGTGAGTATTGACTGCACCACGTCCGTTTACAAACTTGAAATATCGATACGTAGATATAACCGCCACCTCTATACTTACAAACCCGTACGATCAATCAATAAGTTTCTGCGCGAAATATCCATACTTATCAATACAACACACTATTATAACTAAATTATTCCCTACAGCGAGAAATTATTCCTCTCTCCAATGATAAAAATGCTAGTTATTAAAATCTACCTCGAAGAATAGTATAGACGAATGCAGAAGTATCGATCCTTACTGTTTATGAAAACTACTTAGAAAGTATAGAAACACGATGTTCTGCCACAACTGACTCGTTGGTTCAGTGGTTCCGAGGTTGACTGCTGAGCATGATGGGACCTGCGTGTGCCCTCCAGGTTGGGCAGTGTTATTGGGTTTTTCCATTGGGAACTTCTCAGTAGCAGTCCAAAGGCCAATTCTCGTAATTTAAAACGTTCAAAGTCTAGTCGCAGTTGCAGTCTCATCTCGGCGACAAACAAAAACTTGGCAAAATTTAGGGAAATTAGAGATATTTTTGACAGATTGAGACTGAGGAACGATCTTAAAATTACGAGAATTAGCCCTTAGGTGTTTGCATTTGTTTCCTTTTGATGGCAAGCAGGCTCACCCCCGTTACATGGGACTTAGGCCTGAATTCCTGTTACGCTGACGTCGGTCGCGTTCGTCTGTCGCGTGTGTGAATATACGTTGTGTTCTTATATAGCACCATACTGCGACGCTGACGTCAGCGGTGCGTATGTTGGTACTGGCCGTACGCTACTGACCGTACGCGACAGACGTCAGCGTAACAGGAATTCAGGCCTCAAACATAATCGGCGTTCTGTGGAAGTAGAAGTACTATACACATTTTCCTACTTATTTGGGGATTACAAACGTGATGTAATGTTATGTCAATGTGCTGTGGCAGTTAGGTATTATTGTTTGTCTGCATCATCCCACTGCTGGGCCAAGGCCTCTCCCCATGACTTCCAGCTCTTTCGATCCCGGGTTGTGGATCACAGGACGTTTTTTTTCTCCAGCTCGTCCCGCCATCTTCTACCTGACAGTTGCCGCGACGCTTTCTGGCAGTTTAGTGATTTCAATAGCGACTATTTTAGACTTCTGTCTTTTCCTACACTATGATCTTAGCTTACCATATTGGTCTAAAAAATGAATGTATACCAATATATTGCGTTAATAATGTAGCTGTTATAAACACGTTGTTTACAATGTTTCGTCGACGGCGGCGCCATCTGCCGACGTCCCGTTAGTCTCAGGGACAAGCGCACGCGCAGCCTAAGTGAAAACAGATGATGGATACTTTTACTAGCCGAGTTCTTACTTTTGCGTGCTTGATAATTTTATTATTCTTACAATTAACGTCTCGAATTGTTTTTTTTTTTGGTATGTTTAGAAGGTTTTATATGTGCGTATTGTTGGCCAGAAGGGGAATAGAGTACTTAATTAATGGGTCAAGGTTTTTTAATAATTAATGAGGTGCTATACATATTAATGACATGGTGATTTCCTTTGTTGTGAAAAATTAATTAGAATTTCAATTTTCTTGCTTTTATAGTAGGTAAGTACTTTTTTACTTGCTCTATTTTAGAGCAGCTATAATCAAGATTTTCAATAGGTAGTTATTAAATTATCTTAAATCAATACTTTGAAAGCCAAATTTTGGATCATCTATTATTTACTATCTATTTAATCCGTGTAGCGTTGCTCTTTCACTGCTGGCTTGAAAACGTCATAGAATGCCAATGTCCCAACATCTCATCCGTCCATATTATAAGCTCACAATCCTAGGTCTTATTGGGACCTATCTATCTTCTAATATCGTCATTCTCCTGCCCTCATCCCAATTTATTTGGATTCGGCGTCTTTTTCTTCCATACTTCTCTTCTTTATCTTTATCTCCCTATTTCGTTTGATCCACGACTTTTTGACCACCTACTGTACCTATATATAAACTCGAAAATGGCTCGACCGATTGTGACGAGACTTTGGTGAGTTGTTGTGTGCGCGCCGGAGAAGGTTCTAAAATAAAAGAAAAAGACATTGCGCTGCATTAGCTAGTTTAATAATAAATTCTACGAGTAGGTACTAGCGGTCTCATTCAACAACAGTCATGGGAAGTGGAGAAACAGTCGCTCAAAGTCAAGACACGATCAATTTCTCATCAACGTATAAAATCAATATTACATCCTGTCCAAACATAAAAGATTAAATATAATGATGACGAGAGTTTTGGCAATAATCGTAAAATTGCAGGAAATTGAAACTGATGAATGTTATTACTTCCTCTTAACAATTACTTATATAGTCTGTAATTACTTCTTAGTACAATAAAAGTTACATTATGTTGTGAAAATCTGTTTGGAAATGACAAAAGAGTCATGTGTGGTTTTATATGATTTATGGTAAGAAAAACAAAAGAAAGACACATTGGACGTGTTTGAGAATTAAAACGGTTTTAGAAAGAGATAGTTGTCTTTTGATAACATGTCAAATAAGCCGCATGCACGATGACCGTTGCGCTTAAGAGAAAATGGGGGGATTTAAAAGATATTTCATTAACTGAAGGATATACCGTGTCCCTATGTTTTTCTTTTTTTCATTAATAGTTGTCAAATTTGTACACTAGGTCTCTGTTGACAGCGGTTTAAATCGGCAATTTTGAGCATTTTCTTTTGAGGGTTCTAGTGCTTATAAAAATAATGTATGAGAAAAGGAAAACATAGGGACATACAAGTAGTTAAATATTTATTATTCTGTAAAAAATCATTGCTTTATGGTCATTAACCAGAAAGAAAACAGGCGAGAGCGTTTCTATGGAGAAAAGACCACCCACATTTCTTCTTAAGAGCCTATACTACCTCAGCTAAAATTCACTCTTTATCTCGCTCGCACGATACTGCTCGCGGACTGTGTGAAAGCGAGACAGAGTGCGGTGCTGGGCGGGAGGCAGCGCCAATAGTTTAGGTATTTGCTCTTTACGGTGAAAATAAAGGTAATTCAAAAAAACTAACTAACATAAGACCTGCTTTATAGTTAGTTCAGTTAGTATGCAAAGTTTCATGATCTAATTTAAGGTATTTTTGGAATACCAGCGGTTTATTGTTCGGTTTGGAGGTAACTTTGGAATTTTTTTCTATCGAGAAAATTTTATGGAATCGTGTTTTCATCTAACATAAGACCTTACATTAATCCTCAACTTTAGCATATATTTATTTCAAAATTAATGCTGCGGAATTTTCGACATAACGGAGGATCATGCTAAGCCATTTGAGGTAGTATAGGCTCTTAAGTCTACACACCATGGGTGCCTGAAGATGGACAGCGCGGCCAAGGTGGGCCCAGAAAGCGGTGGCGAGATGATCTGGACGCGTACAGCGAGGGCTGGTTCGAGGTGGCGCGGGAAAAGAGTTCCTGGAAGGACTTAGGGGAGGCCATTGCCTAACAGTGGAACAGTATAGGCAAAACAGAAAAAATATACAAAAAAAATGTCATGGTTGATAGCTCAAACACTATAAATATGTTTGTACAGACGCCAGCACATTAAGCTACCCGAAACTGTCAAATTTTCTCAATCAACTTTAAACCTTATGCTTTAGTGATAAAGTTGAAAATCTATTAAAGAAATTTGACAGATTGTAGTAGCTTGATGTGCTGGCGTCTGTACCACCAAATATCATTACTGTTTTCCGATTAAGTACCGATTTTTCGAGATAGAGTTGCTAAGGAACTTATCAAATTTATCCCTTCTTATTGCTAAGTACGCTATTTTAGTACTAAAAGGGAGGATGCAAATCAGGTATTCTCAAGTTAATATTTTTATTTATTTATTGCACAGGTGTTGCTTCCTAAGCACCTGACATAATCCCTTAGTCGTCTAGGAACGAGATAGTGTGTCCTTACCGCTATTTTTAGCAACACAGGTTAGCGATTATTATAGTTATAATAACTATAATAATCGCTAACGTGTCATTCAATCATTATAACCAACTAACGACCCGCCCTTGTTTGACACGGTTTTTACAACGTAACAGACATCGAGATTTCTTTATTATTTGTAGGTATACACACTAGCAGCGCCCCGCGGTTTCATCCACATAAGTGTAGATCCCGTGTGAAAATCGTAATAAAAAGTATCCTATGTGTTATTTTAATGTATAAGCTTTATTACTGGTAAGTTTCATCAAAATCCGTTCAGTAGGTTTTGTGTCAAAGAGAAACAAACAGCCATCTGTCCATCCTTACAAACTTTCACGTTTATAATATTATCTATCTTTATACATAATTAGTAAAAAAGAAAGTCGTGTTAGTTACACTATTTATAACTCAAGAACGGCTGAACCGATTTGGTTGAAAATTGGTACCGAACGAAGTAGCGCCGGGCAGCTAGAAATAATTTATATGGCAAAACAACGTTTGCCGGGTCAGCTAGTATATATTATAGTAGGATAGGTAAGCATTTCAGAAAAAAGGGCTGATTTTTCCAACGCCAGATAATTTTAGAGGAAGAATAATTTTGAATTTTTGACAGTTCATCCATACAAAAACTGTCAGACGTCAATTTTATTCCACGAATAAAAAATATCTGTCGACTGAAAAATCAGACGTAATGATGGTGAAACCGCATCAAAATCCGTTGCTTACTTCAGAAGAACAACGCGGTGACACAGACAGACACGAAAAACGACTTTAGTTTATTAAATGTACTAGTAATATTTCCAGATATTATTATTTTTTATTATTGTAAGAAAAGCTTATGTCGTGGTAAAAATATTAGGTAGCCAGCAAAGGCGGTACGTAGCGAGGCTGACAAGTGTTGTGTGAGTTGTAAGCACGTGCTTTCTGAAAACAGCTACAGTCATACACTCGTCCCTCCTTGGAAAGCCAGAAAAACAAAAAATAACTTGATATAAGATAGAGCTTCCTGAAGAGAAAGTAGTAAGAAGACACTTACTGGACAGCACATGACAGCTTCATAAAGAGACATTAAGGGGGATGCACGAATTCAAACTTTTTTACGTATATTGCAATTTGCAGGTCAGTGCCAGGTTGTATTGTGATCTAAATATGATTCGCGACCATAACAAATATGTATTTACAGAAATTGTCATTAGACTCATCAATACAACTCTCCAAGGACCTTAGCCAGAATTAGCTTGATGAAAAGACAGGTTTGGTAAGTCTGGATATCATACTCTTGGAGCATGATGCCTGTCTAGTAAACAATAGCGTCTTGTAAGACCACCGCAAGATTTTGGCGGGACCGGGCAAGGCTGTGCGCCTAGTATGGCGTTCACCTGCGCGCGCGCCACCTGCCGCACATCTGACACAGATGCAGAGTAGTGATGTTATACTGATGATGTCGATAGAAATTGTAATTCAGGAAAACTGTAAGTTTACTAATCACATCAAATCACACTAATATTATAAAGGCGAAAGTTTGCGAGTGTGTGTGTGTGTTTATATGTTTGTTACTTCTTCACGCTCAAACGGTTGGACCAATTTTGATAAAATTTTGTATGGAGGTAGCTGACACCCTGGATTAACATATAGGCTACTTTTTATCCCGATATTCCCACGGGATCGACATTTACGCGGGTGAAACCGCGGGGCGCAGCTAGTCGGAAATAAAATGAAAAAAGGTGAACTATTTCAATGGTGAATACTTGATTACTTCAAAAGCCTAAATGCACAGACAATGTCATTTGCCTAGCGATAATTCTTTCTGTGACACCCACGCAGAAACGTTTTTATCATAATAAAATCAAGAATAAGTATAAAGGCAATATAAAAATAAGAACCGACATAAATTATTGTAAGAAACACGTTAACACAAAAACCAAGACGACAAGGGAAGTACAGACGCCAGCACATCAAGCTACTACAATCTGTCAAATTTCTTTGATAGATTTTCAACTTTAACGTTTAAACATAAGGTTCAAAGTTGATTGGGAAAATTTTACAGTCTCGGGTAGCTTGATGTGCTGGCGTCTGTACTTTTGTATGTAAACAGAGTAGTATTTTACGTGATACTACTATAAATTGTAGATTCGACGAAAAATTTTGTTGTTTCTGATTTACATCTGTGATTTACATACACATCATTCTAGACGATTCTTAAGGACATCCAATAAATATGTCGAGCGATTTGCATTTCGTTCACAGAAAAATTTAGGTCTTATTTTTTTGTCATTGTTTTTGCAAATAAGATCCGAACATTACACTATTTACTTCAAAAACATGATTCCCAAGAAGAAGATTAAATAAGAGATTTATGAAATAATCTATTTTAAAGACAGTCTATGTACAGGCACATCAAGCTACTGCAATCTGTTTTTCTTTAACCTTTTGACCGGCACAGTCATGTATAGATGACAAACCAAAATGTGCCCAGCACGCCACGGTTCGACTACGTGACAGACTTTGACGCCGAGGGCACGTTTTAGATTTTTGGACGTGTGGCGGTCAAAAGGTTAATATTTTCAACTTTATCGCTAAAGCATAAGGTTCAAAGTTGATTGGGAAAATTTGACAGTTTCGAGTTGCTTGTATTTCAAAATCTCTAATTATGTAATCGTGATCTTGCAGGCTTTATTGAGTTGTTAATTTCACGAATCCTTAATCATTTAATAATATTCAGATTATTTGTCGAAATAAAACAAACTATCGATATTATTTTGATCGACATCCACCACCACCATAAACTTCTCTTCGCGCATCTCAACACGTGACGAATGCGCTTTACGCTGCACAACTAGCCTAATTATTACGTCGAATAGACGATACATTTCAAGAAAGCGATGCAGCCGCTTTATAGTATTACACAATCGATTGATTAATAAGAATACTGAATGTAAGTAGTAATTGTTTTAAAGAGATGTGTTGTCATGGACGGTTACGAATGTGTTTCCTATTTATATTTTTATTGATTGTTGCTGTTGATGCTCGGTGTTTTAGGGTTAGTTGGGGAGGAGGTAGAACCTAGATGGATTTCTTACTTGTCATAACCTATTAGTTACTCTGCTTCTAAGGTTTGCGATTGTGACACTTTCGAAACTCTATCATCATCATAGTTTACTGCTGAACACGGTGCCCCCAATGACTACTACAATCAAAATAATTTGACATAACAATATTCTTTTTTTTTTCGGATATAAATCTCTGGCTAAAATAAATAAATATAAGGCTCTGGGTGGTGCGGAAGGGAGTGTCAGACTCTTACTGACTAAAACCCACCCATGTTCCTTCCTTAGCCATTTATGTTCCGGGCCAGCGGTAACCCTTTCGGACAATCCCGCTGACCCGGCAGGCTTCGGCCTTTAGAGGCCCCTTCTCTGCTGCTGACATCTCTTTGAGGCGCGCGCGTGGAACACGTACGCGCCGTCCATAACAATATGCTTGACATACGAATGTGTGATTTCTGTAAGAGGACGCTGCATATCATCTCAACTTATTCCTTTTGCCATAATATTGACGACCACCGTTTGAAATGGTGTGGATGTGGACTTAAGGGTGGAATCATCACTCATGTTTACGCTACAACAATATGGCCTTACAATATACCAATGTACACACATCAACACGGTCTAGGGATATTTTTAAAAAAGCGAATTACTATCAATGTGTTAATTATTTATATGACATGTATATATTTAAAAGATACGTTATTTAATATTCTACCATTTTTTAATAATGGTTAAGGTACTTAGATTAAAATTTCAGGATTTTATGGAAAAAAAATGAAGCATAGACGGAAATCGTTTAGGAATGAACTTTTAATTTGTGAGTAAAAACTGAAAAAAATAGAAAAATCATTTAATTTGTGTTTATAAACTTGAAGTTAGTAGTCTGAGAAAGCGCCCATGATGTTCATAACACATCGGCAACGATTCGGCATGCTCAGAACAAGGTTGTCAATGTCTTGCTGCGGAATATTGTCCCATGTCCTTCTGAGGTGCGCAAAAAGTTGATCTTCTGTAGCCAGATTTTCAGGAACTTCCTTCAGAGCTCTTCTTTGCAGCATATCCCACGCATGCTCAATGGGATTTAGATCTGGCGATTGAGCAGGCCAGTCTAAGGCCCTAACATTATGTGTATGTAACCAAGCTGCTACCGTTCTCGCCGTGTGTGCCCGGGCATTGTCGTGCATGAGCAGGAAATCTTGCCCCATTTGTGTTCTGTGGGGCAAGATTACGGGCCCCAGCACCTGTTGGACGTATCGTTCTGCCGTCATATTGCCCCGCACCCAAACGAGATCCGTCCGTCCTCCAAGACGAATTCCTGCCCAAACCATAATTGTTCCTCCTTGGTATGGGTGAACTTCCTGAGGGTTCTGGAGACGGCTCCATCGTCCAGGAACTCGCCAAACACGCGTCCTTCGTGAATCTGGATGGAAGCCGAACCTGGATTCATCCGTGAACAGCACATTGGACCATTGCTCACGGCCCCAGTCCACGTGGTTCCGAACCCATTCTAATCGTCGTCCACGATTGCCTCTCCGTAAAGGTGGGACCCGGAGTGGTCTACGAGAGCGTAGATTGCTTTCATGCAGTCGCCTTCTTACAGTTTGGTCACTCACAAGCACTTGGTGTTCCACTCGCAGCCTTTGGACCAATTGAGTCGCCGTTGCATTTGGTTGTGCTCGCGCAGTAATTTGCAAAAATCGGTCTTGTCTGGGGGTAGTGATGCGACTTGGCCCCCGGTGCCTCTCCGCTACTTCACCTGTGGCACGATAGCGTGTCCACAATCTTGAAATTACATTTTGATGGGTCCCTATGGCCTCAGCAACATTACGCTGAACAGACCCAGCTTCCAGCATTCCCACAGCTCGTAACATCTCCGCCCTCGTCAAATGTCGGCGTTGCATGGCTACAATACCTCAATTTTAACTTTATCTTTCGTTTAAAAATGAAAAAAAACTGTAAGTAAACGTAATTCGTATTGTTTTCTAAATTTCGCACAAATGAAAATTCCCTCTCCTATACATCAAGACATTTTTTGCCACCGAAACAAAAGAATTTTCAAAAATTTAAATTTGGAATTAGTCTGAGATAAATTACAAACAAATCGGTGTATAAAAGATTCCAATGCGGCCAGTACTTTTCGAGTTATTTAATTGAGTATGAAATATCCCTAGACCGTGTTGATGTGTGTAGCTTAATCGAAATCGAAAGTACTCGTAGGTCTGTACCATTTCAGTATGGAAGCTCCTTCGTAAAGTTTGGGGAGAAGATTATCGGATCGACATCATCAGGACATAGCATGTTTGAGAATATTACACCTAGAACTCTAGCTCGAAGATGAAAAGATCACATATAAAATATCCATGTCGTTACATCACAACTCGCACTTGACCATTACGATACACATTGTACCATCCGATACAGTTTTTTCATTGAATGCGTTGCATATTTTAATTTACTTTGTACACGAGTATTTTAGTTCGTCGTTAATATGGGAATCGTGCGATGCTCAGACGCCGCTCGCATCCAAATGACTTTACAAAGTTGTGTTGCCACGCCTATTAAGGGGTTTTTATATTAAATTATTATGTGGTGCATTTATTAGACTGGTAAAGTAATTTAAAACATGATGTGTTTTATTTAAAAAGTTAGCATACATAATATTCGTATTAATCTAACATGACTTTGTCCCTTCTCTACCACTTAAAAAAAAGGTTCAATAACTCCTACATAATCTTTTATCACTGGCCACAAATAAATTCCATACTTCCATACCACTGACTGTATTATACAAGTGTTTAATAGAGGTCAGTGTTCCATAACCACATAATCAATATAACATTTTTGAAATTAGAACTATCCTTCCACAATACTTGGCAACACCATTCCCAGTAACCTACAGGATGATTTATGATTGCCCGTGTGTACAGGGTCTATAAAAACACAAACAGGGTAATTTTGTCTAGATCTAGTAGATGCGACGAATCGAGTCGGATGCCATTCGTGTCAACTCGGGTCGTGAATACATAGCACCTATAAATAGGTCCGTTAGGGGCTTACACTAGACACGAGAACTACGCCTAGACACCTTTTGAAGTTGTGTTAACCTGTTAACTTAATTATGAAGTAACACTGGAGTGTCTGGAGTTGTAAACTGACAATCTAGAACATGGAGTTTAAAATTGAGTTAGTGAGGGAACTAGGTACGTTCCTACATATTTAAATAACTAAAATTTCTCCCCATTGTGTTCGGCGCTTCAGTTAGACTCTAATGGTAATCGACAATAGTTAAATTCCCTATTTTCGTGGGTCTCGTAAAAGTTTTTATCAGCTTTACAGGAGATAAGATAGACGGAGGTGTAAGTACATACCCACATTTCACCAGTTATGATTGATTTTCATGTAATACGGGATGCCAATCTCCATCCAGCCCACTTGCCCATCGCCTTTAACCGGAAACAAATCCAGACAGACTGCTATAATATTTTTATCTCACAAAGCCACGCGCTCTTCACTTGTGTTTACCAAGTTACCAAACTTGCTGTGGTAATGTGTGTGTGTGTGTGATAGGTATGCTGACGCTACTCGTGTTCACGCACACATTCACAGCAAGTTTGTACACTTGGTAAACACAAGTAAACCGCGCGTCGCTTCTGAGTGTGATGAAAATACTGTACTGATACCTCCACAAATCCGTGGGAAACGGTACTCAAAACATATAAATACTACAAGTCAAGTTAAACGCATAATCCTGAAACCAGTTTGATTCAATAAATTGACGTGAATATGAGACATCGTTAACATTTAGCGTCCCGCTCAGCTGCTCCGCATTCCGTGTATGTAAACGTCAAGTTTTTCTCTTCCGGGCTCGTAATACTTGGAGAGGGTACTTCTGCTAAATTACTGCTAAGTATGACAGGATGACTGTTAAAGTTCACTTTTGGATATTATCGGTTATTAATAGTGTCATTAACATCCTCCTAACCTATCCAGCTTCCTATCCTACTAATATTATAAACGCGAAAGTTTGTGAAGATGGATGGATGTTTGTTACTCTTTCACGCAAAAACTACTGAACAAATTTGGATAAAACTTTACAGTAATATAGCTTATACATCAGAATAATACATAAGATACTTTTTATCCCGATATTCCCACGGGATCAACACTTATGCGGGTGAAACCACAGGGCGCTGGTAGTTCCAAATATATTTGGAGTCAGTGCAGTACGTTTTCTACTTTCTTCCAATCCAGCCATCGTTTAATTCGCATAAGTACTAGGAAGTGGTGAAGGATGGGCGTCTTATGTGATTTTGACGATCGAAAAGTGCTGATCCTCAGCCTTATCGATAACGATAAATTGTTCCACCGAACGGCACGTTACAAAATTTTGTTTCAGTGCGGTTAGTGGAAGTGCTCAGGTGCTGTTCATCCAAGTGCGGTTGAAATCAGTGCTCTGAGTGGAATACCTCTCTTTTTTGAATAAATGGCTTTTGATTTTAATTCTGATCTTCTTTTTTATCGGTTATCGGTCGGTTATTATGATTTATTCCGGTCTGGTGGTAAGAAAGACATCACATATTTAGCTAATAATGTTGCTGTTGAGACTTAGACCTAATGTGCCCATTACCCTGAGCCTCGACTCGTTGAGAAGGAGTGGGCCGTTATCCACCATGCGGGCTTAGTGCGGGTAGGTGGATGTCACATGTCATCGATTTTATGGTCAAGGACATGCCAGTTTGCTTACAATGATTTCCTTCAACGTTATTGGGGTAGTGGAGTTGAAACAAATTGTAAAGTGCACGCCTGCCCTGCCTGGGTTCAAACCCACGACCTGTCACGACTCGTAATTTGGAAAATAAAAAGATTATTATCCCTAATTGAATTCTCACGTCCACACAATGACTACAATAGGAACAAATAAACCAATTAATCAGTGAATGACTATTGTTTGATCAAGCGACCTAGCGCATGCCGGAAGCGCGGGCGCATACGCACCTGACCAAATATGGGTGACATCTCAATGTGTTTGGCAGGTTGATAAGGCAGCGTTTTAGTATTACCTACATAATATTTTACAAAGTTTAAAAATTATGTAAGAATGTAATTATAGCTCCTTAACTGCTAAAAATATTACTCGACGCCAGCTTTTTTCTATTTGGAAATTCTTATATCCATGGACGTACGAAAGTAAGATGAAGTGATCCACGTCGCGCTGGAGATTGACACTATTGACAGCTCTCCTCAAGCACTTCACCTTACTTTCGACTGAACTGTTACATTACTGGCTCCCGGTGGTGAGGGCGTGCGATTCCTTGACACTGAAAAAAAAGTGCCGTCTTTACTCAGATCATCAAAACAAAAAGATAAGCTTTGGGATTTACGATGGAACAACTGTGTCTAAATATCTCGACCGCTTTTGAACGCTTTGTACCACTCATAGGCACGTGTGAAGAAACTATGATTCGACATTCTACAAAATTTCAAATAAACTACTTTCGTCGTATTTCAAACACATAAAAAGCACTTTTTATGTCGACCGTACAAGTTGAAAACAATAGAAAAAACTGGCCAAGTGTGAGTCGGACTCGCACACGAAGGGTTCCGTACCACAAGGCAAAAACGCCGAAAAAAACACGTTGGTTTTATTTGAGCCCCCCATAATTATTTATTTCATTCTGTTTTTAGTATTTGTTAATGTTAAAATTCATCATCTGTGAAAATTTCAACTGTCTAGCTATCACGGTTCATGAGATACAGCCTGGTGACAGACAGACAGACGGACAGTGGAGTCTTAGTAACAGGGTCCAGTTTTTACCCTTTGGGTACGGAACCGTAAAAAGAAAAAGAAATGTAATCATATTTATCGTATTCGGTGTTCTCCGGGACGCCCGGCCCTAGGGGTTCGGGGTACTAAGGGAGTAACCCATCTTATAAATCCTAGACCGGTAGGTACATAAATGTGGTATAGGTATTGTTATGATTTTCACAAACTTTCAGAATCTTACCTTTACAACTTAGTAGTTGTAGTTGTTTAAATATTTGAATTACGTAGTCGTACTTCAAATATTTTTCTACGAACTGACTGAACCTAGCACATACATGGGTACACTCACGTTCATAATAATTATCTGAAGTTCGATAGGGTTGGGCGCCAATCTTTGACGCAAACTGTTGGCCCAATTATAAGGCATAATATTATAATTTTACGGACATCGGAAGTGACGTCTACGATAGTGGTAGATAGCAATAGATGGTGTTTTCTACACCATGTTTGAACGTACTAACACTATCTTTATAGCTCTTCAAATTCATTCTAATATTTTTTGCGAGTTATGTTACGATAAAGGTAATAAAAATACAGAAAAAACCAACCAACTTCCGAAAAAAACACTACAAAGTGAAAAATAACTTTAATTTCGGAAGTCAGTGTCGTTGGTGCCGTATTTTCGTTATTTGACACCGACTTCCGAAATTAAAGTTCCATATTTTGACGCATCTTTGGGCGTAAATAAATAACTCCTGGAGTATGATAATTTATTAAAGAATTTAAATATCTTAATTTTAAATAAATATCCCTAGCAGTTTTTTCATAATATCTAGTACGCCCAAAGGTCTGTTCACGAAATTTTACGCTCGTTTTCGGTATAAATCATCGTCTATTTCAATAAATAAATAAACCTACCGACTAGTTCAAGCCGTCGACATAAAAAATAAAAGTTGCTTCTATACTATCTATATATATAAAATGGTAAACTGACTGACTGACTGATTGTTGATATATCAACGCAGAGTCTAAACCGCTGCTCCTAGAGACATGAAATTTGGAGGGTGTATTCTTTGTGAAGAGTATGTTTTTCGAAATTCCACCCCTAAGAGGGTGAAATTTCACGCGGACGATGTCGCGGGCAGAAGCTAGTATACCTATATATGAGGGAGTGGGCTGTAATCCACCACGCGGTCCCAGTGCGGGTTGGTAGATGTCACATGTCTTTTAATTTTTGGTTCTAGGACATGCCAGTTTCCTCACGATGTTTTTCTTCACCGGCTTGAGAAGCAGTGGTAACTAATTCATACTAAGTAAAGCGCCTTACTGAGTTCGAACCTCGTAAGTCGGAGCCGTTAACCACTGTTCCACCACTGCTCTCTTTAATACATACATAATTCTGCCTAAATCAAAATGGAGACGCTCGCACAAAAACCACATCAGAATCTGCCATTCAGTATTCAAGATTACACACACGTCAACAGCTTAATTTGATATGTAAAGTTACTCGATAACGGCTATAAAAACAATTTTGCATGCAAAAAGGAAGAGACTAATTAGATAAGTATGCACATTGCATATTCAAGGTTCGTTTACCACTTAACAGACTGCGACCAGTGTTGCCAGATTATCCTGAACTGATAGGCATACGGATTCCGAGGGTTTTTATTGGCAACATTGGTTCCGGTAGAAGGCCTGGTAAAATTCGTTAATCAGTATGGCCAGGTCTCTAATTGATACTTGCAAGAATGTTGGTGTAGTGAATCTTATCAGTCGGATTCATCTTTTGGGAAGTTATTATTTTCTGATATCTTTCCACTTTTTCACAGTTAGAAAGAAAGAAAATCCATTATTTGCGACGAACATGACGAAGAGAAAAAACGCAAAAAGAACAGGTTGGAGGAAAAAAAGCGTCACATCCACGCAAAACGGCCATCGCTCAGCATAATGCTACGACCCTTTGCGAGACCGAGCCCCAGTTTTCATCGACAGCCGGCGTTGACGTGATGACGTCAACCGGTGCAGTATACGATGAGATATAAATAGCACAGTAAGAAATAAAAAAGAAAATAAATATACAAATACCTAGTTCCAATTAGCTATAGGTTTGCCTAAACATAAAAGCAAAGGAGACATAACCCTCCTTTTGGGCTTCGCCGCAGTCGGGTAATAAATATTAATTGTGAATGAACTTGTTGAGCCAACACAGCTATCTACTCTCCTATTTCATATCAAGGAGATTGCTATATTCCAGTATGAACTGAAGAGTGAAGCTTCAGGCTCAATAAACTTTTGTTTGGTTCTCAAATCCACACCACGGATCAGCAAGGCTCCCTTAGTGTGCATGGCCAAACCATTGTCACAAAGACCAATCAATTTTTTCATCATCCGGAAACGTGCTTATTTATTGACTTTTTATTATAATTTTTTTTTTTTATCTGTTTTTATTTAGGGGTTTTTATCTTAAAGATATGCCAACCCCATCATACCCTTTTACAATATATCTACATACATCGAATTTACATATACCTACGTACTACATCTTTTTATTATTAAATTGACTGTCTTTTACTGTAACGTACCTACCTATTACCCTCCCTCTTTTAGAAAGCATCTATGAATGGAAACAGCTTACTAGATCCTACCACCCTGATGGTAGGATCTAGTAAGCTGTTTCAATACTTAATTACAAGTCAAAATCACTAAACAACCAGATCCATCCGTAGCGACTAATTGTCCCGCTAGATGTAGACCATTCCTCTGCGCGCGCGCACGCGATGCTTGGCGTGGCGATTATCGCGACATCTGCTGGGAAAATCGCGTTTCACACAACGCTTGTTATAATTACGCTGCTGCATACAGTGACGGACAGCACGCGAAGACTTTGAGAGATTGTTGGCGCAAGAATGTTAGGATTTGCGGCAATCTTGCGGAAACAATTCATGAAATTCGCTGAGCTACCAAGGTTTGGATGAGTTCTCTTTTAGTCAGTTAAAAGAACATCGGTTACTTGTTTTGTGACTTGTGGTCTTGAGTTATGAATTTATGTCTTTCAAAGGAATATGTAGATCAGAATGATTGTATGTATATTAGTGTGGCTTATATTGTAAAAATAATTTTTTTAGAGGTATCTTCATGATTTTTTTTCTATCGTAGCAAATTAGTTGTATTATGTTTTCATAATTACACTACCTACCTAGCTTAGATCCTGAAGAATATCACATATTTTTCTGATTTTGTTTACTGTAGTCGATCATATACTTTTATTGTTTCTAAAACTTGCGTTTTTGCGTTTAGGTCCTTTAAGGCCCCGGAGTCTGATTATGTGAAATTTAGACTTAGCCGCCTCTTACGACCAATACCAGAAGATATTTCAGGTTATTTTTAGATATACCTTCCTAAAAGCTTATTACTGTAAGTACTTCAATGAATTAACTTTACGGATTCACATAATTTCCATATTAGTGTGTAATTAATTATTGTAAACACGTCATACAATTGCCTTTTACTCAGCTTTTACCCTCATTCAATCGCGTGCATAATTATAATTTTATTCTCCTAATTAGATTCCCAGGGCCTTAAGGTTATAGTGAAAGTGTTAAAAGTGGAACTAACTTAGATATTATAGAGTAATTATGTTATGCCACAATGATAGGGAAGTTGACGGGAGGGGCTCGCGGCTAAGTAATAACAGCCGCACGGGTCGCTCGATCAGGTTAAGCTACGCTTGCCGCGGTCGGTCCGTTTATGGGTGACCATTTTTACATACCGAGACCCCTCCGTGCCTCGGAAAGCACGTTAAGCCGTTGGTACCGGCTGTCAATCTTAGATCTTTGACAGTCGTTACGGGTCGTCAGAAGCCCGAAAGTCTGACAACCAGTCTTACCAAGGGGTAACGCGATAGTGTTAGGTACCCAGTAACTGGGTTGTGGAGGTCAGATAGGCAGTAGCTCCATGTAAAATACTGGTATTCGGCTGCATCGGGTTGGACTGGAAGCCGACACCAACATTGGGTAAAGGATAGGCAGATGATGATGGTGATATGGTGATGATCAGGAAGTTGACGGGTGATAGCAAGCAAGGTCGTGGGTTCAAACTCCTATTAGATTGTTGAGGTGAATTTGTGGCAGTACCTGAGTACTTGGCGAATAACAATGATGATGACGACGTGCATGTAAAAATGAAGAAAGGCGACTCTCAAGTTGCATCAAAAGAAACACAATATTAGAAAGATACGAAGAATTATAGATAAAGATATGGTAATAGAAAGTTGCCGTAAATCAGTCTTCAAAGAAAGAAATCGTGGCAGCATTTTGAGGATTGGACTGGAATCGCTTGAACTGAATGTACTCTTCATCTGACCTGCAGGCCATTTCCCATAATTAATAACGTTCAAAATCTAATCACAATCTCATCTCAGCAACAATACATCTCAAAATCTTCTCAAAATAGATAAATTCGAGGTATTTTTGAAAGTGTGAGACTGAGATTATAATGCGTAGGCTTAAAAATATGGCAATTGCCTTTCTGATTTCTCTGGGTCGAATTGCTCAAGTAGGTAGTAAAAAAGCACCAAAACTTGACCAATGAACGTTCCACCCCTCAACTTCTGCATCAATACGAGACTGTCATTTTTATTTAAATCTTTCTTTCAAGTTTTTCAAAGTTTCTAACCCAAATCAACGGAAAAATATCGCAAAATATTACCCACATAGAAATAAAGTTCAGTGCTAACGATAACCAAATTCGTGCAGGTCGTCGGTGACCCGATATCCATATAAACTATATCGGTCTATCGATAAACATACCTATCAAAATGCAAACACCACTATTTGCCGACATGCTACTATGCGTGTTTTGACAATTATTATTTATTTGGGAATTTGGAGATATTATTATAAATGTACGAAGAAATCTATGGTATCACCTGGCGTAGATTTATTAGGGCTTAGCAATGACAGGTTGCTGACCGATCGATTTTGAACTTGAAACAGGTAATATAGGTATCTACCAATTTATGATAGCCCCTGAATGTGGGCTTCAAACAGTCAATGTCATACGATTCAATTGTCATACAAACACCAATAAATTATGGGAATCGGAAGTTCGAAGACAGGTACACACACATGTCTAACAGTAATGGTTTAGTCCACAACAGGTTAATTGCGTAACACAGTATCAGTATCCATGGGTTTCATTTTGACATTTCAATAACATTCATTGCGTTATCAACATTTTGAGCAGACTAATTTTTCGAATATATGAAGCATTGGATTAGCAATATCCATCAAAATGATTCAGATTGAAAGTGTGTTACGCAATTACCTAAGGTGCTCGTTAAACTGGGAGTCGACTATAGCTTTTTGGGATGGGAAGTTAATTTTTGTTCAGTGATTTTTGTTATTATTTACGGGTACCTACTTCCACAGCAGGTAAACGTTAGAAATACAATCTGGGGGCCTTAAAAGGCCACTTTGGCAGAATTATAAAAGGATAACATTATGAATCTTAATGGACAGTAAACTGTTAAGTTAATCGTATCAAATCCCATTGGTGAAGGATTTTTCAGTTATTTTTTTTTGTCTATGCTAAAATACCCATTAATACAATCCCAATCTCTTTGATTATACCTACGTAGATCAGCGAAAAAAACACGGAGTGTCTTCGCCATTTATTATGATTCATAATACCTACCTACATCACGAGACTAAACATTTGGTACTAAATAGTACCAACTGTAATTATAAATACATCATATGCAGGACAAACACTCCCAGTCCCACACTTGATCTAGTGCCCTGAATGTCACATCTGCACCATGTATGTCCTCAATAAGGATCCCGACAACGCAGACAGGCCCACCTACTGAGCGAAATTATAATGACAAAGTAACACCGAAGTATAAAAACAAGACTGTTTTCTTATTAGTACACGAATAAACAAAAGGTCTGTTTAAAAATTCAACTCAAATAACATTATTATTTCGATTGTGGTGATCACAGATATAGATAGACCTAGATAACGCAAGTATCACGATCTGTATGAAAACCAAGTGTGCCGTTTTTGACTACCTACTATATGACGTCACAATCACTGATGATCCATCCATTCAGACCTACGCTTTGGAATGGGCAACTAGCTTCATCTTTCTGACTGACAGACTCCTTGACAATTCATACCTAAGTGCCTGTAATTGGCCAAAAATTCGAAGACATGTGACATCTACCAACCCGCACTGGGCCCGCGTGGTAAAGTATGGCCCACTCCCTCTCGAGAAGAGGAAGCCTGTGTCCCAGTAGTGGGCACATTATTGGCTGATTATGATGCTGTTCCTGGGCAAAAGCGGTGGCCGTCTTTTGGCTGAGACGATGATTTTGTTGGCTCTTATTTTAAAGAGAACGTTTACAGTGCCCTCTAAAAGTTATAGTTGAGATTTTTCTATTTCAAATTCATAATTGAAATGAAAAATCACACAAATTCATATTGATCATAATGTGACATCATTGTCACATTATGATCAATATGAATTTGTGTCTCAAGGACGAGACACAAATTATATGGTTGATTGGACCCTAAGGTCACAGTCGATATTTTTTCCATATAAATTTCGGGAGAGTATTACTCTACTGTTTGACATTGTGCATCCAAAGTTAAACATGATATCGTTTTGTCGGAGACAGGATAGTAAAATGGCTTTTTGCCATTAAAAAGTTATGAGCCAACAAATATTCGTTTTTCTTGCTATTTTTAGCGTAACTTTGGGTGTAATCAGGGGCGTCTCTAGCCCATGTAGCGCCCGTGTGCAAACATTACCCAAGCGCCCCCTAGTAAAAAAAAAAATGGTTGCCTGTAAAGTCGGTTTTACGGGCGAAGATTTTACGTGACAACGTCTTTTTCTCGGTAGAATATTTATTGATATGAATATAATTAAATTGCACAATAGGAACAAGGAATTGAATGAAAATAAGAATTGCACAAATTTTAACTATAGAAAACACTATCAACATTTATCAATATGACTCATCGTAACGTTACCGAGCGTTACACTTTTTCATAAGTGACTCCCAGCCGCAACCTAATTTAAGACGTTGTCACGTCAAAAAACGTCCCCTAGTAAGCGCGCGGTCAAAATGGAATGGGTACAAAGTTCAAGTTCAAAACAGCACATCAAGTTACCACAAATTGTCAAATTTCCCCAATGGATAATAAACTATTGTTTGGAGATGAAGAAAAAATTCGTCGGTTTTGGAAACCATGGTGTGCTGTTGACTGTATATTTAGAATTATACAGGGTGTTCTGGTGTTTACCCTAACAAGCCAAAACGTACCCATGTTAACATGTCTATATAGATGTTATGTTACATCATATCAATGTCCAAATTTTGAAATTTCTTCATTCTAATTACGACCTCATATCAAACAAAGTTCAATATCAATTGGGAACATTTGACTTTGGGAAGCTCACTGCGAGCGAGGGCCACTGTACACACGGGTAAAAAGTATTTTTAGGAAGGAAAGAGTGACAAGAAAAAACAAAGCACAAGTTTATGGTTTTTTTTTTTTTCAAAAAATGTTTTGTTTTTTCAGTTTTCAGACTGAAATTTGGTAGCGTACTAAATAATTTTTGACGAGTGCTCCGACCCCGTCGAAATTCGCAACAGTTGTGCTTGTGGCAGACTAATTCAGCTAATATCAAAATTAAATCTTACTTATTAGGTAAATTTTTTAAACAATCAAAAGAAAAGCCGCAAATATGAAGTAAATTTCATATTTACATGTTTACTCAAATATAAAACTTAATCCATGGCGCCAAGGCTTATTTCGCAAAATTACTTGTAACGAGCGGTAGAACAGTGCGGCACGCGCCACGCGTACTCACGCTTTTCAGAAATGCCGCGCGCTTGACGTTCGTCCATGGCATGGCAATTTGAACTTTATTGTCCATCCCAAACAGTTGAATTCGCATTATTCGCAATATGATTGTCGGCGTGTTTTCAAACGAATCATTGAAACAGGTGCCGCCGAGCGATGCGACACTCACTACTAAACTCAAAATATAATTTTTAATTATGTGTAATAAGGTTTATTTCATGTTGAAAAAAAAGTTAATATTGTAAACGACGCTCGCGCGCTCGTGGCGCGGCTTGCTTTGGTGTAATTAGACAAATATAAGAAGAGCTCCAGATGCTATACAAAATGTATGGAAAGCGGAGCTCCTTTTACGTTGGTCATGAAAGTGCCGCGGCCGGTCATCGCGCGCGCCGAGTGGGGCTCCAAGCGAGTGGCGGCGCTCGGCGCCCCCTAGGACCGCTGCGCCCGTGTGCCACGCACACCCTGCACAATAGGTAAAGACGGCCCTGGGTGTAATAATAATAAAAGAACTGTAAAATCAAAACCAAGTCCATACCGACAAAGCTCAGTTATTGAAGAGTTAAATAAACTTTATTTGTAATTGATTTATGCAGTGATTTTTTCATAAAACTCTATTTTCCGAAGCAATTTTCGAATTTTTTTACGCGCCAATCAGTTCGGAACGGTGTTTCTGTGCGTGAGAACTAGACGTCGTTGTTCAGAGACAGCGTGCTTTTTGACCATGGCCACCAGTGAGTTCGAGCTCGCGACTAGTTTACTCTTAAGAAACTTACTCTAATTTACCACAAAATTAAAAGAAGCACCTCTTTAAAAAGTTATTAAGCTATTTTAAAACACAGGCCCTTGACAAAAAACGCAGAAACCAAGATAAGTGGTGTTTAATCTATAAATAAAGGCATAATAACGTAAACTGACGCAGTTTCGCAAAGGTCAGCCGTGTTGATTGATCGCCGGTGAGATGAAGAGATTCATGTTGTGCACAATTTCTGGACTTGTAATGGTTAATTCACTTGAATAATGACATAAGTTTCATGATTACTTTTGTTTTCTTTTGGATATTATAGAGTAAATGTGCTCTGTAATAACCAAAGAATCTCTCTCCATGTCGTAATGACCTAGTGTTTATGGCCTCGCCTCTTATGCACGAGATTGTAGGTTCAAATCTGGACAAGTGCCAATGTGACCTCAATTCATATGAACTTTTTGAGTTAATTTATTTATTAATCAAGATAATATTTACATAATACAAGCTAATATTTAAAATAATAATATGTACAGTCAACAAAAGAGATAAGTATGCAGGATCGTCAGATATAGTTGAAGTTTAGTAAGAAACCGATGGGTGTTGTACAAATTTTTTGTAATTATATAATTTTGCTTCATATTTTGCAATAAATCACCAGCGTTGTGTCATCGAGCTTCTCTTTCTTTTCTATGCAGTCCGACAGTGACCGCGCTTTAGGTCATGTAAGCCCCTTAAGTATAATACATGAACACTGAGCAAATGAAAGAGGTGCTTTCAAACAAACCCCGTAATTGCACCTGAAAATCAATAAATCACCCTTCCTCATAATTTTATGTAATCATGTGTATAGTTTCTTCTGTCAATCAGTGTCTTGAGTGGCATTTTCGATTTATTAACTTGACCTAGATCTTTGGGTAAGGTAACTTGGGGCAGAAGTGATGCATTTTAAATTACATAGCCTTAGTACACTTGCACGTGGCCATAACTTATTCAAGATTGATTATTCTAGTGGAACTGCTAGCTATGTGGCTAGCCTTTTTCTGTTTGTTTGCCTTTTCAATTTCAAGGTCCTAGTTTTAAACACGAGGTGTTTTAAAATTGATTGGAAATTTCTTTTCGTCGGGTTCTTTATCTGTCCCACGAGAAGCGAGCAGAGCCAGCAAATAAAATTGAGTTGGCGAGCAATGAGCAGCAAGTGCGCGACAATTACTCACTGGTATGTGTCTAATTTTCTCAATTAATTTTGAACCTTATGCTATCTATTAAAGAAATTTGATAGATTGTAGTAGCTTGCTGTGCTGGCGTCTGTACCAAGCATGAGTCTGTGAGCGATTGTTCTACGCGCCAAGCGAGCGCCGCTGAGCGCTCGCTTTGATAGCTCATTGTCGCTGCGATAAACGAGTACACGGCGGCAGTGTGTATAGTTAGCGATCAACACAAAAAAAAAAAAAAAAAAAAAACTTATACCATATAATCTGTTTCTTACACGGGACCTACAAATGTTTGGTACGTTTCTTGAGCGAGAAAATCGTTGATAACTAGTCGCTTCCTCGTAGGCGGTAAGACAGGTGTACCACCATTAATCCTACCCTTTTTCAACCACAACCTTGTTTAATGCGAAAGGGTCAAGGTTAGGCCTAGAACTAGTTAAGGAATTTAAAATTTGATTAGACACGTGCCTATCAGACATTAATCGACACATGTTTCAACGTCCATCCCAACAGCAGTGCATGTGTTTTCCAGTGTTTTCGTAACAGTAATGGTTTAAATGTCAAGGTAGAACTCATATCACGAAAGGGTGTTTTTTTTAATCATTGGAAAGGGCTCTAGCAACATTGATTATAGTCGTCATTTTTTTTTTCTCTGAGTCTATGAGACGGTTTTAGGTTTGACGGGCGTTAGTTGTAGGAAATTTAGAAAAGTCTTTTCAACATTCAGGAATTGTCGAATGATACAATTTCTAATTGGAGTATACATACGCTTCAAATACCTTCTTCAGAAAGTCAGGGCGCAACAAAAAAATCGTCGACTTCCCACAGGCAATCAAATTTACTTTTTTAACTCAATTAACTGTCATAAAAATTGCGCAGTCTCTAATTAAAGGTTGTACATCGAATTACGATCTCCTTGCTCAAAAATTAAAAGTTTCTTGGCACCCCAAGTTTGTATCGTCGACAGCTAGGGGGCGTGGCGACATCCGGCCTGTTATCACTTCCTTGGTAGCCGTGTTTAATTACGAACAACTTGTGGAGATGATAAGGTTTTTTTTAACACGTTATCTGTTGATTTAAAGAAAGAAAGTTTAGGTAGACGTGATATGATTTTGTCGTGAATCGTGGTGCTTAGGTATGTGTAGGTAGATAGAACTAATAAAAGACGATAGTGTCCTGTTAAACTGTAGTTGCCTACTTATTTTATTTTAATTAGCCTAATTATTATGTCCCGGAGCTGGGCAAAAGTAATAAACTTCAACATTTCTCTTTCTGCTCCCATCTCTGGCCAATCCATCAATAATGAATCGACATTGTTACGCTAGCGCTTCTTAAGCCTGCCTCGATGACATTATTAAAATAATATATGTACCTAATCATTAAAAATGATATTACCTTTAATGCCCTTAAAAAAAAGTCAAAGTCAAAGTTTTTTATTTATTAAACATAGGTGTAAAAATAGATGTTAAAAAAATAATAGGTACAGATATCTCTGTGTTTTGGCCGTTAACGGCGTACAAATATCAAGTAGAAATAGGGATTTATTTTCGTTGGAAATTACAATTGAATTTTGTTAAAAATTAAATGACAAGCTGTCAGAGCTACACTAAACCCAAAATAATTTAAAAATAAAAGTCCTCCAGACCGTATTTCGGCCACGGCGGCCAATCTCAACGGAGACTAGCCTCGGCGCGGAAGATATTATAGTGCACATATTGTGCGCGCGCAGACACAGGTGCACTGCCTCAACATAACACTCCCCACAAAAACAACGACGACAACGACAACGACTCTCTAAAAACAACTTACATACATAACAACTTAACATCCCGCCTGTATTTCCCCAAAAGGATTTAAAAATGTAGGTGTTGGTAATATTCACGTAGCATAATATGCCTATAATGTTCCCACTGCAGGGACACAGGCCTTCTCTCTTCGAAAGGAAATGGGCTGTAATCTACTTCGCGGGCCCAGTGCGGGTTGGCCCCGACTTACCAGTTGTAGGTCGCGGGTTCGAACTGCGAACCCAGCCAGGCACTTTACTTTGTGTAAATATGTAATTTCATCACCATTGCTCTGAAAACGGTGAAGGAAAACATCAACACATAGAACCAAAAATTCCAAGACATGTGACATTTAACAAACCGCAATGTTCACTTACTACCTACCAATTAACGAAGAATCATCAAAAGCCTATTGTCATCAAAAATCAATACGGATATAAATCCTTAGAGGCTATATAAACAGATTTAGATACACGATAAGATAACGAGGAATAAATTACAAAAAATATGTTATTTCTTTAGTACCCACTTAGTACTTTGTTTCTGAAGCCTTGACCTTTACTTAGCATATTATTACGCCGAATATTTATTTAGCATTGTTTAAAATTAATAAGCCTTTTTTGGGCTGGTAGTAGAAAATTAGGTTGGAAAACTTATGGAAGAAGGATATCGAGTTGCCCACCGTCTCTTGACTAAGATTTTATATTGGTATTTAGCCGTTTTTATTCATTTTGATAACGAAAAATCCAACAGTAAAAAAGTAAGGCATTTTAATAAGAGCATCAATTCGAAAAGCACCGGTGCAAATAGCACCCATAGCAGGTATTATATACCACATTGGGCATCCACTGTTGCAGTAGTAGGTAGTTAGAGACGGGGGTATTTTTATAAAGCCCAAAACACCATGACCATAATCATTATAAAATTAACTTTAGTTACCTAAACTTTTCCTTATAAAATAAGTTTCTAAAATTACTACAGATATTTAGTTAATACTGAAATGAAAAGAAATATAACACCGCGCAAACACAAGTGTGCACAAGGTTTTATAGAGTAGAAACAATAAAGAATTTTGTTTCATTTTTCGTCAGGATTAAATTACTTTTCTGCTCACAATAGAAACAAATAAATGAAATTGTAGCACTATACAACAATATTGTATTTACCAAAAAGTACTCTAATTTGAGCAGTGGTGGCCAAGTGGTAACGGCCGCGACTTACGAGTTGTAGGTCGTAGGTTCGAACCCAGACAGGCGCTTTACTTTGTGTAAATTATTTTATCACCACTGCTCTCAAAACGGTGAAGGAAAACATCGTGAGTAAACCGACCCTAGAACCTAGAACCAAAAATTCGAAGACATGTGGCATCTGCCAACCCGCACTGGGCCCGCGTGGTGGATTACGGCCCACTCCCTCTCACCGAGAGGAGGCCTGTGTCCCAGCAGTGGGAACATTATAGGCTGATTATGATGATGATGATGACTCTAATTTGCTTTAAGTTTTCAGACCTCAAAGCATCACTCTCACTCGTGTGCTCGACCCCATATTATATACTTATTCAGCCTATTATAGTCCACTGTTGGACAAAACCATCTTGTAAACATAGGTAGGTAGATTCGTAAAAATAAGAAATACCTAAACTTATAACAAAACTGTACTACGATGGTAACTCTTGAGATGCTTTATTATTAAGGACCATGTGCTGCCATCTAGCGACGAGTAGCCAAAGCTTCAAAATAGCACCGCGCTTCAATTTTGATTATTTTTTTATGCGGAATCTTTGGTATTATGGATTTTAACAATATCATGATCATGTAATTAATGTTTTATATAAAATGTAGCAGAAGTTGATTATTGTTTCATTGAAACGTTTTGTTACGTTGCTGCATTTTACTTTGCGTAAAAAATCGCATGTACGACAATTAATACAAAAATATACAAAATACAAAAATGTTTATTTATTGACCATACTTTTGTTTACATTTTGTTGGTGAATAGCGCCTCCTTTTAAGCAGATAACGCCTGTGTTAGAAGACGCCAAAGTTATATGAAGTAGCCAAAGCTATTTCTAAATAAGATTCATAGACAATTACCGTTTGTTGATAGATTGATAAACAACGTTTACGTAGGATGCTATTGAATAGTCAATGCTAGACAACAATAATATAGTAATAGGATCTCTATTTTAGTTTATGACAAACTTATTTACATGTATTACGTAATTAGGTAGTATGACATAGCTGTGATGGTCAAAGGTAAGCTGAGCCTATGATGAACACCCACAAGTCGTGAATCAGGGCGAGTTAGTCGATAATAAGCATACTGGAGGTGGTGTGTCAGTGTCATAAGAATTGAGAAAAGCTACCTAATTAAATGTAGTTCCTGCAATAAAAGACATCAAAAATCAAAATCAAAGGTCACCTATGCAAATTAGCCCGAGAATAAGCACTTTTCGAATTTCAAAATTACATAAGACTGTCCCCTAAAACGGCCACCCTTCACCACTTCCTAGAGCTTTCGCTGGGAGCACAGATATAGATAGACCTAGATAACGCAAGTATCACGAACTGTATGAAAACCAAGCGTGCCATTTTTTGACTACCTACTATGACGTCAAAAGCTCGCGCTCTCGCTCACGCTTACCCAGCCAGCAGTACACAGGACTGAGCGCGAAAGTGGCGGCTTATGATTTTTTATCGTAAGCTGGTGCGATTTTTGGCACGCGAAGTAGTTGCTCTTGCGTTATCTAGGTGTATCTATATCTATGGCTGGGAGAAAGAAGTGGCGCAACAAACTCCCCAGCAGCACAGCTGTCTGTTCACTTAGAAAAACTTGCTTCTATACAATACCTACTTAGTCGGTATGCAATGGAAAACCTTGAGGGGTTAAAAATAATAAGTATATAAAGAGACCGTAATGTCCCACTGTTGGACAAAAGCCTCCCTTTCCCTTTATCACACACTGCCATTGCGAGCTAGTTTGGTAGGAGTCAGGTTCGTCCCTTCTTCTTCTTCGCCGGTCTGCCGCGAAGTCGCCTAGCATTGAATAGGACCCAATCGGTGGCTCCTTTAGCCCACAGCTCATCCGACACGCGGCAGACATGTTCGGGCCAATCCGACTAAAGATAGAAAAATAGTAAGATAGACATTAAATAGTAAACCCCTTACTAATAAACGTATTATATTAGATGAATAGTTACACACCGATTTCTCTCTTTCAGTCTTGTAATTTGACTTTCGAAAGAAAACAAAGCATTGTGTAACTATACAGACGCTATACAACGTTTATTAGTAAGGGGGTAAGCTTACAAAAAATGCATGTAGGTACCTAAAGCTAATTCATGTAAACTTCCTAAATGATTGCCACACCTACCCAAGAATTACCTACTAACCTAACATCATTCCTGACAAACAAATCTCAACACTAAACTAGAACAAATACCCATAAACCCCGCACTAAACGGACACTATGTAAATATTTACGTCCCCATTTCTATTACATCAAGTCTGTTTTATTACAGGAATACGTCCTTTATTGCGTTAAAATTGCATGCGTACGTTAAGTGAATCGCATGCAGTGACGCACCTGCACGCAATCTGGCCAGGTGAACGCTAGTACCACAAGATAGGGAGATACAGAATACCAACTCTATAAGGCGAGCAAAATCGCACACACTTACGGGAGTTTCTCAAACGAAAATTACCTCAAAATTAATGTGGGAAATTTTGTGTAATGCTGTGGTCAAGGCTTGAAATACCGATATTTTTGGGAACCGATACCATTAGCCTTGGTGCGATAGCGGTACCAGAGTAGCATAAAAAAAATCAGCAGTTTCATAGAAAAGTACAGTCAACAGCAAAATTAGATGATCAAAATTAGAAATTCAATACTAATGAACGGAGTTCGCGTCAGAACTGTGTGGCGTCGAAGTACTACTACTTAGAATACTTGCTACGTAGAATACTTTTGAATCACTTCGACGCCACTCAGTTCTGACGCGAACTCCGTTCATTAGTACCTATTGAATTTCTGATTTTGATCATCTACTTTTGCTGTTGACTGTACAATACCTACGCGATCAAAATATATGGAACAGCAATTTTTTTTTAAAGAACCGGTCACTTTTTTATGAGTACAATTGTACATATACACTTGACAGGCATGTTCGCGTCTTTCCATAGAGCCTTCTCCACATATATATTTATTCGTCGGAGCGGTAACCGCACGCTTTGGGACGGAAATGCACATTGGCTAGCTGTGCTCGCATCAAAGGGTTATGTCAGTATAATTCGTAAAATGTAAATCTTGTACAGTGGGTGCCATATTTATTGGGGAAGCTTGCCTGGGGCGTGATTTGTGTCAACTGTTTTGCTTTTAATAGATTTGCAGAAAAATAAACAAAAACTTTTGTTTTTTTTTTTGCTTTCCTACTGTATAGACTGAAATGAATACTCACCTACTTTAGGATGCGTAATTGACACTGGCTGAATAATTGCATCAGCTCATTTGCCAAAAACAAAAAAAAAGCTTATTATTGACATTTCTAGTTTAAATATTATCGTTAGTTAATTAAGCTTCTAGCTGGCATGTCACAAATTTTTGGAATATGAGCGGTACGGACTGATTGCGACATAGATAGATATACTAATATAAAAAAAAACATCAAATTAATTTATTCTTTTATTTATCGTGTTTAGTTTACCCATCACGCCTGCGGAGTCCCGCTAGCTAATTTAATTTGACCCTGTATAACTTTTATGACTAATAATACGAACAGTAATAAAATAGTGTGTGGTATGTACAAAATAATTGACACCAACAATAAATATATAAAACAAATCGATCATAAAACGGGGTACAATCTACAAAAATAAAACGCATCATATCTGTAACACCTTAGCATCTGTACCTCACCCCTTCAAGACATTCAAAAGCCAAAAAAAAAACAAAATCATAAAGCTATCTGACCATTACCAACCGTCTTTTTACGACAAATTGTTTATTTGGTCGTTATGTTGTAAAACACGGCTGCATCGAAAGGGGTAGTGGCCAAATTACGCTTCACCCTTCACGCGAGAATTCGGTGACTTTGGACCGGACTGAATTATGCGTAAAGGTGCAAGCCAGAAAACGTGCTACCGTAAAAGTTTTAGTTTTATGATAAGTACTAAATTTTGTTTTTTATAGAGCCTGGAGAGAGGTTTTAACGAGCTTTTTATCGCCATTCTGTATAATCTATTTATTTTGGTATTACAACCATTATTGACAGCTTGTGCTGCGTAGAAATGTTATTTTATTTACGATGATAATCTTGCCTCTGGCTGTTGTCGCATCCTGTGGTTTGTTCTAAGTCATAGGTTCTCAACGTGGGAGCTTGAACCTTTCAGGGGGACAGTAGAAGACCCTATCTTTTGACTACCTATATAATATTACATGTTTAAATATAATCTAGACAAGAGCTGTTTCTGATTCGCGACAGATGGTAAGTAAAAACAATTGGGGGTTCTAAAAAAAATCTCAAAGTGGATGGTGGGCAAAATAAGTTTGAGAACCTATGCTCTAATTTGTTCAATTGTTTAACAACTGGACGTCCAGCAATTTTTACATAATATACGCATCATTAAATGCCTCTATTCTTATCCTGAAGTTACAGTTAATTATCTGGCCAGCTGGGAGACGTCCAGGTCTGGAAGTAAGACAACTAATTATAGTCCTTTCAGGGAACGGTCATTTACTTCCTACATATTATCCAGTATTATCAATGTATTTTTACACTACTGTATTTTACTATAACTATACATACTTACTTACTTTCTTTACATATTTATCATTATTTAAACCTAATTGCATTCAGTTTGGTTTGTTACCTGCAATTACATACATTACGTATACGTGTAGTTTTGCTTCAACGATTTTGTAAATGTAAGCAATTCTATATTATTTATTGTAAAAATGTACTCATATGTTATGTGGTCAGTGGTTCCCAAGATTTATCTGTTTTGTCATTAGAAAACTGTAACCCTAATAGCGTAACACACTATCAATCAAAATCTGAATCATTTTGAAGGATATTACTAATCCATTGCTTCATTGGGTAATATGTCTGCTCAACAACGTAAATAACGCAATGAATGTTGTTGAACTGTCAAAATGAAAGCCAAGCCAAGCTAATACTATTCTGTAAAAATCTTACCGTGAAAACTTAGGTGAAGTGAGCGTGGAGTGAGCTGTCAATAGTGTCATGTCAATTCCTAGCAAAAACAGAATCGACCGGCTGTAACCATCTCACCGTAAAAACTTAGGTGAAGTGAGTGTGGAGTGAGCTGTCAATAGTGTCAATTCCTAGCAAAAACAAACTTACATCACCTAAGTTTTCACGGTGAGATTTTTACAGAATCGACCGGCAGTTGCAATGACTTAAAGAAACCATCCCGCGAGGTACTTACCCCACAGGGTGGTTTCTTTCCGCATAGCCTCTGTCACATCCAACAGGTTGATGGAAATCTTTTCTTTTTGTCACTCTAACGGACATGTCCAGTGGCATGTTATTTTGTCACACGTCTATTTTTTTATCAAACATATGGCGGTTTTGATAGCCTTGATATTCGAATTATGTGAAGGGTTCCTTATACTATCTTCTGTCTGCCTGCCTGGGTTCGAACCTACGACCTAAAACTCGTAGGTCGGGGCCGTTAACACTGGGCCGCTGCTCATTTGATGATGATTTATTTAACTAAACTTCAACTTCCTTTGTCCCATATCCTTCTCTTGCTTATAACAAAGTAACAACCACCCATATTTCTCGTAACTGGTAAGGTGTTCTAACGCCATGCGCCATACGCAACATCGTGGGCACGTGCTCACGCGGTCGCGCGGCTGCGTATTACCATGCGCCTGCACAGCTAGATGCGCCTGCGCCGCGCCGTGACGCGCGGCTAATAAAATAATAACGTATGCGCTTGCGAGGCATGGGTGCTACGGTCGCCGGGACAGGGAGGGAGTTAGGGTGGTAAATATGTTGCAATACTATTAAGCAAGTACCTTATTTTTTTTAAGGTTTTTGGCAGAATGTAATTGGCGTTTTAAAATCGTGCAGAAGTTTGATTATAATCAACTAGTTAATAGTTTCTTCGAAGCTGTCATCGCAAAATATGCAAAAAGTAAACAGGCAACTTGAGGCAACGTTGTTTTTTTCCGAAATAATTGAGTCACTATTATAATTAATTTTTTTATGCTACGCCTATTTTCCCAGAATGTTTATGCGTATCTAATTGTACGAATTTATTTAAGGAAGGAAGGAATTTGATTCATAGTAATTTTTTATCTTTTATGAGCTTTGTATTATTGAATAGCCTTAATGTAGTTTTGTATGTAGGTTTAATTCTAATAAATGCGAAAAAAGGAAAATCTAGTCACCCAAATCCGTCCCCTCCTCACAGACCAACGGGCTAACAGCGGGCGGCATTATTTTTTCCACAAATTGTAGCACACAATAGGACGGAACTCGAAGGTGTTAAAGATACAACCCTTTATCTAGCCGATGGCCGATAGCCGACATATGCCGCCGCCGTTTCCGATTGCGACTACAAAACGACACATGTGATCGGAAGTGATAATTACTGAGGAATTATTGTCGTTAATGTAGGGATACTTTGAAAGGAGAGTGAGTTGGAGTGGGTTTTCTGGTAAACTAACTATTTATATATAAAATGTAAAGATATGTATATTTGAATGAAGTTGTAAATGGCGAATATAGTCCAAACAGCTCGCTAGGATTACAGAATAATTTTAAAATTCTTTCTTATAACCATTCAAGACTCAAAATATTTTCCTTAAACTACGTTTACTTACATGATAATCGTCAAAAGACCAAGAAAATATAATTCTACTATTTCCACCTTATCCATTACCTATGCATTCACATTCACCATTTTAAAGGACCAAAACTTCAAAGTAACACACACCAAACAAATGACAACCAAACTGTCCTTACACTTTTGTGCAACGGTGCATGTCATTCTCTTTTCAAAAGGTGCACGTCAAATGTGCAACTGACGCTTATCGCGTGCGCAACAAATCTGCGCAAACGCACATTTTGGCGCAATTATTTGTATTGTATGACTTGCTTTTGGTGTTTGGGATAGTCCAGGAAATTGCGGTTGTAAAGGATTGATTGATGGTATATCGCCATGTGTTTTTTTTGCGGTATTTCGGGTGTTTATTTTTAATTTGTAGGCAATGTGATGTAGAATGCACAATGTGCGTAGCTATTACCTAATCTATGGTACGGTGAGGTGCAGCATTTGTTAAGAATGTAAGTCTGTTTCCTCTTCAACTCATTACGGTTCAAATCTATTGTGTAATAACTTTCATAAGTCTCATTTGGTTTCCGAACAGCTGATTGTAATACCAGTAACGATTTTAATTTGAAGAGTTATCATCAGACTTATTTACTGCCAGACACCTATTTAACCTTTAAAGTAAAACTTTATAAAGATCTTCATCATCTTCAAAAATTACAACATCATTACAAACTTCAAAAAAAAATTCTAAAACCATAATTTTTATAATCAAAAGTCACAATTTCTCTGGTTCCCATATAGTTCATAGTGAAGCTGCCATAAAGGCTATTACACACGTCAAGCACCGAACATTAGGGCAGTAACACAACATCTAATGGACTGGCTCGTTACTGAGCCTTAATTATAAAGATGGGACTACACTATGAGATATAGTTTATGTTCTGTGATGAGATTTTATCCAGAATTTATATACCTACATTAAAAAGTAGCGGCTTAATGACAAAGCATGCCAAAGCACCTAATAGAATGGTCTTAAGTGGCTTCTCAACAGAAGAAAACTTAATTTAAGTAATTCCACGGAATTCCATGATCATAATTTAAAAAAATACAATCAATCTGCCTAGCTTTTCTCAACTTTATTGGGGTCGCCTTCCAGTCTAACCAGATGCAGCTGAATCCTCCACAAACTTGTTACTGGGTAAAACGATAAGCACCCCTTGGTAATACTGGTTGTCACTTTCGGGCTTCTCAGTACCCGTAACGACTGTCAAAGATCTACGAATGACAGCCGGGACCAACGGCTTAACGTGCTTTCCGAGGCAAGGAGGGTGTCTCAATTTGTATCTAATGGATGCTCACCCATCCGCGAACCGACCGCGGAAAGCGTAGCTTAACCTTCGATCGACCCATGCGGGTGTTATTATTTAGCCACGAGCCCCCCATAAAATTAACCTTTTGACCGCCACAGTCATGTATAGATGACAAACCAAAAAGTGCACAGAACGCCACTATTCGACTCATGGCAGATTTTGACGCCGAGGCATGTTTTTGATTTTTTGACAGATGGCGGTGAAAAGGTTAAAATAAAAACATAATTTATAAAAACTGTCGAGCAAACTTATCGCGTTTTACGCTCCATTGCTATTCCATTTCAATAATATTCGATTCTACATCCAGCATTGTCAGAACCATAGCATATAATTTAGCTTCATACAGCTTATAATAAGGTCAAGGACTTCAAATAACCCGAATACTTTTCTCCATTTCCAAAAACATCCCAATAAATCAAAGTAAACTCTATGAATAAATATGAGTGTTTTAAATACAAATAAGTACATATTAATTCTGGAGATCGTAAACGTCATAAACGTTAAATCGTTGTTTAACAAACTATTGATGCATCTTTATATGGTAATTATGGAAATAAAATCGTAGGTAATATATAGTTGTTTTGTTTTATTGTTGTCGTGTTGTTATAGTTTGTTCCGTATTCACAGTGGTGGCCCAGTGGAAACGACCGCGACTTTCGAGTTGTAAGTAGTAGGTTCGAACCCAGACAGACAATTTACTTTGTTTAAATTATTTCATCACCAGTGCTCTTAAAACTGTGAAGGAAAACATCGTGAGAAAACCGGCATGTCCTAGAACCAAAAAATCGAAGAAATGTAACATCCACCAACCCGCACTGGGCTCACGTGGTAGATTATAAAGAACGAAAGAAATAGTATTTATTGGGATAATTACGGCCCAATCATCCTCAAAAAGAGGAGAGCAGGGACCCAGAAGTGGGGCGTTACATAACATACATAATCAGCCTATAATGTTCCCACTGCTGGGACACAGGCCTCCTCTCGGTGTGTGGGGCGTTATAGGCTGATTATATTAGGAACTTTACGTACTCTTGGTTATACCTTATGGCTCTAGGGAAGATCTCCTGTTAATTTTACATACGGAATGATTCTGAAAAAGATGGTATGAGTAAAGAAGACCGGCAACGTTTTCTGATTCAGATAACATACTGACCCCAGTGCTTGACCCCAGTGCTAGACCCCAACACCCAGTGCTAGTGCGGTGCTTCCCCAAGCCACTTGCTGGAAATGCCACTGATGGCGCAATCAACGTGATATCATATCATAAAAATCTGTTAACTATTATCATGATTATTCAACTAATATCACTCCAATAACCATGACTAATCATGCGTAAGAGCATAACCCATCTTGATTGCGTTTCGTAACATCTTATCTAAGAACGAAAAATCACGACATATCACTTCAATAATTATAATTCTATGAACAACTCAATCAGGGGTGATCTGGTGATTAACATGCTAGTGAGGTTGATAGGCTCGTGCGACGACACATGTGGGCGGGTGCGCGTGCGCAGGTTATATGGAAACGTGGCGTTATGCATTTTTTATGAAGAAAGTGTTATTATTTTGTTATGTTAATTGTATGTTATGGTTGTAGGACAAAATATTGTGATTTTTCTTGGGATAAGGTAGTAGGTATATATATATATTTGATTTTCCAAATCCCCTTTTTTTCACTATCATGAAAGACTTACCGGTCATTTAAATATAAGATTCTTATTAGTGGCAATGGAGTACTGTAAGGTTTCTTCGCTGGTACTCTTAATCCAGGGTGAATGTAAATAAAGAAGATTTCGATCTATCTATGGATTTAATTTGAGACCCAATAATATTCTTCTTTAATTTGCCAATTCACGTCTCTCGTCCCTCTTCTTTAAGAGAAAAGAAATACACAAGAAACGGTAGTAAAAGATTTCTTTTATTCAAAAGAGTTTAAAAAAAAATTTGGTGCCGTCCTCAAAATATACCTCCATATAAACCCACCACGTCGTCACCCACAACCACCGAAAACCAATACATTTTTTATTTAAATGAAACAGAACCATTTACATTTTGATAAGTCGCGCGTCGTCCAAAAGCGTCACAAAGTCACGGCTCGCGTAAGGCACGCGACAAACGCACGGCATCACGACAAGTGTGCGCGTGCCCTTATGTCGTGCCGTTCGTGATTCGAGCAGCTATTTATGTTGTATTGTTTCATATTATTTTATTGCGTGTTATAATGATTAGAAGGAAAAAAATAGATTGTGGTGGTTGAACCTGGCCTTTCAATGTCGCCGACTGGTATACAGCAGGATCCTTTTGAAGGATAGTTGTTTGTAATATTTTCATACACTCTCACACCAAATCTCTTTTATTCTTTACAAGCAGCGCCCCGCGGTTTCACCCGCATAAGTATCGATCCCGTGGGAATATCGGGATAAAAACTATCCCCGGGATGCAATCTATCTCTCTGCAAATTTTATCGAAATCCTTTCAGTGGTTTAGACCAACAGACAGATAGACAGACAGAGTTACTTTCGAATTTATAATGCATTTTTCTTTTATCATGTGTACGGTGCTGCACGCGCAATTTTTAAAACATTTTTTTTCAGGGTACCAGAGTGCTTTGGCCTCTCCCATACCGAGCAGACATCACACCGTAAGCAACTAAGCTATTTCTTTTCATAGATGATTTCAAACTATTGGGGCCAAACATACCTAGACAAATCTCATAGAAATGCATCACAAATGACCACGAGGATCAAGGGAAAAACGGTAATCTAATAAATAAAATGTTGTTCGTTGGTAAGCGCATCATTTGCACAGGACAATGTATATATGTCGGATCAGCTAGTCCCACAGAAATAATAAGTGAAGGTTACTAGTTCACTCTGTTTACCGATTAGGAGTACTAGAAATTGAATTATCTCAATTTGGTATTAACACTTACAATGTATTGTAGTGTAAATACTACTAAACCACTACTAATCGAAATTGAATATGTAACAGGAGCATATATAGAATTTAACACCAGTTAAATGCCTTTAATGTCGTGGGATTCTCAGGAATACAAGTTAACATCGTTGGTCTTGGTTGTTAAATTGTGTTCAAATATAGAAGGCTTAAATCCGTTTCTCTTATCCAGGAGGGGCAGTGATAGCCCAGTGGTAACGGAGTTTCGAGTTGTAGGTCGAAGGTTCGAGCCCCGAAAGGTGCTTTACTTCGTGTAAAGGCTCTAAAAACGGTGAAGGAAAAGATCGTGAGGAAATCGGAATGCCCTAGAACCAAAAATTTTAAGACGTGACGTCAAAACATGTGACGTTTACCAACACGGACTGGGCTCGCGTTGTGGATTACCTACGCCCCAGCAGTGGGAACATTATAGGCTGATTATGCTAAATCCGTTTGTAGGTAAGTAGATAATGACAGGCTAAAGAAAATAAAAAGACTTGAAAGAACTGTAGCGGTATCTACAACGCAACTTGCGAACAACGCGTCATACTGACGTCACGCAAATCCTGCATCGCGCAAGCAGAGTTTATCGCGCAACTAGCATAGATACAACGACCCGACATGAATCATCGGGCAGTTGCCCGCCATACACAACACCCGTCTGGTCGGAGGATCCTCCCTTTTCTATAGAGTATGAGTGAACTTTACACCCTGTTCCTCATACCTCTATAGAACTGTCGTTTGGTCGACTACTTACGTGGATCAAGTGTCTACTGCCGCATGACTTTAGAAAACAAGTTGAAAAAGTACCTTTCATTTTACAGGAACCCTGGAAACCGGAACACGGTAGATATTGATATGGTACTATTAATATTACCCCAGACCGACTCTTTCACAAGGAGTTTACCAAAAGAAAATGACAGTGATGGGTCTCAACCATGACTTAACTTTTCAAACTTAATGATGTCACAGTTTTAAGACAAGATAGGTCTAAGGTGAACTGAAACCCCTGAATTCCAGGTACAAGTATTTTCACGCATACGGAAGACATCATAAATCTCTTCATCCCTTAAGAGGTGACGAAATTTTACCAACATATTCTTACAACTCCCAATAATAAACAACCATTGGAATTCCAACCTTAGATTAGTAAAGGTAGAGTTGGATATTCAATGAATGGAAGGTGTGTTAGTAAGTTTGCAGGAATGGATGGATGTAAAATTACAAAGATAATTAGGTGTGGCATCAATCAGAGAGGCTCAACATGTGTTAGACGTCATCGCTGCTGATATGGAGAGATTCAATGGTGAGGGGATGCTTGAACATAAGTAGGTGGGAACATGACTTGTAATTGCATCGAGTGAGTTTGGAATTATGTTGAGTTGCTTTCTTATGGTATCTAGGTCAGGTATTTGTTAAGAAGGCTATAATTAATTGTTTTATTTGTATTCAACATCTACGGTATTTGCAGAATGAGATGTATCGTTTTTCCCTCTGATAAGGTTATGAAGTGAGGAGGCTCACTTCATTTTCTGTATTTGTAAAGTAAAACAAATGAAGACGAAATTGGAATTTAGAACGAATATTAGTTAAAACTTAAAACAATTGAGTTCTTCACGACCATTACCTTTTTTCCTTTAGGCCATGGATTTAAATAAGGAAACGTTTTCATTCAGTCAAAATAAATTCTAAAATTAAAATTAATGAATTTATACCGACCTAATTACGTCAACTGAATATAAATCTCACAGCAAACAACATTACACACTAAACAACTCCTAAATCTTGTAACATTCACCAACTTTTGACAATATTTACGAGTTTACAACCAATAAACAGTTCACACGTCGTATTTATTGTGTCAGGAAGCAATTACGTAACAGACGAGCAAAAATATGGGATGCAGTCTGTGGCAAATCGCTTTCACATTGTGAATCTGTGACACAGTTATGGAGGCAAAAGTTCAAATTGAACAATGGGGTTGTATAAGCTTTGCGATGGCGTGCCTGAAGATGCGTTCGAGACTTTCGTTGATTAATATTTATGGTTCTATTCGCTTGTAGGATTTTAAGTTAGCCTACCGAAGCTTGCTTGCATGTTAGTAGACGTAAAAACCTAGCCATATGTCCAAGTTCTCCCTAGAGTATGCCATGGGGTGTAAAAATGCAAATAAATTCCTCATCCCTATTTTTCTATGGGATATTAAAAGCAATCTAACAGAACAACAAAATTATAAGTAGGTATACTTTGTACTCAAATTATAATTACGTCCTAACCCTATGTATTTTACTGTATGTACATAAATAATACAATAAATAAATAAACAAAAAATACAAGCACTACCAAAAGACACATGGGTGTCCCAACAGCAGCTTGCTTAATAATCCACATAATTTTTAAAAACACAATTGGTTCAAGAAACTTATAACAAAACTAAATAAAATCACGTGTGGCAACCACAGCTGCATATTAGCCAGAGACGGGAAATTACTCAGGCGTAATGCCAAAACATTCGTATTACTTAAAAACCGACCACAAACCGTCGAAAAACGCGATTTTTCACACTCCAAAAACAAATATGTGGGGCGTACAAAAACTGTTATTTTTTCACGGTGACTGTGAACAGCTATTAATTCATATTAGAGTTCTATTTGTGGTGTTTCGGAAAGGTATCCGAACGTGAAAGGTGATCGGCTGACAGAGCGTCCCTTTTGAAATTCGAACGCGTTTTACTAATTGCCAGGATTGGACTACTAAAAAAGAATCTATTCATATTTTTGTGTGATTAATTTAAGAAATATTTAAATACAAACACCTTTACGTGTAAACAATTACTAGAGTAAACACACGCTGTTCTATTCTAATTATAATCAAACAGATATGGATATTCGATCGTTTTTAATCGATTCTTTCTTTGAAATTGACCAAAACTTCAAAATACAAACGCAAAAATGATCAATTATTAATTTATTCATGTACATAACGAAGTCAAAATTGTACATCGTAAATTAAAAAAAAAAAGTAATTGCTTCGAGGTGTGGGAACGAGTCTGATGCCGAAAATATACATAGATTTTAGAATTTTTGTCCGTTATCTCGATGTTTGTTCCGGATCGGCGCAATAACAGCAAAACGGATTTGGATAAAATTTGGCACACTGACAGTTTATAACCTGGATTAACACATAGGTAGTACGTCCCCATGGTATGTTTTCGGATGTCCACGCGAGCGAAGCCGCAGACAAAAGCTAGTTCAATAACTACACTAAAAATCAAACTTAAAGTACACAAGCGTTATAAAACAAACGTCGCACTGACTTAAGAAGTTACCTCAACAATTCTCACCTTACGAAACAAAAGCGTACCTACAATCAAATTAAAGTCAATATTTCCAGTGTAATGTAAGTTTTAACAGGCATTCTAATCACTCTATTATGCATGTAGTATTATGCAGATTTTCCACAAGGAAGAGAGTGCGCGTGACTGCTCATGGGAGCGGTAAGGCAAGTATCGACCACTATTGTTGGTCTTGAATAATGTTAAGCGATTCGCTATAACGCTGAACGCGGGCCCTATAAACAATTTCGTGAAATAAATCCTGTGCTCGCGGGGGAAATGTTGGAGGGTTTGCGTGGAGTGGCGTCCGATTTCTTTTGCGTTTTTTTTCCTTCTGATTTTAGGAAATTCCGCACATCTAAGCAGGTCCATAGCAATAAAAAAAGGTTTTATCGTAGTGTTTTTTTTTACGTAATAATAATAATTTTAAAATTACTTGAGACATTTTGCATAAAACCTTTACTCCGCTTCAATGACAGTATGTGGTAAATCATTCATATATATTAGTCTATGTGGTAAAAACTACGTAGACCCTAGCGTAATGGATGTGAAATAATAAGAAGGAGCCAGTATTTATTATGTGTGTCAAGTATATTTAATTGTTTAAATAATGTACTTAAATAATTAAAAACCGTTTCTATGGCTTCTTTACCACTTATATGTGTAGGTACCTATCTCTTAAAATATTTCGTGCATGAATACTTAGATAGATACACCTTATAAAGCAATAAATGCTCGAAACCGATACCAACTTAGTTCTTTTTTTTTTTTCATTAAAAAGAACTTTGACCAATACTCAACCAAACCACTGGGGTGTAATCCCTAGCGGTAGAGATAGCATCGACAGCGGCGTCTCGATGCGACACGAGCTCTCTTTACATTGTACACCGTACTAGTCTATGGCATCGTCTATGGTACCACTGTACCACAGAGTAATTGGTATGCCGAACGTTTTTGTACCGCCAATTCTTATTTATGGTTTCAGTTTTCACTTTGGTAGTTACCTACGGTTTATCTGCAGTTAGCTTTGCACGAACGTAGACGTTACAGTTAAGTACAGTGACATTGTGACATTCTTTATTCGAAATATATTACATGAATTTATATAAAAAGAAGGTGACAACATACATTTAAAAAAATATATTCGTTCATACATCTCTTGCTTGCTAATCTTACCTACTAAATCAATAGGTAGAAAGTAGAACACACTAGCCGCTGAAAACATCTATTTGCGAAGCTTTCAGTCTGGCATCATAACAAGAGGGGCAATTCTCGTAATTTTCAGAACGTTCAGGGCGCCTAAAAAGGCCACTTTGGAAGAATCGTAAAAGGATAACATTATGAATTATAATATGGCGAAGACAGTCCGTGTTTTTTCTTTTTTTCGCTGCAGTACGTAGGTATAATCAAAGAGATTGGGATTGGATTTGGATTGGATTGATTGGTATTTTAGCTTATACAAAAAAAAAATAACTGAAACATCCTTCACCAATGGGATTTGATACGATTAACTTAACAGTTAACTGTCCATTATGATTCCTAATGTTACCCTTTTATGATTCTGCCAAAGTGGCCTTTTTAGGCCCCATATCTCAGTCTCAATCTGTCAAAAATACCACTAATTTGCGTACATTTTTGACAAGTTTTTGGACATTGATTGTCGCTGAGATGAGATTGCGACTAGATTTTGAACGTTTTTAATTACGGGAATTGACTTTCTGATCACCTTTTCCTTAAATTCTAAACAACTAAAGAAAAACTTTATTATGAAGAACTTCTAATGCCAGTGACAAGTTGAATCTACTGCTCAAATAGTAAATTCAAATACAGTTTTTCTAAAACAGAAATGATGACTAAAATATTTATTCATTCATCATAATATCATCAAGAAATAATTATAAAAACATCTCATTCGGGCTCGCAGCATGCACCACAGCTACGCAACAAAACATCAATTAATAATTGTCTATGCACGATAAATAAATACCATAGACACACAGTATTAGAGTGTCGGTGTTGCCAGCATTATTTATGGTCCGCTGGCCAGCATTTGTGTAATGCTTAATAAATAAACATTTAATAAATAAAGAGGATAAGTCGTGTTATTGAAAACGCCTGCTCTTGCGCCGATGACAAATGAATTAATAAACTATAATCCAGTTGGGTTCCGTATTTGTAAGTGTATTGCATAATTAGTAAGGGACGACTTGTACTGGGACATAACTCCGGTAAAATGGCATGAGTTTATTGTCTATAACTACTTTTAGATAGGTACGTTTCTGTTATACACCATTTCTCCTGGTCTATTATAATAATAAAACGTTTATTTCAGAAACAATCCATAGAGCATAATAATAATACGATAGTCAGCGTACTTTAACGAAGTAAAATAATTCAATAAATAACAGATACAATTATGATACAATAGAAACGAAGATACATAATAATTATATAGATTAAATTAAATAATCAATGTCAACATTAGATATTATTATGTCCATCAATCAATTAAAATTAGAAATCATACATGCATAATACATTATAATAAAATATATACCTACACAACCATTTATTTTAGATCGGACAGTCTGTGAGGAAAGCAATCATCCTGAGGATTATAATTTTGTGTTTTTATATTTCTATAAACAAAAAATTTGATGTTTTTGCTATAATGTAGTGTATGGTATAGAAAACATGCTTACTTACCTTGTAAATAATCGGCACAGGCCTACACAATGACATTTACAGAATTTTTAACTTAACAAAACATCCATCCAATAAGTTTTACCGTTTGAAGCTATAAAACTAAAACAGTGTATGCAAAATAAATATAAAAGGCATTCTGCATCCTTCTAACTGAAGCCACAATTTATTAATCGGCCCATATTAGGTACTCTATGAAAACATCTTTGCATGTTTAAAAAATAAAATTAAAAACTTAGATGTTAGCAGCCGCTGTCAAAGTAGGTATTCCAATGTAAATTGAAATAATAATTATAATATTTATCATTTTGAGAGTTAATTAAATATCTTTACCTGCTTAATTGAAATACTTATTACTCGCGTTAATAACTTAATTTATTCATGTGTTATAATAAATATGGTAGGTATTCACATATTTTTGGAAAGCAACGCAATTGATATTAAACATGCAATCAATGAATTTTTGTGGAAACTAAAAGTAACCAATGTGTCATTAAAATTCTGATGGTTTGGGTAAGTAATAAACAGCTGTTATTTTTTTTTTTGGAAATGTTATCGACACTCACAGCATATTACAGGGTTAAATTAAATTGCACACACATGATAAAACAAAAAAGAATTTAATTTAATTTTTTTGGGGGGGTTAACGACCTCAGGGGGCCTAAAAAGGCCTCTTTGGCAAAATCGTAAAAGGATAACATTATGAATCATAATGGACACTTAACTGTTAAGTTAATCAAACCCCATGGGTGAAGGTTTTTTCAGTTATTTTTTTTTGTCTGTGCTAAAATACCAATCAATCCAATCCAAATCCAATCCCAATCTCTTTGATTATAGGTACCTAAGTAGTGCGAAAAAAGAAAAACACGGACTATCTTCGCCATATTATGATTCATAATGTTATCCTTTTATGATTCTACCAAAATGGCCTTTTTACGCCCCCAGAGGGCTGGCGCGATGTCTGGCCAAGTTATTAGCATTGCCATTCAACGTTTCAATACTGCAGTCTTCTGGGCACGTTTCCGATGACAGCGATGCAGACTTAGTACTTCAATGCGTAGGTAAGTGTTCTTTTGTTTTTGTATTTATTTATAAGTTTAGGCTTTTATTTTGGTGCCTTGTACATAGTTAGTTGTTGTATATAGTATAAAAGAAAATAAATAGTAGAAAAATATATTATCCACGCTGTACTCAAATAAATTGGAATCAGGGCAGGTGAATGATGATCCACAAAAACCACAACGTAATATAAAGTCAGTACAGAGATTTTATAAAACCTATGCAAATCGAACATCTCCTCAATAAATTATTTATTTGATGCACACATAAGGCATAGCACAATATACAAACACACGATTAACTAATAAAAAAATACATGAATATTAAGAAAATACATAATACATACAATATTTTTCTGTTTTATAATATTATATAAAAAAATACCTACAAAGTGACAATATACAAAAAATTTATAAAAAAAAACGGGCAAGAGCGAGTCGGACTCGCGCACCGAGGGTTCCGTACCATCATATGTTTTTAAATTTTCACCGGCGAGCTACTTACTAGATCTCGTTCAAACCAATTTTCTGTGGAAGTTTACATGATAATGTACATCATATATTTTTTTTAGTTTTATCATTCTTTTATTTTAGAAGTTACAGGGGGCCCCACTGTAACTTTTACCATTTTGGAAGTGGCTCTCGCGCAAACTATTCAGTTTAGAAAAAAATGATATTTGAAACCTCAATATCATTTTTGAAGACCTATCCATAGATACTATGGACAGGACTTGATGAAAAAAAAATTTTTGAGTTTCAGTTCTAAGTATGGGGAACCCCAAAATTTATGTTTCTTTTTTCTATTTTTGTGTGAAAATCTTAATGCGGTTTACAGGATACATCTACTTACCAAGTTTCAACAGTATAGTTCTTATAGTTTCGGAAAAAAGTGGCTGTGACATACGGACGTTCCGGTTCCGTTTTTTGACATTTGGCTAAGGAACCCTAAAAAGACATATTTTGAAGACACACTTGGCTTGGCTTGGCTATGGCACAATTTAAATGACGAAATAGTTTTATTGGTTGTACAGTGCGGGTAGTTTAAATAAATAAGACTTTTTCACGCAGTAGCTTGGCTACAGATGCAAAATTTTATAGCAAAATAAATTACTACCTAAAACTACCCAGTCACAGGAATCTATTAAAATGAATACTTAGCTAATAGAAATCCATAAAATCCAAAGAATTGCCGCTAACAAATAATTGAAAACATTTAACGAGAACGTAAAGCGAAAAATTCCAATAAAAGTATACAAATCCGACGTAAAAATGTGACATAAAATTAATTTTTACTATCAATAAAAGTAACGCGAGAGGGAGCCACGGTCGTGACGGATGCACAGACGCAAGGATTAACGCTTTAGTGCGTAATATGGCGTGCGCACAGCGTTGACAGATACGAATTTAGAGATTATATTGTTATTAACACAAAGGAAACTATGAATGAGCATAATTTTAGGAATATTTATTTATATGTTGTTTGAGAGATGTATTTTATGATATAAATCTTTTGATGTGACATTTATAAGAGTATCGTAAATATCCTTCAAAGTGGTTTTCTGGTTGGACGGGACTGGGGTATCCCAAAATCTATTTTTAGTAGGATCATTTTAACTAGTCTAAGGCCGTTTGCCCACCGGCATCGTCAACGAAACGTCAACGAGAACGAGATTTAGGCGCCGAAGTTATAGCGATACATACATTTACCTACTATGGCCACGTGTCTTCCGCACACCACCGCCAGGACGTCACGTTCGGTTCGAATAATCTCGTTTATCGTTGACGTTCCGATGACGGTTGCGGTGGACAAACGACTTTAGGGTCGATTTTTCAATTGCAATTTGATAACTTTTCTATAGACAATATAACTGTCATGTCCTTCAGATAAAAATTATTTGGCTATTGAAAAACCAACCCTAAGATAACAAAATAACAACTATGATCGTTTAAGAACTGTTTAAGACTGCTGAATTGGTTAAATAATAATGCTCGCAATGAGTCGATTGGTTTGCTAATACTTGTTTACTCAAAGTACTGAAGACACATCTAGAAAACAATAAACTAAGCAAATAACTAAACTACACCACTACATCCACAACTCACAAGCACACTTATGCAACACAGATCCTTAACTTTCAATATCGATAAACATCGAAAACTTAAACCATCAATATTGCATCAAAGCCTTTCATCATCATCATTATCATTTCAGCCGAAAGACGCCAGCTTCGACCGTCTCTGCGGCGCCGGCGTTCACGAGGTCATCAGCCCACCTTGTGGTAGGCCTTCCAGCGCTTCCTTCCGGTACGGCGCCATCGGCCATCTGTTCTGTTCTGCGAGCAATATGCACTGCCCACTGCCACTTAAGCCCAAAGCCCTTAACTTAACTTAAACCAATGAAACACGTCCAAACTTCACACAATAACAGACCCTTGTTTATTCGCTAATAGAGAGATGAAACGTGACAAACAAAAGTAAGCTACGCCTTAACTATTTGCACAATACCCTTAACATTACAGGATTTAATCGCTTCCCCTTAAAATTGCGCGATCACCATGCAACTGGAGATTTAAGGCATGACCATAAATGGCAGATGTTTTTAAAATGCCGCCTAATATGCACATTTGTATTCTGGATAGACAAAACAAAATCTATGTGGGACACAGATGATTTGTTGGCATGTTGAAAGATTTGGAGATGTACTTTTTATGTTAAGGTAAAGAGAAACTTTTAACATCATACAACATGGTGTAATATTTGGAGACATGTGTAGCATTGATAATGCTATGGATTTCTTATTTCATGATATGATTATGATCTTACGCAATGATAGCAACAATATCACTGCAATAACAAAATCCCTTAACAGATTTGAGTGCTAGAATTGATGCAGTGAAAATACTAAGAATGTATGTATATAAAATACTAGCTTATGCCCGCGACTTCGTTCGCGTGAAATTTCACCCTCTTAGGGGTGGAATTTCGAAAAACCCTTTCTTAGTGGATACCTACTCTTCACAAAGAACACACCCTCCAAATTTCATGTCTCTAGGAGCAGCGGTTTGAGCTGTGTGTTGATATATCAACAATCAGTCAGTCAGTCAGTTTACCATTATATATATATATAATAATAATAATAATAATAAAATATATAGATTTGATTTTTTGTATGTTGGTTTGTACGCTTTCATGCTAAAACGACTGAACGGATTTAGATAAAATTTGGCACATGGGAAGACCATTTTTTTTTTTTTTTTTTATTTTGTTTTTTTTTTTTTTTGCGTATGGGAAATCATCAAATGACCCCTCCCGCTCTGGGTGGAGCGGAAGGGAGTGTCAGACTCTTACTGACTAAAACCCACCCGTGTTCCTTCCTTAGCCCTTTATGTTCCGGGCCAGCGGTAACCCTTTCGGACAATCCCGCTGACCCGGCAGGCTTCGGCCCTATGGGGCCCCTCCTCGATGCTGACATCTCTTTGAGGCGCGCGTGGAACACGTACGCGCCGTCCGGCACGGGCCTGGTCCTGATCGGACGGTGAGCTACCCATTACTCTCCGCCCGCAGGCCCGCGCCTACGGTGGCCGGGAGTCGTCGCGCGGCTCCCGACGCCCGGAGCGTCTCCCGCGGCGGCTGGGACGGGAGGCTCTCTCCCTGAGCCGTCCCGCCACCTCCTTCGCTAGCATGACTGCTTCGCAGAAGGAGGTGACTGCCTCCCACTCCCTCTCGCCCCGGACCATGGCTTGCACCAGGGCCGGGCGCGAGAGGTCGCCGCCGCTGCCGATCGCCTCTACGAGGACACGGCGGTGCTCCGCCCAAGCGGGGCAGACCTCCACCGTGTGCTCCACCGTGTCCTCTGGGCGATCCTGGCAATGGTGACACCCGGGCGTTTCCTCCCGCCTGATGATGTGCAGGAACCTCCCGAAACTTCCGTGTCCGGTGAGGACCTGCGTCAGGCGGTAGGTGAGGGCGCCGTGGCGCCTCCCTAGCCACTCCTCAAAGAGGGGTCTTATCGCCGCTATCGCGGCGTGCCCTGCGCTGGGTTGCGACAGTCGTTCCTTCCATGTCGCCATGAGATCGCGCCGGAGCTCAGTCCGCTCCGCAGCGATTTGCCGCGGAAGCGGAACTTCCCCCCGGCTTAGTGCCTCCGCGCGCCACTCATAGACGCGCGCGAGGACTATCGCCTCCAGATCCCATGGCGGCAGTCCGGCAATGAGGCTTGCCGCCTCGCCAGAGATCGTGCGGTAGCCCCGGATAAGCCTTATGGCTACCACCTTCTGGGGCGCGTTCAGGTAGTGGGCGGCTCGCCGCCGCAGTGAACGCGCCCACACCGGGGCCCCGTATAGGGCCATGGACCGCACGACCCCCGCGTAAAGCCTCCGGCAGGAGGCGTTTGGCCCCCTCAGGTTGGGCAAGAGCCGCTTGAAGGCGGCCCCGGCCCGTTCCAGTTTGGGGGCCAAACGTCGGAAATGCATGGGAAGACCATGACCTGGATTTAGGATATAGGATACATTTTATCCCGATATTTCCATGGGATCGAAACTTATGCGGGTGAAACCGCGGGGCGCAGCTAGTCAGGTATATGGTAGATAGAAACAAGTAAATGACACTAAAGGGAAATAAAATATTAAAAGCCATAGCTGCTTCCAATTTGGACATCGAGCAAGTAAAGAAAAACTGATAGAGACCTGCTCTCGGCGACAGGGAGTGGACCTTAGTCAACCACGAGGGTCCAGTGCGGGTTGGTAGATTTGTCACATGTCTTCGAATTTTTGGTTCTAGGACATAACGGTTTCTTCACAATGTTTTCCTTCACCGTTTTGAGAGCAGTGGTGATAAAATTATTTACAGAAAGTAAAACGCCTACCTGGGAATGAATAGCTTTAATTTAGTACCTCTAAAAACCTTTCAAACTGATTAAAATACACCGATTAAAATAAACCGATTTCATTCATCCAATTTACTCAAGAATTGCATGTCAAATCTATACGATCCAAGCAAGCCACGTATACATCTTTGGTTTTATGAATATCGTCCATACTCACGCCAAGCAACACTAACTATTCTATTACAAGATAAAACACTTGTTCTAATTCCATACATTGATATTCATACTTCATAATTGATTTAGGGTCTCGGAAATATGGGTAGGGTAGCCCAAAACGGGGGTGTATTTGCTGCCTATAATTTTGTCCTTATCTGCAAGATTAATCATGTAAGAAGGATTCAAAGTAAACTATGGTTAATGTAAAGTTGAGTAGTGATTGCCTGGTTGGTGATTTATGGTATATAACCGTACAATTCATTTAATATAATATATTTAAAGAATTTAGTAGCTACAAATTCATGTATTAGGGAGAAAATATTAAACTGCATTGAACTAAAATTTTCTCATGAAACCATCGGGGGATTGACAAAGGATAAATCCAATCATGGTTTTCATTATCATTCTGAAACAGCACGACAACTGCAATGCAACCAAAATATCTACTTAATTAAAATCTCTCTATCTTATCTTAATCTTAAATGGCTTTTAGCGATAAGACCACCCATTGTGTCAGGTGTCACCCATTGTAAATTTTTTACATTTATATCTGTAATATTTATGGTGTAAGTACATAATAAAGAGTATTCTATTCTTAAATTAATTCATTCAATGACAGACAACACACAGCCTGAACCGCTGGGTCTATAAGCGTGCAATTTTGAACAGGAGTTTTTTTATATATACAGACCACTGCCTGCCTGCCTTCCTGTTCGACATTTTTACCGATTTAAAACCTCAAAGTGCATACGGTTTGTCTAGACTAATGCTCAGTTTCTATAAACAAAAACGAATCGTTTTGCTTACCAGTGGTAGCATTTTTTATTGCCAAACTGGGAATATAATAAATAGATTTGTAAGCTAATTTTACCTGTGATAGCTAAGTAACTATGGAAGTGCATATTATGGGAGGGGGTCTACTATGCAAAGCTTGGTCTTGGCTTTATTATTGGCAAAGATACAAGTCTTAATTTTTACCAATAACGGTCCGTAAATTATAGAATTCGGCTATAAATCATCAACTAACCGACACCGAATTAAATATTACCGATATAATTTTCAGAAACACCATTCCACGTGAACCGCGTAAAACATAACTTCCGATTGTTAACGTGGGCTGTAACTACATACTTACTTTGTAACGTAAATCAACCAACCATACCAAGCATACTAACAGACTTACAAACTACAACAAAATTTCAAGCTCACTCCCCAAATTAACACCATTAACTAAACACTATACATTACACACAACATGTAAATTTACTTCCAAAAGAGTCCATTAATTAGAATTTTCGACCATAAGTCAAAAGTTGCCGCCGCACCACACATGTTAAAAGTTCGCGTGACAAAAACACATCGGCGCGCGCCATATTAGCCGCCATGGTGGTCGTTGACCCCTGCCTGAAATAGGCAACCTTGACCGTTTGGTGCCCTGTTTACCCTGGTGGTACAGACTAGCGTTTGCCCGATTGAACGAACGTTTCCTTTGGTGGTTTGATAGTTTGATAGTTATTGGTGGTTTAACTGTGTGATTGTTGGTTGTAAATTGGTGGATGACGGATGGTGATAGTGAACTTGAGTTTCAGTTGTTTCAATTGAAGGTTATTTTGCTGAATTGGAAGTACAAGTACAATAAAAACACACAAATAAACTAGAGTGTATTTGTGTTTTTTCGACAAATTAGTGGATACAAAACTACTACGGAAGCAGTGATGATGAGAATGATTTTTCGTAGCTTTTCAAAGTCAAGTTAAATTATTTATTTTTTGACATAGGTACATAAAAGGCACTTTTGAACGCCAAAATTTACAAAAAAAATAGAATTGATTCTAGTCGCCCCTTCCAAATCGAATGGTGAAAACTGGGCAAGAAACTCCACCGCTACTGTTTTAAAAATGTTTTACAATATTTTGTGTATTATATTAATTATAATACATGAAAACGATGCTAAATTCAGTTCGAACGAATTCTGGAACGAAAATTAACACAAAAATTGTCAAGCGCGCGTAAACTATTATCAACAGCCCATCGCGTCATTTTACTTACGTTTGACGCTTTACGTTTTACGTTTATTTATTTTTTGGAAACTTGGCGTAAGAAAATGCTTTTCGATTACTTTTTTTAAAATTTGGGAACTTATACAGTATTTAGTAGTAGACTACTAAATAAGTTTTACTAAATATGTTATTTAGTAGTAACCAGTTTTATCATAATTAACGTTCGTGACTGAAATTTTATTTACATTCAGGAGTAAAGTTCGGCTTTTCGCTTTTTGCTAAATTATACCATGTTTGTATTTTGTATTCCCCGTTGTTAGGTGTTGGATAGTTGAACCTATTGAGCTTATTATTCCGCCGCCGGTGGTGGTAAATATTTGGCAGTAGAGTGTAGTAAACGTAATTACATTACATCGTGTCGATGGTTTACGCCCAAGTCTGGAATAAATAGCTCTCGTGGGAATACACATAAACTTTTTATTTAAAAATGTTGTTGCTCTATTATTTTTCGTGCGTTCTTAGCTGAAACTTTTGAAATTGGTGCCTGTGGAAAGGGGGAAAATTGCCACTTATTATTTTGTTCTCATTTCTAACAATGTAAAAGCCAATTATTTTTAAAAGATTAACCGTGTAGTTTCTTGCAGGCTCTTCTCCATAAGAAACGACCAATTGGGATCATGCATTTCATAAGTGCCCATGTAGGTTTATGTGAAATAAAATAATTTGATTTTACCTATAATTGATATGACAGTGAATGTAGAAACAGCAAAACTAAAAGAGCAAAAGTTTGTATTCCTACAAAACCATTCGCTTTTTCACCTAAGTCCTTCAAACTCTTATTAAACATTACACAAAGACCCCTGAAACTTATTCTACCCACTTCAAAGCCAGCTTAACAATCCTAAAATAACAACATAGCTGCATCAGACTCCTGAAGTAGTAATTTCAGTGGGATGTTACGCTTATAATTCAGAACGACGCGCGTCTTGTTGGCGCCGTGCACCGGTGCTCCACTTTATGTACGTGTTCAAGTATATGGGTGCTTATGTATAGTGCATGCTTTTCCCCATATGTGAGAGGATGACAGAGGAATGAGACAGGTTCTAATTATAAGTTGGGTCGGAAATAAGTACCTTTGAGTTATTTACTTTTTTTTGTAGCAACAAAAGACTGAAAAAAATTATCAAGGCAACGAAAATCATTTTTATTAAATACCACGATCTTGTAAAGGTATTTGGGACATACCTAATCAATCTTATATTAACTAAATAAAATAGTTACCTTTCTGATAAAAAAAATGCTCATCTCTTATTTGATGCGTTGGCGACCGAAAAGATAAGTAAATCACACTATAATTTCTACGAAATAAGCAGACAGCTGTTAGCTATTTAAATTATGTATGTCTAAGTAAATAAAATAAACTTAACTAACCTAATAAAAGACAATTTTGTTTTAATCATGGGTTCTAAAAATAGCGCCGAAAACGCGAGAAAAAGCTCACGTTCATTGAAAATAGTTGTAATTTCTGATTTATCCCTATTTCCCCCGTTGTTAGCGCATACCTTACAAACATCGCGATCTGTTAGTTATCAACAATATCAGGTCAATCACTCCTAATAAAACAAAAACATGTTATTCCTAATCGGGACGCGAAGAATCTATGGATAGGGTTGGTCTTACTAACCGATGCACGATTGTTTTGTGTAGACAAACATTAAGTACTTACTATTTGTTTTAAACCAAACATAGGTAATGAGGTTAAATTAATTTCCTGTATTTAAAATAAATATTATACTTATATAAGTAGGTAATTAATAGGTAGGTACTTAATTATAAAGCACTTACTTACTTATTTTCTAGTGTCTTCTGATTTTTTACATGTTATTTTATGCTTAATCAAATACGTCATACACTTCATATCCATAGTTCAATACCACTTTTCAAATTCCCCTCAAGACATGACCACCAGAAGCCCATCCCATAATTACCTACGATCCACTTAATCAGTCTATAAATATCTCCACTTCCTCTCAACTCCCAGCCCTGTAGATACCTACTACCTACCCAGCAATGTGGAGCAGATAGTCGGACGTGTCGCTACTTGCGCAGGCGCAGGCCGCGGTGGTCGACACGTGGTCGCGCTCCCACGGTCCGCGGGGGGCGCGCCGACCAATCACGGGTCACCCGCCATTTTTTTACAGATACCCACATTACAGACCACCACTGATTTTTGGGGAAAATAAACATGTTTGTTATTCGTTAGGTTTATTTTTATTGTTATGAGGTGTGAGTATTGTCACTCATGGTTTCAAAGTTGAAGTTGGTAAGTACAAAACTGTAAGTAAATACGTGACCAAGCAGAGTAAGAAGAATCAAATATACGCGAACCGAAATGAGGAACAAAAAAAAAATATTGAAAAGGAAAAACAAACAGCTACAATATAAAACATAAAGAAATACACAAAACTTATAGACAATGGGGTTTATTTATAAAAAATGTGATTAAAGTTAGGTGACGTTCATACATCAAAAATGTATGGTTAAACAGTCGCTAATCACTACTAAACTTTAAGCAACGTTTATAAATAAAGGGGATAATTGCGACTAACAACGCGCTGTTCACAGATTAACTATAGGATCATCTCATCTCATCATCATCATCAAAATCGTCTTTTATGTCCACTGTTGGACTTGGGCTCGTCAATTAGACTTCAACTGCAGCTTACTGAGCTTGATACTTGGCCACTCCATAGTTGAGCCTTAACAAAAAGTAGTTTGTACAGACGCCAGCACATCAAGCTACTACAATCTGTTAAATTTCTTTAATAGATTTTCAACTTTATCACTAAAGCATAAGGTTCAAAGTTGATTGGGAAATTTTGACAGTTTCGGGTAGCTTGGTGTGCTGGCGACTGTACCTAGGCATTTCAGAATAATTTTAAGTTCTGTACCATAAAACTTTCATGTTCTGCCAAAACACCATCATCACCAGCCTACAGCAGTCCACTGTTGGACATAATTTTCTCTCCAATTGCACGCTATTTAGCTCGATTCTCGGCAACTCTCATCCAGCTGCTACCAGCCACCCTGCGAAGATCGTTGCTCCACCTAGCCTGAGGGCGTCCTGCCTGACGTTTGCCGATTCGGGTCCTGCCAAAACAATGCTTCCGAATGATCAAGCCTATATAGCCTTTTCACTAAGCCAACCATCTAGAGTTCATTGGAATTCTCCTTATAATAATAGTTTTTCTACGAGTTTATTTAAAGGCTTCAATAAATCTCTGGTAACGCGACATTGCCGACATTATCGGCAGTCAAATCGAAAACTTTTATGCGGTCGGCGAACTTTTCGTTACTAGACATTGGTTCTACCCGCAAGGCCACAACTCGAGCTTTTCCATTTTTCTTTGATAAAAGTTAGTTGTGCTGACTACTACTGTTGACAATGGGCTCCTATTACCATGAAGACAACTTTACTTAGTATTGGGATTGGTGATTGAGATCAAGAAAGATTAAGTACTGTAAAAGTTTTGCCTGGATGGATTTGCTAACCGAGACCTCCACAAATGTTTAAGAAAATAATAAAGAAAAAAAGCACTAATTCATTTAAAGAATCGAAAAAGATTTGAGAGTCAGCATCGTCAACTGACAAGATAAAAGTGCTTTTTTAAAATAATTATCTAATTAAGTAGCTTAGTGCACACTGCTACCAATGAGTGATGCTGATGCGTAAATACCACTGAAGGAAGACAGTAGGTATTCTATACATACAAGGTGGAGACGACAATAAATTAAAATGTATATCTAATACGAAAATTCAATCAAGTATATCGAATATGTTAGTCACTAATAGCAAGTCAAAGATTGGCAAAACCCATAGTCGACCCATCACTACTATTTAGTTTGTTTGAAAAAACGTTTTTTTTTTTATTTCGAAGCTAATATTTATTCGTTAGTTCCAAAATATTCTTATCTATTAGTATTACTAATGTTTTCATTCATTGTTGTCTCTACATTGTATGTGACAGCGGCCTTTGTCAGTTATACGAAACCATTACGAAACAAAAAATAAGTACCAGCCTCGCAATTTGATAAACCCTAGACTACAATTTAAGAAGTGCGCCAAATTAGAAAGATTCTCATTCTTCCTGAAAGGCTTTCAAGAACTTCTAATCTTATACTTTCAATGAAAGGCACTTCTATGTTGGTCGGTTAGTTACCTAGCCTGCAAGAGCCAGGTCAATCTTAGTTTATTCTAAAATGTTGGATTTTAGAGTCAATCAGATTGTTGATCAGATAATCCAGCCCAGAATTTACAAGACACAAAGAACAGTCAAGATTTCAATACTGATATCTATTCGGTACAATTCTGTGGGATACTAACGTTTCGACTAATGCAGGAAGTGTTTACATGCAAATAGTTCACTAATAGCTGTACTAATAAATCCAATCATTCAGCTTTAGAACTCTGAATAAGATAGACCAACCGGGTCGATGTGATAATACTCAGAACTCATACAGACTAAGACATAAGGAAGGGATTATTGAAGAAATTCGTCCTAGAAGATCTGAGACTACTAGGAAACTTCTATATAGGATGAACGTAGATATTGAATATTCAATATCTACATTCATCCTCGCGAATCCTAGTCATAATATTACGCTAGGCTAAGATCTCTAGACAGATGAATTATTCTTGAGTTAATAATCCAGGAATAACAGCATTCAGTATTCGGTAATCCGCAAAACAAGAACGTTGAAACCACCACGAAAACAACGGTGTGCGTAGCGCCATCTTGTATCGAATAGTGGAACTAAACTTTTTTAATTTAGAATGAATTCCAAATATGGACCAAATTTCTTTGTTGGCATGTTCGAAAATAGTACAATCAAATATTTAAAATTAAACAAAACTCTATACAACACCTTTTTCAAAAAATCTAACAAATCAGAAGTTAACAATACGTACAACAGAAGTAAGTGCATACTTAATACTTGTAGTAAAATAGTTCATTAGATCAGTTAAATATATTTATTTAGCTTGATCACTTTGAAGAAAACATTAAAAATAGCCTAAGAATTATTTTCTTCGCTACAATTTCAGTAACAGCCATAAAAAACCCAATCGTATCAACCACTTATATAATAAACGCAATCAGAAACTTTTGTACGAGCACTTAAGCTATTTATAAGCTAGGAGTCATCTTTGCAGCTAAAATAGCCCAGGAATAGAAACATGCCTGCGTTTGTCTGTAAAATAGCTCCGCGCAATGTGACCAATATAAATGTATACATCGGGATGGCGCCACTTGCAACTGCCTATGTATCAACTGTCAAAATCAGTACATTGCATTTTAGTTCCCAATTTCGCCACGGGTCAAATTATACTAGTAGTAATGTAACTTTACAGCAATGGCGCCAAGTCTTTTTTTGTACACAAACGTTTTTTTATTTGATTTGCTAAGTATAAATAGTAGTGAGAATCGCTTTATTTGTGTTAGGATATTTTGGAGGGGTTTGGACTGCTACCTAGGTACCTAAGTTGAGGTAGGTAGGTATTTTTGCAAAAAAGGGAGTTGTACTAAGCAATTTTCGTTTTAGCTAAACAGTAGCTTAGATCTCTTGTTGTGCGTGTTATAATAAGACGGGACCAACAGTCGACTATTCAAAACACAATTAGGTAAATAAGTCGCCTTTGAGTATCGTGCTGTCTCTGTTACGTAGGTATTTTAGCGACAGAAAGATATCTCTGAGACCATTTATTTTTTGTCAAATCTTGTTTGAAAAGTCGGATGTAAGAGATGGAACACTGTTTGAACCCTATCTGCCCAATTTTTTTTATATCCAAACTTAATTAAGTACTAGAAACCAACTAGTGAATTACTGCTACAGTTAGCCTGGATAATCCCCATGACTTCCAGCTCTTTCGATCCAGGGCTAAAATGGACTACTGGTAATTTAATTCATTCACTAGATAATTAATCCATACTAATATTATAAATTCGAAAGTAACTCTGTCTGTCTGAATGTTATCTTTTCATGCCTAAACCACCGAACGGATTTCGATAAAATTTGGCAGACAGATAGATTGCATCCCGTAGTTTTTATCGACATACCTCGCGGGCGAAGCCGCAGGCGGAAGCTCGTTAATTATAAAAAAATATACAGGTAATTAGGTATGCCTACACCAGTTCCACAAATAAATATGTAGTTAAATCAAAACCACCTGAACGTCACATGACGATACAACACGATGCACACAACATGCTCAGAGGCATCGATGCACTAAGAATTGGCGTCAAAACGTAAAGAGGGACAGAAGATCCACTCGTGTCATGTAAACTGATTGAATTACATATTTTAGTATGACAGCCCGAACGTGACTATACCTAGGCCAAGAGATCTTTCTCCAACACAGAAAGAAACACGCATTTTTTTTTGTTGAACTCTTGACTCTAGTTTAGGTCAGAGGTGACCGAGACAAAGTCAATGATGGAGTGAGCTTACCCAGGAGAAGCCTGCTCACTCTTACTTTGAGGAGATTCGGATTGTATGCGCTCGGAAACACAGACGCAGGCAGAGAGTTCCACTCTTGAGGATGACGTGTTACTGCGTGATGATGGTTTCAGATAAAAATCCAGCCTACGCCACGATATTTTCTGTGTGTGCCTTAGCGGTATATTAGCAGAGGGCCTGCGGGGTAATAATTGCGTAAAACACAATTTTTCGGAAAGGCTTTCATTTTGACAGTTCAACAACATTCATTGCGTTATTGACGTTGTTGACCAGACAAACTTTTCGAACATACGAAGCAATGGATTAGCAATATCCTTCTTAAATTCAGATTGTGATCGATAGTGTGTTACGCAATTTTGACGGCACGGTTGGCGCAGTGGTTAACCGATTGACTGCTGCGCTGCGTTTCGCGGGTTCGATTCCCGCACGGAACAAATATTTGTATGACCTACAAGTAGTTGTTCCGGGTCTGGCTGTTTGTGTATGTGAGTTTAAATTCCTAGTGTGGGGCAACGTTTTTTATAAAAAAAAAATATGTTTCTGGACAAAGTGACATCCTATCCGCGATAACGATAATGGAAAAATCAAATGTGTGGGACTGACTGATGAGTTACCGAAAAGCTTATGTCAATCCTGTTGAAAAGTGCTTTGAGTGCTTTGAAAGCGATTGCCACCTGTCAAGGCCCTAAGGGTAATTTCATGCCAAAGATGCGATACCTCGCGATCGTGGTTTAGCTTACTACCTCGATGTCACCTACATGATCTACGTTTTGGAATGGGCTAGCTAGCTAGCTTCAACTATCTGACTAACTGACAGACTATTTAATTTTGACAATTCAAAAGTGCCTGTACAAGGTTTAATTGAAATAAATGCTTTGAGTTTGAGTTCATGTAAAACAAATTGCATGCTGACACGCTCGCACATGCCGAAGGACACCTCACTGCGATACGTCGCGCCCGGGCTGTTTGGCGGTTTACCTCGATAGGTTTTGAACCATATATTAGGCTTTGGCGGCATTCAATATCAAGTAAACCTTCTGTCTCCTTTTCTTTAACACACCACTTCACCATTGTGAAGGCCGGTTGCATCACAAACATAACTATTTGACATTATGTAAACTATTACAAAGTATTAGGTACAAACGACTTTCAGATTGTTGTCCCGTAATCATGAAAAAATCGATGCAAATCTTGTTGACGTGAACGTTGCTATTTGTTTAAATGAAAATTAAATTGTGGAGATACCAGGCGGCTTAGCACGCAACAGCTAGGTGTTTTATTTCATATATACTATTTGCACCCCGCCGATTCACCCGCAAAGGTCTCGATCCCGTTGGAATATCGGGATAAAAAGTATCCTAGGTCCGAAACCAGGTCATGTGCCAAATCCGTTCAGCCGTTTTTAGCGTGAAATAGTAACAAACAAACATGCATAAAATCTTTTCTCTTTATAATAGACTAGCAGCGCCCCGCGATTTCACCCACATAAGTGTCGATCCCGTTCGAGAGACACGTGGCGCCATCTATTATCATAATAACGTTATTGTTGTTTTTCCTCGAGAACAGCACTTTTTTTCGGGATGAAAGGTTATGTCCGTTTCTGTACACTTACTTTTGCATTTATAATATTAAGTTAGGATAGTAGTTTTTATATGAGTTAAGGTCATATCTATGTGAAAATATTAGGCAACCAGCAAAGTACCGGAGCTGACCAGCCTTCTCCATATAAGTATCACCAGCATCGCCACTCGAGGAAGGTATTTTCAAGACGTCAGGTCTCGTATTTTGACACATCTCTCATACGAGTGAGAGTAATTTCGTGACCCATAAGGCACTGTAATCTTTGCTAGGCCTACTATTTACTGCCAACCCCTTAATTTCATATGTTTCCACCTTGTGTCTCTGGTTTTTAAGGTAATTCACATGTGATCAAGGGCTGATCTTTGCGTCCCCCCCGGTGGGTTTCCGCATTGTCGACGCGGGGGGCTCAGTAGCCGCTGCCGTGGCTTGGTCACCCACGGTGAAGCGAAGAGGAACCCGAGGAGGGGCCGCTCGTCAGAGCTTTTGCCGGTAACGATGTAGCGGCCAACAAGTAGGTTGCGGTGCCGCTTGGGCGACATCGCAACTGAGGCGGGCCGCGATGTCGTATTGGAGGCATCGCAGCTGAGGATTAGAGGCCGCGGCGGGAGAGGAGTGTATTGCGGTGCGCGCCTCTCCCTACCTTGGCGGACGCGACGGGGCCGCAGGAGAGGAGGAGTGTTGGTATGACGTTGGCCGTTCTCCCCTAAATTGACAGGCGGCGGGGCCAATGACCTGACCCGTCGCAGAGGAACCAAGGGTACCCAAACACGGGGTCGTCGGGCGCCCATGTGCTGGTTTGGTCCCTGCAGGGGTGGTCACGGCGTGCTGTGTTCTGGTGCGTCGGTGATGGGGAGTACTCCCCAGAGGAGGGTCCGGTGACGGACAGCTGCGGCGGGTTCACGGATAAGTGCTAACGCATGCCCGTGTTCCTGCCGTAAGCGGCAGAGGAAGACACCGTGGAGTTTTAGGTAGTAGGTTAGAGTCCCACATAACTGCACTATCTCCCCGTGGTATAGTGCAGAATGCATGAGCATTTCTCCACGATAAAAAAAGGGCTGATCTTTGCGTTGTGCTCGTGAACGGGTGCTGCTTGTGGTGACAGTTCGTCTTGCTGACTATGGTCTTGTTATTGTTATTAATAATTAACTGCATATTTATTTTACTTCGAATGTCCTAGTTTATTCATTTTGACTTTAAGTTACAGCTTTAAGAACATAATGCAGCATTGCATACTTATGTAGGTAAGCGGGCGCGCCCTTTTTCCTGGATGCTTTTATTTAGGTATTAAGTTCCGTTTACTTTTTTTTATTATTTATTTCTGCTTGAGTATAGTTTTCAATGTTTTTGTTGGTATATTGGTGTGTACTAGCTGACATAGGGCAAATAATTTAATTTAGTGTTTTGGGTTTCGTAATGTGAAATACTGACTATTGTATAGAATCAAGTTCTTCTAACTGGACAGACAGCAACAAACTTGTTGCGCCACTTCTTCTTCCCAGCTAAAGCACTAGTAAGTGATGATGATGATGGGTAGGCGTTTTGGGGGACTGTCTTATGTAATTTTGACATTCAAAAAGTGCTGATTCTCAGCCTAGGTTAAATAAATGACTTTTGATTTCCTACAACCATAACTAATAGCATTTAAAATAATAACTTTATCGCGTCGCCACCACCACAGACAAACTCCAATACGAAAAAAAGACACACGCCTCTAGAAACATTATGCATAACTTCAAAAAAAGAACACAAACTCTATGAATCACCGCATACATTAGGGCCGGGACTCATGTACAAAAATTGCAGCTTCTCAACTAAATCATGTAGGCTTTATGCTCGTAGTTATGGCAGTTTTGCAACTCCACAGTATTTTATAAGGTTTCCACAATCATTTTTATTAATACACAAACTCGTACCTCTCAACTTTGTCTAGATGACTGTGTTTTCATTATACTGGACTGTACCTATAGACAGACATAGAGATCAGGGAATATTGCCAAAGCTAAGTAACAACATAAAACAGTGGTGGACCACTGGTATTGCCCCGGCTTACGAGCTGTAGGTCGTGTGTTTGGAACCCAGGCTGGTACATTACTTGTAAGTATTTCATTTCATCACCAGTGCTTTCAAAACGGTGAAGGAAAACATCGTAAGGAAACCGGTGTCCTAGAACCAAAAAACATCGAACACACGTGACATCCACCAACCCGCACTGGGCCTGCGTGGTGGATTATGGCCCACTCCCTCTCACAGAGACGAGGCCTGTTTCTCGGCAGTCTGCACATTATAGGCTGATTATGTGTCCACTGCTAGACTAGACATAGAGTTCATGGTATCGCTACAGCAATAAAATATAACGAGCATTTAACTCCGTCCTAGCCAATCGACATACTCCTCTTCCGAATCGGCTGCTGCACCCAATTATAATAGCCAAGGTATGAAATGGACGTCAAAATAAATGCTGAATGGGCCAGCTCTAATCTCGATCGGAAAACGATAGATGACGTCTATAATGGAACGAGCGTGCCCAGAAGATGCCTGTTCACTCTGCCTATGAAGGCAGACACAGATCAAATCATCTTCTAAACGTACATCTGTTTACTGTATGTATAACCTTATAGCATTGTGTTTGACGGTACGATATATTATGTTTAGAATCAACAATTATCGTACCGTGAACAACAGTGCGAACTCACACAAAATCTGCATTAGTATGCTAGAAGCGGGCGCGGACGCACGACCGAGATTTACTGTTACGATGCCGTGCATCTCAGGCTCGGACGGGACGAGAAGACGTGGCTGAACGTCCACACTTACTTATCCTGTTAGACTAGTTGGGTAAGCAGGTAGGTAGGCTTTCAGGCTACACGAAGCTTCACTTTCAGTAGGTAATTACCGCGAAAGCCTACGCGTGTCCTACAATTTTGTATAAGTTCTAGGAGAAATGACCGAGACCATTGACAAATGGGGTCAGCTTCCAGTCAGAATTGTGCTAAATGTTGCGCTTGACGTTATTTACGTTGTTGAGCAGACAAATTTTTCGAACATTTATGAAGCAATGGATTAGCAATATCCTTCAAAATGATTGAGATTGTGATGGAAAGTGTGTTGCGCCATTAGAGTGCTGTATTCTTGAAAATTATCGAAATATAGAAAGAGTTCCATTTTTTTTCGTTACGGGTAGGTAGTCAGAAGCCCGAAAGTCTGACAACCTGTCTTACCAAAGGGTAACATTTTACCAGTAACTGGGTTGTGGAGGTCAGATAGGCAGTCGCTCCATGTAAAATAATGGTATTCAGCTGCATCCGGTTAGACTGGAAGCCAACCCCAACATAGGAAAAGGCTAGGCAGAGCCATCAGTTTTCGTGACAGCAGTCAACACATAGTGATAAAGGAGATATCTCCAAAATAATTCGCCAAAGCTGTTAACATGTCAATTACCTATGTCCAACACGTTGTTAGGGAATACAGCAATATCATTTCGATACCTACATTTTCCCCATAAGTATTGCCACATTCAACCAAAACATTGTCTGCCTCTAGCAGAAATGTGAAGAAAATTAGACATAATAAGGTTTTGTACACGTACCTAAATTCACCAATTTAAATGATAAGCAACAATATAAATGAGTATACTTTCAACCTTTGTTAGAAAACAACAAAGCAATTTTGTCTCGCCAAAATTTTCACCGCAATAATACTGTGGACAAATTGAGTCACTCACAAAGCAGGCTCAATTGAACCATTTGTGATAGACAGCCAGACAGACTACGGGCCCGCCCATGAGTTAATAATAATAATAATAAATTTTATTTGACTTATAAAGGTAAGTACACAAATACAGAGTGACAATTTAAGCATGCGAATATCCTAGTCCAAAATAAATGACCAATGACCCCCGTGCTAGGCAAAACCTGTGTTACAGGGGTCATCCATCCGTCCATTCTGAACATTACAATAATTACTTACAAATAGGTAATGTGTACTTTTGTAAAAAAAAATAAACTAGACTAATACAATTAATTTTGAAGATAAGAAACGGGGAAAAGCGGGTAAAAATAGTTTTAATGGATTTATATCAAATAAAAGGGAGTAACTACATAAGTGCCAGTTGTGTGTGATTGTGTGAGTGTAGCTGTGTATGTGTGAGTGTAGATGTATGAGTAAGTGTATGTGAGTGCTGTGAGTGGGTGCCTGATTTGTTTAAGTTAAGGTTTGAGTAATTCTTCCGTGCCGTCATAGTTTAGGGTTAGCAAATATTCTTTTATTTTTTGTTTGCATTGGAATTTGTTCAAAGAGTGAATGCTTAGGGTGTTGTGTAGTTTATTATATAATAATGTGCTTAAATAACGGTTATGCCGCCGTGCAAAGGTGGTATTTGTACAGATTTTTGGACAAACGGGTTTGGGTCTTCTTCTGGGCGTAGGGCTTTTACAACTACTGGGAGGGGTAATTTTATGTGCACGTGTGATTGCACGAAGCATAAACATTTGGCGAACTGTGAGTACCTTAAATTCCGAATACACTTGCTGGGTTGGGTACCTAAATGGTTTGCTTAACAGGACTTTGATTACTGCACGCTGGGCTCTTTCAGCTTGTATGAGAATAGTTTTGGCTGCACCACCCCACACTGCGATACAGTAACTTAGTGTTGATTCACATAGAGCGGTGTAAACCATTTTTAGGATATCTTTATGGGCGGAAGTTCTCAACTTTTTGAAGATATAAATGAGTTTTCTAGTGCGCGCAGACAGAGACTCAATGTGGGTCTTCCAGCTTAGACAGGAATCAAGGTAAAGGCCGAGATACTTAACAGAGGAGGCTCTCGTCACAGACTGGCATGAACAGGGATTGTTGCGGTTTTGCCCATCACAAACATGAGCCTTAATTTGTAGTGAGAGGTCAGATGGAAGGGTAGAGGGTCTGGAACCAAAGGTTATGAAGTTGGTTTTGCTGACGTTTAAGGTTAAGCTGTTATTGCCCAACCAGTTCATTACTTGGGTCAAGGACCCTTCAGCAGCCTCCCTAGCCGTTTCCCAGTCACGTCCACTGGACAGTAAAACAGTGTCATCGGCGTACGCTATAATATGAGTAGAGGGGAGGGTGAGTAGACAGAGTTCGTTAACATAGATTTGGAAGAGGAGGGGGCTGAGCAAACTTCCTTGTGGCACACCGAAATCTAGAAGTTGTTCACTACTGACATACTCTCCTATTTTAACGCATTGGGTCCGGTCCGATAGAAAATCCTTGAGCAATTTTAGAGCTGTGCCGCGTATTCCGATCTGTTCTAATTTTCTGAGTAAAATAGGGACAGAGACAGTGTCGAAGGCCTTAGAGAGGTCCAAAAATATGCCGACACATTTGTGTTTACAGTCAATTTTATTGACAACAGTGTCCAGAAGAGCTAACACAGCGTCTTCCGTTGATACCCCCTTTCTAAAGCCGTACTGGTTATTAGCGATGATTTTATATTTGTTCAGAAAGTTGAGGAGATTTTTGTGGATGATTCTTTCCAATATTTTGGAAATGGCTGGAAGTACTGAGATTGGTCGATAATTATTTACACTGCCTCTGTCGCCAGTTTTGAAGATTGGATGAACAATGGCTTTTTTGAGATTGATGAGATTAGCCAAATATGTTGGTGGAAAATCCAGGACACGAGCTAGAGTCCGTCTCACGAAAGAAGTTCCACGGTAATAAGTTGTAACTAATTATTATTATATAGTTTGGGGTCTCATTAAATTAAGGCCTCCAGGCAGGACTTAGAAAACTCAAAAAACTAAGCGACTACACCGCTGGAGGTACGGACCTTGGCTTAGGGCGTCGCTGGTGGAGGGCAGCATGGGACATGGACTACCAACAACTGACAAAGATTTGTAGCAAGTTCTCTAGATCCATTGCCAATGCCATACAATGGACGATGTCCTTAGTGGAGAGCAATTAAGTTACAATGGGTTAACAAATTCATTTGACCCAATGATTTCAAAAGTAAGGATACGCCCATCTGAACATTTTACATAGACGTTCTTCATACAAGCAAAAGTAACGCCATCTGTCATAAATCCTTCGCGCGCACCACTATCAACTGAGTCGCGTTGGCCCTAAAACCGTCATTTTAGGGCCAGCGCGTTGGTGCCATTTAGTCGCGCGGTTAGCCCGGTCCTTACGCTAGTAATATATATGTCAATGATTTGACCACAAGACTATCTTGATCTAGCCTGGTCACCGTCTGGGAACCACCGGGGCCCAGTTCACACAGTGACTCATTAATAATAATATGTCACATACGACCATTATACACTGGGAACCTAGTGCCACTAACTCATTGTGGTCCATATTATTATTTACCGACTTTAAAATAATATACTAATGTAACAGCTGAGGGGCAATTCTCGTAATTTTAAGAACTTTCACAGTCTGGACTCAATCTAAATCTATCAAAAATACCTCTTGTTTCCCTACATTTTTGACAAGTTTTTGACATTGTATGTTGCTGAGACGAGATTCAGTCTAGAATTTGAAGGTTTTTAATTACGAGAATTGGACTTGACGTCTTTAAAATTTTGGGTATTGTGTCAAAAAACCATACGCAATATCTTTTGATAGACTTTCCCACTGTCAAACGATATCAATGGCTGACTACATAATGTATTCATGAATGGAACGAATTGGTTAGGTAGGTAAGTACTCCTGAAAGCTGGGAAAATATTACAATGAAGAGAATGTAGTAATTTCACAGTTATGTCCAATAGTGGCTATTTCATTATCGAAAATTATATTGCGAAACAATGTTTTTGAATTCGGTGAATATAAAGTTTAATAGAATTTCGTCACAGCAGTGCGATTATGTAACCATCTCACCGTGAAATCTTATGTAAAGTGAGCGTGGAGTGAGCTGTCAATAGTGACAATTCCTAGCAAAACAAACTCACATCACCTAAGTTTTCACGGTGAGATTTTTACAGAATCGACCGGCTGTTCACCTTCACAATTCAGACATTTTTTTATGTTTTTACATAAACAAATTGTTGACTTTTTGAGTGGCATAAATAATTATGACATTTTCTATCTATCTATCTAGTACATAATATGTATTATACAGGGTTATTGGTAAAACATCAACAACCTCTTAAGAGGTCATTGTACTCATCATTATGAACAACTTTTACTATGGGACCAAACCTGAAATAGCGAAAAAAAAATCTGCTGTTCCATACCTACATTTTGACGACTTATCATATACCAACATAAATGTAAGGAACAGCTAATTTTTTTTTCGCGATTTCGAACACATAAAGCAATGGATTAACAATATCCTTTAAAATGATTCAGATTGCGATTGGTAGTGTGTTACGCAATTAGTGTTCTGGTTTTCGCATAGCGTTCTTTCTGACTTTTTTCTTTTTGCTCGGCTCCTTAGTACACGCTAGGTCCGCGTGATGTTCCAAATCCGACTAGTAGTTCCGGAGATTACCCCCTACAACCAACCCTACAAACAAACAAATTCTACCTCTTTATTATAATAGTAGCAGATCATTATTAATTACGACATTTTGCTTTTATACCTAAATTAAACTTTATAAAGATCAGTTAGGAAATGTATAAAATTACGTCAGTATCGTTGGAATAAATAAACTCGACCGAGCCTCATTATTTGTAAACTCGTTCATCTCCGACGGATCATAATCACCCACTTCCTTCATTAGCACATTCTTTTGAAGTTTCAACGGAAAGTAAACTACTTGGTCGATTTATTCTTACAATTAGTTTAGAAACAACACGGAAATCGCATATCAACATGCAATATAATTTTATTTAAATAAATTAAGTAGGCACCCCGGTGGTAATGGCCGTGACTTAAGTAACATAGTTTTTTTATTTTTTTATCTTGTTATTTTTGTATTTTGTGTTTCACGAACTGTGTCCAAATAAACATTTTTCTTTCTTTCTTTCTAAGTAGGTACGAGTAGGTCGTGGGTTCGAACCCAAGCAGGCACTTTACTTTGTGTAAATTATTTTCATCACCACTGCTCTCAAAACGTGATACAAAACATCGTAAGGAAACCGACATTTCCTAGAACCAACAATTCGAAGACATGTAAAATCTAACCCGCACTGGGCCCGCGTGGTAGATTATGGCCTTATGGCCCACTACCTCTCACCGAGAGGAGGTCTGAGTCCCAGTAGTGGGAACATTATAAGCTGATTATATTATGTAAATAAATTAAGTACTTGGTCGTTAGCCCGTATTCGGGTGCTCGAAAGACTACTCGAATTCCTACACCTGAGGCATTAATTATGCGGATTGCAGATCAAGAGCTTAGTTAAGTTAGTCTAGCTTAGCTCGCATAGCTGATGTAGTTTTTCATACTTGTGTACAGACAGCAAACTATGAACAGAAGTATGAAAAATTACCTCAGGTATGCGAGCTAAGCTAGACTTACTTAGCTTAGCTCTTGATCTGCAACCCGCGCTAGTGCGAGTGCATCTTCTAGTGAAGATAAAACAGGAATTGCGTAACACACTAACAGTAGGAATGGCTTTCATTTTGACAGTTCAACAACATACATTGCGTTATTTACGTTGTTACGTTGTACCCTATTACCCAGTAACTGGGTTGTGGGCGTCAGATAGACAGTCGCTCCATGTAAAATACTGGTATTTAGCTGCATCCGGTTAGACTGGAAGCCGACCCCAACATAGTTGGGAAAAGGCTAAGCAGATGATGATGACATATGAAGCAATGGATTAGCAATATCCTTCAAAATAATTGAGATTGTGATTGATAGTGTGTTACGCTTCAGATATCTATGGTTACGCTATTAGAATGCTGGACTGAGTCACAAAATACAGAGAGTACCTACAGTTCGCATCAAATAACTTTGCTGCTCTGAAGCTAGGCTCTTTCCTAGCCGCGCCAATCCGCGCCATGCGCGCTGCTGTTGTATTCATCAGTGACTTGTTGCCTACTTCAGAGCGGCAAAGTTATTTGACGCGAACTGTAACTAGGTTGTCCAAAGATGAGCGAACTCGACCCCGTTCATTTACACTTGGTCGTTTGCCCGAATTCTAAAGGTATCTAATCCAATTCGGGAGAACGACCCAGCTAGTGTAATTGCGCCATTAAAATTTATCGCTCAACAATACTGAAAAGCTTTTCGCACGGTGTGCAACATAGCGAAAAATGTGGACAAAAGTAAATGCACGTGATTGTCCCAGTGTTGACGAATTAAGCCATTTGTGGTCATTGTACCTTTATTTATTTGTCAGTGACCAGTGATCTGATAAATAAGTCTGGTTACTAGTTTTGTATGGTCTCGATGTATAATGTAATTTGGTTTTTAATGGGACGCGCATGAGAACTGCTGGTTTGTATCTGTCTTTATTTTCGTAATGTTTTGTTTTGCTGCGAAAACTTCATGATTTCATACCAAGAGCAAGTAAAGTAAGGATGCGTTTAATTTTGTTTGAAGTTTTTTTAGATTCACCATAAATTTTTATTATCCATCATTAAAATTAGTGCTGGATTATTGGCAATAAAGTCAGAAGTTTAATACTTTTCAAATTAAAAAAATTATGAGCGTTTAAACCTTGTATGTAGCGCTTACACCTATTAAAATATCGAAATCTAATGCGTTACTGGGTTAATAACTTTAACTTGTAACTACAGCATAATTTCAGTATGTACTTAAAATAAAACCTCATTCATTTAGAATCATTTATTTTATTACAAGCACAAACGATTATAATGAAAGTATCATTTTTATGTATTTAACGCGTTACAAATGTTTAAAATAGGCGAAGACTGTAATTTATACTGTAGCAGAAATACCTACTAATTGAAGTTAATAATAAACGATTAAGGTTGACTTCACAACATGTGTTATTAGAGGTTGCATAGGTTACTTTGTGCTTCGGGTTTTTTTTTTCTGTTAGGTTTAACTTTTTTTTTGCCATTTGAGTTGTATTGCGCCCGATATTTTTAAAGCTTCAATTATTTTTAATAAACTAATAATCAGTCTCGAAGATAATCGTCATAGGCCATAGGTATTATTTTCGAGGAGTAGGTATTTAAACCTATCACAGCATAATTCGTTTGCTCCCCAACGTCCTATCGTAGCGATCACTTAAATATCTACCTGCCTCTCAAGGCATCGAACTTGCTTCTTTTAGCGCAGAAATCGAAGTATTTAAAACATATCTAGTACTTAAAATCATGAGTAATAAAACTGCACAATAACGTAGAAACTACTTTTCTTACAATCCAAAACATTTGATAACTTTTTAAAACAAGTGAATACCTAAGTAAATAAAATAGCAAACAAATAATGAAGAAACTGTTTGCTCAAACAAACAAACACTCTCTCTCAAACCAATTACAATCAAAAACGTGAAAGAGCTAATTGTGGCTGTTTATGTACTAACTGCACAGTGGGCGGGACAGCCATATCGTTCGCGTAATCGACCGTGAAACTACTTTCTCACGCCGCCATCCTACCTTCTCTGTACTTTGTATAAACAGAACTAATGGAACATCGTGAAATATGAATGTGCATGTTCAAAAAAAAGAAGCAACTTTCGATTTTGAATCTGGAAGTTTATATTTTGATTTACTTAATTTAAAAAAGGAATGATATTACCTTAATTGATGAAAAAGAAAACTAGAAGGCAGAAAACATAGAGTACCTATTATAATAGTCTTTGGCACAAAACCTATGGCAGCTAACCTTCGCCGTATAGTAGTGAAAGACGCGCAGAATCATAATCAGCCTATGATGTCCCCACAGCTGGGAGACAGGCCTTCTCTCAGTGAGAGGGAGTGGGCCGTAATCCACCACACGGGCCCAGTGCGAGTTGGTAGACTATGTCACATGTCTTCGTTTTTTTTTTTATTCTGGAATATTACGATGCTTTCCTTCGCCGTTTTGAGAGCAGTGGTGATGAAATAATTTACACAAAGTAAAACTGGGTTCGAACCTACGACCTATAACTCGTAAATCGCGGCCGTTACCACTGGGCCAACACTGTTCAAAAAAAGGACGCCCGTTCGTGCGTTTTGGTTTATTGGCGCGATCGACGTTTTCTTGTGTCGATAACCTTTTTTTTTAATATGAAAAAGAACAGTTTTTTTCAAAGATAGCCAATAAATAAAGGTAATACCAATATACTCGTAAACGTAGGTAAGTGTGACGCATTTTATCTGCGGCTTTTAAACTATTTTTAGGTTGGTTTTGGTAGCTTATTTGTTTTCAACTATATTTTATTGAATCCAGATTAATATGAATTAATATTCATTTATTCATTTCGAGGTTAGCATTTGATGGGTATTTTCATAAATGTTTAGTGTTATTATATTACTTATATTGCTTTTAGTTTTGTAACTTTTTGAGCACCACTTTGTTTATGTCAAGGTAAATACAAAATTATGCTTTCGCAAAATGATACTAAGTAAATAATTTAAAGTCAGACACATAATTATGAATACCTGTCTGAAATTTCTTGTTCCTCCGTCCCACCGCGTTGCATCACATAACCTGCCACGCGCTATCAGTTCCTTTTAGCTTAGAGTTGTTTCTTACTTTTTTGTTTTTGCACAGCTCCTAAGGGTCTTAGCATGATGTTAAATAGCCTATAGCCTTCCTCATGAATTGGACTATCAAAAGCAAAAAGATTTTTTCAAATCCGACTGGTAGTTCCAGAGATTACCCCCTACATACAAACAAACAAACGGAAATAATATACCTCTTTATATTATTAGCATAGACAAGTCCACGTTTCCTCACGTTGTTTTTCCTTCACCGAGGCCAGTAGTAATGTCCAAGATGAACTCAGAAAGTACAGATGAATTGAAAAGGCACATTGGTACAGTCACGAGCCCTAATATGTCAACACTTGGCAACTTACAATTGCGATTTTCTCGTGAAATAACGAATGTAACGTTGAAATACGACACTTTACACAGACCTATGGGTTCGAAAATACTTTGTACTTTGTTCGTAATAACATAAAATTTCATTCAAAACTAAAGGAGAAAATCGTATTTTAATAAAGCCAAGTGTATACATATCTACTTTTGCTCGTGACTTACCTGTCCGTATCACACCCACACCTTGTACAGGATAGAAGAGAAAAACTAATATCTCCCCGATATTATTCGCATCCTATCCTGCAACTAAGACATCACCTCAATCTTTCAATGTCACTCCACACACCTACAACTCCGCCTACCCCACTACGCCACAAACGTAACCACATACGTAAACAACTCGTTTCCCTGCAACAGGCACTCGTTGGTTGCGACCGACTATTACCTAACACCACCTTGCTGCACTAATAACTTTGTGTACACTTGCAGACAGTGGCGAAACTTGTGTACCTACCCTATAATAACATAGCGTGAAGGTTCCGAAAAAGTAAAAATGTATGAATATGGATGAATGCATTATCAAAGGGCATTGCTATAATCATCAAAATCCGGGCAAGAGCGAGTCGGACTCGCGCACCGGAGGGTTCCGTACCATCATATGTTTTTAAATTTTCACCGGCGAGCTACTTACTAGATCTCGTTCAAACCAATTTTCGGTGGAAGTTTACATGTACACATCATATATTTTTTTTAGTTTTATCATTCTCTTATTTTAGAAGTTACAGGGGGGGGGACACACATTTTACCACTTTGGAAGTGTCTCTCGCGCAAATTATTCAGTTTAGAAAAAAAATATATTAGAAACCTCAATATCATTTTTGAAGACCTATGTATAGATACCCCACACGTACGAGTTTGATGAAAAAAAAAAATTTTGAGTTTCAGTTCTAAGTATGGGGAACCCCCAAAATTTATTAAAACATTGTAGCTTGCGGTAAAATCAATTAATTGAGTAATTTTTTTTTCGTTTCACCCATAGGAGGAACCTTATTGGCTATTGCAAATGGGTCTTTAATTCAAAGTAGTTTAATTATAATTAATAAAAATGAAAAAAAAGTAAGAGGTAGAATGTATTCTAAAATCTACCCTTTTTTTATGTTTTTTATACGATCAAATAAGCATTATGAGTCGTGCACTTTTTTATTTTTCCACGCAAAATAATCCCTTATTTGTCTTAATATCGGCAAAAACCAAAAGTATTTCGATATACATTTATGACTTGGCACTGGGTGATGCCGCGTCCTGTGACGTTGGCGTTGAAAAGGTGTTTTCCGCAAAACATGGATTTAGTTAGCTACTTTTACGCGAACTATGGATCACATCATTATGCGTAACATAAACTAAATTCAGATTTTTTTATCATTCTTACTTATTTTAAAAGTCTCTGACTAGATACGAAACTTACAAAGTAAGAACTTGATTGTAATCAATCTGTTACAATTTACTTCTAGCAACCTTTGACCTGAAGGTAATACTACTTACGTACTAATAATAGCTAATAATCCATTAAAATCATTAAAGTTTTCCGTAAAGAGCAATAGGTACATTGTTATACGATCGTTCACAGTCTGACGTCGGTCTTCATAAATTCGATATAAATAAAGTACCTAATAATGCAAAAAAAATACCTACCGGCTTGTGGTTAATGCCCTGGAAAAACCTAATTTAACTTTGCATATAAGTTACCTACGTCTTTCCTGATTGCTGTTTTTGTATAAAAGGCTTCATAATCTTTTAATTACACTAGCTGTGAGCGTGTCTACGCCTGTCGAAAAATAAATTGTAGTTTTCTTGGCATGTAAGGCTCCCGAGTACCTACAATAGTAGAACTTTAGTGCACCCTGGGAACTACTGGGAAGTTAACTCCACTAGGTGACACAATGGTGGGGTAGGTACTTACCTCAAGCCGCCATTTTTCAATGGCTCCTCCCGCCAACTTTAAAGAACGATCCAGCATACATTCCTTCTGTAAAAAGATAAAAACTTATTGATAAATGCCCCCTGAAGTTAGCGCTATTCTTCCTATATATTCTGCGTTCGCAATATCGTTTCGAAAAATGTAAACAAATTAATGTATCTATTTAAAAAAAAACTTAAAAACAACACGTAAGATTTAGTTCGCGCTACAAATATGAATTTCAATGTGTTTTTCTTCTAAAACTAACGTAATTTACACTAACATATAGAAACTATTTATGTTTAGAAAAACTATTGGTTTAAGTGCAAATTAAATCAATTGGAAACAATAATTTGAATAGATTTTGTATGCGTTACTGTACAGCCATGCTCCTTGAGTTCAGAGTAGTTTTTAATATTTAGCAAAAAATACAAACAAACACCCAGAATCAGACTTCCAAAGCAATAAGGGAGGCATAAAAATTAAATGTAATAACCGGCGATGTTTTTGTACATAAGATTAATTTATATTGCTCAACGCACATAATACAAACATAATTAAGTAAGTACTTAACTTTAACGAAGGTCTTACCAAGTGGGCAGGTACAGTGAGTGACAAGATTCTATTAACACTTCAGTCTTTTAAATCTTAATTATTCAGTAAAATATTTAAGTAAGATTAGTACAAAAATAAGACTATAATTTTACGAGTTTGTACAAACCTACTTACAGAAATAAAATCATTTATCACTTATCATTTACTAGTCCATCGGGGTAATGGCGTAACACACTATCAGTAGCAATGGGTTTCATTTTGACAGTTCAACGACATTCATTGCGCTATTTACGTTGATGAGAGACACATTTTTTTAACATATGAAGCAATGGATTAGCAATATCTTTCAAAATAATTCAGATTGAGATTTATAGTGTGGCACGCAATTAGGGTGCGGGTGGGGTATATAACGATGTTCTTCACCGATGTCAGCAATGTCCAAGATGTACTTAGAAATTACATATGAATTGAAAAAGACACATTGGCACTTGAGCTTGAGCAAGCGTGGTGATCAATGCTGGTGCCTTCTCTGCATGAGAAGAGGCCCCTGCCCTGCAGTGGGTCAGTAATAGGCTGCATCATCATCATCATTTCAGCCGAAAGACGCCCACTGCTGGACATAGGCCTCCCCCAAGCACCTCCACCTTGACCGGTTCTGTGCTTCTCGCATCCAACGGGTTCCTGCGGCCTTCACAAGGTCGTCCGTCTTCCGGTACGCGTCTTTCGGCCCCATCGGCCATCTGTTCTGCGAGCAATGTGCCCTGCCCACTGCCAACTTAAATTTGGCAATTCTTCGGGCTATGTCGGTTACCTTGGTTCTCCTGCGGAGCACTTCATTTCTAATTCGATCACGCAGGGAAACTCCAAGCATAGCCCTCTCCATTGCCCTTTGTGTGACTTTCAGCCTTCTAATAAGGCCCATTGTGAGCGACCACATTTCAGTGCCTTAGGTCATCACTGGCAACACGCACTGGTCAAAGACTTTCGTCTTGAGACACTGCGGTATGTGGGACGAGAAGATATTGCGTAGCTTCCCGAACGCTGCCCAGCCGAGGATAGTAGGCTGGTATTATTGTTATTATCAACTTGTAGCTACTACTTATTTGCTGTGCTCTAAAACAAAAAACGCCGACGTCACCCAAAAAGCAGCCAAGCTTAAGTGGGACTGGGCCGGACACGTTTGGCGCATGTCAAACGAGTCATGGCCAAATGTACCACCATGTGGGTCCCAGAAAATGTCCGGCGACATCGAGGCAGACCCAGGAGAAGATGGCGGACGAGCTTGACGCCTACAGACAGGGTTGGCCCACAGTAGCTCAAGAAGACAGAGAGGAGTGGAAAGGAGAAGGAGGCCTTTGTATTGCAGTGGGACATAGGGTGAAAATAAATAATAATAATATATGAAATGCTGAAATACTTACATATCGAATAATTTTGTCAATTTAGATAATGTATATACTTATAAAGCTGGCAGTGTCAATCGACTTTTGTCGTTAACCGTACCTGCTGCCTACTTATTAATTTTCGTAAACATCTTAGCGGAAAAACTAAAAATCATTGTGACGGTTTATTATAAGAAATACAAGACATAATGTCGATAACAATTTTTTTTTCTAATTCTAGGTATTTTTACAACTAGAAATTGGGTATTTACCAGTTTTATTACGATTTTGCATAATGGAACTTGTTTCGTGTGGAATACATTAATTAATTAGGTATAGGAGAAAAGTCACATAAAATATTTAACCTTCAAAATATATTTTTTGCATAACTTTATACCATTTAAGGTACCGTTCTCGTAACCACCTGATTAAAATAAATAATAATCACTTTTATACTCACTAATGATCTGAAGATGTTTGGTGTTTAATATAATGCAGACAATTTGAAGAAAGCTAGGTTCCAATGGATAGACAATCTATTTTTTAATAAAGAAAATGATAGGTTATTAAAATCTTGGTGGCAGAGGGCATAACTTGTAAACCATTTTATTTTATTAATTAGGTTCGACTCTTCACGTAACCAGAGGGCTGGCCTATTTTTTGGTCAAAGAATCAGCATTGCCATACGACACGGCAATGCTGCCAGCTTTTTGGGCACATTTCCTATTGACAGCGATGCGGACGATTTTTTTGATGTCCTAAGATTATTTCCCCTCCTTTTTATATACTTGAACATATTATTATTATTTATTTAAGACTGTTTTAAATTACGTAAATATAATCAGGTAAGAAAATACATTATAATAGGTACTTTGTAAAGTCAGTTTATATTCGAGATGGGAAAATAAACAAAACCTAAATGAAAACAATTTACAAATGGAAATGAACCATTAAAGCAGCTAATTACCTAATTATACACTTTTTGTTACATCCCAAGTGATTAATAATACATTTGGATTTCATTTCAAATGACTTGGTACGGTTTTTCCGTTGACAATCCGGGTCGAATTGCAATGTTCGTCCGGTAATCTTCAAGTCACATTATAGCTAGATGCATGGAGGTACCATTATGCGTTACTTAACTACTCTTATGCCATAGATGACGGACTAGAGGTCGATCGCAAACAGCTTAAACCAGAGTTTTCTTGGAAACTGCGATTTTTATGCGCAATTAATAGTCGCAGTTTTATTGATCTTTAATTTTATGACGGTATGCTCTCGAACTAGACCTCGGTGTCAAGTTGTAAATGTAAGTATATCTCACGGATATCTATGGTATATCTAGTGAAGGACACAGTATTATTCATACTATTACTACTATATTATAAATTCGAAAGTAACTCTGCCTGTCCGTCTGTATGTTACCTTTTCATGCCTTAAACCACTTGCACTGAACGGATTTCGACAAAATTTGGCAAGGAGATTGATGGCAGCCTGGGAAAGGACATAGGCTTTTAGTTTCAAAAAGAATCCTACATGGGGTGATATAGGGGATGAATTTTTTTATGGAAAACCCAGCATTTCTCAAGTTAGGTTAGTTAATTCCCACGCGGGCGAAGCCGCGGGCACGCTAATGGACTATAAAGTTATGAACTCATGAGTTCATAGATTTTAAAGAGTTTCCCAACAAAAGATTTATGATCTCTATGTTTATTTTTAGTACAGAAACCGTAATCGATAATCTGCACTTATATTGGAAGTCTACAATACCACGATTTGCATAATTATGTCACAACACACTTACGACACCTAGTTGCGGGAGTGCAGCAACAAAACACGCGCGAATGTCGTCGCGTCCGCGGCCTTCTGCGACTCAGTCGTCCCAATGAAATCGCACCTTAAATCCTTGAAGTGTTGTTTAATCACTACGAAATTAAAGATCATTTAGACAAGCAGCCAGCGAACATTCGTGTAACAGGCCTCGTATGCAACACAAGTGCGGTCAGAGAAACTACGTGAAGAAGAAAAATAGTGAACTAAGAAAATGTACGGACATTATGTGTTTGTAGTGTTGAGTGTTTGTGTCTATGGTAGCTGGCAGCTGATTCCTTTGCGTAAGTTCTGTTTTTAAATGGAGCGTTCGAATTTTGAACGTAACCGTTTATGCGTTGTTTGAACTTGATTTGTAAACTACCGACTGTTTTGGTGAAAATGTGCGTTCATAGAATTTACTTTAAGGTTATTCATTCCGGAATCTGTGCCTATTAGGTATTCATTTGTTTTTATTGTTTATTAAACGGTTTCTTGACTTATTGAACTTGGCGATTGATATTTTGGCAAAACTCTTTGTCGTAGATTCGAATTATGTCGGAACACATCGCACACCGGGTGCAACAACGTCATAAGTAACAAATGAAGTTTTTTTCAGAATATCGATTTAAAATTTGTAGAAGCATGTTTGACATCATTTGTGATCATTTTCTCATTTAAGCAATTTTAGCATTTATGACGTTATTGCACCCATACAATACGTTTACGTGCGACATATACAATTTGTTTAATAGGTGTGTTGTGTTACGTATAAAATTAATGCCAAAAGACATACCGGTATCCTCAAAATATATAGAAATCTACAAACAAAACGGTTACCAACTGTATCAACAATCTACGAATGACCAGAAAGAAGAATAATCTCTTTCAGCTCTACATTTTATAATAGGAAGCAATCAATTCTTGAAGACAACTTATTTTGTCCTATTCCATTTACAGCTGACTACATTCATCCATGCTCAGAGCTCAGCGATGAATGCTTTACAAAAGCAACACTGGATGCAATCCCGGGCATAGTTCAAGGAATCCCGGAAGCCGGGATCCCCTCCCTGGACCCACTATTCTTGGACAAGAACATCAGTATGACGCTCCCCGGGAATCTGAAGATGACCTTCCACAATGCTAAGCTGGCGGGATTGAGTACGTGTATCCCGGATAAAGTGTCGTAAGTAGAGCTGTTAATTTTAATCTCATGTAGTCATGATAAAAATATAACTGGAACAGACTGGATGTTTAAAATATATTATAGATACGGTAATTATTAATAAATAATATGACAAAAATAATAATTAAATATCTCCTAAAACAGGGCTTCCTCTCTCCTGCTCTTTTGCTGTGCCCTACAGGGTCCATAATGATCTAAATTATATAGTTACCACCTAAGTACAGATTATGGTAAAGCAATAAAGATATTGAGTATTGGATGCGAAAGGTGGAGGACAGGATGTTATGGCGCAGGATGTTATGTTATGTTATGGGGGAGAGCTATGGGCAGTAGTGCAGTGGACTGTAGTGGGCTAAGTTGTTGGTTGCTGATAATTGTCTTTCTTTCTTTTCTTTCTAGTTGATTGATTGTCCACAACATTCTATTTTTGATTGGTTGGCCCATAAGCAGGACAGAAAATATTTAATTACCCATAAAATTTGAATTGAATGAATATATTATATAATTATAGAACTGGATAATGGATCAATTATAATGGTATTGATATTATAATGTTATAGCCTACGATCTACTGCTCAAAAGAAAATGATGGTACAAATTATTGATCTCGCCATGATCCAGTAGGTACAGTCAACAAAAGAGATAAGTTTGCAGGATCGTCGGATGTAGTTGAACTTTAGTAAGAAACCGATGGATGTTGTCGACTGAAATTTAATTTGATAAATGAGCTGTTTATTTTCAATAAATAAAATTAAATATTATTCGAGAACATCCATAGTTTTCTTACTAAACTTCAACTACATCCGACGATCCTGCAAACTTATCTCTTTTGTTGACTGTACCTAAACGATAACGATACTACGATACCTAATTATGATCTTTTCCTTGTTATTGGGGTTTTTCCATCAGGAGTTTCAGAGTAGCAACTCGGAGCCTCGATTTTTGACCGGTAATCTCGCCCCTTAGACTTAAATCGGATTTTAACATATCTGGTGAAAAGGGGGTGGTGTACTGTAACAGTAGATCACCTCTGACTAAACCTTTGTGGAAAACAAACGTGATGTTTATTTATTATTTATTTATTCAATACTTTAAGCACACAAATGTACAGAGGCGGACTTAATGCCATAGACATTTTCTACCATTGGTAGGTGCAATCATGAAAATTGAGAATTTTTTTTTTTAAACATAAAGATACGCATAAACCTACTAAAACTAAACTAACAAGTAACTAACACTTGCTACGTCTAACTATGTTTAGACCTTTTCTAAAAAACACCAGAAGCAGGAACTTCTAACAGTCCATTTATAAACTAACATGGACAATCCAAGTTCTTCCTATTTACATGGAAATAATTCCACAATTACGGAAATCAGCAATTAACAATTACCTACTAACTTTTGCAACACAAAGAGAATATAAGTACCTACCTACATCCAACGATGGTACGGTCATGGTCACAAGGTTGCCTTTTAATTAGGTACCTACTTATGTATGTATGACTTTTAACTCGAAAATTGTGGTTCTCTTAATTATTATGAATGATGTTTGCAATTTTTTTTTTTTTCGTTTTATTTAGATACTTAATAATAATAATACCACCATAATAATAATATGACCATTATAATGGTCATATTATCTTTATTCTTCCTCCAAATTATTTCACTTGCGTGATAACTTGCTTTTTCACGACTGACTTTGGTACGATCCCAGTTAGAACATCTGGAACCCTTTCTACTACAAATACGGCACTAGAATTGAAAGGGTGCAGAAGAAGTTCTTACGGTCTATGAACTATAAGTGCTTCCAATCAAAGGTTCTTTACGTGCAGCTATTGAAACGGTATGACGTACTGGATTTGGGGTCTAGGCGGCTGTTACTTGATGTCATGACACTGCATATGCAGTAACAAATATGATTGTATTGACCTAACAACCAAATTGTGTTACAAGGTACCCAGAAGTGTTATTCGAAGGGGGGTGCGCGTCAGCGGGATTGTCCGAAAGGGTTACCGCTGGCCCGGAACATAAAGGGCTAAGGAAGGAACACGGGTGGGTTTTAGTCAGTAAGAGTCTGACACTCCCTTCCGCTCCACCCAGAGCGGGAGGGGTCATTTGATGATTTCCCATCCGCAAAAAAAAAAAAAAAAAAAAAAACAAAAAAAAAAAAAAGGGGGGTGCGCGTCCCTCAACTATTCCATACAGACATATGCAGGACTAATGCTGTGGAACGTGCACCTTTTCGTCGCCCTGTTGATTCTTACAATACAATAATAGATATATTTTGTCTATCTAAGCAATCATTTAAGATAAAAATTCTGGATATTTTGTTTAGCGAGTATTTCAAGTTAAATTAAGCTAAGCTAAGTAGGTAACACAGCAATAGTATTGTGGCAGCGACTAGTGTTTTATTTTTGTTTTTTGTCTTTAGCACTTCTAACCTTTAGTTAAAACGTGGCCAATGGTGTGGGTGACATGTTTGTTAAATCTTAGTTTAAGTATTTTTCTGTATTTTGTAGCATGCTTGTAACTGTTTTTTGTCCCTAATAAATAAATAAATGAAGAAATAAATCTTGTCTATGAAGAGCAGTGGTGGCCCAATGGTATCGACTCCGATTTACGAGTTGTAGGTATTTGGTGGCATACCAACAGCAGCGCCACCTACCGGGTCCAATTGTGTTTTCAAACCATCCAGGAGGCCATTGAAATATACACACAAAATTATCAAAATCGGTCCAGCCGTTTAGGAGGAGTTAGGTGACAAACACACGTACAGAAGAATTTTAAATAAGTATTAAGATTATCATAAAATATATTGAAATTGATTGATTGACTAGTAGCTGTGACTTCGTTCGCGTGAATGTCGGAAAACAATAATGTGTCTCTTTACTAATATTCTTTTCCTAAAATAAAAGTAGCCTAAGTTACTCCTTTTAACATCTGCTTTCAGCAAAATTGGTCCAGCCGTTTCAGAGATTAGCCGGAACAAACAGACGGACAGTTTTTTTTTTTTTTTGTTTAATGGCACATACACTTTCATAATTATGCATTTAGTAAAAAGCTGTTATTTTGACATAATAGAACAGAATATATTTATTTATTATGTACACCATATAAATAACAGACATAAATAATTATAGACACAAGCCTCTGGATGTAATTGAACAAAGTAAAACTTAGGGTGACACAATGGGCGGTCTTATCGATAACAGCTATCTTTTAAAGACAACCTTTGGATGGATTAAAAAAGGGAAGGACAGACCAATTAGATAGTCTGTGGTGTACCATTAATAATAAGTACATAAATACATACAAAAGTAGGTATAATAGGTATACTATTAGATTATATATGTATAATAATAAACATGAAACAGGAGCAAAGAAAATATAATGATGATGTTTAAGGAGAGAGGAAGTGCTTTTTATCATCATAATTTTAAAAGTGGACAAAGACAAACACACACTTCAATTTTATTTATTTGTATGTATGTTGTATGTATCTATGGATTAATTCATCCTACAACCATTACAAATAACATTGTGACTACGACAAACATTTCAACAACATACGCGTGGAATTTCTTCACCTCTTGCAAAACTCAGAAACTCGAGGTCGCAAGTTAAACTAACTGCCGCTTAAATCAAGCAAAAACAGTTATTTTAGACATATTGGCTAACTCACTAACTCATACATTATTCTGGTTATTTTTGGTGACAAGACTAGAACGGTAATGACAGGTTTTAGAGTATGTAGGATAGTAAATAGGCGACTAACGGTCGAATTCCTAAACGCGACTTAATTTTAGGTCTCTGCGGAGTCTCATTCAGTATTTCTCAATCAACGTGGGCACTAACGCAGTAGAAGACCCAGAGAAAATTATATCTATAGTATATCCTATATTACGACTATACAGGGTTATTAGTAAAACATTGACAACCTTTTAAGAGGTCATTGTACTCATCATTATGAACAACTTTTACTATGGGACCAAAAATGGAATCGCGAAAAAAAATCAGCTGTTCCCTACATTTTGACGAGTTATACGAACATAAATGTAGGGAACCGCTGATTTTTTTTCTTCGCTTCAGCTCAACTTAATTTAGAAACCTAAATAATTATCGTAGGTACACGGTGTGCAATCACGCAACATCACACAAATCTCCGCTATTATACACTTGCCGCGTGCATCATCTTGCTATTAGTTATTTGTTGGTTCATACCTTCATACATACTGCGTAATAACGTACTGCGATTATGTACGTAAATGTGCGGTCTGAAATATGAGCGGTTACAGTCGCAAGGTTGATTCTAAATTATAACGGACAGACATTCACGTATTCACCCGTTTTGCAGACCGTCAGATTTATTGAGATACATTTATACATTTTTAAAATCATGCCTTCATCCCAAGGGGGTAAGCAGAAATTACAGAACACCACCAGCTACGATCCTTACATGTATCAAAAGCTATATAGAGGTATGAGGAACAGGGTGTAAAGTTCACTCATACTCTATAGAAAAGGGAGGATCCTCCGACCAGACGGGTGTTGTGTCTGGCGGGCAACTGCCCAATGATTCATGTCGGGCCGTTGTATCTATGGTAGTTGCGCGGTAAACTCTGCTTGTGCGATGCAGGATTTGCGTGACGTCAGTATGACGCGTTGTTCGCATGTGGCGTTGTAGATACCCCTACAGCTACATACCCACTCAATAATTATTTTACAACGTAGGTAGATACTGCTACGGAAGTACGGATTCACCATCTTCCCCTTCCACCTTTTCCCAGCTGAGTTGGGGTCGGCTTCCAGACTAACAGGTTGCAACTGAATACCAGTTTTTTACATGAACCGACTGCCTATCTGACGTCCACAACCGAGTTACTGGGTAATACGATACCCCTTAGTAAGACTGGTTGTCAGACTTTCTGGCATCTGACTTAAAGACTGCCAAAGATCCACGAATGACAGCCGGGACCAACGGCTTAACGAGCCTTCCGAGGCACGGAGGGGTCTCGGTATGTGTTGATGGTCACCCATCCACGGACCAACCGCGGCAACCGTAGCCTAATCTGATCGACCCGTGCGGCTGTTATTTATTACTTAGCCACGGGCCCCACGGGCACATCTAAATTATTAATAATTGACGTCATACGCAGGATTAAAGAAACATAATTAATTATATCAAGATTGCCACCAATTAGGTATATGATTATGCCAAAAGAAGAGAGGAGGTTATATTGGTGCCCATTCATCAATGAGTACCTATCTAATGATTCAACTATATTTTAATTCAAAATCGGTGATAATTAAGTTTCAAGTTTTGGAAAAAGAAACTCAATGTGACAAACTCCATTGCAACCAAAATTCTTTTAGGACCTTTTTGTTACAAATAGTCACTCGAAAATCAACTTCGAATAACGCTAAAGTAAAAAAAATATGGCGATGAAATGTTAATTATCTGAGATGTTAAATTGAAGTTTAGTTTAATACTAGCTTCTGCCCGCGACTTCGTCCGCGTGACATTTCTTCTACCCCCACCCCGTCGCAACACTTCGTATATTCGCTTAGCGTTCATTCTGACTTTTTTTTTCTTTTTGCTCGGCTCCTAAGGGTCATAGCGTGATATTAAATAGCCTATAGCATTCCTCAAGAATTGGGCTATCAAATGCAAGAAGATTTTTCAAATCTGACCGGTAGTCCAGAGATTATGGCGTTCAAACAAACAAACTCTTCAGCTTTATTATTAGTATATAGTTTTTTTTTTTTTTTTTAAACGTTGCCCCACACTAGGATTTTCTCCTGTATCGTGGGTGCGTTTACAAACATTTAAATTCACGTAGGTACACAAACAGCCAGACCCGGAACAACTACTTGTAGGTCATACAAATATTTGTTCCGTGCGGGAATCGAACCCGCGACACGCAGCGCAGCAGTCAATCGCTTAACCACTGCGCCAACCGTGCCGGCGATTAGGGGTTTTCTACAAAGCAGTGCGCGCTATGAGGCATTTATAGTAAGTGCTCATACACACGAGCGGCCTGTCGTCGACGGCAGCCGTAGCAGGTCGGCGGCTACAATAGGCTATTTGACAATGTAAAAAATAAGGTCATAATTATTGACACTCGTATAGATTATCGCTTTTAAAATCGATTTGCATTAATTTTACTACAAAACAATGTATTATTTATTAAAAAAATCCCGAAAAAACTTCATCTTTTTAAATCTGGCGCCACGTAATCGAAAACGGTCTGGATTGGCTGAACTTATGATGACGTCATGATATAGTCAATTTCTGTCTATCGTTGACAGAACAGATGACTTTTGTCTAGTATCTCGACCGTTTCAACGTTTGTTTACGTGTATTTTGACGTCACGACGCCATATTGTTAAAGATAGCGTTTTGGCGGCTTATTTAAACAGTACATTTTTATTTACTATTTTCTAAAAGAAATACATTATGCAATTTGAAGTAATAGGTTTTTGTGGGCTCGTTAGACACCATTAAATAATCTGAGATGTTTATCGGAAACCAGTCAAATAGCCTATTGCCTCTCCCGTTAAGGGGATTACAGGACCTAAACGCAAAAAACGCAAGTTTTAGAAGCAATAAAAGTATATGATCGACTACAACAGTAAACAAAATCTGAAAAATATAATGATATTCTTCAGGATATATGCTAGGTAGATAGTGTGTTGAAAACATAATACAACTAATTTGATACGAAAGAAAAAATCATGACCTCTAAAAACTTTTTTTTTACAATACAATCATTATGATTTTTTGTCAGATTATTCCACAAGCAACATACTAAAGCAATAGTGTTTAATTTTTTTGTCCAAACAATAGATTTTTTTGTAAATAGATAATTGCTTCATATTTTGCAATAAATTACCAGCGTTGTGTCATCGCGCTTCTCTTTCATTTCTATGCAGTCCGACAGTGACCACGCTTTAGGTCATGTAGCCCCCTTAACGCGTGCCGCTGGTGTGTATGAGCACTAACTTGAACTTCTCGTCCGACCTTCTACAGTTGTCTTATTTTATAATGTGGTTTTAGTTTTTACTATTTTATTACCATTTTCGTTTTTTTCGCAGATCACGTCGCAAGAAGCGCACCTTCGTATTTGACATGCACTGCAACTTCACAGTCAGCGGTCAGTACAGCTTACTGGGAAGACTTCTACTCTTCAATCTGGACACCGATGGGCTGGCTAAGATCAAGATTTGTAAGTATACCCAAATCTTATTTCTGCAGAAGATGCTTTGCTGTTGAGTTTTAGGAAACAAAGAAAGAAAATGTATTTATTGGGACTCGCACTGGAAGATAACACAAACTTAATATTATGATACAAATGGAAATAAAAACTGGCCATGTGCGACTCGGACTCGCACATGAAGGGTTCCGTACCACAAGACAAAAACGTCGAAAAATAAACACGTTTGTTGTATGGGAGCCCCCTTATATATCTATTTTATTCTGTTTTAGTATTTGTTGTTACAGCGGCAACAGAAATACATCATCTGTGAAAATTTCAACTGTCTAGCTATCACAGTTCATGAGATACAGCCTGGTGACAGACGGACAGACGGACTGTGGAGCCTTAGTAAGGGTCCCGTTTTTACCCTTTGTGTACGGAACCCTAAAAACCGTAAAAAAAAAAGCTATTGTACTGTACGAGACATAGACGTTTGCGGGCTCTAGTAATGACAGGCAAATCCTGCAAACTCTTTAAAGAACGATTTCGATGATGTGCCAGTATGATAAATAAATGGGGGTTGAATAATTCAAAACAAACAATTCAATTTAATTTAATTCCGCGTATCGGCAAGCGTGGGACGTCCCCCAGCTAAATGGACCGAAGACCTTTTAAAAAGGTGGCTGGAACAGACTGGATGAGGAATTCGGAGGACAGGGTGTTGTGACGGAGCCTGGGGGAGGCCTATGTCCAGCAGTGGATTACGATAGGCTGAGTTAATTGATTGAATAATTCATTGACGACTTGCAAGTGTCTGAACTTGGCCTCCTTATCGCCCTCGATTGTTCACCACACATTACTGATGTTGCTGTTAATACCGTTACAACCTGAATGCGGTTGCATCAAAAACGAGTTTACAGCCTTCGTTGTGCGAGTACTGACCTTGACCAAGGATTTTTTTCCTGACGAAGTTTCCTTAATGTCTTAATCAAAGTATTATTATTACGTATAATCGTGAATATTACCTTGTTTAACTTACTCAATTATCAACAGCAGAGTAATTTGCTCTTATATTATTACCAGCGACCCGCCTTTGCTTCGCGCGGTTGTTACGACTTGACAAATCATCGAGATGTCTTTATTATGTTCAAGTTTAATAAGAATGTAGGTATTATACAAATAAACCTTCCCGAATAAATTCTCCAAATTATGGTGAAAACTACATCAAAATCTAATGTGAAGTTTTTAAGATTAAGCGGTCACGAAAAGCGACTTAATTTTATAATATACTAGCTTCAACCCCGCAGCTTCGCCCGCATGGTACATCGATAAAAAGTAGCCTATGTCCTTCCCCAGGGTTCAAAGTACCACCATACCAAATTTCATCAAATCTGTCCAGCCTTTACGAAGATTAACCGAAACGAACAGACAGAAAAAAATGTTTGTTTGCCCTAAATAACTTAACCAATCAGTGGCGTACACGTAACTATATTGGGGCAAAATGCCACGGGCCCCCAGCCAGAGGGGGCCCCCGGCCTGAGTGAGCCATGAGCACAGGAGGATCCTATCAAGTTTATAAATGCAAACGTTTTTTGAAAATGTGCAACAAAGGACATCATTCAGGTTTCGAACATTTTGTACCTTTTCCCATTGTTTGTCAAATTTTTTGGACAGGACCTCATACTCAGCAGTAGCGCTTGCGACCACTAGACCAACAAAGCAGTCAGGTGTTCATTTTTGCAGGAGAAAATATGAAATCTACGCGTAGTACTTCTCCCGCGACTGCTTAGTCGCGGGAGAAGTACTAGTAAAAAAAAATTATAACGTTGGTTGAGCTTCTTTACATTGGGGGAGGGCCCCATCCCTTGAATTTGTCACGGGCCCCAACCGGTAGTTACGCCATTGCTTCCAATATAACAAGAATCCTGAAATGCTTGGCACAAAATAAATTACTCTAGATCTACTTATTCAAAAATTCTTATTTATCTTTACCCAGACAACCAGCACGTTCGTCTGGAGGTGGTAGAACGCGTGGTCCTGAACGACAAAGGTGAGGGCCACTACAAGATCAACTCCTACAAGTACAAGGCGGACTACGGAACAGACCTCAAGCTGAACCTGACCAACCTCATCAGAGGAAACCCGCAAATCAGTAAGTATCATAATACAATCCACCACACCACATGTCATTTTAAAAAGGCCGCGATTTATCTTGTGAAAGACTATGTGAGAAGGTACAGCAGAGAGTAGTTCAGGGAAACGAATAAAGGAAAATCGAGCCTTTTCCCAACGCTGTTGGGATCGGCTGCCAGTCTAACCGGATGCAGCTGAATACCAGTATTTTACATGAAGTGACTGCCTATCTGACGTCCACAACCCAGTTACTGGGTAAAACTATCGTATTAACACACCCCTTGGTATCACCCGCTACCCGTAACGACTGTCGAAGATCCACGAATGACAGCCGGAACCAACGACTTAACGAGCTTTCCGAGGCACGGAGGGGTCTTGGTATGTAAAGATGGTCATCCATCCACCGACCATCCGCGGCAAGCGTAGGAACCCGTGGCGTTATTACTTAGCCACAAGCCCCTCAATAAAAAAAAATCATATTTGAGTAAAAATCGAATCCCCCCAAAGCGAAATTAGTGGGTAATCTTTCGAAACAAAAGCAGCTGTTGCAACTGGGTGTGGAATTTATTCTAATGAGGCTATTTGGAAGCGTAGCACCTCCTAGATCTATCAGTAATCAGAGTAGTCGGCTATCGACAGTATTCACGGCAAAAACAAGTACCTACTTATCAATAACATTATTACTTCACGCTCGCAAAATACACGTAAACGTAATGTTTATAATCCGCTGAACTTGACTATAACTGGCAAAGGCGGTGTGAAATCGCATCAATTATAAACAATACTTAAAACGTTACGTTTTCCTATTAACAAGATCATTTATTTATCAGAATTATAGCCTTACTGTCCAAAATATTAATCCTACTCTATCCTAAGAGCACGTCTTCCCTACAATTACGGCGCCCCCCGGTCTACTACTTGATATGCAATGGTCTCTGTTATGTAGCACCATGGAACATGAGGCTTCAGGGATTAGTGCAAATCTTGGGGTTCATTCGATTAATCGAGTCTGGTCAAACCACGCTTGAACTCCAGGCTGGGGTCGACGCATTTTATTCATTCATTTGTTCATTACTATCCAGAATATTAATAGGTACTCAGTACAGTCCTTGGTCTTTGTTATGACCAAACACGTTTAACGCCATCATAATTAGGAAAAAGGCAAAAAAAGGGTACGAAGTTTGACTCATTTTTTTTGTCAAATACCCTTGGCAAGCATTATAAGGCGCAAAGCTATTTACAATTTTACACCCATAAACAAGTTGTCATTCTAGTTTTCAACCTTTTTCAACAAGTCTTGTAAAAGACTTGTCAAAACTTGTCGTGTATAAAACAAGCATAATACTTATATTGGTGTTGTTTCGGACATGTTTTGTTTACCATTTTGTTCACCTTTTTGATAAGACTTCTACAAGTCCTTAATAACCTGCTGTAGGTATGAGTAAACGAAACTAGTTGGTAAACTCAACATGTAGAATAAAATGTTATGGGTAGGTACCTATATACCTTGGTGTAAATTCTATAAACGCGGGATAAGAGAGAAAGCTAGGGACAGAGATAGTTCTTCCTGCAGTCTGACACATTCTGACGTGATAGAAAAAACTCCAGGGTATATCTCCTGTTCCCAATATCTTTTCCGATAACACGAGGCCTTAGCACGAGCGCGCGACGTAAATTCGGATGATTTTTGAGTCGAAAATACTACACCCCTAGTATTTAGATATAGGTTTTTGCACAAAACTAGTATTATTAATTTCCTGCGCGTTCGTCCTAGGCCCAAACCCTTAAGGACGGAGAATTCCCCTCTAAAAACTTAAAGCGACTTCACGTATAATGGAAATTCTCAACTTTAAAATAGGTTAAATAAAATAAGGTTAATGTTCTTGTACATTTTCCAAACAATTGTCTCGGTTACGTTACTTGCAAAAATAATGTCCAATTCAGTGTCCTGCCCTCGCTCGGTACGCTACATGCCTTCGATATTCACACAAACTGCCGCCCTTGACCGGACGGTTTCATCGAACTACTAACGACCAAATATTGACCAATGTTCAATGCCAATGTTATAGCTAGAGTCAATATGATGTGGAGGCTCTGGGTTTTTTTAATGGTTGAGGAAATCGCGAACTATATATATCATTAGGTAACTGGTTATGTGTTAGTGTGACTTGTTTGGTCATCCATGATTGCGTACTTGTTTCGATCTAGTTTTTATTGTGGACTGGTTTTTTGTCTACTGATCAGTGGATATATTATTATTTGGAAAAAAACTGTAGGTGTGGCCAAATCGTAACAGAGAAAACTCTAGAAAAGCCTTGCAGCATTTTCTCAAATTATCTTACTTCTCTCCTTCCTACTAAATAACCTTTCTGTTCACATTATTTACATAGTTTTGATAATCGTGACAGCTAAGGAAAAAAAGATAGGTAGACTCTTATGGCCTTTTTCACAATCACCGCATTAATTAATCAAACATCAATCAATTATTTTTATTGGTTGCCATGTTTTTCGGATACCAGCTTCCATACATTTTTGCCCATCCTCCTTTAATAAAGAGGCATTTACTTTCACGTTAATAATTTATAGGAGTTTACTTAGGAGGACTTAGGAGATACATTCTAAAACTTTTTTTTTATTCTCTTAAACTTTTCCAGGTGCAAACGTGCTCCAGGTCCTAAACTCGGACTCCCAAGCCCTCGCCAAGGACTTCGGGGGCCCTATCCTGGACTACGCCATAGACTACGCCATGAACGTGACGCAGAAGTTCTTCGATGCGTACACTTATGATCAGATATCACACGTGCCTTTGACTGAAGACTTCTTTGAGAAAGAGAAGTAGAAGAAGGTGGTCCTTGTGGGGACCAAAGAGGGAGAGGGGAATTAAGTGATAGTGAAGAAATTAAAGTTACCTATTAGTTAGTTTTAGTTTGATTTAGCGAAATTGCGATCGACTATTATTCAAAATCCTGACTGCTGGTTAGGTATAAGAGCCTAAGCACACGGCGTTATTAAAACGCGCCATCGAAGCGCGTGTACGCGTTGCAAACGCAACAAGTGCTGCTCTTACGAGGCAGATAACGTGCATTCAGGTTTCAACTCGGGTTCTAATTTGAAATGTCTTTGATACCATAGGTAATAAAAATCTGCTGTTGCATTTAGACCTTTGCATATCTTGCTCAAAACACAAGCGGTTCGCAGTTTCACACATTACAAGGTTTTTAGACATGTTCATTGATAAGTACATGTTTTGTGATAGTATTTACTTAGTTTACAAATAACCGTAAAAACGTAGCATTTCGACTGTAACCTAATTAAGAAAAAGGGGTAGGATAGGAATACCTAAAAAAAATTTAAAATCGGTATGGTTTTACATTTTTTTTTTTTTTTTTTTAATCTACCTACTTATAGGCATACCATAGCATAATCAGCCTATAATTTTCCCACTGCTGGGACTCAGGCCTGCTCTCTGTGAGAGGGAGTGGGCCGTAATAAATCACGCGAGCCCAGTGCGAGTTGGTAGATGTCATAATATTATGTCCTACTTACAGGAATGACCAATAAATTGCGTTAACTTATAAAAATCCCGATCAGAGATTCAGTAAAACAGAACTTAAGTATTATCAGTTTAAGGTACAATATTTCTAATTGTAAATTTTAAGTAATTATAGTATTTTAATAATTTTATAAACGATGTTGTTTTATTTTATTTGGTTCTTCCTACTATAAACAATGTGACAAGATTTGAAGTAAGAACAGGAGACTCTGTTTTTATCACATCTATTCAAAAATAGTTAGTGTATTCTTCGTAAACAGGGACCAAAATAGCTCTTTAATCCCTAGGGACTAAAAGTGATTTGAATTTGAAATTTGTATATGTTAGTAAAAGTTCCAATCACCAAAGAGATCAACCACGAATCATTGCATGAACAAATATTTAACAGGCTACATGATAACGCAAAACGCGTGCGAGCCAAATAAAAAAAAGTTTGTGAAAAAATTAAAACGCGCGAAAAGCATTGAAGGCAGACAGAATTGTCTGCCTTCGTCGTAATTGTTTACACATAACACTTACTTATTTTTAACCGACTTCAAAAAAGGAGGAGGTTCTCAATTCGACGGTATGTTTTTTTTTTGTGTGTGTTTGTTACGCGATTACTCCGCCAATTGTGGACCGATTTTCAAAATTCTTTTTTTTTCATAGAGGGTGATAAAAAGTAGAGTGTCCACCTCGGGTGCAACCATAGAACACTATTTGTCGCTCGAGTGACGTACTTTACATCCCTCGCTGCGCTCTGGATTCAAAGAAACACTCTCGCCTTCAAAATTGTTGTTTGCTCCCTTAATCTACTATTATCATGTGATTATTAAATGTACTTTAAGCGCACCCTGGGCAGTCAGCACCGCTTCCACCCTGTTGATTGACGATTTTTTTAACACAGCATAGTTCCTAACGCTTCCACAGCAAGATGTAATCTATGGCAAGAGCTGTATAAACCCCCTGACAATTTTATCAAACCATCTGAGAGCCTTCCGCCTGGGCACACGTTACCGTGGTCGACTTGGAAATCTCTCGAACCCGAGTCGGCCGGAGCAAAAACAATCTCCACAAATGGAGGGGTTCACAGACGGCTCAGATCTCAAGTGCGTATGCGGCACCTCCCCACAGACCTACGTTCCGTCCTGCGCCGCATGTCACCTGTGCACTTGATGATCTTATGACTGCGTTATTGAGCGAAGTTCGCAGCTAAATTTAGTTCCAAAGATGTTTGAGCTTTTTGCTATCGATACGCTAAGAATAAAAAGAACACAGCAAAATTCAAATAATTCAAACAATTCGTTTCGATACGAAAGAAGAAGAGTTGGGTAAGGTAAAATACCTTATATATTAAGTAAATAAACATTTCTCAAAGCCTCCATCGCAACGTGCGAGTAAATCGCATGCTTGCGCAAGCGCAGCGATCCTCCCAGCTTATGTTACGTCACAAATATGCAGATTGCACCCAACGATACGGATGACTCACATTCGTGTGCATTTATAATTAATTAGGTAAAAGAGTCAACGGTTTGTGATTATTTACTCGATTGATATTAATAAAATTTATTTATTGATTTACAAGCGACCCGCCGCTACTTCGCATGATTTTTACTGCTTGACGAAACATCGCCATTTCTTCATTATAATATGATAATGAAATTGCATAGGTATTTAAATTCTTCAAATGATCGAAATGAAGCTTTATCGATATCCGTTGCATAGTTTAAATCAAGAAAATGTATAGATTTGGCAATGGTATTAATTATTTGTGATTATTTAAACATACGAGATATTAGAATACTTCATATTAAGTATATTATATCAAGGACATTTTAATGGCAACTGTGTTAATATAGTTATTGTTAGTTAGATAATAATATTATCAGTGCTTATCAGCAATATCGAAACTAATACCTATTATAAAGAGTTTTTTTTTTAAAGTAGTGGTCCTATTGTAAAAATCTTTCAACGATAAAAAGCTGCACTATTACCAAGTGCCATAGAAAATGTTTCTTCTTCTTCCTCTTCACGTGAACGAAGTCGCGGGCCGGAGCTAGTCTGGCGTGCGACCGCTTTCCGATAAACGAACATTTCCCACTATGATGATATCAACACAAAAGCTCTCCTCCCAAAGCAACTAATTCGAACATAAAAGTCAGATTCACAAATTAGTTATCGAAATATTGTCGTTGGTAAGTGATAAGTTTGATACCACATTTTCAACACAACTTCAACGAAACATGAGGTCTAATATAGCCTCCATAGAGGCCACACATGAGGGCCTGGACAAAGTGACATTCTACCAGCGATAACCATGATGGAAAAGCCAGGACTGATACATTAAATTATCATGTACTTTAAGGTACAGAGGTCCTTGAACTGACATAAGCTACCGAAAAGCTTATGCAATCCTGTTGAAAGTCGTAGAAAAACTAGACTTTGAAAGCAATTGCCACCTGTCTATGCCCGTAAAATTAAAACTAGATCAGATGGCAGGCGTAGCAGCAGAGTTCAAAGTATGCCACAAGGATCTAATCTATTCCAAATATAGTTTCAACAAATGTTAGTAACACGAAGTATACTATCCCCTATTTAGAACCCACTTTGCAACATCTGATACAACTGACCCAATTACAGTTTCCCACAATCAGCTCACTACAACTCGCTCGTCATCAGACACTGCTGTTCATACCCAAGTCCACCCACGGCGCACTTTCTCCGCGCATCGACTCTTGCGCATTATGAAAGCTATGTACCCGCCCGCGCAATTGGGATCAATTTGCCTGTAGCGATTGTGAATTATTTGAGTCTGTTATGGTGGATTTATAAGCTTACTAAACGGCTCATTGGGATACGTCTAAACATGGCAATGGATGTTGTAATCTTTGGCTTAGATTATCCGGTTTTAGAGTTACAATTTCATCTAAACGTTTTGCAAAACAAATTAGTAGGTAATTGTAGGTTTTACCTACTCACGTGATTATTTCGGGTTTTTGGTTTCGAACAATTTTTTTTTATTTAATTTTTCTTAATTTTGTTCTAACAACGTCCAGAAGGTTGACATCTGGAAGAGCAGTTCCTAAAGTCTTAAAACGGACTGTGGTACAGCATGCATTGGGTATCTACGCATACGGCATATTATTGGGCTGTGAGGGATGACAGACTGCGACCCTGTGGAAAGCCTTGTCCCTCTGCTATGTAGAGATGACCATGGACCTATAACCTTCCTTTCCTACCTTGAGCCCTTTTGCCCATCATAGTATCAGTTTCTATCCAACAATACATCTATCCCTCACAAAAAGAACTCAATAGATACCCTTGTACCCAATTTTTACTTCAACTAATATGAAAACCATCGTTTTTCGCCACGCAAATGTAATTTCCCTTTAAAACTGTCATCGAAATTTATTTGTTGAGGCAACATTGAAAAAGCAATTTGTTTCTGCCAACTATTTACTATTGCGGAGTCACGCAAGTCGCGACTCGGTTGGGATATCGTCTGAAAACTTTTTAACTTTTTACGTCTCATTTTGTTTTAGTTGGGTAGGTTTATGCTGTGGGTTTTATTGTGGTTTCTTTCTATATCTTCTTAGATTTTTTTTGCTGGAATTTACGTCTTCTAGAACTGGTGATCTGAGGGGCAACACTCGTAATTTTAAGAACGTTCACAGTCTGATTTTGAGTCAAAAATACCTGTGATTTCCCTACATTTTTGACATGTTTTTGACATTCGCCGAGATGAGATTGTGACTAGATATTGAACGTTTTTAAATACGGGGAATGGTACAGCTTGTATCCGAAAGGTGTGGTCACATTTAAGGGTGTGGTACAGACCATCAAACTGGACAGCTGACCATGGGACCAACATCGACAACCCTCGATCGACATCGATTACGAAGTAGAACGCGTGATTATACGGTGTATCCTCTATATTGTCCAGTCCTTCATTTCCTTAACATACCTTTCAGTATACATTTAATACCACCAGTGTCCCAGCAGTGGGAACGTTATCAGTCTATAACGTTCCCACTGCTGGGACACTGGTCTCCTCTCTATGAGAGAGAATGGACTGTAACCCACCACGCGGGCCCAGTGCGGGTTATTAGATGTTACTGTATATCTTCGAATTTTTGGTCCTAAGGCACGCCGGTTTCCTCACGATGTTTTCCTTCACCGTTTTTTAGAACAATGGTGATGAAATAAATGACACAAAGTAAAGCTCCTGTTTGGGTTCGAACCCACGGCCTACAACTCGTAAGTTGGGGCCACCACTGCTATCCATTTAATACTATGATACAGATGGATACATACCTATCTCGAGATGATGCTACAGAAGCTGTAAACCGAGTTACGGGTTACAGAAATATAAGAAATCTATCCAGCCTTTAACTTCCCACGACAGGCCGAAGATCTTCCTCTCCTCTCCCATTTCCACACAGTTCTGTAGAAAATTGCAAATAGGTACCTTCTGAAGCTTCATAAACTAACAAAAAAATTCAAGCGAATCCATTATTCCATTCAACGATGGTAATTTATTTTAAAAGTAAATAAAAAAGACATAATTCAAAGCAAACGGAGGCTGAATGCAATATAACTTGGATTCACGAAACTTATTGCTGAGCGAACGAATAAATCGAGCAATGAACTTTGTGTGTCACGAATATTATCAGAATAATGTGCAATGAAATTATATTAAAGGGTATTAAGGATTAATTCGACAAGTGTTATTTATTTATATATAATTTATTGTGCACCAGATTATACATTAAATAAAAATAAATTATACACGACAAAACATACAATCGGCTGCCATAACGCTTACTGCGATCTTTTCCAGGCAATCTTGGAATGGATAGTGATATTCTGGATATAAAATGGAGTTGTCTTTGGTGGACATGTAAACATGCTTAAACATAATAATTATTCTCCCGCAGATGCCAAAACACGCATAAAGAAAAAGTAAAGAAGTATGATTGCTAATTTAATTATCCCCCTAATAATATAAACAAATAAAATTTCATTTCATTTCAATGAATATTATTATTTTAAATGACATTATTATTAATTATTACCACTATTATTAGTGGTCTAATTTCTTCTATAATGAAAAGAAAATCGAGGCACAGGGAAAATTGGAAGGCCGTGAAGGAAAAGCAAGTGCAGAGACTTCAGTTATACACGGTCAAATTCAATTAGCTAGCAAAACTCCGCAGACTTTATGGGTAAGTATCGATATGTTAAAATCATTAGCATTGGATAGAGTATTGTGAGCTCTCTGCGAGCTCACGAAAGGAAGAGAGGAAGGAAGGAGCTTAGGAAGGCCTTTCTTTGTTTTTTTGTACGAATTCTAAGTAAAAACGTAACGTAAAATTCAAACTTGTAAATTCAACAAACGTGTAGTGACTCTTTGACCTGGTTCTGAAAAGTTATGTTAAGTTGGCAGTATTGAGCTTTTAGCATTGAATTTTATACTTGACTCTGCATGGCTTTTCAGAATAAAATCTCTTGTCCGTGACACGTTCCTTGGTATAATACTTTCCATAGAGTTTATCGTACTACTTACATTGGTTTTATGCAGAACAAAGAGAATGGAAAAATAAAAAATCCAGTATTTCTATGTAAGATTTTTAGTTGTAGTCTACCACTTAGTCTACCCGATCAAAGTGTAATAACTTAATTGATTTTCCTAAACCTAAGTTCAGAAGTTAAAAAATCCAAGTCAACTTATAATTGCGACACTTTTAACTTGGTACCATCATGCTTCAACATCATCTGCCTGGTCTTTTGCCAACTGTGTTGGATTCCGGTGGGATGCAGCTGAATATCAGCATTTAACATGGAGCGACTGCCTAACTGTCCATCACAAGCCAGTTACTGGGTAACACGATACCCCTAAGTAAGACTGGTTGTCAGACTTTCGGGCTTCTGACGACCCGTAACGGCTGTCAAAGATCTACAAATGACAGCCGGGACCAACGGTTTAACGGTGGTTTCCGAGGTACTTACGGAGGGGTCTCGATATGTAATGGATGATCACCCATCCACACACCGACCTCGCCAAACGTAGCTTAAACTTTAATCGACCCGTGTGGCTGTTATTATTTAACTACGAGCCCCACCATGCTCCGACAATATTCTTAATTGTTTAAATCTAATTAACATTATTTTTACTTGGGTATTATTTAGGTACTTTCTGCGTATTTTGACCAATTTCAGCCACATAATGCGAAGGGAGATAACAGCCTTGAAAAGATGGTCATTGTTGGCAATACCGAAGGAAAGAGAGCACGAGGCCGGTCGCCAACACGATAGTCTGACCAAGTCAAAGAAACCACGTCCTCAAACAAATTTCAGTAGGTGGTGATGGCAACTTTGGACCGGAGTTGATGGAAGCAGATTGCCCGCTTATCAATTTCAGTGACCGCGATCCTCTGTAATGAGGGGCTGAAGGAGAGATTATTTACTTTATTCGTTTTGAACAAACTGTTTATTTCTTTCTTCCACATACTTTTTCTGAGCCCCTGCCTAATTGAGTTCATAACGACAGACATATCCGACGATTATATTTTTAACCGCGTCAATGGGGTGCGAAATTTTGGTGAAGATAAATTGATGAACGACGATAGATACTTTTTTTATGTGATAAACTAACGATCTTTTGACTTTTTAACGGAAACACTAAAAAAATTGGAGGAAGTAGACATGTCCCGCGATTGTCGCAGAACTTACATAAATAGAGTGCACATGTAGTAGGCGACAAAACAAGTAGGGATAGGTACAGTCAGCGACAAAATACGATTAATACTTCATAGAGCTAAATATTTAATTAAAATCGGAACAGAAAACAATTAAACAATATTAACTCTTAGCTATTATATGAAATGCTGAAATACAATCATCGAACAGTTTTGTGTCAATTTAGATGATGTGAAAAAACATTGATAATAGAGTTTTGTCGCTAAACATATGTTGTAGTTTCCGACTTGCTCCAATATGCCATGTATCTCTTGGCCATCGAACCTATATAAATAGACATCTCCCTAAACACAGGCGGACTTATTATATTTTAAATAATAATATCGCATCCTGCTTGGAAAATCTATTGAAAAATGAATCGAAAACGCTGTGGGAATTAACGAGAATGACCATGCATTTAAGTATCCTCTGTAGTCATAACATTATATTGTGGTCACCGTCCGACCTGCCAAATTATGGTCATAATGAGGAGTATTGCAGCCAGCACCAGTTTGTTATGACGGGCTATGGGGGTAGACATACCATGGGTGTTTGCAATATTATGGCTTGGTCTAGCCATATCAATTATGTTGGCCCATCGAGACTAATTTACTATCTCTTGCTTATTAACTATTTATTATGTGTTATTAGTTTGTAGTAAGACTGTTATTAGGGCGGGCGAGATTTAGGTCCAGTCACTATGATTTAGACACTATACAAATTACAAATACCTTACAGTTACAAACGATACTAAATTAGTGTTATGAGTGATATTGAGAACCCTCCGCTCCTCGGAAAACACGATAAGCCGTTGGTCCCGGCTGTCACTTGTAGACCTTTGGCAATCGTTACGGGTAGTCAGAAGCCCGAAAGTCAGACAACCAGTCTTACCAAGGGGCATCGTGTTACCCAGTTACTAGGTTGTGGAGGATAGATAGGCTCTATATAAAATACTGGTATTCGGCTGCATCCGGTTAGACTGGAAGCCGATCGCATCAAAATTAAAAAAGGTAAAAGGCTAGGCAGATGATGATGATAAGTACATTAGAGAGTTCTTTATGTATGAAACTACATGAAACGTAGAAGATAAACTACTGTAAAAACTATACTATAAGGGTCGTAGCAAATTATTATATCACTTGCATTAGCTATTACTATACCTATCTATTTAATAAAAAAAATCTTAAATTCACAGACAACGCACAGCCTAAACTACTGGGTCTAGAACTCTAGAAGAATGAAATTTTGCGTAAGAATTCCTTTTAGAACGACTATGAGCACTAATGAAGAATTTTTGATAATTCATTCCCTCATCATTCCTTTATCCCAATTTTATTTGGGGTGGTCGCAACATGTATTTTTCTTCCATACTTCTCTATTAGTCGTCATCTCGGTAGTCACCCCCTTTCTAACCATAATATCATTCACACATTCCATCCATCGTTTCTTTGGTCTTCCCCTGCTCGTATAGCCATCGACATTCATACTCAAAACTTTTCTCAGGACATTTTCCTCATGCCCATACCATGACAACCGATTTCCACACAACTTTTCAGTTACCGGTGATACTTTCAGACAAATAATAATAATTATCATAATGATAATTCATCTCCTGAAGGAGTGAAATAGGAGATGAAAATTTGTATGGAAGTTCGTTGTTTTTGACGATGGGTTTCATCGGACACACGCAAACTCAAACTCAAAGCATTTATTTCAATTAAACCATTAACAGGCACTTTTGAATTGTCAAGAAGTCGGTAAGTCAGAAAATATGAAGCTAAGTTGCACATTCCAATGCATAGGTACCTATGGAGAAGAACGGACAAGAAACTCCATGGACACTCTTTTTAAATTATATTTTACAAAAATATTAGTTACATCATTACTTTTGAATTTAAAATTATATAATGTGAGGACGATGTAAAAAATAAAAAGGCGAACGCGTTAAAAGCGTCTTGTCACACAAATAACTCAAGTGACATTATACATTAGTGCAATAAAACCAACACCACACATCACAAACAAACCATAACCATCACGCTATGCTGTCCACAGCTTTCCCATAACGGACGCAAATTGCTCAATAATCCAGGCGTGGAGTGTAAATTTAGCCAGATCAATAGCTCGGAGTCTGGCCTGGCTAATGGTTTGTGTACCATCGCGTACAGAGTGCCGACAAATTGAATTAAATATGCATGGGACAGCGGTGAAGCTTTTAGCGACTTGACTTTCAGGATGTTTTCAGGACTTTTTTAAATGGGAAAAGCTTTTAAGCTGTCAGGAAAACTATGTAGAGGTACTTTTATATGGAATACAGTTTTCTGAGTGTGCTAGTGGGGTTTCAAACACCTAAGTGAGATAATTATATGTGTTTCGAATTTGTCTTCGAATTTATTTCAGTTTCCAAAATAATATTAGGTAACATAATTTAAAGTTAACAGTCTTAAAATATTAATATGTATAAGTATATAGAAAGGGTGGGAAATAATCATAGGGCATCAAAAAATTCGTCCGCATCGTTGTCAACAGGAAAAGTGCTGGCAGCATTGCCACGTTGGTTTTTCTACGTATTTCTTCTTAACTGGTATCGCCATAAACCTTACAAGAATGCCACAGTCATATTATATGTGTTGTTTTCATGAGGGCCAAACATATTGCTTGAAAATCTTTCAATGAAACATTATCCATATATTTTTTTTCTCAAATTCAGTGTAAATGCCTAAAAATTCTGAACCTACTTTACATTTTTCGTCTACCTTCAAGAAACCAACAAAATTAATAAGTAGGTTAGTTCATATGATGCAAATCATATTATGTGGGCCCATCATCCATAGTCTTTCAGTCTGTGTAAATAAATGTATTTCATTTCTTGAATTACCTTTTCGCTCTCACTGTACCGATTCAAAACAATATTTCAGGTATGGACAATTGTCTGGTGCGTACTTTAATTAATAACGGCATTCGAATTAATTACCGGACAGTTCGGATAATAACCCTGAGTTATGGCACTTTACCCGCAATCCGGTTATTACCCCGGTTGAAGTGGACAATGGACTTCGGAAGCGGTAAATTTTATGGCACTTGTGTGTAATGAAATATGATGGCGGTTAAGCTAGCTTAAATCTAGATAGAATAGGAGAAATGGTTCACATTAAGTTTACATCTAATTATCTAAAAAATTATAAGCGACTATAGATTCTTCCCGCAGTTTCGCCCGCTGTCGGAAATAATTTCACGGGCACGTAGGTACCTACTACCGGGATAAAAAGTAGGTATCCTATGTCCTAACCCGGTTCATGTTCTATCCGTGTGCCAAAAACCCAAATCCGTAGTAACAGTCAGACGGAGATACTTTCGCGTTTATAATATACTAGTATGGATATGGAAGTAGGTATGGATGGGTTGACTCACTTGAAGGATGTTTATATATAGGCCTATTTATAGTAACTTATAAGTTATTCAACAGATATTATCTATTCAAGATTTTTCGAATGCTCATTTCGCATAATAAGTTCCAATTACACAAATTTTATAAAGGCGGAAGTTTGTGAATCTGTGTGTGTGTGTGTTTATATGTTTGTTACTTCTTCACGCTCAAACGGCTGGACCAATTTTGATAAAATTTGGTATGGAGGTAGCTGACACCCTGGATTAACATAGGCTACTTTTTATCCCGATATTGCCACGGGATCGAAACTTATGCGGGTGAAACCGCGGGGCGCAGCTAGTATATCATATATTCCATTTTTTTTACCCTGCCACCCTGTATAATGTACACTTCTGTTAGAATAGTTACAATGAAACTGGGTTAGCAGAACTACTTGAAAGACTTCTGAATGAAATTGCTGAAGCCACATCAATTACCTACAGTTTACAGAACCTTGTCTCCACAACAAAATGAGCAAAAAAGTAACGTAAGAAAAATCTTCTCTTTCCCTGGAGGATCCTTTAAAAAGTGATTAAGCAGTTCATTATTAATTTTATCATTAGGTCGTCCATCGTTTATCGTCCACGGCGCTAATCAAAAATAACATATTATAAACTGTGTACCGACCGCAATTAAAATACTAGTGTTAATCTATTATAATAATAGGTACATCTGGCTACTCATAGGTGAAAAAAAATATATACGTAAGAGTTCTTTATTTAGCGTACTCCTATAGTTAGCATTGAGCTGAATATTTGTATTTATAAAAGCAAAATATTATAAAAATACGGATAGGTATCCGTGACTAAACCAAACCACACCACACTCAAGCTGATCTTCCTAAAAAGCTCCCTTCAAATAAAAACAGCTCAAAAAATAAAGTATCTATATCATAACAAAATCATCACGTAAATGAAACACACGTTTTGCGTTATTTTAGTGTCATGGCACGTGGTACTGACATTTGACACGGCAGTTTTTGTGCCACGGTACTTTTGGTGCACCCCTATAGTTTTGATTTCACCGTAAAAAATAGGATGAGGATACACTTATCTTTCGCACCTACGATATGTTATCGGTTATGAAGGGGTGGTTCTCAACATTGTTTATTTAGAGGTAAACTAGGTAGGAGCACCGTGAACATGTAAAATACTGATATCAGTCGCGTCTGGGTCCTATTTAATAAAAACGATAGGCAACAATTCCACGATCTGACAATTTTGTAATTTTTTTCATAGTTTTCTGCTTTATTAAAAGTACAGTTTACAGCACTAGTCGTGAAAATATGCGACTACAAAAAAAGGAGCTTATTTACAAATGTGTCGCATTGTCATATAAACTTTGGTGAGATAATGTAATTACTACGCTATACGCGGAAAATGACGTAAAAGTGCCTTATTTCATATTCACGACTCTGTGTAGGAAGAACTGTTGTCTAAGTAAGTAAAAAAAAAAAAAAGTAAATCTAAGCTAGGTCTTCACTGAGGATACGGCTATGTGTACAGATAATTTTTTTAATGTTTAAAATTTGCTTTTAGTTACCTTATCATTGTGTGTATGTAATTTTTACCAACTTCAAAAAAAAGGAGGTTATTGTTCAAAAAAGGTTCAACCACAATACGTATAGGTATTGTTCAGCTGTCCCTGCTAGCCTTATTACATAAATAAGTAGGCATCTATAGAAACAGGTTCTATTCAAATTAAGAAGAGCAACTATTGATAGATAGTTTTATAGACCTGCATTCATCCTGCATTAAATAATTTAAAAAAAATACTAAGGTCATAAATATCCATATATACAACAGGCCCTCACAAAATTAACATAAGTATGTAATAATTTACGTTTTAGTTATAATTTACTAACTAATTAATAACTGGTGGCAGTGTTTATTATGAACGAAACGTGCAAATAATAATAATTAATAATATGATATCCACATAATAGCCACAGTAAATTATTATGTAAATAAGTAGCCATTATTTGCAAGATACCTAGTTATTTTTAAATAACACTTGGCATTTATAATTATTAAACTTCTTTTGATAAGTATTTTTCCCCTAATTCATTAATATTAATACTATATAATACAATGATTTAAAGACGTTGAGGACGTTGTTGTTTTCATCTCTACATAATTTATTTAGATAATAACACCTATATGCCTATTAAACCTAATGACATTTTGGGCAACGCTTATTCTATTTTATTCAAATGCTAATCTCATTCAGATTAATCATTAATAAATTAAGTAAATCAATAAACTAGAATGGATTTAATCCGTTGATTGATATAACGGAAGATTAATAAACAATAAAAAGTAATGGAGCTAGGATTCTTTTCAAAATATTTTTATGACCATGCTAAATGACCATCTGCGCTAATAAAAAGCCTTCGTCCACATTCTAAAGTATTAAATAAAACCACTACTATGTTGAATCAATGTTGCCTTCGCTTTTTTTACATTTGTCAAAGAAAACATGACCATCGTGCAAATCCATTAAACTGATTTTTTTTTCATTTATTCATAACAATGCTTATTTCAGTTACTTTCTGTTTAAAAACATAATGCATGCAGGCTTTAGAAAAAGTTAAGATGCAGCGGCCGGTAAAGTTAGTATGAAAATCCACATCTGTCATGTTCAGCGGCTGAATAAATTACTATGAAATACTCTAAAATACTCTATCGTGTAATTTAAAAATAGAACGAACTCGACTCCAACTAGAGTCCAACTTTTTATTTTTCCATACACCACCACCATACTATTATACTACTATTATACTGTAAAAGACTATATTGAGGACAAAAAGGCTTGGGATTGAGCTGCTCCAATAGGTTTAGATTGTTGTTTTTATTTTTGCTATTTTACACTTTAATAATTTTTTTTTTTTTTTTTTAAGTATCTATTTACTTAAATAATGACATGTACATTTACTGTATAAAGTATTATATGATTTTAATTATTGTGAATGTGAGGACTATGTGGGTAATTTTTTGTTTTTTCTCTCTTCGTTTTAATCATGATCTGGCAGTTTGAGTAGTTTATGCGGCCTACCCAAATGTCCTGTCTTTGGTATTGTTCGTCGAATCGTTGAGCTCCTTAAGTTCTGAGTTGAGCTGCACGGTTACTGACAAATGCGTGCACTGACTGGACAGGTCCGCTCAATCTGTGTGGTTCTTTCCTCAAAAGACCATTTCAGACACTAATCTACATGGTCCTCAAAGATTATGTCCGGATTTTTTATATACACATTGACATTGATGAATTTTATTTAGACATTGACATGAATATTTACTTTGTAAGTAATTTTTATTATTTTTTTTTTATTTAATTATTGTGAATGTGAGGACTATGTGGGTCATTTCTTTTTTCCTTCTTAGTTTTAATTATGATCTGGCAGTTTGAGTAGTTTATGCGGCCTACCCAAATGTCCTGTCTTTGGTATTGTTCGTCGAATCGTTGAGCTCCTCAAGTTCTGAGTTGAGCTGCACGATTTTTGACAAATGCGTGCACTGATTGGACAGGTCCGCTCAATCTGTGTGGTTCTTTCCTCAAAAGACCATTTCAGACACCAATCTACATGGTCTTCACACGATCTGACCAAGATTTTGTCTGGACTTTAAAAGAGACTGTGACTTCTGAGTTTGTTTCGGCCTTTCTTCTCAGAATAGTCAGTTAGGAAACGCCGACCTCATCTAGTTTAAAAAAAAATATGATTGACGTGTAAAAGTGTTTGTACAAACCTACTTACAGAAATAAAATCATTTATCATTTATCATTTATCATTTACCAACCGACGATTATCCCTGTATGCTATGCAAGTGCACCCAAGGATAACCGTCGGTTGGTGCCGCATTTCATTAAAATTTCGTAAGGGGCCTCTGCGAGTTGGCTTCGGCCCCTCGTACGCCTTCCAAAGGACCGGGACCACATTTATTTTCAAGTAACAAAGTTTTCCTAACTAAAAGTTTGGCATCCTCAGTCCGTCAATCCCCACTGACAAGTCGTCTAGCTTGTAAAGACATCCGTCATTCCACACCACGCGATTTATCCTCCCCTGTGTTCTAACATCGCTACTTATAGCGAACAAATAATATTAGACCCCAGCCTTTCCTATGTTTGTTCAAGAACTTTTTACCTTAGGGAGGTCTTCTTCAATTGGGCGGGTATCATAGGGGTGTAATGTGCCATTTCCGATAAAAATTTCAGTATTTATGTGTGATTTTTATGGATTTTAAAATGGTTGAAGGGTGTCTTGTTCGATTTTTATGTAACATGAATTTTCAATTAAATACATTAGTTAAGCTATTGTAAGTGCCGTTAACATGGCCGATATTAAATTTTTTAAGATAATTATCTGAAATCAACTTCGTTTTTTTTTTCATTCAAAGTCGATGTTTTGCTAATGAGTAGATGTTAGATTTTATAATTAATTATTAATTTAATTATTTAAGTTATACTCAAGAACCCACTACCTCATCATACTAAAATATTGCCTACCGTTAAGTTCAAGGTTAGCTGCGTTATTATTTATGATTGATTTAGGGCAAATTTTTCAATCGACAAATAATTTTTATTCGTGGAATAAAATTTACGTCTGGCAGATTTTTTATGGAAGAACTATCAAAAATTCAAAATTATTTCTCGGATAAAACTATCTGGGGGCCTAAACAGGCCACTTTGGCAGCATCATAAAAGGATAACATAATGGACAGTTAACCGTTAAGTTAATCGTATCAATTCCCATTGGTGAAGCATATTTCAGTAATTTTTTTTGTCTGTACTAAAATACCAATCAATCCGATCCAAATCCAATCCCAATCTCTTTGATTATACCTAAGTAGTGCAGCGAAAAAAAGAAAAACACGGACTGTCTTTGCCATATTACGATTCATAATGTTATCCTTTTATGATTCTCCAAAGTGGCCGTTTTAGGCCCCCTGGCGTTGGAAAAATCAGCCCTAAATCTGATTAAAGTTCCAATCAAAGAATTAATTTTGATTGAATAAATCATTGCTTATGGTCGACACCTGTTGGAGTAATTACCAAATGATTTCTGATTCGACAATACCCAAATAAAGTTAGTATTATGAATCACAATGTGGATCTATTCATATCAACACAAAGCATGATGATATACTGGACCTGGTTCAAATAGAGAGTGAGAATAGCTTCATTTTATTTTATTGTATTTATTCGGGAAAATAAACTTTTATACATTAAAATCTTACATTAAATTATAAATATATAAGGTTTATAAATGTATAACCTACGACATTTTCCACAACATAATATACATCATATTCATGCTTCGTGTTGATGTCGGCTCGAGTCACATTGTCAAAAATATATAGTTATAACCTATTAAAACCAGATCTTATTAAGTGTTCAATTCAATTAATGTGTGTTGTCTTTGGTCTCTAGCCAGGCTGCCATCAAGCAATGGACAAAATTGACAACTTTTTATATGCTTGAGTACCTACGAGACTTTTGATTAAGTTGTTTGTGTATATTTTGTCTTTTTTATTTGTAATATGCGTTTTGTTTGTGCAGAATAAATTGTGCTTTCTTTTCTTTTCTTTCTTGAATCACATATAAAAGATAATATTAAAACTACGTTGTATTTAGAGAGTTTTCTGATTTCTTCCAGCGCGCAGCGGCGGCGTTTCGAATTTTATTACTTCCTAGTTCATTTTTGTTTCACTTGTCAGGATGAAAAGCTACATATCTGTCAACCATACAAATATCGGTGCAGTGGTTTAGGCGTGACAAGGTATAAGACAGACAGACAGACAAGAGAATTACGTTCGCCTTTTACTATGGAAGTATGAATTCGTCTACTTAGTTTAGCTTTTTCAACAAAATGCCAGCCAACCAGTTCTATTTTACGGCTCAAATGAAAGCTACTAATTGCCTACACGCCTAAGGAATTTCAGAAATGTCACACATACTTGCAAAAACACCCGGAAATACCGAGTTCATATCCCGGGGCGTTCTGTGATGATGAATGATCGCAAAAACTGACACATCACCCGTTTGTAGCTGTCATCAGGTGATGAATGGCGAAGAGAGCAGAGGTGGAGCATCAGAACGTTTGATTTATTCTAATGGGGCTGGTAAATATAGAAATGACACCCTTTTCAGATGATTTAATGTGTGTCGAGATTCTTATCTAATTACCTACTGACAACTATCTCTCGAAGGCTAATTCCCTTTTTTAAAAACGTTCAAAATCAAGTTGCAATCTCATCTCAGCGACAATCGATGTCAAAAACTTGTCAAAAATGTAAGAAAATTAGAGGTGTTTTTGATAGATTGAGACTGAGATGAGATGTTCTTAAAATTACGAGAATTTGCTCCTGATATATTATGTTTGAACGTAAACGTACCTATATGTAAGGATCGTACCAGGTGGCGATAGCGTTCTGCCTACCCCCGTGGGAAGAAGGCGTGAGTGAGAAGACACAGAAAGGAACGTGATTAAAAAGATTTTTAAATTTTGATTTTTAAAGGAAAATCTTTCGGAATAAGGAGCTATAATATGTAGATATCATTATCTAGTCGCTGATAAATAAGGCTACCTGTTGGAAACCATAGGTAGACCTTCGGCTATATTTTTATGGCTATATGTATTTATAGTCACTCCCAAGACACCAGAGTTGCAACATAGCATAAACAAATGTAGAAATAGTTTAAAAACAACAAAAAGGATTAGTTAAGTTAGGTTATCTACGCTACAAAGACAAAAAAAGTGCTTTCATTTCTGTATAAACGTGTAAATCAGACATTTGTAAACGCTCATTGCAAATGCCCCTCACTGGATCTGCAATCGTAATAACAAAACCAAAGACGTGTGAGTGCCGTGACCACTGACCCATAAAAACGGCATGCAAACCCGCGTCACACAGTAAGCGGAGCGGGCAAATAAACGAAGCGGAGAGCGAAAAGCTAAATCAGCTCAACTCGATCTGGTGACGCGCGGTGCTATTCTGTAAAAATCTCATCGTGAAAACTTAGGTGAAGTGAGCTTATCTGTGATCTTATCTCGCGGTGAAATCTACTGTGTCCAGCTAACTTACTGATTGACTGGGCTGATTTTTCAGACAACTTTATTCGAGAAATAATTTTGAAATTTTGACAGTTATTTCATACAAAAACTGTCAAACATCAATTTTAATCCTCGAATAAAGTTATCTGACCATGAAAAAATCAGCCCATACATTTACCACGACATGACATGAGCTATTTTCTTATAGGTACCTACGACTATGAGTATTTTTATTGCTTGGAACAAAACTCTTTTGAAATAAGATTGTTTTGTAAAAGATGGTGTAGGCCCCTGTTTATTCTAACAAAACAGGTTTCGCTTTTATTCCGCTTCTCTGCCTTCAATGGGACTTTGTCTTAAAACCTTTTGTTAGCAGAACTGCAGTAGCTACATATCCTTAGGTGTCTGTAAAATCCGAGTAATTGAAAGAAACTTGCGGTAGATTCGCATGGCATTGTGCTAATTTGTATGGGCGAGGGGCTCCGTAGTGACCTGGGCTTCGAGCGCTATTCTAAGTTTAATTTACTTCGTTTATGAAAATAGTTATAAAGACTTTATGATTAAGGCATATTGGTTCACGTAGTGTTATGTATGCGTAGCAACAAGCATAGCATGCATAGCATGGCAGTAATTAGTATAGACTTCTAATCTATCTTATTAAAATAACTTCGTTCTTATAAAAAGAAATACCCATCATCTGGGAATTCACCTTTAATATCAAACAGAGTATAAGTATGGGTATGATCACATGGTGACCGTGTCGCCCAATAGGTACCATCTGTATCGGGGTCAGCGCATTAGCTCACTCGCTCGTGTGCACTCGGCTTCAGTTCACTGAAATTACTCACAAGCCGACATCGTTAACGATGTGAAACTAGCCGTATATGAATCTAGATCAATGTTGTGTACTAGGAATAGATGAAAGAAGAGCCTAAAACGGTCAAAGAGGGAAAGGGCATCAGTATCGTAGATTCTTATATACTTTAATAACCGACGAAAAACTTCAACGCAGAGGGCTTCAGAATCATGTACCTACTGAATCTTGATGGTAACAGGTTGAGCCTTCATGTCCCGGTCCCGCCACCCTGTGTAGGTCAGTCTGTCATAATTATTATGGAAGCCTAGCAGCGCCCCTGTCGATCCCGGAGGAATATCGGGATAAAAAGTATCTTATGTGGTAATCCTGGTTATAAACTATATGTATGGCAAAATTCATCCAAATCCGTTCAGTAGTTTGTGCGTGAAGAAGTTGTTAACAAACACACTCACAAACTTTCGTCTTTATAATATTAGCGTGATGTCAGTCCAACTGATTCCTGTGAGTCACGTGTAAGCAGTATTTTAGGCGGAGCTCTGTATTTCGAGGGAATGTACGATCAATGGACTAACAATTTATCTCTTTATCATATTATAGAATTTATAACCAATCATAAGTCATGTCATACCTTGAGGTATGCTAAGGGAAGGACAGGCGCATTTCTATTGCTTAAAACACATACGTGATAATGATAATAAGTCCTTTCTGCTAATCTTCTTAGCGTGTCGATGAAAAAAATAACACAAAAAATATGTACCGTTTTTTATATTTGTTCGGCCCAAAATTCAGCATTCAGACACCGTTCGCTGACGAAGCCATTAGCGTGTGCAGGTGACAGGGCATGCGGCGCAAGATGCGAGGTAACTTCGTTCGCTGACGAAGCCATTAGCTCCTCACGTGTGCAGGTGACAGGGCATGCGGGCGCGGCGCAAGATGCGAGGTAACCCATTGTCTGTGAAGAGATGCCGCATACACACCGAAGGTCTGAGCCGTCCATGAACCCTCCCTTGTGGAGGTCGCTCCTGTCCTTGCTGCGGTCTACTTGGGTACGAAGTCTATTTAAGGTCTTCCAAGTAGGCTTCGGTAACTTGTGCCCGGATGGGAGGCTTTCTGATGGTTCAATAAACAAATCAGGAGGTTACGGCGGCGATCTCTCGCGTCCGGCCCTGGTCCAGGCCATGGTACGGAGCGAGAATGCATGGGAAGCCGTCACCAGCAGTAATGCTCGCGAAGCAGGAGGTGGAGCGCGTGAGGGAGAGGCAATATTTGCGCCCTCACGCCCCTAGTGGCCGCGCGCCCTGGGCGTCGGGAATCGACAGCCGATTCCCGGCCACCGTACGCGCGGGCTTGCGGACGACGAGCTCGCCGTCCGGTAAGGACCAGGCCCGGTTCGACGGCACAGTGTGTTCCACGCGCGCCTCAAAGAGATGTCAGCACTAACTGACGGAGTCCTCTAGGGCCGATGCCTGCCAGTGTCGCGGGTTGTTCGAAAGAGTTACCGTAGCCCTGGCACAGGCAACTGAAGGAACACTGGTGGGTTTTAGTCAGTAAAAGTCTGACAGCGAGAGAAGTTATTTGAAAATTTCGAAACAAAAAAATAAGTAAAAAATCAGGAGGTTTAATAATAACCAATTAAAATATCTGCCTCGTTTATCTAGTGGTCGCATGACGAAATGGAGGTGTACTATACCTATGTACACCTCTGCTTAAAACAAAGCGGGATTTTTTGTTATTTTATGTAATATATCTGCTAATGTATATAACATAATAAATATCTGCCAAGCGTGGTTGATATGTGGCAATACCTAAATTTTACCTCGTTCCTTTGTAGTGGCCGCCCAGCTGTCGCGGCTATTGCAAGAGTCATTTATTTAGCAGACAAAGGTAAGCTAAACAAACAAATAGTAAACAATGCCATAATCTCTGTAACAACGTTGTACGGAAGCGATGTTTAACTTAGTTTCGTGGTAGCGCCCGCGTGCGAGCCGCATCACAACCATGCGCCCGCGCCGACCAGCCTACGAACGAATGTGCAAGTGATAGACTTTAGCGATGATGACAGTCTGACAACCGGTACTTATTGAATCATTCCACTATTTACAATCATATTTTGAAACCCATGAATGAAATTCGCTAACCGTGAATTTTATATTGTGGTAAATGGTTTTCGATCTACCAACAATTATCGCATGACTTCCGGTGCCCCGCAGGGTTCCCACTTGGCCCCCATATTATTTATCATTTTTATAAATGATCTTCCCCACTGCTTCCACTTTTCAAAGTGTTTTTTGTACGCGGATGACTTAAAGTTTGCCAAGGAAATCGAATCATCAAATGATACTGAGCTTTTGCAGGATGATTTAAACAGAGTAATTGAATGGTGTCGGAATAACGAAATGGATTTGAACTTCAATAAATGTTACCACCTATCATTTTCTAGGAAAGTTCACCCCATCCCTTCGAGCTACTTTATAGACAAACAAAAACTTCATGAAGTAGAAACTATAAGGGACCTAGGAGTGCTGTTTGACAAGAAAGTTACTTTTATCCCCCACATTGAAAACACTATTAAAAAAGCTTCCAAAATGTTAGGATTTGTACTACGCAATACCAAAGGTTTCAAACAGCTCAGCACTAAAATATTGCTATATAATAGCCTTGTCCGAAGCATACTGGAGTACTGCAGTGTTGTATGGAGACCACATTACGCCACTCATAAACTTCTCCTAGAAAGGGTCCAGAAACGATTTTTATGGCACCTTGCTTTTTGCAAAGGAAAAAGCAAGCAGCTGCCCTCCTATCTATCCCGTCTGCAAACTTTCAAGATGCTCTCGTTATCGACTCGAAGAGAAGTCATGGATGCCCTGTTTCTATACAAACTCCTCAGAAAGCAAATAGACTGTCCACAGTTACTAAGTCTCCTCAAGTTTCGTGCCCCAACCCGCTATCCTCGAAATCCCACCACTCCGCTTTACCCGCCCTTGCGTAGAACTGTCCTAGGTGCTAACTCACCAATTCCGCGAATGTGTAAAATCCTAAACAATTGCAGTGACCTGATCGACGTTCATCACGATAGCTTAGGAATATTTCGTAAATTAATTATTGAATACTATTCGCACAAACACGAATTGAATTTTTAATTCCTGATTTGCCAATTTGTTAATCAATATACCTGTCTTATTTAATGTTAATTAATTTTTAATCGTTTTCTAATGTAAACCAATTATTTAATCTTAGTTTAATTTAATTTATTTCCCTGTTATTTTATTACCAATTAATTTAATATATTTAATTTAATTTGATAATGCTGATTTGTTTGATAAACTGCAAGATATATGCTTTGTTTTATGTTCATTTAAAATGTATAATTAACTACAAAAAATAAAAATGTATATTATAAAAAAAATAGTGCATGTGGTGTTAGCCTGTAAGTAATTGTTGCACTTATAAATGTATATCGTGTACTTTTAAATGAATTGTAGCGTGTAAACAATTGTAGGCTAACCTAAATAAAAAAAAAAAAAAAAAAATGAAGAACCTCCCCACCTTCCCCTCTGCCCTTGGGTGGCTTCTACTTCTCGAAGTAGGTATGGAAAAGAAGGACGTGTTGCGCCGACCCCAAATAAATCGGGATATAAGAGTATCGTAAGAGTATCTTAATAATAATTATTATCTTAGTAGTAATTTATCTATATATGTATGTATTTAGAAATATATAAGTATGTTTATCAGTTGTCTAGTACTCATAACACAAGCTCTGCTTAGCTTGAGACTAGACGGCGTTGTGTGATAGTTGTGGAATATTATTATTATCTCCTTTATTTCATTAAATAACACATATAAATTATATTTTTAAATATTAGAATATAAAAAATATAAAAACATTTAAAAATATAAAAAATAGTAGCCCACCGGTATCGGGAACAGGGTCCAAGCTACCGGCGGTCAGGGCTCCAGAGAGAGGAACCTCCTAACAATGCGGGCCGTGTCCAGAAGTACCGCTTTCTGAATCAAGCCCTTGATCCAGCTGCCCAACGAGAGCCTCTTTAGGTGTTGGTCATCTTTATTATTATTATTATTATCTTATCGTACAAGGCGATCTCCTACAGACTAGCTACTGCTAGGTATACACAAGGTTTTGGTATTTCAAGTTTGAAGTTCTCATCACATTTTGCACAACACTTGAAAAGAGTTTACGGGATCTTTAAGACAGAAAAACCAAAAAAGCATCATCATACGACATCTTTCCTGCCGGGTAATTGCGTATTACACTAACAGTAGGGATGGCTTTAATTTTGGCAGTTCAACAACATTCACTGCGTTATTTACGTGGTTGAGCAGACAAATTTTTCGAACATATGACGCAATGGATTATCAAAATCCTTCAGATTGAGATTGATCGTGTGGTACGCAATTAGGGTGAACCACCTTCTGCTGGGTAAAAGCCTTTGTTTCTGCCAGTTTCCATATCTCTCGTCATAATGTTTACTGCCTATTTAACGATGTTGTGAGCCCGACGTGACAAACGTTAGGTATGAAGCCCTCAGGCTACGTGGAGCGACGATCTTCGCAGGGTGGTGGCTGGTAGCAGCTGGATGAGAGAGCCGAGAATCGAGTTGAAATGGCATGCCATTGGAGAGGGCGTATGTCCAGCAAAGGACTGCTGTTAGGCTGATGATGAGCCCAATCTGAAAGCACGTTGAGCAGCACAGCAAAGTAGGAAGCTAATATGTCATTACAAACCACATTTTCTTCGATCTTGTCCCACAAACACTACTGAGACGACTGGGACTGGCAAATTGCTCCACGTCGCGTTTTGAGGAAAAGTTACCATTCACACGGTGACTCACTAGTATGATGAGAACTATCGGTGTGTGTGTGTGTGTGTGTGAGTGAAATTCTAATCGGTAATGTTCGTGACAACCGATTTATTTCGAGTCATTCCGATTCTGGGACAGTTTACCGTATAACTGCGCTTGCGATTGCGTATCTGGATCTTTATGCTGGCTGTTTAGCAAAATTGAGGATAACACAGCGTTTTGAGGTGAAGAAAATGAGTCATGGCTAAAAAGGTTGGTTTAAAACCGCAAATCTCTGGATTTTATGTGGGATATTTGTCTTTGGGTACTTATGATGCTCAGCAGTCTGCAATGACTTCGTACTTTAGGGAAGTGGTACCAAAAACCCATCGTGATGACTAACTATGTCATCGTTTTGCTTAAGACACTAACAAACCGTAATTTGAACATTACATTTAGTATCGAGCCCACAATCCAAATCAACCTGACATTTTCCGGAAAACATGTACAAAACTAGTCTCTCATTTCCTAACCGATATTTTAATCAAGGACCACACTAAAAGAACTAATAAAACAAATAAACCATTAAAAGCCTAATACAAAAACATAGTTTTAAATCTCTTCACAAGCCCATTACACCATACAAATGTAATATTAACAAAGCAGTGACAGACTGCGCATACGCATGACACAAGCGCACCGCGTCACTAATTAGATTGTTTAGCGCCCATCCGTAACGGACCTCCCTGACTGACAGAGGTGGAATATGACGCTGTGGTGCCTTTAAGATATTTCCTTTCTTTATAAAAAGTAGTTGATATTCTTGCATGAGCAGTAGGTATAAGAAAAGTGTTTCGAAGTGTGTAAGTTAGAGCCATAGGGATATAATAAGGGAGTTCCCCTCAATACATCTTTGTAACTTACACTCGTAAGCTGACCAGTAGGTGCATCTAAGATCAAACACGACCATGTCAGAATAAATACGTAGTTAAAACTCCTTGTTTTCGTGGAGATCATTCGCCCCTAAAAAGAAATTGACTGGAATGTCCTCAAGAGACCTTAATTAATTTTTTGACTAGATGACCCGACAGACGTTGTCCTGTCCAAACAATATTATTCATTCAATAAAAAATCCGAATTTTAAAAAAGTCCGGGTAACCTTTTCAATTTTTGTTTCCATAAAAACCTAGGTATTTATTGGACTGGACTATTACGAAAATTCCAAAACAAAAAATAGCCAAATCGGTTCAGCCGTTCTCAACTGATCGGTTTATCAACGCACAGCATTTCATTTATATTGATAAAAGACATAAGTTCACCAGACTATAAGCACAGTCTTTTATACTGTGCTATAAGCAAATCCGCAGTTCCAAAGTAGGGATAAAACAAATACATTTTCGTGCGATTTGTCTATGACAAAGGCTTGGCTGATCACAAGATAACCTACCTAATTTCGGTTTGTAATTCATTAGTAAGTTCCACTGTGCTTAGGTAAAAGAAAGGAATTACCTACTTAGCTAATGGCGATCGCGTGACTTGCTTCTTCAGCTATCCATAACTTCGCGTTTTTATTTTAACAGGAAAACAGGAACGCGCCTGCAGAATACCTGCTGCACCCTTAGAATGTTCTAGATGTTTCTTCAATTGCGATTTTTAACCCCATACCAAAAGGAATGCATGAAGCATAAAACTCCAAATAATAAAATATAATTACAAGTGATTGTATTTGTGTAAGTAGGTTTGTACAAACACGTTGATTATAAGTAGATGAGGTCGGCGTTTCCTATCAGACTACTCGGAGAAGAAAGGCCGAAACAAACTCCCTCTGAGTTTGTTACAGTCTCTTTTATAGTCCAGACATAATCTATAGGCTTGAGTGGAGATTCGCAAGAGCAAACGTGCTCGGAGAAAGGAAATATTCCATTAAGTGCTGGTAGGGATTCTGACCATCTTCCGGGCTCTGGGATTTTTCTGATAGCCGTGGAATACCTCTCCACTCCTCAAGCGCCTCAGGACATGTTGCCCCCTTGTCACTTTGTCACTATGTGCTAGCGACCGTTTCCGGGGGCCCATTAGGTATTGAGGTTTTTCGTGTAATCCAATAAAATATTGATCAAGCAGGGGCCATAGTTCTAGGTAACCAGTCCACTTTAGCCATCCAAACATATATTCGAATATTTTTGTTTCCATAACCAGCAATAGTCCTATACCAACCGGGGGTTGTCCTTGGGTGCACTTACACAGTGCATACAGGGATAATCGTCGGTTGGTGCCGCATTTCTTTTAAAAGTGTGAAGGGGCCTCTGCGAGTTGGCTTTGGCCCCTCGTACACCTTCCAAAGGACCGGACCACCATGGTCCCGAACTCCCGAGCTATGTTATCAACTTATCATATAAATATAGCCTTTCTTCAACAATCTTATAAAACATTAATGTAGGTAAATAAAACAACGGTATTCATTAATTAATTAAACTTAAAATAATCATTATTTGACACGGCATCGTGATTGTCAAGCTAAAGCTTGCCACCCTCTTCGATTATGGGTCATCCTCCTCAAAGTAACACCAGCTATTTTCATAATAACTTCCCCCCATCTAAGATGTAACCTCACTGTAGGTATTTCTTTTCCTTTTCTATGGAGTCTAAGACAAAGTACAAGTACGAAAGGTCTTTTGAATACTATTTCTTATTAAAAAACGAAAGTTAAGAACCGGATAAGTACCAAAATAACGTTGAAAAAAATATCTAGACTACAGACACAATAACCACGCCACAAAAAAACCAAACCATTATAATAATGTAAAGAATATCGAGAAAGTTGTATTGTAAGACATAACATATTATAATGAATAATGTCGTGGGAAAAAGAGAAAATGTAACACTGCCTTTCATGTAAAGCACGTAAGTGGGTCATTATTTGAGGTGGTGAAATTCTGTTCAGGCGTAATAATTTACAAAGCAGAATAGAAATGAGTGTTATTGATTCAAATTATAACTGAAATTTACTTTATTTATTACTGTATGTTTGTTTAAATATTTATTTTTATTAAAAACTTTGTGAAATTTAATTTTTTTTAAATAAAAATCACGTTACGTGGTCTGTTCAGGTGATATACACTGGACTTCTTGCGTTTATTAAAAATATAATTTAAGTGAAAACGGACCTTTTCATTAGGTTTTTGTAATGAATAATGTATATTACTGTAGCTTAAATGAATGACAAAAAATAAACAGACTTATATCCTTAATTTTTTTTACGATTTATTTTGTTCCGAAAACCATCACCACCTTCGTGGTCACTCATATTTTATACAATTTTTAACTAAATAATGGTCAACCCAAAATATACTTATTAGTAGCAACACTATAATTGGCTGTTTTAACATCGCAAAAAAATTTAGATTGAAAATATTAACGGTTTTTGTTTAAAAACATATTCTGTGTGTTAAAAATATTGTGTCAAAGATCGTGCATCACTTTCGTGACAGCTGTATTTTGGTAAGTTGGTAATTAAAAAATAGAATTACATACTTCTTCTGTTCGAATTATGGATATGTTGCAAATAAGCTATTGTATTTTTTCTAACCTCAATACTGTTTCATACTAGAACCAGTAAAGTGCTTAATTATCACTTTCGTGGTCCTCATTTTCGTGGTCAAGATTAAAAAAGGGTTAATGCCGACTTAATAACACTGCTGAAGCCAGCATCCTTTGACTTCTTTTGTTCACAATTAGATCATTTTATTGAATAGGGGTGGTACAGTCGCCAATACCTCAAGCTACCTCATATGGTCAACAGTTTAACATTCCATGAATTTTAATAACGAAATACGATTTATCAAAAAATAAAAAAATATTTCTTACAGCTACGGCCAGAACTCGCAACAAAACTAATGATGAAGAAAAGAAGGCAAAAAGACGAGAGCATAAAAAAATTACAATGCAGAAGTTAATAGAGAAAAAGAAAAATATTCCATTTGCCTTAGAAGAAGACAGAAGCAGCGTTCAATTTACATAACACCAGTGCAGCAAGCTCGCCATCTCCATCTGAAATGGCTTCTGCGTTGGATTCAGATACCACAAGTGCTGCAGGCTCGCTATACCTTCTGAAACACCGAATTCAGGCTAAATATCCACATCGCGTGAGCACTGTCTTGGTAAACTTAGACCTTCTTCAACTGATACTGTGGTATGCTGTAGCACCGTATTCCCGTAAAAACCGTATTTTTTTCTTTGATTCAGATAGCACTGGCTCAAATTAAGATTAATTTAGTGAGGTAACGTAGGTGACATCACTTTCGTGGTCAAAGTGTTTTTTTTTTTTTCATAACTAATTATTATTTAAGTTCATTGTTCTCTAAGTAATTATTGTTCTTAGTTTTATACGTACCTTTGGTTAAGGTTCAACAGAGGTTTAAATTAAGAGACTGATTATGATTCATATAAGTGTTATTTTTCGTGGTCTTTACGATCACTTTCGTTACCTACAAAAAACGTTTTACTGAGATTTTTTAATAAATAAGCTGTATCCATCTTTAATTCTATTTTATCTGTAATTATTATGCGTGTTCTCGTCCATAATAAAGCAAATTTAATAAAAATAACCAATTTTTTTTTTTTTTTTTTTTTATCCCGCCCTAAATAATGACCCAAGTATTACCGGTGCGTCGAGCGAGCCAGCTATTCAAAGATGAGAACTTGATTAAATATTTCTGCTTATCCCGGTGGACAACGTGCGTTATAATAATATATGTAATATTATTCAAATCGTGTGTGAACTCTGATAAACTTTAACTGTTTGATGTTTGTTTTCGTTCTCATGCGGCCGGAAAGATATGGAAAGCAAATAAATATTTCGATGAGAAGTTTTATGTCAAAAATTATAAGACCCTCATCATAAATTTCAGGTAGAGGGCCTTCTTACATGCCTTTCTTTCAGAAACTGCTGCAAAATACTTCTTGCTAGTACAGACGCCAGCACATGCTTTTCCGCTGAAACAAATGTAATTAATTTTTAAATGGTAAATAAATTTTAAAAAAAGAACATCAAGCTACCCGAAACTGTAAAATTTTCCGAATCAACTTTGCTTTAGCGATAAAGTTGAAAATCTATTAAAGAAATTTGACAGATTGTAGTAGCTTGATGTGCTGGCTTCTGTACATTGGCAAACCATTAATCGCAGTAAGTTTGAAAATTAACAATAACATTGATGCAGCGGGGTAATTGCGTTAACACACTTTCCAGTAGCAATGGCGTTCATTTTGACAGTTCAACAACATTCATTGCGTTATTAATTTTTCTAACATATGAAGCAACGGACTAGCAATATCCTTCAAAATGATACATCCACATTGCGATGCTGCTGTCGATCCTCATGACATAAAACATGACTCACAAACAAAAAATTTCGAAAAGACTTAGAGAGTTAGAACTCATCCTGACATTTGGGGCGTTCAATCGATCACCTTGCTAAATGACCTGAAATTCCAGTACCTACCTAAACGTAAAAATGGTAAACTGCAATGACCAAAAAACAAATAAATCTCTGTCCCATAAAATTAAGAAACTGACTACTCATGTCTACACAAAAGTCCGACATTTACTTGATATTAGTATAAAGTGGTCGTTTTGCCCATAAATCAGTATTGCAGGCCTGCGGTGAGACACTTACCAGAATATTAACTTATTCTTGGTTTTCTGTGTATTGATGATATTGGCATGTATTTACTTATGGATCTTTATTGAGACAGCACAACTTACATAAAACATTTTTGATGAGAAATATCTAATGCGGCGGGTCAGACTGGCTGTTGGCGTGGAAATTAATATAATACTACTAGCTTCTGCCCGCGACTTCGTCCGCGTGAAATTTCTTGTACCCCCACCCCGTCGCAACACTTCGTATTCGCTTAGCGCTCATTCTGACTTTTTTTCTTTTTGCTCGGCTCCTAAGGGTCATAGCGTGATATTAATAAACCTAAGTATAGCCTTCCTCAAGAATTGGGCTATCAAATCCAAAAAGATTTTTTCAAAGCTGACCGGTACCTAGTTCCAGAGATTATCGCGTTCAAACAAACAAACTCTTCAGCTTTACTATTAGTATAGATATAGATAATTATGTGTAAGTATTTAGAGAATAAGATTTTTCTTTAAAAAAATCTGAATATTTTGTTTTTTATTATGCCATAGGTACTTATTTCCTCCATCCTATCATGCATATTTTCTATACAAAATAGTTACAATGTTTCACATGTCTCAGACTCTCAGTACAATGCTCGATGACCTCAGTAGAGCCTCCGAAAGAGTGGGTCAACTCAAACTCAAAGCATATATTTCAATTATTTTAAACCATTTACAAGCACTTTTGAACTGTCAAGAAGTCGGTCAGTCAGAAAATATGAAGCTAGTTGCCCATTCCAAAGCGTAGGTACCTATGGAGAAGAACATGGACAAAACGAAATTCATGTCAAATTCCAATGTAACACCCACTCTCATAAAGATCGGAGACGCTACACTCGAAGTCGTGGACGAGTATGTTTACCTGGAACAATCTGTCCAGTTAGGTAGGTCTAACTTCGAGAAAGAGGTCAATCGTCGAATCCGACAGATGGTCGATGGGGCCGAAAGGTTCTGGAGTGGTGACCGCGCACCGGAAGACGTAGTGTTGAAAGGCCTCCCACAAGGTGATCCGACGACCTTGTGAAGGCCGCAGGAACCCGTTGCGATGCGAGAAGCACAGAACCGGTCGAAGTGGAGGTGCTTGGGGGAGGCCTATGTCCAGCAGTGGACGTCTTTCGGCTGAAATGATGATGATGACATGTCCCATCCTATGCATTTTTCTGAATGATGTTCTTGTTCTCTATTTTTTTATTTCAGCAACTGTTCGACGTTTGGTTTTAAGAAAATAAATTAAAATGGAACAAACACTACCTAACTATGTTAAAAGGATGGGCAGCGCTCTGTTAGAGCAACTAATACGTATTCCGAAACTCGATAACGGATTTCAAGTTGGTCAATTTACGAGTAGATTTGAGATTCAACTCTATCAACATATTCTAGAGAAACAATAGCATTTCAACAAAAAGCACTCCATTAACGCCAAACCTACGATTTCAAACCGTGTATTTTTAGCCACACCTCATAAAAATGCGCAAAATGGCGCAAAACAAACATTATTCGTAGCAAGCGCAGTTGCGTGTACGCATCGGGATGGCATTCGTATGCGCAACGCAGAATGTAATTGATAATGTCTCAGTTTGCATTATGTGGTCCTCTTATGACAGTTTATGGGACTACAGAGGTCCTTGGGCCTTGCACGAATGCGCGGATTAAACGTAACGTAAATTCGAACGATTTTAAAATTGAAAATACTCTTTTCGCACATGATATTTCTTTAGTTTTAATACTTTATTCATATCTATGGGTGATACTGATTGTGCTTGTCGCAAAAACTTAAACCAAAATAAGAAAAGTTGAATTTTTGGTTCATAAATCTTTCGAATATTCGTTTCCTTAATGTCACGCGTTGGTGCTAGGCCCACTGAAAGTGAAGGTCGAGGACGATTGTTCCCTAGGATGATATCACAAAAGGTACTTGTCTTGTATAGGTCGTAACTGCGTATTGTTGATGAAGGTCGGTGCTTAGTACTTATGTTAGCCCTTAGATGGCCACTGCTGATGAAACAACCTTGTCTCTTTCTATGCCTTTACTGCAGCTCTATGGGTCATGAAGTTACTCTTTCGTTGCTGCGTGCCGAGTTCCTTTTGTACCTATTAGAATACTGGATAGTTCATGCGGCACCTACTTCTAGGAGTTTCTTTGCCCTTAACGCCATCCTAATTATCCATTCGGTCTTTACTAATTACTTAAATAAAATAAAAAGCCATTTATTCTACTACTCTCTTACACTAGTATCATGCATGCGTATACATAATTAACAATAAATCATTACAATTTCTAACATGCAAAATTATTATATATTATTATATTTATATTACTTATTATTTATTTTTTTCATTACATTTTAAATTATTTGATATTTAATATATTTTATATTGTATGATAGTGGTTAATTGATTTCGAAAATTGATTTGATTAAATTTTGTGTTGTAATAATAATAATGTATTTATAATAAATAGTATTAATTAATTAAATTAGTAGTAGTCGCCTCCTTGGCGTAGGCCTCCCCCAGTTTTTTCCAGTAGTGTCTGTTAGACAGACACTAATTACTTAAAGAATGAAAAAAGAATATACATTTATTTACTTCATAACATCTCGCCTGCATTTCCCGAAGGGTTAGGCACATGTGTGGCTATAGCACAATCACATTTCGCCAGTTATGTTAAAGTCCCATGTAATAAGGGGCGAGCCCATTGCCATCAACCGGACACAAATTCAATCTACATGCTGCTACTGAGAAATTCCAGATGGAAAAACCCAATCATACTCTTCCCGACCCAGGAATCAAACCCAGGACCTCATATTTAGCAGTAGCTCTTGCGACCACTAGACCAACGAAGCCGTAGATATAAGAAGAACGAGGCTACTAATTACTCATACTAACTAAAGACTAATTAAAATATGTGACGTATGCACATTATTAAGAAGATTGGCGGAGTGTCCAGCCGGTCGATTCTGTTAAAATTTCACCGTGAAAACTAAGGTGAAGTGAGTTTGTTATTGCTAGGAATTGACACTATTGACAGCTCACTCCACGGTGAGATGGTTACAGAATCGCACTGCTGTAGGTAGATATATGAAAGACATTTATAAGGTCTAGTATGTTCATTGTTTAATTTAATCCAGACAGACCACACATGGTATGAATAAACGCCAAGTCTATTGTCATCTTCCTTAATTTTCTCATAAACCTATTTTTGCCGGCTGCTATAGAGAATTAGCATTGCGACCGGGCTGCCAGTATTTATGAAGAACAACAAAATAAACTGCTATTTTACGAGTATTCTTCTGGACAATTACCAAGATGTCACCATAACACCATATACGGTGCTTTATTGGGCCCATAAGGGTGTAAACCTTATTTTATTAAAAGTTCAATTTCATTTAAAGTTGAAATTAAATTAAAGGGAAACCGTTTGCTAAGAATATGAGACAGTACTTAATAAAAAGTTGTATCTAGTATGTCAGAATGTCATCTTAAATTGCAACTAGCAATAAATTCAAGTACCTAGGTACCTTCCTAATATGAAACGGGAATGGTGCTGATGCATGTATCGTGAACGGACGCCGCCAGTTGGGACTTCGGGGTAATTCCGTAACACATTATCAGTAGCAATGGTTTTCATTTTGACAGTTCAACAACATTCATTGCGTTATGTACGTTGTTGAGGAGACACATTTTTCGAACATATGAAGCAATGGATTAGCAATATCCTTCAAAATGATTCAGATTGAGATTGATAGTGTGTTACGCAATTATGGAGCTGGTCGTCTCCGCCGCCAGGGCTTTTTTTATTATTTAGTATGGACGTTTAACATCATTCTCACATCAATTTATCATTCTTCTGCCTTTATCCTATTTTATTTGGCGTCGTCGGCGCAACATGTCTTTTTCTTCCATACTTCTCTATTAGTCGTCACATAATTTATATTTCTTAGACCAATAAAGAGTGGAGGTTCTTCTTCATATGTATGTATGTACCTACTACGCTTTGGAATGTGCAACTAGCTTTATCTTTCTGTCTGACCGACCCCTTAACAATTGAAAAGTGCCTGTAATTGTTTTATTTTAAATAAATATTTGAGTTTGAATGTATTAGGCAATTCATCCCCATTTCTTCTTTTTTTCCACGTCTTAGTATAGAGCCTGAGAAGCTCTATGTACATGCCAGATAAATGAATTAGGTACGAAGATAATTCGCCCCAAAAAGCTCACCAACACAATATCAGCAAATTGTGCTACAAATCTGGTTAATATACCTAACGAATCAAATATAATCATGTAGGTTATTACATGCCCCCAACATTATGGCGAGACGTGAATCAGGTGCAACGTTGATTGCTCAGCCGTTCACTTGCTTGACAAATTATTTGTTGATGCCGTGTCGTTGGAATATTACGTTTCGCTTGATACGTTGCGTTGGCACACGTATGGCCTACAAGATACGGCTATCATACTACCCACTTTACAATAAAGGGGTACGCCGTACAAGTCAACAAAAGAGATAAGTATGCGGGATCGTCGGATATAGTTGAAGTTTAGTACCTAAGAAACCGATGGGTGTTGTCGACTGAAATTTAATTTGATAATTAATGAGCTGTTTGTTTTCTACTAATAAAATTAAATTTTATTCGAGAGACTATAACACAATCAGCCTATAATGTTCCTACTGCTGGGACACAGGCGCGAGAGGGAGTGGGCCATAATCCACCACGCGGGCACAGTCTTCGATTTTTTTTATACTCTATATATGTATATATCTGACCTGATCTTGAGAGGACCGCATGTTGGGCTGAAAACAATGGTTTGACACTCAACCCTATTAAAACTAAATGGTATGCTGTTTGGAACGAAGCAACTTTACCCTTCTGGAAGAGTCGGTCAGTCGAGTAAGTGAAGCACGTAATCTGGATCTGAACATGGGCGCTGGGTTGAGATCGAAGCACACGTGGCAGAGTTAGTGTGCACTTGTTTCTAAAGGGTCCTTTATAAAACGAGGCCTTATCTTTCAGAAAAGCTATGGATCCAGCTGGTTGAGACATCTGTACTACCCAACCTAAACTACGTGGACACAGTTATTGGCCCTCGACTACTGGCAAGAACTGATCGACCGATCCAGAGGGATCAAAACGCCTGCGCTCGTTTCTGTTTCTCAATTCCATCAAAAAGTCACGTTACGCCATTTTAAAATAAGCAATCAACCCTCAAGATGAAGTCACGTCTTAAGTTGCATTTAGCATGCCTATGCCTATCATCATCATCTGCCTAGCCTTTTCCCAACTATGTTGGGGTCGGCTTCCAGTCTAACCGGATGCAGCTGAATACCAGTATTTTACATGGAGCGACTGCCTATCTGACCTCCACAACCCAGTTACTGGGTAATACGATACCCCTTGGTAAGACTGGTTGTCAGAGTTTCGGGCTTCTGACTACCCGTAGCATGCCTACCTATGCCTATATGGTGATAAAAAGTATCTGCAAGCAGCCGACCAACCGGGCAACCTGTGCAACAAACTGAGCTGAATCGCTAGTAGAAGAGAATGCGCAAGTAGACTGAGCAGACTTGCAACAACCCACCACTCAATCGCATTCCAATGCTGGAATGATATTCCCCCGCCGATAAGGAATCTTAAATGTCGTGGTAGGTACTGCTTTTGTGTTGTATTATTTCATTCGTGTACACCTACGTGTGTATTGTGCCATTTTATTGTTTTTTGTTTTACTTATTATTTTCTAAATTATGTTTTTTACAGGATCATCGGGACCGCACTAAAGATATTTTTTATTAATATTATTAACTGCTTGAAATGTCACTAAGTGCGCTTTCTGCTTGAATAAAGCACAATATACGAATATAATATACAAAATGTAAGGGAAAAGTTTTCTGCAATTTGTGACTTTTTGAGTACTCCAACGATGGTTGGTCCCGTAGAAGTTTTTGATCAGTATTAGAAACAGGATTGATTGGCATCAAAAAATGTTTTTGTGTAAAATGGCTATTTTCTTGCTAACTGTATTTTTTTTTTATCTGTGAATGGGGATCAAAATTCCATAAAAAGTTATGGATAGTCTCCTAAGACCATTTTCGCGTAGCTGCAACGGATAAGGTACTTCCCCTTACTGCACCGCTGAAAGTTTCCACCCTGTTTATTAATGGAAATTCGACTGCATGCTTTTCCAAAGACATCTCAAGCTTGGGAAAATGACACAGGGTGACGTCGATAAAATAAAACATAAAAATGAATTAATTTAACTCATTTATTTAGTTATCTCTTCGTCGTAAGTAATATCATATTGTTAGAAGGCCAGTCTATTTCATTGAACACTAGTGATTTGTTCTTTAGGAATCCAATTATTTATCACTTTGAAGCTTGGTTTTTGGCAGTACATGCTTAATACATAACAATTTAACAATTAAAATTACTGGTAAATACAACATTTTATAACAAGTCAAATAATGATGGATGGTACTAAAAGGTAAAAAGGTCTGCTACATTTTTTGAGAGCACGCACCTTATTGGGGATGTGCCAAGGTATCCCGTGAAATTCAAATTTTCTTACGATTATTGCTATTTGCAGGTCAGTTTCAGGTTGTATGTTGATCAAAATATGATTTGCCACCGTAAAAAATATGTACTTACAAAATAATTATTATTACAGTTCGACCGACGAGAGAATTCATTCTTAACACCTGTCAGTTTCATACAAACGAATACGTGTTTTGCGAATTTTATCTTTATTAGCCTTCGATCAATAATAGTACTAGATGCCCGATAAGCGATTCAAAAACGGCCCGAAAAATACGAGCACGAATACTTTTGTGCTCTTATTTCAAATTAGTATGGTCCAATCATAGCCAATGTTAAGACGTCAAAATGCCTCAGTGCGCGTTCAAAAGTGTAAATAACCACCGTAACACCAAGATTTTGGAAGGAATATCTTTTTTTCGGTAAGTTTTTATCATTAAATGTTTTTCATAAAATAGTAACACAATTAAATAGTAAATATAAATAAATTAGCAAATATTATGATTGTTTAGCCAATGTTTGCGACAACGCGCCAACTATTCTAACAAACATTGATGCATTGAAATGCAATTCCAAGAACTACGTCTAGTTCCAAATTCGAGTAAGTACGAAATTGTCAACAAAATGTTTTTAACCTTATTGCTTAGAAGTTAAGTTTCATTTTAGAATCAATATTTTTGTACTTATTATAAAAATTACTTTTTACTTTCAAGTGACATTTTAAATTTATTGCTTCGATGATAGAAGGACTTAAATATTAATCATTTGCAATCGTAATTAAACTTTATGTTAGAGTGTTAAGGTTTATAATAATCTGAAGTTGTTAATATTATTAAACTTTTTTCTATAGTTTGTTGTAAGAAATATAAATGTTTGTCTGTGTGTGCAAACGTGGCCACTTTAGCGACTTATTTTTGTTCCTAATCATTCATCTAGTACTATTATTGATCGAAGTTATTAGCTACTAGCATTATCTCACTAAAAGGTGTCAGGAACGCATTCTCTTGACGGCTGGACTGTAGAATCACTAATACAACTCTCTAAATTAGAATTGGCCTCAAATGTCATGATTTGATGAAATAGTTATTCAATAGGGCAATTTGATAGTAAGAAATTTTTTATTTCGCGAGCTAACTTGGGCTTCCGCCAAAACTCGGCCTCGAAGTATTAGGCGAATTACACCATTGCACAACCTTAATTCGGTTTTTATTGTGAAGTTAAATGTGACTTCGCAATTCAATTCATAAGCTCTACCTTCTTTCTTAGGCCCTTACAAGCTAGTAGTCACTGGATAAGTGAAATATACATGTTCATTAGTAATCTATCTACATTAATTAATATTATTGACATTACACTTTCCCCAATTTTGTAAAAACTAACAAACCAATTTACAAGTGCACAACACGACCGTTCAAACGTCATTAAAACCCGATTCAAACTATGGCGGCTTGGAACACGAGGCGAGTCACTGCGCAGTAACAAGTTCATGTGTCAGCGGGGGTGAGGGGTGAGTACTGCGCAGCGAGTAATGCACTTCAGAGCCGCCATAAACTTTGACGCGTACTATAGATGCAGTGTGTTTTTTCTAATATTTCTTATTTGCCAAACAAACAACACGATGTTTTCCCTTTGAAGCTCTCAAAACGCACGACTTTTTCCGACTAAGTTGACGAATATCATCATAACTTTAGCTTTTGTATTTATTTACATAATAATTACGTGAAAGAATTTTCAATTAGGAATGTCGTTGCGACGATTACCCTCCAAATATACACAAACTTACAAATTTCGTAAGAACCGTGTCGTGTTTACCAAATATGATACAACAAGGAAAATACACTTTACATATTTCATTGCACATACAAGATTTTTAGCGTTAAATAATATTAGTTAATTGTTAATATTCTGACTATTTACATTGTTACTAAATAACTTAGCGTTCAAAGTTAAACTTTGCCATAATACTTGTATCTAAAAGCGTTATTTGTACATTATCTGTTAACTAGTTTGGCGACGACTGACTGACCAGTATTTCTTGATACTTGGGGCGCTGCTTTTGAAGGAGACATCGGTACATTTAAATCTATTCGCTGTTTTGTCGTGTGTCAAGATGTACGGGTCACTCGGTGATTATATTAATTGCACTAGAGGTGGGTAGATTGTTGTGAGCTGTGAGCGCTGAACCGCAATTTTATGGCTTCTGAAACAATGTAAATAAATACAGTCATTTGATTCGGTTGCAAAGGAATGACCGACATAAAATGTTTTATTTTTTGGTAAATATTACAGGTTGTTCTAAAGTTCAGACTTAGATTTAACATATACTTTACTCAAGTTAAGTACAGTAATGACGGCACGGTTGACGCAGTGGTTAAGCGATTGACTGCTGCGCTGCGTGTCGTGGGTTCGATTCCCGCACGGAACAAATATTTGTATGACCTACAAGTAGTTGTTCCGGGTCTGGCTGTTTGTGAGTTTAAATGTTTGTAAACGCATCCACAATACAGGAGAACAAAACGTTGCCCCATACTAGGAACATAGTGTGGGGGCAACGTTTAAAAAAAAAAAGTAGCATTTCAAGGAAAATTAATCTAATTTATATCAAATTAATGTTCATTTTAGATTTCCATCGTCATGCTAAGAATGATGTTCATATTCAAATAAAATGCTGGATCACAGTCGCTTATTCCTATAAGCAACTGTGATCATAAAATTCCTCAGAGGCAAAGCTGAGTTTGAGCTCGCGGGTGTATTTTAACGTTCAAAAGTGCTCATTCTTTATCATAACATAAAAAATACGTTAATACAAATATAAATGACACTGACCTGGTAACGGAAGTACAACATTAGTACATTATCCAGTAGGCTCGGCTGTGGCCAGCCCGCCGGTTAGCTAGGGCGGCGGCGCCAGCGGCACCAGGAGCGGCTCGCGCGCGCGGCGCGGGCGGCGGCTGGGCGCGCGCGGCGTGCCGGCGGCGCGCAGGCGCGGCCTGCCCGGCCCGCGCCGCGTGCGCGCGCCCGCCGCCATCGACATGGGACACGAGATTGTCTCCAGCGGCGCGTCGGACTCCAGCAGGGCGGCGCCTGAGGAGAATAGAAATAATAAAGTATTGCGACTATCTCTTTAAGGCAACACATTCCAATAATATAAGATATCTGACGTTAGTAAAATAAAGTTAGAACATACCAGCAGCTACAGCAATCGCATTATCAGCAGGTTGCGTCTCAGGTCTCCTAGACATGGCGTGTCGCGAGCCGCGCGGGCGCCCGCGCCTGGCGCCGCGCCCGGGCCGCGACACGCCCCACGCGCCCGCGCGGACTGCGCCCGAGTACGAGGCTGAGGGATATATACAGGGAAATTTATTATTGAGAAATTTATAGGTTTGAGACTGATTTGGTTCATAAGAAACCTCAAGATATACATAGATACAGCGCTGTGGTATTATTTTTTTTAAATATCGCAGCATTATGCTGAGCTTGTTAGCATGGCACAGGTCTTTTTTTTTTTTGTTAATGCTGTACTATATTTGGTTGTTTTTAATTTAACTTTGTTAGTTTTAAATGCTCCTTTTTCTCTATTCGTACGTATTTCCTGTGTGTGACCCATTTAAAATATTTTTCTTAATTTCTTTTGCCTCTTTTAAATTCATACATTTGGTCATACACGCACGCCAGTTGCAAATACTACGCACCTGACCTTTCTGAAGAACATCACCAATAAGGTCACTATGTCCTCCTAGGGCGTCCCCCAAATATAAACAGCAATCCAACAATATTCGCTGATCACACTTACGTCGCCATCTTCTTTTTCAATACAAGTCACAAATATTTACCAACAGCCCCTCCCTGTCAACGTCATTTAAGGGGGAAGCTCTAAGGTGGCCCGCGAAATTCAAATTTTCTTACGTTTTTGCAAATTGCTGGTCAGTATTAAGTTGTACGTTGATTAAAATATGATTCGCGGCCGTAACGTACAACTGAATACTGACCAGCAAATTGCAAAAAACCTAAAAAAAATTGAATTTCGCGGGTTACCCTGGCGCTTTCGCCTTAAACACGATCTACAAGGTTTGAAACCAGTCTACAAACCAAGGTGACCTTGAAGTTGTTGTTGTTGCGAGATGCGTGCTACACGGTTTAAAACCAACATTATCTTCTGCCACTGGTTTGCAACGCAGGCCTTTCTACCAAGGACGTTTAAAGGTCATACGAAATTGGTATCAAACCACTGTCTACACTGTTTTAAACTTAGGTTTGAAACCACCGTTTTAAACCGTGTAGATCGTGCTTCAAACGCCAAATGATCCTAGAAGCAGTGTACTTACGTATCGGCGCAGGTGACACCGGTATGTCCACAACTAGTTTGTCTCCGTCATCATCAACTTGCAACGGACTGCCTGGCTCCGACGCGGAGTCGCGCGGTCGCTTAGCTTCTACTGTCACTGGAGCTGGCTGCTGTTGAATAGATTTTATTGTTGGTTAAGCCCAGCCACGGGCGATTTTTTCCCGCTGCTTTTTTTTTGCGCACTGGATTTTCAACGCTCTACTTAGCGCCGAGAGTTGAAAATCCAACAGTGTTTTTTGACGCACTGGGATGCACTCTGTTGGGTTCTCAATGCTCGGCTAAACACCGAGAGTAAAAATACAATGCGCGATAAAATGTTTTTTAAGATTTTAAGATAGGCTTTGATGGAGCTCTGCCTCCTTTGCCCAGCAGTGGGATGATTACAGGCTAACAGTTACAGAAGGCGAACTGTAACTGCCTTTGTTTCGGTGTTCTTAGTGTAGTTGGATAGGAAACACCGACCTAATCTTGTTTTAAAAATATTTTTTGTGGTGTGAAATGTTTGAAAAACTGATTTACAGATATAAATATAATTTATTGTTCAGGCACTAACTACTAGATAAATGGAACAGATTTTTTATAAAACTATCTGCCAGTTCTGCTTGGGTGAAGTAAACTGGTCGTAGGTCTGACAATGGTCTCACACTAATTGGATGGTATACATAGTATAGTAATTGTTGTGTTTGGTAATACTTACAACTTGAGGCAATATGCCTAATTTCCTTTTGCGTTCTCTTTCTTCCATTAATTTCTTCTCTTCAGACTTCTGGCGATCTGTAAGAGAAGCATAATTTTATTGGAAAGTTCTTTAACGCGGCCTGCTGTAGGAGTAAAATGGTAGAAATCGTCATGTAACGAAAACGTGTTATGTCCCCTCCATGCGACTTTTTCTCTAGTTTACATGCTTTTCGAGGGTGCTAAAGCCGATCTTGAGGTCAAAATAAAATCCAAGAAGGCGGCTGCAAAAATTTACAATTTTTTTTCATGGGTTATGTTCTCATGGTTATCGAGGGTGCTCACCCAAGATGGCGACAACTTTATGAGACCTTCTTAAACTTATACTAGATGGCTACAGAGCCATCTAGTATAAAAACGCGTATTAAATTCTTAATTTCTCTCTCTCTCTGTCTGTCTCTTTCTATTCTATTTTATTGTTCGTGTGTGCGTGCGAGTATTGCGTAAGGAACTTCGGTCCTGACTGGGATCCCCTGACCAAAACTCGTTTTTTTTACATGGCATGGACCTGCTCTTATTAACTACGATAATATATAAAAGTCGATAGCAGTTATATTCTCACGTGAATATGCTTATCTGTACTTACATTTGAGTTCGATTTCTTCATCATCTAACAGTAAAGACACCACTTCTTTAGGCTTCAACGTGTCTGGCTTGAAATTCCCTCCGCTAATCACCATCCTTTGGATCTGTAGAACAGTGTGTTTTTAGTCATTTCATTTTGTTTGTGTTGTAGGAAGTCAGTGTTGAAAGTTCGTCGAAACTTTGTAAATTTTGTATTAACTATATGTCCGTTGGAAAAGGTTAAACAAAAACTGGTTTTGTAATGAGACAGATTATGTTTTAGTAGCAATTATGTCGATCTAATCTCAATAATTAACAATGTTCTCTCTTCTATCTCTTTCTATCTCACCTCAGACTTCTCCCTCGCGCGCTGCATGATCCGCTCCTCGATGGTGCCCTTGCAGATGAGTCGGTACACAGTGACCTAATAAGAAACCAATATTAATAACAATAACTAAAACAATAGTATAATTTTGTAAAAATATAGTTTTGAAGGAGAAGGACAGAAAAGGCTATGAAAAAAAAATACAGGGTCAAGATAAATTAGCTAGCGAAACTACGCAGACGTAATAGGTATCGATATCTAAACATGATAAAACGAAAATTTTCAAAAGTTTCAGTTTGAAATACAATACGACCGACGTAACTTGGCGGGCCTGAACATAGGCACTAAGAACTTTCGCGCATGTTCTCTCACTCGCACTCGCCTCATGTCACCATTTGGTTCCTAAAAAATCTTACTGCGCAGCCTTCTGCGCAAAGTTCAGGCCCGCCAAGTTACGTCTGTCGTATTGTACATGCTTTGATTTTTTGAATTCCGATATTTCTATAAATGCTTTGAGTTTGAATGGGAGTGTGACCTGCTTGGTTTGTCCCAGTCGGTGAGCGCGGTCCATAGCTTGCTGGTCCACGGTGGGGTTCCAGTCTGAGTCGTAAAAGATTACTGTGTCGGCCGCTGTGAGGTTGATGCCGAGGCCGCCTGCTCGCGTTGAGAGGAGGAAGACGAATATGTCTGAGCGAGCCTGTGGAGATAAAAATATAAAGTATAATAACTCTTGTGCTCTTCTGGAATCATATTTAATGAGAGTTTTCATGAAAATTCACGCCACCAGTTGGCGCCACTTTATAAGTGGTCTTCCATTCGGCAATGAATATAAAATTTATGATGGCGTTTCACCATTCGTTTCATTCATTCGTTCATCATTCAGTCACGACTAAAAAAAGGTACTTCGACACTTTTGACAGGTGCCCGTCTCAGTGTTGCGCATAGTGAACGTAATTTTAAAAAAAACCCTCTTGTCTAATCTATACTAATAATAAAACTGAATAGTTTGTGTGTTTGAACGGCACTAACCTATGAAACTACCAGTCGCATTTGATAACCCAATTTTTAAGGAAGGTTATAGGCTACTTAACATCACGCTATGACCCTTAGGATCCGAGCATTAAGAAAAAAGTCAGAAAGAACGCTAAGCGAAACTAATATCGTGGGCAGGTGATGGGATGCGACGCGATAGACCTGGAGAACAAGTAATTTCACGCGGACTAAGTCGCGGGCAGAAATTAGTAAATTATACGAGTGATTTTAGCTAACATTGACATCATTCATCATTTCATATCAGTGATTTGGCAGAAGATTTATTGATCACTTTAAACGAAGAATCGGGAAATAAACAGGTACCGTTTAAAAAACAACAAAGTCCATTTGACAGAAGTAATTTTTTACACTAACAACCCAGTGATGAGCTTCACTTGATTGAAAACATGACACAACACATAAATAATACAACTGTTACATACCTGAAAATCTGCCACCATATCTCGTCGAGCGGAGATCTTACTTGATCCGTCTAACCGCATGTATTTATGCTTTCTGTGCCACATGTACTCCTGAAAAGTTAAAATAAGGTAATAATTTCTACGACAGTTCGGAATTCGATAGAACTATAACTAAGATATAATACTCAATTGTATTTTAAAATACAGTTACCGACAGTGCCCTCCAAAATTTAGTTGACATTTTTTTCTACTTCAGCTGTGATGCCACATTATGATTTAAAATTCTAGTTTCAAATGTTTGAATTGTACACTATAACATTTGTATCCAATAATTCAACTACCTATGACTAATTATAAAAAAAATATCAGATAAACCCTTAGGATTGGACGAGGATTGAAGGACCTGATTATTTCACATCTGAAGTGGATAAATGTCAACTATGAGGACACTGTATATCCAATTCATGGAAAATGTTAACATACCTCTAACAAATCAATCATCTTGGTCATCTGGCTGTATATGAGCACTCTGTGACCACGTTCCTTCAGTCTTCTGAGCAACGAATCCAATGCGGTTAGCTTGCCTGCATCGCTTACAAGTTGGTTCTTATCTAAAACACAATTGAAGTTATTATGACTTGTTGAATAAAATAATTATGTCTTTTAGAGAAACAGAAGTCAAGTCTGTTGATATTTTATAGTTTTCAAATTCACCTGTACTGTTGGAAACATAACTCTAAATATCGCGAGACCAATTTCATTGTTTAGCTGTGTTACGGAATGGAACAAGTCTGTGATATGGCTGGGACCCACATCACTCAATCATCATCATCTGCCTAGCCTTTTCCAACTATCCTATGATGCTTCCAGTCTAACGGTATGCAGTTGAATACTGCATCTTCTGTAATTTGATTAGACTTTTTTGCAGATGGTTTGTGTGTTTAAGGAGTAAATTGTTACCTGGCACCTGCAGCTCTGCCCAGCCCCAGGGCGGCCTGGCAGCAGCCGCTAGCCGCGCCACAGCCCGCCAGCCCGCGCCACTCTCGGCTTGCGAGTGCCGAGTCACGTGGTACGCGAAACTTCGAGATGCCGCGAATGGGGCGCGCGTGCATGTGCACACCTAGGCGAGAAAAATAATATGTTAATGGTTATAAAATATGAAAGAAAAGAGAAAATATATGGTATTTAGAAAGCGATGAAAAGTTAGCTCATTTGAAAGATTTTTCGTACATTTGGCTGTATGAAAATTCATCAAATAGAAATCTGAAATTGTCAAGGTTTTTATTGTGTTATCACTGAAATATTACGAACGCAAAAGAAGGTTTAGGTCCAGCCTCAATAAAACATGACAGTTAAGTTCGACAGATTGTATACTATACGCCCTGGTAAGTCTGATAAAATCAGTCTTACCAGGGCGGGCTTACTGTCAAAGACGTAACAACTGCCAAAGATGCTGGCACAAAGACATGCTGGCACAAAGACATCAAAGCCTTAAAATGACACATAACATAACAGCTTTACCTTTTGTTGCGCAAAGTACAGGAAGGTCGGCAGAGGTGTCGGCATCTCGGGGTAGGAGATGGGCTGTCGTTCTAAAAACGGTACCTCCGGCAGTTCCAACTTAGGCACCGCGATCACTCCTCCCTCTTCAGTCTTGATCTCACTTAGCATTTCCGTCTAGAACAAATTATTCTATGTTAAATAGTTACGTTTTTTAAAAAACAAAAAAACAAACAACAAACAAAATATGGCAATTATAGGTATACCGGTTATATCCCACCTTGAAATAAGGGATTCTGTAGAGTCCTACTTGAAAACAAACTGAACCGTTGTTAATATTAGAAATATTAGGTGTATTGCTATATTATTAATTTATTATACACCAGTTTCAAGGAAACTACTCTAGTGATTAAAAAAAAAAGATGAAAATTTGGATTTGGATTCTCCTAATAACTAAAACTTTTTACAAAAAAAAAACGACTGATGTTTTAGTTTTAGGACTAGTACCCACCCATATCAATTCGTATTGGTATATGAATCAGTACTACCCCATAACACAGTTAGGGTAGGTTAGTGGTGGGTATGTAACAATTTATTCAACATACACCCAGTGAATTTTATTTGTATTATTGAAGCTAAATTAAAAAACTACCTAAGCAGTACTTTATACGGGACCACGGCGCAAGCTTCCTCTACCAAAATCTCTCCAATCTCAAAATCGGTCCAAAAATCCCATTCTTTTAAAAGGTTTTCTACCTTGTTTTTTTGAAGTTGGTTAACGATTAACTAATTATAGATAGAGCTCAGAATTGACATTACAGTTATAAAATACGCTAATCTTTGTTAAAATCAGAGAAACATTTGAAAATCTTTACAACATGAAGAGAAAAATGAGATAGTGTTCCAGCTTACCTGTCCATCTCTCTCCCTCATATTCCTTATCCTCAGCGCTTTGTGTTCAATAGTTTCCGGCGTGTAATGTATTGTGTGCTCCGCGTGCGCGTAGAATGGACCACCTGATCACAAAAACCAACTAACTGTTAAACATTTCGCACACCCAGAACAACACTGTATTATGTCGAAAAATCTTGCAACACTGTATTATGTTGAAATTTGCATTATTAATGCGTTTACAATCAACATAGAAAACGGTTTTTCGTCGATTCTGAAAATGAGCTATGTAAAATGAGCTATTTAGACTTATTGCAGTGTTGTTCTGGGTGTGCGATTTGTCTAAGAGAAATCAAACAGGTAAAATGAAATGAATAAAAAACAAATTATTTCTAGCTTCGCAAAATTGCTATTATTTTTAAGTCCTTTACAGCAGCAGCGGCCCATAGATCTCTTTAACATCAGCTCTATGATGAAAACGGAAATCTAGTTAATTGACTACCGTTACAAAATTCCAGACTGAACTTTCTAAAATTCATTGTAAGAGATTTATAAATACAGACTAAAGGCTTGTGAAAACTAAACCGAGGGTTTAGTATGCTAGGCTGAAGATGATGATTTTGGGCTTTGTCCACCATCATTGATAAACAAGATTTTATTTATCTTGGAAACTTGAACCCACCTTGTATCCACAACGCATCAGTAAACAGCATCTCCCTCCACATCAAGCTATCCTCCTTCCTCTTCGCCAACACATCGCCATTGGGGCACACCAACAGCATATCTTTCTTATTCACGCTGTCATAGTAGTCGGCGCATATGTCTGACTCTGTCTCCTCCTGTTTGACGTCACAGATAGGTGTTGAATTCCACCAATAGTGACGGTGGCGGAGTTTCTCGTATTTGTCTAGACATTCTCCTATGTGTTGCATCCTAAAATGTTTTATTGTAGTTGGTAAAAAAAGTCTATAAACCTAAGCTGGGAAGCAACAAAAAGGTATATTTCCTCAACTTTTTTTTCCCAGCTGAACTAGCTGAAAGTGCGAACAACTCAATACTTAATAGTGTTATGTACACTATTATATAGAGTTGTCCAAACTTTTCAGCGGATCAATGCTTATTTTGTTCCATTACACCTAATACTAGAATGGACCATTTCGAAATTCAAGAGAGCAGGTTCCATTATTGCTACATTGTAATAGGCAGACTGCAAATTATTCTTAACTTTAATTCATAAGGCGCTAAGCAGGCGATGGACAATTTATCCGCGACGATAGAACGTATGGAAATCTATGCAATAACGCACACGATGGACAAATAGACTGCTGGGATTTCCATAAGTTCAATCGACGTGGACAAATTGTCCATCGTCCGCTTAATGCCTAAGAGTAAATCTCTACTTTATAACATAAAAAATACAGAAAATACTTACGCAAAAAGCCATCCACACAGCATAATCCTGTACAGTTCCATCGGCGATAAATCGACGAACCTCATGAAAGCAAAGCACCCATTATCACTAAACATCCCATTTTCACCTCCGTCCTTACACTCTTCTCCATTCACACTCCTCTGAACATATTCGGGTGTGAGAATAGATAGCTTGTTGTATAGAAGATGACGGTTTGAAGGGATTGAGCGGATTAGCACGCATTCTTCGGCGACTAGCTTTGGAATGTGGTAGTCATCGACTTGCATTGAGAAGGGGGAGCGTACATCACGGCGTTCGAACAGCTCTGGGTGGTTGCATACCTGTGGGTAAGCAAATAATCATGAATGAAGGAGATCGTGGGATATGGTAATAAAAGAAGACTGATAAGGTGTAGTACAACATAAACCGATAATAAATTAATAGCAATTTTGATTTAAAGTTCTAATTAGGTTGCTATGACGCAAATGTCATCTCATCTCAAGTCATAGGTAGTTTTCATACAGGACCAAAAAAATAAGTTTCACTTCTATAAAAAATTTCTACTGTCCTGCCACAGACACGTGCGAAAAAAACGCCGCACCGCATCAAAATAGCAGGCTGAGCGTTGCGTAACTGGCCTTCGAACAGCGCGGGGTAGGATCATTACCGAATCTGTGTGTTGGAACAGGCAGTTTCGCTTGTCGTACAACAGACGACAAGTCATGGCGGACCTACCGCGGTTTCGCGGCGGAGATGTGATACTCGTCACAAAGAGATAAAAACTGGCCAAGTGCGAGTCGGACTCGCACACGAAGGGTTCCGTACCACAAGGCAAAAACGCAGAAAAAAACACGTTTGTTGTATGGGAGCCCCCCTTAAATATTTATTTTATTTTGTTTTTAGTATTTGTTGTTATAGCGGCAACAGAAATACACCATCTGTGAAAATTTCAACTGTCTAGCTATCACGGTACATGAGATACAGCCTGGTGACAGACAGACGGACGGACGGACAGCGAAGTCTTAGTAAAAGGGTTCCGTTTTTACCCTTTGGGTATATGGATAAAAAGGTTTTGTCATTGATAAAAAGCTACACTATGAGTGACATTTATTATGCTTTTTATGCCAGAAAAATGCTCGGTTCCTGTAGGTATCCCTGTGCGGGAGAAACAAGAGTGGATGTTAGAATGGTAATTTTAGGATAGATAGACCTTGAGAGTAGATAATGAAGTTTTAAGAGAAAATAAATATGTGCACTCACCTTCCTAAATTGCATAACTAAGTTCATTAGATTAGACGTAAAGTTCTTATCTACATTGTGGCCTGTCTCCGCTCCCACTGAGTAATGGAGCAGCTCTTCTATTTTTATTTTCTTTTTTAAAGCTGAAACAGTATAAACCAATATTAGAAACACAATTTAAAGCAATCCATCTGTTGCATTAAAAAAAAATTGTACTGGCAACACCAATCAATCTCAATGTAGGTTTCAGGTAAAGTTTCTTACTTAATTTTAATGAACTACTTACCTATATACAATAATTTCTGCCTAATAGTAAGTGGACAATGCACCATAATCTCAATTTTATCCGACAGCTCATTTTCAACATCCTTCTTGATTCTTCTCAACATGAACGGCTTTAGAATCATGTGCAGACGTGATAAATGCTCTGAAAAAAAATATAATGATTAGGTTAACTATTGGAAGGGGGTAGTTAGTAAGCGCTAAGAATCATGATCATTTTAAACTTAGCTTAAAGAGTCTAATGTAGTAGTTTGCGCAGTATAAGGAAAGTAATTGCGCAAGTTGCGGAGTACATTGAACAGTATAAATAAAAGGGTTTTTGCATTTTGCACGGTTATACCAGAGATATAGATACACCTAGATAGGTAGATAACGCAAGAGCAGCTACTTGGCGTGCCCAGCTTACGTACAAAAATCGTAAGCCGCCACTTTCCCGCTCAGTCCTGTGAACTGCTGGCTGGGTGAGCGTGAGCGCTGGCGCTAGGCCCCGGGGGTGGCCGGGAGGGGCGAGCCGGGTGCCGCACGCGGCCGGCCTCTTTGAATCGATTTGCTTCCCCTCCCTTGCCTTCCCATCACTAAATAGTGCTTCTGACGTAATAGTATGTAGTCAAAAAATGGCACGCTTGGTTTTCATACAGATCGTGATACTTGCGTTATCTAGGTCTATCTACATCTGTGGGTTATATAGAAATTAGCGGTAGTTCAGGCTGGCCCCGGCCGGTATCGCTGTACAATTACGAATGATAAGATTTTATTGATTATTAATACTATATAAAAATACAACAAACATAATATTCTATTAGATACATACTCTCATCGATGGTACTTTTATTCTCAGCATGACTTTCAATATCTTTGGAGAACCACTCGTTAAACTCTTCATGCGAATCAAACAGTGTCGGCATTATAAAGTGGAGCAGAGCCCAAAGTTCCGCCATGCTGTTTTGGATTGGAGTACCTGTAGACAAAATGTAAATTAAATGTCATCTCAAATCTATCTAGACAAGGAATGGTTACAAATCTCACAGGATTAAAATGCACGCAGTTACGCAATTGTGGGTGTATGTTTTATATCGATATCTGATGTTGATAGAATGACATTAAATGACTCTTACTTACCGATTTCTGCAGTAGTCGATATATCGATATCTATTATTGCTCTTACTTATCGATATTTCTTACCTCTTCGCTATATCGACATCTTCCCTCTACGTCATATCGATATCTGTTATCGATAATTATTACGATAAATATCGATATCCGCAATCGATATTAAGAATATCGCTTTTTTATTATCGATATTAACACAAATCGATATTATATAAAAAAAACTCACCCGAAAGTAACAATCGGTTCCTACAGCTGAACCCGAGCAGCAACTTCCACCTCATGCTAGCAGAGCTCTTGATAGCCTGCGCCTCATCCAATATCATGTACTGCCATGACACGCGATTCAAGTACTTCAGATCTGACACCACGATCTGGTATGACGTCACTACTACGTGAAAAGCCGCTTGACGAGTGTGTAAGTCTTTGCGTTCCCAGAATTGACGAAGAATTTTGCGTTCACTTGGACTGCCCCAGTATGGTACCTAAAAAAAAGAGTCAGTCGTGACAATGAGTATTTCACTTCCGGATAATCCTATTGAATGAGTATTTCATGAAATATCAATCAATAGGATTATATATATGAACTTGGAGGGTTGTATTAATAATTTTAATGATATATAATTCTGTTAAGTCATATTTGTTGCGGTGGCGATTTTAATCAACATACAACCTGACACTGACCTGCAAATTGCAAAAAACGTAAGCTACTTTGCACAAGAGGTATGCGCTAGGTAACCCGCGAAATTCAAATTTTCTTTATGAGGAGGATTAGTTTATGTCTGTAGTGATTTGCGTAATTTAAAAGATTTTGAAATGTCCATTTCAAGAGGTTAATAGGAATAGTTTATTTCTGTAGTTTGCAAGAGGTTGTAATTGAAATTATGCACACAGTGTGTCTTTAATGCAACAACTAAACAGGACTAAGTTGGTTGGAAGTCGCACTAAAAGAAAATACTTATTATACAGGATGATTTTTGAGTTTTTGAGAAAGATACATTTACAAATGTTTGGAAAGTGCCTGAATTAGAAAAGAATCAAACTAACCATTTAAATTAATAACAATCGATGTTATTGCGTGTACAAAAGTAAACTTACCACTTTAAAATCTGGCACAAATCTCTGCATCTCTTGCTGCCAGTTGTGTAGCGTAGAGGCAGGGGATACCACTAAGAATGGTCCCCATACACCGAGCCGTTCGGCCACGTGGCACAGAAACGCTATGCATTGCACCGTCTTACCTAGACCCATCTCATCAGCTAGAATGCCACTGATACCCTAGGAAAAAATAAACATCTTAAGTTCGAATAGCTTTAATCGTATTTTTGGAAGCTAAAACTACAATTTGGGATCTGCCAAATTAAAGATTATTTTGAGGATACAGCCCGGAGTCTGGATTTGTGTGTCTATTACACTGGACTTAATTAAAGAAAAATGGAGAAATGTGGATGTTGTAATGCACCTTTGCGCAACCATTCGGGTACCTACACATACAGGCGAAATTTTATGTTTTGTTTTTATGTTTATTCTGTAAACAATTTCATTTCATTTTGCCTAAACAGCCATTGGATCTAAGGGGCAATTCCGGTATTTTTAAGAGGGTTCGCATTCTAATTTCAGTCTTAGTCAGTCAAAAATACCTATAATTTTTGTAAAAAAATTAACATTGGTTACGAGAATTGGCATTCTAAAATTGGACCGATTTTCCAGTAAAATTAGAATCAGAAAGCAGAACCTTTCAGATAGAGGTCTACCTAAGCAAACCCATTTAGAAAAAAAGAGCACACATTAGAATTTAAAACAAAATTTGTGCCACAATGTAACAAAATTTGGTCTTATTATGACATTCAGAAACCCTAACTTATTATATTGCATGGCATGGAAACTTACCTGATCATACAAATTAGCCAACCAATTCATGCCCTTCAGTTGGTACCCCTTCAACGTCCCTCTAAATATATCGGGCTGGTCGTGGTCTCCATGCCTCCTGTCATGGCCGTCAGTGATGTCGGCGCCACCGTCGGTGTCGGTCGCATCGCTCGCGCCCGCATTTGAGTCGAACAGCTGCGTGCGAGCGCGTTCAGCGCGAAATGCTTCTCGAGCGTTACGCGATGCGCGAGCTTTCATGGCTTCGCTGTCAGAAGAGGATTGGATAAGAATAAACAGAGCTGTACGACGTTTAACGTATGTTACAATATTCACAATTATTTCAATGTTCACAATAATTGTGAACATTGAAATAATTGTGAACATTCGCTCGAAAGCTCATGTAACACACAACACATACATAACACAACACACATAACATAACATAACATGAGCTTTCGAGCGATGAAGAACTATTTGACTATAAATGACAGAATACATTGTCCTTCTGGATCATTTTTCTAAGATATGTCAAGCAACAGGGATACAAATGCAGGGGGCATTTACGGTTAATAAACTTATATTCACAGAGTAGCTATTGAGCTATTCTTTTTGTGCGTCAGGTCGACCCTTATAAACTCTTTTCCTTTCTTCTTTCTTTCCATGTTCTAGAAAGTTGTGCAATACTTATCAGTTTTTAGAATAGAATTTCTATTGCTTACCTATCATAATGATCAATAGCAGCCAGTCTCGGATCTCTATCCTCATCCAGCTGCCTTAGAATCCGATCAGTTCCACCGTCACCATCGCCGCCAGAATTCAACTTCTTTTGCATAAAATGCGCATACAGCTCTGTTTGAGTAATCAGGAAGTTGAGTTTGCGACGTTGCCGCTTTGCCTCCATTAGTTCTACGTCCATCTGGGGTAAAACTTCTGTTAATCAATTAGACACTGATGCAGGGTTAGAAGGGAAATGGAGAATAAGTGAAAACTAAAAATACAGATGTAAATATAGTATATTCCATACACCGTAAAGTTCTTAATTTAATACAAAACCTAACTTTGTAAAGGAATCTAAGTAGTCAATCTTGTATTAAGAACTTTAAGTTACTTGGAATAAAGTTCAAAATACAATAACTGACATTTCAGCTAGAACCAAAGTGAAAGGTTGTTTTGTAAAGAGTTCTGCATTGCAGAGCTTCATCAATCATAAATATGTGTGTGACAATCTTTCTCTTATGCTAGTTGTGTTATATTTACAGACGGGTACTGTATAGACTCATCTATGAGATTGGACAGTGCATTTACAGACTAAAAATTTAAATCAAGCTACCACGGTTTCAAGCAACAGTGGTCTTAATCCCTCTAAGTATTTTAATTACTCAATTTTACCATATGTTTTATGAAATGAACATAATGTTACCTTTCTCTGTTCCTCTGCCTCTCTTTCCATGCGTCGTCTTGTCTCTCTCTCTGCGCGATCGTATCTCCTCCAATACGCCTGCATTTCTCGACTTAGTCGCTTACACCGCCATACTGTTTCTTTCATATTCTTCTGAGACTGTGGGCAGAAATGTCTAGTCATTGTCACATAATGTCAAAATAAGTTAAAGGGGGGGGACAGCTATTAATTATCAATGTGGCTGCAACTTTGTTGAAATATTTAGTAGACAAAGTTTTAAAAAGAATAATTAGAGTATTTTATCATGATACTTGTATCTTGTCGCCGTGGCCACCAGATAAATGCGTAACTTCATGTTAAGATTTTACTTTCATACTTCCTTGGTGGAGTCCAAGGTAATCAAAAAATAAGTTTTCAATCTAATTGCATTTTTCAAGTGTTAGAACTCGCACATCTATAGAAGGTCTAACTAAGTACACAAAAACATAAAAACACCACATAAAAATGAAAGATAAAGTTGTAGTTACCTGCATAGCAATATGCCGCCAATGTTTACAGCATAAGGTCGCAAGTCGCTTCCTCTGTAACATCACCTCTCTATGCGTAGCAGTGCGAGCTCGTTGAACTTTACCGAGCTCTTTCTTGACAAGTAACAGCCAGTGACGTCTTCTGCGAGCCGTTAGGGCTTCCGGGCTCTTTAGTGTTGAGAGCTTCTTGCGGCCTCTGGTGGAAAAAAATTGGAAGGTAAACAAAAATATTGAAGAAAATTAGTTGATTTAAATTTGGTTGCATTCAGTTATAGCGAAATTAAAGTATGCGCCGGGTGTAGCGCAATAGTGCGCAAAGCGCGTCTTTTTCTTTTCGAGCCCATGGTGCTTTTTAAATTAGTTTTGTCCAGTAGATGGCCACATAATAGCAGAGCGCGTATGAGGCGCAGAATAAAGTCTACGTCATTTCAATTTCAAACTTACCTAACTCCAGGCTTTTCAGCAGACATACCATACTCGTCATTGTCAGGTTCTTCCTTCAGATTACGTAATTGCTCTTCCCAATCAACACCATCAGGCTAAAAAGATAAATATTTTATTAAGAATTTTTCGAGAACTGTACTTATAGAAGAATGATTATTTATTATTATTATTCGTGTTTGAATTTTCCAGATCAAAACAACCCTAGAAGTTTTATTCAGCCAAAAAGAAGTGCTGGTTTTCTGCTTTCATTAGTCAGTCATTCATTAATTGCGAAGAAGAACGCCAGCCTATCCAATGATTGAAAAACTTCATACAAAATTGACATAATCATTTTACATAACAGACAGATTTGTGATCACCTAGAAGGAAATGAACTTCTAAAAAGTACTCGATAAATAGTTCTAGACATTCCCTTATAATCCCAAAATGTTAAACACAGTTCTGCTTACCATTTCCCCACCCTCATTCATCCGAGCATCTCTGACCCTCCCTCGTCTTGCTTTATGTAGGCCTCTAGTAGAAGACCCACGTTCCGCAGGCCTGCCCCTACGACCCCTTGTCGAAGCTGGCGGAGGTACCGGCCGGCTAATACGACGCTCGGGATAACGGTCGACTGTTGATAGGAGTCCAGCGCCATAGTACATGTAGCGGGAATTCTGAGAAGGTTTAAGAAATAATTTGGTTATAAAATAATGCAGGAGGTTAGTGACCTCTAAGCAAGGAGGTTGGTGACCTCTGGCACTTATATAAGAATCATAGTGGCAATTGACATGTTTCATGTCAAATGCTTGATAAGTAAACCACTGGAAAATCTAGGGTGTGTGACAATGATTAGTCACTTATTTATAATTAGTTAAATAAGCATTGCCATCCAACGTGGTAATGCTGCCAGCCTTTTGGGCACTTATGCCATTGACAGCGATGCGGACGAATTTTTTGATGCCCAATGAGCTCCTCTCTTTTTCTTTTCCCTTCTTTTTAAGGATATAAAGAAAATATTATTTTTTTTAACTTGAGAATACTTACACCTATCTCATGATCTTTTTTTCCTTTTTAACCGCCAAAAAAACGGAGGAGGTTTTCAAGTCGACGCGAATATAATTTTTTTTTTTTTTATGTATGACCACGCATTACTTTTGTCTATGTCAATTGATCATCCAATCTAAGTCAATGGCATACACCATACATAATGGTAAGCTAGACTTAATTTCAAATCAAAAAGATTTACAAACGTTCACCGCACATCTACCAAGATCAAGTTGGTTAAAAAAAAATTAAGTATTTAAGAACATTGTGATCTAAATAAAGTGTTTACAACACACACACAAACTCGAGCCATTTTCCCATGGGACTAGGCAGAAACTACAGAACGCCACCTGCTACAATAAACAACGAAACAAAAGAAACTTACATATTTCTTTTGCTTCCTTTACATTCATACATCTGGTCATACACGCACGCCGATTGAGAGTACTACACACCTATCCTTTCTGAAGAACATCACCAATAAGGTCACTATAACATGTCCTTCTAGGGTGTCATTTCCTGGCATTTCCATTCACATGTGCCTTTTAACCTTTTGTTAGTCACCTTTCATTCATCGTCTCAACATAACAACCATCTAAGCATGCTCGATTACTAAAGATTACAAATAAGTGCTTAAATAACCTTGGACTCACCCCTTGATCTTTATAATACTTCTTAGCATATCTATTTTGATATTTTCTCTCCTTCAACAACCTCCGTATTCTCATCTCCTTACAATTGGGAGAGTCATCGTCACTGCTTGTTTCTGATCCTGAGGATAATAGGACATCCCTGAGCCATTCTCTTTCTTCCCCCACTGAACTAAAGTTGTAGAGTCTCAGACGGTCACTTTGTCGTTCTGAAATGGAAAACAGAATGAGGTTTTAGGCATTTTGATGTTGTCAATGATAAGTTTTAAAACAAGTCATGGTTGAACTAGTGGAATATGCTTTGAATTTTCCATGATATAAGTACTCTATCCATATTTTTCTTATACATTTCATTAACCTATCACACCTATGCCCTGTTGAAACACCCCACTCGTTGGAGTAGTTGAATGGACACAGTGAAGTCATTGTTTTCACAATGACAACAGAACAGTGATAATAGTTGTGTGCACTTGGTGTACACTTAACGCTTGAGGGGTTAAATTGCACTCGTTCCACTAAAATCCCCTAGATCAGTCCCACAGGGGACTACACAGCACTCAATGTCGGTTGTCGTGTGTGTCTCAGCTAGTGAAGCAGTATCTATAATATAAAAATTAATTGCTGAATGTGTTGCTAAGTGCAAATCTCGAGAACAGCTAAACCAATTTTGCTAATTCTATTTTTTTAAGAATATTCCTTGAAGTACCGTACGAGGATGGTTCTTATGCAGAGAAAAATTTAATATAACTATGGGAGTAGGGTAGAAGTAGAGTAGGAGTAGGATAGGAGTAGGATAGGAATAGGGTAGGAGTAGGGTAGGAGTAGTGTAAGAGTAGGGTAGGAGTAGGTTTGAAGTAGGGTAGTAGTGTAAGAGTAGGGTAGGAGTAGTGTAGGAGTAGGGTAGGAGTAGTGTAGGAGTAGGGTAGGAGTAGGGTAGGAGTAGTGTAGGAGTAGGGTAGGAGTAGGGTAGGGGTAGGGTAGGGTAAGGGGTAGGACACCACGCAAACAAAGTAGCACCGGGCAGCTAGAAATAGTTTAACCTTTTGACCGCCACGTCAATAACGAAAATCCGTGTTCTCTACGCCAAGCGATAAATTCCTTCTTTCATACCTACAAAATAATAGTCACGGCACATGTTTATTTTGAACTGTAAAAAAAAGGGTTATTTTCGACGTGCCATGCCGTCCGTGGCGTCGTGAACACTTTTTGATTTGACGTCCATAGACGTCTGTGGCGGTCAAAAGGTTAAATGGCAAAACAATGTTTGCCGGGTCAGCTAGTTGTGAATCTAATAATGAATGATGATGGAACTCTTTGTGATCAAAAAGAATAATCAATATGTAACTGATGTCTTATCATTATTTTATTTATTAGATTATGAATTTTATGTTCTCTTTTTGAATTGAGTTATGGTTGAATGTATAATACCAGAGTCTAGGATGATAGGATAACTATACTATTGTATGTTGGTTATTATTATAGTTTTGTATCAATTTTTTTTTTCTCCTATTATTTTATTGATAGTTTAAAGTTGTATTTGAGTTGAATGAATCTATTAATTATTAATAGTTAGGGGATGGTAGAATAACACAAAAGAAAAGAGCCCAAACTCACCAGTGGTTGGATCTAGGATGATTTGATTTAAAAGGCAAGTAGTGATGTAGCACATGACCACCATGTTTTATATTGATACAAGTCAAAGAAAAATTGTGCAGTGTATGCAGAGATGAGGGTAAGGGTAGAGATAAGGGTAGCTTATAAAATTTATTCAAACTAAAGTACTAATGACCAAACTAACATTTGCAGAGATTGTAATAATGTTATCTATGTTGCTCTGATACTGTTGTTGACATGGTGATATGAGCCACTTACCTTGTTTGGTGGTCACCACCCCATGGATCATCCGGTCGCCCTTGGACATCTCATTTCCAAAGGACTTGGCATCAGAGTCGTCTTCACTGTCGGACGCCACATCAGAGTTTAGGATCCTCTCCACTTGGCCCACGAACGGGCGCACGTCCAAGGAAGCCTCCAGCCTTTGGATATGAACGGGCCTGGCAACCTCATGTCGTTTCAGAACCGTTTTCCCCACCAACTTCTCAGACATTGTAAGAAAACCTGAAAATAAACCCCGATTCTATGTACCGAATGGAGTGGTGAGTAAGCGCCCAGAAATAAGGCCGAATCGCATTTTTTCGCTTGCAAAAAGAAACAAAACAGAAACGAATAAACGATAAACGCAACCACACTGCAGCTATCACACACGAAACGCGAATCTATCGAATATCATTTCTTACGTGAAGGGCACTTGGCCCAAAGTTGAACTTACACGAATTTTAATTTCCTCTCGATGATTACTTAACACAAAATTCCATAGCATTCACAAAATGGCGCACGAGAATATTCGACAAATCGCTGTCAATGTCGCCGCCCGAGCGGCGCAAATAACTACTCATTTCGTATTTGAGCTTGAAAAAACACGAACCCGCCATAATTGAGGAAGTTTAACAACTAACTAAACCACATTTCTGAACCACTATTGGTCGAACAAAAGCATTTTAGAACATTGACCAATGACAAAAGATATACATATATTAATAGCCAATAGGAAACATTTATCTCTTTGAGTGATTGAAATAGTAACTGAGAACAAAAGCAATCAGAATCAGCTGTCAAAATTAGTCGCGTTCATGAATATGCCTATTGATAAACGCAAAAATAAAAACAAAAGGTGTTTCCCTTACCCAACATTAAGCGCTTATTACATTATCCAATTTTAAGCAATGCTAACTAGGAACACTAACTAGGAATTCGGAGCTAGTGCTAGCACACTACACTAAATTGGATTCTAAATCGGACAGAGACAGACGACGCATTCAGACGCATTGTCGGCGTCGCATTCGTGAAGAAGGATCGTACTGGGTTCCACGTTTCGAATTTTCTATCGATGGCGCCGTATTTATCAAAACAACAGAAGAAAATAATAATTTAATGTCGTTTAAAAATATAAAAAAATAAATAATTTAGGTCGTTATTATTATAAAGACTAGCTGCGCCCCGCGGTTTCACCCGCATAAGTGTCGATCCCGTGGGAATTTGGGGATAAAAAGTAGCCTATTTGTTAATCCAGGGGTGTCAGCTACCTCCATACAAAATTTTATCAAAAAAAAAATAAAAGATATCATTTTTGTCGTTTTTATTAAAAAGATAAGGCATTTCCCCATACATTTTTATTAATTTATTTAAGACTAGCAGCGCCCCGCGGTTTCACCCGCATAAGTGTCGATCCTGAGAAAATATGGGGATAAGAGTTAGGTACTTTCGAATTTATGATACTATCTCTATCACAGATATAGATAGACCTAGATAACGCAAGTATCACGAACTGTATGAAAACCAAGCGTGCCATTTTTTGACTACCTACTATGACGTCAAAAGCTCGCGCTCTCGCTCACGCTTACCCAGCCAGCAGTACACAGGACTGAGCGCGAAAGTGGCGGCTTATGATTTTCTATCGTAAGCTGGTGCGATTTTTGGCACGCGAAGTAGTTGCTCTTGCGTTATCTAGGTGTATCTATATCTATGATCTCTATGGATATTATAGTATGGATAGTATATACTCGTAGCACATGGATTTTTTTTCTGTGGGTAATGCTGTTGTTTCCTATATAGTCGCCATGTTGTATGTAGCATTTATATAAAATAAACTGGCCAAGTGCGAGTCGGACTCGCACACGGAGGGTACCACAAGGCAAAAACACCGAAAAAAACAGTTTTTTTGTGTGGGAGCCCCCATTAAATTTTTTTTTTGTTTTTAGTATTTGTTGTCAGAGCGGCAATAGAAATACATAATTTGTGAAAATTTCAACTGTCTAGCTATCGCGGTTCTTGAGATACAGCCTGGTGACAGACAGATGGACGGACCCCTTACCCTTTGGGTACGGAACCCTAAAAAAACTCTTTGGTAGCATTCGTGCGCGCGGTCTACTTGTCCACCTTGTTCAAAGCGCGGACCTAGTTACTTTACTCTTTGGCGCGGACGCCGACTAGTCGTTCTAAATCGTAGCGCTGTGATTACACTATCCTAGATTGTACACAATTTAGGAAGTAGACCGATTGGACCTCCAATTTTCACTAATTTGGATTCATTCTGTTCTAACTGCGATTACATCTGCCGATTTCCTAGCATTCCTTAAAATTGGATAATGTAATAGCGCCTTTATTTACTAGATATTTAATAAGTAGAGAGGATCCATCATGGGTGGGCGGACATTACATGCTCTGTGTATATGTATGCTACGTTATGAACAAAAGGTTACATGCTCTGTGTTATGAACAGTACGCTTTCATTTTTAACCCCCGACGCAAAAACGACGGGGTGTTATAAGTTTGACGTGTCTGTGTGTGTGTGTGTGTGTGTGTATGTGTGTGTGTGTGTGTGTATGTGTGTGTGTGTGTGTGTATGTGTGTGTGTGTGTATGTGTGTGTGTGTGTGTGTATGTGTGTGTGTGTGTGTATGTGTGTGTCTGTCTGTGGCATCGTAGCTCCCGAACGGATGAACCGATTTTGATTTAGTTTTTTTTGTTTGAAAGGTGTATTAGTCGGGAGTGTTCTTAGCTATGTTTGATGAAAATCGGTCCAAGATGGCCGCCGCTACAAAATGGCGGATAACATATTTTTTCACAATTCCCTCAATATGGGTATCAAATGAAAGGGCTTCAATAGTAGAATACTATACACTATAACAAATTTCAAATCCAAGATGGCCGCCACAACAAAGTGGCGAATTACATTTTTTTTTTCTCAACTCCCTCAATATGGATATCAAATGAAAGGGCTTGACTAGTAGAATACTATACACTATTAAAAATTTCAAATCCAAGATGGCCGCCACCACAAAATGGCGAATTACATTTTTTTTTCACAACTCCTTCAATATAGGTATCAAATGCAAGGGCTTGACAAGTAGAATAATGTAGGTACACTATACTTATTGAAAGGGAATAAGGAATATTAACTACCTAACGAAATGAAAACTAAAAACTTGAAAAATATAATCAAACAAAAAAAATCTGTTTAGTCTTAAAAATTATTCTTCAACTATAAATTACTTAATCAATATTTTTTGACGGGTAAAAAACCTGATTAAACACCAAATTACCAGAATCTTAAAACGGAAGAAAATAAAAGAAATGAAATACAAAAATTAAGGAGTCCCTACAAAAAGCATGAAATAAAAAAAATGGTTGCCTGTAAAGTCGGTTTTACGGGCGAAGATTTTACGTGACAACGTCTTTTTCTCGGTAGAATAGTTGAGTGGGAGAGAGACGCAAGGCATTCGGCGGGCCTCTCTCTCGTTCGGTGACTCATCGTAACGTTACCGAGCGTTACACTTTTTCATAAGTGACTCCCAGCCGCAACCTAATTTAAGACGTTGTCACGTCAAAAATTAAATTAAAAATTTAAAAAACCCCCGACAAAAATAAAATTAAGGAATCCCTACAAAAAGCATGAAATAAAAAATGGTTGCCTGTAAAGTCGGTTTTACGGGCGAAGATTTTACGTGACAACGTCTTTCTCTCTCTCGTTCGGTGACTCATCGTAACGTTACCGAGCGTTACACTTTTTCATAAGTGACTCCCAGCCGCAACCTAATTTAAGACGTTGTCACGTCAAAAAATCTTATGGAAGTCGGGGGACCTCAGAATAGAAGCTGTTCCACATGCAGAACGGTCCCCCGACTTCCATAAGATTTTTTTATTTCATGCTTTTTGTAGGGATTCCTTAATTTTGACGTGACAACGTCTTAAATTAGGTTGCGGCTGGGAGTCACTTATGAAAAAGTGTAACGCTCGGTAACGTTACGATGAGTCACCGAACCTTTTAATTTAATTACCGAGAAAAAGACGTTGTCACGTAAAATCTTCGCCCGTAAAACCGACTTTACAGGCAACCATTTTTATTTTTGTCGGGGGTTTTTTAAATTTTTAATTTAATTTTTACATTTTATAAAAGAATGTAGCTCAAAAAGATCATTATAATAATCAATTTGGCATCAGTTCGATCTCTGGATGGTTAGTTTGATCGTATAATGCTAGGCCGACTTAAAATATATATTCGTCGATTTGTCTCTCAGTCTCTGACTGGATTGAACTCCGACTGATCGTCTTAGGTCCTCTTTACTGTTTACTTCTCGAAAACAATGTTGTCTGTGGTTTTGTCGATATTGCCAAAAATGCGTTTTATAAGTTTTATTAGTGTGTTCCAAACGCGTGTCCTTTATGTCGATACCCCTTGTATCGCCGACCTTGATTATTGATCTAGATTGATAAACGAGCACTAGCATAATAAAAATGAGTAAACTTAGATCAACTGCGAGTTAACAATGTCAGAAGAGGTCAAAGAAAAAAATCGATAAAGTTAAAGGTACTGCAGACTGCTTCCTCTCAGTCAACCCGGGTTAACTTTCTTTTCAGAGCTGTAAATTAAAGAAGTGTCTATATCAGCGATAATTTATATTTGAATAAAGAAAACGTGACTTTAGTGAAACAAATGCCAGCTTGAAAACATTGAGCTTGAAAAGGGATAAAAAAAACCGATAACCACTTTCCCATCACTAAAGTTAGCGTCACCTTGTACCAACAAAACCACCCGAAATTGAAAATGGTTTTAGGTCTTATTAAAAATTGTTTACCGTTTTATGGTTTTAGGCTTTCAAATATCATATTTTAAAATGAAATAATATTTACTATAATACCTCTTCATTATTAATTTTAGATCTGATTAATGTTTATAATTTTATAAGGCTCATTTTGACAGCTAATGCATTTCCGCAACAATTTGGCAGGGGCAAGTTGATTCCAAAATGGTGGTCGTTTGTTGTGCTTTTATGTGATTTGTGAACAATTTTATATTTAAGTAAGTCGTAAATAGTTAATACTGAATCATTAGTATTTGTACACGATTTAACATATTCCAGGTGTTCGTTCGATGTATATTTTGATAAATCAGCACTTGAATGACCTTTCGTTTTTCATTGCTTACAAAGGAACTTACCTGACAGCCTTGTTGTAGTAATATCAGTTAATTTTACACATTTTTTAATGTAATCCTAATGACGCCAACGCCTTTGTTAATTCTGCAGTATAAATGCTATATTTTCTCACATGGAATCACTTTCTAATGTTCTGTATTCAAAGTCGAAATAAGCGCGGGACGTGTGGCTTGGCTAATGATTGGCGTCATAAACCATGAATTATTACAGTTTCTGTCATGAGCATTTTACCCTTTTCACAGTCTGTTTTTATGGCGGTACACATTGCGTGTAATAATGGCTTGGAATTATTTTCTATGTTTATTTAGTGTCAAACTGAGCTTGCCCAGTAGTATCATAACCTAAAACCTATTCTGCCGGGTGCGGCGAATATTAGGAGAGAATTCTTGTTTCGTGTTCTCATTGTAATGCGATTATTTCAGATGATATTTTCCTGTTGAATTGACAATATATTTCCAATTGGATTGGAATTATGGATGAAAAAGATAGTTTGCCTGAGAAACCAAGTGAAGATGGCAGTCAAGGATCTGGCGACACTGCTGCAGCTGAGAAACTTGATGTTGAAGGGGGCAAAGAGAAGACAGAAACCTTTGCGAGCGGTGACGCTGGTGCCGAAGTTAGTGCTGAAACCACAGACTCCAATAGTGATGTGAAATCTGACAGTGATGTAACAAAAAGTGCAACTGAGCCAGGTGAGAGTGGGTTACAAAATCATGTAGACAATGATGTGATCACAGAGGACAGCAGTAGTGTTAAAAGTGATGTTGGTGACGGTAAGAGAGATGTGACAGATACCACAGATGAACACAGTCAGGAGGATGCTAAGGATGAAGGTGAGTTTGTTTTATCACTTGTTTGACCACAGTCATCATAATTCTTTGTTTACTGTGTTGTATTGGCCCAGGATCGAGTTGTGTGGAAAAAGGAAAGGGAGGCCTTTGCCCTACCGTGGGACAATACAGACTGATTATTATTATATTATTACTGTAACAACTTAGATAAATGCAGTGCAAATACTAAATACTTTTCTTAGATTTAACAATAAATGGATTTGGTTTCTGATATGAAATAAAAAACAAATCCATTCATTGTTGTTTGTTTATCTGTGAAAGAAAAATAAGTTTAATTATAGCACACAACACACTATCATAGCATTTAAGTTGTACCTAACCTACTAACATAATATGGATCATTGTTGTCTAAGAAATAAATTAATTTAATTTATAGCTCCCTAACGGAACCTATGAATTAATTTCAATGTGGTGTTCTTCCAAATTAAAGTGTGTAGTTAATTCTATGACATGCTATTAATGCAGGCTTAACTTTTCGTGTTACACCTGTACACATTAACACATTTTCATATTAGTAAAACACAGCCTGTTAATTACAGCTGACACTCTAGACAAAGTAATTGAAGAATCACAAGACAGTGAAGCAAATACAGCAGATGATAAAACAAAGGATGACTTGCCACAAGAGTCACCTTCTCAAGATGAGCCCAGTCAGGACATTAGTGATGCAACTACCCAAGAAACAGCTGAAACTATGGGCGAAAGCCAAACATTTACCCAACTAAGCCAAGATACTATTGAAGATAGCCAAACATACACTCAGGCTAATGAAGAAACTCTTGATGAAAGCCAAACATTCACTCAACTTAGCCAAGAAAACAATGAAGAAGCAGCAAATGAGGATACTGTCACTAAAACAAATGATAATGTAAATATTGATGATGCTAGTGATAAAGCTGAAGCTATAGATAAGACAAAGCAAAAAGTGAAAAAAGCTGATGGTGATAAGGTGGAAATCATAGACAACGATGAAAAGAAAGACAATGATGAGGATGGCCAGCCTCAATTTGAGACGGCACCAAATATTTCTGTGGATGATCATCATCAAGAGGATCATACACAGGTAAATAATATTAATTAATCTTTAAAACACTATACATTCTGTTGAGATACTGCATTTTTTTGGCAATCTGACTAATCTTACGCTCTTTCTTTTTGAATTTGAGAGTATGTTTGATGGGAAAAAATACTCTTGTAACTGTAGTGTAATGGTTGATGTCTTTTTAATGTTTCAATCAATTAAGGGATTATGGAAGTTTTGGTACCCCCAAAGATATAATTATTCTAGTGTCATTAAAGGTTCTTCCAATCATCATCTTCCTGCCCTTATCCCATGTTACTTGGGGTCGGCGCAACACGTTTTATTCTTCCATTCTCCCCAGTCAACTGTCACGCTATCATTCATTCCCTTTCATATCATTCCAAGAGTATTCTATCATTCCTCACACATTCCATTCATCTTTTCTTCGGCCTTCCTCGCCCTCTCCATCCATCAACATGTATATTCATCTCTTTTTTAGTCACATGCGTTTCATCCCTTATCATCACATGCCCATACCAATCCAAACGATTTCCTTTCAACTTTGCTGTCACTGGCGCCACTTTCAAACTTCCTCTTATATACTCATTTCTTACTTTATCCATTCTCGTTACTCAACACATCCATCTCAACATTCTCATCTCCGCTGCATGCAATCTTTTTTCATCCATCTTCTTCACGGCCCAGCAGCATTCAGACCCATAAAGTACGACATTCCTTATCACGGACTTGTAAATTTTCCCATTAAAGGTTCTTCCAATATACTTAAACAATATTTACCATGACGACTTTTACCAATTTGTTACCCGTCCGGAGTTATCCCGGAATGAACATGAAATATTTTGCAGAAATAAAAAGTATACTTTTTATTATTTTCTATTTTTTCAGTCCATTTTTATTAGACCAACTAAGGGTACGACAACAACCACATGATAACGACATTTATTGTTATAAAATGTGTTTTATATTAAGTAGTAGTGTGACCCAGATCCTTATTTGGGTGGCGATTATGATGTCCTCAAAACCCAACATTTGATGGAGAAGTGACCAATTAATAGAAAATAATCAATAAAAATTAGGATTCAAAATGACTTGAAACCGACAACAAAACATAACAAGCGCTAAAGTACCTAATATTATACATAAAATACCTTTCTGGTCATATGAAAATTATTGCTATAGCGGGTACCAGGTTCCATAAATTTTTGCCCATCATCCTTAAAATGATGTTTTGATCAGCTATGTCAAGCTTAGGCATAGCCTGTATTTGATTCTAAAAGGGTTTTCAAATATTCAGGTGGAACCTAAAACAGACCAACATATTTAAACTTAATATTTTTTACAGGACCTTGACCCATTTGATGCTCTCCTGAAAGACACAACGGACTCTAGCCAAGCAAATGAGACGAGGGAGAAGTCAGACATAGGTGTTACGGTGAACATAGATGATGATGATGATGATCATAATGCTGAGGACCACCAAAGTCATGTGCATGATGATGATGAGGAACATCATACAGGTAAAGTGGAATATTTGTGTATTCTATCACAATTGTAATTATCTTCCAGAATAAACCTGAAACATATTTGAGGGGTAATTCTCGTCATATTACGAATGTTCACAGTCTGATCACAATCTCAATCGGTCAAAAATACCTCTAATTCCATTTTTTTCCACATTTTTTATTACTAGAATAAATATTTTGGTAGTTTTAAACAGGCTGAAAATGTTGTGGATTACTTTGTAATATTACACTTTACAGACAGCCCATACTGCACTGAAAAAGAAATAGAACTTTCAGTAGGTATTAATTTTCTAATATTTCTCAATAGTTTATAATGTCTTATGTTATCCTAAAACTTTCTGCTTGTAGATGTAGCAACTTCAAAGTAAACTATCATCAAAACCCTAGTTTTTAACTCTTGGTTGAACAACAAGACAGCATTTGGGACGACTGCTTGTCTCTTTAGAGATTTCTTAACTTCATAAAATCATCTCCCCAAAATGTTTACTTTTAATCCCTTGGAAAAAAAGCAATCTAATCTCTTACTTCTCTAATTCAAGACAATCCTATCGACGAAGGCGGAGTGACTGAGTTGGTAGACGAACCGGGGGCTGATGAGGAAGTGTGCCTCTTGCCAGACATTGAGAGAGAAATATCTGAAGCTGACAAGGCTGAAGCCGAAAAGGTTTTAGCTGAGAAGAGAAAACAGGCTGAAGGTAATGCATGTGCTTTTGTTTTAATTCTGCTGGTAAACAGCACCCTAGTTGGCTATGTAAAGTTTTTTTTAGGTATTTTTTTTATATTTTTCATTTATAGATTTCGTTATTTTAAGCAACTAATATCAATATTTGGGTTTTCTAAGCAGTCATTAATTTTAAATAAATTTTCTAAATTCTACTTCAAAAGTAGGTTGAAGAGTTCAATATCTTTGCCACGTATAACACAATAATAAAAATCCTAAAGACGTTTTTTGCTTGACATCAGAAGCTTCAAGCATGACACTTGACAGTTTTAGAGGTGGCAATCGACCATTTACTTAAGGGGGAAGCGCCAGGGTAGCCCGCGAAATTCAAATTTTCTTACGTTTTTTGCAATTTGCTGGTCAGTATTTAGTTTTACGTTGATTAAAATATGATTCGCGGTCGTAACAAATATGTATTTACAGAATTATAATCACTACAATCAGTAATACAACTTGTTAAGTTAGTATAATCCCCAAATGTCAAGATTTCATGAAATAGTCATTCTTGGGGATTACTTGGTCTTAGAGAGTTGTGTGGATGACTTTAATGATTATAATTCTGTAAATACATATTTGTAAGAAACTACGTTGATAAGAAACTTTTTAATCACTTTAAAACAAAGGTAATCACCGCAAAAACTAATCACAACACTTAACTTCACAGAAAATGAAAAAAAAGTCAAAGTAAAAAAATGCACCAGTAACCGCTCAAAACGAATTCAAACTAATTTGAAATTGCATTATTGCATCATCATTATAGAGAAATTCGAGCTTCTGCGCAGCGTCCCCGCGCACTTATTATTTACACACACACGCTTCGTTACACGTTCATTCATAAAAAATCAAAAGCCAGGCTTATAAATCAGTACAATTTGCGAAATGAGCACATACTAATGATATCAAGAAAGTGAACAATTTCTATACAAATCGTCCGAGATCTAGAAGCCTAATTTAAAGCCAGTTAGTGCGAGCGAGACGGGACGATTTTTGTTTTTGCGTTCTCGCGAAGCGGCATTGGAGATGTTGAATGGCCACGGTGCGCGTGATGAAAACCGCGCGGAATTGAAATATTATTATTTGAAATTGAGCATGTAACCATGCATCGTACGTATAGCGGCTGCGGGCCGGGGCGGGGGCGCGCGGAGTTTATTACCTATTCTTATCAATTCTTGCGACATGTTTACAAGTTTACTTGTGTAGTTTTTTTTTATTGTTAGGCCCACGTTTGATTGAAAGCCGGACTTTTCGGCTTTAGTGAAAGGCACGCCCCTGCTGACAACCCTTATAGCAATACTCACTCTACGTTACGAGTTTGATACCTACCTAGTTACCTACATACCTATTACCTATGGTGTGCGCTCGCGACACCGAACACTCATCATACGCTCATGGTTTATCATTAACTTATACCTACCAGGTGATTTGAAAGTAGTCATGAATACGAACAACTTTCATTATGGGACCAACCCTGAAATGTGAAAAAGAAAGTCAGCTGGCAGGCAAGGTTGGCCTCATAGTAAAAGTTGTTTATATTGATGCATACTTTCAGCACGTAAAGCACAAAGCACCTAGACGGCGGCAGCGGGTCTTTTGTGCGTAAAGTATGTCCCATCATCCCACGACATTACTAAAAAATCCTGCTGTATATTGGGTACTTGGTTCATTCTATTTGCTTGCGAAATAATTTCATTCAATTTTATGTAGGTAGGTAAGTACAATAGGTAGGTGTCCCCAGATAACAAAAAAAAGGTACGTCCCTACGATGTACGGAGTCAACGACTTTTGCCACGGATGTAGTAGGTAGGTATGGGGCTGTTCATTTATTCAATATATGAATAATAATAATATAATTTATTTTTGTTCAATTTTGACCACTTTCTGACCCCCTACGTAACAAGAATAATAATTGTGCTTGCCGCATAAATTTAAACCAAATTGTTATAAGATAGTTGTTTTTCGTAAAATACTGATATTTAGCTGCATCAGGTTAGACTGGAAGCCGATCCCAACATAGTTGGGATAAGGCTAGGCAGATAAAGTTGGTTTTCGATAGTAAAGAGTCGTTTCAATTTAAGTAACGTATTGAATTATACAGAAAAGCACTACAGTTAATGCACATGATGCATTTTGAGGCTGTTGAAAATATTTTAATTCACTAAAAGCTCTTTAGGAACATATAACCTTTTCCCCGCGTTAATTTGTCCCTACGGGAACGTACTACCGGGACAAAACTATTCTATGTCCTAACCCAGGTCATGGTCCACCTTTGAAACCTGTGTACCGTTAAGGTGTGAAAGTAGCAGACAGACAGAGTTACTTTCGCAATGATAATATGAATTGTTATAGCAACATCATGTCTGATCGTTTTAATTCTAACATTGGGGGCTTTTATCTACGACAGAAGCAGCAGCAGAAGCGGAAGCGTCGGTGCCTATAAAGGAGAAGGTCGAAGTTGATGCCGCAACAGCCAGTACGTATGAGCAGACGAACAGCGAGGTGGCTGAAGACCATACAGAGACTGACGTGGCTAATGAAGAGGCGTCGCAGGAAAATGGTGGAGGTGAGTTCAATAATATTATGTGTCATACCCTGCGTCCTAATAATACGTGGTCGTTTACCTAAATAATGACGTGCATAGATAGATACTCGACTTGATTGATCGCGCGAGTATATCATGTTCATATAAACGAACGCGATGGTCGCGTAAGCGCGCGATAGACGCTTTCGGTTAAGACGCGACGTTATGTGATTATTTCGGTTTTGACAGACTGTTTTCGGACTCGAACAAAGTCTATTCATGACAAACGGTTTCGTTCCTAAAATAGGAAATATTAATAAAGACTAATTTGTTACACTAATGCTCATCTCTCTTAAAAGTAATGACTTTATATCGTAATTGTATTTTTCAGAAAAAGGATTTGAAAACGAACATGATGAATCAGTAGAAGCCGACGAAAATGTTATCCCTCACATTATTCAGGAGATCAGCTCTTTCGACAGTACTTGTGCACAATGTCAGACAGAACAATCATGCTCCTACCGATTCTCAACCAAGGACACCGAGACCAACTACTTATGTAGCGAGAAGTGCGTTAAAGAATACCAAATTGACCACTCAGGACAGTACACGGTCACACACAAGAAATATCTGATAGAAGAAATTTTACCAAAACCCTTGACTTGCTCAGAATGTGAAGAAAAAAAAACATGCTACTTTTATTACAACTATGACGGCGAGGATACTAACTACTGCTCAATGACCTGTCTCAACAGCATGATGGCCGACGAAGCCGACAAATACGTGTTCAAACGACGAAGAATAGTCATCGAAGAGATCACGCCAAAAGAAGCAGAGTGCTATCTTTGTAGTGAAAGCAAAAAATGCGCGTACACTTTCAATAGGTATGGAGAAAACCATTTTATTTGCGGGAACATCTGTATTAAGAACTTGAACGGCAAAGAAAACGGTAGGTATATGATAAAGAAGAAGAGAGTATCCAGAAAGCAGCCGCCTCCACAGCCACAGAACCCTCCATTACTGAAATTAAAAGTGATAAGCAATGCAACTGATAAATATTTAGACGAAGCTTACAAAATACAGGCGAAAACGCCCGCGATGGTGCAAGCCGCGCGGGAGGACAGAGAACGGACTTTCGTCAGAAAGTGTAACCAATGCACGCTAATACTTAACGTCGACGAGAAAATACTGACCTGGGAAACTATGGACTTTTGTGACGAAGTGTGCTTAGGAAGGTATCAGAACAAAATTGGAGCAAGATGTGCGAATTGCAAGAACACAGTCCAACATACTAGTTTAGGAAAATACTGCGTCAGATTCGGTTTCGACATCCGGCAGTTCTGTAACTGGGCGTGTTTAGAAGAGTTCAAGAAAGGTTTAAAGATATGTTGTTACTGTCAGAGGGATATATCTGTGGGTCATCAAGGTTTTCTAGCTCCAGTAGGTGATAAAGGACAGTTTAAAGACTTTTGTTCACAAGCTTGTATGGAGAAGTTTGATCAAATGAGTAAAAACCCGATACCTCAGCCGGTGTGGGCGAAATGTGCGGTGTGTTCCTTAGAAAAAGCGACCGCTATCGAAGTGGAAGTGAGTGAGGAATTGTCGCAGAGGTTGTGTTCCGACCCGTGCTTTGCAGCTTTCAAATTCGTCAATAATATCTTCCCTGGTGAGTATTTTTGCATCAATTCAAACATTTGGCGACGCAAATAGTAGATACTTAAATTATCTAGTCACTTAGCGCCCATCAAATCTCTTACTACAATATGGATGTTAGGTAATAGGTACAGTCAACAGCAAAAGTAGATGATCAAAATCAGAAATTCAATAGGAGCCAAAACTGATCACGAATATATGGCAGCTGTACTAGTAGTAAATGTTTGGCATAATTTACAATCACATCCTTTTGAATCACTTTGACACCACATAGTTCTGACGCGAACTCCGTTCATTAGTATTGAATTTCTGATTTTGATCATCTACTTTTGCTGTTGACTGTACTACGGTAATATGGATGTTATGCAGCTGTGAATAAACTGCGTATTCGATTGCTGTTCATAAAACAAATAAAAAAACAGTCAATTTTGTATCACGTCTCGTCTCCTGAAGCCAGAGTAAGCCCACGTTCGCACGGGCATAAAAATATCGCGGCAGGATTTTATCGCGCACTGGATTTTCTACTCTCGGTGTTGAGCCAAGCATTGCGAATCCAACAGAGCGCATCCCGTCAAAAAATCACACTGTTTGATTTTAAACTCTCGGTGCTAAGCAGTGCGTTGAAAATCCAGTGCGCAAAAAAAATCGCCGTGGGAACAACGCACCCGTTCGCGTGCGTATCTGGGCTAAGACCGTAAAACACTTCATACAAAACTAATACACCTCATTTCTCCCACAGACCAATGCCGCTGGTGCAAAAAATACTTCGAGCGCAAACAAAGTAAATGCTTCACCATCTACGAAGGTTCGAGCGCTCACTGTTTCTGCTCTAAATCGTGTATGAACGTTTACATAAGTAATTCACGGCATATAGTGCCATGTAACTGGTGTAAGGTCAAGAAGTACAACTTTGATATGATCAGGAGAGTGCAGCCGAATGGTCAGGCCATTATGATGTGTTCACTCAACTGCTTGAATCTCTACCAGGTTTCTGTTAATGCTGTGTCTTCCAGAAGGTTAGTAATCATTTTTTTATCACTTATAGCCTAATTTACATGTTACGGTTTAATTGCATGTAGCATACAGCCCGATTCAAACTTTATGGTGACTCGGAACATAAGGCGAGTCGCTGCGCAGTAACAAATTCATGTGTCAACGGGGATGAGGGGTGAGGTACTGCGTAGCGAGTAGCGCACTTCAGAGCCGCCATAAAATTTGACGCGAATTATACCTTATGTTGAAGCAACAATAAGAGTTGCTTTACACAAAGTGCAACGTTCGATGGAGCCATCTTGCTGTCACTACATGACGCTGGCAGAATAGTCGACATCGGCTCAGTTGCCAAAAAAAAAAAAAAAAAGGAGTTGCTTTAATTTTATTGTATGCTACAGGCACGGTCAGGCAAGAAACTTGCTTTGTGTTGGGGCTTATCTCATCACATTTCGCTTACCAATTAGTAAACAAAGGCTATTAGAAATATTGTATGCATAATTGCATACTGCATGTCTCCTTTATAAAACTTAGGCTAATAAAACTGCGCGGAAGAATTTCCTGATGAAAAGGAAAGTCTCGGGCATAGAAGAAGAAAAATAAGTTTTCTATAGAAATTTGAAATTCCTCATATCTCGTCTTTATATCAGAGTCCTTTCAAAATATATATTTAGGAACAGTATTAGGATTAGGAATAGGATTACAGAAACACACATACACACACACAAATACACATTACCTTGGGAACTACGCAATAGCATGCGTAGTTCGCCGGCCCCATAAAGACAATTTAAAACTTCGATCAATAATAGTACTAGATGAATGATTAGGAACAAAAATAAGTCGCTAAAGTGGCCACGTTTGCACACAGATAAACATTTATATTTCTTACTACGAACTATAGAAAAAAGTTTAATAATATTAACAACTTCAGATTATTATAAACCTTAACACTCTAACATAAAGTTTAATTACGATTGCAAATGATTAATATTTAAGTCCTTCTGTCATCGAAGCAATAAATTTAAAATGTCACTTGAAAATAAAAAGTCATTTTTATAATAAGTACAAAAATATTTATTCTAAAATGAAACTTAACGTCTAAGCAATAAGGTTAAAAACATTTTGTTGACAATTTCGTACTTACTCGAATTTGGAACTAGACGTAGTTCTTGGAATTACGTTTCAATGCTTCAATGTTTGTTAGAGTACGTCAAACGGGGTGAATAGGGATGCAGGGGTGAATCGGGACGAAACTTTAAAAGCGATTTTAACATTGAAATAATATAGTTTGTTGCCAAAAAGGTGTCTAATGTGTTTATTGTATTATAATTAACGATTAAGTGTCCTTTTCGGCAACAAACTGTATTATTTCAATGCTAAAATCTATTTTAAAGTTTTGTCCCGATTCACCCCTGCATCCCTATTCACCCCGTTTGGTGGTAGTTGGCGCGTTGTCGCAAACATTGGCCAAACAATCATAATATTTGATAATTGATTTATATTTACTATTTAATTGCGTTATTATTTTATGAAAAACATTTAATGATAAAAACTTACCAAAAAAAAGATATTCCTTCCAAAATCTTGGTATTACGGTGGTTATTTACACAACTTTTGAACGCGCACTGAGGCATTTTGACGTCTTAACATTGGCTATGATTGGACCATACTAATTTGAAATAAGAGCACAAAAGTATTCGTGCTTGTATTTTTCGGGCCGTTTTTGAAGCGCTTATCGGGCATCTAGTACTATTCTTGATCGAAGATTTAAAAGGTCATTTCTATGCTGTGGCCGACAGGGTCCATTTCATTAATTTTAAGCCTATCAACTGTTTTACCGACATTATGGAATGCAATAAAGAATGTGAATTATGAACAAGAGTGAAGAAAAATACAGGATTAAATGAAATTAGCTAGCGAAACTCCGCAGATGTGATGGATATCGATCGATATCTAAACACGATAAAATAAAAATTGATCCGATGATATTTTATAAGTACCGTAGGTGGTGTACTCACTTGCAATATCAGTGTAAAAAATCTTTTTTTTATTAAACTTCACAAACATGATGGCTATGGGTGGGTCATATCTAAACACGATAAAAAACGATACATCACGTCTGCGGAGTTTCGCTAGTTAATTTAATTTGACAGCACAAGCAATTTGTTGAGCCTTCTGTGCATTTGTAGAACTATAAACTTGCTTTGTATATAAGTACTTGCACTAAAAAATACACTTGTTTTTTTATTTTCAGAACAAAATGTGATATGTGCAAGCGGACTTCGCTAGCGCAGTACCATTTAACAATGTCCGACGCTACAGTTAGGAATTTCTGCTCCTACCAGTGCGTTATGTCATTCCAGGTAAGATTTCTATCTATAAACTGTCCATAAAGCCTAATTTGCAAGTTATAGTTCTAGTAGGTACAGGCGCCAGCACATCAAGCTACCCAAACTGTAAAATTTTCCTAATCAACTTTGAACCTTATGCTTTAGCGATAAAGTTGAAAATCTATTAAAGAAATTTGACAGATTGTAGTAGCTTGATGTGCTGGCGTCTGTACATCTGGCGACTGGCCAAAATCTGAGCTAACGCCGCCATCTTGTTTTTCAATACATTTCACAAAACAATTGCACTAATGTTTACCAACGCCGTGTCAACGTCATTCTACCGCCAAGAGATCCTCGTAGAGTGCGTTTCAGAAAATAGTTCCTTTGCCGTTATGTTGCATCATCTGCCTAGACTTTTCCCAACTATATGTTGAGGTCAGTTTCCAGTCTAACCGGATGCAGCTGAATACCAGTATTTTACATGCAGCGACTGCCTATCAGACCTCCACAATCCAATTACTGGGTAATACGATACCCCTTGGTAAGACTGGTTGTCAGACTTTCGGGCTTCTGACGACCCGTAACGACTGTCAAAGATCCACGAATGACAGCCGAGACCAACTGCTTAACGTGCTTTCCGAGGCACGGAGTGGTCTTGGTATGTAAAGATGGTCATGAACCCATCACGGATTAACCGCGGCAAGCGAAACTTAACCTGATCGATCGACACGTGCGGCTGTTATTACTTAGCCACAGGCCCCCCGGATACCAACTGTGTTAATACATTACACGAAATAATAATAAGTTTCCTTGAAATTAAGAAAAAAATTAAATGTGGTGTTTTCAATATGACAGTGAAAGTAGATTTTCATAACATCTATTTAACATTTTAACAGTCATCTTCATCTTTAAAACCCTCATTTTGTTAACTAAGATGAAACATCCAACATAAGCAAAGATCGCGAAAAGTCTTTATTAAGGTGCCACTAGTCGATATTTTTTCCATACAAATTTCGGGAGAATATTACTCCACTGTTTGACATTGTGCATCCAAAGTTAAACATGATATAGTTTTGTCAATGGATTTCCCATCGACAAAAATGACGAACTTCCATCTGTCATCCTCTTTATATAAATTAGGGGATGACTTAAAAAAAATCGTTCTTTAGAGCTCACTATCGTTCATATAAGGTATCGTCCATATATCACGTGTATTTATTTTTTCGAAAGTCGCTAAAAAACATCACGTAATTAATGGATGACCCAAAGAACTGTTTGCAAAATTTCAAGCTTGGAGACCCAGCTGTTTAGGTGATGCGTTATGTATCAGTAAATTTAAGATTTTTAGTGAGTAAATGTGTCTTATTGATCAATTTATAAACATATGTATGTATGCAGGGACAATACTCAAAACACCCGCTAATGCCGGGCGAGTCCATCGACCAGCAGAAAGCGGTGCCCACTGGAGCGCCACGGCGGACCTACCCCTCTGCTGCCAAAAATAATGGTAAGACTCATTACAACATCTGGTAGATATTTATTTATTTATTAAAATAACAACGGCTTTCAGAAACATGGGCTAGTTGCTGTTGCTAATATTACGTATAAACTGCGTTCGTGATTCCGTTTCCAAACAAATGTGTTTTAGAAAAACAACTTTAACATCCACACATAAAGTTCAGTTTGGATTACAACTTCAAAAGTTTTTAATATTTTTTTCAATAGTACTAGACATTCTGAAATCAACTTTATGTTATGTACAGACGCCAGCACATCAAGCTACCCTAAACTGTCAAATGTTCCCAATCAAAAGAAAAAAAGAAAATAAATTTGACTGATTGTAGTAGCTTGATGTGCTGGCGTCTGTACAATTGCATTTTTTTTAAGGATTTAAATGCCGATAACTCGTATGTTTGTCCCCTCACAGCAACCAAAGCACAGCAGCGTACGGGCGGTATGCCAGTGATCTCAAGCGTACAATCCCTCGCGGCACCTCCGCCCCTCATGCCGTCCATAACGCGACAGAAGTCCAAGCGCCTCCAAGTACAACAGGCCCCGCCCGAACCCGAGCCTCCCGCAGCCCCCAAGACGCCCCCTCCTCCCCCCAAACCCCCCACACCCCCGCCCCCACCTCCCCCCAAAATATACAACCATGTTATAGTCAAAACTTTACCCCCGCAAGAAGTAGCCAACAAAGCAACCATGTCGAAACCGATGATGGTGTCAAAAGGCGTTTCTTGCCGACCTCATCCCTGCACTAAGGAGTGTCAAACAGATCCTAGCTTAGAACGACGAGTACTTATCCCTGTTCCAGTACCTATTTATGTTCCTGTGCCGTGTGCCATGTGGTCGCTACCCTTCCCAGTACCAGTACCCATTCCAATTCCCATCCCGACCCCAATCTTCATCCCTACGACAAGGAATTCGGCTAAAGGCATCATGAAGGAGATCAATAAAATCCATGATAAGATGCCCACGGATCCGTTCGAAGCTGAACTTCTGATGATGGCGGAAATGGTGGCTGGAGACAAGAAGAAGGATCAGAGTGATTCGGATACGGATGACGACAATGGTGTGTAGAAATATTAACATCTTTTTATGTTTAACTAGCGACCCGATGTGTGTTTTGCAAGGTTTTTACGAGTTGCCAAAACATCGAGATTTCTTTATTATATGCAAAACCTCGAGATTTCTTTGTTTTTTTTTTTATTATAAAGCCTTGGCGTTGGCTTCAATAAACGCGTGGCATCGCAAGTTGCAGCGTGATAAGAATCGACGAACGATGTCTACACGCAATGTTGAAGTGTGTTTTAGATACTTTCGTTGCACTAATTGGAATTTTAAGTACAGGTAAAAAGGGCTGCTTGAAATGTTATGGAGCGAAGCTACCATTTACTCCATGCAAAAGTATAATTGCGTGATAACAGACAATATTATTTCATCGCATTTACATTTTTTTTATTATTGTTTAGTAGAAGTCAGTTTTGAAACTACGATTTATTCGCCGTGTGTAGGCACGGTCGTCAGTGTTGTATGGACAACTATTGAAGCTTGTTGTCGGACACGTTATTTCTACGGCGCGGTTTATACGCCGTACCGTAATGAAACCGTGCGTGCCGTGGCAAAGGGCCTAACACGAACTCAACTGATTGCTTCCCACACCACTAAAGAAGTAACAGGTAAAAGATATCTAATGTGATTTATTTGCAGAAGAAAGCTTCAGTCCCGTCGCCGGCATTGACGGCAACAACGCCTTCGGTGAGGACATGCTGCAGATGGCGCTAAAGATGGCCACGGAATATGAAGACCAGCCTGTGGACCTCGAGTCTGCTATGACGGCGAATACCATCACACCGAGCTCACATCCTGGTATGCCTGGTAAGTTTGATGGACGGACTTTATTTGTGTTTTTGTTTTGTAATCATTACAATTTAGCAAGTTTATTTGTGAGGTGTGAGGAAACACAAGAGATGTTGTTTTGCTTGATAGTAAGACCTTGTGATGTCCTTTCTTTGGTATTGTTCGTCGAATCGTTGAGCTCCTTAAGTCTTGAGTTGAGCTGCACGATTTTTGACAAATGCGTGCACTGACTGGACAGGTCCTCTCAATCTGTGTGGTTCTTTCCTCAAAAGACCACCTCAGACATCGATCTACATGGTCTTCATATAACCTGACCAAGATTATGTCTGGACTTTAAAAGAGACTGTGACCTCTGAGTTTGTTTCGGCCTTTCTTCTCAGAGTAGTCAGATAGGAAACGCCGACTTCATCTAGTTTTAAAAAAACATGATTGACGTGTAAAAGTGTTTGTACAAACCTACTTACAAATAAATAAAAATCAAAAATCATTATGGTAATACAAATTGTAAACTAAATCTAAAATCATAAAATTTTGTTCAATGGTAGGCAAAAGTTTTGCTGGAGCTAAGGAAATGTCTAACGTTAGTCAAATTGCAAGGTTTTATAAAGGTTCGAGGCATTATTTACTCTTAAAAAAAAAGTTTACACAGAAGTGGTAATTTTTGTGAGTTTTCAGGAAGGAGCAGCATCCTGGGTTTGAAATTTTGATGAGATATTCTTTTGTGTGTCAGCTAGTGTAATTTATAATAAAGAAACCTAAGGCGTCATACAGTGCAATTTACTAGCTAAAAAATGTGTATGATACACCAGGCCTAGAAGGCGAGAGCATGCACCACCACCACATGATGGTGCTGGAGCAGCAGCGCGCCGTGGCGGCCCTGCGCGCGTCCGCCGCGCCGCGCAAGCGTGCGCCCGCGCCGCCGCCCGCCGCGCGGCCCGCGCGCGCCTCCAAGCGGCGCCGCGCCGAGCCGCCGCCCGCGCCGCTGCCCGACCCGCCGCGCGAGCCGCAGGAGAAGCCGGACGCCAATATGTGTCTCAAGGTACACTATAATTAATAGGCTCCCTGACAGCCTATTACAATATTATAATATTCGGTAGTCGAATACATATATTTTGTGTTAATGTTTTCTTTGACAGTCGATGGTAGACGATTTCCATTCTCTAAATGTGCCTACACAAAATACTAATTTAGTAGTTTAGTAATTAACAGTGCCACATTGTGCAAGAAGGACACTACCTATCAGTGTTGTTCCTTTTAACACCATTCCTTTCGTACATCTATTGTTAATGCAAAAGGAACTTTATTTCTGACATATAGAAGTTTCAATTGAAACTTTAGTCGCTAGACGTTTTGCGCTCTGATTCGCGTTCACATTTACCCAGCTGTGGGAGATTCCGGGTTGATAATGATGATAGGTGCCAATTCCCTTGTTCACAAACAAAACTAAATTTAAGTTCAGATTCCAATATTAAACCAGCTTAACTTTCGTACTCAAATCAAAATACAACAACATCCATACTAATATTTTAAATGCGAAAGCATGTCTGTCTGTCTGTTACCTCTTCACTCTTAAACCGCTGAACTTGGTTTAGTGGTGTAGAGTATAGAGATAGTTTTAATCCCGATATTCCCACGGGATCGACACTTCTTATGCGGGTGAAACCGCGGGACGCTGCTAGTTTACCATATTTCCAACCACTTCCAGTACACATTCGGCGTCAACGCATGGAAACAATGGGTGATGACGAAGAACGCAGAGATAGAAAAGAGTTCAATACGACGGAAGCCCTTCAAGTCGGAGATACTACAGTTAACTGCCGACGAACTTAACTATTCGCTGTGTCTGTTCGTCAAAGAAGTGAGGAAACCGAACGGCAGCGAGTACGCGCCGGATACTATTTATTATTTGGTTTTAGGTGAGTTCACTTAATTATATTCTTTTGAATCCTAAGGCCCGCGCCCACTGGCGTCATGACACGGCAAGAGATTTTTATACGATGAATAGAAATACTGGGAAGACCCACCACATAGTCAACTACGCATTCTGTACTGTATCAAACTAAGTAATATTGGACAAAAATAATTTCTGTGAAAAAACTTTTATTTTTGGTGTGAAAATTTACAGTAGTGCGCAATGTAACACAGGGACATCATTGTGCGATGGAACAGGGGTCGTGGGGGTATTTAAAGTTGTTTTATAACATTAAAAACTTGGTTTATATGAAGCATGTAATTTACATGGAGCAACTGCTTATCTGACCTCCACAACCCAGTTACTAATCTGACGTCCCGTACCGACTGTCAAACATCCACGAATGACATCGGGGAACAAAGGCTTAACATGCTTTCTGAGGCATGGAGGGGCCTTGGTATATAATAAAGATGGTCACCCATCCATGGACCAAACAAGGCAAGCGTAGCTTAACCTGATCGATCCACCCATGCGACTGTTATTACTTGGTCACGCGGCCCCTTATGTTATTTCTAAACTAAAATATAAAATTTTCAGGTATACAACAATATCTATTCGAAAATGGTAGGATAGACAATATATTTACGGACCCATATTACGAGAAGTTCACGGACTGCTTAGATGAGGTCGCGAGGAAGTTCTCAGTTTTATACAATGACTCACGTAAGTATTTTTCAAGATATTTTGATTATTTGTTGTGACAACTCTCAGGTTATTGTATGATGCATCTGGCAAATGAAGATTAATCAGTTGCCGGACACTGAACGAGACACAATACAAGTTTTATTGTTATTATGCCAAATGGGCGTTTAGTGTCCCTCAAAGTGTTAATAAACACAATCACTCGTCATGGAATTAATTTGACGATGTAGCCACTTTTGACAACAGACGGGTGTGGTCAAAAGCGACTGAATCGTTGTATTGTGATATTTTGTAAATCGCTTACGATACAATCAGAAGTGATTGTTGCAGTTTCCCTCTCCATAAATGCAGATTAGTTTTATCGACACTGCGAGTGTTGCCCGTGTCTGTTGCTATTAACTCATCAAACGATCGCCTACTAAAAGCCGTTTGCATGTAAGCGCTCAACGACTTTCATGAACATAATTATTGTCGTTTCGAGTGCATTTTTCTCATGAACAATCGCTGGTTCATACGACATTTGTCGGGTTAATGTTATCGACGACTTTTACATAGCAAGTCTACTAAATGTCCTTGTCCTCCATTTCCAGAATACATAGTAACTCGAGTGGAAGAGGAACATTTATGGGAGAGCAAGCAGCTCGGCGCGCACTCGCCACACGTCCTTCTATCCACACTCATGTTCTTCAATACAAAACATTTTAATTTAGTGGTGAGTGTTATCCAATTAGTCAAATAGATGGTGCAATAAGCGTGCCTATGTTAACTGCAATGTGTATATAGGCCAGGAAGTGTGCGCGAGTTTCCCGTTCCGATCTACGAAATAATACGGCCTGCTCTATGCACAGTATAATATATTAGTAGGTCTGTATGCCCACAGACCACTTCCAGTGACTTCTTATTACGCGATACTGCTAATAATAAAAACAATTTTTTGTTAACCTTTACTATCCCACTTCTGGGCAAAGGCCTCCTCCAAATCTTCCCAGGAACTCTTTTCCCGCGCCACCTCGAACCAGCCCTCGTGGTACGCGTCCAAGTCATCTCACCATCTGTTTCTGGGATGGCCTCGGCGGCGCCCTCCATCTTGTGTGGAGATTTTTGGAGAGAAAAATACTTAGAAAAAAAAAATCTAACAGTAATTAACTACCCGAAAATGTGCGAGCTGCAGTTATCCTATTCTTAGCTAAACTTATTGCTGACATGTGCTTTCCGCGGAAAGTATTGTTCCCAGTATACTGTACATACGATATACTAACTACTTTATAATCTCGTCTTTCAGACAGTAGAGGAGCATATGCAGCTATCGTTCTCTCACATAATGAAGCATTGGAAGAGGAACCCCAACCAACCCGGCCAGGCGAAGATACCTGGATCAAGGAACGTCCTATTAAGGTTTTATCCCCCACAATCCGCATTAGGTATGTACTTAACAAATCTATGCTATACTAATAATAAAGCTGAAGAGTTTGAACTCTCTGATAGCCCAATTCTTAAGGAAGCTATTTTCTATGTAACATCACGCTATGAACCTTACGAGCTGAGCTAAACGAAAACGAAATGATAGCGTGTGCTTTGATGCGATGCGACGGGGTGGATCGGGGGAGTAAGAAATTTCACGCGGACGAAGTCGTGGGCAGAAGCTAGTACATAGGAAAATTATAAAATTCACGCCTTTTCCCATGGCGTTAGACAGAAACTACAGAATGCTTCATACATGCTACCTGAAGAAGAATACCTTATTCGCGTTATTTATTTTATATTGGATTGCTTAGGGAATAGCATTCCTTTGCCACACGCAAAGGTAAAAAGTATCTGAAGGTCTATTCTATAATAACGAAATCCGTAGTTTCGGTCGAAGTTACTAGCGTTGCCTACTCCGTATCACATACGGACATAAGATTACTTTGGAACCCGAACTAAGAATGAATAACAACACGATTTCACAGTTGTCCTTAATCCTTATGTGTTATGTTACCCGTCCGAAAAAATCGGTCTACTTTCGGATGGTCCCGTATGTTCGTTGACGGATATAGAGAGTAGTTGTCTCATATAAAGATAGCTAAGTCTGTTCCTCTAATTAACTCTTTACTCATTTATCAAATTGCAGAAGCAAATTCGAGAAAGAAAAAAGTCTATGAACAACAAGAAAACGAGGAGAATCCACTGCGGTGTCCTGTAAAACTATATGAATTCTACATTTCGAAATGGTATGTTATTTTCCTACCTATACCCGGTTTCTGAGAGACTGATCTAGTAAATAATCTGCTGTTGAATATCATGCTAGCAGTTGTGATTGGTGGACAATAGTAACAATATCAAATCATATTGAAATAGCCTTTCAGAAATCGGGAGACCATCGTTTGCCAAAGATTTTTACAGGATTACAGTATAATTTTAAGGTGGAAGCGCCAAGGTAGCCCACGCATTCAAATTTTCTTACATTTCTTACAATTTGCTGGTTGGTGTCAGGTTGTATGTTGAATAAAATATGATATGTGATAACGCGACTGTAACAAGTATGTATTTACAGAATTATAATCATTAAAATCATCAATTGTTACGGTCGCGAGTTTTGCGGGTTACCCTGACGCTTCCCCTTTAAGTAGGGGAGGTTTATGTCCAGTTTAGGACTGCAATCAATCAACCAAGATCGAAGAGACGTATTCTGCAGAGTTTTTTTTTTTTTTTCGTAAAACGCACCTTGTGACGTGTTTGCGGAATACCGTCAAGTAAATCTAATGTCAGTAAGATTTCACTGCCATTCGATTTACTTGAGGGTAGTTCGCTACATTATTTCTCTATCAGCAGCTCGGATTTTGGATGTTATTTGTTTCGGACATAAAAACCTCCTATCAGATAGTAATACTGCATGCTTGAATGTTTATTACATTTTTCCCTTACGACCATTCATTGAAACGGTCAATTAGAAGGCTTTTATTCAGCAGTGGATGTATCCAAGCAGATTAGACCAAGAATCATCCCAGTCAGCGCCGGGGTACGAATATTCGTGACCGCAGTCTTTGTCTATACTTAGATTTAAGGTAATCCCCAAAACCCGGCGCAGGGTGTAGTGCACCTATAGAATACTCATTAAATGTGAAGAAGCGTACAATAGTTTATTTTGTATTAGCTTTATTCCTTGTCAAGTCCCGCACATACTTGTAAATGACAGCAAGGGTCAGCGTCTTTATTATATTTAATTAATGAATTTCATCTGTCTTCTAAAGTAACGTAAAGTTATCGCTCCATTGCAACTCCGATTGCCTGCGCTAACCCATACTTTCAAACATTTGTAAAGGGATAGAGCTATCACAAAATAATTGTCGTAGATACAAATTTGAACTTTAAATACTCTGTGGGTGCACCGCCCTTCCCCAGTAGGGCCTGCCCAGCCCACCACTCCACTACCAATGATATTATAGTCTATTTTCCAACAGCCCCGAGTCGGTGCGTACGCGTAACGACGTGTTCTACTTACAACCGGAGCGGTCGTGTGTGCCGGACTCACCCGTTTGGTACTCAACGCAGGCGCTCAGCAGGCAGGCGTTGGCGAAGATGCTGCATCGCGTCAAGATGGTCAAGGAGATCAACATTGCGCTGCTGACCAGCTAAGGTGAGCCGAGAGAAAAATATTGTATTTGGGACACGCACAGGAAATACAAAAAAGTAAAAACAGGAACATTTAAAATTAACAAAATAATAAAAATAAAAAGACCTGTGCGAGGTCAAAAAGGCTCCTATCTGCGATATTTAAAAAAAAAAATACCGCTGCGCTATATCAATGTCAACACAGCTTGTGCATGATGCAACCTTCCCAGGTACATAATAATGTACCATAATAATTCTAACAAATAAATGATTATGTACAAAACGCCCCTAACTGTCGCTCAAGGAGTCGAGGCGAGAAATCACGCTCTGCAGTTATCAATCAGCTTGGCAGTACAGGGTCCGAATGCATTCAGCCGTTAGCTTCATGATCGCCGCGAAATTAGCTTGTGAATGTAAAGAAACTAAATCCGATCATTTATTCTGCAGACTGTGATTAATTTCTGGTGTCTTGTTTCAGAGTACACCCCAGTCTGTAAACGGCTTTGAAACTAATGCAGCAATGCGACGCGAATTACTGGCACGGTCCTACAGCCTTTATTTACCGAACATTTGCGAGCGTTGGCTTCAGGTAGCGAGAAACGATGCGCCCGGGCCAGCGTCAGTAATCACTTATCAAATCTGTTGTTGTGGTGACATGTATATTTTTTCTACTTTGTATATCAGTCTGCGTAACGGACGGCGAACATTACTTTTAAATAAATAGTTTATATTAGATTACGTTTTTATAATGTTGCAATGTTTTAGTCGTAAGTTTCTGTGCGACGGGACTGTTTATGTACAGACAATGGTACTAGTTGTATCGTTCAATTCACATAGTTTTATTTATCATTATTATTCAATTTCATTTTTATGTTATAATGTAGCGCTGATATAATGAAAGGTCTAATTGTGTTATTCCAATCATTTTAAGAATTGTAAATACGCCGCGAAACAAAAATCACTGTGAATTGTTTCGGAAATGTGTGATACATTCTCATAGTAACAATTTGCGACTTGGGCTTTTAACTTTCTCAGTGCCAGGAACTATGAATTTTATAATAGCCCTTGTGTAAAATTTGAATATTAATATTAAATAGATATAGATATAAGTTATAAAATTCCAGTTTTTTAGTGGCAAAAGCACTCATGTGTTATAGTAGTATTCTTTTTAAAAATTGGGAAAATGATATAATATCTCTCAGATAGAAATTTTTATTGAAAATATTATAGCTTAGCGAAAGAGTCAGATTCGTATTATATTTTAAGTATAATGGCGTCAGTTGTAAGGTTTAGGTTTAACACTGTGTAAAAAAGAATACTGATTCTCTAAAACTGAGTGTTTTATTTAAAAGTTATCCTTTTTAGGGTTCCGTACCTCAAAAGGAAAAACGGAACCTTTTATGATCACTTCGTTATCCGTCTGTCGAGACCCTTTTTCTCAGGAACGCGTGGAGTTATCAAGTTGCAATTAATATCAAATACTTCCCTTGAAGCAGTAAAAAAAATCAAACTTCTATGTCAACGCAAAATACACGGGCATTTAAGCCGCATATTTTGACACTCGTAAGGGTACAAAAATTGGACCTAGAATCATGAAATTTGGCAAGAAGGAATGTCACCCCACCACCGCGCCACTACTACACATGTAGTTCAGTAAAAGCAATAGATACAAAGTCGCGCACACACTTGCAATTCATAAATCAGAACGTACTACACAATCAATTATAAACCTTAACTCATCAAACACAGCGTGCATTTACCATGCGCCGTACAACTTACACAAAAACATCTGTCGCTATCGTTATGCTGTGCAAAAGCCATTTATTTTATATATACGCTAGTGATTGACTAAATCGGAAAGTTATCGATTCGTCCATTTATTATTGTACTAAAAAAAAATTAGGGTCCTGAAAATAAAATATAGAACGATATTTCCAGAAAATGTTACATTATGAATCAATAAAATTTAGCTAAAAAAAATTAATGAAGAAAAAAAAAATTAAACATTTTACATCTTCTCAAGGGTCTTCCAACCTGATTTAAACATCATCTTTACAGGTCTTATATCCGGGTCGAAACGGTTGACAAATTGAAAAATTTACATTTATTAGCAATATATTCGTTGGGCAATCGACATTGTTGTCGATAGCCTACGTTAGTGGATCTTCTGTGTCCCTTCGTCCAGCATACTCACCATGGAATCCTGATATTTCATGAATGTCAAAAAACTGTTCTGAAATAGTGCTAAATAGTGCCCAAAGGAAAAAAATAGTGCTCTTGTACTTGCGAAGTTATAGCCATAGTTCGATGAGTATGCTGGACGAAGGTTTCGCCCAGCATACTCACCTCCGTCCGGAGAATCTGTATACGCTTCAAACATAATTCATACTTCAAAAAATAGTTCCCAAATAGTGCCAAACGGTGCCCAAAAAGAAAAAACAGTGCTCGAATAACTTCGGAGTTATAGGCTTCGTTCAGTGAGTACGCTGGGCGTAGGTTCTACGCCCAGCATACTCACCTCAGTGCGCGAATATCGAACGAGCTATAGGTACAATTTACGTCTCAAAAAATTGTGCTTGAAATAGTGCCCAATATCAGTCCAATTTTTGCTTGACTTTTGACCTAGAAAACCATTAAATTTGATTGTAAACTTCTACATACATTACATTGAGTACAGTCGAATACAATATTATTAACTTTCTTTCTAACAATTTTTGTCTTGTGTAAATTATTAATTGTCTATGTAAGGGAGTATTTACTTTAGAATCGCAATATTATTAATTACACATTATTTTAATAATACTTTATAATAATATGATTAAGCCTTCGCGCGTCGCATGGGACCCCGGTAGCTAGGAACAATGATTTTATATATTTTGTCTAGATCACGGCGCTTGAAGGATTAAGATATCAAATGAAGTAAATCATGCATGAAAAATAAAGTTGCTGTTATTAATGCTTACATTACAACTGACAAAATTATTCAAAATAATCATTTTCCGGATCAAGGACGGTACCACAACGTTTACGGAATTGACCTGTATTCCTCATGTGATAAAGTTCAATATAGTGTGGCAGTAATGGATGCACGTACGGTCAATAGGTATGGGGCTTACGACGCGCGGTAATAAGTACCGCGTAGATGAGTTTATTATTAAACACGAGCCTTTGATAACCGGTTCCATACGCTTAGCCAAAAGTGACTTGATTGATGTTCAAGAAGGAACTGAAAATATTGTCGATGAAAAAAATGAAATAAGTGACCATAACACACCACAAATAAATACTCTCGTCAATGATGAATCATTTTATGAAAACTCAATTTTTAGGAGCGAACCAAATTATATTGAAGACTGGCGGGGACTGGTGTCTAAACAGAAGAAAAATAAAAAACGAATCAATCGTCGTACAAAATTACATATTTTACAAAACGGCAGTGTTTCTACTTCAGGAACATACAGATTCACGTTTATTAATACGTGTGCTTTTGATTCCGTGGTCCAAAGTTTTTCAATTGCATATTTAGATAGACCTAATATTAGAAAATATATCAATGATAAAAAAACGATCTTTCACAACTGACCAGAAGTTTGATCACGTATGACAATCTAAAGAAAATCACTAAGAAGGCTAGAAAACCAAAAGATATTTACACTACTCGTTCTAAGGTATTGGCTAAAATATATGATACTGTGGAATCCGATTTTAGTAGTTGCAAAAATTGTGAGTGTAATGTAACTTTTATAATAGATAACATACAAAGTTATGGTTTTTATAGTGCTAATAGATACTTAAATTGTACAAACCAGAACTGTGAAATCAATAAAGGTTCTGGCACAAAATGTAGTTGGATTCCAATAAATGTAAACATATTGACGACTCAAGGTATTGGAGCCCTTAATGAAGCTCTATTAGTAAATGATACTGAAAGGAAATGTAAATACCAATTATGTAACGGTAAAAACGCATACAAATATGAAGTACTAGACTTCGTATTTATTGAAATTAATACTTCAATTGAAATAGAAATTGATGAAATTCCTAAAGAGATCATAATAAACGGTGACACCTTTAAAATTCTGTCGGTAATAGATTTTACAAATGGTGAATCAGGACGCATGGGGCATTACAAGTCAAAGTGCTATCGATTGCTAAAGAGAACTTGGAACTGCTATGATGACCTTAGTAAAAAAGTTTGTAGTAATTCCCAATATACTGTACCACACTGCATTATTTATACGCGAATGTAAGATGAAGATCGGTCCTAACTTGTTAGTTCCTATTTTGTTATTGTTTGTTTGTTTTTTTTTGTTCTTGTAAAAGTTATTTTATTAATAACTTACAGAAATGTGATTATAAACTGTGATTGTTAATTTGTAATTACTATAGGGTATTTAATATTAATAAAAAAAACGTGATTATAAACTGTGATTGCTCAATTTATACTTATTTGTAAGATAATTTTATTGTGATTAAAACGTTGTAGCAGTAAAACAAAGTACAAGTACCTACGTGTTATATTTTAGAAAGTTTTACCAATATTTGGCTAAACATTTTTTTATATGTATATTATATACAATATTAAAACTACAATTTTTTCTATTTACATTGATTATATTATGAATGTTAACAAAAGCTGTGAACTAGTTAACTAGAATTCTGATTACTTTGGCCCTTTAAATAGTAATAAATAACGTAAGTAATTAAAAATGTTTTTTATTGCTAAACCTTTCATTGATGAAACTATTGGAAAGAGTTTTAAAAATTTGTATAACTATGTCACAGTACTAGTTTTGACTGGTTATAAGTTTTGCCTGCAACATATATACAAAAAGAAACTGTATAATTTCCTTTTTACAATTTTTCAAGATATTAATTTTATTGGCTGCAAATGACTGTTTTTATTCAGACAAACACACAATGCAATGAAGTAATAGACTTCATTTACGCTTAAAGTTTCATTCATTTATTATTATTTATAAAATATATAATAATGCATTTAATCGAAAGTTTTTGACATGTGAGAAAATACCATAATTATTTCCAATAACATGAAGTCTACAATTAGAAAGTTTAATATTTTTGTCCAAAAACATGTGTCGACGACTGTACCCCATTTTACGTTAGTATGTAGAAGTTTACATTAAAATTTAATGGTTTTCTAAGTCAAAAGTCAAGCAAAAATTGGACTGATATTGGGCACTATTTCAAGCACAATTTTTTGAGACGTAAATTGTACCTATAGCTCGTTCGATATTCGCGCACTGAGGTGAGTATGCTGGGCGTAGAACCTACGCCCAGCGTACTCACTGAACGAAGCCTATAACTCCGAAGTTATTCGAGCACTGTTTTTTCTTTTTGGGCACCGTTTGGCACTATTTGGGAACTATTTTTTGAAGTATGAATTATGTTTGAAGCGTATACAGATTCTCCGGACGGAGGTGAGTATGCTGGGCGAAACCTTCGTCCAGCATACTCATCGAACTATGGCTATAACTTCGCAAGTACAAGAGCACTATTTTTTTCCTTTGGGCACTATTTAGCACTATTTCAGAACAGTTTTTTGACATTCATGAAATATCAGGATTCCATGGTGAGTATGCTGGACGAAGGGACACGATCTTCTTTCACAATATCACATCACTATCTCGCCGTAAGACACAGCGGCTGTACTATGCGACGCTCCTCAAAAATAAAGTATCGTTTTGTAATTTACACATTGCTTGTCCAGTCACTTAGCGACATACTTAGGTAGTGGTTAAGGAGAGATTACATTGTATTTTGCAAAAATAGTACAGCCGCTGCGATATTTGAAAACAAAAATAACGTAGTAAAAGCAAGAAATATTTTAGGATTTGTTGTTTTTCATGATTTTAAAGACAAATACAGTAAAATACTTTTTACTTACATAATATGGTAAGTGATTCCATGAGATACGAAGTTTTTATTTTGACTTCGGTTTTTACAGGAAACCACTGAACAACTTTATTTTAATTTTTATATTTTATCACGATCACGGTCGAAAGCGCACTAGTTCGCGGAGACGGCCATTTGCCTAGTACAGGCCCATGTTGCTCATGACGCGTGGACACAGACGCCCCCTTGCCACTTCTCCTGTTTTTTTACATTTCTATGTACGGAACCCTCTGTGCCCGAGTCCGACTCGCACTTGACCGGTTTTTTTATTATCACTATACTAAACATTATAAATGTGAAAGTTTGAATGTTTGTTACTCAATCACGTAAAAACGGCTGAATAAATTTGGATGAAATTTGGCACACAGAGTTTTTAACCTGGATTAACACACAGGATACTTTTTTATCCCGATAGTACGCTCCCGTCAGATAATTTTCGACCTCCACGTGGGCGAAGCCGCGGGAAAACAGTTGGTATTAGCATAAGAGAGATACAAGACTGTACACCTCACATTTGCCTTGAAAATACTTTTTGTTAGTCTCCTTTAATTCATTTATCAACATGACCAAACCATCTAAACATACTCTTTTCAATTTTTGTCACTACATCTTCTTTTAAATCGCACTATCACTGACTGGCAGAGCCACCACCAGGGATTTTAATTTTGATAACAAAATAACAAATAAAGATTAGTCGAAATTTTTCGTCAAATATCAGAATTTGTCGGTCACTGGTTCAAAAGATATAAGGGTTTATAGGTGTAGGTAGTATAGTCCAAGAGCTAGATCGAACATTATATCTCCTAAACTAAGACCCTATTAAATCTGTGACTTGGCGACTGATTCAGACTAATTGGCGACAACTTATGGGAGAAAACAGATCTTCGCTAGGTGCCCTAGTTTTTGAGATATTTTATGTGGCTCTACTGGGGAGACACTCCAGATCAGCCACCTATAAACCCTTATATCTTTTGAACCAGTGACCGACAAATTCTGATATTTGGCGACAATTTTTTTGTGTTATCAAAATTAAAATCCCTGATGGTGACACTGCCAGAGTCAGTGACACCAAAGTTTTATCAAAATTGGCCCAGCAGTTTGAGCGTGAAGAAGTAACAAACATATAAACACACATACACTCACAAACTTTCGCCTTTATAATATTAGTGTGATGTTAGGCTCGACACACACCAAAAGAGCGGCGAAGCGGATCGCAGTTTCAGTGTCATATGAATTTTAACTTTATTTTCATTACTATAATACTTAAGCTAGGTTCATATTGCTGTGTCGGGGCGCGCCAGAACGCACCCCGACACAGCAATATGAACCTAGCTTTATTATCGCATGAGAATGCTCCAGCAGTCGCGAGCGGCCGCTGGCAATATCCCGCTCCCCGCGCGCGTCTGTTGCGCGCGAGCATTCGTTTGCATTCATTCCTTGCAGTGCAACGAATACAGAAGAGATGGAAATGGATGAAGAAAAGTTTATTTATTTGATGCAAATGTACGACTGCCTATACAATATCAAATCAAGGCTAATGCCTTGATTTGATATTGTATCTTCTTCTTTCATGTGTTTATCGCTGTAATCAGCGATAAACACATGAAAGAAGAAGAGAAGGCGCGCGGAGTCCCGCGACTTCTCGAGCATTCCAGCGACTTCTCGGGCAGTCGCTGGAATCCGCGCGCCTTCTCTACATGGCGCTTCGCCGCCGCCGCTCTTTTGGTGTGAGTTGAGCCTTAGAGTGAATAAGTACTATATTAATATTGATAAGTTATAATTTTATCAGGCGCATTGTTTTATTATTAAAGTATACCCACTAGTTAACTTTTTGTTTTAAATTAAAGGCACCTCTGCTGAATAAAACTACAGGCTAATTTGTATTCATGCTATACCATTGGGTCTTACTGATAGATATTTTCAAGGTTCCATCCGATTTTACTAGATTGAAATGAAACACTGCTAGATAGATTTTGTATAGTTTATTTAATTCATTACTTAACATTACTGATTATAAAAAAAAAATACTGAAGCTTTAACTTCGTATCAGTTTCGGATACCTAGTTATACAATCATACTTCTCACCATTTCGGTGTATGTGTCCAACAATTTAAGTAAACAACACAACGGCACATCTAAGGGAGCTCTAGTGTTGTCCGAGTATCCATCCCTTACAAATAAGTTTTTCTGAAGCATAAACACAAAAAAAAAAATGTACTTATATTGTAGGGTTTATCTGATCTAATTTTAATTCGTCTGTGGAACAACACCACATTTATTTTTTTGTTCACTTTAGTAGAAAATAATGTTGGCAAGCTTTAGACGGCTGACGCCCTGAAAGGTCTTTTTGTTTGTGGTGGAGTTGGCGGCTCTTCACCAAGATCACTTTGATACTCGGTCACCTCCGGCGTATCCTGGGCAAAATCAGCCTGCAACCAGCCGGCTGACTAACTTAATCAATCTTTTCTTAGAGCTATTCTTGTGCCGACAGGAGAGAGGAAGAAAAGTTTAGTATCCGAAATTTTTTTATCGAAAACAGCATTTACCGATGCGAAGTAGTTAGCACCATGAAGATTATTACAAAATATGGGGAGTTACGGGATTTTGGAAAAAGCTTAGTGGTGCAGCTGACAGAGATTCACATAAAACGTACACGTATATTCCGCGTATCTCCAGTGTTGCAGTTCATTGCATGACACCCCCAAGTCTCACTGGTTCCAAGACTGGTGCGCTGCTGTGCCACTTGAGTCACAAATTTGTGAATGTAGGATGTCATGTGGCTTACTTAGCCCATATTTAATTATAATGCCCCGTTACACAAGAAAGTAGCAACCTAATTTCAGCGTAATAAAAGTGTGTTTAAAGAACTTGTGTAATGCTATATCCAATAAGTAAACTGCAAAAAACTTTAGAAATATAATTTAATGCACTGTTTACACTAACTTTTGATATTGACACTTCTATTCAAAATATTGAAACATTAATAAAAGTAGTATTTATACGAAATGAAAATTAAGTAGAAATATAAACACTCCCTCATTAAAAAAATCAGAATCAACTTTAAACCACCATTGAAAGTACCTACCATATTGTAATTATATTACATGGCATATTCACACGCTATGCGTGTATTGTAGCTTAGCGACTAATTTCAAGGTGCATCAACCACCACCAATTTATAATATAAAAAGCCAACACGACTACCTTCAAACTGTTGCCTGCAGGAAGTTTATATTGTCGATAAACAGTTTGCTCGGCGTAGGAACAATATTTTGACTTGATGAAAATTTTGTGTGTTCTTTATAAGTCCTGGAATTTACGTCATTGTGGCGAGGCTCAGAGATGCTCACGTCGAGATATTTAAGAGCATCAATAGCATCCTTTTGTCCTTGCACTGCAGCAAGGCGCAATAGTCTGACCGCAGTTTCCTGGTCGGCCTTGAGCCCGCCCCGGCCCTGGCCGTAGAAAATGCCGAGGTTGTAAAGGGCTTCAGGGTGATCCAATGTAGCTGCAGACTTGTATAGCTCCATGGCCTGTCAATGTTAATAATTTAAAATCATCCAAAGTTGCTGCCAAAGTTGTGATGTTAACGCACTATCATGTATATCAGAGGTGGCACCACTAAAATAAATAAACCTGTGCAAAAATGGCCTATTCAATCTCTTATTACTTAATATTATTATTATTGTTTACTTACAGTATTTTCATTAGCAGTTACTCCTAAGCCCTTTTCATAGCACAACCCTAAGTTATAAATGGCTGGAGCATGATTTCGTTCTGCTGCAGACCTAGAAGAATGACAGAAATGATAAAACAACAATAATGTAGGTACTTTGCTGATGTTCCACATAATTATAACACATTTTATTTAAAAAGAAAAACTTACCTTAGTAAACTAAGTCCATCTTGGTACTGGCCATTCTCAATGGAAGCTAGACCAAGTCTGTTTTCAATCGAATTCAACACCCCACCCAAGTCATCACCTGGTGTGTGGTGTGGTGAGGTGAGGTGGCTCTGTGCGTTTGTAGGGCTGTGGGGGTGTGTTTGTGCGCTGTTGCCAGAGATATGTCCAGATGCATCGCCAGATAGATTTCCAGATACATTGTCTTTGATTTTAAGACTCTCACTTGGATCATTGGCCATCAAATACACAGTGGGAGTGAAATGAGAAAACACTTTTCCAATTTTGGAAACCGAATCCATATGAAAATCATTTTTGTTCATGTCTGTTATATATGGGTAGATAGTTGTTAGCAAGTTGTTTACAGGAAGGCATTTTGATTCATGGAGTCTGCAATGCTGTTTCAGTTTAAAATGAATGAGTTGACTAGTATACCATCCCAAAACTGCTACACCACTCTGTAAAAAGAATGCATGATTTGGTGAATAAATGGCATATTACATTAGTATAACACTTCATTGCTGCATCCTCGAGATTAACTTAATTCACTAGTAGTACACTTTTCAATGTACTAGGCATCCAACACATTTTTTAGAGATAGACTAAAAATTTAAAACAAGACACTCAATTTCCATAGACGGTATTTTAGTGGGGCACTGAGCTCAGCATTAAGAATCCAACAAAAAGCACACTGTTTGATTTTCAACTCTGGGTGTTAAGCAGTGTGTCGAAAAAAATCTGGGTGAGTAGGAGGGCTCAGTCCAGTGACAGGTAGACCCCACTACCTACCGTCAAGGCGTCAATGTAAATTGAGCATGTTATTTATTCTTTAATAGTGTTTCAGGCCTACTCCTCAATATTTGAGGAGTGTACTAACTAGTGAATAAATGTAAGTGTAAATCTCGAGGAAGCAGCAACTCATATTTATATTTATGGTCAAACTTCACTTAAGTAACTTTGTTTAACCCTTAATAAAAATTATCTCAGTCAAAACAAAATTCTGCTAAATTCAAACACACCCATGTGATAGCATCCAACCAAGTTCTATTCAGTTGCTGAAAGTTCCATTTCTTGTCATTTGTGCCATCATCATTATGATATGACTTACAGTACTTGCGAAGTGAAATCCACATACTAGGTGGTTTAGCATTTTTCTGATCAAATTTATTCACACAACTTTCCTGAAAAAAAAACATTTTCATATTATTAATGATATTCAATTATGAGGCATATTGAAAAACCTGCCGAATTCAAATATACCGATGTTTTAGCATCCATCCATCGGTGTTGGTCAGTCCATTTCTTATCATTTGTGCCATTGTCTTTCTCCAACGATTTACAGCGGCGAAATGAACGAAACTTACATGGAGAACCAGCATTTCTCTGACTGTTCTCTTTTCGTTTCTTCATGCACCCCTAGAAATATTAAATTTATTTTTATCACTAAGATATACTCTACTTCTGGTAAAGTATAAGATGGCCATTTGAAACCAGTTGAGACACCATGAATATGATTTGATATACATTATAGTAAAAACTTTCGAATTTAATTTCCCACCAAATATTCCCACAATAATAATCACTAACTTGATTTTAGTTATTATGCAATATGTGAGATATAAAAAAAATTACTGTGCTGCCATAATTATACAAACATACCCATGGTTTGCCATCCATCCAAGTTTTTTTCTCTACATTCAATGCTCCATTTCTGGCTATTTGTGCCGTTTTCAGAGCATTGGCGAAGAGAAAGCCACTTACTGGGTGGTCTGGCATTTTTCTCACTGTCATCATTGAGTTTATTAAAGGCATTTTGCTAGAAAATAATAAATAAGGTAGGGACTTCTTTACTATGGATTCAGCTGGTCGATTCTGTAAAAATCTCACCGTGAAAACTTAGGGGAAGTGAGTTTTTTTTTGCTAGGAATTGACATTATTGACAGCTCACTCCACGCTCACTTCACCTAAGTTATCACGGTGAGATGGTTACAGAATCGCACTACAGTACATGATTCTGAAGCCCCCTGCACACAAATTTTTTTAATGGCAATTTTTAAAAAAATTGCTGCAGTGCGATTCTGTAACCATCTCACCGTGAAAACTTAAGTGAAGTGAGCGTTGAGTGAGCTGTCAACAGTGACAATTCCTAGCAAAAACAAATTCATATCACCTAAGTATTCAAGGTGAGATTTTTACAGAATCAACCGGATATTCCAAACATTTAGGCATTTTGACCGCATAGGTATTGCACTTTTCTATGAAACAGCAGTTTTTTTTTAATAACTAATGAAAAATTTCTATGTTAGGGGCTAATCATGAGCTGAAAACATGGTTTCAGTGTGCGCCTCGATGTCCCTGCCACCCTTTATAAAACCTAACATTTATTAAGTTTCCAGTTAGTATGCCAGATTATTAAACATTTTATACCAGTCAACTAAATAAATCTGCTTATTAGGTACAAACATACCCAAGGTTTAGAATTCATCCAAGTTTCATCTTGCTGGTCAAAGCTCCATTTCATGTCATTGGTAGCATTTTCGCTCTGTTGCAGTTCAGAGCCTTTGTGCAAAAGCCACTTATAGGGTGGACCAGCATTCTTATCATTGTTGTCATGCAGTTTATTTAAGCCACTTTCCTGGAAAAATATATGTTATTGTGGTTAATATGGTACCTATTCTCTATCTTAGGTACTGTCTTAGGATTAACCAGAATAGGTACCATATCAACCAGCTTAAGCCTAATGAATCAACCTGAGGCTCTTAATCCTACCATGGTTTTCTTGAAGAATTTCATTTCACTAGTGACTGTGTAAAGTATGGAAGAAAAAGAGATGTTGCGCCAACCCCAAATAAAAAGGGTGGCAGAATGATGAGGATGATGATTCATTACTGTCTCATGTTTTTAAATATAAACTGCATTATTAGATTATTTTCTATACTAAACCTTTACCCCAACAGCCCAATAAAAGCCTATGCAGGTAATAGGAACATCTCTTTGCAATTAGATTATTCTTGTTTTGCAATCCAATCACCAATCAGACATCTTGTTTTATATCGCCCAATGTTGTTGCTAAACTAATTCTACTAATTAAGTACTGTGAGAGGGATGTATGAAAGTGTTGTTAACTTTTTACTTGATTTATTTAATGTTTTATGTGTATGTGTGTGTATTATATTTAATGTTTTATGTGTATGTGTAAACTGTCTGTAATTTCTGTAATTGGTTGTAAACCGTTTTAATTATGGAATAAATAAAGAAATAATTGTTCTTTTTCTAAATATCTTTAAGGGTCTAAGATGAGCCTCATCCGGTATTTCATTTGGTTCCATAGCAATTTGTTAATTCTTTGATAATTCACACAAGGTTATTGTGAATTACCACTAATGTGTGGGACACTGCAAATGTAACTCTATTGTTACATGATATATTATTGCAACCCCATGTGCATAGCCTAGCCATTTACAAATACTATACCCACTTGTTGACTATTAGTGCCGTGACTGGAGTTAGAAACAAAATAAGGAAAAAAGTAACTTGTTCTGTTTATCCCAAATGTATTGTTCAAGATAATTCAGTGATAAAAATAAATCTGCCAAATACAAACATACCCATGTAATGGCACCCATCCAATTTCTATCTCGGTGTTCGCAGCTCCATTTCGGACCGTTTGTGCCGCTATCGTTCTGGTGCGATTTAGTTTTGCGCAATGAAAGCCACTTAATAGGTGGACCAGGTGGGCACTCATTTTTCGCGTCGTTGTTATTAGCAGCACCATTGTTGACTAAGGTAGTACTGCATCGCCCAAGATCATTTGCACCCCGTTCCAAAGTATCCCGAAAACGACGTGTGACATATTTCCACATATTTTCGCAAAAAATAGACGGATATCGACACTCCATGAGAACTTAACATTAGAAGAATTCCATTGTAGGAATGTCTGCTGTGAATATTTTGAATGGCACACAATGCTTATTGGTAAGCAAAAAAACTTATTCTTAGTTTATTTTCTGAAGATTGAGATCTAGTCTTATCAAAGTACTCTGTGATTGAGATTGAGGCTGTGGATTGAGGAAACTCCAATGACAATCAGTCTCCAAAAAAATCTCATTTTTTTTGTGTTAACGATTCACCACAGATATTATATTATAGTCTTCTTTTCTAAGTCTGTGATTATAGTATAGTGTAGTGTGTACTCTGTGCTTCAGATTCATAGAAAAAATCATTGCGATTGAGATAGGAAAAACATGGAGACGCCGCGTTAATACATACATTTGCTTATACAAATATGAGTGAAATATGATTCAGAATATGAAATATCGTTTTGTCTCATTCTTTCTGATAATATAATCGTATTTGACAAAAGAGACTTTGATTTTAAGAGGTTGCTCATTTTGGCAACATTTTGTCGTGACGTACTGTAAGTTGTAGGTAAGTGCCGTAGCAGCCATCTTATGCGACAAGTTTCGTGGTGGTTTTGCTGTCAAATGTTTGTTTATTTTTTGTATTATTGAGATTTGCGAGAAAATTACAGGGATTTTACCATTTAAAACTGCATACAAATGTTGGAAAACAGCAAATTAACATGCATGTGTGTTGTATTGTGAAGTGTGGTGCAAGAAAGAATGAAAATCAACCTCTATTGTCTTTGCACAGGTATTTAGCCGGTTTTCATGCAATATCACTTAAAATAATACACATTCGATGATACAATTGTAACGCGATCATGAATTTATGGCTAAAGTATGAGGGATTTTCCTTTTTTTTAACTCTTCCCTTGTCGCTTGATAGATGGCGCTGACCTTGGTAAGTTACTGCAAGGAACGGAACTTCATATCATGTTTTGATTATTTCACTTGGATATAATTTTGAGATCGTAAAACGAAAGCAAACGAAAGTGTCAGTCAACGAGCGTATGTGACGTGACGCAATGTTTTTTTTCCAAACGTTTTGGCTTTGGCACCTAGTAACGTAGTCAGTACAACGCCATCTACCGAGTTCTTGAAAACTTGTTTTTTTTTAATTCTCAAAAAGAAAACCTCTCATTGATTTATTTCCGAATAACAGACATTTTAGTGTATTTTGTTAATTCACTCGTTTGTAATATGTCAAATGGAATAAGGTTGTACCGTTGCCGTAATAGTTTCCGTGAACTAGTTCCTCCGCTGAAACGTCATCGGTATATTCTGCGATGTGAACATAAACAATCCTGTGTCTTATTCGGTCCTTGATATGGCCCCTGTTTCACAGCACCGAAATCAAAATATTTTATTTCACATAAACCTACTGAACCTACATAGCCACCTATGAAACGTCAGAAGCTAAGTGCACGGTTCCAATTGGTTGTTTCCTATGAGGAAGAACTGGCAAGAAACTCCACAGTTACTCTTTTAAAAATAATTGGCTTTTACAATGTTTTGTAATTTGTTAAGTACCTGGTACTGATTTTAATAAATAAATAACTCGTTTTTTATTAAAAGTATGGACTATCTTTTTGTCTCTTCTCGCCACTGCAGATTCATTACCGAAAAAACTCAATGAAAGCTGAAGTGACGGGAACAGAGAGTAAATAAGAAATATTTTGTTTTTACATTTGGTACTTACGCTATCAGATGCATTTATAAGTAGGTATATATTGCCATTTCTCTTCACAATTGGTTTGTCATAAGCATAACTATAATATTTTTCTCTGAAAATTCTAACTTTAATAAAAAAAAAATACTTTGGTAATTAACATGAGTCTTTCGTTTTACGCATAACAAAGGATTAGAAATAAAGTACTTTCGCACACTTTATTTTTATGCAAAACTATAAAGTACCTATATTAATCGAAAATAAAGTAGGATACGTTATTAGAAAGTATAGTTGGCAACCCTAGTTACAAGTTATTATGATCCAAACGTGATAACTAGTAATGGCGGAAACATACTTACTCGTCGTGGCGTGTCGTGACGTCTTCTGACGCAGTGTTAGCCAATCAAAACTCGTTGTAATTTGACGTAGTCCTGAACAGATTCGTTTGATTGGTGTATTCCGATTCCGAGTCACGACACAACACGACACAGTAATGTGTCCCTGGCTTAAGACTCATATTTAGTATCTATACTCGATAATAGTAACACCTATGTTCCTTGACTGACACAACCCTACCCTAGCAATGGCAGCCATTTTATGCGACAATACGAGTTGCAGGTACAGTTCGCGTCAAATAACTTTGCCGCTCTGCTGAAGCTAGGCTCTTTCCTAGCCGCGCCAATCCGCGCCATGCGCGCTGCTGTTGTATTCATAGAATTAACTACTGCGCAGTGACTTGTTGTTGTTGCCTACTTCAGAGCGGCAAAGTTATTTGACGCGAACTGTATGCACCCTTTTTTTGTAGGTATTTCCAGTCCATACTTTTCTATGTCAATGCAGAATTGCAGACGCTACAGCATGAGCAGAGTACTTTTTGAAGTTTTTGATCTGTGCTGAAAGTTGTCACTGTGACACTGTGTTTACAAACAAAACAGTGATCATAATAACTAAAATACTATTTTATCTTATTATCGCACAGTTATGTGTGGCCGTACTGGATTGTGCGTAGAAACCATATTTTTCTGCTATAGTCACTTAAATATCATGTTTCGTGGATGAATGCATACCTAGTATGTAACGATTTAATGAAAGTATATTTTTTTCAGGTCATTAAATAAAGAAAAAGTTCAGTGCGCTTGTAGTTACAAATCAAAAGATGATAATTTCTACACAAAACCCGACTGGCTGCCAGAATTCAACGCGGGTAAGGACTATACACCTTCATACAATATAGCGCCAACAGATGTGACCCCAGTGATTGTTTCTTCAAGCAGATTCCGTAATGTCGCACAATCCGACAGAGTTCTTAAACCGATGATGTGGGGAATTATACCACCATGGCACAAGGTACAATATAGTTCCATCGTTTTTGTCACAAGTACTTTTGCTTTTGGGTTTAATGACTTTGTAAAGGAAATCATATTATTTTGCAGGGTGACTACAAAACACATAATTTAAGTACTAACAATTGCCGGCTAGAGAACATAAAAAGTTCTAAATTATATAGTCCCATACTGAATAATGGAGGTAGATGCATAATAGTTGCAGAGGGATTCTACGAGTGGCAGACAACTAACAAGATGTCTAAAGTCAAACAGCCTTATTATATTTACGCTCCACAGGATGATGGTATTAAGGTCTCTACTAGATATCTTCTATATATATATATATAAAATGGTAAACTGACTGATTGTTGATATATCAACGCACAGTCTAAACCGCTGCTCCTAGAGACATGAAATTTGGAGGGTGTGTTCTTTGTGAAGAGTAGGTATCCACTAAGAAAGGGTTTTTCGAAATTCCACCCCTAAGAGGGTGAAATTTCACACGAACGAAGTCGCGGGCATAAGCTAGTCAAATACATTTTCTCTGACAAAATGTCCAGAGGCACAACATTAGATAACATTATCTGGTCTTCTATTTAAGACTTGATGTTAGTTAAATATATGACAAGATCCAGGATTAAATGGTAGCCTGGGCTGGCCTCATTTACTGATCAGTAAAGAATTATGTTTTAGGGGTTCCATACCGTTTTTTAGGGTTCTGTAGCCAAATGGCAAAAACGGAACCCTTATGGATTCGTCAAGTCTGTCTGTCCGTCCGTATGTCACAGACACTTTTTTCCGAAACTATAAGAACTATACTGTTGAAATTTGGTAAGTAGATGTATTCTGTGAACCGCATTAAGATTTTCACAAAAAAATAGAAAAAAAACAATAAATTTTGGGGTTCCCCATACTTAGAACTGAAACTCAAAAATTTTTTTTTCATCAAACCTATACGTGTGAGGTATCTATGGATAGGTCTTCAAAAATGATATTGAGGTTTCTGATATCATTTTTTTCTAAACTGAACACTTTGCGCGAGAGACACTTCCAAAGTGGTAAAATGTGTGTCCCCCCCCTGTAACTTCTAAAATAAGAGAATGATTTGGTTTGAACGAGAAGTAGCTCGCCAGTGAAAATTTAAAAACATATGATTCGTGAATCCGACTCGCTCTTGCCCGGTTTTTTTTTAGGGTGGGAAACTCTTTGGTGGGAAATCATAATATGAGAGGAAGGGAGTGTCAGACTCTTACTTACTAAAACCCACCCGTGTTCCTTCAGTTGCCTGTCCTGGGGGCCACGGTATCTCTTTCGAACGACCCGCGACCCTGGCGGGCACCGGCCCTAGCGGATCCCGTCAGATAGTGCTGAAATCTCCTTGAGGCACGCGTGGAACACAAAGCGCGGTCGACCCGGGCCTGGTCCTTACCGGATGTTGCTCGCCGTCCGCAAGCCCGCGCCTACGGTGGCCGGGAATGAGCAAATGATTCCCGACGCCCGGGGCGTCACCTGCGGCGGCTAGGGGCGTGACGGCGCAAAGATTGCCTGTCCCTCACGCGCTCCGCCTCCTCCTTCGCGAGCATTACTGCTTCGCAGAAGGAGGCGACAGCCTCCCATGCACTCTCGCTCCGTACCATGGCCTGGAATAGGGCCGGACGCGAGAGATCGCCGCCGTGAGGACACGGCGGTACTCTGCCCAGGCTGGGCAGATCTCCGCCGTATGCTCCACCGTGTCCTCCGGGCGATCCACACAATGGTGACACCCGGGCGTTTCCTCCCGCCTTATTCGGAACAGGAACCTCCCGAAGCAGCCGTGCTCGGTGAGGACCTGTGTTAGGCGGAAGATGAGGACGCCGTGGCGCCTCTCTAGCCACTCCTCAAAGAGGGGACTTCGCCGCAATTGTGGCGTACCTACCCAGGGTTCCATGCCTCAAAAGGAAAAAACGGAACTCATATAGGATCACTCGTGTCTGTCCGTCCCTCTGTCACAGCCAATTTGCTCTGAATCTAATGGACCGATTCAGTTGAAATTTGGTACACATAGACCCAAACAGACGTGTAACGCAAATAAATAAATTTTCAATATGGGGATCATTTTTGGGGGCAAATAGAAAATAAAAAGTTTCGCAATCTGTACCGTGTGATATATCAAATGAAAGGGCTTACTGTGAGGATCTCAAATATATTTTTTCTTCTATTGAAAATTATTTAAGAGAGTACCTAGACGAAAATTTAGTTTTCCCCACCCCTATCTCCGAAACTCCTGAGCCTAAAATTATGAAAAAAATACAGAAAATAGTTCTATACCTATAGATAACAGAAAAAACCTATAAGAAGTTAAATCTCTCAATATTGTGCGTGCAAACTATGAATGTATGGGAGAACAGAACATGTTTTTCAACTAAGTTATGTTAAGTTTGTTCTTGGGATAAATTCATTCCAACTACGGAACCCTTGATTGTGCGTGTTCCGACACGCACTTGGCGGGTTTTTTATGAAAACATAATTCTTTGCCAGCATGTGATGAGAGTAAAGGATTTATTCATATTGAGGATTGGCCTTACATTAGGATTGACTCTTACTGATAAACAGAAAATCATTAGTTTTCATATGCCTGTATGAGGGTAAAACATATTCTAATTATTATACTTGTCTTTCATAGCAATAATTATTGTGTTTTCTCCAAAGATTCCAATAACATTGATGACTGAGTAATGTGGTTTCATTTATATAGTATTAATTGAATAGCTGCTTATCAAACAAGCATTCTATTTTTTCCACCTAAATGAATTTCAGATTGATGAACCTGATACATGGAACAATAACTTTAATGAAGAGACTGGCTGGACAGGAGTACGCCTCCTACAGATGGCAGGCTTATATCATGTCTGGCAAAATGAAGATACAATCATTTATTCGTATTCTGTCATTACAATGGAGTCTAATAATACTCTGGATTGGCTACACCACAGGATGCCTGCAGTACTAGACAGTGATGAGCAAATACAGGTTAATTAAGTACCCATTTTTAACAGACAACAATTTAATGTTTTTTTTTTCTACCTATGAGGGTGTCGTGTCACTAACTCTGGCAGAGCCACCATCAGGGATTTTAATTTTGATAACACAAAAAATTTGTCGCCAAATATCAGAATTTGTCGGTCACTGGTTCAAAAGGGTTTATAGGTGGCCGATCTGGAGTCTCCGCAGCAGGGCCACTTTATATCTCAAAAACTAGGTTACCTAGCGAAGATCTGTTTTCTCTCATATTTTGTCGCCAAGTAGTCGGAATCAGTCGCCAAGTCACAGATTTAATCGGGTCTTAGTTTAGGAGATATAATGAGTTCAATTAGTAAGGTATAGTCCAAGAGCTAGATCGAAGAGTTTTTTCGTGAACTCTTCGATTCTAGCTCTTGGACTATACCTACACCTATAAACCCTTATATCTTTAGAACCAGTGACCGACAAATTCTGATATAAGTACTATATACTTTTTTTTTTATTCTTTATTAATCTATATATTATTGATGTGAAACTTATAATGCGGCGGGCCAGACCGGCTCTTGGTGTCAGTCGCCACGCGCTCGTAACTGACTCCTCCCTCAAGGTAAAAACCAAAATTTTATTTCAGGCATGGCTTGATATTGATAATGTTAAACCAGACATGGCCCTTGCTTATCTTAAACCAATAAAATTATTATCGTGGCATCAAGTTTCAACAGCAGTTAACAATTCTAGAAATAAATCTACAAATTGTAATAAAAGATTACCTGAAGAGGAGAAAAATAAGAAAAGCACCCAAAAAACATTAAACTCCTGGTTTGTTAAAGTTGAAAAACGAAAGTTAACTGAAAAATGTGAATCAGAGTCTAAAAAGCAGAAAAAATTATAAACAAATAATTTAATTACCTACATCAATAAAACATCTTTTAAATGTTACATTATGTTTAATTTAGAACTCCTCGAGCGAAACTGTTACAATCACAAAGCACTTTAGTGCTGAATCTCACACACGTCTTAACACTATCAGTTTATATAGGCCACACAAGCTCTGTTGTACAGAGTATCTTAAGCTATAAATACTTAGATATTCTCAATTCTGAATTCCTTGAAGTCAGCTTCACAACTGATTGTCTTGTGGTTTTTCAGGAAATCAGACACAAAACTAGTCACTTCATATTCCTCTGCAATTTAAATAATATTATATTAGCAATAGGACAGAACAGGGCTCTGAACCGGTTTAAAAAGAGCGGTTAGTTTCGATTAAGTACCGGTAAATATATCGTTCCTTCATTAACCGGATAAACAAGTGAACTGTTATTATGAAACCCAAATGATAAAGGTTACCGGTTACTTAAGCACAAACGGTTTTGACACCCAAATTAACCGGTTAATTCCGTAATAAAATTGTGTAACTAAATGATATCCCAACGTCCAGACCGTGGTCGCGAGAGTGGCGAGGGCCGGGGGGGGGGTTCAAACTTGGTTTTAACTGGTTAATTTCCACTATCAAAACCAAAATTCATGAAAAACCGGTTTCCCGCATAAACCGGTAAAGTGCAAACCTTAACCTAAATCGATTTCGGTTTGGGGTCAATGACCGTAACCGGTTACGAATTTCAACCGGTTTCCGAGCCCTGGGACAAATGTTAGAAATAGATCATTATAAAAATAAAATCATATACCTGGATATCGACTACACTGGTATATAAGTCTAAGCAAATGTTTGACTAAAGCTTTAAATGTTGTTTTGCCCTTTATATGCTCTTTTTTGTAAAGGGGTGTCAGCAGCTTCACCACCCATGGCGCAATTCGCTCTTTACAACTAGCTATAAATTCGGATGTCTCGTCCAAAGGCGACAAAATTCCTTCATCTTCACTATCATAACCAAACAACTGTGCGAATTTTTCTTTAATCTGTGACAAAAAAATACAATCAGAAATTTTACATGAACAGCATCCTAATTGCGTAACACACTATCAATCTCAATCATTTTGAAGGATATTGCTAATCGCTAACGCTCAACAACGTAAATGACGCAATGAATGTTATTGAACTTTCAAAATTAAAGCCATTGCTACTAATAGTGTTACACAATTACAATTACCCTGCAGAGCATAAAACTACAAACATACAACATTTTTAAAGTGGTTTCAATTTTATGTGTTGTATTCACATAACATTACTGCAATAAATATTATGTTTTGTTGGTTGTAACAAAGATACACAACACCGCAACCTCGGCAGGACTTTGGCGAGCGTTTATTTGTATGGAGCTACCCCTACCGTCACTTTAGTACCCAATAAAAACCAACGCAGTCACAAATCAATTTATTTTCTAAGTAGTTACAACTTTATTTAATCAGCACATGCATAAAAAGATATTGTATGAGTTACCAATAATATTGTTTTATGGTGTTCAGAAAAACACGAAATATTTATATTGTAAATGCACTTATTTAAATTTGTTATAAAAAAAATCATCAAACCTTTTCAAGTTTTTTTCTATCAGTGTCTCCAATTTGGTCTAGTAATTCATACAACTTTTGCTTCAAATAGTATTCCTCGCACAACCACTTACTATGACCAATTTTTCTGGTTTCATGAATTTCAGTCTTCTGTACCACATGATCATTAGTTACTATTAACCCTGCTAAGCTAGCTATCCTCTCATCTAGTAATTTAATTTGAGCTGAATGATTTTCAATAACAGAGTCCTGTACTGTGTTATTTATACTGCTTTCCAAAATATAGTTATTTCTCTTAGTCTGCTCATCTTGGAGTGAATCCATTTTATCATAAAGAGCACCTTCAAATAAGTCATCATCGTTTGCTTCTCCTTCAAAGAGTTTCTCTAATTTCATCATTAATTCATCAGAGTCTTGGGATTCAACAGACATCCTTTTAATGGGCATTGGTGCAGGAGTATTAACTTGCGTCATTGTTTGAACCTCTGGTTGGATTTGTATTGGTAGTGGATTTGTATCACTAGTTATAGGTGGGTACGGATTAATGTAGTTAGCTGCTGTTGGCATACGCATATTGGTCAGATTATCACTAACTAAATTTAACAGTTGTTTTTCAACATGTTTTGGTGATTCCGTCACAGTGTGTCTCTTACGTTTGTTATGGCCGCATTGACAATTATTAGTATCTTTGTAAGTGCTTGGTGTTTGGGTTTTTTTACTATTTTGTGGAGGCTGACTCAAACACTGTAGCAATTTCTTGTTCAATTTTCCTTTTTCCGTATCTCTCTTCAATTCATTAACCTGAATTGTTTCAAAATAAAATATGTAATCTTCATATAAAATAAAAAGCACAATTATATTACAACAATGACAAATAAATTTAAATTACCACTGCAATAATATTTTTTCTGTAAAGCTGCGCCACCATGCAAGCTTGAGCTGCAACCATTTCTATATTTTTAGCGCATGTCCAAATGGCACTGGGAAGATATATGTTTTTGTTTACCAGTTTCTGGTGTGTTTCATAGTTACAAGTCAGGAGTTTGATCACATATTCCATGTAGTGCTTACGAACCTAAAACAAAACTGACCAGTCATAAAAGAGCAAAAACAAGAAGCAATAAACTATATTTTTAGATCTAACCTTTGATATGAGGAGATCAGGGTCTGATTCAAAATTGGGTAGAGGCATTGTAATTCCATCTTCTTCGAGTAGTGATTGATCCAGCAGATCACAATCCCATGTTTGCACAGCCATGTTGTTTAATGTTTTGAATTATGTAGTCACTTATTGTCGGTCATTTATTCTTTTTACTACTATGAAATGAATCAAACAAATTTTATCTTTTCTATGTACCGGCTTTTAAATGAACAATAATAACAATGGGCAGTGCGAGTGCACAGAGAGAACTTTGCGTCTGCGAGCCGTGCCGTTTGTCATTTCATTTTTGTCAAAGACTTAAAGTTGTCAATGTCACTGTCGAATTGACAGAATATAAACTGGCCAAGTGCGAGTCGGACCAGCACCCTTCAGAGTGCCGTATTTGGGAAGATTTATGCTCAAACTCAAAGCATTTATTTCACTGATCTCTATCATACAAGTTGTATAATACAGAATTTTATGCAATATAGTAGTAATAGTGTTCTGTGATTATATTGCATTATATTGTAGTCTTTGTTATTTATTGTTGTCTGTGAATCGCACTATGCATCACCATCACAGTATCGATTTGAGCGACCGAAGAAATAAATAAGTTTGACTTTCATTTTATTTCTCGAAAAAACTGTGAAAAATAAAATTGCCGGAAAGATTCCATTTCTAAAGGGTAGGCCACGAAATTCAAATTTTCTTGCAATTTGCAGGTCAGTGTCAGGTTGCATGTTGAATAAAATATATGATTCGCGACCGTAACAATTATGTAATATACATATAATCCTACTTGCTTCCACCCGCGGCTTTGCCCGCGAGATATGTAGATAAAAACTATGCTATGTCCTTCCCCGGCATGCAATCTATCTCTCTGCCAAATTTTATCGAAATCCGTTTAGTGGTTTAGGCGTGAAAAGGTAACATACAGACAAACAGAGTTACTTTCGAATTAATAATATTATTCTGGATGATTGTATTGATGTTTTTAATGACTACAATTCTGGAAAAAGATGTTGAACCTCACAGATTTTCACTTTTACATTCACATTTGCATTTATATGTATAATGTTACACATGTTTACAAATAAATATATCTTTATCCTTATCTTTAAAAATACTGATATTCAGCTGCGTCCTGTAAGACTGGAAGCTGACCCCAACATAATTGGAAAAAGGCTAGGCAGATGATTAGTTAGTGACAGCCCAGTATACCAAACCTCAACTATTTACGTAGTCCAAAATAATTTTGTAAACATAGTCTACTGTGGCTCCACCTTAGTCGAACGCAGTTTGACGGACACTTTTTCACAACAGAGACAGTTGCAGTACTTGCAGTTCTCCTTACCTCTATCCTCCATGGTTCCGACTTCTGACCGTAGAGGTAGACAAAGCATTCTCTGCTGCGTAGACACTGACAGAGTAATCTATAGACTCATGGTATCCGTGTCACCTAAAGGGACAACAAATTCCGGCAATCTTCATCATACTATCATTTTCACAGCTTATTACACTACACCTTACCATTTTTACAGTTGCGCAAATGCACTATTATTGAATTATGCACGAAAAAGATCTTATTTTCCGTTTAATCGCGGTATAGTGTTTATTATTTCATTCATAAACGTCAAACTTGTTGTGCACATTGATGTGCTTAGCCGACACGCAGTAAGGGACAGATATTCTTACTCTGTCTCTTTTTTTTGCTAGTGACGTTAATATATTTCTCTTTTTCTTGTGCGAATGAAAAAGAAGATATGCAGCAATCTATAATTTACTCTATCTACGGTTCTGACCGCCGTAGACAAAGTAATCTAACTCTGTCTACGGTTCTGTCTGACGAAGCTGAAAAAAAAGTTTCTGTCAAGTTTCAACCATAAACTTTTGAACTTTTCACACATGCAAGCATGCAACTCATTATCTGTGGTTTGCCGCCGCGCCGTGCCGAACGCATACAAATATTTTATTTGGTATTTTCTGTAAAATTTATCACCGCAATGGCAGATTCGGCAGTGACCGATGTGACTAAAATGAAGGTAGTTGATTTACGCAAAGAATTAAAAACACGTGGACTGACATATACAGGGGACAAAGCGGAATTAGTGGCTCGACTTCAGGCGGCTATGTCTCAAGACGACCATGGTGACATCAACTTGGATTCCGATGAAATTGACTCTGACGGCGTTTTGGAAGATGAAGATGATAAAAGCCAAGCTGACATACTTGATGATGCTGCAGTCGAAACATTGAACGAAGAATTGGCGCTGTCTGAACAGGCATCTCCAGTTAAACCCACCACTGAGTCAAAGCCGCCGCGAACGCTCAAAAGAAGAATAACATCGACAGAAACGTCTAAAGACAAATCGGAAGACACTAAATCATCAGATAACAAGGAGGCCGCTTCTAAGAAAATTGTATTGAACAGAGCTATATCTATAACCTCTGCTCCTTCAGTTACCGTTGAAGAAAAAGAAGATATTGTACCAACCGAGTCAGATCGCTCTTCAAGTAATATAATTAAAATAACTGCAGATATAGATAAAAAAACAAGGCTGGAGTTAAGAGCCAAGAGATTTGGTTTGCCTGTAAAAATGAGTGACGATGAGCGGAAAGAAGCTAGGAAACAAAGATTTGGTCAGAATGTGTCAGAAAAGAGTTCAACCATTACTGCTATTCCTACTGGTACTCTATCTGAGAATATGGAGAAGCTAAAGAAAAGAGCTGAAAGATTTGGCCAGTCAGTCTCAAAAATAATGACTGATATCGAAAAGAAAGAAAAGCTGGAAAAGCGCAAAGCCAAATTTGGTGAGTCGGCTTAATCACAGAATTACAATATTGTAAATAAGTTTTTGTGAATTCTTGTTTTAAAGTGAAAACAAATGGTTCTCCAGTTTCATTTAATAATGATTTCACATTTGCTTGTAAGCAAAATAATTTGACTAAGAAGACATGAGGTGAATGTTCTGTCTGAATTAATAAGGGGTTATTCCGTTTACCCTCCCCAAAGGTGGGTTCACGGAAACATGTCTGAGAATTCACCCTAGCTAGGCCTAGTTGGATATACGAAATTGAAAGGCTTAGGGTGGATTTTCAGACATGTTTCTGTGAAATCACATTAAAGATGTACTTTTTGTAATGGATAAACAGAATAACTCAAAAGAAGTTGTTAAAACAAATAATTCTAAGAATGTTTTAAATCAGCTGTGACATCGGTAATTAGTCAAATAAGATATATTAAGGTTAATGTTTAGTTATAAATTGTGTATTTAAGGGTACTCAATAAAAATTGACCAATAATTTCATGTATTATTATTTTAATGTGTAACAATCGTCTTCATTGTTGCTAAAGGGCAGTTCTTGAAAGTCACCAGCCACAGATTTCTTGTCAATAGGTGTTGTGAAGACTTCTTCTGAAATGTTGGAATCTTGAGGGATGTGAATAGCATACTCCATGTATGGTTCTTTATACAATAATGCCCAGCGTTGGGCAATTTCTTTGCTCAATGATTTTCTAAATGCCATACAATGCATGTACTTAGCTTTTTCATACTTAATTCTATTAAAGCCTATATGAGCTAACGTAAATCTCCAACATTTAATGATCTTGCTATTTGCACCCACATGTTTGGAATCAGGCGTGTTGATTATAAGTAGTCCACCAGGCTTCAGAATACTGTAAGCTTTCTTGCAAGCTAATATTCGTAACTCAGAAGAAGGTATGTATTCTAGAAGGAAACAAAATGTAACAACATCGAAGGATTCTTTTTGCAATTCAATTATCTTTGATTCTTTCAATACATTGCAAGATCCAATATTTACATTTAGAAAGTCACATTGTAAGACAGTGGTGTTGGCAGGGCATAGGTCAATTGCTAATACATTAAAAATGTCATACACTATGAAAGGATTATAACAGCTTCCAACATCTAAAAGCTTTAAGGGTACAGAAAATGATTCATTAACATCCACCCGTAGGTCTATTTTCTGAGAAATAAGTAGTTCTTTTTTTCCATACTTCATGTAAGAACTATTGATGAAATAATCACAGCAGAATTCAAATACCCATTTAATTCTTGATGTGGCTTCACTTGTTTCACTTTTACAATTACTTTCCCAGTGTGTAGTTGCTAGTTTCTGCATGTATTGTGCATATTTTGACAATACATCTTCATTGTTACAATGATTCTGCCACGCAGTATCAGCTCCAAGTTTCAAGGTTGATTTTCTTAATGACAAATGAACGTCCTTAATGTATTGGGCAAGTAACTTATGTTCTTCACTTGCCATGGTGAAACTAGCAATCATTTATATTTGGTACAAAAGCACAAAAACGTTTTGTTTATTAAGCCTTTAGTTATTCAATCACTGGTGGCAAGTATGAGGGGTACGGTGGTGGGTCTGCACTTCTGCAGCAGTGGAATTTATGGCATAAAATAAATGCGTAGTATAGACGTACAGAAATCGGTACCGGTAAGTTGGAATAATATTTATTTACCAACTCGCATAACCTAGACCCACGTCAAGGTTATGCGAATATAACAATTAACAAACAAGTTCTCTCGTCTATTAAAAACTCCGCTAGGAGTAATAGTGTTCTGCTGTGATTAAAAAGTACTCGTGAAGTGTTTCAGTTAGTGATGTGAACCGGTTTCATAAAAACCTTAAAAAAACCGGTTTTAGTAAAAACCGATAATCATCGGTTCTCATTGAAAAACCGATTACAATCACAAAACATGTATCCGAGTCTTTGATATGTATCCGAACATGAGTCTTTTCAGTTTAAAATATTGTCTATGGTACGGGAATCCCCCGATATTCCATTTTAATATGCGACTAACTTCACTATACTAAAATATTCCAGTAATGCTGTTCAGTAAAAATCATACTTAGGTAAAGTGATCTACTGAGCTGTCAATAGTGTCAATCCTTAGTATCAGGTGGAATGACAGCTCACTAAGCTCACTTCACAGTTATGACGGTGATCTTTTTACAGAATAGCACCGAAGTTTTGCTTGCAAATTATTTGGAGTTGACATGTTTGTTTGCGAAAATGCCTAAAGTAAAAGGTAAAAAAATCAAGTACAAGAAATTATTTTGAGAAGATTGATAATCTTATTGCAAAGTGTAAGATATGCGCTAAAGTGATCAAAGTTGCAGGAGGAACCTCGAATTTATATTGGCACATATTAAGAGAAACCATCCCCAGGCTACAGTGGAGTTGGATCGAGGTGAAGTGGGTGATCAGCCAGGTGACACACAGGCACAGGGAACGTCTACTGGCACAACACAAGAAAAACCAACGGAGACTCCACGCGCACGCCCCATATTTCATACTACTCTGAAAATGACCGCAGCAAGTAACAAAAAGAAAATTGATAAATATTTGACTGTGATGATCGGACGGACGTACGGACGACTGACCACGGACTTTTTAGGAAAAACCTAAAAAAAACCTTAAAAAACCGGTTTTAATAATTAACTAATCGGTATAAACCGGTGTTGAAAATTGTAATCGGTTCACATCACTAGTTTCAGTATACTATAAAGTACTCTGTGGTGTGGGTGGACCTACCTACCCAAAGTATCCCAAACCCATCCCAACTTTCCAGTCTATCAAAAAGTACTCTGCTGTGGCAAACTGTCACTGTATGATGTCAGATGTCAAGTAGTGTCTGGTCTTTAGCCGGGGACTTGAAACGTTACTCAAAATAACGTTGCGCGTAGTTCCGGTACTGATAATTTGTACCGTTCCAGTTCCACCGTAACAAATAGTACTCTGCACTCTGTGACCGTAACGATAGGTAGGTACTGACAAACGGAACGAAATTTAACAATATATCGTTATTAGTGTAACGATATAATAACGTTATTAATTTCGATACTCTCGAACGAATACAGCGGTGGCTTGTGCCGGCAGCCGGGGCGACCGGGCGACGACGGAGCGGTGGTCACCCGGGAAAAACGTAACAAAATTTGAATTTCGCGGTCTACCACTGCGCATTCACCGGCCGATTTATCAATAGTCAATATCTTCTAATCTAACTGAGGAATAATATTGCAGTTTGACAATTTTTGTATAGAAATAAATGTCAAACTGTCATTATTCTTTGTTAATTGTCAATCTGTGGGCTTGATAGATCAGCCGGTCGATTCTGCAAAAATCTCACCGTGAAAACTTAGGTGAAGTGAGTTTGTTTTTGCTAGGAATTGACAACATTGACAGCTCACTCCACGCTCACTTCACCTAAGTTTTCACGGTGAGATTTTTACAGAATAGCACCGCAACTAGCTCGTGGCGTGTGGAGGGAGGTTGAATTTATGTCGATGATAATAATAAATGTTTTATTCACAACCCTTATTACAATAAAATAATTGGTCTTATTATAAGGTGTACATCATAGTTACTTAAAATAGGAGATTGGACATTGGATTACAATTTCATTGGGTACTGTAGCCAGGGCTTATCTTTGGCAAATAAAGTATAAGTATCCCTGACTCCGAAACTAGGCATTTCCTGTATCTTCAGAGCCAGATGAGTATTTCTATATTCGTCAATGCGTCAAATAGTCTCTTTCCAGGCAAGACAAAACAAAGAAGTTGCAAGACGCACCGAAAATGCCTGGAAGAGCTATAAGATATGTATATTGAAGGGCGATCTTCCTCGATCACTCAAGAGAATACTCATCGACGTGTGTATCCTCCCCGTCCTCACGTATGGTTCCCCAACATGGTCTTAATTCTGTAGCAGCATCAGCAGGTTTGCCTGAGCTATGGAACGGAGTATTCTGGATATTAAACTTATGGACCGGGTTAAAAATACAACAATCCGTTCCATCATTAAAATAACCGGTCACTCGGAAAGCGGCCACGCTTAAATGGAATGGGGCTGGACATATCTGCCGCATGTCAGACGACCCAGTGGGTCTCGTTTTATGGCAAACGACATCGTGGCAGGCCCAGACGGATATGGCCGGATGAGCTGGACTCCTTTAAAAAAGAGAGACGGAAAGAGAGTAGTGGGTCCTTTGCCCAGCAGTTCCCACTGCTGGGCAAAGGACTCACTAACACATTAATTGCTAATAAAAATATCGTGTAGTAATACTAGATTCAAGATAGAGGCATGCTTAAATTTGATTTGTTTCAATCAGATTGACATACAGTCTAAATGCGTGGCATACTGAATAAGTTTGGGGAATCCCGTTTACAATCACAAAGAAGGGACTAGGCTTGTTTAAAATAAGTTTCTTGATTGATCGTCTAATATTTCCCTTAGGGAAGCAGAAAAATCGCTGACCAAAATCGATTGACGTTTGTTGTACAGCGCAATGACGTAGTCCAGCGAATGGTTATATAAAAAAAAGTAAAATAATCAATCATGTAGTGTAAATCACTACATAGATTATTTTACTTTTTAATGTTGATATTTTATTACCGAAATACTGCTGTCTGTGCCGACCTTTATGTGGGGCAGCTACATTTTCTTTGACATGCCGGCCGTGCCTAGAGAAAACTGACAGCACCGCTATAAGACGGCCGCCATTTTCATGTCAGCCGTCAACTTATTACGGTGATAATTTCCATGTTTTTTTGATGATGTTTAAACGTAGTAAACCTAGCAAAATGACTCCCTGGAATATGGAGCAGGACAAAATTTTAATTGAATTTGTGCGGAATCAGGAAATATTGTATAATATTAAAAGTAAAGATTTTAGAAAAATTCAGTTAAAACAATCATTGTGGTGTGAAATTGGAAAAATTCTTAATAAAACAGGTATCTGCATTTATTCAACGTTTATCTATCATCATAGTGAACGAAACTCGGTTTTGCCGTAGGCCGTTTAGTAGGCGCCCGTCCGCCCCTTCCTGCCGATTTTACACCTATATGTATACCTACAGAGCAGTGGCGTAGCCAGTTCTAAAGGGGCTATCTATCTTTATATTAGTATATAATTATATGTAGGTATCTAAATATTTTGGGGGCCCTTTTACCCGATTAGTTCTAAAGGAGTGTATTGTTTTTTACAAAATTAATAAAATTGTATTCTGGCCATCTGGCTCGGAAGTAGCTGTCATAATTATTATTGAGGGTCATTGAACCTTGGGCTGTCATTCAATGTGATCGTATTTAGGTAGGATTATTTTTAAGGGGGTGCATCTTCAGCTATACAATAACACGAGCTTGAATTTTTTGCACTTCACCTCCGATATTTTTGGTTTTCGTTTATACCTACATTCATACAAGAAGAAACATTATCGACATTAGGCAGAAAGGCCTAACAATTAGCAGAATGCCGGATGCAAGAGCCTGCAAACCGAGTTCGAAAAATGTTGCACTCTGCCGCGAATGGGATAGTTTTCTTTTGTCCATTCATACAGAAAGCGGATTGACTATATAGATTTATACGTACCTACCTAAAGAGAGAGAAAGGGAAGCGCTAAGGTAGCCCGCGAAATTCAAATTTTCTTACGTTTTTTGCAATTTGCTGGTCAGTATTAAGTTGTACGTTGATTAAAATATGATTCGCGACCGTAAAAAATGTGTATAATACAGAATTATAATCATTAGGATCAGTAATACAGCTGGTTAATTTAGTATAATTGTAAAATGTCAAGATTTCATGAACTAGTCTCATTCAGTGGGATTACCTTGGTCTTAGAGAGTGGTGTTGATGACTTTAATGATTATAATTCTGTAAATACATAGGTATTTGTTACGGTCGCGAATCATATTTTAATCAACGTACAACTTAATACCACCAAACGGGGTGAATAGGGATGCAGGTATGAATCGGTACAAAACTTTAAAATTGATTTTAGCGTTGAAATAATACAGTTTGTTGCCGAAAAGGACACTTAATCGTTAATTATAATACAATAAACGCATTAAACACCTTTTTGGCAACAAATTATATTATTTCAATGTTAAAATCGCTTTTAAAGTTTCGTCCCGATTCACGCCTGCATCCCTATTCACCCCGTTTGGTAGTGACCAGCAAATTGCAAAAAACGTAAAAAAAAAAAGAATTTCGCGGGCTACCTTAGCGCTTTGATGCAAGAGCGAGCGAAACAAGCTCGAAAATGAACTCTGCCTCGGATTGGTTAGATTTTTTTTTCTATCTATACGGAAATAAAAATTGAAGTAACTTGGTCAACTTATAAATAACTAGCGGCCCGCCCCGGCTTCGCACGGGTAGGTAGTAGATATTGGTATTTAATAAAAAAAAGATATAGGGGTTTTTCGGCGTTACTATTGCATATGTTAACATGGAAAAGTAGTTATTGTGACATAACTGTAATAATTAGACTCATGGTATCGCGGACTTTTTTGTAGATATTAATGTCCTCTATAAAACTGTAGTACTACACTTTGCTCTATTGTCAATAATTTCCGCAGCTTACGCGATATTTTTATTGGTATTTTTTTCACACCTTGGCCCTTGGGTTACAAGTTCTATAAGACTTTTCAAAAACACGTCGTGTTTAAAAAATGTATTGAGTTGGTTTCGCGACCATTGTATGAAGTGGTAGAGTTTTAAATCTGTGACAGTATTATTGACAGTGTTGCCAGTAGTGATTGAAGATTTAGAACGCTGGGATGTCTAAAAAGGAACGAAATTAGTGGTGAGGGAACGTAAATGAAAAATATGTAAAAAAAAAAAAAATCTAATCATTTTTGTAGTAAGTAGTTTGTCAGTATAATGCAGGCGGCAAACATCACATTTTATATTATTACTAGCTGCGCCCCGCGGTTTCAGCCGCGTAAATGTCGATCCCGTGGAAATATCGGGATCAAAAGTAGCCTATATGTTAATCCAGGGTGTCAGCTACCTCCATACAAAATTTTATCAAAATTGGTCCAGCAGTTTGAGCGTGAAGAAATAACAAACATATAAAAACACATCACACACTTAAAAATAAATTATAAGGTTCAAAGTTGATTGGAAAAATTTGACAGGTTCGCGTAGCTTGATGTGCGCCAATTTTTTTTAAGCTATATTTTCGAGCTGTATTTTTTTTAAAACAAACTGGTACAGACGCCAGTCTGTCAAAAAAAAATATAGCTTGATGGCAGCCTATGGCAGCCAATCAAATTATTTATTAAAAAAAAGAAAACACCTTATCTACAGCTGTATACTACAGCCACAAAATACAGGTGCTACAGCTTACTGCTTATTTTTATAAGAAATTATCTTTTGTAGATTTTGTGTAGGCTCATATTTTCTTAAACCTACCTCCTTGAAGATTTATGCCGTCACTGGCGTGCATGCTGAAGACACGCTGACGCTCTACCTCCGCTAGGAGTAATAGTGTTCTGTGCGCTCTACGAAAAGAGTAATTAGTTACTTTACTCTTTGAGAGTAATCAATGTTTGGGTTTTAAGTTTTGTTTTATCCACCCTTTCTGGTTAGGCAAAGGATTCTGAGTACTTATAGCCTAGTCTTCAGTACACAGACTTAAAACTTTTCTATACAATGGTGACGGCGGCGGCCGGCGGCACGGCGTCATCGCTAGAGGTGAAGTAGCACTTATACAAAAAGGAACGAAGAGAACGCACAAAAGATGGGAACGCAAAGAGAACGCATGGCCGTAAAATAGAACGCAAAATGTTCCAAAAGGAACGATCTGGCGACACTGATTATTGAGTGTAAATATGAGCGACAGTGACGGTCAAGCGGTCAAAAAGAAAAGAAAAAAAAAAAAAAATGAAAGATAATCAAAGTGCAGGCTGCAGTAAAATGTCTGAGTGCACAACGTTTGCTATACAAAATACAATCTACCGATTCAAACCAAAGGTTAGTAATTCATCTAATAATATATTTTTAACATCCGCCCGCGTGCTATGTCGTAAAAAATATGTATGTCCTTCCCCAGGGTTCAAAGTATCCCCATACAAAATTTCGTCAAAATCGGTCCAGCTGTTTCGGAGATTAGCCGGAACAAACAGACAAAAATTGTTTTTTGTTATAAGTAGGTACCGTAGGTATATAGGTACCGGTGTGGAACCTAAGATAGAAACACGCTTGTACGATACGACTACATACAGAAAGCACAGCTAATAGAAATCTCTATTCCTAGACAGCACGTTTCGCCGAAAACTTTGTTGATAGACAACATTGTTTGTAGATATCTCGGTTCATAGGAAGGACTGTTGACAGAGATATCTGTTCATAGATAGCACTTCTTGCCGTAAACTTTGTTCATAGAAACCAGTGTTTCCAGATACCTTGCCCTTGGTTAAAAAAGCGCAACATAGGATGCAAGAGCGAGCGAAGGGCACCCCGAGGTTCGGTTGTGTTAGGTTACTTTAAACCCTTTACACAGAAATAGGGCTCCGTCGACATAGGATGCAAGAGCGAGCGAATGGGAATACAGCTTACCTAAAAAAATAATGATCTAATTGGTTTCCGTGAACCAAAGGCGCTTTCTGTGAAACAGTGGTTTTTAAGAACAAAGTTTCCGGCAAGAAGTGCTATCTATGAACAGAGATCTCTGTCAACAGTGCTTCCTATGAACCAAGATATCTACGAACAATGTTGTCTATCAACAAAGTTTTCGGCGAAACGTGCTGTCTAGCAATAGAGATTTCTATTAGCTGTGCTTTCTGTATGTAGTCGTATCGTACAAGCGTGTTTCTATCTTAGGTTCCACACCGGTATATACGGTACCTACTTATAACCACACTCCGATATACTTGTATTTAGTAAAATGCTGTTATTTTGAAATGACAAACGGATAAGTATTTAAATTTTTAACCCACTGAAGCCAACAAGCGATTTCTTTCCTGGGCATGCGTTCACAATACGCGAGATCCACCCGTTTTAACTCTTTTAACCTTCCGTGGCCCACTTGGAAATCTCTGAACCGTCTCCGGACACAAGACACAAGTAGGAAGACGTAAGTCCAACCTGGTAAAATGGGGCTACTTTGACGCAACGGCAGGAGGGTGTGATTGCGGAGCTGTGTCACAAACCATGCTCCACCTCCTATCCTGCCCTCTGTGTCCCAAAACATGCAGTCAAAGTGACCTCTGCGCTGCCACCGACAACGCCGTGGAAGTGGCAAAGTTTTGGGAAAACAAGATTTAAAATACAGTCGTGCCAGCGACACGAAGAAGAAGAATAACTCTTTTCTCTATGTGTGTGCATAGACATATGGATAAACACAATCAGTGCACAACCATTCACGATTCTGCATCTCTCTCTCTACCCTCTCCCTCCTGTATTTACATAGCATGCATATGTCGCAGCCAACTGGTTTAATTAGCCGTTTAGTCGCGGCCTGCGACACATAGGTATTAAGGTATATTATATACAGCTCACATCTGACTTTGAGGAGCCCAAAGTCCAGTCAGTCCTGGCTTTCTTTCTCACGCAAACTTCGCATCTATAGGCAGCCTTCATGCGATCTCTATCTCTGCACGCGCTGCATATCTCTTTTTCGCCCGCATCGCATCTTTCTCGCTGGACTTAATTTCTTTTAATTTAATTTGGCTTCTATTTTTATATAAAAAAAACTAATATACTTTATTTTTTCAGTGCACAAACAACGCAACAGATAGGCGATATTATAATGAAACTCACAATGACCAAAATACATCTAATTTAAGGCATATCGTACCAGTCAGGTATTGATATTTTATCTCTTAAATTTTATTATTACAAATATTTATTATTTAGTAGGTACTTAATATTTTCATTATTAAAAAAATATTATATTTGTGATTCAGAGTGGACAATAAGGCTGCTGGACGTAGCCGTCTGTATCGAGAGCGACACCGAAAAGAGATGAATCAGCGCAGAAGAGACATCAGACAACGTCAACAAAATTTTACACCAAATACAGTATCTAACATAGATACAGAACACAGACGAAATTGAACAAATTGCTCAAGTAACTTGAGCAATTTGTTCAATCGAATAATCAACTAATTCCAAATTCACATACCTACACAGAGACAGTAGCGATACTATGAAAGGCACAGAGAAGAAATAATAAACAAGCGAAAAAGAGACAGTAGCTAAAACTAAATATTTCACAGTCGATTCCTGCTACCGCTGCTGAACGTTATCGTAATTATAGAGAGCGAAACAAACAAGAAATTAACGAGCGGAGAAGAAACGACTGGCTACGTCAACAAACGTTAGGTACAGCGAATACATGCAGAATGTAATATAAGCAATATAGACGCTATTGAACAAATTATGGAAGCAACACCAAATTACCAGGAAAGTTTGGACTTTTCGCATGATGTTAACATACAAAAAATAGCACATAATTTCACCGGCACTCCAAAAGATTTTGAAGAAACACAAAATGACCGGTTTCAAAAAACAACAGCAGCTCTTCAGACAACAGAAAGTCAAAATTCTAAGTCTTACAGTAACTTTTATGTAGAAAATTCCTATAAAAACACTGTATCGATAACTTTAAAAATAATCAGTTTGCTAGATTTTGCTTTGAGACTATTTTAAAGAGATTTGAAGAAACTTATATGATCATGAAATCATTATTAACAAGAATAACTGTTATACAAGATATTTGTCTTCTTTGTTCTACGTGTTCGTGTTCTACGGCACTTGATAAAAATAAAATTCCTAATTTCTCAGTTTATAATGGATTCCACTATCCGGAAAAAACTCAACATTTATCTACCAAAGCTTAATTTTGTCACCGAAAGATTTCTATCTCGTATTCCTTTCATGCAAATAAGGAGACTAAACAAAATAGAAATATAAGGATTGAAAGATAGGACATTGAATAGATAGATAGAATACTCTTTATTATGTAGGTAGGTAGATACACCATAAAAATTACAGATTTAAATGTAGACATTTTACAAGAGGTGATACAATGGGGGGGATGGGAATCTAAGGACAAATAATGAGCGCTCCTTTTACAGTTGCTACAATGTTAAATTCTCTTCCGAGAAATATTTTATTTATTTTTATTTTATTTATTTGGCTCACCAACAATTGAATACACTATCAATGATGAGCTTTGCGTTTATGCCTACCCATACCCATTCATGAATTACTTAACATTAAATCAATTAAATTGCTACTGCACTTTCTTTCATGCCGTCCAATACACCTTCAACAGCAATTATTACAGAAATCACAGAAGATACATCAAAATATAATATTCCGTAACTGCGTTGTAAAAAAAGTTTATACTAAAAATATTTATTTGTCTTGTACTTATATTCTGTACTTATATTATTATTAAAAGACAAATATATTTATTTTTTCGCCGAATTAATTATTGGTTTTCTTTAATTATAAATTACTAGCTGAGCCCCACGGTTTTAAATCTGTCGGGCTTCTCGTGACTGCCAAAATTTTTATTATTTTTGATACCTATAATCCGTAGTAGGTAAGCAACCATGACTTACGCTATATTGAAAAACAACTCGCCTACGCCTGTGGCTAAGTACCTGAAATTATTTCTTTTTTTTTTACAGATTTCGATTGTTCCAAGAGGTGGGCTTATGTAAGAGACTACTATATTCGACGCAAATGCAAAACTGGTACCAACCGTACCGGGTCAAGCGGAGAAGCGGCCAAAAAGAGGGCAGACCTTCTTTCATTTTTGGACAGCTTTACTTTAACCCAAAGACACCGTCCTCCTAAAGATGACGATGAGAACACGGGAGAACATAGTGAAACTATGGAATACCCCGAGGTTAACATTGAAAGAACACAATCCCATTATCTGGCACCAACAGAAATGATGTACGATGAGGACGAGACTAATACACAAGAGAGTAATAATAGTGATGATGTTACTAACAATACTGTTAGCAAGGAATATTGTAAGAAACCAAAAAGCATTAATTCACAGTCTCTAGAGCAAAAACCAGTTCAAAATGAATTAGATGAAACAGACCTCTTCTTCCAGTCAATGGCGAAAATTGTAAAAAGGCTGCCTAGGTATGAACAAGCACATTTAAGAATGCAAATTGGGTCATTAATTGGTAATGCTGAATTAAACTATATTTCAAACAACTTGTCTCAAAACAAAGATTTCTCTCGAAGACCTGGTGCTAGCGGCTTTCCAGTCCCATCGTCTAGTGCTAGTGAAATACCAGACGTAGTTCCCTCTCCAGAAGCTGGTTCAAGTGCAGTCAATGATCAAGGACAAAATATATTTCATTTTACATTCAAACAAGAAGAAATTTAATCTAAAATTATGTAAATATATTATTCCTGCCATCCGGTAGGGAGAGTATTAGCCAATTCTCGTAGCTATGAAAGGATGGTGTTCAAGCTCACGACTAGTCACGACCTTCGGCACGGGCACGGCGCGAGGCAGCTGTTTGCCACTTGTCTTATCCGTTGGGATATTCGTATTTTTAGGAATCCCACGTATATTTCTTAATTCCGTTGAGCTATCCTAGAAGATTGCAAGCTCGGCGATCCCGAAACAAAAACGTGCGTAAAAATAATATAACTAAATGTATCTCAATTTTGTATGGGGTGTTAAGTGTTGTATGTGGTGGTCGAAAGCTATAAGCTCATGGATTGCGAAAGGCATAACAAACGCGCGCACTTATCGCCAGTAACCATCACTTAAGACTTCACATGGCACAAGCATGGGTTAGTTAGATTATGAATATTTGTGTCGTCATTAAATCACGGATTTTGATGTTATTATAGTATAGAATTTTGTTTGGTTGAATTACATTTGTCACTTTTATGCAGCATAATTATAGAAGTATCTAATTTGATTATTGTGATAGTCGTGTATGAAACGTATTGATAAAATGCTATGTGTTACCACAGTCTATACATCATACAGTCGTTCGACGAAGCCGTCTAGACAGGGCAATCGTGCGGGGTGTGAGGGGCGAGACGCGGGAGGTGCGAGCCCGAACTGCATACTGCCACCGTGTTAGTAGTTCGGGACATAACTTTCAGGGTTGATGATTTCGACTTTTCGGTATTGATTTTATTATTGGGATACTATTTTCAAAAATGTGATGGTACACATTTTATTTAATTTTTAATTTATGAAGACAAATACAGAGATACGACAGGTAACATTTGAGTGCTTGCTTATTTGTTAAGTTTTTTTATTTTCTAATTATTTTTCTTTTCAGTTTATTTTTTTTTACTTGACATTTCCATGGCTTTTGAGGACGCTAAAGCCGATAGTGCAGTCAAAACGAAAATCCAAAATGGCGGCAGCAAAAATTTTCAAATTTTTCATCATGGGTGTCGTTTCCAAGAATTTCAAGGGTGCTGACAACGAATATGAGGTCATAATCAAAATTCAAGATGGCGGCTGCGAAAATTTTCAAATTTTTCATCATGGGTGTCGTTTCCAAGGATTTCGAGGGTGCTGACAACGAATATGAGGTCATAATCAAAATTCAAGATGGCGGCTTTGAAAATTTTCAAATTTCATCATGGGTGTCGTTTCCAAGGATTTCAAGGGTGCTGACAACGAATATGAGGTCATAATCAAAATTCAAGATGGCGGCTGCGAAAATTTTAAATTTTTTCATCATGGGTGTCGTTTCCAAGGATTTCGAGGGTGCTGACATCGAATATGAGGTCATAATCAAAATTCAAGATGGCGGCTGCGAAAATTTTAAAAATTTCATCATGGGTGTCGTTTCCAAGGATTTCAAGGGTGCTGACAACGAATATGAGGTCATAATCAAAATTCAAGATGGCGGCTGCGAAAATTAAAATTTTTTTCATCATGGGTGTCGTTTCCAAGGATATCGAGGGTGCTGACATCGAATATGAGGTCATAATCAAAATTCAAGATGGCGGCTGCGAAAATTTTTAAATTTCGTCATGGGTGTCGTTTCCAAAGATTTCGAGGGTGCTGACAGCGAATATGAGGTCAAAATCAAAATTCAAGATGGCGGCTGCGAAACAATGTAATTTTTCATCATAGATGTCGTTTGGCCTGTTGTTTGAAAATGGGACTGCGACACTATCTGATGTAGAAAAACGTATGTTAAGTAGAATAATTCCATTCGTAAAAATGGTCACACTCAGCGGTCGTAGGTACCAGTCATCACTCCAGTTTCCTCATCAATCTAGGAAAAAAATAATTTTCAAGTTTTACTTAATATTCCTCATTCCCTTTCAATATAGTGTACATTATTCTACATGTCAAGCCCTTGCATTTGATACTTACCTTATATTGAAGGAGTTGTGAAAAAAACAATGTAATTCGCCATTTTGTGGTGGCGGCCATCTTGGATTTGAAATTTATCATAGTGTATAGTATTCCACTAGTCAAGCCCTTTCATTTGATACCCATATTGAGGAAGTTGTGAAAAATTATGTAATCCGCCATTTTGTGGTGGGGGCCATCTTGAACCGATTTTCATCAAACATAGCTAAGAACACTTCCGACTAATTCACCATCGGTTTAAAATCGGTTCATCCGTTCGGGAGCTACGATGCCACAGACAGACACACAACACACAGACACGTCAAACTTGTAACACCCCGTCGTTTTTGCGTGGGGGGTTAAAAAGACGATATTTTGATAATTGTTAATTATTGTTTATGATAATAGTAATGTTGATGACGATGTTGATCTCAAATAAATTAATATTGTTTACTTGAGACAAGTGACAACCCTAGCTGTCGCGATAATGTCTAGACGTTGTCGGCATTTACCACGAGATCAAAGGCGTCGACCTACTGTATGGTTTTTATACTGTGGTGTTACCATGGAGTTTTTTGTCAGTTTCCTTAGTTGTACGAACGGCAACTAGCTTTCTAATTTATTATTGACTAACTGTGCCCGCGACTTCGTTCGCTTATATAATGTTTCCTACATGCACGAGAACCATAGAACAGATGACGCGAACGAAGTCACGAAGCGAAAAACATTATATTGGATTTCATGGGTTTTAATTTTTTTGCGCGGTACTGTTTGCGCTAATTCTTTTTCTAAAATAAATGTAGTCTAAGTTACTCCTTATAACATCAGCTATCTGTCAGTGAAAGTCCCATCAAAATCGGGGCAGCCGTTTCGGAGATTAGCCGGAACAAACAGAAAGTCAATTTTATTTATTTTACAAATAAATCTAACTAAAATAAATGTCTTTCTGAAGTTTCATCATAAAATCCTTTCCCTACACACCATATTCATGGGAACCAATGAGAATATAACCACTAGAGAGCGTATAGGCCGATTTCTTCGAAGCACACGACTCACTACCGCGGGTCGGGGGGACGAGGAAGAACGCGCGGCTGCAATTGGTCAGTTCTTGTACGTATGCCTATCGTTAGGGCTGCTCTACTTCATTAAGGGAAAATAGTCGATATCGATAAAATGGATATTAACATTATGAAAAATACTCAAATCATACAATAACAAAAAAAAAAACATGTATCCTATTAATACTGATTTTTAAAATAAATTAATTTGGCATAATTATGTTTTACGAATTAATGTTTTAGGGTCCTGATTTTTCTTTGTAAAAAAATTATAAACGAGGGTCTACATATTTTTGAATAATGCATCTTGCTAATTCAATAAAATGATTTGTTGATTCTATTTCAAATTGATGAAAATTAATATCCGGGACCGACCTTATAAAATAATCGGTATTATATTTCAAAACACATGCAAAAACTTGTATCACATGTATGTCAAACAAACAGATGAAAAAAACTAATTTACATCAAAGACTATCGCCCTCAAAAACTACAAAGTGAAAAATATTTACTATACTTACAAATCAACAAATACATAGAACATTATCAAATTCACTATGATGTATGATTGTATGACCGTCTTCCACGAAATTGTAGCGAATCCAAGTGAAAGTAATTGTACTAATTTGTTGTTATCTGTGGCTTCGTAATATATAATGTGGGTGTAAAATAGCCCGACCGCACTGGGACCGATCGGTCCCAGCACAGAGCATATGGGTCCTAGCGGTGCCTGACGACATAAAAATTATCCTGGACCGATCGGTTCCGGTCGGGGAGAAAGAACAAAAAAATCCCGGAACATATATAAAAAAAACCGACGAACTGTGAACCTTCTCCTTTTTTTGAAGTCGGTTAAAAGTAGATAGGTATTTTATTATAGTAAGTGAATTGAATAAAAATTGTATTAATTTTAATTTTATTATTTTCGATATCAACTTTCAGCTATTAAAGGTAAAATCACTATTTTTTACGATAACATACAAAGGGAAAGAAAAGGATAGAAGCATTAGAATTGTCAAAAGACACCAACGCGCGACTAAAAAATGTGCTCGTTTACCCAGCGACCATTTTAGATAGACGGTGGTTCATAATCTGATTAAATCAAAAATAATTTTTCGTACTGTTTACTTACCGGTGAAAAGTTACACCATCCTTTTTGTAACTAGATGTCTTGGAATGTTTCCCACACTTCACCGCGATAATTCACTATTTTGATGCGTTATAATTGCATAAAAAATTATAAAAAAATGTATTAATTTAGCGTGCACAGAGCTCTAACACTCTGACACAACTAAAATGGTTACTAGTACCGTAGCTGATACATAGGCGACCAAAAGCCAATAGTTTTCGAGCGTCGGGGCCCTGTATGCGCAGTCAAGTGGTTATATAGTCTTTGATGGGAACTGACATACACACCAAATGACTAACTAGTAACCATTCTGACACACAAAACTGGCTATTTAGGTTCGTAACTATATACAGCATGTATCCGAAAGGTGCGGTACTATCAAACTGAACAAACTTTCTGCATGGAACCAACATCGTAATCAAGAAAAACTTATCAGCCGCCCCTTTACATTTGAGTCGAGGTTATTGAAGTTTTGTATGGGTTTCTTTTCATGGTTGTGTTTGATGGTCTGTACCGGGTTTGACCACACTTTTCTGATACAATGCTGTATACACATGATCGGTGGCAGGAGCTTGCCGGAAACCGAGAAAGGTGGCGCACTTCAATCCACAAAACAACTGAATGCTTTGATGCAAATCGTCTTGAAGACAAGAAGCGCTAAATACGCAAGTCGCCCAAAGCCTACATATACAACGATGCTGATCACAGCTCTTCTGTATACGATGTGACCGAGTTTTTACTGATCATCAGAGATCTCACGTAATGAAAGAAAATTAGGAAAGGACTATACTATAAATATACACATACATAGTTTTTTTTTTTACCCTGCCTTTACCCCCATTTACCTTCCTAACATAATTATGCTTATATCGCAATCTTTGTTGTGTCATGTTCGAAATTCTATAATAATTCTTCTCTCATTAAGTCGTATGTGTACGGAAGTAACCTTGATTGTTTCGATTTGAACTGACTTTATTGTAAGATCTACATTAATTAATTATAAATAAAAACTCTTAAGACCCGCGACCAACACATTCTGCGGAATCCTTGATATTCCTTAATATACATATTGTTTGATGTTTCACTAGCCTCGGCTGTAGTCAATAATCAGTCTTTCTGCAACATGGAAGAAATAAAACAAATTATGGGCATGGTTGCTATTAATTTAGTAAATGAAATACATCTGTAATATTATAGAATTTAATTAGGGTACATACAAACATTTTGTAATGTTGGAGTATAATAATCAAACTAATAAGCACTTTGTTTGAGTAGCTAGTGAAAATTTGTGGGTAAGTATGTTTTCAACTGTTATAAAAAAATAACTTTAGAGAGGAGTCAGTGTTTACCGTGAAATATGTTAATAAGTTGCTGAATAAATTAAAACAATACCTATACTTTTTATAAGATAAATACAATAATTATTTTAATAACGATCCTAAACGACGTCAAACTTTAATGAATGACTGTTGTCAATATTTATAATTAATTTTGAATAATCTGCGAATTATTTAAACTTATCTAATCTTAATGCAAATGCAATTCGATAGGACTCCTCTCGTATGATAAAAATTTAATAACGGCGCGCTATGCATATCATTATTCTTTTAAATTTAATCGTAGTTAAATCGATTAAAACATTCCATCACTATTAATTCTCTACGATAAAGGAAATCACACGGATATTTCGAAAGCCAACAAAACAAACAAAAGCATCCACTAATAAGTGTTAGCGTAAAACAAAGAAACGAGTCCAGGTAACGGTGCGTCACCGGCCGACGCCAACCGACACCGCCGCGCGGCGCGCCCGCGACTCCATATTTACAACGGATAAACACTAACAACATCGACGGCCACAAACTTTACCCCTCAAGTGCGCTCGCGACCGGCGGGCCGGACACGGACCGCGGCCGGGCGCGCGATCGTGGACTACCGTAACATCTAACGAGTAAACATCGAATAGTTTCATCCACCGACGTCCATCCGCGGCAGGCTCGGGCGGCGCGGCCCGCAGCCGGCGGTCACGGGCGGGGCGGGCCGCGGCCGCCTGCCGGGCCGCCAGGCCGCAGTCGCGGGTCGGCCGGGCCGCGGGCCGGTCCTACCTGCCCTCTGGCAGCTGCCGCGCCGCCGCGTGCGCGCGCGCCGCCGCCTCCTGCGGGGCACACACGTCAGACACTATCACACGCGCGGGCGCTCGGCGCTGTCGGGGCGGCACGGTACCTTGGTGCGTGGCTGCGGCTTGACGCGCAGCATGGCGGCCGGCGGCGTGGGCGCGGGCGCGGCGCGCGGCGTGGGCGGCACGGGCGGCGCGGCGGGCGCGGGCGGGCGCGGCGCGGGCGCGGCCCGGCCCAACGACGCCAACACCAGGCCGCGCAGCAGAGCTGCGCGACTCTCCGCCTCGGGGCCCGCTTGGCCGTCTGTGGCGCCTGCGGGAGGACGGGCGGTTAGAGCGGCAGGGGTGGGCGCGGGGCGCGAGGTTGCGGTACTCACCGAGGAAGCCGGAGAGGAGAAACTGCGAGTCGCTGGGTTCGGGCTGCGGCTGCGGCTGCGCGGCAGCGGGCGCGGGCGCGGGCGGCGGCGCGGCGCCGGCCGAGCCCGCCGCGCCTCCGCCGCGCCGCGGCAGGCGCTCCAGCTGCTGCCGGGCCGCCTGTCGGTGATTAAACTATAATTGGATTTCACGTTAATTGATACAATTTTCAGAACAAAATGAAATGTGTTAAAATGGGACAGACAACGATTAACGAGGTACGTAGATGGCGCCACCACCACAAGCAGTAAATAGAACGTCTAATGGCATTTGTTTAAATTTTTTAAGATGCAACATGGCATTGTATTGGCTATTTAAAAATTACAGATTTACAGAGGATCTTAATTGATTTTTAGAATCTGCATCTGCTCTAGCCAAAGAAATTCACAATTATATGAATGGCATGTTACATATGAATTAATTTATAAAATATCAATTAAAACTTATGAAGTTGTCGAGAAAGCGAATGTTTAGGCTGCTAGCGCCACTAGCGGTGAATCTCGGCGGTATTCCATTAAATGAGTACTAAACGAAGCAAAACAAGGATGTAAGGATCGTAGCAGGTGCCGTTCTGTAATTTCTGCCTACCCCGTGAGAAAAGGCGTGAGTTTAATATGTATGTGTGTATGTAACTGAGTAACAGAATGATTGATTCTGACCGTGGCCTGTTGTCGTTCCAACTGCAACTGCATCTGTAGCTGCTGCAGCTGGCTGGGCGTGCCGGGCTGGCCGGCTCCTCGCCGCACGCCTGACAACTGCGACAGCAGCTCGGCGATGGGGTCCACCACAGCGTCGCGCGACGACGGCGACAGCGACGAGATGCCGCCGCCCGTGCTGCAATAAACAATTTTTTTTAAAATAACGTAGCTGCACAATTTTATCATATATAAATTTTGCTCATCTGCCTAACCTTTTCACAACCATGTTGGGGTCAAATACCAGTCTAACCATATGCAGTTTAAAAAATACTGGTTATTTATACATGGAGACATTGCCTGTCTGACCTCCACAACCTAGTTACTGGGTAACACAGTATCCCTGGGTAAAACTGGTTGTCACAACTGTCGGGCTTCTGAGGACCCATAATGACTGTCAAAAGATCCACAATATTTTGTTCTAGGTTAATATTGGTTAAAGAAGATTAAAATACTTGTAGATGTGTTTACGCTAGTATAGTGCAATTAAGTGGTAGCATGCTGGCTGCCATTGCAGCCTGCACACTATGATGTTTTAACTGTATGAGGGTGAGTCCTGGCATAGTCACCCAGAGTGCACTGAAGCCTCAAACAAATAGATAAAAACCGGGCAAGAGCGAGTCGGACTCGCGCACCGAGGGTTCCGTACCATCATATGTTTTTAAATTTTCACCGGCGAGCTACTTACTAGATCTCGTTCAAACCAATTTTCGGTGGAAGTTTACATGATAATGTACATACATCATATATATATTTTTTTGTTTTATCATCCTTTTATTTTAGAAGTTACAGGGGGGGGGACACACACATTTTACCACTTTGGAATTGTCTCTCGCGCAAACTATTTAGTTTAGAAAAAAATTCTATTAGAAACCTCAATATCATTTTTGAAGACCTATCCATAGATACATAGGATAGGATAGGATGGCATAGGATAGGATTGATGAAAAAAATTTTTTTGAGTTTCAGTTAAGTATGGGGAACCCCCATAATTTATTGTTTTTTCTATATTTTTGTGAAAATCTTAATGCGGTTCACAGAATACATCTACTTACCAAGTTTAAACAGTGTTAGCTCTTATAGTTTCGGAAAAAAGTGGCTGTGACATACGGACGGACAGACGGACAGACAGACAGACATGACGAATCCATAAGGGTTCCGTTTTTTGCCATTTGGCAACGGAACCCTAAAAAGGTAGTAGAAAAATTATTTAAGAGTAATTAAAAAGTGTAGAAATAGCTGTTACCTGAACTGCATGTTGGTGCGTCTGGCGCGACTCACGCCGCGACCCGAGTGCGGCATGCGTCGGACTCCGCCGTGCCTGATACCGCTTGGTTCATCGTGCAGCGTGGTTAAGGATATCATTCATCAGACAATACAAACACCCAGATTGTTACAAATATACGTGAATATGATGCATCAGTTTATAAGACCTTGATCATTTTTTAGAACAGTTCCTTAACGCGGTAGGAGTTGAATGGTAGAAATCACCACACTGAAAAAGCGTTATGCCCCTCCACGCGACTTTCTCTCTCTCTTTGCCTCTTTCTATAATAATACTAGTGTATGTGAGTTTCACATAAGGAAATTCGACCCTGACAGGAATTCCCCGACCTCACACGTTTTTTTTTATTAGACAATATAAAAACAAAATAGATTAAACAAATAAAAGCTATCCTAGGACTCCTGTCCAGCTCATTTTACACTGTTTAATTATAGCAGGATATCAAGAATACCTAAAAGAAAGCATTACGCTTATGATATTGAAAAGGATATCAGAAATGAAATGAGATCTCTAGGACCAGTCCTATGCTCCAGGGTAAGATGTCCTGCAAAGTCATCAGTCACGAAATTTGGTTCCCCACCAGGCATCGAAGCGCACACTGGGCAGACCACCTGTGCACAATAAGAAATGATTAAACAAATACATTCACAGATAATTAAAGAAATAAGAAAAAAAAAAGCAGGTTCAAAGAACTTTGTTTTAATTAGATACAGCCAACTGCATGTCACACTTGAACAATGAGGAACATTCTTACTGCTTCGATTTTGAACCTTATGGGCATTTAAAGATACTGCCAAGTCCATTTGTCACTATAGACATGCAGTTGTCTGTAATATGACAAGCAGATTTCATAAGAAATATGAAATTATGAAAATGTATGGGAATGCAATGAGTAAGATTCCAATATTTTTTTCAGTTATTTGAATATCACCACATGATACTTACAGCAAGCGTAGTATCTGCATGCTCTGCCGTAACATGCTCCATGAGCGCTGTGTCAGTGAAGCCCATCCGATTGCAGAATGGACATGTGTATGCCTGAGGCTGTTCCAAAGTTAGTGCTTCTCCACCATAGTACAGATCTGAAGGTGATATGGAATCATATGAGATAAATACTTTTAAAAGTCTGCTCACATTTTTTAACCCAGATATTACTGAAACATTTTTTTCCAGGAAAGCTAGGAAAAGGTGGTCTTTTAGGCCGTTGTAATATAGGGGTTAAATACATAGTATAAATAATAAAATATCATGATTTAATATCCATGCATTGGTGTCTGAAATTATAGCTCCATTGTTATGTATTAATATTCTTTTCAAGAAAAACATGATAAATTCATGAAGCTTGTTTTCAAAAACTTTTCATAGAATGTTTATTGGTTAAGTAAGGCTAAGATTGTTTTTGTTAGCCAACCAATGAAAAATGGAACCAACAATGACTCAAGTCTTTTGAGAAAGTGAGAATGAAATTATTTTACAGAAGCTTGTTGCATGGTTTCAGTGGAAGAACAGATAAGCACAGGTTTCTTATAAGAATATTATTAGTATAAAGCAGCTTTGTGGGTGACTTAAAATGTTTTCATTTATCATCATTGAGAATTCTTTGATTCATTAGTTGTAATGGAAATTGATGGTAATGTTTGATAAATACATACATACTAGGCCGGTTTTCCATAGAAATCTCTTTGTCTTATAAAAATACAATACAATAATATTTATATAATGTCATTTACCTTATATGTTAATTGTATTCTTTATAAACAGAGGCCTGTGAAGTACATTTTCAAAATTTCCAACCATCCCATTTCAAATAGGGCTCAAATGTTTTTTCATAAGATAATAAATTATGGTTAAACAACATTTTGTTTGGTGTTCTAAAAATGTATGTCATACAAAAAAAATAACAATATTTCAGTTGTTGTTTTGTGTTAGGAGTTTAAAAGAATACTATCTCTGTTCTTCACCTTGCAGAGGTATTATGTACAAGCATTTGGCATATAAGACGCGGTCTAATATATATAGTACTGTAAATAGGTCTCACCAAAGTCACTTCTAGATAGAATGCATTGCATGGGGTGCTCTGTGGTGTGTTGGTTTGTCGTAGCGCCGGACTCATAGCAGGCTGCGCACAAGTCATAGTCGATGCAAATCAAACATTTGTATCGTCGTCCCCTGAAGTTATTTTTCAAACAAGAATCACAGCTGACTCCTGAAAATATGTCAATACACAAAATACAACAACAATTCCTTATTTCCTTTACATTTATGACAATGACATGAAAATTGAACGTATAAAACGTATAATTGCGCTATGATGACAATATTTTCATATTTTTTTGCAATGAAATTCGCAGTGACAATAGCATCGAACAAATTTTGATTATCATTACCCACCTTCATGGCGATTCATTTTCGCCAGAAAATGTCGTCGAAACAGACACTTCTTGGCACCAGGATTACCGGTACTATATGAGGTATTTATATTACTAATCTAAAATAAGTAGCACAACATATAATATATTAAAATACAAGATTGTTAACAAAAATTTCCAAGCAAACCTAACCCAACCAGGCCATAATGACGTCACATAAATGAATGAACCATCGATATGGCTTTTTCTTTTCATTATTAGGCAACGGCATAGCTTACTCGGCTTTTACTGTCACGCTTTACTGCAGAGCAAATTATCGATTAAATATTTTGAATATTTCTCGACAATCAATTTTATTATGCAAAATGAAATGTAATACTTTATTAATTCTATAAATCGCACTTAATTTTCAAAACAAAACCTGTTACCATTATATTCTGTGGTTACAGAAGCATGTTGTAAAGTTGTAATCGTTGTTGTGACAAATCAAGCCCTTGAAGCGCTCCTTGTGCTTTTAATCTTGAACTTACATATGGTATAAGGTCCCGGGAGTCCGTGACCTTACAAACTTATGGAATCCTTGAAAACTGGTAATTTAAAAAAAAATCTTCATAACTTATCTTTAACTTCGGAAACCCTAAGTGGGTTGCCGAAGTTAAAGATAAGCTAGAACTATGGTTCGACCGGTTTTAGATAACACAAATTAAAAATTGTTAATGTGGCGAGCAAACTGGTATATTTTAAGAAACATAATGGTGAGTAAATAATAATAATATTAGCAATCATAACATAATGTGTTTTAATATGTTGCGTAAAACCATCCGCTTATCTGCGCCCTGCCTTAGGGCTTTTGTTCCGTTGGTTAGTCGAATCGATGTGTCGTCGGGTATCTTATAGTACTCTTTGGGCACTACCATAGACACCAGGTCGATAAAAAAGAATGACATCTCTAAATAGCAGAAGCAGAAAAAAAAAGACAGACATGACATTTTTGACAGCTATTTTAAAAAGTAACTTTCGTTTCCATTCGTTTCCCTCATTTTTGGATTTTCGTTGAGTTCTGTCTGTAAATTATATTTAAAATAAAGTGAATTTGCTCGTGCATCGGCATCGGCAAGATATTAAATCGATGCAGTGAAGAAAACTAAATAAACACTATAGTACATGTTTTGACATTCAGTCTTTTTATTCTCCATCTTTTTGCGCGGGAATCGCGGGGTAATGTCGAATGAAATTGGATTTTTATTATTATAGAAAATGACTGATGCGCTGTGCCATTTAGTTGTAGATGGAAATGAGGTTTTGGAATTTAAGCTGGGTAAGAATTTTGTATACACGTACAAAATCATAATTGTAGCATCTTGGTATCTGTTCTACTCGACCATGTCCTACCAATAAATAACGATGTAATTGTATACTTTTATATATTCCTTTCAAAGGACCTGTCTCAGTTTGTTGGCAACAGTAGGTACAATTTGTTAATTCTCCTTTCTTTTCAGTGAGATCTGTAGATGATCTGGAGAATGATGACACAAGTTTCGGTCCTGAGATGTGTCACCAGGTTTTCGGGGAGAACGAAAACATATTTGGTTACACAGACTTGCACATTAGACTTTATTATAGCGCAGGGAGTCTGCAGACATATCTTGGAATTGAATACACAGAAAAGGTATTTGTTGAATGTCTAATATATTTTTTTTTATGTTTTATTACATGTGCTGTCTTTTTTACAGGATTAAAAACTTGTCTTGGTTAGTTAGTTTAGTCTTGTCTTGGTTAGTTGTAGCCTTCAGTACAAGTCTAACAGGAATGCAAGCTTGTCAATTGTCACCGGTATCCATTTTGTGTTCTTGTTTAGCTACTGTATGCTTCTTATGTTGTGATAAATATTATTGTCAATGTGCCAAGTATGAATCAATTATTCAGAAAAAATTGTATCAACATCTTTGTAAAATATCAATAACCCTGTTCCTCTTATATGTTCTATTGTTGTTCTTGGGAGGTTATATTGTTGTAATAGTTACTATCTAAAGATCTAATGTGTTTACAGATTGAACCAAATAAATCTGAGGGTATGAAACCAGATGATGTTGAAGGTGCCTTGACTAAAGTGTTAGCACCAGGATATGTCACCAATTTAGACCACTTTGTGTCGATACTAAAGAAAGATGAGTCATTTACACCCTACGGACAGTTGATACATGCCTTTTCAGTTGAGCCTTGTAAGTATATTAGCTGAATTTAACTAAATTTTTTACTTTATCACAACATTGCTACTGATTTTAAAGCCGGTCATTTGTGGTTATATCAGTTGACTGTCTCTTATAAAAAATTGTCAGGCATTGAGTGTCACTGGTTTACTTAGGTCAATGAACATTGTTATGAGTTTGTTGACAGACATGCAACGTAAATAAAATAACTTTGTTCAATAAAAATAGCAGGTTAAGTGGTATGATCAGTAAGTAACAGGCAAATGGAATACATAATATGTAGCTGCATCATTATCAATAAAATAGTGGGCACTTTAAAACTTGCGAGTTTATTAAACCAATCAGTACAAATACATTCTTGCACATACATTCTTTGTTATCAATTACTCATATTTGAGGAAATGTTGTGACACTATAACACCATTGATCCATAATGGCAATTAGCTGTTGGCTGGCATAAGTTCTTTCACTTGCCCTTCTTAGTTGCTTTTTCACATCGAGCAACATATTTGCATTGGGCAACTTGCCTCAAATGGACTATCCGGACTACTCTGTAATTAGTATTGCCTTCTGTATGGTTGTTCTGACAGCCTCTTTTAGCTTGTCAATCCAATGCGTGGATGCTTGTTATCTATTCCTTGTGGCATCTACATGCATAACTTATGGTTTAAAACAGAGGCACCAATTAGTTTTGTTGGGGGTCCGTTTAAAAAAATAATATGAATGTTGCAGTCCATTTGGTAGACGATTACTAGGAAGTAGCAACCAAGATTAAAAATATCAAGTAAGAAATAAAACAAAAAGAAACATATTTCATTAAGTAACAAACAAATATTATGTAATCAACAAAAATAACAAAGTAAGTAATTATTATTTGTCTTGTCTGAATTGGAGTAAAGTAAAAAAATGGGTCTATAACTTGCACCAAGCTAAAACTCAAACTATTTTTTATATTTTAGATTTAAGTTTTAATTACTGTTATGTAGTACCTAGTACTTAGGGTTTCCACAAAATAGGTTGACAGCCCGGATCCTGACTGCGGCCCGCCATTTGGTGACCCCTGGTTGAAAATAAATATATTGCTCTATGAGATATCTGTTCACAGAGCCAAAGCAGAAAACGAAAACGAATTTCTGATGAAAGCAGAAAATGAAATAAAAAACATTAATATTAATATATATATAGGGTGACTGCTAATTAGTGACCGATACTTAAACACGTGATTTTACTCATCATTGTGAACAACTTTTACTATGGGACCAAACCTGAAATCGCGAAAAAAAAAACAGCTGTTCCCTACATTTATGTTCGTCTAACTCGTCAAAATGTAGGGAACAGCTGTTTTTTTTTTTTGCGATTTCAGATTTGTTCCCATAGTAAAAGTTGTTCATAATGATGAGTAAAATCACGTGTTTAAGTATCGGTCACTAATTACCAGTCACCCTATATATATATAATTCTTTTAGACATTTAGAACTTTGTAAACTTACACGAAGTTTCTGCACCCAATTTTAAGTACTTTTCGTTTTCGGCCGAAAAATCGTTTTTTCGTTGGTGAACGTAAAAAATATTTACCTCAAATTAATACTTTACTTTTGGTCAACCTCTAACACTTATGTATTTTTGTTTTGTTAAGTTGATGGTGGTGAGAAGCGATCGTTTGAAGTGTTCTACTCTGAAACATCTACCCCTAGCTTCCTAGCATTCCATGCGAGGCTACAGACCTTTTTGTTGTGGTATGTGGATGCAGCATCATTTATTGATGTGGATGATGATCAGTGGACATTTTTTACAGTGTAAGTATTATTAGGACGAATCTTAATGAATGTGCAAAGAGTGATCATCCCATAAAATCAAAATTAAAAGTAATTTATTAAAATTAGGCTGAGAATCAGCACTTTTGGAATGTCAAAATTACATAAAACCACAGACTTAATAAGTCTGTGCATAAAACAGTCCCACAAAACGACCTTCACCACTTCCTAGTGGTTTCGTTTTCGCAACAAAATCCCCAGCCGCATATGCGCAGCACCATACATGGACTACTTGTGTTATGTGCTGCTAAACCTCACAGACTGATTTACCTGCACAGCATTTGATAAGCCATGAGGCTGTCTCTTATTATCCTATGCTATTTTAGATTGAGATTAATTCAGATACCTCCATCATGTCTTATCAGATTTTAATAACTTCTTATGTCTTTCTATCTATAGTAATATTATAAGATATTCATTTTGTTTCACTCAACTTATGTTAACCTATGAACCCGCTTACTGTATTACCTGGTCAACAAAACTATTTTCTATTTCTATTAGTACCTTCTATTTTTAATATTAATGAGCTAAGGCATTACTTTCACATCTGCCATGCATGGTTCCAGATTCGAGAAGTTCCAGTCAAGTGAAGGTGGCACCCGCTACGCAACGGCTGCGTACGCGACGGTGTATCGCTACTACGCGTACCCACGTCACTCGCGCCCGCGCATCTCGCAGGTTCTCACGCTGCCGCCGTTTAGAAAGCTTGGCATCTGTGCGCAACTGTTACAGGTCAGCTCTTGCTCACTATGTTTATCTATATCCATACTAATAGTAACTCTGTTACCTTCGAACTAGTGGATACTTTTATCCTGGTAGCATGTTTCCGCGGGGTAATTACTGACCTCCACATCAGTGTCCCAGTGGCACTATGGAAAGATTTTTCGACGTTCAATCTCTGAGTGGGTGTAACCAGGGGTTGTACAGTACCCAGCGGGGTAATTGCGTAACACACCATCAGTAGCAATGGCAATCAGTAGCAGTTGTGACAGTTAAACAACATTCATTGCGTTATGTACATTGTTGAACAGACAAATTTTTCTAACATATGAAGCGATGGATTAGCAAGACCCTTCAAAATTATTCAGATTGTGATAGTGTGTTATGCAAGTAGGGTGCAGGTGTTAATGTGTCATATGGAGCTTAAGGTTACAAAATACTATTGAGATTCATACTGGTCCTATTGCGGTCTTCTTTTTAAGCGTGTTGATGGCAAAAATACAAAAAAATAAACATAGTTTTTTGTTAATTTCTTTGGCCCAAAATTCAGCAACGCGGATACCATTCGCTGACGCGGCCATTAGGTCCTCACGTGTGCAGGTGACAGGGCATGCGGTGCAAGAGAGGTGAGCCATTGTCTGTGGAGAGACATTGCGGTCATCTCGCCATATTGTATTGAAATGAAAATAATAGTAGTTTCGCCTACGATACAGGGTGAATTTTTCAAGTGGGCGTGGATGGCCAAATCCGAAACTATGAGGAATAGCTTTTTAGTTTCCCGTATGTCATTACTTCCCAGAATTCGATCCTTATCAGCGACACTATCGGATGGTGTAATAATACAGTGTTTTTTTTTTTAAATCAACGGGTTCGATTCCTGGCTAGAAATATTTATTTTTCAAAAATCCAATGATGCAGTTTTAGTTTTCATCAAAATCGAGCCCGCGACTCCTTTGAGTACTTTTCGCTATTCCTCATAGTTTCGGATTTGGCCATCCACGCCCACTTGGAAAATTCATTCTGTATAATAATATGTAGATCGCTGCACGTAAATAAAATATTACACATTTGCGTGGATACCGCCGCGATGCAGTAATGAGGCATAGAATGGATATGTATGGCTTGGTGTATTGGCCCAGTGCCATCTGCGTTAAACTAAAATTATTACCACATTCTAGTCATAGCTACTTGAACTATCAAATTGGTATCAGAGTATCAGTTTCCAAATAATTTTCTGCATGTATGTTTTGAATAAATAATGTATGCAAGTTATTTCTTTCAGGCTGTTTACTCCCACTTCATAATACAACCAGAAGTAGTTGATATTACAGTAGAGGATCCATCACAAGACTTCCAGAGAATTAGAGATTATGTTGATGCTAAGAACTGCAGTGATTTACCAGCTTATCACCCTGTGAAACTACTTCAAGGGTAACTATGACGAATTTTATTTATAGCTATCAATTCTTCTAGACAGGCAAGAAACAGGGACAATTGGAAGGGGTTGGAGGAGTCCTTTGTCAAAGGGCACACAGAGATTCAGAACTGATATTTAATTCTGAAAAAAGGCTATAAATAAACAATTATTCTTTTTTGTGTCGCTGGCACAACTGTATCTCAATTTTGTTGGCCCAAAACTTCGCCACTTGTACAGCGGCGTCGGTGGCAGCACAGAAGTCATTTGACTGCATGTTTTGGGACACAGAGCGGATGATAGGAGCTATCTATTTATCCTGTCTATTTCAGTGTATGGCATGCAATTACACAGCTTAGAAAAATAAAGAATAGTTCATGTATTAGAAAAGAAGGTATTATACGCTCCAATGTGACGCCAATGCTGTAGGCTAGTAGTGGGATTATAAACGAAAGTACTTAACGTTAACGAACATCGAAAGTATAATAAGCCCCGAAACTAATAGGATAAGTAAGTAGTCGACTAAGTTTTACCAAAACAATTGTTTTTATTTTAAAGGGACTGAACAATACCTTACCGGTGACAGAGGGGCTATGGAAGAAGTAAACGTGTTGCGCCTTTTACCAAGTAACATGGGACAAGGGCAGGAAGATGATAATGATTTTAATTGTTTCAGGTTCTCTCAAGACATGGTGAACCAAGCCAGCAACAAGTTCAAGATCAACAAGAAACAATCGCGGCGTGTTTATGAGATCCTCCGCTTGAAGAATACCAACACATCTGATAAGACTGCCTACTTGAATTACAGGCTTGACGTCAAAAATAGACTCAATGCACCTTTCCAGGTATGATACAATTGATTGTTGTCTGTTTTTGTACTACAAACCCGCATTGGGCGCGCGTGGTGGATTACGGACCACTCCCTCTCACAGAGAGAAAATTTGTCTCAGCAGGGGGAACATTATAGGCTGATTATGCTATACTACAAAGTTCTCTCTAACCAGCCTATAAGTGTCACTGCTGTAGACTGAACATTTGTCTGCATATAAAAATAATTTATGTCATGTTTTGGCACAAATTGTCTCTAATCAGCCCCTAACCGTAGTGCTGAACATGTGTCTACCCACAAATATAGATAGACCTAGATAACGCAAGTATCACGAACTGTATGAAAACCAAGCGTGCCATTTTTTTGACTACCTACTATGACGTCAGAAGCTCGCGCTCTCGCTCACGCTTGCCTAGCCAGCAGTACACAGGACTGAGCGCGAAAATGGCGGCTTACGATTTTTGAACGTAAGCTGGTGCGATTTTTGCCACGCAAAGTAGTTGCTCTTCGTTATCTAAAAAAAAATCTATATCTGTGTGTCTACCTATAAACGTGTATACCATAAATTGATGTTTATCATTTTCTGTGATTATGGTACAGCAATGATTTTTAAATTATTTTATTTACCTTTCCATTATAAAGGAAACAAGACTATCGTTACCTTTGTAACTACAATTTCCTTACCTACTATAAAATGTATAAACGTTTTAAAACATCATATTGCTTACAGAAAAAGAAATTAGAAATGAAAAAATTACAAAAGGTGCTAAAGCCTGAAGAATACGCAGCCACAGTGAGTGCCACGGGACTGAGCGAGACGCATGGCCGCTTGGCCAATCAATACCTAGCATTGGAGCAGGAATACCGGCGCGTCATACACAGGATGGAACAGGACTAACCGCTCTCTGCTTGATATTATGATCCATTGTTTAACGGCGCCATACACTATACTAATGCCAAGACTCGTGCCAGTCGCGGCCGTGAGAAGGACATATTGAAGCTGTATGCCGAGTCGTATGATCTAGCTTCTGCATTTTATGACCACGGCTGGCCCGAATGTTGGCGTATACTATAATACCCTTTTCACACGCTCCATCTGCCCGTTAGCTGCAGTATGAATTTGTGAAAAGAGGTCAGTGCAGCATTCCCATGGCAAGTAGAACCTACTTGTAACTTGCCAGGGTGTGCTGGTCTATCGGTGCATAGCGCCCTTAATTAGTGGTAACGTCGACCATAGGTTCCATTTGCACATACTACAATCACATTTTTTAACGTTTGTTTTATTTACTTCTAAGAATTTTGTATTATTGCGAAGAATTAAATTGTTGGTGATAAAGACCTGGTCTAGCTCATTTTAAGGTTTTAGTTCTAATATAATTTTTTCATTATTTCAATTTACTCTTTTAAATTATTATTATTGAAATAAATCTCAGTACTATTGTCAGTTTACCAGTTTACTTTGATCTCAGGTTGAGTACCATTTCCAACCAGATCATATTTTTTTTAGTGAGTTATTAAAATTGAATATGCAAACATTCACAAAAAATGGTGGCTAAGCTATGGTAACACCTGGTTAAAAACCAATTATAGATAAGGTGTTTTGTTCAAAGTAGAATACATTATGTTTGGTAAAACAATTTAATGTTTCTTGTGTGCCTTATGAACACAACACTTCTTAAATGTAATTTTGTTAAGGTGAATTATGTCTTATTACTTTTAATTTTCAATACAGATAATGACCATGTTAGATTCACGACCTAAATATCTCAAAAGTTAAGTTTGAATGTAATTTTTCAAAATAAAACACTCGATTTTAAATAATATTTATTTTTCTTTTTAAGGTTGTCCACTAAATAAAATGCAGTACTATTAATAAATATGTGTTAAACATTGTACGTAAATTGTTCTAAGGGCACTAAATGTCACTCATGTGTAAGAATATCTGAAATTACATAATCATTATTATTATTGAACTGCTGGCTATTTTTCTAGTCTCAAACTACGCTGTACTTATTATAATAATCATGACAATATCTACGTATGCGGAACATTGAGCAGTGCCAACGTTCAAACGGCGGCATTGATCGAAGTTTCGTATAGTAACTACTTGTAATATATTGATATAGTTTGTAATAACGTGCAAGTTGCGGCAGAATGACAGCCCATAGCTTCCAAGCGCAAGAACAATCGGCATTCTGCAAAAGGCGCATCACAGCACGCACGGTAAATGATATAACTAGCTGAATCACTAAAACTATTGCCAGTGTAAATACTTAGACCATCAATACTAGCCTTTGATTTTGATCAATCATTCTAACCATTAAATAGTCGCCTGCAGTCATTGATACCTCAGAGTTAATATATAATTGTATTGTATTCTCCAAATTTACGAAACTCTTTTAGGTGAAAAACGTGCTAAAAGAAAAGGATTAGGTTGTGGGATCGCCCGCACTTTGGGATGAGGCACGCTAGGCATGGCGGGCTGATATCAGTCGAGGGTGCGGCGAATGTACAAGTATCTCTCGGGGCTCTCGGGCCCCCGACTTATGGTAGTAGAAGGAACAGTGGGGTTTTAGTCGGTAGGAGTCCGACATAACCCTCCGCTCATGCCAGACGGAGGGTTTCCAAACGAAAAAAAAAAAGGTTAGGGGCCCCCCTAGAAAAAAGCCCTAGATACGCCAATGGTTAACATTCCGACACAGCTGCGCTACGGCTATTATAATCACAAAATGACAAGTGCGTTGGCTGTTTGTATGGACCGACAAACTATTGCTATAAGATGCAGCACAAAGTTGAAAGATTAAATGTAGGCTAGTCCAACTATAACGACTATCCCCTACCTATTTAGAATAATCATACCGGGTTCCCTATTGTGCATTGATAGGCCAGTGCTAATAATTAACAAGGTCCCAATTACAACCACTACATAATACTGACAATCGTTTCCTACAAGAAAATAGTACCCTACTTACTCTTGACTGGGACACCACATTCGGACATGTAAACGTTTTAAAAAAAAAAAACGTAATCACTCACAAATCGCTCACCCTGGCAGTTTGTATCAATGACGGTCGGTCGGTCTTTACTGGATTTCAAAGCATTTTTTTTCTACCTGTGGAGATCCAGCACACTCATTGCGTAACACACTATTAATCTCAATCTGAATAATTTTAAAGGATATTGCTAATACATTGCTTCATATTTTCGAAAAATATGAAGCAACGTAAATAGCGCAATGAATGTTGTTGAACGTGAACTGTCAGTATGAAAGCCATTGCTACTGATAGTGTGTTACGCAATTACCCCGCTGTACCAAAGGTAGTAAAGACTCTACGCTCCGAAGTAATGTCCGAGTCAAGGCGTGTATTCAACATGTGAATTTTGAAATACATTATTTCAACAATATGTCTCCTAATGAAGGCGTTACAATAAGTCACTCGTTTACAATATTGATTGTTTCCTAGTAATCTCAACATTACTAAGCACGTAGTATCAAATTCGCTGCTATATTATCAAAATATTGTTAAAAGAGATTCAAGAGGAAAGCGTGTTCGTATTTTTGATAATATAATAGCGAATCCTAAACACCGCTGACATGTTTCTTTTGTTTCAATTTTGGACGGTGGCGAATAAACAACATTCTTTTGAATTAATTTCGACTCGTAAAAAATATTCAGCGATTAGTTTTTAACATTTTGGAATGTAAAGTATCTCAATAGAGAGCAAATTAATTGTTCTGATGAGTATCCGTTTATAATTTAATGCGAGCGGGACATGCTGTCTGCCACGTAGTACACCTCGCCGAACCATTCGCTATGCTCGTCTAAGTACCTGTGGAATAAATACAATTATTTAAGAAAATTAGCAGCTTTAAACAAAAGTGGAAAGAGAGTGGGGAAGCTTTTGACCTGCAGTGGGACATAACAGGGAAAAAAAACTGTTCTGGGAAAAACTGTTTTGCATACATTAAATAGTTTTATGTTGAACACTTACTGCACAAACATATCAATGTGTTTGAGAATCAGCTTCAGTTTGAAGTCAGGCATCTGAGTGGCATTCAAAAAGTCTGGCAATTTCACTGGAATTAAGAAAATACATAATATAATGCTTTTGGCTGACTTGAAAGTATGATGAAATAAAAGTAAAAGTACAGTACCGAAGAGTCTGGCAAGATGAATGGCACCATACACGCGGCATGGTAAATGTTCGGTTCCCTCGCGGGGAATTATCTGCCACTTCGCCACCTGACAATAAAACGACTGACATGTAAAAAGTCTGCTAAGAATACAAAGCCAAAATAGAAAAAAAAATAATATGCATAGGGTGTAGCATATGGACATTAGCATTAACAGTTTGTATGCTACATATCCGTTGACTGCCTCGTTGATCTACGGGGCGCAAGCGCTACTGCTGAGTATGAGGTCTTGGGTTCAATTCCCGTGTGGAGCAGTGTTCTTGGGTTTTTTCTATCTAGAATTTCTTAGAGGCCGTCTCCACCAGCGAGAGAATCGCGGCGATATTATCGTCGTGCCACGTAATTCTATACACTCTCTTAGAACGTGTCTCCACACGGCGGTATCATCGCGGCGAAAATTTGATGGCACGGCGAGACTCACCGCGATTCTCTCGCTCGTGGAGACGTCCCCTTAGCAGCAGCCCTGAGTCTGGATTCCAGGCCAGTTGATGGCAATAGGCTTGCCCCCTATTGTGGGTGTACTATAGGTACTCTGCCTATCTCTTCGGGGAATACAGGCGTGATGTTATGTCCGTTGATATTAATTTGATATGGATACAACCCCTTAGGTTCTGGACCTACCTTATCAAGCAGCAGTGACAGCGGCGTGCGCGTGGTGGTGGGCGCAGGAGTGGCCTGCGTGGGCCGCGCCCAGCACTCGCTCAGTGATGACCCGCTACTACCGACGCTGAAACGCATAAGTATTTGTTCAAAAATTAAAATGGTAAAATACAGTATAAATCGAAATAATGTAGGCATTACAAAGTTTGATGCCTGTAGGATAAAACTGTATCATAGATGGCATGAGTTCTTATAATTACTATTAGGTACTCATAACATCAATAAGTTGATGCTATCAGCCAGTGGGTCGCCTATGCGAAGGTAGGTACAGGTTCAGTTTCTAAAACAGTCGAAGTCACACACGAAGTAGATCATTTCTTTGTCGGAAGGAAAAGGGTGACCTATAATTAAAAAAAAAAAACATTTTACAGGGACATTGGATTTTATGGCAGGAAAAGAATACGCGTAAGTCTTCTTAGAAATCCGCCATGGCAAAGTTTGCTCTGAACTGTTCTCAGGCTAGACCTATCTAGGAGCAGATAATGCGCACATTTGACAACGTTTTTACCTGGATGACATAGTTTCAAACAACCTCGGCTCGCCAGCTGAAGTTGATGGAGTCGGCTCCTCATTTTCCGATTGAGACACCACAGACTTGTGAGAACGGAGCCTGAAAACAATACATTAGTAAAAAAATATGACTACCAATCGTAAAAAAGCGAAATCCTTCTAAAACTATGTAAGTAAAAGTTTGTATGTTTGTTGGCACGTAAAAAGATTATGACCTGTATTAAAACATAGGATTATAATTTTATTACGTAATTTGACAGGGGGGCGTTGTTGGTAAACATTTTGTGATGTGTAACCATGGACGTAATATTTCGCAATACGGTTTGCACCCACAGCATCTGACATGTTACTTCTATGTATATTACGTCCATGTGTGTAACAGAAATTTTATTGACAAAACACGATGGCCACGATAGTTCCGATTTTGGCCACGCCAAACCTTGCCACCTTGTAAAGTTGTATGTAGTTCATTTACCAACCTCCTTGCCACATTGCCGCTGCGAGTAGCACATCGACCTTCGCGAGTCTTGCCGGATCCACTGACGTGGTTGTCATCAGTGGTCGAGTCACTGATAGCAGCGGTCTTATCATTGGAGTCGCTCTTCGATGCGATAATATCATCGTTGTTGTTGGATTCACCTGGTGAAAATAAAATGAAGTACTTACTTTAACTTTAGGATTCGAAAAAAATGGCGGACGCAGACACATATACTTGGGCGGATGTGTTGTTTTGCAAAAAGTAGTGTAGTCATTTCTACAATATTGTTTCGTGCCGTGGTAGTTTGTTAAAATAAATAAGAATATACTTAGTTGAGAAAAGATTAAATAAAATAGACTAGACTAAATTAAATATAAGATTAGATTCAAGTTCTTTTTTTTTGCAGGTTCTTACCTTCGCTCTTTTCAGCATCCATAGGATCGGGCGGCAGATGCGAGTACTCCGGTATCTTGGGGCTCTTGAGATCTTCCTCAGCCGCAGTCAGCACTTCTTCCTCAGTACCCATCGGTTCATCTTCATACTCTTCTTCTCCCTCCAACTCCAGCTTCTTGCATTCTTCTTGCCTAGAATCATGTGTCTTTTAGATTTTTTATTATGTTATGTAATTAGATGGCAGACGGCTTAGCTGTTATGAAGCAGCAACCGCCGTCTTTAGGCATCTGCAATTTCAGAGATATCACATTTGTGTTAAAACTACTAATTACAATGGCATCAAAAGCCTTCTAACTGGAATATAGCTCTGCTGCTTATGCTCTCTTGGTCTTGGATATGCTGGTGGTACTTCCCCTGACGAGCTCGTTTCATTAGGAGAAGTAGGTAAGAAGAAGTACTACTACTACTTAATAGGAAGAAGGTTTAATGTCCATTGTCATTAATTCAGGGGTGCGCCGCACACCTAAATGAATGGCAATATTTTGCCATTCATTTAGGTGTGTGGCTTTATTAAGCGTGTTGTTTTTCAACTTCCGGTGCTGAATCGAGCATTGAAAATTGCTTAGCGCTAGTGAAAAGTTATATAATAACTTACTCGTCGATGAATTGCCCGCAGATCTCATGATACTGGGGCAGTTCTTGCTTGTACAGCAGATGACCGCGTAAGATGAAGTCGAAGTACACACGGAGACCGTCTGCCACTTCACGGACTAGGTTCAACCTGTAAATAGACAGTGAAAATGTGTGAAGGTAGAAGTAGTCGATACTCTCATAGACTCTTCGATACACTCTGATCTGAAAATAACTTCTTTGGAATTTATTATGCATGGCTGGAATAGGGCGGCCGGCGGTCATTACCTATGTTAAAGGCACCTTCTAAGTTTCAGTGGAAAGGGGTAGTAAGTTTTTTAGCCCAACATCTGTGAGATCGTAGGCAAAGAATGAACTTATTTTTTGTTATGCGAGTCGATCTGTGCGATGATATTTCTAAAATTCAGCTTATTCAGCATCTAAAAAACCTTCCTTGGTAGGGACGCCAATTAAATCTGTGGATTGAAACAAAAACAGGCGTCATCAACATAATCGTACCTGCAAGACACGTCAAGCATGTCTGGTTTCTGCGGAGGATCATGCCGTGCGCGCGTGGGGTGCCATGCACCAGCGCGTGCGAACCATTTTACGAACGACTCCAAGATCTGCGCCGCGCACGGAGTCGCTGGCAGCTGGGACAGGCGACCACGCTTCACCACTAGATGGTAGTCGAATGTCAGGCGATCGCTGGAAGACGTCACCAAGAAAATCAAGAACCAGTAAATTTAAAATGAGACTGTGAAGTGAACTCCGAGTTTGTTTCGGTTCTTCTCAGAGTAGTCAGATAGGAAACACCGACCGACCTAATCTAGTTAAAAAAAAATATATTGACGCGTAAAAGTGTTTGTAAAAAGCTACTTACAGGAATAAAAATTAATATCATCAGGAAAAGAAGGCAGTGGTGTAGGACACTACATCATTGCATTGATTGGCTCAAAAATGTTGTTTTCAAAAATACTAGCTCCAATAAGATTTTTAGTAGGGAGGCGGTTTGTAGAGTAGGGAGTGTATTCCGGGAGAATATTTCGTTGTTTAAGAGGTGTTACATAATCTTACGAGTTACGACGACCGTGTTATACGTATTTGTTTCAGTTGCATGGAAGTAAATACCCTCGACGAACACCTAGATGAAAAGAAGCACTCTATTCAATTAATTTCTGTACCATTATTATTATTTACCGTAAAGCAGAAGGCAGTGCGATGTGCGCCCGTCCCACGTGCACGTTGGGCGGCGGCGAGCGTGGCTGCGAGTTCCCAGACCCGGACGCTGACGAGGAATCCGTGTCGGCCGTCTCCACCCCTTCCTCGATGTTATCTGAGCAAAAACAACTAAGTACCACCTACTACCATCTGCCTAGGCTTTTCCCAATTATGTTGGGGTCGGGTTCCAGTCTAATCGGATGCAGCTGAATACCAGTATTTCACATGAAGCGAATTCTTATTTGACCTTCACAACAATTACTGGGTAATACGATACCCTTGGTAAGTAAGACTGCAGGTTGCGACTGCCAAAGATCTACGAATGACAGCCGCTGCTTAACGTGACTGCACGCACGCACTGAGGGGTTTTGATATGTAAAGACGGTCACCCATCCACGAACCAACCGCGGCAAGCGTAGCTTAACCTGGTCGATCGACCCGTGCGGCTGTTATTACTTAGCCCACAACCATCTACTATAACGGGTGTAAACAGACGCTTGACGAAGCCGAGAGTCACATGTATTCCCCGTCATTGTGACTGGACCATACCTAGAATGTTTACCAAGTTTTAAATGTAATAACTTAACTTTAAATATCCATACAAGCATATAAGCACTATGTTTTGCGCATAAGTAGCGCGCTGCCGTAAACATCGACTTATACACCAAAAATAAAAGTCCGTTCCCAGCAATAATTTTTGCTAGTTTGATGTACAGAATGCGTAGATAATGGCTATGACCTATGAGATGGGTCTATTTACACTGTATATCAAGAACAGTGATACACGTAGGAAGATAACTATGTTTGCAAGTTGCAACTACTCTTCAGTGTTATGGATATGCCCTGAATACTCTACTATTCAGTGCATGTCCACAATGAGCGTAGGTTCTGCCTATACATAGGTACAATTCCTAAGTTGTGTTTGGATGAAACGAAGATGGAATAAAGCGAACATATATATACAGAACTCTAAATGCTTGCTATGAAATTGACCGGCCTTTTACTGCTTCGCACATTTCCGGCATAGCAGCCGCGAGCGACCTAACAATGGAAAATTGCATTGAAGTAGGGTACCTAACTATGTCGCTCTCATTCGACGTGTTCGTATCTATAGCATTTTATATCTGCTACAGTAGACACGTATTTTGTTGAAGTGCGACTAGACAAGTAGTCTTATACATATCCTACAGAAACATATTACCGGCTACAGAAAATTGACAATCTAAAATTATGTAAGAGATTTTTTTTTGCAGTTTCAACTGAAAAATTAACAGCATAAAGAGAGTTGGACATATTATTAGGTAGAAGTTTCAAGTAATATCTTCTACTTATTCAGCTAGAGCAAAAGTAAAAACGTATTTATAAACACGATAACAAAGGAAAGCGCCAATGCGAAGAGGGTGAGTGCGCATGTCTGGGCGTTACCGCGTAAATGGCGTGGCCATCTTTGACGTACTTGGGTGTGTCGGGTGGCGCGCTTTTCGAAACTATAGCCACGTGTATAACTTGTTTGTATTGTATGTACGGATACGTACGAGGTGCGTTTCATGACTTGCGACATGCGTTTTTATTAAACCCACACTGATATTAGTTATGAAATATTGGACTGATGAATTACATCGCACATAATTATTAGAAATAGCAATAGCTGTAAAAACGCACTTAATAAAATAGTATTATGCAGTTATTTTTGTGTTGTTGCAAAGGGGATGGGTGCTGATTAGTGATTACTTATCAAATTATTAATAGGAGTGGAGTCATTTATAGTAACAAAAATACTATTAAAACTTACCATCTGGCTGTGTGCTACTAGAAGAGCCGTCATCAGAGAAGCCATGCCGGGCGCGCTTGGCGGGGCCCGCTCCCGGGTTAGAGGTACTGCCGCCCTTCTTGCGCTCCCGCCGATACAGATATGCACCCCTATATTAAACACAAATCAATAAAACACGAAAAAATAACTATATAGCGCAACAGCAGCAGTAGTTAATTCCTATTACTGAGTTAGAAACCTAGTCTTGAATTTTCAAACTCACATTTTGTAAATAACTAAGAAAGGTTTTATATAAAAATGTAGCATTTAAAAAAAGTTAAATAATGTCTTACAGTTGTAGTTGAGATTTCTCAGCTAGATCTCTTTGCAGCTGTCTGTTTTCTTCAGTGTCTTTCAACACAAAATCTTCACTAACGCAGCGGTCCCAAGAAGAGTTCCAACCTTGGAAGTGTATCAAATACTCCACAGTACGGCGACCACGTTTGTCCTTACTCTCTATCACTTCCAACACCTGTTTACAAATTATATGTTGAAGTGGAATTTAATTAAATTTGCAGATAAAAAAATAACATCTTTAACTATTTCTATTTTGTTTTTTCTTTTCACAACTGGTCTCAGTTTGAAGTCATAGGCTAGGCAGAATAATACACTACACCTATTATTACCACCTCTTTTACTCCACCCTAGTTATACCCTTGTACTTGTATGGCTCCAGTTGCCAAACATTTTGATGATGTTAGTGCCCTACACAAAAACATATTCTAGCAGCAGCAGCGATACATGGGTAGGTTATAAATAATAATAGGCATGGATTCAATAGGAATTATTATTGTAAAAAATACAAAGCCAACATGAGGTCTTGCCCCACCCTTCCTGCACCAAGATTTAGAATTGGCCACAAACTTTATTTTACTTTATCAGGAAAACAGGGACTCCTAAACTAGATATAATTATTAAAAGTAGCACAAAGAAACACAACTTAATTTTTTTTCAAACCTTGTACAATATTTTTGTGAAATCCAAAAAAAAGGTTTTGTGGAATATTTATCACATTTTTTGGAACAGTATTTCACAAACTGAGCTATGTAGAAGACATGCAAGTTCATAAGGAAATTTGTTATGTAAAGTTTATAGTCTCTTTTAATCAATTTCCTGAAAAAAAAGTTGCAATTTGTTGGCAAAAAAGTTTTATATAATTATTATAACCTAGCTGTTGTTTATTAGTTGTGGCAGTTGTATTTGGAGTATTATAGCTGATAAAAATGAGTTGGTATAGGGCGTGGTTAGACCTAGCACTGCGGTCCTTACCTTGGAGTCGTAGAGCACCTTGGCTTTTGTTGGATCCGGTTCATAACACAAAACGCGCTCGCCTTCACTGAATTTATAACGAACTCCCCTGGTTGATACCATTGCCGGTTTTTCTTCTCCAATGGCAAGAATTAATCAATATTCTGATAATATAAGTTATGTAATTCAATAAGTGTGATTAAAAATTTAATTAATTTTCAGAAAACACAAAATCACAAAGTAATATTTTACGCGCCGATTGCTTGATTATTTTAAAGACTGACTGATATAATATTTAAAGTATTTCTTATTTAGCGTCAGCAGACACTGCAGCCGGGTGTGTGCGACACGCCTATTTCACAAAAATAATGTTTTGTTTGGGCGTCGGCCGATGTTTATTTTGATTTCAGCTGTCAAACATAAAAGTATACAATAGCACCATTTTCTTTTTTTTACTGGCAACACAGAGACGACAACGGCGCTAGTAGTAGAATGTTATCTCAAAGTTATAAAATAATAAATTAACCCGTAATTGCAGCTTGTTTGTGTATTTTATTGGTGTATTTTTACTATAGTACTGTGTCATTATACATAGATTATTGAAATTACCATTTAAACTTAGGAAAGATTGAAAATCAAAAGTTAAAATCAGGTGAATGAAGAACACAAACGTGGTTGAAGTGGTTAAGGGGTACATAATTGATTTCATGATAAACAAACATAAATACAACCATTTGCACGTAGCTTTATTACGTATAAAATAAATTGAAACTGATTATTTTAATATTCGTACCGCACTTTTAATCTGGCAAGGGCGTTGACGTATTCCCAGACGTGTTCTATACGCAGTGATATTTACATAAGGACTTGGGCGTAGGCAGGGTGTGGCGAGCAGGGCAATGTGGGGGCAGATATCCAAGGGCGTTGGCAAGGAAGAGGAACAAAGCCTAGTATGTGTATGCCTAGTGAACATGATGAGATTGAAAACGAGTTTCAGTCTTTCAGTGCAGTTAGTGAATAGGCCCCTGTTTTTAAACGATCCACTCGAGGACTTTATTAATTCGTTCTTGGTGTTTTTGTTTATTTTAACATTTCATAATATTTATATTTTTGAATATTTCTATAGAAAAACTAAAAGTCCCATTTAAAAAAGTAAAGAAAAGCCAATCAGCAACAGGGATAATGTTTTGTTGGCATAAGTATCTTCTATGGCCTGTTTAAAAACATACTGTCCTTACATAACATAATCATAATCATGCGGTTCGTTATCATTGAGGAGTTTGGGTTCAACGGCTAGGCATCAATTGAATTGAAACATGTAAATTAAGAAACAGTGCTCAACTCAGACTTCTTCACTATGTGTTTTTTGGCAGGCACGGTTTTAAATATCAAATTCGATTGCTCGGGAACAAGGTCAAAGGGGACCTTTGACCTTTGTTCCCGGTTCCCTATAGCTACGCCCTTGGTTGGGGGAGGTTGTGAGCATCATGGTAAACGTTGAGGGTTACGTTCTCATAGCAATGTGCTCGTGTAGGTATGCTTTGAATGATTTCAGCATTTTAATTATTACCTATGTCACCGGTTCAGTTTCAGTCGAAGAAGCAGTTGTGGAAATAATAATGATGAGCGTTTAATTTGGTGTAATTATATGGAACCTATTAATAAGCCTACGCCGCCTGTCTGTCTGTCACAGACCTCGTATATTTTGATCCGTAATATTATGTATACACAGGATGAATTTTTCAAGAGGGCGTGGATGGCCACATCTGAAACTATGACTATGAGGAATAGCGAAAAGTACCTAAAGGAGTCGCGGGCTCGATTTTGATGAAAACTAAAACTGCATCATTGGATTTTTGAAAGACCAATATTTCTAGCCACGAATCGAACCTGTTGATTTTGAAAAAAAAACACACACTGTGTTTATATTACACCATTCGATAGTGTCGCTAATAAGGATCGAATTCTGGGAAGTAATGACATACGGCAAACTCAAGGAAAATGTTGGATTTCAATAAACTGCTTCTTATTTTTAAAGTATTCATACCTACATTACCTGTAGGTTATTCGAAATGATGCTCAATATTTTTATTAACACACCCGCAGCGGAGTCAGTTTCACAACATTATGTTCTAAATTCAAATTTTTATTACGATCTTTGGAAAATATTCTAAATAGAATCAATAATGTTGTAATGCTGAATGCAGTACAATCCTTAAGACGTCGAATCCAGCTATGTATTGATAACAATGGTTATCATTTTGAACAATTAATCAGTTAAGGTTTAACACGTAGCAGGTAACAGAAAAATAAGTATTTTGTTAAAAATTAGCTTTTTTTTAGTTTGCCGTATGTTATTACTTCCCAGAATTCGATCCTTATTAGCGAAACTATCGAATGGTGTAAGTAATAATACAGTGTGTTTTATTTTTCAAAATCAACGGGTTCGATTCCTGGCTAAAAATATTGATTTTTCAAAAATCCAATGATGCAGTTTTAGTTTTCATCAAAATCAAGCCCAAGACTCCTTTGAGTAGGTACTTCTCGCTATTCCTAATAGTTTCGGATTTGGCCATCCACGCCTACTTGGAAAATTCACCCTGTATAGTCAGCTGATCAGATAATACCTACCTACGTGTTAGGCCCCGTTCCCACTAATGTCGTGACGACAGATTATCGTGTCGTTTAAAGCGTCGTGGCTTAGGTATTTAAATGGAGGTGCTGACATAAAGGACTACACGATTAACTGTCGTCCACGACTTTTTTTTGCAGTGACGACAGATTGTTAAGTCAATGGGAACGGCTAGCACGACAGTCGTAAAACGATAAAAAAGTCACGACTTATGGTGACGACAAATCATTTGTCGTTATCTATCGTAGCCACGGATCACACACACACGTATCACACGTACGTACACACGTTCATACCACTACTGATCTTCAAAAGAACGTAGAGGCGACTAATGTGGAAACGACCAGGCGACTGTCGTGAACAGTAAAAATGTCGTCACGATCCAATGGTAACAGCTAGATACGATAGTCGTTCAACGATAAATTAATCGGCACGACATAGTGGGTACACGCCCTTAGACCATATTCACACGGACGTTAAAATATCGCGGCGGAATTTTATCGAGCAATGGATTTTCAACCCACAACTTAACACCGAGAGTCGAAAATCCTACAATGTGTCTTTTTGACACGCATGGATGCGCTCTGTTGGATTCTCAACGCTTGGCTCAACACCGAGAGTTGAAAATCTAGTGCGCGATAAAATTCCGCCGCGTTATTTTAACGTCCGTGTGAATGTGGTCTTACTATAATTTCAGTTGGGAATTACTTTTACGCAAAATCCTCGCATTGACGTGGAGTAGCGGACACCGCCCGTATTACCTATTACTATGGGTACATATCCTGGCAAATGAACAACCGTAAAATATAGTATTGCTACTACATACGGCGACACATCAAGCTTTGGAGACATGGGTGGAAGTTTTACAGAGAAGTTTTACAAGTCGCCACAAAGCTATACATTCCCAGTTTTAGCTGACCGCGCATTGAATAGGTTTTTCGTACAATGAGAAGTCAGCTTATTATTATTTAGCTTGTATTGGAAATGTTTAACTTGATACGTAGTCGCGTGCGTACGAAACGAGTTCTTCTCGAACCTGACTGGTTTTAGCTTTTATAATAAATCGGATTAAATTTACTTACCCCCGGCCCCTACTAAATGGGACCTAAACATAACTGCCGAATTCTGCGTGTATGTAGGTACAGACGCCAGCACATCAAGCTACTACAATCTGTCAAATTTCTTCAATAGATTTTCAACTTTATCGCTAATGTTCTAAGTTGATTGGGAAAATTTGACAGTTTCGGGTAGCTTGATGTGCTGGCGTCTGTACAATACGACCGACGACGTAACTTGGCGGGCCTGAACTTTGCGCAGAAGGCTGCGCAGTAAGATTTTTACGAACCAAATGGTGAGATGAGGCGAGTGCGAGTGAGGAACATGCGCGAAAGTTCTTAGTGCCTATGTCCAGGCCCACCAAGTTACGTCGGTCGTATTGTAAGTACGACTACCAACCAACCCAACCAACCAAACCAACCAACCAACCCAACCAACCAACCCAAACCAACCCAACCAAACCAACCAACCAACCCAACCAACCAACCAACCCAACCAACAAAAACCAACTCTGAAATGACGAAAAAAAAATCCGCTGTTTCATACATTTTGGTCAAGTAGGTATTGAACTTTTGTATGAAACAGCTGATTTTTTTTTCGTGATTTCAGAATTGGTCCCGTAGTGAAAGTTGTTCAGTTCGATGATCTAAAGCACCTCTTAAAGTTTGTCAGGTAAATTTTTTAACACCTTATACATATATTATTTTTTCAGTTAATTGCTTTGAATAATGTATACCTACATTTATAATAAGGTATTTGATGTTTATGTGTAGGTAAGTATAGGTACGTCCTCGTGTTTTGGACAAATAAATTATCTTATATCTGATCTGATCTTAATTTGTCGTTCTTCTAAGTTTATAAAACTACACATACATAGGTAAACCGATTTCAAAACATGTTTTTTTAAATAATTACGTAAATTAAGTTTATTTGACAGAAATTTAAATCTTCTAAACGATCCATTTTTTCTTGCTGTCTTCCATGACCTACATTGTAATATTGAAGGTGGAAACGACCGTAATATTTATGACGATTTCAAGGTGCAAGGATGTTATCTTTGGGTACTGGTACTAAACGTCACATCCTTCTCAGGTCCTAACTTAGCATAGGTTATAGGTATTAAGTGGGTACCTACTCGAAAATGTCAGTAGGATAATTTCAGTCGCAGGCCATTTGAGCGTGAACTTTATAACCCGCGGAGACTTGATTCAATGTTTAATTATCTACAAAATATGTCTGTCGGTAAATTGTCTGTATATATTATTTAAACATCATTAGGTCATTTTAGGAAAAATAATAGTAAACAACAGTTTCATAAAAAAAATAATTAATTTAATTAAATAGGTGCTAATGAACGTAGAACATAGGTAATACTACAAACGTATTGAAAATAATACGCTATTAGTACTGTACAATTAGATTCCTAGGTTTTGGTTTGGCATCAATTTAATGGTGGTAGAGAGGAGCGGAGTAGCCGACGGGAGCGGCGAACTTGGCGACTGGGGCAGCGTGGACCACGGGGGTGGCGGCGTACGCCAGCTTGGCGACGGGGCCGGAGTGGTATACGGGAGCGGAGTGGTACACAGGGGCAGACTGGTACGCAACGGGGGCAGCCTGGTATGCAACAGGGGCAGCCTGGTACGCGACAGGGGCGACCTTGGCGACGGGGGCGACGACCTTAGCGACGTGACCGAGGGCCTCCTTGCGCACGACGGCGTTGAAACCGTTGTGGTCGTCAGCGGTGTAGTCCACGGTGCGCTTGGTGCCGTCGGGGTCCACCACGGAGTAGGAGCCGTGCACGACGTCACCGTCGCGGGTCTCGTGCTGGCTCTTGGAGTCGCCAGTGAGACCGTCCTGCACGTCGTATGCGAAGCTGTACTGGGGGTGCGAGTTGTATTCCTCGACAGCGACCTTGGCGACGGGTGCGGCGTATGCTACGGGAGCGGAGTGTACGACAGGGGCAGCGGCGTAAGCTTGGTGCGCGACTAAGGCGGGAGCCGCGGCGTATGCCTGGTGTCCGGCATAGGCGGGAGCAGCAGCGTAAGCCACTTGAGCAGCCGGATATACTCCAGCGCTGGCCGCAGCCACCAAGCATGCGAACACTACGAACTGGAAAAAACAAATTGGTTAATCTTAGAACAAAGATCCACGTTTTTTTTCACTATTTTAATCACTGATAGGTTCTTGCTTTAGAAACTTGAACAGCCAAGTTCTTGTATGTAGGTATGTAACTTTGTAGTACCTTGAATGCCATTGTGTGGTGTGAGAGTTGATCGAGGATGTTGAATGATGTCTGACGAGGAGTGCTTGGAGCTTTTATATGGCTGGCGGGGGCGCACCCTTTCACCGCGCGATGTCGTGCGTAAGTCACACGGCCGTGAATTAGAGCCCCAGGGCGATTAATGATCCCTAATATTTTCGGAAGCTGATCTTGCGATAACAATTTGTTATTCTAATCAAAGGTGTTGATATTGTTCGGTTAGTTGTTTTTGGGGAATTATAAAACGAGCGATTAAAAAAAAGCTTTGCGACTGATGATGACATACTGTATTAATAACTTGAGCGGTATGAATTTGAGTAAGCGAAAAATTAACTAAACTAACGACGAATATTGATTAATAATAAAATCCAGAACAAGCTTACAAAAAGTGGATTGTGATAAATCCATTCGAGCGACTACATTACTAAGTGAGCGACTGGAAATACAGAGAGGGCAACTTCAATATTAAGATAGAGACGATTTTTCCAATTGAGGTTTTACATAACTCACACACACGACATAGGATGCAAGAGCGAGCGAAGGGCACCCCGAGGTTCGGTTGTATTAGGTTACTTCAAACCCTTTACACAGAAATAGGGGATTTTAAGATAAAATGCCGCTCAGTATAAAAAATACATTTGCCAAATATTGAAAAAAATGCAGGACGTAACGTTGACACTCAAACAAATATTAAGTCGCTCAAATATTATGAAGCTGCTCATTTTGTATTTTAAGTAACTCAAATTAATGTTTGTAAGATACTATTCTGTTGATTTTTCGTCACTTACAGTCAGTCGCTCACTTAGTAATTATATAACCCAAATTAATTAATTTTGACACTTAAAATTGTAATTTACAGTCACTCGTTTAAATACTACCCGTTGTTTTTTCCTCAATAACCTATGGTTTGTTAGCTACCGTGTACGATGCATTGCGACAAGGTTTAAAAAGCTTTAAAAGGTTTAAAATGCATAAATAATACATTACCTACCTCAAATCACTTACTATGGATTTTGTAATCTCATTGATTTGGAGTTATTTGGATCGAATGAAAAAACTTTAGTATTGTCATAATTATAGAATTGTTTGCTACTTCCCAATCCCACCAGTCACACAGACACGAAATCAATTCAAAATAACGTGATAATATTACTCTTAGATACAACAAGTTGAATTAACCGACAGTTAATAAAGTTATGAAAATGGGTAGATATTTCTAATTGGCGGGAATTTGACTGATTACAGTGAATTTTTAGTTCAGTTATATTCTTCTTTGTCTATTCCTTGAAACTGCCAATAATTGACGCTTAACCTCGTGAGCTCTGCATGTCGTAAGGTTCGATTAAGCTCTGGAAGAGGAACATGGGTTTCTCGGGTTTCTCTGATAACTTACATTTCGGTAGTGAACGCGCATCTTTTTTTTATTTTATAAATGGCATCTCGCAGTTCAACCTACGAGGTTGTCGTCTGCTTAACCGGGCTTGCCATGTGGATGCCTCAATAAATTCAGGCCTCCAGCCAGGGCGAGCGCGCATCGCCGTCGCAGCGAAATATATAGTACTTTTATTGTATTTATTAAAAAATAAATTTTTTAAAATTGATATTCTATGCAATTATAGGAGACTATTTTGGTATAAATACTACGTGAAAATGATGTAGAAGTTTGGAGATATTCAGACTTATTTCCAGTAGAAAATTTAATTAGGTCCAGTCATTTTTTCTTTATCTAAAAGGCATACCCTAAGTATGACAAAAATATATTCTATTATTATAAAAGTAATGATATTTGTGATAATGAGAAAAATTGCTTCGATGGATTATATTCAACAGAATCTGCAAATTAGACCTCTCTCAAATCAGCTCTCCATGAACGCTTGCCTAAACGTGTATCAGGAGAACGATTATTGCTAAATAAATAGATAAATAATAAAAAAATCGCTTTATTATTATTGTAGAAGAGAAAACGAATTATCTTTACTAATTAATAAAAATTTTATTTATACTAACCGACGAATATTATTCAATTTCAACGAGGTACAATCATGCATCTACGCGCATTTTTGTAATAGGGGGTGGTTTTAGTGAGGTAAGAATCCCACACTACCTGGTCTTTTTCCCCAAAGTCCAGGTGCCTTTTGAAGGTTTCCCCCCGAAAACAAAAAAAAAGGTAATGCTCCGAAAAACCTGGCAAAAAGCCTGACTTCCATAGAAAAGTCCTGAGATTTTGTCGTCAGCGTAAATCACAACACTGTGGAAAAATCAGTTATTGGTGTGCTCATAAGTTGATTCTAAATCTAAAAACCAGAGAGGACAAATTCTATTAGAATAAATGTTTTTAAATAAATATTGATGTTAATTACGTAGATTTGTGATTATATCCAATTATTTTGTTTATGTTGATTGTAACTTTCTAATAAAAATCTAAGTACTGTATTTTATTGAAATTATATCAAAAAATCCTGAGATTTCCAAAATCCGGCCGCAAACCTGATAAGAGCCTAAAAATCCTGAAATCTCGGGACAAATCCTCAGATATGATAACTCTACTTCTAAACCAACGCTTAGGTGGGCTTCTGAATACCTCTACATGAACCATCCTGAAGTACTAGCTGTAATTTCCGTTAAAAAAAGGATTGGGTAGTTGCTGCATACCAAAGAGAATTATATCGTCGTTGCTGCATACCATGTTTGATAATTATTTACACACGATTCGGCTGATAAATTATGCATCATGAATAATTAAATCTCTTACAAATCTGAGGATAGTAACAAACTATGTTGCGTCCGATTTAAAAGGGTGCACTCAGTCGCGCTTAATTTAATTCAGCGGTCTTTAACGGTTTGCCGAGACCAGTTCCGCCCTTTTCACATGGCAACTATACAATTTCACACACATGTATAATTTCCTGTAACGAGAGACGCGGCCCTCTGTCGGTACAGATCAAGGTCGATGTAATCGGGGCAGCTGGCCGGCGCGGGCGCGTCGCCGCGGCTCTTCGGCTACATTTGCACTGCTTTCCCGTTTCCATGACGACCACGTATACTAGCAACTGCTAGACTTTTATTGAGACAATTCTGTTTTTTGGTGTTTAGAACTACTGCTTAGAGTGGTGTTCTGGGATGGTCCTGGTCCTGGTTCTGGGGAGAGCGGGGTAATTGCGTAACGTTGAGCAGACGAATTTTTCAAACCTATGAAGCAATAGATTAGTAAAAAAAAACTTCAAACCCACGGATTGTAATTGAAAGTGTTATTACTAAATACGGTGCGGGTCGGGAAAAATGTTATTGGGATTTTCCATGCGCAAAGCTTTCAGTTGTCACTCGGAGTCTGGAGTCTGGATGCGATCCTGGTTAATACCAATCGGGTTGCCACCTATTAGGTACAATAATTATATAATTAAGCATAGAACTTTTAAATAAAACTTATCTAGTTTTATTGTAATGTCAAATTCACATAATTGATTTCCTTGAATATAGGTAATGTGATACATATGACAAAGTTTTTTAATCCTTAACCTACCTGAACAGGTGTAAACATATGTTCTTCTTCTTTCCATTAATCCCAATTCCATCTGGGGTCGGGTCTTCTTTTACAGCGGCGCCTGGATGTTATGTCCTGGGTTGTCGTAGCAGTTAGGTCCTGCACTTCAGGTGTAAAAATATCTATTGTAATTAAATTAAATTAAAGTCACTCAGTGTACCTACTTTAAACTTCTACCTACCCCTTCGGCCTTCAGGCAATACTTAAGAATCTGTAATGAGGTATCTCTGCTTCTTCTTTAATTAAAAATAAAACGATATGTCTCAAGTTTCTAGTTAACGTTGTGTTACTACTTGTGAATCACATAAGACGTTACGAAATAATAAGTAGGTAGGTACTCTATTCATTTGTTTGTGTGACTAAAGAGGTCTTGCTACTTACTATAGATAGGGACACAAGATCTACAGCTGAGCATAAGGTCCTGGGTTCGATTCCCGGGTCGCGCAAAGTGTTATTGGGTTTTTCCATCTGGACTTTCTCAGTAGCAGCCTAGAGTCTGGACTTGTGCCCGGATGATGACAATAGGCTCGCTCTCTGTTACACTGGCGAAATGACGAGGGTGTACCTACTACAGCTGCAACTCTGGCTAACTCTACGGGGAATACAGGCGTGATATTATGTTATACATACATATTTATTCTATGTACTCGTAGGCTACTACGTCGCACTGGCACATATCAGAAATTCAGAATGAGACTTTTTTATTAATAAAACACGGAATTAAATTAAGCCACTTTATCAAGGGTCATCATCATCATCATCATCAGCCTATAGCAGTCCACTGCTGGACATAGGCCTCCCCTAATGTGCGCCATAGCGCCCTGTCTTCAGCTTGACGCAACCAGCATCTGCCTGCAGTCTTTCGCAGATCGTCATCCCACCTGGCCGGAGGGCGTCCCACGTTACACTACGTTTGCCGAGTCGTGGTTTCCACTCAAGAACTCGTTTACCCCAGCGGTTGTCGGTTCTTCGCGAGATATGGCCGGCCCACTGCCACTTCAGCTTGCTAATTCTTTGAGCTATGTCGATAACTTTCGTTCTCTGTCGGATGCATTCGTTACGGATCCTATCCTTCAGAGAGACTCCGAGCATAGCTCTTTCCTTAACTCGCTGAGCGACTTTGAACTGGTCGACCAGCTGCAGCCGTATCGTGAGTGTCCACGTTTCAGCCCCGTAGGTCAAGACGGGTAGGACGCACTGATTGAAAACTTATCAAGGGTACGGTCACTTTATCAATACTTTTTTCGAATTATACGGTTGTCATCATAATTACAAGCCTTATTTAAATGTAGGTTAGTAATAATAAGTAATAGTGAGAAGTGTCTACATTTCTATGACAGATTCTATGAACAACTTACAAACGCAGCTTTTCGTATGAGATGCATGTACTGCTTAATATATATTTCAAATAGATGCATATCAGCACTAAGTACCACAATAGTGCTTACTTAGTACGAAAAGGAAGAAATGAGGCAGCCATAAAAAGCTGGACCGACATTTACAGCTGCGACGTGTGCTCTTGTTACCGTCTGTACTGTGCTGTTTTGCGCAAGCGACTCCGCCCGCGCGCTCAAGGATGACTCGCCCACCACACAATGTTATTACATTTTAATCATCTCGTTTTCTAAGATGTTTGACAAGGTTACTTAATTATTTGTTTTATAAATGTGTTATTATTCAGAACTTAAATAAAAAATAATCAGGACAATGTATTTAAACAGCCACAAATGGTTTCTTTTTAGTTGGTTATTGCGAAAAATTAAGCAAGCTATATCTTCTGTGAAAATCTATGTCATCTGTCGTTTGTATCATTGGACTAGAGGACAATATAAAAACTTTTACAAAAAAAACAACCGACTTCCAAAAAACACTATAAAGTTAAAAATAACTTTAATTTCGGAAGTCGGTGGCAAAAAACTAAAATACAAACCCAAAGACACCGACTTCCGAAATTAAAGTTATTTTTCAATTTGTAGTGTATTTTTTGGAAGTCGGTTGTTTTTTTTTTGTAAAAAGTTTTTATTTTTCACTTTTTAGTAGGTCAGTTTGTAATTACAAGCTTTTTTATCTAAGTTACAATAGCCTAATGTCAACTGCTCATCACATGTTACAAAATATTGCTTTTCCCGATGCTGGGACGTTTATTGTTGAGGAGTTCTCCTGGTAAGAGCCAGGAGAACTCCTCAACAACCACTCACCATACGCATTGTAACGAGCATAAATTGCTTAGCAACCATATTAAAGTAACCGAATCGCAACCCGTGAAATATTTGTCATTGAGTAGTTCCGATGGCTATCTGTGGTCTTCATCATCAGCTCCACTTTACCAAATGATGATTTCCGAGAGCAAATGCTCAAGTTACTTTAATTATTGAGTAGGCCACACGACGAAAGAGCATTGCTAGAAATGACGCGATTACTCAACTTAAATTCGGTTTCAAATTGACGCAAAAAAAATGTAAAACTACAATCTTAATTAGGTATTATTATTGTACGAACTGAACATTTTGGCATATTGAACCGTATGAAGTAAGTCCAACAAAAACTGCTGTAAATCGTCCAAACACAAGGTAGCTACTGTAAACTGTTGAGGAGTTCCCTTAACTGTCCTTCGTCTTCATCATCCGACCCCGAATGACAGTCACAACCATGTAGGTGTAAAGTTCTCATCAATACAAATTAATCAAGCCCAAACACAAGGTAACTGCTGTAAATCGTTGAGGAGTCCCCTCGACTGTCTTTCGGCTCCATCATCAGATCGACTCCAGGCCTTCATTAAATTGTAGTGCTTTAAAATACCTAATGAAAAAATTAACAAACGCACTAGTCGCTCCTACGATTTTCGAATGTTCCCCTCGATTTCACTGGGATGCCATCATCAGATCCTGGTTTCCTTATCATGGTACCACCCTTGGCATATCTCCTTTCCAACAAAAAAAGAATAATCAAAATCGGTTCATAAACGACGAAGTTATCCGCGAACACACATAAAAAAAAAAAAAAAAAAAAAAAAAATATACGGTCGAATTGAGAAACCTCCTTCTTTTTTGAAGTCGGTTAATAAAACTTTAGACAAATAAATATATTGTTTGGTAGAAGGACCGACACAATTTTCTTAGGGACAGGAAGTGTCATATTATCCTAATTTTCACCCATAACACCTGTCTTAAGTGTCACACCGCGGTAGGTAATTGAGATAAAAATAACGTCACAACTTTTTTTTGTGGTTGTAGTAGAGCGCAATATTTTTTGGTGTTACCTGCAATGTAGGTACATTTATACAATTGGTTCTAAAAAAATACTTGGGTGCTTAAAAATTCATTACAAAAATTAATAATAAAACAATTTTGTGATAGAAAATGACATCCCCAATCCCCCAAAGAAATTGTGTCGGTTCCTCTACCACCTTACACCTTCTTCCTGTATAACGTCCCGCCGCGCCGCGCGCAGTCATGAAACTCCGACATAAGTACATCGTGAGAATTTATCGGAGAGTTCCGTACGCTATAAGGTGTTGCAAGTCTAAGTAAGCTTCTATTAGTATCGTATAATTCGTATAAAACCTTTTTTGTAGTAAAGACTAGTCAACTATAGTCCTTCAGGCCGATTTCCGGCCATGGCAGCCAATCTCGACGGAGACTAGCTATCTAATTGTGCACAGACACAGGTGTACTCCCTCTCATAGTCCGAAGGGACGGCAATCCGACAGGACCGGAGACCGCCAACTTCCAAAATCCTTGCTAAGTAAAAAAAAGAGGCAGGCTTTAGTAGTTGGTAAACAAAAAATTGTACTGTGTTTCTTTGGTCTAGTAAAGTACCCAGGTAGGCAGGTAGGCAGGTACTTAGGCCAGGTTTCGAGCCACGGGTAGGGCAAATTGGAAAATAGGAAATCCTTCATTAGGAAATTCTTAGTAGCATCCCTGAGTGTGTTTGTGCATATTACTGTTAATATTATAGGCTCATCGTTATGGAGATAGACCGGCGAAGCCGCTTCGAGGAATACAAGCAACAATTTTTGATGAGGTGGAACCCTACCTTTACTTAAAATTTTAATAGACAACTAAGCAATTCTTAGATAAATAGATAAACTTGATACTTATTTCAGAGATTAATTAATGGAGGTAAAGCCATGGTCCCGTCGATTGATGAGGCCTCCGAGTGATGAAAACAAAAGTTGCTGGACGAGTGTGGCCGAAGATTGACGAGTGGCGTGACGACGGTGGCTGTCGTGATAATCTGTGGCTCGTCATCATTCATGTTTCTGTCAGGTTTGAAGGTTGTTCGAGGTCAAAGTGTGGCCGTATTTCTAGCTTTTATTTCACATAAGATGACGTTATGGCGTTATGTTCTTTTTAAACCGACGAAAAAACGGAGGAGGTTTTCAAGTCGACGCGGATGTTTTTTTAATATTTTATTTATGACCACGCATAAGTTTTTACAGAATAGTCCGATTTTGATAATTCTTTTTTTTTTTGGAAAGGGTATACCTACTCCGAAGTTTGTCCCACATAAATGTGTAAAAAAATCCTACCCTAAGGGTGGGAAAGTAGGAGTGATTCACTCAGAGATTTTTTTAAAAGTAACTTACAGAAGGGTTGCAGATAACTTATTTCAAATTACGAAAAAATAAATTAAAGATAGACCTTAATGATGGTCAAGAAGCAATATTGAAAACCAAATGAAAATAATCTAATCAAGGTAGAAACAGTTAATTAAAGAACGAGATCAGGTAATTAGAATAAGTATCATAGTTTTTCAAATCGTTATGTGCAAAAACATGCATCTATTTTGTTAGCTGGTCCTTTTAAACCTATTTGCGTAAAGCGTAACACATATTTAAATGCACTAACTTATCTACTATACATATGACACATGACTTTGTAGGCATACATTGTTGTCCTTGTTCTGAATTATAAGCTACTGATATTTTCATTTAGAGGCCTGTGAGTGCTCGTTGAAGATAACGGACTTAAAGTTCATCGGCGCAATTTGCGAACATCTGTTACCATTCCTACGCTACTCGAGTACTCGCTCGCAGTTCGTAATTACCGGTATTTTGCACTACGTAACACTAAGTGCCAACTTGTTTTCTTCATAATTTGGTCCAAGGTTAAGATTATTCGATTTCTTTGACAGTTTTACGATATCACGTAACGAAAAGGTAGCACGTCGTCAACTTGAAGAGTTTAAGCTTTAGTTATCACTCAATAAACGTAGAGGTTCAGTAATCGGTAAACGATCATAAAGGAAAATGAGCTTCGGTAAACGTTTCATCGATATTTATGCCGCAATATAAATTGTACAGACGCCAGCACATCAAGCTACTACAATCTGTCAAATTTCTTTAATAGATTTTCAACTTTATCGTTAAAGAATAAGGTTCAAAGTTGATTGGGAAAATTTGACAGTTTGGGGTAGCTTGATGTGCTGGCGTCTGTATACGTTATGGTGCTTCGATATCCGAATACTGATAATGTCAAGAAGACTCAATTATACAGCACTTAAAATAATGAAATGGTCAATAAATCTGTAATGTGGATGAGTTGCAGGTTGTCCATAAATGTAAATCAGAGTAAGAAATTACTACTATGTATTTGAATTTTAATTATTTACTATTTTGTATCACAGTCAGTCAGTCAGTTTGTGTGTTTTATTTCTTATAAGTTTTGCTGAATCCACATGATATACTTAGATTTTTTTCAAGATCCATAAAAGCCTTTATTCATTGCCTTTTTATATTTGGTCAATCTGTGGAAATTGCTACAATAACTTTTTATTTCCTCCGAACTGCGCTGTTTGTTTAACCCATTAACCATGTAACCACATGAACACAATACCCGAAGTAAAAATGCACATACATCAAAACAATCACGCCCCTTGCAATCTTTCACTGCTATCGACAACGCGATGAATGGCTATTCATCATTAACTGTTACTTACGATTCGCGCTTCGTATCGTTTGAGTCAGAGACAACAGTAGAGTTTCACCTTGACATTATACTGACGGTAACGCGATGGTTATCCGCCCCTGGCTGCTGGCCAAGTTTTTTACTTCGGTAATGAATGTTAGTGATAGACGATGTTATCGGTACCGGCACAGAGTACATTATAGTATACTGAAAGGTACCGGGTTAGCGCAGATATTATAATACTCTACGTTAGGTAACGCAGTAATCTGTAAATGGTGATTATAGGATTCTACTGGTTTCTGTTGATTGGTTTAAGAATTTCTTTGGCGAGGTTATTGCAGGGGAAACGAGACAGTGTTTACTTACTATGTTAACGTATGAAATGAGGACAAAATAAAAGAGCCAGGTATCCATTAACCCCTGTGATGTGAGCGTTAATTTGAAATAACTTCAAACAAATCTAAGTAGTTTGTACATCAATCAGTACAATCATAGGACTAGCAGCTTTTGACGAGCTTGAGCAAGCTTCCGTGTAACTAATTCACGTAGCTATGATTTAGAAATAGGTTGGCAAAAAAAGGCTAGAGTAACAAAGCATTTTCCTCAAAAAAAAAACGGTACCTATCATAATTTACGAGGTGCAGAGTGAAGTTTCAAAACCATTTTCAAGTCAAAAGTCAATATCCGTTTCAAACTACGAAATACATGAGCGGGCGCTTTGAAATGTATCAGCTGTTAAATATTCGTTTAGAGTTTTAAACATTGGTTACTAAGGGGCTGCCTCCACGAGCGAGAGAATCGCGGCGATATTATCGTCGTGCCACGTATTTCTATACACTCTCTTAGATCGTGTCTCCACACGGCGATTTCATCGCCGCGGAAATTTGATGGCGCGGCGAGACTATCGCCGCGATTCTCTCGCTCGTGGAGGCAGCCCCTAAGACACGCATATTTTGTACCTAGTTAATACCTACAGAGCTATCGACATCATGTGTTAGGTACAACTTCGTGATCCACATAGCTGCATGGCTGCGCTGCTACTTATCTCATTCCTAGAGTTTTGTCGGGCATGTCACGAAGGTGATGCAATGCCCGGAGCACGACCCGGCGAATATAATCTAGTGATATCTTTATGGTCTTAATTACTTGGTGTCTAACTTTAAAGTGATTACGCTATAAGGATTAGTCATTAAAGGACATCATTCATCAGAAAAAAGAGCACTGTTTTCTTATGGGAAATAATATCTTGAGCATTTTTTACTATTACAACGAAACTCTACAATTAATCCTCCGGCTGCTATTTGAGATTCCGTTTAAAGACGCAAACAGTTGTTGTAAAAAATACAACACTGTTAGAAAAAATATGATTTGTGGTACAGTAACACAAAAGTAGATGATCAAAATCAGAAATTCAATACTAATGAACGGAGTTCACGTCAGATCTGTGTGGCGTCGAAGTGATTCAAAAGTATTCTACGTAGCAAAGCAAGTATTCTAAGTAGTAGTAGTACTTCGACGCCACACAGTTCTGACGCGAACTCCGTTATTTAGTATTGAATTTCTGATTTTGATCATCTACTTTTGCTGTTGACTGTACTTTCAACTCAAATAGCAGCCAGGGGGTTAATTGTAGATATGTTGTAATAGTTAAAACATGTTCGAGATGTTATATGCAATTAAAAGTTGGAACTTTTTAAATGTTAAGATTAAAACGCTTGTTATAAAAATATGATATTTGACATTTCCAATCTCAAATAGCAATCGGGGGGTTAATTGTAGACTTTCGTTGTAATAGTAAAAAATGCTCAAGACGTTATTTCTTTCCTTAAGGAAATAGTACTTTTTTTTCTTGCGCCGACTTAATTTTTTGGGTATAAAATGTTCGGCACTTGAATGATGTCCTTTATGCTCGATAAATTCTCTTTAGAAAGAGTCGGACGGTCAAGCATAGACAAAGAAAAGCCTCAAAGCTTTGGGCCTAGTAGGTCATTTCGGCCTGTATTGACCTACTGCAGCTCAAATGCCTCCCTTTTTGTTTTTCCACTCAACTCGATCCTGAGCTAATATGGCCCAATCCCTCCTATAAGGGTCTAGGGCATATCGTATATAGAACGTGGATCTACGCGAGACACAATGGCTTTTTAATTGTTTATGTAATTACGGCATTCAACCGGTTAAACGTTATTCGCAAAGCTTCTTTTGTATTTAGATAGTTGCCCTTAGATATATAACACTACATATATTTCTGAGTCAACAAGTCAGCAAAACTTACTAACCGTTTCTAAGAAAAGCTATCTACAGATAGTTACTACGAAATGGATAGCGTTCCAAGTGAGTTGAGGATAAAAGACTTAATTAGTTAACAAATGAAAATGAATCGTTTTCAATTACATATTCGCGAATGGTCTCATAGGTTTTCCCTAACAGGTGTTCAGCTTCAAGTAGGATTTATGCTAGATGCGTAGGTTATGTATTAAGGCACGTATCTGTAACAGTAGTGCGTTGCATTCATAGATAGAAGTGCGTAAGCAGAGAAAGCTTATTAGCTATTCTCTTGCTAGCACGACAGATGACGATTAACACGCGCAAGCAGTAGATAAACTCCTAGGACTTTCTTATTAATTACCAAAATCTACACACGGTTCAACTTCAACTAAGATATGAAATGAACTACCTAGATTTCTTGCATACGATGTAGTTTTAATGATATTGATTTATGACCATTATTTGTATATTATTTTGTAGTTGTGATATAAATCAAGCTCGCGAAGTCTTGTAAGTATATAAAAACATTTCATCACTTTATTTAATTCGGTCTCATTGGGGACTGAATAATTGATTGGATGTTTGTGAACTTAACATATTTGGTGTGAAGTGTTATGTTAATGTTTGCACTTTGTAAGCTTTCGTCTAGTAATTGATAGCATCGAGTGTAACTGCAGAATCACAACTGCACAGTACCTATTAAATTGTCGGCAATGCCCGGAATATCTTTTCGTATTGTGTACACGCGTGAAGTGGTGCAATTGTCGCTACAGCGCTTACATACGTAAAGCGGTGTAAAGCGCAAGTCGCTTGTCGGGTGGCTGTTCATTATAAACACATGCGCATAATGCTCTATTTGTAATTGGTATCAGTCTGTGACGGCAGCGGTGTGGTGATCTCACCAGCGTAAAGCGATTTGTGCGTGAGAGAATATTTTCACGTAGAGGGTATTCTTAGAGGCAATACAAAGCAAAGAGACAACTCGACAAATCTGCCCTGGGCATCACGACAAAATTTAACACTATTAGATCGTAGGGTATCGAGCTCACCTCAAGCGTTTTTTCTTTTTTTGATTTCTTCTCGGCATGTGAGATGTATATAGGAGCAATGGTGGCCCAGTGGTAACGGCTGCGAATAACGAGTTGTAGGTCCTAGGTTCGAACCCAGTGAGGCGCTTTACTTTGAGTAAATTATTTTATCACCACTGCTCTCAAAACGGTGAAGGAAAACATCGTGAGGAATCAGCATGTCGTAGAACCAAAAAATCGAAGACATGTGACATCTACCAACCCGCGCTGGGTCCGCGTGGTGGATGGCCCACTCATTGAAAGGCTGTCCCAGCAGTGGGAACATCCAGGCTGACTATGCATGTGAGATGTAAAATAGTCTCTAGTTCACATAAACAAACTGATTTGAGAATTGAAATGGTTACACTTCATTTAACATAGGTAGTTTAAAAATCATTACCCTGGATGTAAAAAGATCCAGTCTTGCTGCCCAACATAGTTTGCAAGTTTTCGTAAGTTCTTCCTACTAAAGCCAATCTAGCAAGTTGTCATTAAATATTTACTGCTTCATAATCTGGTCATGGTTCCTTAAAAGTCAAGAACTTATGAAGCGATCTAAGATAACAAAATTGAATTAAGTTTTTTATTGAGATTACTATCTATCTTGAAGCTAGTTTAGGTGTGAAGTAATAAATGCAGTTTATAAATTTTGTTAATTTTTTTATCGTTAGCATACGTTCAACAAAATTATTTTCCTTATAAACAGTAGGTAAGCCTATGACACATTATCTAGTTATCTATTTCTAGGAAAACTAATAGAGCTTTTCTGTGCTTAGATGATATTATGCAGAGACACATTCACTTGGCTTTAAAACCAAGTTATGTATCATATGTAAATTGCTATGCTTAAGCTACGTATATAAAATTAAATGTCCAATTTACTGATAGCTCCAATCGTGTAGAGACAACTAAATAAATACTGATTTAAATTAAATGTCGACCCCTATAACAACCTCTGCCTAACCCGTCGAGAATTACAAGCGTGATGTCATGTTATATTAAACTAGCTTCTGCCCGCAACTTCGTCCGCGTGACATTTCTTGTTCCCCCAACCCACCCCGTCGCATCGCATCGCCTGCCCGCGCTATTTCTTCCTTTTTGCCTAGCGTTCTCTGTGACTTTTTTCGTTTTGCTCGGTATCTAAGGGTCCTAGCGTGATGTTAAATAGCCTATAGCCTTCCTTAAGAATTGGGATATAAAATGCAAAAATATTTTTTCAAATCCGACAAGTAGTTCCAGAGATTAGCGCGTTCAAAGAAACTTTTCAGCTTTATTATTAGTTTAGATTAAATAGTCCCAGACCTTTTAAACTGTAGCCGTTTTATAGACATGTTTACTTTCCTAACAAGTACTGACAAAATATTTAGCATGTGTGCTAATCGTAAAAATGTCAGATGTTTCCATCAGCATATCAATGCGCATAAAATATGCGATAAGGCCATAAATAGTCACTTACTTTCTTCATCACGTACTCTAAAGTGTCAGCTGTCAACCTTTAGGCATATACTATGGTAATGTGGCTTGTAACATATCTTTGAATTTTGTGACCACAACAAAGTTCTAATTTAACACACCTGGGGTGAACTTTTAGTACTTATAAGCATTTTTACGCTGAAGGAAAACATCGTGAGAAAACCGGTATGTCCTAGAACCAACAATTCGAAGATATGTGACATCTGCCAACCCGCACTGGGCCCGCGTGGTGGATTACGGCCCACTCCGTCTCACCGAGAGGAGGCCTGTGTCCCAGCAGTGGGAACTAATGTTCATGGCTAAATGGCTATTAATGGCTGATGACTTCCAGATGAGCAGGCTAGGTGAGGAGACGGCTGCGACTTACGAGTTGTAGGTCGTAAGTTCGAACCCAGTCAGGCATTTTAATTTGTATGGATTACTTCATCGCAACTGCTCTCAAAACGGCGAAGGAAAACATCGTGAGAAAACGAATGCCCTAGAACCAAGAATTCAAAAACATGACATCTACCAACCCGCATTGGATCCGCGTGGTGGATACAGCCCACTCCCTCTCACAGAGAGGAGGTCTGTATCACAGCAATGGGAACATGAACATGGCTAATTACGTATATAGGTCCTCTAAATAATGTGTAAAGTCAAAGATATTTTCCTAACACTTATTAAAAAGTGATATTGTCCATACATTATAGCACACATTAACTCTTAATAGCAGGTACTAGCACAGGTCTACCTAGGGGACAACAGCTCCATAAACATCATGCTTACACTTGAGAAACGTATGGAATTGTTTTCAAATAAGCCGGCCACTGAAAAACACGTCAAATTAACGTGGAATACGAGTCGATCCTATGTCCAAGTCATTGGTACAGCTCTCGCATTGTTTCTCAGTATTATTGTCAAGGAAAGCGTTTAGGTTCGTCGCGAGTTTGGCGATGGAATATAAAGCAGAGCTGCGACAGCCTGACGCAAGTCACACAGTGTGACGCATTCCTAATAGCAATGAGGTCAATAATTTGAGTCAAGGTATGTGCACTACTTTTTAGGTACAAGAGTATTTTGTGCTGCATTTGAATTTCAGATTTAGATGTGAAATGTTAAATGTTAAGTGGTGAGTGCCGATATTAATGTTATGTATGTTTAAGTTGTTGATTCAGCAACCAGGCAATGATGGCTCTATACCCGGTTGCAGTGATAAACATATACCTATTCATAACTAGCTGTTGCCTGCGATGCAGGATGAAAAGCCTATATCCTTAGCCAGGTCATGGTCTACCTGTGTGCCAAAATTCATCAAAATCCGTGCAGTCGTTTTAGCGCGAAAGTGTAACAAACACACTCACTTTCGCATTTATAATATTAAGTTAGGATTTCTAGACAAAATTAAATTAAACATTGAAATTCAACACAAGCAGTAAAGCGATTTATTCCCATGAGATTAGCAACGAAATTAATCTGATTGCCAATTATCTCGGCAAATAGTAAGTAATTCGTAATTTGCTCGGAATTTTTGCACAGCCTTAACCTGCTCAACTTTGATAAAATTAACTTTCAATAATTATAGGAGAGCGGTCGTTTCCTGTCTGAACAAAGGGTCAAATAACACTGACCTTAACTTTTGTTTTATTTCGTTTGTTTTTTGCGGAACAATGTCTTAAGGCCAAGCAGCTCGCCATAATGTGACTCCATGTTGAATCAAGGACTTTTCACGCTTCTAAGAAGTATGGAGTTACATCAGAAAAAAAGAAAAAAAAGCAAAAGACATGTGAATGCTTCTCTTTAAACGGTTCTTGCAGAACGAACGCTTCCCACATTTTAAATAGCCGATCGAGGTCAACATTTTAATAGAACCTCGTGAAAAGAGTGCAATGACAATTTGTAGGTTGCACGTTAAAGTTAAGATTTCTGGATTGATACCGGTTTCCCAAAGGTTGGTAGGTTTATGTAGCCATTGGTGAGGTCGATATCGGAACAAAATACATGCCAATCCATACAAAATGGGTGATTAATGTCAATTTGTGTAACGACACCAGCACCATACAGTTTCAAAACTCCTTGAGTTTTGAATCGATGTCATTAGAACAAATCAACATCAATTCGAAGTTGAAACTATGAATAAAACATGATTCGATTCAATTTTGAAAGATTGACAGTAGATAAATTCCATGAAGAATTAATTAGGTAATCACAATTTTCCTGTTATTTGTGCATTGAAAAGACATCAACGAGCGTCTTGTCTGGTATTATAGTTTTTTTTTATTATTATCTAATTTTTCCTTTACTGTGGAGAATCTTTACTTTGGATAGACTATTTGTGCGTTTACCAACCAGCTTATCTAAAGAGTGAGCCTTTTCAAAATAAACTTTTTGCCGGTTAACTGTAAATTTAGGTTCAATTCAATGGAGTCCCAGAATGTTAGTAGCGATATCAACGGCGATTCTGAGTCATCGATAAGCTACAGTTGTACACATGTCACAATATTTGTGTGTACGTGTGGCGTATGACAGTAGTAAAAGGTCACGTATATTCAACGCACGCGCTGAAAAGGTCACACGCAAGCAGTCTCACACACCGTCGAGAACAAATCGAATTAATTATAATAAATGAACGCAGTGTCGAACCTTATTGCTTCAGACGACTTATTTAAGATGACTGCTTATCTTATATTTTCGTATTAAACGTAATATCAATTTTAAAGGCATAAATTATATTTATATTTGCCAGAAACCACTTAAAGGTTGTCCTCGTAAGTTTTTAGTGTCAAATGTCTGTACTGAAATAGTAGGACCAGAGAATAAACTGTTAAACTTATTTTGCTTGAATGTGGAACAAGTAATCATGCGTCTAAAATCGTTATCTCTTTTGTACTTTATTAGGTACAATACTTACTAATATTAACTAATAACTTGCACGTGTGGTGCAAACTTCTACTTCTCCTTCGCGTCGCTGCTGGCACGACTGTATTTCAGATCTTGTTGGCCCAAAACTTCGCCACTTCCCAACGCAGAGGTCACTTTGACTGCTTGTTTTGGATTACAGAGGGCAGGATAATGGAGCATAGTTTGCGACATAGCTCCACATCATTACTCAAGAGTGTACATACAGCATAAAGTGCATACCATTTTCTTATATTATATGGCGCATGATTCATTGTAGTTGCAGAAGTCATGAAATTAGTAGGTATTTACAGCCGAGCTATTCTGTAAAATTTTCACCGTGAAAATGTAGGTGAAGTGAGCTTGAAGTGAGCTGTCATTCCATTTGATGATAGGGATTGACACTATTGACAAGTCACTTCACCTAAGTTTTCACGGTGAAAATTTTACAGAATAGCTCGGCTGTACAGGGTCAAATTAAATTAGCTAGCGAAACTGCGCAGACGTAATGGACGATATCTAAACATGATAAACAAAAAAAAATAATATATTATTGAGGTTTTTCAGTTTCGGGTAGCTTGATGTGCTGGCGTCTGTACAAAGTTAAATTAGACCACACAGTTCACCAATCCCTAAACGTAGCACATCCGAAGAATAAGGACCTATGGATTTCCCAAATTTCGCCATAGGTACAGGTTATTTATTCTGAACTGTGATCTTGAAACGTAGCGTGTCACTACGTGTACTGCTTAGAAAGACGCGCTTGGTTTAAGTGCAACTTGCAAGTAGGTACCTTACAGAATGAATCACGGTAAAGTAGAAACGCTAATGGTCTAACATTACAGTTTTACTTATTACTACCTGTGTCACACGGTTTCACCCGCATAAGTCTCCATCCCGTGGATAAAAAGTATCCTATGTTCTAATCCAGGACATGGTCTACCCATGTGCTAAATTCCATCCAAATTAATTCGGCCGTTTAAACGTGAAACCGTAACATTGTAACATACAAAAATCATTTCTTTTTTCTTTATAATATTAGTTTAGAAATATATTTTTATTAATAAGACCTTTTGAATTGCTTAAGATTATTTGCATTAAGCTCATCCCCATTTCAGCCAGATTTGACGAATGAATACGACGAACGACGACGACGACGACGACGACGACGACGACGACGTTGATGTTTGTGTATTATTTTGAGGATTTCAAGGTTTTCTTTTACTATCTAAAACGCCGATTAAATATTATGATAGTTATACATTAAGGGCTGATCTTTTCATCGCGATCAGATAACTTTTATCCGCGGAATAAAATTGACGTTTGACAGTTTTTGTTTGAAATAACTGTCAACATTTCAAAATCATTCTTCGAATAAAGTTATCAGATGATTGAAAAATCAGCCCTAAGACAAATGATAAATGTAATTTCCGTAAATGGGTTGTAAAAAGAACACTTTTAATCGTTATTAGAAATAATAACATCTAAAAAAACTTGACGAGGTTGGTGAAGCCAAAGTTAAGAACCATCCATCAATCCTTATATTATTATTATTATCCTTACATTCACCGGATATCTCTCACCATCAACTTATGAGCGTCGGAACGCGCACGCTGGCAGGCAGCGCCGCGCACGCGCCGCTCTGTTGTGCAACAATTGGCAACCTTGTGAAGGACGCGCGTGCGTTCGCCAGGAAAATGGACGCCATCGCTGTCGCACGCATTTTCATGAGCTAGCTGCCAGGCCGAGGGTAGTTCAAGGGTGGACGATTGAGGTTGCCTTCGGTTTCTGTAGCAGTGAAATAATGCGCATATGTTGCATAATATAGAAATACTAGCTGCGCCGTTGCTCCCGCGGCAAACTGCGTAAGTTTCGATAAAAAAAGAATCTGGAGAGGGCTACCCTTATCACCTAGGGGTATAAAAATTAGCCCACGACCTATTCTCAGACCTACCAAATATCCACAAAAAAATTCATAAAAACCGATCAAGCCGTTTCGTAGGAGTTCGATAACAAACACTGTGACACGAGATTCTTATATACTTACTAGCTGCGCCCCACGGTTTCACCCGCGTAAATGTCGATCCCATGGGAATATAGGGACAAAAACTATCCTATGTCCTTCCCCGGGATGCAATCTATCTCTTTGCCAAATTTTATCGACATCCGTTCAGTGGTTTAGGCGTGAAAAGATAACATACAGACAGACAGACAGAGTTGCTTTTGAATTTATAATATTATTAATTCGTATGGATAGCAATTTAAAATATGTTGGTCCGTCTAAAAATTTACAGCCGCAAAAATAGCATTTTTTTTTAAAGAAAAACCATTAAATATACGTTTTTGTCGGTTTGATAAGCATGGTAATTTAAAAAAAAAAATCTCTCCTAATGAGAAAATTAATGACTCCGTGCAGCCGCCCTCAATTTTGCCCGGCTGCCAAGATCGGGCTCTGATCACTGGTAATATTCAGATATAATATAAATTTATCTAAAACTCTCCATAGACTGCGTTCACTGAAAATCTTAATTATTTTCGTTCTCAATTTTTCACAACAGTTTCGTCTCTAAGGTAGAAATTGCCAACGTCTATCGAGACAGACATAATCAATAACAACCTAAGCCCATAAAATATGTTTCGTTGGAACAATCTTGCTTCGGCACACAAAACAAAGATTAATATGGTGTGCCACACTTTGTCGCGGGCTAATGACGTACCATTAGCCGTCAGTCAAAACAGTGCACGACCTCCGTCCTTGCGAAAACATTCACCTAAGAAAACTGCCCGTTGTCATGCAAATGAGACAGACACAGACGAATAGAGGATAATGGGAGACTCTTACAAACCGCTGCCGTTGAAACAAGTTAACCGTATTTGTATCTGTCTGCAATCGTTTTCAGTTGCCTGAAAATTGTTTGCAAACTTGAAATACTTTAAGGAATCAATGCTGGTTTTTCGGGTTTTTTAGCTAGTGGTTTTTTAGAGCAGTGTAAGCACTTTTTCAATAACCTTAAATGTTATCACTGTTTCCAAAACAAGGATTCTACTCCCTAAGCACGATGTCCGTAGTTTCATCCGTAGTCACGGATGTTTCCTACTCCGTATTTCTTAGTGCTTGTCCAGACTGCAAACGTAGGCGCGGGGCGGGCGCAGCGCGGCGTACTCAAACATAAGAACTTCATTTGAGCGTCCATAGTGGGCAAGCGGGCTCGGGTTGCTAGGCGCGCGGAGCTCGCGAGCAACTAACGCCAAAGCTGGTTCATACAAGTGGCCGCAGGGAGTGCGCGGGTGGCCCGCGCGGGTTCGCAAACTAGTTCGAACTATTTTCTAGTAAAAATAAGTCTTCTTCATCCATTTTATATTTTGACAAACACTGGACATGACAACACTCAGAACGAAGCCTCGTTCGACTGCGGACATCGATCGTGCGCGTTCCCGCAGCCGCGCCGCTCCCCGCCCCGCGCTGCCAGTCTGGCCAAGCACTTACTGACATAAGATTAGTTCTGTTTCCGAACTACGAATGAATGACTACGCGATTTGATAGTTGTCCCTACGCTGAGGTCTTCTGGTCCGTCCGAAAAATTGAATTGTTTTGACACTTGTTATGACAGATCAACTTCAACTTTCGGTCGGGCCCGTACCTACGTTGACGGACTTAAATAGTAGTCCCCTAGGTCTGAGTCTGAAATGGATCCGTGTAAATACGTAAACCAAGAACAATTACTAGTTCACAGAAATAGAGACATGAGAGCACGCTTGTGCAGACTAGTTTATTCATTGCAAAGGATGCAATTTACTTCTGTGTACACATGTCATTTCGTAATCGTAACAAGTTTTGTGTTCGACGGGCCTGTTTAAATGTCGGCGACTATCCTCGAATAAACGCCGAACTAAACTAGACCATTATTGCCGTTTAGAGTGATTTGTAACGAGTGACGAAATAACAACATGTTTGTTGATTTGCAAAAGAATTAGATTGAAGGGGATTTGTTTAATGAAATGAAATGATTAATTAATTCCATTACTTTTTTCGATTTCAGTAGTAGGTACTTATTGAAGTGTTTTTACGAATAATTGTATTTTAAGGTATTTTTTGCATGCTGCAAGCAAAATTAACATTTGCATTATCGGCATTTTGCCGTCGTATTTCGGAACCCACTAACAGTACCAATGGCTTCTATTTTGACAGTTCAACAAACAACAACATGGCTTTCATTGCGTTAATTACGTTGACATTTTTTCCGAATATAATATGAAGCAATTAATATCTCTCAAAGATTCAGATTGTGACTGTGTGTTACGCAATTAGGCAATTATTCCTTGCTATTTCTAGGGTAGGCTGGCTTACTCTGAGTTCCATCTGTCATCGCCAACACAGATAATCGAGTCGATGATGTTTTTTTATATTTCACGTTTCAGTAATGGCACACGTCTAAAATATGTCCATTTACTTTTTTTACAAGAAAAGTTTAATGACTCTTAATGCATAATGTTTTTACAATCATAGCGATGGCAATAACAAAGAAGAAGAAGGTAAGCGAGAGGCAAGTGACATCCCATGTTTGGCTGGAACACTGAAATTGTTAATTAAATAAACACTGTTATGAGCGTAGCGTTAGGGGACTTGTGGCTAAGTAACAACAGCCGCACGAGACAATCGCTCAGGTGAAACAAACAAAGTTGGAACTTTGACCTTCAATATATCCGTAACCAGGTATGGTCCAGTCACAATGACGGGGAATACATGTGACTCTCGGCTTCGTTAAGCGTCTTTTTACCCGACTGCGTCAGAAGGAGGGTTATGTTTTTTTACACCCCTCATAGTAGATGGTTGTGGGCTAAGTAATAACAGCCGCACGGGTCGATCAACCAGGTTAAGCTACACTTGCTGCGGTGGGTCCGTGGATGTGACCATCTTTACATATCAAGACTCCTCCGTGCCTCGGAAAGCACGTTACAGGCGTTGTAGGCGTTGCAGGCGGGGTTACGGGTCTTCAGAAGCCCGAAAGTCTGTCAACCAGTCTTACCAACGGGTATAGTATTACCCTGTAACTGGCGTCGCTCCATGTAAAATATTAGTACCTACTCTGCTGCATCCGTTATACTGGAAGTCAACCCCAACATAGTTGTGAAAAGGCTAGACGGATGATGATATTATTATATTATTATAAGGTTAAAAATTCTATGATACACTGTGGGTAGGCTGGCTTTCTCTGAGATGCATCTGTTATCATCAGCAAAGATGTTCGGTCAATATCATGTTGTAGTCTAGCCTAGGATCGATAGTCGTTTCACGTTAAAACAGGTCTATTTACTAAGAAAAGTTTTAAATGTATAAGAACTTAATCATAGCGATGTCAATAATACAGACCGTATTTCGGCTATGACGGCCAATCTCAACGGAGACTAGCCTTCGGTGTGGAAGATTTTATACTGCACAAGTGTGTGCGCAGACACAGGTGCACTCTCTTATCCCTCATTCTCATAGCCTGATGGGACGGCAATCCCACGACACCGGAGGGAGATCAGGCGCAGGACCAACGGCTTAACGTGCTTTCCGAGGCACGGGTGTATCACACCGCCAACTTCCTAACTCCGAGCGGTTACTAAGAAATTCCTAATGGAAACCCCAAAAACACTTTGCCCGACCTGGGAATCGAACCCAGGCGCCCACGCTCAGCAGTTGCGCTTGCAACCACGAGACCAACGGGGCAGTTAGGGCAGTTGATGTCAATAGCAAGGATAGGTAACGTAAGCAATTACCAGTGAAATCTTCTGTTTGGATTGAACAGTGAAATTGCTAATTACTGTTACTTTTGCATTACACATCGTGACTAATGACAGCACAATGAGCAAGTGTCAATACATGCCCAATATACCTATAGTACATTCGTCGCCTTGAGCCTTTGAATATTTCGCTGGAATGAAGTGACCCAGAGATCACTTCATTCCAGCGAAAATATTCAAATCATCCTTATGCAATCCTTGTTTCCGCTTCACAAATATGATCTCTTGTAGCGGCATTTTAACCGTGAAGATCGGCAAACAGAAATTCTGAAAAACACGTTATTTCGTGAATTGAGCGAAGAAGCGCTAGGCGGTGTGACCGCGATGTTTCATAGGCCAAGTGTGTTGCAAGTAGCCGCATTGTTTACGTGGCATTGTCCAGTCGTCCCACCGGACGACTCCACTCGTACGTGCGTACTTGAATATATTTAAATTTGGAGATGCCACCAGGATGAGGCAAGCGTTCCACCAACTACTATAAATGCTGTTAGTGTCAAACTAAGGGTACAGTTCACAGCTCTAAGCAACCCTGAACACATCTCAGCAACCAGCAGCAGACATGGCATTCAAGGTACGGAGCGCAGTGCGATCTGTGAAGTGTATTACAGTGATTGTGAAACAGTGATAAATAATCATAAAAAGTGATAAAAACATCATATTCATAATACTGGAAAATATATAAAAAACAATAGTAATAGACAAGTTATCATAGTGCAAAATCTCATAATTAATTTCCATTTCTATTACAGTTGGTGGTCCTCTCCTGCCTCCTGGCTATTGCTCACGGGAGCGGAGTGCCCGCCGTCGCATACGCGGCGGCTGCTCCCGTCGCAGCCAGGCTCGAGGAGTTCGACCCATTCCCACAGTACAACTTTGGATACAATGTGGCGGACTCTCTCACTGGCGACTACAAGAGTCAAACGGAGCAGCGCAGCGGAGACCTGGTGCAGGGACAGTACTCGCTGGTGGAGCCTGACGGCACGCGCCGCGTCGTGGACTACTCCGCCGACTCAGTGAACGGTTTCAACGCGGTGGTACGCAAGGAACCGCTGGTGGCGGCCGCGCCCGCTTTCGTTGCTGAGCCCGCGGTTGTGCCTGCCCGGTACGCGGCTGCACCAGTAGCCGTCGCCCAGCCCGCTCCAGTCGTCACCGCTGCAAGATTCACGGCTGCACCCGTGGCCTTCGCCCAGCCTGCTCCAGTTGTCACCGCTGCAAGATTCACGGCTGCACCCGTGGCCGTCGCGCAGCCTGCTCCAGTTGTCACCACGGCGAGATTCACGACTGCACCCGCCTTCGCCCGCTACGCCGCAGCACCAGTCGCCGCTCCTGCCCCAGTCTACGCCCGCTACGCCGCGGCCCCAGTCTACGCCCGCTACGCCGCTGCTCCCGTGGCCGCTCCTGCTCCGGTTTACGCCCGCTACACCGCTGCTACCGTAGCTGCGGCTCCCCTAGCGGCTGCGCCCGTAGCCGCCGCCCCTGCCCCTGTGTACGCCCGCTATGCAGCAGCTCCCGTCGTAGCATCCCGCTACGCCTCCCCTGCTGTAGCGGCTGCTTACAGTGCGGCGTACACTTCTCCGTTCGCCGCATACAGCGCGCCGTATGCTGCGTACACTGCTCCATTTGCCGCCTACTCTGCCCCCTACGCCACCCAAGTCGCTGCTGCCTACACTGCACCTGTAGCCAATGCCCGTGTAGCGGCCGCGTACACTTCTCCCGTAGCTGCGGCGTACAGAGCGCCCGCTCCCACGGCGCTCGCCCCGGCGGTCTCCACCGCCCGCGCTGCTCCCGCCAAAATCGTAGAATCCGCCGCCGCAGGATACCGCTACCCTTGAATGCCATACCAAATGATGCCTGTATACTTACCTCTAAAGACTTGATTTGTATATACGACTAGTTCTAATTATTTTTCTTTTTTTACGAAATGAAATAAAACGAATGAGATTTTAAGTTATTGTTTTTATGGGATGATTGAATCTAAAAGCGAAAAATTTAAACATTTTATTCGAAATAACCTTCTAAATTAATGTAACTAATTTTGAGTCAGCACTTAATGGTTATTTTTCGCTTTTCATCTTCCGTCTCCATCATCAGACCCGCGATGATAGTCATAACCCAGTTAGGTCTACAGAGTTCTCATCAAGATGAATGAAATGAGCCCAAACAAGATGTAGCTACTGTAAACAGTTGAGGAGCTCTTTTGAATGTCTTCCGTCTTCGTCGTTAAATCAACTCTGGTCTCTTTTTAAACGATTTCAAAACAGGAGAAGGCTCTCTCGTTCTCGTTCCTCTGTATGTATTTTTTAACATGTATGTTCACCGATATTTTCGTCAAATGTGGATCGATTTTAAAATTATTTTTTCATTAGGTAGAGGAAGGTTAAAAACAATTAAACCGACTTCAAAAAGAAAAAAATATGAAATAACTTTAATTTCGGAAGTCGGTGTCTTGGGATCTGTATTTTAGTTTTAGTTTTTTGCCACCGACTTCCGAAAATAAAGTTATTTCATAATTTTGCGTTAATTTCTTTTTGAAGTGGTTAAATTACTTTTTTATTTCGTAATTTTTAGTTTTAAGTAAAAACTGGAATATTTGTTTTTTGTAATAAGTAGGTAATAGTTTTGTTGTAAATATTGCACTAGAATTTGACCAAGGTTTTGAGATGTTTTCCCTTTGACACTACACCCGTAGCTCGTATCAATAAGCCAGGCTGTCACACTTACACGTATTACTCCATATCTTGATAATTGCTGAATCGATTTTGATGAAACTTTCACTGTTCCTTATGTTGAAGTAAATGTAAGCCAATAAAAAAATGGTCACGATCCGATTAATAGTTATGAAGAAATGCGTGGACAAACATACATACATACATAAAATTTTGTATATTTGTTTGGAAGCCCTAATAGATTGTCTTACGTGAATATAATGCAGTTCCAATAATATTACATACCTACATACGTGTCGAAATGATAACCTCTTTTGAAGCCGGTAGAAAGTGGTGCAACTTTTATTATCGCTGCAACATGATATCACCGTGATAATCAGGCGAAACTATCTGCATAATGTAAGGGCATTGCCTAAAACTGCGACCGCTCTGGAATGCAGCTGTGAGTGACAGTTCACTAAACAAACCCCTTTACCTAATGGCCGTGAAACTATCGCCAATCTAGCGTAGGAAATTAATTTGTTCTAAAACATACCGCGCTAATGCGACCTAGCACATTACACACATTGATATACATATTTTGCGACTGCTATGGTATCTTTGTGTTGTTGAAATATTTGGGATACTCTTACTCCATTAGCTGATTCGTCGAGAAAATCTCAGTCAGCTTCTACAGCTGATTGAGATTAAGATAAGATAGGCTTACGCTTACCAGTGATTGACGCACTTGAGCTATTTCAGCTCACCATCTGGCGTTGTCCTAATATAAGCGACCGCTTTTAAATAGGACACCGGGCCAGGTGGGCGGTTGGTATGACTAAAATCAAAGGTTCTATATCTATGTCGCAGATGGATTGTCGAATTCGCTGTTTTACATAACCGCTAGCTGTTTTACAAAACAGTTCCGTTATGTAAAACAGGTGATCGACATAATATAGACTCAATTAGTCAGGTTTTTTAAAACATACAATACCATAGAGGATGCTTTTGTTTAATAACGGCACGATTCGTGTTCGTGCAGTAGCTACTCTTTGGTGCTACGTATTGCGGGTTCGATTCCCGCGCAGAACAAATACTATAGTGATGCACAATATAGACGAAACAGGCAGTGACCACACGGACCACTAAGTATGCATGGTTATTGCGTGTTAGCAATTTCAGACCTTTAGACACTATGCTGCGACGTAAATAAGTATGCTACTAGATTAACTTGATTTATTTTAAAAGACTATTGACTTACCTACTATTGTATCACCCACAAGGCCACAGGAATCCGCTGGATGCGGGAAGCACAGAATCGGTCGAAGTGGCGGTGCTTGGGGCCTATGTCCAGCAGTGGACGTCTTTCGGCGGAATGAATGAAAACATGTGTCAAACAGTGAGAGAGAGCGAGATCCTTAACCGGACTTATACAAAATACGACGAACTTTTCTAATCAATCGGCCATGTTCTAACGTAATACTCGTGGCTAGTTACCTACACGATGTGCTTATCTTTAATTCAACGTTAACCGTTGCTACATGGCTTTGGTTGATGTCAACGCGATCTGTGCGGTATTTTAGGAGAAGGTATACATTTATACCGTAGATAATAGATTGTTACCGACTGGCGAATTATTCATGAAATTTTTTAACTTGTATTCTTCTTTGACCAGTGCGCGTTGACGAAATGTAAAGACTATGACCATAGTAATCTCTAGGCTAAGTTAATATCCATCAAAAGATATTTCCATCCCTGAAAACATGCATATATATTTTTTGGTAATGGTTGGTCGGCTAAACTTATAACGGTTATCTTTTTACCCGACGGCGTGACAGCAACGACAGTGTAATGTTTTTCATGCCTATGTAACTTTGTATATGCTTGCAGCGTATTGTGCGATGACATTACAGTGCACGGATTAATAAATTATGATGACAATGTGTTGGAGCATGGTCGTTTAAATAAAAACAGGTTTTTTTTTTTTGTTCTGGCTCGTTTCGTAGAATTTCTTTATTTGCAGAAGGTCTATCATGCGGCCATCTTACTTATTTATTTATCATTACCTATTTATTTTTTCTTCTGTCTATATTTGCAATATTGCTCAATATCACACTTTTTTATACATAATATACCTACCTATTCGTTATTGTTTTTATGTGTCACAAATTTATTTTTATTTATTTATTTAATTATGCATACACACATCACGATGAATATAAAACTGATTTGCATCCAAAGACTACAATATGATGCTGTATAATTTGCATCCGTCACCTCACACACCAGGTCCAGTTGAAAACCAGCGTCAGGCACTAGTTGTCTGGCATTTTTGCTGAACTGGACCTTTTTGGCGCAGCCGTGAGGCACACATTCTTCCTAATTTTATATATCGGAATTTGCACTTTTTATTATTTTTTAATATCTTTTTTTGTTTTTAACTGATGTATGTACGATTACTGTACTATTTGGTGTATTGTGTGTCTTTTAGTCTGTGCTAAATAAATGTATTTTCTTTCTTTCTTTCTTCTTTCTTTATATGGGATTATTTATATCCTCGTAGCATCCTAACAGCTGGGTGTCTATCGACTCCTCTGGATCGCACGATGGCTATAGGCTAAGTTTTGTTTTTATAAAATCTAAATGATGGATTTTAGACGGTAGTGGGGGTTCAAAATAAGAGACCTAAGGAGACATTTCAAAAGTATAACACAATAACATATTTAAATAAACAATGGGAGGATCAAATCTGAGATTGAACTAAAATAACTGCCACGGACTGTATCAGACTGCTCGAAAAGGGAGCTTGTTTTGAACTTTTTACTTGCAGTCGGGGTTTTTTATTATTTTTTTATTGTCTACCTACATATTATAATCTGCGATAACATCTACTCTAAATACAATTTTTGGAACAATTAAATCAACAAAAGAGGAGTTGAGTCTGAAGCACTACTACTGAAATTAACTTATACAGATTTTCTTATTTTTATGCATAACAGAAAATGAAAGTGATCTATGTATCTAATAAATTCATAGTTCGTGACTGTCGCGAGCATTGTTTATGTTTGAGCGTTTTAATTTGTGTACATGAAGTGCGTTTATGCATATCAATGTTTAATAAATAAATGAGTGTTCGTCCACTACGTTGTCCTGCTTTTATTTATTTCTGCGCTAATAAAATAAGAAGGTATACTCATCATCATCATCATTCAGCCGAAAGACATCCACTGCTGGACATAGGCCTCCCCCAGACAGGTGCCTGTGGGAGGCCACAAAATCTAAAGTTCTGTGCTTCTTCCGGGGATTCTCAGCACCCCTTGCCTCACCGTGCCGCTACCGTAGCCAAAGGTAGGCAGGCAGTGCTTTATCACTTTTCAACTTTCTTAGGGAAGAATTGACTGCCGGTCCCCAGCTGTTCAAGACGGTTTGTTATTGATTGTTTATGTATTGCCAGTTCAGTGTTTGGCAATGTTATCGATACTACGGAGGTGAGTTAATAGATTAAGGCTGCCTTTCCACCAGAGATGAGCGAGTTATGCGTAGCGAGGGATGCGTGTAAACTAACCAATACCAACGCTAACTTAGTTCAAGCTACAAAAATTAAGCGATATTATTGGTTGGTTTCACACACAGCATCCCTCGCTACGCATCCTCGCTCATCTCTGGTGGAAAGGCAGCCTTAGTATTTTGTTAAGCGAAAATTGCTCAACATCGTGCGCCTCTGACTACCAGCAACACAACCACTGCATTGATAACAAATTCTATTAAAAGCAAAGACTACAATATACCTAATGCAAGTGATTGTTATGTGACGTCACAGTGACAGTGACTTATATCCAGCCAGACACAGAAAAATATGATTAAGCAATTATAATTATTTTACAATTTTCCTTCACATGACGTGGCATTGTTCCACCATCGTCGTCCCCGCGTTGCGCGCAAGACGGCCTGCGGCCGCACGGACGTGCGTACTTGAATATATTCAAATTTGGAGATGCCACCAGGATGAGGCAAGCGTTCCACCAACTAGTATAAATGCTGTTAGTGTCAAATTAAGGGTACAGTTCACAGCTCTAAGCATCCCTGAACACATCTCAGCAACCAGCAGCAGACATGGCATTCAAGGTACGGAGCGCAGTGCGATCTGTGAAGTGTATTAAGAGTGATTGTGAAACAGTGATAATATCTAATCATAAAAAGTGACAAAAATGTGAAAATAAAAGCTATTTAGCATATGAATGCGGACCTAACATTAAATGAGTTAAAAGTTTTTTTCGGACTTGAAAATAATAGGGATAGTATGACTCAAGAGAGATGTTAATGTCTCCTACCACGTATAGGCGTTTCCTTGTAAGTTTACATGCGACTTATGCTTTGCCATTTTTCTTTTCAGTTGGTAGTTCTCTCTTGCCTCCTGGCCTTCGCTCACGGCAGCGCAGTGCCCGCGGCTATCGCCGCCGCCCCCGTCGCTTACGCGGCCGGCCCCGTCGCAGCCAGGCTGGAAGAATTTGACCCTCTGCCACAGTACAACTTTGGATACAACGTTGCTGACTCTCTCACCGGTGACTACAAAAGCCAGACTGAGCAACGTAACGGAGACCTGGTGCAGGGACAGTACTCGCTGGTGGACCCCGACGGCACGCGCCGCGTCGTGGACTACTCCGCCGACTCAGTGAACGGTTTCAACGCGGTGGTGCGCAAGGAGCCGCTTGTGGTTGCCGCGCCCGCCGTCGTCGCCGAGCCTGCCCGGTACGCTGTCGCCCAGCCCGCTCCAGTCGTCACCGCTGCAAGGTACGCGGCTGCTCCCGTCGCCGCTCCTGCCCCAGTCTACGCCCGCTACGCCGCTGCTCCCGTAGCCGCAGCCGTCGCTGCCCCTGCCCCTGTCTACGCTCGCTATGCTGCCGCTCCCGTAGCCGCCCCAGTCGTAGCTGCTCGCTACGCTGCCGCTCCCGTAGCAGCACCTGTCGTAGCTGCTCGCTACGCTGCCGCTCCCGTAGCAGCACCTGTCGTAGCTGCTCGCTACGCTGCCGCTCCTGTAGCGGCTGCATACAGAACCGCCTACCCCTCACCAGTCGCTGCGGCCTACACTGCCTACCCTGCCCCGGTTGCTGCCGCGTACAGCGCCTACCCTGCTCCCGTACCTGCCGCGTACACCGCAGGCTGGTAGATCGTCACCTCATGTCTAAATCTGACAAACGGACGCTAGCAAACCACTAAAGACTTGATTTATACATACTACTAGTTTTAGTTAGTTTTGTTACTTTTTACAAAATTAAATAAATGTTTGAAATTAAAATATTTGATTTTTATTAAACTGTCCAATTGTTTCACGTAATATCAGAGGTATTTAAAATTGTCATCTGTCGTTAATAGAAACAGCAAGCGTTGTTTCGATCGTGTTTATTACGTGCATAACAAAATGGCGATCATAAAACTATACGTGATTAGGGTTTGACACTCATATCCATACACTATGATTAGTGTCAAAATACTATCTTGTATTTTCAATGTGCCAACTGCCATGCAGCAATTAAAACAAACAAACTTCGGTATGATTCTAAAAGAAAACAAACAATACAAACATACCTAGTAAAGTACTAGTAGCTCTTTCAGTTGTACATGTTTTCTAACTGATTTATTACCGCAGTCCTAAAGGAGGGCTTAAATACATAATCATGACACTAACTGATATCATTACAATGAAACAAAACAAAAGGAAAGACCAAATGTGACACTATAGTGTCACATTTGGTCTTTCCTTTTTGGTTTTTTTGTTTGGTAATAAATTTGTCAATTGAAAGTTATTAATCATCTCAACAATTTGATATCGATCGCCGATTAGTGGTGCGCCATTAATATTAATAGTATTATCATTCAGACCATGGCTATGAGTATACTAACTACCACCTTGACCTAATTCCTGAAGAAAATTGTTAACTCTTTTTATACAATCTTGTACTATGACTATCACCATTGTGCCTTCAGGATATTTTTCAGTCAAACTATGTTGTCCTAGGCAAAGGTCTCACCATATTTTTCGACTTTTCTTTATGCTGTGCCTTCTCCTTCCAATCGGTTAGGAACGAGTCCAAATCGTCACGCTAGAGTTACTTAGGCCTGCCTCGGTGACGACGCCCGTCTTCAGGCACCCACTGTTTGATCATCTTGGCCCATCCGTCTGTATGCATCCTATAGGTGACCCGCCCAGTCCCAATTCAGCCTTGCAGACTTATTGCCAACATCGGCGGTACCTACCTGTTTTCAGGATTTACGGAGGAAAATAAACGGTGATCGGTGATTATTTAATAAAATCATCAGCCGAAAGACGTCCACTGCTGGACATAAGCCTCCCCCAAGCACTTCCACTTCTTAATATTACTTCACACACTTTGGGGGGGGGTTTAGAAACAGTAATAGGGTACGAATCCGAAAAAAAAATTCTGTCTGTTTGTCTGTTTGTTTGTACACGCTAATCTTCGGAACTACTGGAAGGATTTGAATGATTTTTGTTCTGCTGGTTGGTTGGTTGGTTTGTTTTGTTGGTTCAGGGGATCAGACCGGAATAAATCACATGGTAGACCTAAATTATTTTTGTTTTAAGATACTAATAAAGTTATAAGTAAATTAGGTGTATCAACCATACGCACACACACACACACACCCCTACACACATACATCCATACTAATATTATAAATGCGAAAGTGTGTCTGTCTGTTACTTCTTCACGCTAAAACCGCTGAACCGATTAAGATCTAAACGATTTAACTTTTCCTTATGTACTTTATTCTCGAAATTATTTCAATTGTAATTCAGATTCGTCCTTTTTTTTTGTGAATGATGTGCATGCCTATAAGTAACTTATTTACACAGAATCCCATCGTGAATGTCTGTACATGTCTTATTTGTAAATAAGTTGTTGGTGTGCCTATATCAAATAAATAAATAAATAAATAGATAAAAAATGGTATAGAGATAGTTTGAGTCCCGTGAAAGGACATACAATAGTTTTTATACCTACCGATATTCCCACGGGATCGAAACTTACGCGGGTCAAACCTCGAATTGTAAGAACTCATGTCGCCTGTGATACCGATTTTAGTACAGGCAACTTTGCAGGACAAACTTTCTAATATTTTACCGAAATTAATTCTAAGATTCATACTGTATTATACTTTTTTTTTGTTGTTCTTAGGTATTTATTAAGGTACACCAACAGCTACTATGTATAATTTATTTACATTTATTTTTTTGTTTTTGTTTTGGTATATTCTAGAAAGTCCGTGTCTAGATAAGATAAAAGATACAAAAACAAACAAAAAAGACAAATAAGTGATCTTATCACACACACCGCTCGCATCGCTCGTTTACATCTTACATGCCACGTGGCATCTAAAATGTTACATAAAATTACATCACAGAAAGAATAAGGGAAATATGATCAGCGTAACCTATTTAGAGCCTGGTAAGTAAGATGAAATGAAATGAAATTATATAATAGGAATCGAACTTAAAACTCCCCACCTAGCAGTCGTAGTCGTAGATAGCTTGCGATTAGTAGATCTACGAGACAGTTACAACGTTATTTGGAGCAGACTTACTCCCTTGACACTAATTATGAATAAGGCATACGCTATAAACATATAACATAAAGGGCTAAGGAAGGAACACGGGGGTTTTAGTCGGTAAGAGTCTGACACTCCCTTCCGCTCCACCCAGAGCGGGAGGGGTTATTTGATGATTTCCCATCCGGAAAAAAAAACGCATAGGCTATCCCACGAATCCTTTTCTATAACATATTGGAAGCAATCTATTAAGGTGTTTCAAAATTAACCCAACAAACTTAAAGAGGTGCTTTAGACCTTCGATCTGAACAATTTTCACTATGGGACCAACTCTAAAATCACGAAAAAAAATCTGCTGTTTATACATTTTGGTCAAGTAGGTATGGAACTTTTGTATTAAACAGCAGATTTTTTTTTCGTGATTTCTTATAAAACAACTAATAAAATAACTCATATATAAATCTTGATCAAGGAGGGGATGGTTCAGGGGATCAGACCGGAATAAATCATGCAACTTCAGCTCAACTCAGTTGTATTCGATTGTTATTGCGATTTATAGGAGCAAAACATTCTGTATCTACAAAAAAACAATGCAGTGGCCTAGTAATTGACAACTGACAAACATCTTTGCGGAAAAGCGACTGGATTTATCTTCAAATATGAGTACTGTGACTGCTTAGGCGATGACAAAGATGATAACAAAGATGATTCGAAGAACACGAAAAACACAATTTTGGACAATGAATCGAACCCGGAAGCCTGTTGAATCAATGAAAGCATAGAGTTCGTGAAACGTAACATGTAACGCAAGAGTCATCGATGTCGCGTAATTCAAGCACTTTCTTCAATGAGCCGTGCGTATGGACCTCACGTCCCGAGTTACGTGGTGCTCGATATATAACGCGAGGGCGACCGACGGGAATCACATTCCACACCGAGGACTGTGACCATCCTATCCCACACAAACAGACATGGACTCCAAGGTGAGATATTTAAAAGTTTATTTTTT